>OZ024927.1:52857463-55614370 GCA_964017235.1 Sabellastarte sp. h YS-2021 | reverse complement strand
ACAATATAACACAAACCGAAATCATTAAAAGCATTGTTTAAGTCTATTTTGTTGTTTAGTTTCTGCGATTTTGCTATTTACACTATTTAAATTTGAAAACTTTGAAGAGCGTTTATCTACGTGACCGTTTATCTTAGTGACCACCCGTGTAGTGGCATTCTACCAGTAAACGCCCATGTTGAAGTTAATATATTAAATTTAAATTATATTTACAGCTTTATATTTTATTCTTCGAACAAAAGATTTTCAAATGATATACACTACAATTAATAACTGAGGTGCATGTTGTTTTATTTGTTTCAAAGCTTTATATTTTCATAATTTATCTCTATTATCGGCCTTTTCTTCAGCAAACCGGAAATACCAGTGAATGCCCATTCTGTAGACAAATAAAAGCATTTCTCCTTGACCTCCAACAAAGAAATATAAGGCGGGCGTTCACTGGTAGGCGGGCGTTTACTGGTAGAAAGCCACTAGCAATTTCAAGATTTGGTGATGGCGGCCAACTTATGACCGCGGCCAACTTATGCCTAGAAGCAATATTGTCGATGGTCCTGTTTTTGTGCTAGCATTAGTTTTCGTGTGTTTGCAGCATATTTAACAATATCTCAGCCAATATAAAATGAAATTTCTTCAAATAAAAACTGACAAAATCTGACAATGAGATTTTTCTTTAAAATGATACTTTTATCATTTCTGTAGTTGAATCAGGTACTTGGATATCACTTGTTAAACTCTTTTGGCCCTTATTTTGGGTTCATGCAATAGTTTGTTTGCCAATAAACTTTTATCAATGCAATGTGAAATTTTGTTAATCTTTAATTGCTTGAAAATCTGCCAATACATAACCAATTTTTACAATTAAAACACCATTGGAAAGTTTATTGTGTAGAGTTCAAAGGTTATGTCTTTGTTTGTGTATAATATTGTGCAAAAATTGTTTAATTTTAAAGTTTATGAAATAGCCAACAGATAGCATGAAAACTGGATCAGTAATCCTGTGACATTTAACCTTTGACATTCAAAATTAAATGAATGCAACAAATATTTTTCAGCATTTTAGTGGATATTTTCTTCATAATTCAGCATAAATAATGCCTAAAGTATTTTATAGTTGTGGAGAACTTAGTGTAAACTTGTTTTATCACATACTTTATTGATCTTTTTTATTAAGTAGCATGATTACTGGTGCAACTGACATACTAGCAGTCGCCTATAACATCCATGAAACTCGGTGCTCCATACTCCAACTCCGCCCTCATTTTTTGCTTCGACTTCAAAACAATCACAGTGTCCCCTTCAATAATTGCGAACAAGAAGAGACTTCTAAAATTAATTGGTTACTGTATATAGGAGCAACATGGACAGAGTAAGTGAATATTGAAATCTTTACTCCATGAAATTATTATAATATATAGCTATTTTTGCATGGCATACTAAGGTACATATATAGGCCCAATCTGGTACTACAAAGACGATCAAAACATTCATAATGTCCTCTTAAATAACTGAACTAGAAGAGACTTTTATAAAGTTTATTATGCAGCAACATGATCAGAGGATCTTTCAGTTATTTTAAAGAATTATTTCTGCATCAAATAATAATTCTTTAATTTGAAGTATTATTATATTTAATAAAAAAAAGTTTGTCCGGGCTGTATCTCAGAAACCGTAGGGTGTAGGGAGTTGATACTTGGTAGGGACATTGGTTAGGATGTGTAGGTGTGCAACGTCATGGTGTGGCCTTGATTTGACCTTTGACCTTGCCGTAGAGACCTTGAGTGTGAAAATCTTGTCCGGGTTATATCTCATAAACTGTAAGGTGTAGGAAGTTGATACTTGGTAGGGACATTGGTTAAGGGGTGTAGGTGGACAACGCCACCACCCACCTCTTCAAACTGACTCTTCTTAATGCTGGTGTTCCACTGGAGCCAACCCTATGACTCTAGGGTCGGTTGCAAAAGTCGTAGGGTCATGGGAAAAAGGTCGGTTATGAAATCCACGACAGGTCATAATGGTCATCACAACAAGACGTAGGGTGGGTGACGGTTTTTGCAAGGCCAGTCGTAGACGTATTACGACAAGCCCCAAACCCCTAACAGACAAGCCGCATCACAAAGAGACAAGCTGTAAAGACAAACAGACAAGCCTGGATCATGTTCCCGACCCTTCCCAACAGGACTGATTGTTTTTGTGGGTCGGGATCCAGAATCGGGATTCATATCACACAGTATAAAGCCCCCTCCCCTGTGATGTGCCATTCATTTCACACTTCAAAGATGACATGAACACATCAAGAGCAACTGTTAGATCACTTGAGGGTCCTTTTGTTTTTTATTGAGTTAAATATTTTATTGTACCCGATAATTTCAAGACACAGAAGACAGCAGAACCCAGCACCTGACCAGCCTGCATCACCATCACCGCCACCACCCTCAAAGAGAAGGAAGCCACAGAATCCATGGGTCATGCCCATGATACTGTAGAGAGAGGAGAGAGGTTGCTACAGAACAATTTTGGACAAGTTAATCACTACTGACATACCAGGCTACAGAAACTTCACCAGGATGCAACCAGCATTTTTTTTATTTGATTGAAGAAAGGACCACCCCCCGTCTCAGGAAGTCAATCACCAACTTCAGGAAGCCACTGGAAGTCGGGTTGAAACTGGCAGTTACTTTGAGACACTTATCCACAGGGGAAAGCTACACTTCACTGCCATACCACTGGAGGGTTGGTGGCAGTTACTTTGAGACACTTATCCACAGGGGAAAGCTACACTTCACTGCAATACCACTGGAGGGTTGGAAGAACGACCATCTGCAAATTTGTCCCCCAGGTCTGCAAAGCCATTTTGAAGGAATTTCAACAGGAGTACTTGATTTGTCCCACTGATCATGAAGACTGGAAGAAAATTGAAGAAAGATTTAGAAACAGATGGAATGCCCCCCATGCAGTCGGTGCATTAGAGGGAAAACACATTGCTATAAAGAAGCCCAAGAAGTCAGGCAGGGAATATTTCAACTACAAGGGCTACTTCTCCCTGCTACTTTTGGCTTTAGTAGATGCAGATCATAAGTTCCTGTGGGTCAACGTGGGGGCCAGTGGGTTATCATCTGATGCTCAGATTTTCAACCGCAGCAAACTGAAAAGAAGAATTGAGGAGGAAGGATGGGACTACCACCACCTGAACCACTTGGACCTGGGGCGCCTTCACTACTTCCTGCTGGGGGACGATGCCTTTGCCCTGATGCCTTGGCTGATCAAGCCTTACAGTAGACACCAACTGACCAGGGAGGAGAGAATAGCCAACTACAGGATATCCAGGGGCAGGAGTGTGGTCAAGAACTCACTTGGTATACTTGTCAAGAGATTCAGGGTGTTGTTGACCACCATGGAACAGAGGCCAAAAGTTGTCAGAGACATTGTGTTAACATGTATGGTACTACATAACATGCTGAGAAGCCATCAGGGGGAGCAGAGAGACCACCCAATGACATAAAACCACTACAGGGGGACCAGGGGGAACAGGGACATAATGAGAACTTTAGAAACCCATCGAGGGAGGCCAAACATCAACAAGACCTACTGAAAGACTACTTCAATCATGTGAAGGCACTGGCTGGGCAGGAGGACAGAGTTTAAGAAGACTGAGGGGAGAAGACTGAGGGGGAGAACATGCTGTCATCTTATCAGTCCTTTTCAGGACTACCCAAATAATCCAAGAACTTTTATTTAGCAAAGTGTTAACCAAAAAATAACCCCAAGTTTCCAACAATTTAATGCAAATTCAATTTCACCAAAATTATTCCCTATCACAAACACAGATCTCTCCCAAACTCAGTTCACCAATTTAAATATCATCTTATACAGATTTCAACCCAGGTCCTCAATTTACAAAGTTCACATCCACCAAAATGACCTGGGTTTATTGTAAAAAAAAACAACCCAAAACTGCCAAATAGTAAAACAGAACATTTTGTGCAGAAACTAGAAAAATAAATTTAAAGTGAATTTTCCAAAAGAAAATGCTTGAATGTTTTGTTAGGGCTCGCTGTGTGTTTTTCTGTCAGTCCTTCCACACATTCAAACACAACTTAGTTTTATGGATGTTGGGTTTCATTCCAATTTTTGTTTGGGGTGGGACGGACGCGGATTGGTGTCTGAATCTTTGTTATTGGTTATTTGGGGGAGTGGGGTAGACTTTTGTTTTATAATTTTTTTTTGTGGGGTTGGGGGTGGCTTGCTTTGGAATTCTTAGGAGACAAATTGTATTTAATTTTTTTTTCTTAATTTTCTTTCTAAATATTTTTTAAACTTTTTTTGCATTTTTACCCCACAGCCCTTGCTTTCACCCATGGTGTCTGGATGGGCAAGCGGTCGGTCGGGCGGCGGGAAGAAGTTTGTCCGAGCTGTATCTCAGAAACCGTAAGGTGTAGGAAGTTGATACTTGGTAGGGACATTGGTTAGGGGGTGTAGGTGTGCAACGTCATGGTCTCACCTTGATTTGACCTTTGACTTTGCCATAGTGACTTTGACCTATAAAATCTTGTCCTGGCTTTATCTCAGAAACCGTGAGGTATAGGAAGTTGATACATACTAGGGACATTGGTTAATGGTTGTAGGTGTGCAATGTCATGGTGTGACCTTGATTTGACCTTGCCGTAGTG
This sequence comes from Sabellastarte sp. h YS-2021, assembly GCA_964017235.1. Classification (NCBI taxonomy): domain Eukaryota; kingdom Metazoa; phylum Annelida; class Polychaeta; order Sabellida; family Sabellidae; genus Sabellastarte; species Sabellastarte sp. h YS-2021. The sequence continues at coordinate 55,609,700 of OZ024927.1, read as the reverse complement.
ACCTTGACCTATAAAATTTTGTCCGGGCTATATGTTGGAAACCGTAAGGTGTAGGAAGTTGATGCTTGGTAGGGACATTGGTTAGGGGTTGTAGGTGTACAGCATCATGGTGTGACCTTGATTTGACCTTTGACCTTGCTGTAGTGACCTTGACCTTTAAAATCTTGTTGCACCTTTGGGTCTGTCTTTTGATGCAGATTTAGCACTGTGAAAGTCATATTAGAATTCATTAAGAATTTTACTTTTACAACTTCCCATTGTAACAGACGGAATTTCATCAAGTGAGCCACAGATTTTACTCCAACACCACATATAAGCATTCATTGAATGTATTACCACTTCTGTATACATGGTAATATTCAAAACATCCAAACCATAATTCGACCACGCCAAATGTAGATAAAGAGTGTTGTAATATTTAGTTTACTGATTAATGCTGTCATCTTGTTATTGAATTGTCTTGTTTTAATACTTCATCTTTGCATGCATTACCTTTCTCTTAGACATTATTTCCTCTATTTAAACATTGTTTGGACCTTTATCTAACTGACAGTGCTCCGAAAGTATCCTGAACTTTGTACTGATACAGTACTTCTGTATCTCATGGTATTAAAAATATTTCCCTAGGCTGTGGGGTACGGGCATCTCTGATGTTATTTTTTTTTGTTTTGCGGTGGAACTTTATTAATATTTGTTCAACATTCACTCATTCATACACAATTTTTTTTCGTGTAGTGTTGGGGAAGTGTAAGTGTTGGGACGGTGTGCTGTTTTTGTTTTTGGGCATAGACATTCAGGTTATTAATTGTTTTTGGAAGATTTGGGTGGCCCTTAGAAGGGACAATTTGGTGCGACTTGTGCAGGCTAATCTACTGATTTGGGCTGACTCTGCTGGCTGGACTGGCTGGGAGGTCTTGACAGTTCTGGATGAGTGGAAGATGGCACTGGTGACGGTGCTCGTTGAAGTTGAGAGGGTGAAAATGGCTGTGGTGTGTCAATCTGCTGGTATTGTAGTACACATGGAATAGCTCCAAAGAGACTGGATAATCCAGAAGTGTTGTGTGACTTTCCTCCTATTCTGAAGCTGCAACTGAAGATGGGTTAAAAATCATCTGTCTGAAAGTCCCAGGCTGTTGGTCATCCACAACTACATAAGAAGTTGGCTGTACTGAGGCTGATGAAGGCCTTGATGGTTGCTGTACTTTGGCAATCACTGTAGCAGGCTGTCTTGTGGCCATCTGTGTAGGCTGCACAACTGGAATGGAGAATGCTCAAGTTTCCGGTATGGTGAGTATGTATTCACGTCCTGCTGTGGCCTGTGTTGCTTTTGGAAGTTGAAATGTGGTGACCTGTTGACTTGTAACCTGTCTCTTGCGTTCTTCGGCCTTGTACTGTATTTCACTGAGAAGCTTCACTGTCTCATTCCTGAAGGTCAAAAAGTTTCTTTCCTCCAGGTGTTCAATCTCAGAGTGGAGATAGTTGCAGAACGACTGTCTTGCACTTGGAGTGGGGTCCTGACGTGCACCCAGAAATGTGGAAATCATCGACCTCATCTGCTGGAACTGATCTAAGACTGGATCTGCAGCAGTGGTGGTAGTCGCGACTGGAGGCTGTCGTCGCTTAGAACTGGTACTCGGAGGCTGATGAGTAACATCTGATGCGATGCTGATTTCCATCTCAGATTCTGTGTCTCTAGATGTATCCGGAACTGAGACTGCGGCTGCTGAAGGCCTCTGGGGTGACTTGAATGCAGAAGACATGGAAACTCCCTTCTGATGTGACCTCATGGAAAACTGAAACTGTCCCTCAGCCAGGTCTGTCGTTCTGTGCTCTTCTCAGCTGCTTGTCCTGACTTTGTCTGAGTGAGCTTGCCATATCTGGTACGTTGAGTCTCGAACCACTTCTTCACAGTCTTCCCAGGCAAGTTTCTGGTAGCTGCTAGCTGCTCCTAAAGTCTTTCTTTCTTATGCTTATCTTTGAAACTGTCGTTGGTCTTGTCATCAAGTTCCTCATGCTGTTTAACGAGCTCCACGATGGCTTCTTTGTCTGAATCACTCGGGGGGGAAATGTAATTCATCTGGCCCTTCTTCTGTCTGGATTGAGTTGATTCTACATCAGTATCTGTGTCTGTTCGCGCTCTCTTCTCTCCTGTTTCCTGGCTCTCTTCCCTCCTCTCTCTCTCCATCCTCTCTCTGTCCCTCTCTTCCTGCTTTATCCTCTCTCTCATCCCTCTCCTCTGTCTTCCTCCTCCTTCTCTCTATATCCTCAGCTGTTTCCCCTAACTCAAACTGTGGTTGAGTGTCAGTTGGTACTTCAATCTTTCTCCTACTGGCCCTTGGCATGCTTATCAATCACATGTACAGCTTGTTTAAAAAAACAAAACTTATCTAAAACGTAAGCTAATTTGCAAAAAAAAAATTTAAAAACTTAAAGAACAGCTGCACACCAGTTGTCTCTCGACAAGTCAAATTTCAAATATACACAGATTGTCTACCGACTCGCATTTTTATACCCACAGATTTGGAAACCGACAGGTCATAAGAGGCAAAAATATTGCCGGCCTGTCGGTTGCAGTTGCCGGCTTGTCTGTTGGTGTTAAAGGCTTGCCGTTTATTGTTTACAGCTTGTCTTTCAGTTTCAGGCCTGTCGGTTACAAATTTTCCAGACTCTAGGACCCAGTCAGTTAAAGTTACCGACTGACCTGTAAACTTTACAGGCCTGTCGGGAACAGTTACAGACAGGCCGGCTAAAGTTACCGACTGTACCGTAACATTTCCCACACACTCTGTTTGTCATCACATACAGTCGGGAAGTCCATATTTGGGACAAGCCGGATACTTGTTACAGGCAGGCCTGTTTGATTAACCAACAAGCCAGGCAGTGTAACCGACAGGCTGTTAAGTTAACCGACAGGCCTGTTGCTAGGTGGATGAAATTAGGGTCGGATACAAGGGTCAGCAACAGTCGTAGAAGTATCAAACATGTTTGATATTTCACCAACTCTCCGCGACAGGCTGGGAAACTACAACTGACCATGTAAACATTGGTCCCGACTCTCCAAAAATGCATAGTTACCGGCCGGTCGGCTCCAGTGTAACATCTGTGTTAGTGTATTAATGAAATGGTATTTAAATTCTTGGTTAACATTATTTTACATAAACCAAGATATACACAATTAAAGTCACATAAACCCACATATTATGCACAATTTAATTCACAAAAAAATAAATCACCTTATTACTGGACACATCATTCACATAATAAGGGGCTACACTTTTAAAACACATATATACCAGAGTACACTTTAAAGGCCTAAGCAGATAGATTTAATGTAAGAGGTATGTAGTTGCAATTATGTGGGTTGCAATTAAATAGTGTACAGGAACTAGTGCCCTTTCATCAGTTAATAAAAAGGGGTGTTCTCTCAGATCAAAGGAAAGACATGCAAGCAGAATTTGTGTAAGATTATGACAGTTGCACATGCAAAGCTTAAAAAATGGTGTACAAAAACTGAAGGAATATTTACCCATTTTGATGCATTAAAGAAAAAATCCATTTATATGATAGAACCTATTTAGTCCATGGGTTATTATCCCAAAATAAATATCCCAAATTTATCAACTTAAGTGAATGATTATTCGTTGCACATGCACTAAGTTTAGACAATCATTTATGAGATATCAGCTGTTCATTTTTTGGGTATTTATATTTGTTTATTTAGCATCCCAAACCGATAAACTTAAGTTTTTAACCAGAATTTGTGTAAGATTATAATAATCACACATGCAAAGCTTAATAATTGCCCTTTTAAAGGTGAAGAAATGATTTGTAATATTATGTAACCTGTTTATTCTAGGGGTGGAGGGTAGGATTTCCTAGGAAATTATTCCCCACCCCCAACCCACTTATCCAATTTTGGACAAAACAAAAAGAAATCTTTTTCTTAGCTAAAAATAAATAGGTTTATCCACTTTTGAACAAATCTGGAAGAAAGTTGAACTTTTCAGTAAAAAAATCACTTATTACAAAATTATTTCACTTTGTACTAAGGCTGTGACTTTGTTAGAAAAATGACACCGTCTATTCATCTCAAAAGAACTGATCCGAATTTGGGTAACCAGGTTTTTAGTTGTCACCCAGTGGAAGTATCTGGGGCCGTATTCACAAAAGGGATCAAGCTCAACTTAAGCTGATTTTTGGCTTAACTTGAGCTGAAAAATGGATCAGGATCAAGTTAGTATTCACAAAGAATTTGAGCTGGTTTTTGGCTCAACTTTTGGCTTAACTTTGATCCACCTATATTGATGGATTAAGTTTTGGATCAAAGTTGTAGCTTTATAATTAACTAAAATAGCAAACATATGAAAACTAAATCATTGGTTAATAATCTTCAATCCTTTATATTGTTAATTAATAAGTTTTTTATACTTTTTCCTGTTTTAAGTATGCTTATATTGATGTGTAAAATAGGTCAGATTTTGTTGTTTTTTCTGGATCAAAAGTGGGTGGAGCCTAAATTTTTGGATTAAATATCAAATATTTAAAAATTCTTCAGTGGAAAAAACAATAAACCAAATTTATATTAATGAATATTTTGTGGAAATTCAGGCATAAAAATAATGTTTACAATGTATAAAAGTAATTAATTTATGCGTTGCTATGTGAAATTTTTCAAAATTTTTGGCTCAGCTGATCCTTCCTTTGTGAATACAGACTTGAGCCAAAGATTAGCTGAGCCATTTTCCTTGATCCTGATCTGATCTTGAGCTGATTTTTTGCTCAGCTTGATCCATGTTAGTGAATATGAGCCCAGAGAAGCAAATATGGCGGATGATGTAAACAAAAACCCTATGAAAAATAATGTTAAATATCTGTATAAATAAGGAAAATTCCATGAAAAACTAACAGTAGTTAGAGAAATCTGACAGAATACTAACGTTTATCCTAGGTTTTAGTTGTTTTACAGTATATTTAATATTTTTGCGTTATCCGCTTCGCCACTTTGTAGTACTCAGTTCTCAAAAAATTTGAATCGTTTTCCGGTAACCAGGAAACCTATACTTTGTACCATATTACAAAAAAAAAAAAAAGAGTTTACAATATAAAACTTTTTAACTACAGAAAAGCTGCACTGTTATAAATTTATTCACTTAGTATGTCCATGCGATGTATTTTAATACAAACCAATAACAGTAAAACATTTAAAATTATCCAAGCTTTTCAGTTGTGTTTGCTCAATAAAAATGAGCTGTCATTCTTCAAACTTTGTTACTTTGTTTATAGGTACAAGTTTTGCACCCAGTATACCATTTTCCATTTTGTTCACGTCTAACTTCCAAGACATCACAGGATAGGAAAAGAGATTGCAAACCTTGTTAACTTTAACAGATGTAAGCTATGTTTGAATCACATATTGGATGGCCAAGAATACTGGACACAATTGCAATTAGGCATTTAATAGCTGGGGTTTGTTACAGCAGATGTCAACCACCATAAACTCTTGGTTTCAGAAACCTCTCACAATGAGTTTTGTGTCAATTGTTTTGTGAAATAAAAGCTTATATAAAACAAAAGCCAAGGGCATTGAACACACTCTGCCTCAAGAATCATTACACACAATATCTCGTTACTGGAAAACTTATTCCTTCTAAGGTTGACACATGTCACACCTGAGTTATTGACTGGTTATGGAAACAGTGACATAAAAGATGACAATCTCTGTGCACCCAACTGGAAAAAAATTGTCATGTAGCTTTTGCTTTTACTGATGTCGCATAATCTCAGTCATTCAGTATCACACTCTTGTAACTTGATGCTTTTAATCTGTCTTTTTACCGAAAATGATTTAAAATATTAATAGTAATTTTCACTGTTTTAACTGTTTAAATTATAAACATTGATCCTGTTTTTTCACAGTTATCTACATTTTTCTACTGGCTGATTCTTGGAACTAGAAAGTTGAATCTCTTCATAGGTGATTCGTGTAACAGATGTATATATGTCCTATACAAGCATGCACACATTTGACCTTGAAGTTCTGTATTCAAGGTCATCCATGGAGTGCCAAAGTACTCCCAAGTAATGGACTTTAAAAGTGCTTATTTCTCCCTTATTGGTCCTAGAGGTTTGGCATATAAAGCCAACCTACAGGAAATCATGGGCTGGGAATCTTCTGATGTCAAAGATGGATAGCCAAACTTATAAGTGCTTATAAAGTGCTGATTATTCGCTTTGCGAAGCCAAACTTGGAACTCTTCTTCAAGGTCAAACAATGATAGCCAAACTTATAAGCGCCTATAACCCGGTTATCATTGGTCCGACGGTTTCGGGATGTCGGGTCAAAACAAGGATAGCCAAAGTGCTTATAACTCGCTTATTATTGGTCCTAGAGTGTTATGAAATCATAGGCTGGGAGTCTTCTGATGTGATCAGATTTGACCTTGGGGCCCCTTCAAGGTCAAATGAGGATAGCCAGACATCAAAGTGCTCATAACTTGCTTATTATTGGTCCTTAGAGGTTTACAGTTTGACTCGAACCTATAGTAAGTCATTGGCTGGGAGTCTTCTGGTGTGGTCAGATTTGTGTTTGAGTCCCTTCAAGGTCAAACGAGGAGAGTCAAGCTTAAAATTGCTTATAACTCACTTATTAATGGTCCTTGGGGGTGTACAATCATTACTACAATGTATGTCAAAGCAACCTGTAGGTGATCATGGGCTGGGAGTTTTCTGATGTGGTCTGGTTTGACCTTGGGCCCCTCCTAATTTACCTTTTCACATTGGTCCTTTAACATTTCATATAAAATAACAAGCTGTAGGAACACTGTTTATGTGTACAAAAACCTTTTGTCTACTTTAGCATTTGTATTTCGCCTTTGTCTTATTTATGGTGCAATCTAAACCTTTGTATACCTACATTTATACTGTCTCATATTTTCTTCCAGGTGAGGCCATGGTGAGTTCAGATCTATCCTGTGATGTGATCCTGTCCTTGTTTTATAACATTCTAAAGTTCTTTTGTATGTTTCTGCTGTCACCAATGCAGAAAAAGGAAACATAAAGGCCCAGAAATTGACAAAAAATTGTATTGAATGGGATGTACAACTATTCTATTTCTGGACTTGTTTACTAAAGGATATACAAGACAAGAATTTATATAGAATAAGGCCAAGATTCAGTTTCCAAAGCTGTAATAGAACTACTTTTCAGTGAAAACAACAACTCCAATATTAAAAGAATGTCTTCTAAACTACTGAGCCAGACATATCAAGTAGATCAAGTGCCTGAACATTTCAAAGAACCTTTCATTATAAGTGGATACAGACATCCCAGGAGCTCTTTCCTCCAGTGTGTTGCAAGTATTTTCTGTGCCAACAATGAAACTTTCAACTTCTGGACGCATTTTGTACCGGCATGCTTTTTCTGCTATAGGACCTACCACTTCCTGAGTGTTCATGACCTTGGTGATGCCTACTGCTTGCCCATGCTGACCTACTTGATTACCTTATGCCTTTTCCCTTTCACCAGTGCTGTTGCCCATGTGTTCAACCCCTTGTCAGACCGAGCCAGACATGTCTGTTTCTTCCTGGACTACTGGGCCCTGAGTCAGTATTCTGTTGGTGCTGCTGTCGCTTACAGGGCCTACATATTTCCTAACGAGTTGCTGGGGGGAACGTTCCACAGAGTGTACCTTTATATGGCCATTGTATGCGGTATGGTCTCCCTCATTGTTTCTTGCCAAAGCCGCTTCATGGCCCACGGTCTCAAAAAGAAGGTCCTACGAAGTTTTGCATATGCCATTCCGTATTCTTATGATAGCATTCCATCCATCTACCGCCTGTGTTACTGTCGACCTGAAGAATGCACAGCTCCAGCTTTAGTGCCACACTGCCAACAGTTTTTCTATGCTGGCTTGTCAGCTCTGCTGTATCTCTCACACTGGCCAGAAAGAAGCTTTCAGGGAAAGTTTGATATCTTGGGGCATAGCCACCAGCTGTTCCACATCTTCTCCGTCTATGCTTCCTACCTCCAAATGACTGGCTTAACCCTTGATTTTGAGGACAGAAAAGATTACCTTCACCTGCACAATGACTTCCTCTCCTCGGCCTGGAGTGTGTCTCTGTTTCTTCTGCTTGGGTCGGTCAATCTAATGATACTCTTGTATTTTGTGTACAAGTTAGTATGGGTGCAGCAAGGCAGCAACTCTTGGCAGAATCTCTACAGTCGTAAGTTGTCAAGCCAGAACGGCTATCAAAATGGGGACTCTAGTTATAGACATGTCGACTTGGATGAGAATGTTAACAACTGGAAACAGAGTCTCGAAAGCCCAGGAAGCGCAGATGGTGATTTCTGTCGAAGTGATGACATTGCTTCTAATGGAATGAAAAAGGGCAATTAATGTAGTGAAGTAGAACTTCTGTTTTCCAAATATTCTTCTGATTCAAATGTATTCCCTCCATCTCAGATTTGTGTTAATCCACTGTTTTTTTTTTTTTGTTTTTTTTTTTTTAACCAGACTAGTGGTTTTATTACATCAACCTTTGTAACAAACGTACTCTCTCATCCTGGAATAATAATACAGGTTATTGAATAATGGAAGTCATTTTCCTTGAAATACACTCGGTTGTCTTCAAATTCTAATCTAGTAATTCAGTAAAAGTATTTCTGTCGGTAACTTGATATGTAAGGTAATAGTTATCAACATGTAGTCTGCAGTCTATTTTTTGAATACATACCTTTGTAATCAGAGTTGTGTACTTCAAAAAAGGTACTGTAAGTATTTTTAATAAACAGCCACAATGCACTTTTTGTGCCTAAGATAAACTATTACCTTGTAGAATGTTTCACTTAGTTTTCTCTCTGGCATTTTTATTTGTAGGCGGATTGCGTGGAACCAACCCGCCTATTAGATTGATATGTCCGACGTCCGTCTGTCTGTCCACATTTTCGTTTCCAGACTCTAACTCGAAAACACTTTGTCCAATCAAATTCAAAACGAACTTGACAGGGAGATAGATCACCATCATAGCTAGGTTCCTTTCGAAATTGGTGTAATTCTGTCTGTTAATTTGTCCATTTTTGTCCGTTTGTCTGTCAACATTTCCGTTTCCAGACTCTAACTTGAAAACGCCTTGTCCAATCAAATTCAAACTTGACAGGAAGATGGATCACCATTGTAGTTAGGTTCCTTTCGAAATTAGTGTAATTCCGTGTGTTCATTTGTCTGTTTTTTGTCCATTTGTCTGTCCGTCAACATTTCTGTTTCCGGACTCTTACTTGAAAAAACTTTGTCCAATTGAATTCAAACTTGACAGGGAGATAGATCACCATCATAGCTAGGTTCCTTTCGAAATTGGTGTAATTCCATCTGTTTATTTGTCTGTTTATAGCATAAATACAATTATGTAACCTAGATTACAAATTTTACATTTCTTGGCACGTCTACCACATTAACCTTAACTGGGTGACCTAACATTTCTTTCCTAGTTCCTAAATTTAAGTACAGCAGTCGTTAACCTTATTGCTGCCTGTGCAACCGGCCTTTTTGGGGCATTTCTGACCCTCTTGTGTTTACCTTTGTTAAGTCATAACATTTTTAAAATGTCTGGCCAACAAAATTAATATTGTACGGCATTTGCCTGCATTCACGGTAATTGTGTAAAGCTACTATTAAAATTGTAAGTGGTAATAATTGTTTATGTTTAATTTTCATTCTGCTGGATTTGTATGATTTATAAGGTTCAGATATTGAAAAAATTGTAAGCATTTACTTTGCTCTTCACAAGTCAGTACCATTTGCTATAATTTTTATCCCACAACCCTTAAGGGCTGTCGGAGTATTGTTTTCCTCTAGGCTGTATCTCAGAAACTGTAAGGTGTAGGATAAAGATACTTGGTGGGGACATTGCTTAGGGGTTGATCTTGATTTGACCTTTGATGTCATAGTTACCTTGAGTTTTAAAATCATGTCTCTGCTATTTCTTAGATTTTGTAAGGTGTAGAAGGTTGAAACTTTGTAGTGACATTGGTTAGGGGGTGTGGGTGTGCAACATGGTGTGACCTTTTCTTTGGCTCTGCCACCTTGAAGTGTGTTCACCTGCCATATTTGAGACATGCTTCTCTTATGACAATGATATATGGATTTCTGCAACTGGTTATTAAGCGTGCCACTGGGGACGCTTGTTTGTATTTAGGGGAGAGGGGAGAGAGAGTGGGTCCACCGGCTCCATCGTCTCCGCCGGCTCCAGGCTTATGGCTCAACAACCACTGGAGTCTCTTCAAATTTAGCACATGTATGAAGTAGCCCTGGGAAAAATCTCTTTCACATGAATTTTGGAAAGTAAGTTTGTTATATAGATGTCTGGAAATCATTAACGTTGGAAGTGATCTAATACAAAATGGCCGAATTATTAAAGTTTAACTAAGCAATTTTTCTGGCGCTGAAAATGAAAAGCTCTAATATCTCACAAACAGTGCAAGATAGAGTGATTTCGACAAAATTTTTGACCCATAGGGTATCTGCATCTGGCATCTTTTCCCGAAATTCGTCTTTCCACCATTAGGCGGCCATCTTGAATTTCTGCGTAAAGCGCAAAAACACATTTACCTCGGAAACAGTGTGAGATACAGTGATTTTGCTTAAATTTTTGACCCCCAGGGTATCTGGAGTGTCAGCTGGCAACTTTTTTCAAAAATTGTTGTCCCGCCACTTTTGGCGGCCATCTTGAATTTCTGCATGAAATGCAAAAAAAAAAAAAAATTCTCAGAAACAGTGTGATATAGAGTGATTTCAACTAAATTTTTGACCCCCAGGGCATCTGTAGAGTGTAGTGGTGACTTTTCTCAAAAATCAATTTTTCTACATTTTTGGCGGCCATCTTGAATTTCTGCATAAAAGCAAAAACATATTTATCTTGGAAACAGTGCAAGATAGAGCGACTTCAAATAAACTTTTCACCCACAGGGTATTTGCAGAGTCTACTTCCAACTTTTCCCAAAAATCGTTTTCCCGCCATTTTTGGCAACTTATCTTGAATTTCTGCATAACACACAAAAAAACAACATTTAAGAAACCTTGCATTTTTGCATAAATGGAAAACATATTAAACACAGAAAGATATATAGTCATTACTACAAAATCATTAATACTCATTGGGACACTTTTCTTTTTTCTCTTGCGAAGAAATACTCTAGTTATATGTACTTTTACATAGTGGTGCTATTTCCATTGACAGCAATTCTTCAATTAATAAATTTTACAGCTTCCTCATTTTTAGGCGGGTTGCGTGTAACCAACCCGCCTATTAGATTGATGTGTCCGATGTCCGTCTTGTCCAATGTCCGTCTTGTTTCCGGACTCTAACTCGAAAACGCTTTGTCCAATCAAATTCAAACTTGACAGGGAGATAGATCACCATCATAGCTAAGTTGCTTTCGAATTTTAGTGTAATTCCGTCCTTTCGTTTGTCTGTTTATAGCATAGATACAATTATGTAACCTAGATTACAAGTTTTACATTTCTTAGCACGTCCTTTCGAAATGGGTGTAATTCCGTCTGTTCGTTTTTGTTTGTTTTTTGTCCGTTTGTCTATCAACATTTCTGTTTCCGGACTCGAAAATGCTGTGTCTAATCGAATACAAACTTGACAGGGAGATAGATCACCATCATAGGTAGGTTCCTTTCGAAATTGGTGTAATTCCGTCCATTCATTTGTCCGTCAACATTTCCTTTTCTGGACTGTAACTCGAAAACGCTTTGTCCAGTCGAATTCAACTGGCCTAACATTTCTTTCCTTGTTTCTAAATGTAATTACAGCAGTCGCTAACCTTATTGCTGCCTGCGCAACCTTTTGATTAATGCTGTCATCTTGCTATTGAATTGTCTTGTTTTAATACTTTTTATCTTTACATACATTTTATTTCTCTTAGACATTATTTTCTCTATTTAAACATTATTTGTACCTTTATACAACAGTACTGACACTGCTCGGAAGTATCCCGATCTTTGTACTGTTTCATTACTTCTATATCTCATGGTGTTGAAAACTATTTTCCCAGGCTGTGGGGTACGGCCATCTCTGATGCTATTTTTTGCCCTTAGTGACAACAAATTTTATAAAACGTGTTTGGGGGCCATAATTAGGGTGAAGGCATTAATTACAGCATTGATGATGGATTCCACAGCACCTGGTGTGTGTGTGTTGTTGTTGTGTCTGTTGATGTGTTTGTTATCCATTATTGTTGAAATTGATTGATCTTGTTTTAGAGGCCAATGCAAATGAAAGTGAGGAAGTTGTGCACACTTAATATGTTCTGAATTAGGGTAGTTTTTCCCTCATTCTGGAATGTGAAGCCCAGATTTTGAAATTCTGTTTTCTTTTTAATATCACTAGGTACAGCGTGTTTCATCCAGGCTACGGTTCGGAAGACTTTGTGTCCAATGTGTGAATCAGCCAAGTTTTCATTTCAATATTTGATTCTTGCATATCTATTTTCTGACGGGGTATATCTTCTTATTGGTCTATTTTTCAGCTTTTTTACAATGTGGCTTTACAAGCCATGCATTATAAAATATGCAGTACTAGGCCTTATTAAGTGGTTTCTGAGGTAAAAACCTTGGAAAATTAATATAGATAGCTTCTTTCCATTGCTCTTCATTTTACCTTGATGCTTTGTTTTTTATTTTACACCCCAAAGATTGAAGTTTTTGAATAGGACTTTGTGGAAAGGATGTATTATAGATAACCCATGGTGATACCAGTCTGTGGTAAATAGAACAGGGTCTGAAAAACCAGTATCGAGACCGTTTCACTTAAATACTGTGACAAAAATTTACAGCTGGCATCTCGAATGTCGGCAAATATAACATGGAAAATGTACAATATAAGAAAGAAACCCTAAATCAGAAGAAATTATAAACTTTTATTGCATATTTTTTAGATTTTAACACTTCTATTGTGATTTCTCTGAGGAAAAATTGCCATGTTTAAACATGTTTTTTTTTTCATTTCAAAGAGGTGCCTTCCTGCTTTTGGACCTGTTTGATTGGGGATACACCAGAATACACTTTTGTTGAAATCCCATTATCGGAATAGTGTTGTATTGGAGGGGCGGTATCGAAATGAAAAATATGCTTGATCTGTCCTAGTCATAAAATAGGAAAACGTCCCGAATGGCATATACAGAAAAAATATATCACGAATGAAGATAGCAATATTATACGAGTGCGTAGCACGAGTATTATATTGTTAATCTTCATGAGTGATATATTTTTTCTGCATATGTCTGATGAGGGTGTTTTACTTTTATTATCCACCATTTTGTGCGATTTATGGGTCAAATAATATGAATAGTTAATGAGAAAACGTGAAACAGACTGTCAAAAAGCATGAGCAACACTGAATATAAAACTTCAATCTTTAACTTGCAATATCTCAGTCATTTCTGCATGGATATTTATGCAACATACATGAGCAGAAGCGCTGGAATAACACCTTTCTAATGATATATTATACATATTTTTAAGTTACATACTTTCCGGGATATTGTTGAAAAAATAAAAGTTATCCACACTCAATATTCATAGTACCGGGGCGCCGGTGTATACAAAAAAATACATCCCTGTCTGTATTTCCCCGTATTTAGGTCAAATACATTGCGTGGTGGATAATAAATGTATGAATCGATTAGGAAACTTATGAATAACTGTGCATCCCAACATTACACCACAACAAACTTCTGTCAGTTGCAGAGCCTGATAGCAGCGTTTGCTGCAATCCTTTATGGAACAAGTTGCCCATGGATACCATATCTTTGAAATCATCACTAGAGTTTAGAAAACAGCTCAAAACATACCTTTTCAAATGTGCTAACAATGTTCAAAATGTTTCGTGTCAACGGTTAGAGACACCATGTAATCCTGTGTTAATAGGATGCATCTACTGGTTTTTTTCTGTTTTTAGTTTGTTTCAAATCATTGGTAAACTTCCATACTTCCTGTAATTGTGAGTGTATGTAATATCAGTTATATATGTCTGCTGAAAAAGGTTGTGTTCTTGTATGTTGGCTTTATGAGGAAGTTGTATTGTGTTCATGTAGCATGTAGTCTAGCCTATTTTTTTAATGCTTGCCTTTTTTGTGACTTTCAAAAGCTAACATATCAGGAAAGTTGAGGTAGTTTAGTGCGAAGAACCTGAAATTTTGGCCAGAGTTTGTGAAATTTGCCACTTTGCTTTTGCGAATATCAAAATTTACCAAGTGGCAAGTGCTAAAGATTAAATGGTTGAATGTTATTTTCTGTAATGATGCAAATGTTGTGGTTGCCCAAATCCCAAAACTCTTTGGTGATTAAAGAAAAAACATGTAAAGATTTTTCGTAAGTAACTCGAGATATGGGCTGATATCTGTGGAAAGATTCATATCCATGAGACCCATGAGGGTGGTTAGATGGTAATGTCATACACTGGTAGATAATACAAAATAGTTTAAGTGCACCAAAATTTCATTTTTGAGTTTTGAAGGGTTTGTCAAAGTGGCAAGTCTCAATTTTTCTTTTTAAATTTTTTTTCTCTCTCTCTCTTTTTGGAAGATTATGCATTTCTTGCCCTACCCGAGTATATTGCCAGTCAAACATGTTTTCAGATAAGAAATCTGCAATTCGTCACAGAATATCAGATTCAACATTGGGAGATCCCCACTTTCACTTTCGCTTTTTTGGAGATATTATCACACTTAATGCTGACTATATTGCATGAAAACTATTGAAAATGGCTTTGGAGGTTGAGTATGTGATGGAGTACCAGCATCCAGTTTGTTGACCTTGTCTATTGTTTTCAAGGTCACCTTAGGCCTGCTAAAATGACTCAAAATGGTACATTTTACTGCAAGTCTTTAATGTTTTCTGTAACCTAAAATATTTCAGCTAGCTTCATCATATTTGCACAAGAGTAATTGTGTCCTTGTTTTGGAAACAAAATGGCCCCCACATCACATCTTTAATGCCAAATAGGAGGGTCTTCATATCAAAAAGGCCTTCTATCTCCTCTATAATTGTTTCTTTGGCTTCAAAATATCAAAACTACTTGTAAGAAATCATGGC
The DNA here is from genome assembly GCA_964017235.1 of Sabellastarte sp. h YS-2021. NCBI lineage: Eukaryota > Metazoa > Annelida > Polychaeta > Sabellida > Sabellidae > Sabellastarte > Sabellastarte sp. h YS-2021. Next base: position 55,594,606 of record OZ024927.1, on the reverse strand, counting down.
CTGTGAATCTTTTGTAGAACATCTCATGGGTTCTCTGTACTTCTTACAACAGAAGTTGTTCCTAAGATTTTCCCAAATCTCAATGTTGTTGGCCATTTAGCTGTACCTGCGGGCTGGGGTTCGTAAATGATATTTTTCTTCATAACTGTTAGAGTTACAATAATTTTGTCAGATGTGTTGTTTAGCTACTTTTTGATCCACAGTGTCATGGCAAATTTCCAGAGCTGTAAGTATGTAGCTGACTGAGTAATAGCTACCTGACAGTTCACCATTGAGTAAATCACTTATATCTGCAAACCTATTAAATTTAGAGGGTTTTTTTGTCAAATATGTTATTCATGTACTTTTCAATATACTCTGTCATGACAAATTTTCAGAACTGTAGGTCCATAGCTAACTGAGTAATAGCTACTTTGACAGTTCACCATTGAGTAAATCACTTAAGCTGGAAATCTGTTGCACCTATCATTACCAAGGTTTCAAGATATCTTCCCTGCTATGAAATCTTGCCCGGCTAACATTTGGTCCAGTTTGTTCAAGTTGGTTGGTTGCTATGGCAACGAATTAGAAAATCTGATGTGACCAAACTTAAAGGAGTCTATATCTCCCTTATTATTGGTCGTAGAGGTTTTGGATGTGAAGGCAACTTCCAGGAAATCATGTGCCCCGAATCTTTTGCTGGTTTCAGATTTGACCTTGGACCCCTGCTTCAAGGTCAAATGTGGTTCTTCACAAGTTGGGTATATTAGGGGAGGTCATTGGTTCATGCACTGTAGAGGAACCTTGATCAGCAGTTTTTAAAATAATCTTAGCTTTAGGACTACTTGTTTTAGACTTTTTGTTGCCTTTAATCAAACCCGGATCCGAAGTCTTTTTACATCCGGTATTTTCAAGTTTGTCCTACCTTTTTCCAATTTGTTGGAATTGAATTAAGATTTGCTGGTTAACAAGCATTTGAACATTGCAATCATCACTGCCAGACAAACTGGCCTGCTGACTGCCCGTTCCAATACCATTGTCCTCATCCGATATTTTATTTCCACACAAATCCGAACTATCAGACATATTATTGACAGAAGAACAGTTTAATTCACTAATATTTGAAACATCCAATTCAGAATCTGTGGTATCAACGTTTTGTTTTGAATTCAACAAAGTATTCAAAAATACTTGATCAGTACAAATTTGAATTTCAACAGGTATTGTTACACTGTCCCATTTAGAGGAGCACAAATTATATTGTCTGTTATTCTCCATACATCAATAATGTTAAACACATAGAATACTAAAACAAGTTACATTAAAATAAACGTGGTAAAATACTAAAATTAATTTAAAATAACAAGTGGATACAAATCCTAAACCACATGGTTGCACTCCCCAGACAGCTTGAGTAGTGTTGAATTTTTCAATGTTGCCTCTCCAACCTCCAGCATTAAAGTGACCGAATACTGTTCAAGAAGTAGAATCTCTTGACCAATGAAAAAATAGTTAACAATATAACAACAGTAGAAATAAAATATAATTTTTAAGGTAGCACCCAAAGCTTAAGGAATGAGCCCTATGGCACCCAAATGCCACCCAGCACTTAATATTAGAGACACTAAACATTGTCTTGTTTGCAATGTCAGTGTAAAACTTTAGCCAGAAATTATTTTGGAAATTATTTGACTCCTTGAAAAATACTTCTGGTCTTTTCTGTTATTAGTGGTCATCAAACATTGAGGGGTTTTTGTTGGTTTTTTAGGCGGGTTGCGTGTAACCAACCCGCCTATTAGATTGATGTGTCCGACGTCCGTCTGTCTGTCTGTCCGTCCACATTTTTCGTTTCCGGACTCTAACTTTAAAACGGTTTGACCAATCAAATTCAAACTTCACAGGGAGATAGATCACCATCATAGCTAGGTTCCTTTCGAAATTGGTGAAATTCCGTGTGTTCGTTTGTCCGTTTTTCGTCCGTTTGTCTGTCCATCCATCTGTTTGTCCACATTTTCGTTTCCGGACTCTAACTTTAAAACGGTTTGACCAATCAAATTCAAACTTCACAGGGAGATAGATCACCATCATAGCTAGGTTCCTTTCGAAATTGGTGAAATTCCGTGTGTTCGTTTGTCCGTTTTTCGTCCGTTTGTCTGTCCATCCATCTGTTTGTCCACATTTTCGTTTCCGGACTCTAACTTTAAAACGGTTTGACCAATCAAATTCAAACTTCACAGGGAGATAGATCACCATCATAGCTAGGTTCCTTTCGAAATTGGTGAAATTCCGTCTGTTTGTTTGTCCGTTTTTCCGTCCGTTTCTTCGTTTTTGTCCGTTTTTCTGTCCATCCATCTGTCCGTCCACATTTTTGTTTCCGGACTCTAACTCGAAAACGGTTACTCCAATCTAATTCAAACTTCACAGGGACATACATCACCATCATAGCTAGGTTCCTTTCGAAATTGGTGTAAATCCGTCCGTTCATTTGTCTTGTTTTTCTGTCCATTTGTTCGTTTTTAGATTAGAAGTATTACATTTCTTAGCACGTCGAACACATTTACCTTAAGTGGGTAACCTAACATTTCTTTCCTTGTTCCTAAATTTAATGAGAGCAGTTGCTAACCTTGTTTCCTGCGTGCGCAACCCGCCTTTTGGGGCACCTCTGACCCTCTTGTTTTTATGTCAGCTGACTTGTCAGTCAGCTGACATTATGTCGTCACTCTGCGGCGTGGGCGTACGTGTACGCGTCCGCGTGAACAACTTCTCCAAAACTACAAGGCCTAGAGACGTGCTGTTTTTTTTAAAAGATACCTTATCTATCGAGGATGAAAAATTGTTCAAGGCATGCAAATCTGTCTGTTCGTCTGTTTGCTAGAGACATTACAAGGGGGGTACCCCCACCAAAAGTGTGAAAATTTCAACACTTAATCACAATTTTCTCAGTGACTATTGCAGGGATTTCTCTCATATCTTGCATATATGTACTAGGCCAGAGGTAGATTCTCTTGTGTGAGTATGAGACCTGGATCTGTCTTACTTTTTTTTTAATAAATTTTTTTAATAATTTTTAATGCATTAAAATTCATGAAATCATGCACAAAATCATTTATAACTTGAAAAGTGTTGCATTTAGAGCATTTTGTTAAAATATGTTATTCAGCTACTTTTTTCATAGCTACAATATGGTGAGTAAGTTGGGTGCCTGTCTCAATAGCTAAGTGAGTAATAGCTACTTTTGGGCTTTTCAGTAACTTCCATCATGAGTAAAATCACTTGTAACTTAAAAACTATTGCATTTAGAGAATTTCGTATAAATATGTTATTCAGCTACTTTTGGGTCAGCTATAACATAGTAAAATTTTAGACCTGTAGCTCATGGCATAGCTGAGTAATAGCTACTTTTAGGTTACCACTGTTGAGTAAATCGCTTATAACTTCAAAACTATTGCATTTAGAGAATTTCGTATAAATATGTTATTCAGCTACTTTTGGGTCAGCTATAACATAGTAAAATTTCAGACCTGTAGCTCATGGCATAGCTGAGTAATAGCTACTTTTAGGTTATCACTGTTGAGTAAATCGCTTATAACTTGGAAACTATTGCATTTACAGTATTTTGTTTCAATATGTTATTCACCTATTTGGGGATCAGCTATAACATAGTGAAGTTTCAGATCTGTGGCTCATTCATAGCTGAGTAATAGCTACTTTGAAGTTCTCACTATTGAGTAAATCACTTGTAACTTAAAACCTATTGCATGTAGAGAATTTCGCATAAATGTGTTATTCAGCTACTTTTGGGCCAGCTATAACATAGTGAAATTTCAGATCTGTAGGTCATGGCATAGCTGAGTAATAGCTACTTTAAAGTTCTCACTATTGAGTAAATCAGTTGTAATTGGAAAACTGTTGCATTTAGAGAATTTCGTATAAATATGTTATTCAGCTACTTTTGGGTCAGCTATAACATAGTAAAATTTCAGACCTGTAGCTCATGGCATAGCTGAGTAATAGCTACTTTTAGGTCATCACTATTGAGTAAATCAGTTGTAACTTGAAAACTATTGCATTTACAGTATTTTGCTTAAATATGTTGTTCACCTACTTTTGGGTCAGCTATAACATAGTAAAATTTCAGACCTGTAGCTCATTGCATAGCTGAGTAATAACTACTTTGAGGTTCTCACTATTGAGTAAATCAGTTGTAATTGCAAAACTATTGCATTTAGAGAATTTCGTATAAATATGTTATTCAGCTACTTTTGGGCCAGCTATAACATAGTGAAATTTCAGTTTTATTGCGTTAATACATCCTATCCAATGGACAATTGCTAACTCCGGTCGGCGAGACCGGCCCGCCAAACGTCAGAAAAAGACGTCCTGTGTCTCCACCGGCCAGCCGGTCCTTACTCTGTGCACTCGCCAGGTGGCGTGTCGTACTTCCTTCCTGTCTAGACAGAGTGACGTCATAGCATCTTTTTCGTTTGGCGCATGCTCTGCTGCACGGAATTTATTTGTGAATTTGAAAATTGGATATTTTGTGGGATATAGGTGTTTTTAGTTTTTATAACTTACACATTTCATTTCTCACGTTATATAGACTATTATGTCTTCTCCTAGTCAAAGGAGAGGTGGGTGCGGACACATGATGGCGGGTTTTGATACCCACGCCGTTTGTGCCAGATGCCGTGACAAGAAGAAAGGCTCTGATCCATGCGTTGAAACCCCGCCTAAGCCTTGTTCTCATTGTGATTCCTTGTCGCCCCAACAATTAGCACAACTGTCCACTCCATCTTATCAACTCAAGAAGGAGAAGAAGAAAGACTCTAATTTGGCTTCTCCCGCCCAAGACACTCTCAGTCCCACCCTCATCGACCCGAACCTTGTGTCGGTAGTGGGGGTGGTTGATGGCCAGTCCTCTGGTTTGAGTGGGCCGGCGGAGAAAAAGGTGAAGAAAACAGAAAAGGCTGAAGCTAAGAAATCTTCTTCAAGGTCGGCCAAGTCTTCCAAGCCGGTGAAAGCCTCCAGCTCCGGCCAGGGCCCCTCTACCGACACCTCTACCGACCTTGCACTTTCTGAGTTGGACAAAAAGTGGTCGGAGAGACTCAACAAGTTAGAGGCCCTCTTGCTATCCAGAACACTGGACCGACCTCAAGAGACGGCTTTTAGTACTGTGAAGGTGACTCCCTCACATCCACCACCAGCTTCTGGGGTCAGACCGGAACCCTTTTTGAATCCTGCTACGCAGTCGATTCCACCGACCGACCTTGTTGCTGATGCACCGGCCTCTGATACTCCTATTCAACCGGCCTCAGTCAAGCCTTCAACATCTGGCCATCCAGCACCGGCTAATACAGGAGCTGTTCACAGACAATTAACCCCTGCTTTTGACACCAGCCGGAGAGATTCACCATCATCAAGTGACTCAGACTCTGACTCTTTGTCGTCTGACCGGCCTGTTGTGGATCTCCTCCCGGAGGAGGGTGAACTTTCTGATGGCCAGGATGGGGATTTGTCTGATCAAGAACAAGCTATGTCCGCAGAACAATCATATAGAGAGACAATGCGGGGCATACGCTCTTACATGGACTGGAGTCACATCCCAGATCTGGACTCAGGGACAACTACTTCAGAAGACAACCCTTTTGCAGCCCCCAAGTCACAAGCTCCAGGAAAGGTGTCGGTCAATCTACCCACCGACGAGTGGCTTTGTCGAAAAATGTCGAAGCTTAACCTTACACTTGTTCAAGGTTATCCGACTCGCACCTCAGACTCTGGTGGACTTTTAAGGGACCAATTTGTGCGTGTTCCCAAATCTCAGCATAAGTGGTACGGCTGTCAACCGGCTAAAAGCAAGGACTCTGAGAGTGTGTCTTCCTGGAATACCGGCTATTCGAGGCTGAATAGTACCTACCTCAGAATTGCACGTCAGGCCGGTATAGCCTCATCTCCACCCATGTCACGCCAAGTCTCCCAAGAAACCCTCAGGAAGTGGGAGAGGTCGGCGCGTGAATCCACCGTCATTTGCAACCAGGCAGCCTCTTTCAACAGGTGTCTGGTGAAAATACAGGACAACATGGGAGTACAGCTAAAGGCTATTAGGACAGATTCCAAAGGGAAAGCGTCAAACAAGGTGTCCGCGGCGGTTGATGAACTGCAGTTTCTATTGGATTTCAACAACAGTGTTTGCCAGGCCATGGCTAAAGCTATGGAACATTTAACTGAATTCGTGTTCGTCAACATGGCCAATACTACACTACTTAGACGCGACTCCTACCTCAGTTACCTGAAAGCTGGGATCAAGGCAGACACACTCAATGCCTTACGCACTTCCCCTCTGCACTTGGAGACATTATTCCCGGATAGTTTAATAAAGAGGGCAGAAGAGGACATTTCGGAACACGACAAGGGTCGGTCCTCTTCAGTGTATAAGGACAGGAGATACCACCCTTATGAGAGGCCAGAATCCAAGTCGGACAAAAACCAGGACAGACCGGCTTGGAAGAACCTATCACGCACACAACGTAGGAAGAACAAGGCCAGATCTCAACGTTCCTCCCGACCGGCCAAGGGTCAGCAGCAGTATAAATGACAGTCAATGTTTAACTCAGTTAGATCCACTGCTGCTGACCGGGAGCCCTACAGGAAAGACAATGAACACTATGTTACCTGTAAACTTAAGTGTTGTTTATCATGCTCATACTGCACCCGGGCAATCACAAAGGAAAGATATAAGTCCCGGGTTAGCAGATTGTCAAGGCAAGAAAGACACATTAAAATATGTCAAAAGTGTTTCTTCTGTCATTCCATTGTCTTATGTCAATCATGTTATCAGTGCCCCCAATGTTGTCACAAATCGGCCTGTAGGAGCCAGACTACAAAATTTTTGGAAAACTTGGCTGGATCTGGGTGCCGGTCCGAAAGTGGTACAAATATTGAAAGAGGGTTATACCCTCCCCTTTCGGATCCGGCCAAAGCTGACAAGGTCCCCTATAGTCATCAGCTGTTATGGCAATCCTCGCAGGAACAGCTACCTGCTAGAGGCATTACATCAGCTTATGACCAAAAACGCCATAGAACTAGTAAACAAACAAAGGTCGTTAGGTTTCTCCAACAGACTGTTCTTGGTTCCCAAACCGGAAAACAAATGGAGACCTATCCTAGACCTAAGCAACCTAAACCAATTTCTCAAGGTGGAAAAATTCAAAATGGAGACACCGGAAACCATCAGGACTTCCCTCCAACAAGGGGAGTGGGTGACCTCAATAGACTTCAAGGACGCCTACTTCCACATACCAATACAAGAACAGTCCAGAAAATATCTGAGATTTCATGTCCAGGGGCGGACCTACCAGTTCAAGGCTCTCCCTTTCGGGCTGGCCACAGCGCCCTTGGAGTTTACTATAATAGTAAAGGAGGTAAAACTGATGGCACTAAAACAGGGTATAAGAATCCACCAGTACCTAGACGACTGGTTGGTCAGAGCTTCATCCCACCGGGTATGTCTGCATCATACACAGAAACTAATGCAGATATGCCAGAAATTGGGCTGGCTGGTGAACATAGAAAAGTCCGAATTGGAGCCCAAACAAATCTTCAACTTTGTAGGCTACCAATTCGACCTTCAAGCGGGCCGGGTCAGACCCACTCCGGACCGGTGGCAGAATCTTCAGGACAAGTTACTGCAGTTACTTGCCAGACCTTCTTGCTCAGCCCGGGATTTCATGTCTCTAGTAGGCTTACTGACAGCCACAGAAAAGCAGGTCCATCTAGGTCGGTTGCACATGAGACCAGTCCAATGGCATCTCAAAAACAATTGGAGGATACCGGAATCGTTAGAAAAGACAATTCCTCTTCCAAGATCTCTACACCCACACTTGCAGTGGTGGCTGAGAGAGGAAAATGTCCTCACAGGCCAACCCCTACATCCAGCAAAACACGCCTTACAGATCTTTACCGACGCGTCAAAAGAAGGCTGGGGCGCTCATTTAAACGAACATACTGCAAGAGGGGTGTGGTCCATTCCGGAAAGCAAACTGCACATAAACTATCTGGAACTCAAAGCCGTCTTCCTAGCCTTAAAGCAATTCCAGGACTTCTGTTCAAACAAGACAGTCCTGGTGGCCACAGACAACACCACTGTGGTGGCCTACATAAACAAGGAAGGAGGCATGAAGTCAGGCCAACTATGTGCACTGCTCTGGAGGATCCTAACCTGGTGCAACAGGAACCAAGTGACTCTAAGGGCGCGTCACATCCCAGGCCGGTTGAACGTGGTAGCAGACAAGCTATCCAGGCTAGGGCAGATTATTCAGACAGAATGGTCTCTGCTTCCCCAAGTGTTCGACCTTATATGCAACAGGTGGCATCGACCTCGAATAGATCTTTTTGCCACCAGATTCAACACCAAACTCCCAATGTTTGTGTCACCGGTGCCAGATCCGACGGCCACTGCAGTGGACGCACTGAGTCTGTCATGGGAGGATCTGGACGCCTATGCTTTCCCACCAGCAGCCATCTTGGGCAAAGTGGTGGAGAAACTTCTGGACTGCCCTTGCAAAAGAATGATTCTTATTGCCCCAGGGTGGCCGAACATGACTTGGTTTTGGGACCTGGTGGAAATGTCCAGCCAAATCCCACTGAGCCTGCCTCATTTACCCAACCTCCTGTCTCAACCCTTCAATCAAACGCCTCACAGGAGTCTCACAAATCTAAATCTCCATGCCTGGCTCCTAGAGCCACTGCAATCAAAAAACAGGGATTCTCTGAGGCAGTGGCGGCAAGAATTGAAGCTCCTCAGAGGGGCTCTACCAGATCAGTCTATGAGGCAAAATGGACCATTTTTACAAAATGGTGCATCACTAATAAGGTGGACTTCAGGGCACCCCCTGTGAAGTCAGTTGCTGAGTTCCTGATGTACCTTTTTGAGGACAGGAAACTTCAGCCCAGCACCATTGATGGTTACAGATCTGCCATTGCTGACAAGTTAGGGAATTCGCCCAACAATCTCAGCAAAGACGAAAACCTCACTCGTCTCCTGGATAGTTTCCATAGAGACAGGCCCAAGGGTAGAAGAGGTATTCCCTCTTGGAATCTCTCGCTGGTCTTACATCAGCTTACAAAACCCCCCTTTGAACCACTTAAAGACGCTACCTTGAAACATTTAACGTTCAAGACAGTCTTCCTTCTGGCTTTGGGGTCGGGCAAGCGTAGGAGTGAGATCCATGCCTGGCAAAATAAAAACATCAGGCACCAATCCGATTGGTCAAAAGTGTCACTGTATCCATCTCCCAGCTTTCTCTCAAAGAATCAGCTGGCCAAAGAGGGTCCGGACAGTGTTGCCCCGGTAGTTATTCCAGCCCTGGCTCCGACCCTGGATAAATCCCTCAAATCTGATCGGTCACTATGTCCAGTCAGAGCACTTCGGTACTACTTGGACAGGACCTCAGATATCAGGCAGAACAAAGAATTAGTTTTTGTCTCCTTCAAGAAAGGTTTTGACAAAGATATTTCCCCTGCCACCATCTCCTCATGGATCAAACAGACAGTGATCCTATGTTATGAGCTCTCGGATCAGGAGGCACACACCTTACATCAGGTCAAGGCTCATGATGTTAGAGCCTTTGCTGCCTCAAAAGCCTTCCAGTCAGGAATTTCCCTGGAACAAATTTTATCAGCCTGCCACTGGAAGTCACATAACACCTTCACTCAATTCTACTTGAAGGATGTGGCCTGGGCTGACACAGAGCTTTTCCACCTGGGTCCGGTTGTGGCTGCTCAGCAGATCCACCCGGAGACCAAGGTATAGAGGAGATAAAACACACATATATATATGTAAATACTGTGTATACAATTAAGAAGCAAAAAAAAAAAAAAAAAAAAAAACTGGATCGTGCTTCCTTCGGGAGGTCCCTTTTATTTCTATGGGATTGAACTCATCCCTCTCTTCCCCTACCTCAGAGCAGGTCTGTTATAAAAAGGGGGGGGGGGGGGGCAGCAAGGTCGATTCTGACGGTTTATCCTCCGGATAACCGGGTGATGATATTCGACCATAGCCTCAAGGGTCATTGACCTCAAGATCTGGCTAGGCTTAAAATGGAGTTTGCTGTCAATACCATGAGTCAATTTAGTCCCTAGTAATTTACCCGCCGACCAAGCGGTAGTTATTCAGCAATTGTCCATTGGATAGGATGTATTAACGCAATAAAATTGCAAATTTAATAAGTAAATTAAATTTTTATAAGTTAATACCCTATCCAATGGACAGGCAAGACCCTCCCACCGACCCCGCTGTTAATTTACTAGGGGTCTTTATTATGTTTAGACAACGAAAAAGATGCTATGACGTCACTCTGTCTAGACAGGAAGGAAGTACGACACGCCACCTGGCGAGTGCACAGAGTAAGGACCGGCTGGCCGGTGGAGACACAGGACGTCTTTTTCTGACGTTTGGCGGGCCGGTCTCGCCGACCGGAGTTAGCAATTGTCCATTGGATAGGGTATTAACTTATAAAAATTTAATTTACTTATTAAATTTGCAAATCTGTAGGTCATGGCATAGCTGAGTAATAGCTACTTTGAAGTTCACACTGTTGAGTAAATCAGTTGTAATTGGAAAACTATTGCCTTTACAGAAATTTGTGCAAATATGTTATTCAGCTACTTTTGGGTGAGCTATAACATAGTGAAATTACAGACCTGTAGCTCATGGCACAACTGAGCAATAGCTATTCTCAGGCACTGACTGTTGAGTAAATCGGCTATAACTTGAAAAATATTGCATTTGGAGTATTTTGTTAAAATATATTGTTCACCTACTTTTGGGTTAGCTATTAGATAGTGAAATTACAGACCTATAGCTCATGGCATAGCGGAGCAATAGCTATTTTCAGGTTCTCACTATTGAGTAAATCAGTTGTAACATGAAAACTATTGCATTTACAGTATTTTGCTTAAATATGTTGTTCACCTACTTTTAGGTCAGCTATAACAGAGCAAAAATTCAGACATGTAGCTCATTGCATAGCTGAGTAATAGTTACTTTGAGGTTCTCACTCTTGAGTAAATCAGTTGTAACTTGAAAACTATTACATTTAGAGTATTTTGTTAAATATGTTTTCACAGACGTTTTGGTCAGCTATAACATAGTGAAATTGCAGACCTCTATGTCATGGCATAGCTGAGCAATAGCTTCTTTCAGGTTCTCACTGTTGAGTAAATCATTGTATCCAACCTGTAGGAAATCATGGGCTGGGAATCTGTTAATATGGTCTGATTTGACCTTGGAACCCTCCTTCAAGGTCAAATGAGGATAGCCAAACATAAAAGTGCTTATAACTCGCTTATTATTGTCCTAGAGGTTTGGAATGAAAACCAACCTATAGAAAATCATGAGCTGGGAATTTTTTGGTGTGGTCGGATTTCACCTTGGACCCCTCCTTCCAGGTCAAATGAGGATAGCCAAACTTAAAAGTGCTTATAACTCGCTTATTATTGGTCCTAGAGGTTTGGAATGGAAAACCAACCTATAGAAAATCATGGGCTGGGAATCTTTTGGTGTGGTCGGATTTCACCTTAGACCCCTCCTTCCAGGTCAAACGAAGATAGCCAAACTTAAAGTGCTTATAACTCGCGTATTATTGGTCTTGGAGGTTTGGGATGGTAAACCAACATATAGGAAGTCATGGGCTGGGATTCTTTTGGTGTGGTCAGATTTGACCTGGGACCCCTCCTTCAAGGTCAATTGAGGATAGCCAAACTTACAATGGCTTAGAACTCGCTTATTATTGGTCCTACAGGTTTGGGATGGTAAACAAGCTACAGGAAATCATGGGCTGGGAATTTTTTTGTGTGGTCGGATTTGACCTTGGACCCCTCCTTCAAGGTCAAACAAGGATAGCCAAACTTAAAAAGTGCCTATGACTCACTTATTATTGGTCCAAGAGGTTTGGGATGGTAAACCATCCTAAATTCTTTGGCTGGGAATCTTTTGGTATGGTCAGATTTGACCTTTGGACCCCTTCTTCATGGTCGAACGAGGATATTGCATTTATAGTATTTCTTTAAATATTTTTAACCTACTTTTTACACTTAAACAATTACCTTGTTACTTTATTTCATAATACCATTTTGCAGGGCACAACTTTTTTGTCCTTTTCTTCTGTCAGCTTCGGAATATCTTTCGAACATGCTGTTCAGTTACCATTTACTGTATTTCTCTACAGCCCTTTCCCTGATAATTATGCTTTCCTCTCATTATCACCATCACAAATCAAAGACATTCAGTCAGCTGACACAGTGCCCGTTCACAGGCACTCTCCTCTTGTTTTTTTTTTGTAAGGAAAAGCTGACAAAAAAACCACTAAAGTCAGTTATAGCACGTTTTGATGAAGTAAGTTAAAGGAAATGCATTTATCAGTTAAAATGTTAATTTCTAGTCCTAGGTTTTGTACTGTGATGTATGTATTCTTTAGTTAGATCATAGAAGCAATTAGTATAAACAGTATTTTTCTCTGTCCAAATCCATAATGTGTATTAGTTATTAACTGAAAATATTGAATGTGGAACCCATAATAATGTTATTGTGCAGTATTCCATTTGCCAACTGCTGATTTAATCTGTGTCTGGTAAAACTGGGTAATGCTTTTGTGCAGCTGTAGGAAATCTTTTTTTTTGAGCGGTTTATTTTTTGGTCAATAATTATTCTAGTTCTGGTGCTATTCATTTTCTTTTCTGCCTGGAAAAATGTTAGTGTATACAGTTTATATTCCAAGGCTTATATGTGAAGAGGAAGTCTGTGCATCTGTAAGCATGTACTATTTATATAGGCTAGATCGAGTATTAGAGTTCTGGTTTGGTTTCAGTTATTCACTTACAAAACTGAGAAGTGATAGATACTTTTTGCTTGTTGTAATATCAGCATTCTTTGTATATTCTCACTTGGAAGGTCCTCGGTGGCCTAAATGGGTTAGCAAGTTTGGCATCTAATCACAGGCTTTCACCTGCCGGTTCGATTCTTGCAAGTAGCAATGCTTCGGGCCTGTCCCCATATGACCCTGGCTGTTGAACGGGATGTAAATCCCCAACTCTGTCCTTTCTGTATTTTCTCACAAGACTGACCTCAAATGAGCCTTATTTTGGGTCTCACTGAGTCTTTGTAAGATTAGTGTGCCATTTCTGGTCAGTTTTGTGGGTAAAACTATTTATTTATTTATTTTGTTTTTAAGTCGGGTTTTAAGTACAGATGTTACCAAGAGCCTTCTTTTTGGGAGTAATGGTGAAAAGACACCCAGAGCACAAAACACAAAAAGTCAGTAGAACCTCGGTAACACAAGAAGTACAGTAGAACCCTGACATTTTGTTGTTCCAGTTCTGTTTCATGACTTTGAAAAGGGTCTCGAGTTTTGACAGCTTTACACTGGCATTAATTTGCTTGATGGAGGCGATTCAAGTGCACGTTACAGCCATGTAATTTCTCAGTTTAAAGATAAACTGTACATTGAGTGCCATCTGGAAATACCCTCACAGTGTATAGCTCACAGTTGAGATGTAACTGAGGCTGTGAATGGAGAACTGAGCGATCTTGGTTATCTGTTTGCTTTGGTGATGAGTTGACAATAATACCATTGTCATGCTCTCATAAAGGTCAGATAATAGGGGTTCTGTTCCACTTGTTTCAGCCCTTGCTGAGCTTTTTTTGTGGTTTGTTCAGCCATCGCATTATTCAGACATCTGTATGCTATTTGTGTATGGGTTATGAGTGATTTCTGTGTGTTAAGTGATGTATGTAATTCTGTATTTCCTGTGCATTAACAAGGCATTTTTTTCACTGAACAAAACCCATATAGGTAGAATTGTATTGAGTCAAATTCCTTCTTCAGGAGAAGTAACTGTCGAGTCCTGATGGGGTCTTTTCTGCTGAAATTGTCCCATGTTTTTATGTCACAACTTTTTCCATAGCTACAACATGGTGAGTAACTTGGGATGTCTATCCCAATAGCTGAGTGAGTAATAGCTACTTTCTGACTTTTCAGTACCTTCCATAATGAGTAAAATTGTTGGTAACTCGAAAACTATTACATATAGAGCATTTTTGTATAAATATGTTATTCAGCTACTTTTGGGTCAGCTATAACATAATAGAATTTCAGACCTGTAACTCATTGCATAACTGAGTAATAGCTACTTTGAGGTTATCACTGTTGAGTAAATTCCTTGTAACTTGAAAACTGTTGCATTTAGAGAATGTCTTTAAATATGTCATTTGTGTACTTTTGAATCAGCTATAACAGTGAAATTGCAGACCTGTAGGTCATGGCATAGCGGAGCAATAGCTATTTTATTGCGTTAATATATCTTACCTAGTGGACCGGTGCAATAGTCCGGCGCCTAGCCGGTCCCGCCAAACATTAGAAAAAAATGTCCTGAGCTGGGCTCTGGCCTGGACCGGTAGTGTAGTATTCACTCGCCAGGTGTCACCGGACACCCAGCTCCCCTACTGCGCGTGTGCGCGCATGCGCACTTCCTCTTTTTGTTTGGCGCCATTGTGTTTAAAATCGTGGAATTTATAAGAGAAACTTTTATTGTTATACAAAGTGACTTAGTGTTTTATTGGTGATTTATTGTGGATTATTAGTTTACATATATATCATGGCATCACCAGGACAACGAAGAGGAAACTGCGGGCACATCATGGCCGCATTTGATGGACATAAAAAATGTGCTAGGTGTAGAGACAAAAAATTGGGAGATGACCCTTTTGTGAAGGATCAAAGTTGCTCCATTTGCGATTCTTTTACAGAGCAACAACGTACCATGCTCTCCACCCCTCAGTATAAAATCCGCAAGGATAAAAAGTCGGGTCTGTTAGTTTCTCCCTCAAAGGTCACCGTTGTGGGTGTAGTTAACCAGGAAGAATTGGCTGAAGATGACGACGACTTAGATGATGTTCCGGTTCTAGCTTCCGGTTCCGGTGATCAAGAAGTCTTTGCTGTGTCTCATCATACCCCGGAGGATTTTGTCTCTAAGCGTGATTTTGACACACTCAGTAACCAACTGGAGGAAAAATTCGCCCGTTTCGAGGCATTACTCACTCGCACAAATATCTTCTCTACACCCAAGGCCCCAGTTTCCACTGTTGCTATTACTACTTCGGAGCAGCCCTTCTTCAATCCCTCTGAGTCTGGAGCCACCGGTCCGGTGAGGTCTCCGGCTACAGACGGGCAAAATTTGCAAAGAAAGGATAAGAAAAATAAGGGCACGGGCAAGAAGATTAAAAAGACTAAGGTTGCCCCTACTGCTACAACCGGTTGAAGTGGACGCTCCCGTTCCGGGCCCTGCCTTGTCTCTTTCCTCCGGTGTGGACTCTAGTCCCAAACTTACTACTTCAATGTTCACTACATTGCCTCCAGCTACCACCGGTTCTTCCGGTGCCGGTCAATCCCTCTTTCATGAACAGGACGTGTCTGATGTTGATTCTAATCCTGACCGGTCTGATAAAGTATCTGACGAAGGGGAGATCTCAGACTCAGACAATACAGAACAGAACGAAGAAATGAACTACCGGGAAACATGCAGGACGGTCAGAGCCTTTTTAGGATGGAATCACATCCCCGATTTTGAACTGTCTGTATTGGACGGGGATCGTTCAGACAACCCGTGGAAAGGGAAACATCCAAGGAAAACAGGCAAAGTTTCGGTAGAATTCCCTCCGGATGACTGGCTTTGCCATAAAATGGAGAAGTTAAACTGTCGGGCTGCTGAAGGTTACCCTTCCCGCTCTCAGGACTCTGCCGGGTTGAAAGTTGACCAGTTCATTCGTACACCAAAGAGTCAATCCAAATGGTACAAGCAACATCGACTTAGACAAGATTCAAACACTAGACCAGGCAAAACCATTTTCAGCTGGTCGGACTCTGAGGCCCGCCTTAACGCCCAGTACTCTAGAGTCGCTAAAGCCTCTTCCTACCCTCAGTCTGGTCCCGCATCCCGACCTGTGCCCCAGGACATCCTACGCCGATGGGAAAAGTGTGCTAGGGAGGGATCATACATTACTAATCACGCAGCAGCTTTCAATAGGTGCACCAGTGAAATACAGGACAAAATGAACAATCACATTGGTTTACTTAATGATGTGATCGTTAAGGGAAAAGCTCCCAAGGAAGTTGTAGACGCCATCAAAGACCTCAGGGATTTATCCGCTTTTCATGCTAATGTTTCCGTGGCTCTAGGAACTTCACTACAACACCTGGCTGACAGCCTGTTCATTCAGCTTGCCAACTTTGTGCTATTACGCCGGGATTCATATCTGGAATTTGCTAAACCCGGTCTAAAACCAGACACTTGGAATAGGTTACGCAATGCTCCCTTATTTAGTTCCTCCCTGTTTCCAGATGACATACTCGCCACAGCAGAACAGGACATAGCAAAGTTTGAGGCTACACCAAGTGCTCAAGGTCCCGGTCCGGGCACAGGGCAGCACTTTGGTAGGAAACATCAGTCGTACCGGTATAAACCGTACGATAAAAAGGATACCAGACATTCAGGTCATTCTTCCTCCCAATCTAGCCAGTCTTGGCGTCAGTCCTCTCATAGAGGGAGGGGTCGCGGCCGCGGACGTGGAGGGAACCATTCCAGTTATTTCTCCAAATCGTCCCATCAACAGGCATATAAATGACAATCATTGTTTTCTAGATCCTCAGTTACAGATAAGTGTGGAGGATCCAATGTCTCAAGATTCAAGACAATGTTCAAACAAGACTGTAAACTTAGATGTTGTCTGTCATGTACCTTGTGTAACAGGGCAGTCAGAAAACAAAGACATAAGTCCCAATCAGTCTCAAACAAGAATAAAGTGTGTGAAACATGTTTACTGTGTAAATCATTGTCTTTGTGCTCCAATTGTTCAAAATGTCCCTCGTGTT
The DNA here is from genome assembly GCA_964017235.1 of Sabellastarte sp. h YS-2021. Lineage (NCBI taxonomy): Eukaryota > Metazoa > Annelida > Polychaeta > Sabellida > Sabellidae > Sabellastarte > Sabellastarte sp. h YS-2021. Next base: position 55,577,705 of record OZ024927.1, on the reverse strand, counting down.
GTACAAAATCCGCCTGTGGGTGCCCGTCTTCAAAAGTTCTGGCAGATTTGGCACTTACTGGGTGCAAACCCAAGGGTTGTTTCAATTCTTCAGGAGGGGTACAACCTACCCTTCAAAGAGAAACCTCCTCTAACAAGGTCACCGGTCATTATCAGTGGATATGCAAATCCGGTCAAAAGCAAACTCATAAAGGACTCCTTACAGGAGCTCATTCAGAAACAGGCTGTAGAAAAGGTGATAATCCCATCCTCCCTAGCCTTCTACAACCGGTTGTTTCTAGTACCAAAACCCAACCAAAAATGGAGGCCCATCTTGGATTTAAGTCAGCTGAACTATTACCTAGCAACTGCATCCTTCAAGATGGAGACACCAGAGACCATCCGACTCTCCCTTCAAAAAGGGGAGTGGGTGACGTCTCTGGATTTCAGCGACGCTTACTTCCATATCCCAATAGGACAAAGGTCGCGGAAATTCCTCAGGTTCTTCCTCCACAGTCAAGCTTATCAGTTCACAGCCCTCCCCTTTGGCCTCTCAACGGCTCCGTTGGAGTTCACAAAGGTGGCCAAGGAAGTCAAGTTAATGGCACAGGCTCGGGGTATCAGGATCCACCAGTACCTCGACGACTGGTTGCTGAGAGCCCCGTGCCCGGAAACTTGCCTACTTCATACCCGGACCCTCTTGGACCTATGCCACAGGTTAGGGTGGGTAGTCAATATGACCAAGTCGGAGTTGGTACCTCAGCAGGTCTTCAACTTTGTAGGTTACCGTTTCGACCTCTCTGTTTTTCCCCCGGTGGCTCTCCTAGGGAAGGTGGTCTCCAAGTTGCTGGATCAAGGATTCCACAGAGTCATTCTCATTGCACCAGGGTGGCCCAACATGCCATGGTTTTGGGATCTGGTCAGCATGTCAGTACAGATTCCCCTAAGTCTACCGAGAGTAAGGAACCTATTGACTCAACCCTTCAATCAGTGTCCTCACAGGGACCTTCACAGTCTGAATCTGCATGCATGGCTCCTAGGGCCTTTGCCATCCAACAGGCAGGCTTCTCTGAAGAAGTGGCAACACGAATTGAAGCTCCTCAGAGACGTTCAACCAGAGCCATCTACGAATCAAAGTGGTCCGTTTTTGTCAGATGGTGTGAGGAACATAAGGTGGACTTCAGGTCTCCTTCTATAAAGCAGATCGCTGACTTCCTACTTTAGCTATTTCAGGAGAAACATCTGCAACCTAGCACGATAGATGGCTATAGGACCGCTATATCCGACAAGATAGGAAATGGCCGGGTAAACATTGGTAAGGATGAGAATCTTACCAGACTGTTGGACAGTTTCCATAGGGACAAGCCTAAGGGTAGGAGGGGTGTTCCTTCCTGGAACCTTTCCTTGGTTCTTCATCAGCTCACGAAACCTCCCTTTGAACCGCTTAGGAAGGCTTCCCTTAAACACCTTACTTTTAAGACAGTCTTCCTTCTTGCCTTAGGGTCGGGCAAAAGAAGAAGCGAGATTCATGCCTGGGTACATAGGAACATCAGGCATCAGGAGGATTGGTCTAATGTCTCCCTGTACCCTTCCCCAAGTTTCATTTCCAAGAACCACCTGGCTAAGGAGGGTCCGGGTTGTGTAGCACCGGTTATAATCCCGGCTCTTGCTCCGACCTTGGACAAGTCTCTTAAGGAGGACAGGACCTTGTGTCCGGTGAGATCCTTGCGTTACTATCTAGACAAAACCAAGGACCTTCGGTCAGACAAGGAGTTGGTTTTCGTCTCTTTTAGGAAGAGCTTCAAGAAAGACATTGTGCCAGCCACTGTCTCTTCCTGGATCAAACAAACGATTGGCTTATGTTACCAACTCTCGGATGAGCAGTCTCAAAATTTGCATCAAGTTCGGGCTCATGATGTCCGGGCTTTCGCGGCTTCCAAAGCTTTTCAGGGAGGCGTGCCCTTAGATCAAATTCTGTCAGCCTGCCATTGGAAGTCTCATAATACATTCACCCAGTTCTACCTAAAGGATGTAGCCTGGGCAGACTCTGAGCTATACCACCTGGGCCCGGTGGTAGCAGCTCAACAGATTAGAGATTAATCTTGAGTCTTCTTTGTAAATATGTACATAAAAAAAAAAAATGTCTCTGCAGTCTACCTTACCTCTCAGGATAGATGAGGGACCAAATGGAATTTCCCCTATTGCTTCCTCAGGACTCATTGGGACTCTTCTCTCCTATCCTCTTCATGAGTGTCAGATTTCTGAAAGAAAGGGGGGGGGGGGGGAATGTAGTGTAACCGAGAGGGTTAGGAACCGGTCTAGGTTTGTTACCTCGGTCTATATGAGGTTCGGGAGTTATCTCCCATAGTGAGTCCCCTAAATTTTTGATTGATCTACCCGCCATCCAATGGGTAGTTATTCTGCACCGGTCCACTAGGTAAGATATATTAACGCAATAAAATGGAAAATTTAAGAATTAAATTAAATTTTTATAAGATAATATCTTACCTAGTGGACAAGGAGAGTCCCACCCTACCTTCCTCGCTTAAATCAAGGGGACTTTACTTGGTAGGCAACAAAAAGAGGAAGTGCGCATGCGCGCACACGCGCAGTAGGGGAGCTGGGTGTCCGGTGACACCTGGCGAGTGAATACTACACTACCGGTCCAGGCCAGAGCCCAGCTCAGGACATTTTTTTCTAATGTTTGGCGGGACCGGCTAGGCGCCGGACTATTGCACCGGTCCACTAGGTAAGATATTATCTTATAAAAATTTAATTTAATTCTTAAATTTTCCATTTTAAGGTTCTAAGTGTTAAGTAAATCAGTTGTTACTTAAAAACTATTGCATTAACAATATTTGGTTTAAATATGTTATTCAGCTATAAGATAGTGAAATTGTAGACCTATAGCTCATTGCATAGTGGAGCTTGAGCTTTAGCTTTAGTATAGCTGTTTGGTAAATCAGTTGTAACTTGAAAACTGTTGTATTTAGAGTATTTTGTTTAAATATGTTATTCACCTACTTTTTGGTCAGCTATAACATAGTAAAATTACAGACTTGTAGCTCATTACATAGCTGATCAATAGCTTTTTTCAGGTTTTCAGTGTTGAGTAAATCAGTTGTAACTTGAAAACTATAGCATTTACAGTATTTTGTTTAAATATGCTGTTGACCTACTTTTGGGTCAGTTATAACATGGTAAAATGGCAGACCTATAGCTCATTGCATAGCTGAGCAAAAGCTACTTTCAGAGTATCACAGTTGTAACTTGAAAAGTGTTGCGATTAGAGTATTTTGTTTACATTTGTTATGCATCTTCTTTTGGGTCAGCTATACCATAGTAAAATTGCAGCCCTTTAACGCATTACTTAACTGAGGAGAAGCTACTTTGAAATTCTCACTGTTGAGTAAGTCGGTTGTAACTCGAAAACAATTGCATGTATAGTATTTTGTGTAAATATATTTTCCACCTACATTTTACACTTCAACAGTTAACTTGGTACTTTACTTCTGAATACCATTTGCAGGGCACAAATTTTGTGCTGACACAGAACCCGTTCACAGGCACTGATTGCTTGGTTGTTGTTTTTTTTTCACTTTCCGGTTCAGTGGGTACATATCGTAATTTGCTGGTCAACTTTTATGTACTATTTGTCTAGGTTGTGAACTTACAATCCATATAAATGTCTGGGAGAGGTTGTATGCACAAAGTGTATTTTGTTAATTCAAGTGAATCAGTGATATGTATATGATGTTGTCTGCTTATGTTATTGGGCCTAGCTTTAATGTGAGAAAACATTCATTTGTATAACTGCTCTAGTTTAATGTGTAAAGTTGAATCTTCATCTGTCGATCTATATCCATTATTGCTCTTTTGAAAGAAGAAATCTTTTAGCCATTTGATTAAGATAATTGATCAACATAAGTTAAAAATAACTAACACTGAAGACAGTGTTTCTATGGTGACCCAAACCCACAGTCACTCTAGAGGCCCACAATCAACCAGCAAGTTACCACATGGAAATCAATCTACCCATCATCAGTTGTGATATCATTAGACCAGATCTGAGTCATCCTAAAAAAAACAAGCACAAAAATAAATCATATTGAGAGATTGTTATGATTTTGTTGCCTTTAAAATCTGTAAATATGTGCTTGAAAAAAAATTATAAGGTCATAAATCAATTATTATTGAGAATGGTAAGTAATGATTTGGGAACTGCGCCTGCAACCACTGATATTTTGTGATAGCCTCGTCATGTATTAATCTCAAAGTCCATCCCTCCCTTGTGCCTGTTGAAGCTTTTTCTTTCTTGGGGTATTTGTATGCATTTTTATATATAAATTTTTATATATATCATGTTTGTGATATGCTGATAAACATTTTATTTTGACAGTCCAGTTACTATTGCTAAAATGTTGTATATTTTATGGCATAGTCCAAGAAGTAATAAATGTTTTTAATGGTTGTGAAATTTGTATATGCTTTAATTAAAAAGGCTGAAAATGTGTTTGTAGTACTGTATATTTCAAAACAAAGTGTCATAAATACACAATATACCGTATATTTCAAAACAAAGTTTCATCAGTACATCTACACAATATACCTTTCACCCCACCCCCCCATCCCCCTCGTAATACCTTTAATCCAATTTTCATATGAGGGTGGCTTGTTGGCATAGTGGCTAAACACACTTGACCGCTGCTAAGTTTGTTTGGGTCAAGTCTTGGGCCTGAACTACAGTGGTAGAGTCAATGGTTGCTTGCCTTTGCCCTGTAGTTTTCAGTGCAGAATCTTGACTATTATGCAGTGCTTTTCTCCATCCCCAAAACTTTTTACATCCACAACCCTTTATGACTTGACCTGTAAAATGGGTTGTAAGAAATGGTAAATCCTTTAAAGTCAATCTGATTTTCATTACAATTTCTGTATTTCAAATATATTTCTGGCTCACATTAACCCGTTTCACCAAGTGTTTAAAAAATTTAATGTCCAGGCCAAAATGTGGTGTACTGTACTTTATGCATTTTAATTTGACCATGACCAACATGCCACTTCTCCATGTTTTGTCAGTGGGCTGAACTTTGGCTTGTGTATTTGTGAATGTTAAATAGCATGTGTTGTGCTTTTATTATTTAGGTTCAGGGAAATAAACTTGGTATTTCTTTGTTGTTTTTGAAAGTGGGCATTTGAATATTTATTTGAGTATTGCTTTTCCGGTTGAGTTGTTTGGGCATTTTTGATCTGGTTAAGTTTGGAAGTTTGCCTAAGTGAGTGGAAGTGTGTTTATAATTACTATGTTATTGTTACTATTAAATGATTTGTGTTGTTTCTTGCCTTATTAAAAAAACACAAAATAAAAAAAAAGTATTATAAAGGGAGAGTCGTCTATTATTGTAGCATTTATATTGTTTCTGATATACGGTATGTATATATATATATATTCTGATATTTTTGCTATTTTTTGTAAAAGTATAATAAACATTTATCTGAAGTTTTTAACATGTTTTTTGTATCTTGGCATTTGCAAACGGAGGTCATTTAAAACACACTAAATAGACTAAAACATCTAGATTTCTTTCACTACTGATTCTTTGCCAGAATTTTTATATTTCAGAATATCGAATTTGATATATACGTGTATATTTATATCCACAGACGAAAGTTGGGGATATACTGGGTTCAGTTTTGTCGCCCAAACATTTCCTTGTGTACAGGATAACTCAAAGACGGATTAACATTGTTTTCACCCATGGTGACCAGATGGGCAGGTGGCGGGAAGAAGTTTGTCTGGCCTGTATTTCGGAAATCGTAAGGTGTAGGAAGTTGATACTTGGTAGGGATATTGGTTACGGGGTGTAGGTGTGCAACATCATGGTGTGACCTTGATTTCAATTTTCCATAGTGACCTTGACCTATAAAATCTTGTCCGGGCTATATCTCGGAAACCATAAAATGTAGGAAGTTGATACTTGGTAGGGACATTGGTTAGAAGTTGTAGGTGTGCAACGTCATGGTGTGACCTTGATTTGACCTTTGACCTTGCTGTAGTGACCTTGACCTATAAAATATTGTCCGGGCTATGTCTCAGCAACCATAAGGAGTAGGAAGTTGATACTTTGTAGGGACATTGATTGGGGCAGTAGGTGGGCAACGTCATGGTGTGACCTTAATTTGACGTTTGATTTTTCCATAGTGACCTTGACCTATAAAATCTTGTCTGGGCTATATCTTGGAAACCATAAGGTGTAGGAAGTTGTTATTTGGTAGGGACATTGGTTCGGGAGTGTAGGTGTGCAGCATCATGGTGTGACCTTGATTTGACCTTTTCATAGTGACCATAAGTTTTAAAATCTTGTCTGGGCTATTTCTTAGATTCCATAAGGTCTTGACACTTGGTAGGGACATTGGTTAGGGGGTGTAGGTGTGCATCATGGTGTGACCTTTAACTTTGGCTCTGCCAAATTGTATTCACCTGCCATATTTGAGACACATTTCTCTTGTGACAAAGATGTATGGATTGCCGCAACTGATTATTATATGCACTTTCACATGATTGTGCTTTTTCCAATGACAGCTATTCTCCAATTAATAAATTTTAAAGCTTCATCATTTTTAGTGTACTGATTAATGCTGTCATCTTGCTATTGAATTGTCTTGTTTTAATACTTTATCTTTACATACATTTTCTTTCTCTTTATTTTCTCTACTTAAACATTATATTTGGAGCTTTATATAACTGATACTGCTCTGAAAGTATCCAGATCTTTGTACTGTTTCACTACTTCCATATCTCATGGTGTTAAAAATTATTTCCCCAGGCTGTGGGGGACGGGCATCTGTGATACTTTTTTTGACTTTTTAGAATCATACTGGTTACACATATTAAAGTAAGCAAAAGGGACATTGTTATTTTCCGGTGAGCTTTAAGTCCCAATATTAGTGAAATTATAAGCTTTTGGTAAAATGGGGGTTTTTTAGCCCTTAACTAGCCCAGTATTATTCAACTTGCCTCATTAATTTTGACACAGCTTCTGCAGTTATGAACTTATCTCTGTTAATAATCACACATTTGTAAATCCCAGTTTTAAGTACATTTTACAACACTGTCTTTGGAGTTACATTTTTGTTTCTTTAATAATTGTATCCCCGACGCGAAGCGGGGATACTATGGATTCATCATCGTTGTCGTCCGCATCCGCAGAGATTTCTTTTTAGCGACCTACAGTCCACATTTCTTTCCAGATTTCTTTGATATTTGGCAGGTGGCTTGATATGGTAGAGGACTCGCCACCCTATCTTTTTGGTAGGGTTTATGTCTAAATTAGGCCTGTGGTAGACACAAATGTCTAAAATGTGGAATATTGCTTGTTAGCGACCTACAGTCCACATTTCTTTCCAGATTTCTTTCATATTTGGCAGGTGGCTTGGTATGCTGGAGGACTCGCCACCCCATCTTTTTGGTAGGCTTTATGTCTAAATTAGGCTTGTGGTAGACAAAAATGTCTAAAATGCATTAAAATTCATGAAATCATGCACTAAATCACTTATAACTTGAAAAGTGTTGCATTTAGAGCATTTTGTTAAAATATGTTATTCAGATACTTTTTTCATAGCTACAACATGGTGAGTAACTTGGGTGTCTGTCTCAATAGCTAAGTAAGTAATAGCTACTTTTGGGCTTTTCAGTAACTTCCATCATGAGTAAAATCACTTGTAACTTGAAAACTATTGCATTTACAGAATTTTGTATAAATATGATATTCAGCTACTTTTGGGTCAGCTATAACATAGTAAAATTTCAGACCTGTAGCTCATGACATAGCTGAGTAATAGCTACTTTTAGGTTATCACTTTTGAGTAAATTACTTATAACTTCAAAAGTATTGCATTTAGAGTATTTTGTTTCATATGTTATTCACCTATTTCGGAGTCAGCTATAACATAGTGAAGTTCCAGACCTGTGGCTCATTGCATAGCTGAGTAATAGCTACTTTGAAGTTCACACTGTTGAGTAAATCAGTTGTAATTGGAAAACTATTGCATTTACAGAAATTTGTGTAAATATGTTATTCAGCTACTTTTGGGTCAGCTATAACATAGTGAAATTACAGACCTGTAGCTCATGGCACAACTGAGAAATAGCTATTTTCAGGTACTGACTGTTGAGTAAATGACTTGTAACTTGAAAAATATTGCATTTGGAGTATTTTGTTAAAATTTGTTGTTCACCTACTTTTGGGTCAGCTATAACATCATGGAATTACAGACTTATAGCTCAGCAATAGCTGAGCAATAGCTATTTTCAGGTTCCCACTATTGAGTAAATCAGTTGTAACTTGAAAACTATTGCATTTACAGTATTTTATTGCGTTAATACATCCTATCCAATGGACAATTGCTTTACCGGTCGGCGCGACCGGTCCCGCCAAACGCCAGAAAAAGACGTCCTGTATATAATACTGGCAGGACCGGTCAGTAGTGTGCATTCGCTAGGTGGCGCATCATACTTGCTTCCTGTCCAGACAGAGTGACGTCAGTTCATCTTTTTCGTTTGGCGCGTAGTGTGCAGACGCGTTTTGAAGTTATCTCTAAGTTTTGAAGGAAACGCGGCTTATTCTACGTATTTAAATATATTTATTGTGTTCATACATATCAGTGCCTCTCCAGGACTAAAACGAGGCATTATCCAGCACTTTATAACCAGTTTTGAAGAATTTCTGTGTACTTGTCGTCGAGACGAAGTCGTGGGTGAGAGCTCGTGTGTCGTCCCTGCAGCATTCCTTCTTCTACACAGAAGGTTGTATCTCCACGACTTAACCTCCATTTATTTCTTCGTTGTCGAGAAACAGTATATGTCGACGAGAAGAATTTAGAAGGAAAGAAGAATGCATCGTCTGACGTCATCACTTCCAGCTTATGTTTGTCACGTGACACGGACCTGGTCACGTGATACGCATTCAACAATGGAGGTCACGTGATAGGCATTTACAATGGAGGAATCGTGTTTTCAACAGAAGTTTTAGAAAAAAAGACGAGTACTTATTACTGTACACACACTTTTTAACTGTCAAGAAGAAATCCAGCAACTCGTCTGTTGGCCTGAAGAATTAGATGACAAGTGGTCATTGAACTCTGCAAATTTTTGCCGGTGCCGGTCATGTGACTTCACATATCTCAACACCACTACCGGCAAGCAAATCCCCAGGCGTGACTGGTTCAGCTGACAAGAAGTGATGAATTTTACCGGTACCAGTTCTGGTCAGACTACCGGTGGGGAGCACTAGTGATGGGTTTTACCGGTTCCAGTCTGTACAGACTACCGGTGGGTGCTGTTCCTGTGAAGGAACCCCTTCAGTTGGTTGCCAGTGATCAGTCCTGCTTGATCCTGGAACCTCCACCAGAGGCCTTTCCACTGGTGGGACTGTTGGAGGTACTGGTTCCAGTCATGTTCATGTGAAGCTGTCAACAACCCCCTTCAGTGGTTACCAGTGATCACCCTGTTTTGATACTGGAACCTCCACCAGAGGCCTTTCCACTGGTGTGACTGTTGGGGGTACCGGTTCCGGTCTGTACAGACTACCGGTGGGTGCTGTTCCTGTGAAGAAATCCCCTTCAGTGGCTGCCAGTGATCAGTCCTGCTTGATCCTGGAACCTCCACCAGAGGCCTTTCCACTGGTGTGACTGTTGGGGGTACCGGTTCCGGTCTGTACAGACTACCGGTGGGTGCTGTTCCTGTGAAGAAACCCCTTCAGTGGCTGCCAGTGATCAGTCCTGCTTGATCCTGGAACCTCCACCAGAGACCTTTCCACTGGTGGGACTGTTGGGGGGTACTGGTTCCAGTCATGTTCCTGTGAAGCTGTCAAGGACCCCCTCCTCAGTGGTTTCCAGTGATCAGCCCTGTTTGATACTGGAACCTCCACCAGAGGCCTTTCCACTGGTGTGACTGTGGGGGTACCGGTTCCAGTCTTGTTCAGACCACCGGTGCGGCTGCTCAGAGGGTTCACCTACCAGAAGTCGCAGTGATCATTGACCCTTATCTCCCCAGTGCAGAATTTTGAACCGGTACCAGTCCTGTTCAGGCTACCGGTAGGGTCACTAGCCAGCCAGTGATGAGGGATACCGGCACCAGTTCTGCTCAGACTGCTGGTTGTGGTCACAGAAATCCAGCAAGGGCTACCGGTTAAATAGGATTACCGGTTACACAGAGTTGCTGGTGACACACAGCAGGGCTACTGGTTCAGAGAATTACCGGCTCCCGAGTGTTGCCGGTTCCGGAGTGTACCGGTGCCGCAGGGTTGCCGGTGCCTGAGTGCTGCCGGTCCAGGAGTGCTGCTGGTTACAGAGGAATCTGCTGTTCCCATTCTTACTGGCAAGAAACCAGCTTCAAATCTAGTGCTGACAGCAGGTTCACCGGTTACAGAGAATTACCGGTTCCGGAGTGCTGCTGGTTCCCGAGTGTGGTGCTGGTTACAGAGAAACTACTGTTCCCATGCTTACTGACAAGAAACCAGCTTCAAATCCAGTGCTGACAACAGGTTCACCGGTTACAGAGGTTTACCGGCTATAGAAATTTGCTGGTGACAAGTTAGTTGGACGGGAAGAAATTCCCTTAACCGACTGGTTACAGAACCTACCCACCAGGTGCCTGCTTGCAAACCTTCAGGGACAGTTGCTTCAAAAGAATCTGAGAGATAATGGTGAAGTAACCAGACTGAACCTCGAACACCAGTCTACTGGACTGGGAGATCTACCAAGGGATTAACTAAGACTACAGAAATGTGATGTCCCAATTCTTTGGTTACAGGGCCTTCTCCCAGAAACTTTGGTTACAGAGAGATGGCACCTACCGGTTTGGCCGGTTACAGAGACTGTTGGTTGCAGAAGCTGCTGAATCCTCCACTGGGCAGGAAGAAGGCAGTTTTCATATGAACCTACCCATACAAAGAAATGGTTCAATTCACCCAGTTCGGCCAACTCCAATGAGTTTATGCAGAACTGGGGAACCACCAGGAACCGGTTACAGTGCATTGCTTCACTTATAACTGGTGCTGGGAGAAGTGGGAAGTTCTGGGTTTGAGTCCAAAAGTAGTCCCCACACTGAGGGAGGGCTACACCCTCCCCTTCCGGTTCAGACCCAACTTGACAAGGTCACCAACTGTAATAAGCAACTACCACAACCCAGCCAAGCAGTCCTTCCTTTTAGAAGCACTGTATCAGCTGGTGAACAAGAATACAGTACAACCGGTAGAAATCAAACTCACAGGGCAACCGGCTATTTTTGGTACCCGAGCTCAACAACCGGTGGAGACCTGTCCTGGTCCTGAGCACCTTGAACACCTTTTTGAACACAGGGACGTTCAAGATGGAAACCCCAGAGACCATAAGAACCTCCCTCCAAGCAGGGGAGTGGGTCACATCCATAGATTTCAAAGAAGCATACTTCCACATACCAATTCACAGTCAGTCCAGGAAGTACATGCGCTTTTACCTCCAGGGTCGGTCCTACCAGTTCAAGCCCTTCCCTTTGGCCTGTCCACAGCTCCCATGGAGTTCACAGTGGTGGCCAAAGAGGTCAAACTCGTGGCTTTTCAGAAGGGTATAAGGATCCACCAGTACCTAGACGACTGGCTGGTGAGAGCCTCTACCCACCACACCTGTCTCCAGCATACTCAAACCCTAGTCACACTTTGTCAGGAATTAGGGTGGCTGGTGAACAAGGAAAAGTTAGAGCTGGTTCCCAAACAGGTCTTCAACTTCGTAGGTTACCAGTTCGACCTGAAAGAGGGCAAGGTCAGACCAACAGAAGAACGTTGGCAGGCCTTGACACACAAGATCAGATCAATATTGTCGGATCCGCTTTGCCCGGTCCGACAATTCATGTCCCTCATAGGTCTACTCACAGCAACAGAAAAGCAAGTCCACTTAGGGCGACTAACATGAGACCCATACAGTGGCACTTGAAAAACAACTGGAGGGTACCAGAGTCACTGGAAAAGGTGATCTCGGTCCCCAAATCCCTCCACCCCCATCTAAGGTGGTGGCTGGAGGAAAGCAATGTGCTTCTAGGTCAACCATTACACCCTCTAAAACATGCTCTGCAAATCTTTACAGACGTATCAAAAGAAGGGTGGGGCACCCACTTAGAGGAGCACACTGCAAGGGGACAGTGGTCCCTACCCGAGAACAAGTTACACATAAACCACTTGGAGCTGAAAGCAGTATTTCTAGCTCTAAAAGAGTTTCAAACCCTAGTCTTCAACAAGACAGTGTTGGTAGCTACAGACAACACAACAGTGGTTGCCTATATCGACAAAGAAAGGGGGATGAAATCGGGCTCTCTGTGTGCCCTACTGTGGAGAATTCTGTCCTGGTGCACCAGGCAGCAAGTAACCCTCAGGGCACGTCACATCCCCGGCCGGCTGAACGTGATAGCAGACAAGCTATCCAGGCTTGGCCAGACCATTCAAACAGAGTGGTCACTTCATCCAGAAGTGTTCCAAGCTGTATGTTCAAGGTGGCATCAGCCACAAGTGGACCTGTTTGCCACCAGGTTCAACAACAAACTACCACAGTTTGTATCACCGGTACCAGACCCCCAGGCTTGGGCAGTGGATGCACTCAGCCTGTCCTGAGAGTACCTGGACCCATACGCCTTCCCACCGGCAGCCATCTTGGGGCAAAGTGGTGGAGAAGCTCCAGGACTACCCCTGCAACAGAATAATTCTGATTGCTCCAGGGTGGCCCAACATGCCCTGGTTTTGGGACCTGGTAGCAATGTCAAGCCAGATCCCACTGTGTCTGCCCAGCATACCCAACCTAGTGTCTCAGCCATTCAACCAGGTCGTTCACAGGAACCTGTCGAATCTGAACCTACATGCCTGGCTCCTCGAGCCTCAGCAATCAAGGAGCAAGGCTTCTCTGAGGCAGTGGCAGCACGAATTGAGGCTCCTCAAAGAAGGTCAACCAGATCTGTCTATGAGGCAAAGTGGTGCCTCAGTAATCAGGTGGACTTCAGGGCACCACCTCTGAAAGCCATTGCTGACTTCCTCCTGCACTTATTTCAGGAGAAGAAGTTACAACCAAGCACTATTGATGGCTACAGATCCGCCATTGCTGACAAACTGGGCAATTCCACCATAATGTCAGCAAAGATGAGAATCTCTCTCGTCTCCTGGATAGTTTCCATAGAGACAGACCTAAGGGCAGGAGGGGCATCCCCTCCTGGAACCTTTCACTGGTTTTACATCAGCTCACAAAGGCTCCCTTTGATTCCCTGAAAGAGGCCTCCTTGAAACATCTAACTTTCAAGACTGTTTTCTTGCTGGCTTTGGGTTCAGGTAAACGCAGGAGTGAGATCCATGCTTGGTTACATAAGAACATCAGACACCAGTCGGACTGGTCTAAGGTGTTTTTGTACCCCTCACCCAGTTCCCTATCCAAGAACCAGCTGGCTAAGGAAGGTCCAGATAGTGTGGCACCAGTGGTCATCCCAGCCCTGGCACCACCTCTGGATAGGTCACTCAAGGGTGACAGGTCCCTATGTCCAGTTAGAGCCCTGCGCTACTACTTGGACAGGACTGCAGACCTCAGGCAGAATAAAGAGTTAGTCTTTGTCTCCTTCAAGAAGGGTTTTGATAAAGACATCTCACCTGCCACCATCTCCTCATGGATCAAACAGACTGTGGTTCTGTGCTATGAGCTCTCTGACCAGGAGGCCCTCGCCTTACATCAGGTTAAAGCCCATGATGTTAGGGCCTTTGCTGCCTCTAAGGCTTTCCAATCAGGGATTTCCTTAGATCAGATCTTGTCAGCCTGCCACTGGAAATCTCACAACACCTTCACCTAATTCTATTTGAAGGATGTTGCCTGGGCTGACTCGGAGCTTTTCCACCTGGGACCTGTAGTGGCTGCCCAGCAGGTGCACCACCAGGCCCAGAAATGAGGGGATGTTGTATATATGTAAATATGTACATATTGTAAAAAAAAAACAAAAAAAAAAAAAACTGTGACTTGCTTCCCTTGGGAAGTTTATTTCTTCTGGGACTGAACTCAGCCCCTCTCTCTCTATCTTTCCCTTCTCAACCAACTCTGGAAGGAAAGAAAAGGGGGGGGCAACGTCGGTAGACTCCCGGTTAACCGGTGAGTTAGTGGCCGACCTTGACCTGTCAGGGTTCTCTGACCCTAGGTCAAATGGGCCTGTACAATTTTGTTATGAGTTCACAGAAGTCCCTAGCTGCTTACCCGCCTACCAAGCGGTAGTTATTCAGCAATTGTCCATTGGATAGGATGTATTAACGCAATAAAATTGCAAATTTAATAAGTAAATTAAATTTTTATAAGTTAATACCCTATCCAATGGACAGGCAAGGCCCTCCCAACCGACCCCGCTACCAGCTTACTAGGGTTCTAAACCGTTTTAGACAACGAAAAAGATGAACTGACGTCACTCTGTCTGGACAGGAAGCAAGTATGATGCGCCACCTAGCGAATGCACACTACTGACCGGTCCTGCCAGTATTATATACAGGACGTCTTTTTCTGGCGTTTGGCGGGACCGGTCGCGCCGACCGGTAAAGCAATTGTCCATTGGATAGGGTATTAACTTATAAAAATTTAATTTACTTATTAAATTTGCAATTTTGCTTAATTACTTATAACTTCAAAAGTATTGCATTTAGAGTATTTTGTTTCATATGTTATTCACCTATTTCGGAGTCAGCTATAACATAGTGAAGTTCCAGACCTGTGGCTCATTGCAGAGCTGAGTAATAGCTACTTTGAAGTTCACACTGTTGAGTAAATCAGTTGTAATTGGAAAACTATTGCATTTACAGAAATTTGTGTAAATATGTTATTCAGCTACTTTTGGGTCAGCTATAACATAGTAAAATTACAGACCTGTAGCTCATGGCACAACTGAGCAATAGCTATTTTCAGGTATTGATTGTTGAGTAAATGACTTGTAACTTGAAAAATATTGCATTTGGAGTATTTTGTTAAAATATGTTGTTCACCTACTTTTGGGTCAGCTATAACATCGTGAAATTACAGACTTATAGCTCATGGCATAGCTGAGCAATAGCTATTTTCAGGTTCCCACTATTGAGTAAATCAGTTGTAACTTGAAAACTATTGCATTTACAGTATTTTGCTTAATTACTTATAACTTCAAAAGTATTGCATTTAGAGTATTTTGTTTGAATATGTTATTCACCTATTTCGGAGTCAGCTATAACATAGTGAAGTTCCAGACCTGTGGCTCATTGCATAGCTGAGTAATAGCTACTTTGAAGTTCACACTGTTGAGTAAATCAGTTGTAATTGGAAAACTATTGCATTTACAGAAATTTGTGTAAATATGTTATTCAGCTACTTTTGGGTCAGCTATAACATAGTGAAATTACAGACCTGTAGCTCATGGCACAACTGAGCAATAGCTAGTTTCAGGTACTGATTGTTGAGTAAATGACTTGTAACGTGAAAAATATTGCATTTGGAGTATTTTGTTAAAATATGTTGTTCACCTACTTTTGGGTCAGCTATAACATCGTGAAATTACAGACTTATAGCTCATGGCATAGCTGAGCAATAGCTATTTTCAGGTTCTCACTATTGAGTAAATCAGTTGTAACTTGAAAACTATTGCATTTACAGTATTTTGCTTAAATATGTTGTTCACCTAATTTTGGGTCAGCTATAACATAGAAAAAATTCAGACATGTAGCTCATTGCATAGCTGAGTAATAGCTACTTTGAGGTTATCACTGTTGAGTAAATCAGTTATAACGTGAAAACTATTACATTTACAGTATTTTGTTTAAATATGTTATTCACATAATTTTTGGTCAGCTATAACAGAGTGAAATTGCAGACCTCTATGTCATGGCATAGCTTACCAATATCTATTTCAGGTTCTCACTGTTGAGTAAATCATTGTATCCACTGGATAGCCGCAGTGTGTAGAGAGATTTCACCATTACCGCTCTGACGAAAAAAATATTATAGCTAGCCTTCTCAAGTTTGCAAAGTATATTAGAGGGTGCACCACAGTATTCTATTGGTAGGCTTTATGTCTAAATTAGGCCTGTGGCTAAATTACTTGCCTACTAAAAATGAGTAATTTTGCATTTTCTCTAAAAGTATTGCAGATAGCAAATTTTTCTTAAATAACTCATTCACCTACTTTTTGGAGAGCTTTCACATGCTGAAGTTCCAGACCTGTAGGTAATTACTCACCTACTCAAAATGAGTAAATGCGAATTATCTCTAAAAGTATTGCAGATAGCCAATTTTTCTCAAATAACTCATTCACCTACTTTTGGGAGAGCTTTCACTTGGTGAAGTTTCAGACCCGTAGCTAATTACTCACCTACTCAAAATGAGTAAATGCAAATTATCTCTAAAAGTATTGCAGATAGCCAATTTTTGCCAAATAACTCCTTCACCTACTTTTGGGAGAGCTTTCACTTGGTGAAGTTTCAGACCCGTAGCTAATTACTCACCTACTCAAAATGAGTAAATGCAAATTATCTCTAAAAGTATTGCAGATATCCAATTTTTATCAAATAACTCATTCATCTACTTTTGGGAGAGCTTTCACTTGGTGAAGTTTCAGACCCATAGGTAATTACTCACCTACTGAAAATGAGTAAATTCGAATTATCTCTAAAAGTATTGCAGATAGCCAGTATTTCTCGAATAACTCATTAATATGAAAACAACTTATGGGAAGTCATGGGCTGCAAATCTTTTCATGTGGTCAGATTTGACCTTGGGCCCGTCCTGCTTATTATTGGTCCTAGAGGTTTGCAATGTGAAAACGACTTATAGGAAATCATGGGCTGCGAATCTTTTGATGTGGTCAGACTTCACCTTGGGCCCCTGCTACAGGGTCAAATAAGGGTAGCCAAACTTAAAAGTGCTTTCAGCTTGCTTATTAACGAAAAATGCTGTTTATCTTCTAAAACTATGTTAGTTGGCCTTTGTCGGTGGATACATCCTGCATCTGGCCACAGATGCGTCCTTGGTCTAGTTTATGTATAAATCAGGTATGAATAATTTTTCTGTTGGACATTCCTTATTCATATATTTGATTTTTTTATTGCTGATCTGAGATTTTGAGTTTGTAAAATGGATAAACTTGACCATTGATGATTACTGAATATTTTATTACCCCTTTTATATAAAATGGAGTTTTTATTACGCTACAATAGCTTACCATGTGGAAATGAATGCTTTCTCGGGAGGCCACAGGCATCCGGCCAATGTCAAAGAAAAATAGACGTTTAGTATTTACCGGATCCCCGTGCTGAGAGTGTACCATAACAGTGTAATCTCGCGTCTAACCCTTCTTCTCTCGTTGGCCGCGTGATTAGCAAGCATTTGAAAATAAACTTACATTTTATAGCTTACCATGTGGGACTGATTGATGTTCCCGGATGGCCGCAAGGCATCATGGCCAACGTCTAAGAAAAATAGACATTTACAGTTGGCCGTAGCCTCAGGTTGTCATCTCACGGTACACTGACATTCGTCTCCTTTTTCTCATTGGCCGCATGATTTTAACATGCTTTATTTTAGAAGGAAAGTTTTTCATTTTTACAAGGATATACTTGTTGTTGCATATGGAAACTATATCAGTTTCTTTGTTTTATTACACAGAATCATAATTTGGTGACTTTTCATAGTTCAGATAAGTATTTTTAGCATATTTTACAACTGAAGTCCACTTCCGGGTTCACGTTGTAAAGAAACAGCGACTCGTTTATGTGGTTTCTAATACAGGATATATATATATGTCTGACAGTAAAATAAAATATTTAACCCCTATCTGGGCCATGGTGGCAGAGGGGTAACACTCTCGCCTCCCACCTCTGAGGCCGGGGTTCGATCCCCGCACGGGCTCAAGTGGGAAAGCTGGTAGTTGCTTGCCGTTGGTCGGCAGTTTACAGTACACAACCCTAGTGAACTCTATGTACTGGTTTCCTCTGCCCTTCCAACTACCCGTCGTGATATGACCTGTACAGTGTTGAAAGCGACGTTAAACCCCAAATAAACAAACAAACAATTAACCCCCATCTGCTTCATTATTTGTCCATTTTTAGGGTTTAAAAATATATAAATTTAGCCCAAACGAGTCCTTGTCGAGTTTTTTGTCGAGACGGCAATTACTTGCAAACTAATGCATGTCTCGTGTATGTAGTTTATATACAGGAATATATGCCTGTTGAAATCAAATAAGATAAATTTGTTCATGGTTTGTCCCTGTTCTTCAATAGTATTTGTCCATTTTAAGGGTTAAAATATCATATAAAGCACAAAACTAACTTGGGGAATCCTTGGGGAAACCCCTGTGATGTCTAGACAGCATGTGCTGAGAGACGCGTGTTTTTTACAGTACGTTTACCTATAAAATTAAATAAATAAAATGAAATAAAATATTTTATCCCTTCTTTCCTGTATTATTGACCATTTAAAATGTTAATACTTAAATAAACAGGAATAGAATCCTTCCTCAAATCGTCTAGACAGTACGTGTTTCTTCAAACTAAGGTAACCTTGGTTTGGCATTATTTTAATTCATCCAATTTTATAATATAAGAAATATTATACTTTGCTTTTTAGATTCTATGTTATTTAATAAAAATTCTGTGTAATTATTGCTTTCCTTATCTCACAACTAGCCCTACCTGCAGTGAGGCAGGTGGGGCAGATGACCTTGTGTCACTCTTGATTTACATACGTAAATCCAGTTGTGTAGTTCTTTTCAAAGAACCGTTTAAGGAAAGCTTACATGGACATTATAATATCCAACTTCTTTCTAGCCAGGGTGGATCAGATCCCTGCTTGAATCTGAAGCCAGATCCGATCTTAGTTCATCCGAGTTTTTAATTCACCCGAGAATCGGATGCATTATTCCCAATTTCTATCCACCAGAGTATGATTTGATACTCGGATTTTCATTGCATCTAGATCCGATGCTCAGATCTAAGATCCGATGATCGGATGTCTGCTTCTACCATCCTATGCTCGGATGATCGGATGTTTACACTAAGTTCCAATGCTCGGATGATCTAATCTAAAATCCGATGCTCGGATGATTGTATCTAGATCTGATCCTTGGATGATCGGATCTTAAATCTGATGTTCGGATGATGGTTCCAGATCAGAACTCTGAACAATCCTGACACACACTTGGACTAATAGTTCACAAGCCTGGCAGAAAATATCACTTATTGGAGGCTTCGGTGCAAGTCCAAGTCCTCAAGCCCAAGAGGACTTCTTCTAAACAAGGTCCTTCATTCAGTCCTGACTCTGTATTTTTAGGGAAGTAGGTTGCGTGACTTAACCCTAACCATTTTCTGAGGACATTGAAACTTAGGCAGTTTTTGAATCTCCCTGTCCCCAGGGAATTTATGCCTAGATCCTCCACAGTCTGGACTTTGAATGATTTACTCTGAATGATTTACCAGGCCAACAGGAACTTAGGCTGTTACTTTCCCTTAAAATAGAACAACCTTGTTTTGAAGACAAATTACAAGTTTTCAAATCTGTATCTCCCTAGGGGCCTCTTTGGGTAAGCCCCCCTCCCACTTCTGGCCATCAAGAGTTGAGCTTCAGGCTGCTCTTCACTAGGTTCTTCTGAATACAACCTGGTTGTGGATATCTGTTAAGACAGTAGCAAGGCTACTACCAGACAGGTCAAACTCAATTTCATGGTGCATATAAGTAGTCAGAAGGGGTATGCTGAATTCAGGTGAGATACTGGATCTTTAGATCTTAAAGTTCGCCATTCACAACTAGTTTAGGAGGGACAGGAGTTCCTCATCAAGGCACCTGTAATAACACTTGGGGTTTAGGCCCTATTAATCAGCCCTTTCCCATTCCCAATAATCTAGAGGCAGCTACAAGAACCAGCCCAATGGGGGTCATTTCCCCAGGTATGGGGGAAATCGAGTAGCAGAGGCTCCAAGGTCGTTTTCAACCCCACTCCAGGGGATGAGGGCATGAAAACCCCCAATGACTCCTCCAAAGCCTCCCTCAGTCCACCAGTAGGAGGTCGCCTCCGTTCTTTCAGAAAAGACTGGCAAACAAATCCTGTCATTCTTTTCAAATCCAAGTCCGGTCAGATTCCCTCTGATTCAGTCAGAATACAAGGCCCTTCAAAAGACCAAGCTCTGGCCACTTGTATCCAGTCTCTTCTGTCAAAGAACACAATAGAAAGGTTGGAAAATGTAAAATCTCTCGGGTTTTAGTTGCCTGTTTCTAATCCCCAAGCCAGGCCAGTAATAGACTTAAGCAGGCTCAACTCTTTTCTACACCTAGAAAAATTCTAAATGGAAACTCCAGAGTCCATCAGGACCTCCCTGACTCCAGGGGAATGGGTATTGTCGATAGACCTATCGCATGCTTACCTTCACACCCCATCCACCCAAACTCAAGGAAATACCTAAGGTTTTGCCACAGGTCACAGGTGTTCCACTTCACCTCCCTTCCTTTCGGTCTAGCCACAGCCCCCCAGGTCTTTACGATGATTGTAAAGGAAGTGAAGCTAATGGCCCTCTCCAGAGGACTCTGGCTTCACCAATACCTGGACGACTGGCTGATCAGGTCCCAGTCTCAGGAGGAAGCCCAAGTGAACACTCAGGCAGTGGTAGACCTAACCCAGTCTTTGGAGTGGATCATAAATCACGAAAAATCAGAACTGAAACCTACTCAGGTGTTTTCGTTCGTGGGCTACGAATACCATCTAAATTCAGCCCTTGTAAAACCCACTCAACAGAGATGGCTCAACTTCAGGATTTGATCCTAAGACTCAAGTAAAAATGTGTTTTGACTGCAAGATGTTTGATGTCGCTAATTGGGTTGCTTGCCTCAACAGAGAAATGGTCCCGGAGGGACGCCTTCACATGAGGCCCTTTCAGTTTCATCTCAAGGAGCACTGGAGATATCCTCAGTCGCTGGACAGCCTCCTTCCTTGGACAGAAGCCATTGCAGCACACTTAGACTGGTGGTAAAATCCCTCAAACGTGATGAAAGGTGCAGACCTTCATCCCAAAGACCACAGTATCCAACTCTTTACAGACGCCTCAAACGAAGGTGGGGCGCTCACTTAGATCAAAGTTCTACAAAGGGTCTGGTCAGACCAGGAAAAAAGGCCTAGAATTGAAGGCGGTCTCCCTGGCCCTTCGAAGCTTCAAGGACCAGTGCCAGAACCAAACAGTGCTAGTTGCTACGGACAACTCAACAGTGGTAGCCTACATAAACAAACAAGGAGGAACTCACTCAGCAGAGATGTGTGCTCTCCTGTGGAAGATCATGACCTGGTGCCATCACTATCACATAACATTGAAAGCCAGACACATTCCAGGGTGCCTGAATGTGATGGCCGACCTTCTGTCCAGGTCGAACCAAGTGCAGTCAACAGAATGGTCACTGCATCCGCAGGTGTTCAAACAGATCTGCCAAATGTGGTTCACACCTCATGTAGACTTATTTGCCACTCATCTGAACCACAAACTTCCACTGTATGTATCTCCTGTCCCAGACCCAAATGCTTGGGACATAGATGCTCTGAACATAAACTAGACGGGTCTCACTGCCTATGCTTACCCTCCGACGGCTCTCCTTCACAGGGTGACCAAAAATCAGGCAATACCACTGCCTGATCATCGTAATAGCCCCAGGCTGGCCAGGGATGCCATGGTTTTGGGACCTAGTGCAGCTCTCAACAGAGATCCCACTGCAACTCCCGGTGTCAACAACTCTTCTCAAGCAGTCCCACAATCATGTGTTCCACAGCAATCTGCAACATCTCAACCTCCATGCTTGGTGTCTAGGAGTGGACAGCTCCAAGAACAAGGCTTCTTTGTAGAGGTGGCAATGAGAATTGCTGCCCCTCAGAGGTCATCAACAAGGACCATCTACAAGTCAAAGTGGACTCTATTTGAGAAATGGTCCAGAGAAAATTTGGTGGATTTCTCCACTCCATCTGTGAAACAAATCTCAGATTTTTTCATATACCTGTACAAAGATCTAAACAGGCGCCCCTCAACCATCAATGGTTACAGGACGGCCATTGTTGACACGGGCCCAGTGGGCCACCATATGGCACAAAGATCAGACCTTCACAGGTTACTCTCCAGTTTTCACAGGGATCGTCCCAAAAGTTCCAGGAATCTTCCAAAATGGAACCTTTCTGTTGTTCTCAATGAGCTCACAAAAGCACCCTTTGAGCCTATGAAAACACAGACCTCAAACATCTTACTTCCAAAACTGCTTTCTTGCTAGCTTTGGCCTCCGGCAAGCACCACAGCGGAATCCATGCCTGGGTTGCAAACAAGTATCTAATCTAGGCCAATGGGAAAAGGTTGCCTTGTTCCCTTCTTCTGATTTTATAGCCAAAAACCAACTAGCAAGAGAAGGTTCACAAAGTGTGTCTCCGGTGACTATTCCTGCTCTAACTACCATTGTAGACAGACAATTCAAAGAATACAGGACCTTGTGTCCCGTGTGGGCCCTGAGGTACTATTTGGACCGAACCAAAGACCTGAGAGGGTCTCGATCCCTCCCTTTCATCTCCTTCAAGACAGGACAAACCTCAGACATCTGGCCCGCTACTCTTTCTTCTTGGTTGAAACAAACCATTCTACTTTGTTATAAACAAGCAGACCAACAAGCCTTGGACTTGGTCCAAGAATTAAAGGGCATGACATTAGGGCCTTCGCGGCCTCTAAGACCTTTTTACGGTGGGGTATCGGTGGACCAAATCATGCAAGCCTGTCACTGGAAAACTCACAACACATTTACAAATTTTTACCTAAAAGACCTTACTTGGTCAGACAACAACAACAATATGTTTCTGGGACCAGTGGTGGCAGCACAACAAGTCCTAGACCCTTCCCCTCAGACCAGTCGTCCTCGGAAAGAAAGAAAGGGGGGAGGGCACATCCGCTGCAGCCAAGTCTTCAGGAGTCTAATCCCAGGATCTAGGTATAGGTTTACCTTTCAAGATGTTACGGGTAAGGTCATTTTGTATTTTTAGTTTATCAAGTATAACATGTATTAAGGACTTATCAAGGTTGTCATTAATCTCATGTTCGGTGGCAAAAATTTATGAGAATTCCAACCAGTGGGCTGGTTTTTCACTCGTGGATGGTCCCTAAGGACCCTTACACTCCTTAAGTGAGCATGTCTGCACTTCTCTCCTACAATCAAAACATCTTGACAGTTTTAGCACTGTCATCCATTCTATTCAGGTTTTTGGCTATTGACAGGCCCGGTCTTCGGGATTGGGGCACTGTAAACGGGACTCAGACTGGTATTTCCAACATTCATTCTAATATGTTACTTCAAAATCTAAGAAAAATTGACATATCTTCCAGTCTCAGCTGTAATCCCTCCACCGAGTGGTTGGATTCAGCAATCAGTCCCACATGGTAAGCTATTGCAGCGCAATAAAATTTTAATTACTTAAATGTAGCTTTTATAAGCTACAAGCTTACCATGTGGGACTGAGAAGAGTCCCACCCTGCCTCCCTGCTGTATTACAGCTGAGGGGGTATGGTTTAACATTGCAACGCGAAAAAGGAGACGAATGTCAGTGTACCACGAGATGACAACCTGAGGCTACGGCCAACTATAAATGTCTATTTTTCTTAGACGTTGGCCATGATGCCTTGCGGCCATCCGAGAACAGCAATCAGTCCCACATGGTAAGCTTGTAGCTTATAAAAGCTACATTTAAGTAATTAAAATTTTCACTTTTTTCTCAGAATATAGGTGTTGGATGTTATTTTTCAGCCATTTGTTTATTTTTATTGCATAGATCATTCTGACATGGTTTGAAAAGTGCAGGATAAGTATTCTTTGAATATTTATTGTTTGTGAGTTTTCCGCGTTTCGACTCAGATTTTTTATGGCTGTAAAAATGTCTTCCACCAAACGAGGGGGGCTCGGTAGTGTAGCGGTTAGAGTTCTTGCCTCCAACCTCTGAGGCCGCCGGTTCGAATCTCGGGCCGGGCGCTTCATGTTGGAAAGTTGATAGTTACTTGCCAATGCCTGGTGGTTTACAGTGTAGTATGCACTGGTTTCCTCCACCTGTAAACTACCCGTCGCAACATGACCCTGGCTGTTGAACGCGACGTAAAACAACAAACAAACAAATCCACCAAACGAGTGCAAAGCCCAGATCATCAAAATTCAGGCATTTTTGTTTCTTATTCGATGCCCATGATTACTGTCCTACGTGTAGAGAAGCTGTCAAATGGGATGACCCTTATGTTACAAATTAAATGCCATGGAATATTTTGTGCAAATTTTACTGAAGAACAACAACTAAAAATCAAACACAGACTTAGGTATGTAAGAAAACAAAAAGTATTGGATCCTTGCAATACTTCTAAAGAAGATGACCTGGACTTATTGGGGGATGACGTGGAGGCCTTTTCTGGCTCTCAAGCAGACCTTGAGGGTGCTGCTGATAATTTATTTTCTTCTCCACACCTCCAACCCTTACATTTCGAGTCTGTCTTTAAGGACACCTCAAACTGTCCCACCAACCTCAGGTACTGCATTGCAGAATAAGATAGAAAGTAAACTAGAAAAATCCCAGGGTAATCAGTTTAACATCCAACTCCAACAACAAATGGGGGTCTTTCAAGCGTCCATGCAGGAGGCTATGAAATCTCTCAGAGAAGAGATGCAATCTATGTAAAAAGCCTCCAAGGCGGAGGTAGAGAAGACCTCCGTTTCTTTGTCAAAAGCTGGAAACAACCAGTAAAAGTAAACAACCAGATCCGACCACTCGTGCATCCGAGCACTCGGATGCTCAAACCTATGGACACGGACTTGTATGGTCCTTCCCTTCCACCAAGGTTTACTCAAAGTGTTTAGTCCGACCGTGACTCCAAGCACTCAGATCTTCAATCTGACCACTCAGATCCTCATTCCAAGTACTCAGAACAACCTAAAAGAGTGTGTTCTTCCAGAGCTAAGAAGCCCTTGGACAAGAATAAATACAAGGTTCGGGCAAAATATTATTCTCAGTCATCTTCTTCAGAGGAAGATCAGTCCTATGTCCCTATCAAAAAGTCTGCTAAGTCTCAACAGGCTCCTGAGCACGACCAACAACATGATAGCACAGACCCAGTTTTTACAGGGAGGCAGATATGTCTGACCTCCCTTCACAATATGCAGAGAAAGCGGAAACTTTTAGGCACATCCTTGATCTCCCTGACCCCAGGGAAACTTTGCCTAGGTCCTCTACTACTGTGCTAGGCCTGGACGATGAGAAAGGCAAGCCAAGCCAAGATTCCTTTCAGCTATGCTCCCTTTAAATCCCATTCTCAAAGATGCTTTTGAGAAATTTGAACAGGATTTCTGGGCCTCTAATTTACCTGAGGGTAAATATATCAAACCCCCTGCTTCAACAGCAAAATATTACAAGGTGGGACAGCCTTGTTTTGAAGACAAACTTCAGGAGCTCAATACAGATGTTACTAAGATCTGCATTTCTCCTAAACCCTCTGGGGCTCCTATGGGCAAGGTTCCCCTACAAGTTCTTAAAGAACTTGAACACCAAGCTAGGCAGAATCTCTCTACCATCAACTTTACAGCTAGTTTCGCAAAGACCGCTTCTGCTTGTAACACTGTTATGGAGAAGTGTCAGCACAGTATAAAGGCAACCTTTAAAAGGGTTAAAAGCAAGAATCAGAAGGGTGCCGATCCTGAAAGAGCTGCCAGGCGTAGCTATGAACACGCCTGTGACTATTTTGAGATTATGGATAAGAGAATTCTTATTCAACAGAGAGCCTTAGCCTGTCTCAGCAAATCTGTAGCCCATATTCTCCAGAGGGAGCTGTATACCATTGGCAACACTGGCCTGCTAAGACACGAGGCCGAGATGACCCTCCTTCAACCACATCTAGGGGACTCTAGACATCAGGAACTGAGGAATTCGCCTTTCTGGCCTACCGCTCTGTTCAAGTTACAGTAAGTCAAGGATGGAGAAG
The DNA here is from genome assembly GCA_964017235.1 of Sabellastarte sp. h YS-2021. NCBI lineage: Eukaryota > Metazoa > Annelida > Polychaeta > Sabellida > Sabellidae > Sabellastarte > Sabellastarte sp. h YS-2021. Next base: position 55,551,709 of record OZ024927.1, on the reverse strand, counting down.
ACTTCCTCCTTTAAAAAGGCACCCCCAAAGATTCACAAGCCCTTTCGTGATCCCCACCACAACAAGAAAAGAGGCTGCTACAGGAAACACCCCTATGGGGGCAATTCCTCCCAAAGCAGTAACCAATCATTTTCCTCAGGCAGGGGGAAATCACAGAGGTTTCAGAGGTCGTTTTCGACCCCATTCAAGGGGACAAGGGCGTGGAAACCCCTCCTCCATATGACTCCTTACAAGCCTCCCTCAGTCCACCAGTAGGAGGTCGCCTCTGTTCTTTCAGAAGAGACTGGCTAACAAACAAATGTTCAGACGTGTTAAACATGATCACCAATGGTTATGTTCTTCAATTCACCTCAAAACCAAATTTAGTCAGAGCTCCCCTGATTCGATCAGGTTACAAGGCCCTTCAAAAAGAACAAGCTCTGGCCTCTTGTATCCAGTCTCTTCTGTCAAAGAATGCAATAGAAAGGGTGGAAAATGTAAAATCTAGACCTAAGCAGGCTCAACACCTTTCTACTTATAGAAAGATTCAAAATGGAAACACCAGAGTCTATCAGGGCCTCTCTGATTCCAGGGGAATGGGTGTCGTTCATAGACTTATCAGACACCTACCTTCACATTCCCATCCACCCAAACTAAGGTTCCTAAGGTTTTGCCACAAGTCACAGGTGTTCCAGTTCACCTCTCTTCCCTTTGGGCTAGCCACGGCCCCACAGGTCTTTACAGTGATTGTAAAAGAAGTGAAGCTGATGACCCTGACAAGGGGAATACCTGGCTGATCAGGGCCCAGTCTCACAAACCACAAGTGAGCACTCAGACAGTGGTAGATCTGATTCAGGCCTTAGGGTGGATATAAATCAGAAGTCCGAACTAAAACCTGCTCAAGTGTTTTTCGTTCGTGAGCTACAAATACCATCTAGATTCAGCCCTTGTAAAACCCACTCAAGAGAAATGGCTCAAACTTCAGGATTTGATCCTACGACTCAAGTCAAAATATGTTTAAAAAGATGTTTGATGTCGCTAATTGGGTTGCTTGTCTCAACGGAGAAAATGGTCCCGGAGGGACGCCTTCACATGAGGACCTTTCAGTTTCACCTCAAGGAGCACTGGAGATTTCCTCAGTCATTAGACACCCTCCTTCCTTGGACAGAAACCATTTCAGCACACCTAGAGTGGTGGCAGAATCCCACAAACGTGATGAAAGGTGCAGACCTTCATCCCAAAGACCACAGTATCCAACTCTTTACAGACGCCTCAAACAAACGCTGAGGCACTCACTTAGAGCAAGCCTCTACAAAGGGTCTGTGGTCAGACAGGGAAAAAGGTTACACATAAATGTTCTAGAGCTGAAGGCGGTTTCTCTGGCCCTTCAAAGGTTCAAGGACCAGTGTCAAAACCAAACAGTGTTGGTTGCTACGGACAACTCAACAGTAGTATTGGCTACATAAACAAACAAGGAGGAACCCACTCAGCGGAGATGAGCACTCTCCTGTGGAAGATCATGACCTGGTGCCATCATTACCAGATAACCTTCTGTCCAGGTCGAACCAAGTCCAGTCAACAGAATGGTCACTGCATCCACGGGTGTTCAAACAGATCTGTCAAAAGTAGTTCACTCCTCATGTAGATCTATTTGCCACTCATCTGAACCGCAGAGTTCCACTGTACTTATCTCCAGTCCCAGACCAAAATGCTTGGGACATAGATGCTCTGAACATAAACTGGTCGGGTCTCACTGCTTATGCTTACCCTCCCACGGCTCTCCTTCATGGGGTGATCCAAAAAATCAGGCAATCCAGTTGTCTGATCATTGTAATAGCCCCAGACTGGCCAGGGATACCCTGGTTTTGGGACCTAGTGCAGCTCTCAACAGAGATCCCACTTCAACTACCAGTGTCAAGAACTCTTCTCAAACAGTCCCACAACTATATGTTTCACAGCAATCCACAACATCTCAACCTCCACGCCTGGTATCAGGTATCAGGTATCCATGTGCTTAATCTCCGATGCTCGCGGATTCTAAGGCACACCATCCAATCATAATGTAAAAATCATATGTCGAAAACCATAGCAATGTCGTCACCAGGGGATCATCGGTGTTCGGTAGCGAGAGAAAGCTAAGGAGGGAAAGACTTCTGAAACAAGTAGGTTTTAAGTCGCCTTTTGAAACATGATAGCGTTGGAGCAGTTCGAATTTCCAGAGGCAAATCATTCCAGAGTTTTGGAGCATCATATGAAAATGACTTATTGAAATGAACCTTGGACTTGTGAACTGAGGAACTGTAAAAGGGTACATTGAGGAACATTTTTTCTGGATTACTGCGCCTTCTCTTAACAGCAGATGTATATAAAGACAAGTATGGGGCAAAGTATTTTGGCTTTCCAGTAGTGAGGAACTTATACGTGAGTAACAGGGTTTTAAAAATGATACGTTGTTTAACAGGAAGCCAGTGAAGAGACTTTAGGATTGGAGAGACATGAGAAAATCTGGACACCCCAGAGACAAAGCGTGCCAAGCAATTTTGGATATTCTGAAGCCTTGTGATATTCTTAGAGGACAAACTGCGAAACAGAGAATTACAATAATCCAGACGACTACTGACCAATGCATTAGCCTAGTCCTGGTGTCTAGGAGTGGACAGCTCCAAGAACAAGGCTTCTCTGTGGAGGTGGCAGAGAGAGTTGCTGCACCTCAGAGGTCATCAACAAGGACCATCTACAAGTCAAAGTGGTCAAAGAGAAATGGTGCAGAGAAAATTCAGTGGATTTCTCCACTCCCTCTGTAAAGCAAGTCTGAGACTTTTTCATGTACCTGTACCAGGACCTAAACAGGCGCCCTTCTACCATTGATGGTTCCATATTTCCCAAAGTTCAGACCTTAATAGGTTACTCTCCAGTTTTCACAGGGATCGTCCCCAAAGGTTTCAGGAATCTTCCTAAGTGGAACCTTTCTGTTGTACTCAATGAACTCACAAAAGCACCTTTTGAGCCTATGAAAGACACAGACCTCAAACATCTTACCCTCAAACTGCTTTCTTGCTAGCTTTGGCCTCCTGCAAGCCTGCAGCGAAATCCATGCCTGGGTTGCAAACAAAGTATCGAATCTAGGCCAATGGGAAAAGGTTGATTTGTTCCCCTCTTCAGATTTCCTAGCCAAAAACCAACTAGCAAGAGAAGGTTTTGAAAGTGTGTCTCCGGTGACTATTCCTGCTCTAACTACCAAATTGAATGTAGATAGACAATTCAAAGAAGACAGGACCTTGTGTCCGGTACGGGCCCTGAGGTACTATTTGGATCGAACCAAAGACCTAAGAGGGTCTCGATCCCTTCTCTTTATCTCCTTTAAGAAAGGACATACCTCAGACATCAGACCCACTACACTATCTTTTTGGCTAAAACAAACTATCCTACTTTGTTACAAACAATTAGATCAACAACCCTTGGACCTGGTCCAAGTCAAAGCACATGACATGGCCTTCGCGGCCTCTAAGGCCTTTTACGGTGGGGTATCGGTGGACCAAATCATCCAAGCATGTCATTGGAAAGCTCAACACCTTTATAAATTTTTGCCTAAAAGACCTTACTTGGTCAGACAATGAAAACAATATGTATCTGGGACCAGTAGTAGCGGCACAACAAGTCCTAGACCCTTCCCCTCAGACTGCTCATCCTCGGAAAGAAAAGAATGGGGGGCACATCCGCTGCAGCCAAGTCTTCAGGAGTCTAATCCCAGAGTCCAGGTATTGGTTACCTCCTCAGGATGCTATGGTAAGGTCTCTTATCTACCATTCCTGTATTAAACTGTATAATGTACTAAGTCTTGTCAGTGTACCATAATTTCATATTTAGGGTGGCAAGTTAATGAGATTCAAGTTTAGAGCTGGTATTCATTACAGTGATGCCCTTGGGGGGCTATACTCGCATAAGTGAGCACGGCTGCACTTAACCCTTCAATCAAAACATCCAGACAGTATCCAAGAAAAATTCACTGTACTTCCAGTCTCAGCTGTAATCTCTCCACCGAACGGTTGGATTCAGCATTCAGTTGCACATGGTAAGCTATTGTAGCACAATAAAATTGAAAATTTTAATTACTGAAATGTAGCTTTTATAAGCTACAAGCTTACCATGTGGAACTGAAGAGAGTCCCACCGTGCCTTCCTGCTGTATTCCAGCTGAGGGGGTATGGGCTAAATTTACAATGAGAGAAGAAGGGTTAGACGCAAGATTACAGTTATAGTACACTCTCAGCATGGGTATCCGGTCAATACTAAACATCTATTTTTCTTGGACGTTGGCCTGATGCCTGCGGCCTCCCGAGAAAGCATTCAGTTCCACATGGTAAGCTTGTAGCTTATAAAAGCTACATTTAAGTAATTAAAATTTTCAAGTTTGTTATCTCATACCATTTATATGGTATCAGTGGCTCCATTGACATAAGTGTTAGTGGGAGACTTTATCAGCTCATGGAGGTAGCATTATGTTGGATTTACTTACACTCCTCACACTCCTGTGTCTCATTAGGTAATGGTGTCCCCCAGCTATCTCAGTGACACAAAGTAAATGGAAGTGGTATCAGATAAGAACTGTGCTGCTCAGTGGGGTTGCGGATCTCCTAGTCTGTCATACTGTATATTTAATTAGATACCCACAAAACACATCATGGTGGTGTAAAACCTGGCATAAGTACCACTATATAAACTAAAACTTAATTTTGTTTGCAAGGAACTGAAAAGTGATATGGTCAGATCTTACTGTATCTTAGTATTTTAAGTGAAACCATGAAACCAACTTTAATTTACATTGTAAAAAGCTCTGAAGGATACATGTCAAATTATGAAGAAAAAAATTTGTAAAAGTATAACTTAATCTGTTGGGATCTAATCACATATTTATTTTGTAATATTTCATTTGTCCACTCCTATAACAGGAACAGATAAAATTGTGTGTCGACCTTTTCCCACAGGGACTCTTGCCTGCAGGACCTTTGCTCACAAAGGACTTTGCTCACCACATTTTTACAGGGGAGGAACTTTTCACAAAATAATGATATGAAATAATATCTCAAAATTAACTTTTTAATGTTTTAAAATGCTATCAACACTGAATTAAATGCTAATAAAATCAAGTTATATACTTTATATAGTGCGACTTAGGAAGTACAATTAATGTTTATCTCTTTCAACACTATATGCCCTGAGTAGTTATCTAAGGAGAGTATTGATTGATTGATAAACAATGAAAATGTAGTAAGAAAATAAATTTTGTATTGTGGGTGGACATCTTACCCTGTAAAGAAAAGTTCCTTGTGGGCGAAAATCCTGTGAATAGAGTTCTCATTTGGCAAAGTTCTTGTGGGCAAAGTTTCGTGATGACCTGTCTGGGGATATATTGGTGCCGAGTTGGCCCAATGTAGTTATTTTAGAGTAATTGAAGAAAAGATAAAGCAAAATTACTTTGAGTAATATATATAGAAATTGTCTCAGTGTGATATGCTATATAACAGTAGGTGAGACTTTGCAGCTTACTAGTCCATGAGACTTAGGAGACAGATTAATAGTTTTTTTTCCCAAAATTAAACAAAATGTTAAGTTTAAATTAATGTAGTTGTTAAAATAGTCTGTCACATTCTTAGTATTTTTGAATAATTTATCTTCACTGGTTTTACCTTTGTGTGTGTAAAAGTGTTGGTTAATGTTATTCTGGTATCTTTAAATTTTTATGTCATCACTCTGCGGTGTGGATGTACGCATGAATGACTTCTCCAAAACTACAAGGCCCAGAGACATTCTATTTGTTTTAACAGATACCTTATCTATCAAGGATGAAAAATTGCTCAAGGCATACAGATTTATTTGTTCGTCTGTTTACTAGAGCCATTAGAAGGGAGGTACCCCCATCCAAAGTGTGAAAATTTCAACACTTTATCACAGTTTTCTCAATGGCTATTGCAGGGATTTCTCTCTTATCTTTCATATATGCACTAGTGGGGGCCACAAGCAGATTACCTTGTGTGAGTATCAGGCCTGGATCTGTCTTAATTATTTTTATGAATTTTCAAAATAAATTGATAAAATCATGCACTAAATCACATATTTTCTCATTGACTATTGCAGGGATTTCTCTCTTATCTTGCATGTACTAGGCCACTAATAGATTCCCTTGTGTGAGTATCAGGCCTGGATCTGTCTTAATTATTTTTTATGAATTATTTTAATGCATAAAAATTCATGCACTAAATCACTTATAACTTGAAAAGTATTGCATGTTATTCAGCTACTTTTTCTATAGCTATAACATGGTGAAAAACTTGGGTGTGTATCCCAATGGCAGTGAAATTATTGAGTATTTTGTTAAAATATATTGTTCACCTACTTTTGGGTCAGCTATAACATAGTGAAATTACAGACCTATAGCTCATTGCATAGCTGAGCAATAGCTACTTCCAGGTACTCACTGTTGAGTAAATTAGTTGTAACTTGAAAACTATTGCATATACAGTATTTTCTTTAAATATGTTTTTCATCTACATTTCAGTCAGTTATAACATAATGAAATTGTATACCTGTAGCTCATAGCACAGCGGAACAATAGCTACTTTCAGGTTGTCACAGTTGAGTAAATGAGTTGTAACTTGAAAATGTTTCATTTACAGTATCTTTTAAATGTTTTATTAACCTATTTTGGGGTCAGCTATAACAAAGTAAAATTGCATGCCTGCAGCTCATTGCATAGATGAATAATAGCTACTTTCAGGTTTACACTGTTGAGTAAATCAATTATAACTTGAAAACTATTGCACTTAGAGAATTTTGTTTAAATATGTCATTCACCTAATTTTTTTGTCAGCTATAATATAATAAAATTGCGGACATATAGCCCCTTGCATATTCCAGCAATAGCTACTTTGAGGCTCTCACTGCCGTTGGAGTAAATCAGTTGTAACTTGAAACCTATTGCATTTACAGTATTATTTGTTTAAATATGTGATTCACCTACTTTTTGTTCAGCTATAACATAATAAAATTGCAGACCTGTAGCTCAGTGCAAAGATAAGAAAAGCTAATTTGAGATTCTCACTGTTGAGTAAATCAGTTGTAACCTGAAAACTATTGAATTTACAGTATTTTGTTTAAATATGTTTTCCACCTGTTTTTTATATCGTAACAGCTAACTTTGTACTTTACTTCTGAATACCATTTGCAGGGCACAACTTTTGTATCTTTTCTTCTCTTACTTCTACTCTGAAACTCAAAACACACAGTCAGCTGACATACAGCCCGTTCACGGCCACTGATTTCTTGTTTTAAAACTTATCATGCATCTATCTGATCAGGCATTGAAATGATGTTTTTTTCTTCACTAAGCCTTAATTCTTTATACTCCAATAAAATATTATATGACACAAATAGAATACTTGATTGCTTGAAACTCATCTCCTAATTTTATATGCAATATATTTTTCAAGTGACGGTATTAATATGTACTCATGTTAAAACTTACAAGTGATCTTGAAGAATATTTGCTTATGCACCTTAAATACAGTGTCCTTTTTAGCTAATTTATGTTTGGCATTCATTGATGATTCTGTGTTGCTTCTCAGAGAGTCCCAGGATATTTTCAATGTCATTTGATGAAGAACTTGTAGTATTATCAGTGAATTGTCACGGTCTTCAAAACAAAAACAAAAGATGAGGTGTAATTGACTATCATAGTAACATTAAAGGGGCATTATTGGTTTGCAAATTTTCCATTAGCCATTGAAAGATGAAAACACTGTAAGGTCAATGTGGAAAGGGGAATGCATTTTAATGCTGAATCCTCAAATTCAAGAGGTGTTTCAGTTCTGCTAAACACTAATTTTGAATACAACATAATATTAGTTTCTAAAGATATTGATGGTAGTATGATAGTACTTGACCTTAATATTGGAGATATACCTATAAAATTGCTAAGCATATATATGTTCCCAATAAAGATTCACCAGAGTTTTTTAAACATATTAGAGATATTATTGAATCAAACATCCAAACTTATATACTTTTATTTGGGTATTTGAACCTAGCACTTGACCCTCGACTAGACTATAACCATTATAAGCATATCAATAATCCTAAATCTAAACACCTGTCAGAAACTATGATTAGCTTTAATTTAAAAGACACTTTCTGTTAATTTCACCCTTTGGTGAGGAGATACACATAGAGAAGGAAAAATCCAATCCGTCGAGCCAAACTAAACTATTTTCTAGCATCACATACTATGTGTTATATCATGACCAGTTGTTGTATCCTTGCTAGTTATAGAAATGACCACTCAAGTATTTAAAGTAAAATACTAGTGAACAATTTGAATAAGGAAAGGGACTCTGGAAATTTAACTGTAGTCTCTTGAAAAAGCGGGAATATATTGATTTAGTTAATTCTATAATGCGGGAAGAAATGCAGACAATTTTGGAATTACAAATAAAGGGTAAAACAAAAACACAAAAAAAACAATTGGAAAATGTTAGACAAAAATCTACAAATGGTAGTTTTATTCGTTCCAGAACTCAATGATTTCATGAAGGTGAAAACCCTTAAAGTTTTTTACCCCATAGCACTTAAGGGCTGTCAGGGTGTTGTTTTCACCCATAATGTCCGGATGGGTGGATGGGCGGGCAGGCAGGTGGGTGGGTGGTTAGCAGGAAAAAGTTTATCCAGGCTGTATCTCAGAAACCATAAGGTGTAGGAAGTTGATACTTGGTAGGGACACTGGTTAGGAGGTGAAGGTGTGCAACGTCATGGTCTGACCTTGATACGACCTTTAAATTTGCCGTAGTGGCCTTAACCAATATGTCTCGGAAACCATAAGGTGTAGGAAGTTGATACTTGGTAGGGACATTAGTTGGGGGGTTGTAGGTGTGCAACATCATGCTGTGACCTTTATTTGACATTTGACCTTGCTGTAGTACCCTTGACCTATAAAATCTTGGCTGGGCTATATCTCGGATACCATAAGGTGTAGAAGCTTGATACTTCGTAGAGACATTGGTTGGGGGTTGTAGGTGTGCAACATCATGGTGTGACCTTGATTTGATCTTGACCTTCCTGTAGTGGCCTTGACCTATAATATCTTGTCCGGGCTATATCTCGGAAACTGTAAGTAATACCTCTATTTGTGTGTTTTGCGAAATATCTGCAGAGACAAAATTGCATGTTTTACTTCCTGTCCAGTGGTCATGCAATTTCAGAATAATTTAAAATTGTGACTTCAGCAGTTCTTCAAGATGTATCTAGATCTTATCATCTTAATCCTAAGATTGTCTTTGATTTACTTGAAAAGGAAATACAATTTTCCACGAAAAATGTAATTATTGTTGTTGCAAAAAGTACGTTCTCATTGCGTTAATACATCCTATCCAATGGACAATTGCTTTACCGGTCGGCGTGACCGGTTCCGCCAAACGCCAGAAAAAGACGTCTTGTATATACTACCGGCAGGACCAGTTACGGAGTGTGCATTCCCTAGGTGGCGCATCGTACTTCCTTCCTGTCTAGACAGTGTGACGTCATAGCATCTTTTTCGTTTGGAAAAAGGAAGCTGGTATTTGTCTCCTTCAAGAAAGGTTTTGACAAAGACATCTCACCTGCCACCATCTCCTTATGGATCAAACAAACTGTGATCCTTTGTTATGAGCTCTCTGACCAGGAGGCCCTCACACTACATCAGGTCAAAGCCCATGATGTCAGGGCCTTTGCTGCTTCTAAGGCCTTCCAGTTGGGGGTTCCTTAGAGCAGATTCTGTCAGCCTGCCACTGGAAATCTCATAACACCTTCACACAATTCTATTTGAAGGATGTGGCTTGGGCTGACACAGAGCTTTTTTATTTAGGGCCAGTGGTGGCTGCCCAACAGATCCACCACCAAGCCCCAAAATGAGGAGATATATAAATATGTTAATATGTATATATGTACATAGTATATAAAAAAGACAAACTGTGACTTGCTTCCCTTGGGAAGTTTATTTCTTATGTGACTGAACTCAACCCTCTCTTCCTATTCTCAGAGCAGGTCTGAGAAAAAAGAGGGGGGGCAACATTGGTAGACTTTCGGGCTACTGGTTAGTCTCAGCCTACCTTGACCCTAGGGAGTCATCTGACCCTAGGTCATCTGGGCCTTTTCAACTTGGTTTGTTTATGAGTTCACTTGAGTCCCTAGTAACTTACCCGCCTACCAAGTGGTAGTTATTCAGCAATTGTCCATTGGATAGGATGTGTTAACGCAATAAAATTGCAAATTTAATTTACTTATTAAATTTGCAAATTTACATGTTCTAGAAATTCAAATTTACTTGACCTATTTGGTTTTCAAAATTTTCTAAGAAGTGTATGCAAGAATATATAGCCAAAACCCCAAAATCAGTTAAAACAGTTCTTAGCAACTTGGTCAATACTTCAGAAAATAAAAGGCAGCTGAAAGTATAAAGGTGCCTTGTATTCAAATTGAAAAATAATTTTGTACTTTATACACTTGTATTTAGTTAAACAATGGTTATTTAAAGTTATCTTTATGTTACTGTATTTGAGAAATACTTGTTCTCTTTGTGTGCCCATGGATATTATTTGTATTGTTTTTGGTTTTTTTTGCATTTCTTTGTTTTTTTGTATAAGAAAATGAATAAAAAAAGTTTGCAATAAATGGAAAAACATATTTAATTGGGTAAGATAGTCATTTTGGCAAAATCATTAATACTCATTGGGACATTTTGTTTCTGCTGTGCAAAAACAATTTCATTTTCTCTTGCAAAGCAATACTCTAGTTTTATTGTGCTACAATAGCTTACCATGTGGGACTGATTGCTGTTCTGGGATGGCCGCCAGGCCTGGCCAATATCTAAGAAAAACAGACATTTGTAGTTGGCTGTAGCCTCAGGTTGTCGTCACGTGGTACACTCCATTTGTCTTCTCCTTTCTCGTTGGCCACCGCCATATTGGTATCACTTGTAAAAATTCACAGCCGTTTATTCTACTATATCTCAGTTTATACTTATTGTTGGATGTCGGTATTTAGCCATTTTGTTTTTAAATTATCATTCATCATTCTACCAAAGCTTTACTACACTTGGATAAGTACATTTTATTTATTTCTGTGTTTTGAGCTTTCGTCTCAACAAAGGCTTGTTGTCATCGGGATATGTTTTTTTATTGCGTTTTCAATATGTCTTCTCATCAAAGCAATAAAGATAAACCCGAGCTCTTAAATGTCATCATTTCTGCCATTCCTTTACACATAATTTTTGTCCAACATGCAGGGAAGCTGGCAAGGGAGATGATTCGTGTGTCACTTTCATTTCACCCTGCAATATTTGTGCTTCTTTTACAGAAAAACAAATGATCAAGATTACTCATGGAAAGAGGTACATTAAAAAGTAGAAATCTGACATACCTAAGAATGATGACGAACTAGATTTATTGGGCAATCAGGAGGTTGAATCTTTTTCGGGTTCTCATGCAGACCTTGAGAGTGCTGCAGATCATCTTTTCACCTCTCCTCCACGTCTTCAGCCACTTGCCTTCGAGGCTTTGTCATTAAAAACTCCAGCAAAATCTGTCCCACCCCCCACCCCCTAGGTACTGCCTTACAGCAGAAAATAGAATCTAAGCTTGAACAATCTCTGGGGTCTCGTCTAAACATCCAATTGGAACAGAAAATGGGCATTTTTCAGGCTAATATGCTCGAGGCAATGAAGTCTCTTCGGGAAGACCTTCAAATGTCTATCCAAAAGACTTCTTCTCAAGTAGAGGTGGATCAAATTCCTGCTTCAGCCTCTAAGCCCAGCACCATCTAACACTGTTCATCTGGACCCATCCCCCTGAGACCTCAACCTACCCCTCATTCTGTCGAGTCGATGGAAGTGGAGTATGGTCCTGCCTTACCTCCACGTCTCGGGACTGATCCATCTAGACGCGTCGATGACGCCTCGGATCAACTCTTAGATATAGCCAAAGAACCCTTGAGGTTGCCTTTGACTAAGGTTAAAAAACCCTCTCATTCTCACAAGCAGCATGATATTGTCCCGAGCTCTGACTTGGACCATTACTCAGATCAGACCGATGACCCTCGGCCTGTTTCTAGTAGACCAAAAAAGCATGCTGACAAGACTAAACACAAATCCAGGTCCAGATATTTACCGTCTTCTTCAAAGGAGGATCAGTCCTTTGTACCCAGACACAGGTCTCCAAAACCTTCTAGGAAGACCTATTCTGATCAAGATCAACCTCAACATGATCCAGACCCACCTTACTACAGGGAAGTAGCACTGTCTCACATTCCCTCTCAATATGCAGAGGAGATAGATACTTTCAGGCATATCCTGAAACTCCCTGACCCCAGGGAATCTATGCCTAGGTCCTCCACTGCAGTAATGGGTCTAGATGACGAGAAAGGTAGACAGGAGCTCAGGCCAAGAGGCCCTTCCTCTATGCTGCCCCTTAATTCAATTATCAAAGACGCCTTTGATAAGTTCGAGCATGACTTTCAGGCAGCAAATTTACCTGAAGTTAAATACATAAAAGCTCCTCCTTCCACTGCCAAGTGGTACAAGGTGGGACAGCCTTGTTATGAAGACAAAATCCAGGAGTTAAATACAAATTTTACAAAGCCCTATGGGCAAGGTTCCTCTACCAATTCTCAAGGAATTGGAACACCAAGCGAGGCAAAACATCTCCACACGCAACTTTGCTACTACCTTTGCCAACACTTCTTCTTGCAATGCCACTCTTGAGAAGTGCCAGTATAGTCTGAAATCAACCTTTAAGAAGGTTAAGTCTCAAATTTGTAAAGGTGCCGATCCTGAGAAAGCAGCAAAGCGTGGATACGAGGAAGCCTGTGAGTACTTCGACATTTGGAACAAGACTGTTCTAATTCAACACAGAGCCTTGACATGCCTCAACAAATCTTTAGCTCATATACTCCAGACGGAGTTATATTCCAACACTGGCTTACTTAGGCGCAAAGCCGAAATGACCCTTCTACAACCACACCTAGGGGAAACGAGACGCCAGGAACTCAGGATTTCATCCTTTTGGCCGTCTTCCTTGTTCAAGTCTCAATTAGTCAAGGAAGGTGAAGACTTCCTCCTTAAGAAAGGCACCTCAAAAGACTCTCAGGGTTTTGGACCCTATTAGAACAAGCCCTTTCGTGGTTCCCACAAGAAAAGAGGCTCCTACAGGAAACGCCCCTATGGGGGCAACTCCTCGCAAAGCAGTAACCAATCGTTTTCCTCAGGCAGGGGAAAACCAAATTTCAGAGGCTCCAGGGGTCATTTTCAACCCCACAATAGGGGACGAGGAAGTGGAAACCCCTCCCCCCAATGACTCCTTAAAAGCCTCCCTCAGTCCACCAGTAGGAGGTCACCTCCATTCTTTCAGAAGAGACTGGCTCACAAACAAATGTTCATCCAACGTGTTAAATAGTGTTCTCAATATTTCCAGTTATGTGGGACCGAGTGGGTAGTAATTTTAATGGGCGGGTACCCGGGTACTCATTCCGATGGGCGATAATAGGTATTAGAACATAAATCTCCACATTTACAAACTTAAAACTCACATAAAGCACGGGATCCAACCCATTTGCTTTATTCCTTATCTGCCAAGCTTTTTATTTAATAAATGACAAAATAATCATGTATATTAGGATAATATTGTTTTTTTGCTTCACTCGTTGGTGCATTCAAAACACCAGGAGACGGAAGAATGTTTATAAAAGACTTTTGTAGATTCAAAACACGGTTGTTTATGCCATAAAATGGAGTCACATGACCAAAAGTCAAGCATTAAACAAAGCTCGAATGTAGTTTCGGAATCGCAACTTTTATTTTTTTCTAAGATCAATAAGTTAATTTTACTGATTAAAAGTGATAAAATACTGTGTGAAAACACTGAAGTTTTATTTATTGAAGTAGAACATGTCACTATATGGACAATATACAGCAATTTATGTTGTCGGAATTAGATAATTGTTTTAACATGCTGACGAATTTCAAAGCATTCCTGCATTGAGCAATGCATAAACAACCAAAATAAAAGATAAATGACACTATAAATGGTGTAAAAGGTGAGAAAACAATATTATTGTACAAATTAACTGAACAGTTTCCTTTTGAAGTGACTTTATGTAGTTGGGACATATCAGGACTCGGTCGGCCACCATGGGCGATATTGGAAGCACTTGTAACGTGCCAAGGGTCTTAAGTTGAACTAATGTCAAGAGAAAGCCTTATGTCACATAAGAGAACATTTATTTACAAAATATAACAAGTATTTTACCAGCAATTGCTGGGGCTGAATTGGTACAAGCACTAACCCAGATAGCATTCCGCCGTCGGACCGACGTTGGCTATTGGTCGCATGGTCGGCAGATTTTGCCGACGTTGGGCCGACGTTGGCTTGCCAACCAACACTCTGGTTAGATGTCTCTATATTTTACCGATGTTGGGCCAACGTTGGGCCGACGTTGGCTTGCCAACCAACACTCAGGTTAGATGTCTATATTTTGCCAACGTTGGGCCAACGGCGGATTTTTATTCAAGATGGCGGCGAGCAATAATAGGGGATTTGGAAAAAAATATTAGCTTAACTTAGAAAAAAATATTTATTATGGTATGTCTAAAAATCATATTTCAGTGAGCCCACAAATTTTAACTAACCATTTAACAATTTTACACATAAAAATAATATTCTCATTAAAAATTCACACTACAAAAGTTATCAATGAACATCATCTGATTGGCTGATGCTATACATAGAATATAATTTTCATCGGTGGCTTGCCGACGTTGGGCCAACGTTGGCTTGACGGTCAAAAAGCCGTTGGCCCAACGTCGGCAGCCAACGTCGGACCGACGGATGTGCCGACGTTGGGCCAACGTCGGTCCGACGGTGGAATGTTATCTGGGAACGTCACAAAAGTATTAAAAATAATCAGTAATCACATTTATATTATATACATTCAAATAATTCCCCAGAATCATCTAAAAGAATTGAAAACAAGTCATAACACTGGAAACCTACTGTCTACTAACACTTCGACCTTGGATCATACTCTATGTCAAAACACTGGTTCCATCCTTTATCAAGTACCATAGTAGATTCAGTACCTAATGAAATGAATTGAAATGAATTCAATTAGTCATGGGTTTTACCCCATGAAACATTAATCAAATCACCGGCATTCAGCCTGAAACCTATAATTATATGACTGAAATCAATACATCAGGCGCAATCAACCACATGCAATTATAACACTTCAGTCCATTCAATTCTTGTCAGGTTTTACCCTGCCACTAGAAATAAATACAAACTACTTCATCATTAACTCATTCAAACATAGTTAAATACAACAAGCAGCAAAGTATTAAATGAAAACCCAACTTCCCCTGAAATAAACAGTTAAAATATGATACTTTAAAGTAAATTTCCAAACAGGTTTTACCCTGAAATCAAAGAGAAATTATGTACAGAACATTCTCCTTTCCCTGCCTGCTTTACAATGTTACCAAAGTCATCTTGCAACTTTCCCTGCAACCTATGAAAATAATACCATGCAGGTTTTACCCTGACATTCCTAAAATCTAACAACAGAAGAAAATACCAGGTTTTACCCTGACATGTCTGTCTCCTGCAATTGGGTTGCTTGTCTCAACGGAGAAAATGGTCCTGGAGGGATGCCTTCACATGATACCCTTTCAGTTTCACCTCAAGGAGCACTGGAGATATCCTCAGTCGCTGGACAACCTCCTTCCGTGGACAAAAGCCATTGCAGCACACTTAGACTGGTGGCAAAATCCCTCAAACGTGATGAGAGGTGGAGACCTTCATCCCAAAGACCACAGTATCCAACTCTTTACAGATGCCTCAAACGAAGGTTGGGGCGCTCACTTAAATCAAAGTTCTACCAAGGGTCTGTGGTCAGACGGGGAAAAAAGGCTACACATAATTGTCTTAGAGTTGAAGGCGGTCTCACTGGCTCTTCGAAGTTTCAAGGACCAGTGTCAGAACCAAACTGTGCTAGTTGCAACGGACAACTTAACAGTGGTAGCCTACATAAATAAACAAGGAGGAACTCACTCAGCGGAGATGTGCGTGCTCCTGTGGAAGATCATGACATGGTGCCATCACCCAGTAAACATTACAAACGTTTATAAATGTTTATAAACCTAACTATCAACGGTTTAGATAAGGTTTAAAATGATGGGTCCCTAAACGTTTGCCTATAAACATTCACAAACGTTTAAGCATAAACATGTATTAACGTTTATATATAAATGTTTATAAACGTTTATATATAAACGTTTATACACATGTTTAAAATCTGGAGAAATATTTCTGTAAGTATATCTTGCTGTATCACTGTTGTTTGAAGGCATCATTATATTCTAAGTAGAGATATAAAAGTATATAATATAATCAAATTATATACTTCTGTATATCTACTTAGAATGTAATGATGGCTTCAAACAACAGTGATACAGCAAGATATAGTAACAGAAATATTTCTCCAGTTTCTCTCAAAATGGCTGTCCTGATGTCATCATCCCAACTGAAAGTGAGGTTAAGGTATTTTTAACCCTTTGTAAAGGTTTAAAAGCGTTTATAAACGTTTATAAACCAAACTAATGTTGCTGAAACGTTTATAAACCCTTAATATTGAATAATTGTCAATATTTAGGTTTATATTTGGTTTAAAAAACGTTTATAGGTTTACTAAACGTTTATAAACGTTTGTAATGTTTACTGGGCATTATCACATAACATTGAAAGCCAGACACATTCCAGGGTGTCTGAATGTGATGGCCGAGCTTCTGTCCAGGTCGAATCAAGTTCAATCAACAGAATGGTCACTACACCCTCAGATGTTCAAACAGATCTGTCAGAGGAGGTTCACCCCTCATGTAGATCTATTTGTCACTCATCTGAACCACAAACTTCCACTGTACATGTCTCTAATCCCAGACCCAAATGCTTGGGACATAGATGCTCTGAACATAAACTAATAGCCCCAGGCTGGCCAGGGATGCCCTGGTTTTGGGACCTATTGCAGCTCTCGCCAGAGATCCCACTACAACTCCCGGTGTCAACAACTCTTCTCAAACAGTCCCACAATTACGTGTTCCACAGCAATCCGCAACATCTCAACCTCCACGCCTGGTGTCTAGGAGTGGACAGCTCCAAGAACAAGGCTTCTCTGTGGAGGTTGCAGAGAGAATTGCTGCCCCTCAGCGGTCATCAACAAGGACCATCTACAAGTCAAAGTGGGCCCTATTTGAAAAATGGTGCAGAGAAAATTCGGTGGATTTCTCCACTCCATCTGTGAAACAAATCCCAGATATTTTCATGTACCTGTACCAAGTTCTAAAGAGATGCCCCTCGACCATTGATGGTTACAGGACAGCCATTGTTGACACTTTGGGCCCAGCGGGCCACCATATTGCACAAAGTTCAGACCTTCACAGGTTACTCTCCAGCTTTCACAGGGATTGTCCAGGAATCTTCCTAAGTGGAACCTTTCGGTTGTTCTGAATGAGCTCACAAAAGCACCCTTTGAGCCTATGAAAGACACAGACCTCAAACATCTTCAAACATCATTCTCAAAACTGCTTTCTTGCTAGCTTTGGCCTCCAGCAAGCGCCACAGCGAAATCCATGCCTGGGTTGCAAACAAAGTATCTAATCTAGGCCAATGGGAAAAGGTTGCCTTGTTCCCTTCTTCTGACTTTATAGCCAAAAACCAACTAGCAAGAGAAGGTTCCCAAAGTGTGTCTCCAGTGACTATTCCTGCTTTAACTACCATTGTAGATAGACAATTCAAAGAAGACAGGACCTTGTGTCCTGTGCAGGCCCTGAGGTACTATTTCGATCGAACCAAAGACCTGAGAGGGTCTCGATCCCTCCTGTTCATCTCCTTCAAGAAAGGACACACCTCAGACATCAGGCCCGCTACTCTTTCTTCTTGGTTGAAACAAACCATTCTACTTTGTTATAAACAAGCAGACCAACAAGCCTTGGACTTGGTCCAAGTTAAAGCGCATGACATTAGGGCCTTCATGGCCTCTAAGGCCTTTTACGGTGGGGTATCGGTGGACCAAATCATGCAAGCCTGTCACTGGAAAGCTCACAACACATTTACAAATTTTTACCTAACAGACCTTACTTGGTCAGACAACGACAACAATATGTATCTAGGGCCAGTAGTAGTGGCACAACAGGTCCTAGACCCTTCCCCTCAGACCAGTCATCCTCGGAAAGAAAAGAAGGGGGGGCACATCCGCTGCAACCAAGTCTTCAGGAGTCTAACCCCAGGGTCTAGGTATAGGTTTACCACATCAGGGTTTTTGGGTAAGGTCTTTATATTCTTTTTTAACTTTAGTATTGATTGTATGATGTATTAAGGACTTATTAAGGTTGTCATTAATCATTCTAGGGTGGTAAGCCCTCTCCAAGCCTAGGGCTTAGATTTTCTACCGTGGTAGCCATTGGGGCTTTACTCCGTCTAAAGTGTATGTAGGCTACACTTCTCTCCTATCAAAACACCCAGACAGTTTCTAGTACTGTCAGTCATTCATTCAGTTTTTTTGGCTTTTTTACAGGCCCGGTCTCCGGGATTGGGGATCTGTAACCGGACTCAGACTGGTTCTTTTGAACTCTCATTCTCTATATATTACTTTAAAATCTAAGAAAAACTAAACATATCTTCCAGTCTCAGCTGTAATCCCTTCACCAAGCGGTTGGATTCAGCAATCAGTCCCACATGGTAAGCTATTGTAGTGCAATAAAATTGAAAATTTTAATTACTCAAATGTAGCTTTTATAAGCTACAAGCTTATCATGTGGGACTGAGGAGAGTCCCACCCTGCCTCCCCGCTGTATTACAGCTGAGGGGGTATGGGTTTAAATTTCAACGAGAAAGGAGAAGACAAATGGAGTGTACCACGTGACGACAACCCGAGGCTATGGCCAACTACAAATGTCTGTTTTTCTTAGACATGGCCGGGCCTGGTGGCCATCCCAGAACAGCAATCAGTCCCACATGGTAAGCTTGTAGCTTATAAAAGCTACTTTTAAGTAATAAAATTTTCAATTTTGTATTTAACAAGGCCTATTTTAAAATATATCCTATACTGGACTCGGAGCCATTTTTTTCAATTGGAGGTGATATGGGGAAACTTGGAGGAGTGAGTGACAACCATACACAGTGAGTTTTGGATGCACTGCAATCTTCTTAATTCAAAATCAGTGAGTGATACAAACAGGGAATTGCAGTAGTTCAATCTGCTACTCCCCAAATTTGCCAGAAGGACTGATGTTTTAAGATTGAGGAGGGGACGAATTCTGTAAAGGTCTCTTGTATAGACTGGTTGAATTTATGACCTGTGACTCATGGTTAGAGAAAGATAACTTAGAATCAAACACCACTCGAAGTTCTTGACACTGTGCTGGTGAGACCTAATTACCAAGAATAGTGTGAAAGGAGTTGTTTATGATTGTATTTGGAGCCTATCAAGATAAATTTGGTTTTGTCAGGGTTTAGTTTTAATTTGTTTGTGAACATGAAATTTTGAATGTCATTGGGTATCATCGGCATAGAAATGGAACTTGTTACTACTGTATGAATGAATGATTGAACTGATTGGTTTTAGTTGTTTCTTATTTTAGACCATTTATCTATATCTGTTGACATAGTAGGGAAGTAGGGGTAGGGACTTCATTACCTAATAAGGCAAAGAGGAGTGATCCTGTGTCACATATCTAGGTATAGACAGCGCATACATATATGTACCACATATATAGGTATTGAGGAACTGATTAATTTTTATTTTATTTATTTGGGGTTTATGTCAATTTCAACACATTGCATATGTCATATCATGACGAGTAGTTTTATGGGCAGAGGAAAACAGTTGGTCGAGGTTCTGTACTATAAACTGTCCGCCAATGGCAAGCAACTACCAACTTTCCCCGGGCCGGGATTTGAACTCCGATCTCGGAGGTGGGAGGCGATAGTTTTACCACTCTGCCACCATGGCCCCTAGAGGAAGTGATTAACTGAAAAACAGTGCAAATTCTAAAAATAAAAATTAATCTGTAAAGATCTAATCAGATATTTATTTTATAAAATTTCATTTGTCCACAAATATATAACAATCACACAAACAGATAAGCCCTTTACAGAATTGTGTTTAGACTTGATAGAACAAGCCATGTCACGTCTTTTCTTCAAAAACTGGTTCCCTATTACATTCCACATCTTGTTTAAATATAATCTAATTACTTTCAAGGTCATCAAATTCTCCCAACCCATATACTTATCATCCTTGATCAAAACCAGTAGCCTAACGCGTGGAAATCGTCTATCTTTTGCCTCAGTTTGTCCTAGAAAGGCCATTGGTAGGCAAGGTTTTGCAATGGCTTCCCCCACTGAATGGAATAGACTCCCACAGTCCGATCACAGCACACAATAACAGGTTTCCGAAACCTGCTAAAAACCTATTTGTTTAGACTGGCTTATCCTCCACCATAGTATATCTCCCCGGTGGGCACTAATTTGGATGTTGACTGGACATGTCCCTGGACTTTCCCTTTTTAATCTCTATCCCATAAGATGATGCTGCATCAATTTTGCGATATATAAATATGTTTTTATTCTATATAAATGTTTCTATTCTATTCTATTGAATGGCTGAAATTCATATAATAGTCGGTGATTATGTTTTCCTAATATTTATGGCATACAGCAGATGGCTTCCATCGAAAATACCCAATCAAAACCTGTGGCATGAGTGATGACTTGTCTGGAGATATGTTGGCACCGAGTTATCCCAGTCTATTGTAACCATTCCGGTGTTAAAATAACACCAAAACAATGTTCAGTGTATGCAAATTAGCTCCAAATACTCTATAAAAGACACAGCAAATCAGTTGCTCTTTGGTGTATTGAGGTGGCATAATGGAAGGTATATCCAGTTTGTTTATAGCTCTGACATTTTATTGTTTTTATTTTGATTTTACTGTATATTTACTGGATCCAATTTTACTGACGTGTTTTAATATTGTTTTGACATACTGTCGGGCACTTTTAGCAAATTTGGTCAGTTATTTGACTTTAATTATTTAATTTTGCCAAATATTTGTTATGGACTTTGTGTGTTTGTAAACACAGGCACATGTTTTTGAGAGCTGTTCTCTGAAAAAGTGTACAGGATTGTTTGACAATTATTAGGCTATTTTTGGTATATTGATAGGGACATATAATGAGCTTCATAGCCTGGGGTTTTACGTCACTTTCAACACTGTGCAGGTCATATCAAGACGGGTAGTTGGAAGGGCAGAGGAAACCATTACATACAGTTGATCAAGGTTCTGCACTGTAAAATGCTGACCAGCAGCAAGCAACTACCAGCTTCCCCACCTGAGGTCGGGCCAGGAAGGGAACTCTGATCTCAGAGGTTGGAGGAAAGAGTGTTACAACTCTGCCACCGTGGCCCCCTTGACTGTTATCAGACTTTTGGGGTGATATTTGTATGGACACTTTAAGAGCTCTTTAGCCTGATTTCTTTATTTATTTCATACATGTATCTAATCTAAAGGTGTCAAATGTTTTAATATATTCATGTTACATATCTATTACTTTGATTTATTTTCATATAATCTAATGTATTGTTGAAAATTGATATCTACTAGTTTTTACTGTCCTCAACAATAATTTGGCTTTCCTTGGCTTACTGATACCAGACTTCACCATCAATAAAATTTTCCAATAAAGTCTCAGATCTTTGACAAATGGCCAACCTTTGAACACAATGCCAGAACGGTATTGAAAATACACTTTTGGCTTAAGGGTCGTCACACTGTTAGTAACAAGTTCAGGTCAGTTTTTTTTTATGTCATTGGTCCTTCGATAATTCCTATTTCAACCCTTAATTATTGCAGTTAAGCTCCTTCACATTCACAACTAGGTCCCTTTCAAAATAATGTGTAAGTACCAGTACATGCTAATTGGTCATATTTCTAGGTATTCAAGTAGCAACTTATAAATGGGATCTAGTCAGGGATTAACCTGTTGATCTCAGAAGTGTAAAGTGTGTTTGTAAAGCAATACACCACTGACATCAAGACAGTGAAAAACAAATATGTGCACATATGAATCCTGAAGTCAAACCTACCCAGCAAAGCAAGTGCAGTGTGCTTTCTTTACTTGACCAGTATGCTTGGTGACCATAACCCAAACTTTGTGATTGGGATTATGTATAGCATCAGATGGAGTACATTCTGCCTTCAAGTAGTGCCATGCACTATGCTTATCTACTCCGTGGTAAAATATCTCCTTTAACCACTTTGAGTTAAAATTACTGTAGGCTTTACCTTCCTGTGGAAAAGAGTGAGATTGAACAAACATAGCAATGAGTCTTTATCTGGTAACAGAACTTTATGTCAGTGTTCATCACCTCAGGTGTTTGGTTAGCAGTTGGAAAGTGAATACTGCAGTAAAATACATGGTTAGGTAAAAATGAGTTACAATTGTAAAATCTTATAATAAGCATGTTTAAAGAACTGTTATAAAGTATGAAAATATACTTGTGGGTTTTCTTTTTCATTTCATTTATTGATGCTCCTGATTGATATATACCTGTCTTCGTGTTGCTAGAATAAAAAGATAATTATACTTTACTCTGACATTAAAATGTAATAATGATTACTATTATCAATATTGCCTGTCACCAGTGTGTGGATTCGACACTCAGAAGTTAAAATGCTGAGGACCTGTCCCAATATGACCTTGGCTGTTGAACTGGATGTAAAACAGGAAATTGGATCTTATTACTGCTGAGCTACCCATTACACTTATCTTTTTCGCAAATCTGTAACATAAATACTAACCATTTCTTTAATTAGGAAAGCAGAAATCCTTGAAGTGCAATTGGCCAGTGTCATACAATGACATGCCGAACCAGATTTCAGTGAAACCTGGGTACCTTGTGTGTATGCAACATCTACCATCCACCTGTTTAACCATAAATGTTTATATCCTGCAATGTATTGAGTGCCTTTCACAGGATTAAATAAAATCTGATTTAATCCAAGATCAAAATAATGTACAATGATCCCACTAAAAAATTATCAGTTACTGCTGTGAAATACACAGATAACTTAAATATGATATGGCTACAAAAACTCTTAACTACTATCAGTTTATGTCATTACTTTACAGTCGTTCTCTATTCTGCAACTGATTTCTGTCTCCCAGTGCCAGCATATGTTGAGTAATATCTGTTTGAAAAACTGGGGGCATTTACTGATGCCTTCCTTCTCACCTTTCCATGAAAAATAAGGAAAATTAAATATACAGTGACCTGTAAATTATAAACACTAAAGACACTCTTCTAATACTGTTCAAATGCAATAAATATGTGTTTTAATGAATAGCTGATGTTTGAGTTAAGAGACATGTTTTATTTAAATTAATTAATGTCTAGTTGTATAAAATATGTATGTATGTTTTATTACAGATCTAGAACTAGAACTATGGTTATCAATATCTTAAAATACCATTTGTTTCTTTTTTTGCATAAACATTTGAATACAATGAAGCATTATTTTTATGTGTATTCTCACAGCCCAGTAAACATTTTTTGGTTTTGCAAACATTTGGTAGGAAACATTTGGTAAAGGTTAAAAACTGATGGGTACAAAAACCACACTTATAATAGAATGTTTTTAAAACTTTTTATGTATACCATTTATTAAACGTTTAATGATAAATGTTAGAAAAACGTTACAAATAAACATATTAATGTCTGAATAATAATAGGGTCAGGGGTCAAATTCAATATCTTTTTAAGGTTGCTCACTAATGAAAATATTATTTTATGTCTAAAATTGTAAGAGAGTGGCTTAAAAATTGTGCCCCCATTCAATTCTTACTTTTAGGGATTGCATATGGGGCAATTTTTGACAAAGTGCTCTAAAATCCCCTATTATTGCTCACTGCCATCTTTGTTTGGACATGTTTGAATGTGAAGGTTTAATAAGCATTCTGAAAATATGTGTTTAAAAACATTTTTGATAGAATGTTTTGAAAACATTTGATCAACAATGTTTTTAAACATTTTATGTGTACTGTTTATAAACCATTTCATGATGGATGTTTAAAAAAACATTTCCAGCATAACCTTCATTTCTTTAGCTATTTTATAAATGTTTAAAAAACATTTCCAGTTAAACCTAGCTTCTTAAGTTATTTTATAAGCATTTGATAAACGTTTTCAGTAAAAACATTTGTTTAGAAAACCATATGATAGAGTTTAAATAGGTTTTAAAAACATTATGTAAACGTCTGAACCATTTTAAAATGTTTCAAATATTTACTGAGAGTTAGCAGCTGTACACCTTTCAGGCATTCTTCTCTTGGTCTAAAATTATAAACAGATGCTTTAATGCCCCACTGTATTCTTAGATATGTAGAAGCAATAGTTTCCTTGTTGTATTTTACCCCACAGCCCTTAAGGCCTGTCAGGGTATTGTTTTCACCCATGGTGTCCGGACAGGCGGGCGAGCAGCTGGAAAAAGTGTCGAGCTGTGTCTCAGAAACCGCAAGGTGTAGGAAGTTAATACTTGGTAGGGACATTGGTTAGGGGGTGTAGTAGTGCAATGTCATGGTGTGACCTTGATTTGACCTTTGATCTTGCCATAGTGACCTTGACCTATAAAATCTTGTCCAGGCTATATCTCGGCAACCGCAACGTGTAGAAAGTTGATACTTGTTAGGGAGATCGATTAAGGGTTGTAGGTGTGCAGCGTCATGGTGTGACCTTGATTTGACCTTTGACTTTGCTGTAGTGATCTTGACCTATAAAATCTTGTCTGGGCAATATCTCAGAAACCGTTAGGTGTAGGAAGTTGATACTTAGTAGGGACATTGGTCAGAGGCACTAGGTGTGCAGCGTCATAACCTTTATTTGACCTTTGACCTTGCTGTGTTGACCTTGACCTTTAAAATCTTGTCTGAGCTATAGCTCAGTAACCGTAAGGTGTAGGAAGTTGATACTTGGTAGGGACATTGGTTAGGGGATGTAGGTGTGCATCATGGTGAGACCTTTAACTTTGGCTCTGCCAAAGTGCGTTCACCTGCCATATTTGCAACATCTTTCTCTTATGACAAAGATATATGGATTGCTACAACAGATTATTATATGCACTTTTACATAATTGTGTTTTTCCATTGATAGCTTTTCTCCATTTAATAAGTTTTACAGCTTCGTAATTTTAATTTTAATTAATGCTATCATCTAGCTATGGAATTGTCTTGTTTTAATACTTTATCTTTGCATGCATTTTCTGTCTCTTAAATGTTATTTTCTCTACTTAAACATTATTTGGAGATTTATATAATTGACAATGCCCTGCAAGTATCCCAATCTTTGTACTATTTCACTACTTCTATATCTCATGGTGTTGAAATTATTTCCCCAGGCTGTGGGGTACGGGCATCTCTGGTGCTATTTTTATTTATTTGGGGTTTTACGTCGTTTTCAACACTGTACATGTCATATTACAATGGGTAGTTGGAAGGGCAGAAGAAACCAGTACATGCAGTTGGTCAAGGTTCTATACTCTAAACTGTCGACCAACTGCAAGCAACTACCGACGTTCCCACTTGAGGTCAGGTCGGGAACCGAACTCCGTTTCACAGAGGTGGGAGGCGAGAGTGTTACCACTCTGCCACAGTGGCCCCTTGTTGTAATTATACATCATACTGAAATGTATCCACCAATAAAACAATAACTTTTAGTTGTTTTTAGTTTTAGTTTCTGTTGTATGCAGATAATTGATTTGTAGGAATTGGTGAAACACAAGCTACATAAAAGATTGACATTGTTGTTATTATAACTTGTTGTACACAAATAAAGACCTATTTTATTTCTACAGACATACACCAATGGCAAATACTTACTATACATATATTTTATAATTTATTTTAATTCAATAATTACTTTGCATTAAGAAAGAAATAATTTTATTACGAGATTTTGTGATTTTTAAGTCATTTTTCACATTTTAATATTTAAACTAGTACTTGATTCAGTAAAAAACAGCAGAAGTCCAATTAAAACACTGGTCTGTATATTGCAGATGTTGGACATAAAGATAATTAGATAAATAGGTTTTTTGACCTTAAAATACTACACACACATTTTTTGTACGGATGTGTGAGTACCATAGATTTGTTGAGTTCATGCCATGACGTGTGTGCATGTATTCCAGGGGTCAAATGTTCAGTCAGTAAGGCAGATTTCTGTGGTGAAGCTAAACAAAAGCATTTTTTGTGGCTTTCTCAGACTTTAATAACTTTCTATGTTTATTATCTGACACAAGTTACAAATTCCAACAAAAACCATGCTTACATATTAAGCTATTAACACACTGTAGTCATATCCCACAAGTCTTCTTATTTAACACTCAAACTCCTATTTTTAACTTACTGTAAAGTTTCATTATCTCTAGTCCTCTTGTTTTGGTCTACCTTTCAACAGCAAATGGAGCTTTGCATAAACATAACTTTTGGGTCTTCTCCAGAGTAGTATCAGTCTGCCAAACCAAAAGACCGTCACAATTTGGTGGTTATTCAGAAAAGTAATAATTGTGTCAAACTCTTGGCTTGCATACAAGCAACAGCTCTAGCTCTGAGCTAATCCTTGGAATGTTTCCAGGGACTCCCTTGGCCCAGATCTCTGATTGCTTTAAGTTCCTGGCAGTTACACAACGTGTTGACACTGGTGTATAATTATGAAATCACCTTAAATAGGGTGATAATCAATACCCAAATTAACAATATCTTAATTTTAGATTAGACTAATAATAACAGCTAGTTAATAATAGTAAGAACAGCAATTTACAACATGTGTATTGAGAAAGGCTATTCATCAGCAAAGCTGAATTCTTAAACGCAGTTTTCTCACTTCAGGCAAGTCTCCAATAATGGTATGTAAACAAAAGCAATTGCTAGTGTTAAAATGGGAAGGCTGCCAGCCCAGTAAATCACATCTCACACTTAAAAAGGACAAACACTTCCATTTTCTCTGGTTTTTGTATTCCCAATAATAGCAGCACTCTAATTTATAATGTCGGGTGGAGAATTTGACAATTGGATTGTATTAAAATGCAATATCTTCTATAGGTCTTCTTTTATTTTAAAAAGTTCTTGTAACATGCTGGAGCTAGATGTTTGAGAATACAGCATTTTGGCATATGGCTGCCCCTTCTGTATCTACTACATAGTGTTTCTTCTCTGATCATTCATCTCTACTAGTTGTTACTGCTTCTACTTCTTCTACTACTACTGAATTTCGATTGCATGTGCTGCTACTTTTATCTTAAGCAAGAGAGTAAGTAGTGGTCACATGACCTAGGTTCTAGACATATGTAGAGAATTTACTTGTGCTTCCCTACTTTATTTCCTATTAAGATATGTCATGTGACCTAAGATCTATGGAACATAATTCCTCTGAACTATGGTCTGCATTGTATTAAAGTAAACACTACATATTTTAATGATCAAGTCACTTCACTGGAATGCTGTACTAAAACTCACACTGAAAACTTGAGTTATGTTTGAAGGACAGCAATGCACAGAAATCTCATAAAAATAACACACACTAAACAGAGTATCCCAGATAGCAAGACTGGCAACTGGCCCACCAGCGGCATAGCAGTCGGTCCGATATTGGCTGTAGCTAGTGACTAGCCATTGGTGTGACCAGCTGGTAGACAGTGGTCCACCATTGGCAGCTGACAATAAAGTTTACTGGTGGTCCACTATCGGCATCAGTGGCCCACTATCAGCAGCCAATGATAAGCTGTTCTATTGGTCCACCAGTGGACCACCTTCAGTAGCCAACAAGGTTGACTGGTGGCCCACCAGTGGCCCTCTGTTTGGGACCATCAACTTTTTATGGTGGTGCTCTGGTGGTGTGACCAGCTGATAGACAGTGGTCCACTCTTGGCAGCCAACAATAAGGTTTACTGGTGGTCCATCAGTGGCCCACTGTTGGCAGCCAATGATAAGCTTTTCTATTGGTCCACTGGTGGATCACCTTCATTAGCCAACAACCCAGAGAGCATGCAGACGTTGGCCTAACATTGGTATATCTGTTAGTCCGACGTTGGCAGCCACCGTTGGCCCAATGGCTTTCTGGCCGTCGGTCTGACGTTGGCAAGCCAATGGTAAAATTTTATGACCACTATAGCATCACCCAATCAGATTGTAGCATGGAGTTATGTGGCCATTGTTTAAAGGTCACAGGAAAAGAATTTTTTTTTTTGCTTTAGTGTTTTGGTAGGTAGGTAACATATCCCAAACATCTATTTAGAAGTAATAAAACACACCACAAACAATCACAGCAGTAAATGTTTAGCTGAACAAGCACATGTGCTTCTCAAGGCCAATCCAGTCCGAAGTCTCTCCGAGTGTCTGCACTTTGAGTGACGTCAGAGCTACTAAACAAACTTTTCTCCACTCCATGCTTTACCATGTGTTTATATAGAGAATCACCCAAAGCTTGTCCCAGAAATATAACACTTCCAACTTAATTGACATTTTTAATCTACATTACTATAAAAATAGACAAATATTATAATCACTAATTCTATTTGCAAATGTAAAATGATTTACTTCTTGTTATAATAGAACTGTTATAATAGAACTAATAAAATAAGTCCTAATTTTCATTCTGGTACTTTTGACTGGGATCCTTTTGACTTTGTTTTAATTTTGCTTTTTATTGCATGTTCTATTAAAGTGTCTGTTGTAATGACCATACTACTGACTCTATTTATAGTTTAAGGTGAGAGTCCTGCTGGATAGTTTTCCAGTGTTATCTGACATTTAATCTAAAACACACTCATAAACATTAGGTATATCTAGATGGACCCATCATTTGTGTCATAGTTTGAGGAGTTTGTTGCCATACTTAGAAATAAGGTATTTCTAAATTTAAATTTAACGAATAATCATGGCATATGGATAGAATTTTAACTCTAACACAAGCAGTGAATGTACAAAAGTTAATTTGGAATATAAAACAGAGCCATATTTACATGAGCCATTAAAAAGTAAAGTTCTATTTAATCAATCATAATACCAGAAGCTGGTTAGTGGTTCACTTGTTATTATATATTTAAAGTAGCTTTTATCATTTGAACAATTTTATGACATTCATAATTACTGTAATTTACCTCAAATTGACATATCTTTTTTTGACATAAATCTCAGTTAATATACTCTCAGTAACTGCTAAAAAATAAAATACGAAATGTCTTTTAGCTAATACAGATCCGGGGTCTACAGATGGATATGGCTATTTTCATGTAACAGAGCTAGCTTCTTATCTCTCCTGCTCTTTCCAATGTGGTGTTGTAAAATTATCCTCTATAAATCAATAATTCAAGGCTGTGAGTTATTATAAATCTTTAAATCTTTACCACCACTTCTTCCTACTAGTTTGATATAAAATTACATGTAGTTCAACAGTTTTGTGTGTACTTATATCCCATTTTCAGTCTTCAGAATAATCATATTTGAATTTACCACTTGATCAGTGATATTTAATTATTAGCTCAAAAACTTCCTATATATACTTCCCACACACTACTTATTATTGATAAAAATATATACAAATATAAATCCTTTGTAAAAGACAAGAAGCCTTCCCACAAGCCTTGTTACAACCCCAAGCAAAACACATAACCATTCTGCCAGATTATCATTAGTAAAACTATAAAACTAATACTATAATATATATATTGTGTGATTAAATTCTAACTATGACAATGACTACAACACTTTACTGTTGTAGATTTTCAGTTTTATAAACAACAGTACATGTATGAAAGGTTGACTCAGCTAATAACTGTGTACATTTGGAGGGAAATGTTTAGTAGCTATTACGTGGCATTGAAATGCTTCACGGAAACCACCGAGTGCAGAGATTTGTTTACTTGATAATTGAAGAGAACTGGGAAGAGAGAAAAAAAACACACACAGCAGTATTCTTCACATAAATAGGCTTGGAATAGGTTTTTATATTTATGCTTCTGTGTACTGAAGAATATAAGTAAACTTTAGTTTTCTTTTCCTGTGACCTTTAACAGAAAGTAAATAATTGATAGACTGGGGGTGGATTTTAGTTAAGGGAATCCCTGGTAAGTTACATGACCAACCATAAACAATGGTGGAACAGTATATTAAGATGATATAGTCCATAATCAAATAATAAAATTATCATGTTCCGAAACAACTTTTCTTATTGTGAATTTATAATGAGAATGTTATTTTATGTCTAAAATTGCTAATTAGTTAGTTAAAAATAATAATCATTTTTTACTAAGTGTCCCAAAATCCCCTATTATTGCTCACCGCCATCTTGAATAAAAATACACCATTGGCCCACCGTTGGCCCAACCTCGGCAGCCTGAGTTTTGGTTGGCAAGCCTTGGTTGGGCCAACATTGGCCTAACGTTGGCAAAATCTACTGAACATGCAACCAATAGCAATGTTTCCCCAACATTGGGCCAATGTTTGCAAAATCTGCTGACCATGCGACCACCAGCCAACATCGGTCCGATGGCAGAATGCTATCTGGGTTAACAAGCTTGACTGGTGGTCCACCATTGGCAGCCATCTGTCAGCAGATGTTATGGTTTGGATGTTTTGAATATTAACCATACATACAGAAATGGCAATTCATTCAATGAATGCTTATGTGTGGTGTAGGTGCAAAACCAGCGGCACACTTGATGAAATTCCATCAGTTACAATGGAAAGTTGCACAAGTAAAAGCCTTAATGAATTCTAATATGACTTTAACAGTACCTAATCTGCATAAAAAGACAGACCCAAAAGTGCAACAACCAACATTCAAGTAAAAAATATTAAGAGAGATATAAAATCATAATTTTATTTTAGATAATGCAATAAAAAATACAGTGATACAATAATACAGAGTAAATAGAAAAATACAGTACTTAAATTGCCAAAATTGTGATATCTGTTATGTAGCTTGGACTCCGAAAAAATTACTGGGACTCCCATTTTTGGTTGTCATTTTTTGGCATTATTTTTTTCAAGGTCTGTCAAAACAAATGCTATTCAGCAGAGCTTGAGGTTTAGCCACCAGAGACCATCAGTTGCCCACCAACTAAGTATAGCTCTTACAAATCATAGTTGCATGTGTCAGATAAAAATAATTTTAGGATAGTTTTCATAAGATAGGTTTCATCAAAACACAAAATTATATCAAATGGAAAAATGAAGATATCTTTAACTTTAACTAAAAATAAAATATTTGCCACCAGTGGCCCATTGGATGTCCATCATAGGTCCTGTTCTACTTATATAGTGACTGGGCCATTGATGGACCACCTGTTGAAAATATATAAGCAAGTAATATATAAAGTAATAAAGTGGAGGAAAGACTGACTGAGCAAAATGAAGGAGTACAGAATAAGTTTGTTTATATAAATGACATTAACTTATGTTTGGTGAAAGAAAATGCACATTTTATCTAATTTTTCCAGGAATTTTACACCAGTGGGCATTGGCTGGTCCCTGAGCTACAGCCACTGACTTTGGTAGTTGGTGGGCCAACAGTGGGTCACGCAATATATTTATATTTTGAAAGAATTTGTTTTTAACATTGAATATTGTAAAAATAATGTGGCAGAAAATGACAGTTGAGGTTACTTTTCAAGTTATTTATAATGCTTTAAAAATTTTTTAAAAATGCAGGCAGTGGTCCAGCAGTGGCTCAGTGGTGGCCCACTTGCTATATTTTGCCACCCATAGCCAACGGTGGCCCACTAGCGTCTTGCTATCTGTGATGGAGACTTGTCTGTTACAACACTAGTTCTTACATATAAACACATATTGAAATTTATCTTCTTTTTGCTGTGCATTTTGATTTGTATAATACGCACATGTTGTTTTGAGCATTTTTAAATATCCACATAACTGAAACAATATGATTAATTGTATAATTAACAATAATTTCAAAATTCAATCAATTATATAAGCTCTTTACCTCCCAAATAATAAAACCCAGAATCAAGGCAATATAGCTATTATTAATGCATAAGAAAGACTTTTAAGACTTCTTGTTTGCAATAATTGAAGAGGACATTGTGTCTGTTTTGAAGATGGAGCAAATGAGGGTGGAGTGGGAGCTTAGAGCACAGAGTTTAGACTAGACCCCAGTTGAGGGACTGGTATCGTCTATGATAACCTTCATCTAGTAATGCTTCATTCTTTTGGATGTTATAAGGCAGTGTTAAATACCTGTGAAACAGTTCTATGCATTTTAATTACATTTTACGGGATGTGAAGTAGTAAGCTACCAGTGCTGAATAGCCAAAATATGTATCATTAATATCTGTCATGTAAATGGGAATAACAAAGACCTGAATTGCACAGTAAACAAAAATGCTTTTGTGTTCAGTCAATCACCGGGCTTATAAAGAAGAACAAATAACTGCTAAACACTGCAAGTGCTGTTTCAAATTGCTCAATTGTATGTTGATAGTAAAATCGTCTGCTTTTATGAGGATGTCATCATGCATTCAAAACAGTAATCTAATATGGTAGTGTCCTTGTTTGTGCCACCTCATAAAAATAAAGAGTTTTTTTTAAACCAGGTAAGCCAGTCTTTATAACAGTAATAAATACCTTATGCTCAGGCATTTGTTACACTATTTATGTCCAGCAAAAAATTCTTTCATAATGCCCTCACACCTGGCACTCTGGCATTATTTGTATTTTTATATATTTATTCCTACAACCTCAATCGTGATTTTTGTATCAATTTTGTATGCATTTAAAATATTATTTACCATATATTATGGAACTTAAAACATTAAAATATTGCTAATCAAACATGAAATATAGTTTGAGATGACAATAATCTTTAAAAGCAAATTCATGTTTTGGGTGATTAGAGAAGAAATACAACACTTAAACAGATACAGATGATTTTTTTTCAAATTTATGACAAATGTTTAATTATTATGCAGTATTATAAGTAAAGGGGGGGATATAATGCCAAATGAATTGACTAGAACTACATTATATTCAATTTATTATTATTATTATTATTAATTTGTTGGGTTTAACTATGTCCAAAATGGTGGACAGATTAAAGCATCAAGGTTACCAGACTACACTGAGTTTCGCTACAGGAATAACACCCTCCAAACCATGATATACGCATGCTTTGAGATTATACCCTCCCCCCTCGAAGGCTAAGCCTGAGTGGTTTGTTGTCTCAAACCATAGTAAAATTCTGCGTATATTATGGTTTGGAGGGTGTTATTCCTATTCTAACATGATAGAATATTTTAACGTTGTTAATAATTGCAAATTTGCTGATAGTAAACGATTTTATGAAGGCTGTTTCAGCCATCATTCATGCAGAGGGTTATTATTGAAACAGCCAATATGTTTATAGGGGTTTTACCATAGCTTTCGATCAATCAGATTCGCGGACACATACAGAATACTGCGCAATTGTTTGTTTTTGTCCCGAATATTTCGGGAGGCCGATTTCTCGCGAGACTCTGAATCAGCTTAGATCTATATTTCATGAAAAATTTCCCAATTTGAGTCTTTTAAACATTTCCTTATATTCACGGGTTTTTAGAATGTCTACTCCAGCTAGGCGAAGACTCATGAGAGACTTTAAAAGGTGAGATTCAAACTGAAAAGTGGTAAATCACACCTTCACTACTGTACATTATGAAATCGGGATCCATGAAATGCCCCTTCATCATCTGTTGATAATATTCTTTTCAGTTTGTCATTCTGCGCATAATATGCTTCGTTCATAGACAGTTGGTGAGTATGTGTGCACCATTTGTGAGTTGTTAACTACTAGTGGGAAGCTTTGTTCTTTAGTTTTTAACGGCCTGTGTGTCGTTATATGTTGGTGTAAACAAACCCAACTGACAAAGAGAAATATATAAAAGTAATCACAATATTTCACTACTAGTCAGCTACCCAAGTTTGTTACTTGCCCTAAAAAGTGTAAACATGCAGTACTGATAGGTAAACAAATGAAACAAATACTAATAATGACGATTTACAACTCTACAAGGAAAGATACTTGTGAAGTGGTTTTAAAAAATTGTCCAAAAATGCAAGTGACGAACTTAGGTAGGCGACAAACTTGGGTAGCTGAGCTGTATCCATCTAGTAAAAGATGTATATTTCATTTGTTATATGTTTTTGACATTATTTACAAAATCCAGAGAATTAAAACTATTTACGTAGCATGTTTTTACAACAAAAGGACATGTATTCTGCATGTTTGTTGTCCTTAAAGGTTGTCAGAGATTGGAAAGTTTCTGTTGATACTCATGAGCAGTAAATACAACTAGACCGAGTTTCTGTCCCATCGCCAATTGCTTTTGAAAAGCTGATGGACACAATGGCGAGGGACAGAGCTCACATGTACTTGTTTTCAGTGTAAATTTTGAACAGCAGACAATTTTTGCATTTACTTAATAATGCCCTTGCTATATATATATACATATATCCAGTTTATAATGGATATATGTTGTTACACTAAGCTGATTTTGCATGCCAGAATTTTTTTGTACATAACACAACAGTGGTGAAGTTTTGTTGTTATTTTTAAAATGTGTTGAAATATACACATACCAATAAGATAGGCATTAAATATTAGTGAACGGCACACACACATACCTCAAAGAAGGCAAATAACACTTTATACTTTCCTATTCTAAAATGGTTACACTAATATTTTAGTCAAAATAAGGGGTAAATCTTACGCAAAAATCAAAACAAATCCAAAGCCATGTTGGCTGTTCCATCAATGCAACATATCTGTCAAATATCTCGAAAACCGTAAGAGATAGAGCAATTTCGAGTGAATTTTTGACCCGCAGGGTAGTACAGCAGTATTTGGTTGCAATATGAAAAATTTCAAATTTTACAACTTTTGGTGGCCATCTTGAATTTTTGCGAAAAATGAAAAATGGCAAATATCTCTGAAACTGTCAGAGATAGAGCGATTTCGAGCGAATTTTGGATCCGCATGGTAGTAGAAGAGTATTCTGTTGAAACATGAAAGTTTTCAATTTCAC
This sequence comes from Sabellastarte sp. h YS-2021, assembly GCA_964017235.1. NCBI lineage: Eukaryota > Metazoa > Annelida > Polychaeta > Sabellida > Sabellidae > Sabellastarte > Sabellastarte sp. h YS-2021. Next base: position 55,516,525 of record OZ024927.1, on the reverse strand, counting down.
ATGGTCAAGTTTCGGACCCATAGCTAATTACTCACCTACTCAAAATGAATTATCTCTAAAACTATTGCAGATAGCCAATTTTTCTCAAATAACTCATTCACCTACTTTTGGAAGAGCTTTCACTTGAAGTTTCAGACCCATAGCTAATTACTCACCTACTCGTAATGAGTAAATGCTAATTATCTCTAAAAGTATTGCGGATAGCCAATTTTTCTCAAATAACTCATTCATCTACTTTTGGGAGAGCTTTCACAGGGTGAAGTTTCAGACCCGTAGATAATTACTCACTCAAAATGAGTAAATGCAAATTATCTTTTAAAAGTATTACATATAGCCAATTTTTCCCAAATAACTCATTCACCTACTTTTGGAAGAGCTTTCACATGGTCAAGTTTCAGACCCATAGCTAATTACTCACCTACTCAAAATGAGTAAATGCGAATTATCTCTAAAAGTATTGCAGATAGCCAATTTTTTTCAAATAACTCATTCACCTACTTTTGGGAGAGCTTTCACTTGGCGAAGTTTCAGACCTGTAGCTAATTATTCACCTACTCAAAATGAGTAAATGCTAATTATCTCTAAAAGTATTGCAGATAGCCAATTTTTCTCAAATAACTCACCTACTTTTGGAAGATCTTTCACATGGTGAAGTTTCAGACCCGTAGCTAATTACTCACCTACTCAAAATGAGTAAATGCGAATTATCTCTAAAACTATTGCAGATAGTCAATTTTTCTCAAATAACTCATTCACCTACTTTGGGGAGAGCTTTCACTTGGTGCAGTTTCAGACCCGTAGCTAATTATTCACCTACTCAAAATGAGTAAATGCTAATTATCTCTAAAAGTATTGCAGATAGCCAATTTTTCTCAAATAACTCATTCGCCTACTTTTGAGAGAGCTTTCACTTGGTGAAATTTCAGACTCGTAGCTAATTACTCACCTACTCAAAATGAGTAAATGCTAATTATCTCTAAAAGTATTGCAGATAGCCAGTATTTCTCAAATAACTCATTCGCCTACATTTTGGAGAGCTTTCACATGCTAAAGTTTTTTTTATGAATTTTTTAAGTAATTTTTAATGCATTAAAATTAATGAAATCATGCACTAAATCAATTATAACTTGAAAAGTATTGCATTTAGAGCACTTTGTTAAAATATGTTATTCAGCTACTTTTTCCATAGCTACAACATGGTGAGTAACTTGGGTGTCTATCTCAATAACTAAGTGAGTAATAGCTACCTTTGGATTTTTCACTAACTTCCATCATGAGTAAAATCACTTGTAACTTGAAAACTATTGCATTTACAGAATTTTGTGCAGTATGTTATTCATCTACTTTTGGGTCGGCTATAACATAATAAAATTACAGACCTCTAGCTCATGGCATAGCTGAGTAATAGCTACTTTTAGGTTATCACTGTTGGGTAAATCACTTATAACTTCAAAACTGTTGCATTTAGATTATTTACTTTCAATATGTTATTCACCTATTTTGAGGCAGCTATAACATAGTAAAATTCCAGACCTATGGCTCATTGCATAGCTGAGTAATAGCTACTTTGAAGTTCTTACTCAACACTAAATCGTTTATAACTTGAAAAGTATTGCATTTAGAGCATCTTGTTAAAATATGTTATTCACCTACTTTTTCCATAGCAACAACATGGTGAGTAACTTGAGTGTCTATTTCAATAGCTAAGTGAGTAATAGCTACGTTTGGACTTTTCACTAACTTCCATCATGAGTAAAATCACTTGTAACTTGAAAACTATTGCATTGAGAGAATTTTGTCCAAATATGTTATTCACCTACTTTTGGGTCAGCTATAACATAGTAAAATTTCAGACCTCTAGCTCGTGGCATAGCTGAGTAATAGCTACTTTTGCCTTTGCCGGTGGATACATTTTGCATCTGGCCACAGATGCGTCCTTGGTCTAGTTGGTCCTAGAGGTTTGGGATGGTAAACCAACCTATAGAAAGTCATGGGCTGGGAATCTTCTGGCGTGGTCGGATTTGACCTTGGGCCCCTTCTTCAAGGTCAAACGAGGATAGCCAAAGTTAAAAGTGCTTATAACTCGCTTATTATTGATCCTAGAAGTTTACAGTACGAAACCAACTCGTACAAAATATTGGGCTAGGAATTTTCTGATGTTAGATTTGACCTTGGGCCCCTCCTTCAAGGTCAAACAGTGGTTCACTGGCTTTGGTGAGTTGTCTATTCGGTGGATACAAATTTGCATCGGTCTCCGATGCGTAGGTGTAGTTTTCTTTCCACCTTGGAGTTCCAATACAAGTACAGTCATGACCATCTTTGAAGTAAAAATCGGGGTTTTCAGCTCCCAACTGACTTACTGTTCAATGACATCAGTTCAACTTGACACATTGATTAAGCTTAAGGAAGACTTTTAATGACCTTTTTACTTAAAATTCCTGTATTTAAGAGACTTTGACCAACTTAACATAATAAATATATAGTTTTTGCTCCCACCTCATTTATTTTAAGACTTTTTAAAACCACACCTGGTACATGTATACTTAAAACAAAATTTCTGTTATCTTACTTCTGTTGGTAAAGCTAACCCCCCGGTGTTTCTGAAGTCATGGCATCTTCAAAGAAAAAAAAAATGAGGTATTTAGCATGCAGTGAAGTGGTTATTAATATATTGCAGCTGATCAGTGTTCATATAATATAAATTCCCAATTTTAGGGTCATTCTTCTGATTCCGTTCTTGTGGAATCGTGAGGATATGACTTTTCCTTTTTGGGAAAAAAAGCTTTAATTAATTCAGCTTTTGTTTATCAGCAGGAGCTGTTGATCTAGCTACTTATTCACATACACTATGTAAATTGGTCAAATGTATAGACTGGACTTCTTTCAGGGGATAAGATGACTGGAAAAAAAAACACTTTCTCATAAACAGTTTTTCTTTTACAGTATTTTATGTATCTCCAGCTAATTGAAAATATCAAGATGTATTCATTTATTTTCATTAAGGGATATACTTTCAGTAAAAAAATTTTTTCGGGGGGGGGGGGGGGGGGTGGTAAAAATTTAAACAAGGACATTTATCTTTAGGCTCATAGAAGTAGAGCCTTGTGGAAAGAATGCCTTGTCCGTTTTGAGAGAATGGAAAAAGCCTTAATAATATGTAAAAACCTTGGGCTTTTAAGCCTTTTATGATATTCAGATATAGTCATGCGTGAATTAAAAATGTTAACAATAACATCTGATAACATGACTTTGTGTATTTTTTTATGTCAGCTGACTTGTCAGTCAGCTGACATTATGTCATCACTCTGCGGCGTGGGCGTACGCGTCCGCGTGAACAACTTCTTCTCCAAAACTACAAGGCCTAGAGACATGCTGTTTTTTTTAAAAGATACCTTATCTATCGAGGATAAAAAATTGTTCAAGGCATGCAAATCTGTCTGTTCGTCTGTTTGCTAGAGACATTACAAGGGGGGTACCCCCACCAAAAGTGTGAAAATTTCAACTTTTTATCACAATTTTCTCAGTGACTATTGCAGGGATTTCTCTCATATCTTGCATATATGTACTAGGCCAGAGGTAGATTCTCTTGTGTGAGTATGAGACCTGGATCTGTCTTACTTTTTTTTTAATAAATTTTTTTAATAATTTTTAATGCATTAAAATTCATGAAATCATGCACTAAATCACTTATAACTTCAAAAGTGTTGCATTTACAGCATTTTGTGAAAATATGTTGTTCAGCTTTTTTTTCATAGCTACAATATGGTGAGTAAGTTGGGTGTCTGTCTCAATAGCTAAGTGAGTAATAGCTACTTTTGGGCTTTTCAGTAACTTCCATTATGAGTAAAATCACTTGTAACTTAAAAACTATTGCATTTAGAGAATTTCGTATAAATATGTTATTCAGCTACTTTTGGGCCAGCTATAACATAGTAAAATTTCAGACCTGTAGCTCATGGCATAGCTGAGTAATAGCTACTTTGAAGTTCTCACTGTTGAGTAAATCAGTTATAATTGGAAAACTATTGCATTTACAGAAATTTGTGCAAATATGTTATTCAGCTACTTTTGGGTCAGCTATAATATAGTGAAATTATAGACCTATAGCTCATGGCACAACTGAGCAATAGCTATTCTCAGGTACTGACTGTTGAGTAAATCAGCTATAACTTGAAAAATATTGCATTTGGAGTATTTTGTTAAAATATATTGTTCACCTACTTTTGGGTCAGCTATAACATAGTGAAATTACAGACCTATAGCTCATGGCATAGCGGAGCAATAGCTATTTTCAGGTTCTCACTATTGAGTAAATCAGTTGTAGCTTGAAAACTATTGCATTTACAGTAGTTTGCTTAAATATGTTGTTCACCTACTTTTGGGTTAGCTATAACATAGTCAAATTTCAGACATGTAGCTCAATGCATAGCTGAGTAATAGTTCCTTTGAGGTTCTCACTGTTGAGTAAATCAGTTGTAACTTGAAAACTATTACATTTAGAGTAATTTGTTAAATATGTTATTCACAGAATTTTTGGTCAGCTATAACATAGTGAAATTGCAGACCTCTATGTCATGGCATAGCTGAGCAATAGCTACTTTCAGGTTCTCACTGTTGAGTAAATCATTGTATCCACTGGATAGCCGCAGTGTGTAGAGAGAGATTTCACCATTACTGCTCTGATGAAAAAAAATATTATAGCTAGCTTTCTTAAGTTTGCAGTATATATTAATAACCATAAAATGTTGTCTGGGAATATTTTTGGCCTCATTTTGAGAAACAAGATGGCCGCCACAGGTGTTTTTTGTCAGTCATGAAAAGTGCTTATATCTCCCTTATTATTGATCCTAGAGGTTTGGGATGATAAACCAACCTGTAGGAAATCATGGGGTGGGAATCTTTTGGTGTGGTCAGATTTGACCTTCAATGACCCCTCCTTCAAGGTCAAACAAGGATAGCCAAACTTAAAAGTACTTATAACTCACTTATTATTGGTCCCAGAGGTTTGGGATGGTAAACAGACAGGAAATCATGGGCTGTGAATCTGTTGATATGGTCCGATTTGACCTTGGAACCCTCCTTCAAGGTCAAATGAGGACAGCCAAGCTTAAAAGTGCTTATAACTCATTTATAATTGGTCCTAGAGGTTTGGAATGGTAAACCATAGGAAATCATGGGCTGGGAATGTATTTGTGTGGTTAGATTTGACCTTGGACCCCTTCTTCAAGGTCGAACGAGGATATTGCATTTGTAGTATTTCTTTACATATGTTTTAACCTATTTTTTACACTTAAACAATTACCTTGTTATTTTCCTTCATAATACCATTTACAGGGCACAACTTTTTTATCCTTTTCTTCTGTCAGCTTCGGAATTTCTTTCGAACTTGCTGTTCAGTTACCATTTACTGTATTTCTGTACAGCCCTTTTCCTGATAATTATTCTGTCCTCTAATCACCTTCACAAATCAAAAACACTCAGTCAGCTGACACAGTGCCCGTCCACGGGCACTCTCTTGTTTTTACAATGGAACAGTAAAGGATTTTTTGATTATCATTTTATTCTTATGAAAATATTAAATAGCAATGAATTTTCAGAGGCATAAAATGCCTCAAAGATATACAACATATGAATGTCCCTATCTATAGCCAATTATAGTTTACGACAGTGTATCTTTATCATTATAAATCTAAGATTAAATATCTCCTGAAAACATTTACGATCCCAAATTTACAGCAAAAATGATATATTCTTTTCATATAATATACCACTCTACAAAACACGATAAAGCTCACATTCTGCTTGCAGTCTAATACTGCAACTGATACAGTTTTTAGATAATCCACTTTTCTATCAGATACAAAACACAGTAAAGCTTACCTTCTCCTTACAGTCTCATACCACAACTACTACAGCTTTATTAACTGAAGTCTCCATCCGGGCCGCTCATTTTTGTCAGCAAAAACCTTTTTCTAGTTATATTAGCTGACATTTGAGATTCTGGTTGAAACAGTGGTCACAGTAACTCAGTATAATTGTCTCAATACTGGTATATCACCACTACCGACTCGCCCCTAATTGTCAGTACTTGGTCGGTCAAAATGGACAATATTTGATGTATTTTTGCAATGGCTTGCAGATGACTGCATATACTTTACTTCAGTTACTACTGTTAACTTTTAAGTACAATTACTAAATAGCCGTTATTTAAAAGATCAAACCTGTCAAAATTTCACTTATAACAAATAAAAAAAAGTTACTCAAATTGATTCTTATTACTATAACACTTTTGTTACGCTTTATTTTCCAGTGTCTAAAAATTTTTGTAAATTGTGTTTTAGATTGCAGGAAGATCCACCAGCTGGAGTCAGTGGAGCACCAACTGATAACAACATAATGTTATGGAACGCAGTCATATTTGGGTAAGGAGGTGCTGCAGGAAGTCTACTCTTAACTATTTGATAAAGTGAATTACCTCATTTGGATTTGTAAAATTAAGAGACTAGACTAAGGATGTGACTTGTCAGCAAACAGTTTAATGGTATTGTGGATACATGTGAAACCAAAGTATAGGAAATCATGGGGTTGGAATCTTCTGGTGCGGTTAGATTTGACCTTGGACCTCTCATTCAATGTCGAAAAATGATAGCGAAATTTAGTGCTTGTAACTCGCGTATTATTGGTCCTCGAGGTTTGCAATGTGAAACCCAACTATTTTGTTATTCAGTTACTTTTGGGTCAGCTATAACATAGTGAAATTCCAGACCTGTAGCTCATTGCATAGCTGAGTAATAGCTACTTTGAGGTTCTCGCTGTTGAGTAAATTGCTTATAACTTGGAAACTATTGCATTTAGAGAATTTTGTTTAAATATGTTATTCATCTACTTTTGGGTTTGCTATAACATAGTTAAATTGCAGACCTGTAGCTCCTGGCATAGCTGAGCAATAGCTAATTTGAGGTTCTTATTGTTGAGTTAATCAGTTGTAACTTGAAAACTATTGTATTTGGAGAATTTTGTATAAATATGTTATTCATCTACTTTTGGGTTTGCTACAACATAGTAAAATTGCAGGCTTGTAACATCATTGCCTAGCTGAGCAATAGCTACTTTCAGGTTATCACTGTTGAGTAGATCAGGTGTAACATGAAAACTGTTACATTTAGAGTATTTCGTTTAAATACATTATTCAACTACTTTTGGGTCAGCTATAACATAGTAAAATTGCAGACTTGACTTCAATCTTTGACATGCAATATCTCAGTTATTTCTGTATGGATTTTCATGCAACAAAGATGACCACAAGTGCTGTAAAAAGACCTTTCTAATGACATATAATACATATTTGTAGGCTACATAGTTTCTAAGGTACTAGTGAAAAACCGAAAGTTTTTGACACTTTACAAAGTGGTACAGAGGAAAGTGGTACAAAAAAAATATATACATGTATATCCCACTCTGTATATCCCTCTATATAGGTCATGTAAGGCATGTGGTGGATAATAAAAATATATATATCAGTTTTCCTATATGCTAGGATCAGTTAACAATGTTTTACACAAAATATGGTCATCAAACCGTACCTTTTTGCCCCACAGTCCTTAAGGGCTGTCAGGGTATTGTTTCCACCCATGGTGTCCGGATGGGCGGGTGGGCGGCGGGAAAAAGTATTGGGTGGGACTTGTAGGTGTGCAACCTCATGATATGACCTTGATTTGACCTTGCTATGGTGACCTTGACGTATAAAATTTTTTCCGGCTATATCTCGGAAACCGTAAGGTGTAGGAAGTTGATACTTGGTAGGGACATTGGTTTGGGGTTGTGGGCGTGTAATGTCATGGTGTGATCTTGATTTGACCTTTGACCTTGCCATAATGACCTTGACCTATAATATCCGGTCCGGGCTATATCTCGGAAGCTATAAGGTGTAGGAATTTGATACTTGGTAGGGACATTGGTTAGGGGGTGTAGGTGTGCATAGTCATGGTGTGACTTTGATTTGACCTTTGCTGTAGTGATTTTGACCTATAAAATCTTATCCAGGTTATATCTCAGAAACTGTAAGTTGTAGGAAGTTGTTACATGATAGGGACATTGGTTGGGGGATGTAGCAGTGCAACGTCATTGTGTGACCTTGATTCAGGGTATGAAATTAAGCCAAAATAGTTTTGGGAGCACAGGATTGACAATTTGCCGAAGTTACCGATCCGTTGGAAAGTTTATCAGTCCGATATGCAAACATTTCTGAGAATGAGTAATTGCTAGTTGGCTACAAAAAATACATTATACGTGGCAGCAATTATCACACACTGTAAGTGATGATATTTAAATGAAAGCACCATCTATAACCATATATATCTAGTGACAGCATCAGAGGTCAACATAGAAACTTTAATGGAAGATCATTTGTACGAGTGCTAGGCTGCAAATCTGATGTTTGTAAACACTATACACATCTTTAACCAATGAAATGCTAGAAAGGAAGTGAATATTATCCGTAGATGTATGTAACAGTGATTGTGAAGCACCTGTAAAGCGGGAGTCCATGGGACTACATGACCTCCAAAAATGGAGTCCCAGTTATTTTTTTTGCAGTCCCATGTTACAGATTGCAAGGTTTTGGCATTTTAAGTACAATGTACGGTATTATTCTATTTATGCTGTATTATTGTATCAATGTATTGTTTATTGCATCGTCTGAAAATAAAATTATGATTTTTATTAATTTTATATCTCTCTTATATCTTTTTACTTGATTCTTGGTTGTTGCACCTTTAGGTGTCTTTTGATGCAGATTAAGCACTGTTAAAGTCATGTTAGAATTTGAGGGTTTTACTTTTGCAACTTCCCATTGTAACGGATGGTATTTCCTCAAGTGAGCGGCAGGTTTTGCCCAACACCACACATAAGCATGTATTGCCACATCTGTATGTATGGGTAATATTCAAAACATTCAAACAATAATTCAGCCATACACAACGAATATAAAAATACGAGAGGTCTTATTTGTGTGAGGTCACTTTGGTATGGTTGAACAATATCGAAAACATCCAAAACATAATTCAACCATGCACAATGTGCATAAAAACTATCTTACAGCATCCAGGACAAAGAGACTGGCAGGGTCTTAATTTTTTCAACCCAAAAGCATTTCTGTCAGTGGCGGATTGGCGCTAATTTCAAACCGTGCCTTGATTTGACCTTGACCTATAATATCTTGTCCGGGCATATCTTGGCAACCGTAAGGATATGGATTGCTGCAACTGATTATTATATGCACTTTTAAATAATAGTGATATTTCCATTGACAGCTATTCTCGAGTTAATAAATTTTACAGCTTCATAATTTTTAGTTAACTGAATTGTCTTGTTTAAATACTTAATCTTTACATACATTTTATTTCTCTTAGATGTTATTTTATAGCGAAATACCCTTACCATTTCCTAACAGTAGCTATTTGTTGGAGCCATCCAACCCAATGGCCAACGCAGAGATGCGATTTTTTAAGGTTATATAACAACCTTAATCAAGCCATTGGGTTACAGTAGTCCGTCCTCCCGCCAATTAGGTCACATGACCACATTGTTTACTTCATTATTTTTGTTGACCATCATCAGTAAGGACGTCTTTGGAAATTAGGAGAAGTTTTGCCAAGGTTTTATTTATTTTTTTGAGATTTTACAGTCAATCTCACTTCTTATTTCACATGTATATCATACAGAACTTATACCTTTGTTAAATCTTCGAAGGTATGCATTCTATTATGAAATAAAGGACTTTTGAATGGCGACTTCGAGGTTTCATCGTTTTTCAACCTCGAGGAAATAAATCAACATAAAGAAGGTCATTATGCAATAATATCTGTATATAGCTTGCCAGTCGTTCGGTTCAGTTTGCTGGACGTTGGAAGCTATAATTTTGCAGCATACATGTTAGAAAGAATGTACTGTTCAATAACAGAAGCGATATGGACGACGCCATCTTGGAGGAGAATGTCAATTCGAGTGGCCGTTATTGCTGTTCACGTCGGGTTCTAATAGCCAGGCGTTGAAAGCAATTTTTTGATCACATTGTACATCCCAGTCGAATAGATTGTCGACGCGTCAGTAGAAGGAATCTCCCTTGGAGGCAGCCATTTACGTTGCCATGGACACGGCATCGTGGAGGAGTTTTGAATGCAGGGAAGTTTACTTCTTCGGAAAACTCTTCCGTCGAGGTCCACTCAAAACATTCACCAGGGAATACCTGTGTGAGGTCATTCATGTACAATCGAGTATTCTATACCTCTCAGAAGGTCAGAATTCGGGTTGTCAGATGTCCGGGAGTGTCATTCATATCTACAAGGAGAGGCTTTTGATTATATGGTTTCCACAAGAATTTAGTACAATCAGGTTTCTATACCTCTCAAAAGGTTTAGAATTCAGGTTGTCAGGAGATGCATAGGGTTTCATCTCAAGAATACAGGGAACCTAGTACTTATTTTCAGTAAATTGATTAGTGGCTAGGGAGTGATTCAACAGGCACAGACTCTGTGAATGCTCCCATTGTTTTGTCACATTTACCTACATCAAGAAGTCTCCACATGCTTGGGTTTACAACCAGTTCTGAATGTGCCCAATAGTTTCAAGAGCTTCTAAAGAACAGTTATGCAGGAGGTCTTTGCTTGGACTTCTTTACTTCTATCAATTTCTTGTCATCTCCTTAGTTGCAGGAGATTTACTGTAGGAGATTGTAGGTGAGAGCAAACCTGTTTTGACTCACTTTCTCAGTTCAGGTCTAATTTATAGGATCTAAGAGATCAGCATGATATACTATAGACTTCAATAATGCCTTGGACAGTGTGCAATGTGTTTGCATTTCCTGTCCATAGTCGACTAGTGTGTGTTCAAATCTTCTGAGTTTGACCATGTCTAAGAACATGTGACTCAAAAGGAGGGATGTAGCCTAGAATGCCTTTAGCAACATTCAATGCATTTTTCTCTCCTAATGAGGTTCTCTTGCTGGACTTATCAGATGTTCAGAGCATTTTCATCTAGTGTTTTCATGGAAGTAAGGATGATGAATAAGTCTAGAAGTGAGCAGGCTCCTAGTCTTGACTAATAAGGAACACCAGGCCTCAGAGGGGATTTTTGTCCTTACCATGACAGTTACCCTGGAATAGAGTTACAAGTGCCTCCTACTCCTCAGTTAAAAGGGGTGAGGATGTACTGTTACAGGCCTATGGAAGCAGGGATGATAGTTGGCTTCCTGTGGTTTCATGGAACCTTTGCCCAATTGTTGGTAGTATACAAGTCTTGGAAAAGGAGAATGTTCAGCCAGACCTTTTACAAGTGAGGTTGGCAGAAGTTAAAAAAAAAAAAAAAAAAAATCCCGAGAAAACAGCAGTGTTGATAAAGGCTGTTTATGAAATGATCGACAAAAGGGCGATAACACCAGTCACCAGTGTCACATCGCTTGAGTTTTACAGTTTCTTCTTGTGACAAGCAAGGGAAATGGCAGCCAGTAATTGTTAAGGTCAGGTAAACGAGCTTGCATGTACTTTACTTAATATGGAATTGTTTAATATTTGCAATTCGTCTATACAAGGTGAGTGGATGACGTCACTCAACCTTATGGGTACACATTCATCACAGACTCGGCTAATAACCGTAACTTCATTTCATTGGAGGCTACAAATTCTACCAGTTCACTGCCTTACCCTTCAGTATTGCTACAGTTTGTTCTCGAGTTCACTAGGTAGCAGAAGGGTTGAAGCTGATGGCTTACAGAAGGCTTCAGTATTCGCCAGTATATAGACAGTTGGCTAATGAAAACAAACTCAAGACAGCAATGCCAAGAAAACACCTACTGGTTGGTGCATCTTATCGAAAGCCTGGGTTGGATCACAATTTCTAAAAATCAGATTTGTTTCCAACTCCAGTAATCGAATTGTCTTCTTGCAAGGACAGTTACCATGTTGGAAGCTTCTCATTTATCTCCAGGGAAGCTCATGTCACTTTGAAAGCATGGCTTCAATGGAGAATACCATACCATCGGGTTATCTGAACATGAAGGCACTCCAATGGTATCTGGAAACACTGCTGATATCTTCAGTCTCTGGATATCCCATTCTTGGGTTTTTTGGTTCAGGGATCATCTTCAGTGGTGGACCAATAGTTTAATTTTGAAGGAGGATTCACCACTCCTTCAGGAGCACAGTTTCTCTCCGTTCACAGAAGCTTCCCTAATGGGTTGGGGTGCTCTCTCGAGTCATCCACAGCCATTGGTCTGTGGCATCAGGAAGAGTCAAGACTCCTCATAACATAACATTATACACCTGAAAGCAATGTTGTTAGCTTTAAATGATTCAGAAATCAGTTTTGAGTTGAAATCAGTTGATTTTCACAGACAATTCTTTAGTGGTTGCCTATATGAACAGCCAGGGAGGCATCCACTCAGGGAATTTGTACCTTAATCTGTAGAGTCATGGGTTAGTCCAATGCCAGAATGATTCAGATTCAGGGAAATTCATTCCAGGGAATCTACATGTTCTGGCAGATTCCTTGTCGAGGAAGATAAAAGTAAAAAAGACCAAAGCGGTTATGAATCGCCAGGTTTTTCAATCAAATTAGACATTGCTGTCATCAATCAGTGGTTGATGTGTTTGCAACAAGATGACTCACAAGTTTCCTAGGTAGGTCTGCTGTCAGGCTTGGGAAAAAGGTGCTTGAACACCTCTTGTGATAGTCTGGACAGACGTGTATTTTGCCCAGGGTCTTGGTCCTCATGTCTCATGTCCCAGACAGTCGGGCTTGAGGAACAGATGCATGGAATGTCTTTGGGGAGGGTCTGGTCAGTTATGTCCAGTGGCCCTCATCCCTCATGTGATTCAACATATGACCACCTACAGGTATAGAATCATCATATTGTACCAGGGTGGCCAGGGATGTTTTGGTTTTGGGTCTGGTGGATCTGTCCACAAAACCCCTTCTAAATGGGTGAATCTATTGACTCAACCATTTAGTAATAGACTTCATTTGAATCTTCATGTTTGGCATCTGAAGTCAGGCATGAATATTATGGAAGATTTCCAGAGGAAGTGGTGAATCATGAAGGAGCACTCCTCTAGGAGAATCTGAGAATCAATGGTTGTTTTCTGGGCAGTGGGGTGTAGAGAGTCGTATATACATCTCAGACCCCACTATTCCACATTAGCAAATTTCCTGAAATACTAGTTCAAGGAGACATACCTAAAGGCCTAAAGGGTCAAGAAGTATCTAAAAGTTGAGATAAATAATAGATTGGCAACTTTTAGTAAGAGACAAACAAATAGTTTTGGATTTTGTCATTGGTCCTTCATGGTCTTATCAAACAACCTTTGAGCTTGTGAGGAAGGATTTCTTGAAGTTATTACCTTTCAAGATGGTCTTTGGTTTTGACTTCAGGTAAAGTAGTGTACCCTCCCCTTAGTTATAGGGAGGATTGGTCACAGGTAACTTTGGCCCATTAACTGCCTTTTGGTCATGAACCAGTTGGCTTCAGATGGGCCTACTGCGATTACTGCAATTGAGTCAGTGATCTTTGTCTCTGTGGATTACAGAATCATGATAAAGGAATGACATTAATGCTTGGACATATTCTTCCTTTAGTTAAGGAGAATGAGTCACAAGTAACTCTGGTCCCTTCAATTGCCAGAACCAGTTGGCTTTGGATGGGTCTACTGCAATTAAGCTTGTGGTCATGCCAGCTTTTAGCCTCTTGGGACAACAGTTCAACTCAATATGGGTCTCTCTGTTCTTGTTAGGGGTTTGGTGATCAAAAGGTTTGGGATGGGACAAATCTTTTGTTTTTACTGCCATTGAAAGTTTTCTTACAGACTTATCTCTTGGCAGCTATTTTATCTTGATTGAGTCAAGATTGAGTCACAGAAGCTATTGATGTATGTTTTGATTGCATTTTTAGTTTTCACCAATTTCTGTCTGAAAAACCTCTGTTGTCTTAGGGTCAGATTTGAAATTGGGTCCTACGGTTGCAGTTATAGTTTGTTACTTCATAATATGATATCTTCAGTCTCTGGATATTGTATTGCAGTAGGTATTAATGTTGCCTAAATCTTTCTTGGGAAGGATTAGGCATTATGCTGGTGACACTTTCTGGTTGGTTTGACCTTGTCTTGAGGTCGGATGTTACAATGTAGATGGGATATCTATGTAGGACATCCTTTTGCAACACCAACATTGTCAGCAGTTGTGAGAACTACAACTACATACTTTCAGTTTTTTGGGAGTTGTATGTTGTGATTGTTGGAAGTTTATATGTTATTAATGCCTGTAAATTCCATTGTGAAGTTCTCATGTTGTTTAGTTGTAGGTTGGGTAGTGGTTTTTCTTAAAAGAATTCCCTCCATCCTACAAGGCTGAATTCAGCTACTGTTAGGAAATGGTAAGGGTATTTCGCTATAAAATTGGAAAATTTAATAGTAATTTAAATTTTTATTAGAAATACTTACCATTTCCTAACACTCATATTTCCCTCCCGCCTCCCCGCAAGTCATTCTTTTACTTGCAACAAAAATAATGAAGTAAACAATGTGGTCATGTGACCTAATTGGCGGGAGGACGGACTACTGTAACCCAATGGCTTGATTAAGGTTGTTATATAACCTTAAAAAATCGCATCTCTGCGTTGGCCATTGGGTTGGATGGCTCCAACAAATAGCTACTGTTAGGAAATGGTAAGTATTTCTAATAAAAATTTAAATTACTATTAAATTTTCCAATTTTCTCTACTTAAATATTATTTGGACAATGACACTGCTCTAAAAGTATCCCATCTGTGTACTGTTTCACTACGCCAGGCTGTGGGGTACAGGCATCTCTGATGCTATTTTTTTTAGCAGTCTATGTCCCAGGATGCAGAACTTTAGAAGGTATGATAAATATAAACTGTATCTGATTTTATCTTGTTTGTTGATTGTTGGTTGGTCTTAATTGACAAATGTACCTTTTCATGTCTTTCTAAACATTATGTTTTTCCACAGGCCCCATGACACTCCATTTGAAGATGGTACTTTTAAACTCACTATGGAATTCACAGAAGAATATCCTAATAAACCACCAACAGTTAGATTTATATCCAAGATGTTTCATCCTAATGGTAAGCATCACTATTTGTCTTGAGTGGAATAGAATTTAACACTGCCTCATCAAAATATAATTTAAAACAAAAATGATTGAAAAATTGCTGTGTAACAGTACTTTTTTGTAGTGTGGTTGTGAGATTATATCAACTTAAAGTATCAGTCTCAAAGAAAGTCGTAGAGGAGATTTATCTAAGTCCTGATAAAGTGTTTTCATATTGTTTTCTTGCTTTCAGTGTATGCTGACGGTAGTATTTGCTTAGATATTTTGCAAAACAGATGGAGTCCAACCTATGATGTATCTGCAATATTAACTTCAATTCAGGTGAGGTTTAAAAAGTGATTTTTAAAACCTTGGAAACTGTACATGTATGTTATGGTAAAAAGTCCAATCTAGTATAAGTTAAAATTCCAATGTAGAAAGTCCAGTTGGAGCTAGATTTGGGTTGCATTATAGAAGAGGTGTAAATTGGATTAGGTCGTTTGAACAATAGTGAAATAAAATTTAGGGAGAGTAGAAATGAGGTGATAAAATTGAATATTTGAATGATACGTTGGATAACAGAGGTTGAAATGTATTGATACTTTTGAAATATGTCCAGTATATTCTTTCCTATTATAGCTTTAAATTAATGTTAACCGTCTCTTCCTGATATTTAGTAAAACAAAACACTACTACTGCATATATATTGTGTAATTACATAACCCAGTGTGTGAAAATATCTTGTTCCAGTCACTCTTACACGATCCTAATCCTAACTCGCCTGCTAATAATGAGGCTGCCCAGAAATATAGGGAAAACAGAAGAGAATATGAGAAAAAAGTAGCCGCTATTGTGCAAGAAAGTTGGAAAGGTGAAAGTGATGATGAACTTGAAGGCGCAGCAAAAGATGATGACAAATAGCGAACTGCCGAATACTTTACTTAATATCTTAGAGAATTTACTGTATGGAAAATTGGAAATATATACATAGAGTTACATATGTGTACTGCAACCGTAGTCATTAATTATTCATCACACCCTTTATATATATATATTTTTTTTTTCACAAATGCATAGTGTACTGCCAAATCAATTCACACAGCTGTGTAAACCTAGAGATGTTATGTCATCAGATGGTACTATTTAGGAAAATTTCTGTGGCAGCGGACTGGAATGATATACATATATGTATATCTATGGATTAGTGATCAGGATTTCACATGCCTCTCTGTGATGCTACCCCAATGATCTTATACTTATTTGTTCAGAAATGCACTTTACAATGATCATATTTGCACGGTTTGTACTAGTAAGGCTATTTGGAGGGTACTTGATTTCATGTTAAAGTAATGTTACTACAAATTTGTGTAAATTTTCTTAATGTCAGGCAAAATGATTTATTGTGATTCTGAGACTGTTAACCTTGCAGTGCAAACTATGCTGGTCAAATGTTTAAAGGTTGTGTTGTCAGGATTAAAGTATCCTCTCGATTAAGTCAGCATATAAGAATCGCAAAACAACAGTCACTCACATCAGTTGATGTCAAGATGTCATATCTTTTTTATTCTAATCTCCGAACAAATTCTTTGTTGTAAGCACACTCTTATGCAAAGTATATACTCGCAGAAAAATAAGCAATACCAAATTACCAATAAATAGAGCCAGGATTAAAAACATTTGATCCTGTCCGTATGTGAATGTTTTAAATATTTTTTCTAACCTACATCTTGGGTTAACTCAAATTGCTTCATCTCATACATTACAAATCCCCATTAATATCCATTGCATTAGGAATTATAATATTTATTGTTCGTATTTATCACTGTTTTAAACAAACTTACATTTAAATAATCAAATTGTGCTTGTATAGGATTCTAGTATAGTATTTTCTATTTCATTTTGCTCTTGTCATTAACAAGCGGTATTTTGATGAAAGAAAAAAAAAGAGAAAAATTAAGAGAACAAAACATCCATATTCTACCATTTAATACAAAGTCATGAAAACTATGTTGGGTAAGCCTTTCATATAAGCAGAGTCACAGCACTAGTTCTCAAAATTTTATCATTGAAATAAAGTGTTACTTTTAAGCCGTTATTTGTCTTTTTCCTTGAATATTGATGGGGTTCTCAAGTGTGTTTGAATATTACTCAAGTGAAGCAGTAAACACATTGATGTTAGTACAATGATTCTAGTGAATGTTTTGCTTTGTGAAACCATTGTGATATTTTTTCTGTGTGTTTGTGTGTGATTGCATGGTGTGCGATATAAAGAGGGAATGTAACCTAAACAGTAAAATTCTAATCAGAATTTAAATTAGCCATTTTCTTTTATGTTAATGATGTGATAAAGTGACAGTTAAAGTTGCATTGTTGTGCGTTGTTTTTGTGTGATTTTTCCTCTACAATAAAACCCAATGAAACACTTTGGATCAGAAACCTAAGTTACACAAGAGATGAGTAGACATTTCAGAAAAAAAAACCCACCAAAATAAAATGTACTCGGGTTGTTGGTTTTCAAGATATCGTTTTCGTCCAAGGGTAAAGAATAGCTCCAAGTCAGACAAATTAAGAACCAAACTTAAAGTATTGACCTGCTGTTAACAAACAAATACTAGTGTTATAATGTTCACTTTAAGTTGAAACAACTACCACCATATGAAATATTTAAAACCTGTTGCCAGAAATAATCTTATTTTACTGCCATATAATCATTTACTTTTTGTAGTGGAGTACACAATGTGTAAATTGGGGCTCATTAACTTCCCGATGGATGTACCACCAAAACAAAATCTGAAATAGAAGATATCCTTCATTCTTGCCCACATCCGTGTACAGGACTTTTTACGATCTGTAACAATGACACCAATGAATATTAAAGACTCCCTACTCTCCTGTATATTTTCAGTCCCTGTTAGATGAGCCCAACCCAAACAGCCCAGCCAATAGTCTCGCTGCACAGCTCTATCGGGAGAATCGCAGGGAATATGAAAAGAAAGTACAAGTGGTAGTTGAACAAAGTTGGATGAACATATGACTTGTAAAGCCCACAGACTGATGTCACAATCTTTAGAACTTTATGATATTTAGATTTATATATAGACCATGATATATTTGGAGACATTACTTTTGATGCAACATGTTGGCCAATCATGGACTAGAAATTTATCATTCAGTTTTATTTCCAGTGTAGGGTCCCCATACACGGTCAAACATAATAACAGAGAAGAAACTGGGAATTACAAAACAGTTATTTGGGTGGTTGGAGAATTTGTTGACTATGTAACATTCCATGTATTCACAGCAGCTCTGCGCATTATGAATATATAATTTTATTTGGTGCTAATTTTGTCCAAGTAAGAAAATAACACTGTGTGTATAATTAGGACATACCATATTGTAATAAAAAGTGCCACAACAATTACTACTAATAATTACTGGCTGGTAAATTATCCAACCACACATTAATAGAATATAGAAAACAAGTATTCAGTGAAAGAGTTGTTTTTGTAAAATCTAAATATTAATACCAAATTTGGCTGTAATTTGAGCATGTTATTAACTGGTTAAGAAAATCCTGAAAAATACATGTGATATTTGGAACCTACTGTGAATCCAAAACCATACATTTTGTCGCTTGTGTAACAGGGTTTATGATCTCTCTAACATTCTTACACTATTTCTGTCACCAAGTGTTTTGTTCTGTATGGTTGATGTTTTAATATTAACAGCAGTGTTAATCTGTATTTTACCATTTTTGTTGAACAACACCTGTAAATGTGAGATACTTGTCACATAACTCGTCATACTGTACTGGTTTACACTGTAACAATACTAACAATATGTTTATTATGTGAATTTGGGAAAGGATGATAGTATGGTTTTCATATCAATATCCTGCCAATGGAAAACCTTGTTTTCATGTTGTCCCAATAGAGTAAACCAATAACAGAAAGAGGAGTTACTAACATAAACATGAGAATTGCTGTGGAACCTTTAAGTGTGGAAAAATAAAGGACATAAATTAGATTTATTCCACAATTTTATGTACTGACAGTTAATATGCCAGTTAAAAGTTGTTTTGGAATTTCAGTAAAGTGGTCTCAATGCAGTGACACCAGAATTCCTTTCTCATCCATAATATTATGCCAATTAAGATATGAATTTTGTCTCCTAACAACATGAAATAACCAGAGAGATTGTTAAGTGGATCCTTTGTATGTGTGCATGCGGGCATGACACATTAAAAATAATATCTCACTATTACTGCTAGTGTTGCAGAAACACAAATCTCATATTTGGCCTTTTATCAGTTCTAATTGGCATATCTATGGTTATTATAGTTATACACCTTTGTAAAATTTATATTTTCCATCCCCATAAAAATGTGAAGATAACCTTTTGGAAATGATAGTCGTGTGTTTTCAGCAGCAACAATTTGTCCTTTTGAACCCAGTTACATAGTATACTATATAGAGAGAAATTATTGATTGGTTCTGCTTTGTCTCGATGTCACAGCCTTTGGATTACACACAGAAATAAACACAAGTCTAGCTCTTCAACTAGCTGAGCTAAAGGGGAATCCCCGGAAGCTCAGGTGTTAACAGAACTGATATACTTGAGGATAGTGGTATGCATACTTGTACTATATGAATATTGGTCTCCTATCAAATTTCCTTTGAAATGAGATAGAATTACCATTGTAGCATTGTTATATTAATACACTCCATTTATCTATCTCCTTTATGTTGTCTGTTCTTTTTGTGTTTCATGTTAGTGTAATTCAATTGGAAGTCAAATGAATAACTTTATTATGTCCTTTTGTATATATTTCAAATATAATGAGGATTGTTTTTGCTTTGCACGTGTGTCTGACTGTGCAAATTCTGTGCATTTCATTTGTTACTCAGATCACTGTAAATATTTATTATTGGCTATTTATCATGTTTATCTGAAGCAGTTCATGCAAATGAGTTCTCATTGTCAGGTCAATGACAGTGTAACCACAAAATAACACAAAATGTCTTGTTTACTATGCCAATTTGTGAGAAAATCCTCAGTCAAATAACGATCTGCAAGTAATTATGTCATTTGCAAATCGTGTTCTATGGTAATACAGAATCATCTTTGCTTCAAGTGGTTTTCTTTTTGTTCATATTTATGCCAAATGTATGTTGGACTGATGGGTCTGTAGTGCTGCAAACTTTGGAAGCAAACTGGAAACATGGACTGCAGTTTGTAGTGCAGCCAAAGCATTAGCCAATAAAAGTCAGAATTAATCATTTCTCTTTTTTATTTTTTAAGTGCAACCTCACTTATTTTCTTGTTTTTATGTCGTCACTCTACGGCGTGTATGTACGCGTGAGCGACTTCTTCTCTGAAACTACAAGGTCCAGAGACATGCTGTTTTTTTTTAAAGATAGCTTATCTATCTAGGATGAAAAACTGTTCAAGGCATGCAAATCTGTTTGTTCGTCTGTTTGCTAGAGCTACTGTATTATAAGTGAAGTACCCCCCCACCCTTAGTGTAAAAATTTCAACACTTCATTACAATTTTCTCATTGACTATTGCTGGGATTTCTCTCATATGTTGTACATATGTACTAGGCCACAAGTAGATTCTCTTGTGTGAGTATCCGACCTCGATCTTTTTTAATTATTTTTTTATAAATTTTTTATATAATTTTTAATGCATTAAAATTCATGAAATCATGCACTAAATCACTTATAACTTGAAATGTATTGCATTTAGAGCATTTTGATAAAATATGTTATTCAGCTACTTTTTCCATAGCTACAACATGGTGAGTAACTTTTGTGTCTATCTCAATAGCTAAGATACTAATAGCTACTTTTTGACTTTTCAATAACTTCCATCATGAGTAAAATCACTTGTAACTTGAAAACTTGCATTTAGAGAATTTCGTATAAATATGTTCAGCTACTTTTGGGTCAGCTATAACAAAGTAAAATTTCAGACCTGTAGCTCATTGCATAGCTGAATAATCACTAATTTGAGGGTATTAGCGTTCAGTAAATCAGTTAGAACTTGAAAACTATTGCATTTGGAGTATCTCTTTAAATAATATTTATGTTATTCACCTATTTTTGGATCAGCCTTAACAAAGCAAATTTGTAGACTTGTAGCTTATTTAATAGATGAGCAATAGCTATTTTGAGGTTATCACTGCTGAGTAAATTAGTTATAACTTGAAAACTATTGCATTTACAGAAATTTGTGTAAATATGTTATTCAGCTACTTTTGGGTCAGCTATAACATAGTAAAATTGCAGACCTGTAGCTTCTTTCATAGCTGAGCAATAGTTATTTTGAGCTTCTCACTGTTGAGTAAATCAGTTGCAACTTGAAAACTATTACATTTACAGTATTTTGTATAAATGTGTTCTTCAGATACTTTTGGGTCAGCTATAACATAGTAAAATTGTAGACTTGTAGCTCATTCCATAGCTGAGTAATATCTACTTTGATGTTATCCCAGTTGAGCAAATCAGTTATAACTTGAAAACTATTGCATTAAGAATATTTTGTTTAAATATGTTGGTTCACCTACTTTTGGGTCAGCTATAACTAAGAAAAATTGCAGACCTGTAGCTTATTTCATAGCCGTGCAATAGCTATTTGAGGTTCTTACGGTTGAGTAAATCAATTCTAACTTGAAAACTATTGCATTTACAGTATTTTGCATAAATATGTTATTCAGTTACTTTTGGGTCAGTTATAAGATAGCATAATTGTAGACCTGTAGCTCAATGCATAGCTGAGCAATTGCTACTTTGAAGTTCTCACTGTTGAGTAAATCAGTTATAACTTGAAAACTATTGCATTTAGAATGTTTTCTTAAAATATGTTCTTCACCAACTTTTGGGTCAGCTATAGCGTAGTAAAATTGCAGACCTATAGCTCATGGTATAGCTGAGCAATAGCTACTTTGAGGTTATCACTGTTGAGTAAATCAGTTGTAACTTGAAAACTATTGCATTTACAGTATTTATGTCCACCCCCCTGGGGGGTGGATATATTATTTTTGCTTTTTTCGCCGTCCGATGTCCGGCGTCCGATGTCCGGCGTCACGCATGGTTTCCGCTCATTTAAAGGAAAAGTATTAGAGCTATTGTCACCAAATTTGGTATGCAGGCTTATTGGGTCAGTAGCTTGCTTGGGATTGCTTTTGGCTGTTGTACCTCTTTTGCTTACTGAGTAATACTTAAGTACAGCTATTTTCAGTACCCATTGGTTTCCGTGCATTTAAGCCAAAATAATTAAAGATATTTTACTACAATTTTGAATACAAGATTGTTATGTCCATAGCTCGCTTGGTATTGCATTTGGGACTGATAGCTTTGTCAGTACATGAGTAATAGCCATTTAGGTACTTCATTGTGTATTTTCAGTACTACTTTTGAGTAATTTGCTAATATCTCAGAAACCGTGTGAGATAGAGCGATTTCGTCGAAATTTTCGACCCACAGGGTATTTAAGGAATGTAATATTTGCAATTTTCAAAAAATTTTCCCCTCCCCAAAAATGGCGGCCATTTTGAATTTTCGAATTTTTGCCAAAAATGGCAAAACACAAATTTGCTTCTATCTCCTTAACCGTGCGAGATAGAGCGATTTCGTCGAAATTTTCGACCCACAGGGTATCTAAGGAATGCAATCTTTGCAATTTTCAAAAAAATTTTCCCCTCCCCAAAAATGGCGGCCATTTTGAATTTTCGAATTTTTGCCAAAAATGGCAAAACACCAATCTGCTTCTATCTCCTTAACCGTGCGAGATAGAGCGATTTCGTCAAAATTTTCGACCCACAGGGTATCTGAGCATTGTACTCTTGGTAATTTTAAAAAAATTTTCCCCTCCCCAAAAATGGCGGCCATTTTGAATTTTCGAATTTTTGCCAAAAATGGCAAAACACAAATTTGCTTCTATCTCCTTAACCGTGCCAGATAGAGCGATTTCGTCAAAATTTTTGACCCACAGGGTATCTGAGCATTGTGCTCTTGGTAATTTTTCCAAAAATTTTCCCCTCCCCAAAAATGGCGGCCATTTTGAATTTTCGAATTTTTGCCAAAAATGGCAAAACACTAATTTGCTTCTATCTCCTTAACCGTGCGAGATAGAGTGATTTCGTCGAAATTTTCGACCCACAGGGTATCTAAGGAATGCAATTTTTGCAATTTTCCAAAAATTTTCCCCTCCCCAAAAATGGCGGCCATTTTGAATTTTCGAATTTTTGCCAAAAATGGCAAAACACAAATTTGCTTCTATCTCCTTAACCGTGCGAGATAGAGTGATTTCGTCGAAATTTTCGACCCACAGGGTATCTAAGGAATGCAATCTTTGCAATTTTCAAAAAATTTTCCCCTCCCCAAAAATGGCGGCCATTTTGAATTTTCGAATTTTTGCCAAAAATGGCAAAACACAAATTTGCTTCTATCTCCTTAACCGTGCCAGATAGAGCGATTTTGTCAAAATTTTCGACCCACAGGGTATCTGAGCATTGTGCTCTTGGTAATTTTTACAAAATTTTCCCCTCCCCAAAAATGGCGGCCATTTTGAATTTTCGAATTTTTGCCAAAAATGACAAAACACTAATTTGCTTCTATCTCCTTAACCGTGCGAGATAGAGCGATTTCGTCGAAATTTTCGACCCACAGGGTATCTGAGCATTGTGCTCTTGGTAATTTTCCAAAAATTTTCCCCTCCCCAAAAATGGCGGCCATTTTGAATTTTCGAATTTTTGCCAAAAATGGCAAAACACTAATTTGCTTCTATCTCCTTAACCGTGCGAGATAGAGCGATTTCGTCGAAATTTTCGACCCACAGGGTATCTAAGGAATGCAATCTTTGCAATTTTCCAAAAATTTTCCCCTCCCCAAAAATGGCGGCCATTTTGAATTTTCGAATTTTTGCCAAAAATGGCAAAACACAAATTTCCTTCTATCTCCTTAACCGTGCCAGATAGAGCGATTTCGTCAAAATTTTCGACCCACAGGGTATCTGAGCATTGTACTCTTGGTAATTTAAAAAAAAATTTCCCCTCCCCAAAAATGGCGGCCATTTTGAATTTTCGAATTTTTGCCAAAAATGGCAAAACACAAATTTGCTTCTATCTCCTTAACCGTGCCAGATAGAGCGATTTCGTCAAAATTTTCGACCCACAGGGTATCTAAGGAATGCAATCTTTGCAATTTTCCAAAAATTTTCCCCTCCCCAAAAATGGCGGCCATTTTGAATTTTCGAATTTTTGCCAAAAATGGCAAAACACAAATTTCCTCCTATCTCCTTAACCGTGCCAGATAGAGCGATTTCGTCAAAATTTTCGACCCACAGGGTATCTGAGCATTGTACTCTTTGCAATTTTCCAAAAATTTTCCCCTCCCCAAAAATGGCGGCCATTTTGAATTTTCGAATTTTTGCCAAAAATGGCAAAACACTAATTTGCTTCTATCTCCTTAACCGTGCGAGATAGAGCGATTTCGTCGAAATTTTCGACCCACAGGGTATCTAAGGAATGCAATCTTTGCAATTTTCCAAAAATTTTCCCCTCCCCAAAAAATGGCGGCCATTTTGAATTTTCGAATTTTTGCCAAAAATGGCAAAACACAAATTTCCTTCTATCTCCTTAACCGTGCGAGATAGAGCGATTTCGTCGAAATTTTCGACCCACAGGGTATCTAAGGAATGCAATCTTTGCAATTTTCAAAAAATTTTCCCCTCCCCAAAAATGGCGGCCATTTTGAATTTTCGAATTTTTGCCAAAAATGGCAAAACACCAATCTGCTTCTATCTCCTTAACCGTGCGAGATAGAGCGATTTCGTCAAAATTTTCGACCCACAGGGCATCTGAGCATTGTACTCTTGGTAATTTTTAAAAAATTTTCCCCTCCCCAAAAATGGCGGCCATTTTGAATTTTCGAATTTTTGCCAAAAATGGCAAAACACAAATTTCCTCCTATCTCCTTAACCGTGCCAGATAGAGCGATTTCGTCAAAATTTTCGACCCACAGGGTATCTGAGCATTGTGCTCTTGGTAATTTTTACAAAATTTTCCCCTCCCCAAAAATGGCGGCCATTTTGAATTTTCGAATTTTTGCCAAAAATGACAAAACACTAATTTGCTTCTATCTCCTTAACCGTGCGAGATAGAGCGATTTCGTCGAAATTTTCGACCCACAGGGTATCTGAGCATTGTGCTCTTGGTAATTTTCCAAAAATTTTCCCCTCCCCAAAAATGGCGGCCATTTTGAATTTTCGAATTTTTGGCAAAAATGGCAAAACACTAATTTGCTTCTATCTCCTTAACCGTGCGAGATAGAGCGATTTCGTCGAAATTTTCGACCCACAGGGTATCTAAGGAATGCAATCTTTGCAATTTTCCAAAAATTTTCCCCTCCCCAAAAATGGCGGCCATTTTGAATTTTCGAATTTTTGCCAAAAATGGCAAAACACAAATTTGCTTCTATCTCCTTAACCGTGCCAGATAGAGCGATTTCGTCAAAATTTTCGACTCACAGGGTATCTGAGCATTGTACTCTTGGTAATTTAAAAAAAATTTTCCCCTCCCCAAAAATGGCGGCCATTTTGAATTTTCGAATTTTTGCCAAAAATGGCAAAACACAAATTTCCTCCTATCTCCTTAACCGTGCCAGATAGAGCGATTTCGTCAAAATTTTCGACCCACAGGGTATCTGAGCATTGTACTCTTGGTAATTTTTAAAAAATTTTCCCCTCCCCAAAAATGGCGGCCATTTGAATTTTCGAATTGTTGCCAAAAATGGCAAAACACTAATTTGCTTCTATCTCCTTAACCGTGCGAGATAGAGTGATTTCGTCGAAATTTTCGACCCACAGGGTATATAAGGAATGCAATCTTTGCAATTTTCAAAAAATTTTCCCCTCCCCAAAAATGGCGGCCATTTTGAATTTTCGAATTTTTGCCAAAAATGGTAAAACACAAATTTGCTTCTATCTCCTTAACCGTGCGAGATAGAGCGATTTCGTCGAAATTTTCGACCCACAGGGTATCTAAGGAATGCAATCTTTGCAATTTTCCAACAAATTTTCCCCTCCCCAAAAATGGCAGCCATTTTGAATTTTCGAATTTTTGCCAAAAATGGCAAAACACAAATTTGCTTCTATCTCCTTAACCGTGCGAGATAGAGCGATTTCGTCGAAATTTTCGACCCACAGGGTATCTAAGGAATGCAATCTTTGCAATTTTCCAAAAAATTTTCCCCTCCCCAAAAATGGCAGCCATTTTGAATTTTCGAATTTTTGCCAAAAATGGCAAAACACAAATTTGCTTCTATCTCCTTAACCGTGCGAGATAGAGCGATTTCGTCGAAATTTTCGACCCACAGGGTATCGAAGAAATGCAATCTTTGCAATTTTCCGAAAAATTTTCCCCTCCCCAAAAATGGCGGCCATTTTGAATTTTCGAATTTTTGCCAAAAATGGCAAAACACAAATTTGCTTCTATCTCCTTAACCGTGCGAGATAGATCGATTTCATCAAAATTTTCGACCCACAGGTATTTCAGCATTGTATTCTTGGCAATTTAAAAAAAAATTTCCCGTCCCCTAAAATGGCGGCCATTTTGAATTTTCAAATTTTTGTCAAAAATGGCAAAACACAAATTTGCTTCTATCTCCTTAACCATGCGAGATAGAGCGATTTCGTCGAAATTTTCAACCCACAGGGTATCTAAGGAATGTAATCTTTGCAATTTTCAAAAAATTTTCCCCTCCCCAAAAATGGCAGCCATTTTGAATTTTCGAATTTTTGCCCAAAATGGAAAAACACAAACTGGCCTTAACCGTGCAAAATAGAGTTATTTCGTTGAAATGTTCGACCCATAGGGTATCTAAAAAATGTACTCTTGGCAATTTTCAAAAAAATTTCCTTTTCCCAAAAATGGCGGCCATTTTGAATTTTCAAATTTTTGCCAAAAATAGAAAAACAGGAATTTGCTTCTATCTTCTTAACCGTGCCAGATAGAGTGATTTCGTCAAAATTTTCAACCCAACCAATGCAAAAAGGCATGAAGCTGAAATAATTTACATCTACACTAACAAATATTTAAGCATCATTGATATATTTTACAAATGAAACAGGGTCTTGTAAGACTACTGTACAATTTGGGCAAAAGGTTCATGGGTGGACATTACACATGATAATGTGTGTTCTTCTATGCTATCCTGTTTCTATTCGCATCTACTATCAACAGGGCGGCCGATTTCTAGTTTCTTTTAGTATTTTATTCACATAGTTTTCTGTTAGCTATAACTGAGCAATAGCTACTTTGAGGTTTTCACAGTCGAGTAAATCGGTTATAACTTGAAAACTATTGCATTTAGAGAATTTTGTTTTACAATATGATATTCACCTACTTATCGGTCAGCTGTCACATAGTAAAGTTGTAGACCTGTAGCTTATTGTATAGCTGAGTAATAGTTACTTTGCGATTATCACTATTGAGTAAATCAGTTCTAACTTGAAAACTAATGCATTTACAGTATTTTTTTAAAATGTTATTCACCTACTTTTGGGTCACATATAACAGTAAAATTGCAGACCTGTATCTCATGGCATAGCTGAGCAATAGCTACTTTGAGGTTATCACTGCTGAGTATATAGGTTGTAACTTGAAAACTATTGCATCTACAGTATTTTGTTTAAATATATTATTCACCTACTGGTAGGTCAGCTGTAACATAGTAAAAGATTTATAGCTCATTGTATAGCCGAGCAATAGCTATTTTGAGATTATCACTGTTGAGTAAATCAGTTGTAACTTGAAAACTACTGCATTTAGAGAATTTTGTTTAAATTATTCACCTACTTATGAGTCAGGTATAGCATAGTGAAAATTGCACACCTGTAGCTCAATGCATAGCTGAGCAATAGCTACTTTCAGGTTTTCATTGTTGAGTAAATCAATTGTAACTTGAAAGTTATTTCATTTTGAGAATCTTATGTAAATAAGTTATTCACTTACTTTTTGGTCAGCTATAGCATAGTAAAATCGCCGACCTGTAGCTCATTGCATAGCTGAGCAAAAGCTACTTTGAGATTTTCACTGTTGAGTAAATCTGTTATAACTTGAAAACTATTGCATTTCGAATATTTTCTTTGAATATGTGATTCACCTACTTTTGTATCAGCGATAACATGGTAAACTTGCAGACCTGTTAGCTACTTTGAGGTTATCACTGTTCAGTAAATTGTTTGCAACTCGAAAACGATTGCACTTAGAGAAATTCGTTTAAATATGTCATTCAGGTAGTTTTGAACCAGCTATAACGTAGTAAAATTTCAGACCTGTAGCTCATGGCATAGCTGAGCAATAGCTACTTCCAGGTTCTCAATGTTGAGTAAATCAGTTGTAGCTTAAAAACCATTGCATTTACACTACTTCCTGTAAATAGGTTCTTCACCTACTTTTCGGTCAGCTATAACAGCTATAATTCAAAAACTATTCCATTTAGAGTATTTCATTTTAATATGTTATTCACATACTTTTTGGTCAGCTATAACATAGTAAAATTGCACACGTGTAGCTCATTGCATAGCTGAGCAATAGCTACTTTGAGGTTTTCACTGTTCAGTAAATTAGTTGTATCTTGTAAACTATTGCATTTGGAGGATTTTGTTTAAATGTGTTTTTCATCTACTTTTGAATCAGCTATAACATAGTAAAATTACAGATGTGTAGCTCGTGGCATAGCTAAGCAATAGCTATTTTCAGGTTCTCACTGTTAAATAAATCGGTTGTAACCTGAATACTATTGCATTCACAGTATTTTGTTTCAATATGTTTTCCACCTACATTTTACTCAAACATGGTACTTTGGAGTGCCATTTGCAGGGTACAGTTTTCGTGTCCTTGTCTTCCTTCACTTCTACTCTAAAACTCAAGACACACAGTCACCTGACACAGAGCCCGTTCATGGGCACTGATTGGTTGTTTTTTGGTTACCAGACTTTCATGAATGAGTACGCATTTCATCACAGAGATTAAGCAGCAATGGGCTACATTAGTACTTGGATGGGTGACTGAGTTCTAGGCCAGGTATTGGATCTATCTGACTCTGAATTTGTTTTTATCGCCAGACTCATAAATTCTAGTTTGCTACTCTTGTCTCTGATGGCTTTGAAGCTCACACATGTAGACTGAAAAACTTTTCGGCCTTGTTCAACTCACAGGTTTGAGAATGAAGTCATTGACTTGCAACATGGCAATTATTTCACCGCATGCTTTTATTTGATCCAGCCAAAGTTTTTGACTTCTAAGTAAGGCATCAACTTCTCTAAAAACTAGAACACCAAGCAAGTTGTGACTGAAGTTCATAAATCAAGAGTTACTTTATAATCGGGCAATTCTGCACGTTACATATGTTCCCAGGGTTCCAACATCCTTGAAAATCCTTGAAAAAAAATGCTTCATTTTCAAGGCCTTGAAAGTCCTTGAATTTGGCCAAAATTGAATAAAATCCTTGAAAGTCCTTGAAATTTGTTATTGCTCAACTTCTGCATCTGCATCATCTATAATTTTACGGTATGGCAAACTCAGCTAAGCAAGTATGATCTGAGATGTGTTAACTGGTATTGTCCTAATGAGTCTATAAAATCTTAAAATCATGTGACAATAAAGAATTTTGTGGGAGGAACGGATGGCTAGAAGGGGAAGCAAAGGAGCCCGTGCCTTAAAATATATCCTTGAGAATTGTTGTTGACCTTGAAAATCCTTGAAAAGACCTTAATTTCAGTTGATCAAAAGTCTGTGGGAACCCTGCCTTCCACTGAGCTGTTTTAAGAAATTGGCATCTTTATTATCTCCCGCCCGGTGCGCTGGCAGGAGATTAAAATTTGCACCATGTGTGTGCGTGCGTGTGTAAAGCAGTTTTCTCTGAAACTACTACAGTTACACATTTTTGGTAAATTACTTGCCGTAATGAATTTTTACGCTCTTCAATATTTTGGGGGTTTGGTGAACTTTGGCCTACTTTTGAGTGAGTAATAGCACTTTTACCTAATATAATTATATGACTTATAACTCTCAAACTATTGCATTTAGAGTATTTTGTTCCAGTATGTTCTTCAGCTACTTTCTCCACAGCTACAACATGGTCAGTACTTTGGAAGTGTATCTCCATAGCTGAGTAATAGCTACTTTGTCAATTTTTAATGATAACCATAATGAGTAAATGGCTTGTATCTTCAAAACTATTGCAGCTACACAATTTCTCTCAAATATGTTTTTCATCTGTTTTTTGTGAACTGTAACATATTGCAAATTTAATAAGTAAATTAAATTTTTATAAGTTAATACCTATCCAATGGACAATTGCTTTACCGGTCGGCGCAACCGGTCCTGCCAAACGCCAAAAAAAGACGTCCTGTATATGATACCGGCAGGACCGGTCAGTAGTGTGCATTCGCTAGGTGGCGCATCATACTTGCTTCCTGTCTAGACAGAGTGACGTCTGTTCATCTTTATCATTGTCTAAACAGATTTAGGCCCCTAGTAAGCTGGTAGCGGGGTTGGTTGGGAGGCCCTTGCCTGTCCATTGGATAGGGTATTAACTTATAAAAATTTCATTTACTTATTAAATTTGCAATTTTATTGTGTTAATACATCCTATCCAATGGACAATTGCTGAATAACTACCGCTTGGTCGGAGGGTAAGCTACTAGGGACTTATGTGAACTCATAAATGATAAGAAAATTCCCTCAGGCCTAGGTTGACTTTTAGTCAGGAAACCTGTAGGCCTATGGTCGGATACCAGTGCCCGGTTGCCGGGTGTATACCGACGTTACCCCCCCACTTTTAAACAGACCTGCTCTGAGGTAGGGGAAGAGAGGGATGGGTTCAGTCCCAGAAGGCAATAACCTCCCGAAGGAAGGCATGTAGTTAGTTCCATGAACTATTAACACTACATACAGTCCAACCTGCTTAAGCAACCACCTGCGAAGAGCAACCACCTGCAAAGAGCAACCACCCTGGAAAACCACAAAGGCATTTTACATTAATTTGAACCTGCGAAGAGCAACCACCTGCTACCTGCAACCAGCAACCACCCTTTTTATGTCCCACAGGAGCTCTGAACCTGTGAAGAGCAACCACCCTTTCCTTTCAAAAAATCCCAATTTACTATTCATGATTTATTTTTCTAACTTTCAGCAGGTCATTGCACATAGATATAACATTCATACTATCATTATAATAAACATAACTATTCTTTAAAATTACCTTACTTTGTACATGTGTGTACATACAATCTATGTGCATACCTTTTTTTCATTTTATACACTGAAGTTTTCAGGGCAGTTTTCTAAGCCATTATCTTAAAAACAATCTGTTAAACAAACATGTTAAAGAGTTATCATCAGATCATGTACTTTCAAGTTATTGTATCCTCGGACGAAAGTCGGGGATACTTAGGATTCAGTACGGTCACACCGCTGTCGCCGCCGCCGCAGAGGTTTCCTTTTGGATGCGATAACTTAGAAAATATTTTAGTTAGAACTTTCAAATTTGGTATGTGGGTATATATGGGCAATGCCACGAACGCTATTTTTTTGTGACCTTGACCTTCAATCTCAAGGTCACTGGTGGCCTCTTAAAGGTCAGATTTTGGCCATTTTTTCACTTTTTGGCCCAGTTCTCCTATACAGAAAGTCAGATCATCCTATGGCTGGTATATATAATACATATATATGTCCTCTGTAAGCATGCAGAAATTTGACCTTGAAGCTCTTCATTGAAGGTCATCCACTGACCGCCGAAGTACCTGACCGAGGGTCATTTTTGGCCTTTTTGGAGATATTTTCACACTTAATGCTGACTATATTGCATGGAAACTATTGAAAATGGCTTTGGAGGTTGAGTACATGATGTACTTCTACCATCCAGGCTTACTGGTTACAGATCTTCATTTAAGGTCATCCACTGACCGCCAAAGTACCTGACCAAGGGTCATTTTTGGCAAATTTGGAGATATTTTCACACCTAATGCTGACTATATTGCATGGAAACTATTGAAAATGGCTTTGGAGGTTGAGTACATGATGGACTTCTACCATCCAGGCTTACTGGTTACAGATCTTCATTTAAGGTCATCCACTGACCGCCAAAGTACCTGACCGAGGGTAATTTTTGGCCCTCTATTTGTTTGTTTGTTTGTGAACAAGATAACTCAAAAACTGACAGATGGATTTTGATAAAATTTTCAGGATATGTCCAAAATGGTAAAAGGAAGATATGATTAAATTTTGGGAGTGATCCGGATCACTGTCTGAATCTTCTGGATCCATGAAATTTAATTTTTAAAGACAGATAACTCAAAAACTTATTGGTGCATTTTGATGAAATTTTCAGGAAATGTCCTTAATGGGACGAGGAACAAGTGATTAGATTTTGGGAGTGATCTGGATCACTGTCTGGATCATCCGGATCCAGGCTGCCAGATGTGTTTGTGTACAATATAGCTCAAAAACTTATGGATGGTTTTTGATGAAATTTTCAGGATATGTCTGAAAAGGTAAAAGGATGAAATGGTTGAATTTTGGAAGTGATCCGGATCACTATATGGATCTTCTGGATCCATGAAATGTAATTTTTAAAGACAGATACCTCAAAAAGTTATGGATGGATTGTGATGACATTTTCAGCAAATGACCTAAATGGTACAAGGAACAAGTGATTACATTTTTGGAGTGATCTGGATCACTGTCTGGATCATCTGGATCCAGGCTGCAACATAATTTTAGGATGAATTTTGATGATATTTTTAGGATATGTTACAAATGGTAAAAGGAAGAAGTGGTAAAAGGAAGAAATGGTTCAATTTTGCGAGTGATCTAGACCACTATCTGGATCTTCTGGATCCATGAAATATAATTTTTAAAGACAAATAGCTCAAAAAGTCATGGGTGGATTTTGATGAAATTTTCAGGAAATGTCCTAAATGGGACAAGGAACAAGTGATTAGATTTTGGGAGTGATCTGGATCATCTGGATCCAGGCTGCCAGATGTGTTTGTGTACAAGATAAATCAAAAACTTATGGAAGGATTTTGATGAAATTTTCAGGATATGTCTGAAAAGGTAAAAGGATGAAATGATTGAATTTTGGAAGTGATCCGGATCACTATATGGATCTTCTGGATCCATGAAATGTAATTTTTAAAGACAGATACCTCAAAACGTTATGGATGAATTGTGATGACATTTTCAGCAAATGACCTAAATTGTGCGAGGAACAAGTGATTAGATTTTGGGAGTGATCTGGATCACTGTCTGGATCATCTGGATCTAGGCTGCCAGATGTGTTTGTGTACAATGTAGCTGAAAAACTTATGGACGGATTTTGGTGAAATTTTCGGGATATGTCTGAAAAGGTAAAAGGATGAAATGGCTGAATTTTGGAAGTGATCTGGATCACTATATGGATCTTCTGGATCCATGAAATGTAATTTTTAAAGACAGATACCTCAAAAAGTTATGGATGGATTGTGATGACATTTTCAACAAATGACCTAAATGGTACAAGGAGCAAGTGATTACATTTTTGGAGTGATCTGGATCATCTGGATCCAGGCTGCAACAGAATTTTAGGATGAATTTTGATGATATTTTTAGGATATGTTAGAAATGGTAAAAGGAAGAGGTGGTAAAAGGAAGAAATGATTCAATTTTGCGAGTGATCTGGACCACTATCTGGATCTTCTGGATCCATGAAATATAATTTTAAAGACAAATAGCTCCAAAAGTCATGGGTGGATTTTGATGAAATTTTCAGGAAATGTCCTAAATGGGACAAGGAACAAGTGATTAGATTTTGGGAGTGATCTGGATCATGTGGATCCAGGCTGCCAGATGTGTTTATGTACAAGATAAATCAAAAACTTAAGGATGGATTTTGATCAAATTTTGAGGATATGTCTGAAAAGGTAAAAGGATGAAATGATTGAATTTTGGAAGTGATCCGGATCACTATATGGATCTTCTGGATCCATGAAATGTAATTTTTAAAGACAGATACCGCAAAAAGTTATGGATGGATTGTTTCAGCAAATGGCCTAAATAGTACAAGGAACAAGTGATTACATTTTTGGAGTGATCTGGATCACTGTCTGGATCATCTGGATCCAGGCTGCCACATAATCTTGGGATGAACTTTGATATTTTTAGGATATGTTACAAATGGTAAAAGGAAGAAGTGGTAAAAGGAAGAAATGATTCAATTTTGCGAGTGGTCTGGACCACTATCTGGATCTTCTGGATCCAAGAAGTGTAATTTTTAAAGACAAATAGCTCAAAAAGTCATGGATGGATTTTTATGAAATTTTCAGGAAATGTCTTAAATGGGACAAAGAACAAGTGATTAGTTTTTGGGAGTAATCTCCATCACTGTCTGGATCATGTGGATCCAGGCTGCCACATGTGTTTGTGTACAAGATAACTAAAAAACTTATGGACGGATTTTGATGAAATTCTTAGAATATGTCTGAAAAGGTAAAAGGATGAAATGATTGAATTTTGGAAGTGATCCGGATCACTATATGGATCTTCTGGATCCATGAAATGTAATTTTTAAAGACAGATATAAGTGAAAGAACTAGTGATTAGCTTTTGGGAGTAATCTGGTACTATGGAGAATCCTGACCTGGTGCTCCAGGAAACAGGCTCAAGACCGACATATTCACTCCTTAACTATGTCCCGTCCGGGGATACACTGCGTCGAGACGCAATCTCTAGTTATCTTTGCTAACAAGTTTTATTGGAGTGGGGTGTTTGTTTGTATATAGGATTACTCATGAATAGGTTGTGTCAGTAGTAACTGGACAGTGGACTAACAACCCCACTATTGTGCTTCACCTCAATGGCAATTAGAAATCCCCTAGAAGTGACTCTAGGTTGTATGTTTTTGTGTACAGCTCACTCCTGTGTTACCTTCATAGCCTTCATCACATATACTCATACTATCAACAGTTAATTTTAAACTATCAAAGGACATTAAAACTCTAGTTTTACTGATATTTTTAAATTCAGTTTTAAAAAGTGTTCATTTTACCATCATACAAATAAGAAGCAAATTAATATAAATCATCTTCTGAAATGTAGTCTTCAGTCCAGTTCTGAAAGTATAATTCTTAACACTTTCAATGTACCTTAGTTACCTAATTTACATATAAATTTGTTAACAAGTAGCTTAATGTATCATATTCCTCATACAAAATACTCTTGCTAGTAAATGTCAAAAATCCTTTAATATCATAGATGTTTGGTTTGTAACACATAGGGATAGAGTACACATAACTCTGACTCATGACCCCAATAACTGAACCTGCGAAGAGCAACCACCTGCAAAGAGCAACCACTTTTGCATTTTCCCCTGGGTGGTTGCTCTTCGCAGGTTCGACTGTATATACAAATCTCAATATAAGGGCTAATTGTGGATCTGCTGAGCAGCCACTACTTGGCCCAATTGAAGGGGCTCTGAACCAGCCCAAGCCACATCCTTCAAATAGAACTGTGTGAAGGTGTTATGTTACTTCCAGTGGCCGGCTGAAAATTGTTCTGAGGAGACTCCCAACTGGAATGCCTTAGAAGCAGCAAGGGGCCCTGACAACATGGGCTTTAACCTGATGTAGGGTGAGGCCTCCTGACCAGAGCTCATAACATAGGATCACAGTTGTTTGATCCATGGGGAGATAGTAGCAGGTGAGATGTCTTGTCAAAACCTTTCTAAAGGGAGACAGACTAACTCATTATTCTGTTTGAGATCCTGTCCCAATAAGTAGCACAGTACTCTGAACAGACACAGGACCTATCAGACTTGAGGGATTTATCCAGAGTTGGGACCAGGGTTGGTATAACCACTTGGGTCACTGTCCGGACTCTCCTTGGCCAGCTTTGGAAAAAAGGCTGGGTGCTGGGTACAAAGACACCTTTGACCAGTCTGACTGGTGTCTGATGTTTTTGTTTTGCCAAACATGGATCTCACTCCTGTGTTTGCCAGAACCCAGGGTCAAGAGGAAAACAGTCTTGAAGGTCAATGCTTCAAGGCCTCTTTAAGGGGTTCCAATGGAGCCTTGCCAATTGGTGCAACACCAGGGGGAGGTTCCAGGAGGGGATGCCCCTCCGACCCTTAGGCCTGTCTCTGTAAACTGTCCAAGAGACGAGCAAGATTCTCATTGTGCTGAAAATTATTGGTGAATTACCCAGTTGTCAGCAATGACTGATCTGGTTGATCATCTTTGAGGGGCCTCAATTCATACTGCCACTGCCTCAGAGAATCCCTGCTCCTTGATTGCTGAGGCTCTAGGAGCCATGTATGCAGATCTAATCTTGACAGATTCCTGTGAGGAGTCTGATTAAATGGTTGAGAGAGCAGGTTGGACAGGTACCAAGGAATCTGACTTGACATGATCAAGAGATCCCAGAACCAGACATGTTGGGCCACTTTGGAGCAGTCAGAGTGATTCCCCTGCATGGGTAGTCCTGCAACTTCACCACTTGCCCAAGATGGCTACCAGTGGGAAGGCATATGGGTCCAGATCCTCCCATGGCAGATTAATTGTATCATGGTCTGTATTGGGGGATCTGGCCCCGGTGATACAAGTTGAGACAGTTTGTTGTTGAGCCAGGTGGCAAAAACAGACCCACTTAGGGCTGGTGCCACCAGAAGCATATTGTTTGGAAAACCTCTGACAGGAAGGACCATTCTGTCTGCTCTATCTAGTTTGCGTGAGACTGGATAGCTTGTCTGCTATGACATTCAGCCGCCTGGAATGTGTCGGGCTAGAGTCACCTGTTTCCTGGAATACCAGGTCAGGATTCTCCCTAGTAGGACACAAAGAGGGCCTGACTTCACCCCCCCCCCTTTCTTCATACAGGCAACCACTGTTGTGTTGTCTGTAGTTATGACAGCAATATTGTTCAACCAGAGGGCTTGGAATTCTTTAAGGGCCAAATGACCGCCTTAGTTCCAGATAGTTTAATGTGTAACCTGCTTCTGGAAGGGACCAGGTTCCCCTTGCAGTGTGTTCTCCTAAGTGAGAACCCCACCCTTCTTGATGCATCTGTAAGGATTGAAGAGCATATTTAGCGGGTGTAATGGTTGATCCTGAAGCACATTGTCTTCCTGCAGCCACCATTTAAGATGGGGGTGGAGGGAACTGGGGTCACCTTTTCTAGTGATTCTGGTACCCTCCAGCTGTTCTTCTAGTGCCACTTTATCGGCCTCATGTGGAGGTGAACTAGGTGCACTTGCTTCTCTATGGCTGTCAGTATCCCTATCAGGGGCATCAGCTGTTAGACCGGGCATGTAGGTCCGGGGAGAAGTTTCTGGATAAGCATTCAAGGTCTACCAATGCTCTAGGGTGGGTCTGACCTTACACTCTTCCAAGCTAACTGGAAGCCTACTACGTGGAAGACTTGCTCGAGGTCCAGTTCTAATTTTTCAAGTTTACTATTCAAACTTACTCCTGACACTGAGTTCCTAGAGACTGTGTATGCTGGAGACAGGCTTGGTGGGAACTGGCTTTGACCAACCAGTCGTACTGGTGGATTGTGGTACTTTGTAATGCCATAGTTAGACCTCCTTCGCCACCACCGAGAGAAGACTCCCATTGTACTGTGAACAGACCAAAGGGGAGTGACTGAACTGGTGGGGAAGACCCTGGACATGAAAAACTCCGGTACTTCCTTGTTGGTGGAAAGGAGTGAGGGAGTAGGGAACCTTGAAGTTATCCACTCCCCTTGCTGAAGAGAGGTTAATATGGTTCTCAATGTTTTCCAATCTGAATTATTCAGGGTACTGGGCCACTTCTCCTACCTGGAGATCTGATCAAGACGGTCATTTCCGGAAGGTGAGGGTGTAGCCTTCCTGGGAGATTTCTTATGAACTTAGGCTAGCCCCTAGGACGGCCCAAGTTTTGAGCAGGCAGATTTAGCCAAAAACAGTGTCAACACTGGTGACAGGCTAGACCTCACTGATTCACATAGCCATTTATAACATCGGTGACCCCTGGTCTGATTAACATATATTTTTCCCATTGCTTGAGTTTTGAAAACTGGCAAAACGGTTTATAATCTTGAGGGGGAAAACTGAGCTTGCAAACTCAGGCCCCCTTGTGGCAGCTGACACTGGTCACAGGCTGGGTAAAAAGGCAAACTGGATGGCCAGTCTAATAGGTGTGAGTTCTGATAAGGGGAGGTTGACTGGTAGTTGTTGGACAAGTCTTGCGTGACAGCCTTCCTCTTATCTATAGCCACTGTCTGACCAGCTAGGTCCTGAAAAGCTAGGCTGGCTGACTGGTTCGGTAGATTGACAGACATTTCACCGGGACCAGTGACTGGTCCAAGAATTCCTCTTTAACCGGTTTCCTTAGGCAGCCACTGGTTGGCCTAAACAGCTAATTGGACCCTTAAAGAACTTTTGCTGGTCTGTTAGTCAGTCCTGGAGACCTGCCCAGTACCAGGCCCTAAACGGTTATACATGAAGCAATGCTCTGTAACCGGTTCCTGGTGGCTCCACAGTTCTGCATAAACTCACTGGAGTTGGCAGAACTGAACTACTTCTTAGCAGGGATAGGCTCATATGAAGCAGCCTTCTTCCTGTCCACAGTGGTGGTTCAGCAGCTTTTCTCTGCAACCAACAATCTCTGTAACTGGTCAAACCGGTAGGTTGGTCTCTCTGTAACCAAAGTTTTCTGGGAGAAAGCTCTGTGACCAAAGAATTGGGGCAGCACAGGTCTGTACCTGGTTACTTCACCAGTATCTGTAGTTCTTGTGAAGCAACTGTCACTGAAGATTGTGTAAGCCGGCACCCGGTCGGTGGGCTCTGTAACCGGTTGGTTAAAGGAATTTTTCTGAAGAAACTTCCTGTCCAACTAACTTGTCACCATCAATTCTCTGTAACCGGTGAACTTGTTGTCAGCACTGGATTTGAAGCTGGTTTCTTGCCAGTAAGGATGGGAACAGCAGATTTCTCTGTAACTGGCAATACTCTGTAACTGGTAGACCTGCTGTCCTCACTTGACTTGTTCACTGTAGCTGCCTTCTTGCCAGCAATGGTGGGAATAGCAGGTTTCTCTGTAACCGGTAATTCTCTGTAACGGGTAGCCCTGCTGTGTCACCAGCAACTCTCTGTAACCAGTAATCCTGTCTAACCGGTAGCCCTTGCTGGATCTCTGTGACCACAACCGGCAGTCTGAACAGGACTGGTACCGGTCCAAAATTCTGCACTGGGGAGATAAGGGTCTCAATGGTCACAGCAACTTCTGGTGGATGAACCCTCTGAGCAGCCTCACAGGTGGTCTGAACAAGACTGGAACCGGCACCCCCAACAGTCACACCAGAGGACAGGCCACTGGTGGAAGTTCCAGGATCACTGGCTGATCACTGGTAACCACTGAAGGGGCTTTCTTCACAGGACCACAGGAACAGCACCCACCAGTAGTCTGAACAGAACTGGTACCGGTAAAACAGCCATCAATTCTTGCTAGCTAGCAGGGGACCCCACCAGTAGTCTGAACAGACTGGAACCGGCAAAACTCATCACTAGGAGTCCCCACCGGTAGTCTGAACAGAACTGGTACTGGTAAAACACACCATCACTTCTTGCTAGCTAGCAGGGGACCCCACCGATAGTCTGAACAGACTGGTACCGGCAAAACTCATCAGTAGGGATCCCCACCGGTAGTCTGAACAGAACTGGTACCGGTAAAACTCATCACTTCTTGTCAGCTGAACCAGTCACACTTGGGGATCTGCTTGCCGGTAGTTGTGTTGAGATCTGTGAAGTCACATGACCGGCACTTCAAAAAATAGCAGATTTCTGTGACCACTTGTCATCTAATTCTTCAGGCCAACAGACGAGTTGCTGGATTTATTCTTGCCAGTTAAAAGTGGCTGTTGAGGAATAAATGGTCTTCTTCTGATAAAAACTTCTGTTGAAAACATGATTCCTCCATTGTTGAATGCGTATCACGTGACCAGGTCCGTGTCACATGACAAGCATAAGCTGGAAGTGATGACGTCAGACGATGCATTCTTCTTTTCTTCTAATTTCTTCTCGTTGACATACACGCAGTGTTACTCGACTACGTAGAATTAAATGGAAGGTGAATCGTGGAAATATAGACTTCTGTTCAGAAGAAGGAATGCTGCAGGGACGACACACGAGCTCTCACCCACGGCTAGTCCCAACGACAAGTACAAAGAAAATCTTCAAAAACTGGCTATAAAATGCTGGTTACTGCCTCATTTAAGTCCTGGAGAGGCCAGGATATGAAAGTAGCACAATATTTATATTTCAGATGAAAATAAGCTTTAAATTCGTAGAAAAATCCATCTTTTCTTCAAACTTCGAAAACATGTCTGCACACTACATGCCCCAAATGACAAAGATGAACTGACGTCACTCTGTCTAGACAGGAAGCAAGTATGATGCGCCACCTAGCGAATGCACACTACTGACCGCTCCTGCCGGTATTATATACAGGACGTCTTTTTCTGGTGTTTGGCGGGACTGGTTCTGCCAACCGGTAAAGCAATTGTCCATTGGATACGTAGGATGTATTAATGCAATAAAATTTTAGTTTCACAACTGTTGCTCAATGTACAAGTGACTAATGGCTACGTAAGAGATAGAGTGATTTCGAGCAAATTTTGGACCCACAGGGTAGTACAGGAGTATCTTGTGCCTAGGGGAAAAATTTCAATTTTCGCCACTTTTGGTGGCCATCTTGGGTTTTAGCGGAAAATGAAAAAGTGTGAATATCTCGAAAACCGTAAGAGATAGAGTGATTTCGAGCGAATTTTTGATCCAAAGGGTAGTACAAGAGTATCCTATGCAAAGGGGAAAAATTTCAATTTTCGCCACTTTTGGTGGCAATCTTGGATTTAAGCGGAAAATGAAAAAGTGTGAATATCTCAACAAGAGGAGAGTGGCCGTGAATGGGCACTGTGTCAGCTGACTGAGTGTTTTTGATTTGTGAAGGTAATAATGAGAGGAAAGCATAATTATCAGGGAAACTGCTGTACAGAAGTACAGTAAATGGTAATTGAACAGCATGTTCAAAAGAAATTCTGAACCTGACAGAAGAAAAGGACAAAAAAGTTGTTCCCTGCAAATGGTATTATAAAGGAAAGTAACAAGGTAACTGTTTAAGTGTAAAGAGTAGGTTAAAACATATTTAAAGAAATACTGCAAATGCAGTATCCTCGTACGACCTTGAAGAACGGGTCCACGGTCAAATCCAACCACACCAAAAGATTCCCAGCCCATGATTTCCTATAGGATGGTTTACCATCCCAAACCTCTAGAACCAATAATAAGCAATTTATAGGCACTTTTAAGTTTTGCTATCTTTGTTTGACTTTGAAGGAGGGGTCCAAGGTCAAATCCGACCACACCAAATGATTCCCAGCCCATGATTTCCTGTAGGTTGGTTTACCATCCCAAACCTGTAGGACCAATAACAAGCGAGTTATAAGCAATTTTAAGTTTGGCTATCCTCAACTGACCTTGAAGGAGGGGTCCAAGGTCAAATCTGACCACACCAAAAGAATCCCAGCCCATGATTTCCTATATGTTGTTTTACCATCCCAAACCTCTAAGACCAATAATAAGCGAGTTATAAGCACTTTTAAGTTTGGCTATCCACGTTTGACCTTGAAGAAGAGGTCCAAGGTCAAATCGGACCACATCAACAGATTCCCAGCCCTTGATTTCCTATATGTCTGTTTACCATTCCAAACCTCTAGGACCAATAATAAGTGAGTTATAAGCAAAGTAGCTATTACTCAGCTGTGCAATGAGCTACATGTCTGAATTTTTACTATATTATAGCTGACCCAAAAGTAGGTGAACAACATATTTAAGCAAAATGCTGTAAATGCAATAGTTTTCAAGTTACAACTGATTTACTCAATAGTGAGAACCTGAAAATAGCTATTGCTCAGCTATGCCATGAGCTATAGGTCTGTAATTTCACTATGTTATAGCTGACCCAAAAGTAGATGAACAACATATTTTAACAAAATACTCCAAATGCAATATTTTTCAAGTTACAATTGATTTACTCAACAGTCAGTACCTGAAAATAGCTATTGCTCAGTTGTGCCATGAGCTACATGTCTGTAATTTCACTATATTATAGCTGACCCAAAAGTAGCTGAATAACATACTTACACAAATTTCTGTAAATGCAATAGTTTTCAAGTTATAAATGATTTACTCAACAGTGATAACCTCAAAGTAGCTATTACTCAGCTATGCCATGAGCTACAGGTCTGAAATTTTACTATGTTATAGCTGACCCAAAAGTAGCTGAATAACGTATTTACACAAATTTCTGTCAATGCAATAGTTTTCAAGTTATAAGTGATTTACTCAACAGTGATGACCTCAAAGTAGCTATTACTCAGCTATGCAATGAGCCACAGGTCTGGAATTTTACTATGTTATAGCTGACCCCAAAATAGGTGAATAACATATTGAAACAAAATACTCTAAATGCAATACTTTTCAAGTTATAAGTGATTTACTCAACAGTGATAACCTAAAAGTAGCTATTACTCAGCTATGCCATGAGCTATAGGTCTGTAATTTCACTATGTTATAGCTGACCCAAAAGTAGGTGAACAACATATTTTAACAAAATACTCCAAATGCAATATTTTTCAACTCACAACTGATTTACTCAACATACAGTACCTGAAAGTAGCTATTGCTCAGCTGTGCCATGAGCTACAGGTCTGTAATTTCACTATGTTATAGCTGACCCAAAAGTAGCTGAATAACATACTTACACAAATTTCTGTAAATGCAATAGTTTTCAAGTTATAAATGATTTACTCAACAGTGATAACCTCAAAGTAGCTATTACTCAGCTATGCCATGAGCTACAGGTCTGAAATTTTACTATGTTATAGCTGACCCAAAAGTAGCTGAATAACGTATTTACACAAATTTCTGTCAATGCAATAGTTTTCAAGTTATAAGTGATTTACTCAACAGTGATGACCTCAAAGTAGCTATTACTCAGCTATGCAATGAGCCACAGGTCTGGAATTTTACTATGTTATAGCTGACCCCAAAATAGGTGAATAACATATTGAAACAAAATACTCTAAATGCAATACTTTTCAAGTTATAAGTGATTTACTCAACAG
The DNA here is from genome assembly GCA_964017235.1 of Sabellastarte sp. h YS-2021. Classification (NCBI taxonomy): domain Eukaryota; kingdom Metazoa; phylum Annelida; class Polychaeta; order Sabellida; family Sabellidae; genus Sabellastarte; species Sabellastarte sp. h YS-2021. Next base: position 55,473,215 of record OZ024927.1, on the reverse strand, counting down.
TGATAACCTAAAAGTAGCTATTACTCAACTATGCCATGAGCTATAGGTCTGTAATTTCACTATGTTATAGCTGACCCAAAAGTAGGTGAACAACATATTTTAACAAAATACTCCAAATGCAATATTTTTCAACTCACAACTGATTTACTCAACATACAGTACCTGAAAGTAGCTATTGCTCAGCTGTGCCATGAGCTACAGGTCTGTAATTTCACTATGTTATAGCTGACCCAAAAGTAGCTGAATAACGTATTTACACAAATTTCTGTAAATGCAATTGTTTTCAAGTTATAAGTGATTTACTCAACAGTGATAACCTCAAAGTAGCTATTACTCAGCTATGCCATGAGCTACATGTCTGAAATTTTACTATGTTATAGCTGACCCAAAAGTAGGTGAACAACATATTTAAGCAAAATACTGTAAATGCAATAGTTTTCAAGTTACAACTGATTTACTCAGTAGTGAGAACCTGAAAATAGCTATTGCTCAGCTATGCCATGAGCTATAGGTCTGTAATTTCACTATGTTATAGCTGACCAAAAAGCAGGTGAACAACATATTTTAACAAAATACTCCAAATGCAATATTTTTCAAGTTACAACTGATTTACTCAACAGTCAGTACCTGAAAATAGCTATTGCTCAGTTGTGCCATGAGCTACAGGTCTGTAATTTCACTATGTTATAGCTGACCCAAAAGTAGCTGAATAACATATTTACACAAATAGTTTTCAAGTTATAAGTGATTTACTCAACAGTGATAACCTCAAAGTAGCTATTACTCAGCTATGCCATGAGCCACAGACCTGAAATTTTACTATGTTATAGCTGACCCCAAAATAGGTGAATAACATATTGAAACAAATACTCCAAATGCAATAATTTTCAAGTTATCAGTGATTTACTCAACAGTGATAACCTAAAAGTAGCTATTACTCAGCTATGCCATGAGCTACAGGTCTGAAATTTGACTATGTTATAGCTGACCCAAAAGTAGCTGAATAACATATTTATACGAAATTCTCTAAATGCAATAGTTTTCAAGTTACAAGTGATTTTACTCAAGATGGTAGTTACTGAAAAGCCCAAAAGTAGCTATTACTCACTTAGCTATTGAGACAGACACCCAAGTTACTCACCATGTTGTAGCTATGAAAAAAGTAGCTGAATAACATATTTTAACAAAATGCTCTACATGTAACACTTTTCAAGTTATAAGTGATTTAGTGCATGATTTCATGAATTTAATGCATTAAAAATTATTAAAAAAATTTATTAAAAAAAAACTAAGAAAGATCCAGGTCCCATACTCACACAAGAGAATCTATCTCTGGCCTAGTACATATATGCAAGATATGAGAGAAATCCCTGCAATAGTCACTGAGAAAATTGTGATAAAGTGTTGAAATTTTCACACTTTTGGTGGGGGTACCTCCCTTGTAATGTCTCTAGCAAACAGACGAACAGACAGATTTGCATGCCTTGAACAATTTTTCATCCTCGATAGATAAGGTATCTTTAAAAAAAAACAGCATGTCTCTAGGCCTTGTAGTTTTGGAGAAGAAGTTGTTCACGCGGACGCGGACGCGTACGCCCACGCCGCAGAGTGACGACATAATGTCAGCTGACTGACAAGTCAGCTGACATAAAAACCAAGGAGATAAAGCAATTTTGAGAAAATATTTGACCCGTAGCGCAGTAAAGGAGTATCCCGTGCCTAGGGAAAAAATTTCAATTTTTGCCACTTTTGGCAGCCATCTTGGATTTTAGCGGGAAGTGAATACATGTGAATATCTCGAAAACTGTAAGAGATATAGCGATTTTGAGCGAATTTTTGACCCACAGGGTAGTATAAGAGTATCCTATGCAAAGGGGGAAAATCTCAATTTTCACCACTTTTGGCGGCCATCTTGGATCTTAGTGGAAAGTAAAACATTGAAATTATCTCGGAAACGGTAAGAGATAGAGCGATTTCGAGCGAACTTTTTACCTGCAGAGTAGTACAGGAGTATCTTGGACCTAGGGGAAAAATTCCAATTTTCATCACTTTTTGCGGCCATCTTGGATTTTAGCGGAAAATGAAAAATTGTGAATATCTCGGAAATGGTAAGAGAGTGATTTCAAGCAAATTTTTGACACACAGGGTAATATAAGAGTAACCTATGCAAAGAGGGAAAATTTCTATTTTCACTACTTTTGGTGGCCATCTTGGATTTTAGCGGAAGATAAAACATTGAAAATATCTAGAAAAAGGTAAGAGATGGAGCGATTTCAAGCGAATTTTTCATCTGCAGGTAAGTACAGGAGTATCCTGTGCCTAGGAGAAAAATTTCAATTTTCGCTTTTGGCGACCATCTTGGATTTTAGTGGAAAATGAAAAATGTGAATATCTCGGGGAAACAGTATTTCTTCCCCTTTAATACTCGGCGGGAGATATACACCACGGCAGTGGTCTTGTTTCAAAAGTTTTAAAATTACAGTTTAGATTGCGGGGTGGAATTGTCTACTAACCTGTGTGATTCTGGGATGCCAAAAAAAGTTTTGTTCTAGCACATATCTCTAATTGAATGGGCCATTAAGACAAAAAGAAAGTTGATAAAAAACATGGGCCGGTTTAAAATCCAGAAAAATATGAGATAAAAGTTTATAATTCCTTCTGATTTGTGGTTTTAGTTCTAATATTTGTAGTGTTTGTAAGTGTAAAGTTTAAGATCTGCATAAACTGCTGATATTCATGTACATATTTGTATATCAATATTGTCAGCCCTGTCCCAATAATGTACCCATGACTATTTTAAGATCTGATTGTGCAAAGATAGCGTTTTGTATCAGTTTTTACCCCACAGCCCTTAAGGGCTGTCGGGGTATTATTTTCACCCATGGTGTCCGGATGGGTGGGCGGGCAGCGGGAAAAGTTTGTCCGGGCTGTATCTCAGAACCGTAAGATGTAGGAAGTTTACACTTGGTAGGGACATTGGTTAGGAGGTGTAGGTGTGCAACGTCATGGTGTGACCTTGATTTGACCTGGCCGTAGTGACCTGGAGTTCGAAAATCTTGTCCGGGCTATATCTCGGAAACCGTAAGGTGTAGGAAGTTGATACTTGGTAGGGACATTCATTAGGAGATGCAGGTGTGCAATGTCATGGTCTGACCTTGATTTGACCTTTGACCTTGCCATAGTGACCTTGACCTATAAAATCTTGTCTGGGCTATATCTCGGAAACTGTAAGGTTTAGAAAGTTGATACTTGGTAGGGACATTGGCTAGGGTGTGTAGATGTAAAACGTCATGGTGTGACCTTGATTTCACCTTTGACCTTGCTGTAGTAATCTTGACCTATAATGCCTTGTCTGGGCTATATTTTGGAAATTTATTAATTGTAGGAAGTTGATATTTGGTAGGGATATTGGTCGGGGGTTATATGTGTGCAACGTCATGGTGTGAGGAAGTTGATACTTGGTAGGGACATTGGCTAGGGTGTGTAGATGTAAAACGTCATGGTCTGACCTTGATTTGACATTGCCGTAGTGACCTTGAGTTTGAAAATCTTGTCCGGGCTATATCTCGGAAACCGTAAGGTGTGAGGAAGTTGATACTTGGTAGGGACATTGGCTAGGGGGTGTAGGTCTGCAACCCCATGGTCTGACCTTGATTTGACCTTGCCGTAGTGACCTTGAGTTTGAAAATCTTGTCCGGGCTATATCTCGGAAATTGTAAGGTATAGTAAGTTGATACTTGGTTAGGGACATTGGTTAGGAGGTGTAGGTGTGCAATGTCATGGTGTGACCTTGATTTGACCTTTGACCTTGCAGTAGTGACCTTAACCTATAAAATCTTGTCCGGGCTATATCTCGGAAACTGAAAGTGTATGAAGTTGATACTTGGTAGGGACATTGGTTAGGGGGTGTAGGTGTGCAACGTCATGATGTGACCTTGATTTGACCTTGACCTATAAACTCTTGTCCGGGCTATATCTAAAAAACCGTAAGGTGTAGGAAGTTGATACTTGGTAGGGACATTGGTTAGGGGGTGTAGGTGTGCAATGTCATGGTGTGACCTTGATTTGACCTTTGACCTTGCTGTAGTGACCTTGACCTATAAAATCTTGTCCGGGCTATATCTCAGAAACCATAAGGTGTAGGAAGTTGATACTTGGTAGGGACATTGGTTAGGGGGTGTAGGTGTGCAATGTCATGGTGTCACCTTGATTTGACCTTTGATCTGGCATATCTGATGCTATTTTATCTCTCTACAGGGATATAATACTATTTTATCTCTCTTATATCTCTCTATCCTTTTACTTGCATCTTGGTTGTCGCACCTTTAACTGTTTTACTTTTGCAACTTCCCATTGTAACAGATGGTATTGCATCAAGTGAGCCACAGGTTTTGCCCCAACTCCACATAAAAGCTTGTATTGCCACATCTGTATGTATGGGTAATATTCAAAACATTCAAACCATAATTTGACCATACAAATGAATATCAAAATGGGAGAAGTCTTAAAGCTTCATAATTTGTAGTTAACTGAATTGTCTTGTCTCAATACTTAATCTTTACATGCAGTGTCTTTCTCTTAGATGTTATGTTCTCTATTTAAACATTATTTGGACACTGACACTGCTCTGAAATTATCACTACTTCTATATGTCATGGTGTTGAAAACTATTTTCCCAGGCTGTTGGGTACGGGCATCTCTGATGCTATTTTTTCAAACTTTGTACACTTGTTAAGGTTGGCCAAAGGAAGATACCTATTTTAAGGTGACACTGAACTCTCATTAATAAAGAACTTTTGACCACTTTAAGTTTGAAATGGACCTATGACAACTTAAGTCTTCTTGGTCACAAACTTCTTGTCATAGTGACCTTGACCTACAAAATCTTATCCGGGCTATATCCCGGAAGGTGTAAGGTATAGGAAGTTGATACTTGGTAGGGACATTGGGGGATGGGTTTGTAGGTGTGTAACATAATGGTTTGTCATTGATTTGACCTTGACATCGCTGTAGTGACCTTGACATATAAAATCTTGTCTGGGCTATATCTCGGAAACTGTAAAGTGTAAGAAGCTAATACTTAGTGGAGACATTGGTTGAGAGGTGTAGGTGTGCAATGTCATGATGTGACCTTGATTTGACTTTTGATATTTTGACTTTGAACTTTAAAATTTTGTCTGGGCAATATCTCTGAAACCGTTAAGTGTAGGAGGTTGATGCTTGGTAGGGACATTGCTTAGAGGTTGTACGTGTGACCGATCATGCTGCGATCTTGATTTGAGCTTTGACCTTGTCATAGTGACCATGAGTTTTAAAATCTTGTCCAGGCTATTTCTTGGATTCCGTAAGATGTAGAACATTGACACTTGGTAGGGACATTGGTTAGGTTCTATATCTTATGGTGTTGAAAACTATTTCCCCAGGCTGTGGGGTACGGGCATCTCTGATGCTATTTTCAACGTTGTTTTGAGACTTTTAGATTTTTGTTCTCAATCCTGGAAACATATGTTGAGGAGATCTATCCAAATAAATTGTACAATGAAGGGAAATCATGGAATCTTAACATAAAAGTTTTAATGGCATTTACGCCTGAATTTTTGAAAGTACACAAGTTTCAATCAGTATAATTGTAAAATTTTTCTGGACTGATGTAATAAAACCAGATCAGATTTCTGTTCAGACCAGGCCACAGGACAGGTATTACAAAGTAGAGGATATTTACCCAACGGCTGTGTACGCTAGATCAGTTTCACTGCTAGCATACCCAACGGTTGTGTACACAAGGTCTGTTTCACAGCTAGCGTACCCAACGGTTGTATACGCTAGCAGTGATACTGGTCTAGCGTACCCAATGGTTGTGTACGAAAGATCTATATCACTGCTAGCATACCTAATGGTTGTGTACCTGCACTACTGGCATACCCAACTACCCTGCACTCAAGGCAGTGAACCCTATGTTCCCAATGGTTTTGCACCCTAGATCAATAGCATTCTTAGCGTACCCAATGGTTGTGTATGCAAGATCTATTTCATTGCTAGCCTACCCAATGGTTGTGAACGTTAGCAGTGATATCGGTCCAGCGTACCCAACGGCTGTGTACGCAAGACCCATATCACTGCTAGCATACCCAATGGCTGTGTACGTACACTAACGGCATACCCAACTATCCTGCACTCAAAGCAATGAACTTATGTTCCGAATGGTTGTGCACCCTAGATCAATAGCATTGTCAGTGTACCCAACGGTTGTGTACGCAAGATGGATTTCACTGCCAGCTTACCCAACGGTTGTTTACACTAACAGTGATATCGGTCTAGCATACCCAACGGTTCAAGTTGTGTACACAAGATCTATATCACTGCTAGCAAACCCAACGGCTGTGTATGTACACTAATGGCATACCCAACTCTCCTGTATCCAATTAAAGCACTAAGTTCTATTTCCCAAATGGTTATGTACCCTAGATTTATGTCTGTTTTGTTTGTTAGTGTACCCAAAAGCTGTGTAAGGTACTGGCATACCCAACTACCCTGTACCCAAGGCAGTAAACTCTATGTTCCCAATGGTTGTGCACCCAAGATCAATATCATTGCTGGTATACGCAGTCACAAGATCTATATCACTACTAGCGTACCCAGCAGTTGTTGTATTGGGCTAGTGTACCCAGTAGTTGTGCACACAAGATCTATATCTCTGTTACTGCAGCCAACAAATCAAGATTTTTTACAGCCTACCCAATTTCTCATTACCCAAGGCAGTATGCACTCAATGGTTGTGCACTCAATATTAGTATGTTTTATAGCAATTACTTTTTAGTCAGAAATGGGCCTAGGACCACTCTCTGAATTAAAATTATCCAGCTTAGCATGGGTTTGCTCTGTGAAACAGCAGAATAACTTGGCTATTGTTACATTTTGACGAAGGTAAAGAACATGTCAGAAATGAGCTAAGGAGGAAGTGATTAAAATTTGGGTACACTAGCAGTGATCTTGTGTACATAGCCGTTGGGTACGCTAGTGATCATATAGATCTTGCATACATAGCCATTGAGTATGCTAGACCAATATCACAATGAGCATACACAGCCGTTGGGTAAATAACCACTCCGTACAACAAAAGCTATTTCAGATGGGTTTTTTTTGGAGTGTGTGTGTGTTTTGACGGTGTACGTTGATTTCGCCACCATAGATTTTGCCACTATTTTCACAAGGTGCCACCAGGTGGGGGTGATTTTGTCACTATTTAAAAAAAATGTTCAGATTATTAAACTTTCACCCTAGGTACTATTACCCCATTTCAGAATGGTAAGGAGGATAAACAGGGACAATAAACTTTGTTTCATGGGTGATATTTATTTAATACAGTAAACTGCTATACATGTTTCAAAAGAGGCAAAAATGTAATAAAAGAAACAATAGGATTAAAAGTTAACACATCTAGCACACAAATGAAGGAACACTATAATGAAAATGTAAATTATATTAATCAAATATAAATCCAACCTAAACGTGTATGTGGAGATTTTTCCAAATTCCAAACTTTTTCCAAATGTAAACTCAATGTGGGTTTGCAGATTTTCCCTAATAATAACTGACCTACTTTATTGTTTGTTGATTCTTTGAAGTGAAATATATACATGGTTTTGCAAGAAGCCACACCTTTATTTTTATCTGACTAAACCCTTTTGGCTAACTTTTTGCCTAATTGCATCACTTTGATGTGAATTATGATCAATATGTGGTGTCGTAAGAAGCCACATCTTGATTTGTTCAGTGTGCCAGATGCACCAAGAAGCCATATCCAATTCTCTAGATAAATTGGATTTGATAGAGACAAGTATTTCATCCTAAGCTGGACTAAACAACCTTTGGTTAACTTTTTCAAGTGTTATGATTGAATATTGATTGCATTACTTTGAAGTTAAATATATGTGGTGTAGTAAGAAGCCATATCTTTATTTGTTTAGTGTGCCAGATACAGTAAGAAGCCATAACCAATTCCCCAGATAATTTGTTATTAATTAACAATATATATATATATGAATTTTTAAATAGCATGAAAATTAACATTAATTTAAAAATCTAACAAAATTATAAAAGGTGGTGAAATCATCCGGCTGTGGTAGCTAGATCAATTCCCCTGTGAAAAATATGGCGAGATCTATGGGTGGCAAAATCTATGGTGGCGAAATCATAAGTGGTTGGCTCTCTGTTAAATAAGGAGAGGACAATGAAAGAAAACCTGCCAACAAAAGGTGTCAACAATCTGGGATACACTGAATAAAGCCAAGTACAAATATTTCAAATATGTTCATATTATTTATTGGTTACCTTTTAAAATCACATCAGACTTTAACAAAATTTGGAAAAGCATTCACCCTTATTAGCACATCCATGCTGCTTCATAATCCAAATGAATTTTTTTATGCATGGAACACTTCAAACATAAATATATTAAAAAAATCCCACAACCAAAAAACATTTCAGATTACAACAAACCTTTCTAAATGACATTTACAAGAAGCCCATTTCTTGATGCAATGCCTTTCTTGCATTTCCAAAGTTCTTGTTTGGTTAATAAAGGCCTCCACTTCAGTACAATTTAATTCATCAGTATGACCAATCATGTTCAAGCTGCATAAACACATTATAAAAGAGCTTATTTTTCTCTTTTTGAGAACATTGAAAAATTTGGGGGACTACAAGTATTGGATTATAGAGACTAAATTTCTGAAAATATACATTTTATGTAGGTGGAAAGATAAACGTAAAACTAGGATTCCTAAACTCAGGCAACCTTGTCATTTAATAAATAAGGAATTAAGCTCCTTGCAGTTTTGATGAGTAATATTAAATTCATGACTGCTTTATATTAAAAGACCTTTTTTTTTAAACCTGTAATTTTTTTAACAGTATGAGGCCTTTCATTGAATTTGTTCAATGAATTTTGCTTCACCTTATGTATTTTAAGTGTGGACCCAGTGGCTTATTTTATATAATTTTGTGAGTTTCACAATTTGTACTCTACGTAAGGATTCATTTATACTGAAAGTCAAAAGATCACATATTTGTTGATAGTTATTGAATAAATATGTTCAAACCAGCATTACAAAAATTCATGGCAAAACTGCAGTACACAAGGAAGTATAAGTTGTCTTATGACATAATACTGTGAATAAACATGTCATGAAAAGCAAAATGGTTTTTGAGCAGGTTCACAACAAAGGGACCCACAGACTGGCTATGTCTGAACTACACAAGCACGTAGCTGATGATGCTGAAGTTACAATTTCACATAAAAGCAAACTTGCAAATTTAATACATAAATTAAATTTTTATAGCTAATACATTACCTTATGCACAATTAGCTGTACTGCCAGTGCTGGCTGACCCCACCAAAATGTCAGAAAAAGATGTCTTGTGTCTCCTATACTGTAACCATTCACTAGGTGGCACGCAGTACTTCCTTCCTGACTAGAGAATGTTACGTCACAGCTTCCTTTTTGTTCTAACCTTAAATGACCCCGAGTAAGATGAATGCGGGGTCAGTTGGGAAGGCCTCTCTTGTCCATGAGGTAAGGTATCCCCATATAAAAAATTAATTTACTTATTAAATTTGCAATTTTATTGCATTAATACATCTTACCTAATGGACAATTAGCCAAAATAACTACTACTTGGAAGGTGGGAATGTTACTAGGGACTTTAGGCTGAACTCAACATGACACTACTGGTCTCAGAAGGGACAGCACCTGGTCCCAATGGTTGGCTGCCGGTGAGTTGGTTACTGGAACCAACCAACTTTGCTCCCCCTCCCTTTTTTTACAGACCAACTCTGAGGTAGGGGAAGAGAGGTGTGAGTTAAGTCCCTAGAGAGGCCCTCTTCGGAAGGAACAGGAATCTAGCTGGTAGATCTCTGGCAGGTTCTGCCCTGCAGACCTGAGTGGGCAAGACGACTGGCTCCTAAGAAATAAATAGGCTAGTGGTGGATCTGCTGGGCAGCCACCACCAGGCCCAGATGAAAGAGATCTGAGCCATATCCTGTGTGAAGGTGTTGTGGGAGTTGCAGTGACAGGCTGATAATAACTGTTCTAAGGAGACTCCGGATTTGAAGGTCTTAGACATTGCAAAAGGCCTTACATCATGAGCTTTGGCTTGATGTAGGGCAAGGGCCTCTTGATCAGAAAGCTTGTAGCATAGGATCACAGTCTGCTTGATCCATGATTTGATAGTGGCTGGTTTGGCAGCTCTTTGTTCTGCCTGAGGTCTGAGGTCCTATCCAGACAGTAGTGCAGGGGTCCAACTGGGCATAGAGACCGGTCAGCCTTGAGTGATTTGTCCAGAATTGGGGCAATGACAAGAGTAACTGATGGGGCCACACTGTCTGGACCCTCTTAATCCAGCTGATCCTTCGGAAAAAAAGCCGAGTGAAGGGAAAAGAGACACCTTCGACCAGTCTGTCTGGTAGAGCTGAAAGAGAAGACAAAAATCGTGGTCGAATATCCGCATCCCGGAATTCGGAAATTTTCGAATATTCGTTTGGTGTGTTTTAGCACTGTCCATTTATTTTGCCGAAATACCCAAATGCATGAAAGTTGTCATAAAAACATAAGTAAACGAGGTATATTTTCCTTAATTTTAATGATTTATTATGTTATTGGACAAAAATCATAGTTAATTGTGCTATTTTGCGTTTTGATGCCTAATTTCTATACATATACCGAATATTTGTTTGCTCATGATCAAAGTCAAATGCGGAAAATGCAGACCGGAGAACGAATAATGCGAATATCCCTTTCAGCTCTACAGTGCTTCCCTGCATAAGTTGGCCGCAGTCATAAGTTGGCCGCCCTCACCACAGCTTCACAGGGCTTTAACATGAGTGGCCTCCTACACTCTGAAACCATGTATTATTGTTAAATTTATTATATGCAACAGTTTTCATTGGTGTACAATAACCTATTTGTCTTTCTGGAGCCTGTAGATGAGCCGCGGCCAACTTATGACTGCGGCCAACTTATGGAGGGAAGCAGTACTGTCTGGTATCTGATGTTTTTGTTGAGCCAAGCACGATCTAACTCCTGCATTTGCCAGAACCCAGAGCTACGACGAAGACAGTCTTGAAGGTAAAGTGCTTCAAGGAGGTCTCTTTTACGGGTTCAAAGTGAGCCTTCGTGAGCTGGTCAAGTACCAGAGAAAGATTCCAAGACAGGATGCCTCTGTGACCCTTAGGCCTGTCTCTATGGAAACTATCCAGGAGACAAGCGAGATTTTCGTCCTTGCTGACATTAATGGGTGAATTTTCCAGTTTGTCTGCTATGGCTGATCTGTAGTCATCTATAGTACTTGGCGGCTTCCTGTCCTGGAAAAAATACAGCAGGAAGTCGACAATGGATTTGACAGGTGGTGCCCTGAAGTCCACCTGATTACTGTGGCACCATTTTGTAAAAATGACCCTCTTCACTTCATAGACTGATCTGGTTGAGCCTCTTTGAGGAGTCTCAATTTGTGCTGCCACTGCCTTAGAGAAGTTTGCTCCTTGATTGCTGAGGGACTAGGAGCGAGGCATGGAGATTTAGGTCAATAAATTCTTGTGTGGAATCAGATTGAATGATTGAGTAAGCATACTGGGCAGGTTGGTTGGCACAGAGGGATCTGGCTTGACATGGCTACTAGATCAAAGAACCAGGGCATGTTGGGCCACTTTGGAGCAATCAGGATAATTTTCCTGCAAGGGTAGTCCCTCAGTTTTGCCACCACCTTGCCCAGAATGGACACTGGTGGGAAGGTATATGGGTCCAGGTCCTCCCAAGGTAGACTGAGTGCATCTACTGCCCACGCTAGGGAGTCTGGAACTGCTGACACAAACTGAGGCAACTTGCTGTTGAACCTTGTTGCAAATAGGTCTATTTGAGGTTGGTGCCATCTGATGCGTATCAACCAGGGTTGTACTTAATTACATTTTTAAAGTACTAAAATGTACTTAAGTACATTTTCAAATTTCAAGTACATGTACTTGAATTGTACTTGAGTACATTTTAAATTTGATGTACTTACAAGTACATTTAAGTCCTTTTTAAGTACTTTTAGTTTTAAGTAAATATTTACTAATTTTTAAAAAGTTTGTGTGATTATAACACTTTATACAATGATTGTAAAATCGTTACAATTGAATTAAGCTTTTTCCATATCTTTATTGATAAACATTCATTTAGATTAAAGTTTCATAAAAGTTTCACTGATATTTTTGATTCAATGTGATAACTCTTTTTCTTTTAAAAAGTTTAGTAAAATTGATAATAATAATGAATCAAATGTTTCATGTTTCAATTCAATGAGCCAATCATATCTTAAAAAGAGGGACAATTGTTCCAAGATTGCATATTACTCCCCTTCGTTAACCCTCTTTTAACTGTCTACTTTGTACTTGCCAGAGAGTCAAAGCAAAGTGTAAACCTTGTACTCAGGTTATAGCAGGCAGTACAATAGTCACTTAAAATTTTGTCAAACATTTGAAGGTGAGGATTAGTTCATTGTTTACTTGTCACTTTTATTGAATTGCAATTTTGGGTGATAACATTGTATCCCAAAGAATGGTATTTATTTCATAAAGGAGAATGTAATACATCACAAGCTTTCTGCTTTCTAATACTTCAGTTTACAAAAAATAGTTAACATAAAACTTATTATGTTTAGTATTATTAAGCAGCCCGTCAGGGGCACTTATTTGTTTTCACACAAGTTCGACTGATCACCACCGCCGCAGGATTATGGTCTCCCTTGAATAACTTCTTGGGCTTTCAAATTTTTCTTTCCTTCTTATCTTTCTTTAAAACTATAGGGGCGGGAAAAATTTTTGGGATACTTTGCGGAGACCTTAAGCTCTACTCAAGGTAACCTTAAGCATTTTTCAAAAACACCCCGTCATTGCGTTTCAGAAAAAACTACACACACCAGTGCTATAAAATTTACCAGGTACATTCTAGACCAAATTTCGCAGGTCAGAAAGGATTTTCTGATCAGTCGGACCATAGATGCCTAAATGGGAGGCGTTTCGTTTTCGTAAATTTTTTTAAAATGGATACTTGGTCTGTATCTCAAAAACGGTCAGGATTTTTGCGTTTTGTTGGAGTAACTTATTAAGCTAATTTTTGATAATCTTTCACATGGCAAAGTTTTTAGCCCTGTATCTGAAATCTTAAGGTCACCTTAATGTCAAAAAAGGGGGTTTTAGCCCTCCAGTTCACTTAGTTTTTCACTTTTTTTAACCAAACTTAGCATATATATTAAGATTTACCAAGGATTATCCTGACTTTATGGTGACGTTAAACTGTTAATATAATTGGAGCTATGGTCCCCCTAAAGTCATAAAATTGGAATAAAACCATCTGGCTCCTTTATTTTTTCTATTTTTAAAGAATCTATCTTATATTGATATTGAGGTTGATCCAAAGAAGACTCTAACTACCTTATGATTTAAATATTAATAATGTTATGGCCATCTTAAACTTAGAATGTAGGGGTTTTCAGCCCTAAGTTCGGTTAATGTTTAAATTTTTAGAATAAAACTTGGCACATTTATAAGGGTTGCCAGAAGGGATCTTCTGATTTTATGGTCACCTTAAAGTCAAATATCAATGAAGTTATGGTCACCTTACAGTGAAAAAAAGGAAGTTTTCAGCCTTCAGCTATCTTATTGTTCAACTGACATCAGCTAAACTTTGTCCACTTATAAAGGATGCCAAAAGGGACATTCTTTTTTTATGGTCACCTTTAAGTCCCAATATGAATGAAGTTACAGCTCTCCATCTGGGCCACTCGTTTTTGTTAGCAAAAACCTTTTTCTAGTTGTATTAGGTTAACTGGTTACATGTATTTACATATTTGTCATATGGTAAATATCATGTTCTGTAAAATTTCCTATCATTTTAATGTTATAGAGATAATAATAAGTGGATAACAACCAATTAGTGATTAATTGTAAATTTTGTATTAATAGATGCCCCAATGTAATAACCATAGATTAATTTAGTACTGTTTTCCATGGTTATGTTTTGGGTTTAAATGTTTGAATAAACTTGGTGGTGTGTGTTTTTAATTTACTTTGTCATTCACGGATGAAAAATACTTGTACTTAAGTACTTTGAAAAGTACTTGTATTTAAGTACTTTGATGAAAAAAGAACTTGTAATTGAAACTTCACAAAGTACTTGTACTTAAGTACATTTCAATGTACTTAAGTACAAGTATTTTTCACTCCAATGTACACTCCAACCCTGATTTCAACTGAAGACCTCTGGAAGGAGAGACCACTCTGGATGATCTGCCCCAGTCTGGATAGCTGGTGTGCTACCACATTCAGCTGGCCTGGAATGTGTCAGGGCTTGAGGGTCACCTGGAGCACCAGGTCAGGATTCGCCACAACAGGGCACACAGTGGGCCCAACCTCATGCCTCCTTTCTTGTTTATGTAAGCAGCAACTGTGTTGTATGTGGTTATAAATACAATCTCCAGAAAGCCCACTTTTTGTTCCAGTAGTTTATATACAACTACTTCTGGTAGGGACTAATGCCCTCTTGTGGTGAGATCTCCTAAGTGAGCACCCCTGCCTTCTCTTGAACCATCTGTAGATCTAAAAAGCATGGCTGAGTGGGTGTAGTAGTCGAACGTGAAGGACATTTACGTCATGGAGCCACCATTTTAAGTGATGGAGAGCCTTTCTTGAGGATTCTTATGACCTTGGGGCTGGTCCCTAGGGTGGCCCAAGTTTTCCCAAACTGGTTCAGTCTGGCCTCTACAGGCAGATTTTGATGAACAGTGTGGGCATTTATGACAGGTTGGACACTACACAGGAAACACCTTTCACATATTTTATTTGTTTTACAATGCGTCTTATGTGGCAGCCTGGTGGCAGAAGGTACCTGATTCACAGCAATACAATTTACACTGAAAGTCTGACAATCTACACAACTGTTCACAAGAGGTTTATGTCCTGCTGACCGGCTCCAGAAAACCCCTCTGGGTTACACAGTAACTGTCATTTACAATAATTCTGACCCTTGGCTGGACGCTGTGAAAAGTTGAAGGCCCTTGCCCTAATCTGATTTGTTCTGACAAGAGCTGAGCATTTCTCAGGCTGGTGGTCCAGACTTTCTGCCAGCATCCTGTGTAGGTTTGCTTTTGATGGGACTGGGTGTCGATTTATTTATTTATTTGGGGTTTTACGTCGCTTTCAACACTGTACAAGTCATATCACGACGGGTAGTTGGAAGGGCAGAGGAAACCAGTACATACAGTTCGTTAGGGTTCTGTACTGTAAACTGCCGACCAACGGCAAGCAACTTCCAGCTTTCCCACTTGAGGCCGTGTCTGGGATCGAACCCCGGCCTCAGAGGTGGGAGGCGAGAGTGTTACCACTCTGCCACCATGGCCCCGACTGGGTGTCGAACGCAGTCATTAAATGTCTATAAACCCCTCTCTTTTGACCTGGCAATGCCATGATATATATTCCAATTTCTTACACAATTGTTATCACAAAAACAGTCTTTACAAAAAAGTATCTGATAAAAAATTCTTACACTTTCAAGAGCTTTCCAAAACGTGTCTGAACTGTGTATGCGCTAAATTAAAAAGATGCTATGACATCATGTTCTCTAGCCAGAAAGGAAGTAATGAATACTTCCTAGCGAATGGTGGCAGTATAACTGGACACAGGACGTCTTTTTCTGACATTTGGTGGGGCTTGCCGGCGCCGGCAGTATATCTAATTGTCCATTAGGTTAGATGTATTAACGCAATAAAATGTTAGACAAACAGGCAAAGCTAAATCTGTATATTTATATATTAAGTTTTGCTTCACAACATGATCTTAGCCTACTTCAATAGGGTAAGAACATTTAAGCCGAGAACACTGGAATCTGTTGCAAGATTACAATTTTCAGACACTTAAAATTGAAAATTTTAATTACTTAAATGTAGCTTTTATAAGCTACAAGCTTACCATGTGGGACTTAATGCTGATCTCGGGTTGCCACACCCGGGGCCAACGTCTTAGAAAAAAAGATCGTTCTTGTTAGCCACCGGATATACTGGTAGTTGTCGTCACGTGATAACTTCTGACCAATCGTCCTACTTTCTCGTTGAAATTTTTTAAACCTACCCCTCAGCTGTAAACAGCGGGGAGGCAGGGTGGGACTCTTCTAAGTCCCACATGGTAAGCTTGTAGCTTATAAAAGCTACATTTAAGTAATTAAAATTTTCAATTTTATTACGCTACAATAGCTTACCATGTGGGACTTAATGCTGAATTCAACCGCCCGGTGGCGGGATTACAGCTGAGACTGGAAGGAATGTCATTTTTTCTAAGATTTTGAGTTAATATGTATAGAATAGTGCCAGAAATACCAGTCTGAGTCCCATTTACAGTGCCCCGATCCCGAAGGCCGGGCCTGTAACGAGCCAAAAACCTAAGTAAATGAGAGACAGTGCTAAAAACTGTCTAGATGTTTTATTGAAGGACGGGAGTGCAGCAGTGCTCACTCCGAGGTCTAAGGGTCCAAAAGGGGCCCTTCACGTGTGACTGACCAACCCAGAGGTTGGGAATCTCATAAAATTTTTACAACCTGAATATGAGATTAATGACAACTAAATAAGTCCTTAATAGAAAATACTTGATAATTAAAGGATAAAATGACCTTACCCGTAACATCTTGAAGGTAGAGGAATACCTAGATCCTGGGAAAGACTCCTGAAGACTTGGTTGTAGCGGATGTGCCCCCCCCCCTTTTTTCTTTCCGAGGACAACTGGTCTGAGGGGAAGGATCTAGGACTTGTTGTGCAGCCACTACGGGTCCCAGGTACAAATTGTTGTCGGTGTCCGACCAAGTAAGGTCTTTTAGGTAAAAATTTGTAAATGTGTTGTGAGCTTTCCAGTGACAGGCTTGCATGATTTGGTCCACCGATACCCCACCGTAAAAGGCCTTAGAGGCCGCGAAGGCCCGGATGTCATGCGCTTTGACTTGGACCAAGTCCAAGGCTTGTTGATCTGCTTGTTTGTAACAAAGTAAAATGGTTTGTTTCAACCATGAAGAGAGTGTAGCGGGTCTGATGTCTGAGGTATGTCCTTTCTTAAAGGAGATGAAAAGGAGAGAACGAGACCCTCTCAGGTCTTTAGTTCGATCCAAATAAAACCTCAGGGCCCGTACGGGACACAGGGTCCTGTCTTCTTTAAACTGTCTATCCACAATGGTAGTCAGAGCAGGGATAGTCACCGGAGACACACTTTGAGAACCTTCTCTTGCTAGTTGGTTTTTGGCTATGAAATCAGAAGAAGGGAACAAGGCAACCTTTTCCCATTGGCCTAAATTAGCTACTCTGTTAGCGACCCAGGCATGGATTTCGCTGCGGCGCTTGCCGGAGGCCAAGGCTAGCAAGAAAGCAGTTTTTAAAGTGAGATGTTTGAGGTCTGAATCTTTCATGGGCTCAAAAGGTGCTTTGGTGAGCTCGTTAAGGACAACAGAAAGGTTCCACTTGGGTAAGTTTCTGGAACTTTTAGGACGATCCCTGTGAAAACTGGAGAGTAACCTATGAAGGTCTGCATTGTGTGCAATATGTTGGGCCGTTGGGCCCAAAGTGTCAACGATTGCAGTCCTGTAACCATCAATGGTCGAGGGGCGCCTGTTTAGGTCTTGGTACAGGTACATGAAGAAATCTGAGATTTGTTTCACAGATGGAGTGGAGAAATCCACCGAATTTTCTCTGCACCATTTTTCAAAAAGGGCCCACTTTGACTTGTAGATGGTCCTTGTTGATGACCGCTGAGGGGCAGCAATTCTCTCTGCCACCTCTACAGAGAAGCCTTGTTCTTGGAGTTGTCCACTCCTAGACACCAGGCGTGGAGGTTCAGGTGCTGGGGGTTGTTGTGGAACACCAGCTTGTGGGACTGTTTGAGTAGGGTTGTTGACACTGGGAGTTGCAGTGGGATCTCTGTTGAGAGCTGCACTAGGTCCCAAAACCAGGGCATCCCTGGCCAGCCTGGGGCTATTAGAATGATCAGGCACTGGCATTGCCTGATCTTTTGGATCACCTTGTGAAGGAGAGCCGTAGGAGGGTACGCATATGCTGTGAGGTTGGTCCAGTTTATGTTCAGAGCATCTATGTCCCAGGCCTTTGGGTCTGGGATAGGAGACACGTATAGAGGGAGTTTGTGGTTCAGGTGAGTGGCAAACAAGTCTACATGAGGGGTGAACCACTTCTGGCAGATCTGTTTGAAGACCTGTGGGTGCAGAGACCATTCGGTTGACTGCACTTGGTTGGACCTGGATAGCAGGTCGGCCATCACATTCAGGCACCCTGGAATGTGCCTGGCTTTCAATGTTATGTGATAGTGATGGCACCAGGTCATGATCTTCCACAGGAGAGCACACATCTCTGCCGAGTGTGTTCCTCCTTGTTTGTTGATGTAGGCTACCACTGTGGAGTTGTCCGTCGCGATCAACACTGTTTGATTCTGGCACTGGTCCTTGAAGTCTCGAAGGGCCAGGGAGACCGCCTTCAATTCTAGGACATTTATGTGAAGCCTTTTTTCCCGATCTGACCACAGACCCTTGGTAAAGTTTTGGTCTAAGTGAGCGCCCCAACCTTCGTTTGAGGCGTCGGTAAAGAGTTGGATACTGTGGTCTTTGGGATGAAGGTCTGCACCTTTCATCACCTTGGAGGGATTTTGCCACCAATCTAGGTGGGCTGCAATGGCTTCTGTCCAGGGAAGGAGGTTGTCCAGCGACTGAGGATATCTCCAGTGCTCCTTGAGATGAAACTGAAAGGGCCTCATGTGAAGGCGTCCCTCCGGGACCATTTTCTCCGTTGAGGCTAGCAACCCAATTAGAGACATCAAACATCTTGCAGTCAAAACACGTTTTGACTTGAGTCGTAGGATCAAATCCTGAAGTTTGAGCCATCTCTCTTGAGTGGGTTTTACAAGGGCTGAATCGAGGTGGTATTCGTAGCCCACGAACGAAAACACCTGTGTAGGTTTCAGTTCTGATTTTTCCTGATTTATTATCCATCCCAAGGACTGAGTCAGGTCTACTACTGCCTGAGTGTTCACTTGTGCTTCCTCCTGAGACTGGGACCTGATCAGCCAGTCGTCCAGGTATTGGTGAATTCTGAGTCCTCTTGAGAGGGCCATTAGTTTCACTTCCTTTACGATCATAGTAAAGACCTGGGGGGCTGTAGCTAGTCCGAACGGGAGGGAGGTGAATTGGAACACCTGAGCCTTGTAGCAAAACCTTAGGTATTTCCTTGAGCTTGGGTGGATGGGGATATGCAGGTAGGCGTCCGACAGATCTATCGACGATACCCACTCCCCTGGAATCAGGGAGGTCCTGATGGACTCTGGAGTTTCCATTTTGAACTTTTCTACGTGTAGAAAAGTGTTGAGCCTGCTTAAGTCTATGACTGGCCTCCACCTTTGGTGAGGCTTGGGTACTAGGAACAGGCGACTGTAAAACCCGAGAGATTTTACATTGTCTACCCTTTCGATAGCGTTCTTTGACAGGAGAGACTGGATACAAGTGG
The DNA here is from genome assembly GCA_964017235.1 of Sabellastarte sp. h YS-2021. Classification (NCBI taxonomy): domain Eukaryota; kingdom Metazoa; phylum Annelida; class Polychaeta; order Sabellida; family Sabellidae; genus Sabellastarte; species Sabellastarte sp. h YS-2021. The sequence goes on along the minus strand of OZ024927.1, from coordinate 55,453,640 downwards.
CCAAGGCTTGGTCTTTTGGTTGGGCCTTGTACTCTGACAGAATCAGAGGAAATCTGATCAAGTTTGGCTTTGAACGGAATGGCAGAACGTAGCCATTGGTGATAATGTTTAACACGTTTTGAGAACATTTGTTTGTGAGCCAGTCTCTCCTGAAAGAACGGAGGCGACCTCCTACTGGTGGACTGAGTGAGGCTTTTGAGGAGTCATTGGGGAGGGGGGTTTCCACGCCCCCTTCCTCTATTGTGGGGTCGAAAACGACCCCTGGAGCCTCTGAAGTTGGATTTTCCTCTTCCCGAAGGAAAGGACTGGTTACTGCTTTGAGAGGTATTGCCCCCATAGGGGCGTTTCCTGTAGGAGCCTCTTTTCCTGTGGGGACCACGAAAGGGCTTATTCTGGTAGGGTGCAAAACCCTGAGAATCTTTTGAGGTGCCTTTTTTGAGAAGGAAGTCCTCACCTTCCTTCACTAATTGAGACTCGAACAAGGAAGAGTCCCAAAAGGACGAGTTCCTGAGTTCTTGACGTCTCGTTTCTCCTAATTGAGGATGTAATAGAGTCATCTCGGCTTCTCGCCTGAGTAAGCCGGTATTAGCCATAGAGTATAATTCCCTCTGCAAAATATGGGCTAGAGATTTGCTAAGACAAGTGAGGGCCCTGTGTTGAACAAGTACTGTCTTGTTCCAAAAATCTAAGTAGTCAGCTACTTCCTCATATCCGCGCTTTGCCGCTTTCTCAGGATTGGCACCTTTCTGAATCTGAGATTTAATCTTCTTGACGGTAGACTTAATGCTATGTTGGCATTTTTCCAATGAAGCATTGCAAGAAGATGAGGTTTTGGCAAATGCAGCGGTGAAGTTGAGGGTAGAGATGTTTTGTCTAGCCTGAAGTTCTAGCTCCTTGAGAACTGGCATGGGAACTCTGGCTACTGGGGGCCCAGAAGGTCTAGGAGTAATACAGATCTTAGCAAAGTCTGTATTCAACTCCTGAATTTTGTCCTGAAAAGTTGGTTGTCCCACCTTGTACCACTTGGAAGTTGAGGGAGGAGGCTTGACATATTTTCCCTCAGATAAGTTGGCAGCCTTAAAGTCATGTTGGAATTTATCAAAGGCGTCCTTGATAACTGAGCTAAGTGGCAGAATAGAGGAGGGACCTCTAGGTCTGAGCTCTTGACGGCCTTTTTCATCATCCAGACCCAACACTGAGGTGGAAGACCTGGGCATAGATTCCCTGGGATCAGGGAGAGACAAAATACGCCTGAAGGTATCCACTTCCTCAGAGTATTGGGAGGGCATGTCAGACAAAGCTACTGCTCTATAGTAAGGGGGGTCTGGATCATGTTGTGGGAGGTCTTGGTCAGAAGCTACTCCTGAGGGCTGAGCCCTAGAGGGCTTAGGAGACCTGTGTCTGGCTACAGGGGAGTGATCCTCCTCTGAGGTAAATGACACATATCTAGATCTTGATTTATGTTTGCTCTTGTCAGAGTGCTTTTTGGATCTAGAAGAAGGGATCCGAGGTTCATCGGAATCTTCATTTGGTTGGTCCGAGGCAGAGCTCGGGTCAACTGGCTGCTTATGGCTTTGCTTTTTGTGAGAGTACGAAACCTCTTCGGGATGACCTTCAGAGGGGGCAACGTACTGATCCGAGGAAGGTTGAGTAGATACTAGACGAGGAGGAAGAGTTGGACCATAGTCCACATCCATATCCTCGCTTGGAACGTTAGTACCAGATCTCGGATGGGGCAAATCCAGAGGGGCAGCAGAAGTACTGGACAAGCCAGGTTTTGAAGCAAGAGTCGAAGACTGTGTCTCGACTTTCTGTTTTACAGCCAACTCCTCTCGGAGTGACTGAAAAGCTTCCAACATGGATGCCTGGAAGGAACCCATTTGCTGCTGTAAGTGTATATTTAAGGAATCACCGAGTGATTTCTCTAAATTTTTCTGGATTTTATTTTGCAAAGCTGTACCAGGGGTGGGTGGGACGGTTTTTGCTGGCGTTTTCAAAGACAGGGAACTGAAGGCAAGAGGTTGTGGACGGGGGGGTGAGGTAAAGAGGCTATCAGCAGCACACTCGAGGTCTACATTGGACCCAGTGAAAGAGTCCCCGTCGCCTTCACCCAAAAGATCTAGTTCATCTTTGGAACTAGTTGTCGCTTTCTGCTTTTTCAAATACCGTTTCCGGTTTTGGATTTTCTGTAGTTGCTCATCTGTAAAAGACGTGCAAATTTCGCAAGGGGTTTCAAAGGTGACACAGGGGTCATCTCCCTTGCCAGCCTCCCTACAGGTAGGGCAGAAATTATGAGTATCAAAATTAAAGCAGAAATGGCGGCATTTCTGCGCTCTCGGTTTGTCTTTATTTGCTTGATGTGTAGACATTTTGTACGCAATAAAAGACGTAGAATGTATTAGCCTGAACCGAGGAAAACTCAAAACACGCGACAGCAATAAAAATACTTATCCTGTGAAAATGAAACTTTAACAGAATGATCTATAATATATATTACAAGAAATATGCAAATATTAGCCTCCAACAATAAGTAAAGTCTGAGAAATAAATGAAAATGTCTGTATATTTACAAACTGCTACCAGTCAATCGTGGCCAACGAGAAAGTAAGACGATTGGTCAGAAGTTATCACGTGACGACAACTACCAGTATATCCGGTGGCTAACAAGAACGATCTTTTTTTCTAAGACGTTGGCCCCGGGTGTGGCAACCCGAGATCAGCATTAAGTCCCACATGGTAAGCTATTGTAGCGTAATAAAATTACCAGTATTTTTCAAATTAATGATATTTTTTTTTAATTTACAAACTGATTTAAACCACAAAAAGATTCATCTTTGGCCCACTTCTGTTACACAGACCTTTGGCAATGTTAAAAAACAAAATCTTGGAAAGATAACAAAAGCACTCTAATCTGTACTTTGGAATATCTTTCTCACCAAATGGATTCTATCACAGAGGTGGGGACATTAACAAGAAGCTAATTCACAAAACTGGCGTATCAAAAAAACTCCTAATTTCTCAGACAAATAGAGGAGTAATAGCCTTAATAATAACATACAGCACACTTGGCCATTGCTATACCTGCAAGAAATAACATTCCCAACAATCGTGGTTTTAGTACTATATTATACTGTGGCTGAAATGGGCCAGTAAACATAGGTTTTAGGGTTTTAACTAACAGCATTGATTCATTTAAATATGACTACCATATGATTAATTCATATCAATAAGTTGTAACTCTGAGGAATTTCTGCTAGTACACATTTTCACATGGCTTTATTATACTTGATTATGCAATACATGATACAGATTAAAAAGCTACTTCTGTAAATACTGAAGAGACTGTGACTGAATGTGACTGTTGCATTAGATAACTGTTGGTCTCTGTGGCATACACATGTTGTAGTGAGCTGTCTTATCCCAGAAGTCAATACCTTTCCAACCACACCAGCCCTAAAAAACAATTATAGCAAAAGATGTTCACTTGAACGAAAAAGTGAGGGAAGTTCAATGATCAATGGTCAAGTCCACTATTAAATCTCTGTATTATTCTTGTAAAAAAGTTATTTTCTCAGTGAACTGTAACAAAATTCTTAAACTAATGTCTTTGTGAAGATAGACTTCTGGCCTTGGGTTACCTGAAAACAGAAAAGTTACCCCTTGTTGAAGCGTCAGGTAATAAAGTACTGTTATAAAAATATAGCAATAAGCCTACTGGGCTTTGTGGCCTGAACTGGATAAACAAGGTAAAGGTAACCTCACCTGTAACTATATATTACTTATCACCCAAAGCCACTGGACACCTTCAATAGTATTTAAGATTTTGTATTTTCTCAAACAAGATTTTCATTAGCAAAATATAAAGTTCAATACAAGCTGTGTAATTGTCAAGGTGTTCAAAACCAATGTTGAGTAATATTTGTGTGACTTCAGTAAGTAGACTTATTGCATTATTAAATTTTCACTGTGCAAGTTTTGGTCTCAATAAACTGACCAAATGCCTTATTTACACTAGTAAGTTTATATTATGAGCCCACCTTTTCTTGAATAATTCTGAGATCTTCTCCCCCAGTGTAATGAGGGTCCAGGATGAGGAACTTGACTTCCCCTGTCATCTCATTGAAGTCCACACCTAATATGGTGTGAGCCAATACTCCGCCACCTGAAAACAAAGTAAAATCTCATCCTTTCTGCATATTTTAAGACCTCATTTGCATTTTTTCAGACAGTCCTCTATAATTAGTTCAGAAAGACTTCTTGTGATTTTATAAATCACACTGGCTTAACATGACCTAGCATTCCATCACCTGAATATACAGCTTTACACTAGGGTCCATATTCACTAACATTCTTGTTTTGGATTTTATTTTTTTTTATTATTATTCTAAGACTTTTTCTCAGAAGAAATATTTTCCTGGAAAATTCTAAGAATAAGAAATACCGGTGAATACAGCCTCTGAAAACAGTACAAATCAAGAAAATCAAGGGGAAATATCTTCATTTCAACTCTCATTAATGACATCATATATTTCTCACCAGTTATCATTAATTTAGTTAATGCAAAATTTCTTTTTCTTTCACCAGTCCACGATTTTCTACACTTAAATAATGTTATCTTCTATTATCTTAAAATCTCATTCTCAAACAGAAAGATACTTGAAATACATCAACATTAGAACTTATTAAAGACACTTCAGAGATCACCAGATTTACACTCTACAGCTCCCCTCCACTTTAACAGTTTTGTCATATTCCTAATATCATTGTTGATAATACCTGACATGTTCACCAGTAATGTTTTGCACTCTGACAAAATACTGGGAAAAGCTTCAGTGCAATGGCATTATGTTGTTGCTCATTTTTATAGCACATTCTAAAGTACTGTTTGTGTTACATGTAGACTTTATTCTGCTGACTGTACATACACTATACATTACCTTTTCTATCTATGTAGGTAATGAAGCAAGTCTCAACTGCCAACACTTGTCAAGTGTCACTTTGTCAGAACAAAAATCCAGGCCCATTGAAAAGATAAGTTCAACTGTTAATTGCTGTTTTGTTTCAATGCTTCAGATATTTATAAGTGCAACTTGTCAAACTAAAACAATTTTCCTCATTGATTCAATTGAGTTATAAATTTTCTATAGGTAACAGCAATTAATAGTAAAAAAGATCATTACAAGAAGACTCTTATATTTCTTGTGAAAATTATGTTTCTTGATTATGTAAGAGTCATCCACTTAATAATTACTTTTCATACTATGCAAATTTTAATACTATAAAATAATATACTTTCAATGGTGATCCTGTAAGTTTGAGGTTAACACAAATTAATGGGAAATGAACTGTGATAGGGATGATTGTTGTAATGCATATTAGTAACTGGTATTGTCTTACCTATCATCACAGGAGTGCCCTGTGTCTTGAAATGTACTTCTAGGTCTCTTCCTTTTGTAGCCATATCAGCACCATTGTTGACAAACAGAATCTTTGAAGAAACCTGCAAGTGTCACTGAATACTGAAAACAAATCTTAAAAGAATTGATCTGTATTTTCATCAATATTTCAGAGGCAGATCTAGAGAGGCATATACAAGCTTTAGTGATAAAGCAGTTACCTTGTTAGTGAAAAATTAACAGAGGTTTTCCATTTGTGTATATTTTTGCACAGAAAGAAATCTATTACACTGTATTATTGACTTTGTATGTATTTAAAATAAACACACTTTCTGAACCCAAACTAAAGCACTATTTACATATTTCAAAGGGTAATGCTGTTTCAATATTGTAATATTTCCAGACAACTCACATCGATCCACTTATTCAGTACCATGCTGACTTCCACTGAACCAATCCAAGACTTGCTTCCCACAATACTGGCTGGCTTATCTCCTAGGTCAACTAGAGTCTGAAATATTGAAACAAACTAGTGTGAATTCTAAACTATCCTGTTTCAAGCTGAAATCCAATGATCCACTAAACTGATGTTAAACTTGACTCCAAAAGGAACCAGAATCATGATTCTCCTTTATTAAACATCATAGCAACACAGTAAAATCATTTTAATTTTGATTATTAATGACTATACTTTTTATCCTGGTATATTATTATTAAAAAGAAGTACATGTAATGTCAATAGTTGAGGGAAGTTAAATCCCAGTTCTAATGAACTTCAATTATCGAAACAAGCTAGGAGGGCAACATTTTGTTTATACAATAAAATCTTTAAAGAATAGAAGAGACATGTAATTACAAAGACCAGAGAAATACAATTAAAGGCTTGACTTGGACTTTGCTGTTGAACTAAAGGTAGGAAGGACAAGTGCATACAGCAACAAAATGCCTCCAGTCTTCTACCCTTTTAATTTGAAAAGAAGAGTTTTATTTATTTATTTAATCATTTATTATAGAGACATAGTATAATACATTTTGACAACTTAATAATGAACTACAAAAGAATACCCAGCCCTAATGGGCTTATTAGTCTCTACAAACTATTTTAACAACAGATAGGTGGAAAATAGTTACATAAGATATTATTTCTGTGAATTCGTAGATACTTAACAACAAGCGCTGTGAAACGGGTCACAAGTTATACCCATGCTTGTAATGGTGTTTGTTGATAACAGCTCTAAATACATCTAATACGATGTGCACTATCTAGTACAAGGTATATGATACTTGTGCAGACACTCTCAACAATGTTGAAATAATGCCATGAGTATATAAATGTAATCAAATCTTGGTTCACTGGTAACCATTTCTACAAACTTCCAGGGGTACAAACCTGGTATTAGAACCATTAGTTGTTATAGTTACTTGTGTGTGCAGACTAGCTTATCTGTACTAGACTAGCTTACCCACCACCATAGTAATCCTCTCCTGTTGGGTGCTTGCTTGGTTGTGATTTCATTAGGTTTAAGGAATGTCCCTTTTGGATTCCAGCACATTAGAGAATTTTCATCAATTTTGCGCAATACAAATGTTTTTATTGTTATTATTACTATTTTGTATAGCACTGGTTGTTAAACCATTAGCTGTTATATTTCCCTGTGTGTGGGGACTGGCTTGTCCGTATAAGCCCAATATCTGAACCATTACCTGTTTTATTTCCCTGTGCATGTGCACTGATTTGTATGTGCAGCACTGTGATGTGAGCCACTAACTGTTGTATTTCACTGTGTGAGGGGACTGGCTTGTCTGTATAGCCCTGATATCAGCCATTGACTGTTGTATGTCCCAGTGATTGCAGACTGGCTTGGATATATGACCCTTGTATTTGAACCATTACTCATTGTATTTACTCTGTCTGTACAGTCCTGGTATCTGAACCGTTACCTGTTGTATTTCCTTGTGTGTGGGGATTGGCTTGTCTGTGTAGCCTTGGTATCTGAACCAGGACACTAGTGTCTGCAAGGATCTGTATGCACATCCCCAGCCATCATCATTCATCCGGTCCTGCATGTAGTGGTGGTAGCTATAGCGACCCCACACAGTTGTAACCAAGCCATCTTTTACTAAAGAAAAAAAATTTTTTTAAAAACCCCACAAATTTCATAAAATTTTATATTTTTGCCATGCAGTACAATGCAATTTTGATGTCTGGTATAGTACTTTTTCTTTTAACAACAATAACAAAAGTTACACAAATTATATCAAAACTATTCAAAAGCTGTATTTTTCCCATGTGACAGATGTCATTTTGATGGGTCTGCTGCACATCTGTTTGATTTCACTTGAATAAAGAAAAAAAACAATTTACCCACATAGATACAATAAAGCTGTTAAAAACACTTAACAGGGACTGTAATGATGAGATTTAAAGCTTCAAACTACACAAAACAATGCAACTTACTTTTGTTAATTTACAAATTATAACAATTTCAGTAATATCCATTCTAAATTATGACTAGCAGCTTGCAATGGGCAGCTTATGTTGTTTATTTTATGCAATAGGTAAAATGATGATTGAACTTTACATAAAATTAGCAAACTACAGAGCCAAGTCTGCTTTGGTGTCTGTTGTTGACCAGGTGATTGTAACAAACATGATGTCAAATTATATTTTTTTTAATTCATGAAAAGGACAATATAGCTTTGGGTTTTTACAAAAAAAAAATTGAAAATATAAAAATCCAAATTCTTCTTTGCTGTCTGGCGTACCAGTAAGTTAAAAATAAGTCACACCTCCAGATTTGTTGAGGCCCTCATGCACATTCACCAAATATCCCCCACTGCCTTGCATCTCATCTGGCCATAAGTAGGCATTCAGTCTCTTTAAACAGGGTCTATCTTTGTGCAGTAGTAGCTTTTTATGAAGCACTTTTCTGGTATTACCTGTGAATATTTATAATTTACTATGAAGTTGTGGTAAAGGCCCTGGATAAAATACATATACTAGTTCACTTGTACAAGAAACACAATAACTAGAATAATTATGAAAGCTGAAACACATATAATTCACTCAAAAAAGACATATATATCTTCCTTTAATTGTTGAAGATTTACCAATTGAGGCTCAATTGGCACAAAGATTAGTTAAATTTATTAATAGTATTATACAAAGTGAAAACCCAATGGTTAGGCTGTGTGGTCAGTTATTATGTACTGGTAGTAATTCTGTTATAAGTAGGAACAGGAATTCAGTAAGAAGTGTATATTTACAAAGTACATACAATTATGATAACGAATTGATGGAACTAAAAGAACTAAGAATTTCAAACTGTTGTTTGAGAAACATAAACAACGTGAGTAATAAAGATTTATTTCATGTTTCTGCAAAAAGGATTTACTTCACATTCAGCAAACTGATGCTTGTTTTCAAAAAGCTGAGGTGGACTTTATGTTAACATATTTTTGAGTAAAAGTTTAGTAAATTAGCAGAATAATGTGCAATTATAAATATGTTCAAAATGTTCCCTTTTCTATGTTCTTAATACATGTCATATGTATTTTTTTTCTTATTTTTTTTTCTATTGTATTATTAAATTGTATGTACTATGTATATGATTAATAAATAAATAACAAATATATCTATCAATATAATCAAGATGAAACTTTGTCCACTTATTCTTACACTTTGCTTTTGTTGACTGAAAACTCCAATTGAATATATTTTCAATATAAACTATAAACATAATACATCAACTTGATATCATAGGCAAATATTTTTGAATTATGAGGATCCAATTCAAAGTGACACTCATGCTCAAGAGATGTCACACTCATTTATCAACACAACACTTTCCTACATCAATTGCAAATTGCACTTAATGAACTCAGCTGATTTTTTTTATCACACTTGTAATTTGTAAAATATAGCAATACTCTCAGTGATTGCAATCACAGAACTCAAGTGATTACTGCCAGTTTCTCCCTGTAAGTAGTATATAAACCTGAGTATGCACCAAGATGGTCATCAGTCACTTGTCTGTACACTAATCATACAGTATTACAGTTCTTTGAGTTCAGTGAGATATTTTCTTTTTGAGGAAAATAAATATACAAAATGTTCAGAAAGGAGAAGAAAACCCAGCAGGAATTTTCAAAGAAATCCACACAAATGGCAAGCATTAGAGAGCAGAAGGATGTTCAGTTTAATGATACAACTTATGAATCCTCCTCAATCTGGGACCATCACATGACCACAGGAACAAGTGTTGCCTTGTCATCTCTTCAATACTCTATGGATGATACTCTAGACATGATGGATGAACAAACTCCACAAAAAGAGAAGAAGACCTGTGAGACCAAACCTGTCCTAAAACCATCCTGTACCTTTAAATCCAAGGTACAGTTCTTGGAACAAGAGAGAATGCAGTATGATGGAGAGAGCAAAGATCTTGCACCATTGAACAGTACACTCAGATTTTACCAAGTTAATAACACATGCTCAGTTAATGACTTCTTGCAGATTTCTCAGATATACCCAGACAGAGTTGAAAGTGGTTCAGATGTGTCCCTAGAGTCACAACAGGAAGTCAGTTTGCTGGGAAAGAGGCCACCATTAGAAGGTCAAGAGTTCAGTCCACTTCACAAAGCTAAAACACATACAGGGTTACCAGGAAAGAGACCATCAAGTTCCACAGGGTTCGCAAGATCAACTAAATCTACAGAAGGGGTGAATCAGTACACAGTAGATTCTATACTCCCAAAAGCCCAGTGTTGCAGTTCAGTATTTCATCTGAAAGATTCCACTGACTTTGATAACAGAACAGTGAACACATCTGGAGAAGCAAGGTACTGTGACGACAGCATAGACTCTGACGCCACAATATTCATGGAAAAGCCACTACACACACAAGGGGTTACATCATACAACAAAGACAGGAAGAAATCAATTGCCAAAAGTCTGAAGAAGATTGGCAGACAAATCAGGAGCACTTCCAGCAGAAATCATCTGGAAACTCTGGCTGTTTTGTAAAGATATTGGAAGATCAATACTTAATACTTCATAAATGTGTGAACTGTTGCTATTTACATGTTATATATTTATATGTAGAGTGGTTGATTTGTGTTATGAAATATTGTTACAATAAAATATATGAATATAAAGAGGCCTTTCATTTGTATATATTAAAGTATGAACTCACCAAGAATACTGTGTCCGCTGTCACTTGGTTGTTACCTCACAGCAACACTTGACTAGTTCACAGTATTTACATTTACAATATATTTATTTACAGATTATTCTATAAACCTGTACTGCTAGATTAGCAGCAAAGGCTAGCAACTATTTATTTGCAATTTGTGACCATTCACTTGGCAGTTAGGAGCTAGACTGATGCTATATTTGAAAAAGCCAGACTAACTCACTTCTGTGTCCTTGACCCCTGACCTAATTGTTGGAAAGCAGTGGATACTAAACATCGGCGCCGAAACACCGGATTTCACCACATTCCACCCCGTTCTGAAAAAGGCCAAGGACAACTATTTTCAGGTCACCACAGACCACCTTAAATGCATCGGATGCTTATCGATGCAACCTATTGCTCCTTTATTTTAGTCCGTAGAGGCGGGCTGCGTTCTCAGACGTCTTCGTGAGAACCTCCGCCAAGCCTAAACCCTTCAACTCAGCAACTCTTCTGGCTATAGCCTCAATGCCATATGGGGAGTTGAACCTATTGGAGAGATGTTCTGGAGCTTTCAAATATGGAGAGTCCGTTTCCAACAGTATCTTTTCCATTGGCAATTGTTTGATGACATCATCCACTTCTATATGTCTTTCTCGCCGCAATATCAGAGCGGTGAACCCGAACATGACACTAGGGAAGCTGTCCCTCCATTTGATCATTTCTCGGACTCCTCCATTGTAACAGTGTCTGTGGATTCTAGAATTTTTTGCCACATCGTCTTTCAGAACAGATGACATTACGGCCAAACACATATCACTGGCATCCCTTGACTTATTGTCACCTTCACGGCAGTGGATCACCAATACTTTTGACCATAATTTTTTGTCAACGTAGAATCGGAGTAGATCCTTCAGCACCCGTATTTGGTGGTCATTGAATTTTGAGTAGCCTTCAGAGTACTCCATGCCCATCTCGCCGATTCCTACGCAACGGGGATCCTTTTCTACGGCGGACTTTACCATGTCAAGTTGTCTTTGAGAGACATACTTTGCTTCCTTTGGATGTACACCGTAAGTGAAGGATAATCGGTGATCCCGTTTGTATACAACCATATCCTCCCGACTTGGTACCCCATGGCAGAAGTTACACACAGCATGTTGCAGGCGAACAGGTGTCTGTGGCATGGGCCCATTGTTCAGGATAGATTGAAGAGCAGAAAAACCTGCCACTGCCCTGATTTTGTCAAGATGTAAGTGTGAGTCGACAAATCCAATTTTCTGCGATTCATCACATGACAACAACCTCTGTTTTCTTTGTTCCCACTCGCGATCACCATATCTTTCCCCAATGTCTTCCATTCGCGGTGGTAAAATTGGTTTTGGAGGTGGTTTGATCAAAACTTCTTTGAAGGTCGGTTGAGGTGGATCCTCCCATTTTTCCTCACGCACCTTAACGCTCATGAAACGATCCATGCACATTGTTCCGTCTAGCAGTTGGTTGATGATTTCAGTACTGGTCATCACTGGGGGCTGATATGGACGGAAAGTTGGTGGTGGAGTGTGTCCTTCACTTTCAGGCATTGCTAAAACAGATGTTTCTGTGACCTGTGACGTTGCACTTGAGGAGGTTGATGGTTGATTCTGTGCTAACACCTCATCCACCTGTCTGCAAAGCTCATCTGCATCCGGAACTTCTGACACATTCTGTTCTGTTTCCAGATCAAGCTCCATTGGCTCTTCTGTCGGTGCACTCTGAGCTGATGCAGTTGCCTCCTGAACTTGAGCTAGAACGGTTTTCTTGAGAACGTTCTTCTGTCCAGCAACAAATTCAACTTTTCGGTCACTTGACTGGGTTGGCTCTCTCACCTTCTTGACCGTCAATGTGGCAGTTGTTTCAGAGGCGCTCTCTCCCAATCCAGTAATTTTTACCTCAAAGTTGGGATTCTTCACCTGAACACGCTCTTCACCGATTTGGCTTAAAACAAATGCTGCTAGGCGCCAGTGAGCCAATGATGCGACGCAGTTGGGTGGACTGACTTCAGGTGTAACTGTTAAGTCTTCCTTTTTCACCCATCTGTTAAATTCACGCATCAGACCGCGATCTTCGTCAGTGGTAGCGATGATCATCTTTTTGGGGTCAGGGTAGAGCCGGTCCTTGCGAATTTTCGTGATCAAATCATCCAAAGTTTTACACCCTAACAGATTTTGGATCGTGGTTGTAAAGTTCACAATGGACTCCATTCTCACCTCATTTGACATTTCAACCCATGTCATAAATCCCTCAGGGAGATGTCGTCCTATGACGTGTCTTCTCATGTGGGACTGAGGCTTCCCGCAACTCTTCATGAAACATGCTGGCCTTCTTTTGTGTTTTTTAGGGACTTCATCTTCTTTTGATGGTTCTGGAGCCCTTCTTTTCACTGGCATTTTGGCAGTGCTTGATGAAGAGTGGCCCTCCTTCCTGGGCACTTGTTTTTCCTCAGGCATTGACCTTGTGGGCATCTTTTTTGACTTTTTGGAGCGCACAACAGTCCATTTGTCAGGTTGTGTCATAGAATAGCCACTTCTTGCTTGTGTTGGCCTGGAGGGCAATAACTGTGGTTTCCTCTGAGAGGTAGCATACTCCCTCCTTGCCTGACGAAACTCTGCTTCTTCTTGGGCAACACCATAGATTTGTCTCGGTGCTGTTTGCCCACTAGGTTGTGATGATGGAGCAGCTGCTGGAACCGGTGCTACTGCTATTGAAGCGGATGCAGCCGGTTGGGCTGGCACTGCTCTGGTTACTTGTACTGGAGCCCCCAGGGAAGCTGATGGTGCCGACGCGGACAAACCCTGTCGAGCCATCCTGCTGCCTATGTCCCTGAGACAACGCTCCATAAGGAGAGCCTGATTGAAAGGTTCCACCCTATTTGAAGGATGGTACACTCTTTCCCTAATCTTCTCTATGTTTGCCAAATCAAATATCTGATGCAGCATAGAGACTACGGCTTCATCCTGTGCTGGCGTTGTTTGACCTACCGTTGGCACATTTGTCGTTGATGGACCTACCACTGACACACTGGTTTGACCTACCATTGACACACCGGTTTGATCTACCATTGACACACTTGTAGGTCTTGATGTGGACACTGTTTCTGGCGCCCTAACAGCACCAGAATTTCGGTTCCACCTGGTCCAATTACTTTGTGAAGGGCCACTCACCTGTGACCTGTTGCCATCGCTGTACTGGCGACGACTACCCTCACCTGATTGAACATCGTCGCTTCGTGGCCGATGATAGTTGGAGGTTACTTGCCTGTATCTTGGATGACCATCTGCCTCCCGGCGAGGATCAGCAACCCCTCTTTCCCTCCTTACCTCAAAATCCCTAGCCTGACCTGGATAGACATCGCTCCGACGACGCTGATCCCTGTCATGGCTGTCCCTTGGTGGCCGGTAATCGCCTCTTCGACTGTGGCCACCACGACTCCTACCTCGGACAAAACGCTGTCCACGCGGCATCTGTAGAGTAAGGAAGAAATAAGACAACCCTTTAACATGTTTTCACAATGTATGCACAAGGAATGGTTTAGTATCTTATTATATCCCACAACCTGAACTGAACCATGCAACAACTATTTAAGTTTGGTAATCTGCCAGGTATTGGGGCCTCTTGCGCTCTCTTCCTGCTCTGGTCGGTGGCAGGGGATCTGGAAAACATGCATTACTTTCTAAAGGGTCTTGGATTTCTAAAGGGTTTTCTTCTAATTTATCTAATTCATCTGGGCTTATATAGTCATTACCATCTACAGAACATTCTTCGAATAACTTATCTAAACCGAAAGATTCTGTATCAGGCTCACCATTATCTTCATTTAGCCCTTGTAATAAACTGCTCCTCTTTCTCCTCAGCCAAAGTGGAACATCTCGATCTAGGCATGGTTTTAACCTGTCGTGATGTAACACATATGTCTTCTTCCTGTCTGCTATTCTGAAAAGTACTGGAGAAACGACCTCTACCACTAAGTATGGTCCCTTCCATACTTTTTGTAATTTTGGACTTTGACCAACTTTTTTAGCGGAATCAAGTTTGTAAACTAAATCTCCGGCTTCATAAGATTGAGTTTTGAGCTTAAGGTCATAATCCCTTTTTTGACGCATTTGAGATGACTCCAATGTGTCCCTAGCCAAAGTATGTACTTGTTTTAATATAGTTTTTAATTTAACTACATATTCAGCAGCGCTGTCATACTTCTGTTCCAGGCCCCCTATCATTAAATCAATCGGTAGCATAACTTCCCTACCAAGCATCATTAAGTTAGGAGTGAAACCAATATTTCGATTAATGGTAGAACGGATTGCTCCAGCTAACTGCTGTAGGTGTTCATCCCACGTTTGTTGATTCCCACGTAAAAAACACCTAATTAACTGCAGTATTGTCCTGTTATATCGTTCTACCTGTCCATTTGAACGGGGTCTATACGGCGTTGTCCTAGTTTTAACAATTTGTAATAGATCGCATACTGAAGTAAACAATTTTCCATCAAAATTTTTACCCTGGTCCGTATGTATTTCCAAAGGACACCCAAACCTTGAGATAAACCCATCAACTACACATTTTGCTACCTCTTCAGCCCCTTGGCGAGGAAGTGGAAAACATTCCAACCACTTGGTAAACTGATCTACAATAACAAGAACATATTGATTACCTTTTTTACTTGGCGTAAATGGTCCAAGAATATCAATATGCACACGCTCAAGCGGTGCTCCTGCGTGGTACTGTCCTAATGGAGCCTTTGGTTTCACAGTGGCCTTCTTGTTCTGGTTACAAGCACTACAAGACTTAATAAATTGCTCGACATCATCAGTTAACTTATACCATGTATAGCGGCTTTTTATGCGAGCAATGGTTTTAGCAATACCCATGTGTCCAGTTAAAGGTATGTCATGGTTGAGTGACATTACTTTCTCTTTCAGACATTCCGGAATTATCAGTAACAATTTACCCCCCAATTGATCCTTCCAGTGATAATATAAAAGACCATTTTGAAATGAAAGGTGTGTTTTGTTTCTATAAAAGTATTTAACATCTGGGCTACAAAGAAAAAGTTCATTTTGTTCAGGTTCAATGTCATTACTAACCCAATGAATTAATTTTTTCAAACTAGAATCAGCCAATTGGGCTTCCTGCAATTCTTGATGGGTATAACCAGACAACCAACTGTTTGGAGATTCATTCGGTCCATTCGACACAAGAGTTTTGATTGCTAACGGAACTACATCGTCAACATTCTCGTTAAACCGAGACCATTGATTATGAGCTCTCGCACAGTACTTACAACCTTTACATAGTAATTGGGACAATTCCGACCCAGCTTTATAGCAATCACAGAATGAATAATCGTCAGGAATTCTCGACATTCCATCTGCATTCCCATGTTTAATTCCGGGACGATGTACTACAGTCATATCGAACTGACTGAGTTCTTCTAACCAACGGGCTAACTGTCCCTCGATATATTTGAATCTGAGCAGCCAAGTTAGACTGTTGTGATCAGTTCTTAACAAAAAGTTCCTACCTAAAAGGTAATGCCTGAACTGTCTTGTGAACCTAACTACGGCTAATAATTCCTTCCGGGTAACACAATATTTCCGTT
This sequence comes from Sabellastarte sp. h YS-2021, assembly GCA_964017235.1. Taxonomy (NCBI): domain Eukaryota; kingdom Metazoa; phylum Annelida; class Polychaeta; order Sabellida; family Sabellidae; genus Sabellastarte; species Sabellastarte sp. h YS-2021. The sequence goes on along the minus strand of OZ024927.1, from coordinate 55,437,432 downwards.
GTTCCGGGGTTAAGACATAGCTACCATAACAGATAACTCGTTCGTGTCCATCTTGAATTTGTGATAGCACTGCTCCAATAGAATAATTTGAAGCATCGGTATCTAAAACAAAGGTATCTTCCGAATTTGGATAACCTAATATCGGTGCAGAGATCATTTTCCCTTTCAGCTGATCAAAAACTTCTTGTTCCGGTTCACCCCAGTAGAAAGTTGCACGACTACCGGTTAACTTATATAACACGGATGTTAGTTTAGCAAAATCTTGTATGTGTTCCCGATGGTAGTTCACAAAACCTAAGAATTGTTCAACTTCTTTTACCGATTTCGGTACAGGCCATGATTTCACACGCTGCACATTCTCCGGATTTACTGATACTCCATCAGAACTAACGACTCTACCGAGAAATAAAGTTTGTGTATGAAACAAGCTACACTTTTTCGGTTTTAATTTAAGGTTATGTTTCCTAAATCTCTCAAAGGTTAATTGGAGGTTTCTTAGATGATCTTCAAAGTCTTTCCCGAGAATAATTACATCGTCAATATAAGCGAGCACTTTATCCCAAGTTAACCCACGCAACACAAACTGAATTACTCTCTGAAATGTTGCAGGCGCATTACAAAGTCCAAAAGCCATTCGCTTATGTTCGAATAACCCAAACTTTGTAATAAATGCGGTTTTATGCCTATCTTTTTCATCTATTTCGATTTGCCAGTATCCGCTGGCCATATCCAACGTTGAAAAATACTGGTTTCCAGAGAGTTGATCCATGCATTGAGAGATAGATGGTAATGGAAACAAATCTTTTTTGGTTTTGGAATTAAGACACCTATAATCAATACAGTATCTTACGGTGCCATCTTTTTTCCTAACCAGAACTGGAGCAGAGGCCCAGTCTGAGGATGACTCAGTAATGACTCCTGTATCCAACATGAGTTTGAGGTTTTCCTCTTCCTCATTTTCGAACCCTAATGGAGTCCGTCGCATTGGCTGCTTGACCGGCCTCTCCTCTCCAGTATCTATGACATGCTTAATTTCAGTGAAGCAACCAAGATCATGGCCCCCTTTTGAGAAAATATCTTGGTATTGGATAAGCAAATCTTTGACCTGATTCGCCTTATCTTTGCTTAACCCTTTCATTGACCTCTCTAATAATCCTTGCAGGTGCTCTGGGAGTTGTTGATGACTTTCCAGTTTTTGAATGTGAATTGTTTCATCATCCAATATTGCATCTGGAGGAATCGCATATCCTAACACATGACCTTGACGAAGAACTATGTTTCTGTCAGTGTCATTCACTAACTGAATTGGTACGGATTCGGCGGTTCTCACCAGAAGATTGGGCAATAAAGCTCCTTTATTAAAACCACCTGATATAACAACCATGTCTGTGTTCAATGGCATTTCACTTTTAACCATTATTCTTAACACAGTATTTGATGGAATATGAATTTTCTGATCAAGAATGATCTTATGAGTGTTAAATTCATCACCATCTGGTGTTTTTAAATGTGTCATATCTTGTTCAACTCTATTGAGAGTGAACGTGTATTTATTGAAATTCAAAACTGCGCCAAAGTTGCACAGAAAATCTATTCCAATAATTATAGGGTCTTTAATTGCTGCCACCAACATCTTCCATTTCATGGAAGGCTGACTATTGAAAGAGATTGGCACATCTTCAATCAACCAGCCATACAAATCCATGCTATCACTTATTCCTGATAACTTGTATTTTTCAGTTAGCAGAGGTTTGTTGGGTAATTTTTCATACACATCAAAGCTCATTAAGCAAACATCGGCACCTGTATCCAATAAAGCTGTGGTGTGAACACCATCAACTGTACATGGAATTAAGGCACACAAATTATTATAATTTGTTTTTTGCAGCTGTTGACATGTATACGACTGTCCACCTCTACACTCATTCAGGGGTAAAGCAGTGACTTCACGATCACCCCTTCTCAGTAGTTTAAAGGCGTAAAATGGACTTGTTGTTTCCCACCTGCCACATTTTTTGGTGGTGGTGGACTTCTGGCATTTTTATAATTTGATCCAGGGGATCTCCTAGGAGACTCATCGGATGTGTGCTCCTGTCTCCCCATTCCCCTAGGTTGTCTGGATCTGGAATTTGGACTATCTTTGTCCCTTTGATCCTCTCTATAACGCCAATCCATATTATAGGATCGTTCATAGTCCTGCTTTTGGGAAGTCTGCCACCTGGGAGTATAGTTGGATCTGGGACTCCCTGGTGATGAGAAACGCTTCCTTCTGGGACAATCACGTACAAAGTGGCCTGGATCCCCACATTCATAACATCCGGGGTTCCTGCTTGGGGAATATGGACCACTCCTCTGAGGGGTCTGCTGCTTGGACATGACTTCTATGAGTTGTGTGATAGACTTGGTTAGGTCTTTGATTTCGGTTTCTGAGGCTGTGGTGGTTGACACCCTAGGCTTCTCATTGACCTTCCTTTTAGCAGTGAAGGTTCTTACTGATGGCTCATCAACTGAACTAGTTTCTGAAACATCAGAGTCGCTATAAACCATTGGTTGCAAAGGCTTGACTTTCCTGACAGAGCCCTTCTTTCCAAGGATAGCTTTCTTCACTTGCTGTTCCGTCTTAACACAACTGTAAGCTTCTTCCAAAGTTGAAGGACGTTTCACACCTGCTGCAACAGCGGCGGCTTTGTCACGACAACCTTTCAGGAATGCCTCAATAAATAAGGAACTATGCAATTCCATCTGTTTGGAATCTGGATAGGCACTCAAGATCAACTTTTGCAAGCGAGCAAGATACTTCTCCAGAGTTTCATCCTCACATTGTTCAGTTGAAAGAATCTCCCATCTTATGGTTGATGGAGAATCATTTCTTTCAAAGAACTGCTCAAATTTCAGTTTTATGCCATCAAAAGTGTCTTTGACTGTCTCTGGGAGAACACTAAAGTATTCTGCCGCTTCTTTTCTGAGACACATGGCGAAAGCGTCAACTTTATCGAGCTCTGTCCATTGCATTCTTCTTGCATAAGCTTCGAATTGACTGACAAAACCTCGCCAGTAAGTTCCATCAAAAGACATCTTTGGCAACCTCAAATTCCTACTTCTGTGTACCGGCCTTCTTCCAGATGAGACCGGTTCATCAGATTCTGATGGGCCCTGCGAGATGTACACTTGTTCCTGATCACTAGATTGATCACTCCTACAGTCATCAGACTCCACATTTCTGTTAGGGATCCTAGGCGAATGATACTTCACCTGGTATTGTTTCGGCCTTGATTTGTATTGGGTTGGTGTCTGCTGGTTTACACCTTTTCTCCCAACATAACGACCATCCAGAGTTTTGGAGTTTATAGTGTGAGTGATATTGTCTAATGCTTTGTACTGGTTAGATTGAACAGGTGTTGATGACCTGCAATCTTTTTGGAAGGCAAACTGCAGGACTTTAGGTTCAGATTTGTTGGACACCGAATCCCTGCAGTTAGAACCCACGGCCATTACAGCTGGTTCCTTGCAATAAGTTTCGGTGTTGGGCACCTTTAAACTATGTGGTTCCAACAGATCTAATCCTGTCCACTCTAGGTCTTTTTCCCAACCTGAGGGCATGATGTAATCCTCATCAAAATTACATTTCATGCTATTTATACTGTCTTCTATTCTCCTTTTGAGAATTCCAGAACGGCTTTTGAAGTAGTCGTTCATAAACGACAGATTCTGCTCCTTCATGGCCTGAGCTTTGACTAAGAGATGATCTCCTTCTTCCTGCATGTCCCTGATGCGTCTGTTTTGCTCTTCATCTTCCCTGAGATATCTGACAAGGAATGACTCCTTCTCAGACTTCAGTTCAGATATTTCATGCACAGAGGCATCAAGTACCTGGCAAACTTGTTCCTTCTCTTCAGTCTGAGCAGATTGTGCGGACTGTGTCATTGCAGTCTTCAACTGTCGAACATCAGAAGCTAATGTTTCCAGCTGTTCCTGATGACTGTGTCCTTCAGACTGCAAACTTCCAACACTGCAAGTCATGGTTCCAACTTGTTGTTTAAGTTGTACGATGTCACCCTGCATGGGCTGGCATGTCTCGTCTATTCTCTTATGGACGACTGTCAACTCTCGTGGCACTCTGACACGGAGTTGAGCGACACTGTCAGACACCTTTGTGACATCGCCTCGAATACTACGTTGGCTGGATTCGAAATTTTCGCGAATAAGCGCAATTTCTTCTCCACATGCACTGACCTGTTGTTGACAATTACTAAAATTGATCAGTGATTCAGTGCTGTGTTGGTAAGTATCGGATCTAACTTTATCGATGCTTTGATTCACTTTGCTGGTTTGTTCTCGAACCATGGTTTTAACCGTGACCATGTCATTTTCAACTTTGTTTTTATGGTCTTCAAGTTCAGCTCGATTTTCAGCAACACTGAATTTGATATCGCTAATGGTGTGGTTGACACCCTCAATTTTGGCATTGAATTCGGATTTGCAATTTTCATGCGCAGTGTCTGCTGAATCCTTAGCCTGCGATACTTCCGAACGTAAATCGCAAACATCTCTCTTTAACACATTCATACTACTTTCCACCCTGTCAACATTTTGTTCATATTTTTCCTGTTGTTTCGGAATCTCATCAGTTACATGTTTTCGCAATTGTTCTAAGTCTGATTGAGTTGTTTTTTGCGCATCTTCTAAAGTCGTAACTGTTGACTTGACTTCATCGAGACTCGATTTCATACCATCGATCTTATCTGAAAGCGATGAAGATACTAATCTAAATTCCTTAATAATACGACTTTCAAAAACAAGCAAAGTACTAACCGTTACGAGTTCATTGGGTGCTCCGACGGGTTTTTCGTCGTGAAACGCGGTAGGTTTTGTATCAGTTCCATCATCTGATTGCAACAAAGTCGATTTAGCGTCGCAAATATCAAATTCAGTCTTTCCGTGCGATACAGTATTAGCTGTATCAGTCTGGTATCCAAAATCGGCGCTAGACTGTACCGATAACAGACTTGACTTATCCAAACCTACAACTTGTTCAGAAAATTGAATGTAATTTTCATCCAAAATTTTCTGAGTACAACTTGATGGAAAACCAAGTTCCAGAAATTCCAATTCGGTCATGGTTCCACCTAATGCTTTTCTACGGGCTAATATTACCTTAACCCTTTCCACACCAATACCTGGGACTTGTAATAAGTCTTCCCTACTGGCATGTTCAATGTGTAATGGCTTGGCAGCCATTTTGTCTATTGAAACGCAATAACAAAAATTTCACAAATATATCAAAATGTATAATTGCTCACTGTTGAAATAGGTAATCAGTACTAAATTTGAATTTACTAAATCTGTAATTCAGGAATTAATTTTCATGCAAATATCTGAAAATATTTCTGGAATTTTTCCTAATAATTCTTTTCCAAGATGCAACATGCACTATCAATTTATTAATATCTAAAAGTAATATTATTCACTATATCAAATTCAAATATATGGTAGAAGTAAATAAATTTTGATGAAATAAATTTTCAATACTAATTCACAAGTACCTGTAAGAGAAATACTGTATTTTGTTGAACAGATGATCTGAAATCGCTGAACAACTTGACTACAAACTTAAATAACAAAATCAAATCAAACAATTTAAAATAAATTTAAATCAGAATTTTGATTTGGGCTTAATTAGTCAAAAGCATGTATGATTCTAACTAGGTTAGTAATACATACAAAATATCAAAGTAATAAGTTTTCAAAAAGTTTAAATTATATTTTACAAAGTTACTTTAATTCAATGTAAATCCATTTACTTTTCAAATCAATTCAGTAAACTTTGTAACTTATACTTTCACTAATAGAAATTATGTTACTTCAACACATAAGTTGGCAAAATTCCAAATATCTAAAGACTATATCAAGTTTCACCAAATTATACATCAAACTGGCGAAAAGTCAACTGTAGAAATTACAAATGTAATCCTGATAAGTTATGTTCAATAATATTATATACTGCTGTCAAAGTCTATATTTTACTTCAACATATGTAATTAAAATTGACATTTACAACAGCATTGCCTACTGTCGCCACCGTCAATTTTCAGTGCATTAATTCAATGAAAATGAAATTTCACCGGTAACCTTCGCTGGCGTCACCGTCAAATTTCAGTGCATAAATACAATGAAAAATTGAATTTCATCAATATCATTCACTGGCGTAAGTGTCAAAATTTAGTGCATGAAATATGTATCAAAATTCAAATTAATACACCATGAAATATTCACCAGTATATTTCAATTTCAACAAAAAATACACACTGGATTTTAAATATTCACTGGTGTATTCCAATTTCAGTACATAATACTACTGCAGTGAATAAAATATCATTCACCAATCAAAATTCAATGGCAATGCATTTCAACACTCCCGTAGCGAATATAAAATATTATTCACCAAGAAAAATTCAATACGGCTCCAATATATTTTAAATTTAGAATTATTGCACTTTTGTAATCACAATATATAAATTATCCACTAATTCTGACAACAGTGGACCAACATTACACAAGCAAATTCAATTCGTCGAAGCCTTATACACTGTATGTACCAGTAATTTGCCTCAAAAATCAGTTAAAACAACAAATATATGGACAATAACTGATTAATACTTCATTTACAGCAATTTGGAGTCAAATTACAGTGAATTTAATGCTCAAAAATCGGCAAATTCACGTTCAAAAGTCGGCGATTTTGCGTTAATTACACGCTCGAAATTGCCGTGAATTTCTACTCAAATAAACCAAAAAACAGTGTATAAACTCTCAACATACAACAGAATTGAATATATATGAATTTATTGGCACCAAGCAACAGAAATGTGAGCTTTTCACACACTTCTGGTACCAATAAAGTATGAACTCACCAAGAATACTGTGTCCGCTGTCACTTGGTTGTTACCTCACAGCAACACTTGACTAGTTCACAGTATTTACATTTACAATATATTTATTTACAGATTATTCTATAAACCTGTACTGCTAGATTAGCAGCAAAGGCTAGCAACTATTTATTTGCAATTTGTGACCATTCACTTGGCAGTTAGGAGCTAGACTGATGCTATATTTGAAAAAGCCAGACTAACTCACTTCTGTGTCCTTGACCCCTGACCTAATTGTTGGAAAGCAGTGGATACTAAACATCGGCGCCGAAACACCGGATTTCACCACAATATTTCTGTAAGTATCATCCTAAAGACATAAACTAATATTTCAATATGGCTTAATTTTGTACATGCACTGAAAATCAATATGACTTAAGATTAATCAGCAAAATTTTCAAACTAATCCTGTAACTTGTATCATTACACTGAAATCATCAACTTCTAGCTCAAGATATTTACATAAAGACATAATACACCATTTTAAAGCTATTTTTGAAATCTTCAGTTTTAATTATGATAATTACAAACCAAAACTGATGACATGATGTGATGCTTTTTATAGTGATAAATGATATATATTTATTGACATGAAAAGACAAATATATTTTTGATAAGGAAATTGCAGTTCAATAACACCACTAAAGCTTGAGTAAGTAAGGACCTTGGGCATTTTAAGAGACCTTATGGTAACCTTAAAATTAAAGTTACAGACTTGAGGGTTCCTCTCCTGGCCCAAATACATAAGTTTGAATGAAATCTGTGAGAGTTTTTGAGTTATTGTGCACACAAGTCAATGTATGGCAGTAGTGTGACAGGGGTAAATCCAGCATAACCCGACTTTCATCTGGGAATATAATTAAGTTAATGAAACCGTTGATGCTGATAAATGATATAAACTTACAAATTAACCTGAACTTTAAATTCATTTTTGAGGCAGAAATTGCAGTTCAATAGCACCACTAATTGATTTCTACATAAAAATCTGAAGCTGGACTCAATATAGACACTGAAAATATTTTCATAGCAACAACACAATTAATAATGTGTTTTTACTGATTTGTACTTACTGAGTCGTTCCTCTGAAACCCCACTGGGATAGATAACTGTAATGAGATGACTCAACTGCTGAGGAAGGAAATGGAATGCTTCTGGAGTGTGAGCATCTTCAATTGTCTATCAAAGAGAGTAAGATAATCCTATCAAGACACATTTATATGGGAGTGAAAAAGTTGTAATTAATATAGGAATAAAAGACATATTCGAGTGCTTTATGATGGTTTAAAACTATCGATTGGCTGAATATTAAAGCCACGAAGCCCGAAGGGCTGAGTGCTTTAATACAGCAGATCGATAGTTTTAAACCATCATAAAGCACGAGAATTTGTCTTTTATTCCTATTCTAAAATGGTTACATGATATTTTGTTCAAAGTAAGGGGTAAATCTTACGGAAAAATCAAAACAAATCCAATGGCATGTTGGCTGTTCCATTAACTAAACGTGCATAGTGATGGATGTGCAAACAGCCTTTTGGTAAAATATTGTTAGCAAAACCCACAGAATACTGTAATCTCATAAATATTAACGAGTAGTCGATCTTTAAATGAAATATTGATAAAAATCCCAACTGAATTATTTGACTTCATATTATTTTACCGCGAGTTGTTTGTTTACATTTGTATGCGAAGGGACGATGCACGCAGAATTCAACAGTGTTGTTTTATTTACTGTTCTATATTGGCGATTCCAGCATTGCGCAAAAAAAATGTTTGAGGTCACTGCACAGCGTACCATTTTAGAATGTGTTATAAAAGTGTGTGGTTGTGTATAAACAAAGAATGATCTTTTGAAAAGAGTTAGAATGCGAAATTTATCAAAGAGAAATTCTACACAAAGTAAACACTCTTCTTTTATTTAAAGTGTGACATATTAATGTCAAATTTTGAATTTGTCACAATTTTAAGCCAGTTATGCTATCAGTTACAGAGGTTTCACACAAACTAAAAAACAAAGTGTGCATTAAAATAATGTTTTTTATTAATTATTTATTTCATAATCAAGGATGCTATCCTCAAACAGATGCCATAGTAGTGCAGTCAGTGCAACTCAATGACCAATAAGCTGTTTAAACTGTTTTAATTTTTAAAACTTTTTTGGTCTATAGACTCTATATAAATATACTGTATTTATGCAAGCCAGTATTAAAATTTTGAATAAAAACTTAATATGAAAATCATAAATACACGAGCGATTTACATTGAATATCCAGACCCAAATTCAAACCTGATTTTGTTCAGAAAATCCTAAATGCAAACTCAGATTAGTCTGTAATCAGAAAATTTCCATGTGAATGTTTAAATCAAAATTTTTCAAACAGCAAAATCATCCTAAGCTAAATTCTATTCTGTAGAAATCTTTAAAATTAAAGTAGATATAAATATCATAATTCTCATGAGCGTCTTTTCCATGGAAATTTGATCTATTATCTTAAATTTTTTTTAGTATTTTTCTTATTTCGAAATATATGGCCTTAAAACTAAAAGTTTTAGCTTAAAAAGACCTCAGTAGTACTGATACCTTCATATTTTTGAGCAGGTAGTTGCACATACACTGGATCTGTCTGTTGATGACTTCAGTGAGACTGTGATGTAAGATCCCAATAACCTCCTCAGAATGTAAATACAGTACCACATCAACAGGTAATGCCAGGTGAACCTCTTTAAAGTACTCTACCAAAACATAAAATCAAAGTAACACACTCTACATGCAAAATTATGTTTAATGGAAGTCTCTGCCAAGTAGACCTAAATGACTTTTCTTCTGAAACTCTTTCCCATCTAAATTTAGCCGTTCCTACAAATCCTGGCTTATTTGTTTTGTAGTCCAAATATATTTAAAATTTATCTTTTTAAATATGGCAATATCAAGACTAACGTTCAATTAAAACAGATTTTATGTTGTCATTTGATTATTCTTGTCACAGTTTTATGACAGTATTGAACTCAACATCATTACTGATAGCATAAATATTTTACATTGAAATGTTGCTTTAACTACTAAAATTACAAATCAAATAAGTTGTAACACATACAAATTGCAACACATATAACTTTTATTTAAAAATTCATAGGCTTAAGTTTCCTAGATCTAAATCATTAAGTTAATCACGATCATAAATATGTTTTTTATGCGGTATATCTTTTGTTAGAAAGCACCAGAAAACTGACTGTGTTCATGGTGTATGATGGGGGAGCAGGGTACTGATCTCTGTATTGCACTTTCCCCAGTCATCTGATGAACCATTGTCATATGCACCACATCCTGTGACGTAATCACATAAATCACAGGTTAAAAATATAAAAAAGACTTTCACTATAAGACCAACAAATTCACTTTGTTAAGATGTCCTTTATAAATTGGTAAGAACTTGTTTGGAATACATGATTCAAAAAGTACTATTCAACAGACTTTATGGAGTTAACATTCTGTCTGGGATTCCATGTACATAAAATTTAACAAAATAACAGAGTTTAGCAGTTACGTTGTACGAACAATACTGTATGACATTTTTAATAGTTCAAATTCTGTATCTTGAATGCACACAAGTATCTTTTAGAAATCAATTTATCTGATCAACTAATTTTGACCAATCATTCTCTTGAAGTAATACACTAGCCTTAGATCCTTTCACCCCTTTCCTACAACTTTATGACATTTTAAATCTAATATTCTGTATCCTGAGTGCACGTTATATTAAGTACCTTTGAGAAATCGCCAAGTTTTTGCCTCTTCTTCTGTCCACCATCTGTACCATTTGCATCTATCAGTGAAAATATATTACTGCAGGAGTCATCCATTGACAGTGGAAATGAATAATTGTCATCTTTCTGCAGTATGGCAACAGAGTTCTTTATGTGATACTGAAGACAGTCACTATTCAGTGAGTTTTGTAACCTAACAAATCCTGACTGAATGCTTTCTTGAATAGAATCTACAAAGAAAAATAAGGCTAATTTCAGGTAATATTCATCCAGGTAAATATATTTTCTCCACAACAGAAACACAGTTATATTTTACTGGAAGAATGTGTTTTAATGCTAAAAATACATTCATATGTATGTAAATCAGGTAGGCCGATAGTGACAAAATTTTTTTTTTTGTTAAAACTACAATGCAACTTCAGCTATCTGACCTTCTAAATGTATTTGTTTTCATGAATGTATCTCCACTTGTTTCAGATTCCCTATTTTCATATTGTCCAAGTTTGGTTGGATAATAGAGGTTCTATTTTACTAAGAAGTAATCATAAAGCCATGACTCAAGAGTTAGATATGCACACTAAATTATTTTTAGCATATAACAGTGAAAAATATTGAAACATTGGTCAAGTGTAACCTCCTTGACAAGCATGCTCCAATCAAGATGAAAGACATAACAAAGTATCTGGACACTGGTTTTATGAACAATGACATCCTTGCTGCCCAACTTTTCAAGAGAAAATTTGAGTGAGTATGGTGATATTACAACTCAGCCAAAAAAAAAAAAAAAAAAAAAAATCACAGCAAATACAGCCCAGAAGTAAACTAGAGATTGCGTCTCGACGCAGTGTATCCCCGGACGGGACATAGTTAAGGCGTGAATGTGTCGGGCTTGAGCCTGTTTCCTGGAGCACCAGGTCAGGATTCTCCATAGTACCAGATTACTTCCAAAAGCTAATCACTAGTTGTTTCACTTATATCTGTCTTTAAAAATTACATTTCATGGATCCAGAAGATCCATATAGTGATCCGGATCGCTTCCAAAACTCAATCATTTCATCCTTTTACCTTTTCAGACATATTCTAAAAATTTCATCGAAATCCATCCATAAGTTTTTGAGTTATCTTGTACACAGACACATCTGGCAGCCTGGATCCACATCATCCAGACAGTGATCCAGATTACTCCCAAAATCTAATCACTTGTTCTTTGTCCCATTTAAGACATTTCCTGAAAATTTCATAAAAATCCATTCATGACTTTCTGAGCTATTTGTCTTTAAAAATTACATTCACAGATCCAGAAGATCCAGATAGTGGTCCAGATCACTCGCAAAATTGAATCATTTCTTCCTTTTACCACTTCTTCCTTTTACCATTTGTAACATATCCTGAAAATAGTAAAATCCATTCCAAGATTATGTGCAAGCCTGGATCCAGATGATCCAGATCACTCCAAAATGTAATCACTTGTTACTTGTACCATTTAGGCCATTTGCTGAAACAATCCATCCATAACTTTTTGAGGTATCTGTCTTAAAAAATTACATTTCATGGATCCAGAAGATCCATATAGTGATCCGGATCACTTCCAAAATTCAATCATTTCATTCTTTTACCACTTCTTCCTTTTACTATTTGTAACATAGCCTAAAAATATCATCAAAATTCATTGTAAAATCATGTTGCAGGCTCGATCCAGATGATCCAGACGGTGATCCAGATCATTCCAAAAGTATAATCACTTGTTCCTTGTACCATTTAGGTCATTTGCTGAAAATGTCATCACAATCCATCCATAACTTTTTGAGGTATGTCTTATTACATTTCACGGATCCAGAAGATCCATACAGTGATCCGGATCACTTCCAAAATTCAGTTATTTCATCCTTTTACCTTTTCAGACATATCCTGAAAATTTCATCAAAATCCGTCCATAAGTTTTTTTGCTACAATGTACACAAACACAACTGGCAACCTGGATCCAGATGATCCAGATCACTCCCCAAATCTAATCACTTGTTCCTCGCACCATTTAGGTCATTTGCTGAAAATGTCATCACAATCCATCCATAACTTTTTGAGGTATCTGTCTTATTACATTTCATGGATCCAGAAGATCCATATAGTGATCCGGATCACTTCCAAAATTCAGCCATTTCATCCTTTTACCTTTTCAGACATATCCTGAAAATTTCATCAAAATCCGTCCATAAGTTTTTTAGCTACAATGTACACAAACACATCTGCAACCTGGATCCAGATGATCCAGACAGTGATCCAGATCACTCCCCAAATCTAATCACTTGTTCCTCGCACCATTTAGGTCATTTGCTGAAAATGTCATCACAATCCATCCATAACTTTTTGAGGTATCTGTCTTTAAAAATTACATTTCATGGATCCAGAAGATCCATATAGTGATCCGGATCACTTCTAAAATTCAACCATTTCATCTTTTTACCTTTTCAGACATATCCTGAAAATTTCAACAAAATCCGTTCATAAGTTTTTGAGCTATATTGTACACAAACACATCTGGCAGTCTGGATCCAGATGATCCAGACAGTGATCCGGATCACTCCCAAAATCTAATCACTTGTTCCTCGTCCCAATAAGGACATCTCCTGAAAATTTCATCAAAATGCACCCATAACTTTTTGAGCTATCTGTGTTTAAAAATTAAATTTCATGGATCCAGAAGATCCAGACAGTGATCCGGATCACTCCCAAAATTTAATCACATCTTCCTTTTACCAATTTGGACATATCCTGAAAATTTTATCAAAATCCGTCTGTCAGTTTTTGAGTTATCTTGTTTACAAACAAACAAACAGAGGGCCCAAAATGACCCTCGGTCAGGTACTTTGGCGGTCAGTGGATGACCTTCAACGAAGATCTGTAACCGGTCAGCCTGGATGCTGGTACTCTGTCATGTACTCAACCTCAAAAGCCATTTTCAATAGTTTCCACGCAATGTAGTCAGCATTAAGTGTGAAAATATCTCCAAATATGCCAAAAATGACCCTTGGTCAGGTACTTTGGCGGTCCGTGGATGACCTTAAATGAAGATCTGTAACCAGTAAACCTGGATGGCAGAAGTCCATCATGTACTCAACCTCCAAAGCCATTTTCAATAGTTTCCATGCAATATAGTCAGCGTTAAGTGTGAAAATATCTCCAAAAAGGCCAAAAATGCCCCTCGGTCAAGTACTTTGGCATTCAGTGGATGACCTTCAATGAAGAGCTTCAAGGTCAAATTTCTGCATGCTTATAGAGGACATATATATGTATTATATATACCAGCCATAGGATGATCTAACTTTCTGTCTTGGAGAACTGGGCCAAAATGTGCAAAAATGGCCAAAATCTGACCTTTAAGTGGCCACCAGTGACCTTGAGATTGAAGGTCAAGGTCACAAAACAATAGCGTTCGTGGCATTGCCCATATATACCCACATACCAAATTTGAAAGTTCTAACTAAAATATTTTTTAAGTTATCGCGTCCAAAAAGAAATCTCTGCGGCGGCGGCGTGACCGTACTGAATCCTAAGTATCCCCGACTTTCGTCCGGGGATACAATTACTACAACTTCCATTATGAACATTCCAAATGCAGTCACTATTCAAAAATTATTCTCAAAAATGAGGGAAATCTGAAAGCACTGTGGTATAGTTTTAAAAATTTCTTATGAAAGTCCTCAGATGTTATTTGGCCAGATTATACAAATCGTATCAAATTGGCTAATACATTTGGACACTTTTTCACCGAGAAAATTGTCAAAATCAGGTCCACCCTGGCCTGCAGTCATTACCTATCTCAGCCACTGGACCCAGTCTAACAAAAAAACTAGAAAAAGGTTTTTGCTTACAAAAATGAGCGGCAGAAGTTTTGTTTTAAGTATACATGTGGCAGGTGTGGTTTTAAAAAATCTTAAAATAAATGAGGTGGGAGCAAAAACTATATATTTATTATGTTATGATGGCCATAGCCTCTTAAATACAGGAATTTTAAGCAAAAAGGTCATTAAAAATCTTCCTTAAGCTTAATCAATGTGTCAAGTTGAACTGATGTCATTGAACAGTAAGTCAGTTGGGAGCTAAAAACCCTCATTTTTACTTCAAGACGGTCATGACTGTACTTGTATTGGAACTGCAAGGTGGAAAGAAAATAAGAATGTCCCTATTGTCATCTTTAATAAGTGTACAAAATTCAACTGAGGTCAGCTGAACAATACGATAGCTGGATATTAAAACTCCATAATTTGACTGCAAGGTGGCCATAACTTCATTCATAATGGGACTTTAAGGTGATCATAAAATAAGAATGTCCCTTTTGTCATCCTTTATAAGTGCATAAAGTTTAGCTGAGGTCAGTTGAACAAGACGGCTGGAGGCTGAAAACTTCCTTTTTCACTGTAAGGTGACCATAACTTCATTGATATTGCAAGTTTAAGGTGACCATAAAATGAGAATGTCCTTTCTGCCAACCATTATAAATGTCCCAAGTTTTACTTTAAACATTTAAACATTAACTGGGCTTAGGGCTGAAAAACCCTACATTTTAAGTTGAAGATGGCCATAATATCATTAATATTTAAATCATAAGGTAGTAAGAGTCTTCTTTTGATCTACTTCAATATTAATATACATTAGATATGAAAAAGAAAGGGGCCAGATGGTTTTACTCCAAGTTTATGACTTTGGGGGGGGGGGGGGGGGGGCATAACTCCATTAATATTAACAGTTAAAGGCCACCATACAGTCAGGATAATCCTTGGATAAATCTTAATATATATGTGCCAAGTTTGATTGAATAAAGTGAAAAATAGCATCAGAGATGCCCGTACCCCACAGCCTGGGAAAATAGTTTTCAACACCATGAGATATAGAAGTAGTGAAACAGTACACAGATTGGGATACTTTCAGAACAGTGTCAGTGTCCAAATAATGTGTAAGTAGAGAAAATAACGTCTAAGAGAAAGAAACTGCATGTAAAGAATAAGTATTAAAACAAGACAATTCAGTAAACTAAAAATTATGAAGCTTTAAGACTTCTCCCATTGATTTTCATTTGTATAGTTGAATTATGGTTTGGATGTTTTGAATATTACTCATACATACAGATGTAGCAATAAATGCTTTTATGTGGAATTGGGGCAAAACCTGTGACTCACTTGATGCAATACCATCTGCTACAATGAGAAGTTGCAAAAGTAAAACAGTTATTAACGTCTAATATGACTTTAACAGTGCTTAATTTACACCAAAAGACACCCAAAGGTGCAACAACCAAGATGCAAGTAAAAATAAGTAAGAGGGATATAAGAGAGATAAATAGTATCAGATATCCTCGTAGAGACATAAAATAGCATCAGATATGCAAGATCAAAGGTCAAATCCAGGTCACACCATGACGTTGCACCCATATAACCCTTGACCAATGTCCCTACCAAATATCAACTTCCTACACCTTATGATTTCCAAAATATAGCCTAGACAAGGCATTATAGGTCAAGGTTACTACAGCAAGGTCAAAGGTCAAATCAAGGTTATACCATGACGTTGCACACCTGCACCCCCTAACCAATATCCCTACCAAGTATCAACTTCCTACACTTTACGGTTTCCGAGATATAGCCCGGACAAGATTTTATGGGTCAAGGTCACTACAGCAAGGTCAAATCAAGGTTATACCATGACATTGCACACCTGCACCCCCTAACCAATACCCCAACCAAGTATCAACTTCCTACACTTTACGGTTTCCGAGATATAGCCCGGACAAGATTTTATAGGTCAAGGTCACTACAGCAGGTCAAAGGTCAAATCAAGGTCACGCCATGACATTGCACACCTACACCCCCTAACCAATGTCCCTACCAAGTATCAACTTCCTACACCTTACGGTTTCCGAGATATAGCCCGGACAAGATTTTCAAGCTCAAGGTCACTATGACAAGGTCAAAGGTCAAATCAAAGTCAGACCATGACGTTGCACACCTACACCTCCTAACCAATGTCCCTACCAAGTATCAACTTCCTACATCTTACGGTTTCTGAGATACAGCCCGGACAAACTTTTTCCCGCCGGCCGCCCGTCCATCCGGACACCATGGGTGAAAACAATACCCCGACAGCCCTGACAGCTCTAGATCATTAGAGGATTTTTATCAATTTTGTGCTGTATTAATACTTCTATTTTTATAAGCAGAAGAGTGCTATTGTCTCTAGGATATAACATACCTGTTAAACCAGAATATTCAAATCTTAGAGGCACCTGTGCTTGTAGCCGGAACAAAACACAAGATGTAAAGATATCCTTTGAATAAGAAGTTACTTCTATTTTCTCAAAAGACTGGGTTGTTCTTTTGTATAGGCAGGAATTTGAAAGATTTTCATCATCAACAGCCAATACAAAGTAGCTACCATGAAAGAAACTCTGTGAACAAGAAGAAAATACAATAATATATTGGTTTCTGTTCTTGAAGAAGTATCTCAACAGGTAACACCTCATAAAAATGGTCAGCCTCAGCAGGCAAGAACCCCAGCCTGCAGGTACAGCTAAATGGCCAACAACATTGTCTTGAGATTTGGGAAAATCTTAGGAACAACTTCTGTTGTAACAAGTATAGAGAACCCACAAGATGTTCGACAAAAGATTCAAAGGCCATGATTTCTTACAAGTAGTTTTCATATTTCGAAGCCAAGAAACATTTATAAGGGAGATATAAGGCCTTTTTGATATGATGACCCTCCTATTTGCGATTAAAGATATGATATGGAGACCATTTTGTTTCCAAAACAAGGACATAATTACTCTCAGGCAAGCTTTCCTATCCATTTGCATTATGTGCAATTCTGATGAAGCTAGCTGCAATATTTTAGGTTACAGAAAACATTAAAGATTTTAGAACAAACTTTAAGACCCAAAAATTTGCCATGGCAACAGCTGCTACTGGATACCCCAAAACATAATCAGCTCTAGATCCTCTTAGGATAAACATCCCCTGAAAATTTAGTGAAAATCCATGCATGGGTTTAGGCTGTGGAACACCTACAAAGTTTAAGACTTGAAAATCTTTGCCATGGCAACAGATATTACCGGATACCCCCCAAAACCTAATAAGCTCTAGATCCTCTTGGGGTAAAAATTCCCGGAAAATTTGGTGAAAATCTGTAGAGGGGTTAGGTTTGTGGAACACCCACAAACTTTAAGACTTGAAAATCTTAAAAGTGTTACCGGATACCCCCCAAAACCTAATCAGCTCTACATCCTCTTAGGGTAAACATCCCCTGAAAATTGGGTGAAAATCCGTGCAGGGGTTTAGGCTGTGGAACACCCACAAGCTTTATGCCCGCTGCCGCCGCCCGGACAGCGCAGGGGACATCTATAACCCCAGCCTCTATGGGCTGGGGTTAACAAAAGCTGTATGAAACAATCAGTAGTGTCTTATATCTGGCATCAAATAATAACATAAACAGCCAAACACAACATTCCAAAATTTTATTTATACTGCTATTGCACTTTGACTTTAAGCTTTGGATACAAAATTCTAGCTTTAAGACACCACTGTTCACTTGGTGTTCAGTATAAACTTAACCCTTTCGCTACTGAAGGAACATTATTCCACCGGACTGTAGCCATATGACGTCATATCACGTCAGAAACGCCAATGAAGTAAAATAATAACTCACTACCTTGTGCACTTTATTTGCGGTATTTTTCTGCATATTTCATTAGGAATTGATGAAAGTCGAATGGGAAAATTCGTGGGAATTCCCCAAATAAAAATAACCACGAGTAAACAAAGTCAAAGTTGGGGTTTAACGTCCCGTTCAACAGCCAGGGTCATATTGGGACAGGTCCCACGAGTAAACAATATGCAGGTATATGCGGTAAATACGGCAATATGTACAGAAACCAGTAAAAATAGGTGAAATGGTGAATTTTTTTTAAAAATATAGCATAACTTTCATATAAAATACTTAAAATATTGGTTTAATACTGATACACCAAAGAAAACGTACAACAGTACACTGAAGGGAGAGAAGAAATATATATTATTGCCGTCGACCCTTGGTCGACAGACATGGTCCCCTGTAATACACATTGATGTCGACTGCTAGTCGACATACATGGTAGCGAAAGGGTTAAAATCTACATTTCACTCATTGTGAACACATGGTAGCACAAGACTCACCTCAATTTCTTTAACAGGAACTACCATATCATGAACTCGCTCTGTAATTGCTGGTATTCCAGCATTCTTTGTTTTCAAAAAGATTCCACACAGCTGTTGGCCTGTGAAATACCAATACATGTATACTTAAACTGTCATCTTTTAATGTTTAATTTAGCGCAATACACAGAGAATTCCCCCGGGTGAGATTCAAGATATATCAATGCAATATGATCATGAAAGAGACATTACAGGTCCAATCTCAGACTGCCAAACCTTCCCACAAGATACACAGTATGGTTCATCCTCGTATATTCAGACTAACTCATGTTTTCGGCCTATTATGTGTATTTTGGCATTAAAATAGAGCAAGAATTCTCATTTTTTCAACAAATATTAAAACATCTATCAATGTTAAGCATCTGTCATTCTTTTATTTTAATTGAATGGGCATAGAAGGTTGTGACACTAACCATTTAGTGTCACATTTATGACTTGCCTAATGGGCCGATAAAAGGGTAAACCACCATATATTTCAAACCCTTTGGATCACCAATAAGGGAGATACAAGATGCCTTTATGATAAGACATCCGGTTTGATCTTGAAATAGGGTTCAAATGTTAAATCTGATACTGCAAAAAGATTTGCAGTCCATAATTTCTTACAAGTTATTTTCAATTTTTCCTATTCCATTGCAATATGAATGGCTTCCTCTGTCTATATTGATAACTAACAAGCAAAAATATGCCAAAACATGGCTAAAAAGACTCTCAGTGGTGGACACTCGAGTTCTCTTACTCAGAACTTCTGAGTGGCCACAGAAATTCAAAGGACAAGTTCTTGTCGGTTTATATAGGCGATATATATCTATCAAATACAGTAGCCAAAACATGATCCAAATGTGAAATATCTATAAATTTAGCTTCTCAAGACAGCCATTAACCTTGAAATTTAAAGTACATGTTGTCAAGAAACAGGCTTTATGTTCTCGCTCATAATATACCCAAACTTAAAAGTTCTAGATCAAATATTTTTTGAGGTATCAAGTGTCAAAGAAAATTTCTGCAGCATCATGAGTAGCTCAAAACAAATATACCCCTTATATTCATACAGAGACAGTGATATTGTGACATTAGATCTTTATGACCTAGATAAACTATATCTTTATCATAGTTACTTATCAACTCAACACTACAAAAAATTGCATTTAAAGTTTCAATTATATTCCTTTAAAACACTCCAAACACTTTTGTCAGTGATTTTTTTTTTCAAACTTTCAATTATAAATTAGTATTGAATATACACACCTCCAGGCATAGAGAGTAAAGCATGATAAATTTCTGATGAAAAGCTTTCTTTTCCTTTCCCGACACATGCTACACAGGAGGTAATGTACAACTTTTTTGTCTTTTGAATTGGTAAACCAACAAGGTATCCCATAACTTCTTCTGCACCATCTTGTGTTATCTGACCTAAGTGCTGAAAATAACAAATACCACTTGAATACAGTCTAACTGTGGAAGTAGAACTTCAACACTTAACTGTCATGTGGCCAACTGGAATAACAAGTCTGTATTTTATTTTTTATTTCAGTGTTGACATCAAGTCTTAGTTACACATTAAAATTGTAACCATTTAATGTTCTTTAAACTACATATACTCTGACAATGAATCCAATGATATTATTTCAAAGCATAAAACCCCCTAACATGGTTATGAAATTATGTAATATTTTCTTGCTTAAAAGAAAAACATCAGTTTACTTTTGTGTTGAGTGTATATAATTCTCATTTCAAAAAGGGAGGTCAGTCTTTATTTATTTATTATTATTTTGCAAAGAGGCTACAAATTGTTTTGTAATGTTTCAGTTACTATAATGGTAAGTGGCTGTAATCAAGTAGTTTTCAGTTAATAGCTCACTCACTTGAAATTCGAAATAACCTGTATGAACCATTTGTTACATTTACATAACTGTAATTATAAGTTATACTGCATTACATTCACCAATAAAATCAGAATGTTAGCACTAGCAGTAAGCTAAACATGATAAACAGACAAATCCCTACTCTTCCTAACGTGATCAGAGAACTGGCCAAGCACAGACGGACAGAGGTAAAAAACAGCAGTTACCCTACACTAGTTTGCATTTGTAAAACCCAAGAGCCAAGTTCTATGGTTAAGCATTCCATCCTTACCCTCAATTATCAATCTTTTGAACATTCACATATTTTGGGGCATTGAGTTCCCCCTCACGGGGAAGATGTTGCGGTATTTGATTACTTCAATGACAATGTAACTCACAGCATCTCACCAACACAACCCGCCATCATTAATTAACAAATGATGAGATGTAGCTTTGCATTTAACATTTACAGGTTACAAGTATACTATTTACGCTACTTTAAATACATTTCAGTGCACTTTCTGACCCTTTTGTTTTAATAAAAATTGTTGTGTACTTGTTGTTGGATAAAATGTTTTGTATTTCATGTCAGAGGTATATCCTTAACTTTTAAAACCAAACTTGAATTTGAATAATTTTTCACTCTTATTTGTGGGTGGTTTTAATGCAATAAAGCATCCAGAAGCATGGCTCAAATACCTTTCCAATGACATAATACATATTTGTGCCCAAAAGATTTTAAAAATATTTGCAAAAGATGTGCTCCTGTTGACAAGTTACTGTGGAGTGTGTTGGTGAGATCCTCTCTGCAAATTGTTTTGCCAGTGAATTAAAACAGTAAATTAACTTGGATAATCAATGTCTTTATATCCAATGTCAATAAAATAAGCAGGGAAGCACATGTCAATTAAGTCAAAATCATGTGAAATGGAAATGTCAAACTAAATGCCTTGACATTTATGCATTTTTATGCATTAATCTGTGACTTTATTAAGTTTAAATAATAAAACGATTTCTTTTATGCAAATATTATTAAAACAAAACATACATTTTGAACAGTTCAAAGTTGAAGTACATCTGCCAGACTGTCAAAACTAGAAAAATGGTTTTCCTTACAAAAACAAAGCATCCCAAAAGGAGAAATATAATGCCACTGAAGAAGCAGAAAATGCAAAGGTGGAATTGTTGTATATTTAGCAGACATTGTAGATATGATAATAACAAGCAGTAAGCTAAACATAATAAACAGACAAATCCCCACTCTTCCTAACCTGATCAGAGAAGTGGCCAAGCACAGATGGGCAGAGGTAAAAAACAGGAGTTACCCTACACTAGTTTGCATTTGAGGCATTGAAATAGGTGACTGTACATTCTAAGTACAAAGGCTAAAGTCTATTTATCTCTCTTCTATTCCTTGGATAGATTAGTAAAGAGATGAATTAGGCATTATAAGGCAATAAGACCAGATCCAAACAGACCTATATTTTTCCATGTTGGATTTTTTTTTTTTATTTCTTAACAAATGTTCTTATGTGTTGTTTAAATTTGAAGAGCAATACCTCTCCAAAACTGATTAATTTTTTAAAAGAGAAAAACGACATATCTATTTATATCATATGCTGTGTAAGTAGAAATTTTAGCAACAAGAAAACTTCACTAATTCTTCATTTGTAAGAAATTCAATGAAATTAATTTTTCACGAGTGGGTACTGGAGAGATTGATACAGATTTAATATTTCACTGGGAATTAATTTTCACTATCGAAGATTATTAGCTAAAATAGCTACAACTAAAGCCTAAAGAAATTTCAGCTTATATAATACATACCCACACAACAGACAACAATGAACATTTACATAATTGCATAATGAGGCTGAGTGTATATGTTGTATTGAATGTGGATAACCATTGAATGTATATGTTGTATTGAATGTGGATAACCATTGAATGTATACATTCAATGGGTCAAACTGTTGAATGTGTACATTCAATGGGCAAATCATTGAATGTATACATTCAATGGCTGAGCTGTGGAATGTGTACATTCAATGGCTAAAATCATTGAATGTGTACATTCAATAACCCAAGGCATGGAATGTATAAACAATGAAATATGAAATGCAGATACTGATTGCAAGGACTTAGTTTATAGCCTATATTGGACATTTTTAGCATAATAATATTAAGCAATTAAATTAACTGGAATAAAAGTGTTACATTGCAGGAATAGACATAAAGAAGGATCAGTCTATAACATTAAAATTAATAAACATATATATGTAATGACATAAATGTCATATATTCAATTGCCTTATTTATGATATCTGAGAAAGTCTTAAATGATACAGTAAGCCTTTCTGATCAAAGCAATTAAAAGTTGTATTCTAATCTCTACTTTAATCTATAAATATTAAAATATTTGGCCTCTCAATGAAAGAATGAAAGAGAAACAGTTCCAGCCTGAGTAGTTATTTTATGGTCTTTAAGTCTATGATTCTAAAATGTCATAGCAATTGATAGCAATTATTTATGTGATTTACTGTTAAATTTGGATGTTTAATTTTAATTAGCCCCATAGTTATTTTATGGTCTTTAAGTCTATGATTCTAAAATGTCATAGCAATTGATAGCAATTATTTATGTGATTTACTGTTAAATTTGGATGTTTAATTTTAATTAGCCCCATAGTGGCACCCCCTGTATTGTTAGAGAGGTTCATTGGGACAATATAATTAGAAAACAGATAAACATTTTTTAGAAAACCAAAGTTTTTTTATAATGCATCACTTTGTAACTACTACAGATAATCACCTTATTGCAAGTTTATTTTAAGATATGATTTATTAAGATAATGACAATAATAAGTTCCATTTCACACAGTATCAGTTACTTATTTGCATTTAAGCTCATATACACATTCAATGACTATGGTTGTGGAATGTACACATTCCACAATTAAACTATTGAATGTACACATTCAATGGCTACTTGCTATTGAATGTGTAGATTCAATGGCCAAGCCATTGAATGTACAGATTCAATAACTAGGCCATTGAATGTATACATTCAATGGTTATCTACATTCAATACAACATATACATTCAATGGCACAAACTATTGAATGTGCATTCAATGGGCAAA
Organism: Sabellastarte sp. h YS-2021; assembly: GCA_964017235.1. NCBI lineage: Eukaryota > Metazoa > Annelida > Polychaeta > Sabellida > Sabellidae > Sabellastarte > Sabellastarte sp. h YS-2021. The sequence goes on along the minus strand of OZ024927.1, from coordinate 55,413,519 downwards.
TAATTGAATGTATACATTCAATGGCTGAGCTGTGGATTGTGTACATTCAATGGCTAATATCATTGAATGTGTACATTCAATGACCCAAGCCATGGAATGTATAAATAATTAAACATGAAAAGCTGATACTGATTGAAAAAACTTAGTTTATAACCTATATTGGATATTTTAGCATAATAATAAGTGATTAAATTAATAGGAATAAAAGTGTTACATTTCAGAAAGTGATATAAAGAAGGATCAATCTAGAACATTAAAATGAATAAACATATATGTAATGCCATAAATGTCATATATTTCATTGGATTATTTATGATGCATCAAGCTTTTCTGATCGAAGTCATTACAAAAATTCTATTATAAGCTTTACTTTAATCCACAAATATTGAAATATTTGGCCTCAAAGTAAAAGAATGAAAGAAAAATAGTTCAAGCCTGAGTAGTTACTGTATGGTCTTTCAGTGTATGATTCTAATATGTGATAGCTTGTAATTCATCTAATTAAGTGTGAAATCTGGGTATTTAATTGTAATTAGCCCCATGGTTGCACCCCTGTATTGTCAGAGACGTTCAGTGGGACAATATAATTAGAAAACAGATTAAGATAAACATTATTAGAAAACAATACAGTTTTTGTTATAAAAAATCACATGGTGAAGTTTAAGACCCATAGCTAATTACTCACCTACTCAAAATGAGTAAATGCGAATTACCTCTAAAAGTATTGCAGATAGCCAATTTTCTCAAATAACTCATTCACCTACTTTTGGGAGAGCTTTCACTCAGTGAAGTTTCAGACCCGTAGCTAATTATTCACCTACTCAAAATGAGTAAATGCTAATTATCTCAAAAACTATTGTGGACACCCAATTTTTATCAAACTAGAAATCGGCCGCCCTGTTGATAGTAGATGCGAATAGAAACAGGATAGCATAGAAGAACACACATTATCATGTGTAATGTCCACCCATGAACCTTTTGCCCAAATTGTACAGTAGTCTTACAAGACCCTGTTTCATTTGTAAAATATATCAATGATGCTTAAATATTTGTTAGTGTAGATGTAAATTATTTCAGCTTCATGCCTTTTTGCATTGGTTGGGTTGAAAATTTTGACGAAATCACTCTATCTGGCATGGTTAAGAAGATAGAAGCAAATTCCTGTTTTTCTATTTTTGGCAAAAATTTGAAAATTCAAAATGGCCGCCATTTTTGGGAAAAGGAAATTTTTTTGAAAATTGCCAAGAGTACATTTTCTAGATACCCTATGGGTCGAAAATTTCAACGAAATAACTCTATTTGGCACGGTTAAGGCCAGTTTGTGTTTTTCCATTTTGGGCAAAAATTCGAAAATTCAAAATGGCTGCCATTTTTGGGGAGGGGAAAATTTTTTGAAAATTGCAAAGATTACATTCCTTAGATACCCCGTGGGTTGAAAATTTCGACGAAATCGCTCTATCTCGCATGGTTAAGGAGATAGAAGCAAATTTGTGTTTTGCCATTTTTGACAAAAATTTGAAAATTCAAAATGGCCGCCATTTTAGGGGACGGGAAATTTTTTTTTAAATTGCCAAGAATACAATGCTGAAATACCTGTGGGTCGAAAATTTTGACGAAATCGCTCTATCTCGCACGGTTAAGGAGATAGAAGCAAATTTGTGTTTTGCCATTTTTGGCAAAAATTCGAAAATTCAAAATGGCCGCCATTTTTGGGGAGGGGAAAATTTTTTGGAAAATTGCAAAGATTGCATTCCTTAGATACCCTGTGGGTCGAAAATTTCGACGAAATCGCTCTATCTCGCACGGTTAAGGAGATAGAAGCAAATTTGTGTTTTGCCATTTTTGGGAAAAATTCGAAAATTCAAAATGGCCGCCATTTTTGGGGAGGGGAAAATTTTTGGAAAATTGCAAAGATTGCATTCCTTAGATACCCTGTGGGTCGAAAATTTCGACGAAATCACTCTATCTCGCACGGTTAAGGAGATAGAAGCAAATTAGTGTTTTGCCATTTTTGGCAAAAATTCGAAAATTCAAAATGGCCGCCATTTTTGGGGAGGGGAAAATTTTTTAAAAATTACCAAGAGTACAATGCTCAGATACCCTGTGGGTCGAAAATTTTGACGAAATCACTCTATCTGGCACGGTTAAGGAGATAGAAGGAAATTTGTGTTTTGCCATTTTTGGCAAAAATTCGAAAATTCAAAATGGCCGCCATTTTGGGGGAGGGGAAAATTTTTGGAAAATTGCAAAGATTGCATTCCTTAGATACCCTGTGGGTCGAAAATTTCGACGAAATCGCTCTATCTCGCACGGTTAAGGAGATAGAAGGAAATTTGTGTTTTGCCATTTTTGGCAAAAATTCGAAAATTCAAAATGGCCGCCATTTTTGGGGAGGGGAAAATTTTTGGAAAATTGCAAAGATTACATTCCTTAGATACCCTGTGGGTCGAAAATTTCGACGAAATCGCTCTATCTCGCACGGTTAAGGAGATAGAAGCAAATTAGTGTTTTGCCATTTTTGGCAAAAATTCGAAAATTCAAAATGGCCGCCATTTTTGGGGAGGGGAAAATTTTTGGAAAAATTACCAAGAGCACAATGCTCAGATACCCTGTGGGTCGAAAATTTTGACGAAATCGCTCTATCTGGCACGGTTAAGGAGATAGAAGCAAATTGGTGTTTTGCCATTTTTGGCAAAAATTCGAAAATTCAAAATGGCCGCCATTTTTGGGGAGGGGAAAATTTTTTGAAAATTGCAAAGATTGCATTCCTTAGATACCCTGTGGGTCGAAAATTTCGACGAAATCGCTCTATCTCGCACGGTTAAGGAGATAGAAGCAAATTTGTGTTTTGCCATTTTTGGCAAAAATTCGAAAATTCAAAATGGCCGCCATTTTTGGGGAGGGGAAAATTTTTTGAAAATTGCAAATATTACATTACTTAGATACCCTGTGGGTCGAAAATTTCGACGAAATCGCTCTATCTCGCACGGTTAAGGAGATAGAAGCAAATTAGTGTTTCGCCATTTTTGGCAAAAATTCGAAAATTCAAAATGGCCGCCATTTTTGGGGAGGGGAAAATTTTTTAAAAATTACCAAGAGTACAATGCTCAGATACCCAGTGGGTCGAAAATTTTGACGAAATCGCTCTATCTGGCACGGTTAAGGAGATAGAAGCAAATTGGTGTTTTGCCATTTTTGGCAAAAATTCGAAAATTCAAAATGGCCGCCATTTTTGGGGAGGGGAAAATTTTTTGAAAATTGCAAAGATTGCATTCCTTAGATACCCTGTGGGTCGAAAATTTCGACGAAATCGCTCTATCTCGCACGGTTAAGGAGATAGAAGCAAATTTGTGTTTTGCCATTTTTGGCAAAAATTCGAAAATTCAAAATGGCCGCCATTTTTGGGGAGGGGAAAATTTTTTGAAAATTGCAAATATTACATTCCTTAGATACCCTGTGGGTCGAAAATTTCGACGAAATCGCTCTATCTCGCACGGTTAAGGAGATAGAAGCAAATTAGTGTTTTGCCATTTTTGGCAAAAATTCGAAAATTCAAAATGGCCGCCATTTTTGGGGAGGGGAAAATTTTGTTAAAATTACCAAGAGCACAATGCTCAGATACCCTGTGGGTCGAAAATTTTGACGAAATCGCTCTATCTGGCACGGTTATGGAGATAGAAGCAAATTTGTGTTTTGCCATTTTTGGCAAAAATTCGAAAATTCAAAATGGCCGCCATTTTTGGGGAGGGGAAAATTTTGTTAAAATTACCAAGAGCACAATGCTCAGATACCCTGTGGGTCGAAAATTTTGACGAAATCGCTCTATCTGGCACGGTTAAGGAGATAGAAGCAAATTTGTGTTTTGCCATTTTTGGGAAAAATTCGAAAATTCAAAATGGCCGCCATTTTTGGGGAGGGGAAAATTTTTGGAAAATTGCAAAGATTGCATTCCTTAGATACCCTGTGGGTCGAAAATTTCGACGAAATCACTCTATCTCGCACGGTTAAGGAGATAGAAGCAAATTAGTGTTTTGCCATTTTTGGCAAAAATTCGAAAATTCAAAATGGCCGCCATTTTTGGGGAGGGGAAAATTTTTTAAAAATTACCAAGAGTACAATGCTCAGATACCCTGTGGGTCGAAAATTTTGACGAAATCACTCTATCTGGCACGGTTAAGGAGATAGAAGGAAATTTGTGTTTTGCCATTTTTGGCAAAAATTCGAAAATTCAAAATGGCCGCCATTTTGGGGGAGGGGAAAATTTTTGGAAAATTGCAAAGATTGCATTCCTTAGATACCCTGTGGGTCGAAAATTTCGACGAAATCGCTCTATCTCGCACGGTTAAGGAGATAGAAGGAAATTTGTGTTTTGCCATTTTTGGCAAAAATTCGAAAATTCAAAATGGCCGCCATTTTTGGGGAGGGGAAAATTTTTGGAAAATTGCAAAGATTACATTCCTTAGATACCCTGTGGGTCGAAAATTTCGACGAAATCGCTCTATCTCGCACGGTTAAGGAGATAGAAGCAAATTAGTGTTTTGCCATTTTTGGCAAAAATTCGAAAATTCAAAATGGCCGCCATTTTTGGGGAGGGGAAAATTTTTGGAAAAATTACCAAGAGCACAATGCTCAGATACCCTGTGGGTCGAAAATTTTGACGAAATCGCTCTATCTGGCACGGTTAAGGAGATAGAAGCAAATTGGTGTTTTGCCATTTTTGGCAAAAATTCGAAAATTCAAAATGGCCGCCATTTTTGGGGAGGGGAAAATTTTTTGAAAATTGCAAAGATTGCATTCCTTAGATACCCTGTGGGTCGAAAATTTCGACGAAATCGCTCTATCTCGCACGGTTAAGGAGATAGAAGCAAATTTGTGTTTTGCCATTTTTGGCAAAAATTCGAAAATTCAAAATGGCCGCCATTTTTGGGGAGGGGAAAATTTTTTGAAAATTGCAAATATTACATTACTTAGATACCCTGTGGGTCGAAAATTTCGACGAAATCGCTCTATCTCGCACGGTTAAGGAGATAGAAGCAAATTAGTGTTTTGCCATTTTTGGCAAAAATTCGAAAATTCAAAATGGCCGCCATTTTTGGGGAGGGGAAAATTTTTTAAAAATTACCAAGAGTACAATGCTCAGATACCCAGTGGGTCGAAAATTTTGACGAAATCGCTCTATCTGGCACGGTTAAGGAGATAGAAGCAAATTGGTGTTTTGCCATTTTTGGCAAAAATTCGAAAATTCAAAATGGCCGCCATTTTTGGGGAGGGGAAAATTTTTTGAAAATTGCAAAGATTGCATTCCTTAGATACCCTGTGGGTCGAAAATTTCGACGAAATCGCTCTATCTCGCACGGTTAAGGAGATAGAAGCAAATTTGTGTTTTGCCATTTTTGGCAAAAATTCGAAAATTCAAAATGGCCGCCATTTTTGGGGAGGGGAAAATTTTTTGAAAATTGCAAATATTACATTCCTTAGATACCCTGTGGGTCGAAAATTTCGACGAAATCGCTCTATCTCGCACGGTTAAGGAGATAGAAGCAAATTAGTGTTTTGCCATTTTTGGCAAAAATTCGAAAATTCAAAATGGCCGCCATTTTTGGGGAGGGGAAAATTTTGTTAAAATTACCAAGAGCACAATGCTCAGATACCCTGTGGGTCGAAAATTTTGACGAAATCGCTCTATCTGGCACGGTTATGGAGATAGAAGCAAATTTGTGTTTTGCCATTTTTGGCAAAAATTCGAAAATTCAAAATGGCCGCCATTTTTGGGGAGGGGAAAATTTTGTTAAAATTACCAAGAGCACAATGCTCAGATACCCTGTGGGTCGAAAATTTTGACGAAATCGCTCTATCTGGCACGGTTAAGGAGATAGAAGCAAATTTGTGTTTTGCCATTTTTGGCAAAAATTCGAAAATTCAAAATGGCCGCCATTTTTGGGGAGGGGAAAATTTTTTGAAAATTGCAAAGATTGCATTCCTTAGATACCCTGTGGGTCGAAAATTTCGACGAAATCACTCTATCTCGCACGGTTAAGGAGATAGAAGCAAATTGGTGTTTTGCCATTTTTGGCAAAAATTCGAAAATTCAAAATGGCCGCCATTTTTGGGGAGGGGAAAATTTTTTGAAAATTGCAAAGATTGCATTCCTTAGATACCCTGTGGGTCGAAAATTTCGACGAAATCGCTCTATCTCGCACGGTTAAGGAGATAGAAGCAAATTTGTGTTTTGCCATTTTTGGCAAAAATTCGAAAATTCAAAATGGCCGCCATTTTTGGGGAGGGGAAAATTTTTGGAAAAATTACCAAGAGCACAATGCTCAGATACCCTGTGGGTCGAAAATTTTGACGAAATCGCTCTATCTGGCACGGTTAAGGAGATAGAAGCAAATTGGTGTTTTGCCATTTTTGGCAAAAATTCGAAAATTCAAAATGGCCGCCATTTTTGGGGAGGGGAAAATTTTGTTAAAATTACCAAGAGCACAATGCTCAGATACCCTGTGGGTCGAAAATTTTGACGAAATCGCTCTATCTGGCACGGTTATGGAGATAGAAGCAAATTTGTGTTTTGCCATTTTTGGCAAAAATTCGAAAATTCAAAATGGCCGCCATTTTTGGGGAGGGGAAAATTTTGTTAAAATTACCAAGAGCACAATGCTCAGATACCCTGTGGGTCGAAAATTTTGACGAAATCGCTCTATCTGGCACGGTTAAGGAGATAGAAGCAAATTTGTGTTTTGCCATTTTTGGCAAAAATTCGAAAATTCAAAATGGCCGCCATTTTTGGGGAGGGGAAAATTTTTGGAAAAATTACCAAGAGCACAATGCTCAGATACCCTGTGGGTCGAAAATTTTGACGAAATCGCTCTATCTGGCACGGTTAAGGAGATAGAAGCAAATTGGTGTTTTGCCATTTTTGGCAAAAATTCGAAAATTCAAAATGGCCGCCATTTTTGGGGAGGGGAAAATTTTTTGAAAATTGCAAAGATTGCATTCCTTAGATACCCTGTGGGTCGAAAATTTCGACGAAATCGCTCTATCTCGCACGGTTAAGGAGATAGAAGCAAATTTGTGTTTTGCCATTTTTGACAAAAATTCGAAAATTCAAAATGGCCGCCATTTTTGGGGAGGGGAAAATTTTTTGAAAATTGCAAATATTACATTCCTTAGATACCCTGTGGGTCGAAAATTTCGACGAAATCGCTCTATCTCGCACGGTTAAGGAGATAGAAGCAAATTAATGTTTTGCCATTTTTGGCAAAAATTCGAAAATTCAAAATGGCCGCCATTTTTGGGGAGGGGAAAATTTTTTAAAAATTACCAAGAGTACAATGCTCAGATACCCAGTGGGTCGAAAATTTTGACGAAATCGCTCTATCTGGCACGGTTAAGGAGATAGAAGCAAATTTGTGTTTTGCCATTTTTGGCGAAAATTCAAAATGGCCGCCATTTTTGGGGAGGGGAAAATTTTTGGAAAATTGCAAAGATTGCATTCCTTAGATACCCTGTGGGTCGAAAATTTCGACGAAATCACTCTATCTCGCACGGTTAAGGAGATAGAAGCAAATTAGTGTTTTGCCATTTTTGGCAAAAATTCGAAAATTCAAAATGGCCGCCATTTTTGGGGAGGGGAAAATTTTTGGAAAATTGTAGATTGCATTCCTTAAATACCCTGTGGGTCGAAAATTTCGACGAAATCGCTCTATCTCACACGGTTAAGGAGATAGAAGCAAATTTGTGTTTTGCCATTTTTGGCAAAAATTCGAAAATTCAAAATGGCCGCCATTTTTGGGGAGGGGAAAATTTTTTGAAAATTGCAAATATTACATTCCTTAGATACCCTCTGGGTCGAAAATTTCGACGAAATCGCTCTATCTCTTACGGTTTCTGAGATATTAGCAAATTACTCAAAAGTAGTACTGAAAATACACAATGAAGTACCTAAATGGCTATTACTCATGTACTGACAAAGCTATCAGTCCCAAATGCAATACCAAGCGAGCTATGGACATAACAATCTTGTATTCAAAATTGTAGTAAAATATCTTTAATTATTTTGGCTTAAATGCACGGAAACCAATGGGTACTGAAAATAGCTGTACTTAAGTATTACTCAGTAAGCAAAAGAGGTACAACAGCCAAAAGCAATCCCAAGCAAGCTACTGACCCAATAAGCCTGCATACCAAATTTGGTGACAATAGCTCTAATACTTTTCCTTTAAATGAGCGGAAACCATGCGTGACGCCGGACATCGGACGCCGGACGCCGGACATCGGACATCGGACGGCGAAAAAAGCAAAAATAATATATCCACCCCCCTTAGATACCCTGTGGGTCGAAAATTTCGACGAAATCGCTCTATCTCGCACGGTTAAGGAGACAGAAGCAAATTAGTGTTTTGCCATTTTTGGCAAAAATTCGAAAATTCAAAATGGCCGCCATTTTTGGGGAGGGGAAAATTTTTTAAAAATTACCAAGAGTACAATGCTCAGATACCCAGTGGGTCGAAAATTTTGACGAAATCGCTCTATCTGGCACGGTTAAGGAGATAGAAGCAAATTGGTGTTTTGCCATTTTTGGCAAAAATTCGAAAATTCAAAATGGCCGCCATTTTTGGGGAGGGGAAAATTTTTTGAAAATTGCAAAGATTGCATTCCTTAGATACCCTGTGGGTCGAAAATTTCGACGAAATCGCTCTATCTCGCACGGTTAAGGAGATAGAAGCAAATTTGTGTTTTGCCATTTTTGGCAAAAATTCGAAAATTCAAAATGGCCGCCATTTTTGGGGAGGGGAAAATTTTTTGAAAATTGCAAATATTACATTCCTTAGATACCCTGTGGGTCGAAAATTTCGACGAAATCGCTCTATCTCGCACGGTTAAGGAGATAGAAGCAAATTAGTGTTTTGCCATTTTTGGCAAAAATTCGAAAATTCAAAATGGCCGCCATTTTTGGGGAGGGGAAAATTTTGTTAAAATTACCAAGAGCACAATGCTCAGATACCCTGTGGGTCGAAAATTTTGACGAAATCGCTCTATCTGGCACGGTTATGGAGATAGAAGCAAATTTGTGTTTTGCCATTTTTGGCAAAAATTCGAAAATTCAAAATGGCCGCCATTTTTGGGGAGGGGAAAATTTTGTTAAAATTACCAAGAGCACAATGCTCAGATACCCTGTGGGTCGAAAATTTTGACGAAATCGCTCTATCTGGCACGGTTAAGGAGATAGAAGCAAATTTGTGTTTTGCCATTTTTGGCAAAAATTCGAAAATTCAAAATGGCCGCCATTTTTGGGGAGGGGAAAATTTTTTGAAAATTGCAAAGAATCCATTCCTTAGATACCCTGTGGGTCGAAAATTTCGACGAAATCACTCTATCTCGCACGGTTAAGGAGATAGAAGCAAATTAGTGTTTTGCCATTTTTGGCAAAAATTCGAAAATTCAAAATGGCCGCCATTTTTGGGGAGGGGAAAATTTTTTAAAAATTACCAAGAGTACAATGATCAGATACCCTGTGGGTCGAAAATTTTGACGAAATCACTCTATCTGGCACGGTTAAGGAGATAGAAGGAAATTTGTGTTTTGCCATTTTTGGCAAAAATTCGAAAATTCAAAATGGCCGCCATTTTGGGGGAGGGGAAAATTTTTGGAAAATTGCAAAGATTGCATTCCTTAGATACCCTGTGGGTCGAAAATTTCGACGAAATCGCTCTATCTCGCACGGTTAAGGAGATAGAAGGAAATTTGTGTTTTGCCATTTTTGGCAAAAATTTGAAAATTCAAAATGGCCGCCATTTTTGGGGAGGGGAAAATTTTTGGAAAATTGCAAAGATTACATTCCTTAGATACCCTGTGGGTCGAAAATTTCGACGAAATCGCTCTATCTCGCACGGTTAAGGAGATAGAAGCAAATTAGTGTTTTGCCATTTTTGGCAAAAATTCGAAAATTCAAAATGGCCGCCATTTTTGGGGAGGGGAAAATTTTTGGAAAAATTACCAAGAGCACAATGCTCAGATACCCTGTGGGTCGAAAATTTTGACGAAATCGCTCTATCTGGCACGGTTAAGGAGATAGAAGCAAATTGGTGTTTTGCCATTTTTGGCAAAAATTCGAAAATTCAAAATGGCCGCCATTTTTGGGGAGGGGAAAATTTTTTGAAAATTGCAAAGATTGCATTCCTTAGATACCCTGTGGGTCGAAAATTTCGACGAAATCGCTCTATCTCGCACGGTTAAGGAGATAGAAGCAAATTTGTGTTTTGCCATTTTTGGCAAAAATTCGAAAATTCAAAATGGCCGCCATTTTTGGGGAGGGGAAAATTTTTTGAAAATTGCAAATATTACATTCCTTAGATACCCTGTGGGTCGAAAATTTCGACGAAATCGCTCTATCTCGCACGGTTAAGGAGATAGAAGCAAATTAGTGTTTTGCCATTTTTGGCAAAAATTCGAAAATTCAAAATGGCCGCCATTTTTGGGGAGGGGAAAATTTTTTAAAAATTACCAAGAGTACAATGCTCAGATACCCAGTGGGTCGAAAATTTTGACGAAATCGCTCTATCTGGCACGGTTAAGGAGATAGAAGCAAATTTGTGTTTTGCCATTTTTGGCGAAAATTCAAAATGGCCGCCATTTTTGGGGAGGGGAAAATTTTTGGAAAATTGCAAAGATTGCATTCCTTAGATACCCTGTGGGTCGAAAATTTCGACGAAATCACTCTATCTCGCACGGTTAAGGAGATAGAAGCAAATTAGTGTTTTGCCATTTTTGGCAAAAATTCGAAAATTCAAAATGGCCGCCATTTTTGGGGAGGGGAAAATTTTTGGAAAATTGTAGATTGCATTCCTTAAATACCCTGTGGGTCGAAAATTTCGACGAAATCGCTCTATCTCACACGGTTAAGGAGATAGAAGCAAATTTGTGTTTTGCCATTTTTGGCAAAAATTCGAAAATTCAAAATGGCCGCCATTTTTGGGGAGGGGAAAATTTTTTGAAAATTGCAAATATTACATTCCTTAGATACCCTCTGGGTCGAAAATTTCGACGAAATCGCTCTATCTCTTACGGTTTCTGAGATATTAGCAAATTACTCAAAAGTAGTACTGAAAATACACAATGAAGTACCTAAATGGCTATTACTCATGTACTGACAAAGCTATCAGTCCCAAATGCAATACCAAGCGAGCTATGGACATAACAATCTTGTATTCAAAATTGTAGTAAAATATCTTTAATTATTTTGGCTTAAATGCACGGAAACCAATGGGTACTGAAAATAGCTGTACTTAAGTATTACTCAGTAAGCAAAAGAGGTACAACAGCCAAAAGCAATCCCAAGCAAGCTACTGACCCAATAAGCCTGCATACCAAATTTGGTGACAATAGCTCTAATACTTTTCCTTTAAATGAGCGGAAACCATGCGTGACGCCGGACATCGGACGCCGGACGCCGGACGCCGGACATCGGACATCGGACGGCGAAAAAAGCAAAAATAATATATCCACCCCCCAGGGGGGTGGACATAATAACTCATTCATGTACTTTTGGGAGAGCTTTCACATGGTGAAGTTTCAGACCCATAGCTAATTACTCACCTACTCAAAATGAGTAAATGCGAATTATCTCTAAAAGTATTCCAGATAGCCAATTTTTCTCAAATAACTCATTCACCTACTTTTGGGAGAGCTTTCACTCAGTGAAGTTTCAGACCCATAGCTAATTACTTACCTACTCAAAATGAATAAATGCTAATTATCTGTAAAAGTATTGTGGATACCCAATTTTTCTCAAATAACTCATTCATCTACTTTTGGGAGAGCTTTCTCATGGTGAAGTTTCAGACCCGTAGATAATTACTCACCTACTCAAAATGAGTAAATGCGCAATTATCTCTTAAAAGTATTACATATAGCCAATTTTTCCCAAATAACTCATTCACCTACTTTTGGAAGAGCTTTCACATGGTCAAGTTTCAGACCCATAGCTAATTACTCACCTACTCAAAATGAGTAAATGCAAATTATCTTTGACCGTTTTTTTACAAAATACACAAAGTGGAAATATCTCGAAAACCGTAAGAGATAGAGCAATTTCGAGTGAATTTTTGACCCGCAGGGTAGTACAAGAGTATTCGGTTGCAATATGAAAAATTTCAAATTTTACAACTTTTGGCGGCCATCTTGAATTTTTGCGGAAAATGAAAAATGGCAAATATCTCTGAAACTGTCAGAGATAGAGCGATTTCGAGTGAATTTTGGACCCTCAGGGTAGTAGAAGAGTATTCTGTTGAAACATGAAAGTTTTCAATTTCACATAGTCAAGTTTCGGACCCATAGCTAATTACTCACCTACTCAAAAAGAGTAAATGCGAATTATCTCTAAAAGTATTGCAGATAGCCAATTTTTCTCAAATAACTCATTCACCTACTTTTGGGAGAGCTTTCACTTGGTGAAGTTTCAGACATGTAGCTAATTATTCACCTACTCAAAATGAGTAAATGCTAATTATCTGTAAAAGTATTGCAGATAGCCAATTTTTCTCAAATAACTCATTCACCTACTTTTGGAAGATCTTTCACATGGTGAAGTTTCAGACCCATAGCTAATTACTCACCTACTCAAAATGAGTAAATGCGAATTATCTCTAAAAGTATTGCAGATAGTCAATTTTTCTCAAATAACTCATTCACCTACTTTTGGGAGAGCTTTCACTTGGTGAAGTTTCAGACCTGTAGCTAATTATTCACCTACTCAAAATGAGTAAATGCTAATTATCTCTAAAAGTATTGCAGATAGCCATTTTTTCTCAAATAACTCATTCATCTACTTTTGGGAGAGCTTTCACTTGGTGAAATTTCAGACCAGTAACTAATAACTCACCTACGCAAAATAAGTAAATACCTATTATCACTAAAAGTATTGCAGATAGCCAGTATTTCTCACATAACTCATTCACCTACATTTTGGAGAGCTTTCACATGCTAAAGTTTTTTTTATGAATTTTTTAAATAATTTTTAATGCATTAAAATTAATGAAATCATGCACTAAATCATTTATAACTTGAAGTATTGCATTTAGAGCACTTTGTTAAAATATGTTATTTAGCTACTTTTTCCATAGCTACAACATGGTGAGTAACTTGGGTGTCTATCTCAATAACTAAGTGAGTAATAGCTACCTTTGGATTTTTCACTAACTTCCATCATGAGTAAAATCACTTGTAACTTGAAAACTATTGCATTGAGAGAATTTTGTCCAAATATGTTATTCACCTACTTTTGGGTCAGCTATAACATAGTAAAATATCAGACCTCTAGCTCGTGGCATAGCTGAGTAATAGCTACTTTTGCCTTTGCCGGTGGATACATTTTGCATCTGGCTACAGATGCGTCCTTGGTCTAGTTAATCATTAATTACTCGGCCATTTCTTAACCAATCAATGCCAAAATCTAATGATTTCCAGATTTTAATAGAATGAATGTATTTGCCAAGTTTCAGGTGAATTGATAAAATTCCTTTCAAGTTATCATCCGGACAAGCTTCCCCATCGAAAAAAGACATTTTTGGTCATGTGACCTCTCCGATTGGTTGAAATGTCACTGCAGCATATTCAAAAAAATTCCCCAAGGCTACTGCCTAAACCAGCCAAATTTGAAAAGAATCCGCCTAACGGTTACAGAGTTATAAGGAAAACAAAATGCGGAGCCGGCGGAGCCTGAAAGTCTCCCATACACAAACAAGCGTCCCTTGCGGGACGCTTAATAAACCCATTTGAAATTTTTAGAGGTGGGATGTATAAATGTGCAAATGGGTGAAAATCCTGTAAAAAAAGTGCCCAGTACTCAGTAAATACTGCAATATAGATATGAAATGTTGAAATAAGAATGAAACAGAAAAAAATAATTGAATAACTTATTCTTACAAAACACTGAATTCCTGCTAGTTTGTGAGATAGTGACCAAGTTCCCACTGTAACCCAAGTTTGAGCCATCAGGGAGGTTTGTATAAATCTGACCTGCTCATTAGGTTCACCTCTGTGTCTACATATGGTTTCCTATTACCAAACAATACAAGCCAAAAACACAAAATCTGTAACTTTATGACCCTAGTTTGATCTATAAGTTGTGGCCAGGGGCAAGGAGAATGTCCTGACCAGCTTCCTACACTCCCTGCATATGGTTTCCTACTACCTCCTAATTCAAAAGCTGTAAAAGCAATAATGAAAGAGATACAATTAAGCCTTTTTATTACCTACTAATACATTTTCAAGATCTAAAGGCAACAGATAAGTAGAAAATAGAGTGAATTCAGTGAATTTAACATTTCTGATTGCTACCGATATAAAATGTTCATAGATTTCTCAATGTTAATTTTGGAACAATTGCTCCGAAAATCTTATCAACCTAAAATGTTGACAGTGTCAATGTGTATGTTACATTACACCATACTGTAATACATAGTTTTACAAGAAGAAGAAAAAACAACTTATCTTTGATCATGTGACCCTAATAAAGATCAAATGTGCAGTATAAGTATGTTAACAATTTCCCATGCCTAAGGTATATATGTGCCAAAATATGGCTAGAAAGTACCCACTAAAAACTGAGATACCATGATGTGGAGGAAACAACAAGGAAACTCGATCCAACACAAGTACGCACCCCTAACAGGGACACCTGATCACTTTGAACTTTTATTACAATGAAAACTGGCTTGATAGAAATAAGCAAGTGTCTATTGATCAGGTCCCCTTTATTAGAAATACAACTATCAATCGGGTCCCCTGTGATACTTTATAGGTCAATCTGAACTAATAGCCTGCACATCTTAGCAATCATGTCAGAATGCAATTTACTAAGTCTGGCCAGACAATTTCATCATTCAGTATAGCAATTATTAACTAATTGAGATAATCTACCAATCAAATTAAAAGGCTACAACTGAAGTATACTTACATACAGATCTTGCATGCAATTTAAAGTCGGGCTAGCCACACTGATAATTTCATCATTTAGTACCAACTAATTAACCAATGAGATAAGAAACAAATGAAACTAGAAATAGGACGCCCTGTTGATAGTAGGTGCGAATAGAAACAGGATAGCATAGAAGAACACACATTATCATGTGTAATGTCCACCCATGAACCTTTTGCCAAAATTGTACAGTAGTCTTACAAGACCCTGTTTCATTTGTAAAATATATCAATGATGCTTAAATATTTGTTAGTGTAGATGTAAATTATTTCAGCTTCATGCCTTTTTGCATTGGTTGGGTCGAAAATTTTGACGAAATCACTCTATCTTGCACGGTTAAGAAGATAGAAGCAAATTCCTGTTTTTCTATTTTTGGCAAAAATTTGAAAATTCAAAATGGCCGCCATTTTTGGGAAAAGGAAAATTTTTTGAAAATTGCCAAGAGTACATTTCTTAGATACCCTATGGGTCGAAAATTTCACCGAAATAACTCTATTTTGCACGGTTAAGGCAAATTTGTGTTTTTCCATTTTGGGCAAAAATTCGAAAATTCAAAATGGCCGCCATATGTGGGGAGGGGAAAATTATTTGAAAATTGCAGAGTACATTTCTTAGATACCCTGTGGGTCGAAAATTTCGACGAAATCGCTCTATCTCGCACAGTTAAGGAGATAGAAGCAAATTTCGTGCCCACATGTGGGTGTGGGCGAGGTCAGTTCTGGGCAAGTTGGTGTTACCTTAAACTTTTGTGTTACTGGTAAATTGATTTTTCTATACTGATTGTCGATTATATATGTGGCCTACTGTTATTGGCCACTCATTGGTCAGTGGTTATAAACATCCCTTCATTCTGCCATTTTGAAGTTGGAGGCACATGGGAACACATCTATGAAATTTTCATTTCAAAAGGAATTGCACAAGCACACAATTTTAAGTGGTTTATTTTATTATTTTATTTTATTTTAGTCTTGTGTTATACATGTACAATGGCAGAAGCTGACAGAAAACACTATAACTTGAGTTCTGGTTCGGATTCAGTAAAGCTCCCTACCCATTTACAATTGTCAGATTCGGAATTTCTTGCTAGTATTGTTGATAATGATCAAGATTCTGATTCGGGCGAATCTTGTGGCTCAGCATTAAATTGCAGTGCTGTCATTGAAAACTCCGACAATGAGGAAGTAAACAAACACAATACACCAAGTACTTCGAGTATTTCGCACAGTACTTCTCAGGTGCAGTCTTCCTTGTCGGATGTTGCTGTTCAGCAGGCGATTAATGTCAAAATATTATCACAACTTTCAGCCATCAGTGACAGATTAAATGCTTTGGAAAAAACTAATGTAAAGAAAGATTCGGATCCGAAAAAAATTAAAGGAGCTTCCAAAAAGAAAACCAGTTCACATGTTACCCCTGTCACAGTGCCCCCAACCGGATTGCAACATTTTACAGTGCAACCAACCGGATTGCAAAATCCCACAGTGCCACCAACCGGATTGCAACATTTTACAGTGCAACCAACCGGATTGCAAAATCCCACAGTGCCACCAACCGGATTGCCAAATTTGTCATCTCTAAGACAGGATGCGTACATTCAAAGCCAAGTGGATCAACGACTCCGGGATCTGGCTAATACTGCCACTTCAGGTACAAAAATCAAATCTTTAAGGGGGGGTCCAGTTGAAGTAGTCGTACCGAATCGGGTCAAATGGCCACAAGAGTTTGTGTTATCCGGATCCAAGAAAGAACGCATTCAGTATGACCAGCTTTCCATTGTACAATGGGTGGCTGGATTCTGCCGGATCTTAAGAGAAGAAACTAACAGTCAAACTAAAGAGCACATGCTAGATTATTTAATTTCATTGATGGAAGACGCAAACGACTTCTCTTGGGATGCGGCACGGGCCAGCCACGCAGTCCTGCTTTGCAGGATGGAGCAGGGGGAGGTTACAGGTTATAACGAAACTGATAAGTTAGACAGGATCCGTAGGGAAAACGCACAAAGACACTTGCCTACTCCGTCAAATGACTCTTACAATTTTTCGAAGAAGTCAAAAGTCAACAAAACCCTCACTTGCTCTTATTTTAATCAGGGCACATGTATGCATCAGAAGTCACATGACAACAAAGGTGTCATGTATAGACACATTTGTAGTTATTGTTTTCAACAGACCGGCAAAACTTATCCCCATTCCGAACAAAATTGTAGGAACAAAAATGCTAAGAAAATTGGGTCAAAAAACGAGTAACCGGGGGGGGTCAGACAGCTGTCCCTACCCACAAAGTTTGGTCCCGGACTGTTTACAATGGGGTTTTTTCAATGTGTCGGTCAGAATTGAAGGCTGACAAAAGTACAGCACTCAAATGGTTGGCATACGACAAAGCGTTTAAACCAATTGACAATGACAAAACGTATGCACAGGCGTTGACACAAACAAAGTCTAATAAATGTTACGATGTTCAACCCCTGCGCGCCGCTATCGCCAAACCAAACAAACAATTTTTACCAACACCTAAGGTACATCGCAAGTATCAAAGCAAATTGTACCATAATAAAGCAAGTTTGGCAAATAATGGGCGAGGCCCTGGTACAAACATTCGTTCCGGCGACTTGCAAACAAATAAGGTCATATTTCGCGAGAACAAGGTCGGTGTCACTGTGGCAGGGGCTAGCCCTTGCAGGGCTCCAGTGTTACTTAAAAACAGATTTTATCCCTTGCAAGCGTTCTTATCAGATGACTATAATGATGAATCAAGTCAAGATTCTTTTCAAATTACAGAACGTGCCCAAGGTCATAGAAAACATACTTACAGCATTGAGAATGCTGTTAATGTCAGCAAAACACAGCCTAAATTTACGCCCCTTGTGGCGACACAGGAAAATAATCCTTTGGCGGGAAAAAAAAACAAAATCGGGAGTTTTGACAGGGGGAATAGTGTAGGTGGTGTTGTCGAGAATCACTCGAAGAGTGCAAACGTCTGCCAGACTGTACCTGCAGGGATATGTTCCATACACAAGACAATTGATCAAACAGTATTAGACAGAAACTTGAAACCTCAGTATACAGGCCCCATTACGGAGTCTCGTTATGAAAATGAAAATGATAAAGTAGTTCACACAGACAGGAAGTCAGACTTCAGTCAGAACTTCCACACGTTTGGCTTCGTACCCAAAGCACCTTTACAACTCTATACTGGGGAGGTAGTTCATTGGCAGAACATTCCAAGTATTATAGAAGCTCACTATTTAGTATTTAGTCAAATCTTCAAAAATGCCCAATTATATGAAATGTCGTATTCCTGTACAGTCAGGCCTCAATATTAGAGCATGGAGGTCACGCTTGTCCAATTATTGGGATCAGCAGTTATGCGACTTGTTAGAGTTCGGGTTTCCTCTCGACTTTGATAGGAATTGTCACTTAATCTCAGCAGAGTCCAATCACGCTTCGGCCGTACAGAATTCGCAACATATTAGCCAATTTATTTAAGAAGAGCTTGACCATAATGCTATGCTTGGTCCTTTTGATTCTAAGCTAATAGACATGCACATTTCCCCCCTTTTAGTTAGGGATAAACAGAATTCCAGTAGTAAAAGGACCATCATGGATCTAAGTTGGCCTAAAGGCGCCTCTGTCAATGACGGAGTTATGAAAAACATATACTTGGGCACAGAATATGATCTTTCTTATCCCTCAGTGGATACCATAACAGATTCTTTGCGAAAATTAGGCACATCTGCTCAGATGTATAAAATCGACATCAGTCGAGCTTTTCGCCAGATTAAAATAGATCCTGCTGATATAGATCTTCTGGGCTTACAGTTTCAAGACCAGTACTTTCTCGACCAATCGGTGGCCTTTGGATTCAGGCACGGGTCTTTAATTTTTCAGAGATGTACGGACGCTATCCGCCATATCATGAAAGAAAATGGGTTTCCGCACTTGTTTAACTATATTGACGATTTAATCTATACTGGATTGCCCTCTGATATACATTCTTCCTTTCAATTCTTAAAGGATTTATTGTTAGAATTAGGTCTGGATATTAGCGTTAAAAAATTGGTTCCTCCATCCACCTCGGTAGTGTGCCTTGGTATCCTAGTAGATTCCCTTACTAGGACTGTTGCAATACCTATAGACAAGCTGTCCAAAATTAGACAACTATGCCTAGATTGGACCTTAAAGACGTATTGTAGCAAACAAAAGCTTCAGTCCCTTCTTGGTTCGTTACTTTATGTAACCAGGTGTGTTAAGTACTCACGGTTTTTCTTAAACAGAATGCTCCAATTGCTTAGAGATAACGTTCATAACAATAAAATCCTTATCACTTCTAATTTTCGTAAGGACTTAGCTTGGTTCAACCAATTCTTGTCTCACTATAATGGAGTTACGTACTATGACAACAAGTATTGCCATGAAGAAGTTCATTTAGACGCTTGCCTTTCAGGTCTAGGGGCCAGCTTTCAATCTTTGGTGTATGCTCTTCCCATACCCAAGAATTATAATAATTATAATATTGTCCATTTAGAGCTTCTCAATATAGTTGTTGCACTCAAAGTATGGGCTGCATATTGGACCAATAAGAAAATAAAAATTCATTGCGACAACATGGCTGTAGTCGAGGTACTCCAAAAAGGTAGGGCCAAGGACGCCACTCTTGCCCTCCTTGCCAGAAACGTGTGGCTAATTTGTGCATTGTTCAATATACAAATACTTGCGTGTCATATTCCAGGAAAAGACAACATATTAGCCGATCTCCTGTCCAGATGGCAGTTTTCAGAGGCCAATTATGAACAATTGCTGCATATAATACCTAGCCCTAATTGGGTCCCAACTCACTTGGACCTTACCCTGTTAAATTATCAGATCTAAAATGTGTTCTTTCTGTTTTTCAGAACTTTCGGGCGAAGCAGCCCAGCTGGCCACCTTCGCCGCTGATAGGTTGTTATCAGGCTTCTGTCCTTCCACTCTGAGACAGTACCAGAGGATGTGGAATGACTTTCTGGCTTTTCAGGTGGCAGCTGGGCTGCTGCCTTCTCAGGTAACTGTGCAATTGTTACTTTCTTTTCTGGAATGTCTACACCAAAATAACATGAGTCAAACTCAAATTGCAAATTATCTTACTGCCATTCGGGCGTTACACATTGTTTATGGCTTGGATACAAATGCCTTCAGAGATGAGCGTTTGTCGTTGTTTTTGAAATCACTTAAGCTGCAGGCTCCTTTTAAGCCCAAGCTGGTGCTTTCCTTGGACATACAGCTCCTGAGGAAGATTGTGGACCAATGTGACCTTCTCCAGTTCCCAATTGTTTTCAAGCCATTATACTTAGTCGCCTTCTTCTCCTTTATGAGGCTATCTAATTTGTTGCCACATTCTGTGGCTACATTTGATTATACTAAACAGTTGGCAAAGGGGGACGTAATCTTTGGTCACCATGGGGCAGTCCTTGTGATCACCTGGTCTAAAACAATGCAAAATAGGAAAGATTTTGCCACTATTCCCTTGCCTGACCTTTGTGGGAGTCCCCTTTGTCCAGTTGCTGCCCTTAGAACCCTCTTCCAGGTTTTTCCTGGTGACTCCAACTCTCCGGTGTTTGTAATACCAAGGAAAAGTGGTTTAGTACCATTAACTGATTCAGTTGCCCGTAAGCATCTTAAAGATATTTCTAGGGCCCTGGGTCTCCAAAAAAGCCTAACTTTCCATGATTTCAGAAGAGCTGGGGCTTCTTGGGCATTTCAACATGGGGTTCCACTCGAGCATATCATGAAACATGGGACTTGGAAGTCCGACTCAGTCTGGACTTATCTTTCCTCCTCGGTATCTGCCACTAACCCTGTATCGCTTGCCTTCCAACGTGAACTACTTCCCTAGACCTACTGGGGTTTGGGTGCTTTTTCTTGCCAGATTTGTATACACACTGAATTAAAGAACGGTCATATGCATGGCCATATTACATTTTAACTACCATCTTACACCTGATTTCAGTGTGTGGCAATATATTAGAATACACTGACTATTTGCTGGCCAACTTACCTCCCTTACTTTCGGTCGTCGGGTGGGAATTTTGACCTAAACTTGACCTTGCAGGTCGTTTACCTTTGACCTCCTAAGGTTGAATTCACTTCTGGCCTGGTATGGCCATTTGTGGGATAGGCAGCTAGATTGGGCAGAGTTGGATTGATATGAACAATGAACTTTAAAAGTATTTATATTGCTGGCCAATCTGTCTGCCTTTCCTGTACATTGTCTGATTTAGTTCACCTGGCTTTGACCTTCAGGTCAAACTGTCATTGCGTTTGACTTTGGTTCTTGGTTCGGTTTGGCAGGTTGCTTGGCCAGCCTAGGTCACACATAAACATTATGAATTAAAAGACCATTTTATTATGTGCTTTTACAAAAAACAAAGTAGTTTTACAAAGTGCAAGAATAAATTTTATATCCCATGTTCCTCTTTCTTTCCACTTGCTGGGAACTGTTCGTGCCCACATGTGGGTGTGGGCGAGGTCAGTTCTGGGCAAGTTGGTGTTACCTTAAACTTTTGTGTTACTGGTAAATTGATTTTTCTATACTGATTGTCGATTATATATGTGGCCTACTGTTATTGGCCACTCATTGGTCAGTGGTTATAAACATCCCTTCATTCTGCCATTTTGAAGTTGGAGGCACATGGGAACACATCTATGAAATTTTCACCCGCCCTGTTGCAAAGAGTACATTCCTTAGATACCCTGTGGGTTGAAAATTTCGACGAAATCGCTCTATCTCGCACGGTTAAGGAGATAGAAGCAAATTCGTGTTTTGCCATTTTTGGCAAAAATTCGAAAATTCAGAATGGCCGCCATTTTTGGGGAGGGGAAATTTTTTTGAAAATTGCAAAGAGTACATTCCTTAGATACCCTGTGGGTTGAAAATTTCGACGAAATCGCTCTATCTCGCACGGTTAAGGAGATAGAAGCAAATTCGTGTTTTGCCATTTTTGGCAAAAATTCGAAAATTCAGAATGGCCGCCATTTTTGGGGAGGGGAAATTTTTTTGAAAATTGCAAAGAGTACATTCCTTAGATACCCTGTGGGTTGAAAATTTTGACGAAATCGCTCTATCTCGCACGGTTAAGGAGATAGAAGCAAATTCGTGTTTTGCCAGTTTTGGCAAAAATTCGAAAAATCAAAATGGCCGCCATTTTTGGGGAGGAGAAAATTTTTTGAAAATTGCAAAGAGTACATTCCTTAGATACCCTATGGGTTGAAAATTTTGACGAAATCGCTCTATCTCGCACGGTTAAGGAGATAGAAGCAAATTTGTGTTTTGCCATTTTTGGCAAAAATTCAAAATGGCCGCCATTTTTGGGGAGGGGAAAATTTTTTGAAAATTGCAAAGAGTACATTCCTTAGATACCCTGTGGGTCGAAAATTTCGACGAAATCGCTCTATCTCGCACGGTTTAGGAGATAGAAGCCAATTTGTGTTTTGCCATTTTTGGCAAAAATTCGAAAATTCAAAATGGCCACCATTTTTGAGGAGGGGAAAATTTTTTGAAAATTGCAGAGTACATTCCTTAGATACCCTGTGGGTTGAAAATTTCGACGAAATCGCTCTATCTCGCACGATTAAGGAGATAGAAGCCAATTTGTGTTTTGCCATTTTTGGCAAAAATTCGAAAATTTAAAATGGCCACCATTTTTGAGGAGGGGAAAATTTTTTGAAAACTGCAGAGTACATTCCTTAGATACCCTGTGGGTTGAAAATTTCGACGAAATCGCTCTATCTCGCACGGTTAAGGAGATAGAAGCAAATTTGTGTTTTGCCATTTTTGGCAAAAATTCGAAAATTCAAAATGGCCGCCATTTTTGGGGAGGTGAAAATTTTTTGAAAATTGCAAAGAGTACATTCCTTAGATACCCTGTGGGTCGAAAATTTCGACGAAATCGCTCTATCTCGCACGGTTTAGGAAATATGAGCACATTTGCCTTTTTCAGTATTCAAAATAGCCAATTACTCATTTATTTAATTAATTACTCACTCATCTATGAAGCAATTACCCCCAAAAGCAATCCCATACAAGCTATTAACCCAATGAACCTCCATACCAAATTTCAGAAGGCTAGGCTTAATAGCATTCCTTAAAATGTCTGGAAACCAAAGAGATACTCAAAAGTAGCAAAGTAGCTATTACTCAGTTAGCTATAGAGCTATCATCACCAAAAGCAATCCCATACAAGCTATTAACCCAATAAACCTGCATGCCAAATTTGGTAAAGATAGGATAAGAACTGTTGCCTAAAATGTCTGGAAACCAAGTGTGACGCCGGACGGCGAAAAAAGCAAAAATAATATGTCCACCCCCTAGTGGGGTGGACATAATTAAAGGGCTAGTTAAAGCATGCTTACATACAGATCTGTACATAGTATAAAACAGGATTGGTTTGTTAGCAATGCTTTCTGTTGACTGTTCGTTAGCCACTTCATAAAATTAAAGGAAGTAAGTAGGTAAATCAAAAAGAGGTGAACACATTCCTCAAAGTAACCTAAAATCAGGGCTTAAGGGAGAAACTCTTAACTTTAATCTCCACACTGTAGCAATGTCAGTGCAACTTAATTCTCTTCTGAGGTTTTGGCATAATTTGATAGGTTTCATATTTTTTAAGTACCTCATATTATGTTCTGTAGCACTTTAATGTACACAAAACACTTTTAGAGTGTTATTGGCTGAACTGAGAATCCCCCTGACGGAAGTAAAAATATGGTAATTTTGTGTGAAATAAAACTGATTAATATTTATGAATGTCACAATCTACGATTTCCGTCGGACGAAATTATTATTTAAACGGCTAATTTTCGTTTGTTTTCAGCTAATTTCGGCCATCTTGGATGCAAGTGCGTCGTATTTTCTGTAAAATATCGTGGTAACCCCAAAAAGGCGGGAGTTTGACCTAGTTACTGATGTTAATTTGATTTTGGGGTCATAAGCTTTCATATCATGGAGGGGTGAAGATGTGCTTTAGTTTTGGACTAGGAATGTTGAAGTGATTGTGTGAATTTGGAATGTTGGGTTAGTGTGTTGGATACTGACAGGTTAGTGTTTCATTGTTTGTGATGATACTTTGTGATTTGTGACTTATTTGTATTTTGACTAAATCTATTACAGGAATTTTGTTTTAGTAAATGTGTTTTTAACTCAGTGATTTAACTTGTTGCAGTTATGATTTGACTTTAGTCTTGCATACATGATTTGCATTTCAAGTACAAGTAATGTTTAAAACAAATCTTGTGATATATCTAGTCACTAGCAAATGATTGAAGTAATCCCATCAGTAAATCTCAGTTTTGAATGTTTTAATGTGAATATTAATTTATTTAATTTATTTTTACATGTGTGATTGTAATATTGAATATTGACAGCTTATTTAGTTTAATGTAGATATTGATTGCTGGTAATTTAAAGCTGTGCTTGTGGTAATTTAAATGTAAACTTAAGAGTATTATGGTGTTTTGGTAAATTTAATATTGACCTAGTATACTGTTTTAGTGCATAGCACTTACCGTGAGTTTGTACTTTGACAGGTGTATTTGTCATGAATGTCAATTATCAAGTGATGTAGCTGTCGAGTAAGGTAATCCTGTCATAGATGTCCAGTGACATGTGCTGTCAATATGATGTATAGCTGTTGATTGTGAGAGATCAAGAAAATTTTAGTTGAGCCTTCTGCGTTTCTCTGGTGTTCCGCTTCCACTCCACTCCCTTGGTCTACACTGGTCCTGCTAGCTAAGAGCCGCTAACAGCCACCGGTCACATGAATATGAAGTCATAAATATCAATTACAAACTCACCATGGTACACTATATTAGGTCGACAAGGTCGACTAAGTAGACAATATAAGGTAGGTAAAGCTTTCAGGTTTCAAATAATATTTACAACATTTTGTCGACTTTGTCGACCAATTGCTAATATATATAGATATATCTCTTTGTAAATTTTATATGTACTATATATATATACACATGTTCTTGTCCATTTTGTCGACTTTTATAAAGTAGGTTGACAAGCTTTCAGGTTTCTTAATATTAACAGCATTTTATCGACCCGTCGACCACTTACCGATATATATACTGTATATGTATCGGGCCGTTTGGACACCAGTGCCGGGTCGAAATGGCTCACTGAGCCGTTTCGACACCACGCCTCATTTAATTGGTGTAGAAACGGCGCGGCCGTTTCAACACCACAGTTATTTTGTCTCAACTTCACCAAATATTCTTTGGCAATGTTTTAATAAATATTTATTACCTTTATCTGTTTTTTTTTTCATATATATGACTCACGTCATTATTATCCTTAATAAAATAGCCACTTAATTCATATTGTGAGAACATATCTAAATCAGTGTTTGAACTGTGCTCAGGTGATTGATCATTACTCAAGGAGTTTTTTCATTATATTGATTGCATTTTATATCAATGACAGAGGAGTTCATTGATCTGTGCTCAGGTGATTGATCTGTGCCCAGAACTGTGTGAATATCTTGATTGCATTTAACATCAAAGGCTTACTGCCTGATTGATTTGTGCTCAGGTGAGTGATGTATGTTCAAGAAAATCTGTAAATGTCTTAATTGCACTTAACATCAAAAGCACACTGCTTCATTGATCTGTGCTCAGGTGACTGATCTGTGCCCAGAACTATGTGAATGTCTTGATTGCATTTAACATCAAAGGCTTACTGCATAAAGCATAAAGGCATGATAAAACCTTTTGTAATGAGTCATTTGCCTTTAAATGACCTCTAAATGTTATAACTACATTGGTGTTGAAACGGCCGCGCCATTTTATCACCAAGAAAAAGTGTTGAAACGGCGCACATATTGAGTGCGCCAGGTCGAAACAGCGCATGGCGCTGAAACGGCCCGTAACATATATATATATATGGGTGTGTGTGTATCTTTTTGTAAACTTTGTCGACCTTGGTGACCAGGTATTCTTTGGAAATTATGCTGTTGACCTTGTCGACCATGTCTACCCTATCTATTTCATAATATTACCTAATTAGCATAATTACCACAATTTTTAAGTATCTTTTCCTATAAATTTCCTAATTATCATATTTTCACTTCCGTCAGGGGATTCTACAGTCGCGCAGTGTTATCAAATCTCCGCTTCGGGCTTATGAGCAAATCGCCAACAAGACAACTCACAGACATCAACTCGCCATCAAGTTTTAAATAAATTAATGTCAGATTATTACCCCATTTTTTGTCATTCTTTTGATGACAAGACGTTGCAATGTTCAGGTAATAATCTATGCATGCATTCATAAAGATAAAGCATGTTTTTATTGCCAAAAAGATGGATTCAGCTGTCATTATGTCATGAATCGTCCATTAAGTTGCACACATACTTAAACTTGATAATTTTTTTCATCGGATTTTCGTAACATGTTTTAATGGAGGGAAATGAATGATTGCAGATATTTAATACATTTTAGAGCTGTTTATGGCAATATTTTAGTGTTACAAAAGCTACATGTGTCCTTTGTTTATGTAAATAATCTGCAGGTAATTTTCCGCTTCGCGCAGTGTTTAGTGGGATCCGTCATCACCTGTGACCATATGTATCTGCGACTCTTGAGCGATAATGGGTAACACCTTTAAAAATTCATAAATATCATGCATGATTTGACATAACAAATCTCAGAACACAGCTACAGGATATATGTAAAAAGCATTTTGCCAACACTATTAAAGTTAAAGAAACAAGCATATAATGGCGAAAAACCTGTTTAAGTTTATCACACAAAAATGTTTTCTGCTCCATATTATGCTTCCGGTTTTATAAAATCAAAACTACATAACTAGTAAATCAAGGCATCCCACTTAATTGTATTTAAATGAGGACTTATATAGAAATTTCTCATTTAAGGGAGTTGAGGTGGGAGGCGGGGTGGGGTGCAATATCATTCAGTTAAAAAAAATAAAAAGAGATTAACCACAAAAAGACATTTAACAGTAATTAAAGCTTTAAACGTTTTAAACTGAACTGTTCCTTGTTCTCAAAAATTAATAATGTTTGGAAAAGTACAAAAGTTTTTTAAAACAATAAGTTTGTGTAAAACTAGTTCAAAACATTGTTGCATTTTGTTATCACCAGTAAAGATATATAATTCTATATCACGAATTTGTTTTAATAGTTTAAACATGTGATTCACTTTCGTATTTATGAGTTTTGTTTCATAACACCCAAGGGATCTCGCAACCTTTGTACAAAATAGTTCTCCCTAATACCAAATGAAAAGGAAAGTTTTCACCATAACATTAATTAAAATATATCTGAAATAGTCAAATATAGTTATTGAAGGATATACTGTGTTTAATCCAATTGTACGAACATTTAAAGTTCGTTTGTTTAAAAGATCGAGTAGTGATATGTAGATATTGGTTACAACAAAACAAACGCACGTGGACATCTGGCTCTGTCACGAGATGGTACTCTCAGGGAAAAGAGACACAAGATTGACATTTGCACAGCAATTTTACTGTGGCGCCTTTGCTGGTATTATAGCAAAATCGTTTACTGCTCCACTAGATGTAATTAAAATTAGAACTCAAGTCGGTACACCAGATACTCAGAATGGAATAAGGAAATCTTTTTATCAAATTTGGAGGCATGGGAATATCAGAGCCTTCTGGATAGGAAATTTTGTTGGTTGCATCAGAATAGTTCCATATTCTGTTATTCAACTTTTTGTTTTTCAACGACTGAGATTGGCTTTATCAGACAGCACTGGGAGATTAAGCCCCACAACAGCACTTATTGCAGGTTCTGGTGCAGGATTATGTGCAACTTTAATAATGTATCCAACAGATGTTATTAAAACTAGACTGATTGTTCAAGATTTTCCACTAACAAACCAAAATTACAAATCTGCAGTGGAATTGAGTAAAAAGATGTTCCAAAAGGAAGGAATTATGTCATTTTACAAAGGAATTTCAGTGTCTGTATTAGGTAACTTAATTTCTCTCTTTAAGAATGCTTTAAAATTTATTTACTAAGATAGACCACTAAACCTCAGAATACCTAAATGTGCATAATCTTAAAGAACTTGCAATGTGATTAATGTAGTATATTCAATAAATATTCAATGAACAATTAATTAAAGTAGATATATTTGGCTACGCTTTTAATGGACAATCATGGCATGTTTGATTAATCTAGATAAAAATATGCTTATTTTATACAGTCCCTTTGACATGAATAATGACAGTTGTTATTTATTTTCATTTAAAATACATTTATTTCATTTATTTATTTATATATTTATTTGAGGTTTTCAGCGCTCAACACTGTATAGGTCATATCACGATGGGTAGTTTTGTTGGCAGAGGAAACCAGTACATAGAGTCCGTCAAGGTTCTGTACTGTAAACTGCTGACCATCAGTAAGCAACTACCAACTTTCCCACTTAAGGTTTGGGGTTTGAACCGCTGACCTCAGAGGTGGGAGACAAATGTGTTACCACTACGCTAATACAGTTTGTGATACTGATCGCAACACATGTTCACAATTTTTTTGCTATTTTTAGGTGCAATACCTTTTGCAGGAGCAACTTTTGTAGCATATGAAGGAATAGACAAATTATGCACATATACAGCAACATCAGACAGAAAAGCATCACTGCTCTTTCTTTTTGTGTCAAGTTGCGCTATTTCTTCCTTTGCACAAACACTCTCTTTTCCTTTTGATAGAATCAGGAAAATGATGCAGGTAATGGGATTTGTATTTATACATTGATTGAATATTAAAATTTTAATCAATTATAATTTTGTCTCCTGCATTTTTTAAACCATAGGCTTGATTAATATTAATCTCTAAACTAAAATGAAGGAACAGTGGAGATTTTCTTGTCTCCCACTTTGGATGTTGTTAATTAAAAACTTAATTTATGTCATAGAAGTACAAAAATTGGTACTTCTTTTCTGGTGGGGCTTATAGAGAAAAGTCTGGACTACATCTTCACTGCTTCATTTATTTCCAAAGAAATATGTCTTGATCTGACAATAACATGTTAAGTAGCGTCAAACAGAATTAAAACTTCATAATTCTAATAATTCTAATTCTAGTATGACTTTTATAGCACTTAATCTCCATCAAAGGACAGACTGTAAGGCGCAATAGCCAAGAAACAAGACGAAAAATCACAGCCCAAAGACACAGAAGGGGTTCCCACACCACAGAGACTATAAAAATATGATAAAACCTCGGATGGGTAGGCTTTTGTGCTCAGATAAGCTTTCAGCTTCTGAAAAGGTAGAAGACATGTGGCAGAGTGGATGTCATCAGGCAATTCATTCCATACTATGGGAGCATAATAGGCACCCTCTGACAGCCTAATCCTACAGTTTTGTGAAAGCTTTCCCTGGGACTCAAAAGCTCTGAAATAATTGGGATTACCACTCTGAAGGAAATTGTAGCTGCTTTGAACACTGACTGTTGTTGAACAGACAACCAATGAAAACTCTTAAGTACTGGAGTTATATGTGAATATCTGGTTTTGTTGGCGATAGTCCTAGCTAAGCTGTTCTGTACAATTTGAAACTGTCTACAACATTAAATTACACACTGTCATGAAATCAAATTTAGTTTTTATATAGTAAAGTCAGAATGTGATCTTATGTGCAAATAAACATCTAACTAAATAACGCAGCAAGAGATGGTTTAAAAAAATAGTTTTTAAAAACTTGCTGGTTTTATACATTTAATAATTATCAGCAGTTAACTTTTGGCTTTTATATGATTATAAAACTTGGATATCTGATTCTTTTAGTTAAATAGTGTGACCATCTAATCCAGTCTAATGTGGACTTTTATAGCGCTCAATCTTCATCAATAATGGTCTCTAAGGCGCAGTTTTACCATACCATGCATGGGGATGTTGTGTATTATAATATGAGTTTTAACCCTGCAAGTTGAACTCTTGTATAAAAACACATTATGTCACCATTAACAGGCACAAAATGGTGTCGACCCTGAGAAAACTAAATCAATTAAATTTTCTAATGCAAGTGAAGCAGTTAGAGGAACATTAAAGAAATTTGGAGGTTTAGGACTGTGGAGGGGAAATGTTGTCAATATTATAAAGGTGAGCCATATAAATTTAACAATATTTCACACATATAAATAAGTTTAAATGATATCTGTAACAATACTTGATAACTCCTCATCATGTATAATTACTTATATGTGTGTTATAGGCTACAATGAGTGACTGATATTTATAATGTAGTCAATTATCCTTTTCAGCCAAAATAATTTAGAATGAATCTTTAAAATAATATCTCGAACTAAATATCTATTGTTCTCTTTATTCTAAGGAGAAATTTTGTTGGTGCTTTTTAAAATGCTTTTCCAAACATTTTCTATTGTATTCTCATTGTTTGCATGTAAATATTCTTTCTTGTATTTCTGACTCTCTTTTTGTTTTATTATATGATATTTCAAAATCTATTTAATTTATATTTCAGATATTTCCTTATACTGCATCAATGATTTTTACATATGAAATTGCCAAGTATGGCTGTTTGTATACAAATGGTTATACAGTTAAACCATTTGATTTTGCTGTGGATGATACTGTAGATCAAAGTTTAAAGCCTCAGGAATTGGAAGAGTTTTTGGAAGAAATAGATTCACTTAACCACATGCTGAAGGAAGAGTTAGAAGAACAATACTAACATTGCCTATACATTTGAATATATCTTTAATATAATTTCATATTTAACTATTTTGTAGAGATATTACTAAGTGTTTTTCCTCACGAGCAAAACAAGAGTAACAAAGAAATCCCAACTTTTTACAGAATCTATTAAGATAACATTTCTTCTTTATGAAAAATGTTGATATCTGATAGTATTGCAATTAATACAATAGCCTTAATCAACCATATTATTGTCTTCATGATGTTCAAGAATGGATGTCCTAAAGCAAATTTAAGATTATTCCAGATAAAACTGAGTTCATTTATCTTTGTGTCTCTGTTTTTGTACAAAAAGTTGGACTATTTTGCCAATAGATTTATTTGAAAACCTTTTATATCAAGTTGACAAACTAAAGTTTTTATCTATTTGGAGTTTTATGTCGCTTTCAACACTGTACATGTCATATCATGACGGGTAGTTGGAAGGGCAGAGGAAACCAGTACATATAGTTGGTCAAGGTTGTTACCACTCTACCACTGTGGCCCCCAGACAAACTAAAGAGTCTGTGGCCTTGTTTGCTTCACTTTTCTACAAGTTTCTAAGAAGTGGTCATCCTAATTACTACAGTTCATTTCTGCTCCCTGGCAGCAATAAATAAAACATGAGATGACTGAAAGGGTTAGAGTGTGGCCAACGTGTTTTTTTTAAATTAATGTATACATGCAAATGGCGAATATTTAGAAACCTCCAAGAACCTTTTACCTGCATGGACAGTTTTAATTTGTTCTATATCTCCCACAACTAATATTGAATCAAAAAGCTGGGATGACCACTCTGAAGAAACTTAAAAACCAAAGTTTTGTCATGTGGAATAAATTAGCTGATTTAGTTGATCCTGAGTCCTTGTTGTCACCTGTAAGAAGAAACTCAAGACATATTGTTTTCTAAGGTTTAATTTCTACCATAGTTTCTAATTTAGCTGACATGTATGTGGAAATTAAATTTTTATGCCTATGAATTGATGCATATAACAAAACTCATGCTTGTTGCACCTTAAAGTCTGGCTGAATGCTGAGATTAAGAGTTATGAAAGTCCAGAAAAGATTAGAATGATACACTATTTTACTGAAACATGCTGAAATATCGCAAATATTTTTTGATGTGACTCTTTACTTATTTATTTTATATGTGCATGAGTCCACAAATCTGAAATAGTTTTTATCTGCAAGCAGCCTTTCTATTTTTAAAATACTGTTAGAAAACTTAAAAGAATCCATGACCTCATATTTCATCATGTATATAAATGGGTTGGGCACTACGTACTTTAGTTTAAAGCATTTGATCTTTAAGCAGCATCTTACTACACATAAAAGCTTGTTTGAAAACCCCAAGAAAACGCATCATCCACATGATACGTGTACGGAGTTTCGCCGAATATTTTTTGTCTAGGCCTAATTTTTCATCCCGCGGTTTAGTAGATACCAACACGTAGGAATGGGTTGTTTTGAACTGTATCCATGTTACTGTGTTAACTTGTCAAAACAAAACAAAGCTGAATCACGTTTGGCTGGCTGAAATATTCACTTCATAGCCGTCGGAGCATTCCAGTTGTGGTGAGTTGAGACTTTTTAAAAACTACTAATGAATTAGTTGATGATTTTTTTGTTCACAGTAAAGAAATATGCTTGGAAAATGGTGTTCCTGTAGCGTGCTAGTGCTCAGGTTGGCCTTAGTGTAGGCGTCCATGTACACGGGTGCGGTATGCGGCTTGCGGGTGCGGCTTGCGGTAAAAAATTCAATTGCTATAGTTTTATTGGGAGTGCTTCCATGTACACAGCTTGCGGATGCGGCTCGTGGGTGCGGATTGCGGCTTGCGGTAGTTTTCGGTCAGGGATCGAATTTTCCCGCAAACCGCAAGCTACCGCAAGCCATAGAGGACATATATCCATAAGATATTTGAATTACGTGCAAGTCGCCGACAAAACAACTCGCAGACAGCAACTCGCGGACAAAACTCGCCGACAAATGACGAGTACTTACGTATGCTTCTATTTTATAAAATATAGTGAGTTGGGTGCTATGGCCATGAGTTCTGTAGTTTAAAATATTTGATTTTCGTCTATGCTTCTATTTTTTATAAAGTATCGCAAGGAAATGCCAGGGGAAATCCGTGACTTCATATCTTCTCATGAATATTAATGACTTGCGTGCTATGGCCGTGAGTTCTGGAGTTTAAAATATTTGATTTTTGTCTATGCTTCTATTTTATAAAGTATTGCAAGGAAATGCCAGGGGAAATCCGTGACTTCATATCTTCTCATGAATATTAATGACTTGGGTGCTATGTCCGTGAGTTAATTCTGTAGTTTAAGGTATTTTATCTTTGTAAAAACGTCCATTTAAAGTATTAAAGTACACATACTACCCTCTTATTCAAACGGATAAAATTGTCGGCGAGTTGCTGTCTGCGAGTTGTTTTGTCGGCGACTTGCTCATATACCAGATATTTAAGGTTATTTGGTGTCAAAATTTGCGTCTCATTAAACTGAACACAATGGTGAAAGAATTTTCGAAATCGGACAACAAATAAGGATTTTGTGGTCCTTTAAAGAACGTCTTATTATCTATGTTAATTTATTTTACAACTAGTTTACAAACAGGCCGCATCCGCAAGCCGCATACCGCACCCGCGTACATGGACCCCTACACTTATAACTACTCACAGCTTGCGGATGCGGCTCGTGGGTGCGGCTTGCGGTAGTTTTCGGTCAGGGATCAAATTTTCCCGCAAGCTACCGCAAGCCATAGAGGACATATATCCATAAGATATTAAGGTTATTTGGTGTCAAAATTTGCGTCTCATTAAACTGAACACAATGGTGAAAGAATTTTCGAAATCGGACAACAAATAAGGATTTTGTGGTCCTTTAAAGAACGTCTTATTATCTATGTTAATTTATTTTACAACTAGTTTACAAACAGGCCGCATCCGCAAGCCGCATACCGCACCCGCGTACATGGACCCCTACACTTATAACTACTCACAGCTTGCGGATGCGGCTCGTGGGTGCGGCTTGCGGCTTGCGGTAGTTTTCGGTCAGGGATCGAATTTTCCCGCAAGCTACCGCAAGCCATAGAGGACATATATCCATAAGATATTAAGGTTATTTGGTGTCAAAATTTGCGTCTCATTAAACTGAACACAATGGTGAAAGAATTTTCGAAATCGGACAACAAATAAGGATTTTGTGGTCCTTTAAAGAACGTCTTATTATCTATGTTAATTTATTTTACAACTAGTTTACAAACAGGCCGCATCCGCAAGCCGCATACCGCACCCGTGTACATGGACCCCTACACTTACAGTAGCGTGTTCCGATGTAACTTCGACGTATTAGCGGTAAAACGAAGCATATCACAGAAAGTTTATTTTAAATATGTATAAAAATCAGCAGTAAAGACCTCTGTAAGTGTCTTCCACCATTATTTAAAATGTGGCAGCAAAGAAATGCAAACTTGCACAAAATCTTGACGTTTTCTGATCATATGTCCACCAGCCATTTTGTAAACAGGAACTTTATAACTTCGACGTATCAGAAGCTTGGTTTCAAAAGTTTAGTACTGGGTGCAAAAATCATCTCAAGGTAGTTCTAACATTAAGAGGGGAGCTGTTGAGTGGTGGAGAATTTATAATGAGCCAAATATATTCACAATTTACAAAATATTTACAATATATTACACATATGTACTGAATATACAGAAATGGGAAACTCTACATAAATATTTTAATGGATTTGAAGTGCTTTTTATGTAACACAAAACTAAAATTACTGCTTGGCTACCAATTATCGCCAGCAAACCAACTATCGCCACCACAAAATAAAACGTTCATATTTCAGTTATGGTTGTATATTTTGAAAGCTTTTTGATGTGTATTTGTTCCATTCACTTTGGAAATAGTTTTACCTTATTTGCTAGACTTGGGATGCTACTTTGGTGAAGTAACATCCATTTGAATTCTGTCTGGCGATAATTGATACCCGGCGATAATTGGTAACAAGGCAGTAATGGTGGAATATTAGTTCAGCAGTGGCATGTGTGGAGGAACTATCATACATCAATAGCAAATGTTTGACATTTTTGGCATGATAAATTTAATGAAGTGATTCTTCAGGATATTTTAGAACATTTTCCTTGATCCTGATATGATCTTGAGCTGATTTTGTGCTCAGCTTGATTCATTTTAGCGAATTAAGGACCCTTGGGTAGCACATTCAGTTAGCTCATCAAGCATTCTTTGACCTTTGAAAATTCAAAAGGGGGGAAGGGATTGTCAATGGCCATTTTAGGTGGGGTGTGTTCAGGAGAGAAGTCACTTTCATCAATGTTTGTAAATTTAACCTGGGGCAGAAAATATGTCGTATATTTCCTCAAAATTTCACTAAGATTTTGGAAGTATGTTTCCGCAGTTTCCTTATGTTTTTGATTTTTGTTGTTTGAGGAACACTTGTCAACTTTGAGGCTTTGTAAACTCATATTCCTTTTTCTATAAGTGACATTGTCTCTTTTAAATCATCTTTGGTATAGTTTCTGTCACCAATTTTGGCCTTGCAGGAATTAACCTAAACAAAGACATTGGTGAAAAATTTCAAACTTTTAAACATACAAAATGGGAGAACAAATGTTTATCACAACACTATGACATAACCTAAAACATATTTTCACCAATATGTCATGCCAAATTTACGTTTTTTAAATGAGCCAAATGTATTAACACAATTGGCCAACACCTACTTCTCATCTGGGGTTTAGTAAAGCATTTTGCACTCGGTACTAGTTTTTTGGATCCATCAACAGGAAGAAAATGTCCGTGGGGAGGGACTTTGAAAAAGTTGTCAAATATCTGGATTTTAAACGAATGATAAACAAGCAAAATATGCAATTATTGTCCAAATATATCTGCAATTAATCTTTAAAACCCTTGGAAATGCTTCAAAAATGATGATATACGTATTACGTCAAAGTTATGTATGCGTCGAAGTTACATAAGACGACTATACTGCCTTGCTACCAATTATCGAAACCAGAAAATAAAACCGTCATATTTCAGTAATGGTCAAATATTTTAAAAGCATTCTGTTGTGTATTTCCTCCATTCACTTTGGAAGTAGTTTTACTTTATTTGCTGGACTTGGGATGCTAGTTTTGGTGAAGTTATATCTATTTGAATTCTGTCTGGCGATAATTGGTACCTGGAGATAATTGGTAGCAAGGCAGTACAGTATACAAGTCAGGAAATTACTAGTGGTGGTGGACTAATTCACGCCGGTGTACCTATTTACGCCCACCCCTAAATTGATCCAAAACAATCACAGTTAAACAATAAATTACAAATGTATGTGATAAATTTGATGATTATCTCTGATGTGGTAAACATCTTCTCTATGAAAACTTATAAATCTTCAAGAAAATTGAGGGTGGGCCTGAATTGGTACTCGGGCGTGAATTGGTCCACCACCACTAATAAAAATGTGGGATAACAAATAAACAATATTTATTTACAAATATACAAGTTTTACCAACAAAGTTGGGGCTGAATTGGCACACTTAAAGTTGATAGGTTTACATGTTTAATAACAGTTTAATATTCACACTAAATAGTTACTTGATATCGGATAAACAATAATAATCAAAACAGGAAAATCATATGCAGAAATATCAGTTATAGAAAAACATACTGGAGAACCACTAAAAGAAAATCACACCAGGAAACCTACTGCATGTGCATCACCCTTAGCATCTAGAACCTATACAATGTATCTACCACATTAGTTCATCTATCGCTAAGCACAAGTTCAGTACCTCATGTAACTTCAACAGGTTTTACCCCATTGATTTCTCACATATCTGACACCTAGAACTGAAATGAAAAGAATGCACTGAACCATAGATCTATAGTGAACATTCCATCAACAATGACACTCCAACTAAAAATAACAATACCTGCAGGTTTTACCCTGGCAGTATATCAACACACTACTATAGTCATTGTTCACCCAAAAATGTCCTGTAAAAGAAACACTACTACTAATTATGTCCACCCCACTGGGGGTGGACATATTATTTTTGCTTTTTCCGGCGTCCGGTGTCACACTTGGTTTCCAGACATTTTAGGCAACAGTTCTTATCCTATCTTTACCAAATTTGGCATGCAGGTTTATTGGGTTAATAGCTTGTATGGGATTGCTTTTGGTGATGATAGCTCTATAGCTAACTGAGTAATAGCTACTTTGCTACTTTTGAGTATCTCTTTGGTTTCCAGACATTTTAAGGAATGCTATTAAGTAGGGCTGCGAATGAGTACTCGAGCCTCGGTGTACGAGTCAATCTTGGCTTGTACTCAAGTCCATTTTAAGTACTCGGTTACTTGCGAGGTATTGTATTATTGCCCACGTAATGAAACGTTTGTGTAAAATATGCTGCATTTCAGCATTTCCCTCTCATAACATTGATTAAAGTTGTTGTTTTCCCTTGAAAACCTACAATTTACTCCATAATCTATAATATCTGATTAAATAGGAGACGTTTTTCTTCAAAAGTTTTGTTTCCGGAATCGACTATTTGTTTACAGAAGACTTCTACTGGTGGGAACTAAATCTCGCGGTTACTCGAATTCGGGCCGGTTGTCAGAGGGTGAGTACTCGATGCCGTTTTTTTGTACCCGTCACAGCCCTACTATTAAGCCTATCTTTCTGAAATTTGGTATGGAGGTTCATTGGGTTAATAGCTTGTATGGGATTGCTTTTGGGGGAATTGCTTCATAGATCAGTGAGTAATTAATTAAATAAATGAGTAATTGGCTATTTTGAGTACTGAAAAAGGCAAATGTGCTCATATCTCCTTAACTGTGCGAGATAGAGCTATTTCGTCAAAATTTTCGACCCACAGGGTATCTAAGAAATGTACTCTTTGCAATTTTCAAAAAATTTTCCCCTTCTCAAAAATTTCGGCCATTTTGAATTTTTGAATTTTTGCCAAAAATGGCAAAACACAAATTTGCTTCTATCTCCTTAACCGTGTGAGATAGAGTGATTTCGTCGAAATTTTCAACCCACAGGGTATCTAAGGAATGTACTCTTTGCAATTTTCAAAACATTTTCCCCTCCCCAAAAGTGGCGGCCATTTTGAATTTTCCATTTTTTTGCCCAAAATGGCAAACCACGAATTTCCTTCTATCTCCTTAACTGTGCGAGATAGAGTGATTTCGTCGAAATTTTCAACCCACAGGGTATCCGAGCAATGTACTCTTGACAATTTTCAAAAAATTTTCCCCTCCCCAAAAATGGCGGCCATTTTGAATTTTCGATTTTTTGCCAAAAATGGCAAAACACGAATTTGCTTCTATCTTCTTAACCGTGTGAGATAGAGTGATTTCGTCGAAATTTTCGACCCACAGGGTATCCGCGCAATGTACTCTTGGCAATTTCAAAAAAAATTTCCCCTCCCCAAAAATGGCGGCCATTTTGAATTTTCGTTTTTTTTCGCCAAAAATGGCAAAACACGAATTTGCTTCTATGTCCTTAACCGTGCGAAATAGAGCGATTTCGTCGAAATTTTCGACCCACAGGGTATCTGAGCAATGTACTCTTGGCAATTTCAAAAAATTTTCCCCTCCCCAAAAATGGCGGCCATTTTGAATTTTCGAATTTTTGCCCAAAATGGCAAAACACAAAATTGATTCTATCCCCTTAACCGTGCGAGATAGAGCGATTTTGTCAAAATTTTCGACCCACAGGGTATCTAACAAATGTACTCTTGGCAATTTTCAAAAAAATTTCCCGTCCCCACATATGGCGGCCATTTTGAATTTTCGAATTTTTGCCCCAAATGGAAAAACACAAATTTGCTTTTATCTCCTTAACCGTGCAAAATAGAGTTATTTCGTTGAAATTTTCGACCCATAGGGTATCTAAGAAATGTACTCTTGGCAATTTTCAAAAAATTTTCCTCTTCCCAAAAATGCGGCCATTTTGAATTTTCGAATTTTTGCCAAAAATTGAAAAACAGAAATTTGCTTTTATCTTCTTAACCATGCAAGATAGAGTGACTTCGTCAAAATTTTCGACCCAACCAATGCAAAAAGGCATGAAGCTGAAATAATTTACATGTACGCTAATAAATATTTAAGCATCATTGATATATTTTACAAATGAAACAGGGTCTTGTAAGACTACTGTACAATTTTGGCAAAAGGTTCATGGGGTGGACATTACACATGATAATGTGTGTTCTTCTATGCTATCCTCTTTCTATTCATATGTCGCAGCTACTGTCAACAGGGCATCCTATTTCTAGTTATACACAGTTCCTAAAATCTGGCAAACTCCCTTCTTCCTGAAATATAAAGATTACATCCTTAGATTAATTCAAAGCTCTGCAGAGCTCTGAGACTATTAATTCATTATTAGAATACCCTCAGGTTTTACCCTAAAGAGTCTGTCATTACCTAAAATAAATATGCAAGCTACATTCTAGGCTTTACTATAACACACAGGTTTTACCCTGTAGAAAGTAAGCTATTCAGGTTTTACCCTGAAGCAAAATACAAGAGATCAGGTTTTATCCTGGCATCTTGTTCCTTCTTCTTGGCCAATTCAGCACAGACTGAAGGGTTACACCCCCTTATATACAGAATAGTTTCCCGCCAAAACTCCTGTGTTTCCCGCCAAAACACTTGTTTGTAACTCAAAACTGATTGGATCAGAGCTTCAGTCTTTCCCCAGAAGTTGAGGAGACAACATCCTGTTCACACAACAATAACAACATGTGACAGTACAAGTACACATACATTAACATACAGGATAAATATTCACATAATTCAAGTAACCTCTTTTATAATAGTTCAACATAATATCAACAGTTAAATAAACATAAATAACCTGAAATACAGCGTCATTTATACTTCATTATCGCCAATTACACAAATATAACATATATAATATCTTCAATTTTCGTCAACGGCCGTGGACACTACATGAGTACATTCCTATGCAACTTGAGTTAGGTGCGGGTACTAGTACACCACGTGTGTTCCAAACTCGGGAATCTTTTTAAAAAAAAATTGTGCAAATACACAACAATATTATGTGAGGGGTGGCAGTCTAGCAGTCACTTAAAATTATCCTGTATAAAATGCCTCCTTGTCAACTAAACATAT
The DNA here is from genome assembly GCA_964017235.1 of Sabellastarte sp. h YS-2021. NCBI lineage: Eukaryota > Metazoa > Annelida > Polychaeta > Sabellida > Sabellidae > Sabellastarte > Sabellastarte sp. h YS-2021. The sequence continues at coordinate 55,373,640 of OZ024927.1, read as the reverse complement.
GTGTATTCCTGGGATTTTCATTCTAATTTTAACTCAGGGCACTTTTAATAGATATGCTTATTCCCTACCTAAATCAAAGGTTAAAGTGATTTTAATTATATCCTGTATTTACTGATGTTTTATAATGTATACTATGTTATATAAAACAAAACATAACATTTTAATAAACATATAAGTTGTGCACAAAGGACATTGGTTTCAGCAATATTATGTCATTGTATATCGTACACATCTGTACTGTGTGACATCTTAATAGTGTTACTCTGTCATCTCAGGAGTAAAATGGGAAAAATCAACAAAGTGACTCCTGTCACTGCACCATGGTTTTAAGTTTTCGTCTAGAGTCAAGGCATTGCAAATTCAATCATAATAGTAATACCGTCGATTCTCACAAACAAAATATATTGGGAAACCCCACAGAATACTGGAATACCCCACACAATATGATTATTATTTAATGAGTAGTTCAATAAATTTTGGCTATTAAGGTAATAATATTGTTAAGAAATCTCATGGAATTGTCAAATATTTTCTTCGCATACAAAATATCCAAGAGCTATATAGTCCATCCAGTATTTGTTCTTGAAGCAGGAAATATTGGAAGGAAACCCCCATGGAAATCTGTGAACTCTTGAATATTAATAAGTTGTTGAGCAAATTTTGATCTTCAAGTAAAATATTTTGTATACAAACTTAGGAAATCCCAAAGAATTCTACGCAGTTGTCAAGCAAATATACCACAAATAGATTAACTGAGTTGTTGAGACTTTGATTTTTAGTGCAGTGCCATGGCTTTAGATGAAAACTTAAAACTGCGATCAGGTGACAGGAGTCACTCCGAAAAAGCAATTGCAGGGTAGCCACGGACATCGGAGAACTGGGAAAAAGCTAAAAAAAAATTTCCAGATATGGAAAAATCATGGAATTTTGTAATTTGGGCCAAATCATCTAAAAATCATGGAACTTTATTTCCACAGCCTGCGAAAGTTTGAAATGACCATTTTATTGATTAGGCTTTTTATATGGAACATCAGAAGGAGAACTGAGAACCTGTCCTTTGTCACTGGAATGAGATGTGAGCTCAACTCGGTTCACTATTTGTTTCATACTTATTGTGAAAACAATTGTTGTGGTGCTATGATGAAGTAAAAACCAATGAATGGCAAAAAAATGAGACAAATGACGTTAATTCACCAGACACCAAGGCCTATATTCATGCCAGTAGCTGAGTGTAAACTGTCTCAACTAGTATGTCATCACACAAAGCCTTTTTAATATGGTGTAGCTTCTTCAATGCTTACACTCTTGGAATTTTAGTCACTGCTTTACCACAAAAAAAAGTATACTGGTATATTGTGAGACTACAAAGAGTTCAAAATGCCTTATGTCATACTGCAAAATAAATAAATTTAGTCATGTCACACGGTCACACCCTTCCTGCACAAACTACACTGGCTTTTCATTCAGTACCATATATTGTTCAAATACAACAACCTTACAAAGCAATAAATTTTAGCCAACCTCCATATCTGTCCTCTTTGATTAGGTGGAGGATCCTACAGGGGGCAGTCGCCTGTCAATTTCCATATCTAAACTGAATTAACGCTCAGGGTTGCACAGTTTTAGTAGCTGCACTCACAGGGTGGAACCAGTTCCCGCAAGCCGTTAAAACCGTGGCAAGTATCTTTGGATTCAGAAAACAGTTGAAAATGTATCTTTTCAGATTAGCCTACCCTCAACCATAGCCTATCTCCCCTATCAGACGTTAATATGGATATTGACCTCCTTTTTAGAACTGGACTATCCCTTTTTGGACATCAGCGCCTTAGAGGATGTTTACATCAATTTTGGTGCTTTATAAATGCTTCTTACTTACTCAAGGTGATTATCTTAGTAGACCCTTAGATGACATCCACAGGGATAGACCTAAGCCATGTTATTCACCTAGTTTTCAGTCAGCTATAACATACTGCAATTGCAGACCTGTAGCTCGTAGTATAGCTGAGCAATAGCTACTATTGCATTTAGAGAAGCTATTTTCAGGTTCTAACTGTTGAGTAAATCAGTTGTAACTTGAAAACTATTGCATTGAGTATTTTGTTGAAATATGTTGTTCACCTACTTTTAGGTCAGCTATAACATAGTAAAATTGCAGACATGTAGCTCATTGCATAGCTGGGGAATAGCTACTTTGAGGTTTTCACTATTGAGTAAATCAGTTATAACTTTAAAACTATTGCATATAGAGAATTTCCTTGAAATAAGTTATTCATCTACTTTTGGGTCAGCTATAACATAAAATGTAAAATTGCAGACCTGTAGCTAATGGCTGAGCAATAGCTACTTTGAGGTTCTCACTGTTGAGTAAAGTAGTTGTAACTTGAAAAACTATTGTATTTACAGTATTTTGTTTAAATATATGATTCACCTACTTTTCACTCAGCTATAACGTAGTTTAATTGCAGACCTGTAGCTCAGTGCAAAGCTGAGAAAAGCTAATTAGAGATTATCACTGTTGATTACATTAGTTTTAACATGAAAACTGTTGCATTTACAGTATTTTGTTGAAATATGTTTTTCACCTACTTTCTACACCTTAACAGCTTTGTATTTTACTTCCGAATACCATTTGCAGGTTGTGACCTTTTCTTCTTTCACTTCTACTCTGAAATTCAAAACACACAGTCAGCTTACACAGAGCCCATTCACTGGCACTGATTGCTCTTTGACAAGATAGTGCCATATTATGGCACAGGTACTTCCTGGCAGAAAATGGAATTTTCAATAACATATTTATTAATGGCCTACATTAGGACTGTCATCAGTACAAGTTGTGCATTTTGGCATATCCAATAAGGTAGACAAGGTAGAAATTAAATATCTTTGGGAATTCCTTATGCAAATGTTGCCAGGTTAGGCACTGATTTAATATAGAAATTATATTATCACCCCTTAAAAAGCCTTCTAAAACATTTATTATTTTGACTTTTTGTCGTTAAAATACTTTATAGCTTGCTCTTGTGTCATTGCAGATTTAAAAATCCATGATATTAAACACATAATAACCACAAATAAGGATTTTGTGTCCAAGGTGTGCCAACCTATTGCAGGGAGCAGTACACTGGCTCTTCTTTACTTGCATATATTATCATTGAAAAGGTTTGAACAGTTCTTCTGAATGTCTTTAATGTAGTAAAACCATCAACAAATAAGGGGGAAACAAATTAATGGAGGTTAAGTTTGCTTTTTACAACATGTTCCTTATTTTTACACCATACTTATTAAGATCCTGCTTACATACCTCAACTAGACACAAACCAGAATACAGACTAAATATTGACAATACATTGTCATCTGCAACTCTTGTGACTCTTCATTCAAGGTCACCCAGAAGTACCCTACCAGGCCAAATATAAACATTTCTGTATTTCACCTATTATTGGTACTACATGTTTGACATCTAATATCAACCTGTAACAAATTATGGGCTGTAGATCTGTTTAAATGGTCAAATTTAATCTTTGACTCATGACCCAAGCTCACACTAAAAGGCCCTATATTATAAGCAGTCTTTACAGTGTTTGGCAAATGACTGTTAGGCACATATTCATAATGACTTTTTTGGGGTACATAAGAAATGTTTTCCTGATTTGGGTAAAGAGTTGTTGGGTACATAAGAATTCACATCTTTCTTTTGGCACACAGCGGTTGGGTATATAAAACAATATTTGATTGTAATATATACACCATCATTGTGTAAATGTCCTCTAACATAAATTGATTTTCTGGAATTTCACCCCAATTTGCTCAAATAAAAAAGTGACATAATCTTTAATGCAGTGGACTTCTCTGAGCTATTTTTCAGTTGATTTTCTGATTCCAACATTTTTTGTCAGCACTCCTCCCATGTCAAGCTGGTATCAAAAATCGGAGGAAGTCATTGAATTTCTTCTGAGCAAGATTCTTTTGCAAACATTTTAAAAACTACTGGATCCACAGATGTATATTACATCCTTACACTGATTCACATTATATCCACACACCGATTTGTTTTTGCTGAAAAGAAAAACTCACAGAAACTTCAGGCAATTGTGGGAAATTCCAACATTTCACCTAAATTTTACAATTATTATATTTATATATAACTGTTGGTCATACATTTATGAAAACGGAGTATGTAATATCTGCTCTTCTACATATTGAAGTTTGCTTGTAAAATATATGCAGATTAAAGTGTAATGTAATGTTAAAAATGTTTTATGAAAATATTGTCATTGCAAAATTGCAATGTGCTGTGCTCCAGTCTACTTCTGTAGAAAGTGTCTTTTACCTTTGTAATTAGGTTGTGCAAATCGACTGGAAAATGATTAGGCAAAATGTCTTGCGTCAATAACCTGGAAACCAAAAGTACCTCCAGAATCATATCAATTTTGTATCTGTAGCTCCAATAAAACAACCACTTGTAAAAACTTGCTTAGCTCTAGTGTACACAATGGAATAGTCTGAAGCTGCTATTGCTTTCCTTCAGAATTATTACATGTCAGACTTTGAACAAAATACTTTTGAAAGTATTTAATTTCAAATGCATATCCAAAGTGATATGAACAGTTTTCCCCCAAAATAAACAGTAAGTTTGTCAGTAGAGAAGTTTATCACAACACGGTTGGGATCAAATCCTTGAAAAAGAATTTAAATCCAAATCAAAGTCCCTTGAAATTTTTCACTTCCAAATCCTTTCTTTTTCAGAAGGATTTAAATTGAAATCCTATGATTCATCAACAGATCTTTTGGATCAGGAAAAGTCACATGTTTGCCCCATTTTGATCACTTTTTTGACAATAACCCAGCATTGAGTTTTTAATATATAAGAAATGACCAAAACTGCAATAATTTTTGTTCATGGTAACTTCATACCAGCTGATCATCCTGATTCAGTCAGGAATTTTTATTGTGGAGGTCGTAAACTTTGAAGGGTTAGGGCAAATCACATTTTTGAAAAGGTCAGTCATAGCAGCCCCAATTGCACAGTTGCATTATGAGCACCACAAGGGCTGATAAAGGTACCAACATGGAAATTTAACTCAGTTGCTGTGATTGTAATTTTTATTTAACCATATATTGCCTTGACGGGAGTCATTTATCAGAATTTTTGCCCTTCTTTATTTGGTGTTTTAACAAAAATTTATGTGCTTAAAATATGATGAACATGAGAGGCCTGTTTCTTAAATTAATTAAGCGTCGCTTGTTTGTGTATGGGAGACCTTCAGGCTCCGCCGGCTCCGCATTTTGTTTTCCTTATAACTCTGTAACCGTTAGGCGGATTCTTTTCAAATTTGGCAGGTTTAGGCAGTAGCCTTGAAGAATTTTTTTGAATATGCTGCAGTGACATTTCAACCAATCAGAGAGGTCACATGAACAAAAATGTCTTTTTTCGATGGGGAAGCTTGTCCGGATGATAACGTGAAAGGAGTTTTATCAATTCACCTGAAACTTGGCAAATACATTCATTCTATTAAAATCTGGAAATCATTAGATTTTGCCATTGATTGGTTAAGAAATGGCCGAGTAATTAATGATTAATTAATCATTATAAATTTTCCAAATAAGGAAAACACAAAAATGCTTATATCTCGAAAACCGCGCTAGATAGAGCAATTTCGACGAAATTTTTGACCCGCAGGGTATCGCTGCGGAGTAGTTATCCCAATTTTCAAAAAATTTTTGTCTCGCCAAAAATGGCGGCCATTTTGAATTTTCGAATTTTGCGCAAAAATTGCAAAACACAAAAATGCTAATATTTTGAAAACCGTGCTACATAGAGCGATTTCGACGAAATTTTTGATCCTCAGGGTATCTCTGCAGAGCAGCTATCCCAAAGAGCTTTCACTTGGTGAAGTTTCAGACCCATAGCTAATTGCTCACCTACTCAAAATGAGTAAATGCGAATTACCTCTAAAAGTATTGCAGATAGCCAATTTTTCTCAAATAACTCATTCACCTACTTTTGGGAGAGCTTTCACTTGGTGAAGTTTCAGACCCATAGCTAATTACTCACCTACTCAAAATGAGTAAATGCGAATTATCTCTAAAACTATTGCGGATACCCAATTTTTATCAAATAACTCATTCATGTACTTTTGGGAGAGCTTTCACATGGTGAAGTTTCAGACCCGTAGATAATTACTCACCTACTCAAAATGAGTAAATGCGAATTATCTCTTAAAAGTATTGCCGATAGCCAATTTTTCTCAAATAACTCATTCACCTACTTTTGGAAGAGCTTTCACATGGTGAAGTTTCAGACCCATAGCTAATTACTCACCTACTCAAAATGAGTAAATGCGAATTATCGCTAAAAGTATTGCAGATAGCCAATTTTTCTCAAATAACTCATTCACCTACTTTTGGGAGAGCTTTCACTCCGTGAAGTTTCAGACCCATGGCTAATTATTTACCTACTCAAAATGAGTAAATGCTAATTATCTGTAAAAGTATTGCGGATACCCAATTTTTATCAAATAACTCATTCATGTACTTTTGGGAGAGCTTTCACATGGTGAAGTTTCAGATCCATAGCTAATTACTCACCTACTCAAAATGAGTAAATGCTAATTATCTCTAAAAGTATTGCACAGAGCCAATTTTTCTCAAATGACTGATTCACCTACTTTGGGAAGAGCTTTCACTTGGTGAAGTTTCAGACCCATAGCTAATTACTCACCTACTCAAAATGAGTAAATGTGAATTATATCTAAAAGTACTGCAGATAGCCAATTTTTCTCAAATAACTCATTCACCTACTTTGGGGAGAGCTTTCACTTGGTGAAGTTTCAGGCACGTAGCTAATTACTCACCTACTCAAAATGAGTAAATGCGAATTATCGCTAAAAGTATTGCAGATAGCCAATTTTTCTCAAATAACTCATTCACCTACTTTTGGGAGACCTTTTACTTGGTGAAGTTTCACACCCATAGCTAATTATTCACCTACTCAAAATGAGTAAATGTGAATTATCTCTTAATAGTATTGCAGATAGCCAACTTTTCTCAAATAACTCATTCACCTACTTTTGGAAGAGCTTTCACACACAAAAATGGAAAATTGTGAATATCTCGGAAAAGCTATTTCTTCTCCTTTAATGCTTGGCGGGAGATACACACCGCAGCAGTGGTCTTGACTAAAATTTTTGTCTCCCCAAAAATGGTGGTCATTTTGAATTTTCAAAGTTTTTGCAAAACACAAAAATGCTTATATCTCGAAAACCATGCTATATGGAGCAAACTCAACAAAATTTTTGACCTGCTGGGTATCTCTGCAGAGTAGCCATGCCAATTTTCAAAATATTTTTGTCTCCCCAAATATAGTGGACATTTTTAAGTTTTTAATTTTTTGCAAAACACAAAAATGCTTATATCTTGAAAACCGTGCTAGATAGAGCAGACTGCGCTAACTTTGGTTGCCACAACAGTATAAGGCTAGAAACGAAGCATTTTCTTAATACTTTAGCACTCACCTTTATATCCTTTTCGGGACGCTTTGTTTTTGCTATGCAAAAACATTATCTTTTTTTTTTGCGAGCGATCCTCTAGTTTTATCCTGGTGTGTGTTATTTATTATTTACAGGATTGAACAGAAGTTTTGAAAAGATGGATAGTGTAGTACAGGATGCCATTCAAGGACAACTCATGGAAGCTGCAAAAGTTGCAGAACAACAGGTATATAAAATTTAAAACCTTCCATATCTTCAGTTAATTCTGTCTTTGTATTTTTGTATGCGTAATTAGAGAATTAATGTATTGTCACTAGAAAATATGATAATTTCCAAGTTTGTAGTCTTATTAAACAGGCCCTGGACTCTCCCTTCTTGGACTTAAGCGCATTAGAGGATTTGTATCAATTTTGCGCTATATAAATCCTACTATTATTATTATTAACTTGAAATAGAATGAAACTTGGCCAAAATATATGTTGCATAATCCGTATTTGCATTTCCCTTTTGATTTATATTAAACTACCTCATCTATTATATTACTTTTGTATTGTTTTGCCATAGTCTTGCTTTCCCAATTAGGTCCTCAGTGGCCTGGTGGTTAGCAAGTTTGGCATCTTATCACAGGCAGTCACCTCTTTGCGGTTCAACCCCCACAAGTGACTATACTGAGGAACTGTCCCAATATGACCCTGCCTGGTTAACGGTATATAAAACCCCATCTTTGACCTTTGCTTTCCGAATTACCTTGGTTCTACTCTATTCATATTCACAGGCTCAGTTGCTTAATCTATTTCTGTCACTTCATTCTGTCATTAGGTTGATGCTGAAATCCAGCGAATGGATCAGATGGATGAAGATGACTTTGAAAAACTCAAACTCAAAAGATTACAGCAGCTAAAGAAATCCCAACAACAAAAGGTAGAGTGGCAACAACAGGGTCATGGGAGGTATGAAGAAATCTCTGATGAAAAAGAATTTTTTGAAGCTTGCAAAAAGAGCAAGAATGTCATCTGCCATTTCTACAGAGATTCCACATTCAGATGCAAGATTGTAGATAAACATTTTGGCTTATTAGCTCCAAAGCACATCGAAGCCCGGTTTGTGAAGATTAATGCTGAGAGGTGTCCTTTTCTTGTGGAAAGACTCCGTATTGTTGTCATTCCCACCATTTGCTTGGCCAAGGAAGGGAAGACTGTGGATTATGTTGTTGGCTTTGATGACCTTGGGGGTACAGATGAGTTCACAACAGAAATGATGGAGTGGAGAATTGCCCGGTCTAATGTGATCAATTACAGTGGTGATCTTTTAACGCCTCCAGGACAACAAGGCGCAAATAGCAAGATCAAAAACTCCATATTTGGTCACTCAAGTTCCAGTAAAAAGACCATTCGAGATGGTGGGAACGATGACAGCAGTGACGATGATGATTATTACTAAAATTTCTTAAGAAAACTTTATATCATTGGTCCTTTACAGAAGTATTCATGTATCTAGCTAATATACACTCAACAATCTTCAATATTTTTAAAGTCTTTTACACGAAAGTTGTCAGTTTTTAGCTTACTGGCTTACTGGCCGTTGGCCAGTAAGCTAATGGCATGGCCTGGCGTCGTCTTCGTTGTTGTTGTTGTTGTGGTTGTTGTCGGCGTCGTCAACAATTTTTTTCCAGCCTCTTCTCCTCAGAAACTACTGCACCGATTTCTTTGAAATTTGGTATGGAGCTTCCTTGGGTAGAGGACTATCATTTTTCCTCATTGCATGTTTTTCAACCAATCAGAGAAGTCACATGACCAAAAACATGTTTTTCAAAAGGGTGTGCTTGTCTGTATGATAACTTAAAAAGCGCTTCACATATTCACAAAAAAAATCCAAGTACGTTCGTTATATACATGTCTGGAAATCAATAACTTTTCGAAGTGATCCAATACAAAATGGCCGACTTATTAATGATTTACTAAATGTCACGGTTTTTCTTAACGCTGAAAAAACAAAAACGCGTGTATCTCCTTAACCGTGCGAGATAGAGCGATTTCGACGAAATTTTCGATCCACGGGGTATCTAAAGAATGTCTATTGGCAATTTTCAGAAAAATTTTCCCCTCCCCAAAAATGGCGGCCATTTTGAATTTTCGAATTTTTGCCAAAAATGGCAAAATACAAAATTGCTTGTATCTCCTTAACCATGTGAGATAGAGCGATTTCGTCGAAATTTTTTACCCACAGGGTATCAAAGGAATGTACTATTGGCAATTTTCAAAAAATTTTCCCCTCCCCAAAAATGGCGGCCATTTTGAATTTTCGCCAAAAATGGCAAAACACAAAATTGCTTGTATCGCCTTAACCGTGCGAGATAGAGCGATTTTGTCAAAATTTTCGACCCACAGGGTATCTAAGGAATGTACTAATGTCAATTTTCAAAAAATTTTCCCCTCCCCAAAAATGGCGGCCATTTTGAATTTTCGAATTTTTGCCAAAAATGGCAAAACACAAAATTGCTTGTATCTCCTTAACTGTGCGAGATAGAGCGATTTCATCGAAATTTTCGACCCACTGGGTATTGAAGGAATGTACTATTGTCAATTATCAAAAAATTTTCCCCTCCCCAAAAATGGCGGCCATTTTGAATTTTCGAATTTTTGCCAAAAATGGCAAAACACAAAATTACTTGTATCTCCTTAACCGTGCGAGATAGAGCGATTTCGTCGAAATTTTTTACCCACAGGGTATCGAAGGAATGTACTATTGGCAATTTTCAAAAAATTTTCCCCTCCCCAAAAATGGCGGCCATTTTGAATTTTCGCCAAAAATGGCAAAACACAAAATTGCTTGTATCGCCTTAACCGTGCGAGATAGAGCGATTTTGTCAAAATTTTCGACCCACAGGGTATCTAAGGAATGTACTAATGTCAATTTTCAAAAAATTTTCCCCTCCCCAAAAATGGCGGCCATTTTGAATTTTCGAATTTTTGCCAAAAATGGCAAAACACAAAATTTGCTTGTATCTCCTTAACTGTGCGAGATAGAGCGATTTCATCGAAATTTTCGACCCACAGGGTATCTAAGGAATGTATTATTGGCAATTTTCAAAAAATTTTCCCCTCCCCAAAAATGGCAGCTATTTTGAATTTTCGAATTTTTGCCAAAAATGACAAAACACAAAATTGCTTGTATCTCCTTAACCATGTGAGATAGAGCGATTTCGTCGAAATTTTCGACCCACAGGGTATCTAAGGAATGTACTCTTGGCAATTTTCAAAAAATTTTCCCCTCCCCAAAAATGGCGGCCATTTTGAATTTTCGAATTTTTGCAGAAAATTCGAAAACACAAAATTGCTTGTATCTCCTTAACCGTGTGAGATAGAGCGATTTCGTCGAAATTTTTGAACCACGGGGTATCAAGGAATGTACTATTGCCAATTTTCAAACATGTTCCCCTCCCCAAAAATGGTGGCCATTTTGAATTTTCGAATTTTTGCCAAAAATGGCAAAACACAAAATTGCTTGTATCTCCTTAACCGTGCGAGATAGAGCGATTTTGTCGAAATTTTCGACCCACAGGGTATCTAAGGAATGTACTAATGTCAATTTTCAAAGGGTATCTAAGGAATGTACTAATGTCAATTTTCAAAAAATTTCCCCTCCCCAAAAATGGCGGACATTTTGAATTTTCGAATTTTTGCCAAAAATGACAAAACACAAAATTGCTTGTATCTCCTTAACCATGTGAGATAGAGCGATTTCGTCGAAATTTTCGACCCACAGGGTATCAAAGGAATGTACTCTTGGCAATTTTCAAAAAATTTTCCCCTCCCCAAAAATGGCGGCCATTTTGAATTTTCGCCGAAAATTCGAAAACACAAAATTGCTTCTATCTCCTTAACCGTGTGAGATAGAGCGATTTCGTCGAAATTTTTGACCCACAGGGTATCTAAGGAATGTACTAAAAATGGCGGCCATTTTGAATTTTCGCCAAAAATGGCAAAACACAAAATTGCTTGTATCTCCTTAACCGTGCGAGATAGAGCGATTTTGTCAAAATTTTCGATCCACAGGGTATCTAAGGAATGTACTAATGTCAATTTTCAAAAAAATTTTCCCCTCCCCAAAAATGGCGGCCATTTTGAATTTTCGAATTTTTGCCAAAAATGGGAAAACACAAAATTGCTTGTATCTCCTTAACTGTGCGAGATCGAGCGATTTCGTCGAAATTTTCGACCCACAGGGTATCTAAGGAATGTATTATTGGCAATTTTCAAAAAATTTTCCCCTCCCCAAAAATGGCAGCCATTTTGAATTTTCGAATTTTTGCCAAAAATTACAAAACACAAAATTGCTTGTATCTCCTTAACCATGTGAGATAGAGCGATTTCGTCGAAATTGTATAAAACATGTATTAATTGCTGCACATTTATAGCATGAAAAAAGTATTTGGGTGGCACAACCATAACATGCAGGTCGCCAGTAAGCAGCAGGCCTTGGCCTATTTTTTGGTGTGTTTTTATGTGTGATTTATAGTTCATTAAGTGTACAGTATTGTATGCATGTCACTGTATTTAAATACTGTATGTATTATTATATAAGTATTCAATTCAGAATGGTGTCATATTTCGTTATGAGAACTTAATAAATTCATTTCAGCCATTTCCTTGTTTATGTGTTTGTTTGGAGGGAAGTAAAATTATCAATTACATATTTCTGAAAAAAAAAAAGTAATAAATATTATGGTATTTTATAAATGTTAACTTTTATAGTAGTTAGTCAAGAAGATTATCCTTGACTGATCATCTTTTAGTCTTTTAGTCCTACAGATTAACAGTAAAGTAAAATATTTGCTTAGAATCTCATGGGCTTGTAAATAATAGTCCCTTCATAATACAGCCTCAAAGTTCTACAATAATATGGCTATGGGACTTTCAGTGTTGTAAAGATTGATGTTAGATATAATAAAATTAGTGTTAACAATGCTAAACAATGTACTAATAAGATTAATAAAACAACCCAAAAAGTATGTGCTTATAGATTTGCTTTTCTTTTAAAAAATATCTTCATATTCGCCTTGACTTTATAATAGAGACTTTACTTGGTCAAAGCTAGTGGCTTTAACTTGGGACTGTCCTTGTTTATGTGTTTGTTTGGAGGGAAGTAAAATTATCAATTACATATTTCTGAAAAAAAAAAGTAATAACCTGTTATTAACTAGTTTGGAAATTGTATGAAATATTTCTTTTAAAACTATGAATAAAGTATACAGCTTCGTCAATTTGGTGAGCCAATATCATAGATTTTTGCTAAAAAAAACCAAGAACATTAACATCAAAAGTTATTCCATCAGTTATCTAAGCCTTTTAAAAACCTCTTGTGACAAAACCAACCAACAGTCAGATAAACTTGCTTTCATTTACAACACTAGCTACAGTGTAATTTATTTATTTGTAAAAGTGATTTAATTTTATTGAAAAAAAATAGTGTTTCAGTGTAAATTTGTCAAATATTGCCCAGGTTCAAATTTATGCCTCATTCAGTTTACTTGATTCTAATATTTAACAAAATATTTTGTTGTAAAATGATGCCTGATAGAGATTAATGCCTAGGGTCATATTCACAAAATTGATTAGTGATAGGTCAGCAAAACATCGGCCAAAATTAATTAAGCGTCCCTGAAAGGGCGCTTATTTGTTTTCGCCTCAGTTTCCTCGCTGCCGCCGCATTATGGTCTCCCTTGAATATCTCCCTTATTATATCCCCAGACGAAAGTCGGGGATATATTGGATTCAGGTCCGTCGTGCCGCCGCCGCCGCCGCCGTAGAAATTTCCTTGTGGACGCGATAACTCAAAAACAAATTAATATTTTTTTTTCAAACTTGGTACACATGTTAAGGGTGCCCAAAGGAAGATCCCTATTTTAAGGTGACCTTAAACTCCCAGTAAAAAAGAACTTATGGCCACCTTAAGGTCAGAAATTGGACTTTTGGCCACTTAGAGCCCTGTAGGTCACAAACTATGATGCTCAGCTGGCTGAAATTTTACCTGACAACACATTAATATGTTCTTAGTACATGTGCCAAAAATCATGACTTTAAGTTGAGGAGAAAATTGTGTTTGAGGCCCATAAATACCCCCACTTAGGGATTTTTTGCTATACTTTTCACATATTTTGCCCTATAATTTGGAAGTGATAATTCTGATGAGTCTCAAACTGCGCTAGGTATAACTTTGATATGTAATCCTTGTCTGTAGAAAATTTTAGGGCTGTAGGTTTACCCAAAGGGGTCGACTTAAGGTCTCAAAAGTGCCCACAGAGACCCAATTTATGCACTTTTTGCCACTTTCAAGCACTGTAGCTTTCAAACTATGTCTCTCATCTAAGTTAAATATCATCTGGGAATATATCTATGTGTTTTCTTATATGTGCCCCAACATTTAGGTCTTTAATAGACAGTTAACCTGTGTATCAGGACCATAAACACCCACCCGAGTGACCCTTATAAGACATTTTTCACATCTTTTTCCCTGTAACTTGGAAATGGTAAGTCTGAGAAGTTTCAAACTGTATTAGATATATATTCTGTGTGTAATCTTAGTATGTAACAGATTTTAAGTCTGAAGCTTTAATTTTGAAGGTCAAATTGAGGTCTCTAAAAGGCTCCCAAAGACCCAATATTTGGACTTTTTGCTACTTTTAAGCCCTGTGACTGTCAAACTATGTGACTGATAGAGCTCAAATCCTATCTGAGAAGATATTAGTATGTTATTTTTATATGTGCCAAAAATTAAGGCTTTAAGAAGACATTTAACCTGTGTATGAGGACCATAAATCCCCACCCGAGTGACCATTTTTAGACATTTTTCACATATTTTTCCCTGTAACTTGGAAATGGTAAGTCTAAGAAGTTTCAAACTGTATTAGATGCATATTCTATGTGTAATCTTAGTATGTGACAAATTTTAAGTCTGAAGCTTTAATTTGAAGGCCACATTTAGGTCTCTAGAAGGCCCCATAAAGACCCAGTATTTGGACTTTTTGCCAATTTTAAGGCCTGTGACTGTTAAACTATGTGACTGATAGAGCTGAAATCTCATCTGGGAATACATTATTATGTTCTTTTTACATGTGCCAAAAATCAAGGCTTCAAGTAGACATTTAACCTGTGTATGAGGACCTTAAACACCCACCTGAGTGACCCTTTTAAGACATTTTTCACATATTTTGCTCTGTAACTTGGAAATGGTAAGTCTGAGAAGTTTCAAACTTTATTAGATACATATTCTATTTGTAATCTTAGTATGTAACAAATTTTAAGTCTGAAGCTTTAATTTGAAAGCCACATCGAGATCTCTAAAAGGCCCACAGAGACCCAATATTTGGACTTTTTACCACCTTTAAGCCCTGTGACTGTTAAACTATGTGATTGATGGAGCTGAAATCCCATCTGGGAATGCATTATTATGTCCTTTTTACATATGCCGAAAATCAAGGTTTTTAGTAGACATTTAACCTGTGTATGAGGGCCATAGACACTCGCCCAAGTGCCTTTTTTGACATTTTTTCCGTATTTTGCCCTGTTATTTGGAAATGCTTAGTGTGACAAGTCTTAAACTGTATTATATATAATTTTTGTTTGTTATGTATGTCCCCCAAAAAGTTTCAGATCTGTAGTTTAATTGCTAAGGTCTCTTTAACAATTGTAAAATGCCCACAGAAACCCAATTTATGAACATTATGCCACTTTAAAGCCCAGTAACTGTCAAACTATGTGGGTTATAGAGCTGAAATCTTTGAATTTTTAAAAGGAAATGCCTGTCTATTTAAATTTTGAATATTAATAATGTTATGGCTATCTTAGTCTTTTAAGAACTTATTTTTGTGTGTTATACCTCTACTTGCTGAGTTTTTAACTTTTTAAAATGAAACTGGTTAAACATATTCAAGTAGACAAAATGGACACTTTAAGTGAGCTTTAAGTCCCAATATTAATGAAATTATATCCTTATGTAGTAAAACTAGGGGATTTTTAACCCTCAACTAGCCCAGTTTTATTCAACTTGCCTCAGTTAATTTTGGCACAGCTCCTACAGTTATGAACTCATTTCAGCTCTGGGACCTCCAGCTATATTGAGTGACACTAAATAAACAAAGGTATTTAATGATATCAGATAAGAAACAAAGAACTCAATGGGGTTGCAGATCTTGTGTAATAGTGAGAGAGGTGTGGAGAAGGGGAGAGGGGTGGGGGTGGGAGGTGGTGGGCTTCATTACATATAACACAAAGGGGAGTCAGAACTGAGATTGTGTCACATATTTAGGTTGCATATATATGGACCACATATATAGGTATAGAGGAAATGAATAACTGAAAACAATTTGCAAATTCTAAAAATAATATAATAAAATAATAATATAAATAATTTTTTTTTAAATAATATTTTATTTGTGAACAAATATAGAAACAGATATGCACTTTTGGGATTATGAATTTTAGAATGGACATTGAATCATCAATCATTTAAATACTTTGAAGGAAGATTGAAAAGTATGATGAGTTGAGTTAAAAATAATATTTTATTTGTCAACAAATATAGAAACAGATATGCTCTTTTGGGATTATTATTTTAGAATGGACATTCAATCATCAATCATTTAAATACTTTGAAAATAGGTTTAGAGTTATCATTGCAGGAAGATTGAAAATATAATTTGAGTTATGTATTCGGCGTCTGGGGATACACCATCTTCCTTGGGAAGATATAAACAGAGTAGATTGATGTGCTGAAGTTCATATAATAATGGGTAATTATGTTTTAAAAAATTCCCGATCAAAACCTGTGGCGTGAGTGATGACCTGTCTGGGGATATGTTGGCGCCGAGTTGGCCCAATCTAGTTATTAGAAGGTTTCAAACCATATTTGGCAGTTACATACCTTAGGCGTGGGAAAATTTTTCTGCATGCTTAAATTTGACCTTTATGAAGGTCACATGATCAAAAACTATTTTTTGAAGTACACCCCCCGTCATCACAGTTCAGGAAAAACTACTTGCTACAGAGCCTTATAATTTGACACACCTGTTCATACTATTGAAAATGCGAGCTGATTAGATTTTGGGAGCAATCCCTTGAAAAATGTCTCATTTATGAGTGATTTTCTGACACCTTCCAATCTGAAAGCCTTAAATTTAGGCCAATCCCCCTATTATCTTCTTAAGTATTGCATTTAGAGCTATAAAATGTACTGGGAGGTAATAGGAAACCATATGTGGAGAGTCTATATAGCCGGTCAGTTTTACCCCCCGACCCCCCCTTATGGGTCAAACTGGGGTCATAAAATAGCTGATTTTGAGTTTTTGCCTTATATCTCCTTTATTGTTGCTTTTATAGCTTCAGAATGTATTAAGAGGTATTGGGAAAGCATATATGGAGAGTCTAAATAGCCGGTCAGTTTTACCCCCCGGCCCCCCCCTTATGGGCGAAACTGGGGTCATAAAATAGCCGATTTTGAGTTTTTGCCTTTTTCTCCTTTATTGTTGCTTTTATAGCTTCAGAATATATTAAGAGGTATTGGGAAAGCATATGTGGAGAGTCTAAATAGCCGGTCAGTTTTACCCCCCGACCCCCCCTTATGGGCCAAACTGGGGTCATAAATAGCTGCTTTGGAGTTTTTGCCTTATATCTCCTTTATTGTTGCTTTTATAGTTTCAGAATGTATTAAGAGGTATTGGGAAAGCATATGTGGAGAATCTAAATAGCCGGTCAGTTTTATCCCCCAACCCCCCCTATGGGTCAAACTGGGATCATAAAATAGTTGCTTTGGAGTTTTGCCTTATATCTCCTTTATTGTTGCTTTTATACCTTCAAAATGTATTAAGAGGTATTGGGAAAGCATATGTGGAGAGTCTAAATAGCCGGTCAGTTTTATCCCCCGACCCCCCCCCCCCTTATGGGTCAAACTGGGGTCATAAAATAGCTGATTTTGAGTTTTTGCCTTATATCTCCTTTATTGTTGCTTTTATAGCTTCAGAATGTATTAAGAGGTATTGAGAAAGAATATGTGGAGAGTCTAAATAGCCGGTCAGTTTTAACCCTCCCCCCCTTATGGGCCAAACTGGGGTCATAAATAGCTGCTTTGGAGTTTTTGCCTTATATCTCCTTTGTCGTTGCTTTTATAGCTTCAGAATGTATTAAGAGGTATTGGGAAAGCGTATGTGGAGAATCTAAATAGCCGGTCAGTTCTATCCCCCGACCCCCCTTTTTGGGTCAAACTGGGGTCATAAAATAGTTTCTTTGGAGTTTTGCCTTATATCTCCTTTATTGTTGCTTTTAGAACTTCAGAATGTATTAAGAGGTATTGAGAAAGCAAATGTGGAGAGTCTAAATAGCCGGTCAGTTTTACCACCCGACCCTCCCTTATGGGCCAAACTGGGGTCATAAATAAATGCTTTGGAGTTTTTGCCTTATATCTCCTTTATTGTTGCTTTTATAGCTTCAAAATGTATTAAGAGGTATTGGGAAAGCATACAGTGCAGCTTTGTGCATTCTTAGCTTTACAGCATGCTTATTAAAACCACAAAGCATTTTAAACTTTAAGGGACGCTTCGCTTTTGTTAGCAAAAGCATTCCTCTAGTTTGATTAGGACCAAGATTGGTATTCAAGTTGACTTTTGGATCAAAGTTGAGCCAAAAGTTTTATCCAAAGGCAGACTAAAAACCACCCACCAAAATGTATTAAAGGCTGAATCTTTGCATTTAATAAAAAAATCAGCTGAACTTTGTGAATTGTCAAACATTAGCTGAGCCAGTTTAATTTGATTTTGGCCCAACTTAATCCACCTTTGTGAATACTGCTTCTGATGTATTGCTCTTTAAAAATACATCTACATGTAGTTGATTCCCTGGGACATATTTCTGAAAAATTTGATGCACTATATGTCTTGCTACTTGTTTTCATCAAATATCTGATATTCTTTCAGAAAATAAAACTTAATGTTCATCAACACCGTTTTCATATGAATGACTTGCAAGGTTGTTGGTGATGAAGTATATGTAACTAGACCTAGTGCATCGGAGAACTCATTCAAATTTGTATCCAAAGGTAAAACACCCTAGCTAGCATTAGTCTAGCAAGGACCCTTGTTTGCAGTGCTAACTTAGCGACCAAGGTAACAACAGTCCATGATTTCCTAAAGGGTATTTGTGCTAAGGTAGTGTGAATGATTTATAAAGCACCAATTTGATGACATCCTCTAAGGTGCTGATGACCAAGAAGGGACAGGTCACTTTCAGGAATGTAGTCTATACTAGTCTGTGTCCATGTTAGCATCCAGTAGGGGCAAAAGACTATTTTGAAGGGTAGGCTTACCTGAATAGGTAGGTCTTCAACTGTTGTCTAAATCCAATAATACTTTCCTGGGCTCTGATGGCTTAAAAGTTTTTTCAATTCAGTGGGAGCAGCTACTGAGAAACTGTGCAGGTCATGTGTTTGTCAGGTCTGGTTGGGGAAACTGAGACGAAATTAAAGAGGCCAGTGTAGTTTATTTAAGAAAGGTGTCACATGACTGAATTTGTTTAGTTTGAACACAGTGGGACATGGAGTATTTTGAATTTTTTGAAGTCCACTAACATTTAAGAGCCCCTGAAAAGGGCACTTATTCGCCGCCGCATTATGGTCTCCCTTGAATATCTCCCTTATTATTGGAAGCCTTTTAACCATATTTGGCAGTTATATACCTTAGGCGTGGGAAATATTTCCACTTGCTTAAATTTGACCTGTGATCTTTATCAAGGTCACATGATCATAAAATAGTTTTTTTGGGTACACCCGCCCGTCATCGCCGCTCAGCCAAATCTGCTGACTGCAGAGGCTTGTAATTTTACATACATGTTCATACTATCAAAAATGTGAGCTGATTAGATTTTGGGAGCAATCCAATGAAATTTGACCGATTTATGAGCGATTTTCTCACAGGTACCAACCAGAAAGTTTAAAATTCATGTGAACTGCCCTATTATCTTCCTAAGTATTGCATTTAGAGCCACAAAATGTATTGGACGGTAGGAGGAAGCCATATGTGGAGAGTCTAGAAAGCAGCTTAAATTCCCCCCCACCCCTCTCTTGGGGTCAAACTGGGGTCATAAAATAGCTCATTTTGACATTTTGCCTTATATCTCCTTTATTATTGCGTTTAGAGCTTTAGAATGTGTTAAGATGTATTGGGAAACCATAAGTGAAGAGTCTAGATAGCCAGTCAGATTTACCCCCCTGACCCCCCCCCCCCCCCCCCCCCGACCCCTTTAGAAAGTTTGTGTGTAGTTGTGTTTATAAAGTATCATGGCTTCAACAGGAGAATTAAAAGGACAAAGGAAAGGTTCGTGTAGCCACATTATGGCAGCTATTGACCAGCATGAAAAGTGTGCCAGATGCCGTGAGAAGAAGTTAGGGCAAGACCCTTGTGTTATAGGCAATGATTGTGCACTGTGTGACGGCTTCAGTGATCTGCAAAAGGAAAAGTTGGCAACCCCTTCAGATACAATTTGGAAAGAACGCAAAGCGGGTTTGTTAGTCTCTCCCATGGAAGTTACTGTGCTTGGAGGTGTAGATGCAGATGATCAGTCGTCTTTGGATTCGTCTGCGCAGCTTTCTGCGCAAGTACCTGTTTCCGCTTCTGCCTCATCTTCTCAACCTTCCTTTGTAACTGCGGAGCAATTTGAGGCTATGAATGACAAATGGTTTTGAGGCCTTATTGTCAAGGGGCAATGTTTTTACTATTCCTAAAACTGTTGTTTCATCTCCCCCTTCTCAGTAGTGTCATCTCAACCTTTCATTATCCCTGCTGCCTGGCATACCGGTCCGGTAGTGCCCCCGGCTGTTCAAGAAGATTTGGTTAAGAAAGGTGAAGCCAAAACAAAGAAGAAAAAGCAAAAGTCTTTGAAGAAGGACAAAAGTGTGCCGGTTTCTGTGCCTCAGAACCCTGTTTCATCTCTCACTGTTAAACATACTCCCGGTCCGGGAGATTATGATGACATGCCAGAACCGGTTTTTCAGTCTATTCAGTCTTCTGCTGTTGCACCCGTTCCGGGTTCTCATTTTACCGGTTCAGAAGAAGCTTTGACTGGTTCTACTGACAAGGTTAATGGTTCATCCACCGTCACTGAAAAGCCCGTTGTTTCCGGTCATGGATCTTCCACCGGTCAGGCAGCTACATATACCGGTCAAGGTGAACGGGCTCCCTATCCACCGGCTACTTCAATGTCTAGTGCTGTTTCCTTATGATTTTCCAGACACTGGTTACAGGGATTTGTCTCTTCAGGAGGTTTTTGATAATGAACTGTCCGGTGATGAAGATTCTGTGGCAGATGAAGGCGAAGTGTCTTCTGATTTAATTGATAAACAAGATCAGACTGAAGATATGATGTACAGGGAGACTGTTAGCCTAAGGTCTGTACGTTTCGTTTATGGGATGGAACCATATTCCAATCTATTTTTTTTTTTTTTTTTTTCATAACAATCATTTTATTGGCCCTTTTCCGTGCATGACCCGGGAGGGCGAGGGCTGCAACCCTCCATCGGGTGTTTCACAAGTGCTTGTCAAAACTTATTTGACATAACTTTACTTATTAACAAGTATGTATAAATGCAATTTACTAGAAATTTTATATACAAGAACAGGAAATTAGTCTTTCATTTATCGTGTGAAGCAACTTTTTTTTTTTTTTTTTTTCTATCAATTTATTTCAACACCTCTTTTATATCATTTATTACACTACTTAGATAATGATGACATTTTTTTGGAAGACCAAACTTGAAAAGTTCATTGTAGAAGGCAAGGTTTACTTTAATTTCAGTTTGAAGGTTACACATTTTAAAATCAATGTTATTAAAACTACAATTAATCCATGATTTATATATTGAAAAGGCAGTTATAACAATAATTAAGTTGTGTAGATAAGTAATGTCTGTAATAATTTGTAAGCCAAAGATGATATGCTTTAATTGTATAGACAATTTTAGCTTCTCTCCAATAACACGCCATAAATTATTCAGGCGTTTACAGTAAAATAACAAATGTGAAATACTTTCACTTTCACCACATATTTGACAATTTTTAGAGACGGTTGGATTCCATTTACTTATTTTTTCACCACAACTGAGAATGTTCATCAAAATTTTATATTTAAACTCTGCAAATTTAGGATATTTAAGTTTAGCATTTGAAACATATATATTTTGCCATTCTATTCTGGAGAATTTTGTATTTGTCAACTGTTCCCACATATGCTCAGTGTATGGTCTTGAATAATTTTTCATTAAAAGGGCAGAATAAAATGTTTTTGCTTTCAGACAATTAAGAGCATACATATTATTGCCGATAGCTACATCATGCATATATATTTTTTCAGTATTTGTATATTTCCAGCTTTTAGTATCAAATTTTTTGACTAACTTTCGAAATACTTTCTTAAGAGACATAATCTCTCTTATCCAATCATTTTTTGTTTGTAATACACTCAGGATAAAGGCTTCATTTAACAATTCTCCATTCTCATTAAGTAAATCTTTTACAAATATCAACCCGCTTTTGATCCAATGTTTAAAGCATAATGGTGTATTGTTCATTTTGAATAATTCATTTCCCCAAATAATTTGTGTAAGGAATTCATAATTTGATAGTTTTTCCAGGGGTTTAATATATTTACAAGTGTTGTAGGCACTAATAATTTCCTTAAAGAAAACGGGTAAGCCAGTTAACATTTCAAACTTAGTTATGTCTCTGAAATTCATTTGAAGTAAAATAGGCAGAGTTATGCCACAATTATTTAAATAATGTACAAATATATTATTTATGATACAACTTGAATCATATAATTTTGTCATCCAAACTGCTTTGAGAGCTTTTTTTTTTGCAAATATATCAACCACACCCAAACCACCATATCGTGGATAGCTTGTGGTGACATATCTTTTAATTTTGTCAGTCTTGCCCCATAGAAAATTAAAAATAAGTTTTTCGAAATTTTTTAATATTGAAAGTGGAGCATGTAAAATAGACATATTCAGAATTATTAGTGGTATAGCTAAAGAATTTATTAACTTTACTTTGCCAAACAATGACAATTTGACTGATTTCCATTTTAAGAGGATGTTTTCAAATTTCAGTAATTTTGATTTCCAATTTTTAGTATTACATTCATTTTGGTCATATCCAACATAAATTCCTAAATATTTAATAACTTTATTGTCAAAGGATAAACCATTAAAAAATTTATCACCTGAGCATAATGTTCCCAACCACATACCTTCACATTTTGAAATATTTAAGCTTAAACCTGATATTAAAGAAAATTCATCAATTAGTGCTAATGCATTGATAATTGATTGTTTATCTTTTAAAATCAAAGCTGAGTCATCTGCATACTGAGATAACCGATACTCAACATTACCTATTTTTACTCCTGATATTTCTTTGGAACCTTTAAGTTTTAAAGAAAGACATTCTACGCACAATATAAAAAGTAATGCTGACAGAGGGCAACCTTGACGGATGCCCCTCTCCATTTTAACAGCACCTGAAAACCAACCATTGTTTTTCACAACTAAGGAAGGATAACTGTATAAAGTTTTTATCCATGATAAAAAAGACCTGCCAAAGCCAAATTTTTTTATAGCACTCTGCATAAATTTCCATTCCACACTGTCAAACGCTTTTTCAAAATCTAGGAATATGAGCGCAGCTGGTTTGTTGAATTTTTGACAATATTCTATTATACTATTTATAAGTACCACATTATCACTCATATTTCTATTTTTGATATATCCAGATTGATCTTTACTCACAATTAAATTCATAACCTTTTGTAAACGATTTGCTAACATAAAGGACAAAATTTTGTAATCATAATTGCTGAGAGATATTGGTCTATAATTTTTAAGATCAGTATTATCACCTTTTTTGAAGATTAAAGTTACGACAGACTGTCTCATTGAGCTTGGTAAAATTCCCTTACTTAAAGAATCTGAGATCATGTTTAAATATGGAAACTTTAATTCTGGCCAAAAGGTTTGGTAAAATTCTGGGGTCAAACCATCCAAACCTGGTGATTTATTACATTTTAATTTATTCACAGCATCTGCAGCCTCTGCTTGAGAAAAGTGATTTTCACAGAATTGCATGTGCTTTTTTGATACCGTCGGAAAGGTTAAACTATCAAGGTAGCTTTTTATGTGATTTTCATTTGGAATTTTACTTTTATATAATTTCTTATAAAATGTCTGGATTTGTGTCAAAATTCCCTTGTTATTACAGGTAAACCCATTTTCTGTCTGTATTTTACGAATAACATTGCTGCCTTGCCTTTGCTGTTCAAGTCCTAGAAATACTTTTGAATTTATTTCTCCTTCATTTATGGATTTTGCTCTAGCCCTAATGTAATATCCCTTTGCTTTGTTTTCATAATAATGTACCAATTTAGCCTGAATATTGTCTCTTTGCATTTCAAGAATAGCCTTTTCCCCTTGGTCATTTCTGCTTTTCATTATTTCATTATCTATGGAATCTAACTCATTTTGTAAACTCTTCACTTCAGCTTTTTCTTTCAGTGATTTTTCACTACTGTATGAAATTGAGAATTCTTTGATGTTAATCTTAAGAAGTTCCCAAAGTTCTGAACTATCAAGACTTGTAGAGTGTTTTGATATTGTTTCTTGTATAATTTGTTTAATGTTCTGTTGATATGGCTCATCATTAATGATATCATTATTTAATTTCCAATATCCAGGTCCTCTAGTTTGTATATTTAATTTCAAAGTAACAAGCAAAGCTTTATGATCAGTTACATAATTGTCTCTGACTGGTTGCCTAATGATGACATTTTCGATATTACCACAACAATCTTTTGACATCAATACATAGTCTAATCTACTGTAACTTTTACATTTTTTTGTCATAATATGTAAAACCTTGGTCAGTTATGAATGAACTTTTTTTTTTTTAAATAACCAACAGTCTGTAAGCTTACATTTACTTATCAATTCTTTAAATTGTGTCACACTCTTGTCATTAGATTTGGACAAAGGAAATCTATCTTCAGGAAATAAACAAACATTAAAGTCTCCTGCAACTATGACATTATTTAAATTTAGGGCGTACTTTTGAATCCAGAAATACACTGTTTTAAAAAATTCAACACGTTGTAATTCAATATTCGGTGCATAAACTGACAGTACACTGAAAATTTCATTTTGGTATTCAAAATTAATCAGTATTAACCTACCAGACTGATCAACTTCACTGCTGATAACTTTACAGTCAAAATTTTGTTTGAATAAAACTGACACACCTCTACTATGACTGGAATCTGAACAGGAATTATATACACTTCCTTTCCAGCATGACTTAATATAAGGTTCTAAATCTTTTGTACAAAAAGTTTCTTGAAGAAATATATTCCAATCTATGAGAGTGATCTATCTGAGCCCGATAAATCCAATAATCCTTGGAAAGCGAAAAATCCCAAGAAGCCGGCCAGGATTTCAGTAGCTATGCCCCCCGACGATTGGCTGTGCCATAAGTTAGAGAAATTGAATACCACTGTCGCGGAGGGCTGTCCATCAAGAGCGCAAGATTCAGCTGGTCTCAAACGAGACCAGTTCATTAAGATTCCCAAAAGCCAAAGTCGGTGGTATCAAATGCACACCCTCAAACCAGACGGTCCGCATAGACCTGGCAAGAATTTGTTCAGCTGGAGTGATTCTGAGGCCAAATTGAACTCTCAATTCCCTAGGATCTTGAAAGCCTCCTCTTATCCGCCTTCTGGTCCTGCATCTAGGCCAGTCTCTCAGGATTATTTAAGGAGATGGGAACGTTGTGCCAGGGAAGGTAGCTATGTTGTGAATAGCGCTGCCGGATTTAATAGATGTTCATCCGAATTACAGGATAGAATAGCAACCAATGTGAGTTTTCTTAGCTCCAGGTTAAGCAAAGGCAAGGCTCCAAAGGAGGTTTCAGAAGCATTATGGGACATCAAAGACTATGTTGCTTTCCACCAAAATGTTTCAGTAGCAATGGGTACTGCATTACAACATCTGGCTGACAGTTTGTTTGTTAACTTAGCTAACACTATATTGTTAAGACGCGACTCTTATCTGGAACATGTCAAGAATGGTATCAAGCCCGAGACCTGGAACATGCTAAGAAATGCCCCCATGTTTGGACATGGCCTTTTCCCTGACTCAGTCTTGGCTACGGCCGAACAAGATATCACTAAGTATGAGTCTGCTGGGTCCGGGCGCCTCGCAGCCCTCCAGTTGGAGAGGGAATTATAGATTCAAGCCGTATGAAAGGAGGGACTCTCACCAAGGTTCCGGCCATTCTGATCAAGGTCATCAACCATGGCGCCAGTTCTCTAGGAACAGAAACAGAGGTCGAGGTCGTGGCAGAGGGTCCAACCCTTGTTTTTCTAAGGCCAGAGGAAACAAGCCTTATAAATGACAATTATTGTCCCACTCCAACCCAGTTAAAACCTCCCTTGGTCAGGTTGGACAAGTTAAACTCTGTGAATCAGACAGTCAATTGTTCATTAGTGAGACAAAGACCAAACCAGACGTTAAAAGACCCAATGTTAAAAAAGGCTGTATTTTGTCACAACGTTGTCGATCATGTTCAATGTGTAACTTTTCACGGGCAGCCACAAAGGAAAGGCTTAAGTCCCGGTCCTGTTCTGAACAGAATAAAATTTGTCAAAGGTGTGTCTTGTGTAAGTCAATTTCTTTCTGCCCCATCTGTTCCAAATGTCCTACATGTTGCCACAGAAATCAGTGTTGGGGGAAGGCTTCAGAGCTTCTGGTAAGTTTGGCAAAAGCTGGGTGCAAATCCCAGAGTGGTTTCAGTGCTGAGGGATGGTTACAGTCTTCCTTTCAGGGAAAGGCCACATCTCAGCCGCTTTCCCTTGATTGTGAGCAAATATTCAAACCCCCTCAAACAAGGCTCTTTTGGAAGCTTTGACCTCTCTAATACAAAAGAAAGCCGTCAAAAAAGTGGTTGTCCAGTCTTCTCTCGCATTTTACAACCATCTTTTTCTGGTTCCAAAACCGAACAGAAAATGGTGGCCAATCTTGGACCTAAGCAAACTCAATCTTTTCCTAACCACCAGCACATTCAAGATGGAAACGGAGACCATCAGGCTGTCTCTTCAAAAAGGGGAATGGGTCACGTCATTGGATTTCAGCGATGCGTATTTCCACATTCCTATAGCCCAGAGATCCAGGAAGTACCTAAGGTTTTACCTGAACAAGGTCAATTTCCAGTTCACATCCCTTCCTTTTGGTTTGGCAACGGCTCCGTTGGAATTCACCAAAGTGGTCAAGGAAGTCAAGCTGATGGCTCAAGCAAAGGGTATCAGGATCCACCAGTACCTAGACAACTGGTTGTTGAGAGCCCCTTGCCGGGCAACTTGCCTACATCATACCCAGATCCTATTGGCCCTTTGCCAAGAGTTGGGTTGGGTAGTAAACATGAAGAAGTCGGAATTGATCCCTCAGCAGGTTTTCAATTTCGTCGGTTACCGGTTCGACCTGTTGACCGGTCGGGTTTTGCCCACTCAGGACCGGTGGTCTACTCTGAAACAAAAGTTAAAGTTCATCCGGGACCAGAACAGTTGCACAGTCAGACAGTTCATGTCACTGATAGGTCTGCTCATGGCAACGGAGAAACAGGTTTGGTCGGGTCGCCTTCATATGAGGCCCATCCAGTGGCACTTGAAGCGACACTGGCACGTTCCGGAGGTTCTAGAAAAGGTCATTCCATTGCCCCAGTCTCTTCATCCTCACCTAGATTGGTGGTTGGACGAGAGCAATGTACTGCGGGGTCAGCCTCTGCATCCTCTGCAGCACGCTCTGCAGTTGTTTACAGATGCCTCAAACGAAGGCTGGGGTGCTCACTTAGAGGACTCCACTGCCAGAGGCATTTGGTCAGAACCAGAAAGTTGCCTCCACTGGGCTCCACATAAATTTTTTGGAGCTAAAAGCAGTGTTTCTGGCCCTCAAGAGTTTTGAGCATCTTTGCAGGGACCAGATTGTTCTGATAGCAACGGACAACACAACTGTGGTTTCTCACATCAACAAAGAAGGGGGTATGAGATCAGGCTCTCTTTGTGCCCTCCTTTGGAGATTTCTATCGTGGTGCCATCCCAGGCGAATAGTCCTGAGGGCAAGGCACATTCTGGGTCGCTTGAACGTGATAGCGGACAAACTGTCCAGACACAATCAGGTAATCCAGACAGAGTGGTCCCTAGATCAACAGGTGTTCAATCTCTTGTGCTCGAGTTGGGGTCAACCACAGGTAGACTTGTTTGCCACTCGGTTCAATCACAAGCTCCCCAAATTTGTGTCACCGGTTCCGGACCTGACAGCCTGGGCGGTGGACGCTCTGAGTCTTCCATGGGAAAGTCTGGAGGTCTACGCCTTTCCTCCAGTCTCTCTGCTCAGCCAAGTGATTTCCAAGGTGGTGGATCAGGGCTGTCTCAGAATAATCCTGATTGCTCCGGGGTGGCCCAACATGCCTTGGTTTTGGGACCTGGTCAATCTTTCAGTTCAGGTTCCCTTTCAACTTCCACTTCAAAGGGATCTGGTTACACAGCCGTTCAACGGCCTCCTTCACAGGAACCTCAGCAATTTGAATCTGCAGGCTTGGCTCCTAGAGCCACTGCCATCCAGGAACAAGGGTTCACTGACGAAGTGGCAGCAAGAATTGAGGCTCCTCAGAGACTCTCAACCAGAGCCGTGTACAAGTCAAAGTGGTCCATTTTTGTTAAATGGTGTGACTCATACGAGGTGGACTTCAGGTCGCCCTCTATAAGCCAGATTGCAGATTTTCTGTTGTATCTTTTCAAAGAGAGAAAGCTCCAACCTAGCACCCATTGAAGGCTATAGAACTGCTATTGCGGACATGGTTGGCAATGATAAGCTAAATATCAGTAAGGATGAAAACTTAACCCGGCTGTTGGACAGTTTTCATAGAGATAAACCTAAAGGTAGGCGGGGAGTTCCCTCTTGGAATCTTTCTCTGGTACTCCACCAGTTGACTTAAGGCTCCTTTTGAACATATGCGAAAGGCCTCTCTTAAACATTTGACTTTTAAGACAGTCTTTCTCTTAGCTCTTGGCTCAGGCAAGAGGCGCAGTGAAATTCATGCCTGGCTTTACAAGAACATCAGACATCAGGAGAACTGGAGTCAAGTTTCCCTTTACCCTTCTTCTAGTTTCATTTCCAAGAACCAGTTGGCTAGGGAGGGACCAGCCTCAGTGGCTCCGGTAGTCATCCCAGCCTTGGCTCCTTCTTTGGACAAGTCTCTTACGGAAGATAAATCCCTTTGTCCAGTCAGAGCTTTGCGTTACTATTTGGATAGAACCAAGGATCTGCGGAAAGGTAAAGACCTGGTTTTCGTGTATTTCCGTAAGAGTTTTCAGAAGGATATTGTTCTTGCTACTATCTCTTCTTGGATTAAGCAGACAGTGGTCTTATGTTACCAACTATCAGACGAGGAAGCCCAAAACTTACATCAGGTAAGGGCTCATGATGTCAGGGCCTTTGCTGCTTCCAAGGCCTTTTAAGGAGGGGTTTCTTTAGACCAAATCCTCTCAGCCTGTCATTGGAAAGCACACAACACTTTCACACAGGTCTATCTCAAGGACTTAGCTTGGGCTGACTCTGAACTGTACCATTTGGGCCCCATTGTGGCTGCACAGCAGGTCCACGATGATAAAGAGTGACTTTATCTTTAGTGTACATATTGTAGATATTGTATATAAAAAATTTAAAAAAAAATAAAAAAATTTTTAGTTGCTCCTGGATTGCCATGATCCTAAGTGGTTCCAGGGGTTTTTAGGAATTCTTCAGTTCCCGTTATTCTTCCTCTCTAGGTTTGACTGAATTCTTACTCTCTCTATGTCTCTCTGTACACTCGGGTCGAGTGCGTACAAAGACAAGTGAACAAAAAATAAAGGGGGGGGGGGGGGGGGGGGGGGGAGGGCAGAGGCAGCTCTCCCTTATGTTGGTTTATCTAACCATTCCCGGATACACCAGTTATCACCTTTCAAAAAGAATCTTTTGATGTGGTGGGATTTGACCTTGGGCCCTCCTTCAAGGTCAAACGAGGACAGCCAAAGTTAAAGGTGCTTCTAACTTGCTTATTATTGGTCCTGGAGGTTTGGGATGGTAAACCAACTTATAGGAAATCATGGGCTGGGAATCTTTTGGTGTGTTCAGATTTGACCTTGGACTACTTCTTCAAGGTCAAACGAGGATAGACAAAGTTAAAAGTGTTTATAACTTGCTTATTATTGGTCCTGGAGGTTTGGGATGGTAAACCAACCTATAGGAAATCATGGGCTGGGAATCTTTTGGTGTGTTCAGATTTGACCTCGGACTACTTCTTCAAGGTCAAACGAGGATAGCCAAAGTTAAAAGTGTTTATAACTTGCTTATTATTGGTCCTAGAGGTTTGGGATGGTAAACCAACCTATAGGAAATCATGGGCTGGAAATCTTTTGGTGTGGTCGGATTTGACCTCGGACCACTCCTTCAAGGTCAAATGAGGATAGCCAAAGTTAAAAGTGTTTATAACTTGCTTATTATTGGTCCTAGAGGTTTGGGATGGTAAACCAACCTATAGGAAATCATTGGCTGGGAATCTTTTGGCGTGTTCAGATTTGACCTTGGACTACTTCTTCAAGGTCAAACGAGGATAGCCAAAGTTAAAAGTGTTTATAACTTGCTTATTATTGGTCCTAGAGGTTTGGGATGGTAAACCAACCTATAGGAAATCATTGGCTGGGAATCTTTTGGTGTGGTCGGATTTGACCTTGGACCCCTCCTTCAAGGTCAAATGAGGAGAGCCAAGGTTAAAAGTGCTTATAACTTGCTTATTATTGGTCCTAGAGGTTTGGGATGTAAACCAACCTATATGAAATCATGGGCAGGGAATCTTTTGGTGTGGCAAGATTTGACCTTAGGCCCCTCCTTCAAGGTCAAAAGGATAGCCAAAGTTAAAAGTGCTTATAACTCACTATTATTGGTCCTAGAGGTTTTGGATGGTAAACCAACATATAGGAAATCATGGGCTGGTAATCTTTTGGTGTGGTTAGGTTTGACCTTGGGCCCCTCGTTCAAGGTCAAACGAGGATAGCCAAACTTAAAAGTGTTTATCACTGGCTGATCATTGATCCTAGAGGTTTACAATGCAAAACAAACTCATACAAAATCTTGGGCTAGGAATCTTCTGATGTTAGATTTGACCTTTGGCCCCTCCTTCAAGGTCAAACGATGGTTCACTGGCTTTGGCGAGTTGTATTTCCGGTGGATACAAATTTGCATCGGTTCTCCGATGCATAGGTCTAGTTTAAGAGTGTGTTCTCTGACCTTGTGGGAGCTTCTTTAATTATATAAGACAAACTCTGGTGTGAATCATGTCTGTGGAAACAAATTTAACTGCAATTAGAACTTCCCAACCTCTTTTGAAGACCAATCACTCAGTCTGAGCCTGTTTGAGCTAGGTGGGTACTCCTCATAAAGGCCTCCCAAATGAAAGGAACTACACATATTAGCTTCGATTTATGGCAGTGACAAGCTGTTTTATGTAAAAACATCAAAAAAGGTGCTAGAATCTGAGAAAGGCTTTTATTGAGTTGCAACTTCCTCTTTAGCAAATTTTCCTTTAAATGCCTGATATAGTAGTAAGACATTGATATTCATACTGACAAAATATTTAGCATCAAGATTGAAGTTTTTTTTAAACCAAGTCGATTCATGAATTGATCTGGTTCACAAAACTTGATTTGCAAATCGATTCGGTTCACAATTTTGTGATTCCTTGCACCCCTAGCAGTAAGGACTATTTCTTCTGGAAAAAAATTTGAATTTTTAAAATTCTGACACGGGTCTTGAATTTTTGTGGAAATGGAAAATGTCATTGATTTAACTATAAAACATAGTGATTTTAGCAAATTTTACATCTGCTGCTTAGAAAAGTTGCTTCAAAGTTGAGTTTATCATATGGAAAAGGTCTTTGATCCCTCTCATAATTGCTTCTTGGGCTTTCAACCCAGTTTTGTGGTCATGCTACCCCATATATGGAGAGTCTATATTGCCAGTCAGGTTTACCCCGACCCTTTCTTACGGGTCAAACTGGGGTCATAAAATAGCAGATTTTCTGGTTTTGCCTTATATCTACTTTAAAACTACTCTTCTTACAAACTATAGCATTTATTAAATTAACTTTACACAATTTATGACCATAGAAAACAAAATAAAGCTTACATTTTTCTTTCATGTTAATGCATAAACTTCCACACTGTCTGCTTAACTTTAGCTTCTTCTCTCAGCGCTGCATGTTTTTCTTTTCAAAAACCTTTTTCTACTTTATACTATAAAACATCTAACCTTAGTGGGATGCTTTGTTTTTGTTAGCAAAAACATTTTTCTAGTTGTCTTTCTTTTTGTGATAAAGCAGGAAGTTGCAGTAGTCCAGATGGCTGCTGACCATGGCATTTGCCACCTTTACAATTGTTGCATTGGTTAGGCACCTACGAACCCTCCGTAGTTCCCGGAGATGGTAGTAGCATACACAACATAAATTAGCCACATATCTTTGCATTAAGTTGTCAGCATCCTGGCTGACACCAAGGTTTCTAACGAAGTTAGCCGGTTCCATGATATTGCCAAGGAGACTTACAGGGAATGATAATTTCAAACAATTTGCAGTTCAATTATCACTGATTAAAATAAATTTAGTTTTGTTGGGTTTTAGTTTTAGTTTCTTTCCCATCCACACCTGGATGGCTTCAAGGCCATTTGTCAGTTCAGGAATATTTGAGTTAAAATTCCTTGAGTCAAGGGATATTTAAACAATTACAATAACAAAATACAAGTGGATTTCACATCGCAAACCTCTAGGATTGATAGTGAGATACGGACACTCTTCTATGATGGGCACAAAGTCAAATTGAACATCATCTGTTCTAAAAATTTCCAGCCCATGATTTTTATAGGTTAGTTTCATATTCCAAATCTTTGTGACCAATAATAATTTAAGATGACATAGGCACTTTCAAGTTTGGTCGACCATATTTGACCTTAAATACAAGGCCAAATCTGAGGACGCCAAATGATTCTCAAACCATGATTTCCTACAGATTGGCACTTCAATGGTTGTCTAATCCTGTTTGAACTTGAATGAGAAACACAAGGTGAAAAATGGCAAATAACATGACAAGTATAGACATTATACCAAAATTGCTTATGTGGGGTACTATACTGAGCTTCAAGGTCAAATATATGTATGCTTATAGCAGAAGGCAGTCTTGATTATTTAACAAAAACAGCTGTGCCAGATATTTTGTTTAGAAAAGGAGGCTATAATTATTCCAATACAAGCTTTTTAAGTAGGAACTATGAAGCACAGAATATGTGCTGTAAAACTGAGGATCAAAACTTTTCCCCGAGAGAACAAGGGAAAACCTCTATACACTGATTGGCATCAGTGGCAGCAGAACAAATAATCCAATGTGGCCAAGCACAGGAGCCATATTCACACAGAAGGATTGGGCTCAACCAAAACTTTAAGTTTACAAACCAATGGCTTAACTAATGTTTCCATTAAATCAATATTCCCAAGTTAAATTTTGGATTATTTGCAGCAAATTCAATTATATTTTATTAAACATTTAATCCATTTTGAAAGGTTGATTTAAAATAATCTAAAGTTAATCCAAACCCAATATAGAAATGCCTATTTGACCAGTAGAGCTAAGGTATATCATGGGTAGAACTATGGATTGTCTGTAATGTCATTATGACAGTTCCACTGGCTAGATCACATGATATAACATGGGCATCACAGATCCAGAGAGGGACCTGTGTATATTGGTTGGGGCACTAAAAGGAAGCTTACACTTGAGGTGTGGAACCTTTGAAGGCATATTAAGTATAAAAAATAGTCCCATGTGTTGAGTCAGGATGACCAAGTGTCAGAGCTACCCTTATAATCTCTTTTTAAAGTAATAAATTGGAAATTTTTAATTAATCCTGCATAACAAGGTCTTCGGGTGTTCCACTGGAGCCGACCCTACAGCCGATCCTACGACTCTATGGTCAGCTGCAAAAGTCGGGGGCAAAAATCCACAAAAAAGGGCGGGTAAAATCTGGGTCAGTTTCACCTCCCCGACAGGACATGATACATCCAGGTTTGTCCGGAACTAGAGGCCGACCTGCCTTCTCGTTGGGAATTTTTTGTACAGGACTAGTCTTGAAACTACCAGGACAAGCCCTAAACCTATAACCGACAAGCCGTAGCCAGTCCTGACAAGCCATACTGACAAACAGACAGGACTGGAGAAACATACAGAATCACCACGACCAGACTTGCAGTCGGTATTGCCATTACAGTTTTTGATGAATTTCTGGGTGGGGAGGGGGGGGGGGGGGGAGAGAAAGAGGATAAAGTGTCGACCAACAAACAAATCTGAAACTAGGTCAAGGCTGAATATTTGGATCCCATCACGTGACAAGAACGTCTAAATTTACTTTTTTGTTATTTTAATTATAATTTCCAGGTTTTTGCTGCAATATTTTATAAGGAATAAATCAATGTATGACTGCTTCAGATTATGACCAAAAAATCCACTTAAAATAGCAAATTTTCATTAAAAATGAAAGAAACTGAGCAAACAAGCACAGGGAAAAGTGCTTCTGACAATATGTCACAGGACAATGAAACCCCTCCTGCTTGCAGCTGCCTTTTATACTCCAATTTCGAGCTTCTGGGAAAGACCCTATGTAGTTCTGGTCACGTGATGGGATCCAAATATTTACTTTTGACCTAGTTTTAGATTTGTTGATTGGTCGACACGTAATCCCTCTTTTTCCCAAAAATTGCTTACGGGTTTTACAGCGAGAAAAATTAACATGTGATGGGATCCAAATAGTTTGTCGGCTGTCCTTGACCTAATTTTCTCTATTTGTCTATTGGTCAACACTTGATCCTCTTTTACCTCAGAAATTGCTCTGGTGAAATAGCCAGACAATTTGATTTTTGTGACCAAATAAAACACTCGTTTATTAATTACTTGCATCATACATGGTCGCCTTTACTATCTGTAAACTTCAAAGTTATGAACATTTGCACTGTTTTGTGTCATTCATAACGTAATTTTTGGACATATCTTCACCTCACATCATGCTGGAAATGGAGTGAAAAAAGAGCAGTACTAAGTTGCAAAAGACAAGCCGGCTTCATGATGGGACAAGCCTGGATGTGACAAGGACAAGACTGGAAGTGATAAGACAAAACGGGAAGTGACAGGACAAGTTGGTTACCAGGTGGGCGGGGCCATGGTCTGTAAGAAGAGTCGGGGAGGGTCGGGGAAATATCAACATATATGATATTTTGCTGACCCAACGTGACAAGCCGGGAAAATACAACCGCCCCTTTCCGACTATGTAAACGTTGCTCTTAAAAAATGCTTAGTTGCCGACAGGTCGGCCCCAGTGGAACACCCCCATTAGGTTCAGCGTGTGCATGGATTAAGCCCACTAAGAGTATTTCTATATCTGATATGCTGTTGTGTTCCTGTTTTAGAATCATGCCTTGCCTGTTTTTGACACAGAAATAGATTTGGAAGTGGTCCATAAGTTTGCATTTAGTCTGCCCAGAGTATTAGACTTGAAAATGTTTGGAAGTTATGAAGTTCTTTTGACATCCCAAACCTCCAGGACCAATACTGTAGGAGATATAAAGGGTATAAGGAACATGGACTGTTTGACCTAGTAGGAAGGGTCAAAGATAAAAGAAACCCCACACTTTTAAAAGTTTATTTTGTAAAATTATACCAAAGGTAAATAAATAGAAAATAATAATCAAGTGATACACAGGAAGGAATGTTGTACAAATCTGTTCATACAGAAGTTTGTGAATACATGATTTGTAAACAGTATTTACACCTATATAATCAACAAGAACGTGTATTACATTATCATAGTTCATATGGCTATTTAAAACAGCATGTACAAAATAACCAAGCACAAAAGTACAGAAGATGTTGAACCTTTACAGAGCAACAGTTACAATAAATTATTCCCCCTTGTATAACTATTTACAGTAAATGTCACAATGTATACATGATGGATGGTCGTGGCATTAAGCAACAGACTTACACTGTTTAAGATAATTATCACTATGAAACTGACAGTACAACTATGTACATGAAATCGTGTCATTTTCATTTATGTTACCATTAAAGTACAGGTCTATTATATCCTACCACTGCAAAAATAAATTGAATCGTATGAACAACTGTTAGTAAAGCTTCTACAAATCCATGTGACCTTTTCCTTGATATTAGACTAAAGGCAACAGCACTTTAGTGGATGAGAAAAGGCACACACTGATATTATTAAATCCAATTTTCTGGTAATGAATAAGATGCAGAGAATATAGTGAATATTTGGTTTGGTTTCCCATCAAAATTAATGAACAAAATCATTTTATAATTGGATACGCAACCAATAATTACTGATTAATGTAAAAATGTTTTCTTTCACTACACATTAGAGATTTACAATGTATGTGGCACTGAAATAATTTGAACAAAATTTATTGTAGTATATATGTCTATTCACTGTAATCTTTGTAATATAGAACTAATGTGATAAATCTAATCCAAGTGAAGTTCTAAGTGACATTTTCTTTAACATGAAGAAGTGCAATATTGTATCAACACTATGACCTCTTATGTATCACAAAACTATCAGCTATAATATACATCATCCACAGACATATAGTGGTCAAGCTATCAATAACGAAAGAACAATCTTTTCAATGAAACAAACCCCCAAACGCCATCTGTCATGCACTGGATCAGCAGTCTTAGCAGAAGGATTTAAAATGCAAAAACAAATACAAGCACAGAAGATTGTGGACAAGCTGAACTGGTACAATTTTGTAGAACTCTAATCAAAGTATAAGCATGAACCATTTTGAGGTCCCAATATCAGAAAAAAAATATAGCAATATTTTTGTGCCTTGAAGTGGAAGTTAGCCAGAACTGGAACCAAATCATGAAGCTATTTAGAGGTTCTTATTCCACTATGCATCAAAAGCAGGATTTGATTTGATATATAACATCTGTACACCTCCTTAGAGGTTAAGAACAAGATGTAATACACAGCATGTAGTGAAAGAGAAATCATTTTACTTAAATTCAAAATGGCAAAGAAGTTATACATAATTGAAACTAGATTGGGCCAACTCGGCGCCAACATATCCCCAGACAGGTCATCACTCACGCCACAGGTTTTGATCGGGAATTTTTTAAAACATAATTACCCATTATTATATGAACTTCAGCACATCAATCTACTCTGTTTATATGGTGGACGGACGTTTCGGCCTAGAACGTTTCGGACTAGGACGTTTCGGCCACGGACGTTTCGGCCAGGCCATTTTTAAGGGTGGACGTTTCGGCCAAATCTATATTTTTAGGAGATTTATATAATAAGAACATCTTTTAATGTCCTTGTGTCCAAAAAGGGAAAATCTATATCACTAAGTGACTTGAAAGGAGAGCTGTGAAAGCAAACCTTTTATGGTTTAAGGAAAGCAGTGTCTGCACAATTTTCTTTGATCAAGTTGAGGAAACAGGCAGACTGTTTCCCTTTTTGTGATTATCAATCATCAAACATCTCATTTTTACACATTTAATGGAATATTATCATTCTCCACTTATATCAGCAAACTTAACCTTTGTCAAGTTGCTATTTCATCTTTAAACCCTTTCCTGGTCTTTTTGTGCAGTAAAGGCCGCAAGTCCATACCAGACTTCCTTCGGGGTGTAAGCCATAACCTGAGAGGTGGTCAGCCAAACATTTAAAATGACTCTGAATTGTGTGATCTGAAGTTTATGTATATAGCTTAATTGTGTAAAATGTTATTATATTATTGTTATAAAATGTGGGAAAGGTTGTACAATAAATGTTGTTATCACAGTTGTATTATTTGCATGTTTAATCATTGAAAACCTGATCCAAAAATATATTTGGCCGAAACGTCCACCCTCAAAAATGGCCGAGCCGAAACGTCCGTGGCCGAAACGTCCTAGTCCGAAACGTCCTAGTCCGAAACGTCCGTGGCCGAAACGTCCTACATTCGTTTATATCTCCCCAAGGAAGATGGTGTATCCCCAGACGCCGAATACATAACTCAAATTATATTTTCAATCTTCCTGCAATGATAACTTTAAACCTATTTTCAAAGTATTTAAATGATTGATGATTGAATGTCCATTCTAAAATAATAATCCCAAAAGAGCATATCTGTTTCTATATTTGTTGACAAATAAAATATTATTTTTAACTCAACTCATCATATTTTTCAATCTTCCTTCAAAGTATTTAAATGATTGATGATTCAATGTCCATTCTAAAATTCATAATCCCAAAAGCGCATATCTGTTTCTATATTTGTTCACAAATAAAATATTATTTAAAAAAAAAATTATTTATATTATTATTTTATTATATTATTTTTAGAATTTGCAAATTGTTTTCAGTTATTCATTTCCTCTATACCTATATATGTGGTCCAGGAAAAAACCCCTCACAAAATGAGCTCTCAGGAGAAAACCCCTCAGGAGAAGACCCCTCAAAAGTCTCCTGTGGAGAAAACCCCTCACCCTATTTTGGGGCTTGTGGAGAAAACCCCTCGTGTTATTTTCAGGCTTGTGGAGAAAACCCCTCAACTTTATAAAAAGCCCTCATTTTGGAAATTTGGAATATTCATTCATTTACACATAGAAAATCATGTATAACAAAGAAGAATTTTATTAAGTCATACACACCTTTAAAATCACATTAAAATCACATAGCACTTTGAAAAGTGGGCAATACTGGGCAATATTATTTTTTAACCCAAATTTGGGGAAAAACCAATGATGCACTTTATTTAAGCTTCATAAAACTCTTTATTCAGCTAAATGTGTGCAAGGTTTTATTATAAGTATATAGCATATAAATGACAGTACATGAATATAATATTTAAATGGAATGAAATATATCAGCACTGAATGAGCACATAAATACAATTGTACATACAATTTAGGCATTAGGGTCATTTGAGGATTAGAATAGCTTCTACTTATTTCTATCCACTCACTGCCAGTGAAGCCATACTGTTAATGCAGTGTCTCAAACCTTATTACTGACAAGCCAGAGTTAAGCTGATATGCCAGAGTTTATACTGCCTGATGATAGCCCTAGAATAGTGGGCTAAATAGTTTAATTGCAATTATGAAAGGGACAAGTATAAACCCCTCTTTTTATATTATACTTGAAAGTGACACAATAGGGGACATGTTTGATTGTTTATATATGCTAATGTATACAGTTTTAATTCTGTCCACTGATTTAAGTTTTGAAACAATAGACCAAAACATAATATTCATCTTCAATTCAAAGTGATCAATCACCTGAGTAGTGCAATCCTGAGCACATTTCAAAGAAAAGCATTCTTTGTATATATTTTCAGATTTTACAACAAAGGACAACATTTTTTTAAAATTAGAATCACATTTGAATTCAATTTAAAATGTCAAAAGTTCCAATCCACAGGCCTGAAAATAGAATATAGGATGGGGTGCTTGAGTACAAGTTAAATAAAAATATAGGGTTAAATAAAAAATGAGGGCTTTTTAAGTTTAGGGGTTTTCTCCACAAGCCTGAAAATAACATGAGGGGTTTTCTCCACAAGCCCCAAAATAGGGTGAGGGGTTTTCTCCACAGGAGACTTTTGAGGGGTTTTCTCCTGAGGGGTTTTCTCCTGAGAGCTCATTTTGTGAGGGGTTTTTTCCGTCTCCCATATATGCAACCTAAATATGTGACACAATCTCAGTTCTGACTCCCCTTTGTGTTATATGTAATGAAGCCCACCACCTCCCACCCCCACCCCTCTCCCCTTCTCCACACCTCTCTCACTATTACACAAGATCTGCAACTCCATTGAGTTCTTTGTTTCTCATCTGATATCATTAAATACCTTTGTTTATTTAGTGTCACTCAATATAGCTGGAGGTCCCAGAGGTGGGTGGGGGGAATCCGGGTGGGGGATGTGGGTTGAGCATAAATGGTAAACAAACAATCTATATAAAAGGGGTACTCAAATACAAAAAGAATTGAGAATTTTAAGTATGTGATTATCAACTGAAATGAGTTCATAACTGTAGGAGCTGTGCCAAAATTAACTGAGGCAAGTTGAATAAAACTGGGCTAGTTGAGGGTTAAAAATCCCCTAGTTTTACTACATAAGGATATAATTTCATTAATATTGGGACTTAAAGCTCACTTAAAGTGTCCATTTTGTCTACTTGAATATGTTTAACCAGTTTCATTTTAAAAAGTGAAAAACTCAGCAAGCAGAGGTATAACACACAAAAATAAGTTCTTAAAAGACTAAGATAGCCATAACATTATTAATATTCAAAATTTAAATAGACAGGCATTTCCTTTTAAAAATTCAAAGATTTCAGCTCTATAACCCACATAGTTTGACAGTTACTGGGCTTTAAAGTGGCATAATATCCATAAATTGGGTTTCTGTGGGCATTTTACAATTGTTAAAGAGACCTTAGCAATTAAACTACAGATCTGAAACTTTTTGGGGGACATACATAACAAACAAAAATTATATATAATACAGTTTAAGACTTGTCACACTAAGCATTTCCAAATAACAGGGCAAAATACGGAAAAAATGTCAAAAAAGGCACTTGGGCGAGTGTCTATGGCCCTCATACACAGGTTAAATGTCTACTAAAAACCTTGATTTTCGGCATATGTAAAAAGGACATAATAATGCATTCCCAGATGGGATTTCAGCTCCATCAATCACATAGTTTAACAGTTACAGGGCTTAAAGGTGGTAAAAATATTGGGTCATTGTGGGCCTTTTAGAGATCTCGATGTGGCTTTCAAATTAAAGCTTCAGACTTAAAATTTGTTACATACTAAGATTACACATAGAATATGTATCTAATAAAGTTTGAAACTTCTCAGACTTACCATTTCCAAGTTACAGAGCAAAATATGTGAAAAATGTCTTAAAAGGGTCACTCAGGTGGGTGTTTAAGGTCCTCATACACAGGTTAAATGTCTACTTGAAGCCTTGATTTTTGGCACATGTAAAAAGAACATAATAATGTATTCCCAGATGAGATTTCAGCTCTGTCAGTCACATAGTTTAACAGTCACAGGCCTTAAAATTGGCAAAAAGTCCAAATACTGGGTCTTTATGGGGCCTTCTAGAGACCTAAATGTGGCCTTCAAATTAAAGCTTCAGACTTAAAATTTGTCACATACTAAGATTACACATAGAATATGCATCTAATACAGTTTGAAACTTCTTAGACTTACCATTTCCAAGTTACAGGGAAAAATATGTGAAAAATGTCTAAAAATGGTCACTCGGGTGGGGATTTATGGTCCTCATACACAGGTTAAATGTCTTCTTAAAGCCTTAATTTTTGGCACATATAAAAATAACATACTAATATCTTCTCAGATAGGATTTGAGCTCTATCAGTCACATAGTTTGACAGTCATAGGGCTTAAAAGTAGCAAAAAGTCCAAATATTGGGTCTTTGGGAGCCTTTTAGAGACCTCAATTTGACCTTCAAAATTAAAGCTTCAGACTTAAAATCTGTTACATACTAAGATTACACACAGAATATATATCTAATACAGTTTGAAACTTCTCAGACTTACCATTTCCAAGTTACAGGGAAAAAGATGTGAAAAATGTCTTATAAGGGTCACTCGGGTGGGTGTTTATGGTCCTGATACACAGGTTAACTGTCTATTAAAGGCCTAAATGTTGGGGCACATATAAGAAAACACATAGATATATTCCCAGATCATATTTAACTTAGATGAGAGACATAGTTTGAAAGCTACAGTGCTTGAAAGTGGCAAAAAGTGCATAAATTGGGTCTCTGTGGGCACTTTTGAGACCTTAAGTCGACCCCTTTGGGTAAACCTACAGCCCTAAAATTTTCTACAGACAAGGATTACATATCAAAGTTATACCTAGCGCAGTTTGAGACTCATCAGAATTATCACTTCCAAATTATAGGGCAAAATATGTGAAAAGTATAGCAAAAAATCCCTAAGTGGGGGTATTTATGGGCCTCAAACACAATTTTCTCCTCAACTTAAAGTCATAATTTTCGGCACATGTACTAAGAACATATTAATGTGTTGTCAGGTAAAATTTCAGCCAGCTGAGCATCATAGTTTGTGACCTACAGGGCTCTAAGTGGCCAAAAGTGCAATTTCTGACCTTAAGGTGGCCATAAGTTCTTTTTTACTGGGAGTTTAAGGTCACCTTAAAATAGGGATCTTCCTTTGGGCACCCTTAACATGTGTACCAAGTTTGAAAAAAAAATATTAATTTGTTTTTGAGTTATCGCGTCCACAAGGAAATTTCTACGGCGGCGGCGGCGGCGGCGGCGCGACGGACCTGAATCCAATATATCCCTGACTTTCGTCTGGGGATATAATTACCAGGATACTGACATATCCTGTTGTATGCCACATTGGCCAGGTTGTTCCAAAAAACTATTATTCCTTTTCATTAGATATAGGATAAATCTTTAACACTCTCAAGAGAGTAAACTGTTTACAAATGGCTGACAAATTGTTTACATAATCCTAAAGTAAGCCTGTAGTGCAAACAGAAGAAAGGAGCCAGTAATTTAACATTTATCAGACACAGAACAATTTATTTTGTAGTTATCAAGATTTTACAAAACTTGTTAAATTTCAGTTTAAAATGTGTGCAAAACTAATTCAGAATTTGTAAAACCATAAGTACAACATATCACGGGCTGAAGCAGAGAATATTATACTCCTGTTCAGTGTGGAATCTATATCAGATAGTTCCTTTCAAAAGTTACGAAAAATTGCCAATTAGTTTTAGGTGTCCAGCACCAAAAAAGGCTAGCATGTTTAAACATGCTATGTGGTAAGATTTAAAAGATCCAGATACAAAGAACTTTACAGATAAAGAACAAGATGTCATAAAAGCATGTAGCAAAAGAGAAAAACAAGAGGGTCAGAAATGCCCCAAAAGGCAGGTTGTGCAGGCAGCAATAAGGTTAGCGACTGCTGTAATTAAATTTAGAAATAAGGAAAGTAATGTTAGGTCACCCAGTTAAGGTAAATGTGTTAGATGTGCTAAGAAATGTAAAACTTGTAATCTAGGTTACATAATTGCATCCATGCTGTAAACGGACAAACAAACGGCCTGAATTACACCAATTTCAAAAGCAACTTAGCTATGATGGTGATATATCTCCCTGTCAAGTTTGAATTTGATTGGACAAAGCATTTTCGAGTTAGAGTCCGGAAATGGAAATGTTAACAGACAGACAAACAAACAGATGGAATTACACCAATTTCAAAGCAACTTAGCTATTATGGTTATCTATCTCCCTGTCAAAATTTGTAGTGGTTGTGGTTTAGTTGCAACAACCAAAATTCAGTACTAAAACAGGTTTTTGTGTTTACAAAATTCAGTCTGAGATTCTGTCAAAAGTCCATTTTTTCATGTGTCAGCTTTTAGCTACACCAACCAACCATGTACCTAAAAATATATTGAAATGTTGACAAAAATCTCTGCCCTACCTATGCACGTGCACCACATAAAATTGCCAAAACATAGAAAGGTATTGTCATGGTAACAGTTATTGCTGGATCGTGCCAAATCTTTGCCAGTTTGCATATCCTCTGAATGTGATACAAATCCATACAGGGTTTAGTCTGTGTACTGGCTGGAGAGTGATTGTAACCCCAGGTCATAGGATTAAAACCTATAATAGTAAATATATCCATGACTTTATATGGTAGCACAAATTGTAAAACTGGTAATGTGTGCAATTAACTCATAATTATGTTCAAATTAGCAAAGGCTAAATACATTTCCTTACTCAATCACAGCAGAGACATAAACACACAAAAAAGTATAAAATAAAGGATTAAGGCAACTTAGATAAGCATAATGCTCAAAAATACCTGTAATAAAAACCATACAACTGTACCCACCAGACTGAACAAAATTATATTCAGTCGTAAACTACAAAATATCTAAATTATCACAATACATACTCTCTACATGTAACTAGAGGAATGCTTTTGCTAACAAAAGCGAAGCATCCCTGAAAGTTTAAAAATGCTTTGTGGTTTTAATAAGCATGCTGTAAAGCTAAGAATGCACAAAGCTGCGCCGTATGCTTTCCCAATACCTCTTAATACATTCTGAAGCAATAAAAGCAACGATAAAGGAGATATAAGGCAAAAACTCCAAAGCAGCTATTTATGACCCCAGTTTGGCCGATAAGGGGGGGTCGGGGGGTAAAACTGACCAGCTATTTAGACTCTCAACATATGCTCTCCCAATACCTCTTAATACATTCTGAAGGTATAAAAGCAACAATAAAGGAGATATAAGGCAAAAACTCAAAATCAGCTATTTTATGACCCCAGTTTGACCCATAAGGGGGGGGGGGGGATAAAACTGACCGGCTATTTAGATTCTCCACATATGCTTTCCCAATACCTCTTAATACATTCTGAAGCAATAAAAGCAACGATAAAGGAGATATAAGGCAAAAACTCCAAAGCAGCTATTTATGACCCCAGTTTGGCCCATAAGGGGGAGGGGGGGGGGGGGGGGTCGGGGGGTAACACTGACCGGCTATTTAGACTCTCCACATATGCTCTCCCAATACCTCTTAATACATTCTGAAGGTATAAAAGCAACAATAAAGGAGATATAAGGCAAAAACTCAAAATCAGCTATTTTATGACCCCAGTTTGACCCATAAGGGGGTGGGGGGGGTGGGGGATAAAACTGACCGGCTATTTAGATTCTCCACATATGCTTTCCCAATACCTCTTAATACATTCTGAAGCAATAAAAGCAACGATAAAGGAGATATAAGGCAAAAACTCCAAAGCAGCTATTTATGACCCCAGTTTGGCCCATAAGGGGGGGGGGGGTCGGGGGGGTAAAACTGACCAGCTATTTAGACTCTCCACATATGCTTTCCCAATACCTCTTAATACATTCTGAAGCTATAAAAGCAACAATAA
Source organism: Sabellastarte sp. h YS-2021 (assembly GCA_964017235.1). Taxonomy (NCBI): domain Eukaryota; kingdom Metazoa; phylum Annelida; class Polychaeta; order Sabellida; family Sabellidae; genus Sabellastarte; species Sabellastarte sp. h YS-2021. The sequence continues at coordinate 55,328,968 of OZ024927.1, read as the reverse complement.
AGGAGATATAAGGCAAAAACTCAAAATCAGCTATTTTATGACCCCAGTTTGACCCATAAGGGGGGCCGTGGGGTAAAACTGACCGGCTATTTAGACTCTCCACATATGGTTTCCTATTACCTCCCAGTACATTTTATGGCTCTAAATGCAATACTTAAGAAGATAATAGGGGGGTTGACCTAAATTTAAGGCTTTCAGATTGGAAGGTGTCAGAAAATCACTCATAAATGAGACATTTTTCAAGGGATTGCTCCCAAAATCTAATCAGCTCGCGTTTTCGATAGTATGAACAGGTGTGTCAAATTATAAGGCTGTGTAGCAAGTAGTTTTCCTGAACTGCGATGACGGGAGGGGGTGTACTTCAAAAAAATTGTTTTTGATCATGTGACCTTCATAAAGGTCAAATTTAAGCATGCAGAAAAATTTTCCCACGCCTAAGGTATATAACTGCCAAATATGGTTTGAAACCTTCTAATAATAAGGGAGATATTCAAGGGAGACCATAATGTGGCGGCGGCGAGGAAACTGTGGCGAAAACAAATAAGCGCCCTTTCAGGGACGCTTAATTAAATTACTTATTTTATTTCAGTTTTATTTAGGATTGTACATTCAATTAAAATTTAAACAATAATACATGTATATCAATGTAGAGGGAGTTGATGTACTAATAAATAACAAATGTAAACTGAAATGAAGGCTGGATGAATTTCACTGGTAAAAGAAATTGGTATTTACTGTTTAATAATAAAGCAATACTCAACTGTTACATTTTTAAGTATTAACTTAGTAATATCACAAAAGGACTGTTCATGAAGAACCAGTATGGGTAGGCTTTGCCTCCTGCAGGTTGGCCAGCTAAAACCAGTATCAATTTTTTGAAAGAATACTCCTCTTTTCAGGACTATTTTTAATTTTATTAAAGACAAATGGCTTGGTCATTGTCATCATCTCAAAAGGTTATAAATTAAAAACAGGTTTATTTAGTTATTTGATGTTTTAACAACCAACATAAATTATTAAAAAAGCATCAGAGATGGCAGTACCATACAGCCTGCAGAAATGGTTTACCACACCCTGAGATATAGAAGAAGGGACACGGTACAAAGATCAGGAGACTTTCAGAGCAAACGGTATGACATGATGCTGCACACCTACACCTCCTAAGTAATGAACTTACCATGATATAGCCTGGAAAAGATTTTAAAGTTCAAGGTCACTACAGCAAGGTCTAAGGTCAAATCAACACCAAACCAGGACATTGCACACCTACATTCCCTAATCAATATCCCTACCATGTATCAACTTCCTACACCTTACGGTTTCTGAGATATAGCCCGGACAAGATTTTACAAGTTAAGGTCACTAAAACAAGGTCAAATCAAGGTGACACCATCACATTGCACACCTATAACCCCCAACCAATGTCCCTACGAATTTTCAACTTCCTACACCTTATGGTTTCTGAGATATAGCCCAGACAAACTTTTTCCTGCCTGCCCGCCCATCTGGACGCCATGGCCCATGGGTGAAAACAATACCCACACAGCCCTTAAATGCTGTGGGGTAAAAAGTATTCCCATTAAGATCACACTTTGGAAATATTTGGTTCCTACTTCTGAAAAGAAAACCAACAGTACAACTGTATAATGTTTAAGAACCTTATTGCAATAACACTTTAAATAGCACTATAAGAGTGTACTTTCGGATTTGAAAAGGTTAGCGTTTTAATTAAATTTACTGCAAATGCATGCACAATCAAACCCCAAATATTCACTGAGAAACTTATTTTGATTTTTTTGTGACAAAACTTTTAAAATCTGGCTAGAAGTATATACCATTTTTTATTTTAATAGTAAAAACACACTCATATATTACAGAGTAAACATATCACAGTCGTGTACATTAATTATCAGAGTGAACATTAAACTACATAGGATTTATACAAATGCTGAGCAGTAGTGCTGGGAGATCGCCATGGTTTTACCTGTCGATGTTCGTATCGGACATTTGTGACCAAACTTCGAACATTTACGATTACGGAGGCGAAAGTGTAAACCAGACAGAAAAATCAAATATTAAACTAGAGGATCGCTCGCAAAAAAAAAGATAATGTTTTTGCATAGCAAAAACAAAGCGTCCCGAAAAGGATATAAAGGTGAGTGCTAAAGTATTAAGAAAATGCTTCGTTTCTAGCCTTATACTGTTGTGTCAACCAAAGTCAGCGCAGTCTGCTCTATATAGCACGGTTTTCAAGATATAAGCATTTTTGTGTTTTGGAAAAATTCGAAAATTCAAAATATCCGCTATATTTGGCGAGACAAAATATTTTGAAAATTGGCATGGCTACTCTGCAGAGATACCCAGCAGGTCAAAAATTTTGTTGAGTACGCTCCATATAGCACGGTTTTCGAGATATAAGCATTTTTGTGTTTTGCAAAAACTTTGAAAATTCAAAATGGCCACCATTTTTGGGGAGACAAAAATTTTTGACAAGACCACTGCCGCGGTGTGTATCTCCTGCCGAGCATTAAAGGAGAAGAAATAGCTTTTCCGAGATATTCACAATTTTTCATTTTCGTGTGTGAAAGCTCTTCCAAAAATTAGGTGAATGAGTTATTTGAGAAAAATTGGCTATCTGCAATACTATTAAGAGATAAATCACATTTACTCCTTTGAGTAGGTCAGTAATTACCTACGGGTCTGGAACTTCACCAAGTGAAAGTTCTCCCAAAAGTAGATGAATGAGTTATTTGATAAAAATTGGGTATCCGCAATACTTTTAGAGATAATTCACATTTACTCATTTTGAGTAGGTGAATAATTAGCTATGGGTCTGAAACTTCACCAAGTGAAAGCTCTTCCAAAAGTAGGTGAATGAGTTATTTGAGAAAAATTGGCTATCTGCAATACTTTTAGAGATAATTCGCATTTACTCATTTTGAGTAGGTGAGTAATTAGCTATGGGTCTGAAACTTCACCATGTGAAAGCTCTCCCACAAGTAGATGAATGAGTATTTGATAAAAATTGGGTATCCGCAATACTTTTACAGATAATTAGCATTTATTCATTTTGAGTAGGTGAATAATTAGCTATGGGTCTGAAACTTCACGGAGTGAAAGCTCTCCCAAAAGTAGGTGAATGAGTTATTTGAGAAAAATTGGCTATCTGCAATACTTTTAGAGATAATTCGCATTTACTTATTTTGAGTAGGTGAGTAATTAGCTATGGGTCTGAAACTTAACCATGTGAAAGCTCTTCCAAAAGTAGGTGAATGAGTTACTTGAGAAAAATTGGCTATCTGCAATACTTTTAAGAGATAATTCGCATTTACTCATTTTGAGTAGGTGAGTAATTATCTATGGGTCTGAAACTTCACCACGTGAAAGCTCTCCCAAAAGTACATGAATGAGTTATTTGATAAAAATTGGGTATCCGCAATAGTTTTTGAGATCATTAGCATTTACTCATTTTGAGGGTCAAAAATTTCGTTGAAATCGCTCTATCTAGCACGGTTTTCGAGATATAAGGATTTTTATGTTTTGCAATTTTGCGAAAAATTCGAAATTCAAAATGGCCGCCATTTTTTGCGAGAAAATTTTTTTTTGAAAATTGGCATGGCTACTCTGCAGAGATACCCTGTGGGTCAACAATTTCGTCGAAATCGCTCTATCTAGCACGGTTTTCGAGATATAAGCATTTTTATGTTTTGCAATTTTTGCGAAAAATTCGAAAATTCAAAATGGGCGCCATTTTTTGTGAGACAAAATTTTTTTTGAAAATAGGCATGGCTACTCTGCAGACATACCCTGCGGGTCAAAAATTTCGTCGAAATCGCTCTATGTAGTACGGTTTTCGAGATATAAGCATTTTTATGTTTTGCAATTTTTACGAAAAATTCGAAAATTCAAAATGGCCGCCATTTTTGGCGAGACAAAATTTTTTTGAAAATTGGCATGGCTACTCTGCAGAGATACCCTGTAGGTAAAAAATTTCGTCAAAATCGCTCTATCTAGCAGGGTTTTCGAGATATAGGCATTTTTATGTTTTGCAATTTTTACGAAAAATTCGAAAATTCAAAATGGCCGCCATTTTTGGCAAGACCAAATTTTTTTGAAAATTAGGATAACTACTCTTCAGAGATACCCTGTGGGACAAAAATTTCGTCGAAATCGCTCTATCTAGCACGGTTTTCAAGATATAAGCATTTTTGTGTTTTCCTTATTTGGAAAATTCATAATGATTAACTAGATTGGGCCAACTCGGCGCCAACATATCCCCAGACAGGTCATCACTCACGCTACAGGTTTTGATCGGGAATTTTTTATTTAATCCATTTGTTGTATGCCATAAATATTGGGAAAAGTTATATGAACTTCAGCACATCAATCTACTAAGTTTATATCTTCCCAAGGAAGATGGTGTATCCCCAGACGTCGAATACATAACTCAACAGATCATATTTTCAATCTTCCTGCAATGATAACTCTGAACCTATTTTCAAAGTATTTAAATGATTGATGATTGAATGTCCATTCTAAATTAATAATCTCAAAAGAGCATATCTGTTTCTATATTTGTTGATAAATAAAATATTAGTTTTAACTCAACTCATCATACTTTTCAATCTTCCTGCAAAGGGTAACTCTGAACCTATTTTCAAAGTATTTAAATGATTGATGATTGAATGTCCATTCTAAATTCTTAATTCCAAAAGCGTATCTCTGTTTCTATATTTGTTCACAAATAAAATATTATTTAAAAATCATATATTATTTATATTATTATTTTATTATATTATTTTTAGAATTTGCATTGTTTTTCAGTTATTCATTTCCTCAATTCCTATATATGTGGTCCATATATATGCAACCTAAATATGTGACACAATCTCAGTTCTGACTCCCTTTGTCTTAGATAATTAGATAATGAAGCAAACACCAACTCCCACCCCCACCCCACCTCTCTCCCCTTCTCCACACCTCTCTCACTATTACAGAAGATCTGTATACCTTTGTTTATTTGGTGTCACTCAATAGCTGGAGGTCCCAGAGGTGGGTGGGGGATGGGGGGTGGGACTACAAAGAGATGGAGTGCTGCAGCACAAATGGTAAAGAAACACTTATAATATAAAAGGGGTAATCAAATACAAAAAGCTCAGTTAATCTTATCACTAAAATAAAATCAAATATATAAACTAGATTGGGCCAACTCGGCGCCAACATATCCCCAGACAGGTCATCACTCACGCCACAGGTTTTGATCGGGAATTTTTTAAAACATAATTACCCATTATTATATGAACTTCAGCACATCAATCTGCTCTGTTTATATCTCCCCAAGGAAGATGGTGTATCCCCAGACGCCGAATACATAACTCAAATTATATTTTCAATCTTCCTGCAATGATAACTCTAAACCTATTTTCAAAGTATTTAAATGATTGATGATTGAATGTCCATTCTAAAATAATAATCCCAAAAGAGCATATCTGTTTCTATATTTGTTGACAAATAAAATATTATTTTTAACTCAACTCATCATATTTTTCAATCTTCCTTCAAAGTATTTAAATGATTGATGATTCAATGTCCATTCTAAAATTCATAATCCCAAAAGCGCATATCTGTTTCTATATTTGTTCACAAATAAAATATTATTTAAAAAAAAATTATTTATATTATTATTTTATTATATTATTTTTAGAATTTGCAAATTGTTTTCAGTTATTCATTTCCTCTATACCTATATATGTGGTCCATATATATGCAACCTAAATATGTGACACAATCTCAGTTCTGACTCCCCTTTGTGTTATATGTAATGAAGCCCACCACCTCCCACCCCCACCCCTTCTCCACACCTCTCTCACTATTACACAAGATCTGCAACCCCATTGAGTTCTTTGTTTCTCATCTGATATCATTAAATACCTTTGTTTATTTAGTGTCACTCAATATAGCTGGAGGTCCCAGAGGTGGGTGGGGGGAATCCGGGTGGGGGGATGTGGGTTGAGCATAAATGGTAAACAAACAATCTATATAAAAGGGGTACTCAAATACAAAAAGAATTGAGAATTTTAAGTATGTGATTATCAACTGAAATGAGTTCATAACTGTAGGAGCTGTGCCAAAATTAACTGAGGCAAGTTGAATAAAACTGGGCTAGTTGAGGGTTAAAAATCCCCTAGTTTTACTACATAAGGATATAATTTCATTAATATTGGGACTTAAAGCTCACTTAAAGTGTCCATTTTGTCTACTTCAATATGTTTCACCAGTTTCATTTTAAAAAGTGAAAAACTCTGCAAGCAGAGGTATAACACACAAAAATAAGTTCTTAAAAGACTAAGATAGCCATAACATTATTAATATTCAAAATTTAAATAGACAGGCATTTCCTTTTAAAAATTCAAAGATTTCAGCTCTATAACCCACATAGTTTGACAGTTACTGGGCTTTAAAGTGGCATAATATCCATAAATTGGGTTTCTGTGAGCATTTTACAATTGTTAAAGAGACCTTAGCAATTAAACTACAGATCTGAAACTTTTTGGGGGGACATACATAACAAACAAAAATCATATATAATACAGTTTAAGACTTGTCACACTAAGCATTTCCAAATAACAGGGCAAAATACGGAAAAAATGTCAAAAAAGGCACTTGGGCGAGTGTCTATGGCCCTCATACACAGGTTAAATGTCTACTAAAAACCTTGATTTTCGGCATATGTAAAAAGGACATAATAATGCATTCCCAGATGGGATTTCAGCTCCATCAATCACATAGTTTAACAGTTACAGGGCTTAAAGGTGGTAAAAAGTCCAAATATTGGGTCATTGTGGGCCTTTTAGAGATCTCGATGTGGCTTTCAAATTAAAGCTTCAGACTTAAAATTTGTTACATACTAAGATTACACATAGAATATGTATCTAATAAAGTTTGAAACTTCTCAGACTTACCATTTCCAAGTTACAGAGCAAAATATGTGAAAAATGTCTTAAAAGGGTCACTCAGGTGGGTGTTAAAGGTCCTCATACACAGGTTAAATGTCTACTTGAAGCCTTGATTTTTGGCACATGTAAAAAGAACATAATAATGTATTCCCAGATGAGATTTCAGCTCTATCAGTCACATAGTTTAACAGTCACAGGCCTTAAAATTGGCAAAAAGTCCAAATACTGGGTCTTTATGGGGCCTTCTAGAGACCTAAATGTGGCCTTCAAATTAAAGCTTCAGACTTAAAATTTGTCACATACTAAGATTACACATAGAATATGCATCTAATACAGTTTGAAACTTCTTAGACTTACCATTTCCAAGTTACAGGGAAAAATATGTGAAAAATGTCTAAAAATGGTCACTCGGGTGGGGATTTATGGTCCTCATACACAGGTTAAATGTCTTCTTAAAGCCTTAATTTTTGGCACATATAAAAATAACATACTAATATCTTCTCAGATAGGATTTGAGCTCTATCAGTCACATAGTTTGACAGTCATAGGGCTTAAAAGTAGCAAAAAGTCCAAATATTGGGTCTTTGGGAGCCTTTTAGAGACCTCAATTTGACCTTCAAAATTAAAGCTTCAGACTTAAAATCTGTTACATACTAAGATTACACACAGAATATATATCTAATACAGTTTGAAACTTCACAGACTTACCATTTCCAAGTTACAGGGAAAAAGATGTGAAAAATGTCTTATAAGGGTCACTCGGGTGGGTGTTTATGGTCCTGATACACAGGTTAACTGTCTATTAAAGGCCTAAATGTTGGGGCACATATAAGAAAACACATAGATATATTCCCAGATGATGAGATACATAGTTTGAAAGCTACAGTGCTTGAAAGTGGCAAAAAGTGCATAAATTGGGTCTCTGTGGGCACTTTTGAGACCTTAAGTCGACCCCTTTGGGTAAACCTACAGCCCTAAAATTTTCTACAGACAAGGATTACATATCAAAGTTATACCTAGCGCAGTTTGAGACTCATCAGAATTATCACTTCCAAATTATAGGGCAAAATATGTGTAAAGTATAGCAAAAAATCCCTAAGTGGGGGTATTTATGGGCCTCAAACACAATTTTCTCCTCAACTTAAAGTCATGATTTTCGGCACATGTACTAAGAACATATTAATGTGTTGTCAGGTAAAATTTCAGCCAGCTGAGCATCATAGTTTGTGACCTACAGGGCTCTAAGTGGCCAAAAGTGCAATTTCTGACCTTAAGGTGGCCATAAGTTCTTTTTTACTGGGAGTTTAAGGTCACCTTAAAATAGGGATCTTCCTTTGGGCACCCTTAACATGTGTACCAAGTTTGAAAAAAAAATATTAATTTGTTTTTGAGTTATCGCGTCCACAAGGAAATTTCTACGGCGGCGGCGGCGGCGCGACGGACCTGAATCCAATATATCCCCGACTTTCGTCTGGGGATATAATTAATCATTAATTACTCGGCCATTTCTTAACCAATCAATGCCAAAATCTAATGATTTCCAGATTTTAATAGAATGAATGTATCTGCCAAGTTTCAGGTGAATTGATAAAATTCCTTTCAAGTTATCATCTGGATAAGCTTCCCCATCGAAAAAAAGACATTTTTGGTCATGTGACCTCTCTGATTGGTTGAAATGTCACTGCAGCATATTCAAAAAAATTCCCCAAGGCTACTGCATAAACCTGCCAAATTTGAAAAGAATCCGCTTAACGGTTACAGAGTTATAAGGAAAACAAAATGCGGAGCCGGCGGAGCCTGAAGGTCTCCCATACACAAACAAGCGTCCCGCAAGGGACGCTTAATGATAACAAGTAAAATACACACAAATTACCACAAATATGACCAAAATATAATCTAAAAGCCATTCACAGACGTCTCCCTCACTAACAGACCATGCTTAATGTATCCTCACTTGTGATTGGCTGATTTTATGATTACCTTGACAACAGTTGGAAAAACCCAAGGTGTTTCTATTTACATTATTTTTATTGCATTCACGGCTAGTTTTGTGATTTTAACTAATGAATATTTCAGATTTTTACAAAATAATATTCCAGTTAGTGTTTTATTGTGGCCAAAAGGCTACAAAGAATCGAATTTAGCAAATATCGGTTGTACTCAAATTTGACCGATCATTGATTGGCAATGAGGCAACGAGCGATAATACTGAAGTTTGCAAACATCGTCCCAGCATTACTGAGCAGTATTTTCTCCCACAAGCTACTACCAACATTAAGCTGCTACTTGTTCACCCACTTTGTGCAATTACAAAAGGCACTGTGTACAAAACTTAAGATATATGGCACTTACTGACAAGCAACAGTGTTAAATATACAAACACAAATTAACAACACAATTTCATAGGAATAAGCGATGAAAAAACTATGAAACCTATGGTCTAATTTGTTACTTTCTATATACCTGAGATATGGAATTTAAACCCTTCCTATAGATAAATTGGAGTGAAGGATATGTGTATAGTACTTTTGATATGACCAGATATTTATTTAAATGCATTAATCATTTTTATTGTTACAAACTTAGACCAAAACCTAATTTGAAGGCCATTTCCACTACATTTTGTTGTGCATTGTCCAGGAAGCACACGTAAAATTCTCTTGGATATGGATGATCAAACAGCCTCCTGAAATGACAAAACACCAGCAGAAATAAATATCAACAGCAGTAAGCAGTAAAAACTACTATGGAATTTTCAAAAATCTCTGCCAAAAACATTCTTAATTATTTATTTATTTTTGTATTGTAAACCTACTTTTGCATTTTCAATTCCTGCTGTGGCCCATAGCCACAAGTGTCCATGCATCAACAGAATTATAATACACACACTGAAATACTAGATTTCATTTGTTTTGGGGTTTGGCTGATTTGGGTTTAACATCACTTTCAACACACTGTATAGAAACGTATATAACAATGGGCTGTTGAGAGGATGGAGGAAAGCAGTGCATACAAGTAGGTCAACATTCTGTACTGAAAACCAAGCAGGGTACCAGTTTCCTCTATCTTCAGATATAGGTCCATGTACTGAAGTCATCCACGATGAGAATAATTTAAAGTAGCGGTGTGCATTTCGGGAGCATTAGGGCGATAATGCCAGCTTGGGCAATTACATAAACATGGGTGATAGCATGAAACATGTTACAACAAGACCACTGCCGCGGTGTGAATCTCCCGGCAAGTATTAACGGGGAAGAAATAGTACCGTTCCGAGATATTCACAATTTTTCATTTTCCGCTAAAATCGAAGATGGCCTAGGCACAGAATACACCTATACAACCCTGTGGGTAAAAAATTTGCTCAAAATCATTCTATCTGACTGTTTCCGAGATATTTTCAATGTTTTATTTTCCGCTAAAATCCAAGATGGCCACCAAAAGTTGCCAAATTGAAATGCGCACTTTTTCATTTTCCACTAAAATCAAAGATGTCCGCCAATAGTAGAGAAAATTGAAATTTTTCCCCTAGGCACAGGATACTCCTGTACTACCCTACGCATCGAAAATTAGCTCGAAATCACTCTTATCTACTGTTTCCGAGATAGTTTCAATGTTTTATGTTCCACAAAAATCCAAGATGGCCGCCAAAAGTGATGAAAATTGCAAATTTAATAAGTAAATTAAATTTTTATAAGTTAATACCCTATCCAATGGACAATAGCTTATCCGGTCGGCGCGGACCAGCCCGCCAAACGTCAGAAAAAGACGTCCTGTGTCTCCACCGGCTAGGCCGGCGCAGTACTGTGCACTCGCCAGATGGCGTGTCGTACTTCCTTCCTGTCTAGACAGAGTGACTTCATAGCATCTTTTTCATTGTCTAAACCTATTAGACCCCTAGTAAGCTGATAGCGGGGTCGGTGGGAGGGTCTTGTGTGTCCATTGGATAGGGTATTAACTTATAAAAATTTAATTTACTTATTAAATTTGCAATTTTATTGCGTTAATACATCCTATCCAATGGACAATAGCTGAATAACTACCGCTTGGTCGGTGGGTAAGTTACTAGGAACTAACAATTGAACTCATGTTAGAGGTAATGACAATTCCTTCTTTAAGCCTAGGTAGACCTTGAAGTCAAAAAACCCTTAAGGCTATGGTCGAATATCATCATCCGGTTAACCGGAATGGAACCGTCAGAGTCGACCTTGCCCCCCCCCCTTTTTTTAACAGACCTGCTGTGAGGTAGGGTTTGTACAACTATGTACATATGTACAGATCTCCTCTAGGTACCAGTCTGTTGGTGGATTTGCTGAGCAGCCACCACCGGCCCAAGATGGAAGAGCTCGGAGTCAGCCCAAGCCACATCCTTCAGGTAGAATTGAGTGAAGGTATTATGAGATTTCCAGTGGCAGGCTGATAAGATCTGCTCCAAGGAGACTCCCGACTGGAAGGCCTTAGAAGCAGCAAATGCCCTCACATCATGAGCTTTAACTTGATGTAGGGTGTGGGCATGGTGATCAGAGAGCTCATAGCATAGGATTACAGTTTGCTTGATCCATGAGGAGATAGTAGCAGGTGATATGTCCTTGTCGAAGCCTTTCTTGAAGGAGACAAAAACTAATTCTTAGTCCTGCCTAATGTCTGAAGTCCTGTCCAAATAGTAGCGCAAGGCTCTGACTGGACAAAGAGATCTATCAGACTTGAGGGATCTATCCAGTGTAGGAGCCAGGGCTGGTATGACCACTGGGGCTACACTCTCTGGACCCTCTTTGGCCAGCTGATTCTTGGAAAGAAAGCTGGGAGATGGAAACAGGGACACCTTAGACCAATCGGCTTGGTGTCTGATGTTCTTGTGCTGCCATGCATGGATCTCACTCCTTCTTTTACCAGAACCCAGGGCCAAAAGGAAGACAGTCTTGAAGGTCAAATGTTTCAGAGATGCCTCCCTAAGAGGTTCGAAAGGAGCCTTTGTTAGCTGGTGTAATACCAGGGAGAGGTTCCAGGAGGGTACTCCCCTCCGCCCTTTGGGTCTATCTCTGTGGAAACTTTCCAAGAGACGAGTGAGATTATCATTTTTGCTCATATTGACTGTTGTATCACCTAGTTTATCTGAAATGGCAGACCTGTGTCCATCAATGGTGCTGGGCTGTAACTTCTTGTCCTCAAAGAGGTACATTAGGAAGTCAGCCACCGACTTTACAGGTGGTGACCTGAAGTCCACCTGATTAGCGTCGCACCACTTTGTAAATGGTCCACTTTGCCTCATAGACTGATCTGGTTGACCTTCTTTGAGGAGCCTCAATTCTTGCTGCCACTGCCTCAGAGAAGCCCTGTTCTTTGATTTTTGAGGCTCTAGGAGCCAGGCATGGAGATTTAGATTTGTCAGATTTCTGTGAGGGATCTGATTGAAGGGCTGTGTTAGCAGACTGGGCAGGTTGGGCAGGCTGAGGGGAACCTGACTGGACATGGTCACTAGGTCCCAAAACCAAGGCATGTTGGGCCACCCCGGGGCAATCAGAATGAGTCTCTTGCACGGGGAGTCCAGCAGCTTCTCCACCACTTTGCCCAATATGGCGGTCAGTGGGAAGGCATATACATCCAGATCGTCCCATGGCAGAGTAAGTGCATCCACTGCTACAGCCAGGGAGTCCGGTACTGGAGAGACAAACTGAGGCAACTTGTGGTTGAACCTCGTGGCAAATAGGTCTATTTGAGGCCGGTGCCATTGGTTGCATAGTTGTTGAAAGACTTCCGGAAGGAGGGACCATTCTGTTTGGATGGTCTGACCCAGTCTGGATAGCTTGTCTGCTATCACATTTAGATGGCCTGGAATATGACGGGCTTTTAGAGTCACTTGTCGCTGGGAACACCAGGTCAAGATTCTCCACAGTAGGGCATACAGTGGGCCCGACCTCATGCCTCCTTTATTGTCGGTTGCCACTAGAACTATTTTGTCTACACAGAGGTCTTGGAACTCTTTGAGGGTTAGAAACACTGCTTTGAGTTCCAGATAGTTTATGTGCAGCTTGCTTTCCGGAACTGACCAGGACCCTCTTGCAGTGAATTCGTTTAAGTGAGCGCCCCACCCTTCTTTTGATGCGTCTGTAAATATTTGCAGAGCATGTCTTACTGGGTGTAATGGTTGACCTTGAAGCACATTGTCTTCCTCTAGCCACCATTGCAAGTGAGGGTGTAGGGACCTTGGTAGCGGGATAATCTTCTCTAGAGATTCTGGTACCCGCCAATTGTTTTTGAGATGCCACTGTATGGGTCTCATGTGCAGTCGGCCAAGGTGAACCTGTTTTTCTGTGACTGTTAGAAGACCTATCAGGGACATAAACTGCCGGACCGGACAGGCCGGTAGAGACAAAAGTGTTTGTATCTTGTCCTGAAGGTTTTGCCACCGGTCCGGAGTCGGTCTGACCCGACCGGACCTGAGGTCGAACTGGTAACCTACAAAATCGAAGACCTGTTTGAGTTCCAGTTCTGATTTCTCCAAGTTCACCAGCCAACCTAGGTCCTGACACATTTTGATTAGGATTTGGGTATGTTGGAGACAAGTTTCTAGGGATCTGGCTCTCACCAACCAGTCGTCTAGGTACTGGTGGATCTTATACCCTTGCGTATGGCCATCAGTTTTACCTCCTTTGCTAACACGGTGAACTCCATGGGAGCTGTGGACAGCCCAAAAGGCAGTGGTTTGAATTGATAAGTCTGGCCCTGGACATGAAATCTTAGGTATTTTCTGGATTGTTCCTGTATCGGTATGTGGAAGTAGGCATCCTTGAAATCTACGGAGGTGACCCACTCCCCTTGCCGGAGGGATGTTCTGATGGTTTCTGGTGTCTCCATTTTGAATTTCTCCACCTTGAGGAAGAGGTTTAATTTGCTCAGATCCAGTATTGGCCTCCATTTGTTGTTGGGTTTTGGGACTAGAAAGAGTCGATTGAAAAACCCCAGAGATGTCTGATTGTGGACCCGTTCTACTGCGTTTTTGTCCATAAGCTGATGTAATGCCTCCAACAGGTAGCTGTTCCTGTGGGGATTGACATAGCGGCTTATGACAGTCGGAGACCTTCTAAGATTTGGTCGGGTCCGGAAAGGGAGGGTGTAACCTTCCCTCAGGATTTGAACTATTTTCGAACCAGCCCCAAATATAGCCAAGTTTGCCAAAAGTTTTGTAGTCTGGCCCCTACAGGTAGATTGGGAGCTGCATGATTTAGACTTATTGCAGAGTGGACACAAGACAATGGAATGACACAAGAAACACTTTTCACAGACTTTAATGTGTAATTTCTGCAAATACAATCTACTGGCCTGGGACTTAGTTCTTTCTTTTGCGAATGCCCGGGCACAGTATGAGCATTTGTAACAACATGAGATTTTACATTTGACAAAACAGGAGTCACTAAAGTCTGAGGAAGGCTCCCGGCCAGCAGTCGTCCCTGCAAGGGTGTCATACAGTGATTGTCATTTGTACGACTGCTGGCCCTTGGCAGGTTGGGAAGAGTAGTTGGAAGAACGTCCTTTCCCTTTTCTAAACTGTTTCTTTCCAATCGTTTTCCAAGCCAGTTTCTCCGATTTGGTGTCTTTTCCACTGTGTCTCTTGTCCGGACGCTCATAAGGGTGGAAACGACCCTTGCTATGTTGCGATCCGGTGTGTCCTTTGGACTCAAATTGAGCAATGTCTTCCTCTGCACGCTTGATGGTTGCATCCTGGAAGAGTGTCGGTATGTGAAGAGGGGCGGCTCTCAAAGCTGTGAGGGTGTCCTGTTTGATACCCGTCCTGAGGTGGCTAAGATATGCGTCCCTACGGACCAGGGTGAGATTCCCCATAGTTATGAACACAAAATCCGACAAGTGCTCCATTGATTTCGCGGCTGCTTGAGTAATACTTGAATTGAAATCCAGGAGGTAGTTCAATTCATCAATGGCCACCGAACTCTTGGAAGATCCTTTACCCTTACATTCAGAAGAAAGTGTCTTGATGTGATCCTTCATGTTTTGTTGGACTCTAAACAAACGCCTATTAAAACTCGCCGCCTGGTTACACACTATTGAGGCTTCTCTAGCCGACCTTTCCCACCGGCGCAGCGTTTCCTGGGCTATTCTGCGTGAAGCCGGTGGAGTGGAAGATAGTCCAGTGTAACGGGCAATCCGGCTGTAACTGCTATTAAGTTTTGAAGCGTCAGTACTCCAGGTGTTCACTTTAGTTGGATCAAGCTGGGAGTCGGTGTGCAACCCGTACCATTTGGACTGTGAACGGGGAGGTCTGAGAAACACATCTTTTGCCAAACCACCGGCTTCTGAGTCACGGGAGGGATACCCTTCAGTTAGTGTCAAATTTAGTTTTCCCAGTTTCTTGCACAGCCACTCTGCTGTGGGCATTTTAATTGAAACTTTGCCTGGTGTCACAGTCTTAGGCCCTGCAAAGGGGTTGTCATCTGAGGTGGCTGTTGAGTTGTCGACCTCTGGAATATGGGACCAACCCATATAAGAGCGAATGCCCTGCATCGTCTCTCTATAGTTCTGTTCTTCCGAAATAGGTTGGTCCTGGTCTATCACTGTCTGATCCGGGTCCTCAGAGAGTTCACCTTCCTCCGTGTATAGATCCAAAAGAGGTCGGTCTGACTGGACACTGTTGGCATCTGAGGAAAGGCTGGATACACTATCCCTTCTAGCTCTATGCAGAGTGGGAGAGCCGGTGTCGGCCGGACCTGTGGGGAGAGGTCGGTCGGTAGCAGCAGGCCGGTTCTGAACTGAGTCCAGTGAAGTAGGTCGGCTACTAGCAGTTTGACTGGCAGGCTGATGCATACTAGCAGAGGAGCCTTGTCCAGGAAACTTGGAGGTTGATGTCGGTTGGCTAGATTTAGTTTGACTGGCCGGCTGATGCTGGGTAGCAGAGAAGCCCGTACCAGGAAACTTAGATGAAGAAGTCTGCTTGTCGGTCACTGCTTTACTGGTAGGCTGATGCTTTTCAGCAGAGAAGCCATTGCCAGGAAGAGTGGATGAAGTTGAAGGCCAGATAAACGGCTCAGACACATTTTCAACAGATGATGGAGGTGAATGGGTCGGTGTAACCTTAACATTGGCAGAAAAGGTAGGTTCAAAGTTCTTCGATAAAATCAAAGCTTCTAAGCGGTTAAAACGTTCCGACCACTTAGAGTCCAAGTCTGCAATTTTAGTGTCTGCACTGGTCTGACTGGTAGATTTAGAAGCTTTAGCAGGAGGGGATTTTTCCTTTCTAGTATCCTTTTTTAAGTCCTTCTTTGTCTTTTTCTCTGGTGGAGGGGCGGGAGAGGGAGATTTCACAGCACCTTTATCCACAGCCCCTATAACAGCTACATTAGCCGGGTCCACCAACTCTTCTGATTCTTGAGGGGGGGGGGGGGGGGGGGGGGGGGGGGGGGGGCAGTAACTAGTTTCTTAGCCTTCCGCTTCTCCTTCTTCAATCTATAAGAAGGTGTAGCTAACTGCTGACGCTGATCTTCAGAAAAGGCATTACAAATGTGACAGTTATCTGATTGTGGTTCTTTAATACACGGGTCAGAGCCCTTACCCTTCTCTCTGCAGCGTGCGCAATACTGATGAGTATCAAAGTTCGCCATAGCTTGCCCACAACTCCCCCTGCGTTGTCCTGGAGAAGACATGATGTAAATATTATCCGTTGGACACAATAAGAAAGCTTCTGAACAAAATGGCTGATGAAAACTTTAAAATATATCTGGCTGAGAAAATTCCTGTGCACTAGTCACGCGCCAAACGAAAAAGATGCTATGACGTCACTCTGTCTAGACAGGAAGGAAGTACGACACGCCATCTGGCGAGTGCACAGTACTGGGCTGGCCTAGCCGGTGGAGACACAGGACGTCTTTTTCTGACATTTGGCGGGCCGGTCCACGCCGACCGGATAAGCTATTGTCCATTGGATAGGATGTATTAACGCAATAAAATTGAAATTTTTCCCCTTTGAATAGGATACTCTTGTATTACCCTGTGGGTAAAAAAATCGCTCAAAATCGTTCTATCTCTTACAGTTTTCGAGATATGCACACTTCATTTTCATTTTCCGCTAAAACCCAAGATGGCCACCAAAAGTGGTGAAAATAGAAATTATTCCCCTAGGCACAGGATACACCTGTACTACCCTGCGGGTCAAAAATTCGCTCAAACTCACTCTATCTCTGACCGTTTCTGCGATATTTTCAATGTTTCATTTTCCACTAAAATCCAAGATGGCCGCCAAAAGTGGCGAAAATTGAAATTTTTCCCCTTTGCATGGGATACTCTTGTACTACTCTGTGGGTCAAAAATTCGTTCAAATCGCTCTTTCTCATATGGTTTTAGAGATATTTGTGATTTTTCACATTTTCAATAAAGTAGCCATTACTCACTTGTACATTGAGCAAAAGGTGTGAAACTTAAATATGTTACAGTTCACAAAAAAGTAGATGAACAACATATTTGAGAGAAATTGTGTAGCTGCAATACTTTTGAAGATATAAGCCATTTACTCATTATGGTTACCATTAAAAAGTGACAAAGTAGCTATTACTCACTTAACTATGGAGATACACTTCCAAACTATTGACCATGTTATAGGTGCAGGAAAAGTACCTGAACAACATATTTGAAGAAGCTACTGTACATGCAATAGTTTGAGAGTTATAAGGCATTTAATTATATTGGTTAAATGTGCTACTACTCACTTAAAAGTAGGCCAAAGTTCACACAAACCAAAAAATATTGAAGGGCATAAAAATTCATTAGGACCAGTAATTTACCAAAAATATGTAACTGTAGCAGTGTTAGAGGAAACTGTGTGACAAATGCACTGACACATGAACACACATGGTGCAAATTATAATCTCCCGCCCGGCGTTAAAAAATCATACAACAAGAGGGTCAAAGATGCCCCAAAAGGCGGGTTGCACAGGCAGCAATAAGGTTAGCAATTGCTATAATTACATTTAGAAACAAGGAAAGAAATGTTAGGTTACCCAGTTAAGGTGAATGTGTTAGACGTGCTAAGAAACCTAATACTTGCAATCTAGGTTACATAATTGTATCTAGGCTATAAACAGACAAATGAAAGGATGGAATTACACCAATTTCAAAAGGAACTTAGCTATGATGGTGATGCATCTCCCTGTCAAGTTTGATTTTGATTCAATTTGGACAAAGCGTTTTCGAGTCTGGAAACGGAAGTGTTGACAAACAAACAGACAAACGACCAAACAGAATTACACCTATTTCGAAAGGAACCTAGTTATGATGGTGATCTATGTCCCTGTCAAGTATGAATTCGATTGGACAAGCCGTTTTTGAGTTAGAGTCCGGAAAGTTTAACGAAAATGTGGATGGACAGATGGATGGACAGACAAACTGACAAAAAACGGACAAACGAACAGACAGAATTACACCAATTTCGAAAGGAACCTAACTGTGATGGTGATATATCTCCCTGTCAAGTTTGAATTCAATTAGACAAACTGTTTTCGAGTTAGAGTCCGGAAACGAAAATGTGGACAGACAGACGGCTGGACAGAAAAATGGACAAAAAACGGACAAACGGACGGACAAATGGACAAACGAACGGATAGAATTACACCAACTTTGAAAGGAACCTAGCTATGATGGTGATCTATCTCCCTGTCAAGTTTGAATTCGGTTAGACAAACCGTTTTCGAGTTAGAGTCTGGAAACAAAAATGTGGACAGACAGACGGATGGACAGAAAAACGGACAAAAAACGGACAAACGGACAGAAAAATGGACAAACGAACAGACAAAATTACACCAATTTCGAAAGGAACCTAGCTATGATGGTGATCTATGTCCCTGTCAAGTTCGAATTCGATTGGACAAACCGTTTTCGAGTTAGAGTCTGGAAACAAAAATGTGGACAGACAGACGGATGGACAGAACAAGACAAATGAACGGACGGATTTACACCAATTTCGAAAGGAACCTAGCTATGATGGTGATGTATGTCCCTGTGAAGTTTGAATTAGATTGGAGTAACCGTTTTCGAGTTAGAGTCCGGAAACAAAAATGTGGACGGACAGATGGATGGACAGAAAAACGGACAAAAACGAAGAAACGGACGGAAAAACGGACAAACAAACAGACGGAATTTCACCAATTTCGAAAGGAACCTAGCTATGATGGTGATCTATCTCCCTGTGAAGTTTGAATTTGATTGGTCAAACCGTTTTAAAGTTAGAGTCCGGAAACGAAAAATGTGGACGGACAGACGGACGTCGGACACATCAATCTAATAGGCGGGTTGGTTACACGCAACCCGCCTAAAAATGTATTCAACATTCTATGTAGGGGGACTCAATGGTGTAGGGGATAACACACTCGCCTCCCAGTGGCTCCCACCTATGAGGTGTGTGGTTCAAACTCTGGACTCTATGTGGAAAAGCTAGTAGTTGCTTACCGATACCCCACAGTTCACAGTGCAGAATCTTGACCAATGAGTATGCACTGGTTTCCTATGCCCTTGCAACTACCTGTTATGATATAACCTATACAGGTGTTAAAAGAAATGTTAAACCCAAATAAATAAAATCAATATTCTATGTTGGAAATTAAGTGGGAGAATAAATATATGCAAAAATTGCTTAAACACCATAAGCTTGCATATTATTGAAGAAGGTTAGCCTTTATGTATATTAAACATGTTATTGTGGGTGGCTAATAATGCTAGCATGGGCACTATTGAGGACATAAAGGGAATTTCTACTTGACATAAATACTTCCATTATTTCACTTCAGTGGGTTTTCAGTTTACATACCCTATGACCCAGTAAGTTCTGGCTGGGGGTGGTTTCTTTGCATCTGTCCAGAGTGAAGACTGACACTCAAACAGGACACCGTGTTCTGATAGCACACCCAGTGAATCATCGGGACCAAATTTACCGAGACTGCCTTCCTTGATCCACTCCTACAACAGAGAGTTACACTGACACATAATTGATGTGACTAGTTTACTTCATGTAGCCTAATAAACATCTATTGCTGTGGAAGTACAAGTGTAATGCGATGTGCAAGATTTTATTTATTCCTTTTACAATTTATTGCTATGACAACATTAAACTGACTTTTTTCATGAGCAATTTTGTTGTTGTGTTAATATACACGTACATTCATGTGTCATGTTTACTTATTTTATTCCACTGATAATTTATTACTGTGGCATACACTACTAAGTTAGTTGTAAATTTTCCAACGTTCTTGTTTACTACATTGGTTTCTTATTCTACCCTACCAATCATTGTAGACTATAAGTAATGCAGTCTAAGTTATTTCAGAGACAATGCCTATGAATATCCACACCCTACCTCTAATTATTTTGAACACAATCTCTCTGTTGGCAAGAAATTCTAAACAGTTTCAACAAATATCAGTAATTGTTTATAAAGCAGATAAAACCTACCTGCTTCCTATGAGACTTCTGCAGCACAGACCTGACAGCCATACAGGCCTGTTGAAAGTTCTGCAGTAGCTGTTTGTTGATTGGTCCATGCAGAGCGGAAAGCTCCTGCTGGCAGGGACACACTAGTATTCCATCAATGCTGTCCATGTGGACGTACTGGAACAGTGTGTTGTCACAGCCTGATGTCAGTCTGGAGAAAATATAAATAACTAAATGAAAGAATTTCATTCACGTGGAACATTGGGATTGTCCCTTAAAATTAACTATTTACAAACAAAACTCACACAAAGAAGCTCATAATTGTTGCAAAAATATGGATTTGATAAATATGTCCCCGGATTTTAATGAACGAAAAAATAACCAGCCTGTATGGAGGACGTAACAGAATATTTCTTTTTGAAAGTCAGGACCTTGGAAAAAGCGATCTACTAAACAAAATTATTAAACTAAAACCCTTAATACTTTATCTGATATTTTGTCTGTCTATTTGTTGCAACTGGAAAATGTTAGAGACCATTTCACTGAAATACCATGAGAACACATTAGAACTGGCATCAATATTGTCAGCAAAAATAACCTGAGATAAAGATTTCACCAAATAATATACTTGACAATACAAATTATATATTTTGGTTTTAAACTAATAAATAAAATAAACTAGAAATAGGACGCCCTGTTGATAGTAGCTGCGACATATGAATAGAAAGAGGATAGCATAGAAGAACACACATTATCATGTGTAATGTCCACCCCATGAACCTTTTGCCAAAATTGTACAGTAGTCTTACAAGACCCTGTTTCATTTGTGAACTAGACCTAGCGCATCGGAAAACCGATGCAAATTGTATCCACCGTAAAAACAATGCATCAAAACCTCTAGGACCAATAATAAGCAAGTTATAAGTTTGGCAATCCTCGTTTGACCTCGAAGGAGGGGCCCAAGGTCAAATCCGACCACACCAGAAGATTCCCAGCCCATGATTTTCTATATGCTGGTTTACCATCCCAAACATCTGGGACCAATAATAAGCGAGTTATAAGCACTTTTAAGTTTGGCTGTCCTCATTTGACCTTCAAGGAGGGGCCCAAGGTCAAATCCGACCACACCAGAAGATTCCCAGCCCATGGTTTTCTATATGTTGGTTTACCATCCCAAAACCTCTAGGACCAATAATAAGCGAGTTATAGGCACTCTTACCTTTGGCTATCCTCATTTGACCTTGAAGGAGGGGCCCAAGGTCAAATCCGACCACACCAGAAGATTCCCAGCCCATGATTTCCTATATGCTGGTTTACCATGCCAAACCTCTAGGACCAATAATAAGCAAGTTATAAGCACTTTTAAGTTTGGCTGTCCTCGTTTGACCTTGAAGGAGGGGCCCAAGGTCAAATCCGACCACACCAGAAGATTCCCAGCCCATGATTTCCTATATGTTGGTTTACCATCCCAAACCTCTAAGTCCAATAATAAGCAAGTTATAAGCACTTTTAAGTTTGGCTGTCCTCACTTGACCTTGAAGGAGGGGCCCAAGGTCAAATCCGACCATGCCAGAAGATTCCCCGCCCATGATTTCCTGTATGTTGGTTTACCATCCCAAACCACTGGGATCAATAATAAGCGAGTTATAAGCACTTTTAAGTTTGGCAATCCTCGTTTGACCTCGAAGGAGGGGCCCAAGGTCAAATCCGACCACACCAGAAGATTCCCAGCCCATGATTTCCTATAGGTTGGTTTACCATCCCAAACCTCTAGAACCAATAATAAGCGAGTTATAAGCACTTTAAGTTTGGCTGTCCTCATTTGACCTTCAAGGAGGGGCCCAAGGTCAAATCCGACCACACCAGAAGATTCCCAGCGCATGATTTCCTATATGTTGGTTTACCATCCCAAACCTCTAGGACCAATAATAAGTGAGTTATAAGCACTTTTAAGTTTGGCTGTCCTCATTTGACCTTGAACGAGGGGCCCAAGGTCAAATCCGACTACACCAGAAGATTCCCAGCCCATGATTTCCTATAGGTTGGTTTACCATCCCAAACCTCTAGGACCAATAATAAGTGAGTTATAAGCACTTTTACCTTTGGCTATCCTCAATTGACCTTCAAGGAGGGGCCCAAGGTCAAATCTGACCACACCAGAAGATTCCCAGCCCATGATTTTCTATTTGCTGGTTTACCATCCCAAACATCTAGGACCAATAATAAGTGAGTTATAAGCACTTTTAAGTTTGGCTGTCCTCGTTTGACCTTGAATGAGGGGCCCACGGTCAAATCCGACCACACCAGAAGATTCCCAGCCCATGATTTCCTATATGTTGGTTTACCATCCCAAACCTCTAGGACCAATAATAAGTGAGTTATAGGCACTTTTACCTTTGGCTATCCTCGTTTGACCTTGAATGAGGGGCCCAAGGTCAAATCCGACCACACCAGAAGATTCCCAGCCCATGATTTCCTATATGTTGGTTTACCATCCCAAACCTCTAGGACCAATAATAAGTGAGTTATAGGCACTTTTACCTTTGGCTATCCTCGTTTGACCTTGAAGGAGGGGCCCAAGGTCAAATCCGACCACACCAGAAGATTCCCAGCCCATGATTTCCTATATGCTGGTTTACCATCCCAAACCTCTAGGACCAATAATAAGTGAGTTATAGGCACTTTTACCTTTGGCTATCCTCGTTTGACCTTGAAGGAGGGGCCCAAGGTCAAATCCGACCACACCAGAAGATTCCCAGCCCATGATTTCCTATATGCTGGTTTACCATCCCAAACCTCTAGGACCAATAATAAGTGAGTTATAGGCACTTTTACCTTTGGCTATCCTCGTTTGATCTTGAAGGAGGGGCCCAAGGTCAAATCCGACCACACCAGAAGATTCCCAGCCCATGATTTCCTATATGTTGGTTTACCATCCCAAACCTCTAGGACCAATAATAAGCGAGTTATAAGCACTTTTAAGTTTGGCTGTCCTCGTTTGACTTTGAAGGAGGGGCCCAAGGTCAAATCCGACCACGCCAAAAGATTCCCAGCCCATGATTTCCTATATGTTGGTTTACCATCCCAAACCTCTAGGACCAATAATAAGCAAGTTATAAGCACTTTTAAGTTTGGCTGTCCTCATTTGACCTTGAAGGAGGGGCCCAAGGTCAAATCTGATCACGCCAGAAGATTCCCAGCCCATGATTTCCTATATGTTGGTTTACCATCCCAAACCTCTAGGATCGATAATAAGCGAGTTATAAGCACTTTTAAGTTTGGCTATCCTCGTTTAACCTTGAAGGAGGGGTTCAAGGTCAAATCTGACCACATCAGAAGATTCGCAGCCCATGATTTCCTATATGTTGGTTTACCATCCCAAACCTCTATGATCGATAATAAGCGAGTTATAAGCACTTTTAAGTTTGGCTATCCTCGTTTGACCTTGAAGGAGGGGTCCAAGGTCAAATCTGACCACATCAGAAGATTCGCAGCACATGATTTCCTATAGGTTGGCTTCACATTGCAAACCTCTAGGACCAATAATACGGGAGATATAGGCACTTTTAAAGTCCTCTATGTGGGTTAAATCGGCACCGCGTGGATGACCTTGAGTTAGGAGCTTCAAGGTCAAATGTGTGCAAGGTTGTAGAGGACATGTATATGTGTCATACATATCACCTACGAAGAGATTCAACCTTCTACCTATGAGGAACAGCCAGTAGAAAAATGTAGATTATTTTCAAAGAAATGCCCGTGGCGGCCATCTTGTTTTTCAGAATGAGGCTATTTTCCTTCCCAGAGAAGCTTACCCCCCAATGAAGATATCCTGCAAATTTGGTGAACCTAGCTGCTGTTGTTTTCTTCTTAGAGCGTTAACGCTGAAAATCTCTCTATGCGCGGCGGCGTAGTGAACGCTAAACCAAAGTATCCACCGGATGCTTCCGGTGGATACAAATATATCAATGATGGTTAAATATTTATTAGTGTACATGTAAATTATTTCAGCTTCATACCTTTTTGCATTGGTTGGGTCGAAAATTTTGACGAAATCACTCTATCTCACACGGTTAAGGAGATAGAAGCAATTTTGTGTTTTGCCATTTTTGGGGAGGGGAAAATTTTTTGAAAATTGGCAAGAGTACATGGGTCAGATACCCTGTTGCTTGATAATTTCGACGAAATCGCTCTATCTCGCACGGTTAAGGAGATAGAAGCAAATTTGTGTTTTGCCATTTTTGGGAAAAATTCGAAAATTCAAAATGGCTGCCATTTTTGGGAAGGGGAAAATTTTTTGAAATTGCCAAGAGTACATTGCTCGGATACCCTGTGGGTCGAAAATTTCAACGAAATCGCTGTGTCACACGGTTAAGGAGATAGAAGCAAATTCGTGTTTTGCCATTTTTGGCCAAAATTCGAAAATTCAAAATGGTCGCCATTTTTGGGGAGGGGAAATTTTTTTGAAAATTGCTGAGAGTGCATTTCTGAGAAAACCTGTGGATCGAAAATTTTGACGAAATCGCTCTATCTCGCACAGTTAAGGAGATAGAAGCAAATTTGTGTTTTGCCATTTTTGGGAAAAATTCGAAAATTCAAAATGGCTGCCATTTTTGGGAAGGGGAAAATTTTTTGAAATTGCCAAGAGTACATTGCTCGGATACCCTGTGGGTCGAAAATTTCAACGAAATCGCTGTGTCACACGGTTAAGGAGATAGAAGCAAATTCGTGTTTTGCCATTTTTGGCCAAAATTCGAAAATTCAAAATGGTCGCCATTTTTGGGGAGGGGAAATTTTTTTGAAAATTGCTGAGAGTGCATTTCTGAGATAACCTGTGGATCGAAAATTTTGACGAAATCGCTCTATCTCGCACGGTTAAGGAGATAGAAGCAAATTTGTGTTTTGCCATTTTTGGCAAAAATTCGAAAATTCAAAATGGCCGCCATTTTTGGGGAGGGCAAAATTTTTTGAAAATTGCAAAGACTGCATTCCTTAGATACCCTGTGGGTCGAAAATTTCGACGAAATCGCTCTATCTCGCACGGTTTAGGAGATATGAGCACCTTTGCCTTTTTCAGTACTCAAAATAGCCAATTACTCATTTGTTTAATTAATTACTCAATCATCTATGAAGCAATTACTCCCAAAAGCAATCCCATACAAGCTATTAACCCAATGAACCTCCATACCAAATTTCAGAAAACTAGGCTTAATAGCATTCCTTAAAATATCTGGAAACCAAAGAGATACTCAAAAGTAGCAAAGTAGCTATTACTCAGTTAGCTATAGAGCTATCACCACCAAAAGCAATCCCATAAAGCTATTAACCCAATAAACCTGCATGCCAAATTTGGTAAAGATAGGATAAGAACTGTTGCCTAAAATGTCTGGAAACCAAGTGGGACGCCGGACGGCGGAAAAAGCAAAAATAATGTGTCCACCCCCCAGTGGGTGGACATAATAAGTGCCTAGATATCCTAAAGTTACTTGTGTGTTAGTTACACCAAGACATTTGAGAAAAGATTAATAAGTTTCATATTTTATCTACAATTGTGAAGATATAAATAACTTTCTTCTTTGCAACATTTTGTAAATTATAACAAATCCACAAAACCTATTATAATAATTGAACATGCTGCTCTATAGTATTACTGAATAAATTCACAACCATTTGTGTTCTAGAACTTCAATTCCCCAGTTGTAATACTATTTTTTTTTCAATATTCTAAGCTGAAAAGTGAAGAAATATATAACCAAACAATGTCAGACATTTAAGTCTCGAAAAAGCAGAAGTTTGCTTGTGTCCTTTAACGTATTTTTGCATGATCACTAGAACTGTAAACAAGTATTCAGATTTCAGACTGAATAAATACATAAACTACTAGGATATTAAATGTATGACATACATTTTACCATGCAGTTAGTAGTTAGTATTGTAATACAATTCATATGACCACATTATCCCTATTATTTGACACATTAACTTGTCCTGAGGGGCAAAATTTAAAACGGAAAGAGCTGAATCTACAGCACAAGTTAATTTACATGAGAAATCTATGGGGAAAAATGTTGTGGAAAAATTAAAATTCATCTCTTTGTCCAGATTTAAAAGGTTCACATTTGTCTTGATAAGCAATTATCATGCGATCTATTTTTGCATCTTAATCTATTTTTAAGCAAAGCTGGTGTCACAACAGTGGTATTTCATAGCACGCTACATCAGCCAATAATTTTAAGCAAGGTGCAAGAATCAACATGTTTATTAATACCCATCTTGATTAACAGTAAATAATGAGGGACAAACCCAGAAAGACAAATGGGCCATCATTTTTTTTTCTATTTTAAAAGCAAATTTATATAAAATTGGAATTTCAGAGTACATGCAGTTACCTAAAACAACGAGTCTTGGTCAACTGTCTCATCCTGGAAACATCATTATTATTATAAACATTATCATTATTTATATTTTGACCAGGCATAACCTGGGAACATGTTCATTTACTTTTTTCACTCTTAAAATATTCTCATACAAACAACACAAAACAAACCTACCTCATTTTAAAATCAATGAAACAATAGCTTGTTTCTACATTTCTTCTAGATCTTTGAAGTAAGCAGCACGTACCCTTCATAATATTTGGCACTGTTATTGAAAATTTCTAACATAAGAAATAAACTAGATCCAAAAAAGGTAGTTGGAAAAAAAATCATTGCTTTTGATGGTGGTTGGGAAAAACTGCTAGAGCTATTTAGAACAGAATAGAGACAAGTAATAAATATGTAAATTTAGTGAATAAAGTGCACAAAGTAAATTTAAACGCAAAAGGAGTTTCTGCTATTTTAGCTAATGAACTTGGATAGTGAAATTAATTCCTAGTAAACTTTTAACTGTGTGTTAATATCTCAACTAGAAACTGGCCACTGGCAAAGTTAATTCTGGTGAATTTCTCAAAAATGAAGAACTAGTGAAATTTTCTTCTAGCTGAAATATCTGCTTGAAGAGTATATATTGATATTAAATGACAAGGGTAATAAATATTACTGCAATAGAATATTATGACTTTTGAGGAGACATTTTTGTAATTTAACACAATTACAAGTATTTTTCTTAGAGTTGTGGTAGTAATATTTTACTTTATGTAGCTATGAAGCATTAGGTATAGGTAATTTTGTTATTTTAGATATTTTTTACATTTAATAAGGAGTTGAATGACCATCACTGAGTGGTTGTAAAATGCCTTTTAAATCACAAAAATCTATTTCACATTTATTTATTTTTACACTTTCATTCACTATAGCTTCTTAGTGGGAAATTATGGATTATCCTCACTTGACAAAACTGCCTGCACTGTCCTGTCCTTCCAGTCCCCTCTTCATGTTACTCATGTCATACGCACTCAGTAAGTTTCTCCTCCTCTTGGAACCCTGAATGTATACATGAGGGAAGGAAACATGAATCTGTCAAAGTTTAAACTAAAAATATGTACTTACAACACTAGGAAACATATACTTCTAAGTTCTTACGAGGTCTGAATAGGGACCCTGAATTCATGATACAAAGAAACATTAAATGTTTAAATGGGAACTGATTATTACTGAATTGAAACCCTGAGTACACAACAAAAGGAAGCAATCATGTATCATTTCCTTCCATTCCATTTTAAAGTAAAACCCTGTGAATGCAGCACAATGAAAAATTCATGTGTTTCTTCACCTATATCTATAAATAACTTGGTTAAAACAAGATACTGAGTCATATTTGTCTGCCAAATATTTATTTTTCACACAATATACTTTATTTATACACATACCTGACATACTATTTACAAACTTACTGTTTACATCATTATTATCATATTTGTCATAATGGAACTAAAAAGTAAGTTTATATTAAAATAGGAATACCTACATTTTGTTTGGTTATTGCAAAATGAATACCCAGGGATGACATTCACCCTTAATAACACTCCTCTTTTATAGAACTCACTTTAAAGAGTCCAGAGCTTCCACTGCCACTGCCCAAGGATTCCTCTGACATGTGAGATGACCAGAACTTGTTGATAGCTGGAGTGGAGCCATCGCTATTGGTGGAATGACTGTCTACATCCGAGTCCATGTCATACACTGCACCTCTGCCTGAAGACATTGCAATGCAGTGTTACTATTTACACATCGCTGTGTATATATGTGCAAACAATGTCAAATCCCGACAACATTATGCAAATCAGTGATAATTCAATGATATCATCTATAAACCAATGTCATTGCAGGGCTACTACCAATTAGGGATGAATCAATAGCACAGTTGTACTGGCCTCAAGACTATTTAACTGGAGTACTGAAACAAAATTGTAATAAATGGCATTTCAATTGTCAGCATATAAAATAGTGGGACAACTTAAAATATTAGAAATGGACAATCAAATTACGACCTACTGACCTAGTATCATAATTTTTG
This sequence comes from Sabellastarte sp. h YS-2021, assembly GCA_964017235.1. Classification (NCBI taxonomy): domain Eukaryota; kingdom Metazoa; phylum Annelida; class Polychaeta; order Sabellida; family Sabellidae; genus Sabellastarte; species Sabellastarte sp. h YS-2021. The sequence goes on along the minus strand of OZ024927.1, from coordinate 55,300,136 downwards.
TTGATTTTGTAGCCTTTATAAAAATTTTTTGATGAACAGTTTTGTTTTCAGTAACACTACAGTGGTTTTGCACTGGTGGAATTCTGATACAGAAAATTTACAACTAAACCAACTCTGCTCTCCAGGGTGTCTGGGAAAAACGACATAAAGTGAAAGGAGTTAGTTACTTTCAATATTTAGTTCAGCTCTTCACTCTATTTCTAAGTTAATTGAAAATGAACAAGTTAATACAAAGGATTGCCAATCTGTCCTTACTACTTGGATATTTTTTTAAAAAATATGGCAAGTTGCTGACAAGAAAATCTTGAGAAAAACTGTGTGACAAAACAACACATTGAACTTCCCAGTAATTTTTGTTCAGCAATAACCAAATTATAACTTACTGGTCATTGAGATTACAACCATGATGGTATCATGGCACAGTGAAATCACAGTCACTCTAGGAATGATTGCTTTCTGGTGAACAAGAAAAATCAAATGCATTTGCTGTGGGGTCCTTTACCAAGGTAACCAGGATTTATGATCAAATCAAGACCTTTTAAACATGGTGAAGCTAGTATAGATGAGGTTCCACAAATCAGAAGTTATTCACCAAGATTTTAGCTGCATTTTACAGCTAGTCCTTTGGTAATGCATCCAAGTTTTAATTTTGTTATTCACTACTGTAAGAATTGTAAGTATTACCAACACACGAAGTTAAGAATAAATACAATGTGGCTAAAACATTCAAAATTCCCTTTGTAGAATTGTTTTTAGACTTGATAAAACAAGCCATGTTACTTCCTATCTACAAAAATAGCATCAGAGATGCCCGTACCCCACAGTCTAGGGAAATATTTTCAACACCATGAGATACAGAAGTACTGTATCAGTATAAACTTTAGGATACTTTCAGAGCACTGTCAGTTATATAAAGGTCCAAATAATGTTTAAAAGAAAGATCATGCATATAAAGATGAAGTATTAAAACAAGATAATTCAATAACAAGATGACAGCATTAATCAGCAAACTAAAATTCAACCCTCTTTATCTACATCTGCATGGCCAAATTATGGTTTAGATGGTTTGAATATTACCATGCATATAGAAGTGGTAATACATTTAATGAATGCTTATGTGTGGTGTTGGAGCAAAATCTGTGGCTCACTTGATGAAATTCTATCTCTTACAATGGGAAGTTATGAAAGTAAAATTCTTAATAAATTCTAATATGACTTTAACAGTGCTTAATCTGCATCAAAAGAGAGACCCAAAGGTGCAACAAGATTTTATAGGTCAAGGTCACTAGGACAAGGTCAAAGGTCAAATTAAGGTGACACCATGATAATACACACCTACAGCCCCTAACCAATGTCCCTACCAAGTATCAACTTCCTCAACCCTACGGTTTCCAAGATATAGCCCGGACAAGATTTTATAGGTCAAGGTCACTACGCCAAGGTCAAAGGTCAAATCAAGGTCAGACCATGACGTTGCACAACTATATCCCCTAACCAATGTCCCTACCAAGTATCAACTTCCTACACCTTACGGTTTCCGAGATATAGCCCAGACAAGATTTTTAAACTCAAGGTCACTATGGCAAGGTCAAAGGTCAAATCCTGGTCAGACCATGACGTTGCACACCTACACACCCTAACCAATGTCCCTACCAAGTACCAACTTCCTACACCTTACGGTTTCCGAGATATAGCCCGGACAACATTTTATAGGTCAAGGTCACTATGGCAAGGTCAAAGGTCAAATCAAGGTCAGACCATGACATTGCACACCTACACCCCCTAACCAATATCCCTACCAAGTATCAACTTCCTACACCTTACGGTTTCTGAGATATAGCCCGGACAAGATTTTATAGGTCAAGGCCACTACGGCAAGGTCAAAGGTCAAATCAAGGTCAGACCATGATACTGCACACCTACACCCCCTAGCAAATGTCCCTACCAAATATCAACTTCCTACACCTTACGGTTTCCGAGATATAGCCCGAACAAGATTTTATAGGTCAAGGCCACTATGGCAAGGTCAAAGGTCAAATCAAGGTCAGACCATGACGTTGCACACCTACACCCCCTAACCAATATCCCTACAGAGTATTAACTTCCTACACCTTACGGTTTCTGAGATATAGCCTGGACAAGATTTTATAGGTCAAGGTCACTACGGCAAGGTCAAAGGTCAAATCAAGGTCAGACCATGACGTTGCACACCTACACCCCCTAACCAATGTCCCTACCAAATATCAACTTCCTATACCTTACAGTTTCCGAGATATAGCCTGGACAAGAATTTATAGGTCAAGGTCAGGTCACTACGGCAAGGTCAAATCAAGGTCAGACCATGACGTTGCACAACTACACCCCGTAACCAATGTCCCTACCAAGTATCAACTTCCTACACCTTACGGTTTCCGAGATATAGCCCGGACAAGATTTTATAGGTCAAGGTCACTACGGCAAGGTCAAAGGTCAAATCAAGGTCAGACCATGACGTTGCACAACTACACCCCCTAACCAATGTCCCTACCAAGTATCAACTTCCTACACCTTACGGTTTCCGAGATACAGCCTGGACAAGATTTTCAAACTCAAGGTCACTACGGCAAGGTCAAAGGTCAAATCAAGGTCAGACCATGACGTTGCACAACTACACCCCCTAACCAATGTCCCTACCAAGTATCAACTTCCTACACCTTACGGTTTCCGAGATACACCCCGGACAAGATTTTCAAACTCAAGGTCACTACGGCAAGGTCAAAGGTCAAATCAAGGTCAGACCATGACGTTGCACACCTACACCCCCTAACCAATGTCCCTACCAAGTACCAACTTCCTACACCTTACGGTTTCTGAGATACAGCCCGGACAAACTATTTCCTGCCGCCCGCCCAGCCGCCCGCCCGCCCGGATGCCCGCCCGCCCATCCGGACACCATGAGTGAAAACAATACCCCGACAGCCCTTAAGGGCTGTGGGGTAAAAACTACATTGGCTCCCCATTTCATTCTGTATCCTGTTCAAATATAATCTTATTACATTCAAGGCTATCAAATTCTCTCAACCCACATACTTATCATCCTTAATCACATCCAGTACACTCACTCGTGGAAATTTGCTTTCTCTTTTTTCCGTACATCCCAAGAAGGCGATTTTTTAGGCAAGGTTTTGCAATGGCTTCTCCCACTGAATGGAACAGACTCCGACAATCGGTCCGATCACAGAACACAATAAAAGGGTTTCAAAGCCAGTTAAAGACCTACTTTGTTTGGATCTTGACCCGGCATGTCCCTAGACTTTCCCTTTTTTGCCTCAAGCACATTAGAGGATGTTGTGTTAATTTTGCGCTATATAAATGTTTCTATTTTATTCTATTCTATTACAATGAATGTTTTGAAATAAACAAATTTTTAAACATTTAATTTTTCTGCAGATGTTTTTCATCATCTTTCTTTGGAATCTCCCATATATCAGCAAGCTGCTACAAACTTTCTGGTTACGACAGATTTATTTATCTATTTGGGTTTTGACATCGCTTTCAACACTGTACAGGTCGTCTCATGACAGGTAGTTTTATGGGCCGAGGAAACAAGTACATACTGTTGGTCAAGGTTCCGTACTCTAAACTGCCGACTATCTGTAAGTAACTACCAGTTTTCCTACATAGGGTTCGGGGTTTAACTGCCGATCTCAGAGGTGGGAGGCAAGTGTGTCACCACTGTGCCGCTGTGGCCTCCTTTCTGATTACTACAGATAAGATTTAAACCAAAAGCTGCAGAAATTGGAGAAAAGTTTCCAGTTTTACAGGGTTTATCTGGTCATAACTTATTTACCATATTTCTAATAATTACCTCGGAGTCTCCCGTCTGACTGTGATGCAGAATTACTGTTTGTTTTCTTTAAGATGGACTCTGGTTCTTTCTGTGAGCTTTTCTTTGTAGCTGGTGGTTGTCTGGTGGCTGGCTGCTGGTTTTTATTCAATGGCATGCCATTGCGGTCTGATGTGGAATCTTTCAGTGCAGTTTTACTTTGAGATTTCTTGGCAGGTAGGAACCAGTCGATGCAAGCCAAACTAGGTACAGATGGGCTTTTTAATCTGCAACAAAAATAACTATTCACAATATTGTGGACCAAAGCTTATAATCCACCTCAAATCTAGCCAAATCTGTATCTTGTTTCCAGTGTAAGCAATGGTTTTGCTTCAACATAAAAAGACCACAAATTGCAAATTTAATAAGAAAACTAGAAATAGGCCGCCCTGTTGATAGTAGATGCGAATAGAAACAGGATAGCATAGAAGAACACACATTATCATGTGTAATGTCCACCCATGAACCTTTTGCCCAAATTGTACAGTAGTCTTACAAGACCCTGTTTCATTTGTAAAATATATCAATGATGCTTAAATATTTGTTAGTGTAGATGTAAATTATTTCAGCTTCATGCCTTTTTGCATTGGTTGGGTTGAAAATTTTGACGAAATCACTCTATCTTGCACGGTTAAGAAGATAGAAGCAAATTCCTGTTTTTCTATTTTTGGCAAAAATTTGAAAATTCAAAATGGCCGCCATTTTTGGGAAAAGGAAATTTTTTTGAAAATTGCCAAGAGTACATTTCTTAGATACCCTGTGGGTCGAAAATTTCAACGAAATAACTCTATTTTGCACGGTTAAGGCCAGTTTGTGTTTTTCCATTTTGGGCAAAAATTCGAAAATTCAAAATGGCTGCCATTTTTGGGGAGGGGAAAATTTTTTGAAAATTGCAAAGATTACATTCCTTAGATACCCTGTGGGTTGAAAATTTCGACGAAATCGCTCTATCTCGCATGGTTAAGGAGATAGAAGCAAATTTGTGTTTTGCCATTTTTGGCAAAAATTCGAAAATTCAAAATGGCCGCCATTTTAGGGGAGGGAAAATTTTTTTTAAAATTGCCAAGAATACAATGCTCAAATACCTGTGGGTCGAAAATTTTGACGAAATCGCTCTATCTCGCACGGTTAAGGAGATAGAAGGAAATTTGTGTTTTTCCATTTTTGGCAAAACTTCGAAAATTCAAAATGGCCACCATTTTTGGGGAGGGGAAAATTTTTAGAAAATTGCAAATAATGCATTCCTTAGATACCCTGTGGGTCGAAAATTTCGACGAAATCGCTCTATCTTGCACGGTTAAGGAGATAGAAGCAAATTTGTGTTTTGCCATTTTTGGCAAAAATTCGAAAATTCAAAATGGCCGCCATTTTTGGGGAGGGGAAAATTTTTGGAAAATTTGCATTCCTTAGATACCCTGTGGGTCGAAAATTTCGACGAAATCGCTCTATCTCGCACGGTTAAGGAGATAGAAGCAAATTAGTGTTTTGCCATTTTTGGCAAAAATTCGAAAATTCAAAATGGCGGCCATTTTTGGGGAGGGGAAAATTTTTTTAAAATTAGCAAGAGTACAATGCTCAGATACCCTGTGGGTCGAAAATTTCGACGAAATCGCTCTATCTGGCACGGTTAAGGAGATAGAAGCAAATTTGTGTTTTGCCATTTTTGGCAAAAATTCGAAAATTCAAAATGGCCGCCATTTTTGGGGAGGGGAAAATTTTTTGAAAATTGCAAAGATTGCATTCCTTAGATACCCTGTGGGTCGAAAATTTCGACAAAATCGCTCTATGTCGCACGGTTAAGGAGATAGAAGCAAATTTGTGTTTTGCCATTTTTGGCAAAAATTCGAAAATTCAAAATGGCCGCCATTTTTGGGGAGGGGAAAATTTTTTGAAAATTGCAAAGATTGCATTCCTTAGATACCCTGTGGGTCGAAAATTTTGACGAAATCGCTCTATCTCGCACGGTTAAGGAGATAGAAGTAAATTTGTGTTTTGCCATTTTTGGCAAAAATTCGAAAATTCAAAATGGCCGCCATTTTTGGGGAGGGGAAAATTTTTTGAAAATTGCAAATATTACATTCCTTAGATACCCTGTGGGTCGAAAATTTCGGAAAATTTTTGGAAAATTGCAGATTGCATTCCTTAGATACCCTGTGGGTCGAAAATTTCGCCGAAATCGCTCTATCTCGCACGGTTAAGGAGATAGAAGCAAATTTGTGTTTTGCCATTTTTGGCAAAAATTCGAAAATTCAAAATGGCCGCCATTTTTGGGGAGGGGAAAATTTTTGGAAAATTGCAAAGATTGCATTCCTTAGATACCCTGTGGGTCGAAAATTTCGACGAAATCGCTCTATCTCGCACGGTTAAGGAGATAGAAGCAAATTAGTGTTTTGCCATTTTTGGCAAAAATTCGAAAATTCAAAATGGCGGCCATTTTTGGGGAGGGGAAAATTTTTTAAAAATTACCAAGAGTACAATGCTCAGATACCCTGTGGGTCGAAAATTTTGACGAAATCGCTCTATCTGGCACGGTTAAGGAGATAGAAGCAAATTTGTGTTTTGTCATTTTTGGCAAAAATTCGAAAATTCAAAACGGCCGCCATTTTTGGGGAGGGGAAAATTTTTGGAAAATTGCAGATTGCATTCCTTAAATACCCTGTGGGTCGAAAATTTCGACGAAATCGCTCTATCTCACACGGTTAAGGAGATAGAAGCAAATTTGTGTTTTGCCATTTTTGGCAAAAATTCGAAAATTCAAAATGGCCGTCATTTTTGGGGAGGGGAAAATTTTTTGAAAATTGCAAAGATTGCATTCCTTAGATACCCTGTGGTTCGAAAATTTTGACGAAATCACTCTATCTCGCACGGTTAAGGAGATAGAAGCAAATTAGTGTTTTGCCATTTTTGGCAAAAATTCTAAAATTCAAAATGGCCGCCATTTTTGGGGAGGGGAAATTTTTTTAAAAATTACCAAGAGTACAATGCTCAGATACCCTGTGGGTCGAAAATTTTGACGAAATCGCTCTATCTGGCACGGTTAAGGAGATAGAAGCAAATTTGTGTTTTTCCATTTTTGGCAAAAATTCGAAAATTCAAAACGGCTGCCATTTTTGGGGAGGGGAAAATTTTTTGAAAATTGCAGATTGCATTCCTTAAATGCCCTGTAGGTCAAAAATTTCGACGAAATCGCTCTATCTCACACGGTTAAGGAGATAGAAGCAAATTTGTGTTTTGCCATTTTTGGCAAAAATTCGAAAATTCAAAATGGCCGCCATTTTTGGGGAGGGGAAAATTTTTGGAAAATTGCAAAGATTGCATTCCTTAGATACCCTGTGGGTCGAAAATTTCGCCGAAATCGCTCTATCTCGCACGGTTAAGGAGATAGAAGCAAATTTGTGTTTTGCCATTTTTGGCAAAAATTCGAAAATTCAAAATGGCCGCCATTTTTGGGGAGGGGAAAATTTTTGGAAAATTGCAAAGATTGCATTCCTTAGATACCCTGTGGGTCGAAAATTTCGACGAAATCGCTCTATCTCGCACGGTTAAGGAGATAGAAGCAAATTAGTGTTTTGCCATTTTTGGCAAAAATTCGAAAATTCAAAATGGCGGCCATTTTTGGGGAGGGGAAAATTTTTTAAAAATTACCAAGAGTACAATGCTCAGATACCCTGTGGGTCGAAAATTTTGACGAAATCGCTCTATCTGGCACGGTTAAGGAGATAGAAGCAAATTTGTGTTTTGTCATTTTTGGCAAAAATTCGAAAATTCAAAACGGCCGCCATTTTTGGGGAGGGGAAAATTTTTGGAAAATTGCAGATTGCATTCCTTAAATACCCTGTGGGTCGAAAATTTCGACGAAATCGCTCTATCTCACACGGTTAAGGAGATAGAAGCAAATTTGTGTTTTGCCATTTTTGGCAAAAATTCGAAAATTCAAAATGGCCGTCATTTTTGGGGAGGGGAAAATTTTTTGAAAATTGCAAAGATTGCATTCCTTAGATACCCTGTGGTTCGAAAATTTTGACGAAATCACTCTATCTCGCACGGTTAAGGAGATAGAAGCAAATTAGTGTTTTGCCATTTTTGGCAAAAATTCTAAAATTCAAAATGGCCGCCATTTTTGGGGAGGGGAAATTTTTTTAAAAATTACCAAGAGTACAATGCTCAGATACCCTGTGGGTCGAAAATTTTGACGAAATCGCTCTATCTGGCACGGTTAAGGAGATAGAAGCAAATTTGTGTTTTTCCATTTTTGGCAAAAATTCGAAAATTCAAAACGGCTGCCATTTTTGGGGAGGGGAAAATTTTTTGAAAATTGCAGATTGCATTCCTTAAATGCCCTGTAGGTCAAAAATTTCGACGAAATCGCTCTATCTCACACGGTTAAGGAGATAGAAGCAAATTTGTGTTTTGCCATTTTTGGCAAAAATTCGAAAATTCAAAATGGCCGCCATTTTTGGGGAGGGGAAAATTTTTGGAAAATTGCAAAGATTGCATTCCTTAGATACCCTGTGGGTCGAAAATTTCGACGAAATCGCTCTATCTCGCACGGTTAAGGAGATAGAAGCAAATTTGTGTTTTGCCATTTTTGGCAAAAATTCGAAAATTCAAAATGGCCGCCATTTTTGGGGAGGGGAAAATTTTTTGAAAATTGCAAAGATTGCATTCCTTAGATACCCTGTGGGTCGAAAATTTCGCCGAAATCGCTCTATCTCGCACGGTTAAGGAGATAGAAGCAAATTAGTGTTTTGCCATTTTTGGCAAAAATTCGAAAATTCAAAATGGCGGCCATTTTTGGGGAGGGGAAAATTTTTTAAAAATTACCAAGAGTACAATGCTCAGATACCCTGTGGGTCGAAAATTTTGACGAAATCGCTCTATCTGGCACGGTTAAGGAGATAGAAGCAAATTTGTGTTTTGTCATTTTTGGCAAAAATTCGAAAATTCAAAACGGCCGCCATTTTTGGGGAGGGGAAAATTTTTGGAAAATTGCAGATTGCATTCCTTAAATACCCTGTGGGTCGAAAATTTCGACGAAATCGCTCTATCTCACACGGTTAAGGAGATAGAAGCAAATTTGTGTTTTGCCATTTTTGGCAAAAATTCGAAAATTCAAAATGGCCGCCATTTTTGGGGAGGGGAAAATTTTTTGAAAATTGCAAAGATTGCATTCCTTAGATACCCTGTGGGTCGAAAATTTCGCCGAAATCGCTCTATCTCGCACGGTTAAGGAGATAGAAGCAAATTAGTGTTTTGCCATTTTTGGCAAAAATTCGAAAATTCAAAATGGCGGCCATTTTTGGGGAGGGGAAAATTTTTTAAAAATTACCAACAGTACAATGCTCAGATACCCTGTGGGTCGAAAATTTTGACGAAATCGCTCTATCTGGCACGGTTAAGGAGATAGAAGCAAATTTGTGTTTTGTCATTTTTGGCAAAAATTCGAAAATTCAAAACGGCCGCCATTTTTGGGGAGGGGAAAATTTTTGGAAAATTGCAGATTGCATTCCTTAAATACCCTGTGGGTCGAAAATTTCGACGAAATCGCTCTATCTCACACGGTTAAGGAGATAGAAGGAAATTTGTGTTTTTCCATTTTTGGCAAAACTTCGAAAATTCAAAATGGCCACCATTTTTGGGGAGGGGAAAATTTTTAGAAAATTGCAAATAATGCATTCCTTAGATACCCTGTGGGTCGAAAATTTCGACGAAATCGCTCTATCTTGCACGGTTAAGGAGATAGAAGCAAATTTGTGTTTTGCCATTTTTGGCAAAAATTCGAAAATTCAAAATGGCCGCCATTTTTGGGGAGGGGAAAATTTTTGGAAAATTAGCAAGAGTACAATGCTCAGATACCCTGTGGGTCGAAAATTTCGACGAAATCGCTCTATCTGGCACGGTTAAGGAGATAGAAGCAAATTTGTGTTTTGCCATTTTTGGCAAAAATTCGAAAATTCAAAATGGCCGCCATTTTTGGGGAGGGGAAAATTTTTTGAAAATTGCAAAGATTGCATTCCTTAGATACCCTGTGGGTCGAAAATTTCGACAAAATCGCTCTATGTCGCACGGTTAAGGAGATAGAAGCAAATTTGTGTTTTGCCATTTTTGGCAAAAATTCGAAAATTCAAAATGGCCGCCATTTTTGGGGAGGGGAAAATTTTTTGAAAATTGCAAAGATTGCATTCCTTAGATACCCTGTGGGTCGAAAATTTTGACGAAATCGCTCTATCTCGCACGGTTAAGGAGATAGAAGTAAATTTGTGTTTTGCCATTTTTGGCAAAAATTCGAAAATTCAAAATGGCCGCCATTTTTGGGGAGGGGAAAATTTTTTGAAAATTGCAAATATTACATTCCTTAGATACCCTGTGGGTCGAAAATTTCGGAAAATTTTTGGAAAATTGCAGATTGCATTCCTTAGATACCCTGTGGGTCGAAAATTTCGCCGAAATCGCTCTATCTCGCACGGTTAAGGAGATAGAAGCAAATTTGTGTTTTGCCATTTTTGGCAAAAATTCGAAAATTCAAAATGGCCGCCATTTTTGGGGAGGGGAAAATTTTTGGAAAATTGCAAAGATTGCATTCCTTAGATACCCTGTGGGTCGAAAATTTCGACGAAATCGCTCTATCTCGCACGGTTAAGGAGATAGAAGCAAATTAGTGTTTTGCCATTTTTGGCAAAAATTCGAAAATTCAAAATGGCGGCCATTTTTGGGGAGGGGAAAATTTTTTAAAAATTACCAAGAGTACAATGCTCAGATACCCTGTGGGTCGAAAATTTTGACGAAATCGCTCTATCTGGCACGGTTAAGGAGATAGAAGCAAATTTGTGTTTTGTCATTTTTGGCAAAAATTCGAAAATTCAAAACGGCCGCCATTTTTGGGGAGGGGAAAATTTTTGGAAAATTGCAGATTGCATTCCTTAAATACCCTGTGGGTCGAAAATTTCGACGAAATCGCTCTATCTCACACGGTTAAGGAGATAGAAGCAAATTTGTGTTTTGCCATTTTTGGCAAAAATTCGAAAATTCAAAATGGCCGTCATTTTTGGGGAGGGGAAAATTTTTTGAAAATTGCAAAGATTGCATTCCTTAGATACCCTGTGGTTCGAAAATTTTGACGAAATCACTCTATCTCGCACGGTTAAGGAGATAGAAGCAAATTAGTGTTTTGCCATTTTTGGCAAAAATTCTAAAATTCAAAATGGCCGCCATTTTTGGGGAGGGGAAATTTTTTTAAAAATTACCAAGAGTACAATGCTCAGATACCCTGTGGGTCGAAAATTTTGACGAAATCGCTCTATCTGGCACGGTTAAGGAGATAGAAGCAAATTTGTGTTTTTCCATTTTTGGCAAAAATTCGAAAATTCAAAACGGCTGCCATTTTTGGGGAGGGGAAAATTTTTTGAAAATTGCAGATTGCATTCCTTAAATGCCCTGTAGGTCAAAAATTTCGACGAAATCGCTCTATCTCACACGGTTAAGGAGATAGAAGCAAATTTGTGTTTTGCCATTTTTGGCAAAAATTCGAAAATTCAAAATGGCCGCCATTTTTGGGGAGGGGAAAATTTTTGGAAAATTGCAAAGATTGCATTCCTTAGATACCCTGTGGGTCGAAAATTTCGCCGAAATCGCTCTATCTCGCACGGTTAAGGAGATAGAAGCAAATTTGTGTTTTGCCATTTTTGGCAAAAATTCGAAAATTCAAAATGGCCGCCATTTTTGGGGAGGGGAAAATTTTTGGAAAATTGCAAAGATTGCATTCCTTAGATACCCTGTGGGTCGAAAATTTCGACGAAATCGCTCTATCTCGCACGGTTAAGGAGATAGAAGCAAATTAGTGTTTTGCCATTTTTGGCAAAAATTCGAAAATTCAAAATGGCGGCCATTTTTGGGGAGGGGAAAATTTTTTAAAAATTACCAAGAGTACAATGCTCAGATACCCTGTGGGTCGAAAATTTTGACGAAATCGCTCTATCTGGCACGGTTAAGGAGATAGAAGCAAATTTGTGTTTTGTCATTTTTGGCAAAAATTCGAAAATTCAAAACGGCCGCCATTTTTGGGGAGGGGAAAATTTTTGGAAAATTGCAGATTGCATTCCTTAAATACCCTGTGGGTCGAAAATTTCGACGAAATCGCTCTATCTCACACGGTTAAGGAGATAGAAGCAAATTTGTGTTTTGCCATTTTTGGCAAAAATTCGAAAATTCAAAATGGCCGTCATTTTTGGGGAGGGGAAAATTTTTTGAAAATTGCAAAGATTGCATTCCTTAGATACCCTGTGGTTCGAAAATTTTGACGAAATCACTCTATCTCGCACGGTTAAGGAGATAGAAGCAAATTAGTGTTTTGCCATTTTTGGCAAAAATTCTAAAATTCAAAATGGCCGCCATTTTTGGGGAGGGGAAATTTTTTTAAAAATTACCAAGAGTACAATGCTCAGATACCCTGTGGGTCGAAAATTTTGACGAAATCGCTCTATCTGGCACGGTTAAGGAGATAGAAGCAAATTTGTGTTTTTCCATTTTTGGCAAAAATTCGAAAATTCAAAACGGCTGCCATTTTTGGGGAGGGGAAAATTTTTTGAAAATTGCAGATTGCATTCCTTAAATGCCCTGTAGGTCAAAAATTTCGACGAAATCGCTCTATCTCACACGGTTAAGGAGATAGAAGCAAATTTGTGTTTTGCCATTTTTGGCAAAAATTCGAAAATTCAAAATGGCCGCCATTTTTGGGGAGGGGAAAATTTTTGGAAAATTGCAAAGATTGCATTCCTTAGATACCCTGTGGGTCGAAAATTTCGACGAAATCGCTCTATCTCGCACGGTTAAGGAGATAGAAGCAAATTTGTGTTTTGCCATTTTTGGCAAAAATTCGAAAATTCAAAATGGCCGCCATTTTTGGGGAGGGGAAAATTTTTTGAAAATTGCAAAGATTGCATTCCTTAGATACCCTGTGGGTCGAAAATTTCGCCGAAATCGCTCTATCTCGCACGGTTAAGGAGATAGAAGCAAATTAGTGTTTTGCCATTTTTGGCAAAAATTCGAAAATTCAAAATGGCGGCCATTTTTGGGGAGGGGAAAATTTTTTAAAAATTACCAAGAGTACAATGCTCAGATACCCTGTGGGTCGAAAATTTTGACGAAATCGCTCTATCTGGCACGGTTAAGGAGATAGAAGCAAATTTGTGTTTTGTCATTTTTGGCAAAAATTCGAAAATTCAAAACGGCCGCCATTTTTGGGGAGGGGAAAATTTTTGGAAAATTGCAGATTGCATTCCTTAAATACCCTGTGGGTCGAAAATTTCGACGAAATCGCTCTATCTCACACGGTTAAGGAGATAGAAGCAAATTTGTGTTTTGCCATTTTTGGCAAAAATTCGAAAATTCAAAATGGCCGCCATTTTTGGGGAGGGGAAAATTTTTTGAAAATTGCAAAGATTGCATTCCTTAGATACCCTGTGGGTCGAAAATTTCGACGAAATCGCTCTATCTCGCACGGTTAAGGAGATAGAAGCAAATTTGTGTTTTGCCATTTTTGGCAAAAATTCGAAAATTCAAAATGGCCGCCATTTTTGGGGAGGGAAAAATTTGGACATAATTAAATTTTTATAAGTTAATACCCTATCCAATGGACAACTGCTTTACTGGTCGGCGCGATCGGTCCTGCCAAATGACAGAAAAAGTCATCCTGTATAAACTACCGGCAGGACCGGTCACGGAGTGTACATTCGCCAGGTGTCGCCTCGTGCATACTTCTTGTCTAGACAGGATGACGTCATCGCGTCTTTTTCGTTGTCTAAACCTATTAGACCACTAGTACGCTGATAGCGGGGCCGGTTGGGAGGGCCTTGCCTGTCCATTGGATAGGGTATTAACTTATAAAAATGTAATTTACTTATTAAATTTGCAATTTTATTGCATTGATACATCCTATCCAATGGACAATTGCTGAATAACTACCGCTTGGCAGGCGGGTAAGCTACTAGGACTTGAGTGAACTCATAAACAAACAAATAATTTACAGACCTGGGGCCGGTTTCATGAAAGGACTTAAGTCTGGTCTCAGGCTCAAATCTGAGACTTTGGGCTCAAATGTTGTAAATATTTTGCTGAGTCTGTGGACTCAGACTCAAAGCATTTCACAAACAGGCTCAACTTGAGATTTGGCTCAGTCATGGGCTCAATTTTGAGCCCACCAAGGAGGTGTCTCAAATTTTGAGTCCAAAGTTTGTCATCCAAACACTTGTGTATAAAGCAATATAATTTGCATGAAAATGAATTTGTTGAATCTTGAAATATTATATTTTTATTTTGCTTACTAATTACATCTACATATTCAATATTCATAATAAGAAAAGTCAATTGAATTGACATGCTTTTTTGATCGTTGTCAAGTGAATAGTTACAAGAGGGGACTCAAAGCTTGACTCGGTCTCAGTTGAGTCTCAAACAATTGGCTTGTTACCAATAATATTATATCAATTTTTTTTCATGTGTTATCAGCGTTAATACAATTTAAATCGATATTGACCATGAAATAAATGCACTTGCATAAAAAACAAACCAAGGAAGTGTCTTAAATGAAATTTAAAAGTTGAGACTATGACTTGAGACCAGTCTCAGCTGATCCACCTTTTGTGAAATCCATTTGAGCTAAAAACTCAGCCGAGACAAAAGTCTCAAATTTGAGACCCAGACTCAGCCCAAAACTGGTCTCAAACTGAGACTTTTTATGAAACCGGCCCCTGGGTTACCTAGAGAGCCCATAAGGTCAAGGTCTGATACTAGAATCCGGTTAACCGGGAGTATACAGACACCACCCCCACCCCCTTTTTGTCATACCTGCTCTGAGGTTAGGGAAGAGGGGTGTGAGTTCAGTCCCAAGAAATAAACCTCCCAAAGGAAGCATGTCACAGTTTGTTTTTTTGTTGTTTTTTTTTATTGGTTGATTTATACTTATCTAAGTATCAGTATATACAATATGTACATATTTACAATTCAATGTCTCCTCATTATTGGGCCTGCTGGTGGATCTGCTGAGCAGCCACTACTGGCCCTAGATGGAAAAGCTCTGAATCAGCCCAAGCCACATCCTTCAGATAGAATTGAGTGAAGGTGTTATGTGATTTCCAGTGGCAGGCTGATAATATTTGGTCTAAGGAGATTCCAGACTGGAATGCCTTAGAGGCAGCAAAGGCTCTTACATCATGGGCTTTAACCTGATATAAAGTGAGGGCCTGCTGGTCAGAGAGCTCATAGCATAGGATCACAGTCTGTTTGATCCATGAGGAGACAGTAGCAGGAGAGATGTCCTTGTCGAAGCCTTTCTTGAAGGAGACAAAGACCAACTCTTTGTTCTGCCTGAGGTCTGAGGTCCTGTCCAAGTAGTAACGCAGGGCTCTAACTGGACATAATGACTTGTCACCTTTGAGTGACTTATCCAGAGTCGGGGCCAGGGCTGGAATCACCACTGGGCCCACACTATCTGGTCCCTCTTTGGCCAGCTGATTCTTGGATAGAAAGCTGGGAGAGGGGTATAAACTTTGGGCCAGTCTGCTTGGTGTCTGATATTTTTGTGTAACCAAGCATGGATCTCACTCCTGCGTTTACCTGAACCCAGGGCCAATAGGAACACAGTCTTGAAGGTCAAATGCTTTAAGGAGGCCCCTCCTGCCCTTGGGTCTGTCTCTGTGGAAACTATCCAAGAGGCGAGTGAGATTCTCATCTGTGCTGATATTAGTGGGAGAGTTTCCCAGTTTATCAGCTATGGCTGATCTGTAGCCATCAATGGTGCCTGGCTGTAACTTCCTGTCCTGAAACAAGAATAGGAGGAAGTCAGCAATTGCCTTCAAAGGTGGTGCCCTGACGTCCACCTGATTAGAGAGGCACCACTTTGTAAAAATGGTCCACTTTGCCTCATACACTGATCTGCTTGATCTTCTTTGAGGAGCCTCAATTCGTGCTGCCACTGCCTCAGAGAAACTCTGCTTCTTGATTGCTGTGGCTCTAGGAGCCAGGCATGGAGGTTGAGATTTGACAGATTTTTGTGTAGGATCTGGTTGAATGGTTGACTTACCAGATTGGGCAGGCTGGGCAGGCACAGGGGGATCTGACTGGACATGGCTACCAGATCCCAAAACCAAGGCATGTTTGGCCACCCTGGTGCAATCAGTATTATCCTGCTGCACGGGTAGTCTAACAGCTTCTCCACCACTTTGCCCAAGATGGCCGCCAGTGGGAAGGTGTATGGGTCCAGTCCGTCCCATGACAAGCTGAGAGCATCCACTGCCCATGCTTGGGGGTCTGGGACTGGAGAGACAAACTGTGGGAGCTTGTTGTTGAATCTGGTGGCAAATAGGTCCACTTGGTACCTGTGCCACCGGTTGCATATTGCTTGGAAGACCTCTGGAATGAGGGACCATTCTGTTTGAATGGTCTGGCCCAGTCTGGATAGCTTGTCTGCTATCACGTTTAGACGGCCAGGGATGTGTCGAGCTTTGAGAAGTTACTGCGTTCCTGGTACACCAGGTCAATATTCTCCACAGTAGGGCACACAAGGGGCCCGACTTCATTCCCCCTTCCTTGTTTATGTAAGCAACCACTGTAGTGTTGTCTGTAGCTATGAGGACTATGTTGTTGGTACAGAGGGCCTGAAACTCTTTTAAGGCCAGAAAGACTGCCTTTAACTCTAGGTAGTTTATGTGCAGTTTGCTTTCTGGGAGCGGCCAGTTTCCCCTTGCTATGTGCTCGTTTAAGTGAGCGCCCCACCCTTCTTTTGATGCGTCTGTAAAGATTTGCAGAGCATGTTTTAGAGGGTGTAATGGTTGACCTGTAATAACATTGCTTTCCTCCAGCCACCATACTAGATGTGGGTGGAGTGATTTTGGAATGGGGATGGTCTTTTCCATTGTCTCTGGTACCCTCCAGTTAATTTTGAGATGCCGCTGTATGGGTCTCATGTGTAAGTGGCCTAAGTGCACTTGTTTTTCTGTGGCAGTCAGTAACCCGATTAAGGACATTAGTTTCCGGACTGGGCACACTGGACTGGACATGATTTCCAGTATCTTTGTCTGTAAGGCCTGCCAACGTTCTGGTGTGGGTCTGACCCTGCCCTCTTTCAAGTCGAACTGGAAACCTACAAAATTGAAAACTTGTTTGGGTTCCAGCTCTGACTTTTCTTCGTTCACTAGCCAGCCCAATTCTCGACAGAGCGCTACCAAGGTCCGTGTGTGCTGGAGACAAGTTTGGTGGGATCTGGCTCTGACCAACCAGTCGTCTAGTTACTGGTGGGTCCTTATACCCTGTTTCATTGCTAGTAGTTTGACCTCCTTGGGCACTACTGTAAACTCCATAGGGGCTGTGGAGAGGCCAAAGGGTAGTGCTTTGAATTGATAGGTCTTGCCCTGGATATGAAAACACATGTACTTCCTGGACTGGTTGTTTATTGGTATGTGGAAGTATGCGTCCTTGAAATCTATGGAGGTTACCCACTCCCCTGTCTGGAGGGAGGTCCTTATTGTCTCTGGGGTCCATTTTGAATGACTGTTTTCAAAAAGGTGTTGAGTTTGCTGAGATCCAAGATAGGTCTCCACCGGTTGTTGGGTTTGGGTACCAAAAATAGCCGGTTGTAAAACCCCAGGGATTGTGGATTTTGAACTAACTCTACAGCATTTTTGTCCAACAGCTGATGCAATGCCTCCAATAGGTAGCTGTTCCTGTGGGGATTTACATAGCAGTTTGTTATTGTGGGAGTTCTTGTCAGATTTGGCCGGAACCAGAAGGGAAGTATCTAACCTTCTCTGAGGACTGCTAGTACTTTGGGGCTGACACCTAGGGCTGCCCATTTTTCCCAAAACTGGTGTAATCTGGCCCCTACAGGCAGATTTGGTACAACAGGTGGGACATTTGTGACATTTTGTACAGAACTCAATTGATTTACATAGGAAACACCTTTCACAGATTTTATTGACCTTTGATGCTCGGGATTTACACCTTCCTTTTGTGGCAACCCTCCTGCAAAAGGAACATGATTTGCAACATGATAAAATACAGGTAAATGAGTTCTTGTCTTTAAATTTCCAGTCACCGAATGACAGTCCCTTCCGGCTACAGATACACTGTTCAAAATCTCTTCTACACCAGTCACAAAACAATTTACTTGGCCGGTAACACAGACAGGAGGTACTTCCCCGGCCACAAACTGAGCACAGTAATTGTCACTTATACTGCTTCTGTGTCTTGGCCGGTCGCTGGGAAAACGAAGATGTAGCCTTGTCCAGGTGAGATCTCTGACCACATCTTCTACTGCCAAGCTGTTTCCAAGCTGGGAAACCCTGTTTCCGGTCCGGTTCCTGTTGTTGCCTTGGAGGCTGGGAATAAGGGTGGAAGCGTTGAGGTTTTCTTTGTGAAGGGCCAGAAGTATGCTTATCTTCATGGTGGCGTATTTTTTCCTCAGCTTTGGCAATAATGTGGTCAGGAAACAGTGCCCTAAGGTGAAGTGGGGCAGTTCTGAGAGACGTTAAAGTGTCCTGCTTTATTCCAGCTTTAATGTACTCCAGGTAACTATCTTGTCGTGCAAATGTCAAATTAGCCAAATTCACAAACACTCCCTCTGATAAATCTTGCATGGTGCGAGCCATAGCCTGTGTAATGCTGCGGTTGAAAGTCACTAGAAAGTCCAACTCATCAGCAGCTTGGCTAACCTTGGTGGCTGATTTCCCTTTGCACGTAACACTTTGAATAATCTTAAGTTGTGAAGCCATGTTGTCCTGCACTCTGGTGAGACACCGGCTAAAAGCTGCAGCCTGATTACACATGTAGGACTGGTCACGTGCAGCTCGTTCCCACTTTCTTAGATTTTCTTGTGATACGGGTCTGGAGGCAGGAGCTGAAGGTAGGGATCTGTTGGCTATTCTTGGGAAGGTACTGTTCATCCTAGCCGGTTCATTAGTCCAAGTATGAACTTTGGAACGAGAAAAGTCCTTCTTTTCACAGTGCATCCCGTACCACTTCAATGTCTTTGGAGGCTTGACGAACTGATCCCTAGCTAAACCTGCAGTCTCAGATGTACGAGACGGGTAGCCCTCCTGCACGGTTATGTTGAGTTTCTCCATCTTTTTACATAGCCATTCGTCCACAGGGACTTTAACTGACACTTTCCCGGTATGAGAACTCTTGGAGCCGGTAAACGGGTTGTCATCCTGTGAACTTGATGAGGAGTCAAACTCAGGAATGTCATTCCAGGCCATAAATGACCTAACACCTCGCAGAGTTTCCCTGTAAGTCTGTTCAGCAGTGAGTTCTTGGTCCACATCTAACAGTTCCTCACGATCTCGACTGGTAGATTCCAAGTCAGAGACCTCCCCTTCATCAACTAAGCTGGAAGCCCGGTCACTGAACTGGTCTGACTCTGCTGCCGGTTCCTCAACAGGGACTACAGAACCGGGATGAGATGTAGAACTCTGCTTGGCTGTAGTAGATGGCTGAGCAGCAGGACCTGGGGGCTGAACCTCGGGTCTGTAGACTACTGCAGGTAGATCAGCTTCCTGACCGGTGGTGTATGTCACAGGTGCAGCACCGGGAGCCTCAACAGGCCGGGTGGCTAGCACAGCACCGGGAACCTAAACAGGTTGGGTGGCTCTATCAACATCCGTCTCTGCACCGGTAGACTGCTTCTCACCGGTAACACCGGTAGGCTGTTGAACTGGTGGGATAAAAGGCCTGTCAGTCACCACCACGTCTGATTTCTTGACCAGTTCCACCGGTACTTGAAAACTCTTGGCCAGGAAAATAGCTTCTAGTCGGGCAAAACGTTCTGACCACTTGTCGTCCATAGATTTCAGGTCAGCTTGAAAGTCTACAGAAGTTTTGCTGGCTTTCTTCTTGGTGGGGGATTTGTAAGAGGACTTCTTGGCTTTCTTACTGGGAGTTTCGCCTCGATCACTAGTCTCACCCCTGCTCTCTACCTTTCCCAACACAGTGACGTGAGCAGGATTAACAGCCTGAGAGGGAGAGCTTATCTTCTTCTGGAGCTCTTTTCGTGTCCTGTAAGTAGGAGTGGCCAGCTGCTTCTTCTGATCTTCAGAAAGGTTATCACAGATCTGGCAAGGTTTCTTCTCTACACAAGGGTCTTGGCCAATGCCCTTCTCACGGCATCGTGCACATTTAGAGTGAGCA
This sequence comes from Sabellastarte sp. h YS-2021, assembly GCA_964017235.1. NCBI lineage: Eukaryota > Metazoa > Annelida > Polychaeta > Sabellida > Sabellidae > Sabellastarte > Sabellastarte sp. h YS-2021. The sequence continues at coordinate 55,280,095 of OZ024927.1, read as the reverse complement.
TCAAAAGGTGCCATAATGTGGCCACACGAACCCTACTTCTGTCCAGGGGACGCCATAACTACTCCAGAAACAATCAAAGTTCTTTATAAATGAAAATAAAATGAAAGTTTGAAGTTGTCTTAAAAATACTTCACGTTGAAACACTCTCTGCAAAACACGTCTGTACACTCCACTCGCCAAACGAAAAAGACACGATGACGTCATCCTGTCTAGACAGGAAGTATGCACAAGGCGACACCTGGCGAATATACACTCCGTGACCGGTCCTGCCGGTAGTTTATACAGGATGACGTTTTCTGTCATTTGGTGGGACCGGTCGCGCCGACCAGTAAAGCAGTTGTCCATTGGATAGGATGTATTAACGCAATAAAAACATGGATTATTTTAGATACTTTGAAGTCATAATCACAATCCCAGTGTCAAGTTTTTGCCTTCCTTTAAACATAGCAATATGACACTTTCAAATATTTATAATCATAAAATGATTTTGTTTCTTTATGCTATTTCTTTGACTTAATATACAAGACATGTAATTTGTCAACACTAAAAAAAGAGAACTCGAAACAGCACTGAGTCCAATACCCAATTTATTATATTAATCCTTGTAAATGGAGGAATAAATACCCATAAGAAACTGAATTCTTCTTAGGATAAGACCCATAATATAATCGATTCTTGTCTCAAGTTACTATTCACAAAAATTTCATCAGAAATAAGACTTTACATAGAACTCTAAAACAGTATTAATAAATAAAAGTCTTGTCAGTCAATCATGTTTAGCTCCAAAAAAGTATAAAGCTCGTGTCAATTTGACATACTAAGAAAGAATGTAATTTAAGCACAAGATTCTCAGTAATATCTTTTAGAAAGCCTGTTAAGGCTCACCTCTTAAACTTAGATTCCCCTCCTAATATTTTTCCTCCTTCACACCTACAACCCTTGATTATTGACCTAGAACAATCCTCAATCATCCCTTTTGCCCATTCGTTTCTTAGTTAGGTGCAATGAGTTCTCCCTTGTGGTGAAGATATTGTGCCTTCAAACCAGTAAAGTTGTTAGATTACATAAGATTCTTCAGCCTACCTGATCTCACACTGATTGATGACATCCAGAGATTCTAGCTGCTGTATTGTGGCCTTGACCTGATCTACATAGAAAGGGTCAGGACCTGGAGTTCCATCTGGCCAGGTGGAGCAGCCTCCTGCCTCCAGTAGAACACCCAGTAGCAAATTTTTCTGCAGAAATGCACAGAAAATACCAGGTGAATGGAAACGTGGAATTGGCCAATGTTTAAGTCCCCGTTGTGGTACATTTTTTTCAAATTTATGCAACATTTTTAGGAAACTGACACACAAGAACATCCCAAATGTTTTACTTTTTTAAAAAAAAATAGAACATTCATTTTAAGGGGGGGGGGGGGGGGGGGGGGAGTATTTATGTACTACATTTCAGTTAACTCAGCTTTACCAGTGCAAGAAATGGCCACCTCAACATAACATTCCCTTCTGCTAGATATGACTCTGTTGATAAAAACAAGTTGAGCTGAAACGAGAGGTCATTTGTGTACTTGGGTATAACTTGGCTGTTATTTTTTTTTAAGTTTTCTTTTTATCATACAAATATCCAAAATTGTAATTTTCAAAGTTGCAGGAAACAATGTATTTTAACAGAACAGGAATTCTACTTATTTGAGATCTACTTAAATGGGTTTGACTGTATTAACCAAATTTTAGATATTAAAACAAGAACTTTTTTCATGACCATTCTTCAACAAAAACTTTAGTTCTCATTACAGCCCTGTAAGTGTAAACAATAAGTTCAAAAACCACTGAACAATCTGAAATATTGACATGGTTTAAAAAAATCCTACTTCCTATTTTATTCAACACTGACGCCTGGGGCCATATGCACAGAAGGGATCAAGTGCAAGCTGAGCTAAAAATGGATCAGGATTAAATTTGTATTCATACAAAAGTTAATTTGATTTTTGGCTCATCAACTTTTGACTTCACTTTGATCCATCCATTAAAAAAATTAATTTTCGATCAAGGATGGTTGAATCCTCAGCAAAAATCAGCTCAGCTACTCTTTTTTAACTTTTAATCTGACTTTAGGCTCACTTTGATTCTTCCTTTTGAATATGACCCCAGGTTCAAACTAGAACTACGCATCGGAGAACCGATGCAAATCTGTATCCACCGGAAAGACAACTCACAAAAGCCAGTGAACCATCGTCTGACCTTGAAGGAGGGGCCAAAGGTCAAATTTGACAACATCAGAAGATTCCTAGCCCATGACTTCCTATAAGTTGGTTTCACATTGCAAACCTCTAGGACCAATAATAAGCGAGTTATAAGCACTTTTAAGTTTGGCTGTCCTCAGTTGACCTTGAAGGAGGGGTCCAAGGTCAAATCTTACCACATCAAAAGATTCAAGCCCATGATTTCCAATAAGTTGGTTTCACATTGCAAACCTCTAGGATTAATAATAAGCGAGTTATAAGCACTTTTAAGCTTGGCTGTACTTGTTGAAGGAGGGGCCCAAGGTCAATCCAACACATCAGAAGATTCCTAGCCCATGATTTTCTATAAGTTGGTTTCATATTGAAAACCTGTAGGACCAATAATAAGCGAGTTATAAGCACTTTTAAGTTTGGGTGTCCTCATTTGACCTTGAAGGAGGGGTCCAAGGTCCAATCTGACCACAGAATCAGAAGATTCGCAGTCCATGATTTCCCATAGGTTGGTTTCACATTGCATACCTCTAGGACCAATAATAAGGGGGATATAGGCACTTTTAAAGTCCGCTATGTGGGGTACTTTGGCACTGCATGGATGACCTTGAACCAAGAGCTTCAAGGTCAAATGTCTGCAAGGTTACAGAGGACATGTATATCTGTTATACAAATCACCTATGAAGAGATTCAACCTTCTACCTATGAGAAACAGCCAGTAGAAAAATGCAGATAATTTTCAAGAAATGCCCGCGGCGGCCATCTTGTTTTTCAGAATAAGGCTAATTTCAGTCCCAGAGAAGCTTACCCCCTAATGAAGATATCCTGCAAATTTGGTGAACCTAGCTGGTGTAGTTTTCCTCTGAGAGCGTTAACGCCAAAAATCTTTAGCGTAGCAAACGCTAAAGCAAAGTATCTACCGAATGCCTCCGGTGGATACAATAAAACCCAGATCTATAGATTCTTGTCCTGTTCACTTATCAGGTCAATATGCTATAACAACTAATCACTTACCATTCCCACCACCAACATGAACCACCTAGCTTCTGGCTCTGTATAACCAGGCAGTACAGGATCCACCTGCTTGTGACAGCATCGGGTGGGGAAGATTTCCCTCCATAGGATCACCTGACCTAGCTGTTCCTCACTGCACAGGGTCAGCAGGCAGTAGTGTTGGAGGTACAGGTGAGTGTCCTGCAGGTCCTCTTTGTGTAAGTGACTGCACAGCAGGTATCCCTAAGCATTATGTATGCAGTTCTTAGGGTAGCAATCATAAACATGTGGATCAATAATTCAGTATTGAATAATTAGAATAGCTTACTAAATTTCAATAATAAAAGTCTTTATCTTAATACTATTTATAATACCCACAGCACAGTGTTTTCCAAAATATTGTTGTATTTTATAACTACTCTTTTTCTGATCATGAATATTCACATATTGGATTACTTTTTCGGAGATTTTTGATTGAACTTGATCATTTGTACAACTATCTGGTCTTAAGTTTATGATCTTTTTGAAATATCTTCTGTATTTATTGGTTAATAAAACACTAGTAGCTGTTAAGTGGTGTATTTTACAGTGTCACACAATCTTTCAATGTCAATCAATAAAGATAGACAATTAAAGTTTGATATCAATATGGAAATTATATTTCAATCCCTATACTAGCAGTTTTATTGGTGCTATTCACTGGAGCAAATCAAAACTGTTTCATGGGGCTTCAGAAGTTCAGACAAAAAGTCTCATATTTTAGTGACATTGTACTCTGGTGACATATTTGTGAATGACCTATAAGAATAGTGGGTGATGAGTGATGACATGTTTTTTTTTAAATATAGTTCAAGATACCTCTTCACATTTAAATTACAAGTGAAATTTGGTCAATAAATTCATGTTTCCAATAAATACGGAAGCAACATTGACTTCAGTGCTTATGCTGGTGTAACTTACATTCTGTTATGTAATAAAATTCATGTTAAATTTCAGAAAAAAAAAGGTACAAATTCAAAAGCCCTTGTTTATAACTGTGATATTACGATTTGGGAAATATGACATACTTGAACATTATGAAGGTGATATGTACTATTAGTTTTATTTTTAATCAGATTTGGATAGAAAATACATCGAAGTGGGTTTTCTAGTTCTCTCAAATAGTTTCAAAAGAGCGATTTTTAAAGGGAACTTGCCAATTACAGTTGAATGTTGATAAGTTGAATCTCAAGGGATAACAAAAATGATTATACTTTACCAGATCAAATTCAATATAAAGGCCTTTCTTAGAACTTCATATATGGTTATGTTAGGAGAGAAATTCTCTTCAAAATAGTTCTACTTAAACAAGTGGACTACAATGTATATTATTTTGTTATAGAATCAAGTCAAACAATTGTTTTAATACCTTGCATACATCATGGGGACTGCACATCTAATATAAAATATTTATAAAAGCAATAATCAATAATTAAGCTGAGCAAAATCTTTACAAACAACTTGAAACAAGAGATTACTAATTTTGAGTTTGAGAAGATAAAATAATTGAGTGGCAGGCAAGAGTGTAACTAGTACATTAATATTGCATTTTCAGTGTGAATAAATAGAGTAGAACTTTATGGCAAGAAAAATAGACCCCGGTATTGGTTTACAAAAGAAAAGTTGTGACACAAACCTTATAAAATATACAGGAGCCAGTTATTGTGTACATTCTTCTGAGGTCATAGTAATCTTCTGACTGTAAAAAAAAACCCAGCAAATATAATTAACATTACTTGGCATATAACAAATAGAAACAATCTCTAACAAGGTCATCTATTTGTTCAAGTCAAGACAGTGAAAAGAATGAACAAACAAGCCTGTAAAATGTCCAGTACTAGAAGTTATTAACATGACACTGGAGATTACAAACACAAGCATGTAATAGGACCAGCACTAAAGAATCCAACAAAATAACCGGGAGGACACTCTTTGAAATGGAGAGTTGCTTCAAGCATTGGAGATCATGTTAAGATAACAAGAAGTATTTGCCAACACTATAATGTAATTTATGGGGCTCTTCATATTTTCTAAACACCTACTTTGAGTGATATTCACTAGTGCTGAAGCAGAGAGGTATGTGTCAGTTGTGATAATTAATGGGGCTTTTGACAATATACCACATTAATTAGTGGTTGCCAAGTATGTCAGTCACACAAGCCTGATGACAAAAGCAACCTTAAAGTCTGTAAGTAACAGGATTTTTCTCACATTTAAAGCTATTTACATGCTCATGGCAATTGATAAACTTACTATTATTTAATAGAGTTTCACTGTTGAAAACAGAATAATTTTAAAAAGTAAAAGAACAGTACTACAGCTGGTATGCTGCTGAAAATATGAGATAATTTATTGCTGGTGAAGTTTACATATAAATCAAAGTGTCAAAAGCTTTGTATTGGAATGTGTTTGGTCATGTCAACAGCTGTCAATAAGTACCATAATAGGGCAATTATAACAAGTCTACTAGGATATCAGAATGCTCATTTATAACAAAACTGATTCTGCAACATTTCAAAGCAAATGCTTTTTTCTAATCAATTGATTTTCCTAATTAAGCTGTGCCAACAAAGTTGTTTAGTAATATCATATCACTCATAAGTTTATAACTGAATTTTTTATCTGATAATTTCTAGGTTTGAATAAAGGAGGAACTGGAGGTTACAAACGGTTTGTGTGTTTGTGACAAACAGTATGCACAGCTGTTATATTACTAGAATTATATGCACTTGAATATTCTTTAAACACTACCTACACACTTTTCAGAATTACCAAGGCTAATAAAATGACTCCAATGCTAATACTGCCTTAAATACATACCAAACAACCGATGTAATTGGCACACTGTCAAGGTAATGTGTAAATCTATTTACAATTTACATAAACACAGAATAGAGAATTTGTCTTTTAAGTTAAAATATGTCACTGAGACATATGATCCAAACGTTTTGTTACTTCTCTTCCATTATTCTGTTCAAAATAACCATACAGCACACCTGTACAGAAGTTTTCTTAACACTTATAATATTTCAGTCCAACTAAAAAAAAGTCAAATAATCATCAGATCTTTTCAAAACATGAAAAAGGCTTTGCAGAGATATTAGTTTGTACTTTAAAAATGTGTTAAAAGTGTTAAACATAGTTAAATTACTCATAAATGTGTACATTTGAAAAACTTGTTTCAGTGATAGAAAGCCGAAAGAACTGTCTTCATAATCATATCACAAATTATACAGTAAATTCTTCAACACAAATTACATTATCAAATCCATTGTTAACTTTTATAATAGAATGTTCCTAGGTATCTGCTGAGCAGGGTACATTTTGATCAGCATTTATTCATTTGCTTGTTTGTTTCTTTTGTCAGTGATAACACACTCAACTCCAACCTCTGAGGTCAGCGGTTCACACCCCAAGTCCTATGTGGGAAAGATGGTAGTTTCTTATCGACGGTTGGCAGTTTACAGTACAGAACCTAGATCAACTGAATGTACTGGTTTCCTCTGCCCATAAAACTACCCACTGTGATATGACCTATTCAGTGTTGAAAGCGATGTTAAAACCCCAAATAAATAATTAAATAAAATAAATGAATAAACTTTAAGTTTCTTTTGTCTGTTAACAGAACTGTGTGGCATAAAATAAGATAGGACTAGTAACAGTTTGAACTTTCACATTATTACAATGAAATGTGGAAAGGAGAATTTCTTTTCAAGGCAAATACAATGTAACACTCCATGGTGGATGTCAGTGTTCTCTAAATGTTTGTACAGCCATATGATGAAATAAAGTCTGAAGATTGTACTAAATTTTAAACTCAAGTACCTTTTTTCAGAGTTTACTCTTTCACAGCGCAATTTTTAGCATAAGAAACGACTTTGTTTTTATCATTTTCTTTTAGAAGGCACATGAAAAGTATCAATCAAAAATAGACTTCTCTATTGCACTCCAAACAGTTCATTGCTCTATTCTTTGATAAATGCATGAGTATGGTAACTATGTCTTGTTTTGGACTTAAAATCTACATAAATCATCCACTCACCATATCTGCAAAGTCAGCAGCTTCTAATTCGCTTAGGCAATTACTGACTATAACCTGTAAGATAGAGGAACAAATTCAATATAACTTTTTGCTAGAACACATATACCATAAATGACCTATTTAGCACACAGTGCGCTAAGGAAAGACTATTTTTGTTCAATATTTGGTGGAAAAAAAATCCCCTTTTAGCGCACCCATCATGAAACACTTTCCGGGATGAAGTATAGGTCAATCCGGTAAGAATAACGGTGTTTCGACATTTAGAATCTACTAAAAATACCCACTTCCTGTAAATTTGGCGGTAGATAAAAACAAACTCGAAAGTCACGACAAAAATGTCAATTTATTAAGTAAAAGTACCTACAATATATAAAAAATATGTGGATATTGTGCACTGTCACCGAACATAGAAATCTCAGTTTACTCTGGTAGGTTCGGGCATGAAGATTCTTCAATGCAGGGATATAGCTACCCTACACTCTTTTCTGAAAATCTTCAGGTCAACACTCTTTAATGTCTCCGAAAATTAACAGGTTCAAATATTAGTATTGAAAATCATTACTGTATTTTAATTCTATCCAGTTTTATCTCTGCACTTAATCTCTACTCAAAAGCATCATTTGAAAACAGATTCCAATAATCAATGTCTTCGGATGAAGAATGTTTGTTGTGTCCAAACTTACTGTAGAACATCTATTATGTCCAAACTTCTAGCATTTCAGTATTTGATTTCTTTTGAAGACATAATATATTCTTTCATAAAATGTTCCTTCTATTGTATAAAGCTTCTACTGAGAAAACAAAATAATACTCTCAATATAAATGGACCAAAGAGGCCCAGTTTACCATATCCATATATGCAGATGATGAACAGTCAACATCTTCATCTGGGCGACAGTTTTTGAACTGTCTTCACCCAATTAAACATGATTGGTAGTTGAGTGGATGAAGCAAAGCAATGCGAGCATCACTCACTCAATATTCTCCACTATAAACAACAGAACATGCAAGCATCTACTCATTTTAAGCTTTACTTAAGGATACAATTTAAATCCAAAACCTCACAGGTAAGAGTGTTACCCACTACATCACTACATGCCCCATTTTGGTCCTGCAACAAAAAGATAAAACCTTCTACTTAATATTTAAACTAAAGAATTAAGATACCTTAGTTTCCTCAGGTAGAGTGATCCCCCTGACAGCTGGTAGGAGTTGGTAGAAAGGTTCTAACATCAACTCCATGCGCTTGTGCCCATTCTGGAACATCTGTTCTCGTAGAAGCACCTTTTGAAACAGTAGCGAGTAGAAGTGGTTTAGGTGGGAATGATTCTTGGGATTTGTGAAAGCACTGAAAATAAAATATACACTGCATGTTACCCATACGCCAAAAATCATCCATTTATGTTTATGTCAAGAGGAAATGTTAACCCCATTTTTTTAACAGACAAAAATATCATATTTTTTTACATTTTTGGGGTGATAAATTGATGGTCTAATATCAGAGTCACTTTGGCACTGAATTTCACAATCTGTTAAAAATTTCATATTCCACAACTTAATGCGTTTTAATTTATAAATTAAAAGTTTAAAATATCAGAGATGCCCACACCCCACAGCCATACCCCACAGCCTGGGGGAAAATTTTTTAACACCATAAGTTATAGAAGTAGTGAAAAAGTACAAAGACCGGGATACTTTCAGCGCAGTGTCACTTCTATAAAGGTCCAAATAACGTTTAAGTAGAGAAAATAACATCTAAGTAAAAGAAACTGTATGTAAAGATAAAGTACTAAAACAAGACAATTCAATAGCAAGATGACAGCATTAATCAGTAAACTAAAAAATATGATGCTATAAAATTTATTAATTGGAGAATAGTTGTCAATGGAAATAGCATAATTTTGTAAAAGTGCATATAATAATCAGTTCCAGCAATCCATATATCTTTGTCATAAGAGAAAGATGTCTCAAATATGGCAGGTGAACACACTTTGGCAGAGCAAAAAGGTCACACCATGATGCACACATACATTTGCATACACCCCCCAACCAATGTCCCTACCAAGTGTCAACCTTCTACACCTCATAAAATCCAAGAAATAGTCCAGACAAGATTTTAAAACTCATCTTCACTATGACAATGAGTGACAATTTTATATAGCCCAGACAAGATTTCATAGTCAAGGTCACTACGGCAAGGTCAAAGGTCAAATCAAGGTCAAACTATGACGGACACCTACACCCCCTGACCAATGTCCCTACCAAGTATCAACTTCCTACACCTTGCGGTTTCCGAAATATAGCCCAGACATGATTTTATAGGTCAAGGTAACTACGGCAAGGTTAAAGGTCAAATCAAGGTCACACCATGATGTTGCACAGCTACACCCCCTAACCAATGTCCCTACCATGTATCAACTTCCTACATCTTACGGTTTCCAAGATATAGGCCAGACAAGATTTTATAGGTCAAGGTCACTACGGCAAGGTCAAAGGTCAAATCAAGGTCACACCATAACATTGCACACCTCCACCTCCTAACCAATGTCCTTACCCAGTATCAACTTCCTACACCTTACGGTGTCTGAGATATAGCCCGGTAAGATTTTCAAACTCAAGGTCACTATGGCAAGGTCAAAAGTGAAATCAAGGTCATACCATGACGTTGCACACCTCCACCTCCTAACCAATGTCCCTACCCACTATCAACTTCCTACACCTTACGGTTTCTCAGACACAGCCCGGACAAACTTTTCCCCCCACCCGCCCGCTCCCCCATCCGGACACCATGGGTGAAAAGAATACTTAAGGGCTGTGGGGTAAAAAAGAATTTTCCCTTTTTTATGGATAAAATGATACAACTACAGTGCACTCTCTATAATAAAACCCAAAGCAAGTTGGACTTAAGGATAAGTAGATCAACTTCAGGAATTCCTGTCTGGAACCAAATCCTGTGGATACTGGCACTTTTAGTTGTACAGATCTTATTGTACATTCAATTTGAGCTTTTCTGTTACAATATCAACAATCTCTTAATATACCAACCTATGGAGAGATCCAAACAAGACTTTAACTAAGCGCACTATGTCACCTAGTAATTTGTTCAAATGACATAAGGACACTCTGAAAATACAAAAGCAAATAGTTCTATTCAATTAACATATCACAGATCTTCACATCTTTATATTTACACCACATGTCTGAGTTTTGTTCAAAACATAAAAAATTAAAAACAATAAAGATTTGTAGAATGTGAAATTGAGGGTATTCTGGTATACAAAACAAGAAATTTAAGGGAACATAAGAAAAGATAATTATTCTTTAGAATGATTAAACAAAATATCCAGATATTTTCAGATATTTAATACAGAAAATTATTGAAGCAACTAGTTGCTGACTCACCATTTTAAGATTTTATTTTAAAAAAGCCATAGTTACAGGAAGTGATTATTTACAGTACATATTAAATTCTGAAAGTTTAGAAATTTCAAATTATATTAACAGATTAATATCTAATTCATCCTGGAAGGGTATTTTGTCATACTGAATATTACTGATCAATGAAATTTACGTTAATGATGAATTCTGTCCCTATCATCAGTTGACAAAAAGATAATCAATCAACCTAGACAATTGTGGCAGTAATCAGCACATGAAAAAGCTTCACTACTTTTTACAAAATGTAAGAATCACTGAATAAGTTACACAAACATAATGGTGTTAGTTTTATTATTTAAATCTACTGACCTATCAGCTGGAAGACATAAGACTAGAAGTTCTCTATTTTCTTTGAAGTAACCCGTATGTACCAACTTCTGATTTATTGTGACAGAAGTACTAATGGAAAAAATAAAAATATCAGGAAAAACTTAACAGATTAAAAATATTTTCCATCATGTAATTTTTCAAAAGGTATTGCTGACAATTTGAACCAAACAAAATACTAAATTGATACATGCAACTTAATGTGATAGAATCATGTAAACTTACAAGAATAGTAAAACAGTATCATACTTGTGATACCAGCAAGCAGCATGAAGTAACTAGAATTTTTTCCTTAATTACCATAATCAATCCAAAATAGGCTTTTGGAGACTGAGATATTGATGTCAGTGAGATAATTTTATAAAGTCAGCTTTGCTTGATGTAATTTTAGTTTATCTTTACTTATATATTTGTTGTTTTACATTATGCCTGGTACCTTTGTATCAGTTATATTGTGACTGGTACTTAAAACTACTGAGGAAGTCACCAAACACAGTAAGTTGATCAATGTTGTGTACTGTAAACCACCAGCCAAAAGGCAAAGAAATACAAGCTTTTCCACTTCAGGTCAGGCAGATCTCAGAATTGGGAGTTAAGTGTGTCACTACTACACCAACTTGGCATGTATATCTTATATTTATGGAAAGCACTTACTTTTTGGCAGTATTATTGGTGACATCAAGTAACATTTGACACAGTGTGCTGAACAACCCTCTAATTTCTATAAATTTCTGCTCATTATCAGGGAACCGATAGAGTACATCCTCCTGCAGACCAAACATAAAAACATACAAAATGTTAAATTTGCCCCAGTATATGAAATTATGAAAATTGTCTCTGGCAGATATTGTGCTTTAGGAATGAAAATCCAGTGTGGTAAAATATTGTGTTGTACAAGAGAAAACTGAAATTGGAATAAACTTGGTCCATTGACAATGTAAAGAGATATCACAGGCTCTGAAATATTGCACAATTATAAAAGTAAAAATTGAAATTGTAGCATATTTTGATAATGACATGTTCTCACAAGACAGTACAAACTGTCAAAGTAAGACCTGGGTGAATATGAACCACAAAGACAAATAGCAGTGAAAACAATAGGAAAATTACCTGAGTGACACATACTTATCTTTACATATACAATCTCAAAATATACTTCACAAGGGTTATTTTTCATTTAAATTATTCACCATTTTGTTAGAATAATAAGTAAACCTAGAACTGCTTCAATTTGACACAGTGCATGCCCGGATGGGACAAGGTATCATCAAACTTATAGAGAATTCAGCCATTTTAAAATCACACATTTTCGACTTCTGCCAAAATTCAAGATGGTGGCTGGAATTCGAAAAATGAAAAACTTTCCAGAGGTTATATCTAACCAAAATTCAAGATGACAGCCGGAATTCAGAAAATTATAAATTTTTCAACGCATTATATCTAAGGTCTCTAGTACCAAACTGGTTCAATATTTCCTCAAAATCGCTCTGTCTCTAATGATTTTAAGCTAATTGACATTTTCAATTTATGCCTGAACACTACTAGAGCTGCAGTGGAAGACCAAGGCCACAAAAAAACTGGTTTTCAGGCATTATCCATGTAGAAATATCCCAAACTTGGCCTTTACAAGGCCACCATTGGTCTTTCAGGGGAAAGGCCAAGTCCACAAAGGATGTGCATGCTTATAGGGGACAATATATAAGATATATATCAGCTATAAAATTATTTTGATGTGAATCCTGGGCCAAAATATTAAGAGATACCCCAAATAGATATTCTTCAAGTGGAAGGCCAGGTCCACAAAAAAAGGCTCTGAGGTCTACAGCCTGGGACACAAGAAGTACACATTTGCATAAATAATGCAAAATATGCTGTAATCTAAATCTGCATATATTTATAACATTTTGTGGCTATGTATTTACTAATATATTTTTCGAAAAATTGTCACTTGCATATGTATGTGTAACATGTATACATAACATATGTATGGATATACATACCTTTCCCTGCATCCTCTCTGAGGAACAGTCGAGTGACAGGTACATGAGACAATGAGGAATGCCCTTTAACGAGACATGTGGCAATGTCAATCTCTCTCCACTCACCACACGCACCAGATCCTGGTTTATCACATTCTTCTTCTTGACTAGGATTTGTTTGGGAGAAGTCTGAATTGCTATTTTTTGTAGAGTTAGTTTAATCTGTAAATAAAACCAGACTTATGTCGCTCGCTTTATTGCAAGCCGAAGGTGTATCCCCGAACATAGCAAACATGTAGAAGCAATAATAAAAGACATAGAGGATTCCTGAAGGAGGGGTCCAAGGTCAAATGTGACCACATCAAAAGATTCCCAACCCATGAATTCCTATAAGTTGGTTTCACATTGCAAACCTCTCTGATCAATAATAAGTGAGTTATATGCACTTTTAAGTTTGGCTATCCTCATTTGGCCTTGAAGTAGGGGTAAAGGTCAAATCTGACCACATCAGAAGATTCCCAGTCCATGATTTCTAATAAGTTGGTTTCACATTGCAAATGTCTAGGACCAATAATAAGTGAGTTATAAGCACTTTAAGCTTTGGATATTGTTCTTTGAACTAGAAGAAGGGGCCCAAGGTCAAATCTGACCACATCGGAAGATTCCTAGCCCATGATTTCCTATAGGTTGGTTTCATTGCAAACCTCTAGGACCGATAATAAGCGAGTTAAAAGCACTTTTAAATTTGGCTATCCTCATTTGACCTTGAAGGAGGGGCCCAAGGTCAAATCTGACCACATCAGTAGATTCCTAGCCCATGATTTCCTATTGGTTGATTTACCATCCCAAATGTCTAGGAACCAATAATATGTGAGTTATAAGCACTTTTAACTTTGGCTATCCTCATTTGACCTTGAAGGAGGGGCCCAAGGTCAATTGAACATCAGAAGATTCCTAGCCCATCATTTTTTAAACGTTGGTTTCCTATTGCAAACCTCTAGGACCAATAATAAGCGCGTTATAAACAATTTTGCAATAATTGTCAAATTACAACTGATTTACTCAACAGTGAGAACGTCAAATTAGCTATTACTCCGCTATGCAATGAGCTACAGGTCTTCAATTTTACTATGTTATAGCTAACCCCAAAGTAGCTGAATAACATATTTAAACAAAATTCTCTAAATGCAATAGTTTTCAAGTTACAAGTCAATTTGTTTTTAGGGTTTTGACTCCCCAGAGCATAATTTTGACTCCTAGCCTTAAAATAGCTATTACTTGCTTGATTTTGACCCCAGGCCTACAAAAAAGACAGGGTGGTGAGACGTCAAACCCACCAATTCATGCATTAAATATAAAATAAATTTGAAAGAAACTGTGCCCTACAGCTTGAACACAAGCAACAGTCAAAATTAGTCAAAATTTTTAATGTTTTTGACTCCCCAGAGCATACTTTTGACTCCTGGGCTACCAAAATAATAGGGTGGCCAGATCTCTGCCATAGCAAGCCACGTGCAAAGTTTAAAAGAAATCCCAAAAGAAATGTGGCTTGTAGGTTGAACACAAGAAAATCTCTGCGCACGATGACCGTGCCTGATCCATAGAATCCCCACTTTTGTGGATACAATAAAAAGACAGTTTTAGCAATATTGATTGATTGCAAAATAAAGTTACAGCTGCACTTAAGTCCCTACACTAGGTGCAATTAATTTTCACTGGTGTAAAATTAAATCATAACAAGAGCACCCAGAGAGTGCCTAACTCTGCTCAGGCATGTGATCATAAGTAAATGGGAAAATTTTCTTTTGGTATCCAGACTGTGATCCAGATCACTTTCCAAATTAAATGGGATATAAGTTGGCACAAGACCAATCTAATTTATTTTCAGGAAGATCCAACCAGTAGTAACTGCATAATCCAGCTAACAAACACACAGACAAATGGACAAACAGACAAGTTTACCGTATAGAACCTAGACCAACTGTATGGGCTGGTTTCCTCTGTCCTCCTGCTTACCCATCACAATATAACAAATAAGTTACTAGGCATGACCTAATACACTAAATACATAAAGTCTCTTAGAAAATGAATTAAAAACTCTAAATGTTAAAGCTTTTAAAAACAAGGCCAAAAGGTGTTTTGGTCCCCTAGAGCGAGCACAAAGCCATCAGAGACATGAGTAGTGCACTAGAATTTACGAAAGTCTGGTGACACAAAGAAATTCCAAGACAGAAACATCCCACAGCTGGTCTAGAACTCAGACAGTCACCCATCCAAGTACTAACGTAACCTATTGCTGTTTAACTTCAGTGAGCAGACAAATACTCATCATGCTGTGCCATATTCATGAAAGTCCGGAGACAAAAAAACAAGAGGAGAGTGCCCGTGAACGGGCACTGTGTCAGCTGACTGAGTGTTTTTTGATTTGTGAAGGTAATAATGAGAGGAAAGCATAATTATCAGGGAAAGTGCTGTACAGAAGTACAGTAAATGGTAATTGAACAGCATGTTCAAAAGAAATTCCGAACCTGACTGAAGAAAAGGACAAAAAAGTTGTGCCCTGCCAATGGTATTATGAAGGAAAGTAAGCGAGTTATAAGCACTTTTAAGTTTGGCTGTCCTTATTTGACCTTGAAGGAGGGGTCCAAAGGTCAAATCTGACCACACCAAAAGATTCCCAGCCCACAATTTCCTATAGGATGGTTTACCATCCCAAACCTCTAGAACCAATAATAAGCGAGTTATAGGCACTTTTAAGTTTTGCTATCTTTGTTTGACCTTGAAGGAGGGGTCCAAGGTCAAATCCGATCACACCAAATGATTCCCAGCCCATGATTTCCTGTAGGTTGGTTTACCATCCCAAATAGGACCGATAACAAGCGAGTTATAAGCAATTTTAAGTTTGGCTATCCTCAACTGACCTTGAAGGAGGGGTCCAAGGTCAAATCTGACCACACCAAAAGAAGCCCAGCCCATGATTTCCTATATGTTGGTTTACCATCCCAAACCTCTAAGACCAATAATAAGCGAGTTATAAGCACTTTAAGTTTGGCTATCCTCGTTTGACCTTGAAGGAGGGGTCAAAGGTCAAATCTGACCACACCAAAAGATTCCCAGCCCATGATTTCCTACAGGTTGGTTTACCATCCCAAACCTCTAGGACCAATAATAAGGGAGATATAAGCACTTTTCATGACTGACAAAGAAACACCTGTGGCGGCCATCTTGTTTTTCAAAATGAGGCCAAAAATATTCCCAGTCAAGATTTTATAATGAGGAACATATCCTGCGAATTTGAGATCTCTACCTATAATACCCTTTGCTCTAGAGGGCCAACAAAAGTCCTTGTTTAAAGTCGAATAAATGTCCCTGGCGGCCATCTTGTTTTTCAAAATGAGGCCAAAAATATTCCCAGGCAACATTTTATGGTTATTAATATATTCTGCAAACTTGAGATGGCTTGCTATAATATTTTTTACATTAGAGCAGTAATGGTGAAATCTCTCTACACACTGCGGCTATCCAGTGGATACAATGATTTACTCAATAGTGAGAACCTGAAAGTAGCTATTGCTCAGCTATGCCATGACATAGAGGTCATCAATTTCACTATGATATAACTGACCAAAAATTATGTGAATAACATATTTAAACAAAATACTCTAAATACTCTAAAAGTTACAACTGATTTACTCAACAGTGATAACCTCAAAGTAGCTATTACTCAGCTAAGCAATGAGCTACATGTCTGAATCTTTACTATATTATAGCTGACCCAAAAGTAGGTGAACAACATGTTTAAGCAAAATACTGTAAATGCAATAGTTTTCAAGTTACAACTGATTTACTCAATAGTGAGAACCTGAAAATAGCTATTGCTCAGCTATGCCATGAGCTATAGGTCTGCAATTTCACTATGTTATAGCTGACCCAAAAGTAGGTGAACAACATATTTTAACAAAATACTCCAAATGCAATATTTTTCAAGTTACAACTGATTTACTCAACAGTCAGTACCTGAAAATAGCTATTGCTCAGTTGTGCCACGAGCTACAGGTCTGTAATTTCACTATGTTATAGCTGACCCAAAAGTAGCTGAATAACATATTTACACAAATTTCTGTAAACGCAATAGTTTTCAAGTTATAAGTGATTTACTCAACAGTGATAACCTCAAAGTAGCTATTACTCAGCTATGCCATGAGCTACAGATCTGAAATTTTACTATGTTATAGCTGACCCCAAAATAGGTGAATAACATATGAAGCAAAATACTCTAAATGCAATAGTTTTCAAGTTATAAGTGATTTACTCAACAGTGATAACCTAAAAGTAGCTATTACTCAGCTATGCCATGAGCTACAGGTCTGAAATTTTACTATGTTATAGCTGACCCAAAAGTAGCTGAATAACACATTTATACGAAATTCTCTAAATGCAATAGTTTTCAAGTTACAAATGATTTTACTCAAGATGGTAGTTACTGAAAAGCCCAAAAGTAGCTATTACTCACTTAGCTATTGAGACAGACACCCAACTTACTCACCATGTTGTAGCTATGAAAAAAGTAGCTGAATAACATATTTTAACAAAATGCTCTAAATGCAACACTTTTCAAGTTATAAGTGATTTAGTGCATGATTTCATGAATTTTAATGCATTAAAAATTATTAAAAAAATTTATTAAAAAAAAAATAAGACAGATCCAGGTCTCATACTCACACAAGAGAATCTACCTCTGGCCTAGAACATATATGCAAGATATGAGAGAAATCCTGCAATAGTCACTGAGAAAATTGTGATAAAGTGTTGAAATTTTCACACTTTTGGTGGGGGTACCTACCTTGTAACGTCTCTAGCAAACAGACGAACAGACAGATTTGCATGCCTTGAACAATTTTTCATCCTCGATAGATAAGGTATCTTTTAAAACTAGATTGGGCCAACTCGGCGCCAACATATCCCCAGACAGGTCATCACTCACGCCACAGGTTTTGATCGGGAATTTTTTAAAACATAATTACCCATTATTATATGAACTTCAGCACATCAATCTACTCTGTTTATATCTCCCCAAGGAAGATGGTGTATCCCCAGACGCCGAATACATAACTCAAATTATATTTTCAATCTTCCTGCAATGATAACTCTAAACCTATTTTCAAAGTATTTAAATGATTGATGATTGAATGTCCATTCTAAAATAATAATCCCAAAAGAGCATATCTGTTTCTATATTTGTTGACAAATAAAATATTATTTTTAACTCAACTCATCATATTTTTCAATCTTCCTTCAAAGTATTTAAATGATTGATGATTCAATGTCCATTCTAAAATTCATAATCCCAAAAGCGCATATCTGTTTCTATATTTGTTCACAAATAAAATATTACTTAAAAAAAAATTATTTATATTATTATTTTATTATATTATTTTTAGAATTTGCAAATTGTTTTCAGTTATTCATTTCCTCTATACCTATATATGTGGTCCATATATATGCAACCTAAATATGTGACACAATCTCAGTTCTGACTCCCCTTTGTGTTATATGTAATGAAGCCCACCACCTCCCACCCCCACCCCTCTCCCCTTCTCCACACCTCTCTCACTATTACACAAGATCTGCAACCCCATTGAGTTCTTTGTTTCTCATCTGATATCATTAAATACCTTTGTTTATTTAGTGTCACTCAATATAGCTGGAGGTCCCAGAGGTGGGTGGGGGGAATCCGGGTGGGGGATGTGGGTTGAGCATAAATGGTAAACAAACAATCTATATAAAAGGGGTACTCAAATACAAAAAGAATTGAGAATTTTAAGTATGTGATTATCAACTGAAATGAGTTCATAACTGTAGGAGCTGTGCCAAAATTAACTGAGGCAAGTTGAATAAAACTGGGCTAGTTGAGGGTTAAAAATCCCCTAGTTTTACTACATAAGGATATAATTTCATTAATATTGGGACTTAAAGCTCACTTAAAGTGTCCATTTTGTCTACTTGAATATGTTTAACCAGTTTCATTTTAAAAAGTGAAAAACTCAGCAAGCAGAGGTATAACACACAAAAATAAGCTCTTAAAAGACTAAGATAGCCATAACATTATTAATATTCAAAATTTAAATAGACAGGCATTTCCTTTTAAAAATTCAAAGATTTCAGCTCTATAACCCACATAGTTTGACAGTTACTGGGCTTTAAAGTGGCATAATATCCATAAATTGGGTTTCTGTGGGCATTTTACAATTGTTAAAGAGACCTTAGCAATTAAACTACAGATCTGAAACTTTTTGGGGGACATACATAACAAACAAAAATTATATATAATACAGTTTAAGACTTGTCACACTAAGCATTTCCAAATAACAGGGCAAAATACGGAAAAAATGTCAAAAAAGGCACTTGGGCGAGTGTCTATGGCCCTCATACACAGGTTAAATGTCTACTAAAAACCTTGATTTTCGGCCTATGTAAAAAGGACATAATAATGCATTCCCAGATGGGATTTCAGCTCCATCAATCACATAGTTTAACAGTTACAGGGCTGAAAGGTGGTAAAAAGTCCAAATATTGGGTCATTGTGGGCCTTTTAGAGATCTCGATGTGGCTTTCAAATTAAAGCTTCAGACTTAAAATTTGTTACATACTAAGATTACACATAGAATATGTATCTAATAAAGTTTGAAACTTCTCAGACTTACCATTTCCAAGTTACAGAGCAAAATATGTGAAAAATGTCTTAAAAGGGTCACTCAGGTGGGTGTTTAAGGTCCTCATACACAGGTTAAATGTCTACTTGAAGCCTTGATTTTTGGCACATGTAAAAAGAACATAATAATGTATTCCCAGATGAGATTTCAGCTCTATCAGTCACATAGTTTAACAGTCACAGGCCTTAAAATTGGCAAAAAGTCCAAATACTGGGTCTTTATGGGGCCTTCTAGAGACCTAAATGTGGCCTTCAAATTAAAGCTTCAGACTTAAAATTTGTCACATACTAAGATTACACATAGAATATGGATCTAATACAGTTTGAAACTTCTTAGACTTACCATTTCCAAGTTACAGGGAAAAATATGTGAAAAATGTCTAAAAATGGTCACTCGGGTGGGGATTTATGGTCCTCATACACAGGTTAAATGTCTTCTTAAAGCCTTAATTTTTGGCACATATAAAAATAACATACTAATATCTTCTCAGATAGGATTTGAGCTCTATCAGTCACATAGTTTGACAGTCACAGGGCTTAAAAGTAGCAAAAAGTCCAAATATTGGGTCTTTGGGAGCCTTTTAGAGACCTCAATTTGACCTTCAAAATTAAAGCTTCAGACTTAAAATCTGTTACATACTAAGATTACACACAGAATATATATCTAATACAGTTTGAAACTTCTCAGACTTACCATTTCCAAGTTACAGGGAAAAAGATGTGAAAAATGTCTTATAAGGGTCACTCGGGTGGGTGTTTATGGTCCTGATACACAGGTTAACTGTCTATTAAAGGCCTAAATGTTGGGGCACATATAAGAAAACACATATATATATTCCCAGATGATATTTAACTTAGATGAGAGACATAGTTTGAAAGCTACAGTGCTTGAAAGTGGCAAAAAGTGCATAAATTGGGTCTCTGTGGGCACTTTTGAGACCTTAAGTCGACCCCTTTGGGTAAACCTACAGCCCTAAAATTTTCTACAGACAAGGATTACATATCAAAGTTATACCTAGCGCAGTTTGAGACTCATCAGAAATATCACTTCCAAATTATAGGGCAAAATATGTGAAAAGTATAGCAAAAAATCCCTAAGTGGGGGTATTTATGGGCCTCAAACACAATTTTCTCCTCAACTTAAAGTCATGATTTTCGGCACATGTACTAAGAACATATTAATGTGTTGTCAGGTAAAATTTCAGCCAGCTGAGCATCATAGTTTGTGACCTACAGGGCTCTAAGTGGCCAAAAGTCCAATTTCTGACCTTAAGGTGGCCATAAGTTCTTTTTTACTGGGAGTTTAAGGTCACCTTAAAATAGGGATCTTCCTTTGGGCACCCTTAACATGTGTACCAAGTTTGAAAAAAAAATATTAATTTGTTTTTGAGTTATCGCGTCCACAAGGAAATTTCTACGGCGGCGGCGGCGGCGGCGCGACGGACCTGAATCCAATATATCCCCGACTTTCGTCTGGGGATATAAAAAACAGCATGTCTCTAGGCCTTGTAGTTTTGGAGAAGAAGTTGTTCACACGGACGCGTATGCCCACGCCGCAGAGTGACGACATAATGTCAGCTGACTGACAAGTCAGCTGACATAAAAAGTGATCTGTAGAAGCACGAGCTCTATCGAGGCTCGTGCTTAAAAATATATGAACTTAAAAGGGTACCGATCCACATGTAGAAATGTAAAGTGAAGCACTTTGCTTAATAAATGTTTAAGATTTAGCTATACTCACATGACACTATCAAATATATGAGACCAACACTGTTTTTTATGTTACTGTATTTTAATTTTTGTTCTTTTACAGATTTTAATGCAAAATGCCTGTGAACATAGTGTTGTATCTAAAGATAATATTTATTTAATCAGCTATCATAAGCAAGATTACTCCTGAAAAAATGTAGTAAAAATCGCACTGAGTACACACATTACCCAAACAATAACAGAATTAATCAAAGTGTTCAATAACATATTATATCTGGAAAACCAATGTACTCAGATCCACATGTTTTTATTCAAAGCGTACTGGCAGGTAACATGTTGAAGGCTACATGGTGAAGTGGAGGTAAACATAGAAAGAAAGGTTTTGTTTGTTTTGTAGTTCAGGGTTCAAGAAAAATGTGTGAAGAAAGCAGAAAACTGCTTTTATTCTTTGCCATTGAAAGAATAGATTCTGGCATATTCACATATATAAAGTTACATTAAATCATCTTGTGCAAGATTTATAGACGTTAAATAAATCTAGGTTTTCACAAAAGTAAATAGCAGGTTAGTGTGTGGTTTCAGGAAGTTCCCCTTTGCATGTGTGTAATACTTATGTAATTCTTTATATGAAAAGTAATTATTTCTTTAACCATTTTTTTTTTTTTTGAAGTCAGCAAAGTTCATACATTTATAGTGTTGTAAATTAACCTTCAATGGTTAAAACATTAAACTCAAATATATTGATGATAAAATAAATTCCTTAAAATAGATTCATACTACTACACAGTTTAAATTCAATAAACTGCAGTGAGCATTCAACGTCGTTAAATATTAAAAACTTCTGCTTACAAAACGAGGTCCTGTAATTCCACTTAAGATGCTGTCAATGTTGTCAAAATTGACTTCTAAATCATTCACACACATTAGCCACTCTCCTGTAAAATAAGGTAATTAATAATTCAAAATTACAATAGGAAATCTATGTAAATAGGCCTGTGACTCCTAGAGAATTGTAGTACCACCTCTAGTTTATGGGAGTTATGATCACTACAATTTGGCAAGTTACTAGTTGTTAATTGTGACAGTGGAGAACTTTTACAAAATACAATAATACAAATTATATATCACACACACCAGCACTCTAGTCTTGAATTTTACTTTTTAATTCAGTCAAGTTTACTTTTTTCAAGAAAAAAACTTTTTTACAGAATCTTGTCATTCCAACTAAGTGAAATATTAACCTGAAAACAGGAAAATTAAGCAAAGGCTAGTCTGAAAGTGGCACATGTTTATTATGGCTTTGGCTAATTTAATGTTTAACTCATAAATAAGTATAAAAATAGTAATAAACATCAACTTTTATATCTGATCAGTTTACACCATTTCACAGAGAGGGTGTTCATGTTAGTGCATCATATTAAGTGTCAAGTGTCAAAGAATGATAAAATAACCGAATACTGTCAAGAATTCGGAAATGTTAAAAAGTACTGTTCCAATGGGTAAGATATTGGAAATACTACTTTTGTTCCCCTTTTCACTGCCATTTTTCTTGGTAATAAAGTAACTGTCATACTTCCAAAATATTGATTACGTCAGTTATATCTACAGTTTACAGGTGATGAATATATCAGCAGGTTATGATTTTGTGCATAAAACCTACTGATACTTTGCAATGAAATTTCATATTCAAATCCTAGTTTTTCTATGTGTTATATATAAATATGGACAGTAAAAGCCGGCATACGTACATAACTTATGATTTGCTATTTACATGCAATTATTAAAACTTTAATTACTTAATCCATATTTCATAATCATACTGAATAAACATTTTAACTGGTACTGTTTTTACACAACAAAGGTTCCAAATAAAACAAGCAGGGAATTTGATAACATCAGTATTTAAGTTATCCATCTAATGGGAGGACTTCACAAGTGTAATGTTATGGTCTGTATCAAATATATACCTTCATGTATCAGTCCCTGATCATATCATAGAAACTTATATTTTAAACACAGGAAAAGATTGCCTGTGTTTTGACTTTCTAAAAGTTTCTGAAATTCAGAAAAAGAAGTGACAACTAATTACTTGTGATGCAGTACCTTGTAATTGCAAAGCAATACATGCATAAAAACTTTACCTATTTTGACTCCAGCTTTCATGGACTCAGCACCAGGTATTAAACCCTGTACCATTATCCTTTTGTCCTTTGTTCTGTCTCCAGAGTCTAAACTTGGTGAACCAAAATATCCAGGAATTATGCCAAAGAGATTCTCAACTGGCGTGGATCTGCGTCCATAGTTGTGGACAAAAGGGTCCACAAATATTGTCACTTCTTTCATCACTCCAGTTGGCACATCATTAAAAGTCACCCCATGTGTCGCAGTGCTTATGTTATGCTTACTCAGTTCGGAGTTTGTCAACTTAGATTCACCCCTGTGAGAAGATGAAGTAGATCCAAGGAAATCTTTCACTTTTTTCCTTATACTTTTGGTACTTGTTGAAGTAACGGGTTGCTCAAGTGGTTCATAGGTGTCACTGCCATTTTGAATATCTGGTATAACTGAACCATTGTAAGGATGTCTTCGCATTGGAGCTGTGACATATTCGACAGGGCTATTTGCCTGAACATAGAACAAATCACCCCGTTCCCCAACCCTATCTTGCCATTGTGGTTCTTCAGAACTAAAATTTATACAAAAAAGTAAATAAATAATAAAAATAAGCAATCAGTGCCCATGAACGGGCCCTGTGTCAGCTGACTTTGTGCTTTGAGCTTCAAAGGACAAGTGAAAGTAGAAAAGCACATATCTCTAAATAGCTATTGCTCAGGTATGCAGTAAAATATTGGTCTGCAATTTTACTAAAGGGTGGTGAATAACATATTCAAACAAAGTATTCTAAATGCAATAGTTTTCAAGTTACAAGTGATTTACCAACCAGTTAGAACCTCCATGTAGCTATTGCTCAGCTATGTAATGAGCTACAGGTCTACAATTTTACTATGTTACAGCTGACCCTGAAGTAGGTGAATAACATATTAAAACAAAATACTCAAAATGTAATAGTTTTCAAGATACAAGTGATTTACTCAAACAGTGAGAACCTCAAGGTAGCTGTTGATGAGCTACAGGTCTGCAATTTTACTATGTTAAAGCTGACCCAAACGTTTAAGTTGGTGAATAACATATTTAATGAAAATACTCTAAATCCAAAAGATTTCAAGTTATACGTGATTTTACTCATTATGCAAGGTAAAAGTCAGAAAGTAGCTATTACTCACTTAGTTATTGGGATAGACTCCCAACTTACTCACCATGTTGAAGCTATGGAAAAAGTGGCTGAACAACATATTTCAACAAAATGCTCTAAATGAAATACTTTTCAAGTTATAAGTAATTTACTGAATTCATGAATTTTAATGTGTTAAAATGATTTTAAAAATTTATAAAAAACTAGAAATAGGACGCCCTGTTGATAGTAGCTGCAACATATGAATAGAAACAGGATAGCATAGAAGAACACACATTATCATGTGTAATGTCCACCCCATGAACCTTTTGCCAAAATTATACAGTAGTCTTACAAGACCCTGTTTCATTTGTAAAATATATCAATGATGCTTAAATATTTATTAGTG
Source organism: Sabellastarte sp. h YS-2021 (assembly GCA_964017235.1). NCBI lineage: Eukaryota > Metazoa > Annelida > Polychaeta > Sabellida > Sabellidae > Sabellastarte > Sabellastarte sp. h YS-2021. Next base: position 55,254,981 of record OZ024927.1, on the reverse strand, counting down.
TACTTGTAAATTATTTCAGCTTCATGCCTTTTTGCATTGGTTGGGTCGAAAATTTTGACGAAGTCAGTCTATCTTGCACGGTTAAGAAGATAGAAGTAAATTTCTGTTTTTCTATTTTTGGCAAAAATTTGAAAATTCAAAATGGCCGCCATTTTTGTGGAGGGGAAAATTTTTTGAAATTGCCAAGAGTACATTGCTTGGATACCGTGTGGGTCGAAAATTTCGACGAAATCGCTCTATCTCACATGGTTAAGGAGATAGAAGCAAATTCGTGTTTTGCCATTTTTGGCAAAAAATCGAAAATTCAAAATGGCTGCCATTTTTGGGGAGGGGAAAATTTTTTGAAAATTGCAAAGAGTACATTGCTTAGATACCCTGTGGGTTGAAAATTTCGACGAAATCGCTCTATCTCGCACGGTTAAGGAGATAGAAGCAAACTTGTGTTTTGCCATTTTTGGCAAAAATTTGAAAATTCAAAATGGCCGCCATTTTTGGGGAGGGAAAATTTTTTTGAAAATTGCAAAGATTACATTCCTTAGATACCCTGTGGATCGAAAATTTCGACGAAATCGCTCTATCTCGCACAGTTAAGGAGATAGAAGCAAATTTGTGTTTTGCCATTTTTGGCAAAAATTCGAAAATTCAAAATGGCCGCCACTTTTGGGGAGGGGAAAATATTTTGAAAATTGCAAAGAGTACATTCCTTAGATACCCTGTGGGTCGAAAATTTCGACGAAATCGCTCTATCTCGCACGGTTTAGGTGATATGAGCACTAGTGCTGGGACGAGTTGACGGTAACTCGAGTCGTAACTCGGTGGGCGATATTTGGGGATGACATCGAGTTACACAATATAAACTCGAGTTTTCACAAAATAAATAATGATATACTTACCTTGTCTCAAAGGGACATTTTTGGAACTGATCACACCATCAAAACTTAAAACTGAATAAATAATGGTCATTTTAATATTAACCTTAGCTGCGTGGCTGTTCCATGATGTGCACATACATATCTGTACACTTTAAATGGCAAAAAAATATTTTTTCTTCCAATAAAAAGGTACATAACATAACTGGTAATAATATTTGGATTTTTCATATTTTATTTTTATTTTTGTGTATTTACTCGAGTCCAACTCGAGTTCAACTCATTTCTAACATATGATCCTCGATCTGCAAAAATCGCTGACGATCCCAGCACTAATGAGCACCTTTGCCTTTTTCAGTACTCAAAATAGCCAATTACTGATTTATTTAATTAATTACTCACTGATCTATGAAGCAATTCCCCCCAAAAGCAATCCCATACAAGCTATTAACCCAATGAACCTCCATACCAAACTAGAAATAGGCCGCCCTGTTGATAGTAGATGCGAATAGAAACAGGATAGCATAGAAGAACACACATTATCATGTGTAATGTCCACCCATGAACCTTTTGCCCAAATTGTACAGTAGTCTTACAAGACCCTGTTTCATTTGTAAAATATATCAATGATGCTTAAATATTTGATAGTGTAGATGTAATTTCTTTCAGCTTCATGCCTTTTTGCATTGGTTGGGTTGAAAATTTTGACGAAATCACTCTATCTTGCACGGTTAAGAAGATAGAAGCCAATTCCTGTTTTTCTATTTTTGGCAAAAATTTGAAAATTCAAAATGGCCGCCATTATTGGGAAAAGGAAATTTTTTTGAAAATTGCCAAGAGTACATTTCTTAGATACCCTATGGGTCGAAAATTTCAACAAAATAACTCTATTTTGCACGGTTAAGGCCAGTTTGTGTTTTTCCATTTTGGGCAAAAATTCGAAAATTCAAAATGGCTGCCATTTTTGGGGAGGGGAAAATTTTTTGAAAATTGCAAAGATTACATTCCTTAGATACCCTGTGGGTTGAAAATTTCGACGAAATCGCTCTATCTCGCATGGTTAAGGAGATAGAAGCAAATTTGTGTTTTGCCATTTTTGGCAAAAATTTGAAAATTCAAAATGGCCGCCATTTTAGGGGAGGGGAAAATTTTTTAGAAATTACCAAGAGTACAATGCTCAGATACCCTGTGGGTCGAAAATTTTGACGAAATCACTCTATCTGGCACGGTTAAGGAGATAGAAGCAAATTTGTGTTTTGCCATTTTTGGCAAAAATTCGAAAATTCAAAATGGCCGCCATTTTTGGGGAGGGGAAAATTTTTGGAAAATTGCAAAGATTGCATTCCTTAGATACCCTGTGGGTCGAAAATTTCGACGAAATCGCTCTATCTCGCACGGTTAAGGAGATAGAAGCAAATTTGTGTTTTGCCATTTTTGGCAAAAATTCGAAAATTCAAAATGGCCGCCATTTTTGGGGAGGGGAAAATTTTTTGAAAATTGCAAATATTACATTCCTTAGATACCCTGTGGGTCGAAAATTTCGATGAAATCGCTCTATCTCGCACGGTTAAGGAGATAGAAGCAAATTTGTGTTTTGCCATTTTTGGCAAAAATTCGAAAATTCAAAATGGCCGCCATTTTTGGGGAGGGGAAAATTTTTGGAAAATTGCAAAGATTGCATTCCTTAGATACCCTGTGGGTCGAAAATTTCGACGAAATCGCTCTATCTCGCACGGTTAAGGAGATAGAAGCAAATTTGTGTTTTGCCATTTTTGGCAAAAATTCGAAAATTCAAAATGGCCGCCATTTTTGGGGAGGGGAAAATTTTTTGAAAATTGCAAATATTACATTCCTTAGATACCCTGTGGGTCGAAAATTTCGATGAAATCGCTCTATCTCGCACGGTTAAGGAGATAGAAGCAAATTTGTGTTTTGCCATTTTTGGCAAAAATTCGAAAATTCAAAATGGCCGCCATTTTTGGGGAGGGGAAAATTTTTGGAAAATTGCAAAGATTGCATTGCTTAGATACCCTGTGGGTCGAAAATTTCGACGAAATCGCTCTATCTCGCACGGTTAAGGAGATAGAAGCAAATTTGTGTTTTGCCATTTTTGGCAAAAATTCGAAAATTCAAAATGGCCGCCATTTTTGGGGAGGGGAAAATTTTTGGAAAATTGCAAAGATTGCATTCCTTAGATACCCTGTGGGTCGAAAATTTCGACGAAATCGCTCTATCTCGCACGGTTAAGGAGATAGAAGCAAATTTGTGTTTTGCAATTTTTGGCAAAAATTCGAAAATTCAAAATGGCCGCCATTTTTGGGGAGGGGAAAATTTTTTGAAAATTGCAAAGATTACATTCCTTAGATACCCTGTGGGTCGAAAATTTCGACGAAATCGCTCTATCTCGCACGGTTAAGGAGATAGAAGCAAATTTGTGTTTTGCCATTTTTGGCAAAAATTCGAAAATTCAAAATGGCCGCCATTTTTGGGGAGGGGAAAATATTTTGAAAATTGCAAAGATTGCATTGCTTAGATACCCTGTGCGTCGAAAATTTTGCCGAAATCGCTCTATCTCGCACGGTTAAGGAGATAGAAGCAAATTAGTGTTTTGCCATTTTTGGCAAAAATTCGAAAATTCAAAATGGCCGCCATTTTTGGGGAGGGGAAAATTTTTGGAAAATTGCAAAGATTGCATTCCTTAGATCCCCTGTGGGTCGAAAATTTTGCCGAAATCGCTCTATCTCGCACGGTTAAGGAGATAGAAGCAAATTTGTGTTTTGCCATTTTTGGCAAAAATTCGAAAATTCAAAATGGCCGCCATTTTTGGGGAGGGGAAATTTTTTTGAAAATTGCAAATATTACATTCCTTAGATACCCTGTGGGTCGAAAATTTCGACGAAATCGCTCTATCTCGCACGGTTAAGGAGATAGAAGCAAATTTGTGTTTTGCCATTTTTGGCAAAAATTCGAAAATTCAAAATGGCCGCCATTTTTGGGGAGGGGAAAATTTTTGGAAAATTGCAAAGATTGCATTCCTTAGATACCCTGTGGGTCGAAAATTTCGACGAAATCGCTCTATCTCGCACGGTTAAGGAGATAGAAGCAAATTTGTGTTTTGCCATTTTTGGCAAAAATTCGAAAATTCAAAATGGCCGCCATTTTTGGGGAGGGGAAAATTTTTTGAAAATTGCAAATATTACATTCCTTAGATACCCTGTGGGTCGAAAATTTCGACGAAATCGCTCTATCTCGCACGGTTAAGGAGATAGAAGCAAATTTGTGTTTTGCCATTTTTGGCAAAAATTCAAAAATTCAAAATGGCCGCCATTTTTGGGGAGGGGAAAATATTTTGAAAATTGCAAAGATTGCATTGGTTAGATACCCTGTGTGTCGAAAATTTTGCCGAAATCGCTCTATCTCGCACGGTTAAGGAGATAGAAGCAAATTTGTGTTTTGCCATTTTTGGCAAAAATTCGAAAATTCAAAATGGCCGCCATTTTTGGGGAGGGGAAATTTTTTTGAAAATTGCAAATATTACATTCCTTAGATACCCTGTGGGTCGAAAATTTCGACGAAATCGCTCTATCTCGCACGGTTAAGGAGATAGAAGCAAATTTGTGTTTTGCCATTTTTGGCAAAAATTCGAAAATTCAAAATGGCCGCCATTTTTGGGGTGGGGAAAATTTTTGGAAAATTGCAAAGATTGCATTCCTTAGATACCCTGTGGGTCGAAAATTTCGACGAAATCGCTCTATCTCGCACGGTTAAGGAGATAGAAGCAAATTTGTGTTTTGCCATTTTTGGCAAAAATTCGAAAATTCAAAATGGCCGCCATTTTTGGGGAGGGGAAAATTTTTTGAAAATTGCAAATATTACATTCTTTAGATACCCTGTGGGTCGAAAATTTCGACGAAATCGCTCTATCTCGCACGGTTAAGGAGATAGAAGCAAATTTGTGTTTTGCCATTTTTGGCAAAAATTCAAAATGGCCGCCATTTTTGGGGAGGGGAAAATATTTTGAAAATTGCAAAGATTGCATTGCTTAGATACCCTGTGTGTCGAAAATTTTGCCGAAATCGCTCTATCTCGCACGGTTAAGGAGATAGAAGCAAATTAGTGTTTTGCCATTTTTGGCAAAAATTCGAAAATTCAAAATGGCCGCCATTTTTGGGGAGGGGAAAATTTTTGGAAAATTGCAAAGATTGCATTTCTTAGATCCCCTGTGGGTCGAAAATTTTGCCGAAATCGCTCTATCTCGCACGGTTAAGGAGATAGAAGCAAATTTGTGTTTTGCCATTTTTGGCAAAAATTCGAAAATTCAAAATGGCCGCCATTTTTGGGGAGGGGAAAATTTTTGGAAAATTGCAAATATTACATTCCTTAGATACCCTGTGGGTCGAAAATTTCGACGAAATCGCTCTATCTCGCACGGTTAAGGAGATAGAAGCAAATTTGTGTTTTGCCATTTTTGGCAAAAATTCGAAAATTCAAAATGGCCGCCATTTTTGGGGAGGGGAAAATTTTTTGAAAATTGCAAAGAGTACACTCTTCAGATACCCTGTGGGTCGAAAATTTTGCCGAAATCGCTCTATCTCGCACGGTTAAGGAGATAGAAGCAAATTACTCAAAAGTAGTACTGAAAATACACAATGAAGTACCTAAATGGCTATTACTCATGTACTGACAAAGCTATCAGTCCCAAATGCAATACCAAGCGAGCTATGGACATAACAATCTTGTATTCAAAATTGTAGTAAAATATCTTTAATTATTTTGGCTTAAATGCACGGAAACCAATGGGTACTGAAAATAGCTGTACTTAAGTATTACTCAGTAAGCAAAAGAGGTACAACAGCCAAAAGCAATCCCAAGCAAGCTACTGACCCAATAAGCCTGCATACCAAATTTGGTGACAATAGCTCTAATACTTTTCCTTTAAATGAGCGGAAACCATGCGTGACGCCGGACATCGGACGCCGGACGCCGGACATTGGACATCGGACATCGGACAACGGACATCGGACATCGGACGGCGAAAAAAGCAAAAATAATATATCCACCCCCCAGGGGGGTGGACATAATTTCACAAAGATAGGCTTAATAGCATTCCTTAAAATGTCTGGAAACCAAAGAGATACTCAAAAGTAGCAAAGTAGCTATTACTCAGTTAGCTATAGAGCTATCATCACCAAAAGCAATCCCATACAAGCTATTAACCCAATAAACCTGCATGCCAAATTTGGTAAAGATAGGATAAGACGGCGGAAAAAGCAAAAATAATATGTCCAGCCCCCAGTGGGGTGGACATAATAATTAACAAAGATCCAAGTCTTATACTTACATAAGGGAATCTACTTGTGGCATAGTACATTTGTGCAAGATAAGAGAGAAATCCGTTCTTTTGTGAGAAAAGTGTTGAAATTTTCACAGTTTGGATGGGGGTATCTCGCTTCTTATGGTTCCAGGGTACATTTGAAAAGACAGACCTACTTGTCTTTAAAAGTTTATCATCCTTGATAGATAAGGTATCTTTTAAAAATAAAAGCATGTCTCTGCGCCTTGTACTTGAGAGAAGAAGTTGTTCAGGGCACACACACACGGACAATACAGAGTGATGACATAAAAATGACTGAGATTTCTGTCAGCACAGTTCAATGCACCGAAATTTTCATGTGTATCCCTTATCCAAAATAAGTCAACACAAGTGTTACCAGTATGTTTCCAAGTTCAAACTGTAGTCATTTATTCAATTAAATGAAGGGGATACAGATGAATTGGACTGACAATCAGTTTAGACATGGCTAAAACTAGTACTTTGTGAAAATGTTTGGTGCATTGAACTGTACATGCTAAAGGAATATACAGAAAGTTTTGGATTATGTAACCAATATTATTTTAATTAATATTTCATGAAAAATAGAAGGGTAGATTATTGAGTACTTGATAATCCGGATAATATTCAGAGAAAATCACACAAATTGGTTGATGCCCAAGGGGGGCTAGAGAGTGTAATTTTAATATCCAGCATAGCTCAGTTTGCCTGCGCCTGGCTGTGTTGGAGGACTCAAACTTTGGTGTACCCCAATCTAACACTGAGAACTTCATGTGTCTGTGTCCATCACTTTGAAAGTGACGTGACACTGGCGTTGGCTGTCCATCTTTTTGAACTGATGATCTATGTTCATAGATTCATTTTCTAAGTGCTCTACTGGTTTCACCAACATAGTACATGTTACACTTTGGACAGGTGACCAGATAGATAACATTTGACAATTTTAATCTTGGTTAAGGGCGTCAAGGGTTACATCTGAGATTCTCATACGTGGAATAGGTGTATCACAGCCACTAGGTGGTTCAGCTGTCATGTTGACCTTAGACATGGCATCACAGAAATCAGTCTAACTAGCAGTGATTGAAGGAGCACTCATGGTAGAAGAACTATTAAACTGCTTCCTACTAATATATCAACTGGGGCATAAAAATTATTATTGCCTGAACGGGCAATAATAATTAGGCAATAATAATTTATATGCCCCAGTCGACATATTAGCAGGAAGCAGCTTAATAGTTCTAATATTTCATGAATATTACTTTTATCCATGATGCCTTTTCGTACATTAAATATTGGTTAAATTAAGTTAAAGTTCTAATGTCAAAGTTCTTACTTCAATAGTTGATCGCTTTCTAAAGCTTTTGATCCTTTTTCATTTTCTATTTCCATTTTTTTTTCTTCTTGGTGACTCAAGTGATATTATCTACATTTATCTCAGGTATATATCAGGTGTATATGGCGTGATAGAACTTAAAATTTAACAGAATTTTAAATTCTGTTGACAGAACTTAAAATTCTAAGTTCTGTCGACAGAACTTAAAATCCATGGATTCCATTGGTTTGGAGGGATTTTAAGTTCTGTCAACAGAATTTAAAATCCTGTCAACAGAACCTAAATCATGTTTATAAAAACTGCAATCAGAGAAATAAAATATATTATATACTCATTTTAAACTTTATTGTTGATATGCACCACTAAACAAAATACATTATTCACTGAGTTTAGCACTGTGATTATAGCAAAGAAACAGTAAAGAAACATAAAGAGACATGCCATATCTACCTTATGCATTTACTTTAATTTGGCACAAGTACTAAGCCCCCTTTAAAATGTAAAATATTTATTCACTATAAAAGAAGTTAAACAGAATACAGAGAATCAACATCATTATATTAGAATTTTAAGTTCTGTCAAGATATTTTGAGTTTTTGGGTTTTTTTTGTTGTTTTTTTATGTAGCAAAAACTTGATTCAACCCTGATTTAGACACAGTTTCTACAATAATGTTACCAAAATAATTCACAACTGTAAAAGTTTTACAGTAGTTAGGGACCTGTTCATACCTCAGGGAATAAGTTCACACCCATTTATTAATTCATGTTATGTTTTTTGACATTGCAAAATGACTATCCATCTAAGGAATGAGCTATGAGGAATTTTTTTAATTTTAGTTAAATTTCAAATAAGCTTAGCCTTCTGAATGAGACATTAATTAGAGAAAGTTTTATGAATTTAAGTGTACTGACCACTTGAAAAGTATAAAATGTACACAACACTGACTGAATGCTAGGTGGTAAAAAATTTATGTTCACTTTTTACCAACACAAAAATCCCATTGGCAACCACACTTGGCATATTGGTAAAAATGTACATTATTGTCAGTTGTTTAAGCATGTATGAAATAACATAAAAAATTAATACAAAAGTAGATAAAATGTTTCTTTTGATTGAATTTTCACTAATGATCCTAATCATCCAAAATCATACAACACTAACATGAAAATAGCATTAGAGATGCCCACACTCAACAGCCTGGGGAAATAGTTTTCAACACCATAAGTTACAGAAGTAGTGAAACAGTACAAAAATCTATATACTTTTAGAGCAGTGTCAGTTAGATAAAGGTCCAAATAATGTTTAAGTGGAGAAAATAATGTCTAAGAGGAAGAAAATGTATGTATAAAGACAAAGTATTAAAAGAAGACAATTCAATAGCAAGATGACAGCATTAATAAGTAAACTAACAAGAATTCAGAAGAATTGTACTGTGTCATCAGCTTTGGTTAAAGACTGAAGCAGATAAAATTCAAAAGGACAAAAATTATGCTGGATATAAATAGTTGGCTGACTGGCAGTATTTTTGCAGATCCAGATCATCCTTGAGAAGTACTGAGCCATGGTGAGGCTCCAACTTGTTGAAAAATATAACCTAGATCCAATGTACAGGATATGACAAATGGTCACAGGCAGACAGAGAGGCAAACACACTTACAAAGTTTTTACTTGATGTCAGAACTAAGCAGGAAATTCAACTAGAAATAAGATGCCCTGTTGATAGTAGCTGCGACATATGAATAGAAACAGGATAGCATAGAAGAACACACATTATCATGTGTAATGTCCACCCATGAACCTTTTGCCAGAATTGTACAGTAGTCTTACAAGACCCTGTTTCATTTGTGAACTATATCAATTATGGTTAAATATTTATTAGTGTACAATGTACATGTAAATTATTTCAGCTTCATGCCTTTTTGCATTGGTTTGTCGAAAATTTTGACAAAATTACTCTATCTTGCACGGTTAAGAAAAGAGAAGCAAATTTCTGTTTTTCTATTTTTGGCAAAAATTTGAAAATTCAAAATGGCCACCATTTTTGGGAAGAGGAAAATTTTGTGAAAATTGCCAAGAGTACATTGCTTAGATACCCTGTGGGTCGAAAATTTCACCGAAATAACTCTATTTTGCATGGTTAAGGCAATTTGTGTTTTTCCATTTTGGCCAAAATTCGAAAATTCAAAATGGCCGCCATATGTGGGGAGGGGAAAATTTTTTTGAAAATTGCCAAGAGTACATTTCTTAGATACCCTGTGGGTCGAAAATGTAGACGAAATCGCTCTATCTCACACAGTTAAGGAGATAGAAGTAAATACATGTTTTGCCATTTTTGGCGAAAATTCAAAATGGCCGCCATTTTTGGGCAGGGCAAATTTTTTTTTTAAATTGCAAAGATTACATTCCTTAGAAACCACATGGGTCGAAAATTTTGATGAAATCGCTCTATCTCGCATGGTTAAGGGGATAGAAGCAAATTTGTGTTTTGCCATTTTGGGCAAAAATTCGAAAATTCAAAATGGCCGCCATTTTTGGGGAGGGGGAAATTTTTTTTAAATTGTCAAGAGTACAATGCTTAGATACCCTGTGGGTTGAAAATTTTGATGAAATCGCTCTATCTCGCACGGTTAAGGAGATAGAAGCAAATTTGTGTTTTTCCATTTTTGGCAAAAATTCGAAAATTCAAAATGGCCGCCATTTTTGGGGAGGGGAAAATTTTTTTGAAAACTGCAAAGATTACATTCCTTAGATACCCTGTGGGTGAAAATTTCGACGAAATCGCTCTATCTCGCACAGTTAAGGAGATAGAAGCAAATTTCTGTTTTGCCATTTTGGGCAAAAATTCGAAAATTCAAAATGGCCGCCATTTTTGGGGAGGGGAAAATTTTTTAAAAATTACCAAGAGTATGATGCTCAGATACACTATGGGTTGAATCTTTCGACGAAATCGCTCTATCTCGCATGGTTAAGGAGATAGAAGCAAATTTGTTTTTTGCCATTTTTGGCAAATATTCGAAAATTCAAAATGGCCGCCATTTTTGGGGAGGGGAAAATTTTTTTGAAAACTGCAAAGAGTACATTCCTTAGATACCCTATGGGTCGAAAATTTCGACGAAATCACTCTATCTCGCACGGTTTAGGAGATATGAGCACCTTTGCCTTTTTCAGTACTCAAAATAGCCAATTACTGATTTATTTAATTAACTAGAAATAGGCCGCCCTGTTGATAGTAGATGCGAATAGAAACAGGATAGCATAGAAGAACACACATTATCATGTGTAATGTCCACCCATGAACCTTTTGCCCAAATTGTACAGTAGTCTTACAAGACCCTGTTTCATTTGTAAAATATATCAATGATGCTTAAATATTTGATAGTGTAGATGTAATTTATTTCAGCTTCATGCCTTTTTGCATTGGTTGGGTTGAAAATTTTGACGAAATCACTCTATCTTGCACGGTTAAGAAGATAGAAGCCAATTCCTGTTTTTCTATTTTTGGCAAAAATTTGAAAATTCAAAATGGCCGCCATTATTGGGAAAAGGAAATTTTTTTGAAAATTGCCAAGAGTACATTTCTTAGATACCCTATGGGTCGAAAATTTCAACAAAATAACTCTATTTTGCACGGTTAAGGCCAGTTTGTGTTTTTCCATTTTGGGCAAAAATTCGAAAATTCAAAATGGCTGCCATTTTTGGGGAGGGGAAAATTTTTTGAAAATTGCAAAGATTACATTCCTTAGATACCCTGTGGGTTGAAAATTTCGACGAAATCGCTCTATCTCGCATGGTTAAGGAGATAGAAGCAAATTTGTGTTTTGCCATTTTTGGCAAAAATTTGAAAATTCAAAATGGCCGCCATTTTAGGGGAGGGGAAAATTTTTTAGAAATTACCAAGAGTACAATGCTCAGATACCCTGTGGGTCGAAAATTTTGACGAAATCACTCTATCTGGCACGGTTAAGGAGATAGAAGCAAATTTGTGTTTTGCCATTTTTGGCAAAAATTCGAAAATTCAAAATGGCCGCCATTTTTGGGGAGGGGAAAATTTTTGGAAAATTGCAAAGATTGCATTCCTTAGATACCCTGTGGGTCGAAAATTTCGACGAAATCGCTCTATCTCGCACGGTTAAGGAGATAGAAGCAAATTTGTGTTTTGCCATTTTTGGCAAAAATTCGAAAATTCAAAATGGCCGCCATTTTTGGGGAGGGGAAAATTTTTTGAAAATTGCAAATATTACATTCCTTAGATACCCTGTGGGTCGAAAATTTCGATGAAATCGCTCTATCTCGCACGGTTAAGGAGATAGAAGCAAATTTGTGTTTTGCCATTTTTGGCAAAAATTCGAAAATTCAAAATGGCCGCCATTTTTGGGGAGGGGAAAATTTTTGGAAAATTGCAAAGATTGCATTCCTTAGATACCCTGTGGGTCGAAAATTTCGACGAAATCGCTCTATCTCGCACGGTTAAGGAGATAGAAGCAAATTTGTGTTTTGCAATTTTTGGCAAAAATTCGAAAATTCAAAATGGCCGCCATTTTTGGGGAGGGGAAAATTTTTTTGAAAATTGCAAAGATTACATTCCTTAGATACCCTGTGGGTCGAAAATTTCGACGAAATCGCTCTATCTCGCACGGTTAAGGAGATAGAAGCAAATTAGTGTTTTGCCATTTTTGGCAAAAATTCGAAAATTCAAAATGGCCGCCATTTTAGGGGAGGGGAAAATTTTTGGAAAATTGCAAAGATTGCATTCCTTAGATCCCCTGTGGGTCGAAAATTTTGCCGAAATCGCTCTATCTCGCACGGTTAAGGAGATAGAAGCAAATTTGTGTTTTGCCATTTTTGGCAAAAATTTGAAAATTCAAAATGGCCGCCATTTTTGGGGAGGGGAAATTTTTTTGAAAATTGCAAATATTACATTCCTTAGATACCCTGTGGGTCGAAAATTTCGACGAAATCGCTCTATCTCGCACGGTTAAGGAGATAGAAGCAAATTTGTGTTTTGCCATTTTTGGCAAAAATTCGAAAATTCAAAATGGCCGCCATTTTTGGGGAGGGGAAAATTTTTGGAAAATTGCAAAGATTGCATTCCTTAGATACCCTGTGGGTCGAAAATTTCGACGAAATCGCTCTATCTCGCACGGTTAAGGAGATAGAAGCAAATTTGTGTTTTGCCATTTTTGGCAAAAATTCGAAAATTCAAAATGGCCGCCATTTTTGGGGAGGGGAAAATTTTTTGAAAATTGCACATATTACATTCCTTAGATACCCTGTGGGTCGAAAATTTCGACGAAATCGCTCTATCTCGCACGGTTAAGGAGATAGAAGCAAATTTGTGTTTTCCCATTTTTGGCAACAATTCGAAAATTCAAAATGGCCGCCATTTTTGGGGAGGGGAAAATTTTTTGAAAATTGCAAAGATTGCATTCCTTAGATACCCTGTGGGTCGAAAATTTCGACGAAATCGCTCTATCTCGCACGGTTAAGGAGATAGAAGCAAATTTGTGTTTTGCCATTTTTGGCAAAAATTCGAAAATTCAAAATGGCCGCCATTTTTGGGGAGGGGAAAATATTTTGAAAATTGCAAAGATTGCATTGCTTAGATACCCTGTGCGTCTAAAATTTTGCCGAAATCGCTCTATCTCGCACGGTTAAGGAGATAGAAGCAAATTAGTGTTTTGCCATTTTTGGCAAAAATTCGAAAATTCAAAATGGCCGCCATTTTTGGGGAGGGGAAAATTTTTGGAAAATTGCAAAGATTGCATTCGTTAGATCCCCTGTGGGTCGAAAATTTTGCCGAAATCGCTCTATCTCGCACGGTTAAGGAGATAGAAGCAAATTTGTGTTTTGCCATTTTTGGCAAAAATTCGAAAATTCAAAATGGCCGCCATTTTTGGGGAGGGGAAATTTTTTTGAAAATTGCAAATATTACATTCCTTAGATACCCTGTGGGTCGAAAATTTCGACGAAATCGCTCTATCTCGCACGGTTAAGGAGATAGAAGCAAATTTGTGTTTTGCCATTTTTGGCAAAAATTCGAAAATTCAAAATGGCCGCCATTTTTGGGGAGGGGAAAATTTTTGGAAAATTGCAAAGATTGCATTCCTTAGATACCCTGTGGGTCGAAAATTTCGACGAAATCGCTCTATCTCGCACGGTTAAGGAGATAGAAGCAAATTTGTGTTTTGCCATTTTTGGCAAAAATTCGAAAATTCAAAATGGCCGCCATTTTTGGGGAGGGGAAAATTTTTTGAAAATTGCAAATATTACATTCCTTAGATACCCTGTGGGTCGAAAATTTCGACGAAATCGCTCTATCTCGCACGGTTAAGGAGATAGAAGCAAATTTGTGTTTTGCCATTTTTGGCAAAAATTCAAAATGGCCGCCATTTTTGGGGAGGGGAAAATATTTTGAAAATTGCAAAGATTGCATTGCTTAGATACCCTGTGTGTCGAAAATTTTGCCGAAATCGCTCTATCTCGCACGGTTAAGGAGATAGAAGCAAATTAGTGTTTTGCCATTTTTGGCAAAAATTCGAAAATTCAAAATGGCCGCCATTTTTGGGGAGGGGAAAATTTTTGGAAAATTGCAAAGATTGCATTCCTTAGATCCCCTGTGGGTCGAAAATTTTGCCGAAATCGCTCTATCTCGCACGGTTAAGGAGATAGAAGCAAATTTGTGTTTTGCCATTTTTGGCAAAAATTCGAAAATTCAAAATGACCGCCATTTTTGGGGAGGGGAAATTTTTTTGAAAATTGCAAATATTACATTCCTTAGATACCCTGTGGGTCGAAAATTTCGACGAAATCGCTCTATCTCGCACGGTTAAGGAGATAGAAGCAAATTTGTGTTTTGCCATTTTGGGCAAAAATTCGAAAATTCAAAATGGCCGCCATTTTTGGGGAGGGGAAAATTTTTGGAAAATTGCAAATATTACATTCCTTAGATACCCTGTGGGTCGAAAATTTCGACGAAATCGCTCTATCTCGCACGGTTAAGGAGATAGAAGCAAATTTGTGTTTTGCCATTTTTGGCAAAAATTCGAAAATTCAAAATGGCCGCCATTTTTGGGGAGGGGAAAATTTTTTGAAAATTGCAAATATTACATTCCTTAGATACCCTGTGGGTCGAAAATTTCGACGAAATCGCTCTATCTCGCACGGTTAAGGAGATAGAAGCAAATTTGTGTTTTGCCATTTTTGGCAAAAATTCAAAATGGCCGCCATTTTTGGGGAGGGGAAAATATTTTGAAAATTGCAAAGATTGCATTGCTTAGATACCCTGTGTGTCGAAAATTTTGCCGAAATCGCTCTATCTCGCACGGTTAAGGAGATAGAAGCAAATTAGTGTTTTGCCATTTTTGGCAAAAATTCGAAAATTCAAAATGGCCGCCATTTTTGGGGAGGGGAAAATTTTTGGAAAATTGCAAAGATTGCATTCCTTAGATCCCCTGTGGGTCGAAAATTTTGCCGAAATCGCTCTATCTCGCACGGTTAAGGAGATAGAAGCAAATTTGTGTTTTGCCATTTTTGGCAAAAATTCGAAAATTCAAAATGGCCGCCATTTTTGGGGAGGGGAAAATTTTTTTGAAAATTGCAAATATTACATTCCTTAGATACCCTGTGGGTCGAAAATTTCGACGAAATCGCTCTATCTCGCACGGTTAAGGAGATAGAAGCAAATTTGTGTTTTGCCATTTTGGGCAAAAATTCGAAAATTCAAAATGGCCGCCATTTTTGGGGAGGGGAAAATTTTTGGAAAATTGCAAATATTACATTCCTTAGATACCCTGTGGGTCGAAAATTTCGACGAAATCGCTCTATCTCGCACGGTTAAGGAGATAGAAGCAAATTTGTGTTTTGCCATTTTTGGCAAAAATTCGAAAATTCAAAATGGCCGCCATTTTTGGGGAGGGGAAATTTTTTTGAAAATTGCAAATATTACATTCCTTAGATACCCTGTGGGTCGAAAATTTCGACGAAATCGCTCTATCTCGCACGGTTAAGGAGATAGAAGCAAATTTGTGTTTTGCCATTTTTGGCAAAAATTCGAAAATTCAAAATGGCCGCCATTTTTGGGGAGGGGAAAATTTTTGGAAAATTGCAAATATTACATTCCTTAGATACCCTGTGGGTCGAAAATTTTGACGAAATCGCTCTATCTCGCACGGTTAAGGAGATAGAAGCAAATTTGTGTTTTGCCATTTTTGGCAAAAATTCGAAAATTCAAAATGGCCGCCATTTTTGGGGAGGGGAAAATTTTTTGAAAATTGCAAATATTACATTCCTTAGATACCCTGTGGGTCGAAAATTTCGACGAAATCGCTCTATCTCGCACGGTTAAGGAGATAGAAGCAAATTTGTGTTTTGCCATTTTTGGCAAAAATTCAAAATGGCCGCCATTTTTGGGGAGGGGAAAATATTTTGAAAATTGCAAAGATTGCATTGCTTAGATACCCTGTGTGTCGAAAATTTTGCCGAAATCGCTCTATCTCGCACGGTTAAGGAGATAGAAGCAAATTAGTGTTTTGCCATTTTTGGCAAAAATTCGAAAATTCAAAATGGCCGCCATTTTTGGGGAGGGGAAAATTTTTGGAAAATTGCAAAGATTGCATTCCTTAGATCCCCTGTGGGTCGAAAATTTTGCCGAAATCGCTCTATCTCGCACGGTTAAGGAGATAGAAGCAAATTTGTGTTTTGCCATTTTTGGCAAAAATTCGAAAATTCAAAATGGCCGCCATTTTTGGGGAGGGGAAATTTTTTTGAAAATTGCAAATATTACATTCCTTAGATACCCTGTGGGTCGAAAATTTCGACGAAATCGCTCTATCTCGCACGGTTAAGGAGATAGAAGCAAATTTGTGTTTTGCCATTTTGGGCAAAAATTCGAAAATTCAAAATGGCCGCCATTTTTGGGGAGGGGAAAATTTTTGGAAAATTGCAAATATTACATTCCTTAGATACCCTGTGGGTCGAAAATTTCGACGAAATCGCTCTATCTCGCACGGTTAAGGAGATAGAAGCAAATTTGTGTTTTGCCATTTTTGGCAAAAATTCGAAAATTCAAAATGGCCGCCATTTTTGGGGAGGGGAAAATTTTTTGAAAATTGCAAAGAGTACACTCCTCAGATACCCTGCGGGTCGAAAATTTTGCCGAAATCGCTCTATCTCGCACGGTTAAGGAGATAGAAGCAAATTACTCAAAAGTAGTACTGAAAATACACAATGAAGTACCTAAATGGCTATTACTCATGTACTGACAAAGCTATCAGTCCCAAATGCAATACCAAGCGAGCTATGGACATAACAATCTTGTATTCAAAATTGTAGTAAAATATCTTTAATTATTTTGGCTTAAATGCACGGAAACCAATGGGTACTGAAAATAGCTGTACTTAAGTATTACTCAGTAAGCAAAAGAGGTACAACAGCCAAAAGCAATCCCAAGCAAGCTACTGACCCAATAAGCCTGCATACCAAATTTGGTGACAATAGCTCTAATACTTTTCCTTTAAATGAGCGGAAACCATGCGTGACGCCGGACATCGGACGCCGGACGCCGGACGCCGGACATCGGACATCGGACATCGGACGGCGAAAAAAGCAAAAATAATATATCCACCCCCCAGGGGGGTGGACATAATTACTCACTCATCTATGAAGCAATTCCCCCCAAAAGCAATCCTATACAAGCTATTAACCCAATGAACCTCCATACCAAATTTCAGAAAGATAGGCTTAATAGCATTCCTTAAAATGTCTGGAAACCAAAGAGATACTCAAAAGTAGCAAAGTAGCTATTACTCAGTTAGCTATAGAGCTATCATCACCAAAAGCAATCCCATACAAGCTATTAACCCAATAAACCTGCATGCCAAATTTGGTAAAGATAGGATAAGAACTGTTGCCTAAAATGTCTGGAAACCAAGTGGGACGCCGGACACCGGAAAAAGTAAAAATAATATGTCCACCCCCCAGTGGGTGGACATAATCAGTTGCAGCAATCCATATATCTTTGTCATAAGAAAAACATGTCTCAAATATGGACGGTGAACACACTATGGCAGAGCCAAAGTTAAAGGTCACACCATGATGCACACCTGCAGAGCCAAAGTTAAAGGTTACATCATGATGCACACCTACACCCCCTAACTAATGTCCCTACCAATGTCAACCTTCTACACCTTATACAATCCAAGAAATAGCCCAGACAATATTTTAAAACTCATGGTCACTTTTACAAGGTCAAAGGTCAAATAAAGGTCACACCATGATGTTGCACACCTACAACCTCTAACCAATGTCCCTACTAAGTATCAACTTCCTACACCTTACGCTTTCTGAGATACAGCCCGGACAAACTTTTTCCCGCCGCCCGCCCACCCGCCCATCCGGACACCATGGGTGAAAACAATAAAATGTCATTGTTTCAAACTGTATTTATATACCACAGAAAGTACAGGGGGATAGTCTATTACGGCTAGGACAGTCATACTGGACACAAGGATTTTCACTGTTTTATCAGCACTTATCATTAAACTACCGTACAACACCACTGTCAGAATTAAACATTTTGTTTCAAACTTCAAATTTAACTAGAGGATCGCTCGCAAAAAAAGCGATAATGTTTTTGCATAGCAAAAACAAAGCGTCCCGAAAAGGATATAAAGGTGAGTGCTAAAGTATTAAGAAAATGCTTCGTTTCTAGCCTTATACTGTTGTGGCAACCAAAGTCAGCGCAGTCTGCTCTACCAAGAACGGTTTTCAAGATATAAGCATTTTTGTGTTTTGCAAAAAATTTAAAAATTCAAAATGTCCGCTATATTTGGCGAGACAAAAATATTTTGAAAATTGGCACGGCTACTCTGCAGAGATACCCAGCAGGTCAAAAATTGAGTTCGCTCCATATAGCACGGTTTTCGAGATAAAAGCATTTTTGTGTTTTGCAAAAACTTTGAAAATTCAAAATGGCCACCATTTTTGGGGAGACAAAAATTTTTGTCAAGACCACTGCCGCGGTGTGTATCTGCAATACTATTAAGAGATAATACTATTAAGAGATAATTCACATTTACTCATTTTGAGTAGGTGAATAATTATCTATGGGTCTGAAACTTCACCAAGTGAAAGCTCTCCCAAAAGTAGGTGAATGAGTTATTTGAGAAAAATTGGCTATCTGAAATACTTTTAGAGATAATTCGCATTAACTCATTTTGAGTCGGTGAGTAATTAGCTATGGGTCTGAAACTTCACCATGTGAAACCTCTCCCACAAGTAGATGAATGAGTATTTGATAAAAATTGGGTATCTGCAATACTTTTACAGATAATTAGCATTTACTCATTTTGAGTAGGTGAATAAATAGCTATTGGTCTGAAACTTCACAGAGTGAAAGCTCTCCCAAAAGTAGGTGAATGAGTTATTTGAGAAAAATTGGCTATCTGCAATACTTTTAGAGATAATTCACATTTACTCATTTTGAGTAAGTGAACTAGATTGGGCCAACTCGGCGCCAACATATCCCCAGACAGGT
Organism: Sabellastarte sp. h YS-2021; assembly: GCA_964017235.1. Lineage (NCBI taxonomy): Eukaryota > Metazoa > Annelida > Polychaeta > Sabellida > Sabellidae > Sabellastarte > Sabellastarte sp. h YS-2021. The sequence goes on along the minus strand of OZ024927.1, from coordinate 55,235,912 downwards.
CATCACTCACGCCACAGGTTTTGATCGGGAATTTTTTAAAACATAATTACCCATTATTATATGAACTTCAGCACATCAATCTACTCTGTTTATATCTCCCCAAGGAAGATGGTGTATCCCCAGACGCCGAATACATAACTCAAATTATATTTTCAATCTTCCTGCAATGATAACTCTAAACCTATTTTCAAAGTATTTAAATGATTGATGATTGAATGTCCATTCTAAAATAATAATCCCAAAAGAGCATATCTGTTTCTATATTTGTTGACAAATAAAATATTATTTTTAACTCAACTCATCATATTTTTCAATCTTCCTTCAAAGTATTTAAATGATTGATGATTCAATGTCCATTCTAAAATTCATAATCCCAAAAGCGCATATCTGTTTCTATATTTGTTCACAAATAAAATATTATTTAAAAAAAAATTATTTATATTATTATTTTATTATATTATTTTTAGAATTTGCAAATTGTTTTCAGTTATTCATTTCCTCTATACCTATATATGTGGTCCATATATATGCAACCTAAATATGTGACACAATCTCAGTTCTGACTCCCCTTTGTGTTATATGTAATGAAGCCCACCACCTCCCACCCCCACCCCTCTCCCCTTCTCCACACCTCTCTCACTATTACACAAGATCTGCAACCCCATTGAGTTCTTTGTTTCTCATCTGATATCATTAAATACCTTTGTTTATTTAGTGTCACTCAATATAGCTGGAGGTCCCAGAGGTGGGTGGGGGGAATCCGGGTGGGGGATGTGGGTTGAGCATAAATGGTAAACAAACAATCTATATAAAAGGGGTACTCAAATACAAAAAGAATTGAGAATTTTAAGTATGTGATTATCAACTGAAATGAGTTCATAACTGTAGGAGCTGTGCCAAAATTAACTGAGGCAAGTTGAATAAAACTGGGCTAGTTGAGGGTTAAAAATCCCCTAGTTTTACTACATAAGGATATAATTTCATTAATATTGGGACTTCAAGCTCACTTAAAGTGTCCATTTTGTCTACTTCAATATGTTTCACCAGTTTCATTTTAAAAAGTGAAAAACTCAGCAAGCAGAGGTATAACACACAAAAATAAGTTCTTAAAAGACTAAGATAGCCATAACATTATTAATATTCAAAATTTAAATAGACAGGCATTTCCTTTTAAAAATTCAAAGATTTCAGCTCTATAACCCACATAGTTTGACAGTTACTGGGCTTTAAAGTGGCATAATATCCATAAATTGGGTTTCTGTGGGCATTTTACAATTGTTAAAGAGACCTTAGCAATTAAACTACAGATCTGAAACTTTTTGGGGGGACATACATAACAAACAAAAATCATATATAATACAGTTTAAGACTTGTCACACTAAGCATTTCCAAATAACAGGGCAAAATACGGAAAAAATGTCAAAAAAGGCACTTGGGCGAGTGTCTATGGCCCTCATACACAGGTTAAATGTCTACTAAAAACCTTGATTTTCGGCATATGTAAAAAGGACATAATAATGCATTCCCAGATGGGATTTCAGCTCCATCAATCACATAGTTTAACAGTTACAGGGCTTAAAGGTGGTAAAAAGTCCAAATATTGGGTCATTGTGGGCCTTTTAGAGATCTCGATGTGGCTTTCAAATTAAAGCTTCAGACTTAAAATTTGTTACATACTAAGATTACACATAGAATATGTATCTAATAAAGTTTGAAACTTCTCAGACTTACCATTTCCAAGTTACAGAGCAAAATATGTGAAAAATGTCTTAAAAGGGTCACTCAGGTGGGTGTTAAAGGTCCTCATACACAGGTTAAATGTCTACTTGAAGCCTTGATTTTTGGCACATGTAAAAAGAACATAATAATGTATTCCCAGATGAGATTTCAGCTCTATCAGTCACATAGTTTAACAGTCACAGGCCTTAAAATTGGCAAAAAGTCCAAATACTGGGTCTTTATGGGGCCTCCTAGAGACCTAAATGTGGCCTTCAAATTAAAGCTTCAGACTTAAAATTTGTCACATACTAAGATTACACATAGAATATGCATCTAATACAGTTTGAAACTTCTTAGACTTACCATTTCCAAGTTACAGGGAAAAATATGTGAAAAATGTCTAAAAATGGTCACTTGGGTGGGGATTTATGGTCCTCATACACAGGTTAAATGTCTTCTTAAAGCCTTAATTTTTGGCACATATAAAAATAACATACTAATATCTTCTCAGATAGGATTTGAGCTCTATCAGTCACATAGTTTGACAGTCACAGGGCTTAAAAGTAGCAAAAAGTCCAAATATTGGGTCTTTGGGAGCCTTTTAGAGACCTCAATTTGACCTTCAAAATTAAAGCTTCAGACTTAAAATCTGTTACATACTAAGATTACACACAGAATATATATCTAATACAGTTTGAAACTTCTCAGACTTACCATTTCCAAGTTACAGGGAAAAAGATGTGAAAAATGTCTTATAAGGGTCACTCGGGTGGGTGTTTATGGTCCTCATACACAGGTTAACTGTCTATTAAAGGCCTAAATGTTGGGGCACATATAAGAAAACACATAGATATATTCCCAGATGATATTTAACTTAGATGAGAGACATAGTTTGAAAGCTACAGTGCTTGAAAGTGGCAAAAAGTGCATAAATTGGGTCTCTGTGGGCACTTTTGAGACCTTAAGTCGATCCCTTTGGGTAAACCTACAGCCCTAAAATTTTCTACAGACAAGGATTACATATCAAAGTTATACCTAGCGCAGTTTGAGACTCATCAGAATTATCACTTCCAAATTATAGGGCAAAATATGTGTAAAGTATAGCAAAAAATCCCTAAGTGGGGGTATTTATGGGCCTCAAACACAATTTTCTCCTCAACTTAAAGTCATGATTTTCGGCACATGTACTAAGAACATATTAATGTGTTGTCAGGTAAAATTTCAGCCAGCTGAGCATCATAGTTTGTGACCTACAGGGCTCTAAGTGGCCAAAAGTGCAATTTTTGACCTTAAGGTGGCCATAAGTTCTTTTTTACTGGGAGTTTAAGGTCACCTTAAAATAGGGATTTTCCTTTGGGCACCCTTAACATGTGTACCAAGTTTGAAAAAAAAATATTAATTTCTTTTTGAGTTATCGCGTCCACAAGGAAATTTCTACGGCGGCGGCGGCGGCGGCGGCGGCGCGACGGACCTGAATCCAATATATCCCCGACTTTCGTCTGGGGATATAATAATTAGCTATGGGTCTGAAACTTCACCAAGTGAAAGCTCTCCCAAAAGTAGGTGAATGAGTTATTTGAGAAAAATTGGCTATCTTCAATACTTTTAGAGATAATTATCATTTACTCATTTTCAGTAGGTGAATAATTAGCTACGGGTCTGAAACTTCACCATGTGAAAGCTCTCCCAAAAGTAGATGAAGCAGTTATTTGAGAAAACTTATGTCATTATTTTGCCACAAATAAGAAAATAGCTATTACTCACTTATGGCATGCAATAGAACCCCAAACTATATGCATTTACCCTACAGTCACAATTTCAAAGTAGGTATTACTCGGCTATCCAATGTGCACCAGGTCTGAAACTTTACTATGTGATAGGTTATCAAAAACTAGATGAATAACATATTTGAAAATATTTTCCTAACTTTAATACTTTTGAAGATATTTGACATTTACTTATGTTGTTATTTTGCTACAAATAAGAAAATAGCTATTACTCACTCATGGCATGCAATACACCCCAAACTATGTACCATCTTATAGTTAAGGACAAAGTAGCTGAACAACATATTTGAAGAAAAAGCTGTAACTGCAATAGTTTTGGAGTTACAATGGATTTACCCTACAGTCACAATTTCAAAGTAGCTATTACTTAGCTATGCAATGTGCAACAGGTCTGAAACTTTACTATGTGATAGCTTACAAAAAAGTAGATGAATGACATATTTGAAAAGAATTCCGTAACTTTAATACTTCTAAAGATATTTGACATTTACTTACGTCATTATTTTGCCACTTATAAGAAAATAGCTATTACTCACTTATGGCATGCAATAGAACCCCAAACTACATGCCAGTTTATAGCTAAGGACAAAGTAGGTGAACAACATATTTTACAAAAATATTGTAACTGCAATAGTTTTGGAGTTACAATGGATTTACTCAACTGTAGAATTTCAAAGTAGCTATTACTCAGCTATCCAATGTGCAACAGATCTGAAACTTTACTATGTGATAGCTTATGAAAAAGTAGATGGATAACATATTTGAAAAGAATTCCCTAACTTTAATACTTTTGAAGATATTTGACATTTACTTATGTCATGATTTTGCTACAAATAACAAAATAGCTATTACTCACTTATGGCATGCAACAGAACCCCAAACTATGTACCATCTTATAGCTAAGGACAAAGTAGCTGAACAACATATTTTAGGAAAATACTCTAAGTGCAATAGTTTTGGAGTTACAATGGCTTTACTCAACAGTCAGAATTTCAAAGTAGCTATTACTCAGCTATCCAAGGTGCAACAGGTCTGAAACTTTAATATGTCATAGTTTACCAAAAAGTAGATGGACAACATATTTCAAAAGATTTCCCTAACTTTAATACTTTTGAAGATATTTGACATTTACTTCTTCTGTTATTTAGCTACAAATGAGGAAATAGCTATTACTCACTTATGGCAAGCAATACAACCCCAAACTATGTACCATCTTATAGCTAATAACAAAGTAGCTGAACAACATATTTTAGGAAAACACTGTAACTGCAATAGTTTTGGAGTTACAATGGCTTTACTCAACAGTCAGAATTTCAAAGTAGCTATTACTCAGCTATCCAAGGTGCAACAGGTCTGAAACTTTACTATGTCATAGCTTACCAAACAGTAGATGGACAACATATTTGAAAAGATTTCCCTAACTTTAATACTTTTGAAGATATTTGACATTTACTTCTGTTACTTAGCTACAAATGAGAAAATAGCTATTACTCACTTATGGCATGGAATGGGACCCCAAACTATGTACCATCTTATAGCTAAGGACAAAGTAGCTGAACAACATATTTGAAGAAAAAGTTGTTACTGCAATAGTTTTTGAGTTATGAGCCCTTTACTCAAAGTAGCTAAGATTGCTATTACTCACTTATCTTTAGGCCTAAGTCAATAAAACCAAAAAAATTTTCAAGGGCATGAAAATTCATTGGGACAATTAATTTACAAAGAATCTGTAGCTGTAGTAGTTTTGGAGAAATCTGTGTGACTAACTAATGCACGCACGCACAGACATCATTTCATAATCTCCCTCCCGGGCTAAAACCCAGCGGGAGATAATAATAATAATAACAAAAAAATCTCTCCTGGCTTTAATTTTCAAACAAATTACACTGAATTTAGAAGAATCCGTCTGTACTCCATGAAATATCAACCCACCAAATTAAAGCTTGATTAGTGCTACAGTTTTTGAGTTTTAAGGGCGAAACGGTGCACAGACAGACAGACAGACAGGAACAAACTGATCACAATAACCCTCTCCTATCCTCGAGCATTAAAAATGAAACTAAAGTCTTTTTCATGATTATCCCAATGAATTTTACACAAGACATTTAAATTTTGCAAGTTTTATGATTACTTTAAGCTTCAACGACACAATGCATAATTAAGGATCCAGGGGGAAAGAAACCAATTAAAAAAAATGACAGCACACTGGATTGTATTACCACACGAGGCATGTTGTAGTCAATTTGGTGGCCCATTGGGGCCCATGAAAGTCAAGTTGTGGTGGCCCTAACTTAAAAGGGGGGGCCCCGGACCACCGCGAATTTTGCACGCTGGTTGTGCACCCAACCAAACAGCTGTGAACACTGAACACCAAAATGAAATCACTACAAGCATGCCCAATGGCTGTGTACACAAATAATATCACTGCATGATTTATGTCACTGCCAGCATACCCAACCGCTGTGTACAGTACTGGCATACCCAACTACCCTGTACCCAAGGCAGTAAACTCTATTTTCCCACTGGTTGTGCGCCCACGATCAATATCAGCGACTCTGTACACAAGATCTATATCACCGCTAGCTTACCCTGCGGTTATATACACCAGCAGACATTGGTCAAGTATACCCAGCAGTTGTGTACACAAGATCTATATCACTGGTAGTGTACTCAACAACTCCAAACTTTTGATAGTATACCCAATTTCTTGGTACCCAAGGCAGAAAGCAGTATATACTCAAATATTGTGCACTTGATATCAGTACATTTTACGGTGTACTCAACAGAAATTTTTTTGAGTAGTCAGAAATGGGCCATGGATCAATGTTTGTATCAACATTATTAGGCTTGGCATAGGTTTGCACTGTGAAACTGCTCTGTTTATATGCAGATTAACTTGGTTATTGTTACATTTTGACAAAAGTTGAAGGACATGTCAGACATGAGATAAGGAAGAGTTTTAATAGTTGGCAAAATTTTGTTAAGCTATTGAACCGACTATTAGTAAAATAGATCAGCAGTATCCTTTTAAAACAGTGACCAGAAGAGCCACTTTACAAAACCTCATTTAAAAATAGGGCCGTTAAAATATTAAGCTCAGCATGGGCTACACTATGGAAGAGGCTATCCATGACACACTGACGTTATTATTTGGCTAAACCCCAAACCCCAGTGCAAAAGGACTGCATAGCCACGGAAACTTGGTCTAAATTAGTATGGGCATAACCATTTCCCTAACAGCAGAGTTAACTATAGTCAAGTATCATTGATTCGAGGGTCTTGTTGATTCGAGTATCACCGTTTTTCTTGGATATCAGAGCATCTATTTTCACTTTTATAACATAAAATGGTGATTTGGTATCTATAGTTGCATAAAACACACCCAAATTGCTACAGAATAAAATATTTGGATGTGAAATAAGCTTATAACCAAATCGTTTGAACTCACGAATGATCAAGACGTATTGCAATGTTCTTACAACTCGTAAATGCAAGTTCATGACCTGAGAAAATGCCAAGAATGGTGTCACAGGCCATAATTACCACTCGTGAGTAGGGTGCCTCCAGAAACTTTCCAGTTTGTCACCTTCACCTCTAATGACAACAAAGATGCAGAATACATGTGCTTTCATTATGAAAATCCATGTTTTTAATAAAGTGTTTCAGTACTATTTTGTAAATATCTCAGAAAACGTATGACAAATGATATACTGCTCAGCCAGTGAAGTTCGTCACCCCAGTAAAGTTCGTCACCCCAGTGAAGTTCGTCACCTACATTCTATGACAATATTAAACAGTTTTTACTGTCCAGTTACGGCATATATGTATACCTTGCCATTGAAAGAAGCTATTCCATTTATTTAAATGTAAATATTGCCTGTCCTTGAGCATTTTTATGGCAGGTGACGAAATTCACTAGGGTGACGAAATTCACTGGCCGACCAGTACTGCTCAGCCAGTGAAGTTCGTCACCCCAGTGAAGTTTGTCACCTGCATTTTATTACAATATTAAAGAGTTTTTACTGTCCAGTTATGGCATATATGTATACCTTGTCGATGAAAGAAGCTATTCCATTTATTTAAATGGGAATATTGCCTGTCTTTGAGCATTTTCACGGCAGGTGACGAACTTCACTGGGGTGACGAAATTCACTGGCCAACCAGTATACATCTTTTGCATGGCAGAGATAGTGAAACATTGTGGTTACTTTTAATTCTTTCTCTTTGTCATTTGGGTTTGTGTTCATCCACATATAAACAAATAGACCGTGAATTAGAACTTTAAGAATGGTCAAAACTTTCCATAATAACTACTCTACTGTACTGACATTGCATGATGTGAAGTTGAACCCTGTTGAAAACTCACCTAACTACAGATGAACTACTGATATCCTCTTCAAAATCACGAATATTTTCAGATTTATAATACACCTTTGCATTATTTTGATTTAGATAATTGCTTGGGAAGTTTGTAAATGACATTGTTTTACATTCTAATGAAATACATATTCACAAAATATATAGAACTCGCTTTTTGGCTTGTTGTTTTGATGGTGCTTCTTAAACATCCGGAGTTTGCTTCTAAACCTTGGATTTTATCGAGACTGTAGAAAATCGCCCCAACTACTCATAAACTAGATCTAGAGCAAGTGATGTAAATTTGCCAATGGATGTAAATTCGTCACCTTTTGGTTTTTGTTAATTATTGAACACAAATATAGGAAACATATAATAATTTTATTAAATATGAGTAGAAAAATACATATCTATTGCACCGTAAGATTTTATACTCCAGCTTCTTATATTTTCACTGTTTTTAAGTATATTTCTGAATAATGCACTCTTACAAGTGACTACAAAGAGTATAAATTATGCAATTTTTTACAAGTACCAAAACATTTTCAACTTCTGTGGGACAAACTTTTGAAAAGTCAAATCTATGTTAATAACAATTTGCGGCTAGAAAAGATGTAAAATATTAAATTAACTTAATTTTTCACAGTATGTTAGGTATTAACAAACATTTTCGACAATCCTGCTCCCACTGCTGTTCCACTAGTTGAACACATGCTGGTTCATCTCCAACGTTTTTCAGGAGAAGGGCCTCATCAGACCAAACCTGTGGTGCCTTCCTCCATCTTCTTTGTGCTAACCTTCCTTTGAGCTTCATTATATGTCTTCTAACTCTAACATTTGCCTGAAGAGCTGAAAAAATACAGCTGTGTCTGCATCAATTCTTTTACTTGTTGATTAACATTGGTCAAAACCTAAATGGTCAAAATCTAAATGGACAATCAATTTGACCTCTATAATGCCCCCTATATATAAGGACCAAGGTCTGATATGAGGCAATCATGAAAAACAGCAGGGGGAGGGGGTCATTTTTGGATCACATAACTGATCTTTTTCATTGCATACCTGTTTTGATGAATTGTAAACCTGTTCAGGGCAATCATATACAATTAATGATCATGGCCATCATATGTAGATAACATAAAAATTCTAGAGAACAAGACCCAATCGCAAAGCTAATTGGGGGCCTATTATACACACTGGAAACTGCAAAGTCAAATCAGAAACTGGATCACAGAGTGATAGCAGAGTTGTCACAAACCTTTTCTCAGAAATATAATTACAGACAACTGTGTCCTTAATTGTGGAGGAGACACCCGATCCATGGGAAATTTGAATAAGGGTGTATAGCCTAAAAACATTATGCATGCTTATTTATATAGTCTCTTCTTTTGTAGTATGCATTCATGACCTCCAGTTTGGATTTTAACAAGAAGTTCATGTCAGATGGTACACATAAAAGATTCTAATAAATCTGTTGTTACACAGATTTGTATTTGTGACTTGCTCTTGTTTATTACATGGTGTCAGAATCAGGATGGTACACTTAAATTGAATTGGAATTCATAGAATAATGGCCCTTTGAAACAGCCAGAGTTGAGAAATAATAACTGTATTCCTTTTGGGCTAATAGCAGTACAACATGTAATAAAACCAGCAAATATACCAGGAGTTTATAATGTGTAATACACAATAAAATAGTCCATTACAGCAAACATTTGTTACTTGATAGATGCAAAGCCAAAAATTACAAAAAAAAAAAAACAAAAAAAAAATTAATCCATGTTTTTATTTATTAAATTTAAACCCCAAAATGGTTGCAATGTTACGGAAAACACTAGTTTTCTTTAAAATCATAAAATATTGGAAAATACATAAGGTACTATTTTATTTATAATGATTTCCTTAAACATGCATCCGAGAATTTAAAATAAATATAAAATATTGCATTTTTTATAGCAAAAATTGCATTCAGGGTTTATGCCTATTTAACAGCCATTGGACCTCTTCAGATTGAATAAAACATTTGCGGTACATTTTTAATATATATTGATGCCAGATATTTTATATCTGACCCACAGGTTTTTAAAACTATTCATCTACCAGAGATTTGTTTGAGATTTTATATATCTATCAAATCTGATATATACTATAATCCCTGCAGGATATGCCTTCAGTAAATCCAAAATGTTTCCAAGGGCTGGATTTGACCCACTGACTGTAATTAAACACAAAACTTTGCTGTCTCCGACCTCTGAGATAGAGATTGAAACCCAGCCTGACCTCATATGGGAAAGCTGATAATTGCCTGCTGTTGGTCAGCAGTTTACAGTACAGAACCTCGATAAACTGAATGTACTTGTTTCCTCTTCGAACCCCGTCAACAAGTAATTAAATAAAACTTGTTGTTACCACTTGCCCACTGATATCTCACAGATTTGTAAGGATTTGCTCAGAGACGATTTCCAAGTTGTTGGTATACAATGCAATGCCAGGATGTAGTTGTTGCGTCATACAAATTAATTCATTGATACTAATTTGAATGAGTCACCAACACTATATGATAAATAACAGATAAGCATACTCATAACATAAACTCAGATATCTGAATTTATTGAGGGTATAATATGAATATAAGTTTTGAGATTTGTAGAAATAAATATACATAAATGATTCTCACCATTTGTACAAACAGTTTGTTGATTCAATTTGATTCTGTTGATAGAAGTCGACAAATCGATTTGGGCGACTTGTTAACGCAGTATGTGAAAGTGAGTTCCGTGATATAGTCGATATAGTACGTTTTACCGATCGTACGTAATGTGCCCTAGTATTTTTTTTAAATATAAAATTAGCTGTTATTTATGGTGTAGGTTTGATTACTACTATATTAAACATCATGTGAGTAAGAATTTAATATCGATCAAATGTAAATCTGCTGGCCATCCAAAATACAGATTGAAAACAGGTTTCTCCAAAAATAAAATGAAAGCAACCTACCACGGGTGGACACAAAGATAAACGGACACGAAGATAAACGATTTTCGGAAATTTGCATATTTTCGTTGAATAAACAAAAATATAATTCACCAAATAACCAAGAAATATCATAAAAATATTTGTTTCAGTCTATTTTAATATGTAATGTATATGATTTTGTTGTTTACATAGCTTTATTTTTCATTCCAAAAAACGTTTATCTTCGTGTCCACCGTTTATCTTTGTGTCCACCCCTACCTGGAAAACGAAAGTGACTGCAAAGTCGAAAATTGACTCTCACTGTTTCGTATCCAGTGTAGGTCCCAGTGTACAGTATGGTGGTTTACCGTGTAATCGGCACATTAAACCATTAGTAAAGTGTGTTTTAATAGCAAGCTTTACAAATTTATATGCACGTTTGGTTACATTAGTGCATGCATTCCACCAGTAAACGCCCATGCTGAAGTTCATTTATTGCATTTAAATTGTATTAACAGCTTTATCCACAATGCGCAGGTTTTCGATGCTACAACATAAACGGACAATGTTGAATATCACAACCAACACAAGCAGTATTATCAGACATATAACAATATACTTAAATCCTCAAAGTCACTGGTTCAATTTATCTGCATATTCATCCCCAAATATTAAAAATGTCACTTAAAAAGGAGGCTCGGAGATTATAGTTTAAATGATCGAAAATGTGAATATATCGATAATAATAATAATAATAATAATATATTTTACTCTCCTAATATTTATGTAACAGAAAAACTTAATTAACATAATTCATTATTATGCTTCTTTAGGACGGTTGGACCATATTTATAACACCATAAAATAATATGATACGGGCAAGATTTATTTACAGAAAAAACTTAGATAAAAATGAAAGTTAATTATATTTTTGGATAGAAAATTACCTAAGAATGTAAACATTTGTTGAATGGTGTTTTTATTGTCTCTTCAAAGGTCTGAACAAAACCTTTTATGTATCTAAACCTTAATCTACTAAGGATTACATGCCTAGCTTCCATTGGTGCCTTTGATCTCCAATACCAGCTACCTCCTCAAATACATGCAAAATAAAATAAGTACTTGTCAGTTTTCATTGATATCAGCCTGATCTGAACTGACATGGAGTGCACCACTTTGATTGAATCTATTCTGTATACAGTTTCCGCTAATTGTAATTAAGCTTGAATCTTTTGAACCTGTTAATCAAAGACATGCAATATTCTCCCCCTCTCCCTCTGTTGTGGATAAATGAAGATTGCAATTAGTAAGTTTTAAGACATGAAAGTAATAGCAATTATAATATGAAAGTGTTGCAAGTATTGAAAGATTTAGTGTTTGTTCTATTCATAAAATTTATTTGGCTAAATTAATTCAAACTGTAAAAAATTAACTATATTTAGCGTGAAACACAAATACCAGTAGCTTCAAGTAAGATACATTACTAATAAAAGTACTTTAAATTACATTTAGATTTTAAAGGCAAAAAAGTAAATACATTAAAATTTAGACTTAAAAAGCATTACTGGTATGAATTATTTTGTATATCTCACAAAAAATAACATATAAAAGACTGGAAAGATCAGTTAGAATATCATATTAGTCTGTACAAAACCTAAACTAATAAAAACAAATGATATATTTTCAAAAAGATAATTTCCCAAGTTAATCAATTAAGAAGACTTTAATGCAAAAAAAAAAAAAAAAAATCAGAATTAATGTGCATAACACACAAAATCATTCTAAAACTAAATAGTTTGTTGTAAAATCCCATTAGTTTATGCAATACCTTAACTGAAATGCACAATAATTGACTAATGCACAATTAAAAGTTATTTCACAAATTCTCTGAAAAACATTCAGTGGATTTGTGAAAAAATTTAATACAGTTGTAGGGATTTCACGAATTCCCTAGAGATTTTAGGGAATTCGCGAATTATGTCCACCTCACTGGAGGTACACATATTTTTGCTTTTTCCGCCATCCGTCGTCACACTTGGTTTCCGGTCATTTCAAGGAAAAGTATTTATCCTATCTTTACCAAATTTGGTATGGGTGTTTATTGGGTTAATAGCTTGCATGGGACTGCTTTTGGTGAAGATAGCTCCATAGCTAATTGAGTAATAGCTACTTAACTAATTTTTTATACTTCTTTTGTTTCCGGGCATTTTAAGTAAAAATATTTGACATATCTTTACCAAATTTGGTAAAGGCAATAGTTAGGTCAATAGGTTGCTTGGGATCGCTTTTAGTGATAATACCTATATAACTGACTGAGTAATAGTGTAGCAGCTTTTTTTATTTTAAGCATTTTAAAGGAAAAGTATTTCAGCTATGTTCACAAAATTTGGGATGGAGGATTATTGGATCAGTACCTTGCTTGGGATTGCTTTTGGTGATAATACCTTTATAGCTATCTGAGTGATAGCTACTGTGCTATATAGCTATTATGCTATTTTGAGTTGACTTTTCTTTCCGGACATTTTAATGATTCAGAAACATTGTTTTCTATCTTCACAAAAATTTATATGAAGAATAATTCGGTCAATAGTTTGGCCAGGATAGGTTTTGGTCGATGATAGCTTTGTAGCTATAGCTGACTGAGTAATAACTACTTAGCTACTTTTGTGTACTTCTTTCGTTTCCGATCATTTTAAGGAAAAATATTTGACATATCTTTACCAAATTTGGTATGAGCAGTAGTTAGGTCAATAGCTTGCGTGGGATTGCTTTTAGTGATAATACCTGTATAAGTGATTGAGTAATAGCTACTTAGCTACTTTGAGTAGCTTTTTTATTTTAAGCATTTTAAAGAAAAGTATTTCACCTATGTTCACAAAATTTGGGATGGAGGATTATTGGATCAGTAGCTTGCTTGGAATTGCTTTTGGTGATAATACCTTTATAGCTAACTGAGTAATAGCTACTGTGCTATATAGCTATAATGCTATTTTGAGTTGACTTTTTTTCTGGACGTTTAATGAAACAATGTTTTCTATCTTCACAAAAATTTATATGAAGGATAATTGGGTCAATAGTTTGGCCAGGATAGCTTTTGGTCGATGATAGCTTTGTATCTATCTGAGTACTAGCTGCTTTGCTACTTTGAGCCTACTCTGAATTGCATTTCTGTTTTCACTCGTTTAAAGGCCTAGTAGCGTCAAATCTAACATACTAATATTTTAGGCTTAAAACATCGCACTGATCATCCTGTTTACATAAATACCACTCTTTTGAAAAACAATCCAGTATTCATGATTCTACAGCTGATTTATTTACTCTAAATTAGCCATTTCTCCTGTCAAAACCTCCCCTTCAGAAACTGTGTGTACTACGTCAACTGTTGTGCACAACAAATATGCTTGTACTGTGAATGCTGTGTGTGTGTGTATGCAGAAACACAGTTTCAGTGTGGTGTATGTTTTTTTTTCTCATTTGTGTGTGTAGATAATCAAACTGGCTGACATCATTTATCAAAGATATATCTGATGAAAATAATTTTTAAAACTTATTTGATTTTGATGATAATAATAGTTTACCAAGTTGCAAAAATGATGGAGAGAACACAGACCTTACCAGATAGGATTGGTAGGAATGTACAAGAATAAAACTTTGAGGCCTGTATATCTGATTATGAAAGTAGTAATAAGAAGGATAATTTGGACCAAAATTATTCATCTTTACTTCATTGGTAAGACAGTATTGACAATATTTGATTGTGTAATGAGATATATACTGCATTATCATATTGGACAATAAAAAAACATTTTATATCTGGAACCTGTGAGAATCTTAAAAATGTGCAATATCTCACATCTGGTTTTATAGGTTCTGGGTGATTGTGAGGATATGGGACATCTGGGTTTGGAAATTGAAAATCAGGGGTTAGATATAACTTTTAACCTTTGAAAGCATTACCATAGGTTTATCTGAATTTTTCATTTCTATCAAAAGAGTACTATTCCACTTTTTAGAATGAATATTTAAATAAACCTTTAAAAATAACCTTTTTCTTAATTTTCTCAGTATTCTTCAAAACAGTAAAGTAGATTATAATGTTAATGAGGGGCCATAGTGGCACAGTGGTAACACACTCGCCTCCCACCTCTGAGGTCTAGAGTTCAAACCCGGGACCTTATGAGGGAAATCTGGTAGTTGCTTACCAATGGTAGGCAGTTTACATGAACTGTATGCACTGGTTTCCTCTGACCACAGAACTACCCGTCATCAGGGACCTGTGCAGTGTTCAAAGTTATGTTAAACCCCAAATAAATAAATGAATATAATGTACAGTAGAACCTCGATTATCCAAACCCAGTGGGAGACATACAATCTAGTCGGATAATCGAGGGGTTTGGATAGATGAAGGAAACTGAAATTCACCGTCTAGGGGTTATCGAGTTGGCATTAATAGAAAATCTCTTTTATGCACTTAATATAGACATTGGTATTCATGGATGATATATTTAATATATCTGTATAATATATTGTAACTGACCCTCTAATTGTCGCTTATTTGCTCCATATCTATGAATATTATCATTTTTATTTAAAATATTACTCAGATTTTAATTTTAATTTTAGATAAATATCGTCACGCATTTTGTCAGTTGAGAAACTCTTGGAGATTATTTATTATTAAAGTGTTTGGTTGGTAATGCATTGTTGACATCTTTTATACATGTTGTCAGTCTGTGAACCTACTCCAGGAGGTTATAAATTGCGAAAGCCAATCGAACATACCTTTATTGATTGGCGCATTATGAAAGAAATTGGGTAGCAGGTTGTGTAATTGAATTAATACCTCCCCTATTGTAACAATAGTGATAAAGATCAAAGAAGTTAGGCGTTTCTGTGAATGGTACATTTTATAAAGCACCAGAATTAATAGTTTCTGAGACTATGCAAAATCCTGTGTTATCGCTCACGCTAGACGGTGCATTAATATATGTAGGGAGACACAATTTCGGTTTGGTTAATCTGGAGATTCGGATAATAGAAGGCCGGATAATTGAGGTTCTACTATATATGAATATGGCAGTAGATTTAAATACATCCAATGTTTCCACAGGATCAGGATATCAAACATATGTCACATATTACTTGATTAAATTAACAATGTTAGTTACTTATTAAAGGAGGGAAAATTATCTAAAATATATTATAAAGTTAATTTGCTTTCCAAATAATTTTTTATTTCACTTTTGAAACACATTGAAATCCCCACATCAAAAATCACTCAATATTTGCACAGAAATCGCAAGATGTAGGATTGAAAATCCCCAAGATAAAATATCCATGAAATAAGAGAATAAAGTAATAATAATATACAATACATTTTATTTGAGGGGTGTTTGAGTATGTTTTAGATAGTGCTGGGACGAGTTCACAGAAACTCGAGTTGTAACTCGATGGGCGATAATTAGGATCGCCTCGATCTGCGCAAGTGAAACTCGATTTTTTGAAAACGTCAATATTTTCGCCATCTAAGGGCTGACACTTCATCAAAACAACAAATATATCCCAAATTTTCCAAAATGTATTCCATTTTTACTTAATTCTGTCTAAAATCAATGAAGATTTAACATAAATTATATCGTGAAAGCCATCTTCAGGTCAAAATTTTGGTTCATGTACGACTATGTAAAATATTTGCCCACATTATTGGCGAACAAACGAAATACTTTATCCCGAAAATTACTCGAGTTTAACCCGAGTTCAACTCGCTTCTCACAGGTGATCCTCGATCTGCCATTTTAGCTGGCAATCCCACCACTAGCTTTAGAGCATACATTAACTAAAATGTTTAGTCAAATGGTTTTGACTCAACATTTTAGTTAATGTACAGTAGAACCTCGCTTATCCGGCCTTCTATTATCCGAATCTCCGGATTAACCGAACCGAAATGATGTCTCCCTACATATAATGCACGGTCAAGCGTGAGCGATAATACAAGATTTAACACAGTCTCTTAAACGATGAATTGTAGTGCTTTGTAAAACGTACCATTCACAGAGACGCCTAACTTCTTTCATATAGGGGAGGGATTAATTCAATTACACAACCCCGCTACACAACTTCTTTGATGATGCGCCAATCAATGAAAGTGTGTTCGATTGCGTTTCGCAAATTTATAATCTCCCGGAGTAGGTTCACAGACTGACAACGTTTAGAAAAGAAAAGACGTCAACAATGCATTACCAATCAAACACTGAAGGTGTGTTCGCTTGGGGTTTTACAATAAATAATCTCCCGGAGTTTTTCAATTTCAAATGCGGGACGATGGTAATCTAAAATTAAAATGCTAACAATGCAAGTACAAACCGAACACAACCAGCTCAAGTCCGCGTAATATTTTAAATAAAAATAATAATAATATCCATGGATATGGAGCAAATAAACGACAATTGAAGGGTCAGTTATATTATATAACACAAATATATTAAATTATTTTATTAACGAACACCAGCGTCTATGTATATTGCATAAAAACAACAATTCTTCAATTATCGCCCACTCGGTAACCCATACTGAGTAGACCGTGAATTTCAGTTTCCTTCATCTATCCGAACCCCATGGGAGACATACAATCCAGCCGGATAATTGAGGTTCTACTGTATGTCTGAAACATACTCAAACACCCCTCAAATAAAGTGCATTGTACCTTTAACCCTCTAAGTATTTATTAAAAAACAAATCAGTAAGCTTGACCTAATAGCAGTAATTAAGCGTCCCGCAAGGGACGCTTGTTTGTGTATGGGAGACCTTCAGGCTCCGCCGGCTCCGCATTTTGTTTTCCTTATAACTCTGTAACCGTTAGGCGGATTCTTTTCAAATTTGGCAGGTTTAGGCAGTAGCCTTGGGGAATTTTTTTGAATATGCTGCAGTGACATTTCAACCAATCAGAGAGGTCACATGACCAAAAATGTCTTTTTTCGATGGGGAAGCTTGTCCGGATGATAACTTGAAAGGAATTTTATCAATTCACCTGAAACTTGGCAAATACATTCATTCTATTAAAATCTGGAAATCATTCGATTTTGGCATTGATTGGTCAAGAAATGGCCGAGTAATTAATGATTAATTAATCATTACGAATTTTCCAAATAAGGAAAACACAACAATGCCTATATCTCGAAAACCGTGCTAGATAGAGCGATTTCGACGAAATTTTTGACCCACAGGGTATCTCTGCAGAGTAGTTGTCCCAATTTTGAAAAAATTTTTGTCTCGCCAAAAATGGCGGCCATTTTGAATTTTCGAATTTTTCGCAAAAATTGCAAAACACAAAAATGCTTGTATCTCAAAAACCGTACTAGATAGAGCAATTTCGACAAAATTTTTGAGCCGCAGGATATCTCTGCGGAGGAGTTTTCCCAATTTTCAAAAAATTTTATCTTGCCAAAAATGGCGGCCATTTTGAATTTTCGAATTTTTCGCAAAAATTGCAAAACATAAAAATGCTTTTATCTCGAAAACCCTGCCAAATAGAGCGATTTCGACGAAATTTTTGATCCGCAGGGTATCTCTGCAGAGTAGCCATGCCAATTTTCAAAAAAAAAATTTCTTGCAAAAAATGGCGGCTATTTTGAATTTTCGAATTTTTCGCAAAATTGCAAAACATAAAAATGCTTATATCTCGAAAACCGTGCTAGATAGAGCGATTTCGACGAAATATTTGACCCACAGGGTACCTCTTCAGAGTAGCCATGCCAATTTTTAAAAAAAAAATTTTGTCTTGCCAAAAGTGGCGGCCATTTTGAATTTTCAAATTTTTGCGCAAAAATTGCAAAACACAAAAATGCTAATATTTCGAAAACCGTGCTACATACAGCGATTTCGACGAAATTTTTGATCTTCAGGGTATCTCTGCAGAGCAGCTATCCCAAAGAGTTTTCACTTGGTGAAGTTTCAGACCCATAGCTAATTGCTCACCTACTCAAAATGAGTAAATGCGAATTACCTCTAAAAGTATTGCAGATAGCCAATTTTTCTCAAATAACTCATTCACCTACTTTTGGAAGAGCTTTCACTTGGTGAAGTTTCAGACCCGTAGCTAATTACTCACCTACTCAAAATGAGTAAATGTGAATTATCTCAAAAACTATTGCGGATACCCAATTTTTATGAAATAACTCATTCATGTACTTTTGGGAGAGCTTTCATAAGGTGAAGTTTCAGACCCGTAGATGATTACTCACCTACTCAAAATGAGTAAATGCGAATTATCTCTTAAAAGTATTGCAGATAGCCAATTTTTCTCAAATAACTCATTCACCTACTTTTGGAAGAGCTTTCACATGGTGAAGTTTCAGACCCATAGCTAATTACTCACCTACTCAAAATGAGTAAATGCGAATTATCTGTTAAAGTATTGCAGATAGCCAATTTTTCTCAAATAACTCATTCACCTACTTTTGGGAGAGCTTTCACATGGTGAAGTTTCAGACCCATAGCTAATTATTTACCTACTCAAAATGAGTAAATGCTAATTATCTGTAAAAGTATTGCGGATACCCAGTTTTTATCAAATAACTCATTCATCTACTTGTAGGAGAGCTTTCACATGTTGAAGTTTCAGACCCATAGCTAATTACTCACCTACTCAAAATGAGTAAATGCAAATTATCTCTAAAAGTATTGCAGATAGCCAATTTTTCTCAAATAAATCATTCACCTACTTTTGGGAGAGCTTTCACTTGGTGAAGTTTCAGACCCATAGCTAATTACTCACTTACTCAAAATGAGTAAATGCGAATTATCTCTAAAAGTATTGCAGATAGCCAATTTTTCTCAAATAACTCATTCACGTACTTTTGGGAGAGCTTTCACTCTGTGAAGTTTCAGACCCATAGCTAATTACTCACCTACTCAAAATGAGTAAATGCGAATTATCTCTAAAAGTATTGCAGACAGCCAATTTTTATCTCCCGCCGGGCTTTAGCCCGGGAGGGAGATTATGAAATGATGTCTGTGTGTGCGTGCGTGCGTTAGTTAGTTAGTCACGCAGATTTCTCCAAAACTACTACAGCTACAGATTATTTGTAAATTAATTGTCCCAATGAATTTTCATGCCCTTGAAAAAATTTTTGGTTTTATTGACTTAGGCCTAAAGATAAGTGAGTAATAGCAATCATAGCTACTTTGAGTAAAGGGCTCATAACTCAAAAACTATTGCAGTTACAACTTTTTCTTCAAATATGTTGTTCAGCTACTTTGTCCTTAGCTATAAGATGGTACATAGTTTGGGGTCCCATTGCATGCCATAAGTGAGTAATAGCTATTTTCTCATTTGTAGCTAAATAGCAGAAGAAGTAAATGTCAAATATCTTCAAAAGTATTGAAGTTAGGGAAATCTTTTCAAATATGTTGTCCATCTTCTTTTTGGTAAGCTATCATATACTAAAGTTTCAGACCTGTTGCACCTTGGACAGCTGAGTAATAGCTACTTTGAAATTCTGACTGGTGAGTAAAGCGATTGTAACTCCAAAACTATTGCAGTTAGAGTATTTTCCTAAAATATGTTGTTCAGCTACTTTGTCCTTAGCTATAAGATGGTACCTAGTTTGGGGTTCTATTGCATGCCCTAAGTGAGTAATAGCTATTTTCTCATTTGTAGCTAAATAACAGAAGAAGTAAATGTCAAATATCTTCAAAAGTATTAAAGTTAGGGAAATCTTTTCAAATATGTTGTCCATCTACTTTTTGGTAAGCTATGACATAATAAAGTTTCAGACCTGTTGCACCTTGGATAGCTGAGTAATAGCTACTTTGAAATTCTGACTGTTGAGTAAACCTATTGTAACTAAAAAAGTATTGCAGTTAGAGTGTTTTCCTAAAATATGTTGTTCAGCTACTTTGTTCTTAGCTATAAGATGGTACATAGTTTGGGGTTCTATTGCTTGCCATAAGTGAGTAATAGCTATTTCCTCATTTGTAGCTAAATAACAGAAGAAGTAAATGTCAAATATCTTCAAAAGTATTAAAGTTAGGGAAATCTTTACAAATATGTTGTCCATCTACTTTTTGGTAAGCTATGACATAGTAAAGTTTCAGACCTGTTGCACCTTGGATAGCTGAGTAATAGCTACTTTGAAATTCTGACTGTTGAGTAAAGCCATTGTAACTCCAAAACTATTGCAGTTGGAGTATTTTCCTAAAATATGTTGTTCAGCTACTTTGTTCTTAGCTATAAGATGGTACATAGTTTGGGGTTCTATTGCTTACCATAAGTGAGTAATAGCTATTTTCTCATTTGTAGCTAAATAACAGAAGAAGTAAATGTCAAATATCTTCAAAAGTATTGAAGTTAGGGAAATCTTTTCAAATATGTTGTCCATCTACTTTTTGGTAAGCTATAACATAGTAAAGTTTCAGACCTGTTGCACCTTGGATAGCTGAGTTATAGCTACTTTGAAATTCTGACTGTTGAGTAAAGCCATTGTAACTCTGAAACTATTGCAGTTAGAGTATTTTCCTAAAATATGTTGTTCAGCTACTTTGTCCTTAGCTATAAGATGGTACATAGTTTGGGGTTCTATTGCATGCCATAAGTGAGTAATAGCTATTTTGTTATTTGTAGCAAAATCATGACATAAGTAAATGTCGAATATCTTCAAAAGTATTAAAGTTAGGTAATTCTTTTCAAATATGTTATCCATCTACTTTTTCATAAGCTATCACATAGTAAAGTTTCAGATCTGTTGCACATTGGATAGCTGAGTAATAGCTACTTTGAAATTCTACAGTTGAGTAAATCCATTGTAACTCCAAAACTATTGCAGTTACAATATTTTCGTAAAATATGTTGTTCACCTACTTTGTCCTTAGCTATAAGCTGGCATGTAGTTTGGGGTTCTATTGCATGCCATAAGTGAGTAATAGCTATTTTCTTATTAGTAGCAAAATAATGACATAAGTAAATGTCAAATATCTTCAGAAGTATTAAAGTTACGGAATTCTTTTCAAATATGTCATTCATCTACTTTTTTGTAAGCTATCACATAGTAAAGTTTCAGACCTGTTGCACATTGCATAGCTAAGTAATAGCTACTTTGAAATTGTGACTGTTGAGTAAATCCATTGTAACTGCAAAACTATTGCAGTTACAGCTTTTTCTTCAAATATGTTGTTCAGCTACTTTGTCCTTAACTATAACATGGTATATATTTTGGGGTTGTATTGCATGCCATAAGTGAGTAATAGCTATTTTCTTATTTGTAGCAAAATAACAACATAAGTAAATGTCAAATATCTTCAAAAGTATTAAATTTAGGGAAATATTTTCAAATATGTTATTCATCTAGTTTTTGATAACCTATCACATAGTAAAGTTTCAGACCTGTTGCACATTGGATAGCCGAGTAATACCTACTTTGAAATTGTGACTGTAGGGTAAATGCATATAGTTTGGGGTTCTATTGTATGCCATAAGTGAGTAATAGCTATTTTCTTATTTGTGGCAAAATAATGACATAATTTTTCTCAAATAACTGCTTCATCTACTTTTGGGAGAGCTTTCACATGGTGAAGTTCCAGACCCGTAGCTAATTACTCACCTACTCAAAATGAGTAAATGTGAATTATCCCTAAAAGTATTGGGGATATCCAATTTTTCTTAAATAACTCATTCACCTACTTTTGGAAGAGCTTTCACTTGTTCTCAAATAACTCATTCACCTACTTTTGGCAGAGCTTTCACTTGGTGAAGTTTCAGACCCATAGCTAATTATTCACCTACTCTAAATGAGTAAATGTGAATTATCTCTAAAAGTATTGCAGATAGCCAATTTTTCTCAAATAACTCATTCACCTACTTTTGGGAGAGCTTTCACTCTGTGAAGTTTCAGACCCATAGCTATTTATTCACCTACTCAAAATGAGTAAATGCTAATTATCTGTAAAAGTATTGCGAATACTCAATTTTTATCAAATACTCATTCATCTACTTGTGGGAGAGCTTTCACATGGTGAAGTTTCAGACCCATAGCTAATTACTCACCTACTCAAAATGAGTAAATGTGAATTATCTCTTAATAGTATTGCAGATAGCCAATTTTTCTCAAATAACTCCTTCACCTACTTTTGGAAGAGCTTTCACACACGAAAATGAAAAATTGTGAATATCTCGGAAAAGCTATTTCTTCTGCTTTAATGCTCGGCGGGAGATACACACCGCGGCAATGGTCTTGACAAAAATTTTTGTCTCCCGAAAAATGGTGGCCATTTTGAATTTTCAAAGTTTTTGCAAAACACAAAAATGCTTATATCTCGAAAACCGTGCTATATGGAGCGAACTCAACAAAATTTTTGACCTGCTGGGTATCTCTGCAGAGTAGCCATGCCAATTTTCAAAATATTTTTGTCTCGCCAAATATAGTGGACATTTTTAATTTTTTGCAAAACACAAAAATGCTTATATCTTGAAAACCGTGCTAGATAGAGCAGACTGCGCTGACTTTGGTTGCCACAACAGTATAAGGCTAGAAACGAAGCATTTTTTTAATACTTTAGCACTCACCTTTATATCCTTTTCGGGACGCTTTGTTTTTGCTATGCAAAAACATTATTTTTTTTTTTGCGAGCAATCCTCTAGTTAAAGTCTGTATACCTTTCATTATATATGTTGTTTAACTTCTACATAGACAAGACAAATGAAAACTATTTTCCCTGATTGTAATTAACAACTACATTTCTGTTTTGAAGAACAGGAAATGGAAGTCACATTAAAGGTCTACATGTGTATACAGAAATGAATTGATAACAAGACAAAATAATAATGCATTTGTAAATACTATAGTATTAGGAGTTTTTATATTGGTGATTTTTAATGCCACATCTTGATTTTCTATGGGTTTGAAAATATTCAGGGATTTTTAATCTGGGGATTTGCAATCAATAGATTTTCATTGCAATCTTTACTGATAGTCAAGCAATTATAAATATCAATTGGTCAATGTAATCTTGACAGTTTTTTTATGAAGTTCATCAACAAACAGCATATCATGTAGTCAAGTCAGTACTGCACACTGACTGTACACAACAGATGACGTGTGCACAAGAGATAAAATGGCTACTGTTTATGTTGAAGCAGAAAGCCGACAAGCAGCATAAAAAGTGAAATGTTTATCTAAGTACACAACTCTCAGCTGTGTGGTTATAATTACTGGGATGTGTGTATGTTACTTGAATATTTGAGACAAAGTTGTATGTTAGGTGCTACTAGGCCTTTAAAGTAAACATGTTTAACTCATCTTTTAAAATTTGGTGTGAAGGTTTATAGCGTCAATTGCTTGTTTGGTATTGTTGTTGATGGTAATAGCTTTAATCTCCTGAGTAATAGCTAAATAGCAAAAAACATAAATATGTCTATCTCCTTAACTGTGCGAGATAGAGCGATTTCTGTGAAATTTTCAACCCAGAGAGTATCTAAGCAATGTACTCTTGGCAATTTTCAACAAATTTTACTCTCCCTAAAAATGGCAGCCATTTTGAATTTTTGCCCAAAATGGAAAAAACGCAAATTTGCTTCTATCTCCTTAACCGTGCGAGATAGAGTGATTTCGTCAAAATTTTCGACCCACAGGGTATCTAAGCAATGTACTCTTGACATTTTTCAAAAAATTTTCGTTTCCCCAAAAATGGCGGCCATTTTGAATTTTCGAATTTTTGCCAAAAATGGAAAAACACAAATTTGCTTCTATCTCCTTAACCGTGCAAGATAGAGCGATTTCGTCAAATTTTTTACCCACAGGGTATCCAAGGAATGTACTATGGGTAATTTTCAAAAAAACTTTTCCTCTCCCCAAAAATGGCAGCCATTTTGAATTTTCGAATTTTTGCCAAAAATGGAAAAAACGCAAATTTGCTTCTATCTCCTTAATCGTGCGAGACAGAGTGATATCTTTGAAATATTTGACCCATAGGGTATCTGAGCAATGTACAATTGGCAATTTTCAAAAAAATTTTACTCTCCCCAAAAATGGCGGCCTTAACCGTGTGAGATAGAGTGATTTCGTCAAATTATCGACCCAGAGGGTATCTCACCAAACTACTCTGTTATTTTCCAAAAATTTTCATCCCTTTAAAGATGACAGCCATTTTGAATTTTCGCATTTTTGCCAAAAATGCAAAAAACACAAATTTGCTTCTAATCTCCTTAACTGTGCGTGATAGAGCCATTTTGTCAAAATTTTAGACCACTGGGTATCTAAGCGATGTACTATAGGCAATTTTCAAAAAAAATTTTACCCTCCCCCAAAATTTTCGAACTTTTGCCAAATATGGAAAAACACAAATTTGCTTCTATCTCCTTAACCGTGCAAGATAGAGTGATTTTGTCAAAATTTTCGACCCACAGGGTATTTCAGCAAACTACTCTGCAATTTTCAAAAAAAAATTCCTCTCCCCAAAAATGGCGGCCATTTTGAATTTTCAAATTTTTGCCAAAAATGCAAAACACAAATTTGCTTCTATCTCCTTAACCATGTGAGATAGAGCAAATTTGTCGAAATTTTCCATCCACAAGGTATCTCAGCAATCTGCTGTTGTCAATTTTGTCCAAGTTTTAGAGCAAAACTCATGCTTCCCTTTGGGTGGACATTACGCATGCCAATGTGTCCCATTTCTAGTTCCCTGGTGTATTTTGGGATTTCGCAATTCCGTAAAAATGTTCAGGGAATTCCCTGATTACACATATTCACTGTAACATATACACTACAATCAATAATTGAGGTGGATTTTGTTACATTTGTTTCAAAGCTTTATATTTTAATAATTCAACCCTATTATCGGTTGTTTTTACCACAAACCGGAAATATCAGCAAACGCCCATTTTGCAGAAAAATAGAAGCATTTGTCCTTGACCTGTAACAAAGAAATATGAGGTGGGCGTTCGCTGGTAGGCGGGCATTCACTGGTAGAAAGCCACTAAATGAATAACAGGTGCTTAACGGGACGCTTGTTTGTGTATGGGGGAGCTTCAGGCTCCGCCGGCTCCGCATTTTGTTTTCCTTATAACTCTGTAACCGTTAGGCGGATTCTTTTCAAATTTGGCAGGTTTAGGCAGTAGCCTTGGGGAATTTTTTTGAATATGCTGCAGTGACATTTCAACCAATCAGAGAGGTCACATGACCAAAAATGTCTTTTTTCGATGGGGAAGCTTGTCCGGATGATAACTTGAAAGGAATTTTATCAATTCACCTGAAACTTAGCAAATACATTCATTCTATTAAAATCTGGAAATCATTAGATTTTGGCATTGATTGGTCAAGAAATGGCCGAGTAATTAATGATTAATTAATCATTACGAATTTTCCAAATAAGGAAAACACAAAAATGCTTATATCTCGAAAACCGTGCTAGATAGAGCGATTTCGACGAAATTTTTGGCCCGCAGGGTACCTCTGCGGAGTAGTTTTCCCAATTTTCAAAAAAATTTTCTCGCCCAAAATGGCGGCCATTTTGAATTTTCGACAAAATTTTTGACCCGCAGGATATCTCTGCGGAGTACTTTTCCCAATTTTCAAAAAATTTTTGTCTCGCCAAAAATGGCGGCCATTTTGAATTTTCGAAATTTTCGCAAAAATTGCAAAACACAAAAATGCTTATATCTCGAAAATCGTGCTAGATAGAGCGATTTCGACGAAATTTTTGACCCACAGGGTATCTCTGTAGAGTAGTTATCCCAATTTTGAAAAAATTTTTGTCTCGCCAAAAATGGCGGCCATTTTGAATTTTTGAATTTTTCGCAAAAATTGCAAAACATAAAAATACTTATATCTCGAAAACCCTGCTAGATAGAGCGATTTCGACGAAATTTTTGACCCGCAGGGTATCTCTGCAGAGTAGTTATCCCAATTTTGAAAAAATTTTATCTTGCCAAAAATGGCGGCCATTTTGAATTTTCGAATTTTTCGCAAAAATTGCAAAACATAAAAATGCTTATATCTCGAAAATCCTGCTAGATAGAGCGATTTCGACGAAATTTTTGACCCGCAGGGTATATCTGCAGAGTAGCCATGCCAATTTTCAAAAAAAATTTGTCTTGCCAAAATTGGCGGCCATTTTGAATTTTCGAATTTTTCGCAAAAATTGCAAAACATAAAAATGCTTATATCTCATAAACCCTGCTAGATAGAGCGATTTCGACGAAATTTTTGACCCGCAGGGTATCTCTGCAGAGTAGCCATGCCAATTTTCAAACAAAAAATTTCTCGCAAAAAATGGCGGCCATTTTGAATTTTCGAATTTTTCGCAAAATTGCAAAACACAAAAATGCTTATATCTCGAAAACCGTGCTAGATAGAGCGATTTCGACGAAATTTTTGACCCACAGGGTATCTCTGCAGAGTAGCCATGCCAATTTTCAAAAAAAATTTTATCTTGCCAAAAATGGCGGCCATTTTGAATTTTCGAATTTTTGCGCAAAAATTACAAAACACAAAAATGCTAATATTTCGAAAACCGTGCTACATAGAGCGATTTCAACGAAATTTTTTATCTTCAGGGTATCTCTGCAGAGCAGCTATCCCAAAGAGCTTTCACTTGGTGAAGTTTCAGACCCATAGCTAATTGCTCACCTACTCAAAAAGAGTAAATGCGAATTACCTCTAAAAGTATTGCAGATGGCCAATTTTTCTCAAATAACTCATTCACCTACTTTTGGAAGAGCTTTCACATGGTGAAGTTTCAGACCCATAGCCAATTACTCACCTACTCAAAATGAGTAAATGTGAATTATCTCTAAAAGTATTGCAGATAGCCAATTTTTCTCAAATTAATCATTCACCTACTTTTGGGAGAGCTTTCACTTGGTGAAGTTTCAGACCCATAGCTAATTACTCGTCTACTCAAAATGAGTAAACGCGAATTATCTCTAAAAGTATTGCAGCCAATTTTTCTCAAATAACTCATTCACCTACTTTTGGGAGAGCTTTCACTTGGTGAAGTTTCAGACCCATAGCTAATTACTCACCTACTCAAAATGAGTAAATGCGAATTATCTCTAAAAGTATTGCAGATAGCCAATTTTTCTCAAATAACTCATTCACCTACTTTTGGGAGAGCTTTCACTCGGTGAAGTTTCAGACCCATAGCTAATTACTCACCTACTCAAAATGAGTAAATGCGAATTATCTCTAAAAGTATTGCAGATAGCCAATTTTTCTCAAATTAATCATTCACCTACTTTTGGGAGAGCTTTCACTTGGTGAAGTTTCAGACCCATAGCTAATTACTCGTCTACTCAAAATGAGTAAATGCGAATTATCTCTAAAAGTATTGCAGCCAATTTTTCTCAAATAACTCATTCACCTACTTTTGGGAGAGCTTTCACTTGGTGAAGTTTCAGACCCATAGCTAATTACTCACCTACTCAAAATGAGTAAATGCGAATTATCTCTAAAAGTATTGCAGATAGCCAATTTTTCTCAAATAACTCATTCACCTACTTTTGGGAGAGCTTTCACTTGGTGAAGTTTCAAACCCATAGCTAATTACTCACCTACTCAAAATGAGTAAATGCGAATTATCTCTAAAAGTATTGCAGATAGCCAATTTTTGTCAAATTAATCATTCACCTACTTTTGGGAGAGCTTTCACTTGGTGAAGTTTCAGACCCATAGCTAATTACTCACCTACTCAAAATGAGTAAATGCGAATTATCTCTAAAAGTATTACAGATAGCCAATTTTTCTCAAATAACTCATTCACCTACTTTTGGCAGAGCTTTCACTTGGTGAAGTTTCAGACCCATAGCTAATTACTCACCTACTGAAAATGAGTAAATGTGAATTATCTCTAAAAGTATTGCAGATAGCCAATTTTTCTCAAATAACTCATTCACCTACTTTTGGGAGAGCTTTTACTTGGTGAAGTTTCAGACCCATAGCTAATTACTCACCTACTCAAAATGAGTAAATGCGAATTATCTCTAAAAGTATTGCAGATAGCCAATTTTTCTCAAATAACTCATTCACCTACTTTTGGGAGAGCTTTCACTTGGTGAAGTTTCAGACCCATAGCTAATTACTCACCTACTCAAAATGAGTAAATGCGAATTATCTCTAAAAGTATTGCAGATAGCCAATTTTTCTCAAATAACTCATTCACCTACTTTTGGGAGAGCTTTCACTCTGTGAAGTTTCAGACCCATAGCTAATTACTCACCTACTCAAAATGAGTAAATGCGAATTATCTCTAAAAGTATTGCAGATAGCCAATTTTTCTCAAATTAATCATTCACCTACTTTTGGGAGAGCTTTCACTTGGTGAAGTTTCAGACCCATAGCTAATTACTCGTCTACTCAAAATGAGTAAATGCGAATTATCTCTAAAAGTATTGCAGCCAATTTTTCTCAAATAACTCATTCACCTACTTTTGGGAGAGCTTTCACTTGGTGAAGTTTCAGACCCATAGCTAATTACTCACCTACTCAAAATGAGTAAATGCGAATTATCTCTAAAAGTATTGCAGATAGCCAATTTTTCTCAAATAACTCATTCACCTACTTTTGGGAGAGCTTTCACTTGGTGAAGTTTCAGACCCATAGCTAATTACTCGTCTACTCAAAATGAGTAAATGCGAATTATCTCTAAAAGTATTGCAGATAGCCAATTTTTCTCAAATAACTCATTCACCTACTTTTGGGAGAGCTTTCACTCTGTGAAGTTTCAGACCCATAGCTAATTACTCACCTACTCAAAATGAGTAAATGCGAATTATCTCTAAAAGTATTGCAGATAGCCAATTTTTCTCAAATAACTCATTCACCTACTTTTGGGAGAGCTTTCACTTGGTGAAGTTTCAGACCCATAGCTAATTACTCACCTACTCAAAATGAGTAAATGCGAATTATCTCTAAAAGTATTGCAGATAGCCAATTTTTCTCAAATAACTCATTCACCTACTTTTGGCAGAGCTTTCACTTGGTGAAGTTTCAGACCCATAGCTAATTATTCACCTACTCAAAATGAGTAAATGTGAATTATCTCTAAAAGTATTGCAGATAGCCAATTTTTCTCAAATAACTCTTTCACCTACTTTTGGGAGAGCTTTCACTCTGTGAAGTTTCAGACCCATAGCTATTTATTTACCTACTCAAAATGAGTAAATGCTAATTATCTGTAAAAGTATTGCGGATACCCAATTTTTATCAAATACTCATTCATCTACTTGTGGGAGAGCTTTCACATGGTGAAGTTTCAGACCCATAGCTAATTACTCACCTACTCAAAATGAGTAAATGTGAATTATCTCTAAAAGTATTACAGATAGCCAATTTTTCTCAAATAACTCATTCACCTACTTTTGGCAGAGCTTTCACTTGGTGAAGTTTCAGACCCATAGCTAATTACTCACCTACTGAAAATGAGGAAATGTGAATTATCTCTAAAAGTATTGCAGATAGCCAATTTTTCTCAAATAACTCATTCACCTACTTTTGGGAGAGCTTTTACTTGGTGAAGTTTCAGACCCATAGCTAATTACTCACCTACTCAAAATGAGTAAATGCGAATTATCTCTAAAAGTATTGCAGATAGCCAATTTTTCTCAAATAACTCATTCACCTACTTTTGGGAGAGCTTTCACTCTGTGAAGTTTCAGACCCATAGCTAATTACTCACCTACTCAAAATGAGTAAATGCGAATTATCTCTAAAAGTATTGCAGATAGCCAATTTTTCTCAAATTAATCATTCACCTACTTTTGGGAGAGCTTTCACTTGGTGAAGTTTCAGACCCATAGCTAATTACTCGTCTACTCAAAATGAGTAAATGCGAATTATCTCTAAAAGTATTGCAGCCAATTTTTCTCAAATAACTCATTCACCTACTTTTGGGAGAGCTTTCACTTGGTGAAGTTTCAGACCCATAGCTAATTACTCACCTACTCAAAATGAGTAAATGCGAATTATCTGTAAAAGTATTGCAGATAGCCAATTTTTCTCAAATAACTCATTCACTTACTTTTGGGAGAGCTTTCACTTGGTGAAGTTTCAGACCCATAGCTAATTACTCACCTACTCAAAATGAGTAAATGCGAATTATCTCTAAAAGTATTGCAGGTAGCCAATTTTTCTCAAATTAATCATTCACCTACTTTTGGGAGAGCTTTCACTTGGTGAAGTTTCAGACCCATAGCTAATTACTCGTCTACTCAAAATGAGTAAATGCGAATTATCTCTAAAAGTATTGCAGATAGCCAATTTTTCTCAAATAACTCATTCACCTACTTTTGGGAGAGCTTTCACTTGGTGAAGTTTCAGACCCATAGCTAATTACTCACCTACTCAAAATGAGTAAATGCGAATTATCTCTAAAAGTATTGCAGATAGCCAATTTTTCTCAAATTAATCATTCACCTACTTTTGGGAGAGCTTTCACTTGGTGAAGTTTCAGACCCATAGCTAATTACTCGTCTACTCAAAATGAGTAAATGCGAATTATCTCTAAAAGTATTGCAGATAGCCAATTTTTCTCAAATAACTCATTCACCTACTTTTGGGAGAGCTTTCACTTGGTGAAGTTTCAGACCCATAGCTAATTACTCACCTACTCAAAATGAGTAAATGCGAATTATCTCTAAAAGTATTGCAGATAGCCAATTTTTCTCAAATTAATCATTCACCTACTTTTGGGAGAGCTTTCACTTGGTGAAGTTTCAGACCCATAGCTAATTACTCGTCTACTCAAAATGAGTAAATGCGAATTATCTGTAAAAGTATTGCAGATAGCCAATTTTTCTCAAATAACTCATTCACCTACTTTTGGGAGAGCTTTCACTTGGTGAAGTTTCAGACCCATAGCTAATTACTCACCTACTCAAAATGAGTAAATGCGAATTATCTGTAAAAGTATTGCAGATAGCCAATTTTTCTCAAATTAATCATTCACCTACTTTTGGGAGAGCTTTCACTTGGTGAAGTTTCAGACCCATAGCTAATTACTCGTCTACTCAAAATGAGTAAATGCGAATTATCTCTAAAAGTATTGCAGATAGCCAATTTTTCTCAAATAACTCATTCACCTACTTTTGGGAGAGCTTTCACTTGGTGAAGTTTCAGACCCATAGCTAATTACTCACCTACTCAAAATGAGTAAATGCGAATTATCTCTAAAAGTATTGCAGATAGCCAATTTTTCTCAAATTAATCATTCACCTACTTTTGGGAGAGCTTTCACTTGGTGAAGTTTCAGACCCATAGCTAATTACTCGTCTACTCAAAATGAGTAAATGCGAATTATCTCTAAAAGTATTGCAGATAGCCAATTTTTCTCAAATAACTCATTCACCTACTTTTGGGAGAGCTTTCACTTGGTGAAGTTTCAGACCCATAGCTAATTACTCACCTACTCAAAATGAGTAAATGCGAATTATCTCTAAAAGTATTGCAGATAGCCAATTTTTCTCAAATTAATCATTCACCTACTTTTGGGAGAGCTTTCACTTGGTGAAGTTTCAGACCCATAGCTAATTACTCACCTACTCAAAATGAGTAAATGCGAATTATCTCTAAAAGTATTGCAGATAGCCAATTTTTCTCAAATAACTCATTCACCTACTTTTGGCAGAGCTTTCACTTGGTGAAGTTTCAGACCCATAGCTAATTATTCACCTACTCAAAATGAGTAAATGTGAATTATCTCTAAAAGTATTGCAGATAGCCAATTTTTCTCAAATAACTCTTTCACCTACTTTTGGGAGAGCTTTCACTCTGTGAAGTTTCAGACCCATAGCTATTTATTCACCTACTCAAAATGAGTAAATGCTAATTATCTGTAAAAGTATTGCGGATACCCAATTTTTATCAAATACTCATTCATCTACTTGTGGGAGAGCTTTCACATGGTGAAGTTTCAGACCCATAGCTAATTACTCACCTACTCAAAATGAGTAAATGCGAATTATCTCTAAAAGTATTGCAGATAGCCAATTTTTCTCAAATAACTCATTCACCTACTTTTGGGAGAGCTTTCACTTGGTGAAGTTTCAGACCCATAGATAATTATTCACCTACTCAAAATGAGTAAATGTGAATTATCTCTTAATAGTATTGCAGATAGCCAATTTTTCTCAAATAACTCATTCACCTACTTTTGGAAGACCTTTCACACACGAAAATGAAAAATTGTGAATATCTCAGAAAAGCTATTTCTTCTGCTTTAATGCTCGGCGGGAGATACACACCACGGCAGTGGTCTTGACAAAAATTTTTGTCTCCCCAAAAATGGTGGCCATTTTGAATTTTCAAAGTTTTTGCAAAACACAAAAATGCTTATATCTCGAAAACCGTGCTATATGGAGCGAACTCAACAAAATTTTGGACCTGCTGGGTATCTCTGCAGAGTAGCCATGCCAATTTTCAAAATATTTTTGTCTCGCCAAATATAGCGGACATTTTTAATTTTTTTATTTTTTGCAAAACACAAAAATGCTTATATCTTGAAAACCGTGCTAGATAGAGCAGACTGCGCTGACTTTGGTTGCCACAACAGTATAAGGCTAGAAACGAAGCATTTTCTTAATACTTTAGCACTCACCTTTATATCCTTTTCGGGACGCTTTGTTTTTGCTATGCAAAAACATTATCTTTTTTTTTTGCGAGCGATCCTCTAGTTAATATGAATAATATGTGCTGAAAAACATGAATTCTTACTCTGTTTTAATGCCATTTTATGCATAATGGGCCGAAAATATGAGTTAGGTTGAAAATACGAGGATTAACCATACTGTGTATGCAAGATCTATATCACTATTAGCATACCCAATGGCTTTGTACAGAAGATCTATATCACTGCTGGTGTACCCAGATTTCCATCACTTCCTTAGTTCATTTCTGAAGTGTCGTTTAATTTTTGTCAAAATTGTAACCATGATGGAGTTACTCTGCCCACAATAGAGCTGTTTCACAATGCAATTATTAAGCGTCCCTGAAAGCCGCCGCATTATGGTCTCCGTTGAATATCTCCCTTATTATTGCAAGCTTTTTAACCATATTTGACAGTTATATACCTTAGGCGTGGGAAAATTTTTCCACATGCTTAAATTTGACCTTTGATCTTTATCAAGGTCACGTGATCAAAAAATAGTTTTTTTGTCATCGCAGTTCAGGAAAGTCTACTTACCGCAGAGGCTTGTAACTTCATACACATGTTTATACTATCAAAAACGTTAGCTGATTAGATTTTGGGAGCAATCCGATGAAAATTGACCGATTTATGAGTGATTTTCTCACAGGTACCAATCAGAAAGCTTAAAATTCATGTGAACCCCCTATTATCTTCTTAAGTATTGCATTTAGAGCCATAAAATGTATTGGGAGGTAGTAGGAAACCATATGTGGAGAGTCTAGAAAGCAAGTCAAATTTTCCCCCGACCCCCCTGTAGGGGTCAAACTGGGGTCATAAAATAGCCATTTTATTGCATAAAAACGTACTTACATAATCCCAACAAATGCTTACGTGACCTACCGTTCGGTCAAGGACACAGACAATGTGTCTCGCCATTTTTTTCTACTGAAAGTACACACGTAAACCCCAGCGGGCACCTGCTGGAGGTTATATATTCTCTGTAAGTTCACACGCGTTATTTTTGGCGCTTCAAAGTATATTTACAATAGGCGCAGTTTATTCTTCTGTTATGCTACCTTGGAATCTTCACCAAGTTTGCATTAAAGGCAGAAACGATGAGCAAGAAAAGGATTAATGTTTTTCTGGTAAGAAATTTTTCTGACTTCCCAGTTTGAGGAGTTGAAGCCAGGGAGCAGGGTATGTGTGCCCCTGTCTCTCAGACAAGACCTGAGTCATCAGAAGGTGAACTTTTTCGATGATTCAAACTTTCCTTCCAGGAAACACTGTAGGTCTCCCTTTTTCTCAGAGATTCATCTTTTCACAGGAGCAGGGTATGTGTGCCCCTGTCTCTCAGACAAGACCTGAGTCATCAGAAGGTGAACTTTTTGGATGATTCAAACTTTCCTTCCAGGAAACACTGTAGGGCTCCCTCTTTTCTCAGACATTCATCTTTTCACAGGAGCAGGGTATGTGTGCCCCTGTCTCTCAGACAAGACCTGATTTATCAGAAGGTGAACTTTTACATGATTCAAACTTACCTTCCAGGAAACACCATCGGTTTAGGTCTCCTCAGGGTGAGGCAGACTCATATCAGTTACAATTGCACCCCTCCCATGTGGAGATATGGAATGCCATTACAGGGTTGCTGCATCTAGAAGTTCCACAAGTTGAGTGTCCTGTGGTTCCTTCTTTTCATAAGAACCTTCTAAACAGGTTGTTAGGAAGCAGAATTCAGCTTTATCTCCTGTTTAGCACATGGGTTCACAGATTTAGCAGGCTTCAGGAACTACATTGTAGGACAAATCTAGCTCAGAATCCTTGTACTCATGGTCATTTTCTTGCCTTTGAGAGGCCAGAATGATCTTACACAACTTCTCCTCAACAGACTCCTTGAAGTCTCCTCTTCTATCTCTGTCTCATCAAACAGCACATTATACAGGAGTCAGTCTGTAGAGAGAATGTGCAGTTTTTAGGCCATGTTAGGTGGTTTAAGAGGTCCAGTGAGGAGTTGAATATCAGGATTCAGGAACTAGCCAATGAGATTAGGAGTTTTAGGAGATCTGAAAACTGTGCAGTAGTCTGCAGATCTCATTTGACAAGTACTTACAACTCCATACTTCTGTTACTTCATCTCTGGAGATTGCTTTGTACACTGGCTTAAAGTAAAACATGGCCCTTGCTGGCAACATGTTCCTAGCCAGGGACAGCTTGTTGAAAGTTTATAGTTCGAACCTGAGACCTAAGGATCTGCCTATCTGCACATATGCCACGTTGATTAGCAAGTTTTCATTTACACATTTTGTCTCAAGTTGAGGACAAAATGTTAAAAGACTATCCATAATCAGATCTTACACCAACTTATATAGAGATAATGCCAGGAATTATGATTCCGGGAGGTCATCTCACTCAAAAACTGCTCACGAAGGTATCCAGTCTTTTCGTTAAAAACGAACACAGCCAAATACCTTCTGCGTGCGCATCGCGAAGTGGCAGTGAAGAAAGTTGAAATGAATGGCCAGCATTGCAGGATTTCTACCAGGTATAGTCAAAATACCAACCTCAGCCCAGATTAGTTGGTTTACTACAACATGGCTATCGCCTAGAGTTCAATATTCTTCAAAAATTGTCGAAAATTCCGCTCAATTTGAGCGAATTTCACAACAAAAACAAACATGGCGCCCTCCACGAAGTAGTTCAGGTCATGCTATCAAGGCGATAGTTATGTCACAAAATTCACAACTCGAGCATATTATACCAAACTATTCCTGGTATATGAGTTTTTTAAACAGTCATTTGCATGTACAACTTTCAAAATGGAAACAGCCGAATCTACCAGGAAGTCGATTCGACATGGGGGAGTGGTTCACCTCAATAGACATAACAGAGCTTATTTTCATGTTCCTATTCATCCACAATCTCAAAAATATCTGAGATTTCAAACAGAAAAAGGGGTTTTCCAATTTCGGGCACTCCTTTTTGGTGTCGCAACAGCTCCCCTAGAGTTTACTCGCATTGTAAAAGAGGTAAAACTCATAGCTCAAGCCAGGAACCTCAGAATACATCAATATCGGGACGACTGGCTTCTTCGGTCACCAACAGAGGAACAATGTCTCAAAGATTCGGAAAATTTAGTGAAATTGGTCCAAGAACTAGGCTGGCTCATCAATTTTCAAACGTCGGAATTGGTTCCCACACAAAAACTAGATTTTCTGGGCTATCACTTCGATCTTCCGAGGGTTCTGGTATTTCCAACCCAAAAGAAACTCGATCGGTTAAAAATTCAGACTGTTTCCATCAGAAGGTCATTAGTCTTGACTCCAAGAAAGCTCATGTCACTCATAGGGACATCAGCTTCCTTAGAAAAAACAGTACCTCTGGGAAGGTTACACATGAGGCCTTTTCAGTGGTACCTAAGGTCACACTGGAAATTTCCCCAGTCACTGGACAAAAGGATCCCAGTAACAGGGAATTTTCTTAATCATCTCAAATGGTGGGAGAATCTTCAGAATCTTATGGCAGGTGCTCCTATACATCCTCATATTCACAACACAATGGTATTCACAGATGCCTCCCAAAAAGGCTGACCAGCTCACTTGAACGAAATAGTTCTCAGTGGCCTCTGGTCAAACAAGGAAGCTCAGCTTCACATCAATGTTTTGGAGCTAAAAGCTGTTTTACTAGCCCTAAAGGGGTTTCAGGAGCACTTGCAAGGTCAAAGAGTGCTCATCTGTTCAGACAACAGTACAGTAGTATCTTATCTGAACAAAGAAGGAGGCACACATTCCATAGAAATGTGTGCTCTTATCTGGAGAATTCTGGCATTCACAAATTCCAGAAGGATCCAGACAAGAGCAAGACATGTACCTGGATCCCTAAATGTGATAGCAGACTCCCTATCATGAAGGGACAAGGTCATACAAACAGATTGGTCCCTTCACCAACAGATATTCAACCAAATTTGCAGACTTTGGCACACACCAATGGTAGACCTGTTTGCAACTCATCTAAATTACAAACTTCCAATTTATGTATTTCCTGTCCCAGACAGAAAGGCTTGGAAAGTAGATGCATTGAATATCTGTTGGGAAGGCCTAGATGGCTATGTCTTCTGTCCAGTAGCCATCCTGCCACAAGTAATTCAAAAATAATAACATACCCATGCAGGAAGATAGTACTGGCCCCAGGGTGGCCAGGGATGCTATGGTTTTGGGATCTGGTGGATCTGTCGACCAGGGTACCCCTACAGCTCCCTCATTGGAAGACACTACTGAAACAGCCACATTCCAACAGGTTCCACAACAACGTGGAGTACCTGAATTCTACATGTGTGGCTTCTGGATTCCAGGAATCCAATTCTGGAAGATTCTCATCTGAGGTGGCAGAAAGAATTAAGGCACCTCAGAGGGAATCCTCAAGAAAAGTCTATCAATCAAGGTGGACCATTTATGGGCAATGGTGCTCACCGAATAAGGTGGACATCACCTCAACAACTGTTCCCCAGGTAGCAGAATTCTTAAACTACCTGTTCACAGTCAAAAACCTCAAACCAGCTACACTTACTGGTTACAGAACAGCAATAGCTGATGCTTTGGGTTCTCAGGGTGAACTCATCTCAAAAAGTCTAGAACTGAATAGACTTATTGCCAGCTTCACCAGGGATAGACCTAAACCAAATAGGTCCATATCTACATGGGACCTCTCCTTGGTCCTCTTAGGGTTGACAAAACCTCCTTTTGAGCCTTTATCTGAGGCTCCTTTGAAGTGGCTAACTTACAAGACAGTGTTCCTGTTAGCTTTAGCATCAGGGAAAAGAAGAAGTGAGATACATGCTTGGACTCACTCTTCTGTTTTCTTCAAGGAGAAATTGGTCAGAGGTCACTGTTCTCTCCTTCTCCAGCATTCCTGGTCAAAACCAATTGGCTTCGGATGGCCCTGACTCCATTAAACCAGTAGTGATACCAGCTCTTACTACCATGTTGGACAGTTCACTGGTGGAGGACAAGTCACTTTGTCCAGTTAGGGTCCTCAAAGTCTACTTAGACAAGACCAAATCCATGAGAAAGGGCAAGGCCCTTCTCTTTGTATCACTTAGGGAAGGTTATTCCAAGGATATCATAAGAATAACCATTTCCCAGTGGATCAAACACACCATTCACACTTGCTATCAGTCTTCAGATATGACTGATCAACAGGTCACTCAGGTCAGAGCTCATGATGTTAGAGCTATGGCTGCATCACTTGCATTCAAGGGAGGTATCTCCCTAGAGCAGGTCTTGAGCTCATGTTATTGGAGATCCCACAATACCTTCACAAATTTTTATTTGAAAGATATTTGCTGGAAAATTGATGACATTTTAAAGTTAGGTCCCATTGTATCTGCACAGCATGTAGTGAACAATTGAGACTTAATAATAGGTTCAACTTTTATTTTTAGGATGTGTGGAGTTGGACTGGACTGGATTAAGACTATGATTTTGGACATGATTTGGATATGACAGCATAATTCATACAGATGGCTTGAGGGACAGCTGCACTCTGACTGTTGGAGTTATATTCAACTGGGCGCAACTGACCTTTGACCCCTGCACATCTGTACAGACAGGGTGATGGGATTCATAGATATCATGTTTATGTATGGTACAACATGCTGCTTTGATAAGTGGGTGAGTACCTTTCAGTTACTTTATTTCAACTACTTCATCACTTTATCAGTACTTGTAATAATATCATAATAATAATAATAATTTAACTATATGTAATATATTACAGTTGTTTGTAGTATAACATATTGTTTCTATGCATTTTTTTGTATCTGTATTAACTCAAGAACTCTCCCATAGCACTTGACAGTCCTCAGAAGTCTACCCACCATGGACCTCAGGGCTGCATTCAAGCATTTGTTGGGATTATGTAAGTACGTTTTTATGCAATAAAATTGGTTAATTTTATTGTAATTGGAATTTTTATAAATAAAAATACTTACATAATCCCAACAAGGAGAGTCCCACCCTCCTCCCCTCTACCATCTTCTGAGGGATAGGGTCAAAAATTTAAGAATGGCAACTTACAGAGAATATATAACCTCCAGCAGGTGCCCGCTGGGGTTTACGTGTGTACTTTCAGTAGAAAAAAATGGAGAGACACATTGTCTGTGTCCTTGACCGAACGGTAGGTCACGTAAGCATTTGTTGGGATTATGTAAGTATTTTTATTTATAAAAATTCCAATTACAATAAAATTAACCAAATTTCATCTTTTCCCCTTATATCTCCTTTATTCTTGCTTCTAGAGCTTGAGAATGTATTAAGAGGTATTGGGAAACCATATGTGAAGAGTCTAGATAGATGGTCATATTTACCCCCAGACCCTCCCTTATGGGTCAAACTGGGGTCATAAAATCGCCAATTTTGTGTTTTTGCCTTATATCTCCTTTATTCTTGCTTTTTATGTCAGCTGACTTGTCAGTCAGCTGACATTATGTCATCACTCTGCGGCGTGGGCATACGCGTCCGCGTCCGCGTGAACAACTTCTTCTCCAAAACTACAAGGCCTAGAGACATGCTGTTTTTATGTCGTCACTCTGCGGCGTGGGCGTACGCGTCCGCGTGAACAACTTCTCCTCCAAAACTACAAGGCCTAGAGATGTGCTGTTTTTTTTAAAAGATACCTTATCTATCGAGGATGAAAAATTGTTCAAGGCATGCAAATCTGTCTGTTCGTCTGTTTGCTAGAGACATTACAAGGGGGGTACCCCCACCAAAAGTGTGAAAATTTCAACACTTAATCACAATTTTCTCAGTGACTATTGCAGGGATTTCTCTCATATCTTGCATATATGTACTAGGCCACAGGTAGATTCTCTTGTGTGAGTATGAGACCTGGATCTGTCTTACTTTTTTTTTAATAAATTTTTTTAATAATTTTTAATGCATTAAAATTCATGAAATCATGCACAAAATCATTTATAACTTGAAAAGTGTTGCATTTAGAGCATTTTGTTAAAATATGTTATTCAGCTACTTTTTTCATAGCTACAATATGGTGAGTAAGTTGGGTGCCTGTCTCAATAGCTAAGTGAGTAATAGCTACTTTTGGGCTTTTCAGTAAATTCCATCATGAGTAGAATCACTTGTAACTTAAAAACTATTACATTTACAGAATTTCGTATAAATATGTTATTCAGCTACTTTTGGGTCAGCTATAACATAGTAAAATTTTAGACCTGTAGCTCATGACATAGCTGAGTAATAGCTACTTTTAGGTTATCACTGTTGAGTAAATCACTTATAACTTGAAAACTATTGCATTTAGAGAATTTCATATAAATATGTTATTCAGCTACTTTTGTGTCAGCTATAACATAGTAAAATTTCAGACCTGTAGCTCATGGCATAGCTGAGTAATAGCTACTTTTAGGTTATCACTGTTGAGTAAATCGCTTATAACTTGGAAACTATTGCATTTACAGTATTTTGTTGCAATATATTATTCACCTATTTTGGGATCAGCTATAACATAGTGAAGTTTCAGATCTGTGGCTCATTGGATAGCTGAGTAATAGCTACTTTGAAGTTCTCACTGTTGAGTAAATCAGTTGTAATTGGAAAACTATTGCCTTTACAGAAATTTGTGCAAATATGTTATTCAGCTACTTTTGGGTCAGCTATAACATAGTGAAATTACAGACCTGTAGCTCATGGCACAACTGAGCAATAGCTATTCTCAGGCACTGACTGTTGAGTAAATCGGCTATAACTTGAAAAATATTGCATTTGGAGTATTTTGTTAAAATATATTGTTCACCTACTTTTGGGTTAGCTATAACATAGTGAAATTACAGACCTATAGCTCGTGGCATAGCGGAGCAATAGCTATTTTCAGGTTCTCACTATTGAGTAAATCAGTTGTAACTTGAAAACTATTGCATTTACAGTATTTTGCTTAAATATGTTGTTCACCTACTTTTAGGTCAGCTATAACAGAGCAAAAATTCAGACATGTAGCTCATTGCATAGCTGAGTAATAGTTCCTTTGAGGTTCTCACTGTTGAGTAAATCAGTTGTAACTTGAAAACTATTACATTTAGAGTATTTTGTTAAATATGTTATTCACAGACGTTTTGGTCAGCTATAACATAGTGAAATTGCAGACCTCTATGTCATGGCATAGCTGAGCAAAGCTTCTTTCAGGTTCTCACTGTTGAGTAAATCATTGTATCCAACCTGTAGGAAATCATGGGCTGGGAATCTGTTAATATGGTCCGATTTGACCTTGGAACCCTCCTTCAAGGTCAAATGAGGATAGCCAAACATAAAAGTGCTTATAACTCGCTTATTATTGGTCCTAGAGGTTTGGAATGAAAACCAACCTATAGAAAATCATGAGCTGGGAATTTTTTGGTGTGGTCGGATTTCACCTTGGACCCCTCCTTCAAGGTCAAATGAGGATAGCCAAACTTAAAAGTGCTTATAACTCGCTTATTATTGGTCCTAGAGGTTTGGAATGGAAAACCAACCTATAGAAAATCATGGGCTGGGAATCTTTTGGTGTGGTCGGATTTCACCTTAGACCCCTCCTTCCAGGTCAAACGAAGATAGCCAAACTTAAAGTGCTTATAACTCGCGTATTATTGGTCTTGGAGGTTTGGGATGGTAAACCAACATACAGGAAATCATGGGCTGGGATTCTTTTGGTGTGGTCAGATTTGACCTGGGACCCCTCCTTCAAGGTCAATTGAGGATAGCCAAACTTACAATTGCTTATAACTCGCTTATTATTGGTCCTACAGGTTTGGGATGGTAAACAAGCTACAGGAAATCATGGGCTGGGAATTTTTTTGTGTGATCGGATTTGACCTTAAACCCCTCCGTCAAGGTCAAACAATAATAGCCAAACTTAAAAAGTGCCTATGACTCACTTATTATTGGTCCGACAGGTTTGGGATGGTAAACCATCCTAAATTCTTTGGCTGGGAATCTTTTGGTATGGTCAGATTTGACCTTTGGATCCCTTCTTCATGGTCGAACGAGGATATTGCATTTATAGTATTTCTTTAAATATTTTTAACCTACTTTTTACACTTAAACAATTACCTTGTTACTTTATTTCATAATACCATTTGCAGGGCACAACTTTTTTGTCCTTTTCTTCTGTCAGCTTTGGAATATCTTTCGAACATGCTGTTCAGTTACCATTTACTGTATTTCTGTACAGCCCTTTCCCTGATAATTATGCTTTCCTCTCATTATCACCATCACAAATCAAAAACATTCAGTCAGCTGACACAGTGCCCGTTCACGGGCACTCTCCTCTTGTTTTAAAAGATACCTTATCTATCGAGGATGAAAAATTGTTCAAGGCATGCAAATCTGTCTGTTCGTCTGTTTGCTAGAGACATTACAAGGGGTTACCCCCACCAAAAGTGTGAAAATTTCAACTTTTTATCACAATTTTCTCAGTGACTATTGCAGGGATTTCTCTCATATCTTGCATATATGTACTAGGCCAGAGGTAGATTCTCTTGTGTGAGTATGAGACCTGGATCTGTCTTACTTTTTTTTTAATAAATTTTTTTAATAATTTTTAATGCATTAAAATTCATGAAATCATGCACTAAATCACTTATAACTTCAAAAGTGTTGCATTTACAGCATTTTGTGAAAATATGTTGTTCAGCTACTTTTTTCATAGCTACAACATGGTAAGTAAGTTGGGTGTCTGTCTCAATAGCTAAGTGAGTAATAGCTACTTTTGGGCT
Organism: Sabellastarte sp. h YS-2021; assembly: GCA_964017235.1. Classification (NCBI taxonomy): domain Eukaryota; kingdom Metazoa; phylum Annelida; class Polychaeta; order Sabellida; family Sabellidae; genus Sabellastarte; species Sabellastarte sp. h YS-2021. The sequence goes on along the minus strand of OZ024927.1, from coordinate 55,192,727 downwards.
TTTCAGTAACTTCCATTATGAGTAAAATCACTTGTAACTTAAAAACTATTGCATTTAGAGAATTTCGTATAAATATGTTATTCAGCTACTTTTGGGCCAGCTATAACATAGTGAAATTTCAGACCTGTAGCTCATGGCATAGCTGAGTAATAGCTACTTTTAGGTTATCACTGTTGAGTAAATCGCTTATAACTTGAAAACTATTGCATTTAGAGAATTTCGTATAAATATGTTATTCAGCTACTTTTGGGTCAGCTATAACATAGTAAAATTTCAGACCTGTAGCTCATGGCATAGCTGAGTAATAGCTACTTTTAGGTTATCACTGTTGAGTAAATCACTTATAACTTGAAAAGTGTTGCATTTAGAGCATTTTGTTAAAATATGTTATTCAGCTACTTTTTTCATAGCTACAATATGGTGAGTAAGTTGGGTGTCTGTCTCAATAGCCTAGTGAGTAATAGCTACTTTTGGGCTTTTCAGTAACTTCCATCATGAGTAAAATCACTTGTAACTTAAAAACTATTGCATTTAGAGAATTTCGTATAAATATGTTATTCAGCTACTTTTGGGCCAGCTATAACATAGTAAAATTTCAGACCTGTAGCTCATGGCATAGCTGAGTAATAGCTACTTTTAGGTTATCACTGTTGAGTAAATCACTTATAACTTGAAAACTATTGCATTTAGAGTATTTTGTTTCAATATGTTATTTACCTATTTTGGGGTCAGCTATAACATAGTGAAGTTTCAGACCTGTGGCTCATTTCATAGCTGAGTAATAGCTACTTTGAAGTTCTCACTGTTGAGTAAATCAGTTATAATTGGAAAACTATTGCATTTACAGAAATTTGTGCAAATATGTTATTCAGCTACTTTTGGGTCAGCTATAACATAGTGAAATTATAGACCTATAGCTCATGGCACAACTGAGCAATAGCTATTCTCAGGTACTGATTGTTGAGTAAATCAGCTATAACTTGAAAAATATTGCATTTGGAGTATTTTGTTAAAATATATTGTTCACCTACTTTTGGGTCAGCTATAACATAGTGAAATTACAGACCTATAGCTCATGGCATAGTGGAGCAATAGCTATTTTCAGGTTCTCACTATTGAGTAAATCAGTTGTAGCTTGAAAACTATTGCATTTACAGTAGTTTGCTTAAATATGTTGTTCACCTACTTTTGGGTTAGCTATAACATAGTAAAATTTCAGACATGTAGCTCATTGCATAGCTGAGTAATAGTTCCTTTGAGGTTCTCACTGTTGAGTAAATCAGTTGTAACTTGAAAACTATTACATTTACAGTAATTTGTTAAATATGTTATTCACAGAATTTTTGGTCAGCTATAACAGAGTGAAATTGCAGACCTCTATGTCATGGCATAGCTGAGCAATAGCTACTTTCAGGTTCTCACTGTTGAGTAAATCATTGTATCCAGTGGATAGCCGCAGTGTGTAGAGAGATTTCACCATTACTGCTCTGATGAAAAAAAATATTATAGCTAGCTTTCTTAAGTTTGCAGTATATATTAATAACCATAAAATGTTGTCTGGGAATATTTTTGGCCTCATTTTGAGAAACAAGATGGCCACCACAGGTGTTTTTTGTCAGTCATGAAAAGTGCTTATATCTCCCTTATTATTGATCCTAGAGGTTTGGGATGATAAACCAACCTGTAGGAAATCATGGGGTGGGAATCTTTTGGTGTGGTCAGATTTGACCTTCAATGACCCCTCCTTCAAGGTCAAACAAGGATAGCCAAACTTAAAAGTGCTTATAACTCGCTTATTATTGGTCCCAGAGGTTTGGGATGGTAAACAGACAGGAAATCATGGGCTGTGAATCTGTTGATATGATCCGATTTGACCTTGGAACCCTCCTTCAAGGTCAAATGAGGATAGCGAAAATTGAAAGTGCCTACAACTCGCTTATTATTGGTGACAGAGATTTGGGATGGTAAACCATCCCATAGGAAATCATTGGCTCGGAATCTTTTGGTATGGTCAGATTTGACCTTTGGACCCCTCCTTCAAGGTCAAATGAGGACAGCCAAGCTTAAAAGTGCTTATAACTCATTTATAATTGGTCCTAGAGGTTTGGAATGGTAAACCATAGGAAATCATGGGCTGGGAATGTATTTGTGTGGTTAGATTTGACCTTGGACCCCTTCTTCAAGGTCGAACGAGGATATTGCATTTGTAGTATTTCTTTAAATATGTTTTAACCTATTTTTTACACTTAAACAATTACCTTGTTATTTTCCTTCATAATACCATTTACAGGGCACAACTTTTTTATCCTTTTCTTCTGTCAGCTTCGGAATTTCTTTCGAACTTGCTGTTCAGTTACCATTTACTGTATTTCTGTACAGCCCTTTTCCTGATAATTATTCTGTCCTCTAATCACCTTCACAAATCAAAAACACTCAGTCAGCTGACACAGTGCCTGTTCACGGGCACTCTCCTCTTGTACAGTTTTAGAATGCATTAAGAGGTATTGGGAAACCTTATGTGATGAGTCTAGATAGCTGGTCAGATTTACCCCCCGCATCCCCCCTTATGGGTCAAACTGGGGTCATAAAATAGTCGATTTTGTGTTTTGGCCTTTTATCTCCTTTATTCTTGCTTTTAGAGTTTAGAATGTATTAAGAGGTATTGGGAAACCTTGTGTGAAGAGTCTAGGTAGCTGGTCAGATTTACCCCCGGATCCCCCCTTATAGGTCAAACTGGGGTTATAAAATAGCCGATTATGCGTTTTTGCTTTTTGTCTCCTTTATTCTTGCTTCTAGAGTTTTAGAATGTATTAAGAGGTATTGGGAAACCATATGTGAAGAGTCTAGATAGCTGGTCAGATTTACCACCGGATCCCCCCTTATGGGTCAAACTGGGGTCATAAGATAGCCGATTTTGTGTTTTTGCCTTTTATTTCTTTTATTCTTGCTTTTAGAGGTTTACAATGTATTCAGAGGTATTGGGAAACCTTATGTGAAGAGTCTAGATAGCTGGTCAGATTTACTAGATAGATGTGGTCAAAGCATTGTGTCATAAACTTCTTGCCTTTCTAAAGGCTCACATTTTACTATGCCTTTTTCTAAAATGTAAATAGATATATGGCATTTATAAAGCACTGTTACTCTTTAATTAAGTAGTTTTATGGTGTAACTTTCGATCTATTATAAGTATTGATGCTTTATGCATTCTTAGCCAGAGCATTTATTCAATTAACTTTTCGCAATTTATGACCATAGAAAACAAAATAAAGCTTAAATTTTTCTTTCATGTTAATGCATGAACTTCCACACTGTCTGCTTAACTTGCACTGCATGTTTTTATTTTCAAAAACCTTTTTCTACTGTATATTATATTGCAGTGAACCTTTTTGGGACGCTTAGTTTTTGTTAGCAAAAACATTTTTCTAGTTGTCATAGCCAAATTATTGGGTGTTCCATTGGAGCCGACCCTACGACTTTAAGGTTGGTTCTGAAAGTCGTAGGGTCGTGGAAAAAGTGCGCAAAAATGCAGAAATCCCCGACAGAACGGTAAACTTACAGACAGGACGTGGTGACTGCCCCGACAAGATGTAGGGACAGGGACGTTTATTGCACGGCTAGTCGTAGAAGTACTACAACAAGCCTTAAACCCCTAACAGACAAGCTGTAGCAGATCCTGACAAGCTGTACTGACAAACAGACAGGACTGGAGAAATAGAAAGAATCACCCTGACCAGACGTACAGTCGGTATTATGCCCACCCCACTGGGTACTGAAAAAGGCAAATGTGCTCATATCTCCTAAACCGTGCGAGATAGAGCGATTTCATCGAAATTTTCGAACCACAGGGTATCTAAGTAATGTAATCTTTGCAATTTTCAAAAAAATTTCCTCTCCCCAAAAATGGCGGCCATTTTGAATTTTCGAATTTTTGCCAAAAATGGCAAAACACAAATTTGCTTCTATCTCCTTAACCGTGCGAGATAGAGCGATTTCGTCGAAAGTTTCAACCCATAGGGTATCTGAGCATCGTACTCTTGGCAATTTTTAATAAATTTTCCCCTCCCCAAAAATGGCGGCCATTTTGAATTTTCAAATTTTTGCCAAAAATGGCAAAACACAAATTTGCTTCTATCTCCTTAACCGTGCGAGATAGAGCGATTTCGTCGAAATTTTCGATCCACAGGGTATCTGAGCAATGTACTCTTTGCAATTTTCAAAAAATTTTCCTCTTCCCACATCTGGTGGCCATTTTGAATTTTCGAATTTTTGCCCAAAATGGAAAAACACAAATTTACTTCTATCTCCTTAACCGTGCAAAATTCCAGGTGGCGGAACAACCTCCCAGCTCGCCCCTTTTTCCCACGGTAATTGGTCCCAAGGTCCTTCTACTGTCATGTCACGGTGGTTCCCACGGTTTATTCATAGTGACACAGGTTTCTGACTGTTTTCAGTGGTCTTTGATGGTGATGCTCTGTCGTCCTACTGATGTCCAACATTTTCGTATGTTCTGCTTTCAGTAACACGTGCTGCCCTGACGGTGACGCAAGGTTCTGAAAGGTTGTCTGTCTGTGATGTATGTTTGTAGTACTCTCGTGCCACTGTTACTGGCAGTCGTGTCTTGGCTTCAGTACGGCCCCAAATGCCTATAAAACCGTGCCTCACGATTGACCACCATCATTTCTTCTGGTGACTTCGAGAGAGCAACATTACTAATTTGCTATGAATATTCAGCCAGCTGACAGTCTAAGACTGCTTGGTGCTATGCTGCATCCCCAGAAAGACAGACTTATGCAAAATGTTGCAGTTTATCTTGATTTGGCCCGTTGTAGATGACGTAGGTGTCGTAAACAGTGTTGGGTTAGAAATTGGTTCCTGGAGAGGCCACTGTTTGGCCAGTATGAAGTTCTGATGGACCAGCTGCTGAATTATGAATTATATGGCTACAGATATTTTGTGAGATTGTCTCCAGAACTCTTCAGGGAGTTGGTGGAAAGAGTGGGCCAGTGATTCATCAGGAGAACTTCTGGAGAAGACCAGATTTCGCGAACCACTTCAAGCTGGGTTGAATGTAGCCATCACTCTGGGATACCTGGCCACAGGGGACTCCTATGGGACCCTGATGTATGGCTTCAGGGTGGCTTTCAACATCATATGTTTGTGCCAGAGGTGTGTGAGGCAATGTACCAGATTTACAAGGATAAGGAGCTGGAGTGTCCAAGTACCCCACAAGAATGGGGTGAGAAGGCAGTGCACTTTTGTCAGAGATGGACCTTTCACCATGTTGTGAGAGCCATATGTGGGAAACATGTGGTCATAAGATGTTTCTTCTACAAGGGTTTCTACTCAGCGGTGCTGTTAGCTCTTGTGGATGCTGACTACAGATTTAATGGGTGCTGTTCTGATCCCCAGATTTTCAACGGGTGCCAACTGATGCAAAATATTATGGATGGGACCATAGGTTTTCCTGATGCTGATCTGCTGCCAGGTGATGACAGAGACATGCCATATTTAATTGTGGCAGATGATGCCTTTGCCTTGAGGACTTGGTTAATGAAGCCTATTTCTGGTAGAAAACTTAATGATCAACATTGCATCTTCAGCTATAGACTGTCCAGAGCAAGACGGGTGGTGGAGAATGCGTTCAGGATATTAGCCAATCACTTTAGATGCTTATTGATGTTGACCACAATGGCAAAGGAGCCACACAGTGTCACATCAGTAGTTTTAGCTTGTGTGACCCTGCAAAACATAATCAGGACATGTTATCGAGCAGACCATCAGGGATTAGCAGATGAGGAGGACAACAATTATGGTTAGGTACCAGGTGCCTGGAGGCAAGGTCAAGCTCTGTCTGACCTTGGGGAACCACATTGGTGGAACCATGCAACAATTGCAGCCAAGAGGTAGAGAGAGTATTTCATGCATTACTATAACAACGCTGTTGGGGCAGTTCCATGGCAGAATGAAATGATCTAGTTCAAAGACGTTTATGAGCTTTATTTCTGGACTGTTGTTGTTTCTTACTGTATTTGTTTTCATTGTTATTAAGTATTAATTGCTATAAAGTAATTTGTTAAATTTCAATACAAGTTTATTTTTTCCAGTTATACTGTACTATGGACAGTATATCAATTAAGTTTTGAATGGCCAAATAAACCAAAGGTCAAATCCTGTGAAAGATCAACAGTTTCAAATAAACACTGAAAGGTTATCATTTACTCTTTTTGTCAAAGATCACACTAAAGTCAGAAATCATCTGTTTCAGCATGGCAATAGTAGATCTCATAAGATAGGACAAATAATAACCTAATTTATATATTTCTTGAGTTTATTTATTTAACAAACAAAAAAGAAACAAAGTCAGATATATAACAAAAAAGAAAAAATAACAAAATTCATTATAGAAGGACAAATTATAGCAATAATAAAACCTATTAAAAATAAGGTTTATAAAGTTATATACCACACATTTAGAAAATGTACTAAGGTAGTAATTACAAAGCAGGGCTGAGATGGATATGACTGATAAGTGTTAACCATTACAGTAGTTACAATACACACATGTAAGCAGTACACCCTGAGTAAAAAGTTATAACTCAAAACATAAGTATACTTAAAGGGTGTTAAAAGTAACCCTGAAACACATGACAAGCCAGGACCTACTGTGAAAAACCACTGATGTTACAAGTCAAAAATAAACCACACAAAGGCCAACAGTACTACTGACAGCTGACCATACAAAAGGTAATAAAATTAAAATAAGCCAGCAGTTAAAACCATCAGCAAGACATGACCAAGTGTGAAACTTGAAAAGGCATAACACTGCCAGCTGTAACAAAATTACAGAACACCAACAACAGTAATATAAGCTCTAACATCCCCCAAACGTTTAAACCCTCAAAATAAAAGCCACATAAAGAAATATTACTGTTACCAGTTTCAACCACTTGAAACGTAAAGAAAAAAAATATACAATAGGCCAACAGTTTAAAACGTCCGCTGGAAAAATCTTACTCAAATTCTTACTGAAAAATGAACACGCGCCAACAGTGACACCATCAGCAGTAAGCAAGTTACTCATCATACTTAAAGTGTAAGACCAACAGTAGTACCAAAAACACTGAAAAGAATCTAGTGTTACACATGCCAAACTTTACCATTAGTGCTAATCAGCAGAAATTATTGTAGGAAAAAATACAGGCCAACAGCACTAACCATCAGCAAAGACTGAAAACCAGAAAGATCACATAAACATTACTCTAGGCCAACATTGATACTGTCAGCAGTAACCAAGCTACCCTAAATATTTACACTTACAATAACACCAACACTTGTACCTACAACTGATAAATCTCAGACGATAAAACCACACTCAAGCAAGCCCATAAGATACTACTGCCAGCAGGCAATCTCTGACATAAGATAAGAAATCTTACAAGTAAGTACATGTACATTACAATCATAAGAAAATGTCAGTAGATAAGTAAATACAAGAGACATAGGCCTCAAGGAAAATAATTACATTCTGACCAATAGTAACAGTTAAAACGATAGTAAGCAACAAACATTAAAGACCCAAAACACTGTGCATTGTGGTTACAAGGTTAGAGTTATAGGCAATTCAGACCAACTAAAAATCTGCACAGATACAGTGGAAGCAAAGTGAACCCAAGAGGCAATTGAAAAAAATAAATGTAGTTTGAGGTCTTAAGGTCAAAATCCTATACCAGAGTGAAAATGCCACTTTTCAGTGACACCTTCATTCTGTTGCAGGTGCTAGGCTAAAAAAATCTCAAGATATATTCATTGATTTCAATGACCTTTTGAGTTTACTTTGTTTCCATTATATTCGGTGAAAGACGATTGGTGGAAATGATGCCAAGTGTTGACACAGAAAATCAAGGTAAAAATTTTGTAAACCATATCGACAAGAAACAAAAGTTTAAAAGTTCCCACAATTTAGAATCACATGTGTGCACCATTTCAGTGCCATCACCTATAACTCTAAACTTGGTCTCACAATGCATTGTGTTCTAGCCTTTTAATGTCCAAAAGTGAAAAAAAAAGCTGAAACAGTTGCTGATTGCCCTCTAGTAGGGCAGTTGGGATAACAGAAAAAGTAGGGGCACCCCTTGAAAGTTTCGGGGAAACATTGCCAAGGTTGTTAAAGAATACTGAGACAGGTTCGTGGGGGCCTCTGTGGTGGTGATCTGGATCTGAGACCCAGAAGCAGCAGACGGTGCAGGGGATGACACCCTGGGAACAGTGAATACCTGTGATGCCTGACATGTGGGAACACTTGTCGCAACATTGCTCAAGATGTACTGTGGCTCCACCTGTCCAGTAACACTACAAGTTTGATAGCAGTAGACTGATCAATGTACTGTGTGATCATCTGGTAAGACTGGTCCTGGAAGGACCTCCACGAAGACGGGTCGATCTCCTTCAGAGATGCCTCCATCCAAAGGCTCCAGGACTTCCTCAGGTCAGGAGTGGAAGCAGACAAGGTACTGTCAATCTGCTCCAAGGTCTTCTGGGTCTGTTTATTGCCCATCTTCAAGAGATTTAAAATCTCTTCAGTGTCCCAACTCTCCTTACTAGACTTCTTGGTGGACACGGGGTGACCTGGTCAATGGACCCTGCCAACACCTCTTTCTCACCATTCTTGTTATCACTAGAGCCAAGAGAGCTGCTAGAGCATTGAGGTACCAGTAAAGGGGGTACCGAATCCATGGCAACAGAAGAGGCCGAACACACGGCAGTAGCCGGCACAGTTGTTGTAGACACAGGTTTCAACTGAAACTACAACAACAACAACAACAACAAAAAAACACATTCAATTATTTTGCCACAGATAAAGGACATGAAAAGTCCTACAGAAAAGGACATGGCTGCACCACCTGCATATGCCTGCACCTTAAATACTGTATTAGGGGAAAAAATGTGCATAAACATATATATTAACACAGCAAATTGCACATCTATTTAGAATTTAAGAAGTAGCCATATGGACAATTAAATTGACATATTGCACATCTGCTAATGTAATGGCAGGTCTGATGATGTATAAATTTGATACTTACAGAATAAATCTGCCAACTAGGCACGCAGGTTATGTGCGTCTCCAGGAACTGTTACTTCTCAAGGATATACTTGTCACAAACCGTTAGTTCACATGCACCATCCCCTGAACGATGCCCTGTCAACTTGCCAAATCTTGTTTGCACGCTTTTCCACCAGTCTTCAACTGTAACGGCAAAAACAAAGGCAAACCTATTTAGTACTGTTAAACTTTCAATAACCCTATTGATACATTCTACATCACATGAATTACACATTGGCAGACACATCGCAGATTAACAAAATATTTAAGTAATTTTATCATGCGTGAAGCAGGGTCCTTACTGGTACGGCAAGTCACCTTTTATTATGTCCACCCCCCTGGGGGGTGGATATATTATTTTTGCTTTTTTCGCCGTCCGATGTCCGATGTCCGATGTCCGGCGTCCGGCGTCCGGCGTCCGATGTCCGGCGTCACGCATGGTTTCCGCTCATTTAAAGGAAAAGTATTAGAGCTATTGTCACCAAATTTGGTATGCAGGCTTATTGGGTCAGTAGCTTGCTTGGGATTGCTTTTGGCTGTTGTACCTCTTTTGCTTACTGAGTAATACTTAAGTACAGCTATTTTCAGTACCCATTGGTTTCCGTGCATTTAAGCCAAAATAATTAAAGATATTTTACTACAATTTTGAATACAAGATTGTTATGTCCATAGCTCGCTTGGTATTGCATTTGGGACTGATAGCTTTGTCAGTACATGAGTAATAGCCATTTAGGTACTTCATTGTGTATTTTCAGTACTACTTTTGAGTAATTTGCTTCTATCTCCTTAACCGTGCGAGATAGAGCGATTTCGGCAAAATTTTCGACCCGCAGGGTATCTGAGGAGTGTACTCTTTGCAATTTTCAAAAAATTTTCCCCTCCCCAAAAATGGCGGCCATTTTGAATTTTCGAATTTTTGCCAAAAATGGCAAAACACAAATTTGCTTCTATCTCCTTAACCGTGCGAGATAGAGCGATTTCGTCGAAATTTTCGACCCACAGGGTATCTAAGGAATGTAATATTTGCAATTTTCAAAAAAATTTCCCCTCCCCAAAAATGGCGGCCATTTTGAATTTTCGAATTTTTGCCAAAAATGGCAAAACACAAATTTGCTTCTATCTCCTTAACCGTGCGAGATAGAGCGATTTCGGCAAAATTTTCGACCCACAGGGGATCTAAGGAATGCAATCTTTGCAATTTTCCAAAAATTTTCCCCTCCCCAAAAATGGCGGCCATTTTGAATTTTCGAATTTTTGCCAAAAATGGCAAAACACTAATTTGCTTCTATCTCCTTAACCGTGCGAGATAGAGCGATTTCGGCAAAATTTTCGACCCACAGGGTATCTAAGCAATGCAATCTTTGCAATTTTCAAAATATTTTCCCCTCCCCAAAAATGGCGGCCATTTTGAATTTTCGAATTTTTGCCAAAAATGGCAAAACACAAATTTGCTTCTATCTCCTTAACCGTGCGAGATAGAGCGATTTCGTCGAAATTTTCGACCCACAGGGTATCTAAGGAATGTAATATTTGCAATTTTCAAAAAATTTTCCCCTCCCCAAAAATGGCGGCCATTTTGAATTTTCGAATTTTTGCCAAAAATGGCAAAACACAAATTTGCTTCTATCTCCTTAACCGTGCGAGATAGAGCGATTTCGTCGAAATTTTCGACCCACAGGGTATCTAAGGAATGCAATCTTTGCAATTTTCCCAAAATTTTCCCCTCCCCAAAAATGGCGGCCATTTTGAATTTTCGAATTTTTGCCAAAAATGGCAAAACACAAATTTGCTTCTATCTCCTTAACCGTGCGAGATAGAGCGATTTCGTCGAAATTTTCGACCCACAGGGTATCTAAGGAATGTAATATTTGCAATTTTCAAAAAAATTTCCCCTCCCCAAAAATGGCGGCCATTTTGAATTTTCGAATTTTTGCCAAAAATGGCAAAACACAAATTTGCTTCTATCTCCTTAACCGTGCGAGATAGAGCGATTTCGGCAAAATTTTCGACCCACAGGGGATCTAAGGAATGCAATCTTTGCAATTTTCAAAAAATTTTCCCCTCCCCAAAAATGGCGGCCATTTTGAATTTTCGAATTTTTGCCAAAAATGGCAAAACACTAATTTGCTTCTATCTCCTTAACTGTGCGAGATAGAGCGATTTCGGCAAAATTTTCGACGCACAGGGTATCTAAGCAATGCAATCTTTGCAATTTTCAAAATATTTTCCCCTCCCCAAAAATGGCGGCCATTTTGAATTTTCGAATTTTTGCCAAAAATGGCAAAACACAAATTTGCTTCTATCTCCTTAACCGTGCGAGATAGAGCGATTTCGTCGAAATTTTCGACCCACAGGGTATCTAAGGAATGTAATATTTGCAATTTTCCAAAAATTTTCCCCTCCCCAAAAATGGCGGCCATTTTGAATTTTCGAATTTTTGCCAAAAATGGCAAAACACAAATTTGCTTCTATCTCCTTAACCGTGCGAGATAGAGCGATTTCGTCGAAATTTTCGACCCACAGGGTATCTAAGGAATGTAATATTTGCAATTTTCAAAAAATTTTCCCCTCCCCAAAAATGGCGGCCATTTTGAATTTTCGAATTTTTGCCAAAAATGGCAAAACACAAATTTGCTTCTATCTCCTTAACCGTGCGAGATAGAGCGATTTCGTCGAAATTTTCGACCCACAGGGTATCTAAGGAATGTAATATTTGCAATTTTCAAAAAATTTTCCCCTCCCCAAAAATGGCGGCCATTTTGAATTTTCGAATTTTTGCCAAAAATGGCAAAACACAAATTTGCTTCTATCTCCTTAACCGTGCGAGATAGAGCGATTTCGTCGAAATTTTCGACCCACAGGGTATCTAAGGAATGTAATATTTGCAATTTTCAAAAAAATTTCCCCTCCCCAAAAATGGCGGCCATTTTGAATTTTCGAATTTTTGCCAAAAATGGCAAAACACAAATTTGCTTCTATCTCCTTAACCGTGCGAGATAGAGCGATTTCGGCAAAATTTTCGACCCACAGGGGATCTAAGGAATGCAATCTTTGCAATTTTCCAAAAATTTTCCCCTCCCCAAAAATGGCGGCCATTTTGAATTTTCGAATTTTTGCCAAAAATGGCAAAACACTAATTTGCTTCTATCTCCTTAACCGTGCGAGATAGAGCGATTTCGGCAAAATTTTCGACACACAGGGTATCTAAGCAATGCAATCTTTGCAATTTTCAAAATATTTTCCCCTCCCCAAAAATGGCGGCCATTTTGAATTTTCGAATTTTTGCCAAAAATGGCAAAACACAAATTTGCTTCTATCTCCTTAACCGTGCGAGATAGAGCGATTTCGTCGAAATTTTCGACCCACAGGGTATCTAAGGAATGTAATATTTGCAATTTTCAAAAAATTTTCCCCTCCCCAAAAATGGCGGCCATTTTGAATTTTCGAATTTTTGCCAAAAATGGCAAAACACAAATTTGCTTCTATCTCCTTAACCGTGCGAGATAGAGCGATTTCGTCGAAATTTTCGACCCACAGGGTATCTAAGGAATGCAATCTTTGCAATTTTCCAAAAATTTTCCCCTCCCCAAAAATGGCGGCCATTTTGAATTTTCGAATTTTTGCCAAAAATGGCAAAACACAAATTTGCTTCTATCTCCTTAACCGTGCGAGATAGAGCGATTTCGTCGAAATTTTCGACCCACAGGGTATCTAAGGAATGTAATATTTGCAATTTTCAAAAAAATTTTCCCCTCCCCAAAAATGGCGGCCATTTTGAATTTTCGAATTTTTGCCAAAAATGGCAAAACACAAATTTGCTTCTATCTCCTTAACCGTGCGAGATAGAGCGATTTCGTCGAAATTTTCGACCCACAGGGTATCTAAGGAATGTAATATTTGCAATTTTCCAAAAATTTTCCCCTCCCCAAAAATGGCGGCCATTTTGAATTTTCGAATTTTTGCCAAAAATGGCAAAACACAAATTTGCTTCTATCTCCTTAACCGTGCGAGATAGAGCGATTTCGTCGAAATTTTCGACCCACAGGGTATCTAAGGAATGTAATATTTGCAATTTTCAAAAAAATTTCCCCTCCCCAAAAATGGCGGCCATTTTGAATTTTCGAATTTTTGCCAAAAATGGCAAAACACAAATTTGCTTCTATCTCCTTAACCGTGCGAGATAGAGCGATTTCGTCGAAATTTTCGACCCACAGGGTATCTAAGGAATGCAATCTTTGCAATTTTCAAAAAATTTTCCCCTCCCCAAAAATGGCGACCATTTTGAATTTTCGAATTTTTGCCCAAAATGGCAAAACACAAATTTGCTTCTATCTCCTTAACCGTGCGAGATAGAGCGATTTCGTCGAAATTTTCGACCCACAGGGTATCTAAGGAATGCAATCTTTGCAATTTTCCAAAAATTTTCCCCTCCCCAAAAATGGCGGCCATTTTGAATTTTCGAATTTTTGCCAAAAATGGCAAAACACAAATTTGCTTCTATCTCCTTAACCGTGCGAGATAGAGCGATTTCGTCGAAATTTTCGACCCACAGGGTATCTAAGGAATGCAATCTTTGCAATTTTCCAAAAATTTTCCCCTCCCCAAAAATGGCGGCCATTTTGAATTTTCGAATTTTTGCAAAAAATGGCAAAACACAAATTTGCTTCTATCTCCTTAACCGTGCCAGATAGAGCGATTTCGTCGAAATTTTCGACCCACAGGGTATCTAAGGAATGTAATATTTGCAATTTTCAAAAAATTTTCCCCTCCCCAAAAATGGCAGCCCTTTTGAATTTTCGAATTTTTGCCCAACATGGAAAAACACAAACTGGCCTTAACCGTGCAAAATAGAGTTATTTTGTTGAAATTTTCGACCCATAGGGTATCTAAGAAATGTACTCTTGGCAATTTTCAAAAAAATTTCCTTTTCCCAATAATGGCGGCCATTTTGAATTTTCAAATTTTTGCCAAAAATAGAAAAACAGGAATTGGCTTCTATCTTCTTAACCGTGCAAGATAGAGTGATTTCGTCAAAATTTTCAACCCAACCAATGCAAAAAGGCATGAAGCGGAAATAAATTACATCTACACTATCAAATATTTAAGCATCATTGATATATTTTACAAATGAAACAGGGTCTTGTAAGACTACTGTACAATTTGGGCAAAAGGTTCATGGGTGGACATTACACATGATAATGTGTGTTCTTCTATGCTATCCTGTTTCTATTCGCATCTACTATCAACAGGGCGGCCTATTTCTAGTTACTACTTCATTCAGCATGTATACTGATCACTTAATTATTTCTGCTGAGGGCAGGGGCGGATCCAGCTTTTATGTAAGGTGGGGGTTCACATCGAGTAAGGTGGGGGTTCACATTGAGTAAGGTGGGGGTTCACATCAGACAGATTATAACTAAGGGGGTCGGGGGGCATCCCCCCCCAGGAAAAAAATTAATTTTTGGTAAAAATAGGGTGCATTTCCTGTAAATTTAACACCACTGTCAAGAAATAATTTTGTACTTTAGGTTGAACCCCTTTATATTATTTTTCAGGGGGGGGTTCAAACCCCCTGAACCCCCCCCCTCCCCCCGCTGGATCCGCTAGTGTGAGGGTATGCAGCATTTTACATATATGAACACACTTATTGGGGTTTATAATTGTTAATACATGAGAAAAACTTAAAAATAGGTAAAAACTTTTAAAAAAAAAATTTTAAAAATTAAAAAAACTCACCAGTCATATCCATCTCAGCTGCCTTTTTGATCGAAAGCGTAGTTCTCTTCTGTGTATCTCTGCAATCTCTCAAACCCTTCTGGTACAAGCAAGGGGTGTCCCTAATCCTTTGTATCAACGCATCTTCTGTATCAGCAGCCCTGACATTCTTGGCATGCCTCTTTTTCTTTTCAACAGTTTCTTGGGATAACACCTCAGACTCTGGCTGTTCAGCAGTTGCCAGGTTATCTACTGTATCACTTTCACTATCATCATTATCAGTCAGCGAACACAAACAGATTTCTGCATGGTCCTTGGCATCTTACGTAATACTTACGAGAGTTAAATCACGAAATAATAGTCCAAACAAATAAGAAAAAGTAATATAAAGTTCCTGCTCCAAAGTTCCTTTCACAGCTTTCAAAATGCCCACCTGATCGAAGGTGCGTCAATCAGTGAGCATACCCTATTTCCAAATAAGGTTGTTGTGTCATTCAGTATTTCACCTTCCGGGAACCTTCCACAACCAAATCATAACAGATGCAGAGTCTATGTACGGTGGTGATACTGATATAGGACGGAACTTTCCAGAGGCTGTAAATTCAAACTTTTCTAAACAACTGAGGGGCACTTAAGGATTGGAATGTGGGCCACTGACTCGCAAGGTCTCAAATGGATGGTGATCCAAGGACAGGGACATTTCACCAAACGCGGGTCACCACAGGTGTTATTGCCTGTAATGTGAATGGGGTATATCATGTATATAATCTTTGATTTTATATAACTTCTGTTGTAGACAAATCATAAACTAATGAATGTATAAGAACAAGGGGTCCTAGGTGGCCTGGTGGTTAGCAAGTTTGGCATTTAATCACAAGCTGTCACCTCTGTGTGGGTTCCACTCCCACAAATGACAAATGCTGAGGATCTGTCCCAATATGACCCTGGCTGTTGAATAGAATGTAAAATCCCAACTTTGACTCTGACTTCGAATAACAGCCAGCAATATTAGGAGAATAGCCATACATCCAATTAAGGGGGCAGAGTGGTAACACTCTCGCCTCCCACCTCTGAGGCTGGGGTTCTATTCCCAGCACGGCCTCAAGTGGGAAAGCGGGTAGTTGCTTGCCGTTGGTCGGCAGTTTACAGTACAGAACCCTAACGAACTGTATGTACTGGTTTCCTCTGCCCTTCCAACTACCCATCATGATATGACCTGTACAGTGTTGAAAGCGACGTAAAACCCCAAATAAATAAATACATCCAATTAAGGCACTCAAAACAAATTATTGAAACCTAGGGCAAACAAATCAATATCATAGAAAGCAGCGTTATTTATTCTGTTCAGATAGGTTTTGAAATGACCAGGCCATTTCGACACCAAACGAGGTTTTGAACCTGCCAGGAACAATGTATTTTATAAGCTTTTATTTTATTTGTTTTACCATTTTGACACTTTATTAGTTTGGGACACTTAGTTTTTACTTTTGTAGAAGTTTTTTTGTGGTTTTTGGTGCAATTTATATTGACAGTTACTGAAATTTGTTTATTAGTCGAATCTTTGATTCGAGTTATGTACTGAGTTGCGGTCACGATTTTAAATTGGCTGTTTAAGCCCTTAAATATCAGTTCTGCATAATATTTTCTTCACATATCTGTACATTAAGGTGTATAGTATACACTCTGCCATTTTGAAGATTTTTAATGCTTTTATTCAGTTATATTTTATAAAGTAAAAAGCTTGTCTGGCACTTCGTCTGGCTTTCTCTAAGGACCCGTATGTCCAAGAACCTATTGTATTTCCATTGTGATTTTCTACTCGAATGAGTCTTTTTTAACCGTTTCGTCTGCTGGTTTCTAGACGTGAATACCCAATTAATTTATTTGTCTGCTGGTGTATCACGCAGTGACTGTTAATGTAAAATTGTTGTCTGCGCATCTACCCATTTGTCAAACAAATAAACCGCAAAGAAATTAATGAATGAAGTGACGTCACGGTAGTACTACACCTTTGTCGTTCAGCCAATCAGAATCGACAATGAAAATATTTAAACTCCATAGTTCTACATTCAACCACTCGAAGGCGCTTTGGGTTTACCATGCATGTTCTAGAAGTTATCACGTGATTTCATTTTTCTGTCAATCCGTTTCTTATTTTGGAAGAAGTTGTATTCCAAATTGTTTTACAGTATATTTACAAAATAAACCAGTTCGCTAATCTTATTTCCTGACAATATTTTATAAAATGAACGTTTCAACAAAGATCAAATACTTTAACCTACAGAACTCCCGGCGATAGCACCCAAGTCATTATACAGGGGGGGCACGGGGTTCGGCCGTGTGAAACTTAGAAAACGTCATTTACCGCTAAATATGACGTCCTGATTGTTGTTTAATCCACTTTAAAATAGAAGATATTTTGTTATCAATGTTTGCAAATTTGTACAAGCAATGCCACTTGTTTATTTACATTCAAAAGGGAGACGTTAGTATTTGTTGCAAATAATAAAAACTTTCTGCACAAGGGTGCCAGAATTCGGCCCCCCTCTACAATTCCAAAATAGCCATACCTAGTAATTAAGGTTGAAGCTAAAATCAGCACTCAAATGAGGACAGAGCCAGCATTTGACCCACTACACTGTTTTAATGAGCATAAAGTTTTTCATATATTATATTTTACTTTAAAATAGTGAGGACCACTCTCACTGTTCATTCTAAAGAAATCTGTTCAGCCTCTTGTTACCTACATGCTGAGCCCATGAGCATTTATTGTGGAATTCAGTGGGCCTCTAGCCCTCATTCAGTTACACAGTGCATGGGGACCATTCTTCTCATTTTCAGTACAAAAAGTGTTCAGTTTGACTTCTTAAATTACACCATGGGCCCCATTGGAGACAGCAGTTAAATCACTGATTCCAAGTTGAGATCCCATATCCCAGCGGGCATTAGACTATGAGTAGGCACTTGAGATTATTAAATTTTAGGTGTCAGAAACAACAATACTTTTTCTTCAAAGTGGTTAAGGAGTCATATTGTAAGCTTATAAATAGCCTCAATACTTTAATAAAATTAAGATTCTGCAAATTCATTACCTCTTATAGTTTATTTATTTGGGGTTAAATGTTGCTTTTAACACAGTATAGGTCATATCACAATGGGTAGTTTTGCAGGCCGAGGAAACCAGTACATACAGTTGATCAAGGTTCTGTACTATAACTGCCGATCATCGGTAACAAGCTACCATCTTTCTCACATAGGGTTCAGTGTTTGAACCGCCGACCTCAGAGGTGACAGGTCAGTGCCACTGTGGCCCTAGGAGGAGTCAAAAGATTCAGGTTGAACCTTCTCTCACCAAATATATGCATTATGTTCTACAGTGATTTTTAGTTGATAATAAAAACTCCAATAAGGTGTTCTGTATAAAGAGTTTCCTCTTCTCAGTTTGCTTTTCATTTTTTGGGTCTTTAATTTATCTTTTATTATTTGGAAACTAGTTAAAGGCCTCAGTGTCTATCAAATATACAAAACAAGGCATGATGTATCATAAATTTTCAAAAAGCAATGGTGTGGACATAATAATATTTTTTGAACAGTGAATGGTGAAAAGTCTTACAGCAAAAAATCTACAAAAGATATTTCTTCAAAATCTTCCCTACAATATGCCTGTGACACTTCCTTAGAATTGTATAATGTATATGCCACTACGTTAAGCAATCACCAAAAAAGTTTTTATATAGATGTTTATATCAAAAGAAATAATTGTATTTTAAAAATAACTATGCAGATAGTGACAAAAATATCAAAGAGTTTCACTTAAGTAGCTTTTATGAGGGAATGTGAAATGAGTACAGCTGGGGTTGGGGATCAGCTACTCTCAAATATCAGTGTGCAGATTGAGAGAGTTCTGTTGAAGGGGTCATTTATATGGTGATTTTAGTAGATTCTGACGGAGTTCTTCCAGGGAGGGATCAAGAAGCTCCAGTACATAGCGTGAGGATTTGAGAGACACACACAACCTGAGTGGGGGATCAGTGAGGAATACCTTGAGGAATGTTTTCCTAGATTATATTTTCATAATTATTTATGTTTAATGAATTGGGTCAGGATAAGCACCAGTCTCCAGATATATATGAGCACCCAACACAAGCAAAAAGCAGATTTGTGACATGTTCAATGGTCAACATATACTTTTAGTAGCTTAACTTTATTTCACTGACACATAAGTAAATGTACATAGTTTCAGAATCTTATCCAATATCTTTGCTAATATCAAAGAAACTTTGTTCAAGTAAAAAGTTTTACAAATTACAATAAAATTGCACAAAATGTTAACAAGAAATTCCTAATTGTAGCATCAGTAACAAAATAAACAGATGTTTATATAAAAAGAAATAATTGTATTTTAAAAAATATCAAAGAGTTTCACATAAACAGATTTTATGAGGGACTGTAAAGTGAGTGCAGCTGAGGGTTGGGGGATCAACTGCTCTCAAATATTAGTGTGCAGATAGAGAGAGTTCAGTCCAAGTGGTCAATTATATGGGGCTTTTAGTGGATTCTTAAGGCGTTCTTCCGGGAGAGGGATCAAGAAGCTCCAGTACATAGCATACGTGAGGTGTTGAGAGACTCATACAGAGCCTGAGTGGGGAATTAATGATGAATACCTTGAGGACTGTTTTCCTAGATTACATTTTAATAATTATTTATCTATGATGAATTTAGTCAGGATAAGCACCAGTCTCCAGATACTCAATATATGAGGAACCAGCACAAGGAAAAGCAGTTTATTGACATGTTCAATGGTCAACATGTACTTTTGCTGGCTTTATGTCATTTGTTTATATCATGTACAGATAACTATATACATATAGTAACAGAATCTTATCCAATACCTTTGCAAATACCCAAGAAACTTGTTCAAGTAAAATGTTTCACAGACTACAATGAAATTGCACAAAAATGCCGATAGTGTCAAAAATATCAAAGAGTTGTACATAAATAACTTTTATGAGGGACTGTGAAGTGAGTGTAGCTTGGGCTGGGGATCAAGTATACTCTCAAATGTTAGTGTGCAGATTAAGAGAGTTCAGTCCAAGGGGTCAATTATATGGTGATTTTAGCATATTCTGAATGAGTTCTGGGGGAGGGATCAAGAAGTTCCAGTACATAGCGCAAGTGAGTTGTGACAGACACAGAGCCTGAGTGGGGAATCAATGACGAATACATTGAGGATTGTTTTCCTGAATTATATTTTAATAATTAATTATCTAGAATTTGGTCGTGATAAACACCAGTCTCTGGATATGCATCTATGAGCTCCCAGCACAAGTAAAACGCAGATTCTTGACATGTTCAATGGTCAATATGTATTTCTATTATCTTTTTCTTATTTCTACATTTCATGGACACATAACTATATGTAAAGGTTCAGAATCTGATCCAATATCTTTGCAAATACCCCAAAAACTTTTTTAAAAAGCTAAAATAAAAAGTTTCACAAATGCATATGAAATTACATAAAATATTAATAACAAACATCATAATTGAGGCATCTGTAACAAGATATCATAAATGCAGTACCTTTTTCACAGTTTATTTGTTCTAAGCACAAATTTGTGCAGGTGAGGTACATTGTCACTGCTTCTGTTGCTGCTGTTGCCCCTGGTGCTCTTGATGTTCATAATGTCAACATTTTACCTCCATCACATATCACTCAAATAAACTGACTTGACTTTATTATGTTTAGTCATCTGATCATTTGACACAAGATCATGTTAATCTGCCAACATTTGGTTGCAGTTTGGTTTTAGCTGTACAAAATAATTATATGTTGTGTTAATCAGTATTCAAGTGCACTAATGACATAGCAAGTTAAACTGGAAGCATTATAAATATTTGGATTACGAATGAAATATATCTCCATATTGCAGTAATATGGGTAAGAGAAAGTGTGGGATTTGCTCTGACTCGTATTAACAGCTTAATTTTTTTATGAAATAATGAACGATTGTCCAACCACAGGGGAACTATAATTAGAGAAGTTCTATCATTCGGTAGCATCTGGAAACAGCTGGAATCATCTGGTAACATCTGGAATCATCTGATCTACAAAAGAACAAAAAGGAATAGAATCAGTATACAAGTTACTTGTCTAAAGTAATTTTTCTTTTAAAAAGAAAACACCAGACCAAATCCAGTAACCTACAGATACTCACTTATTTACTTACAGTTACTGCAGACCATGAACCTTGTCCTTGTTGACTTCTTAAGTTAGCATATTTCATGTGCATCCAGTTCAAGCATGGGTCACACCATATGGATCCATCATCTTCTAAGATTCCTGTACAGCTGGAGCACCTCCATGATGTGAGACACTGATGATAAGCAGGATTCACATCCGACTTCTGGATCCTGCTCAACTTTCCAATGAGCCTGTGCCCATTCATTACTTCTTCAGTCACATTGTCCTTCCTCTACCAATACTCACTGTATTCCCAGACAATGATAACTCCAAAAACAATTCCAAAGATAATATTCATCAATAATAATCACTATAGAATAGCTCAGTAGATGATACCAGACTGTGTTACACAAGGCAACTAATGACTTGGTGAAGAAAGTGGGTCCATTTATAGACATGCCCAGCAAATTAATTGCATGCAATTAAATTCAGTGTCGCTCATGCATGTGTCAACCTGTGACACAAAGTTACCAATTAATTGGTTAATATATGTTACACTCAATAACCAATCCATTATTAATGCAATTAACCAACAAATGCACCAGCAAAACACAGCCTTATCAATTGTGACATATGAGGCCTCCATTGTTATGTGGCTGTGGCTAGTTCTATTCAACTCAAAACTGCAATCAAAACTCAAAAGTCAAATCAAGTGTGTTGTGATATTTAATTGTATATTACTTGCATGTTTTATGGGGATTGCTATGCAAATGTCATTGTAAATGTACAAAATATACATTAAATATGTTGTTTTTCCACATGTGGATTAGAATAAAATCATTTGACCTTGTAATATTTAAGCTTCAATATCGTGAAAAATCAACCAGTCAAAACATTTCCTGAAATATATTAAAACTACGATATGTTCTCATGAATATTCATGATGTGGGCGGGGCTTACATCAAGATCATGTGACAAATATAGAGAGACGGTCGAAACTCGGCGCCCGGCCGAATCGCGGATCCCCGGTGTATATTCATGAGAAGATATGAGGTCACGGATTTCCCCTGGTATTTCCTGACAATATTTTATATAGTACGTAGATTTTTTACTGACGAACTGGTTGTAAATATAAAACAATTTGGAAGACATAGAACGGCCGTGCGCATATTTGCTCATTAATATTAATGAGGCAAGTCCGTGGACAGGAAATATGCTGGTAGTTTTCATCTTAAACCAGCCTTGTAAAATATTGGCAGGAAATCCCCTCAAAGAACTGCCGTGAGTGCGCATTTTTATTGCGAAAAATACACTTACCATTTCCTGACCATTGCTATATGTTGGTGCCATCCAACTCACTGGCCAACGTTGAGAAACGTTTTAAGAAACCTTAAGAGGCCAGTGAGTGAGTGTGAACTAGCATGTCCCCCTAGTGGTCATGTGACCACGCTAGTAAACAACCTTCATTATTTTTGTTGGCCATCCTAGAGTGTGGATGTTTATTTTCTTTTCGGATTTTTATTAAGTATTTGGACTTTTTGTGGATTTGAGTTCTGTTATAAGACGTCTGTATTGACAATGTCTTCTCAGGACAAAATTAAGAGGAAAAGCACAGAGGAAAAGTGCTTTTGTAGACATTTCTTCACGGATTGTTTACCACTTTTTGTAAAATGGCGACAGGGATGTTTGTCGCTAGATGAAGATCTTCTGCTGCTCAGAATGCCTGTTTTTCTTAATAACTCTCGTATTACATCATATGGGAGTTCTTTTTTTGAAGATTTACTTCATTTATTAACACTGAAACTGTCGGCAGTCATACTAGCTCCGGCAGGGACAGTTTACATGTTGCTAGGCGACAAAGGAAACGATGGAGACAATTCGATTGTCACAAAGCTTATCACACGTCGGGTTCGTATAGCCAGGCGTTTGGTAGCAAAGATCTCACCACATCATGCTCTACCGAATAGGTCACCGGTTGGAATTCCCCGTGGTGGCAGACATCATTGATTTTCTTGGATACTACATCGTGGGCAAGTTTCGGATGCAGATTTGATCTTTTACACCGTTCATTTCCTCCGGTGAGGTTCAGTCGGAACTTTTCACGGAGGAAAATACCTGCATGACGTCATCCGAAGACAATCGAGTTTCCATACCTCCCAAAAGGTCAGAAATCGGTTTGTCAGTTTCCCGGAACTGTGATTCATGTCAGTAATTGGCTTTTGTTTCTGTGTTTTTTTACCGGTTTTTCAGCTGCTCTGAAACCGGCACCGGTACATATGAACTAGTAACCATTGTCAATTTATTATTCAGGAGTACAGGTTCTCTGGTTTCTGCTGCAGAGAGCATGTTAAGGCCTGGATAATTTTTTGAAGTGGTCTAGCAGGACCTCTGGCAGGACGTCTTCAAGGAGCTAAGGATTAACAGGAGCTCACAGAGTTTCTTTTTTGCCTTGGGCTGTGTGCAGAGTTTTTTGCAATTACAGTCCTCAGTGATCAGGAATTTTTCGTTGGGCAGTGCTGGGATCAGTTCTCCAACTTGTTACTCAACAGGAGTGTTACAAGTCGTACTTTTCTCTATCTTATCTCTTAGATGAGTTTGGTAGAATAAAAGTGCATTTTTCACTCTTAATGAGGTTTTCTCCTGCTGAACTTTTGGTCAGATGTCCAGGAAAACTTCATTTTGTCATCTCGGGTGTATTGTGTTTCTTCTGTCAGGGAAGGAGCAAATTCCTACACAGGGCCAGAAAGGGGATTAGTGCCCCAGGGCAGTTTTGTGCCCATTATGATATTTAATTCTCCAACTCTGTTACAAACTCTCCTCCTCTGTAAGACTTAGAGGGGTTAGGAGTAATCTTTAGGAGCAGTGTTTGTCCACTAGTGGCAGATATTCTACACCTTACATCTCAACATAGTAAGTGGATAATTTTAAACATACTTTACCTTTCACCAGGAAGGTTTACTTATTCATGTTCCTAAAGCAGTTGTGGACATGTGTGTTAAGAATAAATGAATAAAATGCGGGAGACATCAGTTGCATAAAAGCTGTGTATGAAATGATCGACAAAAGGGCGATAACACCAGTGAGATGGTGATATCGCTACAATTTTACACTTTATCGGTTGTGATAAGCTGGGTAGAGATGGTTACCACTAATAGTTGAGGTCAGGTAATAAACCTTTACATGTGCCTTAATTTCGCATAGTTGGGATTTTCGCAATTGTTGCCAGTAAGTGAATGGGTGTGTCAACTCGTTTCCTTACAGTTGCATTCTTTCGTAGCCGGATTCACACAAATTTTATCTTCACTTCCCTGTTGATGACAGGTCACACTGGTTCACTGCCTTTTTGCTATGTTAGTCCATGGTGAGGCTGTGGGATCTATAAGAACGCATCATGCTTTACCAGTATATAGACCATTTCATTGCTTTGCTCTTGGAAATGGTTTATTTTCGACTTTACTTTTGTATCAACGGATAGTGAACCTGATGGCTGCACTAGAAGGCATTGGGTGTTCACCAGCTTATATACATTGGGGAAAAAAACAAAAAAAAAACAAAAAACACCAGGTTTTTTAGTTTGGATCGCAGATTCCACCTTAGGGTACATCTTTACTCATAGCAAAGCATTTTCTCCGGCTAATGGTTTCTGAGGAAGCCATTTCTTTGGTGACGGTGTGGCTTCATAGGAGAAAGCAGTGCCATTGGGTCATTTGTTTATCAGGTAATTCCAAGGCAATCTGCTAATGTATCACAGATACCACACATAATACACAGATAATGTACCAGTTTTTCTGTTCTCAGGTTCTCAGGGATCATCTTCAGTGGTGGAACGACTTTTCAAATTTGCAGGAGCTTCCATTACTTCATCAGAAGGAGCACAATCTCCTGTTATTAGATGCTTTCTTTAAGGGTTGGGATGCACAATTATGGCATCAAACAGCCAGTGGTCTGTTGTATCATGAGGGGTCAAGACTCCACATTAACAGGGCTACTACCTTTAGAATCATTTGGAAGTCTGATTCGGATTCTGAATCTGTTGATTTCCACAGACAGTTCTTCAGTGGTTTTCTATCTGAACAGGTATGGAGGTACCCACTTTCAGGAATATTTTCCTTATCTGAAGAATCATTCCTTGGACGAATGCCATGTGTTCAGATTCAGGCATATCACTTCCCAGGGTATTCAAATATTCCAACAAATTCTTTGTTCATGAGAATCAAGATGATTCAAATTGAATGTGTTTTGGATGACTTTTGAATCTTCTATTCTGATTCAGGTGTTCAATCAAATCTGTCTTTGTTTACAATCACCAATGATGGGTTTGTTTTGCAACTAGTTTGAACCACAAGCTTGTCTTTTTCAACTTTTCTTGGGATGGACTGGACAGTTTGTTTGGTCCTGTGACCTTGATTCTTCAGGTGATGCAGGTGAATCATTTGGCTTCTAAGGCTCCTTTGATTTTCAACCTGTAGTCATTCCTGCTTTGGAACCTTCTTTAGATCATGCTTTGGTGCAAGATAGGTTTCTTTGTTCCAGTGAGAGCCTTGAGAGGTTATCTTGATAAGTCAAAGATCTCAGGAAAGGCAAGAAAATTCTTTTTGTAGCTATTAAGAAGGGCTACTCCAAGATTTCGGTGCAGAATCATCTGGATTGCATCAGAGTGGCTAGGGATGTCTTATTTTTGGGATCTGGTGGATCTGTTCCACAAAGGTTCCTTTTAAGGCTTCCCTTGCTGGTGAGTTCAATCATTATGCCATTGGTATCCAACAACCTGAATCTTAAGCTTCCAGTGTATGTGTTTCTTTTCTTAGACTGTGGGGCTTGGGGAACAGGTGCATTACTCATTTCTTGGGAGGATCTGGACAGCTTTGTGTTTGTTCCAGTGGCTCTCATTCCTCAGGTGACTCAAGATGATCACCTACAGGTGCAGAATCATCATGATTGCACCAGGATAGCCAAGGATTCTTCAGGTGATTTAGAAGATGACCACCTTCAGGTGCAGATTCATCATGACTGAATCATGATGGTCATGGTGGATGTTCTTGGTTGTGGGACCTGGTAAATCTATGCACATCTGAGGCTTCTTTGTGGTGAACTTCTCAGATACTACTTTTCTAGATGTAGCAAATTTCCTTAATTATTTCTTTAAGGAAAGGAATCTTAAGCCATCTACTATTGCTGGTTACAGAATAACAATGGTAGATTGCTTTCCTTGAAGGGGAATAAGTCTCTAGTATAGATTGTTGACATATTTCTATAGAGACAATCCAGTAGCCAATAGGTTAAGCCTTCTTTACCTTTTGTCTCTGGTCTTGTTTGGTCTCGCCAGACAGCCTTTTGAGCCTTTGGGGAAGATTTCTTGGAGGTTATTAACTTTCAAGACGGTCTTTCTTTTGACTTTGGCATTAGGCAAAGGAAGAAGGGTATTCTCGTTAGCTTTGTCTTCCCTTACTTTGAATGAGTATTGCTCACAAGTGGCTCTGGCCATTTATTAGCCAAGATTCAGTTGGCTTCGGATGGGCCTACTTCAGTTAAGCCGGTCGATATGCCAGCTCTCAATCACTGGGACAGCAGTTTTACTCAAGATAGATCTCTTTGTCTTGTGAGGTTTTGAAATACTTTTACTTGGCACAAAGGATTCAATGAGGAATTATTATGTCTTGTCTGTGCCTAGTTAGGAAGGCTTTACAGCAGATATTTTCAGGTCAACTATCTTATCTTGCTGTAGGCAGACTATCATTTTGACTGAGGAGAAGTCAAATTCTGACTCTCAACAGCAGCGAGTCAAAGCAAGAATCTTTAGGTTTTAGGATAGTTTTCTGTATATGAATTTTTAGATGCATGTTACTGGAAACCATAACTTTTTTACCAATTTTCAGTCTCACCTGCTTGGTTTGCTTGTGGTCAGACTTTGATATTGTGTCCTACAGTTTGTTATGTTATAAGTATATGCGTTATACTTATATTGATACTTTAGTATGCATTGGCAGCTGTATGTCTGTCATACTATCTGTTTTTATATTAGGCAGATTTGTTGACTTCATTCAGACTTGGAATTACACAATATGCTGATGACACTTCCAATATTTGTGTCACCTGTGTGGGTGTTGGATGTTTGTCTAGATACAGCATTCAACTGTGGCAATAACTGTCAATTTGTGAGAACTTCAACTACATACTATGATTTAGGGGATCTGTATGGTATGTGGTGACTGTTGGAAGTTTATATGTTGTTGTATGCATGTAAATTTCAATGTAAACTTCTCATAATGTTTTAGTTGTAGGCTAGGTAGTGAGTCTCTGTAATGATTACTTCCTTCCTACAACAACAACAACAACAACAAGGCTGTGTTGTTTTGTAGTGCTCAACAGTTCCACTGCCTCATCTGGGAGGTGAGTTTGGATCTGAATGCCTATAGGATTGTGCTGTGTATGATAGCTGTGCAGAGTGGTGTACTGGGTCTTTATATTCTAGTACTGCCCTCCTTCCATGAAGGCTGCATTCAGCAATGGTCAGGAAATGGTAAGTGTATTTTTCGCAATAAAATTGAAAAATTTTGTTGTAATTTTAATTTTTATTTTGATAAATACTCACCATTTCCTGACCAGGAGAGTCCCCCCCTACCTCCCCGCAGATTCAGTACTAGGGGAGTATTTTCTGCAACAAAAATAATGAAGGTTGTTTACTAGCGTGGTCACATGACCACTAGGGGGACATGCTAGTTCACACTCACTCACTGGCCTCTTAAGGTTTCTTAAAACGTTTCTCAACGTTGGCCAGTGAGTTGGATGGCACCAACATATAGCAATGGTCAGGAAATGGTAAGTATTTATCTAATAAAAATTAAAATTACAACAAAATTTTTCAAATTTGTTCATTAATATTAATGAGGCAAGTCCGTGAACAGGAAATATGCTGGTAGTTTTCATCTTAACCAGCCTTGTAAAATATTCCGTGTCCTCGATTCTGATTGGCTAAACGACAAAATACTTCATCGGTAAAATACAGCATAACCTCTGGTCCCCGATTATCGCTCATTATGGCTATCGTAATATTGTAGAAATAACACACGAATATTTTCGTTAAATACTTACAATTAGCTTTTGTAAAATATCCATATACTAACACTTTAATTATGTCTTCCAAATTGTTTTATATTTACAAAATAAACCAGTTCGCTAATCTTATTTTGGGCGGCTTAGATTGGGGAGTATTTTTTTTGGAAATGGTCGATTTCCAATTTCTCTCCATTATTTTGGAAGCATTTCTGTTTTAAGAACACTTCTAAAGCTCTCCAAGGTTTCTGAGGGAAAGCTTTAGAAATCGTAAGTCACATGACAAAAAACAATATGGCTGAAGATGATAAAAATATTTGTACTAAAAATATTTCTTAAAAATGTCATTGGTACTTGTACTAAAAGATTTCATTATTTAATTTGGTGCTGCTTTAAAACAGTTATTGTCAGATTGCACAACAATCACTTATAGAACTGCAAATGGTTTTCTTATAAATTGCTAAAGACCTGTTGTTAAAAGGTCACTTATAATGTCATATAGATGTTTGATAAAATAAAGTTTAATGTAAGGTTCAGTAAAATCCCGATTTTGTCACGTAAAAATAGTACATGAATTTTGAAAGTAAAATAAAATTTGGTTGTCACTGGCAATGCTCAGGAATTTCCATAAAATTTGCAAATTTTATCCCCAAAAGTGTTTTGTAAAAGAATTTGGTTGTGCACTGTCATTATACAGTAATATATATTTAAAATTTATCAAATTTGGGGATGCTATTATAGATCATGTTAATTTTAAATAATGCTTTTTTATTTCCTCTCAACATTTCTTTTCATTAGATTCAAAACAGTATTTTTTCGGAAATAGATCTTCTGTTTCCAGAAACAGAAGCTCCCAATCTAATCCAGCCATTTATTACACGTTTATCCACGGTAAAAAAAGAAATATGTCTTCTCACCTCAAAATCAAATTTCAAACTGTGTATCTACGGTACTGTACAGACCCTTTATATTTTTAAACCTTTCACATCACGTCACTACAAATACCCATCTCGAATGCGATTTCCAAATGCGGGCGATAATATGGCCGAGTTTACAGATTTCAACACCCAGTGCTGTCCTAAGATTCGACTATGTGGTTGGCAGAAAGCCAGCCACGTACTTCACCCTTGTTTAAATACAAGTATATGTAAAAATTGTCAGTTGGTGACCCAAATAAAATTACAAGGAATCTGAGGTTACAATTGTATGTTTAATTAGTTTAGTTGTTCATCACAGTTTAACACTAATTAATTGCATACTTTCAATAAGTTGAACTAATAGATGAATTTCAATTTTCATTCAGTTTTTTTGCGAATAACAATTACTGGAGAAGATGGACAGTAGAGATGTATCAGAACACTGGCAACTTAATAGAACATTAGTAAATTGCAATAGGTAAGTTACTTAAAATGACACGATAGTGTTTACTACTGTATGGTCAAGTCTCCATGGTTTGAAGGTCTTGTAAATTCAAGTGTAGCTATTTTTCTTGGATGTTAGAGCTTCTTCTCTTACTTTTTAAGAGATAAAATGTTACTTTTATGTTTTTATGTTTAGTTTAATAAAACAACTGCAAATTGCTGCAAAATAGTGTATTTTGAAGTTGAATAAGCCTGTAAATTAATGTTAAAACTTGCAAATCTTCAAGATACAAGACTATGGTGTGGTTAAAATTATTATGAATATATTTTGTTCCTTTGTGTACTATGTTGTGGTGATGTTGGAACCCAACTGAAATCCCCCCCCCCCCCCCCGGGATCCTATGACTGTCAGACTTGAAAATTGAGCTCAACCCTGTCCATCTTCAGTGCTGGCCCATGAACTTGAATAATTATATCCCCAGACGAAAGTCGGGGATATATTGGATTCAGGTCCGTCGCGCCGCCGCCGCCGTAGAAATTTCCTTGTGGACGCGATAACTCAAAAACAAATTAATATTTTTTTTTCAAACTTGGTACACATGTTAAGGGTGCCCAAAGGAAGATCCCTATTTTAAGGTGACCTTAAACTCCCAGTAAAAAAGAACTTATAGCCACCTTAAGGTCAGAAATTGGACTTTTGTCCACTTAGAGCCCTGTAGGTCACAAACTATGATGCTCAGCTGGCTGAAATTTTACCTGACAACACATTAATATGTTCTTAGTACATGTGCCGAAAATCACGACTTTAAGTTGAGGAGAAAATTGTGTTTGAGGCCCATAAATACCCCCACTTGGGGATTTTTTGCTATACTTTTCACATATTTTGCCCTATAATTTGGAAGTGGTAATTCTGATGAGTCTCAAACTGCGCTAGGTATAACTTTGATATGTAATCCTTTTCTGTAGAAAATTTTAGGGCTGTAGGTTTACCCAAAGGGGTCGACTTAAGGTCTCAAAAGTGCCCACAGAGACCCAATTTATGCACTTTTTGCCACTTTCAAGCACTGTAGCTTTCAAACTATGTCTCTCATCTAAGTTAAATATCATCTGGGAATATATCTATGTGTTTTCTTATATGTGCCCCAACATTTAGGCCTTTAATAGACAGTTAACCTGTGTATCAGGACCATAAACACCCACCCGAGTGACCCTTATAAGACATTTTTCACATCTTTTTCCCTGTAACTTGGAAATGGTAAGTCTGAGAAGTTTCAAACTGTATTAGATATATATTCTGTGTGTAATCTTAGTATGTAACAGATTTTAAGTCTGAAGCTTTAATTTTGAAGGTCAAATTGAGGTCTCTAAAAGGCTCCCAAAGACCCAATATTTGGACTTTTCGCTACTTTTAAGCCCTGTGACTGTCAAACTATGTGACTGATAGAGCTCAAATCCTATCTGGGAAGATATTAGTATGTTATTTATATATGTGCCAAAAATTAAGGCTTTAAGAAGACATTTAACCTGTGTATGAGGACCATAAATCCCCACCCGAGTGACCATTTTTAGACATTTTTCACATATTTTGCCCTGTAACTTGGAAATGGTAAGTCTAAGAAGTTTCAAACTGTATTAGATGCATATTCTATGTGTAATCTTAGTATGTGACAAATTTTAAGTCTGAGGCTTTAATTTGAAGGCCACATTTAGGTCTCTAGAAGGCCCCATAAAGACCCAGTATTTGGACTTTTTGCCAATTTTAAGGCCTGTGACTGTTAAACTATGTGACTGATAGAGCTGAAATCTCATCTGGGAATACATTATTATGTTCTTTTTACACGTGCCAAAAATCAAGGCTTCAAGTAGACATTTAACCTGTGTATGAGGACCTTAAACACCCACCTGA
This sequence comes from Sabellastarte sp. h YS-2021, assembly GCA_964017235.1. Lineage (NCBI taxonomy): Eukaryota > Metazoa > Annelida > Polychaeta > Sabellida > Sabellidae > Sabellastarte > Sabellastarte sp. h YS-2021. The sequence goes on along the minus strand of OZ024927.1, from coordinate 55,161,408 downwards.
GTGACCCTTTTAAGACATTTTTCACATATTTTGCTCTGTAACTTGGAAATGGTAAGTTTGAGAAGTTTCAAACTTTATTAGATACATATTCTATGTGTAATCTTAGTATGTAACAAATTTTAAGTCTGAAGCTTTAATTTGAAAGCCACATCGAGATCTCTAAAAGGCCCACAGAGACCCAATATTTGGACTTTTTAACCACCTTTAAGCCCTGTGACTGTTAAACTATGTGATTGATGGAGCTGAAATCCCATCTGGGAATGCATTATTATGTCCTTTTTACATATGCCGAAAATCAAGGTTTTTAGTAGACATTTAACCTGTGTATGAGGGCCATAGACACTCGCCCAAGTGCCTTTTTGGACATTTTTTCCGTATTTTGCCCTGTTATTTGGAAATGCTTAGTGTGACAAGTCTTAAACTGTATTATATATAATTTTTGTTTGTTATGTATGTCCCCCAAAAAGTTTCAGATCTGTTGTTTAATTGCTAAGGTCTCTTTAACAATTGTAAAATGCCCACAGAAACCCAATTTATGGACATTATGCCACTTTAAAGCCCAGTAACTGTCAAACTATGTGGGTTATAGAGCTGAAATCTTTGAATTTTTAAAAGGAAATGCCTGTCTATTTAAATTTTGAATATTAATAATGTTATGGCTATCTTAGTCTTTTAAGAACTTATTTTTGTGTGTTATACCTCTGCTTGCTGAGTTTTTAACTTTTTAAAATGAAACTGGTTAAACATATTCAAGTAGACAAAATGGACACTTTAAGTGAGCTTTAAGTCCCAATATTAATGAGATTATATCCTTATGTAGTAAAAGTAGGGGATTTTTAACCCTCAACTAGCCCAGTTTTATTCAACTTGCCTCAGTTAATTTTGACACAGCTCCTACAGTTATGAACTCATTTCAGTTGATAATCACATACTTAAAATTCTCAATTCTTTTTGTATTTGAGTACCCCTTTTATATAGATTGTTTGTTTACCATTTATGCATCCCCCACCCGGATTCCCCCCACCCACCTCTGGGACCTCCAGCTATATTGAGTGACACTAAATAAACAAAGGTATTTAATGATATCAGATGAGAAACAAAGAACTCAATGGGGTTGCAGATCTTGTGTAATAGTGAGAGAGGTGTGGAGAAGGGGAGAGGGGTGGGGGTGGGAGGTGGTGGGCTTCATTACATATAACACAAAGGGGAGTCAGAACTGAGATTGTGTCACATATTTAGGTTGCATATATATGGACCACATATATAGGTATAGAGGAAATGAATAACTGAAAACAATTTGCAAATTCTAAAAATAATATAATAAAATAATAATATAAATAATTTTTTTTTAAATAATATTTTATTTGTGAACAAATATAGAAACAGATATTAGTGGTGGCATCGTTTACAGAAATCAAAACCGGTTGCCGGGGCTTTGAAACGAACGAAATCCGGTATTTCGTATGCTTGTAACTGGTAGTGATTATTTCTCGCGGGGCGTACATGAACCAGAACTTGCAACTGGAAATGGCTTTCACGAGATATTAAAACGTATATAAACATCATTTTCACTCAATATAAAGTAAAAATGTGACATATTTAAGGAAATGTGTATGTTTTTTGTCGTTTTGATGAAGTGTCCGCCATTAGAAAACCTAATATAATAACGTTTTCAAAAACCGGTTCCCAAATATTCTTTGCGGATTTCGTTTTTTCAATCAAAACGAAACGAAATACCGCAAACCGGAAAACCGTTAACAACACTAACAGATATGCGCTTTTGGGATTATGAATTTTAGAATGGACATTGAATCATCAATCATTTAAATACTTTGAAGGAAGATTGAAAAGTATGATGAGTTGAGTTAAAAATAATATTTTATTTGTCAACAAATATAGAAACAGATATGCTCTTTTGGGATTATTATTTTAGAATGGACATTCAATCATCAATCATTTAAATACTTTGAAAATAGGTTTAGAGTTATCATTGCAGGAAGATTGAAAATATAATTTGAGTTATGTATTCGGCGTCTGGGGATACACCATCTTCCTTGGAAGATATAAACAGAGTAGATTGATGTGCTGAAGTTCATATAATAATGGGTAATTATGTTTTAAAAAATTCCCGATCAAAACCTGTGGCGTGAGTGATGACCTGTCTGGGGATATGTTGGCGCCGAGTTGGCCCAATCTAGTTTATCTCAGATTGTTGAAAAGAACTTTCTCTCTGTCAAATTGATGAAAAGTGTGACTTCCATTTGCTGATAACACAGATCAATTTTATTATTTACAATTTAATGCTCAGTGCAGTTGTTGCAGGAATGACTGGGTTATGAGTATGTCCATTCAAACCTTATAGATTATACTATATGTTTGTGAAAAATCCTGAACACCAGTATATTGGCATAATGGAAAGCATTAAATGTATCAATTTATGTGTATGTTATTTGAATGTTTTTATTAAACTATCTTCATTAGAGTATAATTATTACAGACAGCACGATCTATCTTCTTCAATAATTTTTCAGTTTAAATAAAAAAAAGTTCATGTATTCTTAGCATATCAGCAATCCATCTGCCTTATATTTAAAATCATAGCCTTTCATGTGAATGTTTGTTGATGGGCTTTATTACCTCTAGTTCAAGTTTTTTCTTGTTATGTCAGCTGACTTGTCAGTCAGCTGACATTATGTCGTCACTCTGCGGCGTGGGCGTACGCGTACGCGTGAACATCTTCTCCTCCAAAACTACAAGGCCTAGAGACATGCTGTTTTTTTTAAAAGATACCTTATCTAACGAGGATGAAAAGTTGTTCAAGGCATGCAAATCTGTCTGTTCGTCTGTTTGCTAGAGACATTATAATGGAGGTACCCCCACCAAAAGTGTGAAAATTTCAATGCTTTATCACAATTTTCTCAGTGACTATTGCAGGGATTTCTCTCATATCTTGCATATATGTACTAGGCCAGAGGTAGATTCTCTTGTTTGAGAGTGAGACCTGGATGTGTCTTATTTTTTTTTAATAAATTTTTTTAATAATTTTTAATGCATTAAAATTCATGAAATCATGCACTAAATCACTTATAACTTGAAAAGTGTTGCATTTAGAGCATTTTGTTAAAATATGTTATTCAGCTACTTTTTTCAGAGCTACAACATGGTGAGTAAGTTGGGTGTCTGTCTCAATAGCTAAGTGAGTAATAGCTATTTTTGGGCTTTTCAGTAACTTCCATCATGAGTAAAATCACTTGTAACTTAAAAACTATTGCATTTAGAGAATTTCGTATAAATATGTTATTCAGCTACTTTTGGGTCAGCTATAACATAGTAAAATTTCAGACCTGTAGCTCATGGCATAGCTGAGTAATGGCTACTTTTAGGTTATCACTGTTGAGTAAATCGCTTATAACTTGAAAACTATTGCATTTAGAGTATTTTGTTTCAATATGTTATTCACCTATTTTAGGGGGTCAGCTATAACATAGTGGAGTTCCAGACCTGTGGCTCATTGCATAGCTGAGTAATAGCTACTTTGAAGTTCTCACTGTTGAGTAAATCAGTTGTAATTGGAAAACTATTGCATTTACAGAAATTTGTGTAAATATGTTATTCAGCTACTTTTGGGTCAGCTATAACATAGTGAAATTACAGACCTGTAGCTCATGGCACAACTGAGCAATAGCTATTTTCAGGTACTGACTCTTGAGTAAATCAGTTGTAACTTGAAAAATATTGCATTTGGAGTATTTTGTTAAAATATGTTGTTCACCTACTTTTGGGTCAGCTATAACATAGTGAAATTACAGACCTATAACTCATAGCATAGCTGAGCAATAGCTATTTTCAGGTTCTCACTATTGAGTAAATCAGTTGTAACTTGAAAACTATTGCATTTACAGTATTTTGCTTAAATATGTTGTTCACCTACTTTTGGGTCAGCTATAACATAGTAAAAATTCAGACATGTAGCTCATTGCATAGCTGAGTAATAGCTACTTTGAGGTTATCACTATTGAGAAAATCAGTTGTAACTTGAAAACTATTGCATTTAGAGTATTTTGTTTAAATATGTTATTCACGTAATTTTTGGTCAGCTATAACATAGTGAAATTGCAGACCTGTATGTCATGGCATAGCTGAGCAATAGCTACTTTCAGGTTCTCACTGTTGAGTAAATCATTGTATCCACTGGATAGCCGCAGTGTGTAGAGAGATTTCACCATTACCGCTCTAACGAAAAAATATTATAGCTAGCCTTCTCAAGTTTGCAAGATATATTAATAACCATAAAATGTTGCCTAGGAATATTTTTGGCCTCATTTTGAAAAACAAGATGGCCGCCAGGGACGTTTATTCGACTTTAAACAAGGACTTTTGTTGGCCCTCTAGAGGGTATTATAGGTAGAGATCTCAAATTCGCAGGATATGTTCCTCATTATAAAATCTTGACTGGGAATATTTTTGGCCTCATTTTGAAAAACAAGATGGCCGCCACAGGTGTTTCTTTGTCAGTCATGAAAAGTGCTTATATCTCCCTTATTATCAGTCCTAGAGGTTTGGGATGGTAAACCAACCTGTAGGAAATCATTGGCTGTGAATCTTTTGGTGTGGTCAGATTTGACCTTTGACCCTCCTTCAAGGTCAAACAAGGATAGCCAAACTTAAAAGTGCTTATAACTCGCTTATTATTGGTCCTAGAGGTTTGGGATGGTAAACAGACATATAGGAAATCATGGGCTGGGAATCTGTTGATGTGGTCCGATTTGACCTTTGACCCCTCCTTCAAGGTCAAACGAAGATACCCAAACTAAAAAGTGCTTATAACTCACTTATTATTGGTCCTAGAGGTTTGGAATGGAAAACCAACCTATAGAAAATCATGGGCTGGGAATCTTTTGGTGTGGTCGGATTTGACCTTGGACCCTGCCTTCAAGGTCAAACGAGGATAGCCAAACTTAAAAGTGCTTATAACTCACTTATTAATGGTCCTAGAAGTTTGGGATGGTAAACCAACATATAGGAAATCATGGACTGGGATTCTTTGGGTGTGGTCAGATTTGACCTTGGACTCCTCCTTCAAGGTCAATTGAGGATAGCCAAACTTAAAATTGTTTATAACTCGCTTATTATTGGTCCTAGAGGTTTTGGATGGTAAACCACCTACAGGAAATCATGGACTGGGAATCTTTTGGTGTGGTCGGATTTGACCTTGGACCCCTCCTTCAAGGTCTAACAAGGATAGCGAAACTTAAAAGTGCCTATAACTCGCTTATTATTGGTCCTAGAGGTTTGGGATGGTAAACCATCCTATAGGAAATCATGGGCTGGGAATCTTTTGGTGTGGTCGGATTTGACCTTGGACCCTGCCTTCAAGGTCAAACGAGGATAGCCAAACTTAGAAGTGCTTATAACTCGCTTATTAATGGTCCTAAAAGTTTGGGATGGTAAACCAACATATAGGAAATCATGGGCTGGGATTCTTTTGGTGTGGTCAGATTTGACCTTTGGACCCCTCCTTCTAGGTCAAATGAGGACAGCCAAACTTAAAAGTGCTTATAACTCGCTTATTATTGGTCCTAGAGGTTTTGGATGGTAAACCAACGTATAGGAAATCATGGGCTGGGAATGTTTTTGTGTGGTTGGATTTGACCTTGGACCCCTTCTTCAAGGTGGAACGAGGATATTGCATTTGCAGTATTTCTTTAAATATGTTTTAACCTACTTTTTACACTTAAACAGTTACCTTGTTACTTTCCTTCATAATACCATTTGCAGGGCACAACTTTTTTGTCCTTTTCTTCTGTCAGCTTCGGAATTTCTTTTGAACATGCTGTTCAATTACCATTTACTGTACTTCTGTACAGCACTTTCCCTGATAGTTATGCTTTCCTCTCATTATCACCTTCACAAATCAAAAACACTCAGTCAGCTGACACAGTGCCCGTTCACGGGCACTCTCCTTTTGTATTTATTTGTTGTCTGTGTCTGTGATTACTCCATAAGGAATAACTGAATCTTTATGAAAAATTTTTTGGGGTGTTGGACCTGACTAAATGAAGAAGTAATTAAATTGTGGGCAATATCCCAGTCATATTCCTTTATATGTAAAGGTCTGCACTCTACGATTGTTTTCTTGTCTTGTTTTATTTTTAGGTTCATGTATGAGCAGGAAATTGCTTGTGATGCAACCTTTAATGTTGGCATTGAAGAAACAGGTGCTACTCTGATAAAAGCACATAAATATGTACTAGTTTCCAGAAGTCCAGTATTTTATGCCATGTTTTTTGGTCATCTGTCTGTGAACAATGAGGAAGTTATCAGAATTAGTGATGTTGAAGACGTAGCTTTCAAACACATGTTGCGGTAAGTAACAATTGTAATATGTTTTGTGTTTTTCTGTTTCAAAAGTATATAAGTTGGAGTTGATTCAGATTGTACTTTTACAAGGCTTTTAATGTAAATGCTACTTTAGATCAAACTTTATTCAGTTTCCACTTTGAAATTAGATTGCCTGCTTTCACAGGACTAAAATGTATGGAAACATGATATAAAGCTAGAAACATTTACAACTTTTCAACTGAACTGTATTGTCAATACCTAAATGGTTCCTGTAAACACATATTTAAGCGTCCCGCGAGGGATGCTTGTTTGTATATGTCAGAAGCGACTCCACCGGATTCTTTTCGCAATAGCTTCGCAGCCATAAGGCGGATTCTCTTCATATGTGGTAGGTGTATGCAGTAGCCCTGGGAAAAATTTTTGAATATGGTGTCATGACATTTCAAGCAATCAGAGAAGTCACATGACCAAAAACATGTTTTTCAAAAGGATGTGCTTGTCCGGATGATAAAGCATTTCAGCTTTTCACATGAAAGTTGGCAAGTATATAGATGTCTCAAAATCATTAACTTTTGGAAGTGATCCAATAAATGGCCGACTTATTAACGATTAACTAAACGTCACGATTTTTCTTAACGCTGAAAACGCAAAAACACATTTATCTCGGAAATGGATCGAGATAGAGCAATTTCGATGAAATTTTTGACCCACAGGGTATTTTTCAGAGTCTACTGGTGACTTTTTGCAAAACTCATTTTCCCGGCACTTTTAGCGGCCATCTTGAATTTCTGCCTTAAACGCAAAAACACGTTTATCACGGAAACAAAGCAAGATAGAGCGATTTTGACGAAATTTTTGACCCGCAGGGTATCTGCAGAGACTTCTGGCAATTTTCCTCAAAAATCATTTTCCCGCCACTCTTGGCGGCCATCTTGAATTTCTGTGTTAAACGCAAAGACGCGTTTATCTCGGAAACAGAGCAAGATAGAGCGATTTCGACAAAATTTTTGACCCGCAGGGTATCTACAGAGTCTTCTGGCGACTTTTCACAAAAATTGTTTTCCCGCCACTTTTGGCGGCCATCTTGAATTTCTGCGTTAAATGCAAAAACGCGTTTATCTCGGAAACAGAGCAAGGTAGAGCGATTTCGACAAAATTTTTGACCCGGAGGGTATCCACAGAGTCTTCTGGCGACTTTTCACAAAAATTGTTTTCCTGCCACTTTTGGCGGCCATCTTGAATTTCTGTGTTAAACGCAAAAACATGTTTATCTCGGAAACAAAGCAAGATAGAGCGATTTCGACGAAATTTTTGACCCACAGGGTATCTGCAGAGACTTCTGGCAATTTTCTTCAAAAATCGTTTTCCCGCCACTTTTGGCGGCCATCTTGAATTTCTGTGTTAAACGCAAAAACGCGTTTATCTCGGAAACAGAGTCAGATAGAGCGATTTCGACAAAATTTTTGACCCACAGGGTATCTACAGAGTTTTCTGGCGACTTTTCGCAAAAATCGTTTTCCCGCCACTTTTGGCAGCCATCTTGAATTTCTGTGTAAAATGCAAGAAAAAAAATAAAAAACCAGATTCATCTATGAAACCTTGCATTATGTCATAAATGGAAAAACATATTAAACACAGGAAGATGGTCATTTCTACAAACTCATTAATACTCATTGGGACGCTTTGTTTTTGCTGTATTTCTTTTTCTATTGCGAAGCAATACTCTAGTTGATTATTAATTTCAATATAACGTGTTTGTGTCCTGATTCTCAGTGGTATAGGGGTTAAAATATGAAGATTGTAAATCTAGAGATAAGCCCAGTAAACAAAAAAATGTTCAATAGAAAAAAAATACTATGTATGTATATATTTGCATATTTATCGTATTTGAATAGTCTGTGCTGATTGATGGAGTATTACTAAACTCTCAACGGTATCCATTTGTAATTTCAGATATATGTACTGTGATGAGACAGACTTATCAGATGATGTTGTCTTACCTATTCTTTATGCCAGCAAAAAATACATGTTGCCTGCATTGACGGATCAATGCATTGAGTTTTTAGAGGCTAATCTTCGACCCGATAATGTGTGTACTGTCTACGAGCACAGCCTTCTGTATGAAGTAGATAGACTGGTCAACAAGTGTGTCACCTTTATTGAAACAAGAACTGATGATATTCTTTCTTCATCAGCCTTTTGTGACGTTTCACTTCAGTCTCTGGTAAAGATCTTGAGATTTGAGAAATTAACAATCAGTGAACTGGACCTGTTTAAATCCTGCCTCAAGTGGTCAGTTGAAGAATGTAAGAGACAGGACTTAGAAGTGACAAGTGAAAATCAGAGGGAAGTTTTAGGAGAGGCTCTTTATTTGATCCATTTCCCCACAATTACATTGACTGACTTTGCCAACTTTGTATCTCAGACAAAAATACTTACCCCTGAGGAGAAATGCAGTGTATATGATTACATGGCTAGTGATGACGCAGAAGTGAAACGTGATGTCCAAACAAACATTCCTTTTCCAACAAACAAGAGGCAAAAGCCGAAGCCTTCTGTGTTACGGAGGTTCCAGAGTTTTAGCAAATCGAGTGTATATTCTGGTGATTGTAACATTTTAAAAATACAGTGTGATCATACAGTTATTCTGAAAGGTCTGGGAGTGAGTGGCTCTTGTAACTATGATCCTTTGGCCGAGGTTCAAGTTGCCATAAAGCAGGATAGAATGTTGCTGTGTAATCGCTCACTGACTACGCATGATGAAAAGAATGGGGATGTGCTACACATTTCATTACCAGATACTATCGTTTTGAAACCCAATACCTGGTATACAATTATTGCTACTTTTCACTTCTTTGGAGATCATGATCAGGGCTGCTGTAAGAGAGGCAAAGGAGGCAGCAAAAGCATGACATGTGATGGTGTGTGTTTTGAGTTCGATAGAGCTGATTCTGCTGGATTTGTGAATGATATTGGCTTTTGTAAAATCTAAGAAAAAATTTCATGATTAAGAGATAATAGCTATGTTATTTAAGAAACAGAAGATATTGTAAAGTGCTTGAAATATATTCTAGTTCGTACTGTAACATATAGTGCTTGATATTGTATAGTATATGTATTGTATATGTATAAAGAAGTTTTTGGAGAAAGATGCCAGTATTATTTCTACTGCAAATGGTAAATGTATTTGTTTGTTGTAAATATTTTGATGCCATGAAAGGTTTTATTGAAAGACATTACTGTTACTGTTGTCAGCTTATGTTTATTTATTCCAGATTATGATGTAATATCTCACATAAAAAGATTACTGTTAATGTTATTGAAGTGGTTATGTTCATCCTTCTGACACTGATATTCCTTTTGCCAATGAATATTCTTTATGAAAACAATCTTGCATTGTTTCTTGAGAACTTGAAGTGAATTATAGTGTGGAAAAGTATCCAGTTGAAAAATAAAGTGATATACATGAAATAAAAATATTTTTACTTTATGTTGACATTCCAAAATTTGTTTATTTTTTCACATTATGGATAGATTGGGAGACCCTAACAGCTACAATAGCATGTTTTTTGTTTCTGCTTAGCGGTAACTTTAAGAGGTTTTACCCCATATTAAGGGCTGTTGGGGTATTGTTTTCACCCATGATGTCCGGATGGGCGGGCGGGCGGGGGGAAATAGTTTGTCCGGGCTGTATCTCAGAAACCGTAAGGTGTAGGAAGTTCATACTTGGTAGGGACATTGGGTAGGGGGTGTAGGTGTGCAGCGTCATGGTGTGACCTTGATTTGACCTTTGACCTTGCTGTAGTGACCTTGACGTATAAAATCTTGTCCGGCCTATATCTCATAAACCGTAAGGTGTAGGAAGTTGATACTTGGTAGGGACATTAGTTAGGGGGTGTAGGTGTGCAACGTGATGATGTGACCTTGATTTGACCTTGCCATAGTGACCTTGACCTATAAAATCTTGTCTGGGCTATATCTCAGAAACCGTAAGGTGTAAGAAGTTGATACTTGGTAGGGACATTGGGTAGGGGTGTAGGTGTGCAACATCGTGGTGTGACCTTGATTTGACATTTGACCTTGCCGTAGTTACCTTGACCTATAAAATCTTGTCTGGGCTATATCTCGGAAACCTTAAGGTGTAGGAAGTTGATATTTTGTAGGGACATTGGTTAGGGGGTGTAGATGTGCAACATCATGGTGTGACCTTGATTTGATCTTTGACCTTACCGTAGTTACCTTGACCTATAAAATCTTGTCCGGGCTATATCTCGGAAACCGTAAGGTGTAGGAAGTTGATACTTGATAGGGACATTCGTTAGGGTGTGTAGATTGAAAACTGCATGGTGTGACCTTGATTTGACCTTTGACCTTGCCGTAGTGACCTCGACCTATAATGGCTTGTCCGGGCTATGTTTCGGAAACCATAAGGTGCAGGAAGTTGACATTTGGTAGGGACATTGGTCGGGGGTTATAGGTGTGCAACGTCATGGTGTGACCTGGATTTGACCCGTAATCTTACATATCTGATGCTATTTTATCTCTCTACAGCGATATGTGATACTATTTTATCTCTCTTATATCTCTCATATCTTTTTACTTGAATCTTGGTTGTTGCACCTTTGGGTGTCTTTTGATGTAGATTAAGCACCGTTAAAGTCATAATCATTAAGGATTTTACTTTTGCAACTTCCCATTGTAACAGATGGAAGTGAGTCACAGGTTTTGACCATTTTGCCCCAACTCCACATACAAGCATGTATTGCCACATCTGTATGTATGGGTAATATTCAAAACATTCAAACCATAATTTGACCATACATAATTGTGATTATTTTCATTGACATGGATAATATTCAAAACATTCAAACCATAATTTGACCATACATAATTGTGATTATTTTCATTGACAGCTATTCTCCAGTTAAGAAAGTTTATAGCTTCATAACTTTTAGTTTACTGAATTTTCTTGTTTTAATACTTAATCTTTACATGCAGTGCTCTGAAAGTATCCCAATCTGTGTACTGTTTCACTACTTTTATATCTCAGGATGTTGAAAACTATTTCCCCAGGCTGTGGGGTACGGGCATCTCTGATGCCATTTTGTTGGTGTCCTGAGGCTTGTATATCATTGATGTATGGATGAAATTTCAGTTAAGCATACATATATGTTTCTACTCCAAATTGCTATTTATATTATCCATACATTCTAATGCTGTGAGTTTCTTTGTTGTGTTTGTTTATCCTGTCTTTCAATTTGGACACTTGTGGAAGTAAACTTTAGAAGTTTGTGAAGTTTAGAACTTTAGGATACCCTTGTATTATTTGCTACAAAATTGCTGTGATGCTCTGAGACATAAACTTAAATACGTTTATTGTATCCACCGGAGGCATCCAATGGATACTTTGGTTAAGCGTTCGCTACGCCACCCCCACCGCCGCCTCCCCCGGAGAGATTTTTAACTTTAATGCTCTCAGAGGAAAACTACACCAACTAGGTTCACCAAATTTGCAGGATATCTTCATTAAGGTGTAAGCTTCTCTGGGACTGACATTAGCCTCATTCTGAAAAACAAGATGGCCGCCACAGGCATTTCTTTGAAAATTTTATACATTTTTCTACTGGCTATTTCTCATAGGTAGAATGTTGAATCCCATCATAGGTGATGTGTATAACAGATATACATATCCTCTACAACCTTGCAGACATCTGACCTTGAAACTCTTAATTAAAGTCATCCATCGAGTGCCAAAGTAACCCACATAGCGGACTTAAAAAGTGCCTATATATCCCTTATTATTGGTCCTAAGGGTTTGCAATGTGAAACCAACCTATAGGAAATCATGTGCTGCGAATCTTCTGATGTTGTTAGATTTGACCTTGGACACCATCTTCAAGGTCAAACGAGGATAGCCAAACTTAAAGGTGCTTATAACTCGCTTATTATTGGTCCTAGAGGTTTGGGATGGCAAACCAACACATAGGAAATCATGGGCTGGGAATGTTCTGGTGTGGTCGGATTTGACCTTATGCCCCTCCTTCAAGGTCAAACGAGGATAGCCAAACTTAAAAGTGCTTGTAACTCGCTTATTATTGGTCCTAGAGGTTTGGGATGGTAAACCAACCTGTAGGAAAGCATGGGCTGGGAATCTTTTAGTGTGGTCAGATTTGACCTTGGAGCCCTCCTTCAAGGTCAAACAAGGATGTGAAACCAGATTATCGGATATTATGGCCTGGGAATATTCTGATGTGGTCGAATTTGACCTTTGGCCCCTCCTACAAGGTCAAACGATGGTTCACTGGCTTTGGTGATTTGTCTTTCCGGTGGATACAAATTTGCATTGGTTCTCTGATGCGTAGGTCTAGTATTTTCTCATTCTAAAAGTGAAAGTCTGAAAGAAGTTTAATATTAATTTTATGTGATCAATTTATTTCATGACTTGACATTTTATAATTGCATCTGTTTAATCAGACTATCTTGGTTAAAAATGGAGAAAGAAAGTTAAAGTACACTGTAAGGGAATATGGAAGTTTGATCTAAATATTTACAAACAGCAGCTATAACTTTTAAACATAAAACTTGGTGCCATACAAAGGTAATAATTAAGCGTCCCACAAGAGACGCTTGTTTGTATATAGGAGGAAATCCGGTTCTGCCGGGTCTGCCGGCTCGGTGTTTTGTTTTCCTAATAACTCTGTGACCGTTCGGCTGATTCTTTTCAAATTTGGCAGGTGTATGTAGTAGCCCTGGAGAATTTTTTTTAATATGCTGCAGTGACATTTCGACCAAACCATAGAGGTCACATGATAAAAAATGTCTTTTTTGATGGAAACTTGGCAAATACATTCATTCTATTAAAATCAGGAAATCATTAGATTTTGGCATTGATTGGTTAAGAAATGGCCGAGTAATTAATGACTAATCATTATAAATTTTCCAAACAAGGAAAACACAAAAATTCCTGTTATCTTGAAAACTGTGCGCAATAGAGCCACAGGATATCTCTGCAGATTCACTAACACATTTTTCCAAAAAAGTTTTATCTTGCCAAAAAATGACGGCCATTTTGAAATTTCGAATTTTTTGCAAAACACAAAAATGCTTATATCTCAAAAACCATGTGAAACTTCTATTTCAACGACAGGGTATCTTTGCGTAGTTGCGTGGAATATTTTATCATATGGACAATGATAATTAACCCTTTCAACAAACAATTTTGCTTTTCAGTAGTTCAAGAAAAGCAGAAAATGAATATCCATTCAGAGGACAGTACCAAGGCAAATAGCTATCATCTAGCCAAAAATATACACAATAATTTCCTCCCTTCAAACCTTAGACACAATATGTTATCAAAACTGTAAAAAGTACATGTCATTCATCTGTATTACATGTCTGACATACAGGTGGCCATATATCAATATCAATATATGCCATTTTTGTGATTGCTCAATACCTAATAAACTATGCAGACTTTGGTTGCCACAACAGTATAAGGCTATAAGCAGAGCATTTTCTTAATACTTTAGCACTCACCTTTATGTCCTTTTTGGGACGCTTTGTTTTTGCTGTGCAAAAACATTGTCTTTCTTTTTGTGAGCGATCCTCTAGTTATATTTATGTTTGAGAGATTGTTTATGGTTATAAATTTAAAGAATATTTTTTGTATTTATATAGGTATTTGTATTATTTGCAAATTGCAGTGTACAAAAGAACAAATAGAATGTGAAATGTTTTCAGGAAAATAAATGTGTGAAAAGTCCCCTCTGTTTCATGCAGTACAAGGCTATTTATGTAACAGTTCATTGTTATAATGTTTAAGTTATGAACTAAATAAACTATTGAGACAGAATGTTTCATTTTATTGCGTTAATACATCCTATCCAATGGACAATTGCTATTCCGGTTGGCGCAGACCGGCCCGCCAAACGCCAGAAAAAGACGTCCTGTGTTTCCACTGGCTGGCCGGTCCCAGTACTGTGCATTCGCCAGGTGGTGCATGGTATTTACTTCCTGTCTAGACAACATGACGTCATATCATCTTTTTCGTTTGGCGCGTGAGTTTTTAGGGAAAAAGTGTGCATTATGGCGGATTGTCAACCTTATATGTAAATAGTTTAGCGTAGAAGCGTTATCTACATATCAAGCACGGATATACATTAAGATATCTGCTGGAAACCCTCCCAAGTTGACTCAATTTGGTGTTGATGATAGGGCAGTAATCGACGAGAAATATGAAGGCAGCCATTTTGCTAGTTTCCTCCCATTCAACAATTGTGTTGTTAGGGGCAGATCGACAATATTAAGAAATATAATGGATATACTACTTACAAGGTATTTTTATCCATGTCTTTTGTTTGAATGTACCTTCTGTAACCTTCTAGCTACAATCACCATAGAAACGTCTTTTCTAGTACTACAAATAAAAATCACGGGGAACTTCAGTCTATGTAGTTTTGAACACTGTAAATAGAAGGAATTCCCCAAGCAAGAGATGCATTCTTCAGATTTCTTCAGAGCGCACTGGTACTGACTTCTCTGCTGTATAGCATCAGTCACACCAGCCTAGCTCGAGTATTTAGTGTTTTTCATCAGAAGCAAGAGATGCATTCTTCAGATTTCTTCAGAGCGCACTGGTACCGACTTCTCTGCTGTAAAGCATCAGTCACACCAGCCAGCTCGAGTATTTGGTGTTTTTTCTGCAAGTAAGAGATGAATTCAGCTTCAGATTTCTTCAGTGTGGTGATATCAGTCCCTCCCTTACAGACCCGGCTTTGTTGTCGGTAGTGGGGGTTGTGGATGGCCAGATCACTGGTTTTATCACAAAAGAACTCATCTGCAGCACTTCTTACCTCTTCAGAGTTCAGACTGGCACCGACCAGGACTTTCACCTTCAGAGCGCACTGGTCCAGGCTTCTCTGCTTTTAAAGCATCAGCCGACCGGCCAGCTCAAAAGAACGCGACCTCTGACGTCATCTTCTCCACGAAGCTGGTCACGTGATTCACCGACCAGATCACGAAGCTGGTCACGTGCTTCACCGACCAGGAAAATCGGAAGTGCGTTCTTCAGAACTCACATCTACTGTGATTCCAGTCCCTGCTTTGCGCACCCGACCTTGTTGTCGGTAGTGGGTTTTTTGTGGACAGTCAGAATGCTGTTACTTGCCGGTTATGTGCCACACAAAGAACACGACCACTGATGTCATCTCCAATCAAACAATCGCGTGTCTTTCCGACCAGCAAGTTGGTCACATGACACGCCGAACAACAATTGCTTCTAAAAATAGTTCACAGGGGCTTTCCCAGCAACTGTCAAATCTACAAATCTACAAATAAGATGTGCGTTTTTAAAAGAAATACTAATGAAAATTTACTAAAGAAATTAATGAAGGAACCCTACAGTAAGCTGGATTCAACACAAAAGATAGTTGTTTCAACAACTGGTTACAGAGCATACCAACCGGCTACACAGCCTTGTACAGTGTGCCCCACCAACTGGTTACAGAGTCTACCAACTGGCTGTCGGCCTCACAGCCCTTAATGTACAGTGCTTCAATCAGCCGGTTACAGATTCAGCTTGCAGTAAACCGAGTTTTTTAAACAGAATATAGCTTGTAAATTGCATCAGCAACTGGTTAGAGTGTACCGACCGGATACCGTCTACACAGCTTTGCACAGCTTACCCAACCCAACCGGTTACAGAGCCCTCCGACCTGGTTCATTCAACTATGTGTTTATTCTGGGGAGGCAAACAGCAAGCATCTTCAATATATGGCTTCAACCGACCAGTTAGAGAGTCTATCGACCGGCCACACAGCCTGCACTGAATAGTTTTCACATTAGCCTATTACAGGGCCTTCCTGCATGTGACCAACCAGCATCAAGAATCAGCCAACCCACAGGTCTTGGAGGTCCGGCTGGCTACTCTTCATCAGCAGCCTATTTATCGGCCTAAGACTGATAACAGGCCTAATAATGTGTAGTCCCTGACAGGAAGTGTTTTCCTACACAACTGCTTCAACCGGTTACAGAGCTCACCAACCGGTTACCAGTTGTACAGTTTTCACTGAGCAATTGTGCTTCACACCAGCTAGTTACAGAGGCTACCGACCTGCTATCAGGTGCAATTACTGTCTTGCCCCTTTTCAATAGGGAGATCTCCTAGTTAGTAGACCGGTAACACAATTCAATAGTCAGCCTAGCCTACTAGTTTTTACTGGTTACAGAGTATCACAGGCTACATAGAATTACTGTGGCCAAAAATTGCTGGTTATGGAGAAAACAAATGGGTCTTTTGAACAGCAAGAGAAAAGGTGGTCCACACTCAAACAATGTGTACATGCTCCACCTTACAGGTGACTGTCCCGGGACCAAGAGTCTATAAAATGTGAAGAGTTGTGTCAGCCCCACCGGACTGGACCACAACAGTAGCAGATGGACTGTTAACTGTTTTCATTGTCACCAGGCTGGACCAGTGTCCGGAGAGACAGTAAATGTTTTTCAGTCTACCAATATCCCAAATGTTGCACTAAATTTACCTGAAGGGGCCTGATCAAATCACCTTTGGGAACTTAGGAAACCTTGGGAGCTGGACCCTAGGTAGTACAATTTTGAAGGAGGACTACACCCTCCCTTTCCAGACCAGACCAGGCTTACAATGACCCTGTACATCATAAGCTGCTATGTCATCCTCCACAGGAACCTCTACTGGCTGCAGACATTACATCAGCTTATGAACAAAACAAAAAAAAAAATTTTTTTTGGAGACACTGGAAACCATCAGAACCTCCCTCCAACAAGGGGAGTGGGTTACCTCTATACTTTTCAAGGATGCCTACTTCCATATACCAATACAGGAACAGTCCAGGAAATATCTGAGATTTCATGTCCAGGGTCGGACATACCAATTCAAAGCTCTGCCTTTCAGTCTGTCCACAGCACCCTTGGAGTTCACTGTAATAACAAGGAGGTGAAACTGATGGCCATACACAAGAATATAGGAATCCACCAGTACCTAGATGACTGGTTGGTGCGAGCCAGACCCCACCTGGTTAGTCTCCAACACACTCGAGAACTAGTGAAAATATGCCAAGAACTAGGTTGGCTGGTGAATTTAGAAAAATCAGAACTGGAACCAAAGCAGATCTTCGTTTTTTATAGGCTTCCAGTTCGACCTCAGGTCCAACACCGGACCTTTGGCAGAACCTTCAGGACAAAATACTGGAAATACTGTCACTACCGGCTTGTCCGGTCCGGCAGTTCATGTCTCTGATAGGTTACTAACAGCCACAGAAAAGCAAGTTCACCTAGGCCTTCTGCGCATGAGACCCATACAGTGGCATCTCAAAATCTACTGGAGGGTACCAGAGTCACTCAGAAAGGGGATTCCAGTTCCCAGGTTCCTGCACCCCCACTTACAATGGTGGCTAAAAGAAGACAATGTTCTCACATGTCAACCATTACACCCAATAAAACATGCTCTGCAAATATTTACAGACGCATCAAAAGAAGGGTGGGGTGCTCACTTCAACAAACAAGCTGCAAGAGGGTCCTGGTCACCTCCAGAAAGCAGGCTGCATATAAACTATCTGGATCTTAAGGCAGTCTTTCTGACTTTAAAAGAGTTCCAAGACCTTTGCTCAAACAAGGTAGTACTTGTAGCAACCAAGAACACCACAGTAGTGTCATACGTAAACAAGGAAGGAGACATGTCGGGCCCGCTTTGTGCCCTACTATGGAGAATCTTGACCTGGTGTACCAGGAAACAAGTGACTCTAAAGCCCGACACGTTCCAGGCCGGCTGAGTGTGGTAGCAGACAAGCTATCCAGGCTAGGCCAGACCATCCTAACAGAGTGGTTTCTCCTTTCCAGAGGTCTTCCACTCAATATGCAGCAGGTGGCACCGGCCTAAAATAGACTTATTTGCCACAAGGTTCAACAACAAGTTGCCTCTGTTTGTGTCACCGGTACCGGATCCCCTGGCCACAGCAGTGGATACTCTCAGTCGGCCATGGTAGGATCTGAAAGCATACACCTTCCCACTATGAGCCATATTGGGCAAACTGGTGGAGAAGTTGCAAGACTCCCCATGCAAGAGAATCATTCTGATTGCTCCGGGGTGGCCCAACATGCCTTGGTTTTGGGATCTAGTGGCCATGTCCAGCCAAATCCCACTGAGTCTGCCCAATCTGCCCAACCTGTTGACAGCCATTCAATCAGATCCCTCACAGAAATCTGACAAATCTTAATCTCCATACAGGGCTCCTAGAGCCTCAGCAATCGAGGAGCAGGGCTTGTCTGAGGCAGTGGCAGCAAGAATTGAGGCTCCTCAAAGGGGATCAATCAGATGAGGCAAGCGGGTCATTTTTACAAGTGATGTATCATTCATCAGGTGGACTTCGGGGCACCCCCTGTAAAGTCAGTTGCTGACTTCCTTATGTACCTGTTTCAGGACAGGTAGTTGCAGCCCAGCACCATTGATGGTTACAGGTCAGCCATTGCTAATAGACTGGGAAATTCGCCCATCAATATCAGTAAGGATGAAAATCTCACTCGTCTCCTGGATAGTTTCCAATGAGACACCCAAAGGCCGGAAGGGAATCCCCTCCTGGAACCTCTCCCTGGTTTTTGCACCAGCTGACAAGGTTCATTTTAAACCAATTAAAGAGGCCTCCTTGAAGCATTTGACCTTCAAGACAGTTTTCCTCTTGGCCCTGGGGTCGGGCAAGCGTAGAAGTGAGATACATGCTTGGCAAAACAGAAATATTAGACACCAATCCGACTGGTCAAAGGTGTCCCTGTACCCATCACCCAGCTTTCTCTCCAAGAATCAGCTGGCCAAAGAAGGTCCAGACAGTGTGGCCCCAGGGGTTATAACAGCCCTGGCCCCAACTCTGGATAGATCCCTCAAGTCTGACAGGTCCCTCTGTCCGGTCAGAGCATTGGGCTACTATTTGGACAGGACCTCAGGCAGAATAAGGAGGTGTTTTTTGTCTCCTTTAAGAAAGGTTTCGACAAAGACATCTCACCTGCCACTATCTCCTCTTGGATCAAGCAGACTGTGATCCTATGTTAGTTCTCTGACCAGGAGGCCCACACTTTACATCAGATTAAAGCTCATGATGTCAGGGCCTTTGATGCTTCTAAGGTCTTCCAGTCAGGAGTTTCCTTAGATCCAGTCTTGTCAGCCTGCCACTGAAGTCACATAATACCTTCACACAGTTCTATCTGAAGGGCGGGGCTTGGGCTGATTCAGAGCTTTACCAATTGGGCTCGGTAGTGGCTGCTCAGCAGATCCACAAGTGGCCCTTAGATTGAGATTTGTATATATGTATAAACAGTTCTTATAAACAATTCTGTACATAAGAATTAAGTGTGGCATGCTTCCTTCGGGAGGTTTATTTGCATTCTGGGACTGAACTCATCCCTCTCTTCCCCTACCTCAGACCAGGTCTGCAAATAAGGGGGGGGGGCGGTGGTGTAGCCCTGGGTAACCGGCTGCTGGCAACCGACCATAGCCTTACAGGGTTTCCTGACCTTAAGGTCAACCCAGGCCTGGGCCTGTAAGTCTCCTGACGAAGTCAGCCTAGACCGTAGGTTAAAATTTGCTATTACTTGTGAGTTCACATAAGTCCCTAGTAACTTACCCGCCGACCAAGCGGTAGTTATTCAGCAATTGTCCATTGAATAGGATGTATTAACGCAATTAAATTGCAAATTTAATAAGTAAATTAATTTTTTTTAAGTTAATACCCTATCCAATGGACACACAAGACCCTCCCACTGACCCCGCTATCAGCTAACTAGGGGTCTAATAGGTTTAGACAATGAAAAAGATGCTATGAAGTCATGTTGTCTAGACAGGAAGTAAATACCATGCGCCACCTGGCAAATGCACAGTACTGTGCCGACCGGAATAGCAATAGTCCATTGGATAGGGTATTAACTTATAAAAATTTACTTTACTTATTAAATTTGCAATTTTCCAGTCAAACCATGAAAGCTCTATTCCCAGAAGTTGCTGACTTACTACTGTGTCCCCTGACAAAAGTCAGGGACTTACTAGATGTGGGTCCATTGCACTTCTGCCACCACTGTAAAAATTTCCTGAAACAACTGAAAAGTGCATCAACATTTTCTTATCAAACTTGGTACACATGTTAAGGAGGGTCTAGGGACAATCCCAATTTTCAGATGGCTGTTAACTACCATATTAAAGACGTCATGCATACATTAATTCACAAAAAGATCGGACTGCCAGTTCATTTAGATTTTTACTTTTTTTCAATGAAACTGGGCACACACTTAAAGATTTGCCAATTTAATATCCTGACTTTCTGGTGACCTTAAACTGAAAAAGATATTTGAAGTTATGGTCTTAAAATTATAAAATTTGGGCTTTAACCTCTTGGCTCATGCTTTTTCCATTTTGAACCCCAGCCCATAAAGGCTGGGGTTATAGTTGTCCCCTGCACCATCCGGGCGGCGGCGGCAGCGGGCATAAAGTTTGTGGGTGTTCCACAGCCTAAACCCCTGCACGGATTTTCAGCAAATTTTCAGGGGTTGTTTATCCCAAAAGGATCTAGAGCTGGTTAGGTTTTGCGGGTATCTGGTAACAACTGTTGCCATGGCAACACTTTTAAGATTTTCAAGTCTTTAAGTTTGTGTTCCACAGACTAAACCCCTGCACGCATTTTCACCAAATTTAGGATATGTTTACCCCAAGAGGATCATGAGCTGATGAGGTTTTTTTTTTGGGGGGGGGGGGGGGTCTCTGGTAACAACCTGGACCCATGGCAACACTTTTAAGATTTTCGGGTCTTAAAGTTTGTGGGTGTTCCACAGCTTAACCGCTGCACGGATTTTCACCAAATTTTCAAGATATGTTTACCCCAAGAGGATCTAGACCTGATTAGGTTTTTTGGGGATATCCAGCGGCAACTGTTTTCCATAGCAACACTTTTAAAATTTTCAGGTCTTAAAGTTTGTTCTGTGTAACCTAAAATATTGCGGCTAGCTTCATCAGATTTCACAAAATGTAAATGGATAGGAAAGTTTGAATTGTTTTGGAAACAAAATGGCCGCCATATCACATCTTTAATGCCAAATAGGAGGGTCATCATATCAAAAAGGCCTCATATCTCCCTTATAACTGTTTCTAATGCCAGGTACACACCGTGCTCCCATCGCAATCCTTCACCCAAAAGTGGGTTTTTTGGTATAACGGGAGAAATTAGGTTTGTCCACAGGGAGCGTAAGTGTGATACGGCAGCCACAGTAAGCTGAAGTTAGGCCAGAAACAAGAAGTTTAAAATGTTCAAAATTTTATTGCGAAAAATACACTTACCATTTCCTGACCATTGCTATATGTTGGTGCCATCCAACTCACTGGCCAACGTTGAGAAACGTTTTAAGAAACCTTAAGAGGCCAGTGAGTGAGTGTGAACTAGCATGTCCCCCTAGTGGTCATGTGACCACGCTAGTAAACAACCTTCATTATTTTTGTTGGCCATCCTAGAGTGTGGATGTGTTATTTTAATTTGGATTTTTATTTGTATTTGGAGTTCTTGTGGGAATTTGAGTTCTGTGGTAAGGCGTCTGTGTTGACAATGTCTTCTCAGGACGAATTTAAGAGAAAAGGACAGAGGATAAGACTTTTGTGGCCATTTTTTGGTGGATGGATGACCACTATTTTAAGATGGCGGCGTGGATGTATCGTTGTTGGATGAAGACTTTCTTCTCAGATTCCTTCTTTTTCTTCAAAAGACACGTGTTACTTGAGATGAGACAAGTTCTTTATTTTTATGCAAATTTTCATAAGTTCTTTTACACTGAAACTGTCGGCAGTCATACTAGCTCCGACAGGGACAGTTTACATGTTGCTAGGCGACAAATGGAGGCAACCTGAAGAGAGGAGACAATTCGATTGTCATAAGCTATTCTCACGTCGGGTGCTAAAAGCCAGGCGTTTTGGTAGCATATTTATCACTGCGTCAATCTCACTCGAATGGGTGTCCGGTGGGATTCCCCGGTGAGAGCAGCCATCATAATTTCATTGGTTGCTGCATCGTGGACAAGTTCCGGATGCAGAATTGGTCTGCTACATCTTTTAATTCTTCCGGTGTGTTCAGTCGGAACTTTTCCCGGAGGAAAATACCTGCATGATGTCATCCGAAGACAATCGAGTTTCCATACCTCCCTAAAGGTCCGGAATCGGGTTGTTAGATGTCCGGAGTTGTGTTAGAATTAGCTTTTCATTCTGTGGTGTTATGCAGGTTTTCTGCTGGGAGCCGGCACCGGTACATAAAACTATGTGTACCTATTGTCAGATTTTGTCCAAGAATACAGGTTCTCTGTGTTTCTTGAAGCATAATCATGTCACATCTTGGAATTTAGTAGTTTGAAGTTATCTAACAGTACTTCTGTCAGGAGGTCTTCAAGGAACCATTAACAGCAGTGCCTTGACCAATTCTTCAACTTGTTACTCCTTAGGAGTGTTACAAGTCTTGCTTTTCATTCTTAATGAGGTTTTCTCCTGCTGAAATCTTTGTCAGATGTCCAGGAAGACTTCATTTTGTCAACTCGGGGATGTAGTGTTTCTTCTGTCTGGGAAGGAGCAAACTCCTACACATGGCTAGAAATGGGATAAAGTGCCTCAGGACAGTTATTTTTGTCCTTATTCTGACATTTAATCCTTTTTTACTGTTACAAAAATCTCCTCCTCAGTAGGATTTAGACGAATTGGGAGTAATCTGTTAAGAGGAATGTTTGTTCAGTATTGACAGATATTCTACACCTTACATCTTAAGATAGTAAGAGGATTATTATTTGAAACCATACATTCTTTTCACAGAGGTGGCAGTAACAGGAATGAGTACTTTGCCATGTTTCTAAAGCAGTTGTGGACATGTCTTTTTAAAATAAATTAATTAAATAAAATGCGAGAGACAACAGTTTTCATAAAAGCTGTTTATGAATTGATCGACAAAAGGGCGATAACACCAGTGAGATGGTAATATTGCTGCAATTTTGCAGTTTATCGGTTGTGATAAGCTGGAAAAGATGGCTACCACTAATAGTTCAGGTTAGGTAAACAAGTCTTTACATGTACCTTAATTTCACATTGTTGGGATTTTCGCAATTGGTTACTAGTAACTGGATGAGTGTGTAACTCGTTTCCTTACAGTGGCATTCTTTCTTAGCCGGATGACGTGAATTTTGTCTTCACTTCAGTGTTGATGACAGATCATACCAGTTCACTGCCTGTTTACTATGTTAGTGGATGGTGAGACTTGTACAGTTAAAAGAACGCATCTCGATTTGTCAGTATATAGACCATTTCATTGCTTTGCTTTTTGAAATGGTTTATTTTCGACTCTGCTGGTATCAAAGGATAATGAACCTGATGGCTGTTGTAGAAGGCATTGGGTGTCACCACTTCATATACATTTGGTACATGAAAAAAAAAAAAAAAAAAAAAAGCCAGGGTTGGATCATGGTTCTGGTTGGCAGCATGGCTTCATAGGATAAGACGAGGCCATTGGGTCATTTTGTTTTTCGGATGACCCCAAGGCTATCTTCTAGGGTTCCAGAGATATCCTTAGTCTTGTGACATCTTGACTAGAGCACCAAGGTTTTTGTTTGGATGGCGGTTTCCACCTTAGGGTAGATTTTTTACGCATACCAAAGCAATTTCTCCAGTTAATGGTTCTAAGGAAGCCATGTCTTTGGTGGCAGCATGGCTTCATAGGAGAAAACAGTGCCATTGGGTCATTTGTTTATCAGGTAACCCCAAGGCTATCTGCTAATGTACCACAGATACCACATATAATACACAGATAATGTACCAGTTTTTCTGTTCTCAGGTTCTCAGGGATCATCTTCAGTGGTGGAACGACTTTTCAAATTTGCAGGAGCTCCCATTACTTCATCAGAAGGAGCACAATCTCCTGTTATTAGATGTTTTCTTTAAGGGTTGGGATGCACAATTATGGCATCAAACAGCCAGTGGTCTGTTGTATCATGAGGGGTCAAGACTCCACATTAACAGGGCTACTACCTTTAGAATCATTTGGAAGTCTGATTCGGATTCTGAATCTGTTGATTTCCACAGACAGTTCTTCAGTGGTTTCCTATCTGAACAGGTAGGGAGGTACCCACTTTCAGGAATGTTTTCCTTATCTGAAGAATCATTCCTTGGACGAATGCCATGGGTTCAGATTCAGGCATATCACTTCCCAGGGTGTACAAATATTCCAACAAATTCTTTGTTCATGAGAGTCAAGATGATTCAAATTGAATGTGTTTTGGATGACTTTTGAATCTTCTATTCTGATTCAGGTGTTCAATCAAATCTGTCTTTGATTACAATCACCAATGATGGGTTTGTTTTGCAACTAGTTTGAACCACAAGCTTGTCTTTTTCAACTTTTCTTGGAATGGACTGGACAGTTTGTTTGGTCCTGTGACCTTGATTCTTCAGGTGATGCAGGTGAATCATTTGGCTTCTAAGGCTCCTTTGATTTTCAACCTGTAGTCATTCCTGCTTTGGAACCTTCTTTAGATCATGCTTTGGTGCAAGATAGGTTTCTTTGTCCAGTGAGAGCCTTGAGAGGTTATCTTGATAAGTCAAAGATCTCAGGAAAGGCAAGAAAATTCTTTTTGTAGCTATTAAGAAGGGCTACTCCAAGATTTCGGTGCAGAATCATCTGGATTGCATCAGAGTGGCTAGGGATGTCTTATTTTTGGGATCTGGTGGATCTGTTCCACAAATGTTCCTTTTAAGGCTTCCCTTGCTGGTGAGTTCAATCATTCTGCCATTGGTATCCAACAACCTGAATCTTAAGCTTCCAGTGTATGTGTTTCCTTTCTCAGACTGTGGAGCTTGGGGAACAGGTGCATTACTCATTTCTTGGGAGGATCTGGACAGCTTTGTGTTTGTTCCAGTGGCTCTCATTCCTCAGGTGACTCAAGATGATCACCTACAGGTGCAGAAACATCATGATTGCACCAGGATAGCCAAGGATTCTTCAGGTGATTTAGAAGATGACCACCTTCAGGTTCAGATTCATCATGACTGAATTATGATGGTCATGGTGGATGTTCTTGATTGTGGGACCTGGTAGATCTATGCACAAACTTCCATCTGAGGCTTCTTTGTGGTGAACTTCTCAGATACTACTTTTCTAGATGTAGCAAATTTCCTTAATTATTTCTTTAAGGAAAAGAATATTAAGCCATCTACTATTGCTGGTTACAGAATAACAATGGTAGATGGCTTTGCTTGAAGGGGAATAAGTCTCTAGAACTCTTCAGCTGTATAGATTGTTGACATATTTCTATAGAGACAACCCGGTAGCCAATAGGTTAAGCCTTCTTTACCTTTTGTCTCTGGTCTTGTTTGGTCTCACCAGACAGCCTTTTGAGCCTTTGGGGAAGATTTCTTGGAGGTTATTAACTTTCAAGACGGTCTTTCTTTTGACTTTGGCATTAGGCAAAGGAAGAAGGGTATTCTTGTTAGCTTTGTCTTCCCTTACTTTGAATGAGTATAGCTTACAAGTGGCTCTGGCCATTTATTAGCCAAGATTCAGTTGGCTTCGGATGGGCCTACTTCAGTTAAGCCGGTCGATATGCCAGCTCTCAATCACTGGGACAGCAGTTTTACTCAAGATAGATCTCTTTGTCTTGTGAGGTTTTGAAATACTTTTACTTGGGACAAAGGATTCAATGAGGAATTATTATGTCTTGTCTGTGCCTAGTTAGGAAGGCTTTACAGCAGATATTTTCAGGTCAACTATCTTATCTTGCTGTAGGCAGACTATCATTTTGACTGAGGAGAAGTCAAATTCTGACTCTCAACAGCAGCGAGTCAAAGCAAGAATCTTTAGGTTTTAGGATAGTGTTTCTGTATATGAATTTTTACATGTAGGTTACTGGAAACCATAACTTTTTTACCAATTTTCAGTCTCACCTGCTTGGTTTGCTTGTGGTCAGACTTTGATATTGTGTCCTACAGTTTGTTTTGTTATAAGTATATGCGTGATACTTATATTGATACTTTAGTATGCATTTGCAGCTGTATGTCTGTCATACTATCTGTTTTTATATTAGGCAGATTTGTTGACTTCATTCAGACTTGAAATTACACAATATGCTGATGACACTTCCAATATTTGTGTCACCTGTGTGGGTGTTGGATGTTTGTCTAGATACAGCATTCAACTGTGGCAATAGCTGTCAATTTGTGAGAACTTCAACTACATACTATGATTTAGGGGATCTGTATGGTATGTGGTGACTGTTGGAAGTTTTATATGTTGTTGTATGCATGTAAATTTCAATGTAAACTTCTCATAATGTTTTAGCTGTAGGCTAGGTAGTGAGTCTCTGTAATGATTACTTCCTTCCTACAACAACAACAACAACAACAAGGCTGTGTTGTTTTGTAGTGCTCAACAGTTCCACTGCCTCATCTGGGAGGTGAGTTTGGATCTGAATGCCTATAGGATTGTGCTGTGTATGATAGCTGTGCAGAGTGGTGTACTGGGTCTTTATATTCTAGTACTGCCCTCCTTCCATGAAGGCTGCATTCAGCAATGGTCAGGAAATGGTAAGTGTATTTTTCGCAATAAAATTGAAAAATTTTGTTGTAATTTTAATTTTTATTAGATAAATACTGACCATTTCCTGACCAGGATAGTCCCCCCCTACCTCCCCGCAGATTCAGTACTAGGGGAGTATTTTCTGCAACAAAAATAATGAAGGTTGTTTACTAGCGTGGTCACATGACCACTAGGGGGACATGCTAGTTCACACTCACTCACTGGCCTCTTAAGGTTTCTTAAAACGTTTCTCAACGTTGGCCAGTGAGTTGGATGGCACCAACATATAGCAATGGTCAGGAAATGGTAAGTATTTATCTAATAAAAATTAAAATTACAACAAAATTTTTCAATTTTAACCATTTCCTACCGTGGCCCCCCAACCGTTACCACTCTATGGAGGGATATGTGGCACTAGCCAGTGTTGAGCAATGTATTAGGACGTTATGAAATGTAATGCAAAGTTTCTGCAGGTAGTGGCATTAAATGGACGTTCCCTTATGTATACAACCTTTTCATTACGTCACAATACGCTTGGAAACAGATCTTAACGTTGCCAAGGGCCCACCTTCTCTCCCTTTTCGTTTACTTATGTTCCCATAGCTCAAAACTGAGTCCCGTTGTATACCTTTGACAAACGCAAGATTTAATTTCTCAAAGCTTCTTGTTACTGTGGCTAACATTGTCAACTATTTTTGGCCGTTTTCATCCGTGGTCTCCCGTTGACAAACCTCGCCAAATAGTTCATCCCGTCTGTTTCCCGAGTGAAACTTTGTTTACCACATTCAGGTTGCCAGGGGACAGTGACGTAGAATAACGTTTCAAACGGTTTGAAACATTCAGGCTTGGCAGTTTAAATTTGGAGTTGGTGAAGTCAATATCATTTTTATGAAATCTCTGCAACTTTGGATATTTTATATAATGTTGTGAACTTTGATGAATTGTGTTGGATTAATAGTAAGGACAACGATTATTCTTCTGGATACTTCTCTTGTGAACTGCAATTTTGTAAGTGTGACTGTGACTTGTTTTTGCTTGTTTTTTAACTGAAATATTTGTGGACTTAAAATGGTAAGGGAAAAGAAAGGCAAGGGGAAACGTTCCAGGACTGCTTGGAAGTCACCCTCCACAGAAATCCCCAAGAAGCACCCCCAGATGAACAATCCAGACCCAGCCAAGAATCATCCCCAAAGGCCACCCAAGAAGAGGCCATTGATCTGTCACAGTCACTGTCACAAGATACACAGTGCACCCAGCCCCAGCCTAAGAGAAGGAAAAAGAAGGACCTGAGTTACCACCCACTGAATTCCCTGATTATTTTCTGGATGAATTTTTTAATTTCATGGAAAAAAAACAAGATACTATGGTCCAACGACAAAGAGTATGCTTTCAACAAAGAGCAGAGGAAGGAGGAGGCTTGGAAAGAGCTGCAGGCTTTCCTGATCTGGACTTTCCCCACAGCATGATGCTGACACGTTCACATGTGAGTAAAAATATTTGTATAATTTAATAAAAAAAAATTTTTTTTAAATAAAAAAAATTTTGAAAACTTAAAAAAAACAAAACATACTTAAGCCATTTATAGGTCAGTACTAATGTATAAGTAAGAAGTGAAAATTGAGAAAAACATATTTAAGCCATTTATAGGTCAGTACTAATGTATAAGTAAGAGGTGAAAATTGAGAAAAATAAATTAACAGATTAAAACCTGTCAAAAAAACGGTCAATTGAAAAATTCAGACAAAAACAGTCACTTAATTATAGAATACCTTTTTAGAATTTAAAGAATTCAGCAGATAGATTAATCATCTGTTAGAAGGGTCAATAATACAGTTCATACTGTTTTGATATTGTGGTATGTAGCAGTCAGTTTGTAAGAGAAAAGTGCATGTGATCAAAGTGTTAATTTGTTCATTTTCTTGTTCCATTAAATAATATATTTAGTTTACATGATAGTGTGCATTAACCAGTGTTAATAATATGATATGGACAATTACTGGTTTCTACATAAGCAGAGACTGCAGTATAGCAATAATGGTGTATTTACCTATTGTCATGTACTTTTGTTTTTGCAGTACATCGGCTGCAGCAGTTCTGGCAGTCTTGCAGGGACAAGGTTGCAAAGGCTAAGAAACCAAACCCCAGTGGATCTGCTGCCCCCGTCAACCCAACCCCGAAGACCCTAGACATTATAAGGAGGATGGATTTCATGAAGGAGCACATCATCCACAATGGAGCTTCCAAGACCAGCAGGCTCTTTTGTAAGTCTCAGCCAGATGACCATCCAAGTCTCACAAGGACCTTTACACCACGAGCAACCACCTGCACAACCACCTCGTCTTTCATCAAGCCAATCACATCCTACATGAGACCCATTCAGGCAATGTCTGCAGATGACAGTGATGATGACCAGGTAGCTGGACCTTTGGGACGGTCTTGTGCCTCTGCCGCCTCCCAAGATGCACCTGTTGATGTTGCAGACCCTTCAGGGCCACAGGCTGAGTCACTGGTAAGTAAATAATTTATAAGTGAAATATTTTCTAATTAATTCTACCTGATTTGGTTCACATGGATTTAATAATCTGTTCACACAGAGCAAACATAAGTAATGAGACTTAATGAAAAAGCACCTAGTACATGTAAATTTTTTTTACTCTTTCTGTTGAATGTATACCATTGCGGCATGTGATGTGTGGGTTCATACTGTTTGTTTGGTGTACATGTGTATGTTGCTTGTTCAGGACACTGGTAATAATGTACTGTACATTCTTTATTATTACTTTTATTGTGTCACCAGCATTTATGCTGTGTGGCATATAGGGATTGCTTCGTCATCCAATTTTGTGGCAACGTCGTCTGTCGTTGTCACACTTTGTATTCCGGACAGTATCTTAAAAATGGCTTGTCAGATTTAATTCAAATTTGGCATGTGGATGTAACTGGTCCTGAAGGTGTGCTGTATAGTTTTGTGACCTTAAACTCCCACTAGTAAGATACTTAAACTCATTTTAAGTTTTTTCGTTTCTGGACAGTATCTCAAAAATGGCTTGATGGATTCAATTCAAATTTGGCATGTGATTGTAACTACTTCTGAAGGTGTGCCCTATTGTAAGGTGACCTTAAACTCCCACGTATAAAAAACTTATGTCCAGTTTACATTTTTTCTTTCTCCATGGAGTATACTGAAAATAACTTGAGAAATTTCATTCAACTTTTGCATGTATATGTAACTGGCCATAGGTAAGTGCCATGCAATAAGGTGACCTTAAACTCCCAGTAATAACATAATTATATTCACTTTAAGTTTAGTCATTTTTGAATAGTATTTCTAATATTGTGCAATTCTAGGCATATTTTAGTTATGGATGTAACAAACCGTGAACAGAACCCTCAGAAAAAGATTACCTTAAACTCGCTACAATATACAGCAGTGCAAACAAACTTTGAGTTTAAGGTTGGGACAATATTTTTGGTGTTTGGAAGATATTTTATATGCTAATTAGGACTTTTCACATTGATATTCATCATGTCTCTTTTGTAAGGTTATAGTAAATTGCTGATATTTTATAAACTTATGAGTTTAAGGTTGCATTAGTTTGTGTCCCTAGCAGCTGTGATGGAAAACATACATGGTCAGTGTCGTCACACTTACTTTCCAGACCGTATCTCAAAAATAGCTTGATGAATTAAATTCCAATTTGGCATGTTGATGTAACTGTTCCTCAATGTGTGCCCTATTTAAGGTAACCTTAAACTCACAGTAGTAAGATACTTATATTGTGTTGAAGGTTTTTTGTTTCCGGACAGTATCTCAAAAATGGGTTGACAGATTCAATTCAAATTTGGCATGTGGTTGTGACTGGTTTTCAAGGTGTGCCCTATTTTAAGGTGACCTTAAACTCTCATGTATTAAAAAGTTATGTTGAGTTTAAATTTTTAACTTTTTCGTAAAGTATACTAAAGATAACTTATGAAACTTCATTCAAATTTTGCATGTATATGTAACTGGCCATAGATAAGTGCCTCACATTAAGGTGACCTTAAACTCCCAGTAATAACAGAATTATATTCACTTTAAGTTTGGCAATTTTTCAACAATATTTGAAACACTGTGCAATTCTAAGCATCTTTCAAGTTGTGAATGTAACAAACCGTGAACAAAACCTACAGGAAAAGATTCCCTTAAACTCCCTCACAGCTGCAAACTAACTTTGAGTTTAAGGTTTTTGACAATTTTTTGGTATTTAAAAGATATTTGATGTGCAAATTCAGACTTTATTCTCTGATCTTCATCATGTACATCTGTCTACACCAAAAAGTTTCTTTTGTAAGGTTATAGTAAATTCCTGATATTTCATAAACTTATGAGTTTAAGGTTGCATTACTTTTGTGTCACTAGCAGCTATATTGGAGGACAAGTATGGTCAGTGTCGTTGTCACACTTCCTTCCCAGACAGTATATCAAAAATGGCATGATGGATTAAATTCAAATTTGGCATGTGGATGTGACCTTAAACTCCTATGTATAAAAGAATTATGTTGTGTTTAAGTTTTTTACTTTTCCGTAAAGTATACTGAAGATAACATAAGAAATTTCATTCAAATTTTGCATGTATATGTAACTGGCCATAGATAAGTACCACACATTAAGGTGACCTTAAGCTCCCAGTAATAACACATTGTGAGTGTCGTTGTCACACTTCCTTTCCAGACAGTATCTCAAAAATGGCATGATGGATTAAATTCATATTTGGCATGTGGATGTAACTTGTACTCAAAGTGTGCCCTGCTGTAAGGTGACCTTAAACTCCCACTAGTAGCATACTTATATTGATTTTAAGTTTTTCTGTTTCCACACAGTATCTTGAAAATGGGTTGACAGATTTATTCAAATTTGGCATGTTGTTGTTACTGGTATTCAAGGCATGTCCTATTTTAAGGTGACCTTAAACTCCCATTTATAAAAGTTTTATGTTGAGTTTAGGTTTTTAATTTTTTCATAGAGTATATTGAAGATACCAAGAGAAATTTCATTGAAATTTTGCATGTAAATGTAACTGGCTATAGGTAAGTGCCATATATTAAGGTGACCTTAAACGCCCAGTAATAAGACATTGTCAGTGTCGTCACACTTCCGTTCCACACAGTATCTCAAAAATGGCATGATGGATTAAATTCAAATTTGTTATGTGGATGTAACTGGTCCTCAAGGTATGCCCTATTTTAAGATGAACTTAAACTCCCACTAGTAACAAACTTATTATCTCAAAAATGACATGATGGATTAAATTCAAATTTGGCATGCAGATGTATCTGGTATTCACGGTGTGTATTATTTTAAGTTGACCATAAACTCCAATGTATAAAAGAATTATGTTGAGTCTTAGTTTTTTATTTAGTATAAAGTATAGTATAGAGTACAGTGAAGATAACTTGAGAAATTACATTAAAATGTATATATAACTGTGGAGGTTTAATGGCAGGAGAACTTGTATGTGATTGCTTTCTTGGCAATTTCTGCAACAAGTGTTTTCATGGCAACACTTTTTCTGTTTCTTGGTCTTTTATTTTGTGGGCATTTAACATTATTCAAAACTTTTAAAATATGTTCATTACAAGAAGAACTTGTGATTTGGTTTTAGGCAACATTTGCCAACACTTTTCCTGTTGTTTTTCACTTTTAAATTGGTGGGATCTTTATAAATAAAACCCATGCAAAGATTTTAACTAGTATTTTCAGGATATATTTCATGCAAGGGGAACTACAAGAGTAGTGATGATGCTTTTTTGCAAGTTTTTGGTAACAG
The DNA here is from genome assembly GCA_964017235.1 of Sabellastarte sp. h YS-2021. Lineage (NCBI taxonomy): Eukaryota > Metazoa > Annelida > Polychaeta > Sabellida > Sabellidae > Sabellastarte > Sabellastarte sp. h YS-2021. The sequence continues at coordinate 55,128,659 of OZ024927.1, read as the reverse complement.
CTGCTGCCATGGCAATACTTTTTCTGTATTGTTTTTCAAGTTGTGATTTTGTGGGTACTTGTCAACATTTTCTCATGTTTCTTGGGTTTAAAAATCTTTTTGTGGGTTCTTTGCATTCCAAACCCCATGGCAACACTTTATCTTTTTCCTGAATTTCCTGCTTAGTGCTGACATCTAGTAAAAACTTGGTAAGTGATAACTTCATGTGTTTGCCTCTCTGTCTGCCTGTGTCCATTTGTCATATCCTGTACATTGGATCTAGGTTATATTTTTCAACAAGTTGGAGCCTCACCATGGCTCGGTACTTCTCAAGGATTGTCTGGATCTGCAAAAATACTGCCAGTCAGCCAACTATTTATGTCCAGCATAATTTTTGTCCTTTTGAATTTCATCCGCTTCAGTCTTTAACCAAAGCTGGTGACACAGTACAATTCTTCTGAATTCTTGTTGATGGAAAACTGATGTCCCTTTGTATATCAATATTCCTGCAGGCTATCCATAGCACACCTGAATTGCCCCGTCAGGACCCAACAGGGGACAAGAGGAAGAGGGCCAGTGACACTTCACAAAGCTTGCTGCTGATGTCACAACTTGGGGAGAAAATGATGGAACAGACCCAGACTAGCACCAAGCTGGAGCAGCAGATGTTGGAAATGTTTGCCCCCATCTGTAAAGAGTTAGCTGACCCTATCCTGATGTTTCACCATACCATGAGCAACAAGTGCCAAGGCATCCACAAAGACCTGTGGGAGGATTACTGTGTGGACGCACATAAGCTGGTGCATGACTATCTGTAAGTGTTACAAACTATGGGCACTTTTAGGGACTTGTAAGGGGCTGTTGGTTTTTTCTGTATTGTGTTAAAATGGGACCTCTCTTGTGACATTCTTTTGGCTGAATAGATAATAATAATTTGGAAAATGAAAAAGTACAAAGCCATTTGTAGCAGCACCTTAGTGTGAGAAAGGTACAATGTGTTGGATAATACTAGGAAAATATATGGTGGAAAAGTAGTTTCTACTGTGGTATTATGTGTTTCAGTTATTGTAGTGGCACAACATAGGTGCAGAATTAGCCGATCATTGCATGTACACAAAGATGTATCCCAGAACAAACTGCATTTTGCTGAGTGTGCCTATAACACTTTTTTAATCCAAAGGAAAACAGTAGAACCTCTATTTTAGCCCTTATATTATCGGGCCCTTCTATTATCCAAACCAACTGTTCCTCCCAAGAAGGTCGGATAATAGAGGTTCTACTGTATATTTGCATAACTATATTTACTTTACTTTTTTATGGACAGCTGGTAGCCAAAATAAGAGGGAACTGTAATTTTTACATTTACCTATGTGAAATGTATGTTATTTTGTCAAATGTTTAACTTGTTTGGTCATTGTGAGAAATGTTAAATCTGTTTGATGCATGTGCAGTAATATACAAGCAGTTAAACCTACATTTCACTTCTCTATATTTACAGCAAAAGAAATAAGGGGCTTACAGAGAAGGCAAAGATGGAGGAGCTTAGCCAGTCAGTTACACTGATCATCCCTCAGTCTGAACCACCATCACAAGTGCTACCATCTCTGTCTCAGCCACTCAGACAGAGAGCCAAACAGTACATCCAGGCACAACCAAATACCCAGCTGATTCAGTCGCAACCGTCCGCACAGTACATCCAGGCACAACCACATACTCAGCTGATTCAGTCGCAGCCGTCTGCACAGCCAGCCACAATGATCAGTCACCCCAAGACAATCACTGTCCAGATCAGTGAACCAGCTGAGATTGACGACCCACAGGTGCAATGTTGTTCTACACAACTTTTAAGTATCGAGCAAGAGAACATAGGTAATAGTTACATGAACACACATGACTTAGAACCAGTTACACCTATGTGCATGGAAAATCCTGGTGATGTCAGTCTTAATTTGTCGGCCTTTGTTACTCCTGACTTAAAATGGAAAGGGAAGAGAAAAGCCAGTTGTACAGTAACTAGTGACAAATATTAATGCATAGCAGATGATGGGACAAATCAAATATTTAAAAAAGTCAGTGTTTCTGGTGATGCCACCCCATCTATTTCACAAGTTCCAATATGTTCAGTCGTGAAGGAGCCCAAAGTTAAAACAAGTACAGAAACTGCTGACAGCAGATGAGGCCACAGTGACAGATATTACTACCTCCCAAACAGTAACAACTGTAGCTGAGGACACAATTTGAAATCTCCTTATAAAGTGTTAATTGTATCCACCGGAAGCATCTGGTGGATACTTTGGTTTAGCGTTCGCTACGCCGCGCGTAGAGAGATTTTCGGCGTTAACGCTCTAAGAGGAAAACAACAGCAGCTAGGTTCACCAAATTTGCAGGATATCTTCATTGGGGGGTAAGCTTCTCTGGGAAGGAAAATAGCCTCATTCTGAAAAACAAGATGGCCGCCATGGGCATTTCTTTGAAAATAATCTACATTTTTCTACTGGCTGTTCCTCATAGGTAGAAGGTTGAATCTCTTCATAAGTGATATGTATGATACATATACATGTCCTCTACAACCTTGCACACATTTCACCTTGAAGCTCCTAATTCAAGGTCATCCACGGAGTGCCAAAGTAACCCACATAGCGGACTTTAAAAGTGCCTATATCTCCCTTATTATTGGTCCTAGAGGTTTGCAATGTGAAGCCAACCTATAGGAAATCATGTGCTGCGAATCTTCTGATGTGGTTAGATTTGACCTTGGACCCCTCCTTCAAGGTCAAACGAGGATAGCCAAACTTAAAAGTGCTTATAACTCGCTTATTATCGATCCTAGAGGTTTGGGATGGTAAACCAACATATAGGAAATCATGGGCTGGGAATCTTCTGGCGTGGTTGGATTTGATCTTGGGCCCCTCCTTCGTCAAATGAGGACAGCCAAGCTTAAAAGTGCTTATAACTCGCTTATTATTGGTCCTAGAGGTTTGGGATGGTAAACCAACATATAGGAAATCATGGGCTGGGAATCTTCTGGCGTGGTCGGATTTGACCTTGGGCCCCTCCTTCAAGGTCAAACGAGGACAGCCAAACTTAAAAGTGCTTATAACTCGCTTATTATTGGTCCTAGAGGTTTGGGATGGTAAACTAGCATATAGGAAATCATGTGCTGGGAATCTTCTGGCGTGGTCGGATTTGACCTTGGGCCCCTCGTTCAAGGTCAAATGAGGATAGCCAAACTTAAAAGTGCTTATAACTCGCTTATTATTGGTCCTAGAGGTTTGGGATGGTAAACCAACCTATAGGAAATCATGGGCTGGGAATCTTCTGGCGTGGTTGAATTTGACCTTGGGCCCCTCCCTCAAGGTCAAATGAGGACAGCCAAACTTAAAAGTGCTTATAACTCGCTTATTATTGGTCCTAGAGGTTTGGGATGGTAAACCAACCTATAGGAAATCATGGGCTGGGAATCTTCTGGCGTGGTTGAATTTGACCGTGGGCCCCTCCCTCAAGGTCAAACGAGGACAGCCAAACTTAAAAGTGCTTATAACTCGCTTATTATTGGTCTTAGAGGTTTGGGATGGTAAACCAACATATAGGAAATCATGGGCTGGGAATCTTCTGCGTGGTCGATTAGACCTTGGGCCCCTCCTTCAAGGTCAAATGAGGACAGCCAAACTTAAAAGTGCTTATAACTCGCTTATTATTGGTCCTAGAGGTTTGGGATGGTAAACCAGCATATAGAAAATCATGGTCTGGGAATCTTCTGGTGTGGTCGGATTTGATTGACCTTGGGCCCCTCGTTCAAGGTCCAATGAGGATAGCCAAAGGTAAAAGTGCTTATAACTCGCTTATTATTGGTCCTAGAGGTTTGGGATGGTAAACCAACATATAGGAAATCATGGGCTGGGAATCTTCTGGTGTGGTCGGATTTGATTGACCTTGGGCCCCTCGTTCAAGGTCCAATGAGGATAGCCAAAGGTAAAAGTGCTTATAACTCGCTTATTATTGGTCCTAGAGGTTTGGGATGGTAAACCAACATATAGGAAATCATGGGCTGGGAATCTTCTGGTGTGGTCGGTTTGACCTTGGGCCCCTCCTTCAAGGTCAAATGAGGACAGCCGAACTTAAAAGTGCTTATAACTTGCTTATTATTGGTCCTAGAGGTTTTGGATGGTAAACCAACCTATAGGAAGTCATGTGCTGGGAATCTTCTGGTGTGGTCGGATTTGACCTTGGGCCCCTCGTTCAAGGTCAAATGAGGACAGCCAAACTTAAAAATGCTTATAACTCGCTTATTATTGGTCCTAGAGATTTTGGTGCATTGTCTTTACGGTGGATACAATTTGCATCGGTTCTCCGATGCGCTAGGTCTAGTTTAGTATTTACTTATTCATTGGTAAATAAGTTGTTGTAAGTTATTGATTCATGAAACAAATATACTTCTTTTCTTTTATTCGAGTCATTCTGACTTGTAAATGTTTCCATAAGTGACCTTACACATACAGCAGTGGTTTGTCATAGTAACTTTTTGGTCTTTGTTCTGGTACATTGTATAAGTCACTGTGTAATCTGACTGTATGTCAAGTCAGCATGCAAGTACCATTTTTAATGTCAATAAGTTTGAGTATTTCACTGATATCTCAGAAACTGTGTATCCTACAATTACATAATACATGTCGCCTTACAGCGCATATGTGTGTGTTTCTTGCATGAAAGTCCATGCAGAAATCATTTATTAAGTAATTGCTTCCATTGCTGCCCATTTTGTCTGGTAGCCTGCTACATTGGGTCATGATACAAATTGGTGGTTAGTAAAAGTTAAACTTCCATAATGACATATACAAAAAAAAGTATCACTCAGGCAGACTTACAATCTGATAGTCTTGGTACGCACTCTTGCAATATTCTTATCATTATGTATATACTTATTTCTGTTTTTTTCTGTATATGTCATAACGGAAGTTTTCCTGTTGGTCACATGTTTATGAGTTTCAGTTACAGATATTTGATTCAAACCCGCATTTAATCTGGAAAGAATACAGTGTGACCTCTCTGTAGTACTTCTGTGGCTAGTTTTGGAATGCATTTCCACCTGATTATCTTTACATGCTGCTTCAATGTAAAGGTGTTTCCTTTGTGCAGGGGTCAGTTCTTCTCTTTCATGAAAAATAAAATAATGTGTTAGTGTGGATCTGTTTCATCAATGATTTTTTTTATAAATTTCTTTGTTTTTACATGTACTGTACTGTTATGTTTAACTATGGCAATAAAGAGTTTTGTTGGTGTTAATCCATGTGTCTGCAAAACATCTCAAGGCCTTCAGCCATTTCCAGTAGCCTTTGTATATGTCAGATCTTATAGGAATACAAACAAATTTGATGTTGTACCAGAGAAGATGACTATAGTGCTTTAAATGTAAAATAGGACCCATGCTGGCGTAGTGGTAACACACTTATCTCACACCTCCAAGTTAGGCGGTTCAAACCCTGGACTCTGTTTGTGAAACTTTATACTTTCTTACCTACGGTCGGCAGTTTACAGTACAGAACCTTGACCAAATGTGTGTACTGGTTTTCTCCATCCATCAAACTAGCATCATGATATGACATACAGCCTTGAAAGCAAAATGTAATTGCTGTCTGGAAATTTTTGATATTTGGATTCACAGATTTGACTAATTTATAGAGATCTATGTATTTCTCAGTTTGGGTAACTTATGACCAAATAGGAAACTTTGTATTTCTTCACACAAATGTATAATTAGCAGCAAACACCACCATTGATGCATTTAATCTCATAGCTGCAGAAATAGCCCTGGGAGTGACCATTTATAACCCCTTGTTTTCTTTATCTGGCAGGAAGGATAAAACCCTATATCAGAGGACCAGTGGTATTGTAAACCAGAAAAATGATTGGTGGCTATTGGTTAACAATTTTGGTTTGCCTTTAGGCATAATTCACAATAATTGACAGACCTTGGGAGCAGTTCAAATTTCATTAGGGCCTCCATTTCAGCTTGTCAAGATTGCAAGTATTTATATACAAGCTTCTGGAATTGAACCCAGGTGCTAAACATCTAGAGCGAGTGTTTTCCTTACAAATCCATTGTGCCCTGAGTGATCTACATTACTGATGAAAGACTGATGGTTTACCATATTCAGCCCTAGATTTCTGGTTAGCAAAAGTGCAGCAATTTGACAAATTTATTGAGTCCGAATCTACTGTCCAAAGGAATAGATCTGTATTTTGACCTTGAGTTAGGTAAATAGCAGATTAAATATTATTTTTCAAGGTTTTAGGTAGTGCTGAACAGCCAGGGTCATATCGTTATTTCACCAGTGGAGGAACCAGCGCTTACTAGGTGGTCAATATTATTCACTGCTAACCACTGGGACTTTGCAAGTAACTACCAACTTTCAAAAATAACATGCCTATGAAATAAAAAAAATTCAAAATAATATTCGAATTTAATCTGTCATGCATTGTGGATGGATGTATAATACATTTTATAATACTTTTTAGATATTTTATCACATGTAAAAGCAGTCAAGGCAAGCACAAAGCATAATTATCTTTACAAAAAATGTCCACAGTTCTATATTATATCATACGATTTTGCCATGGCACAGAGCCAAAATCACTATAATACAGTTTCGGTAAATCCCTCTGTCCTTTTGCTCTCTTCTTGCTGGTATTCCCACCGAGGTTCCGGTTAATATCATGCATCTCATAGCCAATCCTCCATGCCCCTGGAATTAAGTTATGATCTTGGTCTCTGACATTGGTGCCTGCATCAAGGGATATCTGTCTCTAATGATATTATGAAGCACACAGCAACTACTGGTCACAAGTGTCGCTACTTCAGAACTGTGCCGTTGGGTTGTGGTTAGCACCCGGAACCTCATAGACATTATCCCAAATGCATTTTCCACAACCCGCCTTGCACGCAAGAGTCTGTAGTTAAAAATTCTTTCCTGCCTTGTGAGATTTCTGTGGTTGCAAGGTTTCATCAGGAATTCCTCTAAACCAAAAGCATCATCTCCAATCAAGTAATAGGGAATGTTTGTTGTGTCATGGTGTAGTGTTTCTGGCTGACGAATAGGCAAAGTGTTATTAACCAAGCATGCTTCAATGCACTCTCATTCTGAATTTGAGCATCACCAGCAGCACCTCTGGTCCCTATATTCAACCACAGAAACTTGTAATTCGCATCCACAACAGCTAGAATGATAATAGACTTGAATTTCTTGTAGTTCCAGTAATCCGACCCAGCATGGGGTTGCTTTTGAATGGGGACATGCTTCCATCTATGGAGCCACGTGTATGGTGGAAATTGCACCTCCTCTGAAATTCATCAGCAACTGCATGCCATTCTGGCTCATTTTGTGGTGTCCGTATGAACTCATCCCAGAACTTATGCACTATTGCTTGGCACACTTCCCTGACTGATTCTTGTATTGAACTGGTTGGCATTCTAAAGCCATACTGCATGTCACTGTAGAAATTCCCAGAGGCCAAATATCTTAATGTCACAGCTAGCATAAGTGATGGTTCTAATGGTGCCCCAGGTCTACCAGGTGGTATGTAGTTGTTCGGTATTCTCCTAATTCTTGGTGTGATTCTATTGAGCAGAAACTGAAAAAACTCCGGAGCACATCTGGTGAAATTTCTATAGGCAGCCTGGTCATATCTCTCAAGATCACCAAGAAGGGTTTCATATAATCCATACAAGGGTCGTTCCATTATCTAAGCTCTAGCAAAGATTCTCCTTTGCATATTTGCTGCTAACTGTAGAAATAACATCATCATATTCCTCATATTTCTGCTGGAAGCAACCAAGGCAGCATGGGCTCTGAAAAGAAATCGCAGTCTATCCATGTTACTAGCTCAAAATAACAACAAGAATAAATTAACCAGAGTGTATATGGTTTCTTTATATAGTACTGCAAGACAAAGGACAAGAACAGGAGCAAAAATGAGGTTAGACAATGGGAGGGAAAGGGACACTTTATTTCACCACGGTTTACAAAGTCTTCAGAAATGATACAAGGATTTGGTGAGGGAGGAAACTGTTGTTACAGTTAGGCTATGTTTCCCAACGTCCAGCAAAGTTTGACAAAATTTGGTAAAGTTTTGGATGAAGTTTGTCACTGGAAGGAGACATCAGCCACAGCAAAGGAATGTTTCTGGTGATGGTTTCACACGTTTCCTTCCAAGGGTTACTCAGCGTTAGAATAGGTTTTGCAAAGTTTGGACAGATTTGTCCAGGGATGGAAAGGTTGAGAAGTAGTTTTACATGTTATCCCATGGCTTGTTGGGACATGACAGGAGTTACGGGTCCCAAAGTAAGAATGTGTGAGGGTAGGTGCTGTAAAGTTTTCCTATGGCAGAAGAATTACAATCAGGGACAGCAAAGTAAAACAAAGGTGGGTAACGTTTGCAGAAACGGTCAGATATGTCTTTCAACTCATTCCAAAGTATTTCTGCGGCACACAAAAGTGAACAATGGGAAAGGTGAGCAATGGCAGGCAGCCTTTGTCAAATCTCTGGAAAGTTATGAAAAGTTTCTCAAGGTATAAAAAAGTTCTGAAACGGTTAGAAATGGTAGCCAGCAGTGGAGAAGGACCTACCATGAGGTACAGCATGCTAAGTAACAGTTTGTGTGAATACCTTTTACATGTTACACTCTGTTTAAAAAAGCTTACATTGGTATTTGTTCAGTTTACCAAATGCTTAAATTATGTTGTATCTGTTCTGCTTTACCAAATTCCTTAATTATCTTGTTACAATAATTTTGATCTTTTATAAAAGTTACTGTAAAGTAACTTAATATGAAATCTGGAAAAACATTATTTTGTATTCACTATTGTGGCTTTCTTTACTAAAATACCTTTGTTGATTAAAATGGGGTATATACACTTAGGCATTATTCCTTTTATCTAGGAAAATTGATGTAAAAGAGCCCTGCAACGTCAAGTTTTGTCTGAAATTGTTAAAAAAAATTAAATATACAAGTAATTAAAATCCAACCTTTCAGACAAATAATTCATTCATTCTCATTGTATCACAAACTTCAACTTTAAAAGTATATCTGGGACAAGAATCTTAGATTTGAGTCAGTAGTTTTTGTTCTTGTAACCTTACTTACCTTTTTTTTCTCATCTTACTATAAAGGTTAACTTTGTAAAAATGATTAACCTTCTTGTACATGCCTTTTTTGCTTTTTGTTATTTTTTCTTCCTGTTCTGTCTTATAATGGATTTACTCCTCAGTTGCACTTGTACCCAGTTTAACTCTTTAATGGTAATTTCCTATTTTTTGTCAAAATATACCCTATATACACATAGGATAAATATTGAATTAATATTTAAGCTATCTGTAATTTGTTTTGAATATTGCCTTTCTGGAAATATAAGCATAACTTCAGTGGAGAGTACACGTATCGTGTTGCTTGCAAGGTTTCTCCAAAAACAATTACAGTTACTCAAGATTCAATAGTGGTGTTGTCTGCAAATTGTCAAGGCCTCAGAGACTTTAAAAAAAGAGTTGATGTTATACAATATTTTAAAGAAACTGGTGCCCACATTATCTGCTTGCAAGATACTCACTTGAATGAAAAGGACACACTGAAATTTTGCAACATCTGGCCTGGAAAATTTTATTTAAATGGCAAAACCACCAATTCAAGGGGTGTGGCAGTTTTATTTAGTAAGAATTTCGAATTCAAAGTAATGTCTGTAAATAATGATAATGATGGAAATTTGTTACACTTAGATATAGAAATTTTTGACAACAAGATAAAATTGGTAAATCTCTATGCACCTAACATAGATAGTCCAACTTTTTTTAGAAATATTGAAAATCTCCTGTTGCAATCTCAAACTAGTTACGACTTTACTATAATTTGTGGTGATTTCAATCTTGTCCTCGACCCTGTTAAAGATACCTATAACTATAAACAGATTAATAACCCAAATCCAAGGCACGCTGTTTTGGATATTATTGAATCATGTCAACTAACAGATATATTTAGAATATTTAATCAAACTGAAAAAAGATTTACTTGGAGATGAAAAAATCCCATAAAACAGGCCAGGTTGGACTATTTTTTAATAACACGTACAATGATAGATTTGGTAAAAAACTGTACTATTATGTCGGGCTATAGAAGTGACCACTCAATAGTCCAGTTAAAATTAATATTTACAAAATTTAATGTTGGAAAGGTAGTTTGGAAGATAAATAATAGTTTACTATCAAACAAAGATTATCTCAACTTGATAAATAAAATTATTATCGAGGAAAAGTTAAATTATGCGGTTCCGGTCTATAGTATAGATTATATAAAAAATTTTGAGAGTAATGAACATATAAAATTTGTTGTTGATGACGATGACTTTTTAGAACTCTTATATTTACGAGTAAGAGGAGAATCAATAAAATTTGCATCAATTAAAAAAAACCAAATAGACATACAGGAAACAAACCTTAAAAAGGACATTGAGTCTCTGGAATCAAATCCCCTTCCAAATCAACAGCTTTTGGATGATAAAAAACAGGAACTTGAGAAGTTAAGAGACTACAAGCTCAAAGGTCATTTAGTGAGGTCACGTTTAAAATGGCTTGATGAAGGGGAAAAACCAACAAATTTCTTTTGTAATCTTGAAAAGCAAAATTTTACTGAAAATACTATTAAGAAGCTGAGGCTAAAAAATGGATCAATAACGAGTGACCAAAAGACTATACTTGAAGAAATTAGGCATTTCTATGCACAACTTTTTGATGATAAGTCCACTAATGACACTGTTCAAGTAAGTGATTTAGATGATATTTTACATAGTGTAAAAAAAAATAAAGTGAAAAATATTTCTATTGGCCAAAAACCTGAAACATCAGAGGTCACCCAAGCTTTAAAAGTGATGAAAAATAATAAAACTCCAGGTATAGATGGTATATCAGTCGATTTCTTAAAGGTGTTTTGGACTGAACTGAAATTTTTCATCACTAGAGCTTTAAACTATTGTTTTGAAAAAGGTAAATTATCTTGTAGTTTAAGACAATCAGTAATAATATGTCTACCGAAAGGTGAAAAGGATAGACAACTATTAAAGAATTGGAGGCCAATATCACTTTTATGTGTCACATATAAGCTTGCTTCCTCAGTTATATCCAATAGAATGAAGCCATATTTGGACAAAATTATAGAAAAATCACAATCTGGATTTCTATCTGGTCGAAATATAGCTGAAAGTACCAGGCTGATATATGATATTATGCATTTTACTGAAGTTAAAAATATAGATGGCATTTTGTTACTAATAGACTTTGAAAAAGCATTTGATTCTCTATCATGGAACTTCATGTATAATGTTTTGTCATATTTTGGTTTTGATGACCAACTAATCGATTGGATCAAATTATTTAATAAAGATGTTGAAGCTAGAATTTGTCAATCAGGAATTCTCTCAGATCCAATTGTGATTAAGAGAGGATGTAGACAAGGAGACCCAATATCATGCTACCAGTTCATTTTGGCAGCTGAAATTCTAGCCTTATTGATATCAATAAATCCTAATATAGCGGGCCTAAATATTGGAGGTATACACTATAAACTTGCACAATTTGCAGATGATACTACCCTTATTCTCAATGGAACAACTAATTCCTTGCAGGCGGCACTTAATACATTGGATATTTATGGTACATTGTCAGGCTTGAAAGTAAATAGTGAAAAAACCAAAGTAATATGGATTGGCAAGTGAAAAAATTCTAAAGAAAAATTGAAAGTATCTGAAAAACTAAATTGGGGTGAAACACATTTTAGACTACTTGGCTTACAATTTTCAGTTAATTTGGAAACAATGCCTAATTTAAATTATAAAATTGCAATTGAAAAAGTCAATTCTATTGTGTCTCACTGGAAAAGGAGAAGCATTATACCAATTGGAAAAGTAACAGTAATAGAAACACTATTATTACCTCAGTTTAACCATTTATTTACTTCTATTTTAGTACCGGAAAAAATGTTAAATCAATTAAACACAATATTTTTAAAATTTATATGGGATGGTAAAGTAGAAAAAGTAAGTAGAAATACATTATGCAAAGACTATAAGGCAGGGGGATTGAAAATGGTAAGTATATACCATTTTGAAAAATCACTTAAATTGAGCTGGTTTAAAAAAATAATCAGTGAGACCACAAGTAATCCTCCACCTTGGTTCACACTATTGACCACATATATGGACAACTTAGAGAATCTGACTGTGTTGGGACCAGAATGGTTGGATTTGAAATTACGAAAAATGACCAACCCGTTTTGGAATACTGTTTTTCAATCCTGGATCCACTTTTGCCGAAAAAATACCCCTGAAAAAGTATCAGATGTGGTTTATTCTGCAATATGGTACAACAATCAAATATCAAAAGAGCTTCTATTTCTACCAAAATATCGTAAAAATGGTATACATGTTGTTGGTGATGTGTTGGACAAGGATGGTGAAATCTTTACCAAGGATCACTTACAAAAATTATTTAATATTGATTTGTTGGATTTTGACTACTACAGGGTGAAGTCTCTTATACAGAAGTTTAAAAAGAAAGTAAAATTTGAAAAGCCTATCTATTTCCATAGACCATATATTCCAGCACATGTTAGAATATTATTTAATCAGGTAAAAGGTAGCCGAGTCTTCTACCAACAATATATCAAGGATTTATATAAAACTGACCCTTTGAGTCAGGATAAATGGAATAAAAGTCTATCTGTATCTTTAAGTAAAACACATTGGTTCAATATATACCAGGCTTGTTTTCACATTGTAACTGATAATTATACTAAATGGTCCCAGTATAGAGTTCTTTACCAGATACTAGGAACAAGACACTATCTTTGTAAAGTGGGATTATCTAACCAAAGGCTTTGTAGATTATGTAACAATCATAATGAAACCATAACACACTTAATGGTGGACTGCCTCAAAACCAATGAGTTATGGTTAAACATTTGCAATTGGATTAAAAACAAGCTGGGCATTGAATTAAAATTGGGGAATGCAGAAAAAATACTGGGATATTACATATATGACAGAAACTTCACACCATTGAATTTTGTCCTGTTAAATACTAGAAGGTATATATTTTGGTGTGCAAGAAAGAATCACAATTTAAATTTTTACTTATTGCAATCTTTTTTAAGAAATTGTCTTTTTGAGGAGGAAACTTTAGCAAAATTGAACAACAGGATTGCAAAATTTAATCATCAATGGGAGAGTTGGAGGCTTTTATTTGATTAGTATTTTAACTTTTGGTAACAATTTAGTCCTATTTTATAGTTATTTCTTGTCAGGTATTTGGTTTATCATTATGTAATTGTTAAATACAGGTCTGACATGTACAGTAGAATTGAAATGTCAAGTACTTTGATATTGTTTATAAAATGTATATAGCATGGACATCATTTGGGCATTGTCCACTTGTCAAGTATACAAGAACTTTGCAATGGAACTGGTAAATGTTTTCAATTGATTGGAACTTGAATAAATCTGTAGTTATATATTATTCCTTTGAAATGCATATAATTAGTGTTTTGGTTTAAAAAGAAAATATATAATTCTTTGTACAAGTCTGATATCAACACTATCACTGAAAGTTGTAAATTAAGTAAACTGCTTTGTTTCTTTGAAAGGTCATAAATGCTTCTATTGATTACAAAGTGTAAAATGAGGATACTATCTGCCGGGTAATCTTCATTTTATTTGGAAAAGGCAGATACCAAAAAAAAAAATAAAAGTATATAAAAAAAACCTTTTACAAAGTCTACCAAGGGGAGGATAGGGATAGCTAGGGTAGGCAAGGTTTAGAACAAAGGTGAGATGCGGAGAGGTAAGTTAATGAACAGTTCACAATGTAACACAACGAGATGCAAAGCTGCGTTTCAGCAACAGTAAGCTACATATTGCTGTGTTTGGAACAGTTATGTAACATTAAGGTGGGGATTGCAATGGTATGTAAAGGTCACATATGACGGGATGACAAGGGAAAGCTAGATTTTGTGTTTTTTGGGGGGTCTGACGGGAGAAACTGTAGAAATCATCATTTTGCAAGTTGTTTCCCGTCGAACATGAAGTTAGCCAACGGTAAATCCGATGTGTACACAGCATTAGGCTTCAAAATACGAAAACTACTTGGAAGAAATCATGGCCTGTGAATCTTTTGTAGAACATGTTGTGGCTTATCTATACTTCTTACAACAGAAGTTCTTTCTAAGATTTTCCCAAATCTCAATGTTGTTGGCCATTTAGCTGTACCTGCCGGCTGGGGTTCTTGCCAGCTGAGGCTGGCTATTTTTATCCGTAGCCAATAAAGGCTTGAGTTATAGTCCCCTGTACTTTTTATGATCTCCCGCCGGCCGGGCGGGAGATTATAAAACGCATTCCGTGCGTGTGTGCGTGTGTTCGTGTGTTATTGAGTGTCATGCTTTTATAAAGGGTCGTACATCACACTGGTTGTTTCTCCTTGGCCTTTTCAATGTTTTTTATTACCTTATTGCTTATGTCCTTTCATTTGATGCTGTTATTTCACACCTAGGACCATAGCTAAGTGAGTAATAGCAATGGTGGCTACTTTGAGTAAAGTGCTCATAACTCCAAAACGACTGCATTTAGAGTGTTTCTGTAAAATACGTTGTTCAGCTACTTTCTCCATGCCTACAAGATGGTACCATTTTAAGGGTTCTATCTTCATAGCTAAGTGAGTAATAGCTATTTTCTGTTATTAACAATGAGAAAAATGAGTAAATTGATTTTGTCTTTGTAACTGTTACTTACAATATTGGCCTGAAATATGTTGTTCAACAACTCCTTCATGTACTATATCATGGTGAGGTGTCCAAGGTGTAGCACCATAGCTAACTGAGTAATAGATATACTAAGTTTAATATTTGACCATTGAGCAAGTCACTTATAACTAAAAAACTATTGAATATAGAGGATTTTTGTCAAATATGTTGTTCACCTATCTTTTGGATATACTGTATTGTGAATTTTCACAGCTGTAACTCCATAGCTAACTGAGTAATAGCTACTTTGATGATAACAATAATGAGTAAATGGCTTATATCTTCAAAAGTATTGCAGCTACACAATTTTGTTCCAATATGTTGTTCAGCTACTATCTCCACAGCTACAACATGGTCACTAGTTTGGAAGTGCATCTCCATAGCTAAGTGAGTAATAGCTACTTTGTCAATTTTTAATGATAACCATAATGAGTAAATGCCTTATATCTTCAAAAGTATTGCAGCTACACAATTTCTCTGAAATAAGTTGTTCATCTACTTTTTTGTGAACTGTAACATATTTAAGTTTCACAACTGTTGCTCAATGTACAAGTGAGTAATGGCTACTTTATTGCTACTTTTGGTGAAAATGTGAAAAATGACAAATATATCGCAAACCGTAATAGCTACTTTGTCAATTTTTAATGATAACCATAATGAGTAAATGCCATATATCTTCAAAAGTATTGCAGCTACACAATTTCTGTCAAATAAGTTGTTCATCTACTTTTTAAGTCATTCATCTACTTTTGGGAGAGCTTTCACATGGTGAAGTTTCAGACTCGTAGGTAATTACTCACCTACTGAAAATGAGTAAATGCGAATTATCTCTAAAAATATTGGAGATAGCCAATTTTTCTCAAATAACTCATTCACCTACTTTTGGGAGAGCTTTCACTTGGTGAAGTTTCAAACCCATAGCTAATTACTCACCTACTCAAAATGAGTAAATGTGAATTATCTCTAAAAGTATTGCAGATAGCCAATTTTTCTCAAATAACTCATTCACCTACTTTTGGGAGAGCTTTTACTTGGTGAAGTTTCAGACCCATAGCTAATTACTCACCTACTCAAAATGAGTAAATGCGAAGTATCGCTAAAACTATTGCAGATAGCGAATTTTTCTCAAATAACTCATTCACCTACTTTTGGGAGAGCTTTCACTTGATGAAGTTTCAGACCCATAGCTAATTACTCACCCACTCAAAATGAGTGAATGCGAATTATCTGTAAAAGTATTGCAGATAGCCAATTTTTCTCAAATAACTCCTTCATCTATTTTTGGGAGAGCTTTCACATGGTGAAGTTTCAGACACATAGATAATTACTCACCTACTCAAAATGAGTAAATGCGAATTATCGCTAAAAGTATTGCAGATAGCCAATTTTTCTCAAATAACTCGTTCACCTACTTTTGGAAGAGCTTTCACATGGTGAAGTTTCAGACCCATAGCTAATTACTCACCTACTGAAAATGAGTAAATGCGAATTATCTCTAAAAGTATTGCAGATGGCCAATTTTTCCCAAATAACTCATTCACCTACTTTTGGGAGAACTTTCACTTGGTGAAGTTTCACACCCATAGCTAAGTACTCACCTACTCAAAATGAGTAAATGCGAATTATCGCTAAAAGTATTGCAGATAGCCAATTTTTCTCCAATAACTCATTCACCTACTTTTGGGAGAGCTTTCACTTGGTGAAGTTTCAGACCCATAGCTAATTACTCACCTACTCAAAATGAGTAAATGCGAATTATCTCTAAAAGTATTGCAGATAGCCAATTTTTCTCAAATAACTCATTCACCTACTTTTGGCAGAGCTTTCACTTGGTGAAGTTTCAGACCCATAGCTAATTACTCACCTACTCAAAATGAGTAAATGCGAATTATCTCTAAAAGTATTGCAGATAGCCAATTTTTCTCAAATAACTCATTCACCTACTTTTGGCAGAGCTTTCACTTGGTGAAGTTTCAGACCCATAGCTAATTACTCACCTACTCAAAATGAGTAAATGCGAATTATCGCTAAAAGTATTGCAGATAGCCAATTTTTCTCAAATAACTCGTTCACCTACTTTTGGAAGAGCTTTCACATGGTGAAGTTTCAGACCCATAGCTAATTACTCACCTACTGAAAATGAATAAATGCGAATTATCTCTAAAAGTATTGCAGATAGCCAATTTTTCCCAAATAACTCATTCACCTACTTTTGGGAGAACTTTCACTTGGTTAAGTTTCACACCCATAGCTAATTACTCACCTACTCAAAATGAGTAAATGCAAATTATCGCTAAAAGTATTGCAGATAGCCAATTTTTCTCAAATACCTCGTTCACCTACTTTTGGAAGAGCTTTCACATGGTGAAGTTTCAGACCCATAGCTAATTACTCACCTACTGAAAATGAGTAAATGCGAATTATCTCTAAAAGTATTGCAGACGGCCAATTTTTCCCAAATAACTCATTCACCTACTTTTGGGAGAACTTTCACTTGGTGAAGTTTCACACCCATAGCTAAGTACTCACCTACTCAAAATGAGTAAATGCGAATTATCGCTAAAAGTATTGCAGATAGCCAATTTTTCTCAAATAACTCATTCACCTACTTTTGGGAGAGCTTTCACTTGGTGAAGTTTCAGACCCATAGCTAATTACTCACCCACTCAAAATGAGTAAATGCGAATTATCTCTAAAAGTATTGCAGATAGCCAATTTTTCTCAAATAACTCATTCACCTACTTTTGGGAGAGCTTTCACTTGGTGAAGTTTCAGACCCATAGCTAATTACTCACCTACTCAAAATGAGTAAATGCGAATTATCGCTAAAAGTATTGCAGATAGCCAATTTTTCTCAAATAACTCGTTCACCTACTTTTGGAAGAGCTTTCACATGGTGAAGTTTCAGACCCATAGCTAATTACTCACCTACTGAAAATGAGTAAATGCGAATTATCTCTAAAAGTATTGCAGATGGCCAATTTTTCCCAAATAACTCATTCACCTACTTTTGGGAGAACTTTCACTTGGTGAAGTTTCAGACCCATAGCTAATTACTCACCTACTGAAAATGAGTAAATGCGAATTATCGCTAAAAGTATTGCAGATAGCCAATTTTTCTCAAATAACTCATTCACCTACTTTTGGAAGAGCTTTCACATGGTGAAGTTTCAGACCCATAGCTAATTACTCACCTACTCAAAATGAGTAAATGCGAATTATCTCTAAAAGTATTGCAGATAGTCAATTTTTCTCAAATAACTCATTCACCTACTTTTGGGAGAGCTTTCACTTTAACAGCAAAACTATTCAATTTAAAGGAGTTTTGTCAAATATGTTGTTCACCTACTTTTTGATGTAGTGCGGCAGGAGATCATACCACGGTAGTGGTCTTGTTGCATAAAAAATGTACTTTTATTGCATAAAACGTGCTACAGATGCTTACATGACCTACCGTTCGGTCAAGGACACCGACAATGTGTCTCGTCATTTGTTATTTTACACACGTAAACCCCAGCGGGCACCTGCTGGAGGTTATAGATACTCTGTAAGTTGCCATTCTTATTTTGACGGCGTCAAGTGCACACACGTTCTTTTGGCGCTTCAAAGTTTATCATGACTGAAAAACAAAGAAAATGTTCGGTGTGTTTAACTGATATGCTGCCTTGGGATAACCACCAAGCGTGTATAAAATGCAGAGGTGAGAAGAAAGGGAAAGACAAATGCATTTCTGGTAAGGAAGCAGATTGTTCCATTTGTGCTGGGAGTTTGAAGGTACCTCATAAGAAGAAATCTAAATCTAAGTCTTCTGAAAAGTTTCATGATTCATTATTAGATGAACAAACACCTTCCAAATCATCACAATCCAATCCTTCCACTCTTGATACCTCTCTTCAGGATCTCATTAAGAACATGAGTTCTCATTTCGCATCTCTGACTTCCCAGTTTGAGGAATTCAAACGAAAAGACAAACCTTCCTCATCTCAAAAAGATTCAGTTTGTTCACAGGAGCAGGGTATGTGTGCCCCTGCCTCCCAATCAAGACCTCAAGCCTCAGAAGGGCAACTTTCAGATGAGGATTCCTTGCCTTCTAGGAAGTGTCGCAGATCTAGATCTCCTCAGGGTGAGGGAGATTCACATCAGCAGGAGTTGGACCCCTCATATGTAGAAATGTTAAATGCTATCAGGGGTCTCCTTGACCTTGAAGTCCCACAAGCAGAGTTCCTTGTGGCTCCTTCTGCCTTTTCTAAGAAGCCTCCTAAGCAGGTTGTAGGAAAACAGAATTTGGCTTTACCCCCTGTGGAGGACATTCAAACCATGTGGGAGTACAGATTCAGGAAAGCTTCTGGTACAACATTGAAGGACAGGACCAGCTCAGAATCCTTGTCCCAAGGTCACTTTCTTGCCTTTGAGAGGCCAGACATGATTTATTATATAACTTCCCCTTAAGACACATCATTGAAATCTCCATAGTTGCCTGATTTTTACTTCAATATTTCTAGGGTTAAAACTTTATCAGCCTTTATCTCTGTTCCTTCAAAACAGCATATTATTCAGGAAACTGTCTGTAGAGAAAATGTGCAGATTCTTGGACATGTGGTATGGTTCAAAATGGCCATTGAAGAGCTGAATAACAGGATTCAGGAGTTGGCCACTGAAATTAGGAGCTCAGGTGACCTGGATACTGTGAAGGAGTCTGCAGATCTGATTGTGAAGTATTCTCAGCTCCAAGCTTCAGTCACCTCTTCTCTGGAAATTGCCTTGGAGACGGTGTTGAAGCAAAACATGACTTTGGCTTGTAACATGCTGCTAGCTAGGAGGGACAGCTTGTTGAAAGATCATAGCTCCAATCTTTTCGTGACAAAATAGGAAATGACTTTCCAGGGACAAGATTGCATGATTTTTGGCAGGTATGGTCAAAAATTCACGCTCATCCCAGGGTAGTAGGTTTACTACAACATGGTTATCGTATAGATTTCAAAATTCTACCCAAATTGTCAAAAATTCCGCTCATTTTGAGCAAATATCACAACAAAAACAAAGATGGCACCCTCCACGAGGCAATTCAGGCCATGCTTATAAAGAAGGCAATAACTCATGTCAGGAAACCCACAACTCTGGGATATTACAGCAGACTATTTCTGGTACCCAAACCCATGAAATGGTGGAGACCAGTGATAGATTTAAGTATGTTAAACAACCATTTACATGTACCGACATTCAAAATGGAAACAGCCGAATCTATCTGGAAGTCGATTTGAAAGGGGGAGTGGGTCACCTCAATAGACCTCACAGACGCTTATTTTCATGTCCCAATTCATCCAAAATCTCAAAAATATCTGAGATTTCAAACAAAAAAAGGGGTTTTCCAATTTCGGGCACTCCCTTTTGGTGTCACAACAGCTCCCTTAGAGTTTACTCGCATTGTGAAAGGGGTAAAACTCATAGCTCAAGCCAGGAACCTCAGAATCCATCAATATCTGGACGACTGGCTTCTTCGGTCACCAACAAAGGAACAATGTCTCAAAGATTGAGAAAATTTAGTAAAATTGGTGCAAGAACTAGGCTGGCTTATCAATTTTCAAAAGTCGGAATTGGTACCCACACAAAAACTGGATTTTCTGGGCTATCACTTCGATCTTCATAGGCGTCTAGTCTTTCCAACCCAAAAGAAACTCAATTGGTTAAAAAAGGGACATTAGGTTCCTTAGAAAAAACAGTACCACTGGGAAGGTTACTCATGAGACCTTTCCAGTGGTACCTAAAGTCACACTGGAAATTTCACTGGACAAAAGGATTCCAGTAACAGGGAATTTTCTGAATCATCTCAAATGGTGGGAGGATCTACAGAATCTTATGGCAGGTGCTCCTATCCATCCTCATGTTCACAACACACTGGTATTCACAGATGCCTCCTAAAAAGGCTGGGGAGCTCACTTAAATGAGATAGTTCTCAGTGGCCTCTGGTCAAACAAGGAAGCTCAGCTTCACATCAATGTATTGGAGCTAAAAGCTGTTCTTCTGGCCCTAAAGGGTTTTCAGGAGCACTTGCAAGGTCAAAGGGTGCTCATCTGTTCAGACAACAGTACAGTAGTATCTTATCTGAACAAAGAAAGAGGCACACATCCCATAGAATTCTGGCATTCACAAATTACAGAAGGATCCAGATAAGAGCAAGACATGTACCTGGATCCCTAAATGTGATAGCAGGCTCCCTATCACGAAGGGACAAAGTCATACAAACAGAGTGGTCCCTTCACCAACAGATATTCAACCAAATTTGCAGAGTTTAGCACACACCAATGGTAGTCCTGTTTGCAACTCATCTAAATCACAAACTTCCAATTTATGTATCTCCTGTCCCAGACAAAAAGGCTTGGAAAATAGATGCATTGAATATCTGTTGGGAAGGCTATGTCTTCTGTCCAGTAGCCATCCTGCCACAAGTAATTCAAAAAATAATAACATACCCATGCAGGATGATTGTACTGGCCCCAGGGTGGCCAGGGATGCCGTGGTTTTGGGATCTGGTGGATCTCTTGACCAGGGTACCCCTACAGCTCCCTCACTGGAAGACACTACTAAAACAACCACATTCCAACAGGGTCCACAATAACGTGGAGTACCTGAATCTACATGTGTGGCTTCTGGATTCCAGGAATCCAATTCTGGAGGATTCTCACCTGAGGTGGCAGAAAGAATTAAGGCACCTCAAAGGGAATCCTCAAGAAAAGTCTATCAATCAAGGTGGACCATTTATGGGCAATGGTGCTCACAGAATAACCTCAGCACCTGTTCCCCAGGTAGCAGAGTTTCTAAACTACCTGTTCACAGTCAAAAATCTCAAACCAGCCACAATTACTGGCTACAGAACAGCAATTGCTGATGCTTTGGGTTCACAGGGTGAACTCATCTAAAAAAGTCTAGAACTGAATAGACTTATTGCCAGCTTCACCAGGGATAGACCTAAACCAAATAGGTCCATACCTACATGGGACCTCTCCTTGGTCCTCCTAGGTTTGACAAAACCTCTTTTTGAGCCTTTATCTGAGGCTCCTTTGAAGTGGCTAACTTACAAGACAGTTTTCCTGTTGGCTTTAGCCTCAGGGAAAAGAAGGAGTGAGATACATGCTTGGACTCACTCTTCTGTCTCTTCAAGGAGAAATTGGTCAGAGGTCACTGTTTCTCCTTCTCCAGCATTCCTGGCCAAAAACCAATTGGCTTCGGATGGCCCTGATTCCATTAAACCAGTAGTGATACCAGCTCTTACTACCATGTTGGACAGTTCACTGGTGGAGGACAAATCAATTTGTCCAGTTAGGGCCCTCAAAGTCTACTTAGACAAGACCAAATCCATGAGAAAGGGCAAGGCCCTTCTCTTTGTATCACTTAGGGAGGGTTATTCTAAGGATATCACTAGAATAACCATTTCCCAGTGGATCAAACAGACCATTCATACTTGCTACCAGTCTTCAGATATGACTGATCAACAGGTCACTCAGGTTAGAGCTCATGATGTTAGCGCTATGGCAGCATCACTTGTGTTCAAAGGAGGTATCTCCTTAGAGCAGGTCTTGAGCTCCTGTTACTGGCCACAATACCACAAAATTTTATTTGAAGGACATTTGCTGGGAGAATGATAATATCTTTAAGTTAGGTCCCATTGTATCGGCACAACATGTAGTGAACAATTGAGACTTAATAATAGGTTCAACTTTTATTTTTAGGATGTGTGGAGTTGGACTGGACTGGATTAAGACTATGTTTTTGGATATAACTGCAAAGTTCATACGGATGGCTTGAGGGACAGCTGCACTCTGACTGTTGGAGTTGTATTCAACTGGGCGCAACTGACCTTTGACCCCTGCACAACTGTACAGACAGGGTGATGGGATTGATATATATATCATGTTTATGTATGGTACAGCATGCTGCTTTCATTAGTGGGTGAGGGGCCACGGTGGCAGAGTGGTAACACTCCCATCTCTGCAGCCGGGGTTCGATCCCCGTCATGGCCGTAAGTGGGAAAGCTGGTAGTTGCTTGCCGTTGGTCGGCAGTTTACAGTACAGAACCCTAGCGAACTATATGTACTGGTTTCCTCTGCCCTTCCAACTACCCGTCGTGATATGACCTGTACAGTGTTGAAAGCGACGTAAAACCCCAAATAAACAAATAAATCATTAGTGGGTGAGTACTTTTCAGTTACTTTACTACAACTACTTCATGACTTTATCAGTACTTGTAGATTAACATAATTTTAGTTATATGTAATATATTACAGTTGTTTGTAGTATAACATATTGTTTCAATGCATTTTGTATCTGTATAAGCTCAAGAACTCTCCTATAGCACTTGACAGTCCTCAGAAGTCTACCCACCATGGACCTCAGGGCTGCATTCAAGCATCTGTTGGGATTATGTAAGTACGTTTTTATGCAATAAAATTGGTTAATTTTATTGTAATTGGAATTTTTATATTCCTACATATTCCTGCAATATTATGGACACATGCAATGAAACGACCATCCTCAATAAACAAGTTGTCATATGTGCATGCATTAAATGGAAAATGACCATTTCACATATTGTTATGAAAATTCAGCTAGCCACATGAGAACCATTGGTTTGATCTACCAAATAAGAAGAAATATACGTAAATGCCATGATTCTATAAAAATTAATTGGTGTTGGAGAAACATAGATTCAAAAACTGGATCTAGCAAAGAATAATTTGCAAAGTCAAAATATAATTCAATGCTATTTCACCCGTTGGATTCAACCTGATTTCACTGGTTGGATCCAACAAAAAATGGTTTGCACTATCTACATGTAATTTAACTGAATTTCACACATTGATTTCAACATGATTTCACCCATTTGATCCTCCAATTGTAAACAGTTTGCAAAATCCACATATATTTCAATCAGATTTCACCCTTGTATTAAACCTGATTTCACCCATTGATTTCAACATCATTTTAACTATTGGATCCAACTAAAAACGGTTTGCAAAATCTACAGGTATAGACGGGAACCAGCCTCCTTTACCTACATTGCAGAGTAGGGTTGACGGAAACCAGACTACTACAGGTATTTCAACCAGATTTCAACCGTTGGTTTTTAACCTGATTTCACACATTAGGCGTATTTCACAAACAAGAATCTGCATAATCTGTGCAATCCAGATTCAGATTTGGATTTGTTGGATTAGCTAGATTCGTGAAATGCAATTTTCTATAGATCTGAATCCCAAATAAAAATATAAGATGAACCAACATAAATATAACATATTAACATATAACAATATATAGTAAAATAATATTATCATATTACAATATTACAAAAATTTCCCAAATGTTAAAATTTCCTGCCACATGTTGCCACCATTATTTTACAAAGATTTATGGGTAATCCAATGAAACTGAATCCGTTGATCTACCTCGAGAGATAGATCAATGGATTCATAATCCAGATTCAGATTCAAGTCACATCACAAGCGAATCTGTTGATCTGAATAATCTAGATTCGACAGATTATGGTTGTGAAATACGCCAATTGGTTTCAACATGATTTCACTGGTTGGATCCAACTAAAAACGGTTTACAAAATCTACATGTATTTCAACCAGATTTCACTGTTGGATTCAACCTGATTTCAAAGATGTGTGCCTGCTTGTATGAAGAACATGTTGTCATCCTTACTGAAAAATATTGCCTTTCATTCACACTATCAATCATCATTGCAGATTTAAACTGAAACACCAGTTCAAAAGTCTTTTTCTTCTTATACATTTACATAACTCACACTTCTGTCTGTTCTAAAAGATGCCTTATTTATTTATTTGGGGTTTGAGATTGCTTTATAAACTGTATAGGTCATATCACGAAGGGTAGTTTATGTGCTGAAGAAACCAGTACATGCAATTAGTCAAGGTTCTGTACTGTAAACTACCATCTATCAGTTTAAACTACCATTTTTCCCACATAGGGTTCAGGGTATGAACTGCATAGGTTGCATGTTTACAGAATCTGTTTTCTCTGTTTGATGAAAACTATAAAAATAGCTTCTTCATGTGATTTTTGCTTGATATTAGATAATCTCATTTTGGAATTTAGTATATTAGAAAATTTCATAAATCCTTGAATTAATTTATTGTTATTACTATTATTATCTGAAGGTCGTGTTGTTCACCTATATAGTGCATATGAACAGTAATAATATTATACATCTAAATATGTATTTTGTTAGTCTCTATTGTCATAATATAATCATCCACAGCTGACTTATCACAATGGTACACTGTACTATACTCCAAACTTGTATCACAATATATACACTCATTTGTATCTGGTAAGCCCCCTTTTTGCGAGGGTTTTTTTATTGAGATTCCTTTCTGAGCTGGCTTGAGTGTGGTTGGTAGGGTGCCCATGAGTTGCCCAGGGAACGAAGGCTGTAATTCTTGAGTTTTTAAGGTATTTCTGTGGTGAAACACCTCACAGTTCTTTCTGCTGTAAGACTCCAGGAGTGTGTTTCATGGCTCAGATTCACAATGTAGATTGCTAAAATTGTTCTTGTATTAAAAGATGGGGGCATGAATTCTTTGCTTCCCAGGTTGTCCCAAAGTCTGGGTCCCTACTACCCAGGTTCTTTAGAAATGCTTCATGTGCGCTCATAGTACACTGATTTCCACCTAGTGTTAATCTCAAAGGTCTGCTACTCTTACTCCTCCTTTGTGGAGACATATCACTAAATCCTGGTCCCCTGTCTCCTGGATTTGTTAATTGTAAATCAATTTGGAATAAGGGGACCCTTATCTGTGACACCATTACTTCAAATGGTCTGCATTTGCATTGGTTGAGACTCACATATGCCCACAGAATACTGATAGTCTCCTTCACGCAGTTACTGCTGCACATTATAAGCTGTGTCATAAGTCAAAGTTGCATGGTTTTTTCTCAGTTGCATGGGTTTTCTCATTAGAAATGGATTCGAATACAAACCTGTTGAATCCCCTCCTTATAGGACCTTTGGGGCCATTGTCATCTCCATCATTTCTCATGTTGGGTCCTTTTTGCTTGCATGTGTATATTGTCTATCTGGTACCTGTTCATTGGCTTCTCTGGATAAAATGCTTATCCTTTTTGAGTTCCTATCCATGGTCAACAACACATTTTTAATATTTGGTGATTTCAATATTCATGTGCATGTATCCTCAAAGAACAAGGTCAATTAGCAAATCTTATTGGATCTTGCAATATCACTCAGTATGTCCAGGCATCTACACACCTTCATGGACATATTATTGATATCATCCTCACTCCCAGTGGTCTCGTCTGAGTTTCACATGTCAAGGTTGGTGAGTTCATCTCTGACCAGAGTGTGATGAAGTGCAAACTTGATTTTTCTAGTCTGCCTGCTACTAAGTCAAATACTGTGCCCTTCAGCAGTACCACAAAATTAGTATGTCTAGTTTCAGGCAAGATCTTAGAATTTCTTCATTTGAAAATCTTCTGGAACCACAGTTAGTGTTTTATATGAGCAGTATGTGAATGACCTAAGTGATGTATCGAATAAATAGGCACCTCTTCTCAATTGTACCTTATAGCCCGCAGGATGTAAACCACTCGGAATAAGTCTAGACTACACAAGCAGATTACATGGTGTAATACACTTGTGAGTAAGGAGAAAGCTTTGTACTACAGAAATCTCATCTATGAAAATGGGCAGCACTCAACAAAGTTATAGCAGGTACGTATTATGCAAGACATTTTATAGGATCCCTGAAATAGTTCTTCCTTTTCAGGAATATGAATATTCACTGGCTGATCACTTTCGCTGTCTCTTTTTTCTAATAAGATTGCTAAGATTCATGAAACATTCTTAAATGCTGATTCTTTTGAGACTCCTGCTCCACCCGAGCCTCCTGGTCTTTGAACTTTTAAGCATGTCTCTGATGTTGAAATTCTCAAAATCTTGCTTGTTTGACCCCAGGCCCATATATCTTGTAAAATAATTTTTAGACATTCTTCTTCCACCAACAACAAAATTTGTAAATTTCTCCTTGTCTGAGGGCTTTGTTACAGATGGTTTCAAGAAGGTGATTTTCACCTCACTACTCATAAAGGCTTCTTTGCCAAGTGATGATATAAAGACTTATCATCCTCTATCTGGCTTGTACTTTTTTCTAAATTAGTTGAACGAGGTGTTGCCTCAGTTAAATGATTGATCACATCAATTTAAATAGACTAGATGATGAAAATCAATCGGCTATAATACACAACTAAAACAACACTAATGTCTGTGAAAAACGAGATCCACCTTTCTCTATCAAAAGGGGAAGTTTCTGCACTGGCTTGTTTTGATCAGTCAGCAGCGTTTGAAACCTTTAACCATTCTACACTTCTGAGTTGTTTACAGACATGTTTTTTCGTGTTAGTAGTACTCTATTAAGATTGTTTAGAACCTACCTTATTGACTTTTTCCAATATATCAAGATTAGGTCAACCCCATCAGGAGAATTTTGTATGGTATCCCTCAAGGTTTAGTCCTGGATCCCATATTATTTTCCTCATGTACCACTCCATCAAGGTCATCAAGGTAGACACCCATTTATAAAGTTGATGCTGATGAGACTCAACTCTTCATATGCCTCATTTATAAAAATGTGACTCAGTCATTTGAAAGACTAAACATATGTTTAGGTGGTGTAGAAATGGTTATCGGCAAATAAGTTGAATTCTCAATCTTGATAAAACCAATGTTGACATTTTTGGTTAAAATGTGCATCATAAAACACTGAAGTCCTTTTTGCTGGTCAAAATTCTTGGTAATCCGTTGTATCCTGCCAAAGCTGCAAAAGATCCAGGTGTATGGTTTGACTCTGACTTCTCTTTTTCTAGGCATGTTTAGAGTGTCTGTAAGGCCTGCATTGTACAACTGAGGAATCCTAGGAGACTCAGACAGCATCTTACACAGGTAGCAGCTGTGAAAGATACAAATGCTCTTGTAAGCATTTGTCTTGACTGTAATTCTTTGTTCATGACTCTTTCAGGATTTAATGTTAAGAAGCAGAAAAGTGTCCAAAACAGCTTAGCTAGGAATGTCACCAACACAACCAGATATTAACATATAACTCAGGTATTAAGAGCTTGCACTTTTTGCCTTTTCAAGACCGGTCAATGTTCATAACAGCTGCAAATGTCTATAAGTTCATCCAGAGTGGGTTTCCTAAATATTTCATAGCTTTTTGAAACCTAGAAGAAGTTTTTATAATGTTAGGAGTTGCCAGATAATGTGGGACGTTCTTGAGGTGCTACAGTTTATTCCATCTGTTCATATGACAAGAAAGCAATTTGGTCTTAGTTTTGCCTATGGTGCTGCCAAGGTATGGAATGAGTTGCAACCTGATACCTGTTGTATACTATGACCCTGTTCACACTACAATACGGGTTGACAAGGATTGAGGGTTGAAGCACATTTAAGGAGATTAATCTCAATCTGAGTTGAGTGTCCACACTACAGAGTTTAATCTGGATTGAAAAAAGGTCTCAAAACTGAGTACAGTAAAAGCTCTAAATTGTTTAAATTGCATTTTTCAATATGGATAAAAATGATAAAATTAGGAAAAAATATATGAAATCCCTACATTCTGTTGTATATCATACAGTAAAATAGCTTAATAACATTTTATTAATAAAACAGAAATTTTATATTAGTAAGTCTGTATCAGTTTTTAACCAAGAGACCAATTACAATGTTTATAATATTCTGCTCATAAATATTCTTACTATACCCAGCAGGCACACGCCTTGAAATGTCGTTGATTTAGAGTTTCAAAGCTGGATTTCTGACTGGAAAAAGTAGTGATACTTCATAAAAAATCACCACTAAATCAAGTTAGGTTTTTCGACATGAAATCTTAGTCATGTTATTGAACAGAAAACAGGTTGAATATTGGGAAATGAATGACTGGTTGACTGAAAATTCATTTTCTAGAGGGTGATATAGTGATTAAGTCTAACTTTTTGAAAGAACTATTATTGCAATTGTTTTTGAATTTGTAGGTATTTGTAAAGCAAAGACTAATTTTTAAAGATTATAAAGATGATAAAGATTATGTGTGCATGTACTTATACATTTTTATCCATTCTCCTTATTAATTAACTGATGGACCCAAATATAATTTTTATAATTTATAATTATATTTTGATTAATACAATTCCCGATAATTAAAAAAAAACATTTTGAAGTCAACCTTATTTTAAATAAAAAAAAGATAAATTCAATTGGACTTAGTAATTGGAATTTGTTTCTCAAAATTCTCCCATACACAAAGAACTAGTTTTCAGTTTGCAAGTTTACACTGAAAACTTCTCTATACAGAGAACCTAAGCTAGAACATTTTATCACACAACAGTGAGGTTGAGGGGTTCCTGGTTTTTCTTATCTGTACCTTGCTACACAGAACACTGGACCTGTGACTAAAGTAATTAGATAACACAGCAGGGGTGGAGGTGGGGGTTTACCCTTGCTCAATAGCATGCATGGTGTTTACTTCTTTAAGTCTGTTTTTTGTGGTCAGCACTGACAACTAATTAAGGTGGGGAGTAATGGGTGGAGTTCTAATAATGTGGCTATTCTTGTGTTTTTTTCTCAGTTTATATGCCAAAGTTGTATGAGACACAAGCATCTGAACTGAGCATTGTGGCTTTGCTATATGATTATAGCTTCTTTATAATTACAATATAATTATTGCCAACTTAATAAAACATTTAGCAGAAACTGATTACATAAAATGCTGAAGATATAAATAATGTCACAATTGTTTGTTTTTTACAAAGAAAAAAAAATATTTTAAAATTTTACACAAAGAATTTCAATTGAAGACATTGAATAATACTGGTCCTATTAAAAACATAAAAATGGATATATAGTTGGACAGTATGGATTTACATATCTTGAGCAATTATAATTATATTTGATGCAAAATTATGTATCATTACAATGTCATCAGAAATAGAATATTGAATATACAATGATTCATGAATACATACCATTTTGGAAAGAATTAATTACTTTGAGTTGTATCCAAAGTGTAAAATATGCATATGGATAGTTATTGTATAATATTACTAAGAAGCTATAATTATGACACACAAGCTATAATGATTCAAATAAAGAAGACAATGTAAATAACCTGATTTTACCCATTCATCTCAACCCTATTTCATACACTGGATCCAACCAAAACCTGTTTGCAATATCTACATGTATTTCAACCAGATTTCACACATAAATACAATCAGATTTCAACAGTTGGTTTCAACATGATTTCACTGGTTGGATCCAACCAAAAACGATTTGGAAAATCTACACGTATTTCAACCTGATTTCACCCATTGAATTCAACCAGATTTCAACAGTTGGTTTCAACATGATTTCACCGGTTGGATCCAACTAAAAATGGTTTGCAAAATCTACACGTATTTCAACCAGATTTCACAGTTGGATTCAACCTGATTTCAAAGTTGCGTGCCTGCTGGGTAATATCAATTATTCATGTATTTTATTTTAAATTGCAATCATCTAGAAATCACACAACAATCACTTTTGGTGGCCTTTGTGTCAATTATGTACTCCAGAGCTTACAAAGGATTAAGATATATTGAGTTGAGCAATTGTTTCAAGGCAATAATTGAATTGGTTAAAGTAACCATACACTCAACTCTTGTCCACCTCGGATTGAGAGTGTTCACACTACAAAAGGGTTTGAACCAATCTGCTTCAATCTGCTTCAATCCACCTTGCGAGTAGGGTTGAGATTTACCCTTGTCAACCCGGATTGTAAATGTTCAGACTAGTTTCCAATCTGGTTCAATCTATGGCAACCCGGGTTGAACCACTAGTCTGAATGCCCAGTATGATGCCTAAAAAGATACAATGCCTGTTAGTAGTATATCTAAAATCAAGCTGATAAGACCTATCCTAAGATATTGCTTGTGTTTATGCTGGTTAAATGTCACTGAAAGTTAAATTTAAATTAAGAGAAAGAATCCTAAGCCTATTGAACTTTTAATAGTTTTCTCTTGAAAAGTCTGTTTTAACGTATTAGAACCTAATATCTGAAACCAAATATTACACCGGCTTCAGTAGCACTCACAATATTCGGTCAGTGTGCACAGCACGGTTCGTAGTAGTTTATGTAGATACACTCATCATCGCTCAAATGTTGTTCATGCCGTTGTTCATGTGTTTTGGTGTGTTTTTACAGAACACTACTGGTACTGCATTTAATTAAAAATAGCAGATATGGCGACAGCTTCCATTAAAAAGACAGAACGTGTTGTTAAAGATATCACAAAGCAAACAATGATAGAATCTGGTGCTCTTGGTGAACAGTCCGAAAAAGATGACAAGGAAATTGAGTTGGAAAGTGCAGTATTTGGACATGATGGGGGAATATTTTCTGAGGAGGGAGACAGTGAACAATTAACAAAAAATCACAAGGTGTGTGACTCAGTCCTTTACTGTTGTTTGATGTAACCATATTGAGTTACGATTAATTGATGGCTGGGTACGAAGATGTAGCTAAAGCTCGCGACCACGGTAGCTCGCTAACATTGTCTCACCACCACAACATGCTATTAATTAATATGGTGAGGTTATGTCCCGGGACGTCCGACATGTAACATATTGGCTATATGTCGGGAAGTGCTAAATCGTGGGAACCGGGAAGTGCTTCATCTAGGGAAGAGCTTTATATCAAAGACTTTAAACTTGAAGAACTCACAGCCATTGTACCAAATCAATAATATTCATGAGAAGATATGAGGGCATAGATTTTCCCTGTGTTTTGTAGCGATATTTTATGAAACGAAAGCCTGAATAAAGATCAAATAGTGGTGGTCCACCAGTTCACGCCCGGGTACCAATTCATGCCCACCCCTAAATTTATCTAAAACAACCACAGTTAAACAATAAATTACAAATGTATATGATCAATTTGATGATTATCTATAATGTGGTAAACATCTTCTCTATGAAAAATTATCAATCTTCAAGAAAATTGAGGGTGGGTGTGAATTGGTACCCGGGCGTGAACTGGTCCACCACCACTATGGGTAATTTAAGCTCAACAACTCACGGCCATAGCACCCAACTTATTAATATTCATAAGAAGTTATGAGGTCATGGATTTCGCTTGGGTTTTCTACTTCCTTGTTACCAATTATCGCCACCAGAAAATAAAACGTTCATATTTCAGTAATGGTCATATATTTTGAAAGCCATTTGATGTGCATTTGTTACACTCATTTGCTAGACTTGAGATGCAACTTTGGTGAACTTAGATCTATTTGAATTCTGTCTGGCGATAATTGGTACCCGGCGATAATTGGTAGCAAGGCAGTAGCAATATTTTATCAAATGAAAGCCTCTATCAAGACCATACTTTATAGTCAAAAACTCACGGCCACAGCATTTAACTCATTAATATTTATGAGAAAATATGAGGTCATGGATTTCCTTTCAGGTTTTCTAACAATATAGAAACTAACGATAAAAAAAATCAACCAATCAAATCAGTTCCCGACATTTAGCCAGACAGTTACATGTAGGGACGTCCCATGATTTAACCACTGCGTAATTAATATGTATCCTTGTAATGCTGGTTTTCACAGTTTTATATTGTTGAATCCATTTTCATTTTGTGTTATCAGTCCTCAAACTTAACATTTATAAACCCCGTTGTTTATTTCACAAGAATAAATGGCGTGACTATGGAATCCCCCTGACGGAAGTGAAAATATGGTGATTAGGAAATTTTTTAGCAAAAATGAGTAATAATTATGCTAATTTGGTAATATTATAAAGTAGGTGAGGTAGACATGATCGACAAAGTAGACAGAATTTAAAATAGGTTTCAGCAGTTAAGACAAGTAGACAAAGTTGACAGGGTTGACAAAATCCGAAATGATGGTTGTGAAAGGTAATGTGCATACTGTAGCCAAGGTCGACAATACTGTATACACAGTGACAGAGCTACGATCCACAAGTTGACAAATTTGTCAACAAAGGTTTGTGACCGACAGGTTGACAATATTATGACAGCAGTAACCGAGTTATGGTCGACAAGGTTGACAAAATTAAATAAGTCTCAATTGTCCCTGGTGGACAGGTAGACAAGGTCGACAACGTCGATAGTATAAGTTCCAAAGAATACCTGGACAACAGGTCGACAGAAATGATTCGTTTTTACCAGAAATACATCCACTTTGTCCCTAACAACAGAGAGCTTCGTTTTTATGTCGTCACTCTGCGGCGTACGCGTCCGCGTGAACAACTTCTCCTCCAAAACTACAAGGCCTAGAGACGTGCTGTTTTTTTAAAAAGATACCTTATCTATCGAGGATGAAAAATTGTTCAAGGCATGCAAATCTGTCTGTTCGTCTGTTTGCTAGAGACATTACAAGGGGGGTACCCCCACCAAAAGTGTGAAAATTTCAACACTTAATCACAATTTTCTCAGTGACTATTGCAGGGATTTCTCTCATATCTTGCATATATGTACTAGGCCACAGGTAGATTCTCTTGTGTGAGTATGAGACCTGGATCTGTCTTACTTTTTTTTAAATAAATTTTTTTAATAATTTTTAATGCATTAAAATTCATGAAATCATGCACAAAATCATTTATAACTTGAAAAGTGTTGCATTTAGAGATTTTGTTAAAATATGTTATTCAGCTACTTTTTTCATAGCTACAATATGGTGAGTAAGTTGGGTGTCTGTCTCAATAGCCTAGTGAGTAATAGCTACTTTTGGGCTTTTCAGTAACTTCCATCATGAGTAAAATCACTTGTAACTTAAAAACTATTGCATTTAGAGAATTTCGTATAAATATGTTATTCAGCTACTTTTGGGTCAGCTATAACATAGTAAAATTTTAGACCTGTAGCTCATGGCATAGCTGAGTAATAGCTACTTTTAGGTTATCACTGTTGAGTAAATCGCTTATAACTTCAAAAATATTGCATTTAGAGAATTTCGTATAAATATGTTATTCAGCTACTTTTGGGTCAGCTATAACATAGTAAAATTTCAGACCTGTAGCTCATGGCATAGCTGAGTAATAGCTACTTTTAGGTTATCACTGTTGAGTAATTCGCTTATAACTTGGAAAGTATTGCATTTACAGTATTTTGTTGCATATATTATTTACCTATTTTGGGATCAGCTATAACATAGTGAAGTTTCAGATCTGTGGCTCATTGCATAGCTGAGTAATAGCTACTTTGAAGTTCTCACTATTGAGTAAATCACTTGTAACTTAAAACCTATTGCATTTAGAGAATTTCGTATAAATATGTTATTCAGCTACTTTTGGGCCAGCTATAACATAGTGAAATTTCAGATCTGTAGGTCATGGCATAGCTGAGTAATAGCTACTTTAAAGTTCTCACTGTTGAGTAAATCAGTTGTAATTGGAAAACTATTGCATTTACAGTATTTTGCTTAAATATGTTGTTCACCTACTTTTGGGTCAGCTATAACATAGTGAAATTTCAGACCTGTAGCTCATTGCATAGCTGAGTAATAACTACTTTGAGGTTCTCACTATTGAGTAAATCAGTTGTAATTGCAAAACTATTGCATTTAGAGAATTTAGTATAAATATGTTATTCAGCTACTTTTGGGTCAGCTATAACATAGTAAAATTTCAGACCTGTAGCTCATGGCATAGCTGAGTAATAGCTACTTTTAGGTCATCACTATTGAGTAAATCAGTTGTAACTTGAAAACTATTGCATGTACAGTATTTTGCTTAAATATGTTGTTCACCTACTTTTGGGTCAGCTATAACATAGTAAAATTTCAGACCTGTAGCTCATGGCATAGCTGAGTAATAGCTACTTTGATGTTATCACTGTTGAGTAAATTGCTTATAACTTGGAAATTATTGCATTTAGAGTATTTTGTTTCAATATGTTATTCACCTATTTTGGGGTCAGCTATAACATAGTGAAGTTCCAGACCTGTGACTCATTGCATAGCTGAGTAATAGCTACTTTGAAGTTCTCAATGTTGAGTAAATCACTTATAATTTGAAAACTATTGCATTTAGAGAATTTAGTATAAATATGTTATTCAGCTACTTTTGGGTCAGCTATAACATAGTAAAATTTCAGACCTGTAGCTCATGGCATAGCTGAGTAATAGCTACTTTTAGGTTATCACTGTTGAGTAAATCACTTATAACTTGCAAACTATTGCATTTAGAGTATTTTTTGCAATATGTTATTCACCTATTTTGGGGTCAGCTATAGCATAGTGAAGTTCCAGACCTGTGGCTCATTGCATAGCTGAGTAATAGCTACTTTGAAGTTCTCACTGTTGAGTAAATCAGTTGTAATTGGAAAACTATTGCCTTTACAGAAATTTGTGCAAATATGTTATTCAGCTACTTTTGGGTCAGCTATAACATAGTGAAATTACAGACCTGTAGCTCATGGCACAACTGAGCAATAGCTATTCTCAGGCACTGACTGTTGAGTAAATCGGCTATAACTTGAAAAATATTGCATTTGGACTATTTTGTTAAAATATATTGTTCACCTACTTTTGGGTTAGCTATAACATAGTGAAATTACAGACCTATAGCTTGTGGCATAGCGGAGCAATAGCTATTTTCAGGTTCTCACTATTGAGTAAATCAGTTGTAACTTGAAAACTATTGCATTTACAGTATTTTGCTTAAATATGTTGTTCACCTACTTTTAGGTCAGCTATAACAGAGCGAAAATTCAGACATGTAGCTCATTGCATAGCTGAGTAATAGTTACTTTGAGGTTCTCACTCTTGAGTAAATCAGTTGTAACTTGAAAACTATTACATTTAGAGTATTTTGTTAAATATGTTATTCACAGACGTTTTGGTCAGCTATAACATAGTGAAATTGCAGACCTCTATGTCATGGCATAGCTGAGCAAAGCTTCTTTCAGGTTCTCACTGTTGAGTAAATCATTGTATCCAACCTGTAGGAAATCATGGGCTGGGAATCTGTTAATATGGTCCGATTTGACCTTGGAACCCTCCTTCAAGGTCAAATGAGGATAGCCAAACATAAAAGTGCTTATAACTCGCTTATTATTGGTCCTAGAGGTTTGGAATGAAAACCAACCTATAGAAAATCATGAGCTGGGAATTTTTTGGTGTGGTCGGATTTCACCTTGGACCCCTCCTTCAAGGTCAAATGAGGATAGCCAAACTTAAAGTGCTTATAACTCGCTTATTATTGGTCCTAGAGGTTTGGAATGGAAAACCAACCTATAGAAAATCATGGGCTGGGAATCTTTTGGTGTGGTCGGATTTCACCTTAGACCCCTCCTTCCAGGTCAAACGAAGATAGCCAAACTTAAAGTGCTTATAACTCGCGTATTATTGGTCTTGGAGGTTTGGGATGGTAAACCAACATATAGGAAATCATGGGCTGGGATTCTTTTGGTGTGGTCAGATTTGACCTGGGACCCCTCCTTCAAGGTCAATTGAGGATAGCCAAACTTACAATTGCTTATAACTCGCTTATTATTGGTCCTACAGGTTTGGGATGGTAAACAAGCTACAGGAAATCATGGGCTGGGAATTTTTTGGTGTGGTCGGATTTGACCTTAGACCCCTCCGTCAAGGTCAAACAAGGATAGCCAAACTTAAAAAGTGCCTATGACTCACTTATTATTGGTCCGACAGGTTTGGGATGGTAAACCATCCTAAATTCTTTGGCTGGGAATCTTTTGGTATGGTCAGATTTGATCTTTGGATCCCTTCTTCATGGTCGAACGAGGATATTGCATTTATAGTATTTCTTTAAATATTTTTAACCTACTTTTTACACTTAAACAATTACCTTGTTACTTTATTTCATAATACCATTTGCAGGGCACAACTTTTTTGTCCTTTTCTTCTGTCAGCTTCGGAATATCTTTTGAACATGCTGTTCAGTTACCATTTACTGTATTTCTGTACAGCCCTTTTCCTGATAATTATGCTTTCCTCTCATTATCACAATCACAAATCAAAAACATCCAGTCAGCTGACACAGTGCCCGTTCACGGGCACTCTCCTCTTGTTTTAAATGGTTTGCTGTTTGAACCAATAATAAATTGGCTGTATTTTTTTTTCACCAATGGCAGAAGGAGCCCCCAGTTATCTGTCATTCTTCTGTCAATGAAACGTGACTGCTATTTCTGGGAAAAAGAGGGATCAAGTGTCACCCAATCAAAAAATTAAAAAAACAAAACAAATTAGGTCAATGCTAAATAATTGGATCCCATCACATGACCAAAAGTACATCATCGACTTTTTAGTGATTCTATTTTGAATTTTCTGATTGGTCCACACTTAATCCCTCTTTTTTTACTAATTGCACAAACCCTGACGGCAGTTGAAATATGTGACTAGAAATGAAGTGTTAACAGTTTATTTTATAACTTATTTCAAGTATCTTAACATTTACAGCAATTTATCCACTTTGTTTAACCAGTGCATGTCTACTTTGTCGACCTTGTCAACCAAATCCATTTTGTCAACTTTGTCGATCTAGTGCAATATTGTGGACCTTGTCAACCTGGTAAACTTTGTAGACTTTAATTTGTATTCAAGATGTCATTTTCATAAATACTTGTTTGTTTTATTGTATCCACCGGAGGCATCCAGTGGATACTTTGGTTTAGCGTCGCTACGCCACCGCCGCGCATAGAGATTTTCGGCGTTAACACTCTAAGAGGAAAATTACACCAGCTAGGTTCACCAAATTTGTAGGACATCTTCATTGGGGGTAAGCTTCTCTGGGACTGAAATTAGCCTCATTCTAAAAAACAAGATGGCCGCCATGGGCATTTCTTTGAAAATTGTCTACATTTTTCTACTGGCTGTTTCTCATAGGTAGAAGGTTGAATCTCTTCATAGGTGACATGTACAACAGATATAGATGTCCTCTACAATCTTGCATATATTTGGCCTTGAAGCTCTTAATTCAAGGTCATCCACAGAGTGCCAAAGTAATCCACATAGCGGACTTTTAAAGTGCTGCAATTCTTCTGACCTTGGACCCCTCCTTCAAGGTCAAACGAGGATAGCCAAACTTAAAACTACTTATAACTCGCTTGTTATTGGTCATAGAGGTTTGGGATGGTAACCAACTTATAGGAAATCATGGGCTGGGAATCTTTTGGTGTGGTCGGATTTGACCTTGTACCCCTCCTTCAAGGTCAAACGAGGATAGCCAAACTTAAAAACTCACTTATTATTGGTCCTAGGGGTTTGCAATGTGAAACCAACCTATAGGAAATTATGGACTGGGAATCTGTTGATGTGGTCAGATTTGACCTTGGACCCTTTCTTCATGGTCAAACAAGGATAGCCAAACTTAAAAGTGCTTATAACTCACTTATTATTGGCCATAGAGGTTTGGGATGGTAAACCAACCTATAGGAAATCATGGTCTGGGAATCTTTTGATTTGGTCAGATTTCACCTTGAGCCCCTCCTTCAACATCAAACTAGGACGACCAAACCTAAAAGTGCTTATAACTTGCTTATTATTGATCTTAGAGGTTTACAATGTGAAACCAACTCATACAAAATCTTGGGCTAGGAATCTTCTGATGGTTGATTTGATCTTTGGCCCCTCCTTCAAGGTCAAATGGTGGTCCACTGGCTTTTGGTGAGTTGTCTTTTCAGTGGATACAAATTTGCATCAGTTGTCCGATGCGTAGGTGTAGTTTCACCTAAAATTACCATATTTCTACTTCTGTTAGGGGGATTCCACAGTTCAGCCGAATAAATATGATAAGTAGTTCCAAGTTATTTTATTTTTTTAATTCAATTCAAGTTACAGACTTGTACAGCTCATAGATGTTCACATGATGCCATGGAATTCAATGGAGTTTCCTAACAATATTATAGTAATAAACTAAATAAAGTAACATTTTCTATATATTCTTTAAGTGTTTTATATGTGATTTGTTGATATTTTCCCACATGTGTATATTTTCCCACATCCATGACTATCCATTCAGACAGCCACTGCCTTACTACCAATTATTATATCCCCAGACGAAAGTCGGGGATATATTGGATTCAGGTCCGTCGCGCCGCCGTAGAAATTTCCTTGTGTACGCGATAACTCAAAAACAGATTAATATTTTTTTTTCAAACTTGGTACACATTTTAAGGATGCCCAAAGGAAGATCCCTATGTTAAGGTGACCTTAAACTCCCAATAATAAAGAATTTATGGCCACCTTAAGGTCAGAAATTGCCCTTTTGGCCACTTAGAGCCCTCTAGGTCACAAACTATGAGGCTTATCTGCCTCAAATTTTACCTGAGAACACATTAATATATTCTTAGTACATGTGCCGAAAATCAAGACTTTAAGTTGAGGAGAAAATTGTCTTTGAGGCCCATAAAGACACCACTTAGGACTTTTTTTCCTATATTTTTAACTTATTTTGCCCTATAATTTGGAAGTAGTAATTCTGATGAGTCTCAAACTGCACTAGATGTAACTCTTACATGTAATCCTTGTCTGTGAAAAATTTAAAGGCTGTAGGTTTACCTGTTAGGCCGACTTAAGATCTCAAAATTGCCCACAGAGACCCAATTTATGGACTTTTTGCCATCTTCAAGCACTGTAGCTTTCAAACTATGTCTCTCATCTAAGTGAAATATCATTTGAGAATATATCAATATGTTTTTCTTGTATGTACTCCAAAATTTAGGCCTTTAATAGACATTCCTTATTTATATATTTGATTTTATTTTAGTGATAAGATTAACTGAGCTTTTTGTATTTGATTACCCCTTTTATATTATAAGTGTTTGTTTACCATTTGTGCTGCAGCACTCCATCTCTTTGTAGTCCCACCCCCCATCCCCCACCCACCTCTGGGACCTCCAGCTATTGAGTGACACTAAATAAACAAAGGTATACAGATCTTCTGTAATAGTGAGAGAGGTGTGGAGAAGGGGAGAGAGGTGGGGGTGGGAGGTGGTGTTTGCTTCATTATCTAATTATCTAAGACAAAGGGAGTCAGAACTGAGATTGTGTCACATATTTAGGTTGCATATATATGGACCACATATATAGGAATTGAGGAAATGAATAACTGAAAAACAATGCAAATTCTAAAAATAATATAATAAAATAATAATATAAATAATATATGATTTTTAAATAATATTTTATTTGTGAACAAATATAGAAACAGAGATACGCTTTTGGAATTATGAATTTAGAATGGACATTCAATCATCAATCATTTAAATACTTTGAAAATAGGTTCAGAGTTACCCTTTGCAGGAAGATTGAAAAGTATGATGAGTTGAGTTAAAAATAATATTTTATTTGTCAACAAATATAGAAACAGATATGCTCTTTTGAGATTATTAATTTAGAATGGACATTCAATCATCAATCATTTAAATACTTTGAAAATAGGTTCAGAGTTATCATTGCAGGAAGATTGAAAATATGATCTGTTGAGTTATGTATTCGACGTCTGGAGATACACCATCTTCCTTGGGAAGATATAAACTTAGTAGATTGATGTGCTGAAGTTCATATAACTTTTCCCAATATTTATGGCATACAACAAATGGATTAAATAAAAAATTCCCGATCAAAACCTGTGGCGTGAGTGATGACCTGTCTGGGGATATGTTGGCGCCGAGTTGGCCCAATCTAGTTGGGTACCATTTACTGCCAGGTAACTTTGAAATGTACATAACTTGGCAAACAGTTCACTCCAGATCTTGTAAATTTGGTGGAATTGTTTCCAAAGTGAATGGAAGAAATCCACAAAAGAGGCTTTCAAAATATCTGGGCATTACTGAAATTATGAACATTTCATTTACTGGTGGTGATAATTGGCACCCGGCAATAATTAACAGCAAGGCAGTATAATAATGTATTGGTAGCGAGTTAATGGTAGCGAGATGCCATGGTTGCAAGTTAAAAAAAATAATTTGGCTGGAGGAAATGGTTTGTTGTGGGTTGCCATCTCACATCTAGTCATTTGTTTGGTGTAGATCAGAAAAGAAGACGTATCCTTGAATCCTGAAAGTGACATACATTCTAATTCTAATCAACCTTTATAGCACTCTACTCGAAAGCAGACTAAGTTGCAAGAGTCAAGAAAAATATCAAATTCAGAAAACAGTTACAATTAACAGATCCTGAAATAGAAACAGATAAGGTATACATTTGATATGAATTGGTATGTTTGACTCTAGGAGCCACATTAAATGGTTAGGTGTTGTGTTCAATAAGTTTCCGTTAAATAAGTTCCTTAATCCATTCATATGCTATCGGGCATGCTTAAAAATGGTTATATACTGAAAACGTAATATTATTGCTGGTTATTGATATTACTGGTAATACATTATAATTCTTAAAAATCACTTAATGACAAGAAAAAACCCCAATAATGAGCATTTACTGGTAGTTTGCCAGTAATTTGTTAAGACCAGCATTAACCTATTTCTGTCTATTTGAGGATATTGCTTATCTATTGTGGGGTTGTATCACTGAGCCTTGATGTACTCTTTTTATCTTTCTTTCTATATATGACAAACTAATGTGATCAATTAACTTCCACCATTAGATCAACAATCAAAATATCATTTTATGTACCACAAACAGATGCCTTAAGATAAGGCAAAAGTTGAAGCAAAAGTAATCTTGTGTCGCCTGTCTTTGACAAATGAATGTATAACCAAAGTCTGTTCTTGAAAGAATAGGTGGTGCAGATATAAGAGAGTGTATGAATGGCAGAAGCTAAGGGTAGGCCAGTGCCACACATTTTTTTCATAAACAATATTTTATTGAAGTGATTAGGCGGAATGAAAAAAATGTTAAAATAAGCCTTATGAAAAGACTAATTATTTAGAAAAGAATATGAATAGATGAGAATAAAGAAAATTTGGCTGTGTAGCTAATGTAAAACTATCCTGATTCCTTATTATGTTCAAATTGAAATTTCAAAGTAAAATCTCCATATGCCACACATTTATATCAGTAAAATTTAAATTAGTGAATTTAATCATGTTCTTAAGTTTGGAATTTTATTATGAATGTTACTGTGGCTCTCTGATTAATTGTAATTTAATAAATTGCTAGATTTTTGGCTTAGGTTCAGTGAAGTATAATGTAAATGTATTTAGCTTTTGAGTATTTTGAAGTGTGTACTGTATGAAGCTGTTTGCATAGGCTGTGTGGGTTTTTAAACTTTTTAAAATTTTTTGTAGAAGCGAGTAAGATATAAGAAAGACCCTGTGTGGACAGATGAAGATGATCACAGTATTTCGTAAGTTATTGCAAAATACAATCCACATTGTGCTGGTTATGTTGATAATGTGTCACTGAAAGATCTTAATTTGACCTTTGACCTTGCTGTAGTGACCTTGAGATTTAAAATCTTGTCTGGGCTATATCTTGGAGTCTGTAAGGTGTAGAAGGTTGATATTTGGTAAGGACAGTGATTAGGGGCTGTGGGTGTGACTATAGTATAATTTGACCTTTGACCTTGCTGTTGTGACCTTTACCTTTAAAATATTGTTAAGGCTATATCACAGAAGCTGTAAATTGTAGGAAGTTGATACTTGATAAGGACATTGGCAAGGTGGTGTAGGTGCCCAACATCATGGTGTGATTCTTGATTTGACCTTTGACCTTGCTGTAGTGACCTTGAAATTTATAATCTTGTCTGGACTCTATCTCAAGTCCGTAAGGTGTAGAAGGTTGATATTTGGTATGGACAGTGGTTAGGGGCTATAGGTAGGCAGTGTCGTGGTGTGACCTAAATTTGGCCTTTGACTTTGCCATAGTGACTTTGATCTTTAAAATCTTGTCCTGGCTATATCTTTGAAACTGTAAGTTGTAGCAAGTTGATACTTGATAAGGACATTGGTTAGAGGGTGTAGGTGCGCATCATCATAAGTGACCTTATACTGTAATTTGTAGGAAGTTGATTTTTGGGTGGAGGAGTGTAGGTATGCTAAAACACGGTGCTCTGCCAAAAGTGTGTTCACCTGTCATATTTGAAACATATTTTTTATCACAAAGATATATGGACTGCTGTAACTTATTATTATGTATACTTTTACCTAATTGTGCCGTTTCCATTGACAGCTGTAGGTCACTTAATAAATCTTACAGTTTCATAATTTTTAGTTTACTGATTAATACTGTCATCTTGCCATTGAATTGTCTTGTTTTGATACTTTATCTTTACCTACATTTTCTTTCTCTTAGACATTATTTCCTCTGTTTAAACATTATTTTGATCTTTATATAGCTGACACTCTTTGCTCTGAAAGTCTCTTGATCTTTTTCTATTTCTGCCATGTCCCATTCTATGTCTCATCGTGCCTCCAATTGTTTTCCTGGGCTGTCGGGTACTGGCATCTCCAGTGCTGTTTCCTATCTTTCTAAAAGAAATGAAGTGGAATCTCTATTATCATCAAAGGTTTTGGTCTCCTTACAATGCCTTTTACACTAAATTTAACCCTGTTATCCAAAATTTCAGGTAAGTATAAGTATTTTATGATTCCTCAAGACCCAACTGTTCTGTATTATTCACTCCTACAGGCAAACATTTTAGAAGTTGTTTTGGAACATTTCATAATTATTTGTAGACATTATAATTCGAGGATATAAATTCCCAGCATTTTATTCAATTTTACGATTCAATCACTTTAGAGTTTCCAATTATCACAAGGCAAGTCAAATATTGTTGATTGATTTATTAATATCATGCAGATGTTGGAGTGTGGTTTATATTCAGTTGTTAATACTGGTGGAAAATGTTAATGTCACCCATTGAACTATTTCTTGAAATCAGATGCACTTATTGCAGAATACAATATAAATTATGATTGTTAATATTTACAAAGTAAATAAAAATTTGTCAAAGATATTTGAGCATGAAAAGCATCTAAATTAAAATGATCACATATACATATTTTTTTGCACAATGTTACTTCTGTAATTGAGATCTCTTTCTGTATGAATACAAATGTATGTTGTAAATTGTTAGATAGATTGCATTGTACTTATTTAACCTTTCTGTTTTGCAGAGTGAAAATAGGTCCAAAGGAAAAGAGATTAAAATATTTTAATGTAGAAAAGGGGAAAAGTTTAGAAGCAGAAGCTTATCAAAGTTCCT
This sequence comes from Sabellastarte sp. h YS-2021, assembly GCA_964017235.1. Taxonomy (NCBI): domain Eukaryota; kingdom Metazoa; phylum Annelida; class Polychaeta; order Sabellida; family Sabellidae; genus Sabellastarte; species Sabellastarte sp. h YS-2021. The sequence continues at coordinate 55,084,626 of OZ024927.1, read as the reverse complement.
TGAAATCAAGGTGAGTTTGATAAATAACAAGACTGTTTTTGTACTACACTTAATCATAGTTGGGCATTTTTTGTTAATATTTTATGCAAGAAAATAAGATGTGGGTATTGTGGAAAATCTTGTTTTCTGTATAATTTATTGTTGTTATAGTGTGTACCTTGACAAAGAAAATTTACCTTTCAACAGGTTTGAAAAAATAAGTGGAGAAGCATCATGGGCAAAATTAAAATGGGAAAAGGAGGAAGAAGATGCAGGTAAATAAATGAAAAGGGAGTGAAAAGTGTTTTTATATTGTAACAAGTGTACAACACCAAATTGGTGAGAAAATGTGTGTAAAAATTGTCAAGTTCTATTTCTATGGAAGTTTTCCTTTGTGTAATATAAACAACTGCATATTTCCTGTTGTGTGACTTATAACAATTGAACAAATTTTCAGTTACTGGGCATACTAGAAAGTGTAGTTTTATTTTCATGAAAGATTAGCCACAAAGATTACCCCAAAAACATTCTTAAACACCAACCTGTGAAAAATTATTTTAAAATTATGGTTGGTCAGAATTAACTAGTAAACTAAGATCAACAAAGACACAACATAATTTTTTTATTAAAGACTTATCAAATCAGGGCCCCAAGCAATTTTTAGTGATTCAGGGTTAGAAGTTAAAGCTGGCAATACCTAACAAACATCCCAGTTAGAGATTGGTAAATTTTAGAATACATCAGTCTGGATGTTATATATCATACAAAAATTGCAAAATGTTAATAAAGCATATAAATATTATCACTTGCATATTTCTCTACACAATTGAGAGTACGTAACAACATATCTTGCAATATTAATTTTATTGGCTATGTTTGTTAAGTGTTACACTGCAAGGAAACATATAAAAAGTGTGAAAAGTACTAGAGAGAGCAAGAGAACTAATTGAGACATAATAAATTACTAATTTTGGTATATATGGGCACTAATTGTCGTAATTATATCTTTTTATTATTTTGTTTATGTATTTCACCTGAAGCTTAGAAACGTCTTTTAACATTTATATAGATTTTGTGAGATAGTGTTACTTTTCAATGAGTGTATGTAAAAGTAATGAATCATTCTCTATACCATGAAGTTTTCATAAATGGTCATTACTTTTGATGACATGTTGAAGTATTGTTTTTTTAGGGGAAAGTGACCCAGAAGCATCTGAATTATTGCAGTCAACAGGAAACTATCTTGATTCCTCAAAATGGTTACCTAGGAATCTAATACAACTCAGCAGATGTACAGATATCAACAAAGACAGTCGGTCTAAAGTAAGCATCCACTATTCACTAATCAGGTTGGATGATCAAATGTTTTTCTCTCTCAAATTTATTTATTATGACTTACCAAATAAGTGCTCTTCTGTAACATGACTCTTATGCTGATATGGATAATTGAGAATGACAACAACACATTTTTTCCCCACAGCCTTTAAGGGCTTTCGGGGTATTGTTTTTACCCATGGTGTCCGGGTGGGTGGCTGGTGGGAAAAGTTTGTCCGGGCTGTATCTCAGAAACATGTAAGGTGTAAGAAGTTGATACTTGGTAGGGACATTGGTTGGGGGTGTAGGTGTGCAACGTCATGGTGTGACCTTGATTTGACATTTGACCTTACCATAGTGACCTTGAATTTGAAAATTTTGTCCGGGCTGTATCTCAGAAACAAAAAGGTGTAGGAAGTTGTTACTTGGTAGGGACATTGGTTTGGGGAGTGTGGGTGTACAACGTCATGAAGTGACTTTAGTTTGATCTTGCCGTAGTGACCTTAACCTTTGAAATCTTGTCCGGGCTTTATCTCTGAAACTCTAAGGTTTAGGAAGTTGATACTTGGTAGGGATATTGCTTAGGGATTGTAGGTGTGCAATATGGTTTGACCTTGATTTGACCTTTGATCTTGCCGTAGTGACCCTGACCTTTATAATCATGTGTCCAGGCTATATTTCGAAAACCGTAAGGTATAGGAAGTTGATATGTTTTTTCAACCATGACTCTGTTGATTAAACGTTTAAATATATAGAATGGGCATTATATTTAAAAGGTTACACCACTTTTTAATTTTTCAAGTGGGAACAGTAATGGCAGATCTTTATCAGAGTAAAGGACCAATAAAAATCATCTGGCTCTCTCATCTATTATTGCCCTACTCTATTTATAAAGGTTCATGTAATATGGTTTTTACCAATCAGATTCACATATTTAGTACTCGGGTATAATAAATAGTTTAATAGCCTGTTTTCTCCTGTGTTTTCAGGGTAAACTGAGGTCTGTGGAGTTTCACTCCAGGGCCCAGGTAGTTCTTTGTGCTGGAATGGATCAGAGACTCAATTTATTTCAAGTGAGTACAGGATTCATAAATTTGTATGCTATTCAACAAAACTAAAAAACTACCAATTTCATTTGTACTGGGCTATCGTTTTTCTATTATACTTTATGTTGCTGCCATGTATTTGAGGAGCACTGCCACTCTGATAGAGTTGTTGATTTCATGTTACATAAACTAAATACAAGTGGAAAAAAAAATGTTTCTGTTGAAGTTAAAACATGGCTTTTAGCCTTCCGATATTTGTGTCATTCAAACAGCACTTTTAGGGTCGTTCAGTGTCATTTAATATTATTAAAACATGTGTTTTTAGGTTGATGGTAAAGACAACCCAAAGATTCAGTCAGTGTTTCTGGACAAGTTCCCTATTCACACAGCTCACTTCAGTGTGGATGGAAATGAGGTGATAATGGGTTCACGACACAAGAACTTCTACTGCTATGATATGATTGCGGGAAAAGTTGTCAATATTCAACACATCAAAGGTACATCCTGTGTTATTGAAAACAACTGAAGCAGAACTTTCTTTTGCACATTTTGAAAGTTTGAATTGTAAAAGTCAGTCTTTGTGGTGGAGGAAAGCATTGCTGTATTAATGTGAAAAATAAGTTCCCATGTTGTCAGACCAGTTGGATATTGGTCACTCGGAAATTGAGAAACCAGAGATACTACAAAAGTATCAATATCGAAATGAGAAAAGGGCAGAAGTGTTAGTAGCACATTTGTGATAGGTAGAATTCCAAACATATTCTAATGATACTATTAGTTGAAATTTTATGAATTAATCGTAGCAATTTTAGCTAAAAAATATATTCTTAGTAAAATTTGAAATATCTTTGGTAGAAGCTGGTCATCGGTGAAAACGAATAATTATGAGCAAATAAAAAAAGTAAATTTCATACAAACTGATGTGTTAACAGTTGAATTTTAAGTTTTTGTTATTTGATTAAACTGGTCCCAATACCACGGCACTGATCATACTGTCTCTTGAAGGTAAAATTCTTCAAAAGCTTTCAAACCTTATGACTCATGTCAGTTTATTATATTTTCATTTGGTATTTTATGTCATATCCAGTACAGTTATATTGTGATGGGTAGCTACGCAAAGTCAGAGTCAAAGTTGGGGTTTTACTTCCCATTTACCAGCCAACGTCATATTGGGACAGTCCTCTGCACTGTCACTTGTGGGAGTGGAACCCACACAGAAGTGACAGTCTGAGCTTAGATGCCAAAACCTGCTAATCCACTAGGCCACTGAGGACCCAAATGGGTAGTTTGATGGGTGGAGGAAACAAGTACATACAGTTGGTCCAGGTTATGTACTGGAAACTGCCAACCAATGGCAAGCAACTACCAACTTTCCCACTTAAGCTCAGGCTGGTATTCGAACTCCAGTCTCAAAGGTGGGAGGCAAGTGTGCTACGACTGTGCCACCATGGCCCCTCTCCATATAAAGTCAAATGTATTTTACACTGTTGAACCTCTTGAATTATGTTTCTGTTGAGTAGGATTTTCTCTCTTAATTAGAATCCAAGATAATGTACTTCGTGGGAATTTTCTATTGAAGTTTATCGTATTATCTGTAAATTATGGTTAAGTAGAATTGTACTTCTGATCCCTGAAGATATGACACACCAGGTTTCAGATTATCCTTCCCAGAAAATGTTGGCACCATCTTTATTACTTGTACTGGTGCTTGTGCAATTAATGAATGAAGCTTTCACCCATCCCAGTATGAACGTAACCCATTGCTGCTTAACTACAGTGAAAAGACAGACACTGATCATACTGGGCCACAATTCATTAAAGTCTAGAGACAAAAAAAAAAAAAAAATGATTTCTAGAAGCATTAGCTAGAGGTCACGCTTAAAAAAAAGCTAAACAAGTTTAATAGGTGGGAAATATAATGCAGTTCTATTTTTAAAAGATAAAGCAGCACTGCAAACCTTGGAACTATTAAAATTTGCTATTATTTTTTATTCTTTTAGGACTAGAAGAGACAAATATGAAGCACTTTATGATGTCACCTGATGGCAAATTTATTGTGTTCCTTGGCAGCCATGGAAAAATGCATTTTATATCCATACAAGTGAGTAACAGTATTTCTTCAAGTCGGAGCCATATTTGTAATTGTGCAAAATTATTGGCAGATTAAGTAGTACTTTTGATACTTTTGAATTGACTATAGTTTTATAGTTTTATCCACCAGTATCAATATAAAATGATGCAATGCCTATGATTCAGGAAGGTTGACTAACTTTTTTTATGTTTTTATGGAATGACAAAAAGCGTGAAACTAAAACCACTTTGGACTGTTGAATTCAAGAATTTTTGCATGTGTGCTTCAGGCTTCACATGTGTAAGGCTTCAGTTTTGCCTTTGATGCCCCCCACTGTTTGGAATTCACTCCCTGAAGACATCCGTGCATCACCCACTGTGGCCTCTTTTAGAAAGAAGCTCAAAACCTATCTCTACACAAAGGCTTATCTTCCTTAGCTCACTTTTCTTATGGCTTCTCTGTGGTGCCGACCTGTTTTTTGTCCCTGGACTTTGAATTTGCCTATTGCTATGGTCTTGTTTCGCCTTAGAGTCCACTACTCAGTGGAGATTAAGCGCTATAAAAGTCAAATTAGAATTAGAATGTGCATACTTTTTGTTTGTTTTTCAGTCCAAAGAATGGATAGACTCAGTGAAAATGAATGGTAGTGTGGATGCAGTAACATTTGACAAAGATGGAAGAAATATGTATTCCTTTGGAGGTATGTGTGCAGAAAGAAAATACATAAGTACAAACATTTTTCCAAAATAAAAGAGTAAAGTTATATGGAAAACTCAGGTTAGAGTACATATGGAGGAGATTTTATCATCTCAAATAAAGTTAAAATATTGATGAACCTAATAACCAATTGTGTAATCTCTGAAAGAAGTTTCTCAGGTTTGTTAGAAATGTATAAGTTTTGAGTAAATTAAATCTGAATTTATTAAATATTCTACATTGCAATTCAAACATATCTAGTTGTGTTTACTAGAAGAGTGTACCATAAAACCATTGACAGTTCATGTAGTTGTAATGTCTATGCATGTTGACATACTACCCCATGTATCAATTAAAGTCCTTCTACATGGTCTTCTTTGTAACTTACTTATGAAGAAACTAGATATGGCAGAGTCCTTATTTTCCAAACTTCTGGATCCATATTCACAAAAGGGATCAAGATCAAATTGAGCCAAAAATCAGCTCAAATTTAGTATAAATAGTTGTAAACTTGAGCTGATATTAGGCTCAACTTGAGCTTTATCCCTTTTGTGAATACAGGCCCTGTTATCCAAAGAATCCAAATATTTGATTTTGTTAAACACAGTTATAATTTCTCAGTCATATAAGATTCTGTTTTGTTGATAGTGAAATACCGCCACTTTATTCTAGACTTTTGATTCTCTAAAGTAAATATGACTCTCGCAGAATGTTAATGAAATAAAACTTCTTCTGGATCTTAATATTTTAAGTTATTGCAAAGATTCTGTTGCATGTTAATATTATAAGTTATTACAGATCTCTACAGAAATTTTATTGCACCTTAATGTTACAAGTTATTACAGAGGTTCACTGCACATTAATGGTCTAAGTTAATAGTTATTGCATAGACTTTGGTATAACTTAATGTAATAAGCTATAGCAGAAATTCTGCTGCAACTTGAGGAGTAGCGAGTTAAGTAAGTTATGAGTTTTTACAAATGTTTTGGTGCACCTTAATGTTACAAGTTATTACAGTGGTCTCTGCACCTTCAATATTATAAGTTATTACATAGGTTACAGTACACCGTAATGTAATTTGTTGTGAAAAAACTTTTTGCTGTTACAGATGACGGGGATGTGTATGTGTGGGATTTGAGTCGGCGGAGTTGTGTACACAAGTTTAAAGATGACGGCTGTGTACAGGGCACAAGTATAACAGTCTCCAACAGTGGACAGTATCTGGCCACTGGGTGAGTGCATCATAAGTGCCATGAGCTTTAACAAATTTACCTTAGTATGGACATCAGTATCATATGTGTCGGTTTACAAAATAATATCAAAGTTTTTCATCAGTTGTGATGATTGTTCTGGAACCGTTATTTATATCCAATAAAACCTGATTACATATTTTTTCTGCTTTTATCAAATCTTTTGCTTTTTATTATAGATTAAGAAATTGACAGTAAGAAAAGTTGTTAATACATCTTTTTTATGTTTTATCCCTTCTTGAACAGGGTTCCCACATCCTTGAAAATCCTTGAAAAAAATTGCTTCATTTTGAAGGCCTTGAAAGTCCTTGAATTTGGCCAAAATTGAATAAAATCCTTTAAAAGTCCTTGAATTTGTTATTGCCCAACTTCTGCATCTGCATCATCTAGTTTTACGGCTATGGCAGACTCAGCAAAGCTAGTATGATCTTGTCTGAACAAAGTTTATGTTAAAATATTATTAGATGTGTTAACTAGCATTGTTGTAATGAGTTTATAAATGTTAAAATCATGTGACAATGAAGAATTTTGTGGGAAGAACGGAGGGCTAGAAGGGGAGGTAAAGGAGGCCGTGCCTTAAAATCTATCCTTGAGAATTGTTTTTGTTGACCTTGAAAATCATTGAAAATACCTTGAATCCAGTTATCAAAAATCTGTGGGAACCCTGTTGAACACCCAACACGGGATAACAGAGTTCAGACATGTTCTTTGATACATGAATGGTTTTATTTTTCTGTAGGTCATACAGTGGGGTGGTCAATGTGTATGATAAAAGCGAATGTTTAATACACACTTCTCCAAAACCTCTCAAAGCTGTGATGAATCTGACCACTCCTTGCACAGACATGGTTTTTAATCAGACAAATGAGTTATTGGCCCTTTCTTCAAATTACACCGAAAAGGCTGTAAAACTGGTAGGTACATTTTGGTACATCAGTTAGAGGAGTTTGTTAGTGTGGCCATCTCTTTGAAAAACTATAAAAAAATTATTTTTGTTAAGTGAAGCATAAATGATATATGTGTTGTTACTGTCGTATCAGGAAGTTCCATCTATCAGAATTTCAAATCTTGTCATCACAAACTCCAATTGGAAGTTCTGATGTCAGAAAGTCCAGTGCTCTAATTATTTATTCAGAAAATTGCTCTGAGGTACGAATTTGAAGTTCTGACATCAGAATTCCAAATTCTGATGGATTGGGCTTTCTGATTCTCCTGTATCAGAAAGTCTGATCCATCTGAAAGTTCAAATCTGTTCTGCCTTTATTGTGAGATTGCTCTGATGTATGAATTTTAACTTCAGATATCAAGATTTAAAATTTTCCTTCTTAAAATTTTTAATTGACTTGATGAAAAGAGAATAGTGAATAGGTACATTAGCCTAACAAAAATACTTTTGATACTCAGGAAAAACACAAAGAAATATGGTTGCCAACTAATTTGATTAAACTAGCATGTGGGAAAGCTTATCCAAAAAGCCTTGTTCTAAGGAAAAACAGAGACATAAAAGGAAAATCAAGAAAATCTGGACTTCAATACTAGGATTTGAAGTTCTGATATCGAAACTCCAATTGGACTTTCCGACAAATAATTTTGCCAGAATTTCAAATTGTGTTAAAAACAAAGTCAGATATACAGTGAGCAGAACTTACTGGAATTCAAGATGTCATAATGGCATATAGATTGGTGGTTAGACACTTACTTTTCTTTGTTGTATTGTGTATATAACCAGCCAGCTTGATATTATGTTTTTGACAGTGGAACAGAAATAGTAAAATTGAAAAAAAAAAGTATTTGTACCTTAAATAAACAACCATATGGAATGGTATTTTAACAAGAAAAGTGTTCTCAGATAACTGTGTCAGCTGACATTTTGGAGGAAGCAGCTGGTGTGCACCATTTCCTTAAATGATATACTAATGTAATCTAATCTAATCTACTGCTTTGCAAGCACAGTGTCTTCTCCACTATGCAGAACTCATTGTACTAGGTTGACAAAAGTATTATTCAAAGGGACAGTCAAGTGACGATCTAGGTCATTAATGTGTGGGTGTGATGGATATATCACACATATACAATGGATACATTTGGAAATATCATGCAAATGTATGAAATCGAACTGATATTGTGTTCCTCATGGTTTCATATCAATGTGAAATGTTGGGGAAAAAAATCAGTTAATTTATATCAAATTAATCTTCAAGGACTATTATAGATTCTTTTTTTTTAACCCTGACCAGCATTGTCATCCTGAGTATCTCAGAATGAATAAGAGAATTCCATTTTTGGCAGTCATCTTATATTTTTTTTTCAACTTTACAGTATTGTTAATATAGCAGATTCCTCAAATGGTATTAGGTGGAGTAACTTCAAGCTCATTTTCAACCCTACAGAATATCCAAAAGTAGTGATAATGACCAAGAAATTTTTGATTGTTGGGACATCTTTGTGGGTGATATGGATAATTGTAAATGTGTCTTGCAACGTATACACCATTTTGAGCTTATTTTCACCACGCAAGAACACCATTTTGGGCAAATTTCTCTTGTTCTTATCTATGCATGCACTCATAGCTTCTTAACAATGTCAGCTGACACAGTGTCCTGGTCTATTCTTCATTTTGTCAATGTATTGTGGGACACCTTTGTCAAATTTGTGGGTTTTGTAATAATTTTAGGCTGTTGTAGAAATTCAGGGAGTTTTGTTTCTAGTTATTCATTTTCAATGGCAAATTTCACATTTTGTGTGACATTGCATTTGTTAATCTAATTCTTACCATTCTTGTATTTATAGGTACACTTACCCTCTCTCACAGTATTTTCTAATTTCCCTGAGATGTATGACCCTTTGAGGATTGTTCACAGTATTGACTTTTCTCCAAACAGTGGCTACATCTCTCTGGGCAATCATAAAGGAGAAGCCCTCCTTTACAGGTATTGTATGTGCATTAGATTCTGTAGAAGTCAAACCAGTGTAAGCCAAATTTTGGTGCAAGTGGAATCAGTGGAGTGGTTCCAACATCAGAAACTGCAGTATTTTTTTGCAGACATAAGTGAAACTAAATCCTTTCGATACAGAGGGTTATACTTGGACAGAATCTAATGTTTTAGAAACTTGGATCTCAATTTTCAATTCTATTGACAGATACTCCAATTCTGGGTTTTGTTGACAGAAATTTCAATTCTATGATTTTGTTGGAGCAGAATTATTTAGAGTTATGTTGATAGAATGTAAACTCCTATTGACAGTTAATTTGTAAAAATGATGAAAATTAAAAAAAGTAAATCTGGAGCAGGTTCGGACATGACTGTGAACAAGCAGACTTATAATTTTGAAATATTTAACAAAATATCCTATAATCTTCTGTAAGAGTTGAGCAGGAATTATTTGAGTGAATATATTGATCAGTTTAAATCAGTTTATGGATAAGTTTCTATATTTCTGTTCCTGATATTTTTATTCAATTGTTTTGGGGGAATAAACCAGTTCTATCATTTTTCCAGGGTGAAACATTACAGTAACTACTAATGAGTGGAATGAAGTGGAAAGAACCAGAGAGGAATGAATGTCAGGATAAAGGCATGTGTGACATATCAGGTTTAGATTCTCAAAGAACAGCTGAGAACAAGTTGGAAATGAGATGGCAAATGGAAAATTATATGTATATTTTAAGTATTGACTGTTCTGTTCAGCCAATCTTGTTTAGTTCAGTAAATCCTAATAGAATACAGAATGGATTGTCAAACATTTGTATTAATGCTTTATTGATGATATGTTTTCAGATTACTTTAAAATATTGTAGCTCCAGCTGAAAAATGTGATGTGGTTGCAGTGAATAATCTTCAGTAAATAGAGATGTTGAATAATTAAGCGTCCCGCAAGGGACGCTTGTTTGTGTATGGGAGAGCTTCAGGCTCCGCCGGCTCCGGCGGCTCCGCCGGCTCCGCCGGCTCCGCCGGCTCCGCATTTTGTTTTCCTTATAACTCTGTAACCGTTAGGCGGATTCTTTTCAAATTTGGCAGGTTTAGGCAGTAGCCTTGGGGAATTTTTTTGAATATGCTGCAGTGACATTTCAACCAATCAGAGAGGTCACATGACCAAAAATGTCTTTTTTCGATGGGGAAGCTTGTCCGGATGATAACTTGAAAGCAATTTTATCAATTCACCTGAAACTTGGCAAATACATTCATTCTATTAAAATCTGGAAATCATTAGATTTTGGCATTGATTGGTCAAGAAATGGCCGAGTAATTAATGATTAATTAATCATTACGAATTTTCCAAATAAGGAAAACACAAAAATGCTTATATCTCGAAAACCGTGCTAGATAGAGCGATTTCGACGAAATTTTTGACCCGCAGGGTATCTCTGCGGAGTAGTTTTCCCAATTTTCAAAAAAATTTTGTCTCGTCCAAAATGGCGGCCATTTTGAATTTTCGAAATTTTCGCAAAAATTGCAAAACACAAAAATGCTTATATCTCAAAAACCGTGCTAGATAGAGCAATTTCGACAAAATTTTTGACCCGCAGGGTATCTCTGCGGAGTACTTTTCCCAATTTTCAAAAAAATTTTCTCTCGCCAAAAATGGCGGCCATTTTGAATTTTCGAAATTTTCGTAAAAATTGCAAAACACAAAAATGCTTATATCTCGAAAACCGTGCTAGATAGAGCGATTTCGATGAAATTTTTGACCCACAGGGTATCTCTGCGGAGTACTTTTCCCAATTTTCAAAAAATTTTTGTCTCGCCAAAAATGGCGGCCATTTTGAATTTTCGAAATTTTCGTAAAAATTGCAAAACACAAAAATGCTTATATCTCGAAAACCGTGCTAGATAGAGCGATTTCGATGAAATTTTTGACCCACAGGGTATCTCTGCGGAGTAGTTTTCCCAATTTTCAAAAAATTTTTGTCTCGTCCAAAATGGCGGCCATTTTGAATTTTCGAAATTTTCGCAAAAATTGCAAAACACAAAAATGCTTATATCTCCAAAAACGTGCTAGATAGAGCAATTTCGACAAAATTTTTGACCCACAGGGTATCTCTGCAGAGTACTTTTCCCAATTTTCAAAAAATTTTTGTCTCGCCAAAAATGGCGGCCATTTTGAATTTTCGAAATTTTCGTAAAAATTGCAAAACACAAAAATGCTTATATCTCGAAAACCGTGCTAGATAGAGCGATTTCGACGAAATTTTTGACCCACAGGGTATCTCTGCAGAGTAGTTATCCCAATTTTGAAAAAATTTTTGTCTCGCCAAAAATGGCGGCCATTTTGAATTTTCGAATTTTTCGCAAAAATTGCAAAACATAAAAATGCTTATATCTCGAAAACCCTGCAAGATAGAGCGATTTCGACGAAATTTTTGATCCACAGGGTATATCTCCAGAGTAGCCATGCCAATTTTCAAAAAAATTTTGTCTTGCCAAAAATGGCGGCCATTTTACTCACCTACTCAAAATGAGTAAATGCGAATTATCTCTAAAAGTATTGCAGACAGCCAATTTTTCTCAAATAACTCATTCACCTACTTTTGGGAGAGCTTTCACTTGGTGAAGTTTCAGACCCATAGCTAATTACTCACCTACTCAAAATGAGTAAATGCGAATTATCTCTAAAAGTATTGCAGATGGCCAATTTTTGTCAAATTAATCATTCGCCTACTTTTGGGAGAGCTTTCACTTGGTGAAGTTTCAGACCCATAGCTAATTACTCACCTACTCAAAATGAGTAAATGCGAATTATCTCTAAAAGTATTGCAGATAGCCAATTTTTCTCAAATAACTCATTCACCTACTTTTGGGAGAGCTTTCACTCTGTGAAGTTTCAGACCCATAGCTAATTACTCACCTACTCAAAATGAGTAAATGCGAATTATCTCTAAAAGTATTGCAGATAGCCAATTTTTCTCAAATAACTCATTCACCTACTTTTGGGAGAGCTTTCACATGGTGAAGTTTCAGACCCATAGCTAATTATTTACCTACTCAAAATGAGTAAATGCTAATTATCTGTAAAAGTATTGCAGATAGCCAATTTTTCTCAAATAAATCATTCACCTACTTTTGGGAGAGCTTTCACTTGGTGAAGTTTCAGACCCATAGCTAATTACTCACCTACTCAAAATGAGTAAATGCGAATTATCTCTAAAAGTATTGTAGATAGCCAATTTTTCTCAAATTAATCATTCACCTACTTTTGGGAGAGCTTTCACTTGGTGAAGTTTCAGACCCATAGCTAATTACTCACCTACTCAAAATGAGTAAATGCGAATTATCTCTAAAAGTATTGCAGATAGCCAATTTTTCTCAAATAACTCATTCACCTACTTTTGGGAGAGCTTTCACTTGGTGAAGTTTCACACCCATAGCTAATTACTCACCTACTCAAAATGAGTAAATGCGAATTATCTCTAAAAGTATTGCAGATAGCCAATTTTTCTCAAATAACTCATTCACCTACTTTTGGGAGAGCTTTCACTTGGTGAAGTTTCACACCCATAGCTAATTACTCACCTACTCAAAATGAGTAAATGCGAATTATCTCTAAAAGTATTGCAGATAGCCAATTTTTCTCAAATAACTCATTCACCTACTTTTGGGAGAGCTTTCACTTGGTGAAGTTTCACACCCATAGCTAATTACTCACCTACTCAAAATGAGTAAATGCGAATTATCTCTAAAAGTATTGCAGATAGCCAATTTTTCTCAAATAACTCATTCACCTACTTTTGGGAGAGCTTTCACTCGGTGAAGTTTCACACCCATAGCTAATTACTCACCTACTCAAAATGAGTAAATGCGAATTATCTCTAAAAGTATTGCAGATAGCCAATTTTTCTCAAATAACTCATTCACCTACTTTTGGGAGAGCTTTCACTCTGTGAAGTTTCAGACCCATAGCTAATTACTCACCTACTCAAAATGAGTAAATGCGAATTATCTCTAAAAGTATTGCAGATAGCCAATTTTTCTCAAATAACTCATTCACCTACTTTTGGCAGAGCTTTCACTTGGTGAAGTTTCAGACCCATAGCTAAATATTCACCTACTCAAAATGAGTAAATGTGAATTATCTCTAAAAGTATTGCAGATAGCCAATTTTTCTCGAATAACTCATTCACCTACTTTTGGGAGAGCTTTCACTCTGTGAAGTTTCAGACCCATAGCTATTTATTCACCTACTCAAAATGAGTAAATGCTAATTATCTGTAAAAGTATTGCGGATACCCAATTTTTATCAAATACTCATTCATCTACTTGTGGGAGAGCTTTCACATGGTGAAGTTTCAGACCCATAGCTAATTACTCACCTACTCAAAATGAGTAAATGCGAATTATCTCTAAAAGTATTGTGGATAGCCAATTTTTCTCAAATAACTCATTCACCTACTTTTGGGAGAGCTTTCACTTGGTGAAGTTTCAGACCCATAGATAATTATTCACCTACTCAAAATGAGTAAATGTGAATTATCTCTTAATAGTATTGCAGATAGCCAATTTTTCTCAAATAACTCATTCACCTACTTTTGGAAGAGCTTTCACACACGAAAATGAAAAATTGTGAATATCTCGGAAAAGCTATTTCTTCTGCTTTAATGCTCGGCGGGAGATACACACCGCGGCAGTGGTCTTGACAAAAATTTTTGTCTCCCCAAAAATGGTGGCCATTTTGAATTTTCAAAGTTTTTGCAAAACACAAAAATGCTTATATCTCGAAAACCGTGCTATATGGAGCGAAATCAACAAAATTTTGGACCTGCTGGGTATCTCTGCAGAGTAGCCATGCCAATTTTCAAAATATTTTTGTCTCACCAAATATAGCGGACATTTTTAATTTTTTTATTTTTTGCAAAACACAAAAATGCTTATATCTTGAAAACCGTGCTAGATAGAGCAGACTGCGCTCACTTTGGTTGCCACAACAGTATAAGGCTAGAAACGAAGCATTTTCTTAATACTTTAGCACTCACCTTTATAGCCTTTTCGGGACGCTTTGTTTTTGCTATGCAAAAACATTATCTTTTTTTTTTGCGAGCGATCCTCTAGTTATATTTCTAAGCGTGGTACTTGAGCTCCTAAACAATAGTTATCATGTTGAGAAATTGGTGTTTGTGGTTTGTAAAATAAGCAACAACTAAATTGATATAGTTTGCGCCCCTTTATATTCTGAAAGATAAATTGTATTGACTTTTACAGCTGCCACTCTAATGCGTAATATTTAAAAATAACATAACATAGGTTTCATGCATATTTGGTATGTGCATATATATGTATAGAGTTAGAAATCTAAAATTCGCCAGGAATCTAAAATTCGCCACCCCTAAAACCTTAGTCAAGTTTATGAAGAAAATGATGTTTTTGTCCAAAAATTGGTATTTTTCAGTTCAAAAAGCCTTAATTTACTATACAGTCAACAAATCTCACCACAATTCATTTATTTTATTAGTATTTTCACATGTGGCGAATTTCAGATATGTGGCAAATTTTAGATTTCTTACTCTACCCTTGGAATGCAGACCACAGAAATACCCCAAATAAAATTTTTGTCACTTTTAAAGTCTTTCACTAGAATAAAGACTTGTATTCATTTCTAAAGTCCATGAATGTCGGAAATTTTTTGTGATCACCCGATATGTATCCCCTTCATCCACTGAAAATTTATTGTGGCAAATGCTTATTTTAGAAGATCTGAAAATCTGATATAGAGTGTTTTTTCAAGCACAAGTTCTCTAGGAGGTTGGCGCTACTAGAAATCAGTTTTCTTTTTTGTCCCTTGACTTTCAAGACTTGTGCTCTACACTAGTGCACTACTCATGTTTCCGATTGCTTTGCAACTTGTGCATGTAGACTCGGACAAATTTTTGCCTTGTTTTTTCTCATTTTGTAATTTCACACTGAGAATGAAGGATGGGTTTGGATTCATAGTATGTCTATAGTGTACCACAAAAAGGATGAAAAATCTATAAAGTTTGTTGCAGTCTACCTTGTTTTTCTGTAAAGTATTTATGTAAAAATCTTTAAAATGTCATTAAGCCTTTGTAGGTATTTAAAGAATAGGTTTGATACTGTTTGTGACATTATCATGGAAAGGTTGCAATAAATGTTACAATTATGTTCTTCGTTTCAATTTCACACATTTTTTATGGTCTACTGTTTGTAAAACATACAAGCTTGCATATGTTAAGTGAAACAGAATATATTTCATAAATTATGAAGCTTATAATCAAGAACACTGATCACTTGTAAATTGTATAACCATATTGTGAAAAAATTCATCACATTCATGAAAAACTTCCTGTATCTTGCATTCCCATTACTAAGTTGAACACTATTTTGGTGAATTTATGAATGCACTAAAATGCTTAAGAAAAAAATTCTGCACATTTTATCAAAAATCCAAATAGAATGTCGAATTATTTTAATCACATTATAAATATCTGCACCAATCATGAACTTTTTGTATTGATACACTTCTCTGTGTGACATACGTTTGTAGTAAAGATCAAAATGTGAAAATAAGTTCCAAGGTCAGTGTCTCCAAGTTGAAGGTGCAAAGATATTAATCTTAAAGTGCTAAGCCCAGAACAACCGTAAACCAGCTCATAAAAGAGAAATTTGTTTTAAAATTTGTGAAACTATTTGCTCCCTTTCTGTAGAGAGAGAAATGTTATTCTGCAGACAATGGCCTTCCTTATCTGCAGTAAGATTTTAAAATTGAAGCTGTTACAAAATGTACCTTCATTATCAAACAAGCAATCGGTGACCATTCACGGGCTCTGTGTCAGCTGACTGTGTGTTTTGAGTTTCAGAGTAGAAGTGAAAGAAGAAAATACTATAAATGCGATTTTTGGGATGGGCGGGTGGGTGGCGGGAAAAGTTTGTCCGGTATGTATCTCAGAAACTGTAAGGTGTAGGAAGTTGATACTTGGTAGGGACATTGGTGTGCAACGTCATGGTGTGACCTTGATTTGACCTTGCTGTAGTGACCTTGACCTATAAAATCTTGTTCGAGCTATATCTCGGAACCTGTAAGGTGTAAGAAGTTGATACTTGGTAGGGACTTCGGTTAGGGGGTGTCGGTGTGCAACGTCATGGTGTGACCGTGATTTGACCTTGCCATAGTGACCTTGACCTATAAAATCTTGTCTGGGCTATATCTCGGAAACCATAAGGTGTAGGAAGTTGATACGTGGTAGGGACATTGGTTAGGGGGTGTAGGTGTGCAACATCATGGTGTGACCTTGGTTTGAGCTTGCCGTAGTGACCTTTACCTATAAAATCTTGTCCAGGCTATATCTCGGAAAGCGTAAGGTGTAGGAGTTGATACTTAGTAGGGACATTGGTTGGGGGTTGTAGGTGTGCACTGTCTTGGTGTGACCTTGATTCGACATTTGATCTTGCCGTAGTGACCTTGACCTTTACAATTTTGTCCAGGCAATATCTCCGAGACTGTAAAGTGTAGGAAGTTGATAGTCGGTAGGGACATTGCTTAGGGGTTGTAGGTGAGCATCATAGTTTTTAGTTTACTGATTAATGGCTGTCCTCTTGCTTTTGAATTGTCTTGTTTTAATACTTTATCTTTGCATACATTTTGTTTATTTTATATGTTATTTTCTCTACTTAAACATCATTTAGACCTTAATATAACTGACACTGCTCTGAAAGTATCCCAATCTTTGTACTGTTTCACTACTTCTATATCTCATGTTGTTGAAAACTATTTCCCCAGGCTGTGGGGTACGGGCATCTCTGATGCTATTTTTTTTGAGTTATAACTAATTTACTGAACAGTGAGAATCTCAAAGCAGCTTTTGCACAGCTATGGAATGAGCTACACGTCTGCAATTTTACTATAGTATAGCTGACCCAAAAGTAGGTGAATAACAGATTTAAACAAAATTCTCTAAGAGAAATAGTTTTCAAGTTACAACTGATGTACTTAACAGTTAAAAGGTGAAAGTAGCTATTGTGCAGTTATGCAATAAGCTACAGGTCTACAATTTTACTATGTTGTAGTTGACACAAAAGTAGCTGAACACATTTAAAGAAAATAATCTAAATTTAATAGTTTTCAAGTTATAACTGATTTACTCAACAGTGACAACCTCAAAGTAGCTATGGCACAGCTATGAAGTAAGCTACAGGTCTGCAATTACACTATGTTTCAGCTGATCCAAAAGTAGGTGAATAACATATTTAAAGAAAATACTATCAATGCAATAGTTTTCAAGTTCTAACTAATTTACTCAACAGTGATAACCTCAAAGTAGCTTTTTATTGTGTTAATACATCCTGTCCAATGGACAATATGCTAAACCGGTCGGCGCAGACCAGCCCGCCAAACGTCAGAAAAAGACATCCTGTGTTTCCACCGACTGGCCGGTCCTCACACTGCACTCGCCAGGTGGCGTGTCGTACTTCCTTCCTGTCTAGATAACCTGACGTCATAGCATCTTTTTCGTTTGGTGCATGCACTGCCTGCACGGATTTTTTTGAGTTGGGAAACTTTTTATAATTTTGTGAGTTTGTGAAAGAACTTTGCTTCGCAACTTTAGTATTTACTTTTATACGTATTATAGACCATTATGTCTTCTCCTAGCCAGCGTCGAGGCGGTTGTGGCCACATGATGGCAGGTTTTGACCTTCACTCAGTTTGTGCGCGTTGTCGCGATAAGAAGAAGGGCTCTGACCCTTGTATTGAAACTCCTCCTGTGGCTTGCTCTCATTGTGACGCCTTAACTTCAGAGCAAAAGGCCCAGTTATCTACCCCTTCGTACAAGCTAAAGAAGGAGAAAAAAGAAGCAAAGTCATCTACACCAGCCAAGGCATCAGACACTCAGTCCCACCCTCGTGGACCCGGCACTTGTGTCGGTAGTGGGGGTCGTGGATGGCCAGACAACCTCTGGTTGTGGGCCGGCTGAGAAGAAAAAGAAGACTGAGAGCAAGAAATCTTCATCTACAGCTACTAAGCCGGCTAAGCCGGATAGGTCAGTGAAGTCATCTTCTAACCGACCAGCTTCTACTTCAACCACCGACCAGGGCAAGTCCACCATCTCTTCTGCAGATGCCAAAATCTCAGATCTCTATAGAAAGTGGTCGGACAGATTTAATAGGCTGGAAGCTTTGGTAATGGCCAAGACTTTAGACAAACCTCAGGACCCGTTTTCAGCACGGTGAAAGTCACTCCGGCTCATGCTCCACCAGCCAACGTGGTCCGACCTGACCCGTTTTTGAAACCAGTCTCTCAGCCTTCTCAAGTCACCGACCCTGCTGTTGACTCACGGGCCACCGACTCTTCTCAGCACAGACCTGCTGCAAGAACCTCATCCTCTACCCAGCCGGAACCGGCTACCAGAGAAACTGTTCAGAGACAATTGACCAGTGCTTTTGACATTTCTAGAAAGGACTCTCCCTCTTCTAGTGGATCCGACACCGACTCTCTATCATCGGACTGACCTCCCTTGGATATCTTCCCGGAGGAAGGTGCACTTTCAGATGATCAGGAAGCAAATCTATCCGATCATGAACAATCCCTCTCCGAAGAGCCATCTTATCGGGAGACCATGAGGGGAATCCGCTCATACATGAATTGGGACCACATTCCAGACATGGATTCCGGTGCTACTACCTCAGAGGACAACCCCTTTGCGGGTCCGAAACTTCACACACCAGGCAAGGTCTCTGTTAATTTGCCAACCGACGAGTGGTTATGTCGGAAGATGTCGAAGCTCAACATCACACTGGTACAGGGATATCCCACACGTACTTCTGAAGCAGGAGGGCTGTTAAGGGACCAATTTATCCAGCCTCCAAAATCTCAACAGAAGTGGTATGAGTTTCATGCGATTCCCAAGGAGAACTCTGATCAAGCTGTTTCTTCATGGCATACCGGATCATCACGGCTGAACAGCACCTATCTTAGGATAGCTAGACAGGCCGGTATTGCTACTTCTCCCATGTCTCACCCAATTTCCCAGGAAAATTTAAGAAAATGGGAGAGGTCTGCACACGAGTCTACAGTGATCTGCAATCACGCAGCCGGCTTCAACCGTTGTTTGTTAAAGATTCAAGACAACATGAACAGTCAGTTGAAGGCTGTGAAGGTGGAGTCAAAAGGAAAGGCAGCAGCCAAAGTGTCATCAGCAGTAGACGAGCTCCAATTCTTACTAGATTTTAACTCTAGTGTTTGCCAAGCCATGGCAAAATCCATGGAACACTTAACAGAGTTCGTTTTTGTTACTATGGCTAACACTACTCTCCTCAGACGCGACTCTTACCTGGCCTACCTCAAAGCCAGTGTGAAGGCGGATACACTGAATGCGCTCCGTACTGCCCTTCTTCATCTGGACACTTTGTTCCCGGACAGTGTTGTTAAAAGGGCATTTGACAAGGGCCGGTCAACTTCAGTTTATAAGGGTCGGAGGTACCACCCATATGAAAGACAGGACTCTAGGTCGGATAAACAGCAGGACAGACCAGCTTGAAAGAATTTGTCCTGTACCCAGCGTAGGAAGAACAACAAGGGCAAACAGCAGTACTCCTCGTGTCCGGCCAAGGGTCAGCAGCAGTACAAATGACAATCAATGTGTAACTCTGTTGAAGCCTCTGCTGCTGACCGGGAGCCCCACAGGAAAGACAATGAACACTTTAAATGTAAAGCTAAATGTTGTACATTCTGTTCATACTGCGCCCAGGCATTCTCAAAAGAACAAAATAAGTCCCAGGGCAGCAGGTTGTTACTACAAGAAAAGTATATTAAAGTCTGTGAAAAGTGTTTCTTGTGTCACTCCATTGTCTTATGTAAATCCTGTCTTAAATGCTCCAAATGTTGTCGCAAATCTGCCTGTAGGGGCCAGACTCCAAAACTTTTGGAAAAATTGGTTAGATCTGGGTGCCGGACCGAGAGTGATTCAAATCCTGAAAGAGGGCTATACCCTATCCTTTCGGATCCGGCCAAACTTGTCAAGGACTCCCACAGTCATAAGCTGCTATGGCAATCCTCACAGAAACCTCAAACTGTTAGAGGCTTTACATCAGCTTATGGCCAAAAATGCCATAGAACTAGTTCACAAAAAGGTCTCATTATGGTTCTTCAACCGACTATTTTTAGTCCCAAAACCCGACAACAAGTGGAGACCAATCTTAGACCTAAGCAATCTGAATCCTTTCCTCAAGACCGAAAAGTTCAAGATGGAGACACCGGAAACCATCAGAACATCTCTCCAAAAGGGAGAATGGGTAACCTCCATAGACTTCAAGGACGCTTACTTCCACATTCCCATACAGGAACAGTCCAGGAAGTACCTCAGATTTCACATCCAGGGTCAGACCTACCAGTTCAAAGGACTGCCGTTCGGTCTGTCGACGGCTCCCATGGAGTTTACTATTATAGCAAAGGAGGTAAAACTGATGGCCATTCAAAAGGGTATAAGGATCCACCAATACCTAGACGACTGGTTGGTGAGAGCCACATCCCACCAGGTCTGTCTCCAGCATACACAGGTCCTAGTAAAAATGTGCCGACATCTAGGTTGGCTGGCGAATGTAGAAAAGTCGGAGCTGGAACCCAAGCAAGTTTTCAACTTCGTAGGCTACCAATTCGACCTCGAGTCCGGTCACGTCCAACCGACACCGGACCGGTGGCAAAGCCTTCAGGACAAGATACTGGATCTGATCTCCCTACCGGCCTCTTCGGTAAGGGAATTTATGCCCTTGATAGGCCTGCTAACAGCCACAGAAAAACAAGTTCACCTGGGCAGACTACACATGAGGCCCATCCAATGGCATCTCAAAAGCAATTGGAGAATACCGGAATCCTTGGAAAAACGGATTCCCCTACCCAGATCTCTACATCCTCATTTACAATGGTGGCTGAAGGAAGGCAATGTCCTCACAGGCCAACCATTACACCCCATGCAACATGCTCTGCAAATCTTTACAGACGCATCAAAAGAAGGGTGGGGCGCTCACTTAAACGAGTTCATAGCCAGAGGAACCTGGTCCCTACCGGAAAGCAAATTGCTTATAAACTACCTAGAACTAAAAGCAGTCTTCCTAGCTTTAACAGATTTCCAAAACCTATGCGTTGGAAAAATGGTTCTGGTAGCAACCGACAATACCACAGTAGTGTCGTACATCAACAAGGAAGGGGGCATGAGATCAGGCCCACTCTGTGCCTTACTTTGGAGAATCTTGACCTGGTGCACCGGGAATCAAGTGACTCTAAAGGCCCAACACATTCCCGATTGCTTAAATGTAGTGGCAGACAAACTGTCCAGATTGGGTCCGACCATTCAAACAGAATGGTCCCTCCTTCCAGAGGTTTTCCAAGCCCTGTGCAACAGGTGGCACCATCCTCAAATAGATCTCTTTGCTACAAGATTCAACAACAAGTTGCCCCTGTATGTATCACCAGTTCCGGATCCCATGGCCACTGCAGTGGACGCACTCAGTTTGTCATGGGAGAATCTGGACGCGTACGCCTTCCCACCGACACCCATATTGGGCAAAGTGGTGGAGAAGTTGCAAGACTCCCCATATCAAAGGGTGATCATTATTGCTCCGGGGTGGCCCAACATGACATGGTTTTGGGACCTAGTGGAGATGTCCAGCCAGATCCCATTAGTCTTGCCTCAACTGCCAAACCTTTTGACTCAACCCTTCAATCAGACCCCTCACAGGAGTCTGACAAACCTAAATCTCCATGCATGGCTCCTAGAGCCACAGCTATCAAGGATCAGGGTTTCTCTGAGGCGGTGGCAACAAGAATTGAGGCTCCTCAAAGGGGATCAACCAGATCTGTCTATGAGGCAAAGTGGACCATTTTTACAAAGTGGTGCATCTCAAATCAGGTGGACTTCAGGGCACCACCTGTAAATTCAGTTGCTGATTTCCTTATGTACCTTTTTGAGGAAAGGAAATTACAGCCCAGCACCATTGATGGCTACAGGTCTGCCATTGCTGATAAATTGGGAAAGTCAACCCTCAATATCAGCAAAGATGAAAATCTCACCCGTCTCTTGGATAGTTTCCATATGGACAGACCCAAGGGCAGAAGAGGTATCCCCTCCTGGAACCTATCTCTGGTTTTACACCAGTTAACAAAGGCTCCCTTTGAGCCAATTAAGGAGGCCTTCTTGAAGCACTTGACCTTCAAGACAGTTTTCCTCCTAGCCCTGGGTTCAGGCAAATGCAGAAGTGAGATTCATGCTTGGCAAAGTAAGAACATCAGACACCAGTCTGACTGGTCTAAGGTGTCTCTGTACCCATCTCCCAGCTTTCTTTCCAAGAACCAGCTGGCTAAGGAGGGTCCGGACAGTGTGGCCCCAGTGGTAATACCAGCCCTGGCCCCGACTCTGGATAGGTCCCTCAAGTCTGACAGGTCCCTCTGTCCGGTCAGAGCTTTGCGCTACTACTTGGACAGGACCTCAGACCTCAGGCAGAATAAGGAGTTGGTTTTTGTCTCCTTCAAGAAAGGTTTTGACAAGGACATCTCACCTGCCACTATCTCCTCATGGATCAAGCAGACTGTGATCCTATGTTATGAGCTCTCAGATCAGGAAGCCCACACATTACATCAGGTTAAAGCCCATGATGTCAGGGTCTTTGCTGCTTCCAAGGCCTTCCAGTCGGGGGTCTCCTTGGAACAGATCTTGTCGGCCTGCCACTGGAAGTCACATAACACCTTCACACAATTTTATCTGAAGGATGTGGCATGGGCTGATTCTGAGCTTTATCACCTGGGACCTGTAGTGGCTGCTCAGAAGATCCACCAGTAGCTCAGGCCAGAGAGGAGATCTGTACATATGTATATAGTGTATATATAGTTAAGAAGCATCAAAAAAAAAATCAGACGTGCTTCTTTCGGGAGGTTTATTTCTTTGGGACTGAACTCATCCCTCTCTTCCCCTACCTCAGAGCAGGTCTGTAAAAAAATGGGGGGGGAGGCGAGTCGGTTTGGACCGGTTAACTGGTTTCTGTTGACCGACTATAGCCTTAAGGGTCTTGACAATCTTAGGTTGACCCAGGCTTAGAGGAAATTTTGTTAGTTATTTTCTGAGTTCGCATAAGTCCCTAGTAACTTACCCGCCGACCAAGCAGTAGTTATTCAGCATATTGTCCATTGGATAGGATGTATTAACGCAATAAAATTGCAAATTTAATAAGTAGGGTATTAACTTATAAAAATTTAATTTACTGCGCCGACCGGTTTAGCATATTGTCCATTGGATAGGGTATTAACTTATAAAAATTTAATTTACTTATTAAATTTGCAAATTACTCAGCTATGCAATGAGCTACAGGTCTACAATTTTACTATGTTATAGCTGACCCAAAAGTAGTTGAATAACATATTCAAAGAAAATACTCGAAATGCAATAGTTTTCAAGTTATAATTGATTCACTCAACAGTGACAGCCTCAAAGTAGCTATTGCTCAGCTATGAAGTAAGCTACAGGTCTGCAGTTACACTATGTTCCAGCTGATCCAAAAGTAGCTGAATAACATATTTAAAGAAAATACTCTAAATGCAATATTTTATTGCGCTACAATAGCTTACCATGTGGGACTGAATGCTGTTCTCGGATGGCCACAAGGCATATGGCCAATGTATAAGAAAAATAGACATTTATAGTTGGCTGTAGCCTCAAGTTGTCTCATGGCGAACTTTGACCTCTCGTCCTATTTTCTCGTTGGCCACTTGAATTGGTAGTGTCTGTAACTTCACAGACATTTTCATTTATATCTCAGTACATACATATTGTTATCGTTTCGACAGGATAAGTATTTTTCATAATAGTTGGTCTTTTGAGTTTTCCTGGGTTCAGGCTTTTTATCTCCCACCGGGAGGGAGATTATGAAATGATGCGCGTGCGTGTGTGCGTGCGTTAGTTAGTCACGCAGATTTCTCCAAAACTACTACAGCTACAGATTTTTTGTAAATTAATTGTCGCAATGAATTTTCACGCCCTTGAAATTTTTTTTGGTTTTATGGATTTAGGCCCAAAGATAAGTGAGTAATAGCAATCTTAGCTACTTGGAGTAAAGGGCTCATAACTCAAAAACTATTGCAGTTACAGCTTTTTCTTCAAATATGTTGTTCAGCTACTTTGTCCTTAGCTATAAGATGGTACATAGTTTGGGGTCCCATTGCATGCCATAAGTGAGTAATAGCTATTTTCTTATTGTAGCAAAATAATGACATCAGTAAATGTCAAATATCTTCAAAAGTATTAAAGTTAGGGAAATATTTTCAAATATGTTATTCATCTACTTTTTGATAAGCTATCACATAGTAAAGTTTCAGGTCTGTAGCACATTGGATAGCTGAGTAATACCTACTTTGAAATTCTACAGTTGAGTAAATCCATTGTAACTCCAAAACTATTGCAGTTAGAGTATTTTCGTAAAATATGTTGTTCAGCTACTTTGTCCTTAACTATAAGATGGCATATAGTTTGGGGTTCTATTGCATGCCATAAGTGAGTAATAGCTATTTTCTTATTTGTAGCAAAATAATGACAAAAGTAAATGTCAAATATCTTCAAAGTATTAAAGTTAGGGAATTCTTTTCAAATATGTTATTCATCTAGTTTTTGGTAAGCTATCACATAGTAAAGTTTTAGACCTGTTGCACATTGGATAGCTGCGTAATAGCTACTTTGAAACTGTGACTGTTGAGTAAATCCATTGTAACTCTAAAACTATTGCAGTTAGAGTATTTTCCTAAAATATGTTCTTCAGCTACTTTGTCCTTTACTATAAGATGGTATATAGTTTGGGGTTCTATTGCATGCCATAAGTGAGTAATAGCTATTTGCTTATTTGAAGCAAAATAACGACATAAGTAAATGTCAAATATCTTCAAAAGTATTAAAATTAGGGAATTCTTTTCCTTGGTCATCGCTTTTGAACCCTCCTTCACTCTGCCATTTTGAAGTTGGAATCACACGAGGCAACACCTAAAAATTTGCCCACCCATTAACCCTTCCCTAATTTAAGGGTTATTACTGTGTTATTCCCTTGTAATGTATTACTGCTTGTAGATTTATATATTTCCAGATTGCTATACATAACATGGTGGTCAAGTGTTAACATTCAACGTCGAAGGCCATAAGCTAGTTCATCTACTGGCTCTTCTTCCTTATGGACACAATATATGTGTTTTGCTTCACACATGGTTGTCTTGTTTTGATTGCTGCAGTATTTCCAGCCAGCTGTTCTATACGCACCTCAATGTTATCAGTTATGTGTGATGCCTTGCCTTCTGCATGAAGATCACGAATTATGTTATTGCTTGTGCCACCTAAAAATATATATATAATGAATTGTATTTTTGTGTGTTATCATGATGCCAATGTATATCAATGATTCTCAGTCTTATATACTATTAATGTTTTATATAATACAATACATACAACATTAGTTGGTAGGGGTGGTCTCCAGTCCAGTTGTGATCATGAGCTGAACTATTGTCAAGCAGAGGCTGCATGGTGCAGTCACTAAGGCCAAAAATAAAATATAAATTAGTGAGTGGATCACAACGACCCCCCCCCCTTCCAACAATTAGATAGCAGTGTGTTCTTATTGTCTTTTATCTGTTAAATTACTGCAATGCAGACTGATGGACCTGTATTCAATTTTACCTTTTTACATTAACACTGTATTGCACATATGTGCACTTGCAGTAATCCATTCACTTATTGCAATGTACAATGATACTGCATCTCTTTTCTGCTGGCATTATTCCCCTTTTGCTTGATTGTCAGCATGACACTGCAATGCACAGTGGTGCACTTGCAGTTATTTATCAATTTACTGCAATTTAGAATGATGCAATTGCAGTCTTGCATTATCTATCTTACTTTAACCAGTTATCGCCACAACACTGCAATGCACAGACATGCACTTGCAGTTATATTTTATACCTAACTTATTTTTAGGGTATCTTTCCTTCACCCTGTACATTGTTTATATATGATTCATAATAATTTTACTAAAAATGCTTACATTTTAATTGTTAAATGAAGATCAAATAGCATCAGCAATTTAGAATACACTGACTTTAGCTACTGGCCTTCTTGCCTTACCCGGCCACGTCTGTCAGCTGGGAATTTGACCTCTATTTGACCTTGGAGGTCTTGCCTGACCTTGCATAACTTCCTGTGTCTTTGCATGATTGCTGCTAAATTGGCTGGCAGCTTGGGCAGTTTATAGAACCAAAGGACTTTAGATATGTAATTACTTACTACTGACCAAGCTGCTGGCCTTTCGGTGACCTTGTCGTGTGATATTGACCTTCAAGGGTCGAAGGTCGGGATGTCATCTTGGAGCTGACCTCGGTTAAAGTTCAAACACATGTCTCATTTGCTGGGTGGGTTTCTTGGCCAGCTAAGGAAATACAAGCATTAAAAAATGTACAATATTTTAAATGTGCCTGGTTAATATCAGGTAGATGTAGAAAACTTAAAATAATAAATTAAATAAAATTTTAATCCCATCTTGTTTTTCATTACAAATTTTAACTTCTTGGGAACTGTACCACATAGTGAAGTTGCAGAACTGTAGCTCTTTGGATAGCTGAGTAATAGCTACTACAATGAGTAAATGTGTTTTATCTCTAAAAGTATTACAGGTAGGCAATTTCTTCTAAATAAGTCATTCACCTACTTTTAGCTGATCTACCACACAGTGAAGTTTCAGATCTATAGCTCTTTGCATAGCTCAGTCATAGCTACTAAAATGAGTAAATGTCTTTTATCTAAAAGTATTGCATACACACAATTTATACTAAATAAGTCACCTACTTTTGGGTGATCTACCTAATAGTGAAGTTTCAGATCTACAGCTCTTTGCATAGCTCAGTCATAGCTACTAAAATGAGTAAATGTCTTGTATCTGAAAACGTATTGAATATATGCAATTTCTTCTAAATAAGTCATTCACCTACTTTTGGGTGATCTACCACATAGTGAAGTTGCAGAAATGTAGCTCTTTCCATAGCTGAGTACCATCTACTGAAATGATTAAATGTCTTTTATCTCTAAAAGTGTTGTGAAAAGTCAAATTCTTCTGAATAACTGATTCACCTTTTGGGTGATCTACCGCATAGTGAAGTTGCACATCTATAGCTCTTTGCATAGCTGAGGAATAGGTACTTAAATGATTAAATGTCTTTTATCTTTAAAAGTATTGGACATAGACAATTTCTTCTAAGTAAGTCCTTAACCTACTTTTGGGCGATCTACCACATAGTGAAGTTGCAGAACTGTAGCTCTTTGGATGACAGAGTAATAGCCACTAAAATGAGTAAATGTCTTTTATCTCTAAAAGTGTTACAGATAGGCAATTTCTTCTAAATATGTCCTTCACCTACTTTGGGTTGATCTACTGCACAATAAAGTTGCAGAACTGTAGCTCTTTGGATGGCAGAGTAATAGCTACTAAAATGAGTAAATGCCTTTTCTCTTTAAAAGTATTGCAATCAAACATTAAACTTGTTGTCACTTCTACATGTGCCTCCATCTCACAAGAAAATTTATATTCCATTAACTTTAGTACATCTAATTTATACGGCGGGAGATAAATGCATGCATCAGAATGCTTGTTGCATCTATGTCTTTTATTGCGTTTTCAATATGTCTTCCCACCAAACGAATAAAGACAAACCGAGAGTTAGTAAATATCGTCAGTTTTGTTTCTTAGTTGACACACACAACTACTGCCCTACCTGTAGGGAAGCTGGCAAGGGAGATGACCCCTGTGTCACTTTTCAGACGCCCTGTGATATCTGTGCATCCTTCACAGATGAACAAATGAATAAAATGCAACACAGGAAACGCTATATAAAGAAATAAAAAAGGGACACTACTAGTTCAAACGATGATGAACTAGATCTCTTGGGTGAAGGCGACGGGGATTCTTTTACTGGTTCTAATGCAGACCTTGAGAGTGCTGCTGACAACTTATTTACCTCACCCCCACGTCCTCAGCACCTACCCTTCAGTTCATTATCTCTCAAGACGCCAGCAAAAACTGTCGCACCCACCCAAGGTACTGCCTTACAGCAGAAAATTGAAGCTAATTTAGAAAAATCCCTGGGTAATTCACTAAACATCCACTTGCAGCAACAAATGGGTTCTTTTCAGGCCTCTATGTTAGAGTCTCTCCAAGACGAATTAACTACTAAAAAACAAGTCAAGGTGGATAAGACCTCGGCTTCAGCTTCTAAGCCTGGAACCTCTTCTGCTGCTACCAATCTGTACCTACCCCCTCCGAGACCCCCTCGGACTACCTCAAATGTTGAGCAAATGGAAGTGGACTATGGTCCTGCACTTCCATCTCATCTCGGTGCTGATCATCAAATCCCTAGCCCATATACTCGAGAGGGAACTATATACTAATGCTATGGGTAACATGGCTTGCTTAGGCGCAAAGTTGAAATGACCCTTTTACAACCACATTTAGGGGAAACGAGACGCCAAGAACGCGGGAACTCCTCCTTTTGGGATTCCTCCTTGTTCAAGTCTCAACTTGTGAAGGAAGGTGAAGACTTCCTCCTTTAAAAAGGCACCTCTAAAGACTCAGGGTTTCAGACCCTATAAGCCCTTTGGTGGTCCCCACAGCAAGAAAAGAGGCTCCTACAGGAAACACCTCTATGGGGGCAACTCCTCACAAAGCAGTAACCAATTGTTTTCCTCAGGTAGGGGGTAAACCGAACTTCAGAGGCTCCAGGGGTCGTTTTCGACCCCACAACAGGGGCGAGGGCGTGGAAACTCTCTCTCCAATTACTCCTTAAAAGCGTCCCTCAGTCCACCAGTAGGAGGTCGCCTCCGTTCTTTCAGAAGAGACTGGCAAACAAACAAATGTTCATCAAACGTGTTAAACATTATCACCAATGGCTACGTACTGCCATTCCTTTCAAAACCAAATTTGGTCAGATTCCCTCTGATTCTGTTAGAGTACAAGGCCCATCAAAAAGACCAAGCTCTGGCCTCTTGTATCCAGTCTCTCCAGTCAAAGAACGCAA
Organism: Sabellastarte sp. h YS-2021; assembly: GCA_964017235.1. Lineage (NCBI taxonomy): Eukaryota > Metazoa > Annelida > Polychaeta > Sabellida > Sabellidae > Sabellastarte > Sabellastarte sp. h YS-2021. The sequence goes on along the minus strand of OZ024927.1, from coordinate 55,055,242 downwards.
TCGAAAGGGAGGAAAATGTAAAATCTCTTGGGTTTTACAGTCGCCTGTTCCTAGTACCCAAGCCTCACCAAAGGTGGAGGCCAGTAATAGACTGAAGCAGGCTCAACACTTTTCTACACGTAGAAAAGTTCAAAATGGAAGCTCCAGAGTCCATCAGGACCTCCCTGATTCCAGAGGAATGGGTATCGTCGATAGACCTATCAGACGCTTACCTTCACATCCCCATCCATCCAAACTCAAGGAAATACCTAAGGTTTTGCTACAGGTCCCAGGTATTCCAGTTCACCTCCCTTCCATTCGGACTAGCCACACCCCCCAGGTCTTTACAATGATTGTAAAGGAAGTGAAGCTAATGGCCCTCTCCAGAGGACTCAGACTTCGCCAGTACCTGGACAACTGGCTGATCAGGTCCCAGTCTCAGGAGGAAGCCCGAGTGAACACTCAGGTAGTGGTAGACCTAACCCAGTCCTTGGGTTGGATAATAAATCAGGAAAAATCAGAACTGAAACCTACTCAGGTGTTTTCGTTCATGGGCTACGAATACCATCAAGTCAAGACATGTCTTGACTGCAAGATGTTTGATGTTGCTAATTGGGTTGCTTGCCTCAGTGGAGAAGATGGACCCGGAGGGACGCCTTCACATGAGGCTGTTTCAGTTTCACCTCAAGGAGCACTGGAGATATCCTGAGTCGCTGGACAGCCTCCTTCCTTGGACAGAAGCCATTGCAGCACACTTAGACTGGTGGCAAAATCCAGACCTTCAGAGGTGCAGACCTTCATCCCAAAGACCATATTATCCAACTCTTTACAGACGCCTCAAACGAAGGTTGGGGCGCTCACTTAGATCAAAGTTCTACAAAGGGTCTGTGGTCAGACCAGGAAAAAAGGCTACACATAAACATTCTAGAATTGAAGGCGGTTTCCCTGGCCCTTCAAAGCTTCAAGAATCAGTGCCAGAACCAAACAGTGCTAGTTGCAAGTAACCTACATAAACAAACAAGGAGGAACTCACTCAACAGAGATGTGCACTCTCCTGTGGAATATCATGACATGGTGCAATCACTATCACATAACATTAGAAGCCAGACACATTCCAGGGTGTCTGAATGTGATGGTTGACCTTCTATCCAGGTCGAACCAAGTACAGTCAACAGAATGCTCCGTGCATCCGCAGGTGTTCAAACAGATCTGTCAAAAGTGGTTCACTCCTCATGTAGATCTATTTGCCACTCACCTGAACCACAAACTTCAACTGTACGTATCTTCTGTCCCAAACTCAAAGGCTTGGGACATAGATGCTCTGAACATAAACTGGATGGGTCTCACTGCCTATGCTTACCCTCCTACGGCTCTCCTTCACAGGGTGATCCAAAAAATCAGGCAATGCCATTGCCTGATCATCGTAATAGCCCCAGGCTGGCCAGGGATGCCCTGGTTTTGGGACCTAGTGCAGCTCTCAACAGAGATCCCACTACAACTTCCAGTGTCAACAACTCTTCTCAAACAGTCCCACAATTATGTGTTCCACAGCAATCCACAGCATCTCAACCTCCATGCCTGGTGTCTAGGAGTGGACAGCTCCAAGAACAAGGCTTCTCTGTGGAGGTGGCAGAGAGAATTGCTGCCCCTCAGAGATCATCAACAAGGACCATCTGCAAGTCAAAGTGGGCCTTATTTGAGAAATGGTGCAGAGAAAAGTAAGTGGATTTCTCCACTCCATCTGTGAAACATATCTCAGATTTTTTCATGTACCTGTACCAAGATCTAAATAGGTGCCCCTCGACCATTGATGGTTACAGGACAGCCATTATTGACACTTTGGGCCCAGCGGGCCACCATATTGCACAAAGTTCAGACCGTCATAGGTTACTCTCCAGTTTTCACAGGGATCATCCAAAAAGTTCCAGGAATCTTCCAAAATGGAACCTTTCTGTTGTTCTCAATGAGCTCACAAAAGCGCCCTTTGAGCCTATGAAAGACACAGACCTCAAACATCTTTCTCTCAAAACTGCTTTCTTGCTAGCTTTGGCCTCCGGCAAGCGCCGCAGCGAAATCCATGCCTGGGTTGCAAACAAAGTATCTAATCTAGGTCCATGGGAAAAAGTTGCCTTGTTCCCTTCTTCTGACTTTATAGCCAAAAACCAACTAGCAAGAGAAGGTTCTCAAAGTGTGTCTCCGGTGACTATTCCTGCTTTGACTACCATTGTAGATAGACAATTCAAAGAAGACAGGACCTTGTGTCTGATGCGGGCCCTGAGATACTATTTGGATCGAACCAAAGACCTTAGAGGGTCTCGATCCCTCCTTTTCATCTCCTTCAAGAAAGGACACACCTCAGACATCAGACCGGTTACTCTCTCTTCTTGATTGAAACAAACCATTCTACTTTGTTATAAACAAGCATACCAACAAGCCTTGGACTTGGTCAAAGTTAAAGTGCATGACATTTGGGCCTTCGCGGCCTCTAAGGCCTTTTACGGTGGGGTATCGATGGACCAAATCATGCAAGCCTGTCACTGGAAAGCTCACAACACATTTACAAATTTTTACCTAAAAGACCTTACTTGGTCAGACGACAACAATATGTATCTGGGACCAGTGGTGGCAGCACAACAAGTCCTAGATCCTTCCCCTCAGACCAGGTATCCTCGGAAAGAAAAGAGGGGGGGGGGGGGGGGGGCACATCTGCTACAACCAAGTCTTCAGGAGTCTAATCCCAGGGTCTAGGTATAGGTTTACCTCTCAAGATGTTATGGGTAAGGTCATTTTTTATTTTTAGTTCAAGAAGTATATATGTATTAAGGCCTTATCAAGTTGTCATTAATCTCATATTCGGTGGCAAAAATTTATGAGAATTCCAACCATTGGGCTGGTTTTTCACCTGTGGATGGGCCCTCGGGGCCCTTACACCTTTAAGTGAGCACGGCTGCACTTCTCTCCTACAATCAAAACATCTTGACAGTGTTTAGCACTGTCATTCATTCTATCCAGGTTTTTGGCTCTTTACAGGCCCAGTCTTCGGGATTGGGGCACTGTAAACAGGACTCAGACTGGTATTTCAAAACATTCATTCTAATCTATTACCTCAAAATCTAGGAAAAATTGACATATCTTCCATTCTCATCTGTAACCCCGCTACCGGGCGGTTGAATTCAGCATTCAATCCCACATGGTAAGCTATTGTAGCACAATAAAATTGAAAATTTTAATTACTTAAATGTAACTTTTATAAGCTACAAGCTTACCATGTGGGACTGAGAAGAGTCCCACCCTGCCTCCCCGCTGTTTTACAGCTGAAGGGCAAGGTTTATAAAATTTCAACGAGAAAGTAGGAGAGGTCAAAGTTTGCCATGAGACGACAACTTGAGACTACGGCCAACTATAAATGTCTATTTTTCTTAGACGTTGGCCAGATGCTTTGTGGCCATCCGAGAACAGCATTCAGTCCCACATGGTAAGCTTGTAGCTTATAAAAGCTACATTTAAGTAATTAAAATTTTCAATTTTCAAGTTCTAACTGATTTACTCAACAGTGATACCCTCAAAGTAGCTATTACTCAGCTATGCAATGAGATACAGGTCTGTAATTTTAATATTTTATAGCTAACCCAAAGGAAGCTGGATAACATATCTATACAAAATTCTCTAAATGCAATAGATTTCAAGTTATGACAGATTTACTCAACAGTGAGAATCCCAAAGCAGCTATTGCTCTGCTATGCAATGAGCTACAGGTCTGCAATTTCTCTAAGTTATAGTTGACCCAAAAGTAGCTGAATAACATACTCAAACAAAACACTCTAAATGCAATAGTTTTCAAGTTCTAACTGATTTACTCAATAGTGAGAACATCAAAGTAGCTATTGGCCATCTATGAATTAACCTACAGGTCTGCCATTACACTATGTTATAGCTGATCCAAAATTAGGTAAATAATATATTTAAAGGAAATACTATAAATGCAATAGTTTTCAAGTTCTAACTGATTTACTCAACCATGATAACCTCAAAGTAGCTATTACTCAGTTATGCAATGAGATACAGGTCTGCAATTTTACTATGTCATAGTTGACCCCAAAGTAGCTGAATAACATATTTAAAGAAAATACTCTAAACAGAATAGTTTTCAAGTTCTAACTGGTTTACTCAACAGTGATACCCTCAAAGTAGCTATTACTCAGCTATGCAATGAGATACAGGTCTGCAATTTTACTATGTTATATCTGACCCAGATGTAGCTGAATAACAAATACAAAATTCTTTAATTGCAATAGTTTTCAAGTTACAACTGATTTACTCAACAGTGAGAACCTGAAAACAGCTATTGCTCAGCTGTGCCATGAGCTACATGTCTGCAATTTCACTATGGAATAGCTGATTCAAAAGTAGATGAATAACATATTTAAACGAAATACTGTAAATGCAACACTTTTCAAGTTACAACTGATTTACTCAACATTGAGAACATGAAAACAGCTATTGCTCTGCTATGCCATGAACTACATGTTTGTAAATTTATCATGTTATAGCTAATTTAAAAGTAGATGAACAATATATTTAAACAAAATACTGTAAATGCAATACTTTTCAAGTTACAGCTATTGCTCAGCTATGCAATGAGCTACAGGTCTGCCATTTTATTGTTCCAGCTGACCCAAAAGTAGGTGAATAACATATTTAAACAAACTACTGTAAACATAATAGTTTTCTAATTACAACTAATATACTAAACAGTGAAAACCTAAAAAGAGCTATTACTCAGCTATGCAATGAGCTACAGGTCTGCAATTTGACTATGTTATAGCTGATTCAAAAGTAGATGAATAACATATTTCAACAAAATACTGCGAATGCAATATTTTTCATGTTAAAACTGATTTACTCAACAATGAGAATCTGAAAACAGCTATTGCTCTGCTATGCCATGAGCTACGTGTCTGATTCATAAGTAGATGAATAACATATTTAAAGAAAATACTGTAAATGCAATACTTTACAAGTTACAACTGATTTGCTCAACAGTGAAAAAACTCAAATTAGCTATTGCTCAGCTATGCAATGAGCTACAGGTCTGCAACTTTATTATGCTATAGCTGACCCAAAAGTAGGTGAATAACATATTTAAAAAAATACTGTAAACGTAATAGTTTTCTACTTATAACTGATTTACTCAACAGTGAGAACCTAAAACAGGGTAGCCATTTTGAAATTCCATGATTTTTCCAGATTTTTTTCAGGCTTTCCATAAAAATTTAATGGCAATATCGAACAATTTTATTGACATAGATATACTATGTACATTACTGATCAATAACTGATATCAAATGCTCTCATAAGACACTAAAAGTAACAACTGTACACCAATAAACTATATGAGACTACCCCTATGGCATGGTCTTAGAGTAATATTCAAGGGGAAGGGTGGGGGAGTTGGGGGGGGGGGGCACAAGCTGCACAACACCCCAGAAATATTTATGATCAGAGCAAAATAGCCACAATATTTACATGGTGACTTACCATAGTTTTATAAAATTATAGTGCTAAGTTAAAGACTCTTTTCCTACTTGTATCAAGTTATATCAAACCATATAACCCATTACTCCTTTCTAAGTACAATAAAAAATACATAAAACATGCTCAAAAATATATATAATCTTAACAGACACATGCTAGAATAATTACCCTGTGCATGGAGGGCAATTTACTGCGGGACTGATAGAAAATTAACTCCTAAGACTAACTCCCAATATAAGGGCCCTAAGCCTTACAGTTTAAGCGGTGCCAGACTGGAGTGTCTCCCCATTTTCCTCAACCAAAGATAGGAAAGAGGAGAGTAGAGTCAAGTCCCAAGGATTTTTGAGAAAGCCAGTGGTGGTTAATAATAACTGGGGCCTAAATCCTGACACTCCCGATTCTAATGTAAAAGGTACAAAAGGAAGATTATGGATATTATTGCTAAGTCTTAAAGTTATATTAAACTAAAGAAAGACTAAACACACAATAGCAGAAAAACACTAGACTAATTTGAGGCGTAGGGACAAATATGCTGGGCATCAACCACAGGACTCAGGAGATAAGGTTCAGCCAGGCCAGACCATGGGCAACATTTTTCAAGTAAAACTGTGTGAAGGTGTTCTGGGACTTTCAATAGCAGACTGAGAGAATTAGCTCTAAGGACACCGCCCCCCTTGCAAGGTCTTAGAAGAAGCAAAAGGCTCTAACATCACGAGCTTTGACCTGATGTAAGGTTAAGGATTCTGGTCAGACAGATGGTGACACTGGATCACTCGATCAAATCAGCAATATTTGAAGGAGAGACATCAATGAAACAAACACAAGTTCTCTGTTGTCCCCCAGGACATTTGTTTTGTTCAGATAATAGCGGAATGCTCTGATTGGGCAGAACAACCTGCCTTCCTTGAGAGATTTTTCTAGAGACAGTGCTGGAATGACCACTGAGGCCACACTCTCCGGTTCTTTCTAGTTGAAGAAACTAGGTGAAGGGTAAAAAGGAACACTCTCATACAGTCTGTCTGAGGTCTGACCAGAAGGAAAACCATCTCAAAAGTTAGATGATTCAGAGAAGAATCCTTGAGTTGCTCAAAAGGAGGCTTTTCAGATGATGCAGGACTCAACAGAGGTTCCGAGTGGAAATACATGTATGACCCTTAAGGTCTATCCCTGTGGAAGTCATCTAAGAGCCTATTAAAATAATCAACTCCAGTGATGTTGAGAATAGAATTGCCAGTCTTGTCAGCAGAGGCTAACTAATACCCATCTATTTCACTGGGCTGCAGGCTTTTTTCCTGCAAAAATATTTAGGAGGAAATATGTAATTTGTTTTTAAAATGATCTTTTTAAATCCATCAGATTTGACCTACACCATCTGACACAATGAGCCCCTAGACAAATCTATTTGAGCTTCTTTGTGGTGCCTCAGTTCCTGCTGCCACTTGGTCAAAGATGCTCTGCTGTTTGATAGTTGCAGTTCTAGTAGCCAATCATATATGTTCAGGTTTGAGGCCCTTGTGCAGACACCCTTTGAACAATTGGGTTAACAGGTTCTCTAAAGGGGAAGGCACAGAAGTATCTGGGACAAAAACATCACTAGGTTACATAACAAAGGCATTTTGGGCCAGCTCAGGGCTATTAAGATTTCATTGCATTTGTGGCTTATGATTTTGCTGACCACTTTGCCCAGAAGGGATACTGGAGGAAGACATGTAGATTCACACCTTCCTGAGACAGGCTGAGAGCATCCATTGAGATATAAACTGTGCCAGCTTCTTGTACCTGGTGGCAAACAAGTCTATTTTGGGATGGTGCCACCAGTTGCAGATCTGGTCGAATGGCTCCTGGAGCAGGGATTGAAAAATCTGCCTGTGTCATGACAGGTCATTTTCAAGTACATTCAGTTGACACATAGCATGCCAGGCTTTGAAACGGTCTGTCTGACCTTGCAGCAGGAGAGCAGCTTCCAAAGGAGGGCATACAGAGCCTGATCTCATACTTCCCTCCTTGTTTATACAGGATAAAACTGTGGTGTTGTCTGTGGCAATCAGAATAGTCTGGCCAAAACACAAGTGCTCAAACTTACCTTCAGTTCCAACATGTTTATGTGTAGTTTGCTTTCTGGAACTGAAAAAAAAACACTTTCCTAGGTGAGCTCCAATCTTCAATTGATGTGTGTAAAAATATATACAGCATTTTTAAGGGCACACAGAGGTTAATCAGGAAGCATGTTTGATTCCTCTAGCCATCAGTGCTAGTGTGGAGACCTGAAGGCAGGAATATTCTTCGCTGGGGACTCAGGCATATGCCAGTTGGTTTTCAGGTGTCACTGAATTGATCTCATGTAAAGACGGCCCTTGGGCACTTGCTTTTCTGTGGCAGTCAGCAGACCTGTTAGAAACAGGAGTTATCATCCTGAACAAACTGGTCTTGACAGCAGGTACTTTATTTTCAGACCCATGGCCTGACATCTTTCTGTGGGGAGTCTTTAATAGGTCAGCCTGACAACCCACAAAGTCGAAGATTTGCTTGAGGTCCAACTCAACTTTTGGGAGACTCCCAATTTCTGACAGATAGCTAGTAGGTTTTGTCTTGGAAACAAATCCCTTGTTGACAGATTATTCAGTTTTCTAGGTACTAATGGATTTTCATACCCCTTGCCTGTGGCATGAGTTTCACTTCTTTTATGACTGTGGCAAACTCAATTGGCAGTGTTGACCGATCCAAATTGGAGAGCCTTAAACTGGAATGTTTGGCCTTGATAATAAATTTTAGATGTTTCCTTTGTTACATGCGAGGCTTCTATGCCAGAGCATTGTTGTGTATGGGTCAAGAGTTCCTTTACATAAAGACAATAGATTATTGATTTTCTCTGTATTTTGAATTAGTGGCCTTGTCACCCTGATCTTTCTTATTGCTAAGCTTCTAGAACTTTCTGTGCATTTGTTATTCTTGGAAATGTACTGTGTGTTTACATTTATTTCTAGAACCTTCTAGAGTCTCCAGTGTGCTACACGAACAGAGGTCTCTGAAATTCTGATATCCGACTGGATTTATTTGCCTGTGTGTCAAGTGGATAAACTAGCATCAGAGATGCCCGTACCCCACAGCCTGGGGAAATAGTTTTCAACAACATGAGATATAGAAGTAGTGAAATAGTACACAGATTGGGGTACTTTCAGAGCAGTGTCAGTGTCGAAATAATGTTTAAGTAGAGAAAATAACATCTAAGAGAAAGAAACTGCATGTAAAGATTAAGTTTTAAAACAGGACAATTCAGTTAACTAAAAATTATGAAGCTTTACGACGTTAGACATTCATTTGTATGGTCGAATTATGGTTTGCAAGTTTTGAATATTACCCATACATACAGATGTGGCAACACATACTTTTGTGTGGAGTTCGGGCAAAATGTGTGGTTCACTTGATGCAATACCATCTTTTACAATGGGAAGTTGCAAAAGTTTAACAGTTAATGAATTCTAATATGACTTTAATAGTGCTTAATCTACATCAAAAGACACCCAAAGGTGCAACAACCAAGATTCAAGTAAAAGATAGAAGAGAGATATAAGAGAGATAAAATAGTATTAGATATCCCTGTAGAGAGATAAAACAGCATCAGATATGCAAGATCAAAGGTCAAATCAAGGTCACACCATGATGTTGCACACATATTACACCCGACCAATGTCCCTACCAAATATCAACTTCCAACCATCTTATGGTTTCCGAAATATAGCCCAGACAAGGCATTATAGGTCAAGGTCACTACAGCAAGGTCAAAGGAAGATCACATCATGACGTTTTACATCTACACACCCTAGCCAATGTCCCTACCAAGTATCAACTTCCTACACCTTACGGTTTTCCAAGATATACCCCAAACAAGATTTTATAGGTCAAGGTCACTACAGCAAGGTCAAAGGTCAACTCAAGGTCAGGACATGACGTTGCACACCTACACTGCCTAACCAATGTCCCTACCAAGTATCAACTTCCTACACCTTATGGTTGCCGAGATATAGCCCGGACAAGATTTTGTAGGTCAAGGTCACTACAGCAAGGTCAAATCAAGGTCACGTCATGACTTTGCACACCTACAACCCCTAACCAATGTCCCTACCAAGTACCAACTTCCTACACCTTACAGTTTCCGAGATATACTGCAGAGACAAGATTTTATAGGTCAAGGTCACTATGGCAAGGTCAAAGATCAAACCAAGGTCACACCATGACGTTGCACACCTACACCCCCTAACCCCCTACCACGTATCAACTTCCTACACCTTACGGTTTCCGAGATATAGATTGGACAAGATTTTATAGGTCAAGGTCACTACAGAAAGGTCAAATCAAAGTCAGACCATGATGTTGCACACCTACACCTCCTAACCAATGTCCCTACCAAGTTTCAACTTCCTACAGCTTATGGTTTCTGAGATACAGGCCGAACAAACTTCTTCCCGCCTTAAGGGCTGTGGGGTAAAAAGCTGCTTGTTGTATGCATTTTGTGGTGAACTCTAATACGAGTGAACTGGACTTAGTGGCTGGACATCCTGGACAGTGGATTGTTGCTTATCAATGAACCTTGTTCACATTTGGGAGCAACCAACAGAGTTCTGCAGACATACGGAACACTTGGATACAGAGATTTTGTGCTGATGAACACCAGACAGATCACTGGACCGAGTGGACAAACTGGTTGTTAGGTGGATAGGGATATGGACAAGTTGGATTGGTTTCATTTTTTTACTATTATCATTAACCATCAGTGTATCTTGACTGTAATTATTAATTTAATAGTTAAATAAATTTGTAAAGTGAAACTCTTTTCCTGTTACAAATTGAAAGTAAATAGTAATTGCTTTAGTGCTTGCACCGTGGACCATAATACCTTGACCTCGGATTTATAGGGATGTGAAAGTGTGTGTTGCAGAAGTTTAGCAAGATCACTCACTTCCTTTCTGCAGGAGAGAATTGTTGCGTTGTCTTGCCCCCCAAAAATCTGACTTTCTAGATAAAGGATTCAAGATGTAAAACACATCTTTAGTGAGGACCTAACAGGCTTTATCCACTGATTTCACCTTCGCTCAGTTCCTGTAGCAAAGACAATCATAGTCGATAGTTAAGGTATCTCTTTTTTAAAAAATAGGCCAAGGCCTGCTGCTTACTGGCGACCCGCATGTTATGGTTGTGCCACCCAAATACTTTTTTCATGCTATAAATGTGCAAACTATCTCTAGGGTCCAACATTTACTCAAAATTGAGCAAACTCTTACAGTTTCTGAGATATTACCATTTTTTATTTTCCGCATAAATCGAAGATGGCCGCCAAAATTTGAAAAAAAAAATCAATTTTTTCCCTATGGATCGAAAATTTCAACGAAATCGCTCGATCTCGCACGGTTAAGGAGATACAAGCAATTTTGTGTTTTGCCATTTTTGGCGAAAATTCAAAATGACCGCCATTTTTGGGGAGGGGAAAATTTTTTGAAAATTGCCAATAATACATTCCTTAGATACCCTGTGGGTCGCATCGACGAAATCGCTCTATCTCGCACAGTTAAGGAGATACAAGCAATTTTGTGTTTTCCCATTTTTGGCAAAAATTCGAAAATTCAAAATGGCCACCATTTTTGGGGAGGGGAAATTTTTTTGAAAATTGACATTAGTACATTCCTTAGATACCCTGTGGGTCAAAAATTTTGACAAAATCGCTCTATCTCGCACGGTTAAGGAGATACAAGCAATTTTGTGTTTTGCCATTTTTGGCGAAAATTCAAAGTGGCCGCCATTTTTGGGGAGGGGAAATTTTTTTGAAAAATTGACATTAGTACATTCCTTAGATACCCTCTGGGTCGAAAATTTTGACGAAATCGCTCTATCTCACATGGTTAAGGAGATACAAGCAATTTTGTGTTTTGTCATTTTTGGCAAAAATTCGAAAATTCAAAATGGCTGCCATTTTTGGGGAGGGGAAAATTTTTTGAAAATTGCCAATAATACATTCCTTAGATACCCTGTGGGTCGAAAATTTCGACGAAATCGCTCTATCTCGCACAGTTAAGGAGATACAAGCAATTTTGTGTTTTGCCATTTTTGGCAAAAATTCGAAAATTCAAAATGGCCGCCATTTTTGGGGAGGGGAAAATTTTTTGAAAATTGACATTAGTACATTCCTTAGATACCCTGTGGGTCGAAAATTTCGACGAAATCGCTCTATCTCGCACTGTTAAGGAGATACAAGCAATTTTGTGTTTTGCCATTTTTGGCGAAAATTCAAAATGGCCGCCATTTTTGGGGAGGCAAAAATTTTTTTGAAAATTGCCAATAGTACATTCCTGCGATACCCTGTGGGTCAAAAATTTCGACGAAATCGCTCTATCTCGCACGGTTAAGGAGATACAAGCATTTTTGGCAAAAATTCGAAAATTCAAAATGGCCGCCATTTTTGGGGAGGGGAAAATTTTCTGAAAATTGCCAATAGACATTCTTTAGATACCCCGTGGATCGAAAATTTCGTCGAAACCGCTCTATCTCGCACAGTTAAGGAGATACAAGCAATTTTGTGTTTTTCCATTTTCGGCAAAAATTCAAAATGGCCGCCATTTTTGGGGAGGGGAATTTTTTTTTTGAAAAATGCCAATAGACATTCCTTAGATACCCTGTGGGTCGAAAATTTCGTCGAAATCGCTCTATCTCGCACGGTTAAGGAGATACACGCGTTTTTGTTTTTTCAGCATTAAGAAAAATCGTGACATTTAGTAAATCATTAATAAGTCGGCCATTTTGTATTGGATCACTTTGAAAAGTTATTGATTTCCAGACATGTATATAACGAACGTACTTGCAAAATTTCATGTGAATAGGTGAAGCGCTTTTTAAGTTATCATCCAGACAAGCACACCCTTTTGAAAAACATGTTTTTGGTCATGTGACTTCTCTGATTGGTTGAAAAACATGCAATGAGGAAAAATGATAGTCCTCTACCCAAGGAAGCTCCATACCAAATTTCAAAGAAATCGGTGCAGTAGTTTCTGAGGAGAAGAGGCTGGAAAAAAATTGTTGACGACGCCGACAACAACCACAACAACAACGAAGACGACGCCAGGCCATGCCATTAGCTTACGGCCGTTGGCCAGTAAGCTAAAAACAGCAGGTTTCTGAGTCTTGTAGTTTTGGAGGAGTAGTTGTTCACGCGGACGTGTACGCCGCAGAGTGATGCCATAATGTCAGCTGACTGATAAAAAAGTCTTTTGACAGAGAGGACTGTGTGACAAGTTATGGTGGGAATATTGCGCATCAATCATTTCACAATGATCCTTTCAAACTAAGCGCCTCTGCATCAGGAGTTTTAGATGTGACAAATGGTATACGATACACTTGCACAGCAGGAAAAATTAGAAAAGCATTACAACTTTCACAGCATTTATTTCACACAAAAAAGCATTTCATAATAATACTCTGGAGTAGTACAAGTAGTACAGTATAATCGTTGTCTTTTTTTTCAAATGGCTGTAATTAAAAAAAATTGATAGTTAAAATGTTGTCAAGGTAGGATTGAGAATTTTTCACTTATTGAAATTTACTGAATTTATGATCAATTCTTAATTTTGTTTTAAATGCCAAATAAAATTTGTTAAAACATTGACATATTTTACTAAATCTATGCATATTTTTTATGACTGATGATTTTGCATGTAGACAATTTAATATGACTTTTCTTGAATAAACTATCATAGGTAAACACGCAAACAGTTCATTAAAATTTGACATATAAAGTCACTTGTAACACTTGAGGGTATAAATTAAATCTTTATTATAAAGTTATCCCAGAGAAACAAACTAGACTGCAATTTTTAAACATATATAGGCAACATTATACAATGACAGTTTGTGAAAAAACAAACATTTTCACGTTCTGATATAAACAAACTTTCAAATACATATTAATCAGGCAGCAGAAACATTTGTGTAAATACTTCCAGAAAACTACCACAATACCTGTAAAAATGGCAGGCTCTGTTTTCAGTAAATTGGACAAGATTAGGTATTGTGTATAACACCAAAAATTCATTTTTAAGCGCAAGCCTCAATAGAGCTCGCGCTTCTAGGAATCACTTTTTTTTTGTGTCTCGTGATGAGTATTTGTCTGCTCACTGAAGCGGCAATGGGCGACGTTAGTACTTGGATGGGTGATCATTTGAGTTCTAGGCCAGCTGTGGGCTGTGTCTGAGTTGGACTTTCTTTGTGTCACCAGACTTTCGTAAATTTTAGTGTACTACTGGTGTCTCTGATGGTTTTGCGCTCGTGCCAGGGAACCGAAACACCTTTCGGCCTTGTTCATATATAGCATCTTACATATGTAGCGTCGCATCTTGATGCATATTTCCCAGACACAAACCCAAGACATTTGTGGTTTATTTGATTTGACAGTTTCCTACTGAGCAACTTCTGTAGCTTTAACTAATAACACATAAACACTCTTCGATAGAACCTTAAGCATGCACTTTCCCACAACTACCTTAAAAGATCTGTTTTGCTTAATAGATCAAGCTACAACGTTCAGAAAAGTTACTCAAACACAATGTTTAAGAAAATAGATTTCCACAAAAATAGTAGAGATACACAAAAACTCGCAACTACAATCTAGATATTAGTGTTACCATGCATTCATACATAAAAATTACACAAAGAAGACCAGCTCCTCAGTACTTTACAAAATCAATACCAAAACTTCCCAACTGTAAAGCTCAACTGGGATAAACCAAAGCAAGGCCTAATAATGTGTTACAAAAAGGGATATTTCCCTTCAATTGTTCAATAGATTTTACAGCTCAAAACACAAATACGGTAGATAAAGCTGGATATCCAATATCCACAAGAATTGGCAAAACCAATAGCTTACTTTCTTTTAAACTTACAGATGATACTGCATTGTCGAATACAATAACTTCAAAAATAGTTTAAACAACACAGACTTTTCTCACACATATGTTTGCAGTTTAGTTTCACATTCACTTCTTTCCAAACTAGAGGAATGCTTTTGCTAACAAAAGCGAAGCATCCCTGAAAGTTTAAAATGCTTTGTGGTTTTAATAATCATGCTGTAAAGCTAAGAATGCAAAAAGCTGCACCGTATGCTTTCCCAATACCTCTTAATACATTCTGAAGCTATAAAAGCAACAATAAAGGAGATATAAGGCAAAAACTCAAAAGCAGCTATTTATGACCCCAGTTTGGTCCATAAGGGGGGGTCGGGGGGTAAAACTGACCGGCTATTTAGACTCTCCACATATACTTTCCCAATACCTCTTAATACATTCTGAAGGTATAAAAGCAACAATAAAGGAGATATAAGGCAAAACTCCAAAGCAACTATTTTATGACCCCAGTTTGACCCATGGGGGGGGGGGGTGTCAGGGGATAAAACTGACTGGCTATTCAGATACTCCACATATGCTTTCCTAATACCTCTTAATCCATTCTGAAGCTATAAAAGCAACAATAAAGGAGATATAAGGCAAAAACTCAAAAGCAGCTATTTATGACCCCAGTTTGGTCCATAAGGGGTCAGGGGGTAAAACTGACTGGCTATTTAGACTCTCCACATATGCTTTCCCAATACCTCTTAATACATTCTGAAGGTATAAAAGCAACAATAAAGGAGATATAAGGCAAAAACTCAAAATCAGCTATTTAAAACTGACCGGCTATTTAGACTCTCCACATATGGTTTCCTATTACCTCCCAGTACATTTTATGGCTCTAAATGCAATACTTAAGAAGATAATAGGGGGTTGACCTAAATTTAAGGCTTTCAGATTGGAAGGTGTCAGAAAATCACTCATAAATGACACATTTTTCAAGGGATTGCTCCCAAAATCTAATCAGCTTGTGTATTCGATAGTATGAACACGTGTGTCAAATTATAAGGCTGTGTAGCAAGTAGTTTTTCCTGAACTGCGATGATGGGGGGTGTACTTCTAAAAATAGTTTTTGATCATGTGACCTTCATAAAGGTCAAAGGTCAAATTTAAGCATGCAGAAAAATTTTCCCACGCCTAAGGTATATAACTGCCAAATATGGTTTGAAACCTTCTAATAATAAGGGAGATATTCAAAGGGAGACCATAATGCGGCGGCAGCGGCGGCGAGGAAACTGAGGCGAAAACAAATAAGCGCCCCTTCAGGGACGCTTAATTATGTTTAACCTATACAAGGAAAACTGCAACTATATTATAAAGTTATACATCAAACTTTATCATGCATTATATTAAAGCAATGAATCGAGATTTTGATTTTGTCACTACAAGTGGTATACTTCTAAAAGCCTCGCACAAATAAATTGAGTTACAGTCTTTCATGGAGAATAAGGAAACTGTTTTCCAAGTTTGGAACAATGATAAATTGCAACAACCAATAAAATGTTGATGATATATAATATACACTAATGTAAAGCTCTATTTGTTTAAAGAAAAACTTTTAATATCAAAATACAAACCATACACCATTTAATCAGAATAACATCAGATCATTCAAAGGTATTCAAGTGAATAAAAAACAAGTGGAGGTAAAATAATTATAAGAATGTGTAAAGTAAGAAAAGTTAAATTCACTACTGGGACACAAAGTACGCAACACTTGTGCCAAATTTGGCATCAGGGAACATAAAAGGCCAAATATATTAAAAAAATCACAAATGTCGAAATAATTTCCCACAAGGTAACAAAGGAGGTGAGGGTGATGTGTTCTTTACAAACATTACACATTGCAGCAAATATCCCAATTGTTACTCTCACCTATGCCACACAAAATGATGTAAATGTGCCCACTGCATCCACAGTATCTAAATAATGTAACCGGGATAACATTTTCAACATAAATAAAGTGTGAAATAAAAACTGAAAAGACGACACAAAAACAAAACATCTTTCTCATATAGGCAGTATAATTGTACAGCATTTTGCACAAATCTAATTGGAATTGTACTATAAAGCAAAGTTCAAACCCTTGAAGGAGAAAAATGTGTAGTAAAAATTTTGCATGAAGGAAAAGCAAATGGAGAGCCATTTTTTTACAGCATGTTAAAATGTCACGAAAATCCCAGTAACACAGAAGCATTTTTTTTTTCAACTTCTTTGTTGCTCTGCTTAATGGGGTTTCAACAGCATGCAAACATGTCCTGTACAACAAAACCACATAAAAAAGATACAACCAACAAAAAATTCATTAAAAACTCAACCAAGAGTGGAATGTCTGTTACAAACCAATAAAATACACTTTTTTCAAAAGCAACATGAGTAAACATTGTACATTCAAAATGTCTAAGACTTTAAATTTACAACCAGTAAAAATTCAACATTGAAAAGGAAGAAACAGTTTTGACATGGACATGAAATTGCACAATTTGAGAGTGTAGAACCTAAGTGATGATATAGCTTTACCTGTATATCATATTATCATTCCAAAGTAACAATACATATTAGTATTAGGGATGACAGTGTGACCTATTTTCCTTGCTGGTATTCAGCCAAGGCAATAATGTTCTGGTTCCGGGATACAGAAAAAGGTTGGGCTCCAGTGTTGTATCACCGACAAGAAATGGGGTCAATGAAAATAATAACACTCCTCAAAGTCACAAAAATAAGTTTAACATAGGTAAAAATGTGAGAACAGATTAGAATATCTTTGTATGTGTGATGTTTGTCCATAATATTTTGAGTTGTCAAACCATTTTATGTATTGACAACTGCCATGATGTTTGTAATATTTTGTTTCGGTAATTCAATAAATTAATCTCAATAACCTGACATCGAGCTATGTTTAAACAAAATTAATGATTGAAATGTATGACTGCGCGAAAAAAGAAAAATACAACTACATGTACACACATATACGACATGGTATATCTGGTAAAAACGACTAGAATAATAAATACAAATTGAATGCCTTTTCACATTCTGTGATAATTCATGGTAAGGTTGAATGTCATTTTAATTTTTCTTGCTCATGTGATCTGGGCACATATTCAGTAACATGCTTATTCTTAGAATACTGTTATTTTACAAAGAGTTTCTAAGAATAAGGATTTTTTTTTATATTGTCATGAAAGAGTATTTTCAGCAGTTTTTCAGCTCTGGGCTGGTATTCAAGAAAAATCTCAATCTCAAATATAATCCCGATTAATTAGGGCTTTAATCTTATACTTGAGTTATTGACTTTCCTAAAGATATAAAAGAGAAAGTTATATATACCATAAATCTTATGATTATTGTTAAAATCTACAATATTTATTGGTAAAATTAACACCAATAATGTCAAAATATTTATTGTCAATGGATTAAGCTTGCAACTGACATATTTATTAAGTATGTAATTGTAAAAATTTTATTGTAATTTAACTTTTTGTAAGTTAAATACTTACCTTATCCTCACTAGTGCTTACGTGTTGGCGGGAGCAAACAAGTACGACCAAACGAGAATATTTTTAAAATAAATATTCTTGTCGGTACCAGTATGTATACGCATGACCGCGCATGCGCGTGCACCGGAAGAACCCCGTTAAGCCTCACTTTAATTTTGGGAGTCAATATAATATATTGCAAACCCCAAAAATTTTGAAAATGTGGGGTTGGATGGGTGGGAATCCGAATCTAGTGAGGATAAGGTAAGTATTTAACTTACAAAAAGTTAAATTACAATAAAATTTTTACATTTTATTGCGTAAAATACCCTTACCTTATCCTCACTAGTGCTTGATTACAACCATACTGGTGGTGGGATTTTTAATATTTTTGCCACCAAAAGCAGGTATAACCAAAGAAAAGTCAAAGTACACATCTCAAGAAAACTTGAGAATACCAGACTATATTATGCAGTCCAAGTAACCTAACAAAATAACATTTAGTAGTTATATATGTAAGCACTACCTGGCAACCTTTCCAAAGGTGCCTTGGCCCTGCATGTATCTTATATCCAATGTACTAATTTCAAACACACTTGTGGTGATAAGTACAAGAGTATGAAAGGCATACCTAGCAACATAGCAACATAACCTATGTAGTTATATTATGTTATTAAGTAACTGGAATTGTCCAGAATACGCATTGAAAAATTCCCACACCTTGGAATTTTTATCACACTAAATACCAATGTGTTCCCCAACCATGGACAGGCGCATTGGTAATAACAGGAGATTGTGCTCCTTTATATGGATAAGACCACCTATTAACCTATTCCTTGGGCTTTCCCACTAGATCAGATGCTTCCCCAAAAACAGGAACATGATTGGGTAGGGTATTTCCAATGGGCTTTCAGGTACCACTAAACAGCGTGATCTGGCCATTGAAACTGTACATATACATACACTTACTGTAATGTACCAACTATACACCCCTTATGAAGGAACCACATGGTGATACTATAGCTCCAACAATTAATCTGACCTTCATCAGACTTCCAAGTCAGAAGTTAAAGTAAAACTGTGGAATGTGACTTCCAGCCATTTAAGGAACAATTTGAGCCTTGGCCAAGGAAACATTGTAAGTTCCAAGGTCAAATATTTGATCAGCTAGCAGAGATGTCTACCTGTTGACATGGTAGCTCCTTGAATGCCTCCTGAAAAGTACATACATATACACACATGTATAGTATAGCACATACTTCCCCTATCTAAGATCTGAAATATATCCAGATAAAATCTTAGAGCTCTAAAAGACCATATCTTATCATATCTTCAGTCAAAGAATGATCTAGACTAGCATAAAGCAGGAATGAAAAACAGCTTGAACAATATTGTGACCCTCTGAGGTTATCTGTTCTCTGCTAGGAGTACTGATGAAGTAGAAAGTATGAACTCTTCCAGTTCTGTGTTCAATGATTTGAAAGACCAACACCCTACCTCTCTATCTACCCGAGGCTAAGGACATGGATTCAGATGATTCAAAAGAGACTTTGTCAAGACTAAGAATATTCAAGACAAGTCCAAAAAGTGTAAAAGGTATAGCACCCTCCTACATCAGTACATCCTCAGAAAAACCACTATCAATCCATTTAGTCCATTACTATGGATAATTTCAAAAATGAACTCAAATGATCAGTCTACTGAGTTCATAAGAATGAATGATTTCCACAGTGAACCCAACTGGAAAACCATGTATCAGTATATTGAATTCATATCTAAGAATCACTTCAAGAGTGAACCCAAATGAAAAAACCATGTACCAGTCTGTTGAATTCATACCTATGAGTTACTTCAATAGTGAACCCAAATGAAACCCATGTATCAATCTATTGAGTTCATAATCATCAATGATTGCAGTAGTGAACCCAAATGATTAGCAATAACATCACTGTAACATGTCAGTGTGAAAGAAACTAGATTTTGCCTGTTAATCAAAGGCTCAAAAATCTACTATTGAGAAGAGAGGAGGCTATTGGAAGTCCAACTGAATCTCTTTGCATCAGATTCAAAAAGAACTACCTTGCCTTTTTTTTTTTTTTTTTTTTTAAATATGGCAGCCTTTCAAGAATCTCTATTTGATATTTGTTCACCGAGAATCCTCTATTCTGTAGGGCAAAAATGGTATGCAGAATAAGTCAATTAGGTCCCAAACCAACACATCACTGGCCACCCTGGGGCTCCTGGTTATATGTAAGAAGTATAATTCCCATTTTTTGTACCACCTCTGAAATGAGAAATACTCAACTGTAGGATACTCAATACATCTACAGCTATTGTATTGCATTGCGCTAGTATATTAGACTGGTGAAATAAACACAGATAGTTTGTTCTTTATATTTAAAACAAAGCTATCTAACCTTGCAGAATGCCAAATTTGGCAAATAATGCGAAACTATGAGATGAAGGACATTCTGTTTGAATAGCTTATCCCTGTATGAAAAGAGGTTGATATCCCACCTTGACTGCCCTAATTGTGGTGGGCCCTCAGACAGTGTTGTGGGCTTCCAAAGGACCATCAGACACCTATCTAATGAATGGGTCCCTCTTGTTAAGAGAAGACAACACTGTGCCATGCCATTATCTGAAGTAAAACCCTGTACTGTGAAGGTGAATCTGAAACATTATCAGAAATGCAGCCTTGAGTACTTCCTGGTTTCTGGTTTCCAATGGAATTTCCAAGCAACAATTATGTGAAAAATATCCATTGGGATAACATGCTGTAGGTTATAGATTCCTATAAATGACATTAGAATTATGTGAATGAAATTATGCTAACAAACTTGCATATACCCATCCATAGCCTTCTGAATACCCTCTCCTTTAGGGCACTAAGAACTGGTAAGACCTCTGATTTACATCAAAAACAGATATATTTTCAAAAGTATGAACAACATATCTGAATGTGTAAAGATTGTGAATATTTATAGGTTCTAAAATACTATAAATGACAGTAGAATTCTGGAATGGTTTATAAACTTGTATGTACACCATCCATAAACTTCTGAAATACCCCACTTCCCTTCTATGGGGACACTTCATCCTTGCCATGGTTGAATTAGTAAGTGCTGTGATGGGATCAGTTCTGACATCAAGGTTATCACCCCATGTACAATGTATCCCTAAACTTCTCAAATACCAGACTTCTTCCTATAGGGACACTTCACCCTTGCCAAGGTTGAATTTGTCACCAAAGAACTGGAAGTGTTTTATTGGGATGAGTTCTAACCCCATAAGCTTATCACCCACTGTAGTTCTGTACACAGGCCACTAATTGCTTCGATTTCTACAAGCAAATATGTGATGTTGGAGACAGCATATAACCAGTGTTCCCGATACTGATGAATGTGGAGCTACACGGACAAATTCGAATGGATCCGTTGCTGTACCGAAGTATAGGGCTGTGAACTGAAAAGAATGACTTATGACAGGGTGCATTCTTCCACCAGCAAATAAACAATGAAGCATAGCAGTTTGATGTACCTGGGATTCAGGAAGAACGCGTCCGATACATGAACCGCGACTACCTATCCATCTTCGCAAATGAAGTACTGTTACCTTGCGTCCTCAATGGCAAAACCGTGTGCTGTTTTATGCATACACTACCCTCAAAGGTCACCAATGAACTGTAAAACTGTAGGGTTGTACCCATTTTACTGAGATTATAAACGTAAAGAAGCCTTTGATGTACACTTTAACCATTAAAGTTGTTGCTTCCTGTCAGAATGTATAACCGCTATGAATTGTGGGAATTCTCGACAATTCGATAAGGTACCTTCAATATTAAGCGAATTGCAGAATGTGCCCAACTTTGAGATGAGATTCGTTTTTAAAATAGATGTTGAAGTAAAACAACCTCCACGTCATTTCTTTAACTTGGTTGTCACTTCCCCTCTGGTGAATTGTGATGCATTCTGTTAATTCTTGTCTGTTGTAACACCCAATACCTTGTGACATACTAGAGTATATGTGATATAAAACAAGTTCATGCTGCAAATTCCTTGCCATTTAATGCCTCTTCTTTAATCTCTAAAACTTTCCAATAAATGAGAAGAAAGACATTAGATCTGAATGTAGGTGAGCAGTGATTCAACTTCTAAATGAAAAGCTGGTCCACTGGAAGCAAACAAAACCTTGCAGTATTTCTGTTCAAGTGAAAACTGCTGGTGTGTTCTCCTTGATCTCAAGTAGTTTCTGTCGAATCTACAGAGTTGTTGCTTGTATCCTGTTCAAGTTGTCCTCATGAAGCTCTCCCAGTCGTGGATAACTTGTCTGAAGTGTGAGAGGACTAAGAATGCAAGATTTGTAGTGACATTCTAGTTCCTAGCAAGAAACATAAACAGCATGATCGTCTTCTTCTGTTGTTGTAAATAACTGACCAGTGAAATTTAATTTTTACCCATTCTGATCAGTTTGAAGAAAATCTGTCCTGACCAAGTGCATTCTCTGCCGAGTTTACTCTAACTGTGGAAGCCCTGCCATTTGCTTGCAGCTGAAGTTCCTGTAAGTTGTAGTTGTGAAACCATCTGATGAGAATAACATTATTCTTGAACCCTTCTTCTATTACAGGGTTGCCTCTGCCATATTTACCTCACTAGAGGAGACAGAAGAATTACTCTTTTGTGAGATGAAGATCTTATTCTGGCCACCTTCCACCTCAAAGCACTGTGCAGTCCCGGCTAAGTTGCTTCACCAGAGTCAGAACTGTCATTTGTTTGCAAATGAAAGTCTGTAGCTTGTAGGCGTGACCTATCCGATGAGAAGAACTTCTGTTTATAGTGGATTCTTCTGTTATAGGGGTTGCCTCTGCCATATTCACCTCACTGGAGGAGACAGAGGTACTACCCTTTTGTGAGATGAAGTCTGTATGAAGAATTGCAGAATCTGTCATCTTCCATCTGCATTAAATAAACAATGAAGCAGATATTCTTCTGTGCATAATAAGAGTGTTGATGGACCGTGCATAGCTTCTAGACTTGCTAGTATAAGCTGCAGAAGGTGAATTCTTTTCCCAATGTCGAGGAAAATCTTCTTCTAAAATGGCGAACAGGACCCTACCATGCAGTACCCTGTAAAAGGTCTGCAAGCGCCGCAGATCCAGTCAAAAGCAGACTTCTTGATGAAGATGGCTGGCAAACAACAAAGAAAGAATAATTCTTCCAATTATTATGAAAGAGTGAATTCTTTACAATAAAACATTCTTCACATCTTCTTCCTCGCCAGCCATGTTGAAATTCTTCGCAAACGAAGATCGTGTCAAACGATGTTTACTCCCTCACGACCAAAATAAAAGTGAGGCTTAACGGGGTTCTTCCGGTGCACGCGCATGCGCGGTCATGCGTATACATACTGGTACCGACAAGAATATTTATTTTAAAAATATTCTCGTTTGGTCATACTTGTTTGCTCCCGCCAACACGTAAGCACTAGTGAGGATAAGGTAAGGGTATTTTACGCAATAAAAATAACAGTCATTAATATGTCATGAAAACTTTACTGTCATAAATTTACTCCTACGAAAAAATAACAAAAATAAAACCTAAAACAAGCATTCAGAGACCCGGAGATTGGTCACATATCATGGTTTATACGACAACGAAGGTAAATGAAAATACAGGACCATAAGATGTATGACTCATGTCCTCACATTTTAACTATTAACCACTGGCAGTGTCCCACCAGATAAACACAATTAATCCACTAAAAATAACAGTCTCAAAAATGGGCCAACTACACTGAGAAACTAAGTAGAAGAAAATAGCATCAGAGATGCCTGTACCCCACAGCCTAGGGAAATATTTTTAACACCATGAGATATAGAAGTACTGTATCAGTACAAAGTTCAGGATACTTTCAGAGCACTGTCAGTTATATAAAGATCCAAACAATGTTTAAATAGACAAAATAATGCCTAAGAGAAAGATAATGCATGTAAAGATGAAGTATTAAAACAAGACAATTCAATAACAAGATGACACCATTAATCAGTAAACTAAACATTATGACACTCTTTACTTTATCTACATCTGGCATGGCCGAATTATGGTTTGGATGTTTTGAATATTATCATGCATACAGAAGTGGTAATACATTCAATGAATGCTTTGTGTGGTGTTGGAGCAAAATCTGTGGCCCACTTGATGAAATTCCACCTGTTAAAATGGGAAGTTGTAAAAGTAAAATTCTTAATGATTTCTAATATGACTTTAACAGTGCTTAATCTGCATCAAAAGACAGACCTAAAGGTGCAACAAGATTTTAAAGGTCAAGGTCACTACAACAGGGTCAAACGGTCAAATCAAGGTAACACCATGATACTGCACACCTACAACCCCTAACCAATGTCCCTACCAAGTATCAACTTCCTACACCTTACGGTTTCTGAGATACAGCCCGGAAAAGATTTTATAGGTCAAGGTCACTACAGCAAGGTCAAAGGTCAAATCAAGGTCACACCATGACGTTGCACACCTACACCCCCTAACCAATGTCCCTACCAAGTATCAACTTCCTACACCTTACAGTTTCCGAGATATAGCCCGGACAAGATTTTATAGGTCAAGGTCAAAGGTCAAATCAAGGTCACACCATGACGTTGCACACCTACACCCCCTAACCAATGTCCCTACAAAGTATTAACTTCCTACACCTTACGGTTTCTGAGATATAGCCCGGACAAGATTTTATAGGTCAAGTCACTACCGCAAGGTCAAATCAAGGTCATACCATGACGTTGCACACCTACACCCCCTAACCAATGTCCCTACCAAGTATCAACTTCCTACACCTTACAGTTTCCGAGATATAGCCTGGACAAGATTTTCAAATTCAAGGTCACTACGGCAAGGTCAAATCAAGGTCAGACCATGACGTTGCACACCTACACATCCTAACCAATGTCCCTACCAAGTATCAACTTCCTACACCTTATGATTTCTGAGATACAGCCCGGACAAACTTTTTCCCGCCGCCCACACACCCACCCACCCATCCCGACACCATGGGTGAAAACAATACCCTGACAGCCCTTAAGGGCTATGGAGTAAAAAACAGGTATTTGTGACACTGTTAAAAAAAATTGCATATTCCAAAAAAATGATATGGGCAACACCTGATTATCAGCCAAATTTTATATATTTGTTTTTTTTTTTTCATTTTTTTTTCACAAATACAACCTTATTGAACCAACAATTATGTATGTTGTTATAAATCCTACTACAATAATAACGGTTATGTATTAAATAGTACAAGATAAATGACACTGATAATTTGTAGAAATCATTGCAACATTGTCATTAACCCAGTTAACCCGCTTAGTACAAAATCAATGATGCTGAGAATTTGTACAAATCATATTTTCTTGATTTATTTTTGGTTTTACGTCACATTCAACAGCCAGGGTCATATTGCGACAGGTAGTTTACAGGTGGAGGAACCAGTGAATATTAGTTAGTCAAGATTCTGCACTGAAAACCACCAGGCAGCAGCAAGTAACCACCAACTTTCCATCATGAAGTGCCCAGACCGAGATTCGAACCAGCGACCTCAGAGGTTGAAGGCAAGCACTCTAATTGCTACACCACCTAGCCCCCTCCTATTTTCTTCACATTTTAAAACTTGAATAATGTATGTTAATGTATCATAATCATTTGATCATAAACGCAGTTAACTCCCTTGTTATCATGAAAACTATTTTCCATTAGTACTAGAAGCATAATTTTCATACCAGCATCACATCAATGCAAAACTGTTCCTCGAAACCAAAATTAAACTAAGTTGTGTTTCAGTGTAACAATATTACCCCAATGATATAAGCCCCCTAACAGGAAAGAGAGTTTATAAAAACAAAGCTTGTTTATCAAAATTATTATGAAAGCAGAAAAATCTGCAAAAATATATAGTAAATGTTCCTAATTTCCTCACATATATTATCCACTACAAACGTATGACAAGTAAGTTTTCCCATAATCTTATGTTGTTTGTGTACAATAGACTCAATTCAGAGTAACTGGTGTTACTGACCCTGATATTAAAGGTGTTGTTTTTAAAAGCGGGTTTTTTGTTTGCCCCTGTCAATTTTAAGGGTGGGGTTTTTTATGGGTTTGCCAAAAATAGGGGGGTTTTTATGGTGGTTTTTTTTAGGTTTCCCCTATATTTTCATATGTACTGAAAGTACCCACCTGAAATTGTACATCAATCAAGATACAAAAACACTGTTATATTTCATTTTAACAAAATCTGATTAATTTTGTAAACACATGATAAACTACAAAGGACTAGGAATCTAAACTTATTATATACCAATGCCCTAAATCTTAAAAGTAAGCCAAATTTCATGTAAACATAAAAAAGTGCAACATTTGAGATCTTTGTCTTGTCCAAGTGTCTGTAACTTTTTCAAATAACCTACATCAACCTATATCTAAGAATAAATATGTTAAAATTCGACAGTGTGTCAAAATATTAAAATCAAACTCATGATTTGCCATGTCAAGGTTTGGCAAATCTATCTGACTCTGGAAGGTGGGAAATGATTGCCAACAGACATTATAGAAGAACACACTTTTCCCTAAACTTATAAGGTTATCTGGGAATAAACTGTGTCATCCAAACACTTACTGTGTTATGTACTAACACCAGAACAGAAGATAGTCATTTTCATATAAAAGTGTAGTTATCTGTGGTATACTTCTACAAATGACTGAGTGTATGAGCTGGAGTTCTAAGTGTTCACCTCTGTACTGTCTTTGAACACCAGCATTTCCTTATCTTTAGAAAACTGTGCCTCCTCTTCTTCTAGCGGAAGAGATAATCCATTCAGTGATCTGGATCCAGTGCTACTGAGGCGGTGTTTGTCTGTGAAAAATAAAATAAACAAAATAGATCAAGATGTACCAACACTTGACTATAATTAATCAAAATTGGGGTTTTATAAACTGTAATCAAAATGTGTTACATCAGGTATTTCTTTAAACTAGGCATTGATCTGGACCTTGGAAAATAAGGGTTGACTATTGAGTACTTTATAGTAAAATATCCATTCAATTCTTATACCAACTGGTTGATGATGTCCAGCGGGGTGAGGGTTTGAAAATCCAATCCAGCTCAACTCTATTGGGCCTGGTTGCATTGCCATTATCAAACTTGAATGTGCAGCAAGCATAGTGATCACTTCCTTGTTATATTGTGGTTGTGTCCAATACTTGTGAAGTGAAATGATACTGGTGTGATATTTATTCCCTTTCTGAACTGCTCATTTATGTTCTCATATTCTTTTCCTAAATGTTCTTTCTATTTCACCTTTATATTGCACAGTCAATTTTGTGGCAGTAATAAAATAAATAATGTTAATTTCACATATAACATGTCTGGGGAGGTTTATTAATTTGACTTTTTATTGTCACATTTCACAATGTCCATTTTTAAAAATTAATTGGCAGTTATATGTAGTGGTATTGTATCTGGAGTTACTCTGAACCTGTGTGATGCTTTGAAACTTGTGGTAATTTCCATATTATTCACTTTTAACAAGTATTTTATAATTATACTATCAACAACTAACTTTTTATTAACAAAAACAAACAATCCCATTGATTTTGGTCCAATCATTCTTAAAATCTAGTCTGCTGGCAAACTTATATCATTAATGTGCATTTAAAATGACACCCTACTGATTTAAGTAGTTTTTGCTGAGTGGCAGTGATGACTGGGTGTACCAGAAAAAAAACTTATATTTTTGATTATATGACCCTGATGTAGGTTAAAGGTCAAAAATAAGCATGTGAAAACATTTTCCCATGCCCAAGGCATATAAGTACCAAATGTGGTTAGAAAGCACCCACTGATAAAGGATACTCAAGAGAGGCCATAATCCAGTGGAGGTGATTGTAAGGAAATTCAACCCAAAAACAAGTAAGTGCCCATTTCAAAGGATGCTTACTTATCTTTACATTATTCTTAACCTGGTACTTTTAACAAATCATCCTTCACCTATACTTCTAACTGTAGATTTGTCAATAAACTTTACAAGCAAAATTTTAATTAAGTATTTTTTACGTGCCTTATTTAATCTGATATTTTAGTACTTTTTTTACTTTTAAGAGACAAGTGTCAATGACTTACTGATCCATGTGTCTTTTTTTCTGAAGAACATTGAGTACTTTATCACAGTGTTATTTTTGAAATAGTCTGTCTTTCCTAACATTTGCCAAATACTTTTTACACATTACCTGATATTGTGACAGGTCTTGCTTCATGCGTGGGGCTCTGTGTGTATGGTGATCTCTTTTTCAGTATAGTACATTGCAGTAAAACATACAGAACTGCCATAACAGCGGTAGCAATTGCAAACCCCCGGAACATGGCATGAGCTCCAACTGTATTAAAAATCTTACCCCCACTGACACCTCCAATCCCCTTACCTGCAAGTATTTTATAAAAACAAAAACTGGAGATATATTATTTCCCAAACATTTTAAAAGGGAGATTTTTTTTTTTTTTGAAAATGGATGGTTCCTGAAACAGAAGTTTAAATTATAACAATGGATACACCAGGGATGGATTCAGAACTGTGTAAATAGAATAGAACTGAAGAACACATATCTCTACAAGAAACACCTGAACGGGAAGCTTGTCAAAATACAATCCTAATTATGTTCATACACAAAAGAAAGATATCATATTCATACACACCGTTACAACCAGAATATGAAAACTAGAGGATCGCTCGCAAAAAAAAAAAGATAATGTTTTTGCATACCAAAAACAAAGCGTCCCGAAAAGGATATATAGGTGAATGCTAAAGTATTAAGAAAATGCTTCGTTTCTAGCCTTATACTGTTGTGGCAACCAAAGTCAGCGCAGTCTGCTCTATCTAGCACGGTTTTCAAGATATAAGCATTTTTGTGTTTTGCAAAAAATAAAAAAATTAAAAATGTCCGCTATATTTGGCGAGACAAAAATATTTTGAAAATTGGCATGGCTACTCTGCAGAGATACCCAGCAGGTCCAAAATTTTGTTGAGTTCGCTCCATATAGCACGGTTTTCGAGATATAAGCATTTTTGTGTTTTGCAAAAACTTTGAAAATTCAAAATGGCCACCATTTTTGGGGAGACAAAAATTTTTGTCAAGACCACTGCCGCGGTGTGTATCTCCCGCCGAGCATTAAAGAAGAAGAAATAGCTTTTCCCGAGATATTCACAATTTTTCATTTTCGTGTGTGAAAGCTCTTCCAAAAGTAGGTGAATGAGTTATTTGAGAAAAATTGGCTATCTGCAATACTATTAAGAGATAATTCACATTTACTCATTTTGAGTAGGTGAATAATTATCTATGGGTCTGAAACTTCACCAAGTGAAAGCTCTCCCAAAAGTAGGTGAATGAGTTATTTGAGAAAAATTGGCTATCTGCAATACTTTTAGAGATAATTCGCATTTACTCATTTTGAGTAGGTGAGTAATTAGCTATGGGTCTGAAACTTCACCAAGTGAAAGCTCTCCCAAAAGTAGATGAATGAGTTATTTGAGAAAAATTGGCTATCCGCAATACTTTTAGAGATAATTCGCATTTACTCATTTTGAGTAGGTGAGTAATTAGCTATGGGTCTGAAACTTTACAAAGTGAAAGCTCTCCCAAAAGTAGGTGAATGATTTATTTGAGAAAAATTGGCTATCTGCAATACTTTTAGAGATATTTCGCATTTACTCATTTTGAGTAGGTG
This sequence comes from Sabellastarte sp. h YS-2021, assembly GCA_964017235.1. Classification (NCBI taxonomy): domain Eukaryota; kingdom Metazoa; phylum Annelida; class Polychaeta; order Sabellida; family Sabellidae; genus Sabellastarte; species Sabellastarte sp. h YS-2021. The sequence continues at coordinate 55,025,544 of OZ024927.1, read as the reverse complement.
AGTAATTAGCTATGGGTCTGAAACTTCACCAAGTGAAAGCTCTCCCAAAAGTAGGTGAATGAGTTATTTGAGAAAAATTGGCTATCTGCAATACTTTTAGAGATAATTCACATTTACTCATTTTCAGTAGGTGAGTAATTAGCTATGGGTCTGAAACTTCACCAAGTGAAAGCTCTTCCAAAAGTAGGTGAATGAGTTATTTGAGAAAAATTGGCTATCTGCAATACTTTTAGAGATAATTAGCATTTACTCATTTTCAGTAGGTGAGTAATTAGCTATGGGTCTGAAACTTCACCAAGTGAAAGCTCTCCCAAAAGTAGGTGAATGATTTATTTGAGAAAAATTGGCTATCTGCAATACTTTTAGAGATAATTCGCATTTACTCATTTTGAGTAGGTGAGTAATTAGCTATGGGTCTGAAACTTCACAGAGTGAAAGCTCTCCCACAAGTAGATGAATGAGTTATTTGATAAAACTTGGGTATCCGCAATACTTTTACAGATAATTAGCATTTACTCATTTTGAGTAGGTGAGTAATTAGCTACGGGTCTGAAACTTCACCAAGTGAAAGCTCTTCCAAAAGTAGGTGAATGAGTTATTTGAGAAAAATTGGCCATCTGCAATACTTTTAGAGGTAATTCGCATTTACTCTTTTTGAGTAGGTGAGCAATTAGCTATGGGTCTGAAACTTCACCAAGTGAAAGCTCTTTGGGATAGCTGCTCTGCAGAGATACCCTGAAGATAAAAAATTTCGTCAAAATCGCTCTATGTAGCACGGTTTTCGAAATATTAGCATTTTTGTGTTTTGCAATTTTTGCGCAAAAATTCGAAAATTCAAAATGGCCGCCATTTTTGGCAAGAAAATTTTTTTTGAAAATTGGCATGGCTACTCTGCAGAGATACCCTGTGGGTCAAAAATTTCGTCGAAATCGCTCTATCTAGCACGGTTTTCGAGATATAAGCATTTTTGTGTTTTGCAATCTTGCGAAAAATTCGAAAATTCAAAATGGCCGCCATTTTTTTGCGAGAAATTTTTTGTTTGAAAATTGGCATGGCTACTCTGCAGAGATACCCTGCGGGTCAAAAATTTCGTCGAAATCGCTCTATCTAGCAGGATTTTCGAGATATAAGCATTTTTATGTTTTGCAATTTTTGCGAAAAATTCAAAAATTCAAAATGGCCGCCATTTTTGGCGAGATAAAATTTTTTTGAAAATTGGCATGGCTACTCTGCAGATATACCCTGTGGGTCAAAAAATTCGTCGAAATCGCTCTATCTAGCAGGATTTTCGAGATATAAGCATTTTTATGTTTTGCAATTTTTGCGAAAAATTCAAAAATTCAAAATGGCCGCCATTTTTGGCGAGATAAAATTTTTTTGAAAATTGGCATGGCTACTCTGCAGATATACCCTGTGGGTCAAAAAATTCGTCGAAATCGCTCTATCTTGCAGGGTTTTCGAGATATAAGCATTTTTATGTTTTGCAATTTTTGCGAAAAATTCGAAAATTCAAAATGGCCGCCATTTTTGGCGAGACAAAAATTTTTTCAAAATTGGGATAACTACTCTGCAGAGATACCCTGTGGGTCAAAAATTCCGTTGAAATCGCTCTATCTAGCAGGGTTTTCGAGATATAAGCATTTTTATGTTTTGCAACTTTTGCGAAAAATTCGAAAATTCAAAATGGCCGCCATTTTTGGCGAGACAAAATTTTTTTGAAAATTGGCTTGGCTACTCTGCAGATATACCCTGTGGGTCAAAAAATTCGTCGAAATCGCTCTATCTTGCAGGGTTTTCGAGATATAAGCATTTTTATGTTTTGGAATTTTTGCGAAAAATTCGAAAATTCAAAATGGCCGCCATTTTTGGTGAGACAAAATTTTTTTCAAAATTGGGATAACTACTCTGCAGAGATACCCTGCGGGTCAAAAATTTCGTCAAAATCGCTCTATCTAGCACGGTTTTTGAGATATAAGCATTTTTGTGTTTTGCAATTTTTGCGAAATTTCGAAAATTCAAAATGGCCGCCATTTTTGGCGAGACAAAAATTTTTTGAAAATTGGGAAAAGTACTCCGCAGAGATAGCCTGTGGGTCAAAAATTTTGTCGAAATTGCTCTATCTAGCACGGTTTTTGAGATATAAGCATTTTGTGTTTTGCAATTTTTGCGAAAATTTCGAAAATTCAAAATGGCCGCCATTTTGGGCGAGACAAAAATTTTTTGAAAATTGGGAAAACTACTCCGCAGAGATAGCCTGCAGGTCAAAAATTTCATCGAAATCGCTCTATCTAGCACGGTTTTCGAGATATAAGCATTTTTGTGTTTTCCTTATTTGGAAAATTCGTAATGATTAATTAATCATTAATTACTCGGCCATTTCTTGACCAATCAATGCCAAAATCTAATGATTTCCAGATTTTAATAGAATGAATGTATTTGCCAAGTTTCAGGTGAATTGATAAAATTCCTTTCAAGTTATCATCTGGACAAGCTTCCCCATCGAAAAAAGACATTTTTGGTCATGTGACCTCTCTGATTGGTTGAAATGTCACTGCAGCATATTCAAAAAAATTCCCCAAGGCTACTGCCTAAACCTGCCAAATTTGAAAAGAATCCGCCTAACGGTTACAGAGTTATAAGGAAAACAAAATGCGGAGCTGGCGGAGCCTGAAGCTCTCCCATACACAAACAAGCGTCCCTTGCGGGACGCTTAATAATATATTTCAAAAGAAATTCATACATGTATTATGGCAAGAAAAAAAAATCAAAATATCATTTTGTATCACTTTAATTATAAATCCAGTTTACTTCATTGTTAGAAGGTACCTACCTATTCCAAAGAACATTCCGCCAATTAGACCCTGCACTGTGCCATGCATGCCTGGGGGAGTGATGATACTACCATGTGAAGTGGCTGTGGCATAGAACAGACCAAATGTGATACTGTGTAGAGGTTCGATCAGCAGAGCAAACCATGGATTGGTGAGAAAAGAATAGGACAGAAGGCGTAAGAAGTACGCAGTGAAAACGATGTAGAAGCAGTTGATATGTCCTATCTTCTTAAGAATCACACTGGCAAAGAACAGAATAAAAATCTCCAAGATGCAGTTCATCATCATACAGAGACCCAGCAGTAACTGAGAGGCCCCAGCATCCTGGAGATGCCAGAACAGGAAGGTTTCGATCACTCCATTGTCAATACCAAACACCAGAACTATGACGAGCAAGGTAAGAACCTGGATGTCCTTGAAAAGGCCAAGCATATTGTCGAATATCTGTCCACATTTTACATCATCTGAGAGCTGGAAAAGACACACCATCACTGCTGCAATAAAATTCAGCACAGGAAACAGGACAAAGGCCACAGTATAATTCTTGGTTCCATCATCCCCGACATACACATCCATAATTAGACCTGAGGTGACACCAAGAACAATGTAGCCCACAGTGCCAAAGAGTCTGCTCTTTCCCCAGAACCGGCGATCTTCACCAAGGTAACTGTAAACAACACCATCGATCAGAGTGAACACTGGCGCAAAGAAAATCTGTGCCATCAGGAACAACAGGAAGAACATCCAAAAGATTCTTCCATACTTAGGATTTTCTGGTGTTTGTTTTGGGCAGTTGAATTCATCCAGTGCAGTGAAGTTTAATGGGGACTCATGGCAGTCCATTCTACAAGTCAATGAAGTTTTTGAATCACAGTACAAAACCCAGTCCTGATCAAATGCCCTGTTGTGATAATCAAAATGATTAGCCACATACTTGTAGCACTCCTTCTCTGGATTGTCACTATTTTTGGTGCCTATTTTGAATAAATGCTCTACAAATATGGACATTTCAAAAAAGTTCTTTAAAGCTTTGGGATCTATACCATGTCCTATTGAAGCACCAAGTTTCTTGTCCTGTGCTTTGGTCAAAGGACACACTGGTTGTGCACTGTCATTCTGGGAGTTTTTAACACACACACTGTGACTTTGACCTGGGTCGTCAAAGCGACATCTAAAGCTACAATTTCTCAGATTTTCAAGAGGATCAAACTCTTTTCCTGTGGTATAGGTAATATTGTAGAGTTCATGGTATGAATCATTTTCTGATGAAGAATTATACTTGGTGAAAACTTGACCACTGAGATGTTCTCTTGAATGAGCTGAAACAGGGTGTTTCTGTTCATATGTACAGCCCATGTGGCTTAGACTGTCTACAGGACAGAATTCTATGTGTGAATCTGCGGTACCACACTGCATATTTACCATAACTTGGCTTGAATTATATACCTCTGTAGAGACAGGATGGTGGGGCAAAGCAGATAGACAAGCATGTAATATTCCAGTCAGTATTACGCAGAGCATCAACACAAATTTGTGTTTGTTGTACTTGTCTGCAATAGCTCCAAACACAGGTCTCACCAAGGCACCAATAAATGGAGTTGTTCCATAGATGATTCCTGCTTCTGTCTGAGACAAACCAACTTGTTTCATGTACACTGGAAGATATGGAAGAAGGCTGGCAACAGCTGAAAAGATTCATCATTTGCATAACTATACATGATAAGCCTTAGATAACAATTAGATAAATCTGGTATCTGCTATCTAACTTAATTAATGAGCTTTTAAAAAAGATCCATACATAGAAATATGTAACAATGATGTTTTTACAGATCTACACCAAGAGAAAAACCACAAATAATTTCTTGCAGTATGTAGATATGGCCTTGTTCGGTAGAACTATAAAAAATGTTTAAAAAAACAGATTTATTACCTGCTAGTGTGAAGAAATATGTGGCTTTAACTGGTAAAAGTCTTAGGTTGATTCTGAATTGCTTTGGAATAGCCATCCTGTGGACTTCAAAACAAAAGTAATAATAATAAAATAAATAACACAAGTGTAAGATGTTGCATAAAAAATTAAGCTAAATGGCCATCCTGAGGGCTTCAAAGAAAAAAGAAATAAAATACAGTGTTTATCATAACTGTAAGATGTTGCATAAAAATTATGCCAAAAATGCACAACTATAATAAGTATAGTAAGAAACCAGTCTTGTTATTTATCAAACTCACCTTGATTTCAAGGATTTTGACGGGCTTCTGCTTCTATTTTTTTCTCCTTTTCTACCTTAAAACATTTTATTCTCTTTTCATTTGGACTTATTTTAACTCTGCAAAACAGAAAGGTTATATAAGTACCATGCAATCCATCCAATAACTTACAGCATACATATGTATTCATACAGAAGTAACATTGTATGTTCCAAAGCAACTTCAAATATTTACCTGTAGGAGTGAATAACACAGAACAGTTGGGTCTTGACGGATGATAAAATACTTCTAGTCTTTTACTTAATCTGAAATTGGATACTTTTTGAACTTATGAACTCCATTCAAGTCTCCCACATTTGTAATTTGTGACTGTTTTATAGCAAAAGATCTATTTTATTTTACGAAACTTCCATTATCTAAACAAAAGCTCAATCTTCCAACCTTTTAGGATAATAGAGATAAAATATCATCCCCACAGCTAGTGGAAACGATTTTAGACCCCAAAAGATATAGGAGTGAAACATAAAAAGATCAGGGGACTTTCAGCGCAAAGTGTCAGTTATATACACATCAAAATAATCTTTAAGTAGTCAAAATAACATCTGAGACAAAAAAAATGTTTACAGAGTTAGTAAGTGAGGGTTAATTGATTGTTTCAGTTTTTGTCTCTGAGAGAGAAAATGATTACTACAGGGACAAAGGTCAAATCAAGGTTGCACCATGATGCTGCACAACTACAACCTCAAACCAATGTCCCTACCAATTATAAACTTCCTACAGTTTATTGTTTCTGAGATATAGACCAGACAAGATTTTAAAGGTCAAGGCCACTATGGCAAGGTCAAAGGTCACATCACGATGTTGCACACATACACCCCCCCAACCAATGTCCCTCCTAAGTTACTGTATTTTATTAGGATAAAACTTGCATATTTGCAAGGTAATTCATGAGCATTACCAATGACAACCATATTTATTTTTGCTTGGGTTTGACAGTTCATACTAACTGTCGGAAATCTATAGTTTTTTATCATAAACTTCGAGAACATATATTATAAAAGTAAGAAATAATGTGTACAATTTCATTTTTCTTTCCTCCCTCATTTTTAATAGATTTTAAAGAAAATTTAAAAAAGCAGGAATCCTTTTAAATACCTTTGCAATGATGCATATTATGGATTCAATGGTAAATTAATTTTATAATATTTGCAAAGGGGAAACGTTGGCACTGTCCAACTTGCTTCTGTTAATCAATTTCAATTGTTTAAATACATATTTTAAACAGTCATATCTAGACAACTACTGAGGTTACAAGTATGACATTCTTCCATTTTGAAGGTTTTATTGCATTTTGTGACCCTTTTAATTTGAATAAAATCAGTTTCATATATAATCTGATATCTCAAAAGTCTTGGGTACACCACAGTTTTAAAACCAATTGCAGCTTTCAATAATTTCTATCTAATTTCTTGATGAATTTTACTGCAATGAAATTGAGCAGTAGTACTGTTCTATTGCCTTTCCAATGATATATAGTACTTATCTATGGGGGAAAGCATTTTTAAAATACTTGAAGAATTGAACATCTGCTAAGCTCCACTATCTAAAATATAGTTAAAATTTGTCCTGCAAATATGATATTCATTTTACATTAAAAGCAATTTACTGTTGATTGTGTTGGTTTTTATTTTATATTTGCTAAGACATCTAAACTGTTACTAGAACATGCAATCAAAATTCAATCATTTTTAACTCTAATTTTTGTGTGGATTTAAATGCAATATGAATGAACAGAAGAAACACTGGTAAGATACATTTCCAAGGAATTATTAAATATCTTTTGACAAAGTAGTTTGTAAAATATTTGCAACACCTGAGCACCTCTTGAAATCCCCTATCTTGTTTTTTTTTCATAATTTAAATGCTAACAAAGTGATAGCTATTTACAAATGCCAAATATTTAGTATTATTTACATTCCTTTGTGGCCCACAGTTTTTCAAAATTGTTTGCTGGCATTTTTGTACCTTAAAAGCTTTTTTTTTATTTTAGCATACTCTATTAATCACCAAAGCAGCAGTGAATCTGATTGGTCGAACCCACCGGACCTTTCCTTCAAAATGTAAAAAAAAAAACATTTTGAAATTTAATCAATAAAATATTTATAAATAAACTAAAAATTCATATTTTCTTTCTGGAATTAATTGAAAATTGAATTTTTTCCGAGTAATTGTACGATTTTATAGCGCAAATTATATGCTTTATACATTACTGGGGCGTATTTCATGAATGAAAGGTCTTAGCCCAGTCTCAGGCTCAAACTTGAGACTTTTGTCTCAAATTATTGTAGCATATTCCTTGAGCCCATGGGCTCAACCTTTATGTATTTCACAAAAGGTCTCAGCTTTGGCTGAGCCACTGGCTCAGATACTGAGACTGGTAGATAGTGGGCTTAAGTTTTGTAAACAAAGGCTCAAATATGGCTGCCATAATTGAATCTCCACTTCAAAACTTGAAATGGCTGAAAATAGGGTACAAGTATACAAAACAACCTCCTGAAGTAGTCTTTGGGTGTTTTTATATGTTTACAAGGTTTCCCATTGCAAAATAGTATTTGACCACAGAAATAATGTGCCAAACAAGGACCATGTATTTCACCAATATTTCGACTACAAAAAAGGTCACATGACACAGAAAAGCACTGTGGTTATTTGACAAGCTTGGTTTCAATTAAGACCCCTTCTGTGAAAACGGTTTGAGACAAAGACTTAGCTGGGCCACAGGGTTGGGGGTCAAATCCTTTGAGGATTTGGATTTGAAGGATTTAAATCCTTTTTTCAAAGGATTTGAAATCCTTTTGCAAACAAGACCACTGCCGTGGTATGATCTCCCGCCGCACTACATCAAAAAGTAGGTGAACAACATATTTGACAAAACTCCTTTAAATTGAATAGTTTTGCTGTTAAAGTGAAAGCTCTCCCAAAAGTAGGTGAATGAGTTATTTGAGAAAAAATTAGCTATCTGCAATACTTTTAGCGATAATTCGCATTTACTCATTTTGAGTAGGTGAGTAATCAGCTATGAGTGTGAAACTTCACCAAGTGAAAGCTCTCCCAAAATGAGGTGAATGAGTTATTTGAGAAAAATTGGCTATCTGCAATACTTTTAGAGATAATTTGCATTTACTCATTTTGAGTAGGTGAGTAATTAGCTATGGGTGTGAAACTTCACCAAGTGAAAGCTCTCCCAAAAGTAGGTGAATGAGTTATTTGAGAAAAATTGGCTATCTGAAATACTTTTAGAGATAATTCGCATTTACTCATTTTCAGTAGGTGAGTAATTAGCTACGAGTCTGAAACTTCACCATGTGAAAGCTCTCCCAAAAGTAGGTGAATGAGTTATTTGAGAAAAATTGGCTAAGTACAATACTTTTAAGAGATAATTCGCATTTACTCATTTTGAGTAGGTGAGTAATTATCTACGGGTCTGAAACTTCACCATGTGAAAGCTCTCCCATAAGTAGATGAATGAGTTATTTGAGAAAAATTGGCTATCTGCAATACTTTTAGAGATAATTCGCATTTACTCATTTTGAGTAGGTGAGTAATTAGCTATGGGTCTGAAACTTCACCAAGTGAAAGCTCTCCCAAAAGTAGGTGAATGAGTTATTTGATAAAAATTGGGTATCCGCAATAGTTTTTGAGATAATTAGCATTTACTCATTTTGAGTAGGTGAGTAATTAGCTACGGGTCTGAAACTTCACCAAGTGAAAGCTCTTCCAAAAGTAGGTGAATGAGTTATTTGAGAAAAATTGGCTATCTGCAATACTTTTAAGAGATAATTCGCATTTACTCATTTTGAGTAGGTGAGTAATCATCTACGGGTCTGAAACTTCACCATGTGAAAGCTCTCCCAAAAGTACATGAATGAGTTATTTGAGAAAAATTGGGTATCCGCAATAGTTTTTGAGATAATTAGCATTTACTCATTTTGAGTAGGTGAGTAATTAGCTACGGGTCTGAAACTTCACAAAGCTCTTCCAAAAGTAGGTGAATGAGTTATTTGAGAAAAATTGGCTATCTGCAATACTTTTAGAGGTAATTCGCATTTACTCATTTTGAGTAGGTGAGTAATTAGCTATGGGTCTGAAACTTCACCAAGTGAAAGCTCTCCCAAAAGTAGGTGAATGATTTATTTGAGAAAAATTGGCTATCTGCAATACTTTTAGAGATAATTAGCATTTACTCATTTTGAGTAGCTAAATAATTAGCTATGGGTGTGAAACTTCACCATGTGAAAGCTCTCCCAAAAGTAGGTGAATGAGTTATTTGAGAAAAATTGGCTATCTGCAATACTTTTATAGATAATTCGCATTTACTCATTTTGAGTAGGTGAGTAATTAGCTATGGGTCTGAAACTTCACCATGTGAAAGCTCTTGCAAAAGTAGGTGAATGAGTTATTTGGGAAAAATTGGCTATCTGCAATACTTTTAAGAGATAATTCGCATTTACTCATTTTGAGTAGGTGAGTAATCATCTACGGGTCTGAAACTTCACCATGTGAAAGCTCTCCCAAAAGTACATGAATGAGTTATTTGATAAAAATTGGGTATCCGCAATAGTTTTTGAGATAATTAGCATTTACTCATTTTGAGTAGGTGAGTAATTAGCTACGGGTCTGAAACTTCACCATGTGAAAGCTCTTGCAAAAGTAGGTGAATGAGTTATTTGGGAAAAATTGGCTATCTGCAATACTTTTAGAGGTAATTCGCATTTACTCATTTTGAGTAGGTGAGTAATTAGCTATGGGTCTGAAACTTCACCAAGTGAAAGCTCTTTGGGATAGCTGCTCTGCAGAGATACCCTGAAGATCAAAAATTTCGTCGAAATCGCTCTATGTAGCACGGTTTTCGAAATATTAGCATTTTTGTGTTTTGCAATTTTTGCGCAAAAATTTGAAAATTCAAAATGGCCGCCATTTTTGGCAAGACAAAATTTTTTTGAAAATTGGCATGGCTACTCTGCAGAGATACCCTGTGGGTCAAAAATTTCGTCGAAATCGCTCTATCTAGCACGGTTTTCGAGATATAAGCATTTTTATGTTTTGCAATTTTGCGAAAAATTCGAAAATTCAAAATGGCCGCCATTTTTTGCGAGAAATTTTTTTTTTTGAAAATTGGCATGGCTACTCTGCAGAGATACCCTGCGGATCAAAGATTTCGTCGAAATTGCTCTATCTAGCAGGGTTTTTGAGATATAAACATTTCTATGTTTTGCAATTTTTGCGAAAAATTTGAAAATTCAAAATGGCCGCCATTTTTGGCAAGATAAAATTTTTTTGAAAATTGGCATGGCTACTCTGCAGATATACCCTGTGGGTCAAAAATTTCGTCGAAATCGCTCTATCTAGCAGGGTTTTCGAGATATAAACATTTTTATGTTTTGCAATTTTTGCGAAAAATTCGAAAATTCAAAATGGCCGCCATTTTTGGCGAGACAAAATTTTTTTCCAAATTGGGATAACTACTCTGCAGATATACCCTGTGGGTCAAAAATTTCGTCGAAATCGCTCTATCTAGCACGGTTTTCAAGATATAAGCATTTTTGTGTTTTGCAATTTTTGCGAAAATTTCGAAAATTCAAAATGGCCGCCACTTTTGGCGAGATAAAAATTTTTTTCAAAATTGGGATAACTACACTGCAGGGATACCCTGTGGGTCAAAAATTTCGTCGAAATCGCTCTATCTAGCACGGTTTTCGAGATATAAGCATTTTTGTGTTTTGCAATTTTTGCGAAAATTTCGAAAATTCAAAATGGCCGCCATTTTTGGCGAGACAAAATTTTTTTGAAAATTGGGAAAACTACTCCGCAGAGATATCCTGCGGCTCAAAAATTTCGTCGAAATTGCTCTATCTAGCACGGTTTTTGAGATATAAGCATTTTTGTGTTTTGCAATTTTTGCGAAAATTTGAAAATTCAAAATGACCGCCATTTTGGGCGAGACAAAAATTTTTTGAAAATTGGGAAAACTACTCCGCAGAGATACCCTGTGGGTCAAAAATTTCGTCAAAATCGCTCTATCTAGCACGGTTTTCGAGATATAAGCATTTTTGTGTTTTCCTTATTTGGAAAATTCGTAATGATTAATTAATCATTAATTACTCGGCCATTTCTTGACCAATCAATGCCAAAATCTAATGATTTCCAGATTTTAATAGAATGAATGTATTTGCCAAGTTTCAGGTGAATTGATAAAATTCCTTTCAAGTTATCATCCGGACAAGCTTCCCCATCGAAAAAAGACATTTTTGGTCATGTGACCTCTCTGATTGGTTGAAATGTCACTGCAGCATATTCAAAAAAACTCCCTAAGGCTACTGCCTAAACCTGCCAAATTTGAAAAGAATCCGCTTAACGGTTACAGAGTTATAAGGAAAACAAAATGCGGAGCCGGCGGAGCCTGAAGGTCTCCCATACACAAACAAGCGTCCCTTGCGGGACGCTTACTGAGTTATTTGGGAAAGATTGGCCATCTGCAATACTTTTAGAGATAATTCGCATTTACTCATTTTCAGTAGGTGAGTAATTAGCTATGCGTCTGAAACTTCACCATGTGAAAGCTCATCCAAAAGTAGGTGAACGAGTTATTTGAGAAAAATTGGCTATCTGCAATACTTTTAGCGATAATTCGCATTTACTCATTTTGAGTAGGTGAGTAATTATCTATGGGTCTGAAACTTCACCATGTGAAAGCTCTCCCAAAAGTAGATGAAGGAGTTATTTGAGAAAGATTGGCTATCTGCAATACTTTTACAGATAATTCGCATTTACTCATTTTGAGTGGGTGAGTAATTAGCTATGGCTCTGAAACTTCATCAAGTGAAAGCTCTCCCAAAAGTAGGTGAATGAGTTATTTGACAAAAATTCGCTATCTGCAATAGTTTTAGCGATACTTCGCATTTACTCATTTTGAGTAGGTGAGTAATTAGCTATGGGTGTGAAACTTCACCAAGTGAAAGCTCTCCCAAAAGTAGGTGAATGAGTTATTTGAGAAAAATTGGCTATCTGCAATACTTTTAGCGATAATTCGCATTTACTCATTTTGAGTAGGTGAGTAATTAGCTATGGGTCTGAAACTTCACCAAGTGAAAGCTCTCCCAAAAGTAGGTGAATGAGTTATTTGAGAAAAATTGGCTATCTGCAATACTTTTAGCGATAATTCGCATTTACTCATTTTCAGTAGGTGAGTAATTAGCTATGGGTCTGAAACTTCACCAAGTGAAAGCTCTCCCAAAAGTAGGTGAATGAGTTATTTGAGAAAAATTGGCTATCTCCAATACTTTTAGAGATAATTCGCATTTACTCATTTTCAGTAGGTGAGTAATTACCGACGAGTCTGAAACTTCACCATGTGAAAGCTCTCCCAAAAGTAGATGAATGACTTAAAAAGTAGATGAAAAACTTATTTGAGAGAAATTGTGTAGCTGCAATACTTTTGAAGATATAAGGGATTTACTCATTATGGTTATCATTAAAAATTGACAAAGTAGCTATTACGGTTTGCGAGATATTTGTCATTTTTCACATTTTCACCAAAAGTAGCAATAAAGTAGCCGTTACTCACTTGTACATTGAGCAACAGTTGTGAAACTTAAATATGTTACAGTTCACAAAAAAGTAGATGAACAACTTATTTGAGAGAAATTGTGTAGCTGCAATACTTTTGAAGATATAAGGCATTTACTCATTATGGTTATCATTAAAAATTGACAAAGTAGCTATTACTCACTTAGCTATGGAGATACACTTCCAAACTAGTGACCATGTTGTAGCTGTGGAGATAGTAGCTGAACAACATATTGGAACAAAATTGTGTAGCTGCAATACTTTTGAAGATATAAGCCATTTACTCATTATGGTTATCATCAAAGTAGCTATTACTCAGTTAGCTATGGAGTTACAGCTGTGAAAATTCACAATACAGTATATCCAAAAGATAGGTGAACAACATATTTGACAAAAATCCTCTATATTCAATAGTTTTTGAGTTATAAGTGACTTGCTCAATGGTCAAATATTAGACTTAGTATAGCTATTACTCAGTTAGCTATGGTGCTACACCTTGGACACCTCACCATGATATAGTACATGAAGGAGTTGTTGAACAACATATTTCAGGCCAATATTGTAAGTAACAGTTACAAAGACAAAATCAGTTTACTCATTTTGCGCATTGTTAATAACAGAAAATAGCTATTACTCAGTTAGCTATGAAGATAGAACCCTAAAAATGGTACCATCTTGTAGGCATGGAGAAAGTAGCTGAACAACGTATTTTACAGAAACACTCTAAATGCAGTCGTTTTGGAGTTATGAGCACTTTACTCAAAGTAGCCACCATTGCTATTACTCACTTAGCTATGGTCCTAGGTGTGAAATAACAGCATCAAATGAAAGGACATAAGCAATAAGGTCATAAAAAACATTGAAAAGGCCAAGGAGAAACAACCAGTGTGATGTACAGCCCTTTATAAAAGCGTAACACTCAATAACACACGAACACACGCACGGAATGCGTTTTATAATCTCCCGCCCGGCCGGCGGGAGATAAAAAGGATTTTGGATTTGGAATTGATTTAAATCATTTTGGTTTGGTTTAAAATCATTCTGCCTTTCAAAATCCTTTAATTTTAATGACTTAAGGTGTGTCTATTTTTAATATATAATGTATTAATGTTTTTTGGCCTTTTCATAAATATATGTGTATTAACAAATTCTAGTAAGTTGTGCATGGTGCAAGTATAGAAACAAAATACAACTAGAGGATCGCTCGCAAAAAAAAACATAATGTTTTTGCATAGCAAAAACAAAGTGTCCCGAAAAGGATATAAAGGTGAGTGCTAAAGTATTAAGAAAATGCTTCGTTTCTAGCCTTATACTGTTGTGGCAACCAAAGTCAGCGCAGTCTGCTCTATCTAGCATGGTTTTCAAGATATAAGCATTTTTGTGTTTTGCAAAATTTCAAAAATTCAAAATGTCCGCTATATTTGGCGAGACAAAAATATTTTGAAAATTGGCATGGCTACTCTGCAGAGATACCCAGCAGGTCAAAAATTTTGTTGAGTTTGCTCCATATAGCACGGTTTTCGAGATATAAGCATTTTTGTGTTTTGCAAATTCAAAATGGCCACCATTTTTGGGGAGACAAAAATTTTTGTCAAGACCACTGCCGCGGTGTGCATCTCCCGCCGAGCATTAAAGGAGAAGAAATAGCTTTTCCGAGATATTCACAATTTGTCATTTTCGTGTGTGAAAGCTCTTCCAAAAGTAGGTGAATGAGTTATTTGAGAAAAATTGCTATCTGCAATACTATTAAGAGATAATTCACATTTACTCATTTTGAGTAGGTGAATAATTAGCTATGGGTCTGAAACTTCACCAAGTGAAAGCTCTCCCAAAAGTAGGTGAATGAGTTATTTGAGAAAAATTGGCTATCTGCAATACTTTTAGAGATAATTCGCATTTACTCATTTTGAGTAGGTGAATAATTAGCTATGGGTCTGAAACTTCACCATGTGAAAGCTCTCCCACAAGTAGATGAATGAGTATTTGATATAAATTGGGGATCCGCAATACTTTTAAGAGATAATTCGCATTTACTCATTTTGAGTAGGTGAGTAATTATCTACGGGTCTGAAACTTCACCAAGTGAAAGCTCTCCCAAAAGTACATGAATGAGTTATTTGATAAAAATTGGGTATCCGCAATACCTTTAAGAAATAATTCACATTTACTCATTTTGAGTAGGTGAGTAATTATCTACGGGTCTGAAACTTCACCATGTGAAAGCTCTCCCAAAAGTAGGTGAATGAGTTATTTGAGAAAAATTGGCTATCTGCAATACTTTTAAGAGATAATTCGCATTTACTCATTTTGAGTAGGTGAGTAATTAGGTATGGGTCTGAAACTTCACCATGTGAAAGCTCTCCCAAAAGTACATGAATGAGTTATTCGAGAAAAATTGGCTATCTGCAATACTTTTAAGAGATAATTCGCATTTACTCATTTTGAGTAGGTGAGCAATTAGCTATGGGTCTGAAACTTCACCATGTGAAAGCTCTCCCAAAAGTAGATGAATGAGTTATTTGATAAAAATTGGGTATCCGCAATAGTTTTAGAGATAATTAGCATTTACTCATTTTGAGTAGGTGAATAATTAGCTACGGGTCTGAAACTTCACCAAGTCAAAGCTCTTTGGGATAGCTGCTCTACAGAGATACCCTAAAGATAAAAAATTTTGTCGAAATCGCTCTATGTAGCACGGTTTTCGAGATATTAGCATTTTTGTGTTTTGCAATTTTTGCGCAAAAATTCGAAAAGGCCGCCATTTTTGGGAAGACAAAACTTTTTTGAAAATTGGCATTGCTACTCTGCAGAGATACCCTGTGGGTCAAAAATTTCGTCGAAATCCCTCTATCTAGCACGGTTTTCGAGATATAAGCATTTTTATGTTTTGCAATTTTTGCGAAAAATTCGAAAATTCAAAATGGCCGCCATTTTTGGCGAGACAAAATTTTTTTGAAAATGGTGATAACTACTCTGCAGAGATACCCTGTGGGTCAAAAATTTCGTTGAAATCGCTCTATCTAGCACGGTTTTCGAGATATAAGCATTTTTGTGATTTGCAATTTTTGCGAAAAATTCGAAAATTCAAAATGGCCGCCATTTTTGGTGAGACAAAAATTTTTGAAAATCAGGCTAACTCCTCTGCAGAGATATCCTGCGGGTCAAAAATTTCGTCGAAATCGCTCTATCTAGCACGGTTTTCGAGATATAAGCATTTTTGTGTTTTCCTTATTTGGAAAATTCATAATGATAAATTAATCATTAATTACTCGGCCATTTCTTAACCAATCAATGCCAAAATCTAATGATTTCCAGGGGCCGATTTCACTAAAGGACTTAAACTAAGTCCCTTTTTTGGCTAAGTCAGGGACTTAAATCTAAGACTTTGGTCTTAACTAGGTCTGGGACTTAAAATGGATTTCACAAAGGTGACTTAGCTAAGTCCAAGCTTATCATATAACCACAGTGGTTTTCTGTGTCATGTGACCTTTTATATCCTTCATTTAATACATTTTATCTAAGGATAAGTGCTGTTTTGAAATGAAAAACCTTGTTGCCACACATAAACTTCCCAAAGACTACTTCAGTAAGTCCGTTCGTGAAATCGGCCCCAGATTTTAATAGAATGAATGTATTTCCCAAGTTTCAGGTGAATTGATATAATTCCTTTAAGTTATCATCCGGACAAGCTTCCCCATCAAAAAAAGACATTTTTGGTCATGTGATCTCTGATTGGTTGAAATGTCACTGCAGCATATTCAAAAAAATTCCCCAAGGCTACTGCCTAAACCTGCCAAATTTGAAAAGAATCCGCCTAATGGTTACAGAGTTATAAGGAAAATAAAATGCGGCGGAGCCGCCGGAGCCTGAAGGTTTCCCATACACAAACAAGCGTCCCTTGCGGGACGCTTAATTATTGCTTTAGATGTCATTTAAGCTTTGTAATTTACAGTGAGTAGGAAAGGAAGTACAGTCAAAAGAAGCCTCAGTACTTTGATAAAATAGCACTTAGCTTTCATAAACTTAACAAAGAAAATAAACTTCACAAATAGGATAGAAATCAACAGTGAACAGCAATGGGAGCACAGTTGAAAGAGGCCTTAGTACTTGTATTTCTACTCTCTCTGATAAGTTCCAGTCTCTCATGATGATAGAATGTGAACAAAATTAAATCTGTGACTTTTTACTGGATTTTTATTACATATAAAGTTCATTGATGTATACTGATGCTTTAATTGCCTGAATGTATGATATTGTTTGTGATGACGGTAGATTATCCTTATTAATGTGTGAATAAGGTTCAAGTTCAAATAAATGTGCATAGTTTATTTGCGCATGTTTTTTCTAAAGCATTTTAATTCCTTTTTGAAAAAGGATTTGGATTTAAATCCTTTTGAAAAATAAAGGATTTGGATTTGATTTGGATTTGAAAAATTGAAAAGGATTTGGATTTAAATCCTTTTTACAAGGATTTGACCCTATCCCTGCTAGGCCAAAAGGCTCAGATTTGAGCCAGTGGCTCAGTCTGAGACTGGGCTAAGTCTGAGACCTTTCATGAAATCCACCCTTGTAAACTGGTCAACTTCAACTTGACATAAAATGTTTATTTATTGGTGGGTTTTAAATGATCTAAGTATCATTGTTACAATGGTATGACATAACCATGAATCAGACTTACATAGATATGAAAAATTGTTAACTTGGTAGGGATCAGAAGAAGCCGTTTTTGCATCAAAATGGGTCGGAGTTGGCTTGGGATGAGTTGGCAAAGGTCCAAGTTATCTGTGATTCAACATATTTCTTCATTGACGAAACTAAAGCCAAATTTCCTTGGCGATAATGTGGCATTTTATTTCCACGTTCCACAGAAAAATGGAAGTCATGAATATTTCTATATTACATTATACTTCTAAACTACATTATTGTGTGATTGACTCGAGTAAATAAAAACTTAAAACAGCATTTGCACTAATAAAATAGTGTTAAGAAACCCCATGGAATTCTGTGAATTCATATTTTCTGGGGATGTGTGGACTTGCAGGTGCACAAATATGGACGATATATGGGAAGACATACTCTGACTTGTGGCAAGTGCTGAATATTCATGAGCAAATAAAACACATGGTTGGAGACAATAATATTACCACAGTTTGTTTGGTCTTTGGAAAGATAGACTACATATTGTTGGGGACAGTATTAATCCATTTTTGTTTGATTTTACAAGAATATGATACGTAAATAGTTTTAGGAAACCCCATGGAATTCCATGACCTCTTATTTTCATTGCAGACTCATGAATATTCATGAAACTTGTAGTGGAAAAATATCAATATCATAAAGTAAATACTATGTACTAAGATTAATTTGTTTATTAATGCAGTAAAGAAATCTTAAAGCATTTGAGGTTACATGAAAGAGTAATTACTATTTGAAGTGAGCCTTGAATTCATGTGTCTGTGTATAAAGGCAAGGGAAGGTGAATTAAAAATTCCAAGGGAATGTGCAAGTAAAGAGCTGCTTTACCGCCAGGGTTGGGGTAAAATCCTTGAAAAAGGATTTAAATCAAAATCCTTTGAATTTTTCTGAAATCCAAATCAAATCCAAATCCTTTCTTTTTCAAAAGGATTTAAATCCAATTCCAAATCCTTTTTGAAAAAAGAATTAAAATCCTTTTGAAGAACAAGCTTGAATAAACTATGATGGATGTGTACTATAATATCTACTCTACTACAATGTATAACAGAAGTAACACATTAATTAATTAGTAACAAATACTGTATATAATTTGCAATTAAATGAAATGTTAATCTAATTAAAATTTTGTGTCACAATGTTCCTGTTCACATTTGTTCAAATTTCATGAAAAGTGGGTGTACAGTCATTCTGAATAAGCCTTATTGGAGTTCCGTTCATGGAAAATGTATGTGGATACACAAATCTATGTAGATCTCAACCAGGAAGTGATTTAAACATGGTAAAACAAGAGAATAATAAATATTTTCTTCAACACACGTTGTACTTAATTTTTATAAGAATTATACATATGGATCTGCAAGATGGTTATTTTTTGCATGGAAAAGATGTTTTAAAATATTGATTTAAGAGTTCTAGGTGGGCGAAAATGGGGGTTCCTATACCAGAACAGTTTATTTTTACAGCTCAATTTTGATTGCCTATTGAAATAAGTTATTGCATTTAAAATGAAATTATCGAAGTTTATATAACTTTTTAATAAAATTAATTGGTTGTGTGTTGAAAAATAAATTTTAAAAATGGTTTGAAACACCAGAAATATGATGTTGAAAATCTATATTTTATTTTCAAAATAGGATACATTAAGCATTAATAATGGAAGTAAGAAAAATGATATGTATACAATATCTTATGACATTTTAATGTAGTTTTAGTTTTAATGAAATTAGTTGTGGATATGATCAAATATTACATAAAATGGTGTGTACACCAGAAAAAAGTAAACTGTTATAAAACCACAAAAAAAAAAACAAAAAAAAATATTTTTTTTCTCTTTATGGTGGCTGGATTTTAATAGGGAAAATGAGTAGAGACATAGTCAAATCCTTTTCCAACAATATATAGTAATTTTTTAGAATATTTTGGAAAGATGAGCACCTGTGGACATCCAATGTTTTGCAAAGATTAGAGTTATTTATTTATTTGGGTTTTTCCGTCATTTTCAACACTGTACAGGTCATATCACGACGGGTAGTTGGGAGGGCAGAGGAAACCAGTACATATAGTCGGGCAAGGTTCTGTACTGTAAACTGTCAACCAATGGCAAGCAACTACCAGCTTTCCTACTTGAGGTCGGTCCGGGAACCGAACCCTGATCTCAGAGGTGGGAGGCGAGAGTGTAATCACTCTGCCACAATGGCCTATTTCATAAAATAGCATCAGAGATGACCATACCCCACAGCTTGGGGAAATAGTTGTCAACACCTTGAGATAAGAAGAAGTGAAACAGTACAAAGATCAGGATGCTTTCAGACCAGTGTCAGATACATAAAGTAGAGAAAATAACATGAAAGAGAAAGAAAAATACACCCCCTAACCAATGTCCCTACCAAGTGTCAACTTCCTACACCTTGTGGTTTCTGAGATACAGCCCGGACAATCTTTTTCCTGCCACCCACCCGCCCATCTGGACACCATGGGTGTAAACAATGCCCTGACAGCCTTAAAGGAGTATGGGTGAAAATGTGGTATTTTTATCAATTTATAGGCAAATTTATGTTTCAAATGTTTTGTACTTGAAGCAATTTGAATTACCCTGGTAAAATATGAAAACTTTTTCCAAGTATATTTTCCAAACACTAAGAAATTAAGGTCCATAGCTGTTACTCACTGCAATGTCTGTAGCCATTCTAAATCTAAAATCTAAATCTACTGCTTTGCAGGCGCAATATCTTCCCCGAAGGGGAACTCAGTGCGCTAACTAATCATACCGTAAATGACCTATTTAGCGCATCCGCCCTTGTAACCGCACCCTATCTCTTTTCAAAGCAATATACTTGACAACTTCTAGTGGGTGAACCATCAGACAGTGACAGTGCACAATCGCGGTTGGTTATAAAAGGTTACTAATGATTGATTATTCAGCTTAAATCTTACCTTTCTTAATTTTTCTCAATATCCACATAGTTTTCTATATAATTTACGTATTTTTACTTAATAAATTGACATTTTTATCACGACTTTTGAGTTTGTTTTCATCTACCGCCATATTTACAGGAAGTGGGTATTTCTAAATGTCGAAACAATCTCTACCGGATTGACCGAAATTTCATCCCGGAAAGTGTTTCATGATGGGTGCGCTAAAAGGGACATTTTTTCCCAACAAATATTGAATAAAAATAGACTTTGCTTAGCGCACTGTGCGCTAAATAGGTCATTTACGGTATATAATATCCGAGTCATAGTGGGGGACGTGTCCAGGTCTGTATTCCGATGGTTGTGGGTGTGAACGTGGGGAAGAAAGCTAGGTCGGAAAAGCAGATTTGAAAAGGTGGGTTTTCAGGTGCTTCCTGAAGGATGTGACAGATGAACTGGTTCTTACATGGACAGGAAGTGAGTTCCAGAAAACAGGTGCATGATGGCTGAAAGATTTGGTAAGATACTTCCAAGACTTATGTATTTTAGAGTCAAAAGAAGGAACTTGCAGGAATTTGTATTTTGGACTGCTACGTCTGGTGTTCCTTGATGAAGTATATGGATAAAGTTTATCCTTGAGGTACACAGGTTGACCATACTTAAGGACCTTGTATGTGATCAACCCAATTTTGAAAAGAACCCTGTATTTGACTGGTAGCCAATGTAGTTTTTCCAGATTTGGAGTTGCATGAGTGTACCTCGAGGATCTAGTGACTACTCGACAGAGGGAGTTCTGGAAAAAGCGAATGAAGTTGTTTACGACTGTATTTTGAACCAATAAGGATGAATTCTGTTTTGTCTGGGTTTAATTTGAGTTTATTTGCAGCCATGAAAATTTGTATATCATTTAGGCAGTCCGTTAGAACTGTCATTGACTGACTGAAAGTTGATGGTGAAAGAGTAATGTATAACTGAGTGTCGTCTGCATAAAAATGGTGTTTGATACCCCTATGAGATTGAATAATTGAACTGAGTGGATTTGTGTACATGGAAAAGAGGAGTGGCCCCAGGACAGAGCCTTGCGGGACACCAAATTTCAAATCCATGGGATGTGACAGTACAGATCCTACCTTGACTGATTGAGTCCTGTCTGACAAGTAAGACTCGAACCAACTCAGAGCCAGTCTATTGATGCCATAGCATTCATGTAATCTATGGAACAGGATCGAGTGGTCAATTGTGTCGAAAGCTGCAGAGAGATCATGGAGGGTTAGGGCTGTTGTACTGCCTTCAGACATATTGAGGAAAAGATCATCCTGTATATTTAGGAGGGCACTTTCCGTGGAATGGAACCTTCTATAGGCAGATTGGAAACCAGTCAAAAGACACGACTCGTCCAGGTGAGACAGGAGTTGGGACGACACCACTCTCTCTAAGATCTTTGAAACAAAGTTTAAATTAGAGATAGGCCTATAGTTTTTAAGGACTTCTCTATCAAGGGTTGATTTTTTTAGGAGTGGAGTTACATGGGCCTGTTTGAAAAATTTAGGGCAGCTTCCTTCACGGAGTGATGCATTAATTACTGATGTGATAGGGGTGATGAGGATATCTAAAAACTCAATTACAAGAAATGTTGGCCAAGGATCAAGCGAGCAAGATTTGCTAGGGGAGTTTTTGATGATTTTAGCTACCTGATCTTCTGAAACAGAGGAAAAAGCTGAGAAAACAGGAGGTGTGAGATCAGAGTCAGTGTATTGAGGGGGATTAGAGTTGGCGAAGGATTGACAAATGTTTGTGATTTTTTTCTGTGAAAAATTCAACAAATTTGTTAGCTAAAAGTTGAGGAGAATTTACTGAGGGAAGTACCTTTGCAGCAGATCTGTGGAGTACGTCGTTTAAAGTTTGCCAAAGTTTCTGAGGATTGTCTTGGCTGACATGAATTCTGGATTTGAGGAAGTCAGATTTCGCTTTCATGCAGATTTTATTATACATATGAACCTTTTTGATATATTGTGATCTGTTGAAACTGGATTTGTTTTTGCGCCAAAGGCGTTCAAAAAGACGTTTTGTTTCTTTTGCCGCAATAACACTGTCATTTACCCACCCCGGGATATATTTGGACCTGACATGTTTAGTGATGGAAGGAACATGTTTGTCAATGAGAGTTGTTAGAGTAGAGTGGTACTGTAGGTGCATCAGAATTATTTTTGGGATCAACAATAAGTTCAGATGAGAAAAGATCCTTTCTCATGGCTTCCATATTGATTTTATGGTATTTTCTCAAAGTGACGGTGTCTCCAGAGATTCGTCTTTGAGGGGTGATATTGACCTTGAATGTTATGGAGATGTGATCGGAGAAGGCCTCGGTGGCATGGACGTGAAGGAGGTCAAAGGACCCTAAAAGAGCAAGAAATTTTTTTGAGTCGTTGGAATTTGTGTCCATGTGAATGTTAAAGTCACCGATGATTACCAAATTGTCTGTAGTAGGATAAATATTTTCGAGAAGTGCATTAAACTGTTCATAGAAGGTTGCAGGGCTGGTTGATGGGGGTTTGTATATATTGAGAAAAGGCAGGATTCGTTTCGTAAGGAGATTTTAATAAGGAGGTTTTCAAAAGAGGAATAAGTATCTGTAGGTATGCGGCTGGTTTGCAGTTCATTTTTCACCAGGAAAGCTACTCCGCCACCCCGTCGTGACTCCCTTGGTCGGTGAAAAAGGGTATGACCCTGTGGGGAGATATCGCTGAGATACGCCTGTGAAGCGTCTGGGCGAATCCAGGTTTCTAGCCATTCAGAGGCTATTTGTTAAATTATTGTGGCTGGGGACTATCTGCCCTCACACTTTCCTAGTCATGTCTAATTTTGAAAGTGATCACTGAAAATAAATAACCTTTTAAGAAGGTGTGGGGGAGGATAGACCCCAGTGTAAACAGTAAGTGTGATCCAATGGGTGTTTGTAAATAGAACTCACAATGTCATATCAGCTCAGTAAAATATGTTCATAATTCTCTTGTAAAATGGAGCATCTTGGTCATTATTATATTCAGTGCTATTAATTTTATGTTAAAGTAAATTTTAGATAAAATCATTCTGCACTATTCTTTCTGTACTAAACTGTGAATTCATCTACATTGTTGAAGAACGCCTTTATGAGAGGAAGTATTTGTCACCTGTGCCTATTTTTAAATAATTGTGTTTCCATGTTTCCTATATTTTCTGTAACTTTGTTTATAAATTAAACTGTAATATTTTAAATATTTAGTTTTATTCATATTCATTTTTTGTCAACAAAACTGATGTCTTGGTGAAAATGTAAATAAAAACGATTTTACATGGGAAATAATACCATCAAAATATGACAGATCATAAAATTATTGGTATAATTCTATAAAAGTAGGGTGGATGTTTTTTTTATTGTTTTCCCAGGACTCTGTGACCTTTTGCACATCTGTTAACCTTTTAAAATTTAATTTTATATGTCTACAATTATAATTTATACATGTAGGCTTAACTTGGTCAAACTTGTACAACAAAAGTTAAGCCTAAGACATGTTATTAATATTATCCCAGAGCATTTGAAAGCGGTTTTATTAAGATATGGACATGACATCTCTACAATTATTACTTTATCTTTTTTTAATTTTTAAAATAGTTTAGTCGCCAATATATATTAAAATAAAATCTGATTTAATTATTTCATTCTTCATATTCAAAATATATATGCACATGTTCAGGATTTAAATAGAATTTTACATTAAAGACTATCCAAAGGAATTTACAAGAATTCATATTTTGTTCTGTGGAGTATATTAAAGTAAGGATCAAAATCATCATGAATTCACCATAAAAACGCAACAGGAATTTAAATTCTGTGTACCTTATGCTTCAAAACAATGTACAATATGTTAAAATTAAGGAAAAAATCTTTTTTATATATTTTAAGTTAAAATTTTTAACCTGGTAGCATGTTCCAATGTAACTTCGACGCAATAACGCAATAACGCATAATGTTATTACATGTTTGGATCACATTTTCGTGGGTTTTCTTTGAAAACTTGTAAAAAACATTACATTAAAAATATGCATTATCGTCCAAAATATATCTGTAATCAATTTAAAACCCCTTGGAAGCATTCCAAAAACGACGATATGCATATTATGTCGAAGTTACATATGCGTCGAAGTTACATCAGATGACGATAATTAGTGAATATTCTTGTTCGCACGTGGGGATTGTTTTTCCACATTCTCGTTCGTAAACTGAGTTGCCGGAACTCCAATAAGGTTTTCTTAAATTGTCGAATCAACTGAACACGAGGATACCTTTTCAATTTGGGGATAAGGGAAGATTGAAGCGCAACTCAAAAAAACTGACGGAAGAGTCCCCCCGCCCCCCCCCGCCCCCCCGAAAAATGTTTCGTTTCGACTGAATGTGCCTCTTACCGGTATTTTACTTGATCAATTTGAATAATTCCTTTCATGATTTAAATATTAATAAACGTATTTAGGACCCATATTTCTACGTATGCCACGGGTAAGTCTCCGTTTGGCGGCCAAGAGTCTCAGTTTGGTGATTACTGCAAACAGACCCCCCCCCCCACGAATCACCTAAAGTTTTATGCTTAAAATTGCCAATCTCCTAAAACGCACGTGTACATAAATATTTTACACAGCATTGAGTATATATAGATGTGTGTCAATACACGATTTGCGAGTTTCATCCGCCATTTTGAATATTTAATTAGGGAGAGTAAACAAAAAACGTCTGCGACAGAAGAACCAGGAAGTAGCGAAAATCAATTTCAGTGGAGACTCCACATTAACACATATATATTATTAAAATTATTACTGGAAATGGAGGAATAAATTATATAAATTCGTTCTGTATATACTACGGAATTTATGAAAATTACATGCTGCAGTTTTAGTATAATATCTCCTATTTTCGCCCACTGCCTCTTGTCAAATTATGCTGCATTCAGAGAGCCTGTGCACACGACCTGTGAGTTGGTACCCACCAGTGGAAAGTTTTGACCGTTCTTCACAATTTACCGCTGGTGTGTTTATGTGTGGATATAAACAAACACAAATGACAAAGAGAAAGAAATAAAAGAAATCACAATACTTCGCTATCCACCATAGAAAAGACATATATTTCATTCGTTATTCGTTTTCTGAGGTTATTTATAAAAATCCTGAGTACCGAAACAGTTCATTTAGCAGGTTTTTTATAACAAAAGCACATGTATTCTGCATCTTTGTTGTCACTAGAGGTGAAGGTCAAAGTTTGGAAAGTTTCTGGTGACACCCAACTCACCAGTGGTATATACCACCTGTGAGACCGTTCTTGACAAATTTACAGGCTGTGAAGTCGGGTTTACGGCCGGTAAGAACGCAGCATTAGTACTATTAACAAGTGCCAATATTTCTTTGATATTTCTGAAACCTACAAATATGTTGCATACATAAATAGAGAGGTATGTTTACAGAGCTTCTGCTCGTTTTTTGCTGCATCAAAATCAAAAGAAATGGATGAGAAATCGCAGTTTAAAAATTAATTTAAAACCACAGACCCTGAGGTCATATATAGGTCAATTTCGCCAAAATTCCCTATTATCTGCTTATCTATTATACTCTTGTAAAGTCTTTTGGAAGGTAATTTAGGAAATCAGATACAGATATGAATATTCATGAGCAACATTTTTGTTGACTATATATTTAATCCATGTACATTTAATCCCACCTGAGGTCAGGCCATAGCAACCTTGACCTTTCAGATATTGTCTCTGTGTTACTAGAACTTACAGTTTGTGCGCATTTGTTACATAGCTTAGAGAAATTAAGAACAGTTTTTAAGATATAAAAGTCAGTGGAAATTTTTATCCTTATTAAAAAAAAAATTAAGTGCAACCTCAGACTAAGAGGCCTGGGTTTGATTCCCAGTGATGTGTAAATCAAGACATCATAGCTCAGTGATAGAGCACTCAGTCTGGGTGTATGCAAATGGAAGCAAAATAAATATTAAGTTAAATCTACATTGACTTTAGACCTTGCCATATTAATTATACAGCTGTATTTTCTTACCTTTTTACATCATGATTATGTACATAACATAAATACAAGACAATACATGAAGCTGTACAATGTATTCAGGTGTAAGTGTCTATAGAAATGGCACAGTTAAGTAAACCTACATTTGTGGCCCAGAAAAGATTTTAAAGGTCAAGGTCACTGCAGCATGGTGAAAGGTCAAATCAAAGTCTACCAAGATGTTGTACACCTGCACTCCCTAACTAATAGGTGACAACTTTTGTATTGTCAATTTATAATAAAAATATTGTTTGTATGTCTAAAATTGATAAATAATGAGTTAAAAATTGTGGGCTCACTGAAATCTCATTGTTAGACACACACTTATGAATAAATTTTTACTAAGTTTCCCAAAATCCTTTATTATTGCTGACTTGAACTATCTTCAACCAAAACCACTGATAGCCCACTGGTGGCACATTCTACAGACATGAAGATTGGTTCGAAAGCCACCATTGGCCCAATGGTGACAAACTGCTAATTATACAAGCAAAAGCCACCGGTGGGCCAAAGTGGCCCAACGGTGGCAAAATCTGCCGACCGTACACTGGTGAGCCACCAGTAGAATGTTATCTGGGATGTATCTACCCATACTAGTCAAAATACATAAGACAGTCCCCAACAAAAAAAATACACTCGAAAACACATAGAACTAAAAAAATACAAGTTCGACAGTACAAATGCAAAATAATCCACAAAATTTTTAAAGTAAAATCCCTCCAGTAAGGTACTTCAGTGAATTTTGGTCCTTATTCCAAATAATTTAGTAAACAGAAAAACTTAGTCAAAAAAGTGAAGTAGTAAATAATGTGGCCCAAAAAAAAAGATAAATAATACATTTTCCCGCCCCTCACATAAAAAAGAACTTACTTTAAAATCATTACAGATTTGTGGGTGGCCATGTAATATGTAAAGACCATGGGTTTGAACCAAATAAATAATATCTCCAAATTTTATCTTGCAACCTTTGTAATATCAAGTTATGATGAATTTTTGTCAAGTCCAACATGTAACTTGGTGCTTTTTAACACACAACACCATGTTGCTCTTTGTGCATGATATTAGACTTCAATATCAGAATTCAGGGAAACACGTGTTCCCTGGGCCATAGTATTGCATGCTTTTTAGCAAGTATTTTTTCTATTTTTTAACAAAACATCTTATCACCTCTAAAAATATTAATATGCATGAAAACATTAAAAAAAATTTCGAGTTTTTTATTTGTTAAGTGGTGGTTCACATTCTAGATTTAACTAATATTTAATTGGCTCGCAATTGCAAACACCCAGACTGAGTGCTCTATCACTAAGCTATGATGTCTTGATTTACACATCACTGGGAATCAAACCCAGGCCTCTCAGTCTGAGGTAACACTTAATTTTTTATAAGAATAGATAAACAATTTCCAAAAAATAGTTCTGCATCTCAAAAAATTATAATTTTTTTTTCATGCAAACCTGCAAAGGCATAATCGATTTACAGTAGTGGATCCATGTTTCCATCTCATGTTAAAGTAATTTATATATGTTGAAATCTGACATTTAAGCTTTTAAAAAAAATTACTCAAAAATCAGTTGTTGAACTTATATCTGTTAAACTTTTATATTTAGAAAGCCTTGGAAATGTACTTTCTTGTGGTCTTTATTTGGCCAAAATTGATCGATAAATGCCAAAGTTATTCAACATTTTATAACCCCTGCCACATATATACATATATATATATACATACGTACTGCATATACACTGGGCGATAATACATGATTTTACTTAAATATAAACTATATATCATGACTTAAGCCACAAAAACGTTTATTTACCCCAAATAAATTCAGAACAAACTTTTGAGGAGAGTTCAACAAAAATATGTATGGAAAACATTCAGAAATCATAAAATTCCATCACGTGAATGTCTATATCCTGAAACGTTTGTTTACTCCACCAGGAAGTAGAAGCGGAAGATAACAACTACCATTGCACATGCGCAGATCGAAACTCGCAAATTGTGTATGTCTCACCGTAGAATGTGGTAGTGCACTACGTAAAGTATCAAAAACAAAACAAACTACGGCGGAAACGACAGGTGAATTCATGGATGCTACTAAGTCTAAGAAAATTACAGTCTATGGAATAAGTGTCGTTGGGAACCTTTAAATACAGTTTTCTTTCCCCCTTCACATGCTGTGTGCACCAATAAATCTATCAACACCTGTCAGGATTGTTTAAAATTAGGATGCTGCAGTATTTGGGGTTTTACGTCGCTTTCAACACTATACAGGTCATATCACCACGGTAGTTGGAAGGGCAGAGGAAACCAGTACATAGAGTTCGCTACGGTTGTGTACTGTAAACTGCCTACCAACGGCAAGCAACTACCAGCTTTCCCACTTAAGGCCATCACGGGGATCGAACCCCGGCCTCAGAGGTGGGAGGCGAGAGTGTTACCACTCTGCCACCGTGGCCCCTGATGCTGCAGTGGTAATCTTGAAAGTAACATTTTAAAATGTGCCATATTCTCCAGAAAAAGTTGTAATTTCTCTATTTTTATTTGTTGGCAATAAGTTATTTAATTTATGAGTTAAGATGATAAATATTATGATTCAAATTAACATGGATTTTATTAATATATTTGGTTCGTCTGTTGATTATATAGTCAATTTATAATGGGGAAAAATATCATAATTTATGGTAGAGATTTTACACAAAGGTCAAAGTTGGGGTTTTACGTCCCGTTCAACAGCCAGAGATTTTACACTGTACACACAATGAAATAGCTGGGTTGATACTGAACAAGGATCAGTACTCAGTCATAAAACAAGCTTCTTATATATCTATACAGAAAGTGAATTCACTTCAGTGGAGTGCTTGCATTTGAAAAGAAATACATACATTAGTTTTGAAAAATAAAAAAAAAGGTAAAAATTACATCATGCTCAACCGGTACTATAAATTTTGAAACTACTTCAACAGTAGAAGTGTCCTAAAAATTATACACACACCTAGGAATCTAGGAAAAAAGCCTCTAAGAGAAATTAAAGTAGGCCAGAAGCCCTCAATAAAGACACCTACGCAAGAGAAGCTGTCCACATAAATTGAAGCATATGAAGAAAACTTATATTTTTGTTTGTGGAAAAAAGCCCTTACTCTTGGTGTACTTTCTAATAATTTTATAAAATTGATTGGAATTAAGCAGAAATACTTTCATAAACTGATGATGTAACTTAATCCCCATAGTCATTAACCCCTAAACTTAAGGAAACCCTAATCCATTCTCATTACTAAATCCCCCATTAGATTTATGATTACTTTGCCTTTCAAAACAAAATAATACACTAATATTTAAATAGTTTTTAAGATTCTTGCTTTGAGAATTCTTTAAATATATCTGTAATTATTTAAATTATAATGATATAGTGTTTTAATTTTTCAGTGCCAGTATTTTTTTAAATGAAAACATTTATTATGAAGATTTGGGGGAAATAAGTTGAGGGTTTTTTTCAACATACACAATATAGGTTTAGAGCTTCTTCCAATAGGTGTCATTTGGGGGGTCTTTTCCTAAGGGCTTCTTGCATTTCATTTCACTTAGAGCTTTTTTCCATTCCCTACACCTGGAACTGCAGATTGGAGCCAGAAAGCAGTCAAACAGTAAAAGTATTAAGCCCTTTGCACATGTATGCGGGATGGAGTGGTATGGCTAAAACATGAGTAATAAATGAAATACTGAATCGTCTTGAGGTATAGGTATAAGTAGTGTAGCACTATTGTTTCTGTATTCAAATTTTATTATTTAACCCCTCTCCCCACCCCATGAAAAAAACAACCAATTTTTGAAAAAGTCATGTATATTTTATTGCTATGTTTACTTACATCTAAATGCAGTTTGATCAAGGATTGTAATTTGGTATGGTATAAGAAGAAATCAATCAACTGAATTAAGATTGCAGTCATCTTAATGCACAAGAGAGGCAATATATCTACATACGAAAAGGATTTATTAATATCCTTTTGGCGTATCTAAACTGTATATTGAAACACATAAATGTACTAAATATCTCTGTGATAAATCTTATCTAATGCAAATGGTACTTTCAATTCACTTTTTCTGCATTTTCAAAATTTTCCCCAAATACCCTCAGTCTTCACCATATCACACCACTCCTGTGTGCAATTTCCTTTATGCAATAGCATGTAGCCCAACACTTTTTAAAAGCTTTGCATGTACATAGTATACAGTTTATCACTTCAACATGATCAGCTGTAAATTTTATCCTCCACTTGCCTGGGATGAGGAATTATATAATGACCTAAACTTCAAACTCACCACAGGTTTACACCCAAATGCTTATCTGTTTACTATTATTTCAACAAACTGCTAAAACTGTAATTATTATTGTGAGTCATTATTGTAATTATTTATTGTGAGTCAGCCATTTTTATGACAATATTTTTACCACAAGAAGGTAAAATGTGGAAATTTGTAGGTAATTAAATGATGTAAATTTCTATTGCAATCCACAGAAATTACTTTTATAGGAAGTATAGATCCCCATAGTATATTTTTTGTTGGCATAACAAAGGATAAAATGTAAATACATGCAATGGAATATTTTAAAAATGGCTTAAGTCTGCCCTGCAGTGGTCTTAAAGTTATGACAAAATTTAAGACAAATTTTTGTCCAAGACCTTTTGTGAATCCCATTTTGTCTAAGCAAAAAAAAGTTTCAACTTTAAGACAATATTCTTGCACAGTTAAGACTTTTCTCTTAAAGTTAAGACAATTTTTTGTCTAAGATCTTTTATGAATCCTGGCCAGGGTCATATTGGAACAGGTCCTCAGCATTGCCAATTGTGGGACTCGAACCACACAGAGGTGACAGCCTGTGATTAGATGCAAAACTTGCTAACCACTAGGGCACTGACAACCTCACATATCTTTAGAAAGACACACTTTATTTTTACCTTAACTACAAGGCCTCAGTATTTTTAAACTAAATATCTGCTGTTTTGAGGAATTGTGAGTCAACAAACACAAATGTTGACAGGTAAAATTACATACAAAACAACAGCTTCAGTATGTTGTTGGGTATTATTGAAGTCAAACCATATTAATTTATTAAGTTGGACGTAAATATATCTCGAAATCCTGAAAATATAGTTTCAGGCCACAGATATTCTGTGATACATACTGCTTATCTGTCTGTGTCCCTATTTAGTACAAATATACACTGCATGGTGGATTTTCAATCTATTTAATGTAGAGCTTTCACATAAAATCCATTTAGAAGAGCAAAAGTATAGTATACAATTTTATTAAATATATATGATGCCATGTATAGCATGCAACTGTCTAAAAATAAGATGGACATGTCATAAAATCGGACCCCATCACAGTATCTTTTTTTTCATTATTTTATTGTAACAAGAAAACATATACAGCACACAATATATCTACAGGTACAATACACTATGTATATACAAATACAATCCAAGACATAAACAACACATTAGATATACACAAAGTGAAAAGAAAGAAAAGACAATACTATACATATCAAACAATTCAGCAGTTGTGTGCCAGCCCGAGTAAACCATCACATATTTTTAGGAAGGATTGTTATTCAAAAGCTCATAAAAATTTAATTTTTCATTATTTTTTTCAATTCTGTGCAAGATTTTTAAATTTTCTTTTAATATATACACAAATTCAATGAATACAAGTTCTTTGTTATGGTTTCTCTTATTATTTATGAATTTTTTGCCAAGATAATGACATAGTTCAAGACATCACAGTATCTTAATGACCTGGAAGAATGCCAAAAAACATAACAGCAACAGCTACAGTCACATGCACCACCAAACACACCACCTGAGGCCTCCAGAAGATGCTGCTCTGTCCATGTGTATGATAACCTTTTGAGTGTTTTGAGGTGTGTATTTGTACGAGAATTATTTCAAGATGGGGCATTTTGTAACTTGGAAATTAAAGACCCACCTAATCCCACTCAATTTGTAGGAAATGGTGCTGGTTAGGTCGTCCCTGAAATAGATTATGTGCTCATTCAGTCATCTTGTTGAGTGTAGTTCATATACTCAATAGATCATCTTATAAATCGAGTGAGGCTCCTTTAACCTAATGTATTTTTACATTACATGCTATATTAATTTATTCAAAGGCGTGTGGTTGAACTGATTTTCTCAATTTCCTGTAAACTGGTGACTGGTGGGGAAAATATTTTTCTATTATTTACTGCTTTATATGTTTATTTGGAAACCAGAGCTAGAATTCACAAAGGGTCTTAAATTGTAGACAAAATTTTAGTTAAGACCAGTCTTAAGTTTAAGACTTTTGTCTTAGCTGAGATTTTATCTTTAGTTGGGATTCACAAAAAGGGCTTAGCAAAATATTAGGTGAGAGAAAATTTATGCAAAAGTCTTAATTCTTTTGTATCCAAATTAACAAATTTTAAACAAAACAAAAATATTTTTCACCAATAATTACACCAAACATGCTCTTCAAAATTATAAAACAGATTTGTTACTTTTTTGTAAAATTATGTAAAAATAGTAATCATAGTGTTTTATTGTGAGTCAGCCATTTTTATGACAGTATTTTTGCCACAAGGAGGTAAAATATGGAAATTTATAGGAAACTGAATGTTGTAAATTTCTATTGCAATCCACAGAAATTACTTTCATAGGAAGTATAGATCCCCATAGTATATTTTTTATTGGCATAACAAAGGGTAAAATGTAAATACATGCAATGGAATATTTCAAAAATGACTTAAGTCTGCCCTGCAGTGGTTTTAAAGTTTAGACAAAATTGAAGATAAAATTTTGTCTTAGACTTTTTGTGAATCCCATTTTGTCTAAGCATAAATTTTGTCTTAACTTTATAACAGTTTTTAACATTTAAGACTTTTATGTTAGACTTAAGACAAGTCTTAGACTTAAAACATTTTGTGAATCCCGCCTAGTCCATTTGAGTTTTTGTAGACCAATAAGAATTTTGATAATGAAAAAATGAATGAACAAAACGACCCAGTGGGCCGAGTGACTCTATTTGCTGTCGCTATCTTCTTCGCTTTTGGATTTGGGGTTACTTATTATCGCCCATTTTTGTCAGGACTGCGGAAGTCATTTGATGAAAAACTCGCATACAAAATGCTTTTAAAACATTATGTTGGTGTTATTTTCGCCTTACCAATTCTGGCAGTACTTACTCACTGTGAAGAAAATGGCTATAAAATGTTCAAAATAGATGGCCGAGTTTCGATTCCAAACACACAAGATTCTGAGTGGATTTCAAAGACAAGAGTTTTGGTTGATGGGGGAGATCATCTGGGATTCCTCAGGTACGAATTTTTATTAAAGCTGAATTTTACACACAAAAATAATGTGTTCATAGATTTAAACTATCAGACTATAACCTACCATTAAACTCACATTTTTTGTTTAATCATGGTCAACTCGGACCTTTGCCAACTCGGCCCACTCATATACAAACTGGGCCTCGTGTGAAGCTCATTTCCAAATATAATTTTTCTCTATGCACTGTATATTTATCATGTATTATGTGTTTTATGAGATAAATTAGCCGAAATATGTTTTAAATTATCTGATATCAATGGAATGACTATTAAAATTAATATTAAACTGTTAAAACTGTCACCAATGGATCTGATAAATCCTTTTTATACATGTTTCTCTTAATGTGTAAACCTGATTCAATATTATGTGTTACTGTTATATCCACCACTAGTGGTGGTGGACCAGTTCACGCCCGGGTACCAATTCAGGCCCACCCTCAATTTTCTTGAAGATTTATAATTTTTCATAGAGAAGATGTTTACCACATCATAGATAATCATCAAATGGATCATTTACACTTGTAATTGATTGTTTAACTGTGATTGTTTTGGATAAATTTAGGGGTGGGCGTGAATTGGTACCCGGGCGTGAATTGATCCACCACCACTAAAAACTCTAAACAATGACACCAAGATTGTCAAAATCCATAGATAAATAAAGATTTTATGTCCATTTCAATTTCTAATTGAATGGGGCCGAGTTTGCATAGAAGAGTCCGAGTTGGCGGGGGCCGAGTTGACAAAGGTCCGAGTTGACAAAGGTCCGAGTTGACCAGTTTCCTCTGAGAATATGGTGTTCCTATGTAACTTAAATGTACTAAGCAGCCTAGACCGAGTTTCTGTCCCGTCGCCAATTGCTATTGATATACTGATGGACACAATGGCGAGGGACAGAGCTCACATGTTGCTTTTTTCTGTGTAAATCTTGAACTGTGGGGAATTATTGCATTCACTTTAAAAAGTTATTGTTATGTCTATTACAGCTGTATCCAGTTTCCAATACATATGTTGTTAAAGTAAACTGCTTTTAGAAGCCAGGAATTTTTGTGGATAACTATGTAATGTTAAAGGTTTGTTTACATTTTGAAAATTGGTTGAAATATATACATGCCAGTTTGATTGGCATGAAATATAAGTGAACGGCACATGTACATACCTTAAAGAAACCAAATAGCACTTTATATTTGTGATAATATGTGTACAAATATGCCGTCCAAACTTTACACAGAAAACAGGTACATATGAACTCTGTCCCTCGCCATTGCGTACCATCAGAAATATCAACAGCAATACGCGACGGGACAGAAACTCGGTCTATAAGCAGCCTATTATGTATATATAAAAACTGCATGAAAATGAAGCAACATAATGACACCTAATGTCTTCCCACTTGTATTTTACCAAATATTTAATTTAAAACTGCCATTTTAAAGAGTAGAATAGCCCTTGCTCAAAAATATCCCAATGAAATCATGGATTTCCTGTCGTAACTACTGGAAATAACAACGTCTTTAAAAAGGCTGTCAAAAATATAGAAAATATACTAACTTAATCAATATTACGTGAACACATCGGAATTACAATAATTTATGAAATAAATTAGAAGAGTCCATTGTTTTTAGACATTATAAATGACTTTAAAATGTTTTTATCTCCTTGGATACGGTAGAAGTACACAAATGTGCAATAAGTTGTGTATGGGCCAAAGTTACATAAAAAACAGTGATACATTATTCACACACACATACACACAAAAAAAAGCCATGATTAAGCATCAGGAAGTACTGACATCCAAAGAAAATAAAGTGGTATCCAGTTCATTTTCTCAAATTGCATTATATTTATGGTGTGGCTTCAGAACAGTCACTGATGGATAGGAAAACAATCAATTTGGGTACCGCAAACAGTTTTACAAATGATTTGCTTCATGACCTGTTGTAAAAAACATCCTTCCCCTTCATGTCTTTCACAAAAAAATATATATATTTGATAAAATAAAGTTTTATAATATAAGGGTCAGTAAAATCCTGATTTTGTTATGTGAAATAATACATGAATTTTGAACATAAATAAAATTTAGTTGTCATTGGCAACACTCGTGAATTTCCATAAAATATGCAAATTTTATCCACTAAAGTAATTTGTAAAAGACAGAATGATTTGTAACATTTATTTAAAAGAAAATAAAACTCCATTTATTTTAAATATTGATTGTTGTTTGATTGTATTGATTTTCACCAACAACAGCAGCCAATATAAGTGAAGTTGTAAAATATTTTATGATGTGGACATGACTGTTCTGAAATCAAGAGAAGTATGACCCGTCCTTCCGGTTCTGAAGACACTCTGTTATATTTACACTGTTCAAAAAAGATTTTTCATTTGTGCACAAAATATAATACAGTATCCACTATCCAGTAAATTCTCCCAGATCCCCAATTATTTACAAAGTGTTTGGAGTATGGTGATTTAATGGACTGGAGAATAAGTGCTAAACTACAGCAGCATTCATTTGCCATGTTCCAGTAAATTAACTAGATTGTGGTTTAGGCTGGTATCCTAAACTAGACCTGCATGTTGCAAATTTGACAAAGCATTTATATTTCTCTGCAGGTTCATTTCACTTTCAGAAAGCAATATTGTATCGTTGCTAAAGGTATTATACTTCTCTTTATTATTGATTCACCCCATTTTCAAGGGAAATTATAGTTTCTAACTTTCTATCACTTCTTATTTGGAGCAAACCACTGTAGTAATGGTGCAGAAATTGAAAAAAGTGGTGGGTACACCAGCTAGGAAAGTGTTACTAAAACCCCACTCGAGACAAACTTCTTGAGTGTGGCAATCCGTACTGTAGCATATTTTCTACAGGGCAGATTACTGTACCACAGACACACCCGATTATTTGTCAGATGATTTGCTCAGAAATATATTTATCTGGAGGTCTTTTATTGTATCCCCGGACGAAAGTTGGGGATACTTTGAATTCAGTACGGTCACGCCGCCGCCGCAGAGATTTTCTTTTGGATGCGATAGCTTAAAAATATTTTAGTTAGACCTTTCAAATTTGGTATGTGGGTATATGTGGGCAATGCCACGAATGCTATTGTTTTGTGACCTTGATCTTCAATCTCAAGGTCACTGGTGGTCTCTTAAATGTCAGATTTTGGCCATTTTTTCACATTTGGCCCAGTTCTCATATACAGAAGGTTAGATCATCCTATGGCTGGTATATATAATACATACATATGTCCTCTATAAGCATGCTGAAATTTGACCTTGAAGGTCATCTACAAGTTGCCTAAAGTACCTGACCGAGGCCATTTTTGGCCTTTTTGGAGATATTTTCACACTGATTGCTGACTATATTGCATGCAAACTATTGAAAATCGCTTTGGAGGTTGAGTACATGATGGAGTACCAGTATCCAGACTTCCTGGTTACAGAGGATCATTGGTTATATTGAAATTCTGCTGATTCCACAGTTATGGACAGGAAGAAGGGAGTTATTTCATATAAGCCTATGCCTGCTGAGATATATTCTAATTCGCCCAGTTCTGCCAGCTCCAATGAGTTTTCGCAGAACTATGGAGCCAACAGGAACTGGTTACAGAGGATTGCTTCACCTATAGCCGGTTAGACCCCGGTACTGGGCAGGTCCACAGAACTGGCTAACAGACCAGCAGTAGCCTTTTAAGGGTCCAAGTGGCTGTCTCAGATCAACCAGTTACTGCACGAGGAAATTGGTTACAGAGAAATTCTTATACCAGTCATTGGTTACACCTAAATATCTGGAACCAAGGCGATCTTTTGGCTCTAAAGGAGTTCCAAGACCTCTGCTTGAACCTTATTGCTACCATAGCTACGGA
This sequence comes from Sabellastarte sp. h YS-2021, assembly GCA_964017235.1. Classification (NCBI taxonomy): domain Eukaryota; kingdom Metazoa; phylum Annelida; class Polychaeta; order Sabellida; family Sabellidae; genus Sabellastarte; species Sabellastarte sp. h YS-2021. Next base: position 54,987,942 of record OZ024927.1, on the reverse strand, counting down.
CAACACCATGGTGGTTGCCTGTTTAAGGAGGGGGGGATTAAGTCGGGCCCTCTTTGTGGCTTTGTGCCCTACTATGGAGAATCCTGACCTGGTGCTCCAGGAAAAAGGCTCAAGCCCGACACATTCACGCTTCAACCATGTTCCGTCCGGGGATACACTGCATCAAGACGCAATATCTAGTTCAAAAGGAAATTGTGAATACATAAAAGAGACATAAATATTTATGATACTTAATTTGTCCCAAGTATACTTGTGGAATTTGCAGTATTTTATAAATAGTCCAGACATATATAGCAACATATTGGAACACATAAAATATATAAACATATATATCAAAATATTACATCACATCAGATACGTCTTAAAAAGTTCAAAGAAGCTCTATCACTATTGGGAGTTAACCCATATATTGTCCACACAGAATTGCAATTAACTGATTAGCAGTCTTGCTTTTCTTTAGTACTTGTGTTTCTTGTGTTGATTGTTTAAAAAACCTGAGGGAGGAATCAGTAAAAGGCTCGGACATCACATCACTTGATACATTTCCAGTTTGTTAAATTATCCCACTGGATGATATTTGGGTCATTTTAAACTTTTAATCCTAGCTGGTATTATTTTGTTTTGTTTTAGGAGTGATGGATCCTTCACAGTTTCTAATATTGCACATGGGTCTTATATCGTTGAAGTGATTCACCCAATGTTTGTTTTTGAACCTGTAAGAGTAGATGTCAATTCAAAAGGTAAAACATCAGAAATATGAGGAAGTAGTTCATGAATTGTATGAAAACTGTAAAAACTTGTGATCTTCATGTTTATTATTGTTTCACTTTATGACACTAGGGGTGGCATTCCCAGACAAGATATTCACATATAAATGTTTGTGGTGATGATTCATGCTGTGCATGTAGTTTGAGTAAATGATAACTCAGAAAAGTGAGTTTGCTGCAAGAGGATATACATTCTGAGGCTATGAAAAAGTTATTACTGGAGCAAATGTGCCATGTACCAATAACTAAGTTTCTTTGTTTAACAAATTATTTATTAACTATACTTTGTATAATTGTGGAAAAAACATATATATAATAATATTCTTGGTCAATTTATATGTAGAAATTTTCAAATTTTTGGTACTTTTCTGAAAGCAGTCAAATCTCATAAGTTTCTTTGCCACCAATTATTAACCATGTATGTATTTTAGGAAAGATGAGGGCTAGAAGATTGAATTTAGTAAATCCTTCAGCAGTGGACTCATTGGCATATCCTTTAAAATTTAAAGCAAAAGGCAGAGCCAGTTATTTCCAGCAAAGGGAACAATGGAGGATAACAGATTTCCTATTTAGTCCTATGGTTTGTATATTTGGGATACTTATAGATTATTCATTTCAGCTAAAGGTGAGACAGGTGTAAATATATAGGCTTGTGTTTTGCCAAATGAAAAACAACACATGGCATATATTATTTGGAGTGAGGGAGGGTTTGTATATTGGTTGAATATATGCTAAGTATGGAAGTAGACTCGAATGCCCGAAAATTAATCCTCAGATCATAAAATTTTATTCATGTCAGGTTGTCTTAGAACTGTGCATTCAAAATTTCAAAATTGTATTTGGCTTAGCATGACCATTTGTTTAATATATATGTAAAGAAACCATACAAAAATTAAGATAAATATCATTGATATATTATCTGACAATAAACCTAATATATTTCAAACCATAGCCAATATGCTTTACCTCAGCATTAATTATTCACCTTCAATATTTACTTCTCATAAGTCTCATAAGAAATATTCATAACTATGCTCTTACATGTTTGAGTTTTGTACTAAAATAGCCCTTTTTGGGTATGCACAAGATTTCTCCTAAGAGCGTTTGACATATAAAGCTGGAGTCAAAAATATTTGCTAAATAGTCTTTGTTATAAAATACTAGGTAGTAGCTTTTGATAGTAACATGTTCAAAGCAAAACATGGGTCGGATAAATCATTGCTCAATATCTTACACAGCAGGATTGGTTAAATTGTTATGGTATTTAGTCTGTATCTCTGATTTAGCTCACATACATAAAATGGTTGTTGGAAGAGAAAATTACTGTGCTCATTCATGTTGTGTGTTTAGTTACATTAATTGCTTTGAATCATTATTGTTTCAGGTTATGATGATGGTATTGCCACTACTTGTGATGTTAGTAATTCCCAAACTGATAAATTCCGAGGATCCTGACATGCAAAAGGTAATGTGCATTTGTAGAAAGAACAAGTGCTTTGGAATTTGGATATGGTACCATATTTATATTATTAAATGCCCTGGGTGGGGGTGGGGGTGGGGGGCGATGCATTTAAAAGAAGGGGGGTGGGGGGTGCGACTATTACAGATAGGAAAACAGCTCTCGAATCCGGTGGCAATGGGCAATAATGATACTTTACAGCCTGTATCTCAATTGCCAGCACATATTATTGTGGGAGAACTAAAAATATTAGAAAAAAAACCTTAAATCTGAAGAAATTATACACTTTTATCTTGTATTTTTGTATCTTTTATAGCGTTCTATCAAAGCTGCCATGTTTCTTTTTTTATTTTTGTCCATTTCCTGTAAGTGGTAATGCAGTTAGTGAGGCACAAATACTTCTCTTTTTTATGTCATCCTGGAAGGTGGTGGCTGTGGAAAAGGATGTAAAAGCCCCAACTTTTGCTTTTGTATATGGATAAATATTGTAAAATGTTAACTGATAAAACATATTTAGAGAGGAAAAGTTATATTGACTAACTTCATGTGCATGCTCGTTGTGGCAATCTTATGGATAGAGAATCAAAGCTTGAATAATTTTTAAAGGTTCCACTAATTATGAAAACAAGTATTCCTGAAAATTGACATTGTGTCATTGTGTATTGTAATGTTAAGAGGATTCACTTTTTCATTTCAGCAGATGCAAAATTCTATGAACTTTTTGAATCCAAAGCAAGGTATGCCAGATATGAGTGAAATGTTGACTAAACTCCTGGGAGGAAAGACCCCACAGAAACCAAAAGCTATCAAGAATAAAAATAAAAAGCGGTGATTGCTCCAAGTGTGGCATAGTTTATGCAAGCTAAGTCATTTAAGAAGAGATGTTCAAAATTTACTCAACATACACATGGCAAAATATTGTTTGTGAAATTATTGTCTCAAATAATGTATTTATTGAAATACATAACACCATATATCTTTAAAGTATACATCTAAATTAGGCTGAAAATATTTTGTCACAAAATGGTACTCTTTATCTTTTATACAGAGGGCGAAGAGACAAATGGCACCACTATGTACATAAAAATCAAATTTATTTATTTATTTTTTTTTTTGCACAAGATCCCAAGTTAATTACTGTAGACAGTTTTATGTACAAAAGATTTGAACAGCATTACTGTGTGATTGTTTTCAAATTTGTAATTTTTCATTTTTTATTTTAGGCTTTTATCATAATGGTAAATTTAGTGTGTGTATATATATTAGATGTTGTTTTTTGGTTCTAATTTAAGTGTATTGTCAATTGCCTGTGTCCAGAGGCATATTCATTATCTTTCCAGTGTTAATATATTTGAAAAAGGGTGAATTCAAGTTTCTGTGGATTAAATGTCAGAATTTGTCAAAAATGATGTCAAAGATCGAGTTACGCATGTACTGAAGTTTTTATGTGGTATCAACTTGTCAATAAAATGATTTTTTTTTTTGTGGAAAATTCTTGCTTGTTTATGTTAAAGTCATGATTTATTCATTACTGATTTTAAAACCAATCTACCTGACAGTCAGGGTTTTGTATTTTCAACAGTTACCAAGAACATTCCTGATTTTTAGTTGTGTCTCTTATTTGTTACCTTTCCATATATGCAATTGCTCATAGCCTGTGGCTCCAACATTCACTAGAAATGCTCTATTTATCTTATTACCATGATTTTATATTTTTGACATACATCCATGGTGGCCACCAAATTTTAAGAAGATCAATTTTTGTGGATGTTTAATGCATGCTGGTATTTTGCCAGACTGATCAAAAATTCACTTAAAATCACAGGATACACACAAATTTATATTTTTCTGCAGAAATCGAAGATGGTTGCCAAAATTAAAAAAAAAAGCTTTTTTGTTGTTTAATGTGAAATTCTTTGTACCCAATGGTTCCAAAATCTTTTCAGAATCACTCTGTCTCACTCCATATGTGAGAAAACATTATTATTTTAGGAGCGACATTTGTCACTACAATTAGTTTTGGATTTGGACTTCAAAGTTGACATTTCATGAGGTTAGACTTGCTCCAGGTCTGTTTTTGTAGCCATTGTTAAACTGAATGGTTAAATCTGAGTTGGAAACCTACAGGAATGCATCATACCTCAAACATTCTGGAGTAAGGGGGATATTTTCAGGGCTGTCTGGTTCTCCAAAATCACAAAGTACCCATATATTACACAAAAAGACTTGATGAAAGTCTACCCAGATGCCCAAGCACACCTATTTAACATATCTGAATGTCGAATTCTAAAAACTTTTAAATTTAAGGCTCTTAAATTAGTAACAACCTTAAAGTAACCATAGATGAGAAACTGCTCCGAGTTTCACCCCTTTCTTTCTAAGGTGTATGTATACTGGTGTACAAAATAGGAGTGCCATGACATTTTTGAATATTGGCCATTGAAGCAGTTACCTCAGAGTCACTAGAATTGAGTTCCCTTTGGACTTGTGGCTACCAAAAAATGGACATCTCCCTGATGCTCAAGTAGACCTACACACTAAATTTGACTGATATCCATGAAATGAGTTTTGAAGAAGGTGTCAAAATATGAAAATGTGATAAATGCATATATGCGAAGGTTGCTGTCGGGAGATATTGGGGAAATACATGTACAAATTTTGGACTTTGGATAATGTAAGGTTGGATAATAGATTGTTAGACTAAAGATGCAAGAGGCCATATTGCACAAATTATTTAGATCTGTCATATATAAATGGACCTTTGCAACAACCTTTTGTTGAAGCTACCATACCCAAAGGACCACAGGCATAGTCCACTGCCTGATGCTAAGAAGTATTTGTCAGTGGTCCTGTGGACTTAGACTTGCTCCAAGTCTTTGTATTTCTTATTCCACCAAATCTGACATATATGGAACCATTATGAACCCATCTGATGGGTACAAAATACAAAGACTTGTCTGAAATATAACTTTTGTCTGCACCAAATTCTTGAAAAAAAAAGTCATTCAGTAATAATACCTAAGACAAAACTACTTGAGGAAAGTCTATGTGGACTTGAAAGAGTAATTCTGTGTTCTTTTGGATACTTTGATCTGTACAGTATGTGCAGAAAATAATGTACAAAATCTCCACAGTGATGGAGCAGGCTGAAATCTTGACCTGTGACTGACACAGCAAGCCACTTTTCTGTGCATAACATCTTCTCACTAGGAAATCATCCAAGACAGGAAGTCCATCTGAAAATTTGAACCAGCACATGTGGAAATGAAAGTTCAAATTGTGATTTTACATTGCTTTAAACAGTTACAGTTCTGTATGTGTGGACAGGCTGCTAGTATGTCCCAAGTAAATATATTAATACACATTGTTGTGATTCAAACCCATGGCCACAGGAGTCCGATCTAAGTGTCCATTTACTAATCTTGGTTGATTCAAGGACCTCTCAGAGAAGAAGTTTATTTCTTTTTCAGTTTTAATCAAGGTTTTTTTACTATTTTATGAGTCTACATTTTATTATTTGGCATTATTACCTGTTTAACTTGGGTGTTGGTTTAAGTTCAAATGACTGGTTCTTCTCTGAGTTCATGTTTTCCATTCACCCAAGTTTCAGATATTCGCAATAATTCAAGTACACTTATGTTAGTTCACTACTTTTGTAGTCAACCAAAGGTCACCAGTTTATAACTTGAAATAAATCATTTTTTCTGCTTCTGAGATATTACCAAACTTTTTCAAAGTATTCGCATATAGTTAAATGGAAAAAAATCCAGGTTCTGTAGACTTTGAGAGGACATTATTGTTGTGCAGAAAAAATAGTTTCCTTTGTGTCAGAATTAGTGTGCCACTGCATACTGTCAGTTGAAATAAAGTGGTGGGTTAGTCTAAGATTTTTTGTGTTCACCCATGGTGTCCTGTTGGGCGGGAGGCGGGAAAAAGTTTGTCCGGGCTGTATCTCAGAAACCGTAAGGTGTAGGAAGTTGATACTTGGTAGGGACATTGGTTAGGGGGTGTAAGTGTGCAAAGTCATAGTCTGTTCTTGATTTGACCTTTGACCTTGCCGTAGTGACCTAGACCTCTAAAATCTTGTCCGGGCTGTATCTCGGCAACCGTAAGGTGTAGGAAGTTGATACTTGGTAGGGACATTGGTTAGGGGGTGTAGGTGTGCAATGTCATGGTCTGACCTTGATTTGACCTTTGACCTTGCCATAGTGACCTTGACCTATAAAATGTTGTCAGGGCTATATCTCGGAACCGTAAGGTGTAGGAAGTTGATACTTGGTAGGGACATTGGTTAGGGGGTGAAGGTGTGCAACATCACTGACCTTGATTTGACCTTTGACGTAGCCATAGTGACCTTGACCTATAAAATCTTGTCCGGGCTATATCTCGGAATCCGTAAAGTGTAGGAAGTTGATACTTGGTAGGGACATTGGTTAGGGGGTGTAGATGTGCAACGTCATGGTCTGACTTTGATTTGACCTTGCTGTAGTGACCTTGACTTACAAAATCTTGTCTGGGCTATATCTCAGAAACCGTAAGGTGTAGGAAGTTGATATTGGTAGGGACATTGGTTAGGGGGTGTAGGTGTGCAACGTCATGGTCTGACCTTGATTTGACCTTTGACCTTGCCGTAGTGACCTTGACCTATAAAATCTTGTCCAGGCTATATGTTGGAAACCGTAAGGTGTAGGAAGTTGATGCTTGGTAGGGACATTGGTTAGAGGTTGTAGGTGTGCACCATCATGGTGTGACCTTGATTTGACCTTTGACCTTGTCATAGTGACCTTGACCTTTAAAATCTTGTTGCACCTTTGGATCTGTCTTTTGATGCAGATTAAGCACTGTTAAAGTCATATTAGAATTCATTAAGAATTTACTTTTACAACAATTTATGTAGTTCTTGATTAAATGAGCGTATTGAGTTCAGTGATTTGAGTTTTGGAGGGAGAGCATTCCACAGCTTTGTGCCAATTGCTGGAAAGGGATTATCAAGAGGCTTCAGACGTATTCTTGTAGAAGGGAAGTCCCCACAATTTGTCCTCGAGTTGATATGCTTCCTTAAACTTCCGACTTGTGGAGCATGTTTTCTTATAATTGGAGGCACAATATGTGATAAATATGAAGGACTTAAGTTATTTGCAACATTAAACATCATCTTTAAAACATGTATTTCTCTTCTTTTAGATAATGAAAGCCATCATGTTTTGCTATATAAATCTGAGATACTTGATCTCACTGGAGCGCCAGTTAGAACTGTCATTGCCTTGTTTGTTATATAATCTAGCTTATAAAGTAGGTGTTAAGGTGCCCCTTACCAGGTGATATCTGCATATTCCAAAATTGGTCTTACGTATAAAGTAAAGATTGTTTCAAGTGCTTTTCAATGCAGTTTATACTTTAATGTTTTGAGGATTCCCAGACGTCTTGAACACTTGTCAACCAAACTATTGATGTGAGTATCCCATTTGAAGGTAATCAAGATCCATAGTGAAATGTGCTTGTGGGATTGCACATTTGCTATTGGTGTATTACTAAGTAACAGTCTTGGATAAAGTTTATTAGATTTGGTTTTCAGTGAGAGTACCATAGACTCAGTTTTTGAAGGACTAAATTTTACAATCCATTGTTTAGCCCATTCCTCAATATGGTTTAAGTCTTGATTAATAAACATTGCCGCTTCAGTGTGGTTATTGGTTGATACAAGTAGGCAAGTGTCATCTGCAAAAAGGCACATGTTGCAATAGTTTACCACTGATGTTATGTCATGGATATAAACTAGAAGCAGAAGAGGGCCCAAAACAGAACCTTGAGGGACTCCAGCAAAAATTCTTTGCCAAACTGAAACATGGCCATTTATGACAAATCGTTGCACACAATTTGATAAATAGTTCTCAAACCACTTCAACAACACCCTTGAATGCCAAATTGCTGTAGCTTATAAAGGAGACCCCTGTGCCATACTTTGTCAAAGGCTTTTGAGATATCTAGAAACACTATCCGTATGTCTTTACTTTGTTCTGCTGCACAGGAGAACTGATTGTATAGTTCTAACAACTGTGTGATCGTTGAAGAACCAGGAATGAAGCCTGACTGCCATGGGCTTATTAACTTATTATCCATAAAGTGATTGTATACATGTTTGAATACTACTTGTTCAAAAATTTTCCCCAAGATAGAAAGCAACGATACAGGATGATAGCTGTCGGCATACTGCTTTGATAATTTTTTTGTGCAATGGCAAGACATTGGCTTTTTTCCAGTTTGAAGGAAAAATTCTCTTGCTAAGTGACAAATTGAACAGTTTAGTTAATGGTCTGACCAATGACTGTCCTGACAATTTAATAAATTTAGGTGAGATTCCATCTGGGCCAATAGGATTTATTACAGTCTAGAATTTTTATCTGGTCAAACACTTCTGTTTCCTGGACTTCTATACTATTAAGTATTTTAACTTTGCATTCAACATTGGTAGGGAGCCACCCAGAAGATTCATCAATGGCTGATGAAGATGCAAAAAACTTATTAAAGTGTTGCTTTATAATTACATTTGATATCTCATCACAAGATGATGTTATTTATTACTTCAGTTTTGCATCGCAATGAGATTTGTGATACAGAATTAAACAAATCTTGAAGAGGTTCTCAGTGGCCTAGAGATTTTGCATGCTTGGCATCCAATCACAGGTTGGCACTTCTGTGTGGGTTCAACTCTCACAAAATTATCGACCGGTATCAGGACTATGTTTCATGTCAAAATTGGTGGAGCGTGTAGTTGTTAAACAGCTCATGCAACATATCAACAGTAACAATCTTGATAATCCTAGGCAATCTGCATACAAAAGTGGTCACTCCACAGAAACCGCCCTGCTGCTTATCAAAAATGAGATCCATCTCTCACTATCACGGGGCGAGCCTACTGCATTGGTCTTACTGGATCTGTCAGCTGCGTTCGACACAATTGACCACCCGACTCTTCTTAATTGTCTTAAATCATGGTTTGGTGTGTCTGGCACAGCCTTGAAGTGGTTCACGTCCTATCTCAGCCACCGTTTCCAGGCAATTAAAATTGGGTCAACCCTCTCTGATTTGCATGAGCTGTTGTTTGGAGTACCACAAGGCTCCGTCCTTGGTCCTCTGCTGTTCTCCTTATACACCACTCCTTTGAGTAAGGTTATTGGAACGCATCCTGAAATCAAATACCACTTTTATGCAGACGACACGCAGTTGTTTATTCATATCTCTCACAAAAATGCAGCCCTGGCTTTTAACAAACTGAATTCTTGTCTTCTGGATGTTCAAAAATGGATGTCGTCAAGTATGCTCAAACTGAATCCTGACAAAACAGAGTTTATCATCTTTGGATCCCATGCACAACTCAAGAAATTAGATCCCTATCTCCCAGTTAAGATATTTGGTAATTTCATGCATCCTGCAGTTGTTGTTAAGAACCTTGGTGTCTGGTTTGATGCTAATTTTTCCTTTGCTAACCATGTCCACAATATTTGTAAGACGTGCTTCATTCAAATTCGTGATCTCAGGCGGGTTAGAAAGCACTTGACTGATGAGGCTGCTATCCTGGCAGCTAATGCCTTGGTGAGCAGTCGCCTTGATTACTGCAACTCTCTCTTCAGGAGTCTGTCCAGTCTAAATATGCGTAAACTACAGTGTATTCAAAATACACTTGCCAGGATTGTCACAAACTGTAACAAATACACGCGGGCATCTCCTATTCTCAAACGACTCCATTGGCTCCCAGTTGAATCTCGCTGTATCTTCAAAACTGCCACTCTAGTTTATAAGTTTCTTCACAGTGGTCATCCCAGTTACTTTGGTCCTCTTCTGCCCACTCATTGCGGAAGATATAGTACAAGATACAACCATCCAGATAAAAGGTTCCTGGAGGTTCCTCAATTCTGTCCATCTGTACATAAATCCAAAAATCACTTTGGCCACAGCTTTGCTTTTGATGCCCCCACAATCTGGAATCATTTGCCTAATGAGGTACGTTCTGCCCCAACTCTCACCTGTTTCAGGAAAAGGTTAAAATCATATCTCTTCCACAAGGCATTCCCTCCTTAGCATACACTCTATCCAGCGTCTCCGTGGTACTGGACTTGGCAACGGCTATGGACAGATGATTTCTTAAACTTGATTTTTGGTGTTGCGCCTTAGAGTCTGCCTTGCAGAGATTAAGCGCTATAAAAGTACAGAATAGAATAGAATAGAATAGAAAAGTGTCAATGTTGAAAACTGTCCCAATATAACCCTGGCTGTTGAACAGGATGTAAAACCCCAACTTTGACATTTCATCAAACGCGTATTAATTTCCTCTTGTTAGAACCAGACTTAGCAATCACGATTAGGTGTATCTGGTAGGTGATGTTGGTGATAACAAACACCATTTTGTAAATTTTTAAATATAGTTGATGCTTTTAGTTTGAAATATTACTGACTTAGTTTCTGCCAAAACCTCAAATAAAAATAGTTAATAAGGTATATTGTTATATTATTATAATGTTATAAATGACTTGCTACACCTTGTGCCTATTTACTCAAAATTACCAGCGACTCATGAAATTCAAGAAGCTATAAGCTTTTAAAGACAGTTGTATATTTCAAAAACCAGTTTTTATGTCAGCTGACATTATGTCCTCACTCTGCGGCATGGGCATACGCATATGCAACTACAAGGACCAGAGATATGCTATTTTCTTAAAAGATACCTTATTTATCGAGGATGAAAAATTGTTCAAGGCATGCAAATCTGTTCGTTGATCTGTTTGCTAGAGCCATTACAAGAGCCATTACATTTCAACACTTTATCACAATTTCTTTCATTGACTATTGCAGGGATTTCTCTCTTATCTTGCATATATGTACTAGGACACAAGTAGATTCCTGTGTGTGAGTCTCGGGCCTGGATCTTTTTTATGAATTTTAAAAATATTTTTTAATGTAGAAAAATTCATGAAATCATGCACTAAATCACTTATAATTTGAAAAGTATTGCATTTAGAGCATTTTGTTAAAATATCTTATTCAGCTACTTTTTTCTATAGCTACAACATGGTGAGTAACTTTGGAGTGTATCCCAATAGCTTAGTGAGTAATAGCTTGTTTCTGACTGTTCAGTGCCTTCCATAATGAGTAAAATCACTTGTAACTTGGAAACTAATGCACTCGGAGAATTTTGTTTAAATGTGTAATTCACCTACTTTTTGGTCAGCTATAACATAGTAAAAAAGAGACATATAGCTCAGTGCAAAGCTGAACAAAAGCATATTTGAGATTCTCACTGTTGAGTAAATATATTGTAACTTGAAAACTATTGCATTTACAGTATTTCTTTTAAATAGGTTTTCCACCTATTTTTACACCTCAACAGCTAACTTTGTACTTTACTTCTGAATACCATTAGCAGGGGACAATTTTTGTGTCCTTTTCTTTTTTCACGTCTACTTTGAAACTCAAAACACAGATGACACAGAGCCTGCTCATGGGCACTGATTGTTTGATACAATTTATTGGTTGTTTAGAAACTGACAACAATTGTGACAATTTAAAACTAGAGGCAATTCAAACATTTACCTGAACCAGTATCCCAGATTCTCACATGCAAATTTGGGATAGCATCATCTTGGGTGTCTTTCGGGCTTGGAGTTATGTAGTTGAAATACTGACCTCTGCTTTTCCTGTAATTTTGTGCCGTCGAGTCCTCTTGTATGGGAGATTAAGCACTATAAAAGTCCAATTAGAATTAGAATTGTCTGTGTTGTAAAATCAGGATCGACAAGAAAGTCCAACATGTTTCAAAACTGCCCCAATTTGGTAAAAGGATGCTCTAAATGATCTGGGGACCAGGCCTGTCATCATTGGTGATATTAGTTCACTCTGAGTATTCTGTGTCTATTCCTCAATCAAAGCAGACCCCCTCCCCTGTGTGGTTTAGAGTGGCTTCCACTGTCCCCAATTTATATGATGGTTACCAGAGGTGACCTCCTGGCTGTGTGATGGTCACCCAGAGTAGATATACTTAAAAGATGTGTTGAAATACTGGACCAGCACACCCGCTGGTCTTTGCTAGAGTTTATCCTGGTAACAGCATGGTTATCACTGTCTAGTATATCCCTCAATGGTTAGATGACTGTATCTGGTCTTCAAAACATTATGCAAGACACATCATTCCATTGTGGTGGTGGCCGCCAGTTCTGGCTCTTGTGTGGTTCACAGGAATACCCACCACCAGTTTCTGAGAATCAGGAAGCACTCTCAACCAGCCTATTCTCTCTACCCATTAGGTAGTTGTAAATCTTTTATTCTGGAGACATACCTCATCATGAGAATGGTTTCATCAACCAGAGTTTCAGTGGAAATGCGTCCTCAGCCAAGATAAAGAAAGGTAGTGGAGGTCTGTTGGGACTGATTTGTTGTGGTGTTGGGAAACATATTGAGCTATCTGCTATCATATCCCACAGATCGCAATGAATGAAGATCTTTGAGTCAGACTAGGAACCGCTGCTGTCAACATCCACCCAGGGTAGCGGAAGTGGTAGTTGGCCATCAGGGCCATTAGTGCTACAGAGTGAAATCCCTTGTAGTTGAAATACTGACCTCTGCTTCTGCTGCATTTGCCGTTTGCTGGCCATCAAGCTCACCAAAGGCATTTGGCATATTCCACCTGCTGCAAAACAAGCCTTCAAACTCTTTCCATTAATTCAGGGTGGTGGGGCAAGTCAATCTACGGGTATATTCTTCTATAACAGCTTTGCACACTTCCTGATCATCTGAGTGACACTGGACTTCTGCATTCTAAAGTCAGAAGCAAAGCTGCTTGTTCAGTCCCCTGTGGCCAGAAACATCGACACCACTGCCAGCCTCAGTCAAGCTTCCAAGGGGGGCACAAAACTATGTTCTGACCCATTGCCGCCTATCCTGCAAATTTTTGGGCATCTTGTTGAATAGATCTGGGTCCTGACAGTTGTAAATTATTAGTGGCCAGGTCTGACAGTAAATCTATATAGTGAAAATGTGTGTCTCTCTTGAACCCAGGTCCTCTTACACACTCTGGAAGCCTGCGTCTCCAGATGATTACCCTAACCTTAGCTCTGGGCCTGCCCACAACATGACCCCAGATCGGTGCCTCTTCTTTCATCCGCAGCTGCATGAGTGTCATCATGTTCTGGATCATGGCTGTGAAAGTAATCAACATACCTATTAAAAATGAGGCAGGCATGGCAAATAAAATTCTGATTTATGTATAAAAAAAGTGATATGCCTAAAAATATTTGTTCTGTATAAAAATATGTTCCTCAATATTATGAGGGGTAGCACTTAGAGTGCTTGCCTTCAACCACTGATGTTGCCCGTGTGAATCTCGGCCCAGGCCATTCATGTTTGAAAGTTGGGAGTTACTTGCAGGATCTTGACCAACTAGTATGCAGTGGTTCTTCCATCTGTAAACTACCCATCATGATATGACCCTGGCTGTTGAACGCGACATAGAACAAAAACATAAATCTAAATAAACCTAAATCTTTGATAAAATGATATGGGATGAATAAAATTAGGGTTTTGGTATAACTTCCTCCAAAGTATGATTCTAACAAAACTGGCCTCATCTTGACCAATTAACAAAGATATTATGGATCATGCATGGTCATCATCTGCAAGATTTTCTTGTGTTCAACCTACAGGCCACATTTTGTTTGGGATTTCTTTTAAACTTTGCAAGTGGCTTGCTATGGCAGAGATCTGGCCACCCTATTGTTTTGGTAGCCCAGGAGTCAAAATTATGCTCTGTGGAATCAAAAACGCCAAAAATTTTGACTGTTGCTTGTGTTCAAGCTGTAGGGTACAGTTTCTTCAAATTTATTTTATATTTAGTGCATGAATTTGGGGGTATGACATCTCGCCAAGATTTGACCTTGGGTCCTCCTTCAAGGTCAACCGCGGATAGCCAAACTTAAAAGTGCTTATAACTCACTTGTTATTGGTCCTAGAGATTTGCAATGTGAAACAAACTGAAAGAAAATCATGGGCTGGGAGTTCCACAGAGCCATTACAAGTGAGGTAATCCTACCCAAAGTGTAAAAATTTCAACGCTTTATCACAATTTTCTCATTGACTATTGCAGGGATTTCTCTCTTATCTTGCATTGTACTAGGTCACAAGTAGATTCCCTTGTGTGAGTATCAGGCCTGGATCTTTCTTAATTATTTTTTATGAAATAATGGAAAAAATTTTAATGCATTAAAAGTCATGAAATGATGCACTAAATCACTTGTAACTTGAAAAGTATTGCATTTAGAGAATTTTGTTAAAGCATGTTATTCAGCTACTTTTTTCATAGCTACAACATGGTGAGTAACTGTGGAGCTAAGTGAGTAATAGGTAATTTCTGACTTTTCAGTATCTTCCATGATGAGTAAAATCACTTGTAACTTGAAAACTATTGCATTTAGAGAAGTTTGTATGCATATGTTATTCAACTACTATTTGGTGAGCTATAATATAGTAAAATCGCAGACCTGTAGCTCATTGCATAACTGAGAAATAGCTACTTCCAGGTTCTCACTGTTGAGTAAATCGCTTGTTATTTAAAAACTATTGCATTTAGAGAATTTTGTTTACATATGTTAATCAGCTACCTTGGGATCAGCTATAACATAGTGAGATTGCAGACCTGTAGCTCATGGCATAGCTGAGCAATAGCTACTTTCAGATTATCTCTGTTGAGTAAATCAGTTGTAACTTGAAAACTATTGCATTTAGAGTATTTTCTTCGAATATGTTATATACCTAGTTTTTAGTCAGCTATAACATAGTGAAACTACAAACCTGTAGCTCATTGCATAGCTGAGCAATAGCTACTTTCAGGTTATCACTGATTTGAGAATTTTGTTAAAATATGTTATTCATCTACTTTTGGGTCAGCTATAACATAGTAAAATTGCAGACCTGTAGCTTATTGCACAGATGAAGTTCTAAGGTTCAGCTTCTCATTGTTGAGTAAATCAGTTGCAACTTCAAAACTATTGCATGTGTGTCTTCACGTACTTTTGGGGCAACTATAACGTAGTAAAATTGCAGACCTGTAGTTCTTTGCAAATCTGAGCAAAAGCTACATTGAGGTTCTCACTCTTGAGTAAAGCAGTTGTAACTTCAAAACTATTGCATTTACAATATTTTGCTTCAATAGTTTTTCATCTACTTTTTACAATGTAACAGTTAACTTTGTACTTTACCATTTGCAGGACACAACTTTTGTGTCCTTTTCTGCTTTCAAACTCAAAACACACAGTCAGCTGACACAGAGTCCGTTCACAGGCTCTGATTACTTGTTCAGTTATCTAATTCTATTCCAGATATCTTTTCAAATGGGAATACTGAATTACTTTTTTTTAATGTTCAAAAACATGGTTCTTGACTCTTGATCAAACAAACTTCTTCCTTTGACTAATACATGCTTTATTACGCAGTTATTGGCTCGAAACTGAACCTTATGAATGGCCATAAAATATACATTTCTATTTTTTATGATTTATCATAATATGCTGGGTAACTAATAAAATGTTATGCTGTTTTAATTAGATATATATGTGTGTAAACTATTATGAAGTTTTCAATGCCAGTAATTTTGCTGCAAGAAAATATACTCAGAATACAAGATTTCAGTCTGGGTCATAAGTGCAAATCAAAAATGTCTCAATAGTGGTGTATTGTCTTATAACCTGGGGTGCATGACAACATATTTCCTCTAATGACACAGCTGCAACACAACTGCTTGATGAACAAATATTGAGACTTATGATTTAATAATTCTTGTAGCTGGAGGCCAGTTAATAACATCAGACTCTTCATTCATAGGAAAGAGAAAATTCCTGTCTTGTTTTGTGTGGAAGAAACAGGCTTGATTTATTTCACTATTTGGTTCAACAGAGTATAGTTTAATCATTGAAGAAACATGTTTGTGCTAACAATAAAATAATTCCTCTTTGTGTGGGTGAACCAGCTTGGAAGTAAGTTCCCTTTGATCTTGACTTTTGGAATCATTGTGCAAGTAAAAGCGAGATTTATTGGATGACATTAAATTTTGACAATAAATTTCCCTTTTATAGGTTTGTGATTTCACAAAATACCATGATATTAAACACAAATCATTTTTTTCAAGATTATCAATGAAATCAACACATTTTCTCCATAGTTGGCAAGTGAAAGTAAAATAGTTTGTACACAGTTCTGTCAACATGTGGTCTAGTAGATTATTTATAAAAACATGTTTCTGCATACAAAAATACAGATGAATACAATAGTCTTTTTAGATTTAATATTCACGGATGTTCTTTGAAGTTTTCTGATGACCCAACTTATAACTAAGTTGTAAAACGAGGATGTCTAAATCTAGATAAGGCGTGAGGGCTGCTCTCCTAATTCTCTGTTGACTACTTGATAATTGAAAGTGTGGCCTGTGCCATAGCTGGGATTTCCTATCCCTTTTAACAGTTAGGGTCATATAGGGCAGATTATTTGCAAATACCTTTATGAGGTCATGAACCCACTACCCCAGAGGTATTGGGGGATCTTTTACCCAACATCCAGGTAGATCTTAGACTTTCATCAAGTCCTTTTGTCTAAGGTATTATATGAGGACTGAATGACTTTTTAACCAGAATGTGGGGCTGACAAACGTATTTCTCTAGACAGAAGCTTTTTTTACTCATCAAGTGGGTTCATAATGATTTCATGTATGTCAGATTTGCTGGAATGAGAAATACAAAGACTTGGAGCAAGTCTAGGTAGATCTATATTTGAATCACTTAGGACGAGTCTGTCATGGGGTCGGCCATGTGAGACATATGGAAACATACCCCTCAAACATTTGCTCAAAAATCTAATCTTTCAGTGATTGTGAATTGGGTCCATCGTGGATCTGACAACTCCCCCAACTCCTTTCTGGTGTGTCCCTTTTACTATACGCTGATTTTACTGGTTGCTTTTTGCATTTAAGTCTCTACCTTTGTTGTTTATTGTTAAAGTCATCATCGGGAGCCAATGTCTGATACGTGTTCCATGTTTACTGTGGTTTAGAGTAGAGAGCATTTGCCGCCACATCAACATCACCTGTAGAAGTCAAAGATACTTGGTATTATAAAGTCTGTCTTGGTGAATTAATGTCCCTAAATGGAAAATGTATTGGTGTTGAAATGTTCCTTTTAAATCAACAATATGAGGCCTTTTTGTTGCAAATTGAATGCCATAAAAGTTGAAAGAATTCCGGGCTATGGCACATTTTGTTTAAAAGAAAGAAGTTTAAAGTTTGCCCATGTTTTTGCAGTAAATGTAAATCACTTGTTTTGTCATCAAAGAACTCCACTCGGTGGGATATTAATTGCAGTAGGTACCATTTAAGGCTAATTACACAACTGAAAC
The DNA here is from genome assembly GCA_964017235.1 of Sabellastarte sp. h YS-2021. Lineage (NCBI taxonomy): Eukaryota > Metazoa > Annelida > Polychaeta > Sabellida > Sabellidae > Sabellastarte > Sabellastarte sp. h YS-2021. The sequence goes on along the minus strand of OZ024927.1, from coordinate 54,970,287 downwards.
GTACCTTATTATTTATATCTGATGTATTCTAATGATTGTGAAAATAGTCTTGACCTTTTTACACGTCTTTAAGATGACTTATCTACTGGAAATTAATATTTTAACTTACTGCTCTCCTATTTATTTAGAAATAACCTTTATATCACAATACCGCCAATACTATGAACATCAGACATATGTACATAAATCCCTTGAATATATACCATTTAAAATTAATACTCTTGCTTATTTGCACTTTGTGTATCGTGTATATTCTTTTGTACAAAATGATTGTAGTGAGACTTTTTCATGAATAAATTTAAGAACATAAATGCAGCATCTATCATTCTTGTGGTGGACAGACCCCTTACTTTGGTGTAGCATTTCATACCTGGAGGGGTAAAAACCACCAGCAGACTTAAAGAACACGAGTGTTTCTTCAGAGAATCACTTTCCCCTGTAATTTTCTTTGGCATAAATAATTTTATTAAGTTGAACCTGGAGAAATGTGAAGAAAAGACCAATGTCCATCATTTATAGAAGGAACAATAGATAAAGTGAATTTAAGTGAATATATTCACTTTATGTAAGTGTGCAACAGTTTTTTGCTTGATCCAATACATTCTTTTATTTTCTGATTTGTGGTGGTTTATTCCGATGGTAAAAACGGGGATTATCAAACTACTTGGTCAAGGTGCTGCATCTGAACCAACTGTAAACATATCAACTTTACCAATAGTATCTGCATTGCATTTGAAACCAACAGGGTCAGACCTTGGATGCGATTAAGATCAATATCCAATAATCCTGACTCCATTTTTTGTGGAAGGTTCATTGTTATGCATTTGAGCAAGTTTAAATTTAGTTTGTTTAAGTATATATCAGCCCCCTTGCTTTGAAATATATCCCATTAGGGATCAACCTTCTTGTCCCATTTCGTTAGTTAATGGGGTTCAATATATTCTTAAGGCTAAAGGTGAAAGTAGGGTTTTTGTAATTCCCTTTTCAATAACTAAGACATAGTGTACAAGCAGAAATATTGGAGAGAAGAAAATTTCACTAATTCTTCATTTTATAAACTTCACTAGAATAATTGTCACTAAGGGCTAGTTTCCACTTGAGATATTAGTACAGATTTAAAAATTCAATATGAATTAATTTTCACTATCCAAGTTCATTAGCTAAAATAGCTAAGATTAATGCCTAGTGAAAATTTCAACTTATGTAGTATATATACTGACATAAAAAGGACACTTTGAAAGTCCACCAATTGACATGTGAATATGTTTTAGGAGATACTTAAGCTTCAGCCAACACAAGCCGATGTTATTGTTTTTATTACTATAGCATTGCAAATTCAAGTCTCTAAAAATTAGGAGCAAAAATTAAATATTACTTTTATTTGGTAAGGGAGAATATAAATGTCCATATGGTGGGAGATAAAAAATTGGAGATGAAAAGGTGCATCATTCTGATTATTCCCCAGGTGGATCTTTATTAATAACTATCACTTCTAGAATCAGTCAAATTAAGCTGGTACCCTGCATGGAAGACGTAAGGCCGACACAGAAAAATGCACGGCTACCCTGTAATTTACACGCAGGGCAAAACATGCATGAGTGTAGGTCACACAGAAAAACAACAGTGTGTTCTGTACTTTGATTTTTGTCATTTCAACAGGAAATAACTGGTACTTTATGTCATTAAATCTACTGTTTGAACAGGCATTAAACTACTGAAATCTCTTTTTAAACTGAAAATCAGTTGTCTGGTTTTCCAGTTTACAGAAGTGACAAAGTTACCTTCAGTCCTGGCAATGTTTATTTCATGAATTTTAGCCAGGAAGACAAGATGAAATTGCAGAAATTTTTAAAGCTTACCAAATCAAGTGCAAATTAAAAGTTTTCCCTGTGCAGCCAAATGAACTATTACATAATGAAGACAATCTTAAATTTATTTTGAAATCATATGAAAAGGAACTTGTAATTTTTACATTGTGATTCACAAAATGTAAATACCAAATGAGTATCTGTTAGGTTATAAACTTTTAACTGCATTTATTTATAAAGTTTTGAATTAACACACTTATGCTGTGCTTTCTTCTTATTTTCATACTTGACATACTTGTTAAACTCATGTTATTGTTATGTACATCTGGTCGGAAGTCTGACACTGATTCAAAAGTTATTTTGTATTTATAATGTTACTTGAAACTGCTCTTATACGAAAGAGACATAGGATATCCAATGAGGTTGGCAAAATGTGTTTTATTTTATCATGCTTTCTTAACACTTGTCAATAATTGCATGTCATTATAATAAATAAAAGATTCTGCATATGAAGTATGTATATATTCTGAAAATAAAGTGTTAGAGTTTCATTTATATCATAGCTATTGCAACTTGTACATAAATGCAGATTCCTTGTACTGTAACAATAGCAAGTACATGGATTATTTAGTTATTTTTACGATGCCCTAAAATGTCCCTGAATGCAACGAAGCTTTAGCCAGTCAAAATATAACAGATATAAAGATATATTTTCTTCCGTGAAAACACAAGTTTCATAGAATATGTTTTCATTTTTGCACCAATGTGATTAGCCACTGAGAATTAAAAATTGTGTATGTGTTTTGTTCAACTTCAAATATCTAAACTTGTAAATACCCTACCTTGCAATAAGTTCCCTTTGTTATCTCCCGCCTGCGGCCGAAGGCTGTTGTCGGGAGATTATAAAACGGCTCCTATACGTGTGTGTGTTCGTCCGTCCGTTCGTATATATGGCTGGGAAAGTTAGCCTGATAGTAATTTGGCCTAGTTTCAAAACAAAAATGGCCGTCATATCACATGTTAAATGGGATTATCCCATTAAAAAGGCCTTATATCTCCCTTATCATTGCTACTAGGGGTTCCAAATGTGAAAACAACTTAAAGGAAGTCAAGGCCTGAGACTCTTTTCCAATTGCTGACTTTTACCTTTGACCCTTTCTTCAATGTCAAGTGGGGTTATCTTACTACAAAGGCCTTATATCTCCTTTAGTTCTCCATTATTACTGATTCTAAGGCGGGAGATAACCACTGCAGCAGTGGCCTTGTTATATATTCATCTGTATTTTCTCTTGTCCATATAAGTTTACACCCTAACTTGGATTTTGAAATATGCTTAATTTGTTTGACAAAGCAATCTGCAATCAAAGGAATCCAGGCTGATTTTCACCAAGAAACTGTTAATGACAATTCTTTTTTTCAGTTTACAAAATTACTTCGAGGAACAGAAGTGTAATGTTGCTTTATGTGTGCGATCTATTAAGCAGTTAAATATATTATTTTTGTTCTCAGGTTCTGGATAGTATGTTATACAAGAGGTGCCTGTCACTTCAAATTGATAGCTACACCATGCAAATATCATTAAGAGTAATAGACTAAGTCAACACTGAATTTGATTCCACTGCATAAATATTAGTATTATTACAGTAACACTTTTTACAATGGTAGCTTTGTGCTTATGTTCTCCTTCTCTTCCAAATCTTAAGGTAAATGTGCTAGGAATATTGTTAACATCTCTCATATAACCAGCCTAAGGCTGTTATTTCCCCATACGTATTTGCACCTCCGAAATATTTTTAGAGATTTTTTATATTAAGCCACAAAACTCAAAGTTTCTTTCATTCATATCAGATCTAAAGTCCCTGTGTGGTCTTGTGGCTTACCAAAGCCCCAAAATAATAATAATAAAAATTGTATATACATATCAGATAGATTTAAAATTGAACTTCCACATGACAAAGAAATTCACGCAGTTGAAAGTAAGACTGGTGATTTATCATCAGGATTTCACAGACTGAGAATTTTGTCTGGAGTTTCAGAATGGTTGTGGTTCTTATCATTCATGCATTGTTACCATGATGTTTGAAATGGGAGAAGGTGTGAAGTGGTATGTGATAATCTTTGAATAGATCGATCACTGTCAAGTACCATTACTTAGATGTGTGGAGATACATCTATGTGCTGTGAGGGAAAGGTTTAGTGTTCTCCCTTAAAAGCTCTGGGTCTCAGAATAGAATTGATTATTGTATTTATTATCGTGAAATGCAAACATTGCCAAGTGAAAATACATTGATAAAATATATATAAGTAAAAACTATTCACCCAGCTCCATTCTATATATATGTCATTTGTGTAAAGCAATAGTTACATCACAGTGGTTTGGAATAAAAATATTATGGCTAAAAATCTTAAAACAATTGCCATACTTAAATATATGTATGTAATTGTGTAAATATAAATACCACACACACAATATATATAATTGTTTACAGGACTTTAACAGTATACCTTTTATTTTGATTCAGATTTACTTATTACAGTGTCTGACGGTAGTGTTTGGGTTGGCCAAATTGCTTTAACAAGTGTGGCATGCCATCACTTGATTCTCACCTGTGTAGTTGTAGGCTCGAATCCTGGTGATGGTAACATAAAAGTTGCAGTGAGGACCTCTCTTGATAAGACTAATGGTGTGGTGGGGGAATGTGAAGCATTGGACATGACCTGTTGTCTTTTGCAGTATCTGGAGACAGGTGTTTCATGTTTGTCATGATATTCCGTATATGGTTACACGTGTGGCTCAAATAAGGGAAAGGGGGACTACCCATGGATCTTTAAAGCTCTTTAGTAGCTCTTTAGTAGCTTCTATCTGATTACTGACGCATGCTTCAGTCCTGTAATGCACTTGTTGAAATTACATCTGGGGAATTTTCCATTATTGCAATTGAATATTGGTTTCTACTAATGAATAAACATTACCTGTGTAGTATGTACATCCATAATACTTCCTTTACTTTTATTAAAGGTAATTCAGTGCCCGAAGTGAAAAAAATAAAGTAAGTAATTCCTTTGATATTACCTATATTATGTTATCTATGTTTACTTTGTTAATCGTCAATAAGATATAGTCAAGGTTTTAATAATCCATTCGAGGCCCAAATGCAAACAGTAAAACAGAAGACATTTTGTTCTGGACAGATTTTGGCAGTAAATACACCTGTTTGAAATCTGACCCATTGAAAACCTTTCTCTCCTAGCCTTGGTGAAATCTCCAATTTGCAATTAATATGAAAAACTTATTCTTATTATTTCAAACTAATAAAATATTAACAATATTTAACAATCTCATACCTTCCTTTTCAATACTGCAACTTACTCTGTCCAGCGTCCATGAATTCGTGAATTTACTGTAGTGAAAAAAGCGTGATATTTCCATATATTATTGGATTGGTGGCAGAAAGCATGAGTGTTTTTACCCCCGGGAGAATGTTTCTTATTGTACTTTATAGACCAGGGGGACATTATGAAAATAATGGAGATTTATATATAACCCCAGCTTTTAAAATACGTAGACGCAAAAATATCAACTTTGACTTTGATTCATGAGCCCGGAAGGAGGCCAGAATTTACAATGGAATATGCACTGGCCTTCTATATTAGAGATAGTGGGTTTGAATGTTGTTCACTGAGAAGCTGGTCGTCGCTAGTTGATGCCCGGATTTTAAGAACTGGTATGCATCGATCTTTCTTAACTACTAAACTACTTCTAATGATGTATGAATTGGTTTGAAAACAAAGTCCAGCTGAAGTAGACCTAGCTCACTGGAGAATTGTTGCACATTTATATCCACCGGAAAGATAGAACACGTTAGTTAATTAGCAAGCAATTTGATGAACAACCATGCTGAGGGCAATAATGAGCGCCATATAGGCCAATTTGTTAATAGGTCCATTACCTTTGGCATAAGTTAGATCTAACTAACTTACAACGTATTACCTTGAATGAAGAACCTCAAGGTCAAATGTGTACATGTGTATAAAGGACATATGCATCTATTTAACATATTACACATACAGAGAGGTATCCTTTTGCAGCTAAGAAGCAGCCAAAGTTTGTCAGTACGAAAAGGTTTATTATTTTCAGAGAAACAGCTATTGTGGCCATCTTGTTTTACGAAATTATGTCAAAAATATTCTCATGTGATAAAGAACTTTTTGTGGGAAGGTGGAAATAAGAAGATCTCGTGCTGATAGTCCCAATGTAACACCATTAGCTGGAGGGATGTAAAAACCCAACTTTGAGTAACTTTGACTTAGATAGTGTGAGCCTTCGGTAAGGCCAGTACACGCCAACTGCAGTACTTATTGAAGTGCCTTGACATTTCTACATAAAGAAAACTTTATTCTGGACAATTTTTGATTGTGTTGATAAATGATCAAATTATTCATAAGCTTAAAGGTGCGAAACTAGCAGAAAAGGGCTATACAATTCAGCCATGTATGAATGGCACTTCCAAATGATTGCTACATAAAGAGATGATGTCTGTTTAGATAAGAATGCTTTTTTTCTGAACAGCACGGGTTATTTAAGTGTAGGGACATGATTATGAATAAAACGAAAAATAACTGATAGAGACTATTTATTGAAGAAATCTATTAATATTTCAACAAAAATTCATTTCCTGAGATAAATCTTGAGGTTATACAATATATTGTATAAAGTTTTGTTGAATATATATAATCTTCATTTTAACATAGCAAAAAAGCCTACAATTCTTGTGAAAATATTTGATTTTCTTAATTAGCATGTTACTTACTACAAAATAAACTTCCCTCATACACATATCTCTAAAATCTAATGTAGGGCTTTTCTTCGTGTTCTGAAAAAAATGGTGTAGGGCTTTTAACCCTTTTAACCCCACAGTCTGAAAAAAAGGTGTAGGGATTTTATCCGTAGGCCTTTTATACTGGATTCGCAGATTTGGAATACATTTAAGGACACAGCTATTTGAAAATGTATTTTTAACGTAGATTAACTTAGAGAACCTCATAAAACAAACAACAAAATGTTGATCTCACTTTTACAAGAGGTTAAAGTCAATCTTTATCAAAACAGAAACCTTTGAACATAATTTATCCTGGTTTTTTCATGTAAAGAGCAATTGTTTTCCACGCTCCCATTTTCTTTCAAAGTAATTTTGAATGCAAAATTGAATTGGACTGTTGTTTTAGGAGTTTAATTTAAAGTATACTTTCCACTTTCACCTAGCATCATACGGGTTTCTTTTCTTTGAGAGTTCCTGCCAAAATGCCTAGTTCAAATACAAGGTGTGCAGATTTTGTAAACTTATTGTCTTAGATGTAACATAAACAACGGGAACACAAAAGTGTATGTTTCTGTTTACATAAAACATTTCACATTTGGACAAAACGACAAAAGTAATATTCTCATACATTAAAAAAGCTTTCCGTATTTTGGAAGTTTTCTTCTCCGCCCCAATTTTTTTACGTTTTCTAACTTTTAGAATTTCCCCTTTTCTCCATGTAATTTGGCATTTGAAGCTGAAATAACAGACAAGTGATAATACAAGTTTTTACTGAAATCCACTTTTGTTAATTGTGTCGTCGTAAGACTTATTTAGTTTTAGCAAAACATTAAGTTTACCAGGCTTGTGTGTATAATTTCCATATATTTTGGATTATTTGCTGCTGTATGTTTTATTATTTTATTATTATTGTTATTATTTATTTATTATAGTGACATATGCAATTCACAAAAACATGTTTTAAATAAATTATACTAATTGCCCAGCCCCTAAGGAGCTTATAAGTCACTTCAAATACACAGTATTTCATTTGTTGGTTAAACATAATACAATTTCATAATTAGTTATGTAACACAAATATTTTTGATTTAAGTATGAAAACATGGTAGTAACAATAAAAAAAACCCCAATAAGTATTAAATTTAACATAAAAGAAAATAGAAAATTGTATAAATTTATCTATTGACTATACTTTGTCTAACTTTGTCCATTAATAAGTTCTCAAAATCTTTTAACACTATTACAAATTTTTCTTCATCAGTCAAACTTGCAAAATTTTTTACCTTAAGACATATCTCATTGTCATATCTCATTATCATATCTCATTGAACATCTTTCCCTTAGTATCTTCTCTTTATCGCAATTTGCTATTAATGATTGTTACTCTGTTCACCACTGGTGTAATGATATTGGATTATTACATATTTATTTAATTAAATTTTATTTATTTATTTACGGAGCTTTCAACACTGTACAGGTCATATCACAATGGGTAGTTTTGTGTGCAGAGGCATACATACAGTTTGTACTGTAAACTGCCGACCATTGGTAAGCAGCTACCAACTTCGCACATAAGGTTTCGGGGTTTGAACCGCTGACCTCAGAGGTGGGAGGTGAGTGTGTTACCAATGTGCCACCATGGGCCTCAGATTATTTCATAAGAATCTAAGAATATATTGAATAAAATATGTAAAGTTTATATAAAGAGGTACCTGTCCTGTTTTCCAAATTTCCTGAGGGCAAAAACCAAAATCAAATCGGAATGTATGTTATAGTTAACACACAGCTTTACAAAGTGCAAGCAGGAAAGGCTTACAGAGAAAACACATCTTGCCTCCTTTAGATAACAATTATTGTGGCATTACTTTTATATCTCAAAAGAGAGGGGGAGAGGGAGGAATTTTATTAATATTTTCCTAAGACAGATGATAATAGCAATGAAAAGACTTTTTCTCCATAAATCCGGAAATCATTTTACGCCAGTGTACTTCAACCACCGTTAATATTTATTCAGTTTGAGATGTGTCACAGATACTATTTAATTAAACTGCTACTTCTGGTAATAGATAATTTTCATTTTTTGTTTAGTTACCAGACACATTGGGTGCATTATTCACAGTGAATCAATGTATTCGGTCCATCCATGGTTCAGGGGGCCACTGTGGCGCAGTGGTAACACACTTGCCTCCTATCTCTGGGGTCTGCAGTTCAAACCCCAGACCCTTTGTGGGAAAGTTGGTAGTTGCTTAATGATGGTCGGCAGTTTACAGTACAAAACCTTGGCCAACTGTATGTACTGGTTTCCTCTGCCCATAAAAATACCTGTCGTGATATGGCCTGTGCAGTGCTGAAAGCGACGTTAAAACCCAAATAAATAAATAAGACATCCATAGTTCAATATGCTATCTAGGTTAAAACTGAAATTATCATGTCAGGTTAAAGTCACTGAAACAAAGTTAAAGCAATAAAACCGCTGTAAACATGGGCAATCCGCTAGTGTGATCAGCGCATGGTTGATTTTTTGAAGAGTTGTTGTATCTTCTGGCAGTTGGTTTTACAGTCTTGGAGCCACAACAGGAAAATATCTGTCACCAAATTTAATCCTGGTTTTTATATCCTCAAGCAAAAGGTCTTTTTTTCATTGATATCAGATCAGAGGCACCCTGCTGTCAAGCCATGGAGTACCTAGATAGTAACAAAGACCATCAATATATAACAGGTTCCTAGAGACCAACATATCATTGCCATTGTTCAAAATTCTGTATTTTAAGTTATTTGGTTTACCCTATTGTATGTATCCAACACAGCCTACACTGGATATATTCATTCATACTGGTTATTTTTGAGGTCAAGGGAAGAATAGAACATCCTGGATAGTCACCATTGTGCACTCTGACTCACCAAACATTGGTGAGACACCTGTCACCCTCCTTGTGGTGCCGTTCCACTTTGAGGGTGTAGCTGATTTGGAACTTGTGGCCTTGCTATAATCAGTTCTGGGATGACAAAAATTAAAGCTTATTTCAAATTAGAAATTGACTTATTGTGTTAAAACACAGGTTGCAAAATTTTGGATCTTTTTATGGTGTTGTAAAACAAGCTGGTGATAAAAATAAGTTGTTATGTGGAAAATTCGTTGTGTCTCAGCGACTCTTGTTATATCACTACCTTGTTTTGCATCATCCCCAAAATTGGTTGAAATTATTCAAATAGTAGTGTTTTGCAACAAAGTTAATTTCTGATTAGCTAATTATGCCAGATATACGATAAGATTCTTACTCAAATAATACTCTGAAATATCCTAAAACACGATAAAAGAGTATTTTCTGGTCCTCGGAAAAATGTCTCCTGGAAAGAGTGCCCCTAAAAATGGTCTCCTGGAAAAAATGCCCTAAAAATGCCTCCGGGGAATTATACTTCCAGCATAAATTGCAACCTAGAAAAATCCTCATCAGGAAAAAAGTTCTTTAAGAAGATATTTTAAAGAAAACTTGTACCTGTCATTAGGCGTGTAAGTCATTATTCAGGGTTAAAATTTTATCAATGCACACTGTTACCACACACGTTCATCAGTGCCAATCACAAAACGTTATTTCTGTTTACACCTGGTTTCGAGTACATTAGAAGGGGTTGCTACCCTTGCAATTATATTAATAATTGCATACATTTCCAATAGCTTAAAGTGTGGCATAATCTGGATTGTAATTTAATAACAATACACACTTCAAGCCACCAAGACAAACGTTTCAGAACACATATCTTCTTGGGAACTGGTCCTGAGTATAGTTGAAAACATACGCTTCAGGAAGGGTTATGTTAAGTCATACTATTTGCAAATAATCTGGAATCTCGGGATGGAAATAAACTTATTTTTACTGTGTGACCACATGAAAATATAAGACATGAAAGAAAAAAAAGTTTAAAAGTATTAAAATTTAAATTACTGATAAATTTTCCTTAAACGTTAGGAGACATTTTAACTTTATTTTACATTTTACAAAACATTTACCATTATTTGCGGTGAAAATAAATTGCTTTGAAATATTACTGATTTTGCTTTCCTGAGGAGGAATTTTTCCGGGTCACAAAATATGCAAGAAGCATTCTTTCCAAGGCGCATTTTCCAGGAGGGATTTTTCTAGGAGGCATTTTTTCCAGGAGACATTTTTTCTCGGTTTCGTATTTTCTTTTTCTTTTTGAAAAATAATATTCTCGTCTTTATCAAAAACAAAACCAGTAGTGTTACTAATTTTTAACCCAGTTTTATTTGAAAATTCGAAGACTAAGAGCAATAGTGAGAATAAGAATCTTATTGAATACAGGCTAAGGTTTCAAAGTTCAACATGTAAAACATTCAGGAACAAATAGGACAAAGACTAAATTTGGTTAGTTTTTTTTTCTAACAGAAACGAGCAAGTGTTGATAAATGAGGGTCACATACCACCGATCGATAAATTTTAATTACACAAAACCTGTTCCCATTAAATTACAAGGTAAGGGGGATAAAAAGAATGCTTTACAAGCATCCCACAATCAAAATACTGGCAAGATGAAAAGACTGGAAATACTTTGAAAAGAGTTGAGACAACAAAAGGTTCCCTTCCAGAGAGACCATCAATTTTCCCCCTTTGCTTGTTAAAATATTATTTTTGCCATTTGATTTATCTGTCTGCGTATGAATACAGAGGCTGATAATGTATAAAATATGAAGGTCCTTACCCTAGGGGCTAATTTCTAGTCATTCCCTGGTGGGTAAGGGAAATTATACTAAGCTGAAGTAAAGGTAACATTAATAATATATCAACAGAGAGTTTAGGTTACTCAAATATTAATTAGTATAACAGATGCATAGGTTATATTTGCTTAACTAAACCCAACTAGGAATATATATCATTAAAATAGCCTTTTAAAATATTAAATTTTAAATGAATTAATTGCAAATATATCCATTAAGAGCACACATTGAGAATACACTTATAAAATACGCAAATGTTATGATATTTAACTTCAAGACAACCCAATCTGATGGGTATCATTTGGACCAAGTGTTTTCAAGGTAAGATATTGATTACTATGAAGTATTGCTAATAACAGTCTATTGTGGAAATAAAATGACTGTTTAATGGGTTTTGTTGTATAAATACTGGCCACCATAATGAAGATCTATGGTGAATAAACTGCAGTTTTATTTACACACCAGTTCAACATTAAATGGTGTGATTTTGAGAAACATTGTTCAATTCAACCATCAAACGAGATCACTCAGAGAGCGCAGACCTCCACCAAATCATGTATAGCTTATGCCAGAACCTTATCTCTTTTTTTCTAAAGTAGAATGGCTGTGTAATAAGTAAATAGGAATCTTTGATATTTTTCTACAATGGCAGTGATCACTCTCAGAATTTAATGGGATCTAAGCTGGACCCGTCTTCTCATTTTTTCATGAATGTCAAAGCAATACCATTTAGAAAAGTACTCTTATACAAAAGTACCGTAACTGTTCTCATTTAATTTACTGGAGGTGAGAAACTTCCGCCTTGGGACAATGACAATTTAGGTACAGCATATAAATGCAGCTACAAATAGAATTTACAAAGGCCCTTTTGGACAGAAATGTAGTCCAGCATATCTTTACTGTTTAATTATGTTATATCATATTTTGTGAGAGTAGACATTTACAGATGATACCTTATTAGTTATTCAGATACAGCCAAGTGTAAACTATATATCCAACAGGACAGGCAGTCATGGGTTTTGCAGAAGCCTGCAAATGATTTGAAATTTAATTTATTTTTTGAAATATAAATACATATTTAGAATTCTAAGTAAGAATTTGGAATTCCAAATAATCAGCTTCAAATTTAAATTTTGAATTAGGATGGCAGTTCCAGGCTTTCGTAAAAACAACCGTATTTGTTGATATTTAATATTGATGCTTTGGAATAAATCTTATAAGATCAGCTCAATGTCTGAAATAACATTGTTGTTAGAAATGTTTGTGAACATAGATACAAAAAAATTGTTTACATGCCAATTCTAATGGGTTCTAGGTTACCTATCACTGAACGAATTAAAACTTGAAAAGATCTATTTTGAATTACATTATTTTTTTTTTAAAAATCAAGAGAACCAAATACAATATCATTGTTTCTAAAATTATTGAAGAATAATTTAGTTATCCAAAATTATTTGTATCTTAAAAAGTCAAATATCAAACCATAATGAGGAGATCAATTCTTATTAATTCTTATTAACCATCCCAATAATCTGTATTTGAAAAAAAAAAAAACCCAAAAACAAAAAAAAACAAGATGTCAAGAGTGTCAAAAAGTGCTCATCAAAATAAAGCTCTGGGGTCCAGAAACATAAATTAACATAAATTAATATCAACAAGTAAAATTGTCAGTTGTACAAACACAAATAAAACTAACCAAACAGTAAAGTCACTCTCAGCCAATGGAATGCCTTGGTTTTTATTGATACTGAAGATTTAGTATTTCCCCCACAGAAGATTAGCAAGACACACAGACCATATATCTTTTGGGAGCAGTTTTCCTTTTCAGGGATTACTGTCGGAAACTGTTGACAACTTTACTGTGGAATGTGATGGGTTGTCATTAGCTGGTTAAACATACAGCAGGATTAGAGAGGTTAATTAAGCAATACACCAATGTAGATATAACAAGAACATTTCAGTAGTCCATGTTCAGTAGAACTAGAGAGGTGGGCTGGATTTATTAAAATCCTTCACTGGACTTCACTCGGATTAAATAGGCTGGTGTGCTAGTTAAAAGAAGTTATCTTAATAATGGAACAGTTCTAACTTGTCTTGTATATCAAAGGAAGCATAACACCTTTGATATAAAGTGGATAACAGTATTAAATTGTATTACATGTAATTATAAATCCTAGAAGTTTGCATGTTTAAATAAAGCAATAAAAATAATGAAGAGTTAGTGAATGAAGATATCAACTAGGGGATGTTAGAAAACAAGGAAGTGTAAAATCAGGTAAGTAGTGATCATTTATTTAACAATTGTAACACATTGTGATAACTCAAAGTACATATGATTCAAACTTTTTGCACACTTTTGACTCTTTTTCTGAATTTTGGCTTACGTTTTATCTCTTGATATGCTTATATATGAGCAATATTCTTACAGCATTGCTATACAACTATAACAGCTTTGATAAGACAAAAGAGAAATGCAGGAGGATGGTGTGTTAAATTAAACATCAATTAGAAATTTTAACGAAATAGTTTATAATAATAATAGTTCTGTTTTGTTTGCAAGCCTTTTAAGTGTATTATAAGTAAAGTAATCTTAGTCCCAGTTTTCAAACGATGGATTCTTATTCAACTTTTAAAGGACTAGCTTACCTAATTTTAGGTAAAGGTGTAACAGCTATGTGAGAAGACTAGAGAAACCCCCACAGGATCTAATTCATTGTGCAACATTTATGTCCTCATGTATTGGTCAGTGTCAATCAGAAATGTGTCACTGACGTAGATGTTAGCTGTAACAATTGATCAAAACTTCAAATATGACATTCCCAAGCTGATACTAGTACTATCTATTATTAAGATACTATACACTCAAATTACATTTGCATAAAATGAACTTGAAATTCAGTCGACATCAATTTTACTTAAATGTCATAAATACAATTGCCTGTAAACGACCATGTTGTAAGAGGTTTTAAAACCATTTCAAATTCCCTACTTGTAAACTGACATTCTAGCATTCATGAGTCAAGTGGGCAGTTCTGTGTGTGTTCACAGTTTGCACAAAAACAGTCAATGGGGATTAAACGGAATTTCTTAGAAAGTTACAAGCCTTTGATGGATTTACAAGGTGGTACTTTGCACCCCCTTCACCCCCGTAGAATTTGCCTATTTTTATGACCTTACACATGTGTGACACTAACAGTTGTGTCCTAATGGACAAAATAGGGTGGGGTCAGACACGTTTTCAGATTTTCTTTGCATCAAAAAGAGCAAATGGGTGCTGGGCGGTCAAGTTACCTCAGGATTTATATGACAGGGTCGGATGTATTTCAGTCTAATGTACAATTTTAGCAAGGGTTCCTTGGAAATAGCTCATGGAAAAAGGTTTGTTTATTTATATATAAACAGTAAAATTCTTTCGAAAAAGAAAAATGGAATATTCTTATGCACAAAGTAAATTTTGGGTTCGAATTGATCATAGTTCAAAGTAAATTTTGATTGAGAAAAACATAGATATTTTCCTTGAAATTTCAAACTACTTAAATTCGACTAACTGTAGTGAGCAAATATTTCTAAATTTTTATGTAGAAATTTACATGATAGTATTCAGAATATAATGGGAATACATTTATGTAGTGGTGATACCATTCTCTTATAACTTTGAAGTCGCAGGTTTGAAACTCAGTTGTAGTCTGGAGTACACCAATGTTCCATGGTTTACAGTTTAAAATAACAATCAGTTAATATGTATTTGTTTTCTCAATCAAGTCCATTAATACAACAATATCACCAAAATACATATCAGGGCTTAGTCAGATTCACAAGGTTGCAGGGGAATATATTAGACATGTAAACAATCACATACGCTTATTGGATTTTGTGAGAAAGGGGCCTAGATCCGGGCTATAGATTCTTATATATGAAGTTCTGAGCTTGCTGCTGATCAGCTTCTGGACACATAGTTAAGGCAAACAAGTGGAGGAATCTTTCTTTCAATATGTAGGACAGATCTAAGTTAGGAAAGGCTAATGCCACTTATAAACAGGCTTCATTCTGTCTAAAAAGTAATGTTGAAATTCTCTCTTTTTTCGGGTGTCTGAAAACACCCTGTTTCTGGCTGGGGATGCCATTCGGAGGCTGATTCTTTAGATGTTGGCTACAAATATATAACTGCTAGAAAACCTTTATTTTGACAATCTTTTTTGGCATGCTTGGTCTAGAATCCGACATAACTGATGAGATTTACATTAAATGCAGACACAAATATATGTATACAGTTGGGTAATTTATTAAATGCAGACGACAACTATTAAACCACATGCAGATGAAATCATGTGAAAATTACCTCAACTTACAAAGAACCCACGAATTAAGCTGTCATACTAGATTAAAGTAACCAAGACAGGACCAAAGGGTAAATAAATGGATAGACTGACCATGACTTGAGATTTACTGGCGTATTTTACCAGTTGAAATCATTTAAGAGACAGTTGACAAATGGTGTAGTACTGTAAATGTAGTCTGAGACCTCTATCTCTGACTTTGCTAGCCTTTCTCAGGGCTCTACTTTCTTTTTTTAATTAGGAAAACTCGTTCGCTTTGCATAATGTATTCTTACACACATACTAGTATTTGTATTTGCATCAACATGCTGTTAAGCCTGAGAGCTTACATCTGCTATTATATAAAAGTGTTTTATGAATATCAAATAATTGCATACTTCTTTGGAAAAATCATTTGGTGCAACTTCCATTTAAGTAAGGCTATGACTTTGCGCTATACCTTCAGAGCACCAGCTGTATAAGCCTTGACCAAGGCCCTCTGTTCAAACGGCTTTATGACTATAAAGTTTATATTTATTTCCTTTTTAACAATTGGAGGATCACACTTTTACAGTCCATCAGTATTCCACAATTTTTGCCATAAGTTAGAATCGAACCCATGATCATATAGGTGAGATCAAGTGATCATTTCTTCATTTTACACCCACCAGGCCACTGTGGCCACATTTAGTGATCACGTGAGACTTATTCTATGTACATATACTTACGGCTTCTGATATCTGATGCACAATTTGTGACAGGGATTTTACCAAACTTTCATTTATGTTAGGATGTTTACATGTGTCTTTGTCTGATATGCGACTTATCCTTGTAAATAGCAAATCAGCTGTTGAATGTCTAGTGTTGAGTTTAAAATAAAAAACTAAGTGCAGGGTATTTATTTGATATCCTCATATTCGGCTGGCAACCAATCGCGCAACTATTTGTTTTTATGGATACAATCAAGAATATAATTATCAAAACATGATCTTTTTGTTTCAAATATAGCATGTATCAACATAAATATACATCAATATAAATGAGCCAGTACTACACTGTGTGTCAACTGTCTATAGCTGCGCCATAAGAAAGGCTACAGAAAAATCCTCTTTTTTTCACAGGCTCACATATTGTCATCTGTTTGTCTTATACTGACAGTTATTAAGAGGAGCTATATGCTCGCCTATTCACTAGCCTGTCATCTATATAAATGCCTAATTATATATTTCACCACATCTCTTAGGGCTAATGAATGTAATTTGCCCGTACCTTCCAAGGACATGTCTATGCATCCCTAGATGTACAGAGCCATGCTGGTGAAATATTATAAAGATTTTTAAGAAGAAAATGTAACCCAGTTACACATTTATAAGATATATATACGAATATATATGTGGAATAGATAAAGTTACACTGTATTTCAGTGTCATATATAAGATTTTAATGAAAAGTTCTCCCAGTGAACTTGCAAAATGAATATAAAATAATTTAATGGCTATTTATGAGATTAAGTATAAACTTAAAGTGATAATTCAGAAAGTTATGTCCCTGGTGGGTTATGGTACCTGTGACCGGTGTATATATTTATGTGTAATTGACATTCCATATATACAAAAATAGCAAGGCCCATTTTAAAAGACCATGTTTTAAAATTAGGGGAGATCTTAATGACATTATACTATCTGAAATTATCTGAGTGACAAAGAAGGGCAGAGATAAGATGGCTTATCAGTGTTAAGGCACTTGAGATGCTCTTTCTGCCTTACTGTAAACCTCTATAATATAGTCTTATGTTATTTGGCATTTTATGATTTATAACTGTGTGGTTTTTGATATAGCTTTAAAGATATTTTGGTAAAAGTGGACCACTTAAAAGTAACAAAAAACATTTGGATGTTAAAAAATAGACATTTTCGTGTGATAAAGTGATGGTATGCAACTCTATGAAAACAACCTTTGAGAGCAATGTATGTTGTTTAAAGCAATAATAATTAATCCTTTTTTGATTTAATAAAACAAACTATCAGTCGGTATCAATACATTGTAATTTTATGCATTTCACAAGATATTTGTTTTAAGATGACTGTAAAATTGCCAAGTCAAAGTTTAAGGCACAGTTACCGCTGTATCAATTAAATGTAATCATACTGATTGTAAAATTAACTCCAATGAACTGTCCAATGATAGTTCATCAAATGTGTCTTAAACACGAATGTTCCTTTGCAAAACAGCTGTCGGTTAGTTAAAATGACTAATCAATGTAACTGAATCAATAGCACGAGGGTTGTTATGGCAAGGACATCAATATTCCCAACTGCTACCTGTCTGAATGACTGCTATAAATAATCTCTACATCTCCCTTGTCATTGGATGCTTTTTACTACTACCTTGATTCTCATTTGATAATTTGCTTTAATGCCCTTGCTTTATTCCTATAAATTTTAATTATTGATGACTTCGGGTTGTCCTGCATAAATTCATTGTAGTAAGGTATATTCTGTGCGTACATAGCCAAAACAACAAGTCATGTATACCTGTATGCTGTTGGTAGAATTAAAAGACAAAGGTTTCTTTAAACTAATGAAGCAAGAGTGTGGAAAATAATGTTTCTCTCTTTTTCACATGTTAGATTCCGTGCATTTGAGGGACATCACTTGAAACACTGAGGAAACACTTAAAAACCACAAATATAACCACAAGACAAAAACCACAACTCTTTAAGAATCAGAAGCTGTAAAGTGGAAACATTCAATCCTTTTGTAAAACAAAAGAATATTCTGATATTATAATCACTGTGAAAGGACTACAAAATATATGCAATGCAGTTATCCCAAATTACAATATACAATAAGCATGCAGCACAGAAAGTATAGCTGTTATCTGTGCTTCTGATAACAATTATATTAAAAATTCTCTGGCCAGGTAATCTAAGAGGTTATAGACACTTTTTTGCATGGCATTACTGTAATTGTAATTTCATCGCTTTATCGGTCTCTCTAGTGTTTTAATTTGACATTTCTTGAAAAGGTAGCACAAGTCTTTAGACTCCCTTAATGCCATAGCAGTCGTAGATCACGAGATTCACTCATGTCCCATCCATCACTCTACTATTGTCATCTTACCCTTTTTTCAGGAAATATTTCATCAGTCTTAACCTAGCCTCTTGCATTTACAATTTCTATAAATTTTCTACATGTTGTTTGACAGATTCTGTTATGTTTATAGTGCTATATATGTTCAAGTTAAGAGCAGATAACATAAAAATGCACCATAGGAAGTGCTTGCTACTTTTATGGGAACTGAAAGAACTGTTCTAAAACCAGTGATCCTACCCTTGCTTTGTTTTCAGTCATTGGTACTTTGTTTTTTTCAACCTTTTCTCGTAACTGTACATACAGAAACCCGAGTTGCTTGTTAACAAGTCTGGCATTGAATCACTTGACTCTTTCTGCTGTAGTGGTGGGTGCAAATCCAGTGTCCATCAATTGCTGTTTAAAAATGTAAAAGGCCTATTTTTTTACCTGTCCATACATTATAATCTGTTCAATCCGTATAAATAAAGAAGTATATTAAAGGTCTACATTTTAGCACATTAACAAATGAAATATGAGATTAACATACATCAAAGAACAAGATCAAAACAAAGACGACTCTTATGTCTCACTTATGTAACACATACTTTTGAAGGGGGATTTAAACGTGACTTTATCCTCTGCAAGGCTATCTTCTTAATGATGTGACTTTTTGTGCTTTTAACACCCTTTACTCTTTAACCCAGGGGTTTATTTATGCAGGAAATGTGATATGTTACCCCTGGAGACAAAGGTCTCTGAGAGTGAAATTTTTCAGCACCACATAAAACATTTTGGAGCCACACACTTTTATAAATGACTGTAAGTAGAATGTGTAGCATATAGTCCCATAAAAAAGAGCTTGGGTACACATATTCACATACACCCCAGCACATATTGTTGCATCCATTTCCAGCTATATATTTTTAAAGAAGAAAATCAACATTATGAAAAAGCAGATGTGGTATTCACCAGTTCACCCCATTGACAACTCCCACTGGGACGTATTATCCCGCCCATCAGGGTCACAAAAGAATGCCACCAACAAATTTCACTGCTTACCCTTAAAAGGTTATATACATATATTTTTTTATCACAGGCCTCAAGCCAAGAAATCATGTGATGAATCGTTCGTAATAATGATCACTTAAAACCGCATTAGGTCCACTTGATCGAAAGCCTCATGTAAATGCATCAAAGCTGCTAATGTCCAACACCCTCAAGATAAAGAAGCACTGAGGAACTGTTTCATTTTGCATATATTAAATAGTTTGTATTCTGAGGAAAAATAGCAAGATGTTGTAAAATATAATTTGAAGGAAATAGGTCCTATTAATAATACAGTGGGGATATTTACCTGCCCACTGTGTTATGTAATTCCCTTAAAATCCCCAGGGCAAGAGTCCTTTATGATATACAGCAGGGATGCTGAGACATACGTGATGTGAATTACTGTGTAGATCAGGTACCTTCAAGACTATCTCTTTTAGTTTAAGTCTAACCTAAACAAGTCTTGGGTTTTTTGCTGAATTTTGAACATCAAAATAATACCTACATGTGGTTACTTAATCATTTAACTAATCTTATAATAAGTAACCTTGTAAGAAAACTACAAGTTATTGTTGAAATGCATTGATTTTAGATCAGAGCTTAACTAAAACTAAATTCCTGGTTTAAGGTTGTGACATTTCTTCCCGCCTTGAAAATCACCATGCATATATTGCCATTTTGTTTAATCCAGCGTATGCTAAAACAGTGAGGTCCTTGCTGGCACACATACAACCCTAGCTCCCGGCAAATCATGTGACTGGATTACTGATACGTACGTCAGCTGGCGCTCTGTCAACACGTGATATAGATACTCTCTATTTTAGTTTGTACGTCCTTTTGTTAAAACATCAAAAGTGATGGATGGACATTCTGTGAACAAGGTAAAGTTAAACTAAACATTGTTAGAGGGTATGTTTTGCAACAGATCTGTTATTTAAAAGTGACATGCATTATACTTTAAAAGGTGGATTGAAGATCAGGTATTAAAGTTTCTTTGAAGAATCAGAGCACGTATTTATTAGGCATGCCAAGTTAGGATTGCCTACCAAACGGTGAATATACATAGTCTTTCTCAGTTTAAACAAATACATAACTGAGAAAACAGAAATGACACTGATTAAGTTTATTGAATTTAATTGTGTAAAAAGTGACATTTCTTTGCAGTTTGATTCATAAACTCTGATTTTATAATTACCATATAAGTGAAGAGAAATCCTCTGGGGATTCCTTACCACATAACGGTAATTGGATTAATTATATCAGAAACAGACACATACAAGCTGGCCATTGTACATGGAGAAATTACTGAAAGTTTGTCTGAGTGTGACCTACAATAGAGAGGTCATTGAAGGTCATTGTTTTGTCTGCTGATGAGACAATAGCGGACAGGTGATATATACAAAAATACCGATGGTTGAAGGCAGGGTTAACTCAGGAGAGGAAAAAGTGCTAGAAAAATGGTGTTTGTCTATGTGTGACATAATTAGGTGAGTAAAACAAACTAAAAACAAACAAGCTACAAATGTCTATACATGGACGCAGGTGTCTATTGTGATCTGTCCATTGTTTGGGATTGTCTGTACAATGAGTGATGCAGACAAAAATAGGGTGGGGCAAAGGGTATAATGAAAGTACAGCTAATTTAGAATGACGAAAGAGAAAAGTGGTGTTGGGGTTTGATTACTCTAGACAAACTGGGAGAAAATAGGTTGATACAATAATTAAAGCAGACAATTGTTTGTAAGTTAATTGGGTTTGTCACACTTTGAGATGGTGGGGAAAGTATTGAATGAGTAGATGAATGTCACTCTCTGGACTGCTGGAGTGTGTATATATAAATGTTTGTCACAGGGAGTGTTTAGAGTTATATGGAATTTAAATCAAGTACAGGACACAGTAATATATAGCCTGTGGTGAGTATATTGTAATGTGGAATTTCTGGACTTAGTAATAGCAATTCAGATGTAATAGTCGTCTGCATTTTTACATGACATGTCAGCAGGCGTTTGGTGTTATTGAGAAAAATGAAGCTGTGTGAATTCAGACATAAAAAATATTAAAGTTAAGTTAACAAAATGTCTACAGCTGTATTTATATTTTGAATTTTCGGTTAAGAGTATACATGCTGACAGAATAATTCTTGTTTTATTGAGAAGATATATGCAAATTTACTTATGACAAAAGAATGGGTATATTTGGAATGCAAAATAACTGTGTTCTATATATATGTGTGGACTAAAGGTATTTGAAAATATTAAAAGAAGAAGGAATATTTATCTAATTTTAAAGCATTCAATTTACAAGTTTGCTAAAGGAAGGTATACAGAAAAATGATGAAGTGTAGACAGTTGTGAAACTAATGTACAAGAATGGCTTGTTATTTTTGGTTCTTTCTTTGTCTAAGTGGCTTTAAACAATATGTGAAGCACATGGCAATATTATTTTTATTATTAAAATGCAGATTACCCACAGGATATTGCTGAAAGGAGTTGTAAGTGGTCTGGTTACTTTTTGATCTATTCAGTCACTGGAACTAGTAATTGGTTGCTGTCCTTTCTCTTAGTCTTGTTTCAGCTCCTGTTGAATCCATGAATTGTCGTCACAAAGGCAGTCATTGTTCTGCACAGGTTGTGTTTTTCCTGTAGTAATAGCTGAAGCACTTTGAAGCACCCTCTGGGAAAATGATCTGAGTTTTTATGCCTATGTTTGATATTATGGTTTATATTAAATAAAGCCTCAACTTAAATTCATTCTTCATAGATGTGGGTCTTTTTACAATCAATAAGTTTTCACAACTATTAAGACACAGGTCATTTTTCCTCGGAAGAAAATGTTAATAAAAACAGTACATCTTTAAAAGATTTTATTAGATTATTAGTTTCTACCATAAAGATTTAATTTAGAAATCAAATTAGCAAAAAGTACGAAACTGCGGACTTTGTCAAATGTCGTCTGGTGTACACAAAAGCGCGGTAAATGTAGCTGACACAAGAGTGCTCCTGTTTACTTTCCATCTACTTCACGTTACAATGGGTAATCATAACAAGAATGGGGATAATCCTTGGATTAAGACTATCATTGATCTGATACTTTCAACAGAAAATTATTACACTTCATGATATCAGTTTATTTAGGCCATAAATAGACATCTTCGTATAACCAGTAAATTGGGGGGTGGGGGGGTGGGGGGGGGGTGGGGGTGGGTTTGTACTGGACAATACCCAGAAGAATAAGGAAATCAGAGAAGTGAAGGGGGGATTTAAAGAAGGAATAAAAACAACATAAAACGTCTTTGGCTTTCATCCATGTTTGCCTTGTATACATACTTACTTTTAATAATTTGCGCCTGGACAGTTTCTGGAGTGGAAACTCTTCTGTGAAACTGTCAGAAAATCCACCTGTTTGTAAGGACAATGGAATGGACATAACAAAACATGGTCTAAGTGGTATGGAATCATAGGGATTTCTTGTCAAAAGCAGGAGGCAAACCTGGCATAACATAAAGTGACCCAAAAGGTTATCCATACAAGATTGTCAAGCTTAAACTTATATCTTGTCAACAATCATTTTGAGCTGCCATTAAAGGCATCAAAAGTGTGAAAATAACAAGGGGTATTTAATAAGTAAAGAAAAAAATGAATAGCTTTTTAATGAACCTCAGAAAAACATTGACCAATTTAAAATATGTTGGTGCTTTTGTTATATTTTAAAATACAATCTGTCTGCCACAAATAAGGCGCCTGGGGCAATATTTACAGGCCTATTTATTTATTGAAAGAAGAAATCTTGCCCATGCTTAATAACATTTTACTCAAAGGGTTTTGTTTGATAAGAAAATAAGATGCATTTGAAATGGAGGAAAGAGATAGTAGGCAAAAAATGCGTTCTTTAGTAAATCAAAATCCAACCATTTTGTACCCTTTGAAAAGGAGCATAATTCAAGCAAATCTGTTTATGAAATGATTGGGATTCAATTGGCAATCTCAAATGGTATTTTTTTTGTAAGTTCCTTCAATATTCATAATAATTTCAAGAGGGTGGGGAAGGCTGGTAGACAGGGACCCCCCCCCCCCCCCAAAAAAAAAAAACCAAAAAAAACCAAAAAAAAAAAACCAGTATTTTGATTGAAAACTTCGCCAATTGTGAGTTGCTCGTCTTTTTAGAATTTACTAAAGCATTTGATGGTTTACAACCCGAAAACTAACAATTATCTAACACAGTGAGTGATGGTGAGTTTGCAGAAATTATACAACGGTAATGCTATGTTTAATGTGATTTAGTGCACAAATGGGCACATATCAAGTATCAGTGTATAACATTTAAAAAGCATGATTAAAATCTCAGTACATTGGGATTATAAACTGAACAGCCTCAGCGGAAATAGTGGATAGCTTTGAGGCATTTTCAAGATTAGATATAAACTCAATCTCTTTTGCGTACAAAAGTGAAGTACCTCAAGGATTCCTGGAGTGGTGTTATCATAGGTTTTTCTGTAAGGTATAGATGTTCTTTTATTGCCGCATATTTTTTTCTGGGCAATTAATGAAGTGTGAAAGAGATTTAACAGAATGAAAGAGGGTTCTTTCAACACAGCTACTTATCTTCTTGTAGAATACAGGTCAGAAACCTAGACCAATGAAGTTACTTTAAGGATGACTTTGGATAAATATTTTATGATATTTTATAGTAAGTAAAAAGGGTAAGTTATCTATATGCCTGAAATGTAATTCTCTGCCACAATAAACGATACTATTAATTACAGATATTTAGTATAATAATAACTTTGTAGTGCAGAAGAGGTAGTGAATGGTGCACACTAAAACTTAAGATTTCCGGAGAGAAAATGGGGACCATCTTTACAGGAATACAAAAGTGGTTCTCAAGACGGTCGTTTTTGATGCTTATTACTTCACAGCCATCAATATACGTCTGATTTACTCTACAACCAAACACATAGGATTGAGAAGTGCATGTAAAAGCTTCTTAAACTTATTCAGTTACAAGTACAAATGTTACCAAGGATGAATTTCTTAGTGATATTTATCAATGTTAGTAAGGTGTTCTTTAAGGATTAAAAACTGACCAGGGTATTTGCATATTGTGGTAAATAAGCTTATTTTACAATCCTAAGTTAGTGGTGACGGCTGGTGGGAAAGGATTTGAAAGATGGCAAAACACTGGATGAATAATCAACTGTTGAAGTATGAAGTGTATGGAAAACCTGTGTAAATACACGATTACCAGAAAAAAGTAAACAGGGATGGGACATAACAAAAAGGTTTGTTGTAGTTTAAATTATGCAGATGCACTAGCTTCAAGTTTTTTTGTATAAAATTCCAGACTGTGTTTCAAGTAGTTAATAAAGGAGGCGACGAAACATGTAATTTTGTAGTTGTTGATAAAATTTGGACAAAGCATGAGGTATTTTTATATCCAGTTATTTATCTGTGGTTAAAACCTGCTCATTGTAACCAATATAAATCTTATCACCTTGTCATCATGTTTGAATTTGAATGTAAATGTGCAAAAATCTAGGAAATGTTCACATTTTTGGGCGTATAAAACAATAAAAAAAACTCTTAACAGTTTTAAACTCTACGTGCAAAACGTTTATATAAGTGCCAGGTTAAATTTAAAAGTATGTTTATCTGCTAAACCCGTTTCTTAAAAAGGGTTGCTGTTATTTCTTCAACAGTATCCTGCATAAAGAAATTCACACCAAACCCCTGGATTATATACACTGGTAATTTACAGCAAGTTATCAACATGCATCAACACTAGATAGAACAATCAGAAGATTAAAGACAGGCCACAAGGACCTTGATCTAGTCTTTCTAAAACCCACAGAAAGTTGACAGTCCTTCAGAATATAAGCATACTTCACCTATATATGGGGAAGTATTGGTTAACACACCCACCTCCTACCTTTTACGACCTGGGTTTGATTCCCAGCTAGACCTGAAGTGGTAAAGTTGGTAAGTCGCTTATCAGTGTGTAATAGTTTTCAGTACAGAATCTTTACTAACTGGCTTGCATTGCTTTCCTCCACCCTTTCTACTATGTATCGTGATACCACCTATATAGTGTGTTGTAAACACTGCACTCAAATCAATAAATCAGCCCAACAGTCTATAGAAAACACTAGCTCCATGGATACTGTGAAGTATTCCAAATTTAATTAAAACTAAAATAAAATGCCAACATGAAGGGACTTTTCTTCATGTGATAAATTAATGGCTTCCATACCAGGCCACCCTTGACCTAAAAATACTGAAAAAAAAAGAAAATTAGAATGGCACCTCTTAAAACACAAACACAGAATAAGGCTCATTTGGTGATAGCAGAACCCTGTACATCAAACACCTTTGGGTGAAATTCAAGCCTCATGCCACAATTACATGAGTCATCATTTAGAGTCATGTATGAAGCCATCCTATAATTTAAACTTTCATCAAGTCTTTTTCAAAAATTACCCCAGTATTTTCCACCACATGTTGGAAATTTATTAAACTATAGAGTACAAGATAAAGAAATGAAAGGACAGAGGTCTAGATAGAAAAAAGTAACTACTAATTAAGGAACATTTTAAAACTTGCAAGAAAACATAAGGGGAATGTTAGTCTGTTTCCCTATTGCTTTATGTCAGGTTTCAGTATGTGTATTTATCTGTGGACATTTCCTTTTGTGAGGCTAAATATAAAGGGGATGATATTGGTGAAAGGTTAGCATGTCAAAAGTGCACATTTAATGATGGCCAAAAGAATGTGTCACTATCTTTGTTTATGGAACTATCTAAAGATAATATGCAATGGATATAGCTTACCGATATGATGTTAGATGTGTTTAACTCAATGAAGGAAAGTGAAATTATATTAAAATAGAAAAGATGCAAAGCTAGTAACTTACTAAATTATTTGGAAAAGAAGGGTATCATTGTTGTAGCCAGTTGTGCAACAATATCTCAAAGTAAGACAGGTTTAATACACACTTGGCAAATTTACACGAAAATAAATATTTATGCTCCTATAAACAAACAACACTTGAAGTGTGAACTGTTGAAGTCTTATGAAGTAAAAAGTTTTTAAAATAAGGTAAAAAATATTAAAACATGAAAATTTTCATGCAGATGGATTCGTGTGAACTATTTTCTATGTATTTTAACAAGTTGAAGTGTTTTGTTATTAAACTAACACCTACCCTGTATCATAAGTTTTTCAAGTTTCTGCCAAAATCCTATGTTTTCAGGTTTAGCTTGACCAACCTTAATTCAACAATAAGGCTAATAAACTACTGACCCCCTCCACACATGTCAATAAGAGTGTGCCAAATTTGATCAAACAACAATGACACATTACAGCTTTAGGCTTTGAGGGAATAGCTCTGTGACGTTGATAAGATATGTACACTTTAGACAGTCTAATGCCCAGTGACTATCTACAAAGTAGGCTAATAGACGTGGCACCTCATTGATAAATTGCTGTCTAAATTGTACTATCTCTTGGACAAACACTTAGGATGGTGTGTGAGATAGGTGGATTTTGTTGTTTCCGTGTTACATAACCTTTGTTAGCACAAACCCACCCTGACATATTTGCTGTGTGTTTATTCTAAGCCAGTCGTTAAATATTGTCAAACGCCCAATGCTGCTAATTATCAGGGTCCAGACAAATAAAATGATTAAATGAGTCTCACATCAATTCATTAGGTTGTATATATATATATATATATATGGCCATATTGTGAGTAATTATGCAGAATGCTAAATTATGCATAAGTGTACTGGTCAAATTATGGTCAGATCACAGAAACTTATAACTGGATTTGAATAAAAAATCTCCCTCATCAAAAATAATTAAAGGTACTGCCTTAATGGTGTTTTCTTGTGACCTGTATGATGTGGGATTAGATTTATTTTTGTTATGTCCAATTTGGTGCTTTGGGTGGAAAATCCCACCTTTTGGATCATGTACAATGAGTAAGTCCTGCTGAAAAAAGAAAGGTACATTAAGACGAATAGTTAATCGAGCATAAGCCATGATCGGTTATGATTAGACTGACCAAATTATGGGTTGGATTTCATTAGTGGTGAGAGTTTTATGAGCATGGTAATGACAGAAAAAAAATTGTCAACCTTAAACTTGAGAAACTGTAGATCATTGTTTCAGTAATAATTTCCATGCTCACAGGCAGTTATAAGCCAACAATTTGTGGATAGGACTCTTTAAAATAAGTTTGTTATATACATATGATATACATGTCTAATATGGTAGTTTGAATATGCAGTATGCAGCTGAATACTTTTGATAAATCTTTTTTCTTGAAATTATAAGGTTGGGGCAGTTTGGGAGCAACCACCAAAATGTCGTGGTGGCTTTTATCTTTTATGGAAATGGGGGTGGGCTGTTCATTTGAATGACAGCTCTCTCTCTCCCACTTGTCGTCACAAATATAAAGACTGCACAGGCAGAAATACACATAAAAAGGTGCTGACAACTAATGAACATCCATCACCCACTGAGAGGTAGAGGCGCCTCGTTAATACAGCCAGTGAGACTGGCTACACTACCGTTAAGGTATTGTAGAGATGCGTGAGGACAGATAATGAGCTGCTTCAACCCGAGTTTTTGTTCAGTTGGGTGGTGTTGTTGCAATAGAATATCTCGTGACTGTTGTGAAGGCATTGGGTTATTCCAGTGTTAACGCATAGCATACTTTTCTAGTGACTTAGTTAAAACATTGATTAAAAATCCCAAAGAAAATAACAAAGATATTATGACTGAGGCTACAGTCAAGTTTTATAGATGAATATAATTGTCAGTCTTAAAATGGTGTACTTTATGGTGAACGTAAAATGACAATTGTCGTCTGATTAAACCAGAAAAAGTGGGAATTTGGAATTAGGCATGAACTCTTGCTCTGCTGCACAGCATGGGGTACAAAAACAAGCAATTGTAGGCATTGGCAGGCAGGCAGTGAGCCATCTTTTGGATTGCATAAAACCCCTCCAGGAGGAGGGATAGATCTCTTTAAAAGAAGTGACCATTAATTAGTAGCCTAAAGATCATAGGCATAGCTCGTTATATACAGAGGAAAATTGGGTCACATTAGCCCCTAAAACCCCGTGCATACATCAAGTGTGGCTGTTTAAAGGGAGGTCCTCTTAACTCCAATGCAAATGGATGGTGAAATATTTATTTTAGTGAAAGGCATTTGAAGTGGTTGACTAGGAAAAGTGGGCTCTCAAGTGGGTATTAGTGTTTCAGGAAGGTGTTGTGTCTGTAACTTGTTTCATACAGTCTAGGTGTTTCTGTTGCATGTCTTATGTCACTGAAATAAGCATGCAATGTTACCAGTTTTTTTGTTGAGGTTTGAAAAGGAAGATCATAGGATAAACAAACAAGTGAGCAAACATATACAATTTCGTTGGCCCAAAAAAACCCAGAAAGGTGTTTTGGGTAACATAGATCTTTTTTTTCAATTGCTGAGGTTGTCACCTTTTTGACTGTCACTTAATACGCAGGAGACTTTCACTTGTGAAAAGTTTCTATTTTTTTTAAACAAGAGAAGACGGTATCTGGGCGTTTGCGACTTGTATTTTGATCAACCTTTTTCTTATATTGCAGGTGTGAGGGGAGAAGTCTCTGCAGTCTTCATAATATCTTCACTGAGACAAGTTGGATTCTGAGACAAGTTTTAGACCATCTGTAATTTCAAAGATTACATTTACTTGATATCTAATCACTACTGTAATCAAATACTATTGGAACTGTAATATGATGATATAAAAGTATTAAATTGCACGGATTGAATCAATGATTGCAGTCTTTGTATGACATATTTAAATAGGACATTTATACACACAAAAGGCGTCCTGCACTTATTGTGCAGTGACAATTATACAGCAGTTTCAATAACATTATAGACAAATATAGAATTGCTCTGAATTCATAAATCAAGCAGGGATTTTGAACTAATTTATACAGTAAATAGTGTTGACAAATGTTAATTAAATAGGCATATAGTCATTTAGAAATGAAGTGGTTTGGAGACAGTTATAGCAAGATGGATTATTGTAAAGGAAGATATACCATTTGCAGCCAACTGTTTTGGGTTATTTTGGTAGCAATTTTGCAAATTATTGCATCACAGGACAATCAAGACAATCCTGGCTTTCTGGAATATTCTGTGGCTGAAAAACAGGCAAATGCCTTTGTTGGCAGTATATCTGCCTACCTTTACACTAAAGCCGACTATGATCAAGCCACTATAATGACGTTCAAATACCGAATGACCCCTGGACCAAACCAAGAGGAAGATGCAAAACTCTTCCAGATAGATCCAGATACCGGTGAGATTACCACATCAGTGGCTATTGACCGTGAAGATAGCTGCACTGGACTTGTGTTATGCTATATGTACATTGACATAGCAATTTCTGAACCACTACAATATTTTCAGGTAAGTGTATTTATAATATTTTTACTAGAAGCAGTTGTAATAGCTATAAAGCTAGTGCAGTCCACACAGATTTTTTTATCTCAACCTTTTAGTATATGATAAAAAATGTGTTTTTGTTTTAGTTTGTTCTAAATGTCATTATTACTTTAGAAATAAAATCATTGCAGATTACAGACAGTTTAAATACTAAAAGCATATCAAGTAGCTTATTATAATTAATTTACTAAAAGTCTAGGAAGGTAAATAGACAAAGAAACATTTACATTATACATGTAGTGAGTATTTGCATGGTTCTGCCAATATTAATAGTGTAAATATTTTGTTATGTATAATGTTATAGTTGCTATTTTATTTGCTTCAGTCTGTGTTTGATATAAAATGCTTTTAAAGATGTAATGTAGAAATATCAATTACAAACGTATGGGGTGAATAATTGAAATGGCTTCACAGGGTCATTTTAGAAGATCAAAATAAAATATCTTATTAGCTTCATTGTACACCATTGTTCTCTTCCATTGACTAAATGGCCCTGGAAGACATTAGATTTGATAAATGATATATTTATTCAAATGACCACAAACCTATACACCTAAGTGTTATTTTATACAAATTGTCCATTTATAGAAGACACTTTATTAACTTTAATGCAGCTCATAAAAGTGCCACGATCTTTTTTCAAGTTGTGTATCTAGAGTGACTGTGATGTTTGGGTTAAGAGCCCATTCCGTATTGAGGAGGGATATACACTTTTGTAAAGATACCATTAAACTGCAGGGGTTTGCATATTGTTGGAGCAAGCCCTTCAAAATTTGTTTTGGCCATACTTTTAAGCCTTTTGGTCATCAAAGGAACAAAATCTGAGGTGCATAAGCTGACACTGTAATATTGTTTCAGGAAATACAAGCTAGAGTATTTATCTAAAGAAGAAATGTAATTAGGTTGTATTTACTTTAGCATATTAAACCTCGAAGGTTGTCAAAAGGTAAGGAAACAATGCAGCCTCTGTATAACAGTGTTATCTTAAGTTATGGGTTATTATATGAACCACTGCTTAAATACATTCTAATGTTTGAAGATAGGATGAATATAGTTTACTATGGAAACAAAATAAGTCATTTTCAAGAACAGCCTGTAGTAATTGAATTTTCTAAATGTCCCTTTGAAAGGTAGAACAATTCAAAGATTCCAATTTCCTACCCGTTCCCTTGCATTTGTGAAAAAGGGTATATATTTTCCCTGTGTGTGTACTCAAGCAAATATCAAAGCTTATGAGACCAAACAGTTGCAATCTACTGATCCTTATGTTTCTTTCCTAATCTTTCCTAATCTAATTTTGTAGGTGATGACAACAAAGATTGAAATCCTTGATGTCAATGATAATCCCCCAGAATTCAAAGAGCCAACAGTGGAGCTTGTTTTTTCTGAATCAGCAAACATTGGCTCTAGTCGAATCCTTATGCCAGCCACTGACCCAGACAGTCCAGTGTTTGGAGTCCATAGCTACAAACTGCTGCCAAATGACACAGAACTGGGGCTGATTTCTCCTGAAGAAGAAGGGTCAGGTGGACATCTGAGGCTGTATGTGAGGTCTGAACTGGACAGAGAAAAGAAAGCCCAGTACTCGTTCAAAGTAATTACCAGCAGTCATTATTTTAATATGCATTGGTGAATAGCTTACTTTGAAAAATTTTAAATAATACTGTAAAAGTTCAGAAAGAATCAGGTTAAATTTTACCTCACTCAAAAAATAATAAAACAAAAAACTCCTGTTTCCCAAATTTCCTATTGTTTTCTACAGTATTATAGAGTAAAATTGGTAAGTGATAGTGGGAAGGTATATACTTTAATTTGCTTTCCATATGTAACTGGATGAAATACTAATGTTACAGTTTTAGGGATTGGAGTTTCCGTATGTCAGTGGTTTAAACACTAATAACATAGTTTTAGGGATAGGAGTTTCTGTGTGTCAGTGGACATTTTTTGGGACTGGAGTTTCTTCATGTCATTGGTTAAAACACTATTGTCCCAGTTTTACGGATTGGGGTTTCTCTCTGTGTCAGGGGTTAAAACATTTATGGCCAAGTTCAAGGGATCAGAGTATCTGTATGTTAGTGGTTAAAACCCCAATGGCACAGTTTAAGGGATTTGGAGTTCTGTATGTTAGTGGTTGAAATACTTATGGTACCATCTCTGAGGGATCAGAGTTTTAAAATCCTCATTATATTAGTATAAGACTGACGTATTTTATAAATAAATGGTATCAGCTACGATTGGAATGTTGGCTACAACAGAACAGCAAAATTCATGAATTTTCACACAAACATTTGCAAGATTATTCACCACGGTACTTAACTTTATTCAAACACCACAGATTGTTTTTGTCACAGCTGTGTAGAATGAGATGTTGTTTAGATATAGAGAACATTCATGCATTACAGCTATGATTTTAAACCATATCAGTTCATCTAGGTGAACATTTGGTGCCTTTCTATGTACAGTAATTTGGCCCCACCTATTTAATTTAGACTCCCATTAAGTCTTAATAGACTGCATTCAAACAAGTGTGAATTCTTTGTCTGAAGTCCAGTGCCCGTACATCACTAGAGGTCAGTGGACTTGGGACCCCTCGCTTTAAGTTTTAACTTAAAGTCATACGATTAAAGAATAATAATTAACTGAACTCACTAATTGGTATTCATATGTATGGTACCAATATGTATTACATATTCCATTTCCATGGACATCTTTAATTCAATTGGTTTATTTAGAATAAAAAGAAATATGTTGATAAAATAGATTACCACAGAAGATCTAAGGGCAGATGACATTTAGAAATAAAACTAAAAGGCATCTTGAGTCAAGTAATAATAACAATCAAACCATAATTGTGCTCAGCATGTGGGTTCACCACTAATGTCCTCCTACTTTGACAATTGATTGTCTTCACATTCATACCTGCAAGGAAACTACAGAGTGGTAGAATGGAAGTTTTTCATCAACCTTCACTGAAATGGACAATAGAAATTACACCTAAGCAGACCTATCCATCCCCTGAACCCTCCCCTACACCTCTTAAGGCCAGGATATAGAAGATTAAGGGCACGTATTAGTGGAGTTCTAATGTCATTGCAAATCACAGAGATGTGCAGTGTTAATTAATTAATTCATGTACTAGCATATTGTGATAAAAAACATGGTGTTGTGAAGAAGGGAAAAGTCAGCTTGACACACCTTGAAGTAGCTTGAATTTGTGCCAGAATTTAGAAACTGACAAATGCACATGCTTGTTCTATGGGAAATATAACGCTGTGGTTTACAACATCAAATAGAAATTTTCCAAATGTTACCAATCAATAAAATACCATCTGCGTATATTTGAAAAGTGCATGCTTTTGGAAACTGTAGCATCTAATTACTAATTTTGATCTTATTAAGTTCAGTTAAAATTTTTTTTTTTATGTGGAAGAATATTATAATGATGGAGATATTTGATGTGATAATTTCCAGAAAAAAAAGGTTCTATAGAGTTGTGGTTTAATTCTATAGACATTTGCCATTAAAATGAGGTTCTTTGATATTATTGTATTTTATATGTATAATTTTGTCTCCCTGATCTACAGTTGCCTTTATTGATCTTTCTGGAAATCTTTGAGGTGTTACACAATGCTTTACAAAGTACTGACAAACCTATACAAATGTCTTGAAGTTTTGAATAAAATGGAATCAAAGAGCTGGGGCAATGTGAACCATTTCTACAAGGTGTGGCAGGGGTTTTGTGTTATTTGATATGAACCACATTTTATGTGCTTGTTTTATATCAATTCAGTATCAAAAGAAAAGATCTACATTTGTCATGGCGCTTAAAGTCTATGGAAGTCTCTGAAAAGATATCCAAATCTCTGATTATATCTGATTTTACATGACTGAATCACTGTTAGTTTTAGATATGAATAGAAAATGATAAAATGGCAACAAGTTTTTGCCTTAAAGCTTAATACTAATGTAATTATTAAAAAGATAAATCTTATTGATATGATACAATTTATAAAGTGCCATCAAATATCTCAAGCAAAAAAAATTAGATTATAATCGTATAATTTGAGCTTTATTCCTTTTTCTCTGTGAAGAGGTTTCAACAGACATACTCCTTTATTTTTGTCCTATAAATGATTTTGTACAACAGTTAACATTTATATAGTTATTTAATAACATGGTTAAATTTGAAACATTTGGTATGGTTAACCTGTATTATATAACCAGAGCTCATTTGGTAGAACTCACTCTGTGACTTTACATTTCATTTTAACACTGATTTTAACCCTTTAACTGATTTTGGTCAAGAAATTTCTGTAGTATTTAATGAAATGCATTTCTCAATGACACAAGATATTATTTCTGTACAATGCCCATTTTTAACCTTTGCACCCATTCCTGTGATACAGATGCTATAGTATTTTTTGATATGACATTAAAGGGATTATTGTACACATAAACTTCACTCTTTTCAGATCTATGCCTATGATGGAGGTATCCCATCCCTTTCCGACACCCTGGATCTCCAGGTGACCATAGAGGACACCAATGACAACCCTCCAGAGTTCACGCAGAATGACTACCAGGCCATACTGAAAGAGGACTGGCCACTGGATGAACCATTTGTACAGGTGGAGGCCACAGATAGAGATGAAGGCATAAATGGACAGGTGAGTGGGGAA
Organism: Sabellastarte sp. h YS-2021; assembly: GCA_964017235.1. Lineage (NCBI taxonomy): Eukaryota > Metazoa > Annelida > Polychaeta > Sabellida > Sabellidae > Sabellastarte > Sabellastarte sp. h YS-2021. The sequence goes on along the minus strand of OZ024927.1, from coordinate 54,935,314 downwards.
CCAAGCAAGAGCACTGTCATGTGGGTTAGTAAAGCAGAGTTAAAGATACTTGTATAGAGAACAGACTTTTGTTAGTATTAATGATGCTGTGTTTTGTTAAGAGTTAGAATATTACTTTAAAATGTTTTGAGATTTATCAGTGTTGGTTTTAAGATGTTAAACCATGTAAAAATCGTTGGGGTTGATGTCATAAAACAGAATGAGGTATCTGAGAACAATAACAAGTGACTTCACTGTAGCCAACTTTGCCTAAACTCAAATGTCCATTGCTCTCTTGGCCAATCATAAAAGTCTGAAAAAGTTGCTGTAAGGTGTATACCATTTTAATAATATTCTTTCCTGGTACCACAAGTTATAAACACAAATCTTGAAATTCACAAAATTATTAACTCTATTTGATGTCTTGTCTTCTCAGGTGACTTACTCCCTCTCTCCATCCAGTGAGAATGCTTATGGCAAGACTTTTGGAATCAACCCTGACTCTGGTGAGCTTTACCTGAAGACATACCTAGATTATGAGGACAGGATAACATATGACCTGGTTGTTATTGCTAAAGATGGCAGCACTGATTCTAATGAGGTCGAGGTCACTGTGGCTATCAAAGTAGAAGATGTGAATGACAATGTACCCCAGGTTATAGTGAACACTCTGACTTCCAGCAAACAGGCAAAGATTGAGGAGAACAGTCCAACTGGTAAGTAACATGCATGTTAGAGTTGCCTTTCTTTTGATTGTATTTGGTCCATGCATTGGAAATATCAAAGTTGTTTCTGGCTAGAGTGTTGATATAAGTAAAAATGTTAAACAGCCCATTTGAATATGTGAGTGTTACACTTTGTCTTACCCTAGAAACTGAAATTGGAAAATTAGAAAAAGATTGTTATATCTATGCATATTTTCATCTATAACTGGATAATGACCACCTGTATCCAACTTAGATAATCCAAGTTTATTTTCTTCACTGCAGCTGTCATTGTGATTTATGCTTCAGACTTTGGGGCCCTCAGTCTTTCATAGGGTATACCTTTTTATACCTGTCTATTGTAGCCACCCCTGTACCTTACATTTTTAATAGGGTGTACATATGTTTGTATATTGTAGATATATTTGTGGCCTATGTGTCAGTGTTTGATGGAGACAGTGGAGAGAATGGAGAAACAGACTGTGTGTTGCCAGATCCCGCCTTTTCATTGCAACCTTCAAACTCCCAGTATAAAATCCTCACCAATGACAGGTTTGACAGGGAAGCCCAGGACACCTACACTCTCATTATCCAGTGCGTGGATAAAGGTACTCCATCTTTGAAAGGTGTCCAGAACTTCACAGTCATCATTGAAGATGTGAATGATAACCCGCCAGTTTTCGATCAACCCAAATATGTCCTTAACATCTTTGAGAATAATCCAATTGGAGGATTGTTGTTTCATGCCCATGCTTCAGACAAGGATATAGATTTAAATGGAGAAATTAGATACTCAGTTACAGATGGTGCTGTGAGTCAGTTTGTACAGATAGACAGTATTACTGGAGAAATTAAAGGAAGGATTGCACTGGACTATGAGATGATGAAATCTCTGAGCTTTGAAGTTGTTGCAGTGGATGAAGGAAGTCCTCCATTAACAGGAAGTGCTGTAGTCACCATTAATTTAGTGGATACTAATGATGAAGCTCCGGTCTTCAATAAGCTAGTCTACACCTTTGATATCCCAGAGAATGAGCCATTCCCAGGCACCGTAGGTTTTGTCTCAGCAGTAGATCTGGACTCTGCTCCATTTAATGAGGTGGTGTACTCTCTGCAGACAGACCAAGGACAAGACAAGTTCAAGATTGATCCAATTACAGGGTTCATTTCTACAGTCAGCTCATTAGACAGGGAAGCTTATGAATATTTCAGCATGTATGTGATTGCCATGGACAAAGAAGATAGTTCACTAAGAAATTCTGCCACAGTTGTTATCAATGTGCTGGATCGAAATGACCATGCTCCGCATATGGTCTTCCCTTCACAAAACAATAACACTGTTCGAATATCCAATGAAGTTCCAATTGGCTTTGTGGTCTGCTATGTAACTGCCCGTGATGCTGATATAGTAGAAAATGCCAGACTCTCTTTCAGTATCTATGATGATAGTGGAAACAAACACAAAGGTCTCTTTGTTGTGGACAGTACCACTGGAGCCATAATGACTACTTCAGAAATTGTTGAATATGATGACACTCTCGCCAAACTTTCTGTGGTGGTCCAAGACCATGGTTCTCCTGTTCAAACTGCCACCAACTCCCTGACCATCTATATAGACAGTTCTGTAGATTATCTGAATGACAATACAGAATTAGTAGAAAGAGGTAATCTGACCACCATCATTGCTGTATCCACAGTTTCAGCCATTATTGTGGTTATTCTGGCAATGATCATCTTGGTCATCAAGTTGAGGGATTCCAGGCATCTCTTCAAAGCTCAGACACTGATGCCACATTACAAAGTAGAAAGTCAAACAGGAGAACACAAGAAGTATGATGGGATGAATGGTGAGATCACACATGTCTACACAGTGGAAACTGACCAGAACCAGCCAAAGAATCTGTATCAGGTAAATATTCATACAAAATCTAAACATTGTAACAGTAAATGGAGGGACGACATGTATGTTCTGGCAGTGGAAACTGGAAACTAATGAGAAAGATATATAACATATGTAAATAAATAAGTAATTTAACAGTAAATTATATGTTCTCACATACTTCCCAATAGAGACAGATATGAAACCAGCTTAAAAGTACTGGTCAAGCAAATAAATCTGATATAATGGCACTAAACTAATGCAGTCTCAATTTTTTATTTCCAAGAGAAAATAAATGGTACTATGCAAAAGTTAGATACTGGTATATGAAGGGCTTTAGAAATGCCCCTCGACTCTCCTTATAAGAAATGATTTTTGTTAACTAGCTCACTGAGTTCCCCTTAGTGGGGAAGATATTGTGCCTGCAAAGCAGTAGATTAAATTAGATTAGAATATGTTCTTTATGAGAACATCTGAACGTAGCTCATATGATATATAAGCCACATAATTGCAAAGCCACATTCAAGTTCCCAGAACAATTTTTGTGCTTACAATGTTTTTCTAAGCACTTCTTGCCTGATGGTAACTGTTTGGTTATATTGAAGTTACAACTACCATATACTTGTTTATGTTAGGGGGGCTTTGATAAAATAAGAAATTTAAAATAACACTTCAACACTACTTTTCACTCTATGTAAACTTGCTATCATATTTCACTTATGAATAATGAAGACAAGATGGATGTTGAAGCATTTAAAAGTTCTGTCTGTTTTATGAGTTGCGTATGAAAAGTTTATTGTTACATTTTAATTGGACAAAACATGCCAGGCATGTATTGTTGATAGTGAATAGCAGTTGAAATTTCAGGTGTCAAACAGACACAACTAATTATAAAACTTGTAGCTTTGCATCAAAATCTAATCACTGTGTACTCAACATCAAAATCTCATCATTGTGTATTCAAAAATGTGTTGAAAGTTTTAAGTAACACCCCCCCCCCCCCCCCCCCAAAAAAAAAAAAAAAAAAATCTTATAATATGTGTTGTGTAATAGTCTCATCTACACTGACTTTCTAATGGTTGCAGGAAACCAGTATACATATTTTTTTATTTTAAAATATCAGTGGTATATAGCATAAAAATTTTAACAGAAAAGTTAATGAAATAAGTTATTTACCTCCTAATTTACCTGGAGATATTCACAGAATTAATATGCAAGTGTATACGGTTATTTTTACTAAATTTTAAAAGCCTTACGTAAGGTTAACATCAGTATAAAATGTCACTGATTGTTCTGTTATTTTTTTTGCCCAACTACAAATAATCACCAAGCTTGATCACCACTAACTGAGCTGAATTTTACAAAGACTAACAAGTGCTGTGTTATTGTTTGAATTGTAACAAGAAGTCAAGCTGTAATTATCTATCCTCTTGAAATACTAGGGCACTAAATCATTATAAACTATGATCAAGTTACATCACATTTATATTATATATGTATTTGGTTAGCCAACCCAAACACTCTGTGAAATGATAATAATTAGATTTTTGTATTGAATAATAATAATAATTTTTTTTTTTTTTTTTGGGGGGGGGGGGGGGGGGGGGGGGGGAGGGGGCATGCTGAGTTAGCATGCACTTAATGTATGTATTTCTGTGTCAAACAGAATGAAAATGCTTCATTGAAAAATTGTTTTTTAAATAAATGAGTTTTCAGTAATTATGGTAATATTAAATTTTTAAAGTAAATGACTTTTGTATAATTTATAATTTATGATAATATTGTTATTTTAAAAAGTAATGTTACATTATATTCTATGAGCCATGACATTTCAAGGTCATACTGTATTGCTAATATGTACTTTTCTGATATTTGATTTACATCTAGCTTTACCAGCTCACTAACTGTTTTGTTAAATTCTTTAAACTTGAATAATTAAAATATTGCATAAAATACATTATAAAATGCTTTAAATAAAATTATTTAAAACTGTGAATACAGAGACATAAAAGTCCAAGTTCATTTTATAAGTTAAATATCTACATTGTATCATTACTTTCAGGTATCAAATCTGCCAAATTTAGAGAGACCAGATCATGGCGACATGCCAAAGTTACAACCCTGTACAATCATCAGTGACCACGGGTTGTTGTACGATAAAAGACTTGAGAGGAAACCACTGGATGACACCAAGGTAGCTTCATTTTAATATAAAATAATCACTAAACATTCCAAAAAAAGTAGTACTATCTTGCAGCTGGTAGAGATTTGTGCATGTAGATTCAATCCATTAAAAGACAGTTGAGTATTGCAAATTGATAATTGTTAAAATTAATATTATCAGCAAAGTAATGCAGTATAATGTCAGAGCAGGTGACAAATAATATCTTCTTCATTTGCATGCTTGTAAAATATAATGTATGTAACATATTTGAACAAAGAAAACGTCTCATAATCTTGCATGTAAAACACAACTATTAGCTCTTTGCAGTAGTTTCAAAATGCCAATTTTAGAGCTTATTTTTCCTAAACAATTGTACTCATTACAAATAGCATATACATTTGTGTTTTGTATATTTTTATCAGTAATCACCTTTATTACAAATAGTATATATTTCTGTTTTTTATATTTTTATCAGTCATCACATTCTTGAAAAAATAGTATATATTTGTGTTTTGTATATTTTATGGGTCATCACCTTCATTACAAATAGTATATACCTGTGTGTTTTGCAGGATGCAGATATAGACACCTCTAGTTCCACTGATGTGTCTAATGCTGACAGTGGACGTGGTCCAAGTGTGGATGATGAACCAAGCATTCTGAGAAGAGGTATGTTGCATAGTGGTTATGAAGTGTATATGTTAAAGTAAAGTTGTGTCACCAGTAATTTCGCGAAATTACTGAATGTTTTAATGGTTTCGCGAAATTACAGTCCGTAAAATAGTGTAAAATTTTATCAGAGATTTCAGGAATTTCATAAAATTACTAGAAATTCTAGTGATTTTGCGAAATTACTGACCAAATTAGTATTTTCACGAAATCCCTAAAACATTTAGGAATTTTGTGAAATTACTGGTTACACAACTTTACTGTGACATATTCACCCAACAAAGAATATTATGAAATAGAATAAGAACCCTTTCAAACAAGAGGAAGGAACTTTCAATGTATCAGTGAAATTTCTTTTAATTGTCCCAATGCGTAACTGGATATATTCATTATCTTTTGTTTCTTTTTCATATGTTACTATTCAAGCAAAACTGTTTAGAAGGTTATGATTATTTAAATGTTATTTGCATCTTATATGCATTATGCGATATATGTCATTGTGATCAAATTTTCAGCCTAGTTCACTTTTATATATTATGTACTACTAATAATAATAATAATTTTCCTCTCTTCACAGAAATGATGGCAAAGGATATTCCAGACTTGATACAGCGTAGAGATCTAAAGACAATCAACTTGTCAATGGAGTCAAATGCTTCACAAATATCTAACTGCCATCTGCAGCATTCACCCAGGTCTTTGGACAAACTACGTGGGGGACAACCTCCCAGCTATGAATCCTTCCTCAGGAAAAAATCCCAAAAGGGAGAAAAGCCTACAAAACATATTCACTTTGCAGATGAAACTCCCGGTGGGGACTTGAACTGTGAGGGTGGAGTGACAAAGAACATCTGTGATGTAGAATCAGGGAGGAATAATATGGTCGATTATTACCATGCCAGGGACAGGGGTAGAGTTCAAAGATGTGAGAGTTACAAAACAAGAAACAATTGCAAGGATCTGACAGATCAAAGCCCTGGAGATACATATCATGCCAGACAGACAAGTGAACCCAGTAAAGTGTATGACTTGAGTAACACAGTTACTAGTGTCATGGTATAGTCACAGTGGGCGACTTTTTCAAAAAGTATTTATAGACCAGTCAAGCTTTTATGAGAACAACATTTCTGGTGCCTACAAAATATTACTATGTTATCTTCACAAAATATAGACAGTTGCGAGGATGTTTTATGCAGTTGTACATGTTGTTTAAATTATTTATTTTGTTTCTGTTTCTGTGATAGTGTGTTAATGTACCATTAAAATAAAGGGGAGTGATCCATGCTGTACTAGGAGAAGAATAAAAGCTTATATACCTTGTATCTGAGGGTGTAATGGATACATCCCAACTCAATTCTTTTGTTAGGTTTGCCACATAATTATAATCATGCTTTATGTTTATTCACAAAAATTAAAGTGTGTTCATTCAGTGGAAATGTTGTAGAGAACAATGGTCTTTACATACAGTTTAAGCCATGATGTAACAATTGTAATTTTTCACACTGTTAATATAACTATGAAGGCTATAACAGAAAAGCTATGATGTACTGGTAATTCATATCTGTATTTACTTGCAATTATGTTTGATGTGAATATTGACACAAAAATGAAGGTACACTTAGATTTCAAGAAGCTACAGTTGCACTTTAGGAAGTTACAGTAATTTTCCATTTTCCATCTTGAAACTAGATTGTTTTAATGAGACAAAATATTTCTGTAATATTTTTAAATTATGTTTTTGGATTGTTTATATGTGCCCTGATTTCTGACGGACACTATTTTTGTACACTTTACATTGTCACACAATTGTATTTATAAATATATTTCAAAAATAAAATTGTATAATTATATTTTGTGGTTTTCTTTATTTACTATGAACATATTTTCTATGAAAGATGCATGAGATGTTAGAGCTTATGATATTTCCATATTCCATCCTTTACTAGTACCTCTCATTATATGACCAAAGTAATACATTACAAACAGTACTAAACACAAACAGATCAAATATCACACAATATCACTGAGACTGGAACTACATAAAGTTGCAAAGATAAGGTTTTTGAGATTCAGATTCAACACAGCAATTTTACCACTTTATGAAAGGGCACTAAAGTTCACACATCCGATTTCATGTATTTTTTCAAAGGGGGGATGAAAAATCACTAGCTTTTGGTGTAATCTATTTGGATTATCAGATTGTGTAATGTGGACACTCCCAAGTCTTTGTGTCATATAAACACATTTTGATTTTTATTCAACCCAACAGTCTGAACTCTTAATACCATTTTTACTTTAGAAAATCTAAAATGCTGGGAATGGCAACTCACAATGCCCTCATATACAAGAGTAAAGAAGAGATACATATGGATGATGCAGTATTTTTCAAATCAGTAGAATCCCTGCCAAAATGGTATTCCATCTGAAGGCCTATATATATTACTCCTTGTTAAGATTATCCAAAGAACTGTGTATGAGAACCAAACCAAATTGTGCAATATGTTCATTTGCGGATGGTATTGTAAGAAAGCAATTAAAACGAATCCTATAGGGCTTCCTAGGCTGGCATAAATCAGAAATTTACATTTCACACTATAAGAATGTCGGGCGCATCCTTGGCATATATAATCATAATGTCCCCATTTAAGCCATCAAAGACGAAGGAACTTGGTTTTCTGACCGTGTGTGCAGTTATATTTCTTCTGATAGACACACCCCCTACTTCAGGCAAAACCTACCTTGTTGATGGGTGTTTCGTGAGCCCTTCTTAGCAATTCCACAAACTAACTTTTATTTTTCTCTTTTGGCTAAAAATTAAGTAAGAGCATCGGATTTTTTTTTCATTTTTTTAGGGGTGGGGTGGGGGGTATTTTGTCTTTCATTGTATTGGTATCTTAATAGGGACTTAACCCCTTATTCTGTCCATTTTCAAGTTAATAACTTTATTTGAGTAAAAATTCATATGTAATTTTCTTGGTGGCAGTATTTTGTTCTAAATGACATTACAAGTACTTTTATTTCAGTGTGGACTTCACTCACACTTTTCTTTACAACACTTTATAAAAGTATATTATAGTCCTGGCCAAGGTGCTAACATCTTAGTCATTATTTACTTCTTGCTTCTACAAAACCTTTAGTATATTAGTTGTATATAAATTAAATAAATTTAAAACTCAACTGGGGTTTCTTGCATGCGTTTGAGGTTATGAAAATACAAAGCTTAACTTTTAGTGAAACATGGAGATTGGTTATGTTTTGACCTTTCTTTCACCTTTTGCCTGACCTGTATCTTTCACCTTAGTGTTAATTCAGGTGGAATCTTCCCTAGTATGACCTTATTATCAAAAAAGTATCAAAATTTTCAATGGGCAAGGGACATACCAATACTTGTCTGGTTTAAACATTAAGTAACCCGGGTGTAAAATAATAAGCTTGATAATTATTGACCTTTATCTGACCTTGTGGGGTGAGAGAATGTTGACCTTCAAAGATCTCCACTGATCTAAGAAGGAATGCTGAATCACATATAACTGTATGCCTTTAAAAGTAAATATCTGAGGGTAAAGTTATTTTAGTTACGGAATGTATAGTGGAATTTCTGCAGCAGTATTAAATCAGGAGTATACCACATGTTGTGGGTATGGACATACTCCAGCCATTACCTTCACTAAGGAGGTTTTGATTTTTGAATTGGTTCATTTATTGGTTCATTTATTTTGACTCCAAAACCAATGGACACTTTTATGGCTTTTATGTGGGTAGGGACTAATCCAAGGAATAAGTAATTAAATTTTGGGAAACATCTGAATTATATTCTAAATTAATCCTGATTTTCAACAGTCTCATTTTTAACACTTTTGAGGTTTCTGGGATTACTCTAAAATAAATAAAAAAAACAGTATTTAGTGAGTTGTTGTGAAATTACAATACAGGGATAGTCTGCTGTCTTGGTTGATGTTTACACTGTTTGATTACTTTTTAGTTATTTATCCTTTTAACACAAGCCAAAAGACCCAGCAGTCAAGTGGTTATGAAGTTTGGCAGTTGACTGTCAGCTCTAATGTTGTGGGTTTCAATCCAGTTCATGTGAATGTAACATTCACTGCAAAATCCCAAGTTTTGACTTTTAACCTTTAATACAATTGCCCATGTGGCTTAGGAGTGATGAAGTTATGATATAAGTGACTTAACTCAAGCTTTGACCTTTAACCTTTAATACAACTGCCTCTGTGGCCTAGAGGTCATAACGTTTGGCACAAAATACCAAGGCATTCACTTCCCTGTGTGGGTTAGAATCTAACACATTAGAATATGTGTAAGAATACCTTCAGTCAGTCTCAAAATGATCCATGGTTTAGGAAAAAGGTATAAAACCCTCAACCTTAACTTTTGACCTTTTATTCAGAAAATTCAAGAATCCAGAAATGTGGATATAAGAATCCACTGTCAGATTTGACACGTGCTGATACACAGACATTTCCATGCTTAAGTCTGAAAAAACTTGCATTTTGTATAATCAAGTTTCAGTGTGCGTAATGTACTCTTACATATATATCTTTCACAATTTCTATCCGTTGGTCTGCAGTTTACAGTACAGAACCCTGATGAACTGTATGTACTGGTTTCCTCTGCCCTTCCAACTACCCGTCGTGATATGACCTGTACAGTGTTAAAAGTGACGTAAAACCCCAAATAAATAAATTCACCATTCTATCTGATAAAGATATGTATTCAAGCTATGTCTGTCCATTTTAATATTTTTGCAATATTATTTTACTAGAGTTTTAAAACATGCCTTTTACTAAGTTTTAGAAACATGATCTAAAATTGAAGAAAGAGAAGCAATGTTGAACAGATTAAAGTGATACAAGATACAAACTTTGAGCCTAAATGATTAAATAACAAGGCCACGGCTGCAGCGGTTATCGCCTGCCTTAGAATCAGTAATAATGGAGAACTAAAGGACATATAAGGCCTTTGTAGTAAGATAACCCCACCTGACATTGAAGAAGGGATCAAATTTTCCTAGCCATATATATTTTGTGCATATTTGATGAACCTAACTGGAATATTTCAAGTTTTAGAGCATCTTAATGATTTATAAATAATTGGTTATGGCGGCCATTTTGTTTTTCAAAATGAAGCCAAAATTTTGAAGAGACAGGTTTTCATAGACATAAACATTCCCTGCAAATTTAATGAAGATATCTTTATAAATGAATGAGATGTTAAGGTTTATGTTAAAACCTGACACACAGTTGCACGGACGGATGCACAAACAGACACACATGTAAAAGGCATTTACAATCTCTCTACCACAACCTATGCTTTTCATGGTCTGTCTGTACAATATGAAGCTACAGCACCAATAATAAGGGAGAAATTAGGATGTTTAAATGTGATAACCTCATTTAACCTTGAAGCAGGGGTCAAAGGTCAAATTCAATACCTGGAAAAGATCCCCTGGCCATGACTTCCTACAAGTTGTTTTCACATTATGAACCTCCAGGAGAAATATTTGAGGAGATATAAGGCCTTTTTAATAGGATAACCCATTTGACATTTAACATGTGATTTGGCGGCCATTTTGTTTTTTGAACTAGGCCAAAATTACTATCAGCTTTTCTAGCCATATAGCTTTTGTGCAAATTTGATAAAGCTAGCTGGAATATTTCAAGATTTAGAGCACCTTTATGATTTTCAAACAATTAGCTATGGCGGCCATTTTGGTTTCCAAAATGAGGCTAAACTTTTGCAGGGACAGGTTTTTATAGCCATAAATATTCCCTGCAAATTTGGTGAAGATATCTTCATAAATGAATTAGATATTAAGGTTTATGGAAAAATGTGACGAACGGATGGACAGATGCACAGACGGACGTACAGATGTAAGGCATTTTATAATTTCCCGACCACGGCCTTTGGCCACAGGCGGGAGATAATAAACTTTTAAAAGGTAGATTGTGTAAATTTAAGAAACAAATATGCTTGGGAATTTATCAAATAAACTATCCTTCCCAATTCTATCTCTTAACAATATGTATTCAAGCTGAACAACACGGGTTTTAGACATGAATGGGCACTTTGTTGAGCTTCTGTAGCTAAAAGACCACGACTGATGTTTAAATTAAGCATAACATCAAAAACAAGACATCGTATTATGCTTGTAAAATCTAATACTTAAAAAGATAATTTAATTTACAATCTTGGCAAAAAGTCATGCACAGAACATTCTTCAGTTTTGACACAAAACAGAAAATTCAGACATGGGGAAATGAGGGCGTTATGAATAGTCTGTAACCCCACCCCAGAAAAAGAGTAATAAAGGAAATTAGGGCATCAGGAATGTGAGAGCATTATGATTGTTGCCAAAGGGGAATATTTCTAAAAAAATAAGCATTCATTTCTACATCTATAATGCATAGTTGATTGAATTTTCGATTTAAATATCTTGAATCGACGAGAAAAATGAAAACATGTTTTACTGAATTCTGTATGTACTGTATATTTGGATCAGCTTTCGTTGTATGCACTGCATTGGACATAGACTTTAAGTGATGAGATTGAGAAATATATACAACTCGTATGAGTGCATTCTGGTTATACTTGCTTTTCAATTGGTATAAAATGTTCTCATATAGCACATGGCGGTGCATCAGGTTTTAAAGTTTTGCTGTTTATTACCAACAAAAGGTGAATCAATCATCTGTGTATATATTTTATGATAGAACCTCTAATCTGGAAGAATTCAAAATTCTACTGGCAGGAAGTCTAATTGCAGTTTCTACCAAGCTAAACATGGCAGAAAGTCCAACTGGAGGCGACGTGTAAGATTGTAAAATTCAGACTGCTAGAAGGTTACACTTGCGCCAAGTCTTTGTAATTCTCATTCCACCAAATTTGACATACATGAAATAATTATGAGTCCACTTGATTTTTGAAAAACCTTCTGTCTGCCGAAATATATTTGTCAGAACCAAATTCTGAAAAAAAACGTCATTCAGTCCTAATATAATACCTAAGGCAAAAGGAATTGAGGAAAGTCTACCAAAAGGCACACTTTGCATAAAATAAGTAAAGACTTATAAGTAAGTCTATTGAATCTATGAACATCTCACGTCATGTGGTCTATATTGTTACAGATCATTTCCACACTGTATATTATTAATCTAATAGGATAGTATATCATGGATAGCTGCCAATAGTATAACACTGGATATGGCTTTGGTACATTATGGATGTCACACTGGATAAACGCACTACACGTCATGGTGTAATGAAATCAGATCATACTCTAATCCTACAAGCTGTAAATTGTGGATTTATGGATCATGCTTCAAGCTGGTAAATATCCAAATTGTTGACCATGGGAAAAGTTTCAAGATACATTGAGGTAACATACATTTGGCTAGCTCTAGCTATGATTTCAGCACAAATTTTTGTCAACTCATACATGTGGGGCAGTGTAAAGTTGGAAGAGGTGGGTACAGAGAAGCTTGGAGATAGCTTTACACTGGAAGGCATCAGTAACAAGTCCAGCAGAGTCAACCTTTCCCATTTGTTAACACTTAAAGTTGAACCCAAACAAGTCAACAGATAAAGTAAAACCAGGACAGTCTCTCAATGCACACCACTTGTTCTCTTTAGCAGGATTCGAACCTGTATCGCTTGGTGTAAAAGCCTGGTGACTGTCAAACTTGGTTACCACTTTTCCACTGAGGCTCATTAAATGCCGAGTGGTAGCAATAATGTACATAAATAATTCCCAGAAGGATTCAGTCTCCTCCCTCTTCAAGAAACCGTCTTAACTGGGGATAAATTTTACCAATATATTTAATATTACCAAATATGGTTTGTATAATGCATACCCAAATATACTGTATAAGGCGTTGTTGCAACTGGAAGAAAATGTTTAATAATTTGCAAATTTTAAGAAATCACTAGAATAAAGTTTCAACTGGTGGTGGTTTTCTACGTAAGAGATTAATTCATCCTAAATTCTTCACTAGGAATAAATTTTCCCTGTTCATATAAGTTTTCTCTGTCCATGCCCATTAGCTAAACCAAAATAACTATCTGGTAAAAATTTAAACTGTACGGTAAATCATTAAGATTCCACAATTATACAGGTTAGGAAATCAGCTTCTCATCCAGCGTGACAAATTTGACATTTAAGAACTTCACTCTCGCCCATGAGGTCTAGGGTTCGAATCCAGGGTATGGCAACAAATGGGGTGCTTTAATGACTCCCCCTAACTAAGTTGTATAAATTTGACACTCAAAAGTAGAGCTCTTGCGTCCACTGAATGCTTTCTAGTTTTTAACATTTGAGAGACTTCTATAAACTATCTATGCTAGTAATTATTATGCTTGACACGATTACATGTGAAAATATACTTGGTAGGAACACAAATTATATCATAGATTTTTAATAAAGCTGTGAAGATTGTTTGTCACAACTGGACCAAGGTGCAGTATATATATTGAATGAAAAAGTCAAAATAGAACACTTCACAGCTACTTGATCTAATCCCAGATAAGATCTCAAGGGATTGTATTGGATAGTTCTATCTGGGATAAAAGGATAAATAATGAAATCTGTCAACATTAACAGAAGGATAAGCAGTTATGATTTTTTTTTCTTGTTGAAAAAGTAATTTTAACTTTTGTATGATCATGCTGACATGTTTATGTAACTGGCATTTCAATTAATCCACTTTAAATGAAATATAAATACCATGTGTTCACTTCTTTATCCAAGTTTGAGTACTTAATATTCATATAAATATATTTGTAATTTCTGCACTTTTACCAAAATAATATTATGTAATGATTTAAAACACGAATTTCATGAAGCCATATTGACATACCTAAAAAAAAATTAAAAAACCACACAAATCTGTTTAATCATTTATAAATCATTTGTTATTATTTCAGCGCCTTTGTTAAAATATCTATAAACACAAATGTGTCACCCTTTGTTGAAATGTACAAAAACACAAATTTACTGTAAACTGATACGGTGATTGAGACAAGCACCTGTAGAAACTGCACTGAGGGAAGTTCTATAATCCTTGCTTAAACTAAACACATCAAGTAATCATAACACAGAACCCACTTGATTTGTATTGCAATATTTATCTAAAATATCAGCATTGACGGTAATAAGAAGATTATCAGACGTTTCCCATGTACCCTTTGTTGAATATCCCCCCTATTTTAAGACTTTTTTCAAGAAGCAAAAGCACAGAAAGCCTAATATAACAATAGTAAATCACTTTATAATACGTACCAGCTTAAAGAAGTATCAAACTCTATACAAAAAACCAGTGTTATGTTGTGTGTTACAAATACACCTATGCCTCAATAGACCACCAATGAAGCATACTTAAATCTTGTTAATCGGTGCTGTTTACTTCTTCAAGATTATGATAATATACTCTTGTTATTAACCTGCCCAAATAGATTAATGCTCACATTTTTATAAACTTATTATCGCCCATGCTAGTGCCAAGTGAAATTTAGTAATTGCCACCTTAAATGTTGCTTAATAAATAATCATTTCCATTGTTAAATGTGCACATTTCTGCCTGTTGCAGTTACTTAATTACATGTGTAATGTATAAAATATTCCACAAAATAACTTTACTATGCCAATTAGATGCAAGTGAAGTAGGAAACTTAAAGAAAGAATGAGACATAACCAAAAAAGCATGGTTGCTGTTAATCCAAAACCAGGGTCCTTGGCAAAGCTGAGGAAAATTGTTTAGAACATCGACTCTTAATTTACTGTAAATATCAACTAAATTATATGTAATTAAAATAAATCCACATGCATATAAGTAATTTTAAGAGATTGAAAATAGTTTCTCTGCAAATGCTTGAATAAATTCTTCAGACAGGAAGGTTTTGGCCATAGAAAAGAAATGAATGATTTAAGTTTCTGAGTTTAAGTTCAAGATTCCTTTCAGAAGTGTCAAATGTATTGACAGATTTGCCAGCCAATGCTTTGTGCGTCACTTTAGAGTCTGCTCCACAAAGGAACAGTTTAAGGAAAGATAAAACCCAGTTGGAAGACGACTCCCCATTTGTGTTAAATTCAATTAAGAACCCCCAGAAATCATTTGCCCTGGCTATGGACAGCATCTAGAATCGGTGTGAAAAGTGTCTGGTTTATGGTAGATTGACCAGAGACCAAAGAATTGGTGTAAGAAGAGATGCTGAAAGACTGAAAAGTAGGTTGAACAAGACATTGAAGTGACTGATGCTGGTGGTTCATTGTTTGAGGCTGACATGTAATTAAACAGCAGAGGTAAGTATGTGTTTATGTGTGTGTGTAAATAATGGCTGTATGGCTGGTTATGACACAAGTTATACCATAGTCTTTCTTTAAAGAATTTTGATTATGGTGAATATTAGGAATACAATCTGTGAAATGTTTCTGTAGAATATTGATGAAATATGCATATAATGATAATTGAACTTCATAAATACTCAGGACTAAAGTACCATAAGAATATAATGACAGTTAATATATGTTCCCACGTAAGCCATTTGCAATGCTGTGTTTCCATGTTAGCAAATTTGTGTGGTGATTTCAACAAGAATAAACGATACACCCGAACCAAAACAGTTATATATATTAGCTCAATATTGACCATAGTTGTGTATTTTTTATAAGTTTTGTCACACCCTTGGATGAAGGATTTGTAATGCTTAAGATGGAGATCAAGTCACTGTTGCAAATAGCTTACCTCAAATCGTGTAAATAGTCAAAATTAGGGTTTTACGTCCGTTTCAACAGATAAAGTCATATCAAGACAGACCCTCATGTCGCCATGAGTTGGATTCGGACCTACAATCACAGATGTGAGAGCGAACTTACTAACCACAGGTCCACTAAGACCTCTAATTGGTTATGTGGAAACTTAAGCTTGTAGTCATGAATATTTTTGATGCTATTCTTCTGTTAAGAGTGGGGTTGAACGCTGTAATGTTATACCAAGCCCATTTGTTTTTGACTTAAAAGTACTGCGTACCCATGTATGACATTCCACCAATGCATGTTGTAATATTACACCAGGTATGATTTGTGTAAGACTAACAAAGCCTGAGATTTTAACACTCTTTGTTATGTTTGTATAAGTAAAGAGTAATTTACTTTACTCCCAATGGACATCAAAGCTTTAATTTTTGCCAAATCAATGCATATTAATTGGCGTGGGGTGCTGAGATTTCATTTTAAAGTTTACTGCTGAGTGACCAAGTTGCTTTTGATGAGGGAAACAGGAGTATTGGATGGGACACTTCCCAAATGGAAACATATGTTCTGTACAATAGTTCTGTATCAAATTCTTTTTAATATATATTTTGAGAGAAATAGGTTGCAGGAATAAAATTATATTTAAGAGATTTTAAGAAAAAAGAAACTATATTTGTACATTCTGAACCCCTACATTTTCCCTCTAACATATCAGAAATTGTTTTTAATTCTACCACTTATACAAGACAGACGGAGGATACAGATGGTTACACCAATGTAAACCATCTTATTGTGACAAATCAATTATACACTTCTCTTTCATTTTTACTTATAGTTGTTGACGAACAAATTAAGAATCTCCCCATGTATTAAGTCAATGTGAATAATTCCTTGAAGCTACAGCTTCCATTTTTTTCAGGGGGTTCAGTGGTGTTGTGGTTACAACATTTCCCTCTCACCTCTGAGGTTGGTGGTTTGAACCCCAGGCCCTTCTCTATGTGGTCGATTGCCAATTTGGAACAGTGCTATTAAAAAGCATAACGTAATGAATATTTAATAAACCATTAGCCCATATATCGACATATTTTCATTGAATATTAATACAATTTCAAAAGACTTATTTTGCGACATTTTCTGTATATTCATTTTTAGTATATTTATTAACTAAATACTGCCATTGATCGCATGTGTATGTATTCTAGGACATATTTGTAGCATTGGGTACATCATGTTATTGAAATCTTTAAAATAAAACCCGAAATTTAAACAAAGTTTGTCCCTAAACCAAAAGCGAAAATATCTGTAAATTATTTTTATAGCCAGAAAGGGCACAGGCACCATTAGTTTAGATGTTCTAAAATGGGTTTATGTAAAAGTGCCAATGGTTTAATACATCAACTAGTCAGAAATAAGTGCCCTGGAGTATGGACTGATTGGTCAGCTAATGACAACTCCACAGAATATGGTGGAAAATTTGCCAAAATTATCGCTTCACCTAATGCCTGATACAAAACTTGTATAACTTTATACTCACAGATTTTTACATCTAAGATACCTAATTAACATGTGCTGATGTATATTTATAAGCAGAAAATGAATAAAATGATTAATAATTTATTAAATCGATATTAGTTTTAGCTCCATTTCAAAAAAGGTATTCACTGAAAGTAATATTTCTGGCCTTCAGACAAAGGACTAAAAGCAATATTTTTGCATTGGTGATCCTGGATGTCTGCATCTATAGCTAACTTTATTTTTCGGCCAAAAAATATCTATAAAGCTATCAAAATTGTTGGAAATTTCCCCTTCCAAAATTCAAAGTGTCACATTACAAGCGGACAAAAATGATCTTATTGATTTAATGCCAGGTAATGTAAGCTTCTCAACAAACAGTGTACTTCACAAAACAACCTCACAGCTTCACAAGTTTCTTTCATGAAACATTTTAAAGGAAAATTGAGTTTTTATGAGTTAATCATTATTTCACTTCAGGGAATATAATTAATTCCGAAATGACGCACAGTGCAAGTGATTTACTATTCAAACTGAGTGGGTGTCAGTTTCTTCTTGACCTATTATATTTTCATGTGATATCATTCAATTAGTATAAACATTAGAATGTGAGGTTAAGTTAAACTCAATGACATAATCTGTTAAGATTACTCAAAATGAAAATGGATGCTGTGTTAGGTTATGGTTGTATTATTTACAGAATATTATTTCTGTGAGTTAATTCTTAAGATGAAAAGGGAAATTTTCTATGTCAATGGCAATATCAATCAGCTAAGTTATCTGTAGTAAATTTTATACCAAAGAGTATTTATTTGACAGACCAAAGAATTTTCTTGTGGTCTATAAATAACAATAAAACCAATTAAGCTGGATTCGGGGCATAACTGCAGTCAAAAAGAGCAAACACTTTGGATTGCAAACAAAACCTCTGCATTGGCTGATGATACAACGTTTTAGGCAGAATTTCAATGAATGACTTCGAGGTTGTTCCAAATCTCTGTACCCCTTCAACGTTTTCCATATTGATTTCAATCCTTGGCCTTGCCAGACTGCAATTTCTGAGGCTGCACAAAATTATCACATAATGGTAAATTAAAATTTGTACAGGTAAGTGTTTCTAGTGAATGGAATCAGAAGATTCAAATAAAGTTTGTACACCATCCTGATATTGATAAAACCTCAACAGCAATAGCCAAAACGTGGGTGTTTTGAGGATGGAGTGGTGGCTCATTTTATAGGCTAAAGGAGGTTACCGGAGTCCTTATTCCATTCCTGCAATGCTAACATCCTCAGAACATTATTCATTAATAAATGGTTTCATATTTATAAAATCACCAAATATTGATAAAAACATGCTTATGATAACCCTGCACCTGACCTCTGCTTTGATTTGTATAGATTGTGACATGCTCCTCACCTTCATTGTCATGAGTGATAGAAAATTGGAGAAACTTGCAGAGTGGTTGCCAAGTTTAACATTTAATTACACACATTTCATATGTGTGGTCTTGGGAAGGGATTTTCATGGGAAAATTACAGGAAATAGTGATAGCTTATCCTAGTTTAGACCTATACGATAAAGTAGAAGTGAAACTGACTGTTGTATTTCTTTGATATTAACAATAGAGTGATGGGCCTTCTCCGAGGCCAGTATCCCTCATTCAGGTAACCCGCATAGTGGGGGATGATGCCTTTATGAGGGCAGAGCAACAGCTTCCAATGAATGAACAGATCTGTAATCAACCTCATTGACATTCAGGGCTGTTTATTAATAAGGCTGAACAAAACCCCCTAAAATTATTGTGAACTTAAAAGTTGTTCCAACTTAGTGTAAATGTGACAGTATTCTGGCTGAGATTAGCTTCTAATAGGAAGCCGCGACAGTAGATTTAAAGAGTTTTTGGGTGTCTTGCTATTCTTTATATTTATCAGGTTTATGAAGTTACTTATGCTCCACATATTCAGTTATAAAGTCTCACAGCATCACACTGGAGTCGGAACAGAAGAAATAAAATGGACATAGCATTTTCTCTAAGATTATGCAACATCTTCCATTGGTATTGGTACAAAATAGAAAAAGTAAATCTTATCTTATATATTAATACCTCTGTGGAAAAAGGTGATTTTGTAACGCTGTAATTCAATGTATAACCAAGCTGTTATAAAATGTAACATAACTTGCATGAGGAATTGGATGAGAGAAGGCAGGTAGTCATGACTTACCTTTAAGCTGGCAAACTGATGACCTTAACATCAATGCCACTATCGGCTTTCATCAATAAAAACATTGCAATCCCACCCGTTCAAAATTAAATCACCAGGGACACTGATAGAATCCAAGCGGTTAAGGTTGTCTATTAACCACCATTAGATAGCAATCACAAGAGTTGGTGACTGGCAAATTATGGGTTTCACATACGACTATGTCCTCAATGGGGTTTATAAATATTTCTGTGGTTGGAAGCCGACAGTAGCTTGGATGTAAATTGTTTATCTGGGTGTATATGTATTAAATAGATATGAGGGTCTAAGGGACAGGGTGTTTTTGGAAAGTGAAGGTTTTTTTGTGCTGGTAGATTTTTAATGAAGAGTTTGATTTTTATGATGGACATCTATACTTATTAGCTCAGTATGCCACTGCAGATGGGGTGCATACTCAAGAAATAAGGTTTTACTTTTTACCCAAGGATAGAGAAAATATCGGACATTTTTTTATGTCCATAGAATGTGAAGTTTGGAAGGTTATTCTATCTCTATTACAAGCTTAATTGGGATACATGTCTGTGGTATTTATTGTATAGGAGAAGTTAATACTGAACATTTATTTTATTCTGTTGAAATCATTTGGCTATTTTTATAAAGAATGTATGGACTATTTTGGAATGCATCTATATTTAATTGAAGAGTTAAAAAGAGTTTACAATATTTTTATAAAAAATGTGCCAGGAATAAGCAATAGATAATTTATGCTGTAAAACAGAAAGTGACGAGTTCCTCAGAATGTGAAAGGAATGGATTATCTGTGTTTTACAAGTGAGTATTATACCATTGTAAGCTTGGTTTGCAAGAGTTTTAAATGAAACATAATGTTTAACTATGCAGCTTTAACTAAACACATAACGGGCATCACTGTAGTTCATAGACTGTGGTGGAGTGGATTATCTTAATTTAATTAAAGTTCAGCACCAGTTTTAGTGTAAAGTCATATAGTACCAGATTTTTAGATACATATTAAAAAGACTTATATTATAGATACTTAGTATTCACATGTTCAAGTGTTTACTCATGGATAACCTTTTTTTTTGTTATGTAAGAGTCAAATTTGTTAGTGCAATGAATACTGAACCAAAGCATTTAGTGTATTTGAAAGATTTTCCACGTGTAATTACTATTATATTATTTTGATGTATTTAACAATAAGCACATATAAAAATTGTTGCACACAAATTTGACAAAACTATTTATTTAATACAAATAATATCAAAACCAAACGGTCTTAAAAATTGTTATTTGTGGTTATATAATGCGCTTTGAAAAAAGGCGTTAACATTATAAAAGTACCTGGCAAGCATATGGGTTTGTTACCCGTGTACTTCATGTAACAATGTTACATACAAAGAATCTTAAATCTTGAACAAATGATAATTTGGTTTATTTGGGTTTAACATCAGTTTAAAACATTGTATAGGTTGTATCACAACAGGTAGTTTTACAGACAGAGAAAACCAGTGCATACTAGTTAGTGAAGAATCTGCACTGTAAACTGCTGGGTATCAGTAAGCAACTTTCCTACATAGGGTCTGGTCTGGGGTTTGTAAAGGCTTGTTTGCACCATAGGCCATAAGCTCCCAGAATTTAATCAGAATTGGTAAAATTTAATTAAGTTGCTTTTGCGCAAAACCTATAAGAGCCAATGTAAAACCTTATTATCTGATTGGAAAAAGGTATAGCTAGTATATATACTTGAGTCCAACTGATGAGTTAGCCCATTATAAGTTGGGCTATGACCCAAGCTATATTTAGAACAATATGATTGTATTATTGATCTCGTGATCTAAGTGGTCAACATTGCTAATTGAAAATACACTTCTGATTCTTAACCTGGTAATCCATACACTTTTAACCAGAACTGCCATAGCACGTTTTTTCATTTCTCGAAAGATTTAGATAAGGTTTGTATCTAACCATATTGTATCGGAATGAATGTGTAGTGGCTTTTAAGAAATCATGATGTCACCTTTGACCATTGTTTTGCTTGTTCTATAGACTTAATGGAAATCCATTAAGTTTGTCACATGGAAATACTTGCATCATAATTTTTGACAATAACCAGACTCCATATTAACTCATGCCACATTACAACATGCATGTGTCAGAGTCAGTTACATTAGGTGGAAATAATATCCATTAAATCTCCATCTTCTGTTGATCATTTTGCGTGTTATTGCATCTACTTTATGGCTATATTAACGCAATCATTGCTGCCAATTCATCACCAGCTCAGACAGATGGTTCTATGGACTTATAGCAGTAGCAGCAACGGTTCCCCCAAGCCCATTAATTAGTGCTTGTCAAGCTTGTGTGTAATATCATGTAATAGCATGCTTTCTCAAATCAACACAAGCTACCTGAAGATTTAAGCAGTAGTTTGTCACATTGTAACTGTACAATCCTTTTTGCATTTTAGTGAGATATTAAATAGAATAAAAATCTTTTACCAGTGTCTAAACTTAACACATACATCACGATACTTTGTGCTGGCTTCATGAACTATATATGAGTGCATTATTTGTGGTTCAAATATGGTTGGATATGTTTGGTGTAGTCATCTGCTCATTGTAACATGTATGAATGTAAGTCCAGGATAGTGCCCAAATCTCGTGGTGAGTATGTGTTTAAGTACCAAGATCATACATCTCGCTAACGTCATATTGGGACAAAGTCTCGTTCTCGCATCCGAAAAGGCAACTGTAAGTAAGCCAAGATTCCTATTTTGATAGGACACAACAGCAGTGGTTTTCATATTTGGTTGATGTTTTGAAATGTTTGAAAAACCTGTCACAAGCTCTCATGTGTCTAACTAAAATGTACATGCTGAGGGGTGGGTTTATATCCCTTTACGGGACAGTTCATTGTTAAATGTGCACAAACCACACACAGGGTCCATTTCCTGAACAATAAGGACAAATTTGTGAACCAAAATTCAAATATGTGTCAATACTACTGACCGGAACAGTGTAAATGGGCCATAATACATATACATATTGAACAGATCTGGTCTGCTCTGCTAAAAGACACTCAGTTACCAGTTCTTTTTAAACCGAATAAAAAATGCCAAGAAATAAGAAATTTTCTCTCAATTTTAACAGAAATTCTGTGAATATATGCTGACTATTCCTCCCAATTAAATAAAAGTCTAAAAGTTTTTAAAGGGAAAAATCATTTGGTCCTGCATGGTATCACCGTTGGGGTCTAGAGTGTGTGACAGTTTAATCAGTTTATACTTTTTCTTGACATGACTGTGTAAAGGACTTGGGGGTGGGGTGTGTGTCTGATAATAA
Source organism: Sabellastarte sp. h YS-2021 (assembly GCA_964017235.1). Classification (NCBI taxonomy): domain Eukaryota; kingdom Metazoa; phylum Annelida; class Polychaeta; order Sabellida; family Sabellidae; genus Sabellastarte; species Sabellastarte sp. h YS-2021. The sequence continues at coordinate 54,912,084 of OZ024927.1, read as the reverse complement.
TAACAAGCAGGTATGAAATCATGGATCTATACTAGATTTGCTATAAAAATAGCAACACAGTTTTGGTTTCTAAAAAATTTATATTTACATTCAACATCCTTTGTTAAAAATAAGCAAGTAGCTTATTGTGTGTCAGTAAAACTATGGCAGACTTGTGTCACGTGATTTGCTTCCTGTACTTAAAAATAGACACGAGTGTGAAGTGGGCATGTGGGGACAAAACCCACAGGTGTGGGGGTTGGGGTGAGAGGGGGATTTCCTGGGGTGCTGGGGGTCCCCAAACAATCAGATGTCAAGTGTACAACACTTAAAACCTTGTTGTCACACGCCTTAAAACTATTAACATGTGTTGTACAGTATCACCGAGCCCTAAATATATGATTCTATATACTGTATTAGAAAAGAGTTCATATGAAGTTGTGGTAGCCTTTGTTCTCGTCTTTGTTGTATGTTTAAAACAGAGAAAAACAAATATTAACTGAATATGGACTACTGGCCTTGTGGTTATAAAGTTTGGCAAATGGTAACTTGATTCTCAACTATGTGACCTTGGGTTTCAACCCAATTCCAAATAACATGCAAGAAATGTTAATGTTCTATCCTAAAAGTCGGAGAGTGAGCCTAATGTGAGCCTAATGGTCAAATTCAGTGTAAACTATTTTTATATAATTATTTACTTAAGTGATAAGTGTAAAAAGGTAATTGTGTCTTTCACCAACAAAAGTGAGCCAGCCCTGTCTCATTTAAATAGATTTAAACAAGACTGAAGTCAAATGGTTTAATTTTATTTAAATGAAGTAACACACAACATATTCTGCAAAGAATAATTACAACTCTGTTTTATGTTAATGGGACAGAGGATACTTTTATTACCAGATCTTTCAATGTTTACCTCTGAAGACATTTCTTTTTTAAAATCGTCAACAGGTATGTCATTGCAAATGAAATGTTATTTCACAAACTCAAGGGAATGCCAATATATCTTGAACACCAGTAAAATGAGGTGAAGTACGCACAGATTTGAAACTATAGATACCTGCTTCAGTGTTAATTCTACAATGTGTTCAAATATCTTTTGTAATACATTAATGTTTATAATTAGGCCAGACCATTATAAAAAATAAAGCTAGTAAATGGAACTACACACAGAACAATTCATGAATACATCAGAAGTTTGAAAACATCACTCCATTAGGGTAAAAAAGAAATCAATCAGTTTGTTGCATGTCAGTGAGTGATTATCAATGGGCACCTGTCACCACTAGAACAAACAGCTCCCAAGCCTGTTGTTTTACAAACACAAGACTAACAAGTTTGTGATTGAACGGTTCAAACCCAATGTATCACACCATTAAGTGGTAGTGGTGGTGAAAGGTAACAGAAAATATTCAAATTTGTTATGAGGTTTTATTAACAATGACTGTTCAAAGTAAATAAAACATAAACATAAAACATATATAATGTGAGATGCTATATATGTCATTGCATGCTCACCATTTATAAGAAGAAAAACACAACAAAACTAAATTGATTTTGTTTGTATGTAGACGTATCCATAAGGTTCAAAGAAAGAAATATATATAGGATTATTAAGAAAGATATGACTTTATATTGTACTGCAATGGATCATGGAGAATTGTAAACTGTATCGCCAGTCAGTGTAAACTAATGGTGTACTTAATATGGAAATTTTGTTGTCATGACGTCACCATTATGGCATATGCTTTTCCGCAGCCCGACTGCTTCAAATAATTTTTAATCCGTCTCAGTATTCCCCTTTCTACTATTGGAAAATTCACGACTTTCTTTATATTTCTGTAGAAATTGGTAGCACTTCATTGAAAAAAAACTACACAACCAAGTTCTATCGAAAACAGAAATTTTAGAAAGTGTAAATACATGTATATTCTATTTTTGATAACAATGAAAATTGACATCAGAATGCAGATGCCATAATGATAGCAGGAACTACTTATTATGTGTGACATAGAGGATAAGATGGTAAATTAAAGGAGTGTAATTTATTAAATACACACCCGAAGACTGCAAAATTGGTTATTATATGGCTGAGTATAACTTGAGAGGAACATAAATTGTAATTTAATTGTAAAATTGGATATGTTCGCCAGACACTGAAAATCAGGTGGTCAACTGATTCTCATGTGAAATGAAGCATGAGTTGATATGTGTAAAAATTTGAGTCGTATAGAAAGATTCTTACAACAAAGGTTAAATGTACAGCAGAAATGTGCTGGATAAAAGTGTGTTTGAATTGGAACTTGGAAGTGTCAACTTTGTTTTTGTAGCAGTTTTCTATGATACATTGCATGTTTTCGATAAAATATCTAAACATATTTTGAAAGACAACGCACACTTCTTTGTTCATTACTAAAATTTAAATGTGGGAGCATTCGGTTGAAAAGTAACATCGGATTAACAGCAGTTCATTATGATAATATATATGAGTGAATAAGCTGTGTCTATTATTATAACTTTCGGTTGTGTTATTAATACTTGGGTTGAGAAGACTTTACATCTTTAAATCTTTATGAAGACTCTATTGTAACAGTACTTATTGTTCAAAAGAGAAGTGTGTCTTAACACACTGATGTGGGACTGCCCGCAAAGTGTATATCAACATATTTCACAAATTAAGTAACAAATAATTATAACAACTTATCCTCTCTTAACAAAATACATAGTATGAATTTATTTCTGAAAAGCAATTGAAATCCCTTTGATATTTGGGTCAGGGGGGGACCTAAACTTTCAAACCAACTTTAAGATCATAAATGATTGTATACTTAATCTAAACCCTTTAACCTAAACCCTTCACAACATGTTGGCCTGTTGATGACATACACATCTGCAGTAAATATTTATGATTCTGAACTACAATTTAATATATCTTGAATGCATCTGTAGCAATATAAAACACATTGGCATTAATAAATCTTTAATATCTTTTTTATCATCTGCATATAGGTTCCTTTGCCCTCAGTAGCCTCAATATTGGTTTGTCATGTTCCATGTGTAAAAAGCATTGTGGACATATTAACCACCTGTCACACACTTCAAGTGTGTCCCACTTGAAACATGTCTGCTTGAAGAGAGTGTGTTATTGGAAGAAATGGAGAGGAAATAAGTAAGTTATCTCGTGTTGGTTGGCATTGTGTTCCTTAGACAAAAGATGAGATGGATTATAAGTTTATAAATATTCCTTTGACTATACGTAATATAGATGTCTACTGATGGCTGTCAGTTCAAAGAGATACATTGTATTGGAGGTTATTGAATGAGTTGCAACAGAAGAGTTTTTATGTTCAAATGTGTAAGCCAGTTATTCCATGTATAACGCTAGGATGCAGTGGGGAGTATAACACTTGTTACCAAAAAGGTTTCTATTTGGAAATACAAAGATGCATTACTTGTAATGGATGGAGTAGAAAAACAGTTCTGTACTGTGAAAATGTCACACTAATCGTGGTTAGCAACAACACTAAAGAGATATTGGAAATCTAACACACAACTGTCAAATATCAAGGTAAGAAAAGTAAATGACTTTTAAAACAAATTAACAATCAACATCTTGAGTAAATTGTTAAAAGAAGTCACGTGACTAAGGCAATTAACCTTTATTTACCAACACAAAATATAAACCCTTTTACTAAGGAAAATATAAATTTTTTTAATTGAAGAAGTGCATGAAAGAGTTTTGCAGTACATCTTGCATCTTTAGCATTGTGATAGATTACTCAACAAATTAACAAAATATCAAGTACACAGATGTTAAAACTGCAGGCTTGTGACAGCTACTGAAGTGCAATAAGTATATAGCATAAAATGTCCAGAAAATTTGATATGGAGCCAAATATTGGCTAGGGGATAAGTATAAGATTATAGTATCAGTAACAGGTGTTAAATCAGATTTTGTGTCCATGTGTGGGCACCAAATACAATTAAAACCTGGCAAAAAGTAGATATCTTTAAAGACTTAAGGTCCAGGGTATATCAGACAATAACTGGAATATTATATTATAGTTACAAACCCTAACCTAAGTCACCACATATCTACGAAACACCAAAAACTTATCCAACTGAACTCGGCGTCAGTCAACAACTTTCAACAGAAATGGACAAATTTTTGTCCCAAAGTACAAACTAACCAGAAATATATAATTAGCACTTGTATCTATTATCATTGTGTATTTATATAATAGATTAGTATTTATATAGATGCGTGGTCTTTGATGACACTTTAAGTTATTGTAAAATATCAATCTATTTGATCATTTCTGATCACCCTTGCCAAGTCTTTATCCCATGAAGAGGAACTATATATTTGTACTGGACCCAAATCAAACCGAGGGTATCAAAACTACAAGGGGTGTAAATTTACCTAATGTAGCTTTTGAGTCACAAGTCAATAATCCCTAGTAAATACTAGAAAAAGGTGTCTTATATTAGTTTAGTTTATATATACCATAATGTCTGTAATTGTCACGAATCCGGGAAAAAAAGCCTGGTGGAAAAAATGGCAGTGCAAAGAAGTACAAAGAAAGCCTGGTGGAAAAAAAGCCTGGCCTGTTTTGGAAAAGATGGAAAAAAGCCTGGTGTCTTTGTTTTAGGCTTGATACATATCAAGATTAATGATCAAATAAAACTAACACATTATTTCAACCAGTTGATTTAAACATGTGTTTGGTACACATAATTTATTTTTCTAGTACCATTCATTTTTATCAATATAGAATACAAAAGTATGTGAAATTTATTATGCTTTTTAGGGTGCGTGGAAAAAATACCTCCTGGAAAAAATGCCTCCTAGAAAAAATGCCTCCTGAATATTTTGTGACTAGGAAATAACGCCTCCTGAGAAAAAAAATTATTTCAACTTGTAAAGATGTTATACTTCAAATATATACAGTCAAAGCTACAACAAACAACATCACAAAGTATTACAACACTACAGGTTCACATTACAACTTCAGAAGCGTTTTCATTTTTTGACTTGAGTTTAAAGCGGCCAATGCCTGTCAAAAATTCACAGTCTTTTTCCCATTTTACCTAGCTGTGGAAAGATACTTAGGTTTCTATTGCAAGGTTTTGCTGGTTCTTCTTAATTTTTGGCTGGCTGCTCACCCCTGGCTTTCATCATTACAGTTGTCTTGTTTCTCTTGTTATAATATTTCTGCCCCTCCTAGCGTATCTAACTGCAATCACTCCTTGCAGAGGGGATAGGCTATATTATAATTTGATGACAATACATATTCTAAGCCACAAAGGCCACAACTATTTCATTAACAAACATCACAACCATAAATTCTACTTTGAAACTGCTCCTGAATAAAGTTGAAAGGATACCCTTTCAAGAAGAAATTTGTACTTTGTGATATTGTATGTTGTGATTTTGACTGTATATATTTGAAATATAACATGTTTTAGATATTTTATGTTACAGTTTTGATATATAACATGTTTACAAGTTGAAATATTTTTTTTTTACAGGAGGCATTTTTTCCTAGTCACAAAATATTCAGGAGGCATTCTTTCTAGGAGGCATATTTTCTATGAGGCATTTTTCCAGGAGGTATTTTTCCCAGATTCGCTTTTTAGAGGTTGTTTTAAAATAATGTCAGTATATCACTAAAGGAAATGAAACTTTATTCTAAACATGCAATTATGGTTGAATTCTCAGGAAAATGCTGGATGTGTATGTCACTAATTACAAGTAGGTGTTTTCATGTTGAAGAGTCAATCCTGAGTAGAGATACAATGGTTCATTTGAAGTGTGCTCTGGTGTTCTTTTATCCATCTTACAATAAAGGGTTTCTGGATTTGCAATTAAAGTTTGTTTCCCAGGCTATCACTGGAACACCTTATTGTGGGATTTATAAATTACTAATTGCACTATATCCAGCCACTGGTTTTAGTCTGGTTTCTTTGTGTTGAAGTCAACAGGAGGTACTTGAAAGACTTCTCATTTCCTTTGACAATAATGAAAGGTTTTAATCTATGTTCAATACCCAATCCTGAGCAGGTATATGTATAAAAGTTTGTAGAGCATGCATAAAGTGTTACTTTGTATTTGTTGTTTGAATAAAATGATCTCATGCGATGGTCATCATTAATTTTGATATGTACAAAAAAAAAAAAAGAAACACTAGGCTTTTTTCCATGTTTTTCAAAATACACCAGGCTTTCTTTTCACCATGCTTTTCTTCCACCAGGCTTTCTTTCAACCCCCATTTTTTCCACCAGGCTTTTTTTCTGCACACCAATTGTCACACATGTTAGACATCATTTGACCCTCGTACCAGTACCTAGGGAAAACATTAATCTGGGTCCGGTAAATCCGCAAAATGTACCAACAAATTTTTAACAATAAAATTTTAATCATCGTTGTGGTCTTGTTCACATATGATTCTTGTCTTGGGAACAATTAAATATTGACACTTGTTGTTATTAATTACCAACAGATATGGTACTTATTTCAGAGATAATTTAGTAATTCTGAGAGAGTCTAATAAATGTGGGTGAATGTGTAATTCCATAGTTGTGGAAATCCCTTTTGGTTTTACTAGAGAGTGTAAATTAAGTCAAGGCAATGCTTAGCACATATATGGTATCTATATGATTATTAATTGTTCTTATATAGGTACAGAATGGGGATCAAATACAGTTTCAAGTGGTTGGGCTGGGGGTGGTACACGATAATAGGACCTTTATGTACAATAGAATTAACGTTTTAACTTTTATTCCATTGCAAAGTCAGATCCCAAGGCCATACTTGTAAAAATAAGAACACAAAAACTTTGTTACTCCAGTTGACTGTTTTGGTTGTGAATACGAGTGGATGTGCTCAAAGAGTGAGCTGGTAAAGTAGAAGCAATGTATACCTGCTTCCATTAAATACTCAATTTTACACAAAAGCCCTTTATTTTTGTAGGTCAATATCAGTCCAACTGTTTTTTTTTTCATAGCTATGAATTCCGTTATTATAAAAGTTATGTTTGTGCAGAGTTATTCAATTTCAAGAGTTTAGCAAACTGACTATATGACTTTGTATGTTCTTCTGAGCGGTTTGTAGTCAGATAATAGGAACTTAGATCTAATCAAACTGATTGCTGATTTAAGAAATTTCAAAATAACATCTGTGATCTGATATTGGCTTGAAAATTGTTATTATAGTGATTTCTTTTATCACTGTCAAGTACCGGTGATATTAAGTTGAAGAAAATTGTGACATGCAGTGTGATGGATATAGTCCATTTGTTTAATCGATCAAGTGATAGTCTTACTTACTGATTACTTGCTTACTTCCGCAATTACCCTTGCTTTGTGGCATCTAATGACAAGGAATTACATGAAGATAATTATATCAACAAATTATATCATCTATTACAATGTAGTTATATGTATTTCTTATCACGAACTTCTTAAATTATTCTTTCAGATTTATTTAAATTAACTTCTAATATAATAATAAAACCCACAAGAACAGTATTTCTTGGTCACCATTGCTATTTACAAAGTAGTAAATATTGTAGTAACTACAACAATCACAGCAGTTATTTCAATGGGTAGTGTTTAAATCCTCTATGCTTTAATTGTGCTAGCTAAGAGTAAATAGTAAAATCTCAAACCGATCCAATTGACTGTGAACAATCCCATTGAAGACATATAACTTTGTTCAGACCACTTTACCAATACCAGTCACAGACACTGTTCTCATACATTAGATTTATTAAATACTTTTCTAACCCCTCATTAAAAGAAGTGTGTAACCCTGTTTGAAAAGCCGACTTGTTTTTGTATGTTAATAGCCTGCTGCCGGGCTCCGAGGTGAAAGAGTGAATGATTGTGTCAAAAATCAAAGAAATGATAATTAACCAGACTGCTTGGACTTGAACCTATCTAAAAATAGAAAAGCTAGTCATAGTTATGAAGATATTTTTCTAGGAATCATTTTTTATTCCTGGACATTGAACTTGTTTGTATCAATTGTCGTCTTCACATATAATGAGAGTAATTATCTCCAGTTGTTCAGCTATCTTGACAATTTAGACTTGAACCAATCTAGATGAGATAATAGTTATTCAAGATCAAAGAAATGCAGTGAAAAGTGAGGATCGCAAATATACATTTCGCTTTCCTAAACCAACTTTCGGTCTCATTACATACAAAATTCTCAACCAGGGTCAACCAGTTTACCTAAGAGAATTAATTTATCTCTACACCTCTTCTAGGAATACAAGGCGAAGTACCCCTAATTTCAAGTTTCTTCACACCCCCACTTTTGACCGTAAGATTCATAAATCAGTTAACCTTTTTTCCAATTCTTTCAGTCACTATGCCCCGGTTCTCTGGAACTCTTTCCCCTTCCATATAAGAAATAGCCCCACTGTCACATCTTTCAGGAAACACCTCAAAACTCACCTCTTTAATTCCAGTTTCCCAACTTAGTTCCTTCCCTCCTGGTCATACCCACAACTCCGGATTACTGACCTTGAACACATCTCGACTCTCCTTATGATAATGATTTTTGTTAAGTTAGCACACTGAATTCCCCTTTGTGGGGAAGATATTGCGCCTGCAAAGCAGTAGATTAGATTAGAATTATAGCACATCACACAAATACTCCCCGACTAAACAATACCAAACATTAAATATTGTGAAGGTTTGATATTCTTTGCTCCCAAATCACAAATAAATAATACCTGCAGTGTCACGAATATACTTTGTGTGCTGGTGATGATAATAAGACTTACTATTACTGCTACTGCCACTGTGTGTGTAACATGTCTAGGAACACAAAGGGCGTGGGTTTAAACCAGGGTACAGACAGATACATAGTGGCTGGGATGACTCCTTAAAATGGCGGTTCTATGCTCTGTCCTCCTATCTTCAGTGGCAGGCTAAAGACCCCTGAGACATTGATAAATGGTCATCCTTAAGATTGTCTTTCGGTAAGGGAGTGTCGGTCAACTAGAGAAACTTCGGCTGTACTTGAGCAGCCAGGATGGGTCAAATCATACTTTGAGTCCTGTAATAAGGAAATATGCTTTGAATATAATATACCACATAATACAACACTACCGCTCATGATAACAGTAATAATAACGCCAAATTCAAGGCTAGTAAATATTCAATGCACGCTTGCCTGTAGCTGGGGGCAAAATCAATTGTATCCATGCACATGAACATGATTGACTGTGTTAATACCTCAATGTGGTCTCCCAGCCAATGAGCAGAAACTTCTCAAGTTCTCTTATGTCTTCTTTTAACTTTTTGTGTATTGTCAGTGTAAAAGGAGACACTCCATGTTTGGAGGGTCTCATTAAAATTATGTGAAGTCCACCAGTTCAAAGGGATTTTGTGCAGAAGAAGAGTAGTAGTTGGTTGTCTCTGTAGGTGGGTTTTATAAATTTATAGCATGGGGTGAGAGAATTTAAGTTGGCTGCTGATTAATAGGTTAAACAAGTTTCTCCAGTATAAGGTAAAGGAAGAGAGGGGGTACAAATAACTCAGAGAGGGATAGTGCACAGAACAATCATTATCTAGTGTTATATTTCAACACCTATTCTATTTACTGGCAAGCGAGGTGTGAATAATGCGAAATAGATACCAACAGGTGTAAAAAAAAATGCCAGCAATAGTTAGTTTAGTAGATTTAATGGGGTATGAATTGTATTAACACCATTGCTGCAGCACATTTTTGGGGTTTATGATGTTTTTTGGTACTTGGTACTTATTAGTTTGTGTGTTTTATATTTATAGGGAGATGCTGTACAGATGATGGTATCTGAGCTCACTTGATGAAGGTTTTCAAAATTTAATGTGCATTTTGTTGCCATGCATGTCAAAGGATACATTTAAATAGCTGTATTAAATGCAGCCCAGATGATTAATTTGTGTTGAAGAAGTAACAGTCCACCATGGCAGGAATAAGCTTTACTGACTGTGCTTACACACTGCTTTTAGTATTAATATCAAGTGACTTATCCAAGTGTCAGGACCCAGTGATTTACTTCACAGTGAATGAAGAAGAGGCAGGTATAGTAATAGGGGATATCAGCCAAAGTGAATACATCAGAGGTCAATTTAATCCCTCAGGCAACGCTGAGCTCAGGTATGAAATTCAAGAACAAAATAATCTTGGAAGGGATATTTCATTGTTTGAAGTCGATGAAGATACCGGTGTACTCATGACAGCCAAACCTATAAACAGAGAAGACCAAGATGACTGTCACGGCAATGAATACTGCTCACTGCAATTAACTGTGAAGATAGAAGCTGTCATCGATGGCCAGAATACGTTAAAGATCCCTACTATTGAAATAGAAATTCTGGATATTAATGACAGCCCTCCAGAGTTTGAGCCTGGTAGTTTGAGCTTCCAGATAACCGAGGGATCACCATCGGGCACCAGCAGAGACCTACCTGAAGCAACAGATAAGGATAGTCCAGATAATAATGTTGATCCAGATGGATATGAACTACAGTCAGATGTGCAGGGACTCTTTGATTTGGAAAGAGATGAAGAAGGTCTGAAGTTAGTTCTGAGACAGGAGCTAGACAGAGAAACTACGGATAGTTACAACCTGAAGCTTCTGGCCTTTGATAAAGGTGACCCAGATAGCCTGTCTGGTTCTCTGGATATACAAATTACTATCAATGATGCCAATGATGAGGAACCAGAGTTTGTTCAAAATGACTATGCCAAAGAAGTCAGGGAGGATACGTCCATAAATTCCACCATCATCAGAGTGGAGGCTAAAGATCCTGATCTTGGTCTAAATGCAGAAGTGGAATATAGATTTGATCAGCTGACAAATATTCGCGATGGGGATAAGTTTGGTATCAATAAAGAAACAGGATCTATATACCTCAAAAAGGCATTGGATTATGAGACAGAAGTAGCATATGAACTGGTGGTAGAAGCCAGAGACAAAGGTGCAAATCCAAAGACATCAAGTACAACTGTCGCTATTCAGGTGACTGATGTTAATGATGAAATACCAAGGGTAAGTTTTAAGAATAAATTGTATCTCTGTAGAGGGGGATAGTGGAAACAAATTCACTTCACACCTCTGTGATTTGTGCTTAAAATCCTGTATCCCATGTTGAAAAGTTGGAAGTTTTTTACCGATGGTCAGTAGTTTACATTACAGAACATTGACCAACTACATGTATGATTAAACTAAGTCCGACTTTGTTTAATGCAAATACACAGCAGTACAGAGTAAGAAATGTTAAATTTGCTAAAATATGTGGAATTCGTCAGCAAAGTAACCCCGTCATTAACATGTGTGAAATTATTTACGTTTGTGAAATTTGTCACTGCAACAGACCTTTGACCCCTCCTTGTGCAATATTTGCATCTTTTGATTTTCTTTTTAATTGTTTCTCTCAATGGCAAAGTTCGCATACTGTGGCAAATTTAACATTTACTGTACATTGTAACAATAAAAAAGTTCAGCAAATACATAAAGTGAAAATTGGTGCTTTCATTAAGAAATAATCACACACATTCGTAACTGTGTGTCAAAGAATGTCTAAAAACAAAGTTTCAAAATGATAAAAATGTCTACTTGAGAAAAACTCTAAACAAAAGGAATTAAATATTTAAAGGTAAATAAAGAAGTAGTCACTTGTCAAAGATTGACATGCCTCTGATTACCTGTATCTATAATTCTAACAAGGCTTTATTTAATGCTGTCTTTCTTATACCTAAACAGGTACAAGTGGACCCTCTGACCAAGAAAACAAATGCAGAAGTTCAGGAAAATTTGGCAGCTGATGCTTTGGTAGCCCTTGTCATTGTAACTGATGAAGATGCTGGTAACAATGGAAAAGTGGCTTGTTCAATGGACCACCAGTCATTTGAGTTGAAGGCTCTGGAGGATGAAAAACAGTACAAAGTTGTAACCACAGAAGAACTAGATCGAGAATCACAGAGTAGTTATAGTCTGCTGATAACATGCAGAGATCTGGGAAATCCAAGTTTACAAGGGAATGGTAGAGTCAATGTCAGTGTGCTAGATGACAATGATCATGACCCTGAATTTGGACAGTCTGAATACCAGGTAACTGTTCCTGAAAATGGTGGCATAGGTGCATTTATTGTCCAAGTCTCAGCTACAGATGAGGATCTTGGGGAAAATGGTACAGTAAGTTATAGTATTGCTGATGCTGCTGTTGAGAAGTATGTGGAAATAGATCGGGATCTGGGTATTCTAAAGACAGCTAAAAGACTGGATTATGAAGAGGTGAAACAGTTTACAGTTTTAGTCAAAGCAAGTGATAATGGCAAGAAGCACAGGAGTAGTGTAGCTTCAGTGCAAATAACTGTATCTGATGAGAATGATCAACCACCAGAGTTTAATGCTGATGAGTATATTTTCAGCATTGAAGAGAACAGCCCATTGAAGTCACTATTAGGAAAAGTGGAGGCTCATGACAGTGATGCTGCTGGCAACAATGCTTTTGTTTATTCCATTGGTCAGTTTGGAGATGCCAACAGTTTTGCTATTGATTCGATCAGTGGCAGAATAACCACAGTAGAACAGCTTGACAGAGAAGTCAAGGACAAATATACATTCCTAGTTTATGCTACTGACCAGAAAGATGGCTTCTTGAGCACTTCAGTTCAAGTCACTGCTAATATTCTGGATGTGAATGACAATACTCCAAGAATCATCTACCCTAACGGGAATAACTTAACCATTGAAATCTCCAATAAAGTTCCAATAGGTTACCGGATCATGCAGATTTCTGCTCAGGATGCAGATTTAGGTCTGAATGCCAACCTCAGTTACTTCTTTTTTGGAGAGACTGGTGATAGCTCAGCCACACCTCGATTTGTGGTAGATCGTTATACGGGAGAGATTACCACAAACAAAGACTTGTCCTCTGATGACTACAAAGTCATTGCTCCAAGAATAGTCATCAAAGATGCTGGATCGGATCAGAAGTCAGTGTCAACTACAGTTACCATTGTCATTGATAGCTCTATTAGCTTTGGTACTCCAGCTCAGCAGGGTAGTACAACCGTAACAAAGGACAGCACTAATACAATTATCATTGTTGTATTAACCATTGTAACAATTATCATAGTCGTTGGTTTAGTGACCGCTATATTTTGTCTGAGGAGAAGACATCTTTCAAAATCGAAAAAGGATGAAACCGTCAAAAACAATGACTTTAAAGCCACTGTTCCTAATAAGGGCAAGCAACCACACATGACAACTGTTCCTAAGAGTGGCGATACTGTAGAAAAGAATGAAAGCTTCTCAATATCAAACCAATCAGGGAATATACCAATTGTCTCCAGCCAACCCAATGCTGAGGCCACTCCCAATGTAAATGTAAGTATGCAATCTCTTTTTGTGGTGTGGTAACTAAATCTAGTTCACGTTGATGTTACTAACATAAATATGTTTGATCATATATCACAATGAAGGATGCACATGGAGAGGGAAATAATAATCAGGCACTGTACACCAGCAGTCAGTTGAGAATAATATTTGACAAGTCTCTGTACATAAATATTCTGTATTTGAACCTACATGACTGAGAGATCACTTGTGATGCATTAAACTACACGCAGCAGGCAATCCATATTCTTGTTTGCATTGTAACAATGAATTAAAAATGTTTTAGTTATATTCTTTTGCAAAGTCTCGTATTGAGTTATTTACCAGGAAATATAAAAACTATTTTCTAGACTCATTAAAGATCTAATTTGATGACTTGTTATTGCAACAATTCAGATTCAAAGATCAGATATAAACCTGGCAGAGGTTATGTGGTATGTTTTGTATATTTTCGGAAGGAACCTGCTGCATAATGCCCAGACAAAAGCTTAGAATGTGTACCACAATTTAGCATGCATTTTTGGCACTTTATTGGTCTTGCGCTCAAATTATGTATCCATTAAATTTCTATTCAAGGGTATGATATTACATATTTATGTGTCCACTTTTACATTTACACACTAACTGGTATTCTTAATTTGAAACACATGGAACACAAAGACTTCTCACACATACTGAGTATAAATTATTATCTCATAAACAACAGTTAAAATCCCATTAGCTTTTGAAATAACATAGTAACATAAATTGTCTTTGTAGTATTGGGTCTATAAGCATCTTGCATTAACACATTTCAAAGACATCTGATTTATTCCTTCCATTTCCAATTAATTAGAAAACACAACCAGGTACCGATGGATATCCATATGTGGGACCAGTTACATGTTCAAAATAGCTATAAAATATGAATTTAATGAAGTATCTACATCTATTACAACTTTCCGAGTCAGTGGAGTTTGACAGTTTGAATTCATGTTGCCCATTGAAATGTCTTCATAAAGGTTCTAATTAAATCAAGTTCTTATTTATTGACAAAGGTGAGAATTATACAATAAATTTAGGTGACATCTATTTTTGTGTAAATAGGAAAATGTTGTATATGGAACATCTTTTTTCAATGGAGTAATTTATCAATGTTTCCCTGTTTATAAGTGTTGGGCAATGTTAAATAAAAACACCAGAAATATTTGAGATAAAACAAGAAACAAGTCACATTCACAAGTGAAAAATATACACTGTATGTTTATATTTAGTGCTATCTGAAGTCTGAAGATCACAAGGCCTAACTTTGGACATTGAAATGATCAAAGTGACTTGCCTTAAATATGTATGCCACAATCTTGTTAATTTTACCATAAAAACCAATGATAACCTCGATATAAACCATAACAGTCCTGAGTTTTAATATTTCTTTGGAGGTCTTTGTTGAACACAGATACTATGGTTAATTTTTAAAACTTTATATACCATAAGGTTCTGTCTCTTGTATCAGGCTGAGTTACAGTTGGGACCAGTTCTTCTATCAAGGCAGTTGCTCATGTTGAAACAGGTTAGCTTTTTTGAATGCATGGAATATCATTTTGAATATCAATCAAAAGACAGTTTATTGAAGTCAAATAACAACATTCTATTGGTTAGATTTTCCACAAGGTTTCTAACAGCAAAAATCATGAATTTAATCAGATCCAGACAAGGTAATGGCAAAATTGCGGTATCACACACACACACATATCAGTTATTTATTTAGATAGGTTTTGTCTGCATGCCTTTACCATACAGAGACAACATCTGTGCACTGTGTTGACAGATAAACTTGATAATGTCACACATATTTAGTATAACAAGGTGTAATGGTTTGGAAAGATAAGTCAACAGATTAACAATTATATAAAACATAGATCTGAAATACTTATATAAATCAGTCTATGCCCATGCATTTGACAATAGGTATTATTAAACTTGTTCAATGATGTATCCTGTGGGGGTTAAAGCTAGCTATGTAGATGTTAGAGCCAAACATGAGATCTCGCCAATCTTAAGATTGTCACAAGTCCATCTTTGTTAAATAGTTATAAATTATGAAATTGAAATAATTGGAGTAGTTGATAGTAGATCTTGGATATTTACTTGTATGTGTAATTAACATTCAACATATGAGGAAATTCAACAGAAAGTGCATGATGTATTTACTTCAACATCTCAATAAATGGTACGTTTTAGTGAATTATTTGTGGCTGAATGAGAAGCTATACCACCATTCTAATTAATAATATCTCAGACGAGAAATTGACATCACCTTAATTTTCTCTAGTGTATAGTTTTGCTACCAGGCTCTAATCAAGTTTTTTTTTCATTTTTGGTAAAGATATCAAATTAGGTAACATAGCCCATAATTATGATGACAAAACTGTTTAACTTTGATGGCTTTTTCCTGACCTTTAAAGCCAATTATATTGTATGGTTATTGAAATTGAAAACCTTCTCGACTTTCTTGAGTGGATGTCACTTAATGAGCATTAGATTGTCACAAAAAGACCCCAGTTTTTTATGTTATATTGTACACAAGCAAGAGAATGACAACATTACTGACAGATACATGTATAAAGAGACCACAGGGCCTTTGAAAGAACTAAACGCAGCAATTATGTTGTCTTGTAGAACAAAACAGAGCCATCCTTGAGATATTTCATTAAGACCGCATATTTGCCATCAGCGGAAACTTTGGTCGAATAGCAAAAGTTAAATAAGCATTCCAAATGACTTTATGACCAAAGATAACTGTTCAAATATTGGCAAGGATAGGACTGTATCCATGTCGTGAGTTTATAGTTGTCTGTGAAACTTTGACTAAAAGGAATACTTTTCAGATTTAGTCATAACAGAAATATGCTTAACATATTATCAAATTAATTATGCATTATACACTTAATATTTTAATAACAAAAGTAAAAGTGTGAATTGAGTTAATGTAAACTTAAACTAAAATCTGAATCCATTGTATTTTACACTGTATGTGTGGGTGGGACTGAAAATTCTGTCAAAAAGTCATCAATCAATCTCTATGACCATGAAATGTCGCATGGTATTTCATGGTACAAAGTTGTCACTCAGATTTACTTTTTAGTTGAATCCTCCCAGATCAAATTTGCCATAGATTTCTTCCATACAGAATACAATATTTTGTTTATTAAAGTGATGCATAACAATTTAGAAATCTTTAATGTCTTTAGAAATGATTCATAATTTTATATATCTATTCATCAATCCGTAAATAGTTACTTTTGATGGCTTTGGTAAAGCCTTCAACACTGTTGTAATTCCTTTACGCATTAATTCCCTTTAATTTGATTTTATCAACAGAAAACGGTTTGTTGTGATCCAATGCATAATAGATGCATTATATTAAGTAAGCTAGTCGTTTTCCTATCGAGATTCTGCCCCTTTTGTACAGTGTATTAACTCTGCTACTCAAGAGGGCAATACAAAAATGATGTGACTTCTCTTCACAACAGATCAAAGCTTTCAGAGAACTACATGTGTTACAATCTTCAGGAAATGTGTCACAGGGGTAAAATATAGGTCAGCCAACAAAGCTGCAATATGTTAAAAAGAAAAATCACTGTGGTCAATGAAAATACTTGTTTTGAACATAAATAACCTCAATAATAATCTATATTTGTTTCATTCTGTGTTTACGTTTACACAGCAATTGACTTTTTCTTCAGTAACAGGAATGTAGAATCTTTAAAGACTTATATTGTTTGCAGTTTACTGCAAATCATGACTGAGTAGTAGTTAAGGTAAATTTAAAAGAAAATACAGATATACTTGTAGATCTTCGATACGATACTTTAAAAGTCAGCAGATCAAAATTAATTCTTTTTATGCTGACATATGAATTCTACAAAATATTTCACAGATGTACAGAATTCAGTGTGATCAAATAACATGTCTACTTTGTCTATCTGTTATCTGGTATTATAAAATGTTAATGTTATTAAAACACACACAAACAAAAAGAATTAATACATATTTCCTTAGTAGACACTAGATCTGGCGTCTCCGTGGTATTGGACTTGGCAACAGCTGTAGAAAGATGATTTTGAATTGAATTTTGGTGTTGCGCCTTAGAGTCTGCCTGACAGAGATTAAACACTATAAAAGTATAAAATAGAATAGAAAAAAGTTCAAATGTATTTTCACATTCGAAAAATTAGATACATGTATTTTGAAAAGAAAACCATTTCAAAGATAGCAAATATTAAACGAATGAAATGCAAAATGCAATCTTATTCTAGGGAGTCAGTGATTTTTATGTTTATAGCTGTTGGAATCTGAACTTCAAATCCTCAGTAATGGGTTTTGTGTTATATACCTGCTATTTCATAAATGACCCTAAGTAAACAGTTTATTGGGAACTCTGAAGAAGGGATTTTTGCTAAATCCCATTGAAGAACAAAGGGGTAATGCCTCGTACAATAATAAAGCCCCCTTCTAGCCTTTTTTGAAATCTAATAAAATGAGATCTGAGCCTGGAGAAGGTAAAGTATAGCTTTAACGGGGGATTAACTCGGCTAATTTCAGTTACTCAAACAGATCATGGTCCCAAAATCAATCTGAGGACAGATCTACTTTAAAAGTGGAGTGAACAATAAGATTTGTATAATAACCCACAAAGATCTAAAGGTTTTGTCAATACAATAAGCCTAAATGGGAAAGACGTTATATTTGTTTCCTTCTAAAATTGTGTGCCTTAAATTGGGTTTTAAAGTTTAACTACCTACATTGTTTAAGCTTTTAAACATAGTTTCCATTTCGTTGTGTGTTATTTTGGAAATAGCAAAGATGTAAAGATAAAAAACCAATCCAAAACGTCTTGGACGAGAAAAGCAAAACAAAACAAGAACACGTTTCTTGATGTTAAATGCAGACTGAATAAAAGGCCAAATAACCATGTAGATTAAGTCTGGTATTAAAAGGAAAAGGCCACAATTAAAATTTCTTTTGACATAAGGTTAACACTGATTATGTTTTGGTATCAATGACAAATGCTTAGAAACAAATCACGTCAACCATTTTCCCCCGAAAAGCTTTTGACAATATAACAGAAACATAGCCTGGTGGTATTTTGATACAGCATTAACTAAGTTCTTTATATTGTTAAAATGTTGTCCACTTTATTAGGTGTCCTGTTTCAGTTCAAAGGACTGACTTCATTTAAGTCTAAATGATGTTTGTTCAGGAGATATGGGCTGAAACATGTCCAGTAATTAAACTTGGTTGATCTTTGAGATTTGCTGGTCATTCACATGTTGGTTTGATGAAGACATTGTTAATTTACTAATTGGTTTCTGTGTTGTTTTCTGTGTTTTTGCAAATAAACCTTTGAGGGTGCAATAATGCTTGTGAATTTTGGCCAAACATGTTTTTATAACAAATTCAAGTTTCACCAATTTTTTTGAGATAAACGAGCTTCAATTGCCTCTTTATCTGTTTGCTAGTACATGTATATGCCTTGACTTAAATGTACCTGTTATAAATTGTTTAGATTACTTTACATATGTGTGTTACTTGCCGTTTCAAAACCTTTGGCCGTTTCGCCACGGCCGTTTTGATACCTTTTCAAGGTTTAGAAATGGTTTGGCCGTTTTGAAACGGCCAACTTTTCCTCTTGGCCGTTTTGATACCTCACCAGTTTGACACTGGTGGACAAGTTTGTTCTGTTGCTTTTAAGTGTAACAGTTGTATTACAATAAAAACAGTATATTTATTAAAACTGCATTTGGTATATTATGAAACATATATCTAACAGAACATATAACAACATTTATTGGTGCATATAAACACTTTTTGTTAAGACTATAGCTATTAATATATATCAATATTAAGAAGAAAACAAAATAAAATAGGATTAAACAATATTTTACCACTAATCCCTTTTATGCACCCCACCCATATGCAAATGAAACAAATCACCATCAAGAGATATCTTCTAAAGTAATAATAATAGCAAAGCATTATAATTATATGTCAGTATTAACTGAGTAAGATTAAGTAAGATTAAGTAGCAAAACTGGTCTAGCTCATCTACAATAATTCTTTGAAAAGTTAAACAATAAATCCCTCCTTGATTGTCTTCCTGTTATGTGAATTTGTTAAACCTTTCATATTTACCTTTTAAACAGCCCACTAATATTTAAGTGAAACAAATCAACATCAAAAGAGAGTTAAAACAATAGGAATAAATCCAATTAAGCACTTCTGACAATCAATGGCAAATAAATTAACATCACAGAGCTAATATTTATCATGGCTTCTGTATGGCTTATTAATTAATCTGGCAAGTCAAACAAACAGGTTTAAATATACAGTACCTTCATGCAGATAGATTGATGAGATATGATTTATGAGGCAGACTTTGTGTTATACAACAACAAAATCCAATTTGTTTAAAGAAATCTTTTTAAGTAAAAGGACCCAATTGTAGATCACAGTTTAACTGCAGCTACCCCATACCTGAGTACCTACTCCACAAGTTATGATTATAGAAAGTTGCTGAATAGCCCATGCTCAGAAATTTTTGTTTATAATCAAAGGACAGTTTTGAAGTTCACACAAAAACACATGCTATAGAAAAATGTAGAAATCAGGGGAGGTTTCAAAACGGCCAGGTTATTGATTTGGCCATTTTGAAACCAAGTTTTGAACTGGCCAGGCCGTTTCAAAACCAAGGAAGGTTTCAAAACGGCCAAGTAAATAATTTGGCCGTTTTGAAACGGCCAGGGTTTCAAAACGGCCGGGAACATATGCATTACGTATTTGGTTAGATTGCACCAATTCAGAAAATAAACAGGATTTTTACAACGTTATTGTACTCGTTACATCAGTGTTGTAACAGTGACAGAAATCGTATATATATATTTTTTTGTAACTGTTACCTAAGTTTTCCATGTGCTTGCTCTGTGTTGATGATTCTAAAATTTGGCAAATTGTAAGGACTCATTTCTCAGCTAAGAAACATTTATTTGTAAAATGTTTATTTGCTGAAAACTAAGGTGCTTAAAATTTTAAGTATGCTGGAAAACTTAGAGTATATTTATATTTACACTTGTCTTATTTCTAATATCAGATATATTGAATTTTAAAATAAAATATAAAACATTGTTTTGATGTATATTATACATTTCAGTTAATTAATATGGTGTTATGACATATTGTAATATTGCTATTTTATGAGAGATTTCAAAGTAACATATAACACATCTGCATATGTCTTTTGTATTTTAAATTCTTAATACTTGTATTTGTTGACATTTTAGATCCCATCCAACTCGCCAGGAAGTGGTAATGGCCACGAGCTTGACACCACGGGGTCAGATAACACTTTACCCTCCAATGCAGACAGTGGGAAGGGTCCCAGCGAAGGGGAGGCAGACATTACGCTCATACGTGTGGGTAGGTAGCTTAAACACCAAGTCAATATTATTTATAAATTGTATAAACTTAGCTATCAGATATAAAGCGTGAATAGATAACTGTGTCATAGATGTGATTGGAGTAAAAAAAACAATAGAAGTTTGGGGCTAGAATTAAAGTTATATTAAAAATAATTATTGTCTTGTGATTTCTCTAAATAAATTATGTGAGCTGCTGTTTTTTTGTTGAAAATTTGACATCTTAAAATTGACAATGTGTATTTGTAATTATCTACAGTTTATTTGAAATTCTAAATGTTTAACTCGCATTTGATAAATGCAATATTATAATTGAAATGATAGAATTTGTAAGACAAAAAAAGTGTAATATTCAATTTTTTTTAAGAAGTCCTTGGGGGCCTAATGGTTTGCAAGTTGTTTGGTATCTAATCACAGGCTGTCACTAGCAAGGCTCAAGGTTCTTTGTAATTTGGGAAAGCTTTCAGTTTGGATAATAAATTTTCAGTTTATGCAATGTGCTTTTATATTCTGGATTTTACATCAGTATACTGCTAAGACAGAGCTCAATTTTTGATCAGCTTATATCTCCTAACATGCACCAGTGCTTTTTGAATACCAAATGTATGTGTAGATGCCTGAAAAAGATATTGTACAAATTTCAGTCTTAAGTAAGGCTAGTCAGTCACCTATGGGTAGGCTCGGTGACATGTGGGGCTGTTCCCGTATATGGCTATTGAATGGGACTTTGAACTCTTAACTCTGACTTGAAGTTCAAAATTGTCAAATTATTAAAGGCTACTACAGGTTGTTGTATATGGGAAATGTACACAATGACATATTTCGAATGTTAAGTTAAACCTTTCCTGTAGTACATTCTTAGTCTTAGTTACCACAGTATTATGTCCCTATCATAAGTTTTTAAATGTTATGTCAAAGCACATCTGTATTTAATACTTAAATCATATAACAATTTTTAATCTGTGCAGACTGGTAAAATTTGTGCCCTTTGATGTATTTAAGTTCACCAACATTATACTTGTATATTTACATATTCTTAAAGTGCACCAATTCTGCACTAAAACTAACACTTCTTAAGTACAAATAGAAACATTATTTTGATATGTGAAATTTCAGGTGTAAAGATCTAATGTTATTATGAGGGCACTAATATCCGATCAGTGATAATAACATATGCTTAGAGATTGAGCAAACATTAAAAATAACACTGATTTGAGTCATCCCATTACTCATTTATATGAAAGTAAACTTTAATATGTGTCACCAGAACGGAAAAGGCTAGGCATATTAAGGTGACTCAACATCTAGTGAAAGAAATGGATCCCTTTCCCAGCAGTTCATTTTGAGTAAAAGAAAAACGATGAAATGAAAGAAAATTATATGAATAGAGAGATTCAATACAAATCTAAGTCAAGAAAATAGCTCAAGGAGTAAAACTGTTCAGACAAGGAAATACAGGATGAATATAAATCCCACCATACGAAAAACCAACCATAATGGCAAGAGTAAACACTCCAGTACATAGGAGTAATCCTTTATGTCTATCCAGTACCTCAGGTAATAGCCAGGAACTGTACACTGCAAACAAAGGGTAATTTCTAATAAAGGAGCTTATGAACTGAAATAGAAGGGGGTTTAATTGGGCGATAAACTAATCCCTTTTGAAACTGGATGAGCCAATTTGAACCTCAATGGTGTGGCAGTTAGTTGTTTTGTTCCTTTTGGTCTGAGGACAAGATACACTATAATTTACTTCAGTTTATTAATGTGAATCAGTGCACTTGATGCATCGGAAGTGACATCAAAATAAATCAAGAATATATTGGGTATATCTTTGATGAAAATTGAAACATGCAGACTTAGTCCTATATTGTCCCAGGCCTCCTGCGACCCTTAGTCCCAGACCCTTAGTTCCTTAGTCCCAGGCCTCCTGCGACTCTTAGTCCCATTGCAAAACAAGAATCGGCAATCTTGGTCTGGGGAAGACTGAGGAGTCCTCAGGACTCCTCAGGAAGCCCGGACTTAATCGGGGGGTTAGTCCGGGCATAGTCCCATGAGGCCTGAGGCATCCTGGGACCCAGTTGGTATGTCTACAACAAGATGTGTTTCAAACTGACCAGAAAACGGCTTAGTCAGTTCTTAGTCCCACAATGGTCGGGGACTGTCTGGGGCCGCCTGGGGCCTCCTCAGGCTTCCTGAGGCTGATCTGAACTTAATCCCAGACTTTGATACCGATTCAGTTTTCCCGCCCATTTTACTTTTTTTTTCACTGACTGTCCATGATTAAGAGTCGCCGACAGGATCGGGGCTTAGTCCTTTGGTGGAACAGGGGCATAAGGGTAATGTTATCGAGTAATGCCAATAGACCCTGCCATAGATGTTTGGCATTGCATAAATAATTAGAGTAAAAATTTTGGTTATTGAAGACTATTGCATATGTTTGCTTACAGTAAATAGTTGGTACAGTACATTAATTAGTGTGTATATCAGCTTTATCATAAATATGTAGATTTATTAGATAGGTTGTATCTGATTACACCAAAATCTGTTTATAAGTTAAGAAGTATAGAAATTATTCTCCCTTGTTTGTTCCCTGAAGTCATGTACTTTAGTGAATTTAAAGTCAACTAGTCACCTTCAACCCATTGTCAAAACAGTGATTTATAATTACTAAGATCTTTCTTTATTGTAACAAATATTGAAATTTTTCCCTGTAGTCTGTTCATAATGAAGTTCTTGGTATGTCGACTTTTCATACAGCAAATAATAACTCTCAACAGTCACCAGTGCCACATCAGTTATTCTTATATTCTTAGATATTTCTTTGAACAAGAAGCAGTGAACATTTTCCATGAGGCCATTATTTAATTATTCTTTACTCTTTTTTAACAACAGACAGTGACCGCCAGCGGCCGATCAGTCGACGAGTTCCCCCACCTCTGGATCTGGCTGGTTCTCAACCAGATGTCTTCCACAAGAACCATCCATATTCAGAGTATCATCGTCAGCCTCAAAGTGCTGGCCCTTATCCAAGACCACATCAGTATGGCCAGAACTTTCAATATCAAGAATTCCATCAATACCCTACAGTTTTGACACCAGATCAGGAGTTTATGTCAAGGTCATATCCCAACAGTCCAAACATTCCGGAATCGGAATACGTGGCTCCGTATGTTAGAAGTAGTGCTGTAGAATATGATCAGCAGTATCAGTACCACCAACAGGAGATGACAAATATGCATTCAACATTACATCATCATCAGGGATTTTTTGGTAGTGGTAGCAATATCCACCCCATGGGTGGTAGTAGTGGCATGGACAGTGGCTATCACAGTCAAAATGGACCCTTCAGCCAAAGTGCTCCAACAGAAACAGTATTCCATGGCCAGCATGGGCCATTTAACAATAGCATGCGCGCAGACAGTGGCTACAGTAGTCAAAATGGCGGTTATAATCCACATAGCCCAAACTCCTGGGGTGAACAGACTCCACACATTCATCCACACATGCAAAGACAATTCAGTGAGCCAGTACAGGCTCAACAGACATATGAAAGAATGGATCGTGTACCATTGAATCATAATCAAAGTTGTGTGGAAGTGTAAAGTAGGGTCTGTTCTTAGTGCCACTTCACCCACAGCAGTATATGTAATATATCATTTAAATGATCTGAGAAAGAATAAAAAAGAAATAAGCATTTATAACACTATAGCAACAGTATCAATAGATATAACTTTTATGATGTACTGTGTGTATCTTCATTTACAATGGATGATGCATGTGGCTATAGTGTAGGTAAAATTTTACATCCATGATGTGCACAAGAAATGTAGGTTTGGTAAATGAGAGATAGATTTCGTAAAATTTAAAATAATCTGTAAGTACAACAACTACAAGTTCTTTTGTGCATATATTTAGTCAGATTTGTTAAGATTTGAATTATGAATATTATAAAAGATATACTGGTGTGGGTCATGGCTAGTAAGGACTAGTCTAAAGGTCTGTACACACTTATCAGATCCTTACTTAAATTACTGAACAGTATGAAAACTTTTGGTCATTATAAGTGGAGTTTTTATGGTGTATGCAGACGATACTGCTTTATCTAATAAAAGTTTGGGAATTCCTCATTGCTTCATTTCTGGTACATTTAGACGAGGTACATCTATTCTTCACAACTTTATTAATAATTGGATTGGGTCGATGATGTGTGTACAGACCTTAAAGCATGAGTGAAGAAATTGTACATAAATATACATAGAAGTATTGAAATTGTTTGATATGTGATGAAATACATCTGGTGTATAATTAATGTGATTTATGAAAGTTTGTGTGGTGCAGAATGCATGTACAGTGTACATTTACTTAAAATGCGGGCAGTAAATGTGAAATATATGTTAACAATAGTGAACGTAAAGATGACATATGACTGCAGCAATGTTAAACTTCAGATAGTAGTAATCATTGAATTCTTTGAGGTTCACAGTGACTTCGTGGCTTACCCTGGCTTCTCCCCACTCTTCTGACCCGTTAACCCGCTGCGATGACAGCGACCCAGCATCGTAAAATTGTCATTGGGATTCTCCCCTTTTGATATTGACTGTCACCAGTCGCAAAAAGTGGTGACCAATTCTTTAATGCTGTAAGTTCCATGCTGGATTTATCGCCAAAATGTTGTATTATGGTAGTATCCCTTGAGGCTACTTCTTAGTCCATTATTTGCATTCTCAATATAGTCTTCATAAATTCATGAATACGGTATATTGTATTTTTCACAATTCGCTTGCCAGAGATCTTCAGTGCTTCATGTCTTCATTCTCCGTACTCTTAACTATGGCGAGGTCTCCTTGCAGCATATGAACAATGAATGTTGCTCGTGTGTCTCCAAATTCCCACTCCTCTCATCTTCAGCACTGGTAACTTATGAATTACTTCACTCTCATTCAATCACCATCACTGTTATACTACCCTCTCCACTGTGTAACCTGGGTATCAAAGGGTTTCTGAAAAGAAGGATCTCTACTTATTTTCAAATTCTGCGGGGTCAAGATTTATGCTATGCTGATGTTCCAGGAAGAGACCATGTCTGACAACTACCTCCCTGTTTCCATATATTATTCTTTAGGTTACACCTTTCAGGAGTGTGGATGACAAAAAAAAAGTCCAAACTGTCATTTCAATAGATAAGTAGGAGAGAATCCATGCGCATTGAATTATTATCTCTGGTCTGCCAAGTCTTGTACATGGTCTCTTAAAAAGTGGTCCTTACCTCAATGTGAGTCTGTTATGTGGAAGTTTCTCTTGCCAACACCATGTGATCATGCCATGTATCATAGCTATAGATAAACAAGTTATAACTTTATGCATATCATCTGATGTATATATAATTGAAACATATTATATTTATTATCCTATATTCAGTCATGTTGAACTAGTTCTGATAATACAAGAAAGCTATTTCAAATGTCAATTCACTTTTAACAATGCTTGTCAATATCAGAGGTAATGTTATGGGACCCAGGTCTCCCTGGTTGTTCTGCAGACCCTGCGAGTGATGCCACTTTCAAGCATCTACCATCCCAAGCTTGGATGATCTGGTAGTAATGAAATAAAAGTATGGGTAAATGAAATAAGATGAACTTAATATATCCGGATAAACATAACAAAATTCATTTTATATACTAGTATCCCCATTATGTGCAAATGAAACATGTTTAATGATATTTCAACTTAAAAACAAGCATTATATATAATTACTCAAAGTGTTTTGTTCTCCAAATAATAATTGCTATTTCGCCCATGAATTGACAGAATATGTAAGTGAAAAATATAATCAGTAAAATATGAAAGAAACACTGACTTAATTGGTGTAAAAGACTAAAAAATATTCCCCTTGAGAAAAATCTACATTCTCTTTTTAAATATTCCAAATAAGATTTTGATCCATCTCAATGTCTGTATGGAATGAAAAGTAACAAAGAAGGACTGATACAGGTTGATTCTCCAGAACAGAGTTGTAAATAACGGTCACGTGGTGTCACGTGAAACATCCTCTCCTCTTGGTGTATTACGTCAGTAACACATCTCTGAACTCTATTATCATTTCTATTGCTTTTTATTAACTGATTAAGAATTAATGTCACAGTAATACATGGTATAGGTCATATCATGACAGGTAGTTGTCAGGATGGAGGAAAGTAGTACATGCAACTTGGTTTTGATTCTGTACTGAAAACCATTGATCACCTGCCCCAGCTTTCAGATCAGACCTGGGGCCGTATTCTACAACAATACATAGAACATTTCTAACTTAGATTTCAAGTATTTCTTGGATTTCAAGTAAGAAATGATGAAACTGAAAAGTCCTAACTTTTGTTTCGTGAATACAAAGTGCAAGGAAAACTTAAGTGCAAAAATATCCCTTACTTAGATCTAAGGTCACCTTATCTAAGTATATTGTTGTAGAATACAGCCACAGGTTTCAAACTCAGTTCTTGAGAGGTGAGTGTGTAGCCTACTGTGCCAGACTGCTCCTCATGTCAAGTTGGATTGCTATGTTTAACTATAAGTTATATATATCAGATAAACTATAGGCTATTTCTGTATACATAATAATATTTTTTTTTGACAAAATGTTTGTTATCTTGTATTATATTTGCTGTTTTATCTTATAAATAAATATTACTTTGATATACACCTGTTGTTTTTCTGAAACTAGTGGCATCAGCACTCCTTATCATCACACGTATATTTTATGTTCAAAGTTGGTTTCTCACATCAAGGGTCACATTTGAATGGGCTGTCACTATGTCAAACATATTTTTTTGTGCTGGATTAGAACTTGAGACCATACAGTGGCAGCTAAGTGGTCCAAAACTTGATAACCACTGAGCAAATTTGGCGCTGAAACACTTTCAAGGTTATTGTCTACTTTTCCCCATTAAGAACATGCAAGTATTTGTACAGGTTACTACTCACAAAAAAGAGTTCAAAAATGAGCCTTTTTATACTGACCAAAACTGTGGAAAAAAGATGAAACAATGAGAAACAATGAATTTGGGGTATTTTCCATTAGAGTTCTAATAAACCTCCTCAAATAAACCTTGGGTAATGTTTTAAAGCAGAAATTATTTGGTGTCAGCTCATAGTATGTAATCCTCAGTGCACATAGACAAGGTTTGTCTAAACAGTTCAACTTTTATTGTTGGGTTGTATTGTCCGCACATATATTATTTTTGGTTTGTAGTATGGGCTTTAACTATAATAGAAAATAACTGTTGCTAGAAATCAGTTATAAACTGATCACAACATTCTGGCTCTCATTTTCCTGATGTCGATAGCTATCAAAAATACCACCATAGTGTCATTGGGATATAAAAGTTGGATAATTCTTCGAAGTAATTAAACAATTGATTAATACTTAAAGTTAAGTGTGTTGCCTCATATTGTTATTGGTGTGTACAGGTAAATGGCTATCTATTCCACCTTTATGGCTCAGTCACACATTTCCTTACAGTAATACATGTAGGTAGTTTTTTTTTTAATGAAGGCGTTATCCTTATGGCTACGGAAAGATATCTGTCTTGGTAGTGCATACTGACAAACTGCCCTGTATATTGACCCTTCTACCATCTCTGGCATGTAGTTGTAGTACAGCTCCTGAGTGAGTTTATATGAGTTTTTTCCCAAACATTTCAAAAAACAGTCTCAAATACAAAACACGTTCCAAGTTGTGTTGAATCGCTCCACCGGTGTCTTGCCCTGACGTGAATCCCCCACAGAGGAACAAAAGTAGACCCCAACACAGCAAGGTGTGACCTGTGTTTTATTATCGTGTTAGATTGGCTCTCATATTGTCAATGACAACAATAGGTCCTAAGACTCATGCTTCTATGATTTTAACATTTTAATCAGTTGGAATGTCAACCAAAGGCTAATAGACTTACATTTTGAAAATCTCACTTTCTAAGTTTCTAATTACTTGTCATATAAGGAGGTCTGAATACTTTTGACATCTTGTCCCAAAAAAGTTGAAATAGATTCCGCGGGCTCTTTTCTCTACAAATCACTCTATCTCAAAGTGTGAAATATTAAAAAAACTGAACAACAGAACTGCTTAAATACTCATACATCTGTTTAAAAACATTTTATGAATAAACAAACAAAAAACAAAAAAAAAAAACCAAAGGAAACTGCTGTGTCTTCTGGCAAAAAAAATGTGACAAAAGAGTCTTAAATAATGTTACAAACTGTCAACATGAAAAGTCTTTTTCATTCAAAGTGTTCAATAATCTAGCCTTTCCCGAGTGTCTCAAAGTTAGTTTTTCTAAGAATTGGAATTTTCGCTAGAATACGAATTTTTAAATTCCTTAGAAGTTTTAGAAGCTTTAAGATAGCTGCGTAGCAAAAAGTAGAATCAGTGTGTAATTTGTAGATAAATATATTGAATATATACTTTGATGGATTTTTTCTTAAAAGTTAGTGAATAGTTGATTACCTTCGCCCCCACCCCCTCAGCAGAATGGGATAGGGTGTTGTAGGTTTGTTTGTCTGTTCATGCATATAACTTGAAAACTAAACATCTAAACGTGTCACAGTCCGCCTCATGGATGGTCTGGATGCGGATCTGGATTTCAAATCCATCATTGTTTTCTGTTATTTTTAGCAACACCCTTGGGCGAAGGTTTGTGTATTTTTCGGGTACTGCTTGTTTTCAATGTTTTTCTACAGATACTATTTCCACGGACTGAGTAAATAAATGTTAGTCGAGTTTACCTAATGGATTCTGAATGACTCTTTGTATTTCTTATTCTTAATCTGTACTGACAATTTAAAGACTTGATCATGTTTAGCCAATCATATTAATGTTTATTTTACACACCTTCGGCTGACGTCTTCAGTGGCCTAGTGGGTTAATAGGAGTGTCATCTAACAGGATGTCACCTCTGTGTGGGTTCGACTCCCAAAGGTGACAAAACTGAAGACCAGTGTGACCATTGAACTTTGATCATAACACATCTCCAGATGAATGTGTCCATTATTAAATTTCTATGATTGAACAGAGTACACTAATCGGGACAGGCATTAGGCTTATGACGGTTGCTGAACATGTCTATATGTATGCAATTTATGATATCATATTTGGAAATAGAGATTAACAAAGTTCTATGAACTTCTAACATCAATATTCCAACATCTAGTTTTAATCAATGTGCAATGTATCAGTGGTGCAGTTCCACACAATCAGAAGGGTCAGGAAATGAAACCCCCACTTGATTAGAAGAGTCCCCTCTTCTAAATTTATAGCACAATGTATTTGGTCATTTCAAATTAATCAAAACAACTCTAAAACTGGACCCATGGCTGTCACATCGTCAGACCACATTTAGGGATAAATTTACCTACTTATTCAACATTGCTATATGATGTCCATGCTGGTTCGATTGTTAATCCGAATTAAACGCAAGTATTTGTTTTCCACTCTACCTTTCGTGGTAACACCCTCGCCTCCCACCTCTGAGGCCGGGGTCCGATTCCTGGCACAGCCTCAAGTGGGAAAGCTGGTAGTTGCTTGCCGTTGGTCGGCAATTTACAGTACAAAACCCTAGCGAACTGTATGTACTGGTTTCCTCTGCCCTTATTATTATTATTATTATTATTATATATTTATACTCAGCGCAATATCTCCATATACTACAGGACTCAAAGCGCTATTTAACCAATCCGACTGTACAGGTACAGCCCCAACTCACAAGTAACTGACATTCCCCTAACTGGAAGATAGAGGCTCAAGGATGACCATTCATCAACGTCCTTGAGGTTCTTTAACCTGCCACTGGGGATAGGACCCAATGACAGAGGACCGCCATTTTAAGTGGTCATCCGAGCCACTATGTATCTGCCTGTACCTGGGATTGAACCCACGTCCTCTGAGTTCCTAGACAAGTGTGTTACCCGCTAGGCCAACTACCCGTCATGATATGAACTGTACAGTGTTGAAAGTGACGTAAAACCCCAAATAAATAAATAAATAAAATCTACTCTACCTTTCTGATAGATAGTAGCCATAAAAAGGCTAGTAAATATAGAGAGACAGACTTTAACTTTTGACTGAAAGGTGGGAGGGTTTGAACTGTCTTTAAAATGTGCTCCATCATCTTCAACAAATTATAGTTTTTTGGCCCGAAATCAATTCTGAACGAAAATGGCCAAAGAGAGTCATTAAAGACCATGACTTAGAAATATATACTACTTAAAACTGTCTCACCAGTGGTTTTTTTTCTCTTTTTAAAAGTTCACTCAAATTTTGCATATAAAGTATTAGCACATACGCCAATAGATAGGGGTATACAGTATAATAGCTGTGTGATTTGTGGCTGTGTGGTGATAAAATAAGGCATGTCATTTAAAGAACCCCCATATTTAAATTTCTTGCCTGTCGTTGCAAGAAGCAACTGTTGTTATCATTTTGATCTGTTGAATACATATAAATAACAAATAGTCAGTTCAAAGGCTGAGATTGTTCTAAAGCACAACAAATCTAGTTTGGTTATTTCCAGCTACTGTAACAGCATCACATCAGTAAATAATCTCTTCTTGAAGCCCACTCAGATCTCGCCTTGCTAAACCTCAAGTCAGATGAACTGGAACATTTTATTGTGCAAATTCCTTGAGAGATAATATCCGTTTCAGTACGTTCCACAGGTCATATTCTCTCAAAGATGTATGTTTCAATGAAGTAATTTTTATGACTTTCTATTCCATCCTCTGAGACCTAGTAAGGCTAAGTTGAGTTATATTTTTGGGCTATAGGGTGCAAATCAAGAATAAATCCTATTTATGCATCACCCAGAGTTTCTTGGGAATGGGTTAATTGCCATTTAGTGAATACTTTAATGTGACTTTATGTAAATTTGACAGATCCGAACTTTGACCTAAAGTTTTAAATTATGCAAAACACTTTCACTTTAAATATGTGGAAAAGTCAGATTTTTTATGTTTTTTAAAGGAATGTTATACCCAAAATTGTCAATTCATTTTAGTGGGATATATTTGTGTCTACAGTGATAGCGATCTTGCTAATAATATACATTGCATTGAATACTTTTTCAAACTCTTGTATTCCATTTACCAGTAGGCGTATTTCACAACCGTAATCCGTCGAATCTAGATTCGTCAGATCAACGGATTCGATTGTGATGTGACTTGAATCTGAATCTGGATTATGAATCCGTTGATCTACCTCGAGAGGTAGATCAACAGATTCAGTGACCTTGGATTACCCATAATTCTTTGTAAAATAATGGCTGCAACATGTGGCAGGAAATTTTAATATTTGGGGAATTTTTATTATATTGTTAAATTATATTATTATATTATGGCATCTTAGTTTGTAATAATATATGATATATATGTTGGTTTATGCTATGTTTTAAATTTGGATTCAGATCTACAGAAAATTGCATTTCACGGATCTAACTAATCCATGAATCCAAATCTGAATCTAGATTCGACGGATTACGGTTGTGAAATACGCCTAATGTAACATTCACCATATACACTTTTTCAAAATGGTGACAATTTTTCCTTTGGTTTTAAACTTTGAACATGTATGTGTTTTGTTCAATTATACCACCAAACGTATTATGTTATTTTACGATCAATGTATTTCTGATAAAAATCAGATACATATCTAGATAATTCTTTGTAAATAGTTTGGGCTTTCATAATTAAATACTATTGTGATTTGTTTTATTCGAAAATGATGTAATTATAGAATATAACAGGATATTTCACTAAAGGTAAACTATTGAACAAAAGTTGCACACTGATAGTGCTTATAGACAGAGAGGCCATAGTAAAAAAATAGAGTGGCCAAAACTGTAGAGTGGCCGTAACTGCAATGTAGAATGTGTGTGCCATATTTATGTTCAAAGTAATGTTGCTGTAAAATTTGAGTGGTATTGTTGTGTCCGCAAGTTGCGGCCAAGCCATTAATGCCAAATGCGGTCTGGACATCAAATTTGCCTATATGAGGCAGAGCATTCCGCTGTATAGACAGAACAGGATGGGTCTTTGACCTGAGCAGAGAACAGTTCTCTGACTTGAGAAACATAGTGTTGTGAGAACATTTTGTAAATATTTGTACATAAATGTGTGTAAAGAAGAATAATTAAAAGTTAGTTAGAACCTTTCAGTGTTTCTTTTGAAACTGTGTTGTCATTTTTCTAAGGCGCAAAACAAGAAACTTCTCCCTCTAGAAAATACCCAACAATACATTTTACATTAAAACCCACGGTTGTATTAATATACTTGACTTTTTCAAGAGTTTGCACGTAAAGGTATCAAGTTTTACGAGTATTCCTAGGTGTACATCGGCTATCAGGCTAACTTTCCT
Organism: Sabellastarte sp. h YS-2021; assembly: GCA_964017235.1. NCBI lineage: Eukaryota > Metazoa > Annelida > Polychaeta > Sabellida > Sabellidae > Sabellastarte > Sabellastarte sp. h YS-2021. Next base: position 54,878,854 of record OZ024927.1, on the reverse strand, counting down.
AGCCATATATCTTGTGCACAAATTTGATGAACCTAGCTGCAATATTTCAAGTTTTAGAGCATCTTAATGATTTTTAAATAATTGGCTATGGCGGCCATTTTGTTTTTCAAAATAAGGCCAAAAGTTTTCTCAGGAAAAATATTTGAAGGCCAGGACTTTTGATGGTCTATCTTTATATTCTGAAGTCATAGCACCAATAATAAGGGAGAAATAAGGCACTTTAGTGTGATGACCCCATTTAACCTTGAAGCAGGGGTCAAGGTGAAATTCAACACCTGGCAAAGATTCCCAGGCCATGACTTCTTACAAGTTGTTTTCACATTCCGAACCTCTAGGAGCAATATTAGGAGAGATATAAGGCCTTTTTAATAGGATATTTGACATTAAACATGTGATATGTCGGCCATTTTGTTTTTTGAACTAGGCCAAAATTACTATCAGGCTAGCTTTTTCTAGCCATGTAGGTTTTGTTGAATTTGGAGAAGCTAGCTGGAATATTTCAAGATTTAGAGCACCTTTTCTAACAATTATCTATGGCGGCCATTTTGTTTTTCAAAATTAGGCTAAAATTTTGCAGAGAAAGGTTTTCATAGGCATAAACATTCCCCCACAAATTTGGTGAAGATATCTTTATAAACAAATGAGATATTAAGGTTTATGCAAAAACGTGACGAATGGACGGACAGACGCATGCACGGACACACAGACCGACGCATGTACGGAAGGCATTTCATAATCTCCTGACCACAGCCTTCAGCCACAGGCAGGAGATAAAAAATTCTTTCCTGTGTTAGAACAAGACCCGACCACTGAAAATTTGATGTAAATCCATGCAGTAGTTTCTTTTTAATCTTTGTTTTGCCAGGGTGTCTTAGTTTGTTTACAAAATTACTTAAGAAATTTTTGGATATATTTTGATGATATTCTCTGAAAATATCAGCGATGGCACACAGAATGGATGATTAAATTTTGATGTTGATCCTGATGATGACTGTTTGGATCTGGAAACTTTTTAATGGATTTTATATCCTTGCACCATTGCCTTTCGCCTCGGTGAGATTTTGCACTCTCTGATATTTCACCTTCAAAAATACTGAGTGTTTAAGTCTATATTGATATGATGATAAAACCTCATTGGAAAACCTGTACACATTTAGTGGGTACTATACTCAAATGTGTCTTGGTTAAGTTTTATTCAGTAAATAAAAAAGACCAACAATGGCCTCATATAATACTCCACAGATAAAGTATCAACACGTTTAGTCAAAAGTGAAAATATAATTTGAGATATTAACTAGTATTGATATTAAGTTTCTTTCTTTTTAATATTAATATTAAGTCTCTTTAATTTCATTATAATTAAGTTTTTTTTTCTGTTTAAAATAATTAAGTTTCTTTCTTTTTAATATTTATATTTAGTCTCTTTCTTTAATTTTATTATTATTATTATTAATAATAATATTATTATTATTTATGAACGAATTGAGGCCTTTTTTCAAACTGCATCGTGAATGTTTTGGATTTGATTAAAATTAAAATTTATCTGTGATTTTATTCAGCATGGGTGCGTTGTAATTCTCTCTTTTCAATGCAGGTTTATTGTATGTCATTATGTGCCCCTGTAAGGCCAGAGGGATTCAGTTTCCAAGAGATTTTAATTTACTTGACATTATTTTCCATAAGGAATCCACCGGTTATATTTACTGTTACACCGATGTTTCAGTTTTGTAAGTTGTCTATCATAATACCAGAAAAAATTTAAACTCAGGAGCTACCACTGCCGATTTTTCACTTTTTGTAAATTGAGTTTTCGAGAATACTTTATTTGGGTAATAGTTTATGTACAATCTGTGTACCACTGAATATAAGTATCATGCACACATATAAAACACTATATTTCCAAGGAAATTTCCAATATGTTCTCATATATATTAGATATTTTAAAAGTGGACATTGAAACCAAAAGTGCCCATCAATATGCTCTAAATAATGATAGAAACCATTTTCATACTATAACTATATTGATTAAAATACACCTTACATTAAACCATTCTTACACCCTGCTGTTCCTCTATTTAAAAGATCTATAGTCTGTCTATGTCCTCGTACCATCAGGTCCACACACAACTGCTTTCCTAACTTGCACAAATAGCTGGCTTGCTTAATTTGCTTAATATTCTCATCACTGAAGTTAAGCAGCAATGGTCTATGTACGTGTATTGATAGCTGACTGAGTTCTAGACCAGGTATGGATGTATCTAACTTGGAATTTGTTTTTGTCACCAGAGTTTCATAAATTGTAATGCACTACTCATGTCTGATGGGCTTGCAGCTTAAGCGTGTAGCCCAAAAGACCTAATTTGCGTCCTTGTTTTTGTAAATTTTCCATAACATACAGGATTATTTTTTAACAAGGCCAAAAGGTGTTTTGGTCACCTAGCGCGAGCGCAAAGCCATCAGAGACGCGAGTAGTGCATTAGAATTTACGAAAGTCTGGGGACACAAAGAAATTCCAAGTGAGACACATCCTACAGCTGTCTAGAACTCCGACGGTCACCCATCCAAGTACTAACGTAGCCCATTGCCTCTTAATTTCAGTGAGCAGATAAGTACTCATCATGCTGCGCCACAACTGATGAAAGTCCGGACAAAAAAAAAAGTGATCTGCATAAGCACGAGCTGTTTCGAGGCTCGTGCTTAAGAAGTGGCACATTAAGAAACTGGGGTAAAAAAGGTGTGTTTAATGATTTTGTGTAATGTTTAGTTAGGTTACAAAGAAGATTTTCTTCTAAAATAACCTGTTATCATTCACAGGAATTGGTGGACAACGAAACCACAGTATGGGAGCTACGGTGACATAAGATGGTGACACAAGACTAATTTGGTTAAGCAGGAATTTTTGAATAATCAGTGGTCAGATAAGCAGGAGTCCCTTATAGCAATATTTTTATTGGACAAAATCCTTTTCTACACTTTTTATATTGTATTCATTTTAAAAAATGTCCCATTATTTTTTTAGAAATGGACATGTTCATGAACATAATGTTTTTTAAACTGTTAGTGCTACTGAACAAAGACATGGTGAATATTCGCTTGTCTGTGAGCTGACCTTTATTCACTTCAAAATGTTGCTCAAACAATAGAATTGGTTATGTCTAAAGCATAACTTATTATGCCTACATGAAAACCTTACAAAATAAGTCTCTCAGATCAATTTCAATAGAAATGTAATTACATTGTATAATCCATTCAGGGAAATTTCTAACTAGTACTGGAAGTCACTTTTAAGCTTGCTGAACATGCTCTGGAGCATTCATGATGTGTTATAGGTCTATGGATTGTCTAATCCCCAGACATTTTTATGCAACAAATAATTCAGACCTATTTGTTTTTGGTGAGCAGTAACTGTTCCTTATCCTTCCTTAGCATTCTTTAGTGTTGCTTAAGCCTCTCTTACATCGCAAAGTAGGGGTAAGCACACACACCCTGTCTCTGTGATTTATGGGAAATTTGTAGGCCATGACCTGTTCGTAGAGGAAATAGCATAGATACCAGTGGGGTTGCAAGTGTGTCACACCTACCAAGCAAGTGAATCTTTCCAGTGAACTGCTGGGCACTCGAACTCTAGATTCTTAGTGCAGCATGCTCAACAGATACGCCCTCTTTCAATCAAGGTGAATAAGGCCCCTGTTCCACCAAAGGACTAAGGTCCGATATTGTCTGGGACCCTTAATCGTGGACAGTCGGTTTAAAAGAAGGGAAAATGGGCGGGAATACTGAGTCGGTCTTGAAGTCTGGGATTAAGTACAGATCGGCCTCAGGAAGCCTCAGGCGGCCGCAGACAGTCCCCGACTGGTCTGGGACTAAGAACCGACTAAGCCGTGTTTCTGGTCGGTTTCAACCACGATCCTGTCGTACACATACCGACTGGGTCCCAGGACACCTCAGGCCTCCTGGGACTAAGCACCGACTAACACCCGATTAAGTCTCGGCGTCCTCAGGCGTCCTCAGGCCTCCTCAGTCTTCCCCAGACCAGGATCGCCGATTCTTTTTTTGGAAAGTTACTGGATTTTCTGGGTATATATATATAAAATCCGCGATCTAATCATCATCGCTTTTCTAGGAACACAGCAGGATGCTACCTTTTAATGGAAGACAGATTCAACAACAACTTAGGGCTTTTTTGGTTTTTATTCAGTTACAAATAATCATGTATTTCCAATTTTTACGTCGACCACAGCAAGACCAGACTGGAACCACATCTAGCCAGGCAGGCCACCAACTACAGAGCACCAATCAGTGTTGGGGAGAAGTTAGCCCTCACCATCAGATATCTGGCCACTGGGGAGTCCTACACATCATTATCCTGTCAGTTCAGGGTTGGAAGATCCACCATTTCCAAGTTTTTACCAGAGGTCTGCAGAGCCATCCAGGATGAGTTCACCAGAGAGTACCTCAAATGTCCTACTACCCCAGATGAGTGGAAAGAACTGGAGAGGGAATTCAGGATCAGGTGGAATGTTCCACATGCCCTGGGAGCCCTGGATGGGAAGCATGTGGCCCTGAAGAAACCCAAGAACACTGGAGCCCTCTACCACAACTACAAGGGGTTCGTTTCCATTGTCATGTTGGCCATGGTAGATGGACAGTATAAGTTTAGATGGTTGGATGCTGGTACAGCTGGATCTTGCTCAGATCCCCAGATATTTAATGCCTCTCAGTTGAAGAGGAGGATTGAGGATGGCAGGATAGGCTTCCCTGACCCAGCTGGGGTGGGAGAGATGTCCCCTACTTCATTCTGGCAGATGATGCCTTTGCCCTGAAGACCTGGCTCATGAAACCCTATGGCAGAAGGATGTTAACCAGAGAGGAAAGGATTGCCAACTATAGAATATCAAGGGGCAGGAGAGTTGTTGAGAACGCTTTTGGCATCCTAGTGTCAAGATTCAGGGTGATGAGAACCACTATTGAACTACCCTCCAGCAACAGTCAGAGAAGTGGTCTTCACCTGTGTGGTTCTGCACAACATACTGAGAAGCCAGTATCAAGGTCAACTTGGTGGTCAGCAGCCTGAGGAGGACGATAATGATGATGTGCCTGGTGATTGTGGATTGATTGGTGGTGCTGCTGGTGGTGGCCAAGACAGAAACCCTGCTAGAGAGGCCAAAAGACAGAGGGATTACCTCAAGGACTATTTCAATAATGAGGGAGCAGTGGCCTGGCAAGATGGCAGAATATAACTCCTGCTGCAGTAACCAGTCCTTTTCAGGACTAACAAACAGTCCTTTTCAGGACTACCAAATATTCCAAAAACAATTAATGAGCTATGCTTGCCACAGACAAACCCCGTGCCAAACATAACTTGTACAGACGGACAAACAGACAAACCCCGTGCCAAACATAACTTGTACAGACGGACAAACAGACAAACCCCATGCCAAACATAACTTGTACAGACGGACAAACAGACAAACCCCATGCCAAACATAACTTGTACAGACGGACAAACAGACAAACCCCATGCCAAATATAACTTGTACAGACGGACAAACAGACAAACCCTGTGCCAAACATAACTCGTACAGACGGACAAACAGACAAACCCAGTGCCAACCAAAATCCACACACAAAGCCACACATAATATCCTAAATGAAATGATTTTTGTATATATTTTGAAAATTCACATCCTAATATCACCAATTCTTTTTTTTTTATTGGGTTTTAAAATTATTGCTAAAGGAAATGTTTTCATGGAAATCTTAAATCTAAAATCTTCACTTCTGTTCACAAATATATGGTAAATATAACCATGGAGCTAGTTTTCTTTTCAATAATGGGGGATTGTGTTTGCAAAATAGTTTGTCAGTTCTTTGGCATGGGTTCTGTTTACTTTTGTTGAGGGCGGGAAATATGAATCGGTTGTAGTCGTGTGAAATATCAAACATGTTTGATTTTTCACACGGCCCCAACCGACCACAACCGACCCTTACAGAAGGTCTGGGACTAAGCAAATATTTCAAACCGACCCCCCAAAACCCTTAATCGGGAGCCTTAGTCGTGTGGTGGAACACCCACATTAGGTTTGTCTGTTTCTTGGTTGGTGTTTATTTGTATTGGGTTTTTTTTGGTAGTTGGGGGTTATGTTTGGTGTTGGGTTTGTCTGTTTGTGGGTTGGTAAGTATGTGATAATGCCTTTCAACTCTAGGGAAGGTGTAAGTGTTGGACTTTTCAATTACAGATTTTAAACTATCCCATGGATTTTTATCGAAAAATGGGCTGATTAATGGCCATATTGGGAGTTATTTTTAAATTTTTTTTATGTGGCCTTTTTGTTATGTGTGGTACCATGGGTTATTTATTTCATGTTTGGGGTGGTGTAAGTGTTGGGCTTTTTTTTCTTGTGATAAGTATTTGTACTGTTTTTTTTTGTTTTGGGAGGGGAATTGGAATAACTTGCAGCTGAATAATTGTTTTTGGAAGATTTGGTGGCCCTGAAAAGGGCCTGGCAGGTCAAAGACCCGCCCTGACTGGATGGCTACTGAGGAGGCTGTTGCTGCTGTTGAGGCGGTGCTGAAGTGCTGATAGTAAAGAGCTGCTGCTGTGGTTGCTGCTGCTGCTGAGGCTGCTCTACGATCTGTGTTGATGTCAGATCAGGTAGCTGGCTTAAGATTCCACTCAGATTGTGTCTGCTCCCTTCGTCCTGTACAGTTAGGACAGATGTAGGGTTGCTGAAGCCAATGGGGCTTGGTGTATAGTACACAAAACTGCTGCCAGCTGCTGCTTGAGTGGAACTAGACGCCTGTTGAGTGGTTGATGGTAGTATCCTGACCCTCTGCGACTCCGTGGTAATAGTGGCTGATCCTCTGGGCAATTGCTGACGTCTACGGTTGCTCTTAATACTTTCGATGTCTCTAAATATCTTGCCCTTTAATTCTTCAAATTCTTCTTGAGTCATCTTTTCGGCCTCTGATGTCACATAGTCGAAAAAGGGCTGCCTGTCGGACTTCTGCTGCAGAAAACCTGAGATTAGTGTCCTCATCTGCTCAAAGTGTTCAAGAATCTTGGAGTCTGTTGTTGAAACGGGTGTAGATGTAATGACGGACTGACTCCTCTCCCTCATGACACTGGACTCAAGGTGTTCTGTGTCAGTAGTCGACCCACGTGGTTCGTCCTGCCTGCTGGTATTTGGACTGGCCTCAAAACCTGAACTTCTGTTGGCCCCCTTTCTTCTGATGTTGGTTTTAAGAAAACCCATCTGTTGGTAGACCCAGGACTGTCTCTTGGTCATCTCCCTCGGGGCTTGGCCAGATTGGAGCTTAGACAGCTTGCCATAACGAGTTCGCTGGGACTTGAACCAACGTCTCACATCAAAGGGCTGGAGCTTGAGTTCTGCAGATATTTCTGCCCAGAGAGCCTCTCTTCTGGTCCTGTCGTGGAAATGTGGATGTTCCTTATCATACAGTTCTGGGTGCAGCTTTACAAGTTCCACAATGGAAATTTCCTGACTGTCTGTAAAAGTGGCACACACCCTGGCTCTCTTGGCTGAAGAATGGCACTCTGGATCATCTTCACACCTCTCTTCTTCTTCCACAGCTTCCTCAATAGCTGGACGTTCCTCAATCTCCTCCTTCTCTCTCCTCTCAATCCCTTCCTCTGTAACTTCTGTCCTTTCCTGTTGTTCACTTTCCTTCTCTCTCTTATCCATCTTTTTCCTTCCTCTCTTCCCTCCTTTCTCTTTCCTCATAATCCAGTCGACAAAATAATAAAAAAATAGTAAAATGTGTCTCCTAACTGTGAAATTTGCCTTAAGCTCAAGTGTAATATATATAAAATAAAAACTGAAAACCCCTACAAATCAGTGACACACGTCTCTCAGTAGCCAAACAGTCAGTAAACAATGAGAATGTGTGCGTGGTCGCTTATATAGTCCCAGACCCCCTCATTGCCCCGTTTTAATTTCCGACGGGCGGAAAAGAGTCGGTTCTTAATCGGTTGTAGGTCCCAGGCCTCCTGGGGCGTCCTCAGACCGTCGCAGACTAAATTTGTGCTGTTCCAAGCGTCCTGGGGAGGCCGGTTTGGATCGGTTAGGATCGGTTACCCTTAGTCGGGGCTTAGTCCCAGACCTTGATTTTTGGGTCCCAGGACACCGCAGATGGTCTGAGGCTTCCGGGGACTAATGCAACCGACTAACTTTCACACGCATGAAATTCATACGCATCATATTTGAGTCTGGGATTAACAACCGGCCTCCTGGGACTAAGCTACGGAGGTCTGGGACTAAGGGTTGCAGGCGGCCTGGGACAACACACGACTGTGTAAATTTGGGTCTGAGGAGGCCTGAGGATGCCTGGGACTGGACATTTTGTTGAGGGCGGGAAATATGAATTGGTTGTAGTCGTGAGAAATATCAAACATGTTTTGATTTTTCCCACGGCACCTACCGACCACAACCGACCCTTACAGAAGGTCTGGGACTAAGCAAATATTTCAAACCGACCCTCAAAAATCCTTAATTGGGAGCCTTAGTCGTGTGGTGGAACACCCACATAAGGTGCAACACACTCATACCATGCCAGCGCATGGATATGTACATTCCAAGAAATTGAAAGGTATTAACCAAGCAAGGTACACACACTCACGGTGGATGAAAGTGGTAATTGAGACTCCCCTGCCTTATTCTTGCAGCCTTGGTACATATCTGTATTTTTCCCGTGACTATGTCAATAATGTGCATGTTGTGCATAAAGTTAAGATTGGTAAAATCTTAAGATTTGCTTGCTCAAACTTAGGATCCTAAGTTTAGGCAAAAATCTTAAGATTTCTGCCCAATTTTAAGATTAGGCAGCCCAAACTTAAGGTGTTGCCTTGGACTGTGATTGGCCTCTTATTGGTGGTCTATTTGTTGGCTGATTGGTTGATTATTATGATTGATCAATGGTTGTGTGAAGAGGGCCTATGTTTCTTATTATAATTGCAATTATTGCATACCAGAAGCCCTTTGTTATTTGAAACAAAAAGTGGTATATAATATCATTTATTCATCACTTTATTTGTCATTGTTCTTTTTTATGTACAAATCGCAGCAAAATCAGTTAAAATGACACTTACAGAGCAGTCAAATTGAAAACTATTAATAAGATATTTACACCACAGCAGCTTACAAAGGAGAAAAAGTAATTGACACAAGCCACTTAAGATTGAATGAACACACTTAACAGTAAAATTAATGTTCCATTGACAGCTTTAAATATAATATAAAGATTACAATTGAGTTATACATATTAAAATTTGAGTTATACAGATTAAAATTTGAGTAATACAGATTAAAATTTGAGTTATACAAATAATTTGAAAAGTTATATAATTTGAGTTTTGGCCCAATTTAGAACCGGAGTTCTGCCATTGAGAATAGAAACTGGCAGATTTCATTTGACAAAAACCCAATCACAAAATTCTATAGAAAACTAAATATAGAAGAACGAACATGTCTTATTTGTAATAGTAATGCTATCGAAGATGACGTTCATTTTTTACGCAACTGTATTGCCTAAAGAGAGCCAAGAGAGGTGTTGTATAACAATGTTAAATTGGAAATACAACGTTTTGATAATCTCCCTGATGTAGAAAAATTTACAGTCATTTTGTTACATTTTGAAAAACCACTGATACGTTATCTGCATAACAGTTTGAATATAAGACAGAATATAATCAGCAAATAATATTATCTTGCAGTAAAATTATATACTTTTCAATCTGTTTAACATAATTATTTCATTGCAACCAGATCAGCTTGTGCTTTAATTGTTATTATTTTTTATGTTTCTCTTTGTACACAGATATCTGAGTGAAAAACACATACATTTGTATCTAATACTTATATGCTAAAAGTCACTTATAAGCCCTATGGGGCTGGGCAAACATTGTTAATTTCAATTTCTGTTATTGTAAATTTGTATTTGCATGTGACTTTAATAAATAAAGTAATATATAATATATATATACAGATATCCTATTAGAAGCCATCCCAATAATAGACAATCAAATCAAGATCAATGGAATATAATAATAGTAAACCCTGGCAGGGTTATGTCATTTGCCCAGTTATGAATAGTTTATATTTTATTTGGATTTGCATTTAATGAATATTAAAAATGAATTTGGTTTTATCAATTTGTGGATTGTTAATATTACCATTAACATTTTTTTAATTACCATAAAATACTTTCACACACTTTTACAAATACTATTACTTTTACAATTACTATTATGTATTTTCATATTTTTATATACATTACAGATATATTGATGTTACATAACCCACATACTATCCTTAATTATCTTTATTTATCACTAAACAAGTATAGAGGATTTCACCTTAAGTTTGTGCAACAAGATATTGAGATTTTTTGCCCAATCTTAAGATTTCTAACTTAACTTGGGATCCTAAGTTTGAGCAAGCAAATCTTAAGATTTTACCGATCTTAAGTTTAGGCCTAATATGCACACCAGTTTCCTTACCAGGGCCACGGCAGGCTCTTAGTTGGCTTGAATAACCGTGCAGATCACTTGCGTGAGACTTTCAGTTTGGGCCATTTTCACCCATGGCTTGCGTCAGGAACCAGAACACCTTGATGTAAGGGAGGCTTTGGCAAATCTGTGACTTTATTAGCCGCATTAAACTTACTACTATTTCCAATTATTAAGACAAAACCTTAGAGCATCACATGGTCACTTCGGGAGTAGTTCCTGTCATTCCATACTCATCATATAGATCATTCAGGGACAAGTTCCTTACCCTTGGTTATCATATTTTGGTGTTGTTTAGTGGAAGGGTAGTTAGACTCTCCAGCTGTGTTACTAGCCCACAATTTTGCTCCGGAATGGCCAAGATTGAAAAAAAAAATTAACTAATCTAAATATGTGAGAGAGTCTTGCTAATCTATTTTGTAATACTGTAAAGGCATCCTGACAATATTAATACTCACCAGTAAGTTATATTAGTACATTGTGGAGCTTTGTTAACTGTTTACAATAAGTGGTCAACCATTATCATCAGACATGATTCGCCTGTGCAGTTTTAGGAATTAAACCAGAATGGTTTAATTTTAGCTTATTTCATCTGATTTATCACTGATGGGCCAAATTTATGACAAGAATTGTGCAGGTCACTACACAACTCACCTGGTTTCTTACTGCCTGCATTACAATCAAGGTGAAAACAACGTAAAGAAAATCAGGGTCTCTGCGAAAAAAGGTTTATTTCATTTTCTACCTGATAACCAGTTACACCTTTCAGTCAGGTATCAGAATATAAATTTTTGAAAATTATTGGCGATTCTCCCTTCCAAATATGTAAATGTTATACAAATCCAGATTATAAGAGCAGCAAACTACAGAAGCATAGCCCCCAGTGGGTTACTAAATATGAAAAATATACGTATGTCTGTCTGATCAAGTATGAATTACAATCCATTGAGATCATGGAACTTTTAGTCTGATATATTCTAGAAATCATTCAGGAACACATTGTGGAGCGTGTGCTATTTCATGATAGAAACGCTTTTCTGGATTGCGTTATGTCATTGCAAATGAAACATACATATACGCGAAATTTTACCAATTAATAAATAAACAGTAAAGTAAAAGATATACTTAAAATTTCTGTCCAGATCTTCTATCAGCTAAATCAAATGGCAGTTTAAATTTAAGTTGGGGCTTGGAGGAAATGGTTAATGTAATTTACATTATGAAATGTCATATGTTTTCCTTCCCTGAACCACTGGCTTTGGAAAATTACTTCAGTGATTCTTACTAGAAGCTGTAATATTTAATTATAATTATGATCATAATATGATGTGTAAATGCAGGATATGCTAACAGTATGACTGTATAAATGGTTGAATATATTGTTACAATTATCAGACAAGTTTCCACAACTAGTAACTAAGATTGTGTATTAATCAAAGGTCGTATCACCATCTTCACAACAAGTGAACTAACTTACTGTTTCCTTGATCAAGGGGTCAGCTAAGAAGTGCTAGTAATTTCAAGGGTTGTTCTACAAGGCATATATGTGAATTAACAGATTATAGATCACTGCTAAACTATATAATAATATTTAACTGAGATTGATGAAAACAGTTTACATGTAATTATCTCATAAATAAATAATTTGTTGTGTTATTAATGTTATTAGCAATGAGCTCTGTGTACCCATGTGACTTCTATAGATATCAATGCAACCCCCCAAAACACATCCTCTCTTTGCATTGTTTACAGATTGAGCAGAGCAGTTAAAATCAGCCCTTATTTATTGATGTGTGGTTGCTACTAGTGTTTTGGTGTCAAATCTATTAATCTAATGAGGCTTCACATCAGTGAAGTGTGTAGCAAATCAGGTAGACAAAACAATACAATGAATTCACAGTAACACACGTACAAAGAACTGCTTTGGATCTATCTGGAGGGTGGGATTTTAACCCATGATTACACATTTATATCCCCCTCCTCTCGAAGAGAATTTACACCACATAGTTAGAGCATCATTGCTCTTGTTTTATCGCTCATGCTTGGCTGCTGAGATTTCATAGGATTTTGCAATAGAGTGTCTTTTGTGCTTTGGGCAAATATGGATTTATAATATAAAAAGGTCCTGGAGTGAGATTTTGATGGAAATATATGAATGGTATTTTGCGGAAAGTATCAATACTTGAACAATGGATGGGGTTTTAGTTGTTACAAGTGTTAGAAACTGTGAACAATTGTATTGGGTAATTGTAGAAATAGGTTTAGAAATTGTGTTGTCATAGGAAAGGTGTTAATTGAAAGCATACAATAATTATACTGGAAATACATTGTCGGTTAAAGGGCTCCGCCATTAGTATACCAATAAGTTAAATGACTAATATGTATACATATAGGTATGATATAAACAGATATCCCTTGCTGTAAAAGGTTAAGCATCGATTTATGTATTAATATATTTCCCCAAGCCATGTCGAAACTCTTTCTTGATACATGTTGGTTACAAGTCAGAGAAGGTTGAGGCATAGAATAACTATCGTAAGGCAATCCATGGTCGAGGAGCACCACATAATAATCAGGGGCCAGTTTCACAAAGGGTGTTAAACTTAGTCCTGACTTAGGCTTAATCAGGGACTTAAATCTGAGCCTTTTGTCTTAGTTAAGCTAAGTCTTGAACTTAAATGGATTTCACAAAGGATGACTTAGCTAAGTCCAAGTTTGTCATGCTGCCACAGTGGTTTTCTGTGTCATGTGATCCTTTATTTCTAGCCAAAATATGTTATTGGTGACCTATATCATTTCTTTACATATGCTGTCCTTGGTGAAATGTTTTTTTAAATGGAAAATCTTGTAACCACATAAAAATGTCCTAGGATTAATTTAGGCGGGTGTCCGATATATTCATTGTTTATTTCTAGGCAGATGAAATTTTAAAGATAAAAATTAAAATTAAGACGGCCATGTTTTAAGTCTATGCTTACAAAAGTTAAGCCCACATCCAGGGACACCTAACCAAAACTTAGACTTAGCAGGTTTGTGAAACCGTATAAGACTAAGATTGCACACTTTGCCAAAGTTTAAGATAAAAGCTTTAACATTAAGTTTAAGTCAAGGTTTAGACATTTTGTGTGAAACCAGTCCTTGTATTCGTCTTTGCTCATGAAATGATGGCACAAACGTTTGTTGTTTATTAAAGATGGATTTTATTTGTCACAACTTATTGCAATCTTCACAAGGGGCAAACATCACTTGTAATAGAAGCCTCTGAAATATATGCTTCAGATGGATCAGAATACTCTGCAAATGATATATTTACAAATTATATATACATATTCGTGAATATGAGAAAAAAAGCATTTCCCTGAAATACCCGTCATTTTAAGTGCTGCCCATTCCATACATTTGGCCGCTTCATTTTTTTACATTACTCTTATGTTTGCCATGATTAGAATCCTTGGTAAGCTGAGTTTCCAATGACACTGCTTTGGAAGCCACTACCTGGAAGTCAATTTCCTATCAATCTATTGACTTTATTGGTGTGAAAGAATCTGTCCTGATCTAGGATTTCTTCTGGAGTATCAAGTAACTGAATATCTTATGTATTTTGGGGGCTTTTATTTCCCCTGGGCATTATTTCTTTTGTCATGTTCCAAGTATTTCTGTTTTGCTATGTATCTTATTTAATATGAGTACTTGCACAGTTGGTTTTTGTTTTCCTTAGATAAGTACACCTCAGTATAACATTACAATGTATTGTAAGTGAACCAGGAACTCTGAATATTTATTCTGTAAACAACTAAGTCAGGTTCAGTATTGTCTTATTAAATGCAAGTCTCAAACAGATAAATGGGGCTAAGGGGGTAGTGGACAACACACTCTGTTCCTAACGCTGAAGTTAATGGCTTGAATCTAACTCTTTCCTTAATTGAGAAAATATATTTGCTTGCAATGGCTTATAAAACATAATATCTTCACCAACTAGTATGTACTGCTTTACCCCATCAACTACCCATCACTATAAGATTATTAACTGTTTTATAAATATAACAATGAAAATCTCATTGACGGAGGGGCGATTAGCCATATATTTACCTGGTTCCACCCCAAGTCAATGTAATAGTGGTTTTCCACTGGAGCCAACGTGTCAGTAACTGGGTTATTTTTTGAGGGTCAGGAGCAATGTTCATAGAGTCGGTTGTAGTTTCCCGGCTTGTCGCGGTGGATTGGCAAAAATATTTCACCAAACCCTCTATGCCTCTCTATCTGGACTGCTGCTCCGCCCACATGGAAACTGTCCTGTTGTGAATATTTAGGGCTTGTCAGTCATATTTCCTGTCTGGTCCTATACTATTACCATCTTGCCTTGAAGAACTTGCCCCCTGTCATGATTAAGTACCAGGACTCTACCTCCAGACATGCCATCAACACTAACCAACCATACTTAAAAGCAAACAGGCCTGCCATAAACATTACTGACCTGGCTTGGACACTTCCCATCAAGATGGGAAGTCTCCCAGTCTTTAACTGTAGAGTTGGTAACATCTCAACAGGACAAACCGGGACCATATACAGACAAACCATAAACACAAGACTGACAAACTGGTTACATAACAGACAAGCTGGGAACTGTGTAGGACAAGCCAGATTCATTTTTACAACCGACAGCTTGTCTGCTGATGAAATCCCTGTCTAAATAACTCAAGTCAGTTTGGGCAATGCATCATTTGGAATCTGGCATCTGATGGATTACATCTGGCCGCATTTCAAGAACAGGAGTTTGTTTTATTTACAATTATCTAGACCAGTGTTGAGTTGAAGTTGACTGATTTTATATTTTTATTTAACAATGATAAATGGTTCCTAAGAATTATAGAAAAGTGGGGAAGATAAAAATTCCCACTGACAGTGTTCCTGAGTTTGGGCTGGAGGACGCCATAGCAGATATCCAGTGGACGAGGGAGGCGATGGAAGCAAGAAAAAGGGAAGAAGAGGAACAGAAACAGAGGGAGGAAGAGACCAGAAGGGAGGAGCAAACACACTAGCAAGAGGAAGGAGTTTCAGAAAAAGGGCAAGGACGAAGAAAAGTGACACTGAAAAAGAGGCTGGAGGAGAGGCAGAAACACCACAGTCATGATACAAGAAGGGGCAAATGACCAACATCTACCTGACAGACTTGGGTGAGGAAGCTGTTGTGGACTTTGTGAAGGACTATGAGGAGTTGTACGACAATACTTACAAACATTTCAAGGACAAAGCAAGGAAGGGTGTCTCTGGGAAAGTTTCACCAACAGCCACAAGTTGTCTGTCAAGGTGTGCAAGACCTGGTTTGAGTTGCAAAGAACAAGTTAAAGCAAGCTGACGTAATTAAAGTCTTGACATGCCCCAAAAGAGATGACAGAATGTCAGAACTAGATATAGGATAAATTTGGATTCCTGAGGTCGAACATCAAGTCCCACGCCCAAGGAGCCAGTGATTCAGTTGCTTCAGCACATGACATCTCCAGAGCTTCAGCTTACATGGACAGTATGGAGATCAGAATGCGGTCAACAGACACTACATTACAGCCTTAACAAATCACAAGCCCCACTGCAGCTTCAGGCCGCTCTTCAGTCGACCAGCTGGTCATGGACCAGCTCACACAGATGAGAACCATGCTGTTATCATTTTTCAGGCAAAAGCAGGAGACAACAAGTACAGTCTTCTGCAACTATCTGGCATAGGAGTTGGAAGGATGAGAAGAGAAAGACTTTCACACATTTAGAAACGAAGCTGTAAAGTTTCTTAGCATCATTCAAAGCAGGCCAGAAGGGCAGGCCAGCCCCAGCAACCACCACAGCAACAGACACTTTCACGAATCTCAAATCCAACTTCAACATTTGTGCCACAGATATTTCAACAGCCACAGCAGCCAGCACCAGCTGCAAGGGAATACATCTTAACTATACTAGATGCCTGCAAGCCAGTTCATCCAACCTGATCAGCAGAGCCAAGTGGCAACCAAAGAACAGCAGCAGCAATCCAGAGGGAAGCCGACTTCCTTCCTATTCATTGATGACCAACAGGCTGGACCTTCATGACCACTTCACATCACCTTCACATCGATGCTGATGAAGCACTTCAACCCTCTATCAGTTGCCTCTGCTACAGGCGAAGAAAGTTCACAAAACATATCAGTACTTTCAAGCTTCTTCGGAAATATACCCTCAGTGCTGCGCTACCAGCAGATTGGCATGTTACACCCGTTTTCACCAGCCAACACGCAACCACCAGCCGCCCCTCCTCCAACCACCACCGCCTCACAGCAAGAGTATCAGCAGCCAGCAGTCCAGCCTCAGCCTCCTTTGCAATCAGCCGATGCCAAACAGCAGCTGCAGTAGAACCACTGCCATTGCCTCCAATCGGTCCTTTTCAGGACCACTGCTGTAAACAATTTAAAGCAAAAATCCCAAAAAGGAAGCATTACACCGCCCCACACAAAACACTTTAGCCCCAAACACACAAAAAATGAATGAATGAATGTCTGACTGAAAAATGAAGTTAAAGAAAAAACTTCAGAAAAAAAACTGATAAGAAACCTTTGGCCAAAAATAGGCAAATGCAATGAAATTTTGGCCCTGCAACACCACACACATAAATAGAATGTCTCTTGGCCATCCCTTCCTGGGATGTAAGTCAGGAGGTTGCTGTAGCATCCTTTTCTTGTCATTCAAGGATCCAGGGCATGACTCAGGGGTTTGGTGGCTTTCTTTTTCTTCTGGGGGCTGGCTAGGGCTGTTAATGTGGTGCTGGCTGTAAGGCAGGTGGTGATTCTGGGTTCAGATGTGTCCTTCTCTGTCTGCCAATCATGACGCAAAGCAAAATATAAAACTAAATAAACACCAAAAGTACCCTTTGCTTATGTGGAAAGTCTCTGTGGTGTTTAGCTGGCATCTTTGCAGTGTTTTGCAGTTTTTTTGTCAACCAGAGGGTTTTTATAGTGTTGCTTCAATCCCGATTCTGGATCCTGACTCCAGGATTTAAACAGTCCAGTCGGGGTGAGTCGGGAAAATGTTCAAGTCTGTGTGTGACTACAGCTTGTCGGGCTTGTTACAGGTTGTCTGTTAGGGGTTTACAGCTTGTCACAGTAGTTTCCTGTTTTGTAGTCACCCCAAGTCAGGTCTGGATCTTGATCCAGACAAGCCGGTATGTGCTACATCATGTCAGGGAGATGTAATTGACCCAGCATTTTTGCACCCTTTTTGTGGTTTTTGTTCCCGATTCCCCGACTTTCGCAACTGACTCTAGAGTCATAGAGTCAGTTACAGGGTCAGTTCCAGTGGAACACCCCCATAACATGTAGCATTTACTGAGGGTCGGTTCTGATATAACATTAGCTGTTCAGAGAGAAGTAACACCCAAAGATTGTCACCTTTGGCTTTATAAAAGTTCAAAATGGGACCATGTTTTCTGGTGTGTTTCTACCAGCTTAAAATCAAAAGAGAGATGCAATACCACAAAGTAATTGGAAGGTGTTAAAACACCATAATGGACCTCAAAAGGTGCTTATCACCATGTCTATGCCTTTTCCCGGAAGCCAGCAATAAAACAACATGCAACCTGGAAACGCCAAGGTTTTACATCACAGGAGAATGTCTCTAATGTTTGTGCGAGATTATCAGTTCAAAAGAGATTCTAATTTATTAGTCTCCAAAGCTTACCTTGAAATTCTTTGACTTACAGTCTTGAAATAGCACGATGTTAACGAAAAACATAAGTATAGCTATGTTATACACAACAAGAGACAATTATGTTTTTATACCTTGAAAAGCCTCCCCCTTACACATTCAGCAGGCACGTAATTACAGTAATTACTGACAATTTACCCAACATTCCTAAAAGTGTTACATTGCAATATCAGCTAGCAAACAGAGGGCATGTGACACAAGTTCTGTGTGAATAAGTCGAGACTGAGGTTTATCTGCAACGACTAACTTTACAACTTTGTTGAATGTTTTTTATGAATACCAAATATCTTTTTGAGATATGGTAACAGAACATATTTGAGCCTTACGCAAAGCTAATCTAAGCTATAGTTTTATTATAAAATGCCAGAAAATAATTATCCACCAATGTTACTGTGATTTTTTTTCATTTGTGCATCTTACATAACATTGATTTTTCATTAATACTAATAAAACAATGGAAGAGTAAGATAAAATATTTTGCACCTTTCTTAAACCCAGACAAAGTGTCTATAACACACGCATAATCCAAGCTGATAGTGTGTTCCTTGAGGTCCCTCACTTTGCCTCTTCAATATATAAGTTTTCTAAGTATTTTGGCTTCAGTTATGCTTATGACGCTCCAAAGATTTGGAATAATTTGCCTGATGATGTACGTTCGGCCACTTCTCTCCACTCGTTCAAAAGGAAGCTCAAAACCTATCTCTTTGCGCAAGCATATCCACCCTAACTTCTGCTTTCCCTGGTTTCTCTTTGTGGAGCTCCCTTGTTATGTCTCAGGTTTATGATTATAGTTTTCTGCTTTCTGTTTGGCCTGCCTAGAGTCTGTCTTTAGATTAGGTGATTAGGAGATTAGGTGCTATAAAAATACTATTAGAATTAGAATTAAAATGCAATGTCTAGATAATTACATATTCTAGTACAATTTTTTTCCTATCAAAGGGATACACGTTTGGACATTTTTGTCCATTAAAATGGCTTAACTTGGTTTTCATTCAACATTATGTATAACATCCCAAGGTGTCATGAGGTACCACTGTTTGGCAACGGGTCTGAAACCTGGTCACATAGTCATAAAAGCTTGTTTTCGGATCCATAACCAAAGTTGTTCTTGATGTTTTATCATTGTACAGACCCGAAATGTGGGGTAGATTGGGGAATTAGGAGTTTTCAAACATAAGAAGGATCTCAGCCACACAATGATAATCCATGAAATGAAGTTTATCAAATATTTATTTTAAGGGACTGATGTCAAGAATTATTTACCACCGACCTTCTGCAAGTCTACTACCAACGCCTTTGTACAATGTAATTTTGAATTCATATTGTATTGCTTGCTTACTCAAGTATTCATATATATCCCAGTATCAAGGTATACTGAATGTTGGCAATCTCTTTCATCTCTTCAAAGGATCCTGGTTTTGTCTGCTCAATTTACTGCATTCAAAATATATCAGTGATAGATACTATCAATATCAATATATTTGTTATCTCGGAATTGGAAAATCGTCAAGCCATAGTACCATGTAAACTGTATCTCAGAGCAGTTCTGTGGATTATAACTTTGTTCCTTTTGAAAAACTCACACAATATCGTTTCAATAAATATTGTTACAGTGTGGTTTTATGGATTTTGTACTTCTGTGAACATGTTATGAAAACTTCAATAACTTACAAGATGAATCAATATCAATGAGATTCAATTACAGCCTAAACCATTTGTGTATCACTACTCTATTGTAGATTAAGTGCACATTTGTGAATTTGATACACATAGTCTGTTCAATACATTTCAGGGCAAACTGTGTGACACATACCAAATGTATTCGTATAAACACCCCCTGTCGATCAAACGCCTCTCCTCTCCACCTATGAAACTCAAGGATTCTTTAACAAGAGGCGCTATAGTACACCTGGCTGACAGGAAAAAAAATCATGGCATTTTTATCAAAAAGGGTAAATTTCTCCAAAAGGGGTGGGTGTTTTGGGATGCGTTCTTTTGCCTATCTGTCTTTTTATTGGTGCACATGATAGTTCTAGAATGAATAAACCTATCTTTCTAAATTTATTTTATGTAGGCAGGGCCTGGCCAAAGGAAGAAATAATTGCAGTTTGGAAAAGTTCCAGATCATAGTCTGAATTAAAAAAAAAATCCCAAATTTTCAGAAATATTTTCAGAGGTGTTATGAACAACAATCTGAAATTCCAATCCATTAAAATATCATATATTCAAACCTATCTAAAGATACGATAAATTTACACAAAGGTATTACCAATTAAATACCATTAAATGTTTAATATGTAAAAAAGTTGCACATTGATACACATGCAAGCTGGTGTGGCATCTGATAAAAAAAGACCGAATACATCTTTATAAAATAGTTGCACATTAATATGTTAATGTGGCCTCTGATAAATAAGACCAAAGAAGTATTTATAAACTAGTTTTAATAGCACTGTATATTTGGGTGTTTATTTGTTTATATATATTTCTGTAATTGGATGTGTAATTATGCACTGACAAAGACCATTTTCCTGTGATCACTTGCAAAAATAATTTAAGCATATGATTCACGTTGTATCACTTCAATTTTTTGTAAAAATAATCTTCAGTGTTTACCATAAGAGCAAAAAGAATGTTATTTATGTTGTAACTGGGACACAAAGCCACATAATTAGGCATAAGTAAATAAGATAATGTGAACAAGTTGTGTAGGATAATTGTAGGGGTGTGGGGACATAGATCTATGTACATCTATTTTGTGCAGGTGTCATCATAAAATAGACTCAAAAGAGCAAACACCAGTATATATAGCTATGCCATTGAAATTCAGAATATTTACATTTATTCAACCCAAGATTAGGTGTAAAGTAAAACTTACTTACTCCCAAACCAATGAATATTGATGCATCAGACCCGCAAATGAACATACTTTGAAAAGATGGAAACCATAACACTGTTTCCTTTTTGACATAATTACATTACATCTTCATTATAAAGATATACAAATGACAAGCTATGTATGATCTATGGTGTTAAACAAGTGCTTATTTTTTTCTAAAAAGAAAATCTTTCTGTAGTCTACGCCATTCAAAATCAAATACAGGAATTTGTGGAATTGCAAAGACTCAGTCATTTGTTTTTTGTGTGATGTAAACATATTATTAGACAAATAACGTGGATTATTTGAATATAACATTCAAACTTGCTATTTTATCATTTTCTTGGATGACTGTGATTTACCCAAAACCGACCTGTGTTACATTTAGATCTCCTCTCATGATAAAATCATTTTGATGTCATTTTGAAGGTAGATACCTGTGTGGTTGGATACTTAGCCAGGAGTGTAGTTATACACAAAGACTCCTCAGTTATGATAGCTTAATGGATGGTTTGGGAAATGTATCTGTTTGTCATCTGCCTTGTATCTGTATTATCAGATCTCAAATGTGACTGTTGGTATCACTTTGTGTCCAACAATTCAAGGGCAAAGAGTTGCTAACAAGTAGAAGACACAGATAAATATATATAGATATTTAAATTCCCTCAAGAATGAACAAATGGAGTTATTGCCCCTGTATCCATTTGTATCAGAACTTGTACTTGAATATGCATTTTAAAGAATAGCTATAATACATAAAAAGCATGAACATTTGATATTAGATCTTCATTAACTGTACTTTATAGACCAAATGAGATTATTATGGCCATGGGTCAAGTTCATACTCCAATCAGCAAAATACATTTTCCTATAAACACCATCTGCCATATTCAGAAATGGGTATGACATTGCTGATCTTATATCTGGATTTTTCAATATGAAATCAGTTTGAAACTTCTTAAAATGGTTATATTCTTATACTTTATAAAGATTTGTTTGTTGGATCTCTGTTCATCTGGCATTTAGCCACAAACAGATTCGAACCCACAGCCTCGAGGGCGAGACCCAAATGAATAAATTTCTCCACTTGTTAATCATTCTATCTTTGAGGCCTCATGCATATGTGTAGCAAAAAGATAATTAGCTAAGGTCCCTTCACTCCAATTTCTTGTCTAATTTTTTTAGAAAACCCTGAGAGTGGCAGAAACAGGTTATGATTTTCAGTTCAGCTATTAGCAGTTTTCAGTTCATTTGTGTTAATAAGAAGTTCAGAACTGCTTCTAATTACTATATTCTCCATGATGTCAGTCAGAAAGGCACTAATTACATTACAGTCACAGAAAAGTAAGACAGTGTCGTCCTTTGTTCTTAGGTATGTCATAATTCTGGTATTAAAACTAGATTATTTGACATGCTTTGAGAAGCAAGTAAATCTCTAGATAGAGACCCATGTTAGTTCATACAAAATCACAGAGATGTGTTGTTTTGTGGTAAAATGCCATCTTTTTTACCAGTAGAAGACATCCCCATTTGTTGTATACAAAATTAGACTTTCACTTATTAATACCACCCTTGTCCTATGCACCTATTATATACCACAGCTTTTGTCTCCAATGTGTGAAAAAACCTCAGTGTCTTAATTTAGGTGACAAAATGGAGTGGTGACAGGTTGTGTATGACGAGGTATCAATCAATCCATGGTATATGTATGTCTACTGTAAATTTAAATATATAACTCATTGGGTTTTCTTGTGTACATACCGGAAACAATAGAGATTATCCGGGGCAGTTGGGATTTTGATGGGGGTTACCTCCCCTGGACATAACACCCTGGTACTAAGTCACCGAGGCTAAAACTTGCTTGTTTTCATTGTCACTTACAGATTGCCTTGAGCAAGGCTCTGTTTGGCGGAACAAATATCTAATTACCTCCGCCAAGGAGGTATTTTTTTCATTACTGTTTAACTGTAAGCAGGATTATGCAAATACTGCTGGTTTGAACTTCATGAAAACGATCAGATGTGTCTTGTTCCAAGTTATATCCCCATTAGATTTTGAGCGTGATCTGGATCACCCTCTGGATACAAAACAAATAATCCATATTTTTTAATTTTCTTATTATGTGTATTGGCAGAGGTATGTAATCTCTGAGTGCTCTCTTAAGCTTTTGTAACATTTCTTAAGAGGTCAATACTGACTATGTCCATGAATTAACAATTCATATTCTTGTGGCTTATTTTCTAGTTATGTTGTCAAGTGATCAAGTGTCAGAAATTTGATACATTAAATCAATCTGAGTACTTTTTATTATAGATTAATCAAATGATTTCTAGAAAGTGTATTACTTAAAATAAAACTGCCCTGGAATTAATTGATTTTTGTTTGACATTGTTTCAACACATTGTACAGATCATGCCAAAAGTAGTTGCTATGGTGGAAGAAAACAGTGCACACTAGTTGGTCAGGATTCTGCACTGAAAACCACCAGTTACTGATATGCAACAGAAAAACTTTTCCATTTCAGGTTGGCACTAGATTCCAAAATAGAGGACATCTAGAGGCTGGGCTTGAGTCAGCGACCAGGTACTCCTCCTAACCATCTTTTTGTGGAGAGAAGTAATTGCTTCAGTTCATTTAGTCGCTACTTGTTTATCACAATTGATGGTTGTGTGGAGGAAACCAGGAAACTAGATGTCTAAACCATTGGCACCTGATTTAAAAGAATCTCTTTCCACAGTGTCCAGGAAAGTTTTGCACTCGGTGTAGGGGTAGGAAGTGTTACCATCTGGGTGATGTCCAGTGTTGTTTAGTGATGTAAAATTTCCATCATAAAATTTTGGTGATAAGCAGTCTTCTTTGGAAGTCGGTTGTCCTTGGAACGAAATGTAAAATATGTCTTGCCATGTTCAGTTCATTGTTGCCATCTTTCCTTAATTGAGTTATATGGAAAGATATGACCTTTGTGTAAGTTGGAATATATAAATGACATTGAAATAGTTGGACCTTTACTACCAGTTTCAGTAATTAAAGCCTACCGATTTTTCTTAAATTGCATAATTTACAGATTAAACCTCTTGCGCATTTAAGGTCAGCTATTGGATGTAACTAAATGGTTTGACATCACAAAACAGTTTCCGTTCACCAAAGTATGTTAACAGTTTTCATTATATTCAAATATTAGGCATCTTGTGCACTTAAGAATATGTGAATGAAACTGAAAAATACATGGTTTTTTTTCACCAAAGTGTACGTTGTGTACAATTTAGGACTATAGTATTTTGTCGATTACATTTAATAAAGCTGTTTGGGGTTTCTTGTTCATTTACACAGGAATAAGTGGAGGAGGTTCAAATCATTAGATAGCAATTGCACAGCTGCCCTTATACCTGAGCATGTAATACACATTGTGTTTCCAGTTTTAGCAAATTTCTTCTACTCTATTAGATGGATATGTTGGCATTTCCTATTCTTTTTAAAAATAAGTACAAGTAGACAAGAATCAACTAGTTTGACACAAATTACACAGCCTTGTGTATGGCTACTTAACAGGACAACAAATGCCCCTTCTGACACACACACACAAGAGAGAAATATGCCCGAGGGCAGTATGGAATTAATGCGAGCCAAGTTGTTACAAGACAAAAAAGACAAACATGTAAAATGAGAAACTTTATTTGCTTGAGTAATTTTCACTTATTGAACTGTATAAACACCTTTTGGTTTGACCTTCATAGACTTTATCCACACACACGATTGGGACTTTTGGGAGAAAGTTAGGATTATGTGCATTCTAATTTGGTTTAAAATGTACAAAGACTGGTAATATCTTAAAAATGTTAACCAAATAAATGTTCTATAAATATCATAAATCAAATGTTGTATTAAAACTGTCTTTTTTGCTATCGGGAAGAAAATATACAATTTGGAGCAAGAAAACTACCCTGTTTTCCATGAGTCTTTTATCACGAGTTTATGGTGACCTTAATTAATGAAACATTTGGCTGCAACTTAAGTCTACAGAGTTTTAGTGTCAACATTGTCAGACACTCTTTCACCTTACAATCCCCTGTTCATTAGATTCAGTTCATCAGTTGTATTCTATATGAAGTTCACCACTTTCTCTGTGTTATTTATTCTTACACTTTAATACTCCATGGGGTCATTGCTGAGGGGGGTTAATACTTCTGCGAGAATTATTATTTTTATATATATACTTCTGGCAAGAATACTTCATAGCTATTAAATGTAGTATGAAATTGTATAGTTCATCTGGTTTTTGTCGCGCCATGTTTATGCAGGGAAAGATTATTTCTGTGCTTTACTAATAATAATAAGAAGAATATACAACAGTTATCGCCCCCTCCAGACATGGCGCTAACTCAGAAATAGAACATTTTGGCAAAATGTGGCCATTGGTGCAATAAAATTGTTATAAAAATATACAAACTAATAAATATGCTAATGTATCATTTAGGGACTACCCCGCCTAAGGTATTTGAGGTGAAATTAGTCTGGGATATAAATCCAACTACCACAAGGAGACTTAGTTTTGCAAGTATCTGAACAACTGTTAAACAGTACGAGTGCTTAGCTTTATATATACAAGCAATATAAATAGTATGGTGAAAAGCAAATACAAAACAATATACTGTGAACATATGTTAAAGCACTTTTTTTCAGATATACATTTATGTACATATAAATATTATCCAAATAGATATGCATTTATACACAAAATGACTAGCATAAAATGTTCAAATGATGGTCAAGATAACATAAAAACTGCTTTTTCATGCAAACACCTTTAAAAAATTCTGAAACACATATTATTTGGAATCAGATGTCAAGACCACTTTCAAAAAAAAACAAAAAAAAACACCAGTTTATATCTGCCAATAATTTAAGATTTCCAAATTTAAAACTACTATAATATAGAGTCTTCCCTTTCATACTCCCGATGAAGGAAGCTGGCAGAACCGCATTTAACTGACACATTATGACTCATAACAATTTGAGTATTAAAACACGACGCAGAAAATACTGTCAAATTATGCCAAAGAGCAATTTTTAAAAAGATTTAAGCCAATAAAATTATACAAAAAATGAAAAAAAAATCAACAATGCAACAATAACAACTAATTATCACACACACATTCAGACAGAACAGTAAACAATCACACCACAATGCTTGCCATGGCCACATCATTACCATTATTAGTCCGACTCATTCCTTCAACATTTCTAGCCCGTGAATTGTCCACTGCTGGTCGTTTTGAGGTAATGAGGTCCTGATACGAGTGTGACCGACTGTGCACTGGTTCGAGTTTATTCTTGTGATGGTTCATAAACACAAAGCCCATATCGTCATATGTTTGTTGTTTCTGGGCTCGAGGGGGTAGCGGCGGTGTGTAGTTATCGCACCTTTCACCGATATAATGCTCTCTGTGTGGTTCGTGGAGGTGATCTGGGGATTCTGGATCAGTCAGTTCACTCCTCAGATCCCCTGTACTATGATAATGCTGTACTGCTTTCTCAGTAAGATCAAACTCCACCTTCTTTTGTCGGCTGCTCGTCTTGCGTCGCATATGAGAGTCGTAACTCGGAGGTATTCTGTCCTGAGGTTTAGTGTTCACCTGGTTTTTATTAACGGAGTCCAGATGATTTGAAGACGATGGTTTTAAACTGGGCTTTTTGTGGGGTACGGTGTAGGTATCATTTGGCACTGGGTCGCTACTGTCATTGAGTGGACCTGTAATTATAGAAAACAAAGGGAGGGCCATTAGTTCTCTAGACATTATTATATACACATGGAACTCAGCCAGAAGGATACAGAAGCTTTTGTGTGGCACGCTTATGTCTTGAAGACAAAATAATCAGGCAATTTAGACGTCTGATGTATATATCAATATAAGTTAAAGATCTAATTGTTACACTGATGAGATTTTTCCCATCAATAGTGCTAAATATTCTGTGTAAACTAAGAAAGCATGAAATATATTATATTATACAGTTAATCACTGGCAAGTAAAAACTCAAGAGACCGGAAAAATACTTATATTTAACCAAGTGTTAACTGTATATTTACTTTTCCTGGAAGAGGAATTTTACTTATGAGGGAACTAGTAAGCTTTGTTTTAAGTAAAATTCCATGTAAAAGGCCTTCCGACAACCTTATATTTACTTTTACTTGAAGAGAAATTTTACTGATGAGAGAACCACTCAATGGGTTTTTGATTTTTTTTGCTGTATATTCTCCTCAACAAGAATCAAAGATAACATGGTAAATCACATATGAAGAGACCCTTGTGGGATCTTGCAGTATCTTTTATTTATTGTAAAAATTTTATTTGAGGTCCTCAGTGGACTAGTATGTTAGCAAGTTTGGCATCTAATCACGGGCTGTCACCGCGGTGAGGGTTCATCATCTACAAGTGGGAAAGCTTAGGGCCTGTCCCAGTTTGACCCTGGCTGTTGAAGAGGATGTAAAATCCCAAATTTGAATTTATCTACCAAAGTCAACTTAACACTCAATTTAACTTAACAGAGCTCTACTTATAGGGGTTAGACTGTAGGTAATGGGAGTGATATCTTCAAATATGGAAAGGTTCCTTGATTAATTGACTGATAAACTTTAAGAAAGCAACAAGTACATTTAAATTTGTCACTCCGTGTTGTGAAATGTCATTTGAAATTCAAAAGCTAATGAGTTTGGAATGAAAATAACAATTACACAGAATTTGTCACTTAGCTGAGTTTGTATTGAAAAGGTTGGGGGCCATTTTGAAGAATTAGGTTGTTTTGTAACTTGTACAATATATGAATTCTGTTGACAGCCAAATATGAACTTTGTGAAAAAGAGACCTTTGGTATGTTTTACTTATAAAAGAAGCTAAAAGCTAGTTAAAAGTAAAAGGACTGGTATATATCATATTTAAGACAGCAGTGTATAAAAACCTTTATGATGTGATATGTGTCATGTTGAAGATGTCCTACATTTTACTTTGTAAATTAAAATTATCTCCGGTAATTATCAATGAAAAAATACTTGCAGATTTAGTCCACAATTAACAGTAATTAAAATGCTTTTCATAAATGTTAAAAAATACATCAATATTGTATGGATTGGTGAGATCATGCTATACTCAGTCCTCTTACTCAAGAATCTCACCCCATCTGTTCGACCTTAGCCCTGATTCCCTTTTGAGTCACTTAATGCTATTATAGATAGGGTTTCCCAAATGCATTTCCCCATGACATTTTATGGACGTAGATAAGCTCCAGGATACACAACTTACACAAATTACTACTGTGTTCCAGAAATTTTTACATTACATATTTGTACTTTTCACAGAATATTGCTGTATCGATTTGGTCTCTGTCAATTTCAACAGAAAAGATCTTCCAGTGATGTGATATCTATTTCTTATTCTACTGGTTAATGGGGTAATCTATTAGTACATTAATTTTAATTTATAAAACCATCCACTCACTGTGTCTGAGGATGTACTCGCCACCTTCTTCACTTGGACCTCTACCACTGTCATCTGTGGAGCCTGAACTACTGGTATCATGGTCCAACACCCCAGTCATGGCAGCAAGGTACTGTTTCTGCAAGTACATAAAATCTTGACATTCAGCACACTCACTACGGCAAGAACTTCTAACATCCACTAGATTTGATTTTGGTTACTACTTAGCTCAATTGATAGAAACAAAAATTGAGCATTTGGTGATGTTGGCTGATTGAAAAATGTTTCCACTTACATGTAATTTTGGACTACAGTGGTTTCACTTGCAGAGTCTGACATTATGTGTACAGTGCAGTCGAAATGTTATGCCACCTGCAAGTGATTTTAAATAAAACTTTCACTGCAGCAATGTGGGTGGTGGACTCATGACTGATGAGTTTAATTATGTGAAAAAGTAACCAGCACCCCATTCTTTGAACTACATTTTGAAAAAATAATTAAAATCCTCTACTGAACAAGAATATTATCTTTTGGTTTATGGAAATATGAATATCAAGGCTTCAGATATTCAGAAACATGATAACACATTTGTTAGAGCTTAAATAATCATGTGCACAGTAAATCAATCAATATTTTTTCTAAATGCAGAACTTAAAATACCTGAAAATGCTTTTGGATATTTTTGGTTGATCATTGTGGTCAAATTGTAACCAAGATTGCCAGACCACATCAAGAAGGATACTTGTCAGGTTAAAACTGGAGCATGGTTCAATTTACAATTTAATAGAAACATCCAATGTTAGCTTGGTAAACATCAGATTTCATTCAGATATAATAATAAATATCAGGCCTTTAGTTTATCAGCTAGTCTTGTCCATTAATCATGTCATTCATACTAATGTGTTTTACATCTATATTCTCATCCATCAGAATACTTCTGAACTTGAACGTGACCTTAATGACTTTTTGTATGTCTCCACTGACCTGTTCTTTTCATACAATAAATGCCCATACACTGACACAATGTGGATGTGTGACCAACAGATGTTATCTAATGAATATGTTTATTGGTTGTCTATGGCTGAACACCATATGAAAACTCTCTACAAGTCTTTTTGGTACATAGGAAGGTGACATCCTCATTTGTATACCCTGTTTTTCCCAGTTTAATTTGAGAAACTTGTCTGACTTATTCCTAATCTATTTCAACTGACAGTTTTGTCAACTCTAGTAAATTTCACGCATACATATCACCCTAATGATTTATTTGGTCACTGATACGAAGTTTAATACACATTTATGAATTTTGCATTCACTTTTTGATTTTGATACATGGTATCATGTTCTAGATTTTACTTGGACCTAAAGTCACAGATCTCTGAACAGCTCAAGAGGTGGCTGATGATGCAGGTAATAAGGTGTCTAACAAAATGAGGTCAATGTGTGACACTGACTGTTTTTTTTAAATGGCTATCTATTAAAAGAGGACAGGCTAAAGACAATATCACATGGGATAAGGAACTTTTGCAGGAGATAATCTGTTTTAAATGAAACACATCTGTAATGGAGTCTTGATAGGTTTCACACATAACACTTACATTGGACCATTTGGTGGATGGGTATCATATAATAAAAGTGCCTTGAAGATGGCATGCATTAAAAGTGCCAGTAAACCGAGCTGTTATTTGATGTCAGCCAGAAGTTTCAAGGTTTATAATTGCATTAAACTACCCAGAGAAACTGTCACCGAGAATTAGTTGAAATATTGATAAATATGTGATAATATCTTTCAAGAATATGTGCTGTAGCTACTTAAACATTTATTTAATAATATATTAGGTATGTAATAACCTTTAAGGTTGGTTGTCTAAAAGAAACAATTATCACTGGGTTGTGAAGTACACCATATAGTAATAATAGGCGATTTCAATGACAAAGTTTTTGTATTTGTGGAAAACAATTTGATGTTTTCTATTTAATCAACAGTGAAGTAAAAATCACAAAAGCTTACATGTTGATGGAATAATTTACAGCTTACAACCATGTTATTACTCTGACATAACTGACGATTGAACAGAAATAGACACTTAAATTACCTTACACTCTAGTCAACCTACCATCTCTCAACACTTAATCATTTAAAGAGCTTTTTAGTTCATATCAAATTTCATAAGATAATACAGTTGCTTTTCTATCAACGAGAAATTTAATGTACATGCATCTCAACACAAATATTTTCAAGAAGGTCTGACTCCTTTAAAACTACCCCAAACAAACAAGATTAGCTCTAGTGCTTTCCATACCCTCACCCACCCTGTTGATTTACCTTTCAAACTACCACAGGACATATATCATATAAACACAAGGGTTCTAAGTAAGCAAACCAACATAATTGATACCATCCATCACATTAATGCTTCTTTCATAGCAACAAAGTGATTATTATATTCAGGGTAGTTTGTGCTTTACAAAGAGAATTCACCAGACTTTTAAAGCTTTTTTTAAACCAAGGGTTTGTAACTCACCTCACTTCCAACCCTTCTTACCCCTGTGGCTTACTGTTCCAGTGTGTATCACATCTATTTAGACAGTATACTGACAGTGAATTATTTTTAGAGAATCTTTCACACATGTTCACAGCATCTACATGTTCCACCTTACCCCTACTGAGTTAGGGCAGGTAACGTAGCTATCTTCCCCCAGGGTGGGGACATTTTTGGAGAAAGAATCTCATTAGTGGTCTAGATTACAATGTGACACTGATAATAATGGTGTATAAAGCTGCTAGAAGAACATGTGTGCAATAACTTTAAACATATATGTATATACCATAACCCGCATACACTGGGAAGTATTCTTAGAATATATTTCACTGGGCGAGGTGACATAAATTTTCCCATTGAATGCAGTCCAGTAGGTTTAGAATAAACTTGTGTATAACTTGCAACCAGAGATATAAAACTGTATGAAAAGTGAAGATGTACAAATGCTGAAGATGTTTTTTGTTAGGTCGTGCAAACTTTTCACTTTGAGTTTGCCACCACACATAGATAGAATGTTGTAGTTATGCTGTGATTCAAGTTTTTAAAACAAACAGGTTTGTAAAAGTTATAAATCTTGCTATTATGTTGGTGTGGATTTGTAGACACTAGGATGGTAATATTTCACTCAGTGGGGGAGGGTGTGGGGATAGGATGATTTATATCACTTACACCCCATCTCCATTTGTACAAGGTGGTCTCCTGATGGCAGAGCCTTACAGTACACTACCCTACAAAAATGTTTACCCTAAATTTGCAATTCAAAATTTGTTTCACACGTATATGTCGTGACAAAACTTAAAATTTGACTGAATTTAAAATTCTAAGTTCTGTTGACAGAACTTAAAATTCTGATAAAATGATGATGATTCTTTATATTCTGTGTTACTTCTTTTACAATGAGTGAGTGTATAACATTTTAAAGGGGATTTAGCACTTGAAATGTGCTAAATCAAAAGCGATGCATAAGACAGATATTTAATAGATTGTTTACTGGCACAGATCCCCCCCCCCCCCCCCCCCCCCCCGAGTAGTTGGTCTCTCTCTGTGATCTGCTTAATTACCTGCTCAGGTCAACCTACAAGGTCAAGTCAAGGTCAAGCTGTACCTTGTCCAGTTAAGCAGATTACATTAAAATACTAACAAGAAAAATAGCTGGAGGTCAAAATTGATAGAGGGGTGCTGGGATCAGCCTGGTCCTACCTAGGTCTAAACATTGGCAATCTATATCAATCCCAAGAGGTGGACAGTGGTGACTGTCTGTAAACAAAATGTAAATAATACAGGTGTTTGCTGGTTATGTTGTTTGTATGTTTCTTTGCTATAATCGCAGTGATGAACTCAGTGAATAATGCATGTGTTTAATGTTGCTTTTCATCCGTAACCTTTAAAATGAATTTATATACTTCTATGATTACAGTTATATAAACATGATTTTAAGTTCTGTCTACAGAATTTTAAGTTCTGTCGACCGGATTTTAAATTCTGTCGACAGAACTTAAAATCCATCCAAACCAATGAAATCCAAGGATTTTAAGTTCTGTTGAAATTTTTTTAAGTTCTGTTAAATATGAAGAACCCTCACTGTACTAATAGCTTTACAGTTTAAATATTTTTACATAACAGCAAATTATGTTAACTAAGAAGTTTTTTAATTTCAAAGCTGTACTGCTTTTAATGTAACAGAAATATACTATTTTCCAAATTTATTTTAGTTTATTATCTAAACCTTTCTCATACTTTACACGCTGTGTGTCAACTCTTTTGAGGTTTTCAATTTATTTATGTGTACTTTTGTACATATATAATAATAATGCAAACTATTAAATTATAATTAAATAAATTACTTGAATTATAATTTGAAAACAGTAAACAGATAAAGCACTCCTAATTTTAAACAATAAAAATACATA
This sequence comes from Sabellastarte sp. h YS-2021, assembly GCA_964017235.1. Lineage (NCBI taxonomy): Eukaryota > Metazoa > Annelida > Polychaeta > Sabellida > Sabellidae > Sabellastarte > Sabellastarte sp. h YS-2021. The sequence goes on along the minus strand of OZ024927.1, from coordinate 54,845,804 downwards.
AAACTACAAATAACTTGAGGCCCATAATTATGAATCTTTCCAACAATTTTTGTGGTTAAGAAAGTGTTTTATGTGGTTGACCAATAAATGTACATTTGTCTTCTAAATTCAACCACAAAAACAACAAATAAATAATTAGCTCTCATTTCAACACTTTTATATTCTAAAAGTACAAAGAACAGAGTTCATCACTGTGTATATGGGTTCTGTAAATAAAAGCCAGTGACTTTTATTTTGTCCTTTAAAGTATGCTACACACATACATCACTCAGAGACATTAAAATAAGGGAGATATTCACTCACCTAAATTATGGTGGGAAATATATTAAAATTTTTATGTATACCAATGAGGAAAGATGAAATAAAAATTGTTAAAAGGCTTCTACTCTAATAAATACCATGAGGCGTTGAAAATGTTAAGGGCGTTTTGCATAATAAAACCTTTGCCACCCCAAAAGGTCAAGACCCATTGCTATCAGATGGAAGGGCTAAAATCTATGTGAGGCTTTGGCCCTACACTTAAAAGACATGGCTGTGATTAATTATTTCATTACCCACAAAAGCTGCACAGCTAGATGTTAATAGGATGTTTCAGTGAATACATTTTTTTTCTGCACTTTGAGAAATTTATACAATAGTTGAATGTATGTATGAAGTTAGATTTACAGATAGGTCTGTAATGTCACTTTAAAATTTCATAATTATTGAGTACTGATGGTCTGTATATTAAACAAAATTTGTCTTAAATTTTCAGCATAAGGATAACAGAAGATTATTGTAGGACAAATTCTATTGTATTATTGCAAATTTTTCTAATATACTAATTTTTTAGCTTTGATTTCAATGTGATAACTTTCTTTCAGAGTTGTCTAAGGAATAAGAAATGTGAAAGAAATTTCCACAAGGTAGACCCATTAAAAGTAAGACAAGATAATTAAAACTTGTCCTAATTTTCAATTTACTAGGGGATATCTGAGGTCTAATATAGTCACAAAAATAACAAATCTCTAAAAAAGAATTTCTGACAAGGAAAAACAAGAGAGTTTTCTCAACAGTGAATGTTACATACTGTGGTGAGTTTAACATTCCAAAATCAAGATGTTAACAGTGTGTGACTTTGCCACAGGGTAGGGGGGGGGGACACCCTGTAAAAGTGGGACAAAATAATCAACATTTGTGTCAAGTTTGCATCAGGGGTAATCAAAAACTGAATGCAGTCACAGAAATAGTAAAAAAATTCAGAGTTTCCCACAAGTCAAGGAAACAGAAGGGGATTTCCTGATTGGTGAATTTGACATACTCTGATAAATTTGACATTTTTGACTCTGTCACAGTGGAAACTCCGATTCAGGAGAATTAGTGATTCCTCTCATGGAAACTCTGATCAAATGTCTCAAGGCTTGCAATCGTAGTTTTCACTAAATTTTATATGACTTTAGAATAGCTATACTGTATTCTAGTAGTCTTCATCACTTATGATTGTTATTTGTACCAATTACTATCCTATCCGGTCCTGTACTATGAAAATGCAGAAAATTTGCTATACCTAAACAACAAATGTTTGCTTTCATCTTTTCATCAACTGCCCATCTTGAATATCATGATACTAATGAGTGTTATAAGAAATACAACAATACAAACAATTTGAAACTTTGGTACAGCATTATACCCAAATATGAGCTCCAATCTATTTAAGAGTACACATATGACATGCCCTTTATATTTACATTACATCATGTAATTCATGTGCATTTATGATAACATAAGCCAAAAGGCCATCTATAACCTATATATTTCATGTATTTCTTTTGGCCAGAGAAATTTTTTAAGATCTGGCTGTGATTTTGTAAGGTAGCCTTATATCAAGCCCCAAAGATAGAAAGATATCAGCCAAGCCTCAGGCATATCACATAGTTATGTTTATGTAGACCAGCATTAAAGGGTTTAAATGAAATCTTCCAAATTTAATGATCTTTATCAAAGGTCCATCTCGACTTTAAAATGTATTTAAAGTCTGCATAAAAATATCAAAATATTCAGTGAATTTGTGAAGTTGTCGGAGCTTTTCATTATCCACTGACTTTTAAAAGTTATGGGTTCTCTAAACTGAAATTATCCTCAATAAAGTTTTCACCTCAGATCAAATACACACGAGGAAGTCATTTTTCATTTGAAGTGTAACATCTAGCTTTTCTCAGGTGTGTCAATTTAAAAGGTAATACGGAACAGGTTTATTATTTGTGCATATTGAAATCCAGGTATGGGGTCTTATTTCAATTGAATGTCATTCACAAGTGTTTGCTTTGAAAAAGCCCCAGCCTCTAAGATAGAGGTGATACTATTAACATTTACTCACCAATAAATATCCTGCCTTTTTGTTTCAATATGAAAGCTGAATTATTATAATTTCATTCAAATATAATCACCATACAAGGGAGCACAAAATAGTTGCAATAGGTTGAATATCTTTAAGTAGATGGCTTCCTTTTATTGATAAACCAGGAATCTGGAAATATCCTTCCCAAGTGTTAAAATTTGACAGAATTTTAAATTCTGCCAACAGAACTTAAAACTGTAAGTTCTGTTGACAGAACTTAAAATCCTGATAAAATCTCGATTCTCTATATTTTGTTTAACTCCTTTTACAGTGAGTGTGTATTTTACATTTTAAAGGGGGCCTTAGGACTTGTGCTAAAGTAAAGGTAAAAGTAATGTGTAATTAAAAATTCTGTGAAATTTCAAGTTCTGTCACGATATATACTACTATATTCTACTGTATATAGTAGTAAATAGTGCAAAAACTTTCAATTTTGTCTTTCAGATTATCTTTTTGACACCTGTTATCATTGAGTGAGTTAGTCATACAGATTTGACTCCCAGGCATTTTGGTCAAGGTTTACTTTTGTGCACCTGCAATGTGAATATACTCTAATTTTCTCTCTCATTTTTCGGAAACATTTATTAACATTTATTCTGGGTTTATCTGTGAAAGATAATCCTATGCATCAACAGCAGTAATTATTCCCAACAAATCTAGTGTATTAAATCTGTTAATCTAACACTCACAATTTCACGTTTTGTATCTAATTATAGGCTGATTAGTTGCTAAAATGTATTCAAGTGAATCTATAATGTACAAGTAGAAATTTTAGCTGGAAAAAAATTTCATAACTTCTTCATTTCTAAGAACTAGAATTTGAACTCATAACCTGAGAGGTAGGAGATGAGTGTGTCACCAAACAACACTGCTGTGCCCCCAACAGATCTGAGAAGCAAGGTATGATTTTTTTTTTGAATTTTATAACTACTCAACCAATGTTTTCTCTCAACGTCTTTTCCATTACATTTCCAAGTATTTTACAAATTATCCAAAATGTTAAACAATGAAACAGTGATGCTTAAAAAGAGGTGGCAAAGGGTAGATAGGAAAAGTTAGAATATTGACAATAAAAACATTTTGCAAAACTGACATAGAAATTATAAAGCTTACACACCTGTGCTTTGACTTTGTCCAGCTTCATTTCATGCATGCTACTGTCTGGTGAAACTGACCTACTTCTGCTTTCAGGGGGTAAGGGATTATAGGACACTGGCACTCCAGGGTCTATCACATAAGCCTGGTTAGTTTTACCTTGCTCTGCCTGTAAAATACAAGAAAACGGGCTAAATTCCTTGGCGGAAGGTCATATCTTCAACACATTGCACATGTTATTGAATGATGCAACCAAACATTTCTTGTCTTTTACTTTCATTTTGCATAAAATATCATGATCACACCTATTTATGGGTGGAAGCAATTATCTATAATTCTCTAATTTTTGTGCATAATCAAATTTGATTTTTATGTCCCTTGGCAGATTAAGGGTCATGTTGGGTTTTTAGAGCATCAGTTTTTTCAAATTATTAGATTCCATTAGTAAGGCGTTTTAATCCTATGGGTATACATATGTGAAACATACATTTGTGACAAATAATATCAGTTTATGAGTATAATTGATTGTACATTCACAAGTATCTAAAATAGGCTAAAGTACAAATAACACACAATGAATGTCAGACTGCTGAAGTATGATATTAATACATAATATAGATTAGGTGAACAAAGACAGCTCAAACTGAGAAAATAGTACTGGTATTTGAGGTAACTGAGTCTGTCAATGGATTAGCAACCAGAAATGCTAAGCAACAATGGAACTGTAAGTATTTTGTGAGCAAATATAAAAAAATGGGGTAGACATTCTTCTGTTACATGTTACCATTGACAAAAAGGGCTAGCGGTGAATAAAGAGAATGTTGGACAAGGAAGAAAAAAAATTGAGCTTACAATCTGTAGGTGTGAACAGTCAAGACACCCAAACTTCAAAGGTGTGAGAAGTATGCAGGCATCAAACTTTGTATTTACCATAATTCACTAAATTATAGTCACATTTAAATATATGACCCTACATGGTAAAGTGTTTCACACCATTACATAGAGACTAAGCTAAACATATTGACTTGTAAAATACAATATCTTTCAAATGAACGACACAACATTATCATTATGTGAACCAGAGAGCTGAAGATGAAGACTATCTACATTGTGAAATTCATTATTTGAAACATATAAAATTGACAACACATAAACCTCTTTGATAGCAATGAGATACTAGGTCAGTAGCATTTCAAAATAAAGTATAACAAATAATAAAAAGTAATTCTATCATTTCTTTCAAAACTGTCTAAAAACCCTATGTGTTAAAATGCTGGATAGTATAATGTGAAAACCTTCCAAAAATTTGACCTGAGGAAAATATCCAAGAAGTAAACAGCAAGCATTTTGTTTCAAAGTGCCAGTTGTTACAAACTTTGCCCATCACAATAATAGACAATTAGTTAATGCAGTGATAAATAGCTTTCTTCATATTTGATATAAATGTAAGTATTACTCATATTCATCAATGAAAACAAGAATAAGGAACTATAGATCCCAGAATAAGGAACTATAGATCCCAAATTGCAAACAACGAATCACAGAACATCCAAACTTAAATGACTCAGGCTTCTTTTCAGCCTTTCTCGGTATCCTGCTATGTGTGTAAATGTATGTGGAATCATATTTCTGCCATCTACCAGTCAAGTGCTGTTGAAATAACAGCCAAGTACGAGATCAAACCTTAGACTTGTTTGCCGTGTTCAAATTTGGATAAATGAAAAATTAATAAGTATTACAATGTGACCGTGGGAAGGGACTTCAGTGTAATGGGATAACAAACAGCTATCACAAACACGTTTGAGTAAAAAATGTGAAATCTGCTAGTGAAGAAAATCCTTATATTTCCTTGACTTGTGTGAATTTCTTCACAAATTTATATTTGTGACTTCATCAGGTCTCAGATATTCCCTGATAAAAAACTTGCACAGCTTTTAATTCTTTAGACTTAGTTTTAAAGGGTTGCCTCCATTGTAGTTTCACATGCTATGTTAAATTTCATGTTCCCTAAACAATCATGGACACTTTTTTGGGGGGGATGCAACTTATTGGCCTCTATTTGAAACTTGCTGTATTATATATTAGTACCCAAAGTACAGTAAAACTTGTGTATGAAGACAGTCTTTGGGAAAGAGAAAAATGATCTTTACATGGGTTGGTCTTTATCCAGAGGTAAAAATTAAGGGGAAATGCATTCTTGGATAGCAAGAAGTGGTCTTTATACAGCAATAGGTCATTATACAGAGGTGGTCTCTCACACAAGTTAGACTGTTGACTATATGTTTCCATTAAACCAGTATACAAGTGCATCATTTGTTATATCCCTTTCATGCTACAGGTGGTATCACCTGCAGTAGGCCGCATTTGGGGAAACACTCCTGTCCTTGGATTGCTGTCAGACGTCTGTAGACGACCTTGCAAGTCAGTGGCGAACCGTCCATTACCTTGCGAGTCCTACGGAAGTTTTAAACTGTTTACAATTTCTGCCTCTGATCTTGGTACCGTGGCAATTTTGCACATGCGTATATGAATTTCCTACAAAATAACCAAAGGTATGGTCCACGGTGTACATAAGGTTGTAATTCGGTCATCTTTCAGTCTAATACTGCAACATAAGGTGAGTTAACGTATTGGTCATTGTGCAGGTGAGTTAAGGTTAATCAAGGTTGTCTCTAGGTGACCATCGTTTGTAAGTACTGTCATCCGACTGTTATTGATGGTTAAAACACTGTGTCCAATCATTGGCCGTCTGCCTGCAGTGTGAACAACTCTGACGAAATTGGGTGACCTGGGAGCGGTTCTACCACCAAGAAAAATTTTTGGCTGCAGGACGATCACCTGTAGTGTGAAAGGGACAGGAGGAGGCTCTTTCACAAAGAAACAATTAATGGTTCCTTGAGACTAAGGGCTTCATTTGTATGGAGAAGTATGACCAAAATGGGATGAGGGAACATTAAAATTTAACACAACATAATGCCTGTATGTCAAGATGTGATAACTGACTAAACAGAAACAAACAAGTGTAACACAACAATGCACCATTAATTGTCATTGTCAAGACATGATATTATGATCAATGGCAAATAATGACAATAAGGTTAAGGTGACAAACACAGCATTTACAAGTATGTAGCTCCAGTAGTGCTAACCAATAACAATTTGACACTTGCTCTCAGGTGAAACTAGCTAATCTGGCATTAAATAGAAATCATAATTAGATAGCTTTGTAACTTATACATAAGTGTGTCATTAACTGAAGAGACCCAGAATGTTGAAACATGAAAGCCAATACTTGTGAAAGCCAGTCACACACTTAACCCCTTCAATGACTCTCTTATACTCAGTATGTAGGATTCTATCACTGTATAAATACCTTTGTATTTACCAGAGGAATCAACTCTAGTATGTCAAACAATGTGGAGAAGAGGAATGTCAATGAGACATTTCAAGAGAAGAGATGAAGTGTACATTATTGTATAATTATATATAATACATAATGTCCTGTACAATTTTTTATGTTGATTAGCCCAGAGGGGGTAGGCATATTATGTCCACTTAACATAGACAAAAGAGGATTGACCATGTGAGGGATATACAGAAAGCCTTTTGGTCATTCTGTTTAGGAGTGTGCCCATGGGCATTTTCTTTTTTCATTGAAATTTCGTTTTTTTTCTTGTTCTCCCCTTTGGCACTACCCCTGTGAACTGAAGTACTCTCAGTTTTTGCACCCTTGGGGAAGAGTTGGTAAGATGGTTAAAAAATGAATAATTTCACCAGACTGGGTCCAACTTTGCTGCTTGGGGGACAACTTATAATGTAATATTAAAACAAAACAAACAATACTCCTGGAAAATCTGCACCATAATAAATATTCAACAGAATTTTTGCTGTTAGACTGCTTTTATTGTAAGAATTTTCTGAGAGAAAAGTCTCAAATAACTACCTGAGTTACAGAAAATAAAACCTTGTCCTCTGTTGTGAATTATAAACAATGTAGAAAATTTCTTACACTTCCTTTTTCACTTAGTGGTCAGGTGTTTCTCAAAGGGGTGGGGGCAATCATGAGAAATGACAAAGGAAGGGTTGATCTCAAGTGGTCATCTGTGGCCTTGTTAATTTTTTTGCACACATGTACTTTAAAGGGCTGTATAGGACAATGTGGGGAATTTCATGGATAAAAATAAAAATGAGAAGCGTTTTTTATGTGTTGTTGTATTTTGGTAAAATGTAAAAGAAACAATATGTATTTTTTATGATAAGATAGACCAACAGGTCTTTTTTTAAAACTTGTTTGAAGTATATTTGTTACTCTTACTCCTGTAAAATGGATGTGATTATGTATAAACTTTAAGTTTATATCAACTTACACCATTTACTGAAAAATCAATTCCCACCCCCATTTTTAAGGATGGGCTTTTTGATGACCCAGTCAGCACACATGATGGTATTTTGAAATGGAAATTTTTTACTTTTTACCTAATTCATTTGTACTGCAAAATATTACCATAAATAGGCAATTGGCTCTAATGGTTAAAAGTTAAGATCAGTGGCAAAATTTTCATTTTACAATTCTTCTGGACGTTAGATGTTGCGCTAAAGCTATGAGCAAAGCTTAACCTATGAACAAAGACCTAGTCACATAAAAATAAATTGAACAAATTTATCAGTCATTTAACATGTAGATCCCAAATGCACAAATTCAAATGAGGGCTCTGAGCTTTCTACATTTCAAACTTGACACTTTTGAGGGGATTATTGTCAGAAGCGTGTCCTATCTCAAGGGTCTACTTCACAATATGCTGTTTTTCAGAATATCCTCTAAAGACCCTGACAGTGGTCTACAGAAACTGTCCACTCCCTTGGGTGAAGGGGGTTTATCAAAGAAACGTCTGTCACAATTTCACGCACCAAATGAAATCCAGTCTTTTTTTCTTTATTCAACTGATGAAGGAACAGTTCATGATTGGCTTTATTGTAATCATTGACCATACAAGTGAGGGATATGGCTCATTTTAAATGGGTGTAACTATGTGTATAAATTCAGCTTCTCTATTTTTGTTAAACTGTGTACTAATTGACCCATAATTTTTGTTCTATACTTATTTACTTGTACTTATTGTTGTATTTAATAAGCTTGCTGATAAGCTTAATACCCTTTTTATGATTAGCAGAAGTAAATATCTGGTGCCAAGAGGGTCTTTGAAGTCTGCCCAATTCTATGGAAGTTATAATAAAAGTGTAAAGTTTTCACCCCCAAACTAAAATTTAATATCATAACTTCAATTTTGGTGTGCTGGTGTTAACAACAAGAATAAAAAATCAACTAGCTCTTAATAGATGGCATACCATCTGTGTAACAGTTTAAATCCTTTTTTACCAGTATATTTACAGCAATGTCAGAGCTTTTACATGTATTATTAACCATGTGGTACCTGCAATGTATGTGTTAGAATATTTACTTCAGACTCACATCTGACTGAAGAATGAATGATTTTGAATATTCTCTAACCTCCAACTTTGGGCTTTAAGTAAAATTACTTTCTGTTCCCTTGAAAATTTGATTTAACAGTTTTGAACTGTCTGTATAGTATGGATGTACATGTACTTTAATGATAGCATTATGAGTAAATTGAAAAGAGAAATTAATGTTCTCCAGAATGTCTCTGGAAACTAATATGTATGACAAATAGAAAAATCTGTTCACAAAATGTTATTCTCAAACTATGGTCTCAAAATGTAACTCAGTACAGAATGTAGAGACATGTCATAAACATGCAGAGGTACAGATTAATTGAAAGCACACATAGATTAAAACATAGCCCGTGGGCAAAACATCTGTAAACAATAGAAACTGGAATGGTATGTGGAAAGGGCTGGTTAAAAGCTTTCAATCCAATGTCCCTTTCTGTTAATATAAATATTAAGGAAATGTTAATCCGCTCACTTATTTCCACATGTATATGAACAAAAAGTCTGTAAAGTACACACCGGCTTGCACATGCACAATGCTAGGCAAACACTCTCTTGCTTTATTTGATACAACGTGCAGATGTTAAAAGATCCAGGGTTAGGGAATTCTTTAAAGGAGCACTTAAAATTAAATATCTTTACACACTAATGACAACACAATGCAATTATTTAATTGAAACTTACAGTATAACTTGTCGATTTACACTAAAAAATTACAATAAGAGTGAATACAAAACTTTTTTTATTTTGAGAAGTTCTGTTTTATCTGTTTGGATGGTATTATCAGCATAATACACGTATCTCTATTTAAAATCAACAGAATGTCCTTGTTGGAGCCCAACTTAAAAGTCAGCCTATTCTAAGATAGGCTATAGCCCAACTTAGGTAGCCTAATTTAAGATGGGCTAGAACAAATTAGCCCAACTTACGATAAGTAAACTCAAGAATAATTTTAAAGCTAAAATGTAATATTAACCAGCTAGTTTAATATTAATTTATTATGTCACATGTCAAATATTTTCACCATTTTCAGTAATCTTCAGTTTGAGAAGTGTTAAATTGAACAGCTAACCATATCTTTTTGACTACTAAGTAACTACAGAGAATGTAGTCTTCGGTGAGTTTTCTCAATATTGAATTCATTAATTTAATTAATATTCAATGACATCAATTTAATATGACATAATTATATGCTTTCTCCATTTGTCAGTGAATCGTACATGTTTTGAAAGTTTTAAAAAATAAAAAAAGTTCAATTCTTAAGTTCTTTTTGGAGAAAAATCTCCATTGCTCAAAATTTACTTAGTTAAACAAATCTTTTCCAACTGGATCAATATTTAGCTTTTCCTAGAGTTTTAGAAAGCAAAATGTCTCTAATTTATCTTGAACAATATTACAGTTTCAATCAGGAATATCCTTTTCGCATTGAAAGTACTAAAAAGTTTGAGAACAAGATTATCTGAATGGTACACAGATTTTTTTAAATAATAAATTCCCAGGAGAAAATCTCTCTCAAAAACACCATTTCGTGCATCGATATGTGAGAACTGGTTAATAAATACTAAGAAGAATCAGTCCTACAACTTAACAGAGAAGAAAAAATATGGTGTTCCTTTTATAGTATGCACACTTAAAAAGAACCCATTTAATGTGGTCAGAGTGTTTTCTTTTGCAAAGCAAACTTTTGACAGAGAAGGGAGAAAAGAATCCTTAAAGGAAGAGTGTCTTTAAGGGCATTGTGGTTGCCTCACAAGTACAAACCCTTCAGCCATATCTCTCTTAAGTGAGCACCATTTCACTTAAATAGATCAAAAGCCAATATACATTTCACAAAAATATACCACTCTGCTCATTAAGAAGAATTAAGAATTCAAACTATATTTCCTCTAGTGTTTGTTACAGTTTTGGTTTAATAATTGTATAGAGATAGGCCTAAAGCTTTTGATATCATAGAAAGGGGTTGGTATCTGGCGGCTGAATAATTGCATTTCAAATGTTTGGTGTATTAGAATGTCTGCTATTTCCTGTACCATGGCACTTGATATATATACATATATATAGCTAATATACATATGTGAAACAAAATTATATCAAGATTATCTCTTGATCAGCATTGACTTTTCAGTATCAGGAATGTTTATGCAAAATAGGTCTGCAAGTCTAAATATAGAAATTTGACACAGCGACAGTTGTAATATGCAAGGGAATGTTGAATAAGGCATTTGCAATTATTTCGTAAAAGCTCCACTGACTTTGGAATTCATGTTATCTATAAATAACAGATATGCAGCCAATAATATTGTATGTACTTTATCTTTTATAAGTATGGATTACCTGTGTAAAATTATCTTCAGTTTGTACTTCAATATTCCCATTTCATGGGGTATAGAACTAAGATTAGAATATAAAAGACCACAGTTCATTATTCTCCAATTTATCTGGTTATCTATTGATTTGTCTTAAAAGTCAGACTGTATTATTCCACTTAATAATTGTATCCAACAACCTCACATACCAAAGACAAATCACTCAGTCTGAGCTGGTAAAATATGTATGAAGCATTAAAACAACCCTTCCCCTTTTGTTTAATTTAATGCATGTATAACTACACAGATTGTTATTGATATGGAATAATAGATCAAAATGAATTACACAGGAATCAAGACATAAAAATGCAATATTGGGTGCAATACAATGACCCCACTGTGTGGCCATTTATAAAAGGATTATCATACCAAACTGCAATGTATTTGTACAATGATCAATGCCAATGGTCTTGTATTATGATGACAATAAAAAATGTGGTTAAACTATTCAAATTGTTGGATCAGGAACCAGTAATTGATTCTCTACTGATATATCTAAAATATTTCCTGTACATCTATAACTTTACCATGTAAAATGTAACCTTTTGTGACAAACCATTGTGGCTTTGTATTAAAGTCACCTAATACCACAATATGACAAGTCATTTCAGCTTTTAAATGAGGACCAGGACAAAAAAGGACAGAAAGCACTTTTTTCCTGACATGTTGCCTAACTCTCTGTAATTAGACCAAGGGCCAAACAAAGGCAACTCAGGATGGCATATAATAATAACGTTTTGTACCTCTATGACACGTTAAGGTCACATTACCTAGACTCTGTTCAGAACAATTTGGCATTCTTTTCATAATGTGATATGGCAGAATTTTCTGCATTATGACTGGCATCAATCTTGGACTGAGGAAATCTCCAGGAGACTAGAGTTATCATGTGCTTGCTAGGACTGCCAGAATATTTGTACATTTGTTTGTGGAGCTCTATTATTAAAATACCTTGACAGAACAGTTTGATAATAAAACTGAAGGATGATGCAATTAAACAGGCGCTGCAGATGGTACACACGTAAAATGACAAGACAAACTGACCTACTTGATAAGTTAGAAAACAGATACATGTATTTTCAAGATAAGACCTTCTAATTTATCTAAGATCTTCTAATTTATCTTCTAAAAATAATTCACACTGAATAATATTCCCCACCATTCAGTGCTATTCCAGAGACAGTTTTCAAATTCATTTATATGCCTGAAACTTTAAAATATAATAACATAAATAATTTGCTACAAATGAAAGAAATGGTATCCAAGAATGTTCTGCTTCAGGATTGCTTCCTAAACTAATGCACCCAGTTTAATTATGAACACATGATTTCAATAACAGTAAGAGTAAAAATTGAAAATAATTAAAATCAACAACCTAAGTAACGCCAAGTGTAAATGTTATAAACAAAAGTGAAATGCAAATATGTGGCCAAATATATAAGGTTAAATAGTGAAATAAAAAGTCAGTCTAATTGTTTACCAACATATGTAGGTCATTCACACAAACACATGAAGCTTCATGCCTACCAGCCATATAGAATGTTTCAAAAGAATCTCTTCTTCTGTTATGTAAGTAAATGTTTTAAAATTCAGGGTTTTGTTTAAAAAACAACTTTCCATTCACAACAAATGATACATGTTACAAGGTTAATTCAAGTTAGTGGCTCAAATATGTGAAAATGTGACCGCAGTTACAATGAAACAAGACAGATCACTTTGCCAGAAAGTACTCTACAATTTTCTGATTTTCGAATTCATCTGTATCTTCTACCTATCCAGGTGAAAGTATAATTATTCTAAAATAATTTGTCGATGATTTATGCAATATTTGACTGTCTATACTATGTATCAATAAAAATTTATATAAAAACACACATACTTAACAAATAGTTAGAGTTGCATGAAATAATATTGAGAAGCATATAAATTAGGAAGTCTTCATCAATAAGGTCAAACTTAAAGTTATTGATAAGGTGTTGAAGAAACTGTTGATGACATAAAGATAGATGGCCACAGCTATAGCTGACAATACTGACAAGGCTTGAGAATTTAAAAAGCTATCAATAGATATTTCAATGAATAAATGTAGGAGCTAATGATTTAACTGAAAGCGTTTAAAGACAGATGCATCACCACATATGGAGAAGATGCCTTTCAAAGCAAATTAGTGGGTTAGTTTGAGCTGTCTTAAGTAATTTTTAATTAATCAAAGCTTGCAATCTAGCCACACTTATACACTAACATGTGACAATATTGTCAAGGGTGACTAAGACAAATGGATTTCTTACGAGACTTACCTGTGAATCATTGGTGCTCTTACTGCTATCAATGATATCGCTTCTGTCGATATTATAAGGTTCCACATCCTTGTTCTGCCCTGTGCTTTTCCTGCGTCTTTCCCTGAGTTTTATCAGCAGTATAGCTGTCACTAATATGGCTACAATAGCTATAGAAACCACTGTGACTGCAATAATGATACTCAGATTGCCCCCAGATTCCTTTCCTGTGCTTGCTTCAGAGACAGTGCTGTCAACATTGATGACAACCTTCTGACTAGTGGACATAGGTGGACTGCCCCTATCTTGGACATAGATCACCAGTTCAAAGCTTTGGTAATCCAGTTCACTGAAGTCCATGCTTGTGATAATTGTACCTGATGGTGAAATGGTAAATGCCACCTTCCCATCTACTACTACTTCCTGCATGCGAAAGGTACAGTTTGCATTCATTCCTGAATCAGCATCTGAAACCTGGACAGTCAACACTGCTGTGCCAATGGGCAGCTTGTTTGAGATGGTAAAGGTACTGTTAATAACTGGAGGGAAGACTATACGGGGTGAATTATCATTGCTGTCTTGAATAGAAATGAGTACATTTGCTTCACTGGTAAAGTATGGTTCATTGGCATCAATTGCCATGACAACAAAAAGGTAGAAATCTTTAGTTTCTCGATCAAAACTGTTGCTGGCAAAGATTTCACCAGTTTCTGTGTGGATGTAAAAAGGGACATCAGGATAGTCTTCCGAAATAGAATAGGTGAAGGAGTTAAATGGAGCATCATCCTTATCACTGGCACTTACTCGACCGACATAGACATGAGGTTCATTGTTTTCTTGGATGTTGATTGTATAATTATCTTTATCAAAGGTGGGTCTTTCATCATTTCTGTCTTTAATATGAATCGTGATAGTTGTTGTGATTTCATACGAAGGAGTGCCACCATCTTTAATAACCATGTCAAACTTGATTTCTTTGATACTTTCATAATCAAAGACAGCATTGGCTGTAACGACACCTGTTTTCTCATCAACAGATATTAACTTGGTAATTTCTCCTTTACTCACTTCATACCTCAACTCCCCATTTGCCCCAACATCTTTGTCAGTGGCATTTATACTTACAAGGACATCACCCACGGCATTATTCTCATACACATAGGCCACATACTGGGCTCTTGGCAACTCGGGTCGGTTGTCATTTTCATCAATGACAGTAACTACCAGTGTCTTGGTTTCTTGATTCTGTTCTTCCCCTTGATCAGTACAAGTGATGTGAAGGGCATACAGCTCTTGCACCTCCCGATCTAAGGGCTGGGCCGTGACCACCTTGAAAGAGTACCCAGCATCGGGCTGGGACTGCAGGGTAAATGCAGGATGGGGTAGAGAACAAATGATATCTCCATTGTTACCACTGTCCCTGTCAGAAACAGTCACCTGGGCTACAAGGGATCCCTCTGGAGTGAATTCTGAGAGTTTAGCTGAGGATTCGGGGCCAAAGATGTTTATGGTAATCTGAGGACTATTGTCATTTTGATCGATCACATGGATAATTATATCAGTAGTGGATGTCTGTGGTTCTATACCATGATCACTGGCTACGACATTCAATGTGTACTCTGTTCTCTCTTCATAATCTAAAGATCCAATTAAGTACACGTCTCCTGTCTCTTCGTGAATTCGAAACAATTCTCCGAAACTGTTTTGTGTTTTGTGACTCCAAGTATAGGATACTTCAGCATTAGCTCCCTCGTCTTCATCCGTGGCTTTAACAGTTAGCAAAGATTTGATTGGTGCAGTATCTTCGGCTATATCTATTTCATAGGACTCTTCAGTGAATTTGGGCTCACTGTCATTGTCATCCGACACTTGTACAGTTATTGTTAAGATCCCTTTATCGACAGATTCATCCCCTGCTATGGTATCATAAGCCAGAATATGCAGCTGGTAGCTTGCAATCTTCTCTCGGTCCAGTTCTTCTTCAAGCACCAGTCTAAGGCCAGAGAACTGAAGAACCAGTCCACTCTTCTCCTCAGTCACCAGTTTAAAAGTGTTCGTACTTGAAGCCAGTTCATACCTGCAGAACAACAATGCAATAATGTGGGTATAAATATCAGCCAAAACCTGTGTGTGACAATAAACACTACTTTAACTTTTCGATTTTCTTTTTCTTTCTTAGTTTGTATGACTAACTGTACAGGAAGTTATATGTACATGTGAGCAAATTTAAATACTAGTATGTTCTGTCTAACATTAGTTTGTCCTACAAAGATTCAAATTTATATTTTATGGCATAAGATAATCTGACTTTAAGGCTTAATCATACTTTAAAAATGAGATTCTGCAGAAAAACCTGAGAGTATAAGAATGAATACATCACACGAAGATATTAACATACGATAGCAAGCTAAGTGTGTAAGTAAGAGATTTCAGGAATTAAATTTGGAGAGTCATGAAGAATTTCAACAACTGATTCACAGTTAATGGTGTAAAAATATTGCTAAATTGTGGGCATTATAATTGGCCCCAGGTTGGTCTTGACTTCATTGTTGGCTTCAACCTAGTGTATAAAATGGAGAGGCCTAAGTATGGTATAAATAGAGAGGAGTGGAGGAGGGGGGCTCAGGATATCTAACCTCTTTTCCACACATGTTATTTGTAATAATATTGGGCAATGTTGGTTCAAAGGGAAGTTGTGTTGTTCACGGTAACCTGCCTATCCAGTTGGATAGTGATACTTGAGCACATTAAGCGAACAATTGCTTCTAATACTTTCATCTTTGTCACTGATTAAAAGAACAAATCGCTCCTTTTGATCTGAATATGTCCCTCGCTTTTGATATTCCTACTCAGTGTTTTTAATAACATCGCTGTGTTATTCAACTGCTCGTCCATGGTTATTTTAGCAATCAGAAAGGGATATTAAAAGACTGGTGAAGTTTGCTTCACATATTTTCTGGTGGGTTGATAAGTGGACAAACATTGCATCTTAAACATATCATACCCCATGACATCTATGCTTTGTAGGATTTTAACAAAAGAAATACGTTCAGGGAGGTTTTTGTGGGACTAAAATGTAATAAGGTATTGTCGTGAGATTTCAATCTAACAGACGTTTGCCCCATGACACTTAAAATATAACGGAAATATGAAAGGGGGCTAAAGCTATTATATATCTTATAAACATATGTACATGTACAAAAGAACTGTGAATAATACCTCTATTACCGTTTGAATTAGATTAATTCTATTCTTTAGTCAAAGGTATATATTACGGAACAAGAAAACTCCTTTAAAAATGCTATTTTGTTTACCACTGTCCATTTAAAAGGGAAAGCATTAAAACTGTGTAATTAATACATTAGTAGATTACATATCATTAGCTTAAGGCTTTTTAATGTGCTGCAATGACTCTTGTAAGGGCACGGTACGTGTATTAAAACAGATAATTTGTAAAATGTAGGAAGTATTGTGTCACAATCAAACTAGAAAATAGTTCCGAGCATACAAACCACTCATTAAATATGTATTATAAATGACAAAAATAATCCACTGGCAGGTTTTACTCTTTGTGAAAAAACCAATTTGGCCTCAATCAACCTTGGTTGGGTGTTTCTTTAAATAAATAAAAGCAAAGACATCTTGGCAAACATGCATAACATTTGTGGATATACAGAGAGCCCATACGAAAGCAAGAGCGACAGATAGAGATAGATCAAATATAACGTGTGTACCCATCTCTCTGAACTACTTATACATAATTAAGCACTTTATATTCAGAAGTTTAGACATCTATTAGGAACAATGGGATCAGTGGCAAGAGAGATGTGAATTAATTATATTTTATCAACAGGAGATTAGGTTGTGTTTCTTGGTTAAAAGAAAAAAAGAATGTTAGTGAACCTTTTGACTCCATGCTGGGGTGAGTCCAAATCCACTGCAAGGTCCAAACTTCTGGAGCTTTTGAGCGGAGAGCCTTCAGAAATTGTCAGTGTTATAGTATCTGGATCAAAAGTAGGTGTGTAGTCATTGATGTCCACAATCTCTACAGATACCGTGACCCCCTGGAATAGAGAGAAAGAGGAAAAATTAAGGAGTAAAGAAACAATTGTTATCCACATCTAAGGTCAATATTCATAGGTTTCTTTCTGACAATGTTTGGACACCACATTTCACTAATCATATGCTTCTCTGTGTGTTGAAGAACTTCAACTGACTATCAAACAAAGGTCAGGTTTTGCTGATTTTACAAGCTTTTATCATTCTAATATTTTAGGCCCCTTTAATCTGCCCTTCTGTTTACTTCAGTTGAAAGTTTCTATGATAACCAGGATATGAATAAAAGGCAGATAATATGCAAGGTAAATGTACAGTTTTTTTGGTTCTTAAATAGATTTAGATTTATTTTTTGTCTTCGTCATGTTCTACAGCATGGGTCATATTGTGATGGGTAATTTATGGGTGGAGGAACCCGTGCATCCTAATTGATCAAGATTGTGCACTGTAAACCACTGGGCATAGGCAAGTAACTAACAACTTTCCAACATGAAGTGCCCGGGGCGATATTCAAACCGGTAACCTCAGAGGTTGAAGGTGAGCACTCTAACTGCTACACTACAAAGCCCACTGCTTCTTCAGTAGAAGAAGGGGAGATGATTAAAGTACAATTTAAAATATCTATATGACAACTAGTTTTCTGAAAACTGTCTCATATTTTAACCTAGTTGTTCACAGCTATAATTTTGTGATTATTTGAACAGGTTTGGTATATATCTACATTGCCACCATTATGATAGGACAACATATGTAACATATTTTACAAGCATAAGATATGTACTGAAATTAAACCAAGTTACAGATACTTCAGTTTAAACAACATATATATGACAAATGTCTATTCTTAGCATTGAGAACTCGTCATTAAACATGTTTCTATGACCGATATATTGACAGAGAAAACATTTAAAAGAAAATGTAGTTTCACTTTTGCCATTCATCAGTATCACAAATCAAAGGCCACTCTATGTTCTTCTCTTTCTTAGTTTAAGCTCTTTTTGGAATTCAATAACCAAGACTACATCAGTTTATACTTACAAACATGACCACATGAGTTTATGTACATAAAATAGCATGCATTATGTATATGACAACACAGCTGACACTAGTAGAAAGTCTTTCATGAATGAAATTGGATTGGACAATCTCATTAAGATGAAGTAATGGGGACATTGTGGGTTATTGTCTATTGGGACATGTCATACTTTCACCATGTCACACTGACAAGAAAAAATATAAACATACACTGGGGTGAGTGGGGGGTGGGATTGTGTCAGGTCAGTTTGACAAGGAATTCACTGGATACTTCATTTTGGAGAGAAATGAGATTTTCAAACATTTTAATTAGGGTTTATGGTAATCTTAATCCATATATTTGCCTCTTTCAGGTCAAAGTTGAAGTCATACCTCTTTGGAAAAGCATACCCACCCTAAATTTCCAATCTCCTTTCTGCTTTCTCCGCGGTGCTGACCCCTGCAATGTCTCTGGTTTTTGAATATTGAACAATGTTTTTGTGTGATGCGCCTTAGAGTCTGTCTTTTGACAGAGATTAAGCGCTATAAAAGTGCTATTAGAATTTAGAATATTCAAAGTTCCTCCATTGGTCAGGTTATAATTTTGGAGGCAACATGGTTTTTCTACAAGTGGCTTGGAAATTTACACATTTCAAAAATCTATACATTAAACAAGCTAGTTGCTGGGAAAATCCCTGTTTATTAAGAAGTGTACTTCTTTCTTAGTCTTGAAGACAATTTATAACCTTTTCTAGTTGGTGTCCATGAGAAGGATTTATAGTAAGCACTAACCAAATTGATAAAACAATTTAATTGTGATCTGTTTATGTTTTTATAAATTAAAGAAGCCATTAGATAGTAACAAAAACTAGTATTTAGTAATTTTAGAGTGAATTCCACCAAAACCTCATAATACCATAACCAATGTTTCTTGCTTGTAAAAAATTTCTGAAACACCTAGCTCTTGTTTCACTTGTTAACTCAAATGTTCACTAATGGTATCTTTCCTTATACCATAACACAAATTTCTGACAATTTAATCCAAAATCAGTAAAGTACTTTCCATGTTATTCTTGTAACGGGCAGATAAATAAACAAACAAATAAGTCAATACTTGCTAATATTCATCCCAAAATATTAAACTGTAAGAATTCAATTATAGATGAAAACTCCTACACAGCAAACCTGAGAGGGTCTATTTTCAATGGCAAATATTGTCACCTCACATGTTTCATTTACTATGTCTAACACAATAAAACTCAAATAAAATACCAGTATACCAGTATGGCAAATATTATAAATAAACAAACAAATAAGTCAATACTTGCTAATATTCATCCCAAAATATTAAACTGTAAGAATTCAATTATAGATGAAAACTCCTACACAGCAAACCTGAGAGGGTCTATTTTCAATGGCAAATATTGTCACCTCACATGTTTCATTTACTATGTCTAACACAATAAAACTCAAATAAAATACCAGTATCATGCAAATAGACAATGACAGCTCAAACGTTATTGTTACAGGCTCATGGTTACCAAAGGGGTTGTACACGTGAATGTTGCATATTTTGTTACAGAAAATATCCCGATTTGGTGCCATGTGAATACGCCTGATAGTTAAAACTAACCTCTGTCTCCATTACAAGTATTCTGATTCAGGGAAATGTGGATCACCCATTGAGTGCTAAACAGGTTATATTTTCAAAACAGCTTTTTAGCAAATATGTTACTGCTCTCCGAGTTTGTTGCCTACCCAAGTTTGTCACCTGCCTTAAAACTGTTGCAATGTTGACACTAAAAGAAATTGGACAAGCACTTATGTCAGTGTATAACTCTACAGAGATCAGTTTTGAGCTCAGCAATATTGTCATCAAATATTTGTGAAGAACTTTTGAAGGCAACATACTCGAGTAGCTGCGCAGTAGACTTTCTCTTTAAATTCACTCAAAGAAGGTCTGACATAACAGAGGCTTTTATCACATTTAAGAAAAAATTATACCACTCACCCCAACTAGATCTTCAGGTCCGGAATATGTTGCATCAAAGGTCACAAAGCACTGTTCTCTCAGGATACACTGAGAGAGCTGTTCTCTGTCAATATCCTCAGCAGTCCGGATCACACCTCCAGAAAGCTTGAACATTGTGACATCCAAAAGGTTAAATTCCATATTGTCCAGGACAGGCTTATCAAACTTATTTTTCATGTAAGTAGAATTCTTCAAGTCACCAACGAAAGTATTGGAATATCCTTCTGTCACACTGAAGTTCACGTCTGCCTCAGTCTGACCTTCACCAAAGGTCAAGGCGAAGAAAAAGAGTAAACTTCCTAATAAGAAATACATGTTCAATGCTTATGTTTCCGGAAAAAAATGTTTTTGCTTTTGCCTTCTTTGAAAATTGGAATCCTTTATTTTTCTTGATGTTTAGGTATATAACTGACAAATAAAATTATTAGTCAGGCATTTCAATAGATTTTTCTGATTCTATTTTTTTACATATCCAATGAAATATCACGAAATATTCTCTTATCTCTTATGGAAAAAAGGAGTGAATATCCATCAATTTGAAAGCAACACAAACTGTATTTTCAGCTGCTTTGATTATTAATTTACATATACATATGTATAGAGTTTTCCACTTTGTGTTACAAAACATTCACAAAAGAATCAGTGGTACATTAGGTCTCCAATGTCTCCAAGCTGTCCTTGCCTTGCGTTGTTATGTATTGTGTCATACAGAAAAAATCCCAACCAACATGACTCCTAAAAACTGAGTTGTTGAAACATATCCTCACCAAACGCTTGTTTTATGTCTTCTGCGGATGTCTACCCTCATCATTATCAATGCAAAATACGTCATAAAACAGCACTTTTATTGTATATTTACCCCCTCTAAAAGGGTAGTTCCAATCTTCTAAAAGGTATCTTGTGTCCACCACACCAAACTGGAAGGCTGAAAGTTATGTGTGTCTGCAGAACTGGTGTACATTGGAACAGAGCAGGAGTGAGCTATACTGTTCACTGATTGGCTGAGAGGATTATGTGTCATCGATTGAAGTGGGGACGGGGAGGGGGGATTTGTACTGAGTGCTCGATTTGTGGGGAAACACTTATGAGGAACATTTAAAATTAATTTAAGTTGTATGGATGATAATGAGTACCTTTTAAAAACGGAGTTAGGAATTGAACCATATAACTGTTAAACGGGAAGACATTTTCTTATGAATAATGAGTAACCTGGGTGTGTGCATACAATCATCCACTGTAAATTTTATTCTGGTACAATTAACTTAAAAACAACGTCCAGTTCCTTTGAAATTTTCAAACAGGATATATTAAAATGGATATAAATTGAGGACAAATGTTATTTTTCCCTAAGAATATATTTGAATACAAAAGTTATTCAGTTGTAAATGAGGAAAATCTTGTAAAACTGTATTTCAGTCACTCCCCAAAATATGTTATAATGCCAAAATATTTCACAAGCAGCCTTCAAGGTGGTACAGAGGTTTTTTTTTAGAAAAGAATTTGCAATTGTCTACCGGCCACATGCAAAGATCTAGCATTTTTTACAATGAAGAATGTCTATCCCTTTGCTATACATATGACGGATTATCCCTTCTGTTCAAGTGTTGTTGAGTGGATCAACTGCAATAGGTCATTGTTTGATACTAACAAGATTGTGAGTTGAATTGTTGTCTTCCTTAGTATAGGCCTATCCATGTATGTACAGTTATTTCATTCTGATGATGATATGCCTGAATTTGATTGTTTCCAACATGTTTTGCTGACATCAGACAATAACCTTTATAGAGACACATGATCAGAGTTTGTTTACTGTTAATTATGTGCATTACATTACCATGCAAAACATGAAATCATGTAGATCTATCCAGTTATTTATCAAAATATATTGTAACACCAAAATATCAAAAGCCACTCAAAGATCAAGAATTACTCAGCAAATACATCAAGCTGTGAACTTCTTATTCATTGTAAATGTATAACTACTGTTGCCATGTTAGATATCGAAATGACTTTTTATTCATTAACAAAGCCATATGCATAAACTGATACATAACCCTGGCAATCCAACAGGAAGAACAGAACGGGTTAAATCAGACAGAATGAAGTTAGATATTTACTTGTGCAAGCCATCACAATAAGTAGAAATTATCAATACCTTCAAATACCCCTACTTCCGGTTTATAGTCTGCCTCTATCTGTGCCCTGAAACTGCATTTCCAACTAAAGGGCAAACATTTCCCCCCAGAGAGTGTTTGCAGTTCTGATAAGTCTCGCATATGAAAACAACTCTTGGTCAAAATGAAAGACAGAAAAAATTATCTGATTATAATTTTGTATTATTAAACTCAAGTGATTCTCCAATGTCAAGCACATGGGATTGTTTTCATTTTCACATCTAGTTAGTTGGGAGTAAAATAATCCGAATTTCTTTATTATGGGGATTTCACACTTATCCGGATCAAGGTGGACATTCTCAAACATTCTGGTTGAATGGGGTACACCAAACATACTATAAAATTTCATGAGAGGTTATATACACCATTTAAACCTTTGATGTCACAATTCAACAAAGGAGTTATGAAGTTACTTAAGTTATTTAAGTAGTTCAGTCACCATAAGTGAAGTGAACACCATTGTAACCAGACTATCATAGCAGTGACACAGCTATATTATCTCTGTTCCACATTTGTTTTCACTTATTGTAAGACCAAGCTAATTCACAAATTAGGGAGGGGGGGGGGGGGGGGGGGGCTTGATGGTGCAGTGGTAAAACACTCGCCTCCCACCTCTGTGGTATGTGGTTCACATTTTTTACTCCAACTTAGTAGTTGCTTACCAAATGCCCGACTGGTTAATTACAGTGCAGAATCCGACAGTGCAGACCAGCTACTATGTACTAGTTTTCTCTGTACTAACTACCCGTGGTGATACATCCTATACAATGTGTTTGAAGCGACATTCAATCCAAGTAAATTAAAATTATAACTTGGGAGACTACTATGACTGTTTCTTTTCAAAAGGGGTGGGGAAACAGACAAACCACGTGATTTGTTCCGAAAATTTAAGTACTACTACTGAAAAGATAGGCCTAATGACCTACTCCTAAATGATACGATTCATTAAGATAATAAAGATCACTCTTGCTTCAGTAATCGGATGACTAGGTTTATTAATCTTCTCTTGGGACAAGATTAAACAGCTTCATTTTGCAGAATAGTATATACGTTAAGTGGTATCACCATAAATTCGTACTAAAGATAAATTGTAACTGACTTACTACTGAAAAGATCAACCATAAAAACTCATTCATAAAGGTTTTTAAACATGTTTAATATTTGGGATGAATGTCTATCATTGACAACTGTTATGATTAGAAACATAGCTGCAGTTTTATATTTACTTCAGCCCGGCAGTTATACGATCGATTGATTCTATTTGAAAAAAAAACTACCTCATGAATTTACATAAAATGTTACAACGGCATGTGGGTCTTGGTTAAAATTTAGTTGTGGGAATGGTCCGCAACAAATTTTGCATCCAGGATTTAATTATTATTATTATTATTTGCCCTTTGAGGACACTTGTGGAATATGTTTCCTGGAAATGGTTTGTAATGGGTTATGATTTAGAACAATTTAAACATAGAATTGTGACAGGGGTTTTAAGAGGAGCTAATGACCGTTTTCATGGAGAAAGTCTGCTTGGTGGAGGAAGTTCCTTTGACATGTGGGTGTTTGGAGAGAAAACAGTGGAGATTGGTGTCCATTCTGTGGTCCAGTGTGCCTCAATGATGGACTGTTGTTCCAGTGGGATTGATTTTAATTGTGTCAAGATGAGTGGTACAAAGAGAACATCGCCCATACAATGGCTGTCCGTATTTCACAGTGAAGTGGACACACAAAGATATTAGTCTATCAATTGGATTTTTTAGCTGTCAATTGTAGAATGGTAAAAGAAACATATTGAAAAACTGAATAGGGTCAGTGGTGTCCCCAGAGGGTAAAGAGATTTGTCATCCAGGGTTGAGAATAAAATACATGTATTTATATGTATCTGTGGTAGCCTTGTATATAGCTGGGATTTTTCACCTAGATTAATAAAAAACAAGGCCACTGTAGCAGTGGTTATCTCCTGCCTTAGAATCAGTAATAATGGAGAACTAAAGGAGATATAAGGCCTTTGTAGTAAGATAACCCCACTTGACATTGAAGAAGGGGTCAAAGGTAAAAAGGTAAGTTGGAAAAGAATCTCAGGCCTTGACTGCCTTTAAGTTGTTTTCACATTTGGAACCAATAGTAGCAATGATAAGGGAGATATAAGGCCTTTTTAATAGGATAATCCCATTTAACATGTGATATGACTGACATTTTGTTTTTGAAACTAGGCCAAATTACTATCAGGCTAACTTTCCTAGCCATATATATTTTGTGCATATTTGATGAACCTAGCTGCAATATTTAATGTTTTAGAGCATCTTAATGATTTTGGAATAATTGGCTATGGCGGCCATTTTGTTTTTCAAAATAAGGCCAAAATTTTTCTCAAGCAAAACATTTGAAGGCCAGGACTCTTGATGGTCTGTCTTTATATTCTGAAGCACCAATAATAAGGGAGAAATCAGAACGTTTTAATGTGATGACCTCATTTAACCCTGCAGCAGGGGTCAAAGGTCAAATTCAACACCTGGAAATGATTCCCAGGCGATGACTTCCTATTAGTTGTTTTCACATTCCGAACCTCTAGCAGCAATATTTGAGGAGATATAAGGCTTTTTAATAGGATAACCCCATTTGACATTAAACTTGTGATATGGCGGCCATTTTGTTTTTTTGAACTAGGCCAAAATTACTATCAGGCTAGCTTTTCTAGCCATATAGCTTTTGTGCAAAATTGATGAAGCTAGCTGGAATATTTCAAGATTTAGAGCACCTTTACAATTTTCAAACAATTAGCTATGGCGGCCATTTTGTTTTTCAACATGAGGCTAAAATTTTGCACAGATTTTCACATGTTTTAGGTTTTCATAGGCATAAACATTCCCTGCAAATTTGGTGAAGATATGTTCATAAATGAATGAGATATTAAGGTTTATCCAAAAACATGACATACGGTCAGACGGACGCACTCACGGATGCACGTACGGAAAGGCGTTTTTATAATCTCCTGACCACAGCCTTCAGCCGCAGGCAGGGGATAATAAACAGTGCATAACATATTTCATTTTGCAGTTTGTTTCATCAATGACCAGAAGGTTATGTACTGTAAATTACACACTCGAAAGTTCACAGGATTGCTAATGTATTTTATCGGTAGATTTGTATAACATTTTTATTGAGTCGGTTGATAAGTTGGCATCAATGTATGTTGGTTTTCTAGAAGGTTCCAGCTGCTAACTGTTGACTGCCATTACAAAGTCAGCAATCCAAGTGGTTTGCCAATCCAGGCCAAAACTTCATTCAGACAATGCTTGTTTTAGTATGTTGCAATGCTAGGTTAATCACTAGAATGCACAGATGCAAACTGCGTGTTAAAATGTATTGCTTCAAAACTTTATACTTCCATTAGTTGCAAGATAAAACAATTTTACATTTCTATTCTTTTACCAATAAAATACACCATTGTGATATGGCATTCAAATAGTAAGCAACTGACAGTTTGTGTCCACAGCATTTTATGAAGGACTGTGCTGAATAATCTATTGAATCCTTCGTTTCTGTTTTGTAATTTTATAACACTCATTCTCTGGGCAGAGAGATTAACTGCTGCATATAAAAATCAGAATAAAATATGGCGCAATAGATTACTTACTCATCGTGCTGTTTTTCGGGGAAATATATGTTTGAGTAAGCAGTCTGAACCTTTGAAGCAAGTGTGGTTTGGGTAGGAACCAAACTTCATGGTGAATATTACCTTACAATAGCTGATAAAACATGACAAGAAATAATTATTACAAATCCTGAATGTGAGATTTTGGTGCATCATCAAATGCCAACCCAGTGGTCAATAGGGCTGTTTCACTATGTAGATTGACCTCCCAAATTGGGTTATGATCCTGAAAATTTGCCTTTTTGGGAAGCAATGGAATGTTCGTAAACCCCATTAGAAGATTTGCAGGATCATTTGGAACCATATCGTGACCAGGAGTTTTGAATCAGGAAGCAATTTGGGGATGTTCTTGATATGTTCAACGGTTTTAAACTGTTTCCAAATCTTATCATATCCTACATTCGGGAATTCATTGCAAACCCATCTTAAATTTATCTTGTCATTTGTAAAGTCATCTTAATGATCTGACACCGATCTGCAGCCTAACGTAACATTCACAAAGCAAAGTTTCCATCTTAATTCAAAAACCGATCAGATTGATCGGGAAACTATCACAAACTTTTCAGAAGTTTATAAGAAGACTTCTTTAAGCAATTACAACATCCATAAAAAACCTATCCCATATGGTGATTGTGAATGGTATTATTTATTCCAGTTGAGAGGTAGGTTTAGGATCAGGTCGCCAAAATGAAACAGGCCCATAACAAGTTTGGTATTTTATTTTGTGACTGTCACTTCTGTGGTACGGGCATCGATTTAAGCTCACTGAAAATTGCGGCTGTTGGTGACGAATGAAGAGGTGCCCTGATATGCATTAGGCACATAAAGCCACAAACTATAGTATTTTATATTGGAATATATTTTTCAAATGATACAAACCAAGGAAAGGCTAAATCTCCTTTACGCAGATCTGATACATCTGAAGATGATGTGCGTATTGTCACCATGTTTAAAGATAATCATCTCATTGGTTTAAGCTACATTAGATCTGATTGCCTTGAGGTGATATAGATTAAAGGGGATATTTTACTTTCAACCCAGTAGATATATATTACACCATAAAGGTTTCAAGGGTATTAAATTTTGATAATAATCATTTTATCTTCCTTAATATTTTGTCTTTGAGGTTAATAGTTGTAAAATTGTAGTGTGTTTTGTTATAATACTGATATATTTTGTGTAATTAAAGTAAAAACATTAGTTTGGTTCTTACATACTCTGGGGCGTTTTAATTGACAGGATATTTTTTCATTATGTCTACAGAAACATGTTTTTCCAATGAGTGAATGGACTTGTTTTTGTTGTTCTTCCCCCAGGAGAGATTGTTAATTTGAAAAACTACTCGCCTTCAAGTTCATGTGGCTGAAACTGATAAGTTAAATTAAACATATTTGTCTTTTGCAATCTTGAGAACAACAATCGTATCAAACGTCCTTCTCTGGGGGTATTTGGATTAATGTGAATACTTTGAGAATTAAAGAAAAACAAGTGTATGTTCTGTGCCCAAATGTGACCCAGATATGTTTTTTGAAAGCTTAAAAGACATGAATGTTCATTTTGGCAGCCAATTTAAGATTTGATAAGCAAATCACTGTTTTTTAATAAATGACAGCTATATACATGTCTTCAGTGCACACATCAAAATAGCACTTTAGTCACAGCTTTCGATTGATGCTCCAGCTATGTGGAATGAGCTCCTTAATAATCTCCAAACTGCTGCTTTACTGTCATCTTTTAGTTGCAAATTGTTGACATGTGTCTTCAGTAAATGTTACCCCTAATAGCCCTCAAATCTCTCTGGTGTTGGTCTGCTGTGCCTCTGTTTTTAAGATCACTCTTTTTTCGTTTTTTTTTGCATGTCTCTGGACTTTCATGAGTTTTTTCGTAGTGTGACGAGTAGCTGTCTCATCACTGAAGTAAAGTGGCAATGGCCTATGTTAGCACTTGATTGGGTGACAGCCTCAATACAATACTTGTGTCTCTGATGGCTTTGCGGCTCACACTAGTAGACTGAAACCCCTTTCAGCCTTGTTTCTTTCTCCCATTGTTATTCTAGCATATCAGAGTATGTCATACCATGGTCATTGAGTTCTGTGAAATTACTCATTACATTACATATGAACGTTATATCTAAAGATATATTTTCATTGCATAATGTGATATATGTATTAAAATATGTCCCCAGATATACATCAGTCTGGAAACATGTCTTTCAAGTTTGAGACAGTGTTACATTGTTTCCTAAAGTAGTTTTACCTCCGCCAGGAAGGTTATGTTTTGGGCTATGTTGATTTGTCTGTCTGTGTGTGTTTTCTCCAAAACCAATGAACATAAAAAACGCTGGCCATTTTCAATGATTTGCTGGGTTTTCCTTAACATTGAAATTATGGTTATCATACTGTCTGTTTATAAGGGTTTAAATAAAAAGTGGTATTTGGGTGAAACATAAGAATATGAAGATACACTGCCTTGGTGGAAGTCTGTACTCTGGGAGTGCTTTTTAGATATTTTTGTAAATGGGAAGATTTTTTTATGAAGTCACCAAATAAACTCAGAATCTGCAGACAAAACGAAACCACGATATGGGAGTTACAGGAAATATACTTTGGGAGAATTAAGAACGGATCACTAAAGTCGAATTTTCAAATATTGGGATTTTGGAGGAATGAGTTACTCCTGTATATTCTCTGCTTGCTTTTAAGCATAAGATCCAGCGAGGCTCGTGCTTCCAGAGGCCACGTTTTTTTTTTGTCTCCAGACTTTTATGAATTGTGGCATAGCATGATGAGTTTATGTCTGTTCACTGAAGTTAAGTGGCATTGCTCTAAGTGAGTACTGGGATGGGTGACAGCTTCAGTGCACTTCTCCTATCTCTGATGGCTTTGTGTCTCGCCCTACTAGACCGAAAGCCCTCTCGACCTTGTTAGATATGCAACCAAGTCACACTGGATGTTTTAAGGGTCCCAATTCTAGACATTCCTTACATAGACTGAAGCTGTTACTCTCAGAGTGTCAACATTGATCTTAAATGAGTCGTTCACTCTGTCATGTGAGAACCTTGGTGATCTTCATTTTCATTGTAGCAAAATTTAAAAAAAATTATCCATGATGTGATTTCTTTCGCAGAATTTTACCATTGGTCCATATTCACTAACTCACTACCTTCTGAAATTTAAACCTTTTTAAATATCTCACATTATTAGACTTGTGAAAAAAAATTTGCAAAAAAGTTGGAATGAATCAAAAAGGTAGATCCCAAACAGGCATGATGCTGTGGTTGTTGCTTAATATAAAGTATTTTTGTGGAAAGACGGTTCTAAGAATATACTTTTATGGCTATTTTGAAATGTCCTTATTCTAAAATGATTTTATATTCCAAAAAGTTTTTTAATAGATTAATATTTGTTTAGAAAATTCTTAGAACATTGTATCTAAAAATAACGCTGTTAGTGAATGTGGGTCCTGATCCCACCTGCCTTCTGATATATGTATAATGTATAGGTTGCACCGTTGACAATAGACCAGAAATGTGTGAACCCAGTATAATGGAGTAAATATCAGAAATCTACAAATTCAGAACTATCTAGTGAGGAAACCACAGTGAACACATTTTTAGAAACTGAACAAAAGTTAAGCTGAAGGTGTCCAATATTTTGGAAAGGCAAAGCTTCCCTCAACTTTTTTTTTCAAAACAAGATATTCTTTTTTTTGGCAAGAACCAAGTGATTAGGTAATGAATTGGACATAAACTGTATTGTAAACAAAGGTGACACGTGTCGAGTTACACTCCATTATATGCATATCGACTAGGGATTTTTCGGTCAATCAAAATAATGTGGTGTGTGGTTTGATGTAACATTTGATTTGGTATGCATTTAAATCTTCCTTGGGTTCTCCAGAGATTTGGTTGTATTTTTAATACAGACAAAATACATCTAATGCTTTGTAATTCCAATTATCTACATAGTTTGATGGAATCACCAGTTTTTGAAACTCCAGAAAGGGAAACTGGATAAAATTAAGACATACATAAGATCTTATATTGTGTGTCTTTTTCGCGTCGTGTATATGAAGAATTAGTTTCTTGCTTATTAATTTTTATTAATTTATGTTTTGAGTAATTAAGACATCATTAGTATTTTAAATAGGGACTTTCCAAAAGATATCGCATGGTTTCCAGATTCACCTGATTATCTCAATATAAACTAGAACAGCAGATATTCTCTTATTTTTTGTGCATACCTTCTGTTTTATATTGAAAAATAAAGTTATATCTATATATATGTGTGTTGGAGCCAAACTTGAGGCCTTGCCAATCTTAAGATTGTCGCTAGCCCATCTTAGGATCCTAAGTTTGGCTGCCAATCTTAAGATTGACCAGCCCATCTTAAGATGGGTAAGTTCACAATTCACCATCATGAGATGGATATCTTAAATCAAACGAAAGTGGAGAAGTTTGTGTCTTTTTGCAAGGCAGTGCTTTTGGCATTGCGCAAATGAAACTGAAAATCCGAAAAAATATGCACTTACAGAAAGACATAAAAGTTAGGAGTTTTTGAAAGTCACATAATCTTTACCTTTAGTGATTACACCGTAATATATATATGTTTAAACTGAAACTAGTCTTACCTTTTGAACGGGCATTACTGAACAGAACGGACAAAAAACATAATAAGGACAATATCTTGCTCATCACTTCACTGCTGAAAAAAATCTGTAGAAACTCAATTTACACATCTTTGAATCACAAAAAGTTTTTGGTTTCTTTTACTTGCCATTTTGTATTTTTTTGACTGAGGTTTAATGCCGGGTTCACCAACTACACCAATTTTATGTGTTTAAATTATGATATGTAATAATTCTAATTGGAGTTTCATAGCGCTTAATCTCCCCAAACAAGGGGACTCTAAGGCGCAACAAAACAAAAAGCAGTCATCAAAATTTCTGAATCCAGGGACATAAGAGGGGTCAAGCACCACGGAAAACCCCAGGGAATTATCCAGGCTAAGGTGGGTATGCTTTGGTGTACAGGTAGGTTTTAAGCTGCTTTCTGAAGGAGGCCAGGGAGGGAGAGGCACGAATCTCATCTGGAAGAGCATTCCACACAGTCGGAGCATCAAAAAGCAAAACTATTACCAAACTGTTTGACAGATTTATGAACAGAAGGGCAAAACTTTGGAATGACAAGGAAATTATCACCACTTTGACTGTGTCTGGTACTGTAAGAACTGCTGTAGGAAGAAAGATATGGAGCAAAAAACCTGTGTGAAGATACTTTTAAAAGAAGTGTGGCTGTCTGGAACACTGTGCGCTGTTCAACAGGACGCCAATGCAGTTTCTTTAGCACAGGAGTTATACTGGTGTATCGACTGGTGTTTGATAAAATAGATATTAATATAATAGATTGATGTACTAGATATTAATGGTGATATATATAACATGTTATCCTCTCTGCACAGTGATTAATTTTCTTTAATGTGTTGTACTGAGTACTAAATCCTAAATATTATACAATTTCTCCACTAACATTTGAAACAAATTTTTAAAGTCAAAAGACACAGCATGAGACTGACAGTTAAGAATAAAAATGCACTGTTATGAAACAAATGATTAAATCTGCTGACATTTCAACCATTAAAGTAAAAGAAAAATTACATTGATCCATGTATTAAAACAGTCTGAACTGAGTGACACACTAACCAAGATAACTGCACAAAATCCATGAAGACCATGCAGAGTGAATCAAACCAGATTAAAGCCATTGTCACTAACAACCGTGTCCTTTACCAGTCAGGTGTCTGGTGTTTGAGTACCTCTGTGTCTGTGTTAACCTTGTCACTGGCTCACTTTTGTGCTATCTTTATTTTTTAATTTATTCAGTGTTTTTACTTCATGCCCAGTATCTTTGGGTGGGTTATAGTTTGACGGTTAGTTAGAGAGGTGGTAGGACCAGTACATGCAGGTGGTCAATGTTCTGTAATGCAAACAACTGACCAACAGCAAGTCAGTACCAGCTTTCCCGCTTGAGGTCTGGTCTGGACTCCAATTTTTGTACTGAAATTTCAGAGGTGGGAGATGAGTGTGTTACCACTGCACCACCATTTTCCCTCACTTTCATGCTATCAAAATCAAAGTTAGGGTTTTTCTACCGTTCAACAGTCAGGGTCATACTGGGACAGACCCTCAGTATTACCATCTTTGGGATAGAATCTACAAAAAGGTGACAGTCTGTGATTTGATGCCAAACCTGCTAATTATTAAGCCACCAAGGACCTCTCACTTTCTTGTAATAAACATGCCTGTCTATTTGTGTTGAAATATTTGGGACTTTCACATCTTCTGTAAGCATTGTGCATATAGTCTTAGGTCATGCTTGTGGGAAGAAACCAGTTCAGAGTAGTTGGTCAAGGTTTTTTGCACTGTAAACAACTGAATTTTTCAGCTAGGTAACAACCAATATTTACGAGAATGAAAACATTTCTCTGTTACCTAATCAATCAATCAATCAATCAATCAATCAATCAATCAATCAATCAATCAATCAATCAATCAATCAATCAATCCCTGCAACTATATTAAGTTAATATATTATCCTGGAATTTTAATTTGGTGGTTTAGTTATCACTGATCATCTATGAGGTCAGAGAACCTTATCCTGTCGTTTCCATTCCATAGGAATGTCTCACAGATACTTGAAATACAAAAGTTATTTTTCATCACTTAAAACAGGTAAGACACATAAAGAAAAGCCCTCTGTGCAACTCACATGTTACCATGAGTTCCCAGAGGTGACAGTCCAGTGGGTAAATGAAAATAGTATTGGGTTCAGATGTTTGGTACAGCCAAATAACAAAAAAATATTGTGTTCTACTATTGATGGTGATGTCAAACATTGGTTGCTATTAATGCTTTGACAGTTGTCACATGTGCTACTTTGAGTTCAATTCTTAGAAAAAAATGATAAAGTAAACAGGGCAGCCTTGTTTGTTATACCTTTGAGCCTTAACACCAGGCTAAACACTTGAGAGTGGATTTGTCAACCAATAGAGAACATTCAGGTGTTCAGTGGGGCTGACATGCTTCAAACACATGTAGATGTGTTGTTTCTTTTTAGGGGATCTCTAAACACAATGTTCATGTCACACACTTGAAAATACAATTACCTTGTTATTGATACATCGAGTGTGGCGTGAAAAACTTTACTATTTATTCTTTCATCGTAATAATTTGTAAAAAAACTTAAATGTTAGACATTTTAATGTCTTAAAAGTAGACACTTAAGGATTTAAAATTATTGCTTTAAATAAATCCTTTAGATTTATCTATGGTTTTATTATTTTATTTTTATTAATTGTAATATTGAAGGCTACTCAGCTTGAGTTTAAGTGTTAATCATAAACTGGGAACGATTTATAAGCTCATTCCACTTCAATGTATCACAAACAAACTACTCTTCTAAATGCCATGCAGTCACTTGAAGATATTTTAACAGGTTTCAGTAGTTATCCCGTGTACAAAAAGCCAATTTCTACTCATGGAATTTAGTAAAACTCTTTTAGTAGAAACTCTCTTGGCAAATATTCATTATTCTTAAAATAGCGTTAGCAATAATGTTGCAAAATTGTAATTTATATATTTAATATGCTTGTATTTGGGATATTGCTGAAGGCAAGGCAATGAATGAAATGATTTTCTGTTTTTAAACTCTCTCTGAGAAGTCAAAAGTTACTGAATATTTGAAGTCTCAGTCACTGGCTAGGCACATCTAGTTTGAGTAGACACTGCCATGTAAAATCCTTATATACTGTGACAAAAATTGCTTTATAAATGCAATCAATATTTTTTTATGCTGTACGTTTGTAAGTACTAGCGACAATAACTGTTAGAATATAGTTTATTTCTAATATTTAAGTCGCTGTAAAAATCGGATATGTCAGACTATTTGAAAGTATCTAACCTTAACTCTGTGACATCCATTGTTTTGAAACTATAGCTGTGAGAGGTTTATTGGCAAGAAATCAGTGTTTTGCTTCAGCAGTTCACATTTCCAAAATACTCATTCACCATTTGTTTGTGTTGACCACTTTTGCTGTCAAAATATTAGGGATTGAGATTGTCTTCTTAATTGCTGATATCATTTTGGTGTATTCAGAGAAGTTCTCTACAGACAGTAATAAGATACTATCAATTAAATATGCCAAAATAAGAAGGACATTTGAATGCCTGTGTGTCAGTTTAGTACTTAAATTTTCTCAGTTATAGGCCTACAGTGGTTTAATATTAATGATTGTATACTTTATTGTGTTACTTTATTTTTTTTTCGGAAATGATATAATATTTCAATATGCTTGTTGTGTATTAGCTGGATGTATTAGCTAGATATTATAGCTTATACAGTGTTTCACAGTAAAAACTTACAAATTTTAATATTACGTTTACTAAACTTATTCAAAGTTAATGCTATAAATAAGCTCGCAAATGTAAAAAAAAAATTTACTAAAGGCACACAGAGCTGAGTAAGGCAACAGTTACCATCAGCATGGACAGATAAAGAAGTTTATTGAGTTTGATAGCTTTAATTAATTTATTTATTTGGGGTTTTACGTCGCTTTCAACACTGTACAGGTCATATCACGGCGGCTAGTTGGAAGGGTAGTGGAAACCAGAACATACAGTTAGTTAGGGTTCTGTACTGTAAACTGCCGACCAATTGATAGCTTTAAACACATGTGCATATATGCATATGCTGTTCAATAGATAGGCAAAAGTATCAATTGCTCAAATGTGAAGATACAAACATTAAGTCTATTTTTGGGGAAAATATGATTGCAATATTTTGAACTCATCTGTTTACCTTATACTGTATATCAAGGAATCACAGTAGTCTAACGATATACTGACCAAGGCATTTGCAACAAGAACAAGTGCTGCTATTACGTTTATTTGCCGCATTTGCAATTGTTATTTCTAGCATCAAGCTTAATGCCCAGACTGCAAAAAGTGAAATCCTTGTGTAGTCCAAGTAAGCCATAAATTTGAGTATTTTTATAAATTGTACGCTTGGTGGTAGGCCACTGAAACATTACTAACAATAATTGTATTCAAATTCAACTAAAGGAACAAAGAAAGTAACTTCCTTGAGTATTTTAACCACGTTACATATTGTATACATATTTTGACTTTTGTTGCATAATTTTACAAACAATTTGACTGTTTTAGTTTGTTCACACCAACATTGACTTTCGTCACAATGAAATAAATAAATGTACCTATACTGTGCTAAATCTTTTAAGCAATCAATTAATTACCATATATTTTTTAAAGCTTATTGTAAATATCATTTTCCATTTTAACTTAAACTTCCTGGTCATTCTTAACCTGAAATACAAAAAGCTAACTAAAACAACCCTCGAAACAAGAGAAATTTATGGCAAAATTTTTACCCATAATCACAGGTGAACCTTATTGTTTTGATAGCAAACACATTGTAAATGGAGTCAAAAGATAATATTAGTTTACATTGTATGACATGTAGAGAATGTAGCATGACCTAACCCAATGACCACTGGCCATAATGGCTGTACCCAGCTGTTCTTTGGTCCATTAAAACACAAAGGAACATCCTAAAAATTACAGACCAGTAGCTCATTTGGTGATTACAAACCTCATCCTCTTTCCATTTGATTTTATGTGTGTTTTCACAGGGAGCCCAGTCTGATTCCTGCTTTACATTGCATTCACTCAATCTTGCCCAGTATATTATTTTAAGGCCATTTATGTATTCATTCCATGTCACCACAATAAATAAATACAACGTGCTGTGAAATCTGTATCTCTCTCGAGTGATATTTATTTTCGTTAATTTGTAGTCATGATGATATTTATTTCTGTTAATGTCTGGTCACCTTGTGACCAGATATAAATGATTGAATGAAATATTGAAGTGAAGTATTTTTCCCACTGAAAAGGATATTGTGGCTTCAAAAACAGCTCAAGTTGGCTATTTTTCCTTCTTGTGAAGTAAGTAATGATTAATCATTATGGAATGTCATAAATGCTCTCAAGCTAAGAAGTAAATACACACAAATTTATGTACAATTACACTAAAACTAACATTGTTAACCATGACTAACTACTTACACGTGTTATACAATCCATATTAAAACTATTAAAACCTACTAAGACTATACTATTTTAAGATAACTGTTAATGCGATTTAGTACACGTTACTGTAGAGTTATAATACTGACACTTCATGCTACATACAATAAATAATTTTTTGTGACCCTTTGCTATTGCAATTGCATTACGACTACCCCCATGGGGAAAGGCTGCGTTTCTTTATGTGGTACAATGACCAAAGCCCTTGTTTAGGTGCCAGACCACGATATTACTATGTTCAACTGTTATATAATGACACTGTGTATATGTGGTGTAAGTGGAAATGATTAATCATTATGGAATGTCATAAATACTAGTACTTTGAATCTATACCACCAGTGCCAAATACTAGAGGGATTCCTGTCTGTGTACAATTGATTTACCTGTAAACTTATGATTTTTTTCGCTACATTGCTTTAATTGCACAGATTTAGAAGGTAAAAAAGTTTAATTACTCTGGTATAAATATTTGTCAATACAAATGTGATTACACCAACGTTGTAGGTCTTTTTCAACAGCCTGTGTAGGTTTTGAATGTAAATTTCTCAACTGTGTAGAAGCATGCAATAAGACTTTGGGATTGAAGTGCCTTTTTATCATTCAACTGAGCTGTATTGTAACATACTTTGATCGGTACAGTTGTGGTTTTGGTTTAAGGACTTTGTAAGTGCTTTCTTCTTTACAATAACCAGCTGAGGAGGATAATAGCAACCACTTGAGGTAATTTACTAGGCTAAACTCTCAACTTTTGATTGTACAGTCCTGTACACAATGGTAGGATGAATTGAAACCTTCATGTTCAACAATTTCTAAAACAAGGATCTTTGGGGGAAATGTCCCTACATGACCTATGGTATACCAGAATAACGTTGTGTATTACAGAAGTCACCAATGGCATTATATATATAAGTGTCAATTACACACTTCTAGAAGCCTCTTTACTTGATCATAGATCCCGTTTTCTCGCCCAGTGCCATTGAACAACAAACAAAACAAAGTGGTTAAAAGGTGGAGGAAAATTATGCATAGTAACTGGTCTAACATTCAGCAGATAGTGACTCTGCCAGATTCTGACTGCTTTGTCAGGGTTTGACACAAGTATCACCACAACATTATGCCACGTGTGTCCTTATAAGAACATACCATCCAATTAGAACATAGATAAACAGGACATATATGATTTTATAGGTAACAAGATAGGAAGAAGGACAGAATACAAGTTTGGAATTGTTTTATAGACATGGGCAAGATTGGGACAGAATGTGAATAAACGAAATATGCAATAATGTCTGTCCATTCCAACAGCTAAGGTGATACCATAAACTAGATCCGAACCCAGGGCCACGGAACTGAGAGCCATAAACAACACCAAACTTGCTAACCACCCTTTCTTGGACTCTGTTGAAATAATTCATAGCAATTCATTCATAACTGTCCTTTCTTTAGTGCAATTATCTTGGAAATGATAAGAGGCTTTTTATATGTCATTCTCATAATTGAATCAGTCTAAATATGGAAAGTGTACACGAAAATATTAAGAATACAATTTTCTGTTTCATAGAAAATGCATTGAAAGTAATAAGCTTTAGTATTGTAATACGTGTTTCTATTGTGTCTGATAAAAGACAATCCTTACTTGTTAACAAGCTTATTCCTTAAAAACCATAAACTGGGATTGAAGGTGGGGTAATTCAAATAAGAAACACAGTGAGATTTTAAGCTTAAGAAATCAGACAGGCTTTAGGTAAGTGCATTATAAATGTTGGGTTCTGTGTACCCTAGTTGACTTATACCTTAATCCTGTACCCGAATGACCTCAGAACATAGGTAAGCATTTGAAAAAATGTCACTGGCTTTGTGAAATTCTGAAATAACACCTACCATCATGTCATAGATTCTATGTAGATCTGATTAAATTTAATAGTCTATCCACACACTCTGGACTGTCTTTCAAATACCCTAGAGTCCAATTGAACTTCAAATGGAGAATGTACCTCAGTAAAAGTCAGTAAATATAAATGAAAGATGGATTACATGGATGAAATGATATATAATGAAACAATTCTTGTAAAATGTCTGGTAAAATATGCTAAAACAATTCATACATTAAAAAAACCATGGAAAATCTAGAGACAAAAGAGCTATAAATTTGACAAAGAAATGAAAATTCTGAGTTTACGTTTGTCATATTTGAAGGAAGTTTTTTGCATGTGTATCATCACACACTTGATGGCTTTAACACGCCCTCTTGTCCGGTAATTTGAAGGCACTTGGTACACATAAGAAAGGGATGAGGTTAAATGGGCCATAGGTGAGGTGAAGGTGAATGATATATGCAGATGACTATTGAGTTTTTCTTTAAATTTAAAGCTTTTTAAGTTACTAAAACTGACTTTTTGGTCAGCTGAAAGAATGTTAAAATGAATACATGCAACAAGTACTAATGCCAGCCTTGAAGAATCACTCCAAATAAATAACAACCACGAATTGCTAACTAGCTATTTTGTTATGCTCAAGTAATTTCAGTTGTGTAATTGTAAACATTAGCGGTTTTTAGAATTCGGGAGCTCTATCTTTTCATTCGGTTGGTTCAGAAACCGTCATCGTTATAGGACTGTTCCATTATTTGGATCCGATCGTAAACATACCCCTTGATTGAAAAACAAACAAACAAACAAAAAACCAGTTACAATCCGTGTTTTTAGTTTGTTATTCCTTTAAGATGGTTTCAACTGAAAAGATCGTCCTCCCAAACGGCAAAGATGGGATCTTATTTCACTCCAGGACACAATGGACATAATGGAACAGCCCCATAACATTCAGGTCCAGCCCAGACCTGTAATTAAATTTTTGGATACTTGGGAGTGAATTGTATGTCTTCCCAATAAATTCAAACTATTAGGTTTTGTCTTTGACTTTCTGCAATCCTTATCAGATGAAGCATTTTGGAACTCAATCCTTAAGTTAAGTTTTGCATGCCAATTGTTTTGTATTTTAAGTCAGTTGTAATGGTTGAATAGGAATTCATAAGTTATCTAACGCATTGAGGAAGATTCGGGAACCATTCAATATCTTTTGTGGCCCAATTAGGAGGTTTTCAGGAACCACTCGGAAGGGCTGAAGAACCAATGGCAACATAGCTTGGAAAACTATTATTTTCACCACCCTCTTCATCAATGGATCATGATGATTCAAATTTTTCGAAGCAAGGGCAGGGTATGTGAACAGATCACAAATATTGAAGAGGCTTTGTGAACCTTCCAAACAGAAACAGGAATCCAGCGAAATACTGCTGGAATGTCGGGTTTTGGGAACTACTCCCAATTAATGTGTCACCGATAGATTATCAGGAAAAATCAAAACCAAATGATCTCTTGGAAACTCCTGAATGCACACAATTGTCACTAAAAATATAGTTCAAGCCTCAGAGCGTATATCCTCAATTCTTCGTGTTTCCATTCCTAAATCATTTGGGTCATTACAACATTAATGCCTAAAAGAAATTTCCAATTGTATGGGCAATATCTGCATCATTCCTGAGTATTCTTTTGATGGTATGGTGTCTGGTATGCATGATGCAAAGAATGACCTTTGGTTTCAAGCGTACACACCCCATCCCTTTGGGTGCTATAAAATTGGAGACAGTAGGGGTGCTTGCAATGGTGGCTTGCACCTCAAACAGCCCCCTTGGTGAAAATTACATGTTCTATCATCACAACATCTCCGGTCCCTGTTTTGATGAGTATATGTATATACAGGTCATTATATTTTGTAAACCTGGTTCAGACACAATCTGGGTGAGAGTCAATTCGATAAATAGTCAACTTTGTACCATATTATCAATGCAAAACTCTTTTTTTTAACAGCATTAAAAAAAATCCCAATTGTTTTTAATATTTTAATCTCAAATCTTGCCAGGTAACTAAATTCAGTACCTAAACCAACCATAAGATAGTGGCCACCAATGCCCTTTAACCGCAGAAACTGTTAAGATTATAAAAGAGTCAATCTGATTCGGTCTACTTGAATCCACCTCTTATTTATTTATTTGTTAAGTTTTTTTTACATCACACCTAGTACCGTTATATTGTGATTGTGACAGATAGTTGGAAGGGCATAGGAAACCAGTGCATACTGTTGGTCAAGGATCTGTACTGTTATCTGCTGACCAACAGCAAGCAACTACCAGCTTTCCCACATGACGTCAGGCCGCGATTCGAACTTTGATCTCGGAGGTGGGGGGGTGGGGGGTGGTGGGTGGGGTGGGGGGTGTTACTACTGTGACACCGTGGCCCCTGGATCCATCTCATGAAGGGGATTAAAATATACCTGGATCAATTAGTGATAATAATCAATTAGGGATAATAATCCCCAGTGTAAATTCGTAGTCTGAACGCCAGCTAAGACATCAGCATATAGCCAGGTACACACCCATGGTCTCTCAGAGTGGGGAGATGGTTTAGAAGACATGACCACATCAATGAAATGAAGAGGGTGTTATTATATTAATACACGGGGAGATTTTAGTTAATAGAAAAGTTTGCAGGAATGTCAACCAATTAAGATAGTTTTTGATGTCTTCAGATTTGATGGGCAGGTATCATGTCTGACTTGACCAAAAACCACACCAGGGGGTTGATATGGACGAAGATCATGTGTTTATGAGTTTTTATGTATTGTGAATATTCACTGAAGTAAATATAGT
This sequence comes from Sabellastarte sp. h YS-2021, assembly GCA_964017235.1. NCBI lineage: Eukaryota > Metazoa > Annelida > Polychaeta > Sabellida > Sabellidae > Sabellastarte > Sabellastarte sp. h YS-2021. The sequence continues at coordinate 54,804,427 of OZ024927.1, read as the reverse complement.
GCTTTGTTATAAAGTAGGAAGTTAAATAGTGTTATAATTATGGTTGATTATAATTGACATGTAAAAATAGTGTTTTGTACAGTTGTATATGAAATGTCATTTCCCTCGGGAATATCACTTTTTCTCGTTAAGGTCCTCTATAATTTTACAGTATAACCTGTTGTTCAAATGTGATATTGCTAAGATACCAAGACACTTTACATTAACACTCAAAAGACAGATTTTGTAAATGCCAAGCTTAACAGAAAAAGAACTTTTGATAAAACAAAAGGTAATCTATTAAATTTCAGTTGAATAAACACAGGTCCCTTATTCTAAATCAGAGCCACATTCTGTGATGTTTCAAAAGTACACCCATTTCTGACAGAATGATAATTAACTTATAGTTTCAAAACTATGGAGTTTAGAGCATTTATGTGAAATATTTGGTTATCCTACATTGAGATGACCAGTGCCATGGTCACTTTTAAGAGATGGTAGGTCCATTATTGAGTAAATCAATGTTTTACAGTTCCCTCAGGGACTTTAACTCTGGTATTGGTATCTGGTAATATGAGAGTCAATGAAAATTCATATTTTTCAGTTTATTTAGTATTTAATCCACCGTGAGACATCATGCCAGTGTGGTGACTTTGTTTTTACCTAATTCACCCATTTCCTTTGACAGTTATACTTTAATTTATGAATTAATAAATCAATTTATAAATTTTACAGGTTCATAACGTTTAATTTACATTTCTGACAGAATGCTGTACATTGAACGTATTCATGGCTGATATTTTTATTTCTTTTTGTTGCAGGTAAATATACATTTTGACGAATGTAAATTAAAAAAAACCAGGGATACTATAAATCTTGTATCAGATTAACCGGGAAAAAAGACTGAATCAAAAGAAAGAAGTAAGTCAAAAAGAGGAATATTACAAGAATTACCGTAAAACACTAATTGGGATATTAAAGTGAAACTTTCAGGGAAATAATGAATTACAACACATTAATAAAACATAGAAAGCCTTATGTATTAATGAGTATGAGGACGATGTAGGGATAAGAAGTAAAACAAAATGTACATACTAATATGCACCAATACATGACCAAATTATAGTTTGTAACACAGGGCCATAACCTTTTAGGGGAACGTTGTGACGCCCAAAAGCATGGCTCCATAAAGCGCTCATGCTATACACATATGTGTAATGGGACGTCTGTCATGGCCAACTGTTTAGTCAACTCATAAGTAATTCATCTGGTGTTATTAGTTGGCCAAGTGCAGGTTTCAGTTAAACAAGATATTTCTTGAAATGTAATGCACTTGGTAACTTGTCATTATAAAGCTTTGCAAATCAGACACTGAACAACCAAAGTTTGCAGGTCAAATGGAAGAAATCTAAAGCAGTTTGGCAATATTTCTGTGTTGTAAGGCACCCATGGCGTCAAGGGAGTTTTGCTTCTCAAAATATAGAAATATAGGAAGTTACCTATCGAAAATATAGGAGGTTTTGAGCTAAATATAGGAGATCTAATATCCTATTTCACTCATCAATCTGATGAGAATTGCATCCTTACCTCCTTTTTATTGTAAGTCTTATGAGATTAACACTCAGATAAATACTGTTCCAGTGCATACTTTTGTGACAACTTCACAAATTGATAGTTTATAAACATAAACTAACACAACAGAAGCATGGTATGTTTACAGATGAATCAAATTCTATTATTGAAAATCAGTAATAAAGATTATATTACCCGAAGTGCATGTAAGTGACACATATCTGAGTAGGCATTGTGTTTGTTATTGTCTATGTTGATTTACTGAAAAAAAGCTTCAGGTAACAAGACTGGGCCAACTCGGGCGTTATTATATCCCCAGACATGTCCTCACCCACGCCACATGCATTGATCAGGTCTCTTCTATCTTCTGTATGACCATAATACAAGAATTTATCATATTGATGGACAATATTTTTATTTTGCTAAAGAAAATTATATACCCAGAAGACGGGTACATAACAATCATGAAAACTAGATATTGCGTCTTGATGCAGTGTATCCCCGGACGGGACATGGTTGAAGTGTGACAGAGTATTATGTTATCAAGGACCACGTTCGACCTTAAAGGAGGGGTCAAAGGTCAAATCTGAACCAACCCAAAAATTTGGGGCACATGATTTTCCACAAGTCGTCTTCACATCCAAACCTCTACGACCAATAATAAGGGAGATATACACCATTATAGTTATCAAGGACCACATTCGACCTTCAAGGAGGGCTCCAAGGTCAAATCTGACATCACCAAAAGATTCGGGGCACATGATTTCCTATAAGTTGTCTTCACATCCAAAACCTCCACTAGTAATAGTAAGGAAGATATAGGCCATTATAGGTATCAAGGACCACATTTGACCTTGAAGGAGGGGCCCAAGGTCAAATGTGACCCCATAATAAGATTCAGGGCAGATGATTTCCCATAAGTCATCTTTACTGCCAAAACCTCTACGAACAATAATAAGGGAGATATAGGCCATCATAGGTATCAACTACCACATTCGACCTTGAAGGAGGGATCCAAGGTCAAATCTGACCCCACCAAAATATTCAGGGTACATGATTTCCTATAAGATGTCTTCACATCCAAAACCTCTACGACCAAAAATACGGGAGATATAGTCCTTCATAGGTATCAAGTACCATATTCGACCTTGCAGGAGGGATCCAAGGTCAAATCTGACCCCACCAAAAGATTTGGGGCACATGATTTCCTATAAGTTGTCTTCACATCCAAAACCTCTACAACCAATAATAAGGGAAATATAGACCATTAGAGGTATCAACGACCACATTCGACCTTGAAGGAGGGATCTAAGGTCAAATCTGACCCCACCAAAAGATTTGGGGCACATGATTTCCTGTAAGTTGTCTTCACATTCAAAACCTTTACGACCAATAACAAGGGAGATATAGGCCATTATCGGTATGAAGAACCACATTTGACCTTGAAGGAGGGGTCGTAGGTCAAATCTGAAACCAGCAAAAGATTCAGGGCACATGATTACCTGTAAGTTGTCTTCACACAAGGGAGATATAGGCTCCTTTAGTTTGGTCACCTCAGATTTTCAAATTTGTTGCCATAGCAACCATCCCAAATAAACAAACTGGACCAAAATGTTAGCCAGGCATGATTTCATAGCAGGTTCATACCACCTTGTAGGCATGGAGAAAGTAGCTGAACAACATATTTTACCAAAATGTTGTAAATGCAGTCATTTTTGAGTTATAAGCACTTTACTCAAAGTAGCTACCAGTGCTATTACTCACTTAGCTATAGACCTATGCCATACATAATCTCCTGTCCAGCGGGTCATCTAGAGATAATTAACATGAGCCATTAAGTTATACAGCCAATAATAAAGGAGGTATATGGCCTCACAGTCTTATATAGGCATATTATGCAGTAAAAGGTACCATTCTGAGACATTTTAGCAGGCCTAAGGTGACCAAACTGGATGCTGGTACTCCATCATGTACCCAACCTCCAAAGCCATTTTCAATAGTTTCCATGCAATATAGTCAGCATTAAGTGTGAAAATATCTCCAAAAATAGCATCAGAGATGCCCGTACCCTACAGCATGGGGAAATAGTTTTCAACACCATGAGATATAGTAGTGAAACAGTACACACATTGGGATACTTTCAGAGCAGTGTCAGTGTCCAAATAATGTTTAAGTAGAGAAAATAACATCTAAGAGAAAGAATATGCATGTAAAGACCAAGTATTAAAACAGGACAATTCAGTAAACTAAAAATTATGAAGCTTTAAGACTTCTCCCATTTTGATATTTATTTGTATGGTCAAATTATGGTTTGAATGTTTTGAATATTACCCATACATACAGATGTGGCAATACATGCTTTTATGTGGAGTTGGGGCAAAACCTGTGGCTCACTTGATGCAATACCATCTGTTACAATGGGAAGTTGCAAAAGTAAAATGGTTAATGAATTCTAATGACTTTAACAGTGCTTAATCTACATCAAAAGACACTCAAAGGTGCAACAACCAAGATTCAAGTAAAAAGATATAAGAGAGATATCCCCATAGAGAGATAAAATAGCATCAGATATGCAAGATCAAAGGTCAAATCCAGATCACACCATGACGTTGCACACATATAACTCCTGACTAATGTCCCTACCAAATATCAACTTCCTACACCTTATGGTTTTCAAAATATAGCCCATACAAGGCATTATAGGTCAAGGTCACTACGGCAAGGTCAAAGGTCTAATCAAGGTGACACCATGACGTTTTACATCTACACACCATAACCAATGTCCCTACCCAGTATCAGCTTCCTACACCTTACGGTTTCCAAGATATACCCCAGATAAGATTTTGTAGGTCAAGGTCACTACAGCAAGGTCAAAAGTCAAATCAAGGTCACCCCATGATGTTGTACACCTACACTGCCTAACCAATGTCCCTACCGAGTATCAACTTCCTACACCTTTTGGTTGCCGAGATATAGCCTGGACAAGATTTTATAGGTCAAGGTCACTATAGCAAGGTCAAAAGTCAAATCAAGGTCACGTCATGACATTGCACACCTACAACCCCTAATCAATGTCCCTACCAAGTACCAACTTACTACACCATACGGTTTCCGAGATATAGCCTGGACAATTTTTTATAGGTCAATGTCACTACGGCAAGGTCAAATCAAGGTCACATCATGACGTTGCACACCTACACCCCCTAACCAATGTCCCTACTAAGTATCAACTTCCTACACCTTACGGTTTCCGAGATATAGCCCGGACAAGATTTTCAAACTCAAGGTCACTACGGCAAGGTCAAAGGTCAAATCAAGGTCACACCATAACATTGCACACCTACACCCCTTAAACAATGTCCCTACCAAGTATCAACTTCCTACACCTTACGGTTTCCGAGATATGGCCCAGACAAGATTTTATAGGTCAAGGTCACTACGGAAAGGTCAAAGGTCAAATCAAGGTCACACCATTACGTTGCACAATTACACCCCCTAACCAATGTCCCTACCAAGTATCAACTTCCTACACCTTGCGGTTTCTGAGATACAGCCCGGACAAACTTTTTCCTGCAGCCCACCCACCCACCCATCCGGACACCATGGGAGAAAACAAAGGCTTAAGGGCTGTGGGGTAAAAATGGTGCATTTAGGGTGTTATATTTTCTTTCAATAAGGTGGCCTTAAAACCCATAAATCTTGGGAGTTTAAGGACACCTGTAAACTTCCTTTGGCTATCCTTGACATATGTACCAAATTTGGTAAGAAAATTTCATTCTTTTTTAGTTATTGTGTACACAAGGAAATGCAACCAACATGAGTCCAATAAATCCATGACTTTCATCTGGGGATATAATTAAAATTCCCAATATAAATACAGGATTGATCATTTGTATTGTATTTATGCTGGAAACCCACCCTAAAGGAAGCACACATTATATGCATGGTACCTTATAGGTAAATCTAGCTACCAGTATTACATAAGTGAATCATCAAACATGAAGGGAAATACTGGTTAGCAATGGAGTTGAACACAGGACAAGCTATATTATGATCAGATATGCTGCATAGCAGCAAAAATTTCATCTGAAATTGTTGCGAGAGTTGTTGTTTTGACACATGGATACACACTTCTAGAAATATAGGAGACATTTCCTTAAAATATAGGAAATACAGGAGAATTTATGCAAAATATAGGAATTTTTCCTTCCCTCTAAAATATAGGATGTGGGCCTGAAATACAGGAGAATATAGGAAATATAGGAATACTTTGACGCCATGGGCACCATCAATCTTTAGGTGCCATTTTGACGGCATATCTTGGTCAATAATCAACCTGTCACTGTAAATATGTATACATATTAAGTAATTTGTTTCATACTGATTGAACACAGATGAAAAGTCAAACATTTAACAACAGAAGGAAGGTTACATTCAAGTACAGATTAGAAAAGTGAAAATGGAAATATTTATAAGTACATAACACGATACACAATAACTTAAGAATGACAGAGGATCATTTTGGCACAACCTTATGAGTCTCGCATATAACATCAACGATTTACATTACCTGTAATAATTAGATAACTTGCTTCTACATTCAGTTCTTTACGTTTGTCAGATAAGTTATGACAGGAGTTGTTGAATGTACTTTAAATTTATTTTACAAAGTCTATATTTATGACTAATGTGATTCATAGAGCTATAAACAGAAGAGATACACTTTCCTTAACAGAATAAAGTTTATGTCGTAAGTTGTATGAAGACGTTAGGTGTACTTCTTTTAGAATTTAGTGCCGATAAAAAGTTTGTATTCAAGAAGACAGTAGGCTTCCCCTTCATCAAGTGGATTCATAATGATTACATGTACACTAGCGGATACTGTGGGTGGGGGGTTCAGGGGGTTGTTCGCCCCCCCCCCCCCTACACGCACACCCCCACCCCCTTGAAAAATAATGTAAAGGGGTTCAACCCAAAGTACAAAATTATTTCTTGCGAGTGGTGTAAAATTTACAGGAAATGCACTAAATTTTTACCAAAAATTATTTCCCCCCAACCCCCCTAGTATAGTATGTCTGATGTGAACCCCCACCTCACTTAAAAGCTGGATCCGCCCCTGCATGTATGTATGCTAGGTATGCTAGGAATAAGAAATACAAAGACCTGGAGCAAATCTTCAAGATATATTACGATCAGCGGACAGGTTGAATAATCATTGCACCTAAGCACCTTATACAGCTGAAATGTATTTGTCTATGTTGAACGGTAAAATTACATCTGTAAAATTTCTAATAGATCACTTGTTGACATTAACTAGATCTGTGTACAAACCATTACCAGTTGTGTTATCAGGCCTGATATTTTCATATGGTTGGTTTGGTGCTGTTTTCAGTAATTCCATGTACTGCGGTTGTGTTGGAGAGTTAGATAAGGTGGAAAATGTGCTGTTCTTTGGAACTTCATATCCATCATATGCCTCTGTATTCCCTGCCAGTGACTGATATCCTGGCTCTCTGATATCATGTTCAGTGATGGTGTCATAGACTTCATCATATGACTCTGGTCCTTTGCTTTCTGAATTTTGTCCAGTTTTGCCATTATCAATGTTTTCATTGTTCCTTTCTTTGCTAGATTTCTTCCTCCTGTGCCTGATATAGAGGAAGATGAAAACCAGTATGACAATCAAAAGTGTGCCACAAACCACAGATAAAGCTATTATGAGCACAAGAGATGCTGATTTATTACCGTCTCCATCCATATTACTTTGAGTGCTTCTTGTCATACCTGGGTCTGAATTAGGATCAGTTGTTGTTCTTGAATGATGTTCCGTTTGCTTGTCAGTTGCAGATGATGAAGTAGTGGTTGTAGATGTAACAGAACTCGTGGTAAAGGTAAGTAGAGTGGGGCTACCAGTGGAAGTAGTAGAAGAGATCTTTGCTGATGAAGATGTAGTAGATTTGGAGGAAGAGGATGTAGATGTACTTATGTAGATTTGATCTGGATCATCCCTAGGACTGCAGGCTAAAACGACTGAAACAAAGAGTGTAAGAAATAATTCATAATTGAATTTTGAAAAAAAAACTCTTATTAGAAGCTAGTATTGATTGGCAACTCTCTATTCAGGGCAATTTGGAAGGACAAGTTAACCATGAAGATTGCAGTTTGGCTTTACAGGAAAATACTCATTTTGCTGTGTTCCCACAAATCCATTTCTAAATTATCTATTCAAATGTCCGGAAGTACTCTGTGCATGTAAGTACCGTGTAAGTGTTTTATAGTGAAACAGCTCCTTATTGGAGGCAGCTACAAATGTTTTAAACAAAGAAAACATTTGCAGTGCACAAAAAAACAACAACAGACAGGCCTTTGTCTAATTAATTTTATCTGATATAATGGTGAAATTACTCTGGCAAATTTTGTAGGTACTGTCACCCATATTTTGACCATGTAGTCAAACTTTCCATAAGGCTTCAACTTTGTTGAAGTCAATGAAAGTATGACATCAAAATAATTAAGGTAGGATAAATTGTAAAGTAGTAGACCATTATAAACTATGTTCCTTGTATTTAATCTAACTGGAAAGTTGCAACAATGTCCCTGCTCATCAAGACTAGTGTGGAAGCCCCTTACAGAACACATTTTAGAAGTGACACTGGTCTCAAATATTTAACATGTTAATAGAAATCAGATACCTTTACCTGTATCATGCCAGGCATACATCACCAGCTTCACCCTTTCTCTTGTAAACAGATCCTCCTTTTCCACCAGTGTATGAAATTCTGCCTTAGTTTGGCCTTCCCCGGGATTTACTGAGAATTTTGGTACATCTATCCAGTCATCACTGGATAAATAATGCCACACATTGTAAGATCCACGACTGCCTTTGGTGACATAGTTCTTGAGTATGAGCTGGAAATACTTCAGGGAGGAGTGTTGTGTATTGTAGTACATGATGCAGTAACATGGCTGAGTGATGAAAGAGGTATTTCCCAGGACTGGATTCAGGACCTCTATGTTCTTGAAACTCTCAGAAGTGATGTAGAAAGTGTCATCACAGGTGATGTCAAATTGGTGTGCCTCATCTGTGAAAGAGAATAGTTTAACCTGAATACTGAAAAATATTGACCTGGTAATAAGACATTCCTCAGGATGGAAATATTTTGGGGATTTTCAAGTAACAAATGCTGATATTTCTGAAATATATATATATATATTTTTATTCATTTTTTTGTATTTCTGAAACTATGTAATCTGTAAATATGCTCTATACACCACTAGAAAGGTAGTTTTTATAAAGCTTTAGCTCGGTTTTTGTGGCATTAAAATCTATGAAGATATAGAATCTAAAGTTAAAAGGTGAAATTTTGAAAATCACTGGTGCCCCTTACTCTGGATACATTTTACTGTTGATTTAACTGGTGTCCCTTACTCTGGATACATTTTACTGCTGATTTCACTGGTGCCCCTTACTCTGGATACATTTTACTGCTGATTTCACTGGTGCCCCTTACTCTGGATACATTTCACTGCTGAGTTTTTGTTGCATACCTTTAATAGATTTTAAAAAATGAGAGGTCTCGGAGAGCTCAGACCTCTGCTAAAGCATGTATGTTTTTTTTTTGAAAAATGGCTCAATAGTAAGTAATTGGGAAAGTCCAGATTTTCGATATTTTTTTTGTATCTATTGATCTGAATCACTCAAATTTTAATGGAATCTAAGTTGGGCCAAGATCCATCTCATTTTTTTTTCATGAAGATTCAGTCAGTACTATTTGCGTACAGACAAACGGTTATGAATTTAATACCTCATTCTAATAACCCTGGTGACTCAGATATGGATTTACATGGTATTGTTTGTCTTTATTCAGTACAAAAATTAAAAAAAATATCACCAAAGCCCCTGATGCTTACAAGTCACTTCAAATACAAATTACTTTTGTATTTTCGTTAAATATATTACAAATAAAAAGGTCATACGATACACATTCAGTTGAACTAAAATTACATAATATTGATAATTAGAGAAACTATAAAATAAGTTTTAATCCAAGACAAAAGGTTTGGATTCTTATTGTCCAGAATGTACAATCAGGTAACACATTTTCTAATTTTGTAACCCTTATTTGAATATTTTTATCAGCCGAGAAAACTCATGAAATTATTAAAACAAACAGGAGTGTGCCAAAGAAAAAGTGAACAGCTGATTGAAACAGTTTAGTGAAAAGACGGGGCAACAGCCCACTTTAAAAGAAAAAAAGGACTGGTATTGCCTTGATTTCACCTTGACTGTAATGCATTTTATCACTGTGAATCAATTACTTCAGTGATTTTGCTAAATGATTAAATTACTTCTACCTATTTTATGTTTATGTTTGCTTTGTTATGTATTATCAGAATGCTAAGACTTAATATTAATAATAAGATACTATTTTGTTTGGCATTTTTTTCAGAAAGGAAAGGCTTATTTCATGAGTGATAATGAATGATTTAAACCATAGTACACTGATGCACATTTTCTATTTAAGATTTTCTTAAATCATTATCTGATGCCATAATAAAACAAAGTAAAGGGGCATTTTATCAAATTGGACCATATAACTTGAGTGAAAAACATATTTTATGACTTTTTAATGTAGAATTCTACTATTTTTAATGAAACTACCAGCACTAATGATCCAAAATGGTGGCCAATAGTGAACCCTTTTCTGCTGAGAAAAGCGGAACTGGCAACCTGACTACTTAGTAAGAGAAATTCAAAGTACCTACTGAAACCTATCGTCTAATGATGCAAATCAGCTATCTTATTTGAGGTTTCAAGCATAAACGCCCGGGTTATTTATATCCTCGTCATATATGCCCATATGTGTAAACCTCCAGTAAATATTCTTGTTTCAGTGGAACATTTGTTTCGGTAGCCTTGAAAGGTTAAAAATACAAAAAAAAAATAATAATAATAAAAAAAAAGAGAAAGAAAACAGTTAAAATATATCAAACAGAAAATTTCGGTCATATATACGTACTATGGGATGTCAGACAAGCTTTCGCCTTGCTTAAGGCTCGAATTTCTTTACAATTAGAAACAAAAACTTCCAGTTTGTGACCTATTATTTGTGCCCTTTTTGTACATTTTAATTTTATTTTAATAGTGACTGTGACAATATATTGTGTAGACAATAATGTCCTGACAAAGTTACCTGTGCTAATAAAGGTTAATTAGAACTGGGCAGAAAACTAAACAGTGTAATGGCAGTCATTCAGAACACTGTAAAGTATAGCTAATACAAATACATTTGGCAAAACCAAGCAAACTTAAAATAATTTTCACTGCGTTGACTGTTTCATCCATTCTGATATTTTCTACAATGGACACTTTAATCAAAAATGTGGACTAACCTGCAAAATAACAGATTTTACCTTATCAACAGCAAAAAAGGGTTAAATATTATATATGAAAATAAGGGCTCTACTTTCAGTATTTAAACCGCCAGTACTAACCTTTCAGTATTAAAACAACAACAAAGTATGTGTACCTCTTTCTGATGTCGCCAACCTCATAGGAACATATACTTCAGCATGAACAGAAATAGTTACTATCCACAAAGTAGACCACATTAAAATACATATGTTTGCCATACTGTCCAATTCCCACAATTAACATTCCTGGTAAAAGGTAAAGGGATATAAGACCTCTTTTTGTTAAATGTAGAAATATAAATAATTTCTGACTTTAGGCAACAAATTCCAACCTACACTTAGTCCTTATTTCCATACACGCAATTTGCGAACATCCATGTAATTGTTTTATTAACCTTTTGTGAACGTGCCCAGCTAACCATATGCAATGAATGATTTCAAAGTTACTTTTCCATTTCACAAGAAGAGAATTTTATTTATATCTTTTTGCTGATTTTCTCAATACGTTTAATTGATTCTCATTATTTATTTATTTGATCACTTCTATCAAGCTGATCTCCGATCACTGATCACATGGCCATTTCAATATGGAGGCCTCCCATCATAAGATTCTGTCTATACCTCCATCCACATGTCCACTGTATGTTTTTAGCAATAACATACAGAGACTGATCTACAGTGAATACTGGTATCTGCCCAGGATTTACATGAGAAGTGATCTGGGCAATGATGTCCATTCCATGTTTCACCATGGCAGGAGAATGGGGAGTAGTGCAACAACTGCAGGATACTTGGGTACAGACACTTGTAAGCTAGCAAAATAAGCAGACCAGGATATGTTTATGTTTGACTGATCATACTGGGTTTCACTGCAACATGCTGCAACCACATGTTGTAGCCACAGCTTTTCCATTTCATCTGCATCTAAATTTGTTAATGGAGAAATTACCTGGTCATCAATTGTCACTGGCACTACTTTTTCAGGTGAAATTGTTGGTGGAACATCAGTATATGATTTTGGTAATGGCTTGATAGACTTAGGCTAGAATAAATAACTATTAAGTTTATTTATGCATTCTTCATGATACAAGACACACTTTTGTCATTTGTCCACAGGTCTGATCTAAGTTGCTGTCTGATCCATATTTATCGGATTCACCTTTAACATGTTTAATCCATTACACCATACCATATTTTATACATTAAGGCATTTATATATATCATATACACAATAAGCAACAGCAATGATACATGATGTGAAATTTATACAACTTATACATGAGTATTATACATTATCTTTTATGTTGTGGTGAAATACAAAAATTTACTACTTTGAATGTTTGTTTCGGATTTTCCTCAAAAAGCTGGCTGATGATTTACCTTTTTATGTGTGCCATTGGATTACTTGACCTCAAAAACATATCGAAAGACACCAAGATCATGGTAATTGGAGTACAGGGAGCCAAGGCGGCCATTTTGAATTTTGCATTTTTAGTGGGAACCATTGAAATGACATTGTGGTTCCCACACTTTTTGAACTCAGCATACTCAAAAACCCCATGGGCAAAGTTTCATGCTTTTATCCAGAAGTGCAGACCCCATTCACTTATCCGCTCCACAATATTGCAAAGACAGACAAACAAACAGGCAAAGGGACAAATAAACCCATCCAAAAACATAACCCACCTCGAGGAGGTACTTAATTTGACTAATTTGACAAACATGATATGGTATTTTTGTACACTGATTCACACATTAAAATCGCCTGCATGGAAGTCTCCCCTAAGATTGTAGAAATTTAAGTAAGAGAGTTTCAAAAAAGTTATGATTCAGAAATGAGCTTGTGTGACTGTGTGTGAAGCAAAGTCCTGTTTCAGTTTTCGTGTACATTTCTTTTGTACAAGTCATACACAAAACTACATATATGAGTTTCTCTGAATGGTACTTAGATGCGCCATTACTTTGAACTGTCACTAGAATTCTATAACCTAACTTTGTGAACAGAAGAATGCACGAAGTTTTAAAGTTATAAAACCCTATTCCAATTACTTGTTGAGCGGTACATTTAATTATATTATACAACTTGTTCTTTTTGTGTGTTTCATGTTAAATTAAATGTGGAAATTTGTTGCCTAAATGTATACAAAACAAATAAGTAATTTTAATATGTTTAGATTAAGTGAAACTTTTCTGTTTACAATATCATAGAAAAATGCCAACAAACACACACAAAAAACTCGAATATTTTAAATGTGATATAGTCACAGACAAATCATACCCGAGGCAAAAAGTAGTCTGGTTCCCAGTTCCACTTTTCTCTGCAGAAATTATGTCAGCCACCATTTTGATAATTGCAGTTTGTAGTTGAACTCAGCAATAGCAAGGAAAATTATCAGGGGCAGATCTGGGGGGGGGGGGGGGGGCGTGGAGGGCGCACGCCCCCCCTTTCAGAGTTTGAAACTTTAGTCGTGGGGGTTTTTGTCTCTGTCCACGCCCCCCTCCAATCCCCCGCCCAAGATCTGTCTTTACTAGGGTAATATACCTGTTTAAAGTGACAGTTATTATACCTGTGTCACTGTCCGGTATCAAAGGGGATTAGGCTCTTTTGTGTGTGTACTAAGTTAGGTCTCATCCTCAAACAAACTGAGGATTGCATCTTTTGTGGATAACTTTGTTTATATAAATTTAATTTGCTACAGTGGCTATGATAACATTACATTAAAAAAAAAAACATTTCATCAAATTTAATCAATTGGTTTATGTGTTGTTAAAGAAAAACAATGAAAGAATTAGTTATTTTAAAATTAAAATGTTGAAGAAACATTGTGGCATATAAATTTAAATTTCAAGTATGTTTCCCTCCAATTTAATTTTTTTTCAGTTATACCATTGTTTATTATGGGAAGCCCCTTTGAAGTTTATTTTACGTTTCATGTATTTTTATTCATGTCAGTAACTGCTGTATATGTCTGACAATTAAGTGTACAAAAAGCCCCAATAGAAAAAAAAAACGCAGAAAAAGTCACAGTAGAAGACTGTGTGTAAATGTGTCATGTACAATTTAGTTACAGGGATTTTATACTGAGGTATTTTCTGCTGCAGCTTTTTACATTGGCTTTTCTTCTGCTAGAGGCTTTTTCAGTTTACTTGATCATCAGTATCATATACAAAATGTTTTGATAATATTGGCATTTTGGCCTCCCTGTTCCATAAAATGGCCAGCATTTTGTCCCCCCTTGCAATTTTGACTGGCGTTTTGTCCCCCAGTATGTTGTCCATGCACCGAGTGATATGTCCCGCTAAAAAATGTCCAAGTATGAAATATCCGTACCCGCGACACCCCACGCCCCCTCTTTCGTGAAATCCTGTATCTGCCTCTGATTATAGTATAATAAAAGTTATTGCTCAAGCTATATTTTGCAAATTCCAGTATCATTTCCCATTTTTATTGTATGATATTATCGGATAATAATTTAATAAAAGTTGCAAAAAAATGGAAAATGTGAATATATTTTAAAGGTTTAAATCCTTCATTATCGCTCACAAAGTAAGTTTTTCTTTCTGTTTATACAAATTATCAAGCCGAATATTATTTTGTTTCATTATCAATATATGATGTTATAATCTCGACTTTTCATAATTTATACAAAACGTAGGAATTTCTTGATTCATGACCACAGTTCACTGCAGTTCAGACTGACTGCCCCTTTTTATTTATGTGCACTGTTTTCCAGTATAAGACAGAATACCTGCTAATCAAAATCTTGTGCGATTATGACGCAATGAATGAGAAAGTGAGATACTTAGGTTGCTCACCTAGGAAAGAGCTTGGTTAAACTTTACTAAAAACATCTTTAACCTCTGATTAGGAGGAATATGTAAGTGACAGCATGCATTTGTTGTTTCTTTGCAAAACAACTCTACGACTTGTGGATACATTGGATGGGATTATAAGGAAATCTTGACAATACGACAAGAAACAGATAATTAATGCCCCTGTTCCACCAAAGGACTAAGCCCCGATCCTGTCGGCGACCCTTAATCGTGGGTAGTCTTGGAAAAAATGGAAAAAAAATTGACCAATGGGGTGGAAGACAGAATCGGTATGAAGGTCTGGGATTAACTACAGATCGGCCTCAGGATGCCCCAGGAGGCCCCAGACAGTCCCTAACTGGTCTGGGACTAAGAGCAGACTAAGCCATTTTTCTGGTCGGTTTGAACCACGATCCTGTCGTAGACAAACCGACTGGGTCCCAGGACGCCTCAGGCCTCCTGGGACTAAGCCCCGACTAACCCAGGATTAAGTCCCGACCCCACAAGGTGTCCTGAGGCGTCCCCAGGCGTCCCCAGACCGAGATAGCCGATTTTTGCTTTGCAATGGGACTAAGGGTCGCAGGAAGCCTGGGACTAAGGTATAGAGGGTCTGGGACTAAGGGTCGGCGACTAAGGGTCACAGGCGGCCTGGGACAGCATAGGACTGTGTAAATTTGATCTGAGGAGGCCTGAGGAAGCCTGGGACTGGACATTTTGTTTATGGCGGGAAAAATAATCGGTTGGGGTCGGGAGAAATATCAAACATGTTTGATTTCTCACACGGCCTCAACTGACCACAACCGACCCTTACAGGAAGCCTGGGACTAAGCATATTTTTGAAACCGACCCTCAAAAACCCTTAATCGGGAGCCTTAGTCGTGTGGTGGACAGTCGGTGAAAAAAAAAGATAAAATGGGCGGGAAAACTGGATCAGTATTACACTCTGGGATTAAGTACAGATCGGCCTCAGGAAGCCTGAGGAGGCCCCAGGTGGCCCCAGACAGTCCCCGACTGGTCTGGGACTAAGAACCGACTAAGCCATTTTTCTGGTTGGTTTGATCCAAGAACTGATCGTAGACATACCGACTGGGTCCCAGGACGCCTCAGGCCTCCTGGACTAAGCCCCAACTAACCCACGGCTAAGTCCCGGCGTCCTCAGGCCTCCTGAGGCGTCCCCAGTCTTCCCCAGACTGAGATGGCCGATTCTTGTTTTGCAATGGGACTAAGGGTCGCAGGAGGCCTGGGACTAAGGCACTAAGGGTCTGGGACTAAGGGTCGGGGACTAAGGATCGCAGGTGGCCTGGGACAACATAGGACTGTGTAAATTTGGTCTGAGGAGGCCTGGGGAAGCCTGGGACTGGACATTTTGTTTATGGTGGGAAAAAATAATCGGTTTGGGTCTGGAGAATACTCTTCATGCTTAAACATGTTTGATATTTCTCACGGCCCCAACCGACCACAACCGATCCTTACAGGACGCCTGGGACTAAGGAAATTTTTCAAACCGACTCTCAAAAACCCTTAATCGGGAGCCTTAGTCGTGTGGTGGAACACCCACATTAGTTTCAGTGGTGATCCAGATCACAATCTGGACCCAGAAATTTAAGAAGTTATTTTTTATTTCGCTCATAAGCCATGTTGGATATATTGGGCGTTGGAGGAGGTCTGCCCTCTCCAAGTGCTATTCATATTATTATTGTCATTCCTTTTTTATGTTTAGGACATGTGCTCACAGATGGAAAACTGATATCCGATAAATGTAACTTTCAGACTATAAGATTTTGTCCCAGAATGAAGGAGATAGTTAGTCATTGTGAATGATCCGACACCTGGCCAGCAAAGCAACATCTAATCCTCTTCTGAGCAGTTCAAAACAGATTGAGTCAATCCCCTTCCTCATTTGAATACTCTTCATCCGTATCAAAAGGGGTTGATTGTCTCAGCTATAAGTAATCCAGCTGTCATATTGGAAGGAGGTCTGTTTACCCTGTTCATAACTTATTACTAATTTCTAAATAGTCAACTAGAGTGGTTGAATGTTGGCAACTGATTTCACAAGCAGAGGCCAAAGACGGTATTCACACATGATTTCAAGTTGAAAACTTGCATTCAATGAATATATCTGACAAAGTTTGGACTTTCTTTGTCTTACATAAGACTGCGTATATGCAATAGGCATCTTAATGGCCTCATATAAAAACTTAGTTTTAAAATAAATATTACATTAATGCATGTAATATTTTACCATGTAAGTTCAATGCAATTGAACATAATTATAATGTCCTCATGTATAAAGTTTATCAAGACTGAATATCCTCAAGATGTCCTCATTTATAGTAGATATGCTTATGTCCTCAAGTATGTTACCAATAACATGGTTGTCACTTTTCTGTCACAGATAGGATCCACTAAGGGCTTTTGCCAATATCATGTTATTTGTTAAAAGGTACGTGACACCCAAACTTTTAACTTGACACAGAATGTTTTTCTTCCTTTTATTTTTGTTTATATTTTTATTGCAAAACCATATATCATTTATACATATTGCTATTGGCACACCATAGTCACCAAAAACATTACAGCAAAATAAGCATCTGCTATGATTGAGTTTTACAAATGAAACTGTTATTTGTTTTCTAATTCTGTATTAATTTATATTAAATCATGTACTCTTGCCATAATGAACTCTTCCTATCTGAAAAAAACAGAGTTCAATTTGACTGTGTAAACTGTAAATGTGATATTTAGTAAATTTATTTATTTATTTAGTACAAGAACAAGTACATTAAACAATGTTGATTTCAAATAGGACATAGTGTAAACTTTAACATTATGTACATTACACTTGCCACAAACATACCCACGCCATATTATTATTTACATACAACATTACAAAAATAGTGGCTATTCCGAAAACTGTCACTCAGTGCACAACTGATCAATCAGAAATGTCAATTCAGCTTGTGTAAAATCTGAAGTTTTTGTTATCAAATCCTTTTATAACAATATTGACTAATTAACTGATTCAAACTTAATGTTGCTTTCAGCACATTTTATTGGTCGTATGACCTTTAGTTTTGGTGGCAGGGTAACCTTGCCACAGAAGTTAACATGTATAGTACAGACACAATTGCATTATAGTTAATTTCATCATGTTCTCATAAAAATTTTTGGCTTAGCTAGCTAACGAGGAGAAGAGTTTAGAAAATCCTCTGATACATTGTGCATTATGACATAAATCTTACTATGTTTTCGCATTATAGTGTAGAGAGCCTGGAAAGGCAGGCTAGGGATAGGGGGTGGCAGTGCAGACTTCTTAGCCAAGATTCTACACTGAAGACCTAAGGCACCATGTATACTGCTCAGCCAGTGAATTTCGTCACTTGCCAATTAAACCCTCAAAACTCAGCAACACTTGTGTTTAAACACATGTAACCACAACTTGCAATATTAATATGTAATTCAGCGATGAAAATTAAGTGTAAAAATGGTTTAATATTGCCATGAAGTGCAGGTGACGAAATTCACTGGGTGACGACATTCACTGGCTGAGTAGTACCTGTGTATACAGAAAACAATAATTGTAATGTAACATTAACTGTGTTTATGTAATTTATTTATTTATTTGGGTTTTAACGTCGCGTCGCTTTCAACACTGTACAGGTCATATTATGACGGGTAGTTTTATGGACAGAGGAAACAAGTACATACAATTGGTGAAGGTTCTGTACTGTAAATTTCTGACCATCGGTAAGTAACTTACAACTTTCCCACATAGGGTCCAGGGTTTGAATCACAGACCACAGACGTAGGAGGCCAGTGTGTCTGTGTTAATGTAAATAAAGTCACTCAGAAATAACAAAAATTTCAATACTGGAATCAACTGGAAGTGGTTTTGTTCTGGTTCAATAGTATAGAACAAAATCTGCTATTTAAGTAGTCTCATATACTTTACTATCTTTTTGGTTTAAGCATTTTGACTCTGGTTGAATAACATGCAGCAACGTCTGTTATATCAGTATGTTCATATCCCTTCGGTGAAGTAGTTTTGAACATGAATGGCAAAGAATAGTATCTGCTGTCTCAGTATTCCCATTTCCCCTGATGTTATCTCGCTGAAGCCACTCGATAATGGCTGAATGCCATTTAACAAACATCTGTTATGTCAATAATCTCAAATCCTCTGGTATACTCTTCTAGCACTGACACCATCCCTACTGATCATGCTCTACAATATATAATTGACTAAAAGTGAACACTGGTACCTCTTTACTAATCATGTTTTACTAGATATGATTAACTAAAGGAGAACAGATTTTTGATTCTTTATAAATCTAAACAACAGAGATATTTGCATAATTATTTAATTTTTACAATGTACAAGAGAATATACTCCTTTAAAGTGTTAAAACATAAATATCAGAAGAAAAAACTTCTTAAAGAGAGAAAATTCTGTATATTGTAAAAATTGTACAAATCAAAGATTTCACATGCGGCCAAAACAGCAAAGTTATATAAATGACCAACAGAACTGAGTGGTGTAAATAGAATGTGATAATAACCTCTGATAAAGTATCACCTGACACTCTGCTAAATGATGAAATGGAGTTGTTACTGAACTTTTGAAAGCTGCTTAGTTTTCCATTCTCAAAATGGACCGTCATCTGATTAACAGAAATACAAAAACACATCTGTAACTATAATGATGAGTGAGATTAATCTATGAGAATAAAATGTTACCAGAACAGTGACACGTAATGATTACTAAATAAACAGTAGTCACTTCTTCAGACTGGATGCATATTTCCATTTCAAATAATATGATCTGTGTTTTCATCCATTTTATTTTTCTAAATGTATATTATAATCGGATGTGTATAGGTATTAAAACACACTTCTGCATTCCTTTCAAAATACAACAAATACAATCAAAAACTGATATCTATTTTACGATGCCAGATCTGCCAGGCTTGAACGTATTAATTTAACAGTTTTTCTTGTAACAAACACTGAAATACAGATGTTGTTTGTATGATGCATAAATAACGAACTTGTACATGCCTTCGCAAATTGGTAAACAGACTGTTTCAGAATTAAGGCCTGTATGGTTGCCTAGCGATACAAGACAATACAATCGTGTTTGAACTCATATGATGTACCTGTTCTATTTCATTGTGTAACTTAACAGTAAATTTAAACATAGCTTGACACATATCTTATTAGAATAGTAATAATCTCTCACTGGTTGGACTTTATGCAGAGTTCAACCATTGCTTTGTCCTTGTGGTGCCAATCAGACTATAATTCTGCATGAAATTTCCCAGTGATAGATTATTACAGTAGCAGTTTAGAACTTTGGCGCAGACGATGCATGTCAACTATGTTATTCTTAGAAAAAAATACACGGGCGGATCCAGCCTTTAAGTAAGGTGGGGGTTCACATTGAGTAAGGTGGGGGTTCACATTGAGTAAGGTGGAGGTTCACATCAGACATATTATAACTAAGGGGGTCGGGGGGCATGCCCCATGGGAAAAAATAATTTTTGGTAAAAATATAGTACATTTCCTGTAAATTTAACACCACTCTCAAGAAATAATTTTGTACTTTGGGTTGAACCCCTTTACATTATTTTTCAAGGGGTGGGGTCGAACCCCCTGAACCCCCCCCCCCCCCCCCCTGGATCCGCTAGTGAAATACATGCTGATTAATATCACCTACCTTTGCAGTTCTACTGGCCATGTCTGTAAAGGTATGTTCCACCTCAAGTGAGAAAGTATGCCTTAATATCTCTTCATCTTTGATGGAGACTGTGTATGTTATTTCAGATGAGTGTGTATATTCAATGACCACATCAGCAGTGGGGTCATTAAGGTCACTGTGTCTATCAATGAATCTGTCAGAATAACCTAACAACATATTGTAACAGCTTACAATTTTATGGGATGACCATAGGATATGATTCTGTAATGTTAACACACTCAGGACTAACCTTTCAGGTCATCGGTGTGAGTCTTGGCCAAGGACTTAAGTGCTAAATTTCAAAGTTGCTTACCAATATGACTTACAGCCAAAATGAATTTTGATACCCACTACTGAAACTGCCTATGATTTGACCTGTACAAGGTGATAAACTGATATTTTGGTCAAATGGCTGAAATCAATAACAACTACATAGTTATAGGTAAAGTTGCCTCTGTTAACCTCTTAGGCTGTGAATCTTGGCTTTATGTGATAATGCTAGTAGATGCTCACTTGGGTAAGTTGGTTCACAGAATCATAAGCAACTGGTTTTATATATAGCTTTCAATTACCACTCAATTATTTGTAGGTTATGAGATAATTTGTTGAAATGAGATAATCCTAGAGTATACCATTAAGAAAATACAATATGCTGAACATTGGACTTGTGAAAAGACAATGGTAGAATTCTATTCTGAATGGCTTTGTAACTTATGAAAACATAGAGATAAAAACCTTTAGCTGGTCCTTATTTGTGTCATTTAACACCGATTTCCCATGATTGAAATATTCATTGACATAATTGCAATATATAATATTCCAATTCTAATTGAATTTTTATAGCACTTAATCTCCCCTTAACGATGGGGACTCTAAGGAGCAACAGCACCAAGGTAGCCAACCAATTTCAGTATCTTGGGACAGGAAAAAGGTCAAACACCATAGAGAATGCAAGGGGATGATTAATACTAAGGTGGGTATGCCCTGATGCCGTTTTGTAACCATTGGCTGTTTCGCCCCATCGGCCAATTCAAGATCATAGCTTAACTACAGCAGCCGAAGTCATTGTCCCTAGAAAGTCGTTTCAAGTTAAATGGCCTATGGAAAAACCTATGTTAAGTCCCTCTGGTCACTCAGGTTTTGAAACAGCCAAGCCATTTTGAAACTAAGTAAGGTTTTGAAATGGCTAAATAAATAATTTGGCCGTTACAAAACAGCTGAGGTTGTGAAATGGCCCGAAACACTCTTACTGATGCAAAACACTCAGAGAATCATAGTGCTCTACGGAAGGACATATGAGTCATGTTTGAGAAATCTTGACATTTAAATAAGTATCAACAAATGATGACGTTATATGTAAGATTTACAACAGAAGAGCAGTGTGTTGAAGAATATCTGTCATTGGGGATCCATTCATATAAACAAAAACTTGCATAAAATTATTACAAACTTGCATAAACTTAAATAAACTTGTATAAACTTAACTGAATACTTTTATGTAAATCTGAACTGTAGTTATATGTCCCTGTTAACATATGAGAATGTTTATCAGTTATTAAGAATTTATGAATTTTGTTAAATTTTGTAACATTGTGAATTGGCTTGCACTTATACTGTATTGAAATGTGAACTTTTAATTGCCTCCACTAGAAGATTATGTTTATGGGTGTGTTTATCTGTGTTTATGATAACTCTACAATGATGAGAGGATTTTTAATGATTTTTTTATGTGTATAAGGTCTGACCACTGGAAGAAATGATCAAATATTTGGTAATGCTCCGGATCATATTTTTGATTTTTTTCGAAACTCCCCGGGGGAGGCCTGGGCCGGGATTCACAAAAGGTCTTAAGCAAAAAATTGTCATAACTTTAGGAGAAAAGTCTTAACTCTGCAAGAATTTTGTCATAAAGTTAAGACTTTTTTTGCTTAGACAAAATGGGATTCACAAAAGGTCTTAGACAAAAATTTGTCTTAGATTTTGTCATAACTTTAAGACCACTGCAGGGCAGACTTAAGACAATTTTAAAATATTCCATTGCATGTATTTACATTTTACCCTTTGTTATGCCAACAAAATATATACTATGGGGATCTATACTTCCTATAAAAGTAATCTCTGTTGATTGTAATAGAAATTTACACCATTTAATTACCTGTAAATTTCCACATTTTACCTTCTTGTGGTAAAAATAATGTCATAAAAATGGCTGACTCACAATAAAACACAAATACTACTATTTTTACATAATTTTACAAAGAAAAAGTAACAAATCTGTTTTATAATTTTAAAGAGCATGTTTGGTGTATTTATTAATGAAAAATATTTTTGTTTTACTAAGATTAGTTCATTTGAATTTAAAATAGTTAAGATTTTTTGCACAAATTTTGTCCTAGCTAAGATTTTGCTAAGCACTCTTTGTAAATCCCAATTTAAGAGAAATCTTAGCTAAGACAAAAGTCATAACTTTAAGATTTATCTAAGCAAAAAAATTGCCTAAACTTGAGACCTTTTGTGAATCCCAGCCCTGTGCTTTGTGAGAGTTTGCTAGTTACAATTGTGAAGCTAAGCTGATTATGGAATCGTGTGTGTGTACTCCAGAATATATTTCACTCATTATATGAGGCTAATGAAATGGATCTAAAAACCAGTGACTACTTATTTTATATATTTTACTGTAACAAAACTAGACCTTGTACTGTGCCTAAAAGATTTACCTGCAAAGTGCTGTCGAATCAATGTTGATAGACACACTAAGAAAATATATAATATATGTCAATATGAAAATGAATATTTCCATTGATATGCTACCAAAGTTAATACAATGTTTATGTCTGAAGTGCAAATATGCAGTATATATAATATAATATATTCTAAATATACCAACTAAGCATACTAGTTGGAGTAGTACTTAGATATGTATACTTTACAAATACTAATTATCATATGGTAAAGTATTAATATGTATACTTTACAAATACTAATTATCATATGGTAAAGTATTAATCTTAGAGTTTGGACAAGGTACATAAATACAAAAACCTTCTTAAATACATCAAAATAAAGTTTATATATGTTAATATTTACACTAAGATTCTGTCTCTGTCTAAGGATTTAAGATAATATCAACATAGGTCTTCAATAATCAAGGGCATAAGTATATAATATATATATATATATATATAAATTATAATCGAAGATACTTAACCTGCAGACTTTAAGAAATTCTCATAGTTGTTAGATGAGACGAGCCTCCATTTGCCAAAGAATATATCCATTGTTAGGTCCCGTAATTATATCCAAGATTTGCTAAGTCCTCAAATTTAAGTATTCTTTGTATTCATTCTGATTTCCAGTTTTTGTGTTCTTCAATCACACAACAAAACAGTCCATGTTTTATAGGAGAGAAGGAGTGGAATGGAGTTCACATGTTATCAGATCTATTATTATAAAGCAAGGGACATGACCAAGCCATATTTATTTGCCTGTGGCCGTATTCACTGAAGCTTTTAATTGTGGTTTTATATAAGGCTTAGCCACATCTTAAATCTTGGAATTTGTCTCAGCTTAGGTTGATCTAACAAAAAGACACTCTCAAAGCTGGTCTCAGCCAGGACACAGTCATAAAGATAAGACTAAGACCCTTTTGTGCAGTCATCAAAGACCATTGTCACAGCTAGTTTTTGTCCAAAGTTATGATAAATGTTTAAGACTGCTGTTCCACTGTTGATTAATTATAACATCTGGCCAGTTTAAATTCAGGGTGCTTCTGTAATAGATCATGCATAAAAAGAGCAGAAAAAACTGACAAACCATGTGATATGTCTTCTGAGAAAAAATGGTCAAATAATGGAAATTATCAACCTTCTCCTGACTGCTGATCACGATGTCTGGACCCTTATTGCACCATAATGGGGAAACTCCTATGAGTAATCTTTAGTTGGAACAAGATCACTCAGCTTCATATTTACAGAATAGTGTAAAATTATAGATTGTAGTACTCGTAAGATTAGACGTAACTGCTTTATGACTCAAAAGATTGGTCATGAGTAGTAAGGACAGCAATGCTCACTTATTTTTGATTACTATAAATTTGCTCATGCCCTTCAAGATTGAAAAGGTAAGTCATACGACCAAAAAGAATACTCACAAGACAATATATTATAGGGGCCATCACATTGCCCATGTTGGAATATGAAACAGGGGCATAAGAATTAGATAGGACCTTATAGCTGAAGTTTTGAAGAAATGTAAGTTAAAACTAAAAAAATAAATCAGCCAACCTCTTAATCAAGACCTTGTTGGGGATTTATAAAAGCACTAAGGTCACACTTTTGACAGTCTTATATTTAAACCAAAGCTTACGACACAGCTAATTATGGTACTTTTAAAGAACACCAAGTGAGAAAAAAATTATCAAATCTTTCTCAAATAATTCTCAGATTGGAGACCTGATGATTGATTTAGATTATTAATTACCTCTACCAAGGAGGTATTGTTTTCATAACAACTTGTCCGTTTGTTAGCACGATTACACAAATATTACTGCTTGGATCTTCCTGAAAAAAAATCAGAAGATGGATCTTGGTTCAACTTAGATTCCATTAAATTTTGACAGTGACCTGAATCACCATCTGGATGCAAAAAATTGTGGATTTTCCTATTTACTTATTATTACATGCCTTGTTTTTAATAATTAAGCCCATTGCACACTAGCGCGGTGCAGTGCGGCTAAATAAAATAGAAATAATGGCAGTAGTTCACTGCTTGTACATATGTGCGTCGTGGCAGCTAGTGGTGTGGCGCGGATTTTTCCATTTAGAAAATTTTCTATTTTTTGGAAAAAACTGCGCGGTTTTTTCTCTGTTTTGCCCAAGTTTTCATATATATTTGGATTTTCCACATATTTAAAATTGTAGTGTATCACAGAACTCTACACAAATATATTAATTGGAAAACAAAATGCAAGCACACAGGCTCATTGTGAAGGGATTAACTACTGGCAGATAGATGACAAAATATGGTGTGTGTCCATATAGTCACATAAAAGGGTTGAACTGAATGAAGATTGCAATTACCAGTTATTCTAAGGGGCACACTGGACAATAGCCAGTATTATAAAAGGGACACTGGTCAAAGGCAAGGCCCTTCATTGTGGAGATGTTGTACATAAACTTAAGATCAGGAAAATCTTAAGATTTGCTTGCTCAAACGTAGGATCCTAAGTTTAGGCAAAAATCTTAAGATATCTGCCCAATCTTAAGATTAGGCAGCCCAAACTTAAGATGTTGCCTTGGACTGAGATTGGCCTCTTATTGGTGGTCTATTGTTGGCTGAGTGGTTGATTATTATGATTGATCAATGGTTGTGTGAAGAGGGCCTATGTTTCTTATTATAATTGCAATTATTGCATACCAGAAGCCCTTCGTTATTTAAAACAAAAAGTGGTATATAATATCATTTAATCATCACTTTATTTGTCATTGTTCTTTTTTATGTACAAATCACAGCAAAATCAGTTAAAATCACACTTACGGAACAGTAAAGTTGAAAACTATTAATAAGAGATTTACACCACAGCAGCTTACAAAGGAGAAAAAGTAATTGACACAAGCCACTTAAGATTGAATGAACACACTTAACAGTAAAACTAATGTTCCATTGACAGCTTTAAATATGATATACAGATTACAGTTGAGTTATACATATTATAATTTGACTGATACAGATTAAAATTTGAGTTGTACAGATTAAAATTTGAGTGATATAGATTAAAATTTGAGTGATACAGATTAAAATTTGAGTTATACAGATAAACAATTGGGCTATAAAGTTTAAAATATCATGTACAGACTTATTTTGTAAATTCTTTCCTCATACCAAGGAGAATAAATCAACATAAATTGACTGCTAAGACAATAGACACTAATCCTATTAGAAACTATCCCAATCATAGATCAACATCAATGAGACCCTAAGACAATAGGCTCAAATCCTCCAAGAAACCATTCCAATAATAGACAAACAAATCAACATCAATAGAATACTTAGACAATAAGCAAAAATCCTATTAGAAGCCATCACAATAACAGACAATCAAATCAAGATCAATGGAATATAATTATAGTAAACCCTGGCAGGGTTATATCATTTGCCCAGAGTAGTATAGGGGGCTATTTAGTCACACAAATAGTCACACAATCTACGTGGTCCCCCTGGGGGGTTGTATAGATTTTTGTGACCAGCAGTCACGGCCCATCCGTGTGAGGAGGGGGATATGGGGGAGTTGGGGGTTGTATAGATTTTTGTGACCAGCAGTCACGGCCCATCCGTGTGAGGAGGGGGGATATGGGGGAGTTGGGGGTTTACTTAATGCAGGGTGTGTTAATTGTCTGTGAAAATATATATTGGGTAGTAAACCGATTTCGCTTTCATAAACCATCGAGATGTCGAAGGAGCAAGATCACGCAGTAGACGGTAGAATCGGAGGCTTTTCATTCGGGACCAGTTCTACAAATGGACCGACTATGTCGAAGGAGCATACCGGCAACGCTAGAATAGGAGGCTTTGCATTGTCAACGAATCAGGACACTGTTGAGAAAGGTGTATTCGAAGGTTTCTCTGTGTTGAAGCATACTAAAAATATTTGCTTTATTCGTCTAGAATGGCAACCTTTAATACATGGCCAAAAGCCATGCCTATCACTGCCAAAGAATTAGCGCATGCAGGATTTATTTATACTGGCTACTCCGACAAGGTACATTGTCCCTGGTGTAGCATTACTTTGTACTCTTTCGAAACTAGAGACAGCGCTTACGAAGAGCACCTGAAGCACAGTAAAGGATGCCATTACCTTCTGATGACAGTTCCCGGCAAGTTCACCGACATCAACGGATTATGTCCTACAAAGGGACACGGACTATTTTAAAAAATTCTAGAATATAGAAACACATACACGCACATTTTTTCTCCCAACCAATCAAATTGCAGCAATTATGGTCCCACCAAGCGAAGCACCCTGTCTTATTGTCACGCCAATCAAATTGCAGCAATTATGGTCCCACCAAGCGAAGCACCCTGTCTTATTGTCACGCCAATCAAATTGCATGAATTATGGTCAAAATGCTGGATTTAGCGTCACACCAATCAGAAGCAGGCATTCGATTATAAAATTGATGAGCATCTCTATAAATATATCGCAACGTAGCATTCGGGCAGCAAACATGGAATTGACAGCAGAAAAGAGCAAGTTCAACGAGACTACTTTCGTGCGTCTCAGCAAAAACAACCGTTACATTTGCTTTTCCAGTAACGTCTGGAAGAAGCTTTCAAATCAATTCCATAGCATAACCGAGGCTCTGAAGAATGAACAAAATTTCAAGTTCGAACTTACCAAAGAATCTAACCTGGAGACGCTTCCCTTTTACGGCAAGATGTACGTCTGTTTTAAGAGGAATAATCTGTACATCAATTTGGACGAAATCCAATGGAAAGAGTTTCAAGAGAAAGCCCTCGAGATTTTCTCACCGGCGGATAAAGAAAACATTCCTCCTGAACCTACCTTAACCAAGTACCTTTACAGCGCTGAGCACGGATCTCCTAAATCGTTCTTCTCCAAGACGTCTCTGAAGCAGTACGCCGAACAGGAAGGGTGGCCCTACACTATAACCGAGAAAAAGGCTCCTGCCCCGGACAAACAGAAACTCGTCAGACTCGTTAGAGCCTATATGACCCAAAAGGCAGCGTCGGATCTCGTTAGAGAGCACTGTTATGGTTGTCAATACGACATGCCGGGACAGAGGGACCATAGCTGTTTAGAAGAAGACGCGGAACAAAATTACTTGCATTTGATCTCTTTAAGTAACGTGGCAGAAAACGTCGAGAAAGTTTTCAAGATTTTAGGACTACAAGAAGTCGAATATGCGCCATTGGAGGAAACTACCCTACCAGTGTTAGAGACTATTCCCGAAGACTACAAACTGCTGTTCCGAGAGACCCTATAAACTTTCAATTTCTCTATGTTTTATGTGAAATGTTCAATAAAATATGTGTACTCTGTAAATATTAGTTTTTTTCCAGGGTTTCCTGGTCCCCCCTTCCTCGGAAGGTATTATTTGTTCGCAGACAAGGGTATCGTCTCGGGACCCCAACCGAGACTCATTGTTGCCAGGATTCTATCACTTGACCATCTTTTAGCACTCTCACATTTATTAGGTCGTTACCGAATCTGGCTTGACCGTACTGTAATCCAGCCATCGCACACTCTTTGGCATCCGCATATTTCTTCTTGCTGGGTAATTTTTCCAAGTATTCTATCGTATACGTATACTTTGCGATACTAGGGTGATATCTGACATGCTCCATCCTTTTTTTTTTGATTTGTTTTTATTTTTTTTTGTTTTTTTTTTGTATTTTTTATTTATTTTTTTTGTATTTTGTCTGTACTTTTATAACACTTCTAACTCTAGTAAAACAGCATTAACTTTGTTATCCAAATCTTTTTCGGATTTTATTCCAGTCACAATCGTTTTACCGCTTTTATAAACGGTATAATGTATCCCCTCTCTTATAAAGCACACAGCATGAAAGATTTCCGGTTCATAAGAACCTTGCATCCATTGTACTATTTTGCAATAGTCTACTTTTCCTCGTAAAGTATATACAGCACTCATAGTAAGCGTTTTGATTTTCTTCATCCTTACCGGATATCCCATTCTTTCCACTAGCCTGGCGTATCGTCTCATTTGTTCTTTCCCTCCGTGACAAATAATTTTTCCGGTAGAATAAATCATGCAAGTGCATCCGATTTTCCTGTGTCTCCACAATAATCTTTCAAACGACAAAGAATGGTACTCGATGTCGATCTTCGTTTCTGCCATATCGCGCAGATTTAATGGACATCCCAAATCGCTGTAAAGCACTCGATGCGTTAACTTGGCCATCTGGACTCGAACTGATCATTAAACCAAACTCTCTTCCGTATATATCTTCAAATGAGCATTCGGTTCGTTTAAGGGTTTTTTGGTATACTGGTATATTATCCGATAACCTCCTACTAAACCCAGAAGCGAAAACGGAATGAATGTTAAAAAGAATGGCCACAAGAAAACTTCGTTACCTTCCGTTATTTCAATCGTAGATAGAGAGTCTCTTGGACAATCGCTATTCACGTAGATATGGCTGCTCCATCCCTCCAGCTCTCTACAACTGGAATACCTATTGCCAATCCAATTTAACATAGCAAGATTAGGCCAGTCATCTAAATCCGGTATTTGGGATAAGCTGCTATTAACAATATCCAGCATATCAATATTCCATATATCCGAACTATTAAATCTCGGAAACTCTTCTATTTCTTTACAGGATATTAAACTCAGAGACTCGTAGCATCGACACACCGCTGGTTCACCACAAGGTTTGCAATAAAACCCGGGTATCCAAAAGAAAATCAAGAAATACTTCGCATACATCCCGAATGATTCATTTTTAGACCTGTTCCTCCCCTTTTATAGACTTCTTTATAGGATATTTCTGGCAGCATCCACTCTTATTTCAGCCGGAAAAGATGCGTACAGCAAGACGGTAGCATTTTCTTCTAAAGCCTTGGCAAATTTTAAATTGATTCTGGTATGCCCGCATTTCTTCTGATTTACCACATCCCCGCCTACTCTTCCCAAAATTCTAAATATGTATATGCAGTAACCGTTGGGATATTCTTTCATTTCTATACACCGACCGTATCTAGGTTCCTCGCACATCAGGGTCCAGTAAGCTTCAGAAAAATCTCCATTGGTATAGTTAGGTGTAATAGCTTGAGATGGAACGGACACTCCATCTACCATAACCTCTGCGAAATTTAATTGGTAATTTTTAAAATTAAAGGGATTTTCAGAGTAATTACCATTGAATGCGCTTCCGCTGCACAACACTATTTTGATCTCAGAGGGTATGCTCCCGTGATACACGTCATCGGCAGACCACCCGTAACTTCCCTTTTCTATATTGAAAGCTTTTAAATCGGACTTCCA
Source organism: Sabellastarte sp. h YS-2021 (assembly GCA_964017235.1). Classification (NCBI taxonomy): domain Eukaryota; kingdom Metazoa; phylum Annelida; class Polychaeta; order Sabellida; family Sabellidae; genus Sabellastarte; species Sabellastarte sp. h YS-2021. The sequence continues at coordinate 54,773,881 of OZ024927.1, read as the reverse complement.
AAACGGGTACACGGCGCATTGCTTTGGTATTCTTTTTTCATGCGCTACCACCATACCAGGGCTTAGTTTCACCTGACAGACTCTCAAAGAGGCGTATTGTATTTCAACTTTGTAGTCGTCGGTAGTCTCAGCCATGAGTCGAAAAGGATCTTCGTGCTGGTAAAGTTTCATACGAATTCTAATACCATTGATGATAAATTTCTTTTGTTGACAAATATCCATTCTAATAGGGCCTTCTAAAAAGACTGTATTACCTTTACTCGTCCGTTTGTACCTTCGGTCGAACCCGATATTACTGGTCGAGTCGCTATCCATTGCGTCATAAGAGTCTTTATGGAATAGTTCGTTATTTAATATTCCCTTGGTATCTCCGATGTTACTGTTTAAAAGGGCGTCTAAATACGCTTTGTAAGGATAATAAGAGCCCACGCTTGCGGTAATCAGCCTCTGGTTTAACTCGATGTCTACTTGTCTGAACAAACTTTGCAATCCAAGGTTTGCTAAACATACTTTGTCCTCTTCGGTCACAGGTTTATCCTCCCCCGTTACGATGCGTAGGCCCACTCTCAATCTACTTCTATTTAAATCGATATATGCGGCAGAATTTCCGGGTATATCGAATTCTAAGGGAGCATTTCTTCCTATCACGCCCTGAGGGGCATAGGGAATCCATTCTGTTTTTTCAATGAAAGAATCCGTATGGGTCTCTTCGAACAAATGCAAATTAGATTCGTACACCTCCATCACGAAAATATATCTTTTCGCACCGTCCTTCGACCTCTTATAGACTTTTTAACCCTCTTGACCGTTGTATTTTTCCTCTTAGTTTTTTTATTTACGCTATTATTACCAGTCTTCTTTTTTTTCTGAGTCGGTTTTCCCGTTCCAGCTTTCTTTTTCTGCGCCTGTTTTCTCGTTCCAGCTTTTTTTTTCTGCGCCTGTTTTCTCGTTCCAGCTTTCTTTTTCTGCGCCCGTTTTCTCATTCCCGTCTTCTTTTTCTGCACCGGTTTTCCCGTTCCTCTCTTCCTTTTGACCAACATTTCAGCCATTTCGGTTTGCTGTTGCACCGGGCTGATTAATTTAAACGGATGGTAACCTTTGGGTATCCACATATTTTTTCCTTAGATACAAGGTACACTCGATATCGCTCAGTTGGTAAGGTTTTAAGTTTTGATCGAGAATACTCAATCTTATACTCCGCACCTCTGATTTATTCGTTTCTACGAAATATGGTAGCGTATATTGAGCCTCTTTCCCGTCCACTCTCCGTAACACAGGATACTGACTTCCCTTTAAAAAACTCTCTTCGCAAAAGTCCGCTAATACGTAAAAAGTAGATTTCTTTGGGGCCCTTACTTTAATATCCGTCAAGGCTACCTCCCACTTTCCTTGTAAAAGCAAACTTTTTGGCAAATCCACGATAAAATCGTTAGGCCTGTTGAAAGGGTGAACCTCTAAGGAATCCTGCCAGCCTATGTAGAGAAACATCTCTTATAAACTTTTCAAATCTTTATCGGCCACCCAAGAATCAAATTTTTTGGGCCAATGCAACCACCTTACCAAATGTTCTTTGCGACCTTTAGTTTTACGCGTTTTTAGCACTTTGCTAATTTTCCACTTTCTATTTTCGTCGCTTTGCTCCACTTTCTGCAATTCGGCTTCGTAGAAGCTTCCTTTTATATCTTCGTCCAAAAAGTCTTTTAAACGATACACATTGATTCCATCCCTCTTATAACGCGCCCTTATTTTGAATATCTCACCGGTCCATTTGAAATCGTATTCCCTGTCGAAAAGGGTTTTAGTGTGAGTAACTCTTACGTTATCGCCTACTTTAAACTTATAAGGTTTCAGCCGGAAATTTTCGTCCTTTTCAGGCCAATAGGAATACCACCAGACCGATCTTTCGTTACTCCGACCCACCCTCGCAGGGGGCATACCTATGGTTCTATGATAGCTATAGTTATAAGATCGTACAAGCTCTTCTAAATGGTCTATATATTTCTCCTTGTCGTAATGAGTGATGTATCTATAAATCATCTTTTTCAGGGTTTTAATTACTCTTTCGGCGAAATTCGCTTTGGTCTCGTTTTGACTGGTATAAAATTCTATTTTTTCATCTTTCAAAAGCCCTTGTACTTGCTTATTAGAAAATTCTTTTCCTTGGTCGAAACGGCACTTTTTAGGTTTGCGCCCCTTTCGAAAAATATCTTCTAAAGCGGCTTTGACCTCTTTACCCGTTTTGTTCTTTAAAGGTCTGACAAAAAGGTATTTTGAGAAGACGTCGATGGCAACTAACAGGAACTTTATTCCGTCATTCTTTTTTGCCAAAGACCCTACATCCATTAAATCTACGTCCCATTGACTGTCTATTCCTTCTACCACTACTCTGCTACGTCTTTTTGGTTTACGCGACTGGCGATGTAAACTGTATGCGTCTTTATTTTTTAGCCAAGTTGCCACCTGGTTCTTCGTCACATCGAAATTACCCTCTTCTTTCAAGTAGCGATATAACTTCTGCGGTCCCGCAAAACTAGCCGGATTCCCCGGATCGAAGTAATTCTTCTCCAGAAACTGTTTCCATGGGGTCATCCCTGTTTAACAGCTGTAAACAATGTCGTAATATACCGAACCAAAATCCCTTTCCAGTGGGATCGAACAAGGCAGCTATTACCACCACCAAACACACAGCTATTCGACAGATGTAACCGATCTTCATTTTGGTAAAACTGTTAATCCTTGACCCACTCTTATAACTTTTGCCAAGTACTGCCCGTCTTTTTATCTCGTCTTGGAAATGGGTTTTTTCTACGGGTAACTACGCTTTTAGGAACATTGACCTCGCCTAGTATTTCTAGAAAGGTCCCGTAATGGGGAGGGGGAGATTCGCCGTATTCTTGTAGACTATAACGTACTAGGTCTGTAATGTGACTACCCTCCAGGCATTTATCGTTGTAAACCACTTCACCGTTATTTTTCCACTCAATACTACCCTGTATGTAACTGAGTAATGAATCCGCTTTACGCTTTAAAGATTTTGGCATAGCCGATACGATCAATTCTTTCTCCAAACCTTTATTTTTAGGTTTGTCTAGCCCTTCCTCGTAAGGCACTAACATCATTTTACGTACGCTTTTCATAATCTCTTTAATACGGGGGCTGCTACACGTAATACAAGTTTAATAACTTTAGCCTTCCTTTTTATGTCGCTTTTGCTACCTTTACGGGCAAACTCCCTCAGAAAATTCTTGTATTTTTTCAAAGCTTTTTTATCTTCTTCCGTAATCGGCAAATTTCCCAATAGTAAGTTAAACACCGTTTCCTTCAGAACTAAAATTTGTCCTTTGTCGGCTATCTTCAAAAACGACGATAGCTGTTTATCAGTCGCCTCCGATAAATAGAGTAACAGACTCTTGCTCTTCGCATCCATGATATGACATCGAACTTTTGCTCAGTCCCTTTTATAGTTTATCGGTACGTAGACCAAAGGATCTTCACCCGGAAATATATTGGTTCTCAACCTGCATGCGTCATCGCCATTAGCCGTGGAATCGATGACCAAATATCCGTATTTACGAGAAGTAGCGTCCTCGTACGCCTCCACTAATGCTTTATTATTGCCAGGAAACATTTGTTTTCCTAAAGCGGATATCTGTTGCCCATCCCTTATATTTCTAAACAAAACCGTGTAATGAGTGTTTAAGGCTATAGTTCTCGCGCATTTGCCTTGCCTGAAACAATTGTGACTAACAAAAAACACGCTAAGATTCGAGTGGTGCGCTCCCTGAACGAACAACCTTTCCATATCGGGGTCCTTAACCACGCCTTCTGAGAGGTCGTCCAAAATCACGAGATTATGCATTCCATCCGCAAAATTTTCTATCTCGGCCCGACTCGGTATGCCTTCTAGAAATTCTATACCCTCCACTTCCTTTTTCATGCTGTCGAAAGTATCTTGGTAGATACCGTAACAATACAATATTTTGTTTACCGGTTCCGAAAACATGACATTCTTGTTCCTAAGTAAGCGAAACAACCATGTAGTTTTTCCGCTTTTGGTTGCTCCGGATACGCAGGCTGTGGATGCCGCTTCGAAAGGTAAGGGTACAGCTTCATTAGGTTTATCGTGAAACCTCTGAATATGTCTCTTGTAGTTATAGCCTTTAGAAAAGCTTTTATCGCATTCACTACACGTTTTCATGGTGGTCATTTTTAAGAATAAAATGTCTTTTCCTTTTATAAAATCTTAGTTTTTTAGGGTAATTAGAATTAGGGTTTAAGGGCTTTAGATTTAGGGTTTAAGGGCTTTAGATTTATGGGTTTAGGGTACTTAGAGCTTAGGGTTTTAGGTTAAGGTGGCTCCTAAATGGCTCCGGATGGCTCTTTAGTGCTCCAGAGGGGCTCCTAAGTGCTCCGACATGGCTCCTAAATGGCTCCGGAGGGGCTCCAGAGGAGCTTCGTATGGCTCCTAAGTGCTCCGAAGGGGCTCCTAAGTGCTCCGACATGGCTCCGGAGGGGCTCCAAATGGCTCTTAAGTGCTCCAGAGGAGCTCCAAATGGCTCCTAAGAGCTCCGGAGGAGCTCCGACATGGCTCCTAAGTGCTCCGACATGACTCCGGAGGGGCTCCAAATGGCTCTTAAGTGCTCCGGAGGGGCTCCAAATGGCTCTTAAGTGCTCCGGAGGAGCTCCAAATGGCTCCGGATAGCTCCTAATTGGCTCCGGATAGCTCCTAATTGGCTCCGGATAGCTCCTAATTGGCTCCGGATAGCTCCTAATTGGCTCCGGAGGGGCTCCGGATAGCTCCTAATTGGCTCCGGAGGGGCTCCGGATAGCTCCTAATTGGCTCCGGATAGCTCCTAAATGGCTCCGGAGGGGCTCCGGATAGCTCCTCGCAAATCAAGTTCGGTTAAGACTAATAAAGACCAAGACATATTGCAGTTCATTTTATTGATATAAAATCTCAAATTGTATAACAAATCAAATAAATCAAATCACAAATTAAATAACAAATACCAATTTTTAAAGAATAATGCAATAACGAAAATAATGATGTACAAAAGAAAACATTATGTACAAACAAGTATAAACTTAATAATCTACGTAGCCATAGGGCACAGTGTCCATATTAGCCAAGACCCTCCTTTTGTCGTACACGACGGAATACGACTTCAATTGCCGTCGATTGTACACTTTTTGATTTTTAGGATCCCTGCATATTTGCCGTGAATTTTCCAGCTTCGTCCCCAGCGTGTTGCCGTGAAAATGCCAGAGAAAGACTTCCGAACACATGGTCCTAAAGTTGATCTTCTTGGCATTTTGGTGGTTAAGAGTAAAGCCCTTTACTTTACACTGGGTGTCTCCGTCGTTCAGGAGATAGGCATAGTTTTTAGGACCAGCCGAGACGAATTCGACGATATGTTTACCGTCCAACTCATCCGTCAGGTCACCCAAAAAGTCACCCACCGGGGGTTCTTCTTCGCCCTCTTTGACGACGTAGACAACCGAATCAGTGTCGAAGTACAAGACTTTTCTGTCTAACTTTTCGAGCACCTCGTACAGCCTCAGTCTCGCGTGTGCAGTCGTGAAGGCTGCCAGGAAGACGTTGGTCGTCGCATTTTCGCCGAGGTAACCTCTGGCATATCTCCAGTCCACCTGCACCAAGTCTTGGCTAATGATATGCCAGTCCAGGATTTCTTTGTCCGTGCTGCTGAGAATCCTCAGAAATTCTGCTTCTTCTGAGACTATGAGGCTCTGTCTCTGATTTTCTCTTTGGCCAAATTTGCCCCAGAAGCTGTAAGAAAAAAATTATTGTGAGCCATTATTTAAATATATATATATATATATATATATATATACCTAAGTTACGATCTATTACAACGCATATAAGCATAAGTTAAGCTATATAACATTAGTATATAAATATATTTACCTGTTTAGGCATAATTTGGCAAGGGAGCGCAAGCCTGGATTTTTCTGGACCTTTTCTCTCGCCAAAGCGATTCCTTCTCTACGCTCGTAGGACGAGAGGTAGGCATCTTTGTCCTCCTCCGTCTTGCACCATTCCGGCCATCCTGAGGACTCTTGTTTCACCTTGAGAAATGCGTTTACGTACTCTGAAAAGAGCCCTCCTTTACCAGTCCGCGGGTCATACTGGGTACTTTCTGGCCAGTGGTACACCTCGTAGACGCGAACTATTCTGTAGCCCTTATCTATTGCTTTCCAAATTTCCAGAGTGGTCCAGGTCCCCAACAAGACGCGCTGCTCGTCGGAACAGGAACAGCCCTTCTGGTTCTTGTTTTCGGCGCAGGTTCTGCACAGTGGAAACAACAGCTTTCCATGGCATCGAACGGGGAGTACGGGATGGTAGAGATCATTCGGTGGTAGCATCTTTACTTTGGCAATACCGAAGTAGTCCCGGATATCAGCAAATTCTGACGTGATGACGGTCGGATGGCCCACAGGGTATCGGTCGTATTTGTTGACCGTGGGGTATAGAGATGTAAAGTCGACGTACTTTATCTTTTCTCCCTCTTCGGCCTTTCTATACATTTTCACGGCATTGGTTCTACCGCCGAAGAAGGCATCCCTGGGTTCCAGTCTTTCCTCTAGATCCAAGGTCTCCAAGAACGCGACCAAATCCGGATCATTTTTCAACTGCCGTCTGAATTCGTGATCCCATTTCGTAACGACTTTAATTCCGGCTTCTTCCAGGACCCTCACCTTTTCCATGGTTTGGGCATATCTTTGGGCCATGGATTGTTTGTTATAAGGATCCATGGACTCTCTGTCTTGACAAAGACATCCGTGGTGCACGCAAGAATTGTACTCTAAGCACACGTTTTCACAGGTTACCGGATCGATGTAAAATCCGTCCAACTTGTAGTACCTACCACTAGGGGCAGGAAATCTGACCTCACCCTCGTTCAAGGCGTGCCTGATCTTGACTCCTCGTTTATGAGACTCCCATTCTAGCCATTGAATCGAGATTTTGCTATATTGGTCGCGTGCCACGTAACCACCGGCTGGAATCATGGCCAGAGGGGAACTCAAGAATTTGGATTCCACGGCTTCTACCGGATTACCTCGCTGAAAAAACTTCTTTCCTTTTTTTATCGCCTCCATCTTTTCTACCAGCTTTCCGTGTCTGATGGCCTCATCTATGGCTTCTCGGGTAGCTAATTCGTGCTTCTCCGTGAGGAATTTACTTCTGAACACGTTCATGCAGACGGATGCGATTGTAAGGTAAGCAAATGGGTCCACTCCATTTTGAATGGCTCTCTCCACCTCTTGGGATTGGGGATCGGAGTCTCCGGTGATACCGATGAGTAACTCTCGAAATTTCATGCAGGCCTCTCTCAGCAACTGTACGTCATTCCTGCAGTACAAGAGCATCTGCTGCTGGAAATCGAACTCATCCGTCCGCTCGTTGTACCACTGTAGAAAGCTCTCTCGGTCCGAGGAAGACATGGAATCTATGCCGTAGTCTTCCATTGGCGGATAGGGACCCTTGTAATTCCAATGCTGATTGGTATTGAAATAATGAGGGAAATAGCCTTTGGCTAGCTCTTTCAGCCCAAATGCCTTCGGGAGAGCAGCCAGTCGCATGGGCAGGAAGTTGGCGGAATCCAAGACCCTGATATCGTAACCTTTTTCCAGGTGCATGAGCATGATCTTGGATCCGTTATAGACCAACTTGGGAACCGATCCGTTTTGGACCAGATACGACAACAAGAAATAATTGTCGTAGCTCTTGCCATTATGAGCTATAGCTGTGAATCGACTCCTTTCCTTAGTGAAAAGCCACTCTCCGAACAGCTTCTGGGTGTCGGGGCCTGAAAAGATTACCTCCCTTTTAGCGCAGCCGTCGCAGGGTTCCCCGGAATACTCTCCGGATTTGGCATCCATGCGGTTGCATAGATGACATCTGGTCCCGCAAGAATGGCACTTTGAATCGGGAGTGCAAGGTTCATCCAGACAGACTCGGCATACGGTCTGCGCTACCACAAAGTTGGGCACGTGAACTCCGCTTTCCTGGGTACACTCGAAATCGAAGAATACGTACTTGCACTGTCTGTCCTTCGGATCCCTGATCCTGAGATAGCACAAGTGTTCTCCTACGTAGTACTCATCGCAGGATCTGCATTTAAATTCCCAGCAGCGGTGATCATTCTTGCTCCTCTTGGCGGTCTGTAAGACGGTCTTACAGGTTTTGCATTTGTAATAGACGCCGCAGGGTGCGGGAATCTCCTTTTTTCGGATGGTTTTACACTTTTTATGGTGGTTGAAGCAGTCCGTAGATCTGCATTCCATGTTACAATCGTCGCAAACGGTAGTCTTTCCCCTCGGACACTTGGTCCTTCTACAGGCTCGGCAAAATTCCTCGCATACGTGTTTGTTCCTGTCATTGAAAGCTTTGAGACACTTGTGACAAAAGTAACTTCGATTCACGAAGCCGGGGACTTTGGTGATAGCGTCGAAATGGCCTTCCATTTCATCGTGTTTTGAGTAAAACAAGTACACTCTCTTCTCCCTTCGAGGTCTCTCGTAGTCGGGGTACACGATTCTTTGGTTGACGTGTGCCGCGAACACGTATACGTCGACGTCCAAAGCTTCTTCGAACTTTGAAATGTCGGCCAAAGAGCACGGGCGGTCCGTAGGGACTCCGGCTAATGCGTGGTACTGCAGAGCCATCTTTTTCTGCTGGCTATTCCTACGGTTTTGGTCCCCTTTTCTCATATTGTTGTACGCCTTTCTGGCTTCCCGCTTTGCTGCATCGGTTTCCGCGTTGACCACTTCCCAGTGAGCCAGACACACGGCTATAGCCCTGGCTAAACAAAGATGGTCTCTATTGCTAATGGTAACGATGGATTTTTTGGCCTTAGAGTCTTTTTCTACATTGACAATTGGTTTTTTAGGACCGCTCCCTCTTTCGAATTGAGCGATGCCCAGTTGGATTTGAAATTTGTCAGTCACGAGAATCCCTTCGTTACTGTTCAAGGCAGCCATCACCGCCTCCAGGACAGCTTCTGCCGTCATTTCACTGAGGGGCCTCGGTCTGACAATAATGGGGTCGCTCAAGTTTTCGGCAACGATGTACATACGGGCCACCGCGTCCCCCGGATAGTCTTGGCTTCCCCTACGGATGACTTCTTCGAACATCTCGAGAAGCTCGGTGCCGAGATCGCGTATCGGAATCCCATTGACTTCCTCCCAGAATCTTATTCGGAAAGTATGCTCCCTCAATACTTTACCTGTAAAAATAGAGAAAAAATTTAGACTACTGTACGCATAAGGACCCTACATACAAAAAGAAGAATGAAATATTACCCACCTTTGAAACTACGCGAACCTAACGACTCGACTTCGTAGTATTTGGTTTCGGGTGGTGCGACTTCGTACTTCTTTTTAGAAGGACTGTCCTCTGAACCCGAAACCGATCTCTTGTTTGACCGAGGAGCTGAAGAACATGATAAAAAAGGTTTAAGGGGTTTATAGAAACGTTTAGTTCAACACAAAATCAAAGTGTATGTGTAAAAATTACAAAAATAGGAAGCCGAAATACTTACAGTTATCGGGATCTAGGAGCAAGGCCTCATCCGTCGCGTCGAATGAATCGTCCCACCATTCAACGGCTCCAGGGGCATCTGGTTCGGTCACTGGAGAAGACACCTGCCCCGATTCTGTTGCTTCGTGAAAGTCGGCTGCTTCGCGAAAGTCAGCTGCTTCTAAATCATCCTGGAACGAATCGTCCCACCATTCTCGAGGGGCACCCTCTGGATCCGACGTTGAATCCGACTTGGTTCCGGATCGGTCGGCTTCCTTTGCTTCAGCAGTTTCCATTGGCTCATCCATCCGCATTGCCCCGGGAATTTGGCTCGGTTCGGTTGGTTCATCTTGGTCGGCTTTTGCTGGTAGACCCTGGTCAGTCATAGCTGTTTGGTCTTGGTCGGGCTCTGTTTCTTCCTCTTGGTCAGGCTCGTCGAATAAAGACTGGTCCCACCATTCTATACGGCTATCGACTTCTCTGGGCGTTTCGGTGAGGAGGGACTGATCCGCAAAGATGTCGCTGTCCCACCAACTCAGATCGCTTCCCGGTTCGGGCAGGTTATCCGGTAGTGACCAGGATTCGTCTAATAAAAAACAGAAACAGGTATTATAAATTGTCCTTAATAAAACACTTTTCAAAAGAATTAGGTACTGAGCAAATAGCAACTTACGATCAGCGCTGCCCGATCTAAGAATGGCCAGTCTGTCCAGGACTATCGGATCTTGGTGAATCTCTAGTGCCTCTGCCCATTCTAAAAGCTTCCCAGAATCTTGGAAAGAATCCACTTTTGCTCGAAGAGTCGCCATCTGCAAAATTAAATTACTTGTACAGTAGCATGAACAGTTATGATAATATATGCCAAATTACTCTCAAAACGTTTATGTATAAAGTCTGGAAATTTTAAAAGTTAAGAACGGGATATAACATTTATGCTATAAAATATATGGCCAGGAATATCTTTGGAAAGTGCATTTATAAACAAAACGATGGCCGATTTTCATTTTAAAAACAAGTTTTATGTACCAGTCTTCTATTCTGTAGAAGAAACTAAATTTAAAATAATGGCCAGCAAGTTTGTAAACAAAACGATGGCCGATTTTCATTTTAAAAACAAGTTTTATGTACCAGTCTACTATTCTGTAGAAGAAAATAATGTAAAATAATGGGGCAGCAAGTTTGTAAACAAAACGATGGCCGATTTTCATTTTAAAAAGAAGTTTTATGTACCAGTCTACTATTCTGTAGAAATAAATAATGGCCAAGAAGTTTGTAAACAAAGATATGGAGGTCGTAGCAGTGGGGCGAATCTTCTGCTTCGCTTTAAAGAAGTTTTAGTACTAACCCCGTAGTTCGGCAGATTCGGTAGAAGACGCGTTTGGAAAGCACGTTTGTAAACAAAGAAATGGAGGTCGTAGCAGTGGGGCGAATCTTCTGCTTCGCTTTAAAGAAGTTTTAGTACTAACCCCGTAGTTCGGCAGATTCGGTAGAAGACGCGTTTGGAAAGCACGTTTGTAAACCAAGATATGGAGGTCGTAGTTGTGAGGCCTAGTTCATTTTACAAAGAAGTTTAAGTACCAGTCCACCCTGCTGTAGAAGCAGATAATGACCAGCGAGTTTGTAAACAAAACGATGGCCGATTTTCATTTTAAAAACAAGTTTAAGTACCAGTCCATCGTGCTGTAGAAGCAGATAATGACCAGCGAGTTTGTAAACAAAACGATGGCCGATTTTCATTTTAAAATCAAGTTTAAGTACCAGTCCACCCTGCTGTAGAAACAGATAATATGTTTTTAATTTAATTTTAATTCATATTTTAGCATATATTAAAGTGAAATCGATCTACAAAGTTGCTAGAAATTACTAGTACATAAAATGTTTTTACTGCCACGAAAACCCCACGGATCACCATACTGTAGAACAAGATAGTGGCTTTCTACCAGTAAACGCCCACACCGATGTTAATATTTTGAAGTTAAATTGACAGCTTTATATTTCATTCATCTTCTATGAGATTGTCAAATAATGTAAAATACAATAACTGAGATATATATTGTTATATTTGTTTCGAAGCTTTATATTTTAACATTTTATCTCTATTATTGGCCATTTTACAGCAAACCAGAAATACCAGTGAATGCCCATACGCTTCAAGTATGTTGTTCAGCTACTAAATTGTTATATTTTGATTTCAAAGCAACTGGTACAGCTACTGACACTCTAAGTTAGATCCTTGCACATTGTGCGTGTGTGTGTGTGTGTTGTGCTTGTCAGTATATTTATTAATTTTTAAGTAGTAAATTATATTCAGTTACTACCCTATTTTCAGTTATTGCTTAGAATATAAATATACCTGTGTCTTGGGGAAAAGTATGGTTATAAATGTAAATAAAACAAATGCTAATGATTTCAATGGAAATTATGCTTGATGCTTTTATATAATTGAGTTATTAGCAGAGTGCATCGTGGAACAAAATTTTTCTTAAGGTATGTATATTAGTGCATTACAGTTTTAAGACTGAAGTGTGATGGATGTGTACATTTTGATTTTTATTTGACCAAAAATATAAGACTACATTATGAATTTATTTGAGTACATTTTTAAAGTTATTTTTCATTATGCAGCCGTTTAGTGTTTCGGGTACATTATTAGTCTAATTTTAAAAAAAATTATATGCGGGCATTATACTATTGGTAGTGCATTAAAGTCTAAATACATCTTACATAAAATATAATGATAAATACCTTGAACGATGTAGAAATAGTTATCCAAAACACTAATTGTATCCTATTACAACAAAGGTGAAGAGCTTAAATCTGTGTTGAAAAGGTGACAAGAAAATCCGGAATAATATTTTTGAATTGCAAATCCTTGCTTTTTATAGGGACATTTTGGTGGTGGATTAAGGGATTTTAATTCAATCAGTCGAATGGGAATGCTGGAATTATAGTCACACCAATGAAAATGTTGGAATTATAGTCACGCCAATCGGATTTCAGGATTTCAACAGTGTAGATATTTTGAAAATTCCAATATTTTTGTTTTGGCAGTAATAAATATTACATTGCTTGAATCAGCAGTATCAGTTATTGGTTTGTCATTAGATTTTATTATTCATATAGCCCACTGTTATGCTAACAGTTAGTGGTTTGTTGGAATATAGTCACACCAATCGGATTTCAGGATTTCATCAGTGCAGATATTTTTAAAAATATCAATGTTTTGTTTTTGCAGTAATAAATATTACATTGCTTGTATCAGCAATATCAGTTATTGGTTTGTTACTAGATTTAATTATTCATATATTCCCATTATGCTAGCACTTTGTGGTTTGTTATGGGACCTTAATTACTCCCTGCATGGCCATATTTGCTTGGTTTCAAAATTGGGGAAAAAGTTTGGATTCTAAATTATGGAAGCCGTAACAGCTAACCTCCTCGTGGTGGCTTCTGGAAATTTCCACTTTGTGGAAAGCTAATAGCTGTTTTTTCCCTCCACAAAAGGGTGACCAAATGAGTCATAAAGCCCAAAGTCAAAACCCCTACGTTGTACCATAATACCTTTTGTGACCGAATGAGTCATAAAGCCCAGTCATAGTATCAATGCAGAAGTCTTTCAATTTTTAAGAAATTGTGAGGAAATGAATCCTAACATTAGTGTTGAGATATACTGAATATGTAGCAGAAAATAGACAGCTATATCATATAAACCTTTATTTCAAATTATTGACATATAAACTTACATATAAAATACAATTTATAAAATATATATTGGTTAGTGTTACATTGATATCTATATTAAATAAAACTTTGGTGAGATTAGAAGAAGAAATTATGGTTAAAATGTGTTATTGAGTGTCCCTAATATATAATACAGTACATAGAACTTGTAAAACGATAAAATAACATCTTCAATTTGTATAATGGTAATGGTGCTGTCTCTGAGTTGTCTGTCTGAGGTTATAGACTCTTCTTTCTTGTCTAGGCGGTCCTCTGTCCTGTCCGGCTGGTGGCCTATCTCCTCTAGCTACTGGTCCATCTTGTAGTGCCGGTGGTCTGCCTGGAAGCGGTTGATCCATCAACTGGCGCCGATAGGTCCTTTCCAATGTCCTCACCATCATCCCTGAAGATAAGTATAGAATATGCGATATATCTTACAATAATAAGATTTTTAGTGTAAAAATTATACCTCTATAATTCAGTGTTATAATACAGTTGTTTCTACATTGTTCCTGGTGTGATATATTATAAAAATGGAATGGATTAATGGAAAAAGTATTACATCAGTTGGTAATATTTCAATTAATTGCTACAAATGGGAGGTGAATTAATGGTGTTTCTTACCTATAGCAAGATTCAAGATGTTCAGTACTTTGTACATAAAGTGGACAGTCTTTGCAATACCCTCTATGGTCCTTATACACACTTGAATGCACATATGAATGAATTGCATGTGATGAATGACATTGCGAATTTCTTGTTGATGGGCCTGTAGAAAGGCTATGAGAAAAATTGGAAGCATACACAAAGTGTAAAATAAGAATGATGTTTCTTTTTCAATATCTATTGACTGAGTTTCATCGGTTATTAATTTTGATTTCATCAGTGATATCTCTTATAGATTGGGAAAGACCTTTTGAATTTTGTCCAGTTGAAATGCACTGTCCCTTAAGACCAATTTCTGTATCCCTTTACTTTCATCATTGCTTAGTTTCAGCTGATCAGATGTTTCCAACTGTAGACATGATATCTGGCCTTTTCCACAAACACATTTCTCAGGACACATACAGTATACTGAGATGTAAATACAGAGTGTGATCAAAAATAATTTCCAAAACATAATGATAGCCAATTTAAATCAAATGAATAACCTGAGTGAAATTAGATCTCAATATATAGCAGTATGGGTAGAGTGTAAGACAATGCTGATAATCTGAGGAGACAATGGGGCAATGAGTACAAAAGAATAATGGTAAAGTTAAATATTTGGGGTATAGGTATAGAATAGGTGTTGCAAGGATCAATTAAAAAGACACATCCATTTCCTTTAGAACATAAGCTTCATTGTTTATTCATCAGGTGTTATGAGGGATGGTTTCTTGAAATGAAGGGATTAGGGGTACATTGGAATATCAGTAAAAATGGGTCTGTTGTGGAAATGGACATGGCTTCTTGACATAGAGGGGGCTTATGGGTTTCATTTAAAATCCTTGACAATGGGGTCTATGTTGAAAAAAATGGACATGGCTTCTTGACATAGAGGGGCTTATGTTATTATTTGCTATTTCAATTCTGTTTTCTTTTTTAGGCTTTATTAATACCCCTTTCTTATAAAAGAGTGGCTTCTCATTATAGATACCTTCTTCTACTTAAAAAATCTATTTCTTGCCATAATACTATTCATGCATTAAGATATGGCTTCCCAAAACAATGGTATGTGTATGTCTTTGTGTCTATATGTTTCTGTGAGTATATATATACAGTGGAGCTTAATGAGAGTTCACTAGAAATTTGTCAAAATGTTCATCAAAGTATTATCAGTCTTTTGGGTTTTGGTTATTACCAGGGGTTTGATGTGGTGTCATGAAAAATGCATTTGCCAAGAAGAAAATGTAAAACTTTTTTGTAGAGATGTCAATGAAAAGGATTTCTTCAAAAATAGTGGTCTGGCAAGAGAAATAGAGTTGAAGAATAGTTTGGTTGGATTGCAATGGATCACTGAAACTTTTGGCAAATTAGAAAGAGTCAGCTTTGTAGAAAGCAATGTTTTGGATTGTAATAGTTTGTACTTTGTGAGGGTTATTGGAGCTTGTAGTGACAGAAGTAGTAGTAGTGATGTGAATGGTTTAAAATCAAAAGGGGTAACATCGAAAAGTATACAGAAATGGGTAAAAAAAAGGACTTTTGATATTACAGTGGCTCTGTTGATTATAGGTGGGATAATTTTTAGTGTTGTGAGTATTTTACTAGTTAGACAAAGACTGATTAAAAGATATTTAAGAATTAGGGAAGAAAGGATGGCATATATGATGAGACTAGGGGGATTTGACTTCGATCAAGCTGAGGAGGATAGGGAAAATAGAAAACACACAGAAGAAGCAGAAAGGGTGGAAAACAAAGGTCAGTTGGAGCAATATGCTAGAAAGATATTTTGGATAATCTTAGGCATATGTAAAGATATGTATTTATTATTCTGCTCTTTGAACAATATAAAATTGAATTGTAAAGTGTTTTTTTTTCATTAGTAATAAATTGGATTAATTTATAGTAATTTAAGCATATAAGTTGGCTTTACATATGTAGTAAATATAGAACATATTATAGCATGTACTTTAGTATATAAATAAGTTTTTAACATCTATGTATTGTTATGGTATTTCAGAGAAAAAGAAGAGAAAAAAATGGCTGAAAAAACCTGACAGATACAATTTCAGAATGACAGCCTGGAGAAAGGAAAGACAACAGCAGAACATTGAAAGTGAGGTGTAAATAGGGGTGTAATTATGACTTGTTTGGGGAATTTGTATATTGTGCTTTATTGATAATTCAGGAATTGGGGTTGACATGGTATTTTATGATGTGTTAATTTAGCTAATAGAATAATGAGTTGGTGTGTGTGTGTGTGTGTGTGTGTGTGTGTGCTTCTGTATGGACATGCTTTAAGTGGTAGATTGTGTAATATATAACTTTTAAAAGGGAGCTAATGTTGTAGGTAAACCCTCAAAGATTGTAACTATGACCAGGTGTCTTTAATTGGTTTTGTGATGTGGAAAAAAAGATTGACTTTTCACATGTGTGCAGTTTTAATTTTCTTGTTTACTTTGAATTAGTAGATGTTTAAATAAATTCTAGTTACATGTTTTTAAATGTCCTTACAAATTTTATGGGTTTAAATGTCTTAACTATTTTGGATGTTTTAAATGTCCCTTATTTGTTGCTATGAATGTGTAGATGATTAAATAAT
Organism: Sabellastarte sp. h YS-2021; assembly: GCA_964017235.1. Taxonomy (NCBI): domain Eukaryota; kingdom Metazoa; phylum Annelida; class Polychaeta; order Sabellida; family Sabellidae; genus Sabellastarte; species Sabellastarte sp. h YS-2021. Next base: position 54,757,376 of record OZ024927.1, on the reverse strand, counting down.
CCTTGTTGTTTGCATGTTTTGTTACAAATTTGTATGTCCTAATTGTGTTTCATTTCTTTAGTGTTATCATAGATCTGTATATAGCTGTAAAATGTCCCTTATTTGTTGCTATAAATATGTAGATGCTTAAATATTCCAGTTGTTTACTAGTTTTTTAAAGGTCCTTGTTTGCTAGTTTTATTTTACCTTTAGCTGTTTACATGATTTTATTTAATGTAGCTTTAAATGTTGTTTATTTGTTGGTGATGCTATGAATATTTTATGTACTTCCTTCCAATAAATGTATTTCATTTCAACCTCATTTTCACAGATAATTAACAACCCCCTGCATTAAGTAAACCCCAACTCCCCCCATATCCCCCCTTGCACAGATGTCCTGTGATTTGAACTCAGTTGGCTGTTTGGTCACGCCAATCGGATTGCTGGAATTATAGTTGCTGGAATTATAGTCACCCCAATGGAAATCCAGGATTTTTTATGATGCTTTTATTTTGAAAATATGAAAAGTAGCAAACACTAGAGTCATTCAGCGGTTAATGGACTATATAATCCTTTTACCTTTCATGACTATTTCATTTTTAAATGTCCTTACAAATTTTTACGGGTTTAAATGTCTTAACTATTTTGGATGTTTCATATTTATGATAAATTTGTAGTTTTAAATGTCCCTTATTTGTTGCTATAAATATGTAGATGCTTAAATATACAAAAGTTGTTTACTAGTTTTTAAAGGTTCTTGGATGTTTGCTGTTTTTTTTATTTTACCTTTAGCTGTTTACATGATTTTATTTAATGTAGCTTTAAATGTTGTTTATTTGTTGGTGATGCTATGAATATTTTATGTACTTCCTTCCAATAAATGTATTTCATTTCAACCTCATTTTCACAGATAATTAACACACCCTGCATTAAGTAAAACCCCCAACTCCCCCATATCCCCCCTCCTCACACGGATGGGCCGTGACTGCTGGTCACAAAAATCTATACAACCCCCCAGGGGGACCACGTAGATTGTGTGACTATTTGTGTGACTAAATAGCCCCCTATACTACTGCCCAGTTATGAATACCGGTAGTTTATATTTTACAACACATCAAAGAATTGTGAAGTACATTTAGTAAAGACCTTACTATGTAAGATATGTGAAAAGGGATATAATCCCTTTATAGAATAAGCCTTTGTATGCTGTAAAACTAAACATATTTCATATTTTTATATACATTACAGATATATTGACATTACATAACCCTCATATTATCCTAAATTATCTGTATTTATCACTAAACAAGAAAAGAGGATTTCATCTTTATTTTGTGCAGCCAAATCTTGAGATTTTTTGCACAATCTTAAGATTTCTGCCTCAAGTTAGGATCCTAAGTTTGAACAAGCAAATCTTAAGATTTTACCGATCTTAAGTTTAGGCCTAACAGAGAGATTAAATGTAATTAAGGGTAGGATAGCTGTTGAAATGGGGATTGTGGAAATGTACTGTGGGGTATTGGATGTTTAATAATTATATGTGATTATGTTAACTGTTCTAGTCAATTTCTCTGTACTTTAATAATATTTTATCATTTTACTGAAAACCGCTGGGGAAAATCGCCCAAATGTGCAAAGTAAAGAAAAATAGCCTACTCAGCATGCAGTAAAAATCGTATCGCGCCGCACCGCGCCGCGTATATGTGCATAGGCCTTAAGAGTCTGGCACGTTGATGGAGGCACAATTTGTTTTGTTGATGTACACATGATCAACCATTGAACCATAATATCTTGTGGATGGTGTAAATATTCCCCTTCACTTATTAGTGTTTGATATTTTACAAAACGTCATATCTCCCATCTTATTGCTCCAATATTTGCATTGTACTACACCATGTCCTGTCCCGGGGATACACTGCGTCGAATTCACAAATTTTTAATTATTACATGGGTTTTATATTCTTGTATGGAGAAAAGGCTACATCATATAATTGATTAGATAACATTGTGATGAAATGGTTTCAGATTATTTGATTGACATCTCTAAAGTTTGGACCTGCGCAAACCGCAATATTCATAGGATCAAAGTATCACTACTAAAGTAAGACACAGGTGTGTTAAGACCTACTGATCAGACAAAAGGTGGAAAACTCTTAGGAAAATGGTTTTGTAACTGTTCATATTGTACTGTTTTCAGTGCTAAGAGCCAAGGTATATCATATGACTTCTAACTTTATTATCAGGTCGGATCGTCAGTTATATCGTGAATGCATCATTGGCCTTTACTTTGATTGATTGATTTAACACCTTCAACAATTGTGTGGGTCACCTCAGGATAGGTAGTTTAGGGCATGGAGGAAAGTAGGGTGTACTTGTTGGTCAAGAGTCTGTACTAAATAAGATCAGACACCAGATACCAACTGCCAACTTCAGGATGGGACAGGGACTTGAACCCATAACTTGAGAGATGGGAGAAGAGTGTATTACCCCCTTGACCACTGTTTTAGTTTTGGCGGGTGAACTTGCAGATAATAGAATATTAAGTAAACATTCACCAGAAAGCCATATATAACATTTGATGGACAATTAAATAAAATGGGCGAGAAAAAGATCTGAGGTATCATATGGCAGTACATGAAATCTTTTATTGTGGTAATAGTAGGAAGTTCAAATGGTATATAGTATTTTTGACCAACAATTGGATACTTAAAACAGTCCAATATTATGAAGTTCAAACCATACATTTTTTTTTGGAAATTATAAATCAAATAAGAAAAATTCATCTGTTTTCACTTACAGTTATTTGTACATCATGTTTTGGTGAAAACAACATACTAGTATATATAAGTATGTGTAAAGTAAAACAACAGTAGCTGTCTCCATTTCAGGATGGGGTATTGACTCCTTTCTGTTGAGAATAATGATCTACTCTGTGTTATATTTTTCCATCTTCCTCACTACTTTTATGGATCCTGTTTCCATTGTCTGAAAATAAAGTATATTTGTATTTGTTTAATATGCAAATGCACTCTTTTGTTTCAACCAATCAATCATTCAGTCAATGAATTGGTTTCTGTAACTTACCTCAATAAGATTCTTCTTTCCACTGGCCTCTTCCATAATTTCTTGCACATATTTGGCATGGATATCCTTGTCAGGGAAGTACTGATCTGTGATCAATTTACCACCTTCCAACCTTGTAGTCATCTGGGTCAAGAAAACAGGGATTTTAAGGAATAAACAAGATTTCACATACATACTACAAATGCATGTCACACATTAAATTGGACAATATCAGCATATTGAAATTGTTTCAAGCATTCTTTATCATTTTGTTAAGATTGTCAAGTATATTTTCACCCGGATGAGAAAAATAAATTCTATGTTTAAGCTAAGTAGATTTGACTTCAAATTAGTTTATATTAGATTAAATTTGAAATATAGCATAACATAATTTTTATCTACTGCCATTACTCTTAAACTGAGGTCTTTGCAGCTAACACGTGGCTCTGTGGTCACCTAAAAGGTTTGATACCATGTCTTAATATGTTTCTCTAGCCATAGAATGAAGTGAAATTTGAGAGTAATCTTTGCAGAAAAAACTAATTTATATACATATTTCTGATATGCTACATCAAAAAAATATTTATACACTTCCACATTCAGGGACATGAGAAATAGGCCCTTGGTCACAACTAAAATAATAACAAGCAGTGACTGGGAATACAAAAACCCTTTTACACAGATAGTGCTCAGAACACAAAAACATTTCCCTTTTGGGGGAGGGTAAGGGTGAATAATATACCAATTCTGTACCGCGTTGAAGTTAATTTTACTGCTGATTATCTGGCGATGTTTTAAAATTGGGTACATTTATCAGGACAATGTAAAAATAATTATTACTTTGCTCATCCTGCCAGACAGAGTGGTTTCTCTTTCCTCTTTTGCTCAAATGTATCAGCCATTGGTTCACTGGCTTCTGTCATGTAGATAAGCTCTGAGATCTGACTGCCTGACACTTTGTATTCTGACATGGCACCAGGTTTCTGGAAGGCACTGACCATATTGACAAATTCATCATCATATCCTGAAATAAGACAAGCATACAGTCAGAAATGGACAAGATACCACCTCTATATAAAGGCCACTTTCTATATGAAGACTGTTATTTTGATTCCCAGTATGACCTTTTACATCAATAAAAACCTGTATATAACGACTGACCCCTTGTACAGACAGACTTTTCTTCAGTAATCAAAGGGTGACCTTTTCTCACAAGAGTCATTGCATGTTTTCCAGATAACACCATCTTTAACAACTCAGAGTCTCAGGAAAAAGCCAACTCATTAGTTCAGTTATAGATCAGAATTGTTAATCTGTAATGGATTATAAACAACTATGTTCACACTATTGTCAGATTTAAGTATAACTTTTTACGTATAACTTGACTACATGATAAAGATAACTTTGTGAAAACAGGCAATATTTGTGACATTCTCTGCTGAAGGGATTATTAAGCACATGTATTTAATATTTGCGAATTGTATTATATGTTGTATGTTTTATGTACTGACTAAGCGTTCACATAAAGGCAAATATGTACTTATATCATGCATTAATTGCATTTTACTAATTAAATGAAGGAGCAATAAATGAAGTAAATAAGTAGGTAAATACATAAAATAACTAAATAAACCTTATAACTTATACCTGTATTTAACTAGACCTAAACCCAAGTCAATGGTAACTGAAGCCTGAACTCATCCAATGTAACCAAAACCTTAATTCATACTCAGGTTTACCGTAGGGCTAAAACACACCACCCAAATATAACTAAAGTCTTAAAAGTTACTAAAAGCCAAATGTACACACGTAACGAAAAACCATACTGACATGGAATTTTTGCTTCAGCAAAAACACAAATCCAAGTTTAGCCAGCACGGCCTGAAAGGGGCCTTCTACACCAGTTTACTTCACACCTTAACATGGTAGGTTCTATCATTAGTTGCTAACCTTATTTATATAACGACCAATCAGAAATTGATTGGGGTTCAATTTTGGAACCCTTGTGTATGTGGGGCCATATTGAATTCAGATTTGAAGAGTAAACAAGTGTATTTAAGATTTTCAATTCAACACCTCCCACCCTGGTACACTAGAGCTATGGTTAAGATTATACTGGTCAGATATGACCTCAGGCGGCTCCAGGCTGACCCTGGAAGACCCCCCTCTCAAGTTGACATTGTAGCAATTCACAGACATTGTAGTTCAAGGCAGGGCCAGGCAATTCCCTGGTAGCCCCCTGTCAAATTTTCCTTCACTCCTATGTACAATTAGGCAGGAGCAGGCTAGACCTGTCCCCCTCTCGGTCTTGACATATTAATGTATTTTGTATTGCTGACATGAGTTGTCTATGTATTATGCTGTGATAAGCATGAGTTGCTATAACTTAATTATCTGTGATATTTTCGTGCTACTGAGTATAGTGTTATGTGTATGGTGTTTTTAAAACCTTTCAATTTCTTGAAAACTTTGAAAACTTTTACCTTGTATACATACTAACATGTAAATAAATTCCTCAGACTAGAATTTGACCTTCCTTTGACCTTTGAACACCAACTCCATTTAACCTTTTGAACTTAGGAAACTGTATTACTTCCATACTTAATTTAAGCCCATAATTCCTTTAGTAGGTAAATTATAACTTTTATATTGTATATACAGAGCACTATTTTCTAACCACAAAAGAAAGCAAGACTGGAAAGCAATTCAGTATTTCTTTTGTTTCAGAATATGATCCGGATCTTTCCCAAAATTAAATCACAGTTTCCTTTTGCCAGGCCTTACCCTCAAAAGATTTCATAAAGATAATCTCGTTACTTTCAGAATGGTGTCAACCAGAAAGCCAAATCGTTAAAATACATTGAAAATTCGGGATTTTATGCACCCCGAATATGATTTCGATCTTTTACCAAATTTAGACACTTCTTCCCTTTGTCAGCTCCTATCCAATTTAAAAAATCAGAAAGATCTATTCACTACTTCTGGAATTATTGCGAAGACAGAAAAACAAATAGATAGAACAACGCACCACACCAAAACATAAATTCCTGGTGAAGGTTTATACTTGCTTGGAAAACAGTACACCGTGGACATAAAATTGCAATTTATTTACCATGTCCACTAGCATTGTCTTATTTGATATTTTCTCAATGTTAAAGTTCACTGCCCTGATGCTCAAAACTATCCCATGCACGCAATGATTTGACATGCAAATTCATCTAAAGCTAAAATCATGAAAATAATTTAACCTGGAAAATGGCTTGTTAGCTTCATACAAAATGCTCAAGAATGACTGAAAAGGTTAAAGTATGAATGCCTAACATACCTGTGGCTTTAAAAAACTCGCCACATTTATCCGCACTAATCAATTTCCACTTTCCAATAAACTTATCCATGATCTCTGTGTAAAATAATACCAACCTTACAAAATTGTTGCATTATTAAAGGATCAAAAATCACTGTCTGAATGGTGAAACACGGAGTACGAGCAATACATCTACACTCACCGACAAAAGTATTGTACCTGTTGTTTAAACTGAAAATTTTATTATCAGGGAAACTGGGAATGTTTCAGGAATACAAAGTGTCATTGTTTTACTTACACAGATTTCTAAGAAATTATTGAGAGTCATGTCTCACTGCTTTGATTGCCATCCATTGACATAACACAAATTCATGATTCTGCCTCTTAAATTATACAAAGTGTGTTCACTGGATCCCGTGTATATGTTACAGTCAATCTGTGAAACCAGTCATTACACGTAATGACTGAAAGTTTCAGTCATTTCGCGTAATGACTGAAATGACCAGTCATTACGTGTAATGACTAAAATTTTCAGTCATTTCATGTAATGACTGAAATATATGGTTCATTTTTACACAGATTGACTGAATTAATTTCAGTCAATATGTGTAATTGATTTAGAGTTTTTAGAGTTTGTAATTGATTTAGACTTCACACCCTTTGCATTATTCAGAACCATTGTACATTGTTCCCCTGCATTTTGAAAATTTTTGTGCTAGAGAACATTAAACTATTTTAATCAAATAAATAACTTTGGAATTCTCACATGCTCCCTGAATTTATAGCCAGAATTTTCAAACCTAAACGCAGACTTGTGTAATAGACTCTATTGTCATTTTCAAAAATATTTTTAAAATATTGAATGGTTACATGTATCTAATTACATTTTAAATATTATTTACAATCTAAATTCAAATTTGCAGTTTTAAAACTAAACTCATTGTCATAGAATGAAAATATTTCTTTGTTGTCAACGAAATTTATGTCTTTTTTGAAGACTAATTCTCATTTATAAATCATAATTTATAATACATTTTGCCTTTTATGTTATTAATTAAAGATTCAGTTCTATTGTGGCAGTTTGTTAGGAAGTACAAAACCATGAAGCTTTTGAAGTGAATCTAGTCCACTCTTGTCCTAATTGCAATGCAGCTCTTTCATCCTGTTTTGTTCTTTCAGGCCTTGTTACTGTTGTTTGACCTCTCCACACAAAGAGCCTGTTTATCAAAGATGGAGTTGACCTTTAATGTTCTAAAATAACAAGGACAACTTAATCCATTCTTTTAATAGTTATTAAAGCCTGAGTAGGATAACTTAGAGCTCTAACTCACACCTGAGTACCATTGTAACAATAAATGAGTAGGATAACTTAGAGCTCTAACTCACACCTGAGTACCATTGTAACTATAAATAACCATCAAGATACTTGATTTACTCTATGTTCTTCAGTTAGACATTAATGTTACACAGAACTTGAGATTATAGTAAGAGTCTATAGATTGGGTCCCCGTTAGGAATGCTACCTATCCATTGGGTCCCCTGTCATATTTTACAAGGGAGTACATATATATGAAGGTCATTTTTATGACATGAATTAAAAGAAGTGGGGCTTAGTTAAAATAACTGCAAAAGAGTTTGATAATTTGATCATTTACCCATGTTATCAATCAGTAATCCTGTCAGAATATGTTCAAATCTGAAGTGATAATTTCATTACCCCTCTTTAGTAATCACATGAGAATGCAATTTAAATTACTAAGTGAGGCCAGACAATTTCAGTTTTAGTAAAGCAAGTATTTAAAACTATTTATTGCAATTCAGCCATTACGCGTAATGACTGGACCTTATTTTCAGTCATTACGTGAAATGACTGGAAATTTTAGTCATTACGCGTAATGACTGGTCATTTCAGTCATTACGCGAAATGACTGAAACTTTCAGTCATTACGCGTAATGACTGGTTTCACAGATTGACTGTAACATATATAACAAAAATTCCCTCATGTGAACAATATGATAATCGTGTTACACGATATTAATATATTCATCTTTATTCCTGATATACTTATTTTGTATATATCAAACAGAAAGATTTCCCATTTTGATCTGATGGATCTATTGAAATGTGTGTTTCAAATTTGATCTGGACATTATCCTATCTCAATTAATGTTAGTGGATAGTGGCCCAGAATTTCCTGGTCACATTTGTTTAAAAGTACCATTAATGTCTGTACTCATGATGTGATCCAATAATGTAGTTGGAAGTGCTCTGACTAATCTTGTCTAAAAGTACCCACAACAAAATATGAACAAAACAATTTATCTTTTGAAGAATTATCTACTTTTCTTTGAATCAGAATTATCAGTATAAAGCACAGGTCCCCATTTAAAGTAAACATAACGTCTTATTTGGGGATCAATTTAAATATTTTGATTCAACATTTTGTTCAGTTTGCGAAATGGGCTCTTATCTGAAATGATCATAACAGATCTCACTGGATCAGTTTGCGTAGCAAACTTATGTTACCTCTTGGCCTGCTGACTGTTGTTGTTGCAAGCACATCTTATCAGTCTAGCAAGATATTGAAGTGCCAGATTTCATATGGGTAAACATTATGTAAACTCTGTGTCAATAACATCTGACAGGTTGAACTGAACTGTGTATTTCCTGCCTTTTTCTTCAACCCCAAGCTTCCCTCCATTTGGGCTAATCATTCTTATTTTGCTAGTGAATAAGTAAAAGCACCCACCTCTTTCTTTTCACTGCTATCAGTTTCATCAGTGTTCTGTGTTGGGTCCTTTTATGTCCATTGTATTTATTGTGATTAATACACCAATTTAGTATACCTGTCAGTAATTGAATTTGAATAATAAAAGGCTCAGTTATCCCTAAAATACATGCATGTTTATGTGTTATTGCTTACTACTTTCAAACTTATCTTACTTCTCGGCCTGCTGTTTTCCTGATCCAAAGTGGGCATAAACCTTTGGTTTGTACTGTACTGATAACTTGAGACAACATTTTGCTTTTGAGTTCCTTTTCCTATATACTAAAGTTGTGCAAATGTTTACCATGTGTGGCCTAAAATAATGGGTATATTTGTGCAAGTTTAAGAGAGTTAGACTAGCCCAAGGTAGAAAACTATATTGTTTGTATGTCACTCTTTTTCCACAGGTTAACCATTTTAGAGGCTTTTAGAGATGCTATATAAGTAGCTATCAGTAGCTATTAAAATGTCTGTTGATGCACCCTTTTAATTTTTGTGAATTTTACAATCACAAAAGATTTACTTGTTAAATTCATCCTGTGTTTGTGAAACATCTAAGTACTCTGTTACAACTGGAAAGCATTTTCAGAGTGTAGACCTCCACCAGGTGACGTTTCTGAAAATTCATGATTTTTCTCTATTCTGGTTTTTGTTCTAAATCTTCCTTAAAGGTTTGGTTACACATTCAAGCACTGTTGGAACCGAGTTCCTGATTTCAAAGTTAAGGTGGATCGGGAACAAATGACCAAAAAACAAGAAAATAGGAATAGAAATGAAATGATTGTATGATTTAAGTTTTCGGCAAACTATTAAACTTACAGACAAGTGTGTTGAGAGCCTTAGGCTTCAAACAGATACAAAGGAACTGAGATACAGGTCCTTTCAAAACTGGAGACATTTATTTAAAACTTTTAAATTCGGTCCTATTATAAATTGGGTTCTTTGTCATATGCTGAGAATACTAATGCCCTTGTTCCACCAAAGGATTAAGCCCCGACCCTGTCGGCGACCCTTAATCGTGGACAGTCGGTGAAAAAAAAACAAAAATGGGCGGGAATACTGGGTCGGTTTCAAAGTCTGGGATTAAGTACAGATCGTCCTCAGGAAGCCTCAGGAGTCCTCAGGCGGCCCCAGACAGTCCCTAACTGGTCTGGGACTAAGAACCGACTAAGCCATTTTTCTGGTCGGTTTGAACCACGATCCTGCCGTACACAAACCGACTGGGTCCCAGGACGCCTCAGGTCTCCTGGGACTAAGCCCCGACTAACACAGGATTAAGTACCGACCCCACAAGGTGTCCTGAGGCGTCCCCAGGCGTCCCCAGACCAGGATCGCCGATTTTTGTTTGGCAATGGGACTAAGGGTCGCAGGAAGCCTGGGACTAAGTGATAGAGGTCTGGGACTAAGGGTCGGGGACTAAGGGTCGCAGGCGGCCTGGGACAACATAGGACTGTGTAAATTTGATCTGAGGAGGCCTGAGGACGCCTGGGACTGGACATTTTGTTTATGGCGGGAAAAAATAATCGGTTTGAGTCGGGAGAAATATCAAACATGTTTGATATTTCACACGGCCTCAACCGACCACAACCGACCCTTACAGGACGCCTGGGACTAAGCATATTTTTCAAACCGACCCCAAAAATCCCTTAATCGGGAGCCTTAGTCGTGTGGTGGAACACCCACATAACCCTTCAGACAAAAGTTGAAAAATTCTATAAAAAATCATTTTGTATCGGCCTGTATAGTACTGACGCAGTTTGAAGAGTCAAGTTGAAGAGTTAACTTCTAACTTTATTATCGAATCCAGTTGTTTGTCTTCATATTGTGAATGCAACATTAGCTTGATTGATTGATTCAGTTGAAAGTCACATTCAACAATAATGCGGATCATATCAGTTCAGGTAGTTTAGAGGATGGAGAATAACAGGCATACTAGTTTGTCCAGCTGCTTCACTAAATACTATATGACCTGCTTCTGATTGGGGCAGGGATTTGAACTGGCGACCTGAGAGATGGAAGGCCAGTGTGTTAACCACTTCACCACTGTGCCCCTATAAATTTTTGTGAGTGAGCTCAAAGGTCATAGAGTATTAAATAAGGATTCAATGAAATAGTATGCTGAATAGAAACATTTGATGGACTAGTAAATAACTGAGAAAAAAATCTCAGGTATCATTTGAAATCATGTGAATTCTATCGTATCCAAATGGTATAGTTTATTTTCAAGTGTGAACTCTAGTGAGGCTTACACTTCTGGAGATCACTTTTTTCATTTTTTATTGTCACTAGACTTTCATGATTTTTGGTATAACATGATGAGTACCTGTCCCATCACTGAACATAAGTAGCAATGGGCTATTTAGTATTTGGATGGGTGACCATTTGAGTTCTAGGCCAGGTATGTATCTGACTCAGAGTTTGTTTTTGTCACGAGATTTTCATAAATTCTAGTGCACTACTTGTGTCTCTGATGGCTTAAAAGCTGTGATGTCTTTGCCCTACTAATGGCTGTGCGGCTCCCTCCTATAGATCAAAAGACTTTTCAGCCTTGCTTTCACCAATTATTGGATACTTTAAACAACATTATGATATGAAGTCAAAACAAAACATTTTTTGGAAATCACAAATCAATCAGAAAAATATAGTTTTGCTGAGATTAAGCTTTATTCATGTTACAGATCTTTGTACATCATATTTCGGTTAATACAACATGTATATGTACAGCAAAAGTTAAAACAAATAGCAAAACAACAGTAGCTGTCTTAAATCCAGGATGAAATATTCAGATGATGTACTCTTTGTTATATTTTCTCCATCTCCCTCACTACTTTTACAGATCCTGTCTCCATTGTCTAAAAATAAAGTATATTTATATTTGTTTATTATGCCAAGGCAGTGATATATACAGAGATAAATTATGTTTGACATATGAGAACAAAACTGACTGTGTTGGACAATAAGGCAACACACTGTCTAGAAAACTCCAGGAAAACAGATATAGGTTTTACACAGAAAATACGAATTTTTAATATTATAAATTTTAGTAGATATCATCTCCTGGGCCATTTTTATAAATTCATATATTCATATTTTTATAAATTTTATAAATCTCAGGTTAAAGAAAGAATTTATTTTGTTTTAACATATCAGGAAAACTCAAAAACGTGTAAGGAATTACCACAAGTCAAGAAATATAAAGAAATTTCTCCAATGGTTTAAAATCACACACTCTGGCTAATTTCACATTTTTTATCCTTTTCACTATCAACATTACCTGGGTCATTTTATCCCCATTCACTGTGTATATGTGGGTTGCTCTATGGCTGTCAAGTGTCTGTTTGGTCGTCATGATATTTCCGTTTACTGTTGTAGTAAGCTGCAAACAATTTCAGAGAAAAAGGTTACATGTTGATTCAATTCTTATCCTAATTAAACTTTTGTAGTGCTTAATCTCCCCTTTACTAAAGGGACTCTAAGGTGAAACAACACCAAAACGGTAACCAAGGGATTGAAAAACAGCCAAGCACCATAGTAAACTTAAAGCAAATATTGAGACTATGGTGGGTATACTTTGGTGTAGAGGTAGGACTTTGAGCTTGTTTCTGAAAAAGCAAATAGAGATGGATTCACGAACGTCATCAGTAAGAACATTCCCAACAGTGGTAGCATCAAATGCAAAACAAAGGCTGTTAGTGTTGTGACACAAAAACCTGTTTTTTATCAAGATCCAGATCAGTATCATTTATCAGTAATGTACAAAGATATTAAAAATAAAAAAAAAAAAAAAAAAAAAATGGAATCACAATCCGGACATTGGTTCTCTTGAGCCTTGGTTAGACCCCACCCTGTGTGAAAATAAGACCCTAATCTGATCTATAGTTTTCTAGATATACACGCAGGCAAACAGATGAATCAACAGTGTTAAAATACGATTGCAACTTCCATGGTTGGGGCAGGGGAGATGTTCTTCCCAAACTACACATGGACACTACTAGACAATGTTTTATTTTACATGTAGAAGACCAAATCCTCACTGATTTAGTTTTTGTTGTTATTTTGGGTTTAAGGTTACTGTTATCTACTGCAACTACTTGGATTGGTTACGAATGATTACTGTAACTGCAAGCTATATCAAAGTAAGGCCAAGATTCAAGTTTGAATACATTATTTTAGAGGTGGGAAACCAGTGTGTTATCACTACATCACATAACCTCCAGGTTACCAACCGGTACACAATAAAATTTATATAAAATATGTATATCCTACGGAACCTCTGACCTGCCAAAATTTATTTTATATTAAGTCGAATATACAACTTAGTATCTTGTATATACGACTGACTATCTTGTACATACGACTTAATAACTCGTATATTCGACTTATTATCTCATACATACGACTTAGTATCTCATATATTTTTGACTTAGTATCTTGTGTATTCGACTTAGTATCTCGTATATGCCACTTAATAACTTGTATATACAAATTAGTATCCTGTATATATGACTTAGTATTTTGTATATACTACTTAGTATCTCATATATATGACTTATTATCTCGTATATACGACTTAGTATCTCATATATACGACTTAATAACTTGTATATACGACTTAGTATCTCATATATATATGACTTAATAACTTGTATATAATACTTAGTATCTCATATATACGACTTAATAACTTGTATATACGACTTAGTATCTCATATATACGACTTAATAACTTCTATATACAACCTAGTATCTTGTAAAAGTAACTTAATAACTTAAGTCGAATATGCAAGATAGTAAGTCGTATATACAAGAGAGTAAGTCATATATACGAGATACTAAGTCGTATATACGAGTTATTAAGTCATATATACGAGATAGTAAGTCATATATACAAGTCATTAAGTCATATCTATGAGATAGTAAGTCGTATATACGAGATACTAAGTCATATATACAAGTTATTAAGTTGTATATATGAGATAGTAAGTCGTATATACAAGTTATTAAGTCATATATATGAGATACTAAGTCATACATACGAGTTATTAAGTTGTACATATGAGATACTTAGTTGTACATATGAGTTATTAAGTCGTACATACAAGATACTAAGTCATATATTCGACTTAATATAAAATAAATTTTGGCAGTCCAGAGCTTCCGTAATATCCTATGTTCATCATCCGATTTTGGTGGAGATGATATGCGATAGGAGTGTGACTTGTGGGAAAAAATACTGGGTCAGGTGATTGTGTTACAATAGCTGACCTGAGTCTGTTATTTATGTTTTAGTTTGAATCAGCTGGAAGTTTCAGTGAAGCAAATGTGATGGCTAATATATTAACAAAATATATCAAAAATAAAATGTGAAATCTGTGTGAAAATAAAGAAAGTCATTCGAAAAACGATTGGGAGGTAGACAAATCTGATTAAATATAAAGTTTCACTAATGTGACTGATAGACAAAAATAATCTATGATTAGTTGTATGTGTACTGTTTTTGCCAGTTTTTACTCAGTTTACCCACAAAGTTTGAACTCACCTTCCAACTCTAAAGTCATGGGTTTAAATCTTGGAGCTGACATTAAGTGGGAAAGATGGTAGTTGCTTACCACTGCCCAGCAATTTATAGTTCGGAATCTTGACTGACTGGTATACATTGGTTTCTTCTGTGGATAAAACTGACCCGCTGTGATTTATACACTGTGTTCAAACTAATGTTAAAATCTAACTAAAATCTACAAAGTTAGATACTGTGTAAGTGGAAATTTTACCTAATTTTAGCTGTCTTAGCTAATGAGCTTGGATAGTTAAAATTAATGGCTACTGAAAATTTAAATCTGTTTCAGTCTCTTAAGTAGAAACTAGCCATTAGTAAAAATTAATTCTAGTGAATTTCTCAAAAATGAAGAATTAGTGAAGTTACCTTCTAGCTAAATTTTTTACCTGTTCAGTAGCTTTGAGATACCTAGGTAAAATATATCAGTTGAAATGTATGAGGTATGTGTAGCCACGTGGGGGTGAGTTCAACAATAACAATTATTCCACAAATATTATCAAAAGCTAATTTCAGGAATGAAAAGTCAATAACATATTCTGAAGAGATTTTTCATTTCTGGATTCTGGAGAAATTGTAATCAGTAATCAGCTTCTGCTATTTGCAAATCACACTTGATAACTTGATATAAAAATTGTGTCTTAGATTGTGGATTGTGAATCATGTTAATGGAAACTTGCACAAAAACTGAAAAAAAAAATTCTAAATTACTTCATTTTTACCTTGGAAACCCTCTTGGCTCTGTCTATAAACTCCCTTTCCTTTCCCAGTTGGAAGTTATTCCGGTACACCTCTTTATCCTGCACACTTAGAACATCAGTGAATGTGTCACCTAACAGACTGTACTCTGTCACCACATTTAATTCAGGCGTGTTTGATTTCTTTGTTATCTCAATAGCCTCTTCTCCATATTCTACAAAACCAGAGAGTACAGTTATATTTCAGCCTTTCCTTAACATACTGCAAACAAGAATTTTAAAATTTATTTATCTTGGTTTAACGTGGCTTTCAAAACATTGTACAACATATATCATGCCGAGTAGTTTTAAGGGCAGAGGAAACTGATATATACTAGTTGGTCAAAATTCTGCACAATAAACTGCCGGGATTGACTAGAAGAGTCAGATTATGTCAGATTCACCAGATTATGTCGAAGCCAATAACTTTACAACAAAGACATATACGATACGTCAACATAGGTGGTCTACATAATTTGGGTCAATACAAAAACTTTCTGCCGAATAGCCCAATAATATATAAATGACAAAATCCGGATCTTTAATTTTTTTTGTATCCAGGCGGTAGTTCAAAAGACCATTTTAAAATTATATTTAATCTAGTACATCTTAGTGTTGATAAACTTTAAATAAATAATTATATGCTTACCTAAAGCTCTCATAAAGTCAACGAGATTGTCAAGTTGGGAGCTTGTTAATTTCCATTTTCCCATAAAAGCTGCCATCTTGCTTAGCTAAAGATTGAATGGATACAATGCCTGATTCTTTAGTAAGACACACTTCAAAATTGAAGAAAGGTATTTTTGCTGTATTTAATGCTATCCAGGACAACAAGTTATGTCATCAACATTATGACTGATGTATTGTAAACCATTGCTCATTACAATTCTTAACCTCTTATTGCAATACAAGAATGACTTGTCATAATTTGATCTATTGATTTGTTATTTAAACCATGCTCTGCTTTGTTTGCTCTCTTGTCTAAGAGCCATACATGTACAAAGTGGCGTCAAATTACATTAATGTAATGTACTAGCATAATATAAGGACCACAAGTTTTCTGGCTAAGTTTTTTTGTGCTTTCAACACCTCTGTTCAAGTCCTGTTATGACAAGTAACTAGTGCAGTGGAGCAACTGGAACTAGTCAGTTAAAATTCTGAAGTGTAACATACACCACCAGAAATTGGCGAACATGGGCCAAGATTTAAACCCATCACCTAAGAGATTGTAACTGAGTCTAATGCCCAGTTCACCACTGTGTCAGTACAGTCAATACTGCATGTAGGGCACATATGCAGAATTTTATAAGGCTTAAAGGGGTGGGATCATGATTCTAATATGACATAACAATCCATATTCTAGCACACTTTTTCACAATTTATTATGGCAAATTCCTTTGTGAACAGAAAAACCGAAATAATCCATTCGTTGCATGATGGAAGAACGTGCAGTACTGGCAGAATTTTATACTCATAATCTTAGACTAAACTGTACTATATTAAAACATTATGTTGTGACTCTTTGGTGAGATTTAAGTTATGGTATCAGGGAAACAAATGTTAATTATAATTAAAGCTGAAATACGAAAGGGCTGCACCCCCAACATATTCAGTATACTAATATACCAACATATACTAATAGCAATACTTTCTTTACTTCAGGCCTCAAAGCACAATTCAACCAATCCTGACTGCCAAATACAGCTCATGCTCTCGTGACTGACATTCCTCTAACTGAAAGACAGAGTCTCATTGTGACCATTTATCAACGCCCCTAAGGTTAAGCAGCCTGCCGCTGGGATATGATCTAATGACAGATGACCATTAGAAGTGGTCATCCGAGCCACCATGTGTTTGCCTGTACCTATTATTGAACATAGTTCCTCTGTGTTCTTAGGCCAATGGGTCCCCCACTAGGTCACAGTGGTGGACACATATGAGACTCATCTGAATGTGTAATTCCTTTAATACTTAATGCTGAGTTTTTTATAATAGATTAAGTTACTGATGCAGGTCTTAATATACCATTTTGCCATATATCTATATCTCTATATGTCATGGTAGAAAGTCCAACCTGGTAGAATTTCAAATTCTACCGGTAGAAAGTCCAATTGGAGTTTCTACCAGTAGAAAGTCCACTTAGACTTTCTACCAATATAAACTTGGTAGAAAGTCCTATTGGAGTTTCTGGCGGTAGAAAGTCCAATCTATGAGATTTGGGTGGGATTGCCCTGGGGTCCAAAATCTAATAAAGTTGGTAGATATTTCAATCTAGATGCTAAAACTCTGGATGAGGTAATAGTGCTACAATTGTTAGATGCTGGGACCAACTGGGCAGTTATGACAAGCAAATGCTACTGTAGAAGCATTAGGTGTTAGTTGCTCAACTAAATGCCTGGTATGAAGTGACTGCTGTCAAAATTTACTTGGCTAAAACTGTACTTTGTGTAACACTTGTTATAGGAAATTTAAATCTTACATCAGTCACTAATGTCCATATTACAGATTTCACTTGAAAAATGGCGGTGGGATTTGATGTTGATTATGAAATTCTTGGAATAGACTGAAAATTTCAGTTTCTATCATGTTTAAGTATGTTAAATCTGTGTTACAGTAAAATATCTTCTTTAATATGCGTTTTCTTCATTTATGAAAGTTGCACCTTGCATGCTTAAATGACAGATTTATATGTACAGAAGGTCCATTTTTTGTATTTCAGTTGGACTTTATGTATATATATGGGTTGGTTTTGATTATATAATGATGTGTAATCTAAATATATTTAATTTAAGACATTACACTGTGTGTAATGCAATCCTAAATACAAGTATAAATATACTAGATAATGATTGCTATCAAATATTTATGTTGCTAATGCCCAAAGATAGACATAGATAAAGCTTTCCTTCCAGAGGGCAATATTTCGGACTGGTACTATTTAATCATTCTTTTTAAAATTATCAGATATGTCAGGGGTTTAGGGGAGAAATACAGACCAGAGATAATGAGTGTAAACCAAGGTTTATATCAAACACAGAAAGGTTCCAAAGGGGCATTGTACGAAAGAGTATTAGCGCCACCAGTGGTGTTGTTTTTGTTAGAAATATCTGTGTTGGCGAGTTACAATACTGGCTAAAGTTTCATCTGCGTTGGCTAGAAAATCATCTGTGTTGGCTGAAATGCCATCTGTGTTGGCTAAAATATCATGTGCGGTGGCGGAAATATAGTGTGCAGTGGTGAAAATATCATGTGCAGTGGTGGAAATATCATCTGTGGTGGCAAAAATATCCTTATATTAACTCGCCAACACAGATATTTTCAACAAAAACGACACCACTGGTGGCGCTAATACTCTTTCGTAGCATTGTATAGTCTTGGCTAAGTTGTCTCCAGTTCGCTTGGGTATTTAAGGGCCATTTAAAGAGCAAGGCTTATATGACAACAACACCATCAATATTCCCCAGATGTTTGAATGATTCAGATGGGAACCCACCATCATAATCCAGCCCTATTGCAGACTAAAATGTAATGTTGTGAGTATGCTTTCCATTCTTTAACCAGATCTTTTGCTGTGTGAAAAGCCAGCTGTATTTATATACAATAACTTCATCCTACAACAAACTCAAATTTCACTGATATGTTGGTCTTATGTCCAGCTTACCCTTGAATCATCAGTTGGTGCTTTTACATTTCTTAATCAATGTCAGAAATACATGACTACAATCTAGTATGGAACCCAACTGGATGGTAATGCATTTTTCATGTTTTCATATAATTATTCTTTTTTTTTCATTTTTTATTGTTTCCCATATTTGTAATAATCATATACACGATTCACAATGTTGTACACTCTATCAGACAAAGTTACACTTCCAGACTAAACGAGAATTTAAATCAAACAATAGGACTAATCAACATGTAATACAAAAAAAACTTCATGCAATTTGTTACATGCTACATAATTGAAAATACACTATAACATACACATTTGAAAGAAAAAAAATTACTTCAAGATTAATTCAAACTTTTAAAACGTTTATTCTAAAAATACTGGAAGCCATCGAAGCCAGGTTTTGAAAAATTTACCAATCTTTGATAACAGACATTCATCTGTATATATCTGACAAAGCTTATGCTTAAGGGCTGATATGTTTAGTCTACTGCCAGATTGGATGTTTCAAAAATGTATTTCTTGGTGACAATAATTAATGTGTTAATTGGGATATTGTTTTGATCATGCAAGGGATAACCACAGATTATAATAAAGTCAGTAAATTTTATTTTAAAGTTAATTTTTTCAACAAGATACTTTTCGATAGCTTCCCAAAAAAGTTTCATTTGACCACATTGACAAAAAGAGTACAAAATACTTTCTGATACATTGTTACATCTGAGACACAAGGAACAATCGCACAACCCCACTTTTTGAACATACTGTTTTGTCCCGAGTATTCTGTACAAGACTTTCATCTGGAACCATATCAGGTTATTGTTTTGGATAGTTTTGAAACATGTTCTGTAAATATACTTCCACTGTTGTTCATTTATGTGTGTGTTTAAATCTGTACTCCATCGTTTTTTTTGAAGAATGATTATTTTTTCCATGGATTTCCGTAAAGTTCATTATGTCATACACTAATCTGGTGCTCTCGCCGATATATCTGCCAGAAACAAAACCAGTTTGGGAAGGGCTTATTAAATGATCTAAATATGGCTTGATTTGATTAGCAATAGAAGCAGAAGCTATTTTATATAGAACAGACAGCATGGATAAGGGTCGCCAATTTTTTAGAAATTCTCTAGATTTACCCTTCTTTGGTAGGCATGTTATAATACATTGTCTTAAGGAAATTGTGAATGTCCCTTTTTCAAAACACTGATTTAGCGCCTTCAAAATCCAGTGACTAAGATTTTTCCAAAATAGTTAAAAAAATTCCGCAGGTAAACCCCAATGTACCACAGCTAAAGTAACAGATCTGAGTGCTTTGTTTGAGAGTATTTTCTTCATTTTAAAACAAATCTTGGTCTTAAAGAGCTTTGAAGCAACAGGAGATAATGTTGTCAGGCAAGATTTACATAACTTAAACTGATGTTCAATTTTTATTTAATGGAGGTGTTCCACTGCAAAAGTCAGGGGTTAGGGACAAAAATCCACACAAAAGGGCGGGAAAATACTGGGTCTGTTGCATCTTCCCGACAGGACGTGATACATCCAGGCTTGTCTGAATCTAGAGGCCTACCTTCCATTGGGATCAGGATGTTTTCTACAAGACTGGTCTGGAAACTACCAGGACAAGCCCTAAACCCCTAACAGACAAGCCATATCAAGTCATGACAACCCGTACTGACAGACTGGACTGGAGGAATATGCAGTCAGTATTGCTAGTACAGTTTTTGATGAATTTTGGGGAAAAAGAGGATCAAGTGTCGACCAATAAACAAATCTTAAACTAGATCAATGCTGAATATTTGGATCCCATCATGTGACCTAAAGGCCAAGTTTACTTTTTGGTTATTTTAATTATAGTTTCAGGTTTTGCTTTAATATTATATAAGAAATAAAAACAATGTATGTCTGCTTCAATTTATGAATGGAAAGATCATTTAAAATATAAAATTTTCATTAAAATGTTATATATTCTGTGGAAAGAAGCAGAGAGAGATGCGCTACTAACAATCTCTCACGTGACAATAAAAATCTTCTGCTTGTTGCTGCCTTTTATACTCAAATTTCGAGCTTCTGGAAAAGACCCTATTCTCATGAAGGTAATTAACTTGCTGTAAATCTGGTCACGTGATGGGATCCAAATATTTACTAGTGACCTAGTTTTAGATTTGTTGATTGGTTGACACTTGATCCTCTTTTTTCCCAAAAAATTGATTATGGATTTTACAGTGGGAAAAAATATCTTGTAATTGGATTCAAAGAGTTTGTTAACTTTTTAGAAATTGCTCTGGTGAAGTTTGCCTAGAATTTGTTTATTATGTGACCAAATAAAAAACTTTTTCAGGTTTCTCAATTATTTACAGCTTACACATCGACCTTTACTATCTCTTAACTTCAAAATTATGATCACTTGCACTGGTTTTTGTCATTCTTGACATAACGTTTTGTCATATTTTCACCTCACATCATGCTAGAAATGGACTGCAAATGAAAAATACAAGCCGGCTTCCCGTAGGACAAGCCTGGAAGTGATAAGGACAGGCCTGGAAGTAATGCACACAAGCCTGGAAGTATTACCGACAGGCCCTTAAGTTAACCGACAGGCCTGTTGCTAGGTGAATGAAATTAAGGTATTTTACAAGGGTTGGCAACAGTCATAGATATATCAAACATGTTTGATATTTCACTGACTCTCCCCGACAGGCCGAGAAACTACAACTGACTGTAATCGGCTTTGTAAACATTGGTCCCGACTCTCAAAAAAGACATAATTACCGACCAGTTGGTTCCAAAATAACAAAAACAACTTAATTACTGACGACTTGGTCTTCTACATGTGAATTAAACATTGTGAAGCATGTTCTCTAGATTCACCGTCACGATGATGAGTGAAAACAAGCTTTAAATACTGCATCTGCATCAAGGCATACCAACAATAGTCTCAATATTTGCTGTACAATCTCTGTGGTGCTTGGCTGTCCCTGGATACTGGTATTGGTTTACCATTTTAGTGCTGTTTCACTGTAGAGTCCCTTTAGTAAAGGGGAGAGAACGTAAAGTAAAGCACCATAAAAGCCCAATTAGAATCAGAATTAGTCAGTATGTCAACCTTTTTCTGAAATTGTTTGCAGCTTACTACAACAGTCAGTGGAAATATCATGATGACCAAGCAGGCACTTGACAGTCATACAGCAACCTACATCAACACATTGAATGGGAATAAAATGACCCAGGTAGTCTTGATAGTAAAAGGGGTAAAAATGTGAAATTAGCCATATTGTGTGATTTACACCGGTGAGGAAACATCTCTTTCTTGACTTGTGATAATTCCTTACACCTTTTGTCTTTTCCTGACATATTAAAATAAAGTAAATTATTTATTTAACCTAAGGTGGGATAAATAACATTTATAAATATAGCAAAGCATACAATATCTACTACAATTTATAATATCAAAAATTTGTAGTTTCTCTGTAAAAATCTGTTTTCCTTGAGTTTTCTAGATGGTGTGTTGCTTTATTGTTCAATGCAGTCTGTTTTGTTCTCATATGTCAAACATAGTTTTTCTCTGTATATATCACTGCATTTGTATAATAATCAAATATACTTTATTTTCAGACAATGGAGACAGGATCTGTAAAAGTAGTGAGGGAAATGTAGAAAATATAACAAAGAGTAGATCATATGAATTATTCATCCTGGATTTAAGACAGCTACTGGTGTTTTGCTATTTGTTTTTAACTTTTGCTATACATATACATGTTGTATTAACCGAAACATGATGCACAAAGATATGTAACATGAATAAAGCTTAATCTCAGCAAAACTATTTTTTTCTGATTGGTTTGTGATTTTCAAGAAAGGTTTTGTTTTGACTTCATATCATAATGTTGTTTAAAGTATCTAAGAATTGGTGAAAGCAAGGCTTCAAAGTCTTTTGACCTACAGGAGTGAACCACAAAGCTCCACCACTGACACGAACCACTAACATCACAGCTTGGAAGCCATGAGACACATGAGTAATGCACTAGAATTTATGAAAGTCTGGTGATAAAAACAAATTCTGAATCAGATACATCCCATACCTTGCCTACAACCCAGATGGTCATCCATCCAAATACTAACATAGGCCACTGCTACTTAAATTCAGTGATGGGACGGGTACTTTTCATGTTACACCACAATTCATGAAAGTCCAGTGACAATAAAAAATGAAAAAAGTGATCTTGAGAAGTGCAAGCCTCACTAGAGCTCACACTTAAAAATACATTATACCATTTGGATACGATAGAATTCAACAGCAGTCAGAAAGCCAAAGAGATAAGATAAATCTTGGCCTACTGACTGTTCTTGTTGCTATCACAACTTATCAGTCTAGCAAGATACTGAAGTGTCAAATTTCATATGGGTAAACATTATGTAAACTATGTGTCAATAACATCTGACAGGTTGAACAGTGTATTTCCTTCCTTTTTCTCCAACCCCAAGCTTCCTTCCATCTGGGCTCTTCATTCTTACTTTGCTAGTGATCAAGTAAAAGCACATACCCTCCTTCCCTGTGCAAGCTACACCTTCCCTCGGGTCATGTTGGTAGGAGATTTCCTCACAACACTGTCAGCCAGTTATGTGATTTCTCGTGTAAAAGTCTTTATGTGTAACCACACCTTAATACTTCTTATTAGTCACAGTTATGGCTAAGTTTGTGCTATGTTTTAGTATATGTAACTTACATTTTTATCTTTTACTCTTTTAGTCCTATTTTATCTTTGTACTACTATTACTTTTATCAGTGTTCTGTGTTGGTTCCTTTTATGTCCATTAAATACACCAATTTAGTATACCTGTTAGTCTGTGAATTTGTAAAATAAAAGGCTCAGTTGTCCCAAAAAACATGCATGTGTAATTTATGTGTTATTGCTTACTGCTTGCAAACTTATCTTACTTCTTGGCCTGCTATTTTCCTGATCAAAAGTGGGCATTAACCTTTGGTTTGTACTGTACTGATAACTTGAGACAACATTTTGCTTTCCAGTTCCTTGTTCTATATACTAAAGTTGTGCAAATGTTTAACATGCATGGCCTAAAATAATGGGTATATTTGTGCAGATATAAGATAGTTAGACTAGCCCAAGGTAGGAAACTATATTGTTTGTCACTGTTTTTCCACAGGTTAACCTTTTTAGAGGCTTTTAGAGACGGTATATAGGTAGCTATCAGTAGCTATCAAAATGTCTGTTGATATACCTGTTTACTTTTTGTGAAATTTTACAATCATAAATGATTTACCTGTTATTAATCCTGTGTTTGTGGAATAGCTAAGTACTCTTTTACCACTAGGAAGTGTTTGCAGAGTGTAGCTGTCCACCCGGTGACGTTTCTGAAAATTCATGATTTTTCTCTATTCTGGTTTTTGTTCTGGATCTTCCTTAAAGGCATACTTCCGCATCTTACTTCAGCTGAATGCAAAAAAGCATTAAATACCTTCAAAGATAGCAAAACCCCAGGTAATGACGGAATACCCGCAGAATTTTACAAAACATTTTGGCATTTAGTAGGAACATACATTACAGACTCTTTAAATTTTGCTTTTGAACATGGTGAACTTTCAACATCCCACAGACAGGCAGTTATTACTCTTATTGATAAAAAGGACAAAATTAAACCAAAAATTCAAAATTTGCGCCCTATATCTTTGCTTAATGTAGATCTTAAGATTGGAACAAAAGCCCTAGCCTTAAGATTACAAGATGTTCTACCTTATGTTATAAATGATGATCAAACAGGTTTTGTTAGGGGTCGAACCATATTTGACAGCATCAAAATTATACAAGACTTAATGAACCTCACCAAAAAATTTAAATTAGAAGGTATTTTACTTTTCATTGACTTCGAAAAGGCTTTTGACAGCATTGAATGGAGTTTGAAATCAGTTCAGAAAATGGATTAAAATGTTGTATAACAACATTTTCTAGTTGCATCATAAAAAATGGAGGAACTACTCCATATTTCAATCTTGAAAGAGGAATAAGACAAGGAGATCCGTTGTCTCCATATCTATTTATTATATGTATTGAGTTCTTAGCAAATAAGATTTGTGGCTGTACCAAAATTGAGGGTTTTTTGTTGGGTAAAAAGAATCAAAAACTGTGCCTTTATGCTGACGATATGACTTGTACATTAGCACATAAAAAGTCAGCAGAAAGAGTGTTTCAAATAATGAGAGATTTTGAAAGAATATCTGGTCTAAAACTAAATGAATCTAAAACTCAAGGTCTGTGGTTAGGTAAAAATAGGTTAAATACAAGTACGCCATTAGGAATTGAATGGCCGACAACTCCCGTACGTGGCCTGGGAGTATATTTTACATATGATAGAGAAAAATTCATAGAATATAATTTTAATGACAAATTGTCAAAGATGAAGCGGCATTTAGACCTGTGGAAAATGAGAAAATTGTCAATATTTGGGAAGGTTCTTATTGTTAAAACTTTGGGGGTGTCTAAGTTTAGTTTCTTGGCAACAGTTGTGCATATACCAACAGAAATTGTAAAGAGAATAAATAATATTATTTTTGAATTTATATGGGGGGGGGGGGTAAGACTAATAAAGTTAGCAAACATATATCAATACAAAACTATAATAGAGGAGGTATTAAAATGATAGATTTTGGCAATATTGTGAGCGCAAAAAAATACTATGGGCTAAGAAACTCTTAAATACAGACAATGAATCAATTATACACTCATTTATGTCCTTGACGGGTATCAAAAATTATGCGTTGTTTCTTAATTGCAATTACAATGAAAAAATACTTCATTCAATTACAGAATTTTATAGGAAAATGTTATATATTTGGAAAGAACTCAGAGATTTTCACAAAGATAACCTAAATACAAATAACATACTAAATACTTTTATTTGGTATAACAAAGATTTAAGTGTAGAAAATAATTTACTATACTGTGAGAAACTCTTTAAAGCTGGGTTATGGACAATCAAAGATTTGTTTGATGAATCATGTTCTGTACAATCTTTTGATTTCTGGCTGAAATGTGGTGTTACCAAATCTGATTATATGTTATGGCGAGGAATAATACACAGTATACCAAAAAAATGGTTGACTTCAACAGATCTCAAAATTAATATGATTTCAAATTATTATGACTTAAACAATTGTATCAAATTATGTGATGGAAAAGTTATCCCAGTAAAATCTGACACAAAAAATTATATATGCAGAATTGGTAAACAGAATTAAATTGCATGACAAAGCAAAAAACTATTACACTAATAAGTATAATTTACAAGAATGTGATTGGCCAAAAATCTATACACTTCCCTTGACTGTTGGTGCAGAGAATATTATTAAAGAATTACAGTATAAAATAATTCATAAGTACATTGCAACAGAAAAACTATTGTTTAAAATGAATAAGTCTGCCTAAAGAATGTGTAATTTTTGTAACCAGGAAGTTCAGGATATTGAACATTTATTCTGGAATTGTGTTATTGTTAAAAATATTTGGTTTAAATTTATTGATGCTTATAATGAGGCACATTCATTGAACATAATGCTAACTGAATTTGATATAATTCTTGGCTACGGACATAAAACTGAAAAATTTTTAAGTTATGGAAGAGATTTGAACTGTTTAATATTATATGTAAAGAAATATATATATGATTGTAAAATTGGAAACAAAAATCCCCTTTGGACAGAGACTAAAACATATTTGAAATATAAAACAGGTGTAAATGTTCAAGTGAAAAATGTCAAAAAAAGTTTATTTTGGAAAAATATAGAAACTTTTATCTGTAATTTGTAAAAATGTATTAATTTCTTTATGTAGGTGTCATCAATGTTTTCCTTATTTTGTCTTTTCATGTATTATGTTTGTGTCTCATGTCTTTGTATTGGTTTGTGATGTTTTTTTTTGTCTTTGTCAACTTGTACATGGATAAAATATTAATAAGAAAAAAAAATACTTCCACATTCAAATACTATTTGAGTTCTTGATTTCAAAGTTTGTGTGGATCAGGAACAAATGACCGAAAACAAGAAAAAAGGCATGGAAATGAAATGATTATATGATTTAGTTATCTAAGGTCTAGGCAAACCTCTGGCCTAGTTTCAATGTCCAGAGATTGGAACTTTAATGTTCAGACAAAATTCCTTAAAAATCAATTTATATCTGCCTGTATGGTACTGTTGCAGTGCGAAGAGTCTTGGTATGTTATATAACTTCAAACTTTATTATTAAATCCAGTTGTGTGGCTTTATATTGTGAATGCACCATTGTCATTTAGTTGGATGGATTGGTTCAGATTAAGATCACATTCAACAATTCAACAATAATATGGGTCATATCAGTTCAGGTAGGTTAGAGGATAGAGAATAACAGGCATACTAGTTTGTGAAGTTGCGGCACTGAATACTATATGACCTGCTTCTGGTTGCGGCAGGGATTTGAACTAGTAACTTGAGAGATGGAAGGCCAGTGAGTTAACTGCTTCACCACTGTGTCCATTTAAGTTTTTTGCAGGTCATAGAGTATTAAATAAGTATTCAATAAAAGGCTGAATAGAAACATTTGATGGACAAGTAAATAATTGTGAAAAATTTCTGGTATCATTTGAAATCATGTGAATTCTATCGTATCCAAATGGTATGATGTACTTTCAAGCGTGTGCTCTAGTGAGGCTTGCACTTCTCAAGATCACTTTTATTAATTTTTTATTGTCACTGGACTTTCGTGATTTGTGGTGTAACATGATGAATACCTGTCCCATCACTGAAATTAAGTAGCAGTGGGCTATGTTAGTATTTGGATTGGTGACCATCTGGGTTGTAGGCCTGGTATAGGATGTATCTGACTCAAAATTTGTTTTTTGTCACCAGACTTTCATAAATTCTAGTGCACTACTCATGTTTCTGATGGCTTCCAAGCTGTGATATCGGTGCCCTACTGATGGCTTTGTGTCTCACTCCTGTAGATCGAAAGACTTTTCAGCATTGCATTCACCAATTATTGGATACTTTAAACAACATTATGATATGAAGTCAAAACAAAACCTTTCTTGGACATCACAACCCAATTAGAAAAAAATAGTTTTGCTGAGATTAAGCTTTATTCATGTTACAGATCTTTGTACATCATGTTTCGGTTAATACAACATGTATATGTATAGCAAAAGTTAAAAGCAAATAGCAAAACACCAGTAGCTGTCTTAAATCCAGGATGAAATATTCACATGATCTACTCTGTGTCATATTTTCTCCATCTCCCTCACTACTTTTACAGATCCTGTCTCCATTGTCTGAAAATAAAGTATATTTATATTTGTTTATTGTGCAAATGCAGTGATATATTCAGAGAGAATCTATGTTTGATATGTTTGAACAAAACTGCATTTGACAACAAATCAACACACTGTCATGAAAACTCCAGGAAAACAGATATTGCTTTTACAGAGAAATTACGAAGTTCTTGATGTTACATATTTTAATTGATGTCATGTGGGGGGTGGGTGGGGTCATATTTATAAATATTCTTCATCCCTTCTTAGGTTAAATAAAGAAATTATTTTGTTTTAACGTGCCAGGAAAAATCCAAAAGGTGTAAAGAATTATCACAAGTCAAGAAAATATAATGAAGTTTCCTCACTGGTTCAAATCATACCTTGTGGCTGATTTCACAATTCTTTCCCTTTTTACTAATAACATTACCTGGGTCATTTTATCCCCATTCACTGTGTTTATGTAGGTTGCTCTATGACTGTCAAGTGTCTGTTTGGTCGTCATGACATTTCCACTGACTGTAGTAGTAAGCTGCAAACAATTCCAGAAAAGCAGACATATTGACTAATTCTAATCCTAATTGGGGTTAAATAGTGCTTAATCTCATCTTTACTAAAGGGACTCTAAGGTGAAACAGCACCAAAACAGGAAACCAATGCCAGTATACAGGGACAGCCAAGCACCACAGAGCCTTGGTGCATATGTAGGATTTAAAGCTTGCTTTCATGCCCATGGTCGAGGCGGTGGATTTAGAGAACATGCTTCACAAACAACACATGGACACCATTAGACAATGCTTAATTCACATGTAGAAGACCAAGTCCTCAGTAATTAAGTTGTGTTTGTTATTTTGGGTTTAAGGTTACAGTCATCTCAGTTTAGAAGTCACCCTCAGTAAAAGCAGTGGAACTGCTTGGATTGGTCGAAGATGATTACTGTAACTGTAATCCATGATTTCAGAGGTAGGTAACGAGTCTGTTAACAATATCTCACATAACCTCTACAGCTAGTATACAATACAATTTATACACAATATGCATACTCTATGTTCACCATCTGATTTTGGTGGAGATGATAAGTGATTGGAGTGTGTCTTGTGAAAAAAAACTTGGTCAGGTGTTTCTGTTACAATTTTACAGTAGCTGACCAGAATCTGTTGTTTATGTTTCAGTTTAAATCAGATGGAAGTTTTGGTGAAGCAAAAATGATGGATAATACGAACAAATATATCGAAATGTAAATGTAAAATCTGTGTGAAAATAAAGAAAATCATTTGAAGTAGGTAGACAATGCTGCTTAAAGATCAAATTTTGCTCTTGTGACTGATGAATACAAATAATATTAGTTGTGCATGAGCTGTGTTTGCTAGTTTTTAATCAGTTTACCCACAAACTTACCTCCCACCTCTGAGGTCATGGGTACCAATCTCGGAACACATATTAAGTAGGAAAGATGGTAGTTGTTTACCACTGCCCAGCAATTTACTCTGCAGAATCTTGACCGACTAGTATATGCTGGTTTTCTCCATGGATAAAACTAAGCCAGTGTGATTTATACACTGTGGTCAAATTCATTTTAAAACCTAACTAAAATTTACAAAGTTAGAAACTGTATAAGTTGAAATTCTCACTAGATATGAATATGAGCTGTTTTAGCAAACGAGCTTGGATAGTAAAAAGTTAATGCCTACTGAAAATTTAAATCTAAGTTTCTTAAGTGGAAACTAGTCATTAGTGAAAATTAATTCTAGTGAAGTTCTTAAAAATGAAGAATTAGTGAATATACCTTCTACCTAAAATTTGTACCTGCTCAGTGGCTCTCAGGTACCTAGTTACATTATATCACTCCAAAAGTCTGAGGTATGTGTAGCTAAGTGGGTGTTAGTTCAGCAAAAATAATTATTCCACAAATCTGATCAAAAACTAATTTCAGGAACAAAAGGTCAAAACATATTCTGAAGAGATTTTTCATTCTTGTAATCTAAAGAAATTGTAATAAGTAATCAGCTTCTGTTATTTGCAAATCACTTTGCGATAACTTAATATAAAAATTATGTCCGGTGATCATAGATTGTGAATCGTGTGAATGGAAAATTGCAAAAAAACTAAAAATTTTTTTTTTAAATTGCTCATGTTTACCTTGGAAACCCTATTGGCTTTGTCTATAAACTTCCTTTCTTTTCCCATTTGGAAGTCATGCCGGAATACCTCTTTGTCATGCACATGTAGGACGTCGGTGAATGTGTCACCTGACAGACTGTACTCTGTCACCACATTTAATTCCGGCATGTTGGCTTTCTTTGTCATCTCAACAGCATCTTCTCCATATCCTGCAAAACCAGAGAGTACAGTTTTCAGCCTTTTCTTAATTTACTGCAAATAAGAGTTTTTAAGATATTTATTTTCATTTAACTTGGCTTTCAAAAATCGTACAACATACATCATGACTGATAGCAGAGGAAAACAGTAGACACTAGATGGTCAAAATTCTGCACAAATAACTGTTGGGATTCAAAAGAAGAGTTAGATTATGTCAGATTCACCAGAATGTCAGATTTCACCAAAGTCAATAAGTGTACAATAAAGAAGTATACAATACATATGTGATCTATATAATTTGGATCAATACAAAAACTTGCTGCTGAATATCCTATGAATAAAACAAGTACATTGTGAGAATGCATACCTCCGACAATACATGCATGATTTTTCAAAAATGTCAAATAATAAATAAATGGCAAAATCCAGATATTTGATTTTTTGGCCTCAAGACGATAATGTGGATAACTCAAAAAAATTTGTTGGGATCTAAATTGGACAAAGAACCAGCTTCTCATTTTTTTATAAAGATCCAACCACGAGTATTTTGGCTATCCTGTGAAGAAACAAACAAGTGGACAAATAGAAAATAAATGATCATGAATTGTAATACCTCCTTGGCGGAGGTAAATAATGCACATTAAAACCAATAAGTAGTATACCCAAGGCACATGGCCTGTTAAATGTAATTTTTGTTTGTACACCAAATTTTCTTCTGATTGTTCTGCATACCAGTTTAACAATATTAATTCAAAACTAAAACCAATATATGATACAACAATAGACATACATGATCTGCATGAGTTGTTTTTGTATTTTTGGTTGGTAACAAATTATTATAAATTTTATCGGAGTTCAATTGACAATGTTAAAACATTTTAATTATATTTAATTCAGTACATTTTAGTGTTCATAAACTTTAAATAAAGTAATTATCCACTTACCTAAAGCTCTCATAAAGTCAACGAGATTGTCAAGTTGGGAGCTTGTTAATTTCCATTTTCCCACAAAAGCTGCCATCTTGCTTTAAAGATTGAATGGATGCAGTGCCTGATTCTGAAGTAATACACACTTCAAAGTTGAAGAAAGATATTTTGTCTGTATTGCTATCCAGGACAACTAGTTATGTCATCATCATGAGACTTAAACATGTAACCCATCCCTCATTACGCTTCTTAACCTCTTATGCCAATACAAGAATGACTTGTAATAATTTGATCTATTGATGGACTATTTAAAGAATGCTCTGCTTTGTGTGCTCTCTTGTCTAGCAGTCACACATGCACTTAATGACACCAAACTACATAAATGTAATGTATTCAGATAATACAAGGGCCGTAATATTTCTGATTAAGTTGTTTTTTGTGCTTCTAACACTTTTTACAAGACCTGCCCCAGGACAAGTAATTAGTGTGATGAAGGAACTCAGCTTTACTATTCGGTCAAAATTCTGAAGTGTAATTACAGCACCAGGAATTGGCAAGGAACAACTACCATCCTTACTACAGACTAGGTAGACTAGGTCAACCCATCACCTAAAATATGCTAGCCAAGGCTATTACCCAGTACACTACTGTATCAGTAAAATCATTGCTATATGACTATAACACGATGCAATGTGTGCATCCATACAGAATTTTCAACTGATTGGCCTGAAGCAAGATTTTAACACGTCACAACAATCCCTATTCTAATATGGCACAACAAGCTTATTTATTTGTTATTACATAACACAATTGCGGACAGTTTATTGCAGCAAATTTCTTTGTGAACAGATAAATAGAAATAATTCATTAAGTATATGGTAGACGAATGTGCGGAGTGTGTAGAATTTTAAAGGGCTTCTGAGCCAATCAGAAACAAGACCACAACCGTGACAAATTAGAATATTAAGTTATGACTTTATATATGCAAATAGTAATTGCAAAATTTAAGTTACAGTGTCAGGGGAACAACTGTTTAGAACAGAATTAAAGCTGTATATGGCTTTCTCTCTAAAAGCATAAAAATTGTACAAGTATTAATTTTGAAGAGTTGTCCGATTTTTATTTAACAGCTACATATTGTGTACATATACTATCACAGAATTTTAAAACTCAAATAGCCATAGCCTTCTTATTTATGATCCGATTTCTAAAACAAAAGTCATCATTTTGAATTGGGAAAAAGGGGGGCTCATATTTGATTGTACTGAATTAAGTCATGAGCGATAATGCAGAATATTACACATTTTCGAAAACTATTTAATTCAGTGCTTTATAAAACATACCATCCACAAAAGGCCTCTTTATCGTCATTGTTACAATAGGGAAGGGATTAATTCAATTACGTGACAATGCTATACAATGTCTTTGATAATGCGCCAATCAATGAAAGTGTGTTCGATTGGGTTCTTCCAATTTATAATCTCCCGGAGAAGGTTCATTCACAGATTGACGTGTATCAAAAGAAAAGACGAAGATGAAAAGACAATGCATTACCAACCAAATACACCCATCACTGAAGGCGTGTTCGCAATAGACATTAT
The DNA here is from genome assembly GCA_964017235.1 of Sabellastarte sp. h YS-2021. Taxonomy (NCBI): domain Eukaryota; kingdom Metazoa; phylum Annelida; class Polychaeta; order Sabellida; family Sabellidae; genus Sabellastarte; species Sabellastarte sp. h YS-2021. Next base: position 54,724,161 of record OZ024927.1, on the reverse strand, counting down.
TCAATAAGCAGTGTTTTACCCTGGTTTTGGTGTTTATTCAAAATACCGGGAGAAACACCAAAAATTTACATATTTGGAAGAGGCAATTTTTGTTCAAGGTTTGCAAGGCTTTACTATTGAATAGACAGTGTATGTCATTTTACAAATTAATTAGTCATTGGGTGGCTTAGTTTTAGAAGGTTTTGTCTGGTAGAGGAAATGCTGATTTTCAATTTCTCTCTATTTTTAGGTACATTTATTTTTTTCAGAACAGATCATAAGCTCTAAGTTCCAGCATAATATTACCATTTTGAAAAGATTTTGTTATAGATCTATTTTTTGTTTTACTTTAAGGAAAATAGTTGCATATTTCCGAAGATGTTACATAAAATATTGTGTATTCTAAAAGGCAAATATGTAGCTATAAAGCAAAACTTAACTTTCAATAAAATAGATCTTCTGTTTCTTGAAATAGACTGTTCCAATCTAACCCAGCAATGTATGTGTACATTAAACTTGTGACAATGAATATACTTAATATACCAGATTCTATGTGATAAACACTCAGGGTTGGTTTCAAAGAAAGAACTTAGCCCAGTGGCCAGTGTCAGAAAAGAACTTAGTGTGGATTTAGACCTAAAGTTTGTCTTTATTTTAAGCTGAGTCTGTGGTCTTTCACTTAGTGAATTTGACAAAATACCAAACCCTAAAGTTTTGGTCATGTCTTGGGCTCAAAGTTAAGTCCACCTTTGAGTGAGTTTAACTTTTGTAAGCAAAGACTTAAATACTCTGTGGTCTTTCACTTAATGGATTTGACAAAATACCAAACCCTAAAGCTTTGCACAAGTCTTGGGCTCAAAGTTAAGCCCACCTTTGAGTGAGCTTAACTTATGTAAGGAAAGACTCAAATATCGCTACCATAATTTTTTTTCCATTTCCAAAATTTGAAATGTGTCAAACATATGATTTGTGTCACCAATAGTATATTTTGAATACAAATAAAAGGTCACATGACACATGAAACCACTGTGGTTATTTGACAGATAAGCTTGGGCTTTGTAAAGTAACCCTTTGTGCAATCCATGTAAGTCCAAGACCTAGGTAGGCCCAAAGCTTTGGTCAAAGTCAAAGTTGGGGTTTTACGTCCTGTTCAACAGCCAGGGTCATATTGGGACAGGTCCTCAGCCATGCCACTTGTGGGAGTCGAACCCACACAGAGGTGACTGCCTGTGATTAGATACCAAACTTGCTAACCACTAGGCCACCGAGGACCTCCCCAAAGCTTTGGATCTGAATTCCTGACTTAGCAGAAAACTTGGCTAAGGCATGTGCCTTTTGTGACACAAGTCCAAGACTTGGATTTAAATTTAAGACTTTTGTCTTAAACTCAGGCTAAGGGTGTGGTCTTAGACTAAGAGTTTTTCACAAAGATGCTAAGTCTCAGTTCTGACTAAGTCTTTCTGGAGTGGGCTTAACTTTTCCCCACGTACATAGTCTGAACCTTCATTAATATTGGTTCAGATTTTGCAGTGAACCCCAATAATACATAACAAATAGCAAAGTTCAAAGGTCAAAGTTAGGGTTTTCAGAACCCATTTAACATCCAGGGTCATATTGGGATAGGCTGTCAGCTATTTGTGAGATTATATTTAACATTCATTTGGATCATGTTCAGTGATTGGGATCAACAACGTCTTGTTTCAGATTGCTCCTGAAAATAAGCTATATACCGAAACAATTAAAACATCCATACTGTTTTTATATTTTAATTATTGACTGATAGTTGTTATAAGACTGTCACAAAAAGAGTATCTATTAAATGAGAGACATTTAATTACAAATATTACAGTATCTGTAAATATTTGTATTCAATCTCAGATGTAGGTCAGTATTGTGAAAGGAAGGATGGATGTAAAGGCAGTGATGATTCAAATCTTTAATTATTAAATACATTATTTATGCAAGATTATGACAATAAGAAGATTAAACAAATTTATTTCCACATACATAGTTGACCTGCACCACACACAACTATTTGGTGTGTGAGGCTGGTTAAATCACTAAAATATGAATGCATTAAAATATAGGTTTTTAAATTTAAGTTGCAACTTAAAGAGGTGGATTTTGCCAAAGGTAAAAAACTCTCACAACCAAACAAAGTGCATTTGTGTCAATATGTCACATTTGTTCACTAACAGTTTCTAGTTATTAAGTGAAGAATGAATATTTTATATCATATGCAGAAGGGTTTTGATCTTTGGTTATTGAACTTTAAAAAATAATGATTAAAATTTAGTGAAGTATTTCAAATGACATACATAGATATTCATATTTAAGTATATCAAATTGTTCATTAGAATAACTTTTCAGTTTAACCTTCAGTTTCAGGTCCTTTTACATAAAATTAAAAACCAGTCTGATTCCCTTACATCCCTAACATAATTAAAGAATCACCTTTCCCATTTGTGACACATGACCGATTAGCATACTAATGCTCGCCTCCCACCTCTGCGGCCGGGGTTCGATCCCCGTCATGGCCATAAGTGGGAAAGCTGGTAGTTGCTTGCCGTTGGTCGGCAGTTTACAGTACAGAACCCTAGCGAACTATATGTACTGGTTTCCTCTGCCCTTCCAACTACCCGTCGTGATATGACCTGTACAGTGTTGAAAGCGATGTAAAGCCCAAATAAACAAAGCATACTAATGAACAGGAATTTAATGGACTGGGGGATATGCAAATTACATTGGAGTGGGGTAAAACACCAGTTATTGAATAAAGTCTATTGGGTTTGACAACAAATAATCTCCCGGAGTTTTTCAATAAACAAAATGCATGATGATGTTTATCTAAAATTAAAACGTCACGATGCAGGGGCAGATCCAGCCTTTAAGTAGGGTGGGGGTTCACATCAAGTAAGGTGGGGGTTCACATTGAGTAAGGTGGGGGATCACATCAGACATATTATAACTAAGGGGGTCGGGGGGGCATGCCCCCGGGAAAAAAAATTAATTTTTGGTAAAAATATAGTGCATTTCCTGTAAATTTAACACCACTCTCAAGAAATAATCTTGTACTTTGGGTTGAACCCCTTTACATTATTTTTCAAGGGGGGGGGGGGGGGGGGGGGGTTCGAACCACCTGAACCCCCCCCCCCCCCCCCCCCGATCCGCTAGTGCAATGCATGTACCAACCGAACACACTGTTAAAATTCGTGTAATATTTTAAATAAAAATGACATAGACATAGTTATAGAGCACAGAAGCGACAATTAGATGATCAGTAACATTATATTAAACCAAATATATTATATATATAAACTGTATCATCAATGAATACCGACGTGTATATTAAATGCATAAAACATTTTTTCTTCAATTATCGCCCACTCAGTAACCCACAGACGTTGAATTTTGGTTTCCTTCATCTCTCAGAACCCCTTGATTATCCAACCGAACTGTATGTCTCCATTGGGTTCGGATAATTGAGGTTCTACTGTATCTAAGTATGTATATGGTGTGGTTTTGACTATATAGTGATGTGTAAACTTTATAGATGTTTAATTAATAACACTCTGTGTGTAATGCAAATCTTAAATACAGCATAAGTATACTAGATAAAGATTCCTGTCAAATATTTATATTGTTAATACCCAAAGATAGACGTAGATGAAGCTTTCCTTCCAGAGTTCAATATTTGGGACTGGTAATATTTAATCGTTCTGTATAATCATATCAGATATTAGCCTTGCTTTTAAAGGCTCAAGTTTGTCTTTTACATTTTCATAATTACATTTTTATAATGTAGTCTTATAGATTTTTTATATCACCCATACTGCTAAAAACCTTCTTCTGGAGAGCTTGCCTTCTTCTGCTTGCTTTGAAATTCTGAATGTGCACCTTATGACTGACAAACATTTCTGCACCTATTCTGAACCTATTCTGAACATATTATACACATATGGGCCTTAAAGCAAGGCTAATCAGATATCTCAGGGCCATATGGAATCAGGGAAGAAATACAGTCCAAGGATGATTAGTGTAAAATACATATCAAACACCGAAAGGTCCAAAGAGGCATTGTATAATCTTGGCTAAGTTGTCTCCAGTTCACTTGGGTATTTAAGGGATTATGTAAAGAGAAAGGTTTATACGAGAACAACACCATCAGTATTCCCCAAATGATGGAATGAATCAGACGGGAAACCCACCACATAGTCCAGCTCTTACAGTCTAAAATGTAATGGTGTGAGCTTTCCATCCTTTTAACCAAACCTTTTGCTGGGTTAAAAGCCAGCTGCCTTAACTTCATCCCACAACAGATTCAAATTTCACTGATCTGCCAGTCTTATGCCCATCTTACCCTAAAACCATCAGTTGGTGCTTTTAAACTTCTTAATTGATGTCAAAAATACATGACTACAAAAGAGCTAGTATTGAACCTAACTCACTGAGAGTGCATTTTTCAGGTTTTTAAATAAATATTCTTGGTACACCCTAATCTACCACAACTAAAGTAATACATTTTGGTGTTTTGTTTCAGAATATATTTTCATTTTCAAAGAAATCTTGATATAAGATCTTCGAAGTGTCAGGAGATAATGTTACCAAGCAAATACTTTTGTCAGTGCCACACTGGATTGCTAATTTAATGTAATCTACTGCTTTGCAGGTGCAATACTCTTCTACTGCCTGTAAATGCAGCAGATAATGTTATCTGGTAAATACCTTGGTCAGTGCAACACTTGATTGCTAATTTAATCCAATCTACTGTTTTGCACACTAATATACGGAAGCCTGTAAGTGTCATGTTAAAAAAAGTAGTAATTACGACTTTTACAAGTCATAATTATGACATACTAAGTCGTAATTACAACTTATGAAACTTTTAAAACCAAAAACAGGAACTCCTAAGTCGTAATTACGACTTACTGTGTCGTAATTACGACTTATGAAATTTTTTTAAAACAAAAAACAATAAAATTGTCTTGCAATTATAACTTAAGACTGGGTCACATTGATATGATTGTAAAACAACCATGGAGGTAGCTAATGCAGAATAGAGTTAACCAAGCATTCTCCCCTTACAACATAAATCTATGCTAGTAGTGGGTATGGTGTTTGCTCAGAGCTATAGCTCTAAGACGGACATGATCTCCCTCGGTGGTCAAGAGAGTAACACTTGCCTTGCACGCTGTTAATCCAGGTTCAAGCCTGGGTTAGGGAGATACATAGTGACTCGGATAATCACTATAATGGAGGTCCCATGTCTTTGGGCCCTATCCCCAGGTTCAAGGTCCCCATAGGGGTCAAAAGGTCACTGTATTACATTAAACGTTGATTGCAATGCTTATTATACCAAATGTTGATTACAATACTTCTTACATCTTGATTGCAATGCTCTAGTCACTGAGTTGGACATGAACTCTGATGACAAGTAAATTCTTATGCATTGCCTATGTATTTATTAACAGATTAACAGTATTATTGCATATATTACTATTATATTATTTGCATATTTTATATGAAGTGTATATATTTCTTAGTAGTAACTTTTATGTATTTTAATAAACTAGTACCCACAGTAGTTGTTTTTCTGACTTGGGGGTAGGGACTGTCGCTTGGGTTGTTTAGGCGACCCATGTCTTATTAGCATTCTATTTACCAACCTTTTTTCTAAAAATGTTTATTAGACGTTTATAAAATAACTCAAGAAGCTAGATTTGACTGAAATTTTTTTAAACATTTATAAAATAGCTAAAAAAATGAAGGCTATGCTGGAAATGTTTTCAAACATTAATCATAAAATGGTTTATAAACAGTACACATAAAATGTTATTAACACATTGTTGATCAAATGTTTTAAACACATTCTATCAAAAACGTTTTTTAAACCTATATTTTCAGAATGCTTGTTAAACGTTCACCTCCAAACATGTTCAAACAAAGATGGCGGTGAGCAATAATAGGGGATTTTAGAGGACTTTGTCAAAAATTGTCCCACATGCAATCCCTAAAAGTAAGAAATGAACAGGGGCACAATTTTAAAGCAACTATCTTACAATTTTAGACATAAAAATAATATTTTCATTAGTAAGCAACTCTAAAAAATATTGAATTTGACCTCTGACCCCATTATTATTCAGACATTAAAATGTTCAGTTGTAACATTTTTGTAACATTTATCATTAAACGTTTAATAAACTGTATGCATAAAACGCTTTAAAAGCATTCTATTACAAATGGTTTTTGTACCCGTCATTTTAAAACCTTTGCCAAATGTTTCCTAGCAAACGTTTTCAAAACCGATTCTATATATACACTACGCCCCAGTTCTCTGGAACTCATTCCCCTTCCAAAGAAGAAATAGTCCCTCTGTTGCATCTTCTTCAGGAAACACCTCAAAACCCATCTCTTCAATTCCAATTTCCTAAGTTAGTCTCCTTCCCTCTTGGTCACACCCACTACTTAGGATTATCGACCTTAAACGCCCCTCGAGTCTCCTTACCATAAATGAGCTCCCATTTGTGGGGAAGATATTGCACCTGCAAAGCAGTACATTAGATTAGATATATCTGGAAACATCTATAAAGTCACTTTAGTACATTGCCAGTAGATATTTTATTAAAAATGAAACAGTAAGGATACAATGTAAAGAAAGTGTAAATGTACTGATAATAAATCTAATTGTTTTTAATGGTAGACCTTTACAAAACTTGAATAATGTTGATAAATTAATTCTACATACCAAGTTACTTAATTTATATTGCTCATTATGTAGATAAAAAGAAGTTTACAGGAACTATGTTTTGAGATTAAAATTACAAAAGGGGTACAAAGAGCAGGTCACAGAGAGTGTAGTAAAATGGATTTATTGTCAACAGGAACTATCGTTTAAGATTAAAGTCATAATAGTCATGGCACTTGCAGATGATAGTATGCAGACTACTTTTCTAAATACGAATAAGTTTCAGTTTTGCAGTCACACCCTTGCATGTTAACTCCTGAATGTAAGAAAAAAAGAAAACAAGCTTAGTAAAATGTGAATATTGCAAATTGTATTTTCAGATATGGCTCTCTTTAATAGCACACACAACTTACGATTAAATTAAGACTTCTGTTTGTGAAGTTAGCTTTAATCTTGTGAACTTTCCTTTCAGTAGAAGCTACGAAGAATATTATAACTACATAGAAGTGATATTCTCCACATGTGAATTTCATTGAAATAGACAGATATACGTAATATTATCTTTTGGAGAATAAAAAAATGGCTGGCAATCCGAATTGACTGCACGTACCTTATGTGAAATACATTATATATTAAATGTTGTTTAAAGTTTACAAAGGGCAATCGATCAACTAATCAGTCAATCAATCAATTAATGTCTGTAACTCACATCAACAAGATACTTCTTTCCGTCCTCTTCCACAATTTCTTGCACATATTTGGCATGAATATCCTTGTCAGGGAAGTACTGATCAGTGATGAGCTTATTACATTTATCTCCTCCCAACCTTAAAGTCATCTAGGCAAAGGAAACATAAATTCTGGTGTATCTTGAGTCAACGATTTGATTTAACAGAAATACTACTACTGAATGTCAAATACACAATTGGACCATTGACATATACGTTACCTTATATTACTTCATATGAGATAGATTTAAACTATATAATGTATTTAACAGATCTATTATGAAAAATGATTTTAATCTTCTTACAGTTAGACTTAAATTATTGGGTCTTTACAACTAGCAAGTGACTTTATGTCCAACCACAGGTTTTATCAAAGGTATCAAAATGTTTTTCCAATCACACTTGGCAGTGAAGTTAATGTGTATTCATGTGCATATTCAAGATATGTTACATCAAAAATACATTATACATTCCTGTAATATGTAAGCCCGATATAGATTTCTACAATGTAAAAACCCTATTACTTTGCTCATTCTGCCACCCTCAGTGGATTGCTTTTCCTTGTTAAGCTCAATTGTTTGACTGAAAGGTTCGCTGTCTGCTGTCATATAGATGAGCTCTGTGATCTGACTGCCAGACACCTTGTATTCTGATATGGCACCAGGTTTGTGGAATACCCTGGCCCCCTTAACAAATTCCTCATCATATCCTGAAAGAAGAGAATCATACAGTCAAACATGTACACAAGACCACCTATATATAATGTCCATCTTCTATATAAAGACCTCTTTGTGATTTCTATAATGGCATTTTGCATAAATTGTCACCTGCATAAAAAGACTGACACCCAGATACAGATTGTTTTTCTTTGGTAATCCAAGAGTGTACAAGTTTCACTGTATCTAATCTAATCTACCACTTTGCAGGCTCGATATCTTCCCCACAAAGGGGAACTCAGTGTGCTAGTTAACAAAATACATTTATCATTTACAGTCAAGGAGCGGTCAAGGCCAGTGATACAGAGTTATAGGTGTGAGCAAAAGGGAAGAAGAGTAAGTTGGGAAACTGGAGTTCAGCAGGTGGGTTTTCAGGTGTTTCCTGAAGGATGTGATAGAGGGGCTATTTCTTTTTGGAAAGAGACAGAGTTCCAAAGAACAGGGGCATAGTGACTGTGGTTTAGATTTTTGTCTGTAATGTCTGAGGCCTATTTTAAATTGTACCCTGTACCTGACAGGGAGCCAATGGAGTTTTTCAATTGAAAACAAAATCTTTAACAGCCTGAAATCTTAGGAAAAATTAACTAGCATGTCTAAATTTTATACAAAATGGAGAAAGAGTGCAGGTTATTTACTATTAAGTGGCTTATAGTATTCTTAGAATGATACAGTAAACATATTTACATCTACTGTGCTACGATATCAAGATTTATCTATAAATACTTAAATATTCAAGAAATGAAACAAATTAATATGACAAGAGGGCATCATAGGTGACATGGTAGTCAGTGCTATTTTTGAAACCTCTTCTTGTTAGTCCTCTTATTGGTAATTTTTGATCTGCCACTATTGTCGTCAGCAGGGCTTGAGTTCTAATTTACTTTAGCATTAAAAATAACAATTTGATGTGGCAAGATGTCATTTCAAAAGTTTAAAAATTTACTGATTCAGACTTGCTTTAGGGGCATGTTTTTTCCTGTATCTGTACAAATTTAATACATACCTCTGAAAACAATGTGATGTCTATATATCTATCCCACCCTTCTTGTCCCTCTAGTGTGTATATTTCAATATAACACGTAGGGATGTGAAGGCTTTTGTTTAGGCTTTTGTTTAGAAATCATTCCCTAAAGTAAAACACATGTCAACTTGTGTCAATGCACCCCATATGTGTCCTGTCCAATTGTATATCCCACAGAATTACACATAATGCCTCCTACCCAAATACAAGGCATACAAAACCAAAGGCAGATGTACGTGTTCATTTGTATCACGTGACCCAGCATGGGGCAAGTGTGACTAGGTATTATTTCAAGTAACCCTATTGGCTCATTTAATTACTGTAATATATGCTTTTAAAGATTATTTTTACATTTGGTTTTAATACTCTGTTGAATTAAGAAGTTAGTAGTTAAATTTAAACCCACAAAAACACGGCAACTGAAAGGTTATATTCATTAACTAATCTTCTAATTCAAAGCTAATCTTAACAGTTTCAAAAACACGCACATAGACAAGTGTTCTCAATATACAGAATAATAACAATATACAAAAAATATTTTAGGCAAGAAGACAAATAATGAAATGGACAAATAATGGAATTCAATCAAACCGTTTTCACTAGTGTTATTTGAAATTTGCCCACTTTAAATTTTAAATTAACATGCCTATTGATTTCAATTTTTAAAACTGTCCCTCGAATGCAAATCAGGTGCCATGCAAATCTTATCTAAAGCTAAAATAACCAAGAAATTTTAACCAAGAAAATGGCTTGTAATCTCATATATGTACAAAATACACAGATACACAGTAACTTAAAGATTAAAATATGATTGTATAATATACCTGCTTCTGTAAAAAAGTCATCACATTTTTCCGCGCTTACCACTTCCCACTTTCCAACAAACCTATCCATGATCTTTCTAATGATATAATACCAAGCTTTCAAAGTTGGTGCAGAGCTTTTGTCTCCATGTTGAAATGTAGAGTATGATCAATATATCTACACTCTCCGACAAAAGTATTGTAAAAACTGTTTAAACTGCAGATTTTATTATCAGGAGGGTAACTGGTCAGGTTTTCTTCACGAATACGGCGATGGTGGGGGGAGTAATTTTTTAATTACACAAATGTCTGAGAAATAATTTATTGCACACTCACTGCTAAGGTTGTTCCCCATTTTCTCCATAGACATGAATCTGTGACTCTGCCTGTAAATGGAACCCAAAGTATGTTATTTTATTGTGTTAAAGCATGTTGATGTGTTGTGTTAATGCTCTGGCGGTTGCTGCAACAGTTTCATAGTTGACATAGATTAAGCACTATTAAAATATTTATTGTGTTACACCACATAGATACTTTTAGCAATTTAAAAAAAGAGCAAAACCAACTGGAAGCAAACCTAAACAGGAGAGTTTTGTCTCAGCAAGCATTGCATTACAGCAAGTTAACATTAGTTATGACTAAAGGATTGGTTTTAGTCCAAGTTTTTACTACCTAGTGACACTTTCTATCATATAAAATCTCTATCGAATGTACTTATATCTACACAGTCTGGCTTCCCAAACTGTCTGAAATATTGTGCCAACATGAAATATTTTGCCATAATGGATACTGTATCAGATGTCTTTCTAGTTCTCCTCAGCTAGCTTAGCTAAATAAATATATGAAAACATTATGGGAAATAGTTATAATGCAATCAAACAGCTATATCTGTACTATATAATAACCCTTCTGGCAAGACTAATATCTACCTGAAAGTATGTTGAATTGTGACACTTAAACTTATAATAGACTATAGAACAAAAATTTTACACCATCTTTTGTGTTAATGTTAACCTGGAGATGTATTAAGACCCAGTCATACAGAGATATGTGAAAGTTTCAATAGAAAATATTCACTCACACTAATCAGATTATGGGTTTAGTCCAGGTTGGTATTCACATAATGTTTTATCTGACCAGTAGAATAATGTTTGGATTAACTTTTGAATCCAGATACACAAATAATTAGTTTTTCTACCCTAGGGTCGTTATTCCCGATTCACTAATCAGATTTTAGGTTCAGTCCAGGTTGGTATTTCACATAACAATTAATCAGAATATATATTATAAAAGTTATATCACTTATGTATATGAACAATATAATACTTGTGCTACACTCATATAAAATGGTCATCTTTCATTTGTGATACAATTTTTCCAGTATATGTCATACAGGAAGTTTTTGTATTGTTTATACACATCAACAGCAATATCACATGACATTACAAAACAATTTCTATTTTGAAGAAACTCTAAATCAGAAGGCACTATAAACAAGAAACTCCCGTAATAAATTAACAGAACCTCACTCTTTCTGGATAAAAATTTAAACATAATTTTTCTCATTCTTTTTGTTCAATTTGTGAAAGTGCTCTTACTTTGGCTGATCATATTGGATCGCATCGAACCAGTTTTCTTGAATTCAGGCCTTTAGGATGCAGGTTACGTAATTAGTGGGTTGAATCTGTCTTTCTGTTCTTCCATCTGTTTGGTTGCAAAATAACTTAAAAGTTTGATGGCTGCTTTTAATGAAATTTTCAGGAAATGTAGATGATAGCAATGAGAACAAATAATATGATTTTGGTGTAGTCCAGATTTCTGTCCCGATACAGGAATTTTTAAAGGAATTTTATCATTTCACTCATGAGTAATATTGGGGATATTGGTCCTTGGGGGAGGAATGTACTCTCAAAGGGATATTGTTCACTCTGTTTTTGAATATATTTGATGTCATCAGACAGATAATTTGAACACGTTCATTATTAAAAAGCACAGTTTTATTCATCATATACAGGCACACACTTTTGGTTTGTACTATACCAATGACTTGTGACAACATTTTGCATTCAAGTTCCATTTTCTATTTACTAAGGTTGTGCAAATGCTTAACACATGTGGAGTAAAAATGCTAAGCCTATGTGTAAAAAAGGTGAGAAACTGTAATGTTTACATACCATTGTGTGTCGCACTGGATAAATTGACTAACTGACTGATTTCACATTTTATACTGGTAAAAATAAAGGTCAATACTTTTTGACTTGTAGCAGAATGTTACACTGAAAATCGGTAGCATTTTACACTATCATGTTATTTTATCTAGCACTAAAAATAATAATCTAAAATAGAATTCAAAATGTTTAGTAGAATGTTAAACTGAAAAATAAATGCTAATATTTTGCACAATCATGTAATTTTATCTGGCATTAAATAATTATCTAAAATAGGATTCAGATATTTCTTTCTAGAGGCTGTTAGAGACTCTGAATAGGAATATATCAATAGATATCAGACTGTCTGTTGCTTTTTAAATTTACAAGTTTTTATATACAAGTTGACAATATTTACCTATTGAATTACATAGGTGGAACAGCTAGGTACTCTATTTATAACTAGAAAGGACTTGTAGAGCATAGACGTCTACCAGGGGACAATTATGAAAATTCAGTTTTTTTTGTATCCAGAATATGATCAAGATCTTTTGCCAAAATTTAATCACTTCTCCCTTTGTTCAGCCCTTTACAGAGAAAAATCTCCACTCATTATTTTTTGCGGTAATATTAACCAGAAAGCCAAGTTATTGAAAATTGAAAATTTTATCAAAATGTCCTACTCAGATAAAACTGTCCTACTCAGATAAAAAAATCAGAATGATTGTTCATTACATTAAGAATAGTCAGTAATACGGACAGAGAAAAAGACAAACATAGAAACAAATGAATACAACCAAAAACATCCTGGTTTAGGTAATTATTCTTACAATTTATATTAGTTCTTGAATTGCATTAAACATATCACTACATAGGGGTTCATAGGTGTATCTCCAAAGTCAAAGTTGGTGTTTTACATCATGTTCAACAGTCAGGGTCAAGTTGGGACAAACTCTCAGCATTTTTCCACTTGCTTTAATTATAACCTATTTATTTTTCTGTTTGTTAACAAGTTTACACAAATACTACTTGTGGGAAGGTCATTGAACAAAGCTAGAAGATGGGTCTTGCTCCAATTTAATTCCATTAATTTTTTGGCGTGATCTGGATCACTCCATACATAAAATGTTCAGGATTTTCCAATTTACTTATCATTACATGTCTTGGGGGAGGTCTGTGCTCTCAGGGTGCTCTTGTATGTAGTGATTTTATGATGTAAACTAGCCATTAGAAAAAAAAGACACGCTGAATACTTTACATGCAACTCATGGAAATGGTTTTGTAATGGTCAATTAATGTGTGAAATACTGTCATATCATGTCATATAACCTGAGTATAACTGGACTCTTGGACTCTTATTTGTGTAAATATTACATATATAAAGCACTTAAAACCATGTTTGATTTTATAAAAATACTCTAGTAGATGCTTAAACATAACTTATAGTATTATTGTCATTTTTAGGTGGCAAAAAAGTGAATGAATTTGCAAAAGTTTTTGCTTATACTGATATAAGTAATTTCTTTTCATCTGATATGTAGTACTTGTATGTAGTACTTGTATGATACAGATAGTTTTGTACATTTAGTATGTCATTGGTGTGATGGAAGTCAGCAAGCTTGGCATCTTATCACAGGTTATCGCCACTAAGTGGGTATGCCTCACACAATTAGCAAATGCTGGGGCTTGTTGAGCGGGATGTAAAACCACAACAATGGACTCTCTGATTGTTATTTCAATCAATAAAATAGATCAACGAAAGATAACTTGTAATTACACAAGTGCTTATCGGGGATATATGGCTAGTACGTGTAGTTACTGTATTCGACAATAATTGTCAATCCCCACTACCCCAGGGGATCCTAATGACACAAGAAATGTGGAGCTTTGAAAAGTACGGATTCAATCCCAAGGTCATATTTATTTCTTTCAAGCACTTTCTGCACTTAGTGTCAGTAAGGGTTTGCCAGCCCACAGCACTCTAGACTTGAAAGGCTGAGGTTACAGCTGATATGTCATACAAATATGATAGGGCCTTTATGGCCCAAAAAGGACAAATCACACGATTTTTAAGTTTTGGCAATAAAATAACTTGCATACCATTCGGTTTTTGCATTGTTTTTGATCATTTTATCATAATCTTCACTGGGGTATGGGAAAAGAACAGATCATGGCCAGTTAGATGACGAGAGGGGTCAAAGGAGATCAGGGAATGGGGAACCATGTCAGATAACCTAAGGAACCCCCCCAAATCAGCCATAAATACAGCTGTCAGGAATTGAGAACATTTGAACCCAAATGGTCATCAACAATTATAATATGAGACTACTACTGTATACTGTTATGGTATGAATATACATAAATCACATTGAATTATCAATAATGTAAATTTAGCAATAACAGATGTTTACATTGTACGGAGACCATAACTTATTTACAGTCCAGTTCGTCATCCATAAAAGTCACCAGAATTTAAGTTTACCATATTCACGTAAACAGCTTTGTTACACAGTACAATAACAGTACGGGTTATCAGTCTGCGATATATTTATAAATACAATAGATGGGCGTTTCTTATCAGATATATGTGCTGAAATGTGGTCCTATTTGTTAATTATTTCTATTAAGGAGAGATGAAACTTCGGACAATTCGGTCTAATAATAAAGACGGACTGTAGAACATAGAACAATGATGAATAACTGATTGATTTAGGTTTAACATATTATATCAGACATATCATGACATATAGTGGATGAAGACAGCCAAAGTATGTTAGATGCTACAATGAAAGGCACTTGGCACCATGCAGGCAACTTCCAAAATTTCAGGTTTAGGTCTAGTGGGGAATCTGAATCAAGGTACATACCGTTCACTAGTTTACCCATTTATATACATAGAAACAGAAAACGGTAAAGCACCCACTTCCGTTTTACTGCTTTACTGTTTTGAAACAGTTAAAGGGTTAGATACTTAATTCTATTTTCTGGCAAGTTAATGAGAAATGTGTAAAGCACCATTTAACAGTTTATATGCTATAATAAAGCATCATTGAACATCAGGCCTTTTACTGTTTTATATAATACCTATTAACTGTTTCACTATTTTTGCCTATTTTTCTTCCTTTCTTTTTTTTTTTTGGGGGGGGGGGGGGGGGGGGGGGAGGGGGGGCAGGGGGAGGGGGCAGCCACGTGGTGGTCAGAAGTGACACTTGTGGTTATACTTCAAAGGCCTATGACGTCACTCATGCTAGTGATGTCACAACAGAATTGCCACTTATATGGGTTGAAACTGGCAGAGGTTATATCACGATGGGTAGTTTTATGGGCAGGGGAAACCAGTAGAAACAGTTGGTCAAGGTTATTTACTGTAAACTGGTAATCATAGGTAAGGAAATACCAACTTTCCCACATATGGTCTGGGGTTTGAACCACAGAACCCATCGGTAAGGCAAGTGTGTTACCACTGTGCCACCGTAGCCCCTGAAACTTGCAGAAACGGAATAGACCTATTAGCCCCAGTATCCACATATTGGTGATAGGATCTGTCTGGAGTGCCTTCTGATCTCTCTGATTTGACTTAACAGTATTACGATACGTTGGGCTGGCAATTCTGACTTGGGGAGTCAGGAAGCAAAGAAAACTTTTAAAAAAAATTTGTATATTGTGTCATTTATGAAGTTTAGTTTCCTTATAGTTTGTAAATTATAAGCTGATTACTAAATACAATTTCTCAGTACCCATTCCAAACAATAACTTGAGGGCCATGGTGACACAGTGGTGCTCTGAGATTAGAGTTCAAATCCTGGTCTTATCTTGTCATGTACTATGGGCTTCCAACTTACCCTCACAGTATAACTGATAATGTAGTATGTATGACGTAAAACAGCAAATAGATAAATGCACAGAACACTCTTCTTTAAAAATTACCAGAATAAATTATTCTATGAAAGTACCTATTTCAAAAACTTAAACCCTACTTGAAATAGTATTTATGAATCTTAATGAATGACTACAAAAAATTTATTGTTGTTGTCTGTCCCCAGATCTATGCACAGCCATATGTAAAAATAAATTGAATCTGTCAAGTCACTCTTGTTTGACCCTTGAATGGGTAACCTTAAAGTCATTTGTAAGTCATTATTGCTCAAATTTTAAGGACACCTTACACTTACAACACCTATGTATCAAGTATAACTGAAATTCGCCAAGTATGTTTTTTATAATTTGTCCTGTAAGTGGTAACCTTAGTTTTTTTTAAAGTTGCTATAATAGACTTATTGTGTAGAGTTTAAGGTCACCATAAAGTGGAAGTACGCTCCACACTTTGTGTCATCCTCATACCAAATATTAATTAATTTAATCAAGCAGTTTTGGAGTATTTTAATTTATTTGGCAATGTAATCTCTTTAAACCCATTCACACATTTAAATATTATATTGTGACGTCACAATCCAGCCTACTGTGGTTGCCAGGGACATGGCCTTCACTTAATATGCTGTGGGTTCTTTGAAGGCCAAAAAATACCGTAAACAGTCAAAGGGAAAAAGGCCATTTTCGGTTTGAAATCCTGACCCTTATACAGTTTTCCTAATTGTAGCTGGTCATTGGGTAAAGGGTAAAAATACAGTATTTCAAAACCATAAATCAGTAAAACGGAAGTGGGAGCTTTACCATTTTCTGTTTCTATGTATACAAATGGGTAAAGCAGTGAACGGTATGTACCTTGATTGATCAGTGAAATTCTAACTATATTCTATAATAAGACCAACAGAAAATTGGTCATACGACACAGGTCCGCAATGCCTCAATAGACCATTGTTTTCCATTCTGCTCTAAAATGATATTATCAAGTAATCTGAAAAATCAGAATAGAGTTGCTATTTAACTTTACTGTTTGAGATTTATTCTGTATATTTTAAATGTAGTGCTCAAGAAAGAAATTCATACACTTATTCAAACTTTAAATGTTATACTGAATGTTACTTCTCATTTAAGATGTAATATGCATTCTTAAAAAGTCATGTTTAGTCTACTAGGGAAATGTGTTAGTCCTGGGTCAATATTTAAGGTCAATATTGCATTAAAATACAATTGTGTATTATTTGTATTCTTGAACAGCATGTGTTTTGCTCTGAGGGTGCTTTTAGTGAAATATTATTTGAATAATGAACACAACAGAAACACACTTACTTGAAGAATAACTGAAAACTTCATTCACAACAATCATTTTTACGGGGGTTGATACAACTTTTTGTATATTAGACAGTGATCATACCTGTGTGAGTGTTTGCATGATTTCAGCAACGCCAGCCATCTAACCTAATCAGACTTCTATAGGGCTTAATCTCTACACCAACAGAATGTAAGCAACAAAAGATAAACCAAAAAGCATTACATTCTTTCAAAAGTTATACAGCTTTTTGGACAAGTATGCTTTCCTATTCTTTGAAGCACAAGTAAAGTTTTTATGTGAAATAAAATTAAACAGGTAGTAGTGTGACCATGAGTTACATAAGATAAGTTAAACAAGCTAATAATAACTACATAGATCAATTTGGTATCCGGATAGGTAAGTAATAACACTTTTGGCAGATATAGCCATATAGTCATGCATATATGTTAGGGTGAACTGTTTCAAGCTTCTCAGAGCTTTATAATTTTGTTAGTGCCTGGCTTAAAATGTTGCCTTTAATAGATTGGAAACAGGATAACCTTGTTAGAATTTTTATCTCTGTTTTGACATAATAGGCAACAATGCAATAGCATCATAGATACCTATACACCACCGCTTATGGAAATAGTATTTCCCAGTCAGGAGACTGTCAGAATAGACAGTGTAATTTATGTTCAAGTGTAGGAAAACATGGCATACAAGAGAACAAAATTGAAACAAACTATCAAAACAAGGCAAGATGACAGCATTAACTGATAAACTAAAAGTTATGAAGCTGTAAAATTTCTAAATTGAAGTGTAGCTTTCAATGTAGATAGTAAAATTAGGTGAAAATACATATAATAAGTAGTTGCAGGAATCTATATATCTTTGTTATATAAATATGTTTCAAATATGGTAACAGACAGCATTTTAGCCAAAGTCAAATACAACACCAACGGCACACCATAACATTAGACACCTGCATGCCCCAATCAATACCCTACAAAGCTTTAACTTTGTACACCTTACAGTTTCCAAGATACAGTCAGGACAAGATTCTAAAGTTAGTCACCATAGCAAGGTCAAAAGTTAAATGAAAGTCACACCACAACTTGCACACCACACCCCCTAAGCAATCTCACTACCAAGTATCAACTTTCTATGCCTTAAATTTCTGAGGTATAGCCCAGACAAAATTTTAAGGTCAAGGTCACTACAGCAAGGTAACTGTTACATCAAGGTCACACTATGACGTGGCATACCTACACGCCCAACCACCGCGCTCAACACCCACCGTCCCAGCCAGGCACATGGTGAAAACAATATCTGGACAACCTTTAAAGACTAAGTTTACTAAGTGACTAAGTTTATAGTCACTATGCATGCGACGTCATCAGTTGAGAAATGTAGCTTAATTGATATCACTTATGTAATGCAAATCTATGACTACCAAGGTCGAATGATAACATTGTCTTTGTTTGGCCCTGGTTTATCTAGTTTTGGCAAATTTAAGTAAGACATGGATGGTCTGGTGACATTACTTGTAAATGTCAAATATATCTCATCATATTATGTCATTTTTCATTGACAATGACAAAGACATACTATCAGGTGTATTTTTTATTTCTGCATTAATTATTTTTAATGGTAAATATATCATGGCTTAATCGTCTGCTTCAGTTATTCAGTTATGCATTTTTGCCAATTTACAGAGAAAATAGTTTATTGAACATTTCTCTAAATATTATTCCTCAATACTGTGTGCTTGAAATGAGATCTTCCAACTTGATGAACTTCAAGTGTCACAAAGCTGTCTGCTTATTTTTCTGGTTTCTTAGACCACCTATATGCTTTCGCCAGTTCTGTTCCATCTGTGTCATAACTAATCATTCTCTGAAACAAAGAAAATCATCATCTGCTTAAAACATGCTACAGAGAACATGAATTACTTAAAACATTCTAATTAAGAGATGCATAGGCTTTTCTTATTTGCATGTAAATAATTTAATTAAATTTAATATAACAACAGTCAGTTCTGTGAAACTGGCACTTTCAACAAAGTGCATGTGGATCATATAATGAAGTATAGTTGAGATACTGGATGAAGTCAATGCATACTGGTACATAATCAAATCTCTGCAGTTCTAATGATGCTTTTTGGTTTTCAGTTCAAGAATCTCCCTGAAGGAGCATTTTTTACTGTTTCAGACCATTCTGGAGTACAATCATTGCATTACTGCAGTCCAAATTCCCTTGTGTTACAGAACTTCTCCTGACACCTGATGGGTTCATGAGCACTAAAGAACTCTGTCCTGAAGGAAATAAATATATCCATAATTGATAACTGATGGCAAGGAATCACAAGTGAATTGCTGCCAAAGTGATTAAGTGATGCTTTATAGTGATTTCTCACAAATAAGAGAAGTTCAGCTTTTAAATTGAGGATCAAAGCTACACAAACCTGCAAAGGTACACTAAATAGCACTGAAGATTGATATAGATCAACTTGAGAGTGTTATGAGCACTCCTAAGCATACCTAAAATCTCATATCCAATCAGAACATGATTACAATGGAGACCTGCTGTAGCCAATAATATTTTGGGAATGGTCTCTAATACAAGCAAATGACCGCCAAATCCCAGTAATTGTTGAATAGCTATATCCCACTGAAGATCAGGTCAGGAGTAAATGTAACTTCCCCGAAATCTGGACAAAGATAAGAGGCAAGAGCTTTACTCCAAAACTGTGTCCCTTCCCTTGCTACATTGAGGTTCTTGTTGTTATTAAGGAGGAGTCAGAATATGTGATCCTTTATTAAGCTCTGAATTTATACTGAATAAAGATCACTTTTTGGACACTGTAACAGGTGTGGCTAAAAGGGACATCTTGACAATCAAAACTATTTGAACACTGATGAACATGAGTATATTACAATGCAAACTGCAGATGTAGGAAAACATGTGACAAACTAAAAGCCATGGTGGCTCACTGGTTAACAAGGTTGACATTACAATCACCTGGCATTCACATCTGATTGTGGGTTCAATTCCAGCCCTTGACAACATGTAGGAATCACTGAAGGAACTGTCTTGATATAATCATAGCTGTTGAAGGGGTGATGAAAATTTCGTTTGATTTTTGCAATTGGCTAATACTGCCAGAGGGACTCACAAAATACATATCAAACCTACTTCTGTGCAAAGTAAAAAGAAATTTAAAATATGGAATTTGGTTTTCTTCATTGCATAAATACTTTAGTAAAACAGAAGAAATACAGGATGTCAGAGGTTCATAATACCTTAAGCATTATGTAAAGTTAGCAATGAAAATATTGTAAAAAAGTGAAAATATAGTTGATGAAAATTTAATCTATTTAATTAATGAATTGATGATGTGCTCAACAAATTGGTGTTGGAGGTTCACAGTGAATGAAGTAAGGCCAAAGCTTTGGCTAACAGATTCTTATTGTATATGGGAAACCAGTAACATGTAATCATCCAACTGTAACTTCAGAATCTTGGTAATTAATAAAATGCTTCTAATCTAGGCTGTACCAACATGTAGTACTCACTCAGAATCTGTTCTGGTATGACATTGGCTGTTTAAAGACATAGAAAGCCCCAACATTGGCCTTGACCATCTACTATTGGGGCCAGAGTTTTGAACTCAGAAGATAAGGCTATTGAAGAGATTTGAACTCGCATCAGTAGTTTGCACATGCAAGTTCAGTTCCCTCTTTTTCCCAAGGGTAAATCTGTGCTTCAGTGTTTCAACATTGTCTGAATACACAACTTCTGTCATATGACCCTTGTCCAATATTTATTTGGTTACCACTTTGTAATTGTTCAGTGCTTGTCGTTCCTTGATGAATTGCTCTTCAAATACTAGAGAAAATATAATACATGTAGTATATAATAGTTCATATATAATATGTACTCTTTGGGCCCAACAACAGTGTAAATTATAATTTGCATGCAAGGTAAAAGTTGGGGTTTCATGTCCCGTTTTTATATTCAAAAATATGTTTACATTCATAAATATTGATGTAAGCAATGAAAGATGGCTAACAATGTACATGTACTAAATATTGATGTAAGCAATGAAAGACGGCTAACAATGTATATGTAGTAAAGACATATTATCAACAATGAGAAAGAATTTACGTCATATATTTACACTTTTGATTAAAGGTAAATTAAATATGTTTTTGGGTCAAATTGGAAACTAGTGTAACTTGCCTTGCTTCATTTCTGTCATTACTGTGTGGATTCGACTCCAACAAAAGACAAAGATAAGTACCTGACCCTGGCCATTGAATGGGATAAAATCCTAAATTTGATATTTAACCATCTAAAGTATCTGTACCGACATGACCCATCCCACCAGGCACAAGACGTCATTTCGATATCAATGATTGGTCTAAACTGGGACCTGATGTCATTTTGATAGCATAATGATATCTAGACATTATTTGATGGAAACAGACCTGTTGGTCATTACACATGATGTCAGTTTGACATCATTTAATTGCACAAAATCTGATGTTATTCTCTCCACATCATATTGATGTCATTGTGCCATCAGATTAATGTACCCCATAAGTTGGTAATTCTTTTTGACTAATTCAACCTTCCCCTATATTTTTTCTCTTTGTCTAAGTAATGTCACTGTTACATCATGAAGTTCATAGATGTTTTTTTTTTACTTTAACATTTCTTGACACATCATTTTGATGTCATTATTAACACTTATTTCTCATATTTAACATACAGTCTGTTTGAGTTATATATTTATGTGTAACATCAATCCCAATTGTCATTCAATCCCAATTGATTAATCACTAATCACTGAAAAGAATTTTGATCACTTCCAGATTTTACCTACTACCAAAAATTTACAAAAAGGACATCAGTGGCAGACAAATTTGCAGTACTACAAACCACCCCCACTTTTTGAATAAGTAAATATAAAAAAGTATATGGCAGGAGCACCCCCTTAGATCAAGGACACTACTGACTTTTTGTAACAACTGTAACTAATACCAGCATTACCATAGCATTGCTGGTAACCCTTGATGCAACTTTGTCATATGCAAACATTCAAAAGGAAGAAGGCCTTAGGGTAGAAAATTACCAATGAAGGGACCCTAAAATGATCAAACATAGACTGTGTACATAATGAAGCTTATGAGATTAGTATTACAAAATACAAACTTCACTTTTATTTATTTATTTCACTTTTAAAAGCAAATAACCATCAATTTGTGTTTAAAATATGTTAAATTGAAGTTAAATACTTGAAATACTGCAACAATAGACCGGATATATACTCCAGTCTCCAGGTAATTAAAATTTCTAGTTATTGGTGGCAATTACAGGCTATAATAGACAGGTTGGGTCATTTTCTTGTTTACAGTCATTCAAGTATTAGGTTGATCTACCTGTGATTGTTAACTTTTCTTACATGCATGATAAAGTGCATTTGAGATGTAGTGGCACTGATGTTTTGTTGTGTAATTGCTGTGTATGAAGTGTACTAAAAGTACCAATAAATTTTTATTCACATTCCTGTTTATCACTCTCTGTAGATACCACTGGGAAACTGATGCCAATTCTTTATTATACACAATTCCTTATTTAATAATTTAATTTTATGTTATTTGAATAAAATTTAATTAATTTAAAATTTAATTTATTATCCACCACACATTGTGTTTGACCAGTATAGAGGGTTATACTGACTGGGATATATTTCATTTGTATACAACGGCACCTCAATCACTTCCAGTTTTTCACTAATATTTCAGAAACTTTGTTACCTACAAATATGTATTATATATCATGATAAAGGTATTCTTACAGTGCTTCTACTCATGTATGTTACATAAAAATTCATGTAGAAATGACTGAGATATTGCAGGTTAAAGATTGCAGTTGTTATATTCACTGGTACCCATGATGCTTTCTGACATCCTTTTAAAAATTCTCTCCTCAAATATTCATACTATTGAACCCATAAATCGTACAGAATAGTGGAAGAAGATTAACAATATAATACTGTTTTCTTCATTGTGATATATTTTTTATGTATATGTCATTGGGGAAGTTTTCCTATTGTGATGAAGCTGTTCCCAAAAGGACATATATAATTTTGGGTGGATTTGAAACTTTAAATTACTTACAGTTTGGATGTCATAAAAATTTAATTTTGATATAATGTATGATGTCATTTAGAGGTCCCAAAAAAGATGTCATTTTGATGTCTTGAAAATAATGTTTCAATGATGTCATTTTGATGTCGTGAAAATGATGTCATTAGAACTTTCAAACCAAATCAAAAAAAGACAGTTTATTGACATCGGGCCCGTTGTCATTTTGATGTCAAAATGATGTAACTTTGCCCACTGGGATACATTCAGCCTTGGTGACCAAGCATCAAGGATGTCAGCCATGCCCCACTCTTCTGAGATGCAAAACACCTGTTTTGGTATTTCTAGGCAAGGATTCACTGAACCCAAACAATTATCATGTCTATTGCAACCTAACTAGATCTACCAGGAGGTTATGTTTGTGGGTGTGCTCGTTTGTCTCCATGTTTGTGATTGTGATAACTCCAAAATTAATGAACAGATATTTATAAAGAGTAGGAAACTGGCCAAATGAAGACGTGGTTAAAGTTTGGGACAGATCCTAATCATATGCTGGATACAAAATTTTTTTAAAGTTGCAATTCAATGTATTTTTAATAACTTTGGCTTTCTAGTTTGTGTTATGCCAACAGTCATGAGTAAATCCAAGTGATTTTTGTGCACAAGGTCTGGTCATAGGAAGTAGTTACAGTTTAGTTAATATCTGGACATATTCTGGATACAAAAAAGAGAAAAAATTTCAGAAATACATCTCCATATTCCACGAGTTATATCTAGTTGTTTATGTATTCAAACAATACCATGTCTCCTGACAAGATTAGAGATATACCCGCAATTGATTTTAGTAACGTAGACTCTATTTGAGATTAGTTTCTCCTTGTTTGGGCTGGCTGTTGACTGGGATGTAAAACCCCAACTTTTACTTTTGACTGTGGTTTGGGGACTGGAGTCAACAATTTCTTAAGCATAATAAACCTGCATGTTGACAGTAAATGATGATTTTGAAATCTGAAATATTTAATGTGACATTGAATAACAACTAAATCAAGTGAAATAAGAACCGTATAATTAAAAACACTGCTTCACTGTATAGTGAAAAAATACCAACTTAAACTTCTTCAAAAATCTTTAAACTGCTTCTTCGAATCTAGTGCCCATTCACCAAGAACACTTGTCATTATGTATATATATTTTGGATATCCAACTGAAATATAAATCTTTTTGCGAGTTTATGAATGCTAACACATGATATGCCAGGTACCAGTTGACTAAAACTACCTAAAAGTTATAAACCAATACTGCATGCAGTCAAACATAAACACATGTTGATCAAGTTTGTATAAAGTATGAAAATAATCTAAACAAAACTAGAGTATGTAATCATTGCTTTTCTTAGTTGTGTTTAATCTATAATTAGAAGTCGGTGTTTGGCAGATCATTGGTTTTCAACAACAGCCTCAAGTGTATTTGAGACCTTGCTGCAAACAATGAGAAGTCTGTCTGGGTAATGGATTAGTGTAAATGTGTGGTACAAAAGAATAGGTAGGTACTAAAATATATATGTAGGAAATATACACTTAAGGATAGATATGTAAAATTTGATTCTAAACAAGTCTTGATGTACATTGTGACATTGTAAGAGTTGATAAATACTAAGGTATCAATTGACACCCAGGTCCCACCAACAAAGTAAAGAAATGGGAATAATATTTTATTATACATATGAATAATGAATCAATGGCATAAAGAGAATGTCTATATCAGCACAAGTAATAACATAATTACATAAGGATGGCAAGTAACTACGTTCACTATACAGTAGTAAACATAAGATATTAAAAATCAATCCAAAGGGCTGATTTTCAAGTTGGTCAAAATCAAACTTTAACAATACTGACCCTAACGTGAAACAGGCACAGGGAGGGGTCAACAAAGGTCATCAAGACACTGATAAGGTCAAAGGTCAGACATGTCACAAAATTTTAAAAGACTGTGGCCTGTTAGATGCATAGAGACATGAGTATTTTGAAGGATGAGGTGAAAAAAGCCTTCAACTAAGATCTTTACAATTCAAACAAATTAGGACATATATAATGGGAGGGTAAATTTGATGTTGACTGATTACCTTCCAAGGTCAAAGTGCCAACATGGCCTTCTGGTAAGAAGGGCAGGGTCCCGAGGACAAATAACAGCAGAGGTCAGGGAACTATGCCACTGGGCAGCACCTACAAGAATGAATCTCAAGACAACCAAATATGTTCTAGCACATTCCCAAAGTCCCACCAAGCAGGTAAAAGAAATAAGATTAATATTTTATTATACATGTTATATGTGACCACTAAAATTCTGCATATAGAAACAATGACTGAAAGCACATGTCTATATAAACATCAGTAATAATATAATAATTTACATTAGGATGACTTTTAAATACACTCAATAAGCATAAGGTCACCCCAATGGACTGATGCTCAAGGTGGTCAAAAGCTAATACTGACCCTAAACATGAAACAGACACAGGAAGGGGTCGACAAAGATTAAAAAGACAACTTTGAGAGGTCCTAGGTCAGGAGTGTCACAAGAAGGTCAGAAGGGATGTGACCTGTTACATGAATAGAGACATATGGAATCACAGAAAAATATCGGCCCTTCGCCAAATCAACCCCCTTCAAATCGGCCTCCAAAATAAAATCAGCTGGTCAACTCGGCCCCCAAAAAGATAGTTTAGGGTCAAATTGGCCCCCTAGATATAGAAGATAAGTGTACATATGATGTATGTATTTTTCACAATTTTACACCCCCTAGACATTGGGGTTACTTGTGAGTTTTGTGCATCTACAATAGGCAAACTATTATCTACTTTAAATATAAGATTAATAATAATGATAATAATAATAATAGTTTTCCCATTGTTCTCGTTGATGCCCACAAGGGGAAGATGATATAATCCTCTGCATGGATGTCAAAAGGAACAATCAGCTTTTAATGTCTAATACTATTTGTTTAACATTTTAGCTAGTAATCCCTATGCTTAACAAATACCAAAGATCACTAAAGTTATAATGCTATCAGTAGAGGCTGTGCAGACAATGTAATTGCACTTTTAATAATTCTAACAAAAGTTTTATTGCACATAGGTTACAAGGCATTTATTCCAGTATCTTGACATCTTTCATATGTGTTAATTAAACTTAGTCAAACACATAAACAATTGGCACTATTGTGATAACATTGTCATGCATATTTATCCACCCATTATTTTAATATGAGATTGATTACAATAAATAAATGTCATACCATTTCAATTAGGACAAACAGTTTCTGTTGAAAAGAACCCCTTATTTTTTGTTTAATAATCCTGAAGAAATATATTTATCAACCCAGTCATATACTCTCTGCAGGTCTATAAATAAGTTCTAATTACAGAAGTTTTAAATTGGGGCTGATTTGCCCAGGGCAGACACTTTTAGGGGGCCGATTTGCCCAGGGCTGACTTTTTAGGGGGCCAATTTGCCGATGGCCAAATTGGCAAAGGGCCGATTTGTCCAGCTCCCGACATATGTATACTACAAGTTTGTTCATTTTCAGGACTGTCTGACTGGTAAGTCACCCTGCACCTGTTGCTGTCTGTTCTCATCCTCAACTTCCTGAGTGACTTGGAGTTGTTTCAGCCATAAGGGCTAGTGTTGTATTACATGAACTTCTATCTGTGGTGTTTGAACACCCAAAGATAAAATACTTTATTAAATCAACAGCCCTCTGACCTTGAAAAGTCACAATCTGATTGACCTTGCAATGCTTAGGTGTATCTCAAAAGTTTCTCTGGATCTCCCACATGGCGTGGTTTACAGGGCTGTATTTTTGACTGGCTTTTTGCATTCATGAGGCTCTCAAACTTGTCTCCCCATTCCCTCATCTCATTTGACCCTTTTTGGCATCTCACAGGTCATGATGTCTTCCTTAATAAAAAATTTGCAAAGATTCTAATAGAATGGTTGAAAGCAATTCAAACAAGAAACAAAGTTTAGTGTGATTCCAGTATTCGTCCTTTTACAGTGCATAAAACTCTTTTTGATCTATATGCCATGTCGGCAAATAGTTCCTTGTTTCAACTACCATCACCCTCGGGTTTGAATCCTCTTACTGATTCCATAAAAACCTTAAAATTAGTGAACCAAAATTTGGGCTTGCACACTGCAAATTCTACATTCCATGACTTTAGGAGATTTTGGTGACCATTGCCTTTAACTCACATATACCTATTCAAGAAGTCAAAAGACATGGGACTTGGTCCTCTGATTGCATTTGGTAATACATGCAATCAGATCACTCCTCTGTAGAGGCCATTGCTACTGCTCTAGCTTCAGTTATTGATAATGCTTTATATATTGCTCCTACATGGTTGGGCTTTAGGGTCACTTATATGCATGCTGATTAAATTCACCTCTGGTGTAACGTTTTATGTGTGATTTTATAAATTTTATTGTAAACCCTTTGGTGGCCTTTTTCTTCAGCAGTTTAGGGAGTTTACAGGATTCCTTAGTCAAAATTCTGAAGACAATTTTCACTCTTTCTTGTCCTGACCTTTACTTGCCTAACCTTCCCTTTTGCTGAGGTTAAAGGTCATCACTGGGGTCAAATGTCAGTTACTTATCACTGGTAAAGTTAAAGTGTCAGAGCAATGCTCTTTATGTCATAGAGATGGATGATGGACTCTAATGACAAGTCAAGTAAAAATAAATTTATGCATTGCTCTCTCTATATATACTCATTTACTATTTATAATACTATATTTTTACATAATCATTATTCATATTACTGTATACTTAAATACTGTATATACTTTTAGTAGTAACTTTACATATAACTTTAAAAAACTTGGTATGTGGGGTAGCTGTTAACTGATTTGGAGGGTAGGGGCTGGTATTCTAATTCTAATTGGACTTTTATAGCGCTTAATCTCCCCAAACAAGAGGACTCTAAGGCGCAACAAAACAAAAAGCAGTCAACAAAATTCTGTGTCCAGGGACATAACAGGGGTCGAACACCACGGAGAACGCCAGGAGGATGATTCAGGCTAGGGTGGATATGCTTTGGTGTACAGGTAGGTTTTAAGCTGTTTTCTGAAGGAGGCCAGGGATGGAGAGGCACGAATCACATCAGGGAGAGTATTCCACACAGTAGGAGCATCAAACGCAAAACTATTACCAAACTGTTTGACAGATTTATGAACAGAGGGGCAGAACTTTGGAATAACTAGGAAATTACCACCACTTTCACTGCGCCTGGTACTATAAGAACTGCTGTAGGAAGAAAGATGTGGTGAAAAATACCTGGGAAAACCTGTGTGAAGATACTTATAAACTAGTGTGACTGTCTTGAACACAATGTGCTGTTCAACAGGAAGCCAATGCAGTTTCTTTAGCACAGGAGTTATGCTGGTGTATCGACTGGTGTTTGATACAATTCTAGCTGCACTATTTTGGATGCACTGTAATTTGCGTAGATTGAACTTGGACAGGCTCCTGAAAAGTGAGTTGCAGTAATCCAACCGACTACTAACAAGAGCGTTGGCTACAAGCACAGAAACATCATGAGTAAGAAACCGCCTGACATGTCTGAAGTCACGGAGTTTAACAAAACAACTTTTGCAGACATTCTGAACATGCTTGGACAAAGAGAAATCTGAATCAAGCCACACACCCAGATTTTTTACTGAATCTGCAGGGCAGAGTGAGTTGCCCAGGATATCAATTGGAAAACATGCTTTCAACTTATCCCTTTGTCTCTTCGAACCAAAGATGATAAACTCAGTCTTATCAGGATTCAGTTTGAGCTTACTAGTTGTCATCCACTCTTTAACATCATTTAGGCACTTATTTAGCTTTTCAAAGGCAGCAGATGCATTCTTCTGGGATAAATGTATATAAAGTTGGCTATCATCTGCATAGAAATGAAACTTTATTCCATTATGTTTACTGATAATGGAACTGAGGGGGGTAGTGTACAATGAGAACAACAAAGGACCCAGGACAGAACCTTGGGGAACACCAAATAGGAGTTTACAAACATCTGACAAAGTAGAACCAATTTTTACTGATTGGTAACGGTCCATTAGGTAGGATGTGAACCATTTCAGAACGGAGCCACTGACCCCAAACCAGTTTTGGAGGCAACCTAGAAGAGTAGAGTGATCAATGGTGTCGAAGGCAGCAGACAAGTCAAGCAATACCAAGGTCGTGGATTCACCTCTTGACAATGATAAGTGAACCTCATTTTTTATGTAGAGAAGAGCAGTCTCAGTTGAATGGCCCGCCTTATATGCCGACTGGTACGGGTTGTCTAAGTTATTGGCATTAATATGTTCTAACAGCTGCTTAGCAACCACACGTTCTACCAATTTAGATATAAAACTGAGACCTGATACAGGGCGATAATTCTTAAGGTCATTTGAGGGAAGATTTGGCTTTTTAATAAGTGGAGTGACCACAGCAGATTTGAAGGCATCAGGAACACATCCCTCCATGAGTGAGCAGTTGACCAGCTTTGTAAGGGATGGTAGCAATATATCAATGCATTCCTTAATCAGGAATGTCGGCAGAGGGTCCAACAGGCATGATTTTGTTGGTGATGCTTTAATTATTTTATCAACAGCATCTTCAGAAACTTGCCTAAAGACAGTAATTTGGGGAGGATCTGAAGGAGGGTTAACATCATATTCAGTGCCAGAAGAAGCAAAATTATCTCTAATCTTCTTGATTTTGTTGGTGAAGAAGGAGGCAAACTGGTCAGCCAATGACTTTTCGGACTCATGAGATGGAAGTGTGGCATCAGAAACCCTGTTCAGGGTCTTATGCAGCTCACGCCAAAGTTTTCGAGAGTCATGACTATTGTCTGAGATCAGTTTGCTATAGTAGTCTGATTTATCTTTATTTACAAGTGCATTGCACCGAGCAATCTGGCGACGAAGCCTACTCCTGTTAAGTGTACTTTTAGCCCTACGCCAGGTTCTCTCAAATTGGCGCCTAAGGGACTTTGCACGTCGATAATCATCAGACATCCAATCGGCGGACTCCTTTTTCGTCAATTTAGATATAAGAGGTGCATGCCTATCCAGAACATCACTCAAATCATGTACATATTGATCATACAGATCGACAACAGCATCAGCTGGAGACTTGACGAAGGACGTATTTTTGAGATCTGAGCGGAAGTCAGACATATTGATACGGTGGAACCTTCTATATTGAACTACATTTGGAGTATGAGACACTTGACAAGGGAAGGCAACTGAACATTTGAGTAATGCGTGATCGGAAACAAAGTCACAAATTTTAACATCAGCAATGGTGTCCTGATCACAGGGAGATAAAATCAGGTCCAATATGTGACCATGTAGATGAGTAGGTTTATTGACTAACTGTTTGAGGTCACATGAATCAAGAAAGGTAGTGAATTTCTGACCGTCACCAACTGGAACATCAACATGAATGTTGAAGTCGCCACAAATGTAATATGAAGAATAAATGGATGAAAGGTAACCAACAAATGACATGAATTCTTCCAGAAAATTACAGGTACATGATCCTGGAGGGCGATAGATGCAGGCAAGCAACACTGAATGGCCATGAAGCCCGATTGACACCACTATATTTTCAAATGACTGATAACAAGGAATTTCAATTATATGGGGTCTGTAGGAGGATCTGATGAAAAAACCCACACCACCACCAATACCTGAGGGACGAGGCTTGTGAGGAAAGTTAAAATCGGGAGGAGTTATAGACCGTAAGAAGCTGTCAGAGTCAAATGGACGTATGTGTGTTTCCGTGAGGCATAGAAGATCAAGGTGGTATGAAGCCACCATGTCGGCAAGGAGAGGACCCTTGTTCCTTACGGATCTGGCATTCAAAACACCGAGTGTAAACGGACCAGGGTTGAGGGATACATCTCCACCCAGTAACAGTAACAACATGAGCCCTCTTCCATTAACCATGGTCGGAAATTTTCGGCAGGAACACAAATATGATAAATTTTTCGCAACCCGTGTCAAAGGAGGACATGATGTGTAAGATGCTCTGGTGCTGAACCAATCATGTCTGTGGGCCAGTGCCACTGCAAACAGTGCCATGAAGAGGAGTAACCGAGGGCTGAACATGACTGGTGGGGTTGTACATCAGTAAGAGCCCCTAGTCTAAGCTCAACAGTGGGGAGCCTCAATAATATAACCCTACACCTAAAAGTCACAACTCTTCGTCCTGTGGGCGACTCACAGGCACCCTAACACCCCACACTACAGCCTCACCTTAAGCTAAAAGACAACACCACCAGACACCAACAGGAAAATGTCTATATACTGATTGGAAATAAACTTAAAGTGAACTTACAAGACACAAATTAGATTATAAATAATACCCAGTACTTGAAATAGGGGAATTATAGATCAAATTACTACGGTAATTCCCGGCAAATGGGCGATAATACCCGCTTTTATATAGAAGTTGATACAGCAGTGAATTGGAGGAATATATACATAAAACAGGCAAAGAATAAGAAAGTAAGATGAAATTAATATATAAGATAGTGAATCCGTCTAAAAATGTGCTACATGTACATAAAAACGACCATTATTATACAGAGAATTCCAAAAAGCGTCTCCGCGGTGCGTACTAAAACGATCATATGGTATGTTAGTGTACCTAAGATTGACCATAGTTCCTCTGCGTCCTTAGGCCAATGGGTTATCTACTATGCCACAGAGGTGGACACATATAGGACTCTTATAAATTCATATAAATCTGTCATTCCTTTAATATTTACTGCTGAGTTTTTTCCAATAGATTATGTTGTTGATGCAGGCCTTAAATATACCACTTTGCTATATATCTAAAGATGTACATGGGTTGGTTTTGACTATATAGGGATGTGTAATCTTTATATATGTTTAATTAATAACACTCTGTGTGTAATGCAATCTTAATACATCCAGAGTTCAATATTTGGGAGTGGTAATATTCAATCATTCTGTATAATCATATCAGATATCTCAGGGCCATATGGAATCAGGGAAGAAATACAGTTCAAAGATGATGAGTGTAAAATACATATCAAACACAGGAAGGTCCAAAGAGGCATTTTATAAGCTTGGCTAAGTTGTCTCCTGTTCACTTGTGTATTTAAAGGGTTGTTTAAAGAGCAGGGTTTATATGAGAACAACACCATCATTATTCACCAGATCTTGGAATGATGCAGATGGGAACCCACTACCATAGTCCAGCTCTCTTGCACACTAAAATGTAATGTGAGTATGCTTTCCATTCTTTTAACCAGACATTTTGTTGTGTTAAAACAAACTGTTTTCCATATACACAAACTTCATCCTACAACAAAGTCAGATTTTATTGATATGCCAGTCTTATGTCCATGTTACCCGTGAATGATCAGTTGGTGTGTTTAAACCTATTAATCATTTACAGAAATACATGACAACAAAAAATCTAGAATTAAACCCAACTTGATGGGAATGCATTTTTCATGTTTTCCAATAAATATTCTTGTACACCCTAATCTATCACAGCTAAAAGTAAAAGATTTGGGTGTTTTCTTTGAAAATATTTTTTTCAATTTCAAATAATCTTGGTCTTAAAGAGCTTCAAAGCGTCAGTAGATAATATTCTTGAGCAAATACTTTGGTCAGTGCCACACTTAATTGCTAATTGAATCTAATTTACTGCTTTGCACATGCAAGACCCTTCTGCTGCCAGTTTCTGTGAGTTTCTGTAAGTTAATTGGATGGGGGGATAGGGAGAACCAGTCACCTTTAACAATAAAGGATCTGGTACCATGGTGACCTTCATCTATGATTTGTGCTGCATTCTTTGGAACATTGTGAACTCTTGTTCTTCCCTTGACATGGGATGAGAGTTCTGTATATTTTTACAGGCTCTGAACTCCAGTCATAAATAACTGAAGAATGAAGCATCAATCTGGCATGTATCAGGAAACATCGATTGTGTATGCATTCAAAATATTTTTACCATATACTAGTACATTATGGCAATTGTAACATGAAATATTGCAAATTAAATATGAAATAATAGCATCAGAGATGCCCATACCCCCACAACCCTCAGAAATAGTTTACAACACCATGAGATATAGTAGTGAAAAGTACAAAGACAGGGATACTTTCAGCGCAGTGTCAGTTATATAACGGTCCAATAATGTTAAAGTAAATAACATAACTTCTAAGATAAAGAAAATGTATGTAAAGATAACGTATTAAAACAAGACAATTCAACAGAAAGATGACAGCATTAATCAGTATACTAAAATTATAAAGCTGTAAAATTGTATTAACTGAAGAACAGCTAACAATGAAAATAGCACAATTTTGAAAAAGTACATATAATAATCAGTTGCAGCAATCCATATGTCTTTGTCATAAGAGAAACATGTCTCAAATATGGCAAGTGAACACACTTTGGCATAGCCAAAGTCAAAGGTCACACCATGATGCATACTTACACACCCTAACCAATGTCCCTACCAAGTGTCAACAGTCTACATATTATGGAATCCAAGAAAAAGCCTGGACAAGATTTTAAAACTCATGGTCACTATGACAAGGTCAAAGCTCAAATCAAGACTGCAGCATAATGTGTCACATCTACAACCTCTAAGCAATATCCCTACCAAGAATCAACCTCCTACACTTAATGGTTTCAGAGATATTGCCTGGACCAGATTTTAAAGGTCAAGGTCACTACAGTAAGATCAAAAGTCAAATCAAGGTCAAACCATGACGTTGCACACCTACACCTCCAAACCAATGTCGCTACCAAGTATCAACTTCCTACACCATACTGTTTCCAATTCCAATTCAACTTTTATAGCGCTTAATCTCTGCCAAAGTGACAGACTCTAAGGCGCAACATCATAAGCATAGTTACAAAAATCATTGTCCTTATCCATAGCAATGGTCGACATCACGGAGAACGCCATATGAGGTGGAAAATACTAAGGAGGATAAGCTTGGCAGAATAGGTATGCCTTAAGTTTTTTTCTGAAGGAAGCAATAGAAGCGGCAGATCATATATCATCAGGGAGTTCATTCCATATTATGGGAGCATCATATGCAAAGCTTAGACCAAACTGCTTTGTGGATTTGTAAATAGATGGTTGGTATTGAGGAACATGTAGAATTATACCATCAGATTGACTCAACCGAGTATTATAGGCACATTGTCTAACTTTGAGAAATGGGCTGAAATATTTTGGACAGTTAGTATGTAGGTATTTATATACCAACAAGGCAGTCTTGAAGATGCAACGGTGCCTTATGGGTAGCCAATGAAGGGCTTTTCTTAGTGGAGTGGTGTGAGAAAGACATGTGGTTCTACAAACAATTCTGGCCAGACTGTTTTGAATGCATTGTAGCTTGCGTAGGTTAGCAACAGATAGACCCCTAAACAAGGTGTTACAGTAGTCAAGCCTACTCCCCACAAGTGCGTTTGCAGCCATAAGAGCAGCATCACGAGTCAAGTACTGTCGAATTTGTCTAAGATCCCTCATCTGGATGAAACAAAGTTTACATACATTTTTAACATGTTTGGTGAAGGAAAAGTCTAAATCAAACCAGACACCCAAATTCTTAACGGCATCTGAAGGTATCAGTGATTCACCCAATATATTTACTGGAAAGAATGGGTTTAACTTTTCTTGTTGAGACTTGGCGCCAAATATAATAAAGTCGGTCTTATCAGCATTCAGCTTTAGTTTATTTGCACACAACCACAGTTTGACATCTTCGAGGCACTTTCCTGGCCGATCGAAGGCAATTTTTGCATTTTGTGTTTCAGGTGAATAAACAGCTGTGTGTCATCAGCATAGAAGGGAAATTTGACATCTGGATGTTTAGAGATTACTTTGCTCAAAGGTGTGGTATACAACAAAAAAGAATAGGACCAAGAACTGAACCTTGTGGTACACCAAACTTAAGCTTTCTAGCCTCAGAGAGAACAGAACCAATCTTGATGCATTGGGTACCATCAGAAAGGTATGATTTGAACCAGTCAAGGCATCTACCCCCGACACCGAACCATTTTCTTAAGCAATCAAGGAGTTTGTCATGATCAACGGTGTCAAACGCTGCAGATTGATCAAGCAGCACCACAGCTGTGGCCTCACCTCTGGCTAGAGATAGGTGAATCTGATTCTTTATAGACAAAAGAGCTGTTTCAGTTGAATGGCCATGTCTATAGGCAGATTGATACTCGTTTTCCAACCCATGGAGAGAGACATGTCTACTGAGTTGTGAGGCAACTACACGTTCCACGAGTTTTGAGATAAAGCTCAGCCCAGACACAGGGCGATAGTTTTTTAGTTCATCCTTTGATAAAGAAGATTTCTTTATCAGTGGAGTTATAACAGCACTTTTGAAGCCATCTGGGACAGCACCTTCCGACAAAGAACAATTCACAAGTTTTGTGATAGAAGGAAGCAGTATATCAAGGCAATCCTTAACTAGGAAAGTGGGCCAAGGATCCAGGATTTTGTAGGTGAATTTTTGATTACCTTCGCAATATCGTCAGGTAAGGCATCATCAAATTTGACAAGTCCTGGCGGATTCACTGGAGATGGCAAGGAAAAAGATGAAGAACTGGAAAAAGACTCAGATTTTAGCAATCTTATTGGTGAAAAAAGTGGCAAACTGATCAGCCATTTTTTTTGTGAACTATTTGATGGAAGAACCTTGTCAGGGATATGGTGTAAGGCAGAATGCAGAACTTGCTATAGTTTTTTAGGGTCATCATCGTTTTCATTAACAAGAGCTCTGTAATATGTGGCTTTGTCTTTATTGGCAAGTGAATTACAGCCTTGCACGGTTAAGAGGAGTTTTCCAAGATATAGCCCAAATAAAATTTTGTAGGTCAAGGTCAAAGGTCAAATCAAGGTCAGAACATGATGTTGCACACCTACACCCCCTAACCAAAGTCCCTACAAAGTATAAGCTTCCCTATACTTGATAAAGAGGTTGCAGTAGCTGGTACACAGTCCATAACTGTTCAGAAAAGAGTCTTCCCTAAATTATAACATGACCAATCTACAGAGAGGGTTTATGAATGTGAGAGGTTTGGCAGATAGAAAAAAGCGTGCTGATGTGTTTGCATGGCTTAGAAATAAACATTGTGTATTATTTGTTTAGCAGATATACATTCAAATCAGTTAACAGAAAATAACTTTAAAGAAGACTGGGGATATGACTGCTATATTAACTCTTTTACAAGCTCCAGTAGAGGTACAGCAGTGTTAATAACTCCCAATCTCAGTTTTAGAAATAGATAAAGATACAAATGGTAATCATCTGATTCTAGTAATTTCATATTCAGATATAACTATGACCCTTGTAGTACATCGACCAAATGAAGATAGTCCAGAATTCTATTTGAACCTTTCATATAAACTTAAGACAAAGGACCAAGGCCCATTGATCCTGTGTGGTGACTGGAATTTGGTATTAAATTTCAAGCTTGATACTTTTGGGTATATTTGAGAAACTAATGTTAAGGCACGGAAAAAAGTGCAATAATTGATGGACAGTTTTAATTTAATTGATGGTTGGCAGAGTAATAATGAAATCTTCTGAAAAATATACATGGTTTAGTTCTAAATCTCCAATCAAAATGGCCAGATTAGATTTTTTTATGTTTGCCAGATCAGGTGCTTTCAATATTTCATTTGGCTACAGAACTGACCATTCATTTATTACAGCAAAAATCAGTTTACATAGCTCACAACATGGAAAAGGGTTTTGGAAGCTGAACATGTCTCTCCTATATGATAAAAATTATGTCACACTTGTAAGAGATACAATAAAAGACACATTAAAAACTTATGCAAGGCATGATTGAGAACCAGATGAAAATTCTCTTTTAACAATTAGTAATCAGATGTTTTTTGAAATGCTAAAACTAAGCATCAGAAGGAATACAATCAGTTTTGCCTCCTTCAAGTCAAAATTAAATAAAATGCAGCAAAATAATCTGCAAAAGGCAATAGACACCTTAAATGATCAAATTTGTAACACAAGTAATTTAGAGAGAAAGGAAAAAATATTAAATGAAATAGATGCTCATCAAAAGGAGCTTCAACAATTGTGGGAACCTAAGATTAGAGCTTCTATGGCAGGGCTAGGGTACAAAGTTATGAGGAAGGTGAAAAACCTTCAAAATATTTTTGTAATTTAGAAAATAGAAATGCGGTCAATAAGATTATATCATGTTTAGACATAAAAGGGGAAATGGTTACAGATCATAAAAAGATTTTAGCAGCACAGGAAAGTTATTACCAAAATTTATATACAAAATGCCCACACTTAGACGATTCCCAGACATACAAATTTTAAATACTTCAAATGTAAGAAAGTTAAATGACACCCAAAAAGAAAAATGTGAAGGCCCAATATTAAAAGAGGAAGTCAAGGTTCCAATTAAGTTAATAAAAAATAATAAAACACCAGACATAGATGGTTTACCTTGTGAATTTTACAAATTCTTTTGGAACGACTTGAAAGTATTTCTTTTAAAAAGCTACAATGAAGCTTTTGAAAATATCAAATTATCTAGTATATCTCAAACCCAAGGAATTATTACTTGCTTACCCAAAAGTCAAGACAACAATTACAAAATTGGAGACCAATAACATTATTAAATGTCGATTATAAAGTTTTGTCAACTGTTATTGCAAATAGACTGAAAAAGGTCTTACCTGAAATTATAAGCGATAATCAGAAAGGTTTCCTTAAAGGTAGATGTATTGGAGAAAATATTCGAACTATTTATGACTTAAATGTAATACTTGAAAGCACTCATAAGAAAGCACTTTTACTTTTAGTTGATTTTGAAAAGGCCTTTGATTCGATTGAATGGTCTTACATGAGAAAAGTATTAGAAGCATATAATTTTGGGACAGACTTATTGACTTAGTTTGATATTTTATACAAGGACCCCAAGAGCTGTGTTTTAAATGATGGCAACTTTTCTAAATTTTTTAACCTTAGTAAGTCTTGTAGACACGGGGACCCTTTGAGTCCTTACCTGTTTATTTTGTCTATAAAACCTTGAAGTATGGAGATAAAGGGAAAGAAAAATGTAAAAGGAATTAAACTAGGGGATGTCACACTGAAGATGGGTCAGTACACAGATGATACTTTTGTTATGTTAGAGGGTTTTGAATCAACCTTACAGAGTTATATTGACATATTTGATAGTTTTAAAAGGTTTTAAGTTTTAAAATGAATATAGAAAAAACACAAGCAATATGGCTTGGGATAAAGGATACAAAACCCAAAAAAGTGTGCCCAAATATTAACTTAAAATGGAGTCAAAATTTATTATGGAAAGGCAAATAAAAAAATTTTAAAAAGTATAAACTTCCTACACCTTATGGTTTCTGAGATATAGCCCAGAGAAAATTTTCAAACTCAAGGTCACTATGGCAAGGTTAAAGGTCAAATCAAGGTCAGACCATGACAGTGTACACCTACACTTCCTAACCCAATGTCCCTACCAAGAATCAATTTGCTACACCTTACGGTTTCTGATATAGCCTGGACAACCTTTTTCTCGCCCCTGCGCTTCCGGACTCCATGGGTGAAAACAATAACAAACACTAAGTACTGCAATCAATTAAGTTACTACCTAGATTGTTACTACCTACAAATCGCTGGACGTAATATACCAAGGGACCACAGTGGCACAGTGGCAAGACACTAATCTCCCTTCCTCAATTTGGCATAATATATATATATATAATATATACATGTGTTCTCTAAAGCAGTCAGGGAATATGCGTATTCCGTAAAACTTTCAGGGAACAACTAGATATTACTGAGAAAGCAACTTTGTATTTTTATACAAAACTTTACTGTTGTTTAAGTAATATAAGCATCATATAACCTCTGTAACATCATACATGATTAGATAACATAACGGACATATATAGGACATGTTGTGATTATTGTTAGGTCATGGCCTATTGCTCATAATTTTATGAGGCAAAATTTGTTAGGTCTAAATTTTTGGCTTCCGGGTTAGCATGCTCTTGTTTACCCGATCGAGCCCAGCAATTTTCGGTACTTAGGGGTTTATTTCTGGGGGGGAATATCATGTTGACTGCTGTTTGTCTGTCTTTTGTTAACCCACTTCATCATATCATATTTATCAATATTATATAATGCCTTGTATTACAATGAAATGTACAATATAGTAATGATGTGTTTTTCAGATCACCTATTACTTTCAGGTTCAAAAAAACCTGACCCGGTCAAGAAGTTTCTCAGATACCGTAAACTTAAAGACATAGATATGGATGTTTTGAATAGCGATTTACAGAAATTAAGCTTTCCTGAAGAATCGCTTGATTCTATGGTACAAAGATATAATGTCAGTTTATCTGAAACTCTGCAAAATAATGCTCCACTTATCGAGAAATATGTTAGAATCAGACCTAACACAGCTTGGTTTAATAGTCATATCCGGCATGCAAAAGTCATGAAGAGGAGGTTGGAAAGAAAATACAGAAAATCAGGACTAGAAGCTGACTTGGAGAAATATAAAGAACAATGTAATACAGTTAAGCTTCTCTTGACAAAATATAAAACAGAATTTTATTCCTGCAAAATTAATCAAAGTAGGAATGATATAAAAAAGCTGTATGATTTGTCTAAAACATTACTAGGTGAAGTTAAGCAACCCAAACTTCCTGAAAGTGACTCAGATCAACTATTGGCCGAGACATTTAATAAATTCTTCGTTGACAAAATTCTTAAAATTAGATCAACTATCAAGAACTCTTTATCTCAGAAAGATGTTGACATCAAAGAGTACATTCACCCAAACTTAGAAGTCGCTCTAAAGTCTTTCAAACCTGCGGATGAAGATGAAGTCAGAAAGATAATAAGTGCTAGTTCTAATGCTTGTGCAATCCATGACCCTTTCCCCAGCAGATTGATCAAGGATAACTTAGACACCCTGGCTCCAGTCATTACCCGTATTGTCAACAAATCCTTGGAAGAGGGAGTATTTCCATCCAACTTGAAGCATGCCAATATAACACCTCTGCTAAAAAAGGAAAACTTGGATAAAGAAATTTTGAAAAACTATAGACCTGTATCAAACTTGCCTTTCCTATCAAAGGTCATTGAAAAAATTGTTGCAGCTCATCTCAGAACACATTTAGAGGTGAATAAATTATGGTGCAAAATGCAGTCTGCATATAGACCTTTCCATTCCACAAAGTCTGCACTTCTTTGTGTCCAAAATGACATCTTGTCTTCCTTGAACAATAAAAAGATGGTCGCCCTGGTCCTTTTGACTTAACTGCTGCCTTTGATACTATTGACCATGAAAAACTTCTTCATCATCTAGAAACTAGATTTGGCATTAATGGAACAGCACTAGACTGGTTTAGATCCTACCTCTCCAACAGAAGTCAGGCAGTGAGAATAAATAACAGCTCATCTGAAAAGATGTATCTTAATTTTGGTGTTCCTCAGGGGTCTGTCCTTGGACCAATACTCTTCACTTTATATGTTGCTCCTGTGGTGGACATTGCAAATAAACATGGAGTTAGTCACATGCTATATGCAGATGATACTCAGCTATATGTTGAATTCAATAAAAGCTCAATGGCTGCATCCTTACAACATCTGGAACTTTGCATTGATGGTATAAAATCTTGAATGTCACAAAACATCTTGAAATTGAATGAAGACAAAACTGAAGTTATTGTTTTTGGATCTAGAAAATATTTGGAAGGAATGCCTTCT
The DNA here is from genome assembly GCA_964017235.1 of Sabellastarte sp. h YS-2021. Lineage (NCBI taxonomy): Eukaryota > Metazoa > Annelida > Polychaeta > Sabellida > Sabellidae > Sabellastarte > Sabellastarte sp. h YS-2021. Next base: position 54,682,948 of record OZ024927.1, on the reverse strand, counting down.
ATTTCTATCAGGGTAGGAGACTGTACAATCACCCCGACAAGGTCTGTTCGCAACCTAGGTGCCTATTTTGATTCACGGATGAACATGGAAGAGTTTATCATCAAAAAGTGCAGAGCCTGTCAATTACTACTCCATAAAATTGCTAGAATTCGTAAATATTTGTCAAATGATACATGTTCCTGCATAATTCAAGGCCTGGTAATATCAAAACTAGACTATGCCAACTGCCTGCTTTATGGAGTAAATAAAGTATTTTTGCATAGACTACAAATTGTACAAAATTCAGCAGCCCAAGTCATCCTCAAAATGAGAAAGTATGACCACATTAGTAGAGCAAGACAAGAACTTCACTGGCTTCCAATACAACAGCGGATTGCTTTCAGTATTCTCACTGATGTGTACAAAGCGTTACATGGCTTAGCACCAACATACATCACTGACCTCATTTCGTTAGCACAACCAACAAGATTAACAAGATCATCCAAAAATTTCAATATAGCATTTCCAGTCAAGGTTCCTAGAAACTGTTATGGAAAACGGGCTTTTGTTCATGCTGCTCCAGCTCTGTGGAACAATCTACCTGTTAGCATTAGATCTTCAAATTCACTGTTAGATTTCAGAAGACAGCTCAAAACATACTTTTTCAGACTTGCATACAATGTCTAGATCCTACAATGCTTAAAGACGTACTAAGTGATAAGCGCTATATAAAATCATGTGTTATGTTATGTTATGTGTTTTAATAATAATAAATTATATAACCCATGTCATTTTTTATTGTCTTGGGGGGGGGGGGGGGGGGGGAGCTGGAAATGTGTTAAATGCCATTTGGGTGGTATTGGGCTCATTTCGGCTCCACCTGTCCTTGCATTTAGTATGGTGCTTCATTTGCATACATAATTGCTATTGGTCAAGACTGACCAGCGTGGGACCTCTCTGTTTTACAGGCCTCAATCCTCCATTCTGTCATTGGAAAGCAATGAGGACACACGCCCCTCTGGTCTCATGAGCCCTTCCCCTCTAGTATCTAGGAACAGACTACTGCTTTTATTCTTCTGTATTTTCAGGGTAAGATGCAAAGGTGGCTTTCATCTGGGCATGAACCTGGGTGTGTCATCTTGTAGTCTCAGCAGTGATAGCTGGGTTCGACTTCATGCAGTTGGGATCCGGATGTTTGTCGGATCCGTTTGGTTCCTGGCTTGTCCATTTCTTGGAAGTGTCTCAAAATATTTGCCAAAAGGTAGTATTCATGTCTTGTTTGTCTGTGTTTGCTATAAGATATTTGAACTAGTTTATAATATATACTTATCCTTTAGAATAAAATTGCTTTTAGTTAGTTTTTGTATTAAAGGTCATAGGCAACGTTTTTCACAAAAATTGTGAAGTTAACTTAATTCAATAGACAAACACCCTATAAGAATGAAAATGTGGTTTATTTTAAGAAATATATGGTACAAGAGGCATAAACAGCATTAGAAAAATAAATATCACGAAGTGGAGTAAAAAGCCGACATGTTGTTTTTCTCGAAGAAGATGATTGATGACGTCACAGGTTCATAGTGAAGTTTCTTTAGTTTTGAGATAAACATATAAATACACACTGAGGGAATTAAGTGGATGTAATTTTTTTTCTTTTTTTAAAGTTTTAGTTCACATAGAAGAAAAAAACAGCCCATCAATCTTATTTATTCACATGTTGCTGCTTTTTATCAGCCGTCACCTAATTTTTCTCTGATTTTACAACTACCTTAGTTAATATAAACACTTAGATGAAAGTCAGCCAGCGTAAGGAATATGTGTTCACTTGTCTAACTTGGAATATATACTTGCAGTTCTCACTTTCTTCATCTGCTAAATAACTTTCACAGTCTTGATAATGACTCAAATTATAAGAACAAAATATTGCAAATGTACATTTATCAATTCAAAAGCTTACAGTTGGCTTTGTCAGAAAGCACTAAACCAGTAAAATTCTATCATATAAGGAAACATTTATTGAATATTGTCTGCGCTGTAGCAATATTAAAGTCAAAACTGAACTTTTTAAAGAATTTTGAAAGATCTGGCCAATACTGCACTCAACATTGTTGTAAATATGTATTATGGTGTGGAGACTTCAACATGATATTTAACCCAACCTTTGACAGCCACAATTACATTAACTTGAATAACCCCAGATCTCGCACAGTGGTTATGAATATGATGGAGGAATATAATTTAGTGGACACATTTAGATACTTTAACCCTGAAATAAAAAGATTTACATGGCGCAGACAAAACCCATTGAAACAAGCTAGATTAGATTATCTTATAGCCTCATCTAGTTTTACAGACCTTGTGAACAAAACCGATATTATTCCTGGCTATAGATCAGACCATTCAATATTACAGCTAGATATTTTGTTAAATAAATTTTACAGAGGTAAAGGGAGCTGGAAGTTTAACACGAACTTACTCAAAGACATAAATTATCTTAAACTTATAAATGAATGTATTCAAGAAGAAATAATAAAATATGCTGTCCCAGTTTATAATATCGAAAAAATCAACTTAATTAATGAACACGATATACACTTGAGAATTCCAGATGACTTATTTTTAGAAATGCTCATCCTTCGCATGAGAGGTGAGAGTGTTAAGTTTTCTAGTATTAAAAAAAGAAATGAAAATATAAAGGAAAAGAAACTTATCTCAGAAATACAGGCTTTAGAAAAAAATAATGATAGTATAAAACAAGAAACACTGGAATCCAAAAAGCATGAATTAATACAGTTAAGAGAACAGAATATGAAAGGACACTATGTTAGGTCACGTGTTCAGTGGTTACATGAAGGTGAGAGACCAACACAGTATTTTTGTTCATTGGAACAACATAACTATTTGAATAAAACTATTAAAAAGGTTAAGAAAAAAGATAACACATTGATCACTGACCAGGGACAAATTCTGTTAGAACTAAAGAATTTCTATAGTCAACTGTACCGAGCACAAGATGAAAGCTTGAAAGAACTTGACCAGGCAACATCAATCGAAGGTGATTTGAAAGAAGAAGAGCTATTTGAATCTTTAAAAAATATGAAAAATAATAAATCACCGGGGATAGATGGCTTTCCCGCTGAGTTTTTAAAAGCCTTTTGGAAATACTTAGGTAAATGGATACTTAGAGCCCTTAATACTAGTTTTAAAAAAGGAATTCTTCCTCTGACCTTACGACAATGCCTTTTAACTTGCCTTCCTAAAAGTGGAAAGCCAAGAGAATTTATTAAAAACTGGCGATCATTGTCAATGTTAAGTGTTATTTATAAACTTGCCTCTGCCTCAATAGCAAATAGAATCAAACCACTATTGAATGGTCTGATCAGCCAAAACCAGAATGGCTTCGTTCCCGGTCGATATATTGGGGAGTCAACACGGTTGATATATGATATAATGCATGCTGCTGAAAAATCTAAAATACCAGGACTACTAATGTTAATCGATTTTGAAAAGGCATACGATTCGATATCTTGGAAATTCATATATAAAGTGTTAACACAAATGGGTTTCACAGAAAAGTTCATAGGTTGGATAAAGTTATTCAATAAAAATATAGAAACTACTATCATGCAGAATGCGGTTATGTCAGAATTCATCAAGATAGGTCGTGGCTGCAGACAGGGGGACCCAATTTCAGCATACCTATTTATTATGGCAGCTGAAGTATTAAATATGCTTATAACTTATAATGATAAAATAGTAGGCATAAAATTTAACAACACTGAGTTTAAATTGTCTCAATATGCTGATGACACCACTCTAATCCTAGATGGTTCTCAACAATCATTACAAAATGCACTTAACATATTGGAAATCTTTGGCACATATTCTGGGTTAAAGGTAAATACAGACAAAACCAAAATTATTTGGATTGGTAAGAAAAAACATTCAAATGATAAATTAATAAGTCAAAGATTTGATTGGAATACTACTGAATTTAATATGCTTGGGTTGAAATTTTCAGTAGATTTACAAAAAATGCCAGAAATTAACTTTCGAAGTAAGCTGGTGGAGATTAAAGACAGTATCAATCACTGGAGTAAGAGAAAACTTACTCCCATGGGCAAAGTGACTGTGATTAAAACTTTTTTAATGGCCAAGCTAAACCACCTCTTTTTGAGCCTACCACACCCAGACATAAACTTTATTAATGAGTTAAACAACATATTCTATAAATTTATATGGTCAAACAAAACACCCAAAATAAATAGAAAAACCTTAACATTGGATTACCACTTAGGTGGCATAAAAATGGTACAATTAGAACACTTTATAATGGCACTTAAGATCACGTGGGTAAGAAGGCTGATTAAAAAAAATGCACCTTGGGTCAAACTTTTCAGACATCAGATAATCTCAGATATAAATAAGTTGTTATACGTAGGTTCTCAACTTGGTTTAGAAATTAACAAAAAAATTACTAATAATTTCTGGATCGATGTTTTTAAAGCTTGGGATACATTATGTAATGAACAAACCACACATAGTTATGAAGAGTTACTATCTGCACCCTTATGGTATAATACAAAATTGTCAATAGAGACTATGTACTTTCCCAATTGGTACAGAAAAGGTATTATATTGATCTCAGATGTATTGGATGTTGACGGTAGTTTCTTTACCATTGAGAAAATTAAAAAGGTCTATTCTCTGGACAGTATTAACCCCCTGAATTATATAAGAGCCAAAACAGTTGTGAATAAGTATATACACAAATATCATCAAATGAAACATTCAAAAATTATTAGACCAGTGATGCCAATGAATATGTGTATTATTAATACCAGTAAAAAGGGTGCAAAAAGCTATTACAGAATTTTAGAACAGAATAAATATAATGACCATAAAATGAAGGTAAAATGGAACCAGGATTTTGGAATAAATATAGATAAAAAAACTTGGAATGTAACATTCAAAATTGCTTTTAACACGATATCAAACAACATCCTTACATGGTTTCAAGTAAAAATTTTGTATAGAATACTTGGAACTAGAAAATATCTGACAAAACTAGGCATATACAATGAAGACATCTGTAAAAGGTGTAAAATTGAAGAAGAAAATCTAATGCATATGTTTGCTGGGTGTGCAGAAGTTGCAAAATTTTGGCAAGTTATAGAAAATTATGTAGCAGATAATTCAGGTATAAAATTAAAATTTACTGATTTTACTATCATGTTTGGATATCACCTAACAGATAGTAATAAAATACCTATTAACGCATTAATTCTTGTGGTTAAAAAATATACATACGATAGTTCAATCTCAAATACAACTGGTAATTTAAATCTACTTGTTTTAAAACACAGATTACAAGAAATGTATTCAGATGAAAAAATGCTAAGCGTTCTCAATAGCACAGAAAATACATTTAAACAAAATTGGGGAAAATTGCAAAATGTATTTAGCCATCCATGAACTTATGGGGAATGCAGGGCTCAACTGCACAGAGAGATTGGTGCACTTTTGTAGTATGTGAGTTGTGTCAAAAACATTCTGTGTTGTATTATAATGTATTTTTGTTTTGGTTTATAAAAACTACCTACACAACATTGTTGTAAATAGATTGGAATTGAATTTATTTGGAATTAATGCAACATATTTAGACATATATTGGTGTCGGGCAAAAATCAGTAACAGTATGCTTTAATTACACCTTTTCAAGTGTATGTAGGTAAATTTCGGTTATGTAGTTAGCTTGTGTAAAGGCTAATCACTTACCAAGTGTAAACATTGCCTCAAAAAATACCTTAGGTTGGAACAATATCTACACAGTCAGATATATTTATAGGTTTTGTGGTTGAAAGACTTGCAATTGGCTTTGGTTACAGTGCAAACATTACATATCCTTGCATGGGCCCAATCTCTCATATATTGATTCAGTGTTTAATGATTATTTTGTGGTAAGATAAGTTTTTAAAACAAGGAAAAATCTATTCAAATTTATCATAAAAATGGTCCAGCATATGTGTACTATACATGTACATGTGTTATTATGAAACTTGTTCCTACTTCCCTAAACATATAATTTTTAATATAAGAGTAATATAAAGGTCTCCAAAAGTTAATTGTGTAGTTCATTGTTGCACACTGATATATCATAGCATAACAAATAAATTGTATTCACAAACACTGAAAAATTGGTATTTTTGAAAATGTTGATAGATACATGAAAATACTATTTGACTATATTTCCTCTTCAAACAAGTATGTATTTTTATTTGGAAAAATACCAACAATCTTATCAAGGCTAATTTTGTAATTTACTGTGCAAGACTGATGTATTACATCAACAACAAAAAAAAAACAACATTCCAACACACAGAAAATAAATATGTACATGAAATAGCTTACTACGGCAGTTTGTTTACAAACTAATGAACCTGTGACGTAAAGGCTAGTATTTTCTATGAAAGTTATCGAGTGAAAAATAATGGCGACAGTTGTAAAAAGCTTAAAAATACTGACAGAAAATGGCTGAATATAGCATGTAACCTTGTCCAGACGCATCTTATTTTTACAAAAATTGAAGTTTCACATGTATGTGTGTCTATTGACAATAGTTCTCAAAATGCTTCCTGTGACCTTTAATGAAACAGTTTTCCTTTAAAACTGTCTTCAGATTGAATATCCATGAAACTACACTTCTCTCATTAAAACTGCATTAGGTTGAAACAACCTAATATTTTAGTTTTAATTTAAAAGCATCCATTAAATAAATATAGAGCTAAAGTAAACACCTAAATAACTATTTTATTGCACTACAATAGCTTACCATATGGAACTGAATTCTGATCTCGAGAGGCCGCAGGCCCTGGCCAAAGTCCAAGAAAAATAGACATTTATACTTGGCCGTAGCCTCAGGTTGTCTTCTCGTGGAACTCTTTACGAACTCATCCTACTTTCTTGTTGGCCACATGTTTTGGTCGCTTCTGTTCAAAACAGTCATATTTTCTATTATTTCTCAGTACATATGTATTCTTGGATGTTGATTTTTAGCCATTTTGTTTAAAATACCTTGTAGCATATTCTGTGAAAGTTGCATTTCTACAGGATAAGTATTTCTTTTCTTATTTGCATTTTGTGAGTTTTCAGTGCAGGTTTTGTCATTTACATGTTTTTATTGCATAAAACAAAACAAATAAAGACAAGCCCAGATATTTGAAGTGTCGTCATTTCTGCTTGCCAATCGACAATCACATTTATTGTTCTTCCTGTAGAGAAGCTGGCAAGGGTGATGATCCCTGTGTTACTTTTGAATCTCCTTGCGCATTTGTTCAGTTTCTTGGAAGAACAAATGATTAAGATCACTCACAGGAAAGGTTATGTCAGGAAGCAGAAGGTAGGTACTTCAAAAGACAATGAACTTGACTTGCTGGGGGATGAGGATGTTGAGTCCTTTACTGGATCTCAGGCAGACCTTGAAGGTGCTGCTGACAATTTATTTGCTTCTCCACCTCGCCCCCAGCCACTACGTTTCGAGTCGTTGTCTCTCAAAACTCCAGCAAATTCTGTCCCACCAACCCCAGGCACAGTTTTACAACAGAAAATTGAATCCAAGCTCAAAAAGTCCCTGGGTTCTACCTTCAACATCCAGTTACAGCAGCAAATGGTGGCTTTTCAGGCTTCTATGCTTGAGGCAATGCAGTCTCTCTGAGATGAATTTCAGTCTTTCAAAAAGACACCTAACTTAGAAGCAGAGGTGGATTAGACCTACGCTTTGGCCTCTAAGCCTGGTACCTCGAAACAAGCTGCAAATTTGGACCCAACCCCTTCGAGACCTTGGCCTACATCACATACAGATGACACTATGGAGGTGGACTATGGTCCCTTCCTGCCACCCCATCTCAGAGATGATCAGTCTAGGTATGACAGTGACCTGAGTTACGCATCGGATCAGCACTCAGGTCAGCACTCAGGTCAATCCGATGACCCACTTATGGAGATAAAAGAAAACACAAAGTTAGGTCTGAATATGTGTCTTCATCTTCAGTGGAGGATCAGTCCTCTATACCCAGACACAGGTCTTCAAAGCTCTCTAGGGCCCATTCTGATCAAGACCAACCTCAGCATGATCCAGACCTACCCTATTATAGGCAAGTATCTTTGGCTGACATCCCGTTCAATATACTGAAGAAGTGGACACCTTTAGGCGTATTCTTGACCTCACTGATCCCAGGGAGACCATGCCTGGGTCTTCTACTTCTGTCCTGGGTCTGGACGACAAGAAAGGCCAACAGGAGCTTAGGCCAAGAGGCCCTTCCTCTATGCTGCCCCTTAGCTCTATTATCAAAGATCCCTTTAATAAATTTGAGCAAGATTTTCTGGCCTCCAATTTACCTGAGGGTAAATACATTAAACCTCCTCCCTCAACTGCAAAGTGGTACAAGGTGGGACAGCCTTGTTATGAGGACAAAATCCAGGAGTTGAATACAGACTTCTCAAAGATCTGTATTACTCCAAAATTCTCTGGAGCCCCTATGGGCAAGGTTCCCCTCCCAGTTCCCAAGGAACTGGAGCATCAAGCTAGGCAGAACATCTCCACTTCTACCTGTATTGCCACTCTAGAGAAGTGCCAATACAGCTTGAAGTTGACCTTCCAAAAGGTTAAAACCCAAATCCAGAAAGGAGCCAATCTTGACAAAGCAGCCAAGCATGGATATGAACAAGCTTGTGAATATTTGGACATTTGTAATCAGACCATTCTTATCCAACATAGAGCTCTTACCTGCCTAAGCAAATCTCTAGCCCATATAGTCCAGAGGGAGTTATACACCATGGGTAACACTGGCCTGTTAAGGCGCGAGGCCGAGATGACCCTCCTACAACCCCAATTAGGGGAAATGAGAGGCCAAGAACTCAGGAACTCTCCCTTTTGGCATTGCCCATTGTTCAAGTCTCAGCCAGTAACGGAAAAAGACTTCCTCCTCAAAAAGGCACCTCAAAAAACTCTCAGGGTTTTGGACCCTATCAAAACGAGCCCTTTCGTGGTCCCCACAATAAGAAAAGAGGCTCCTACAGGAAATGCCCCTATGGGGGCAACTCCTCACAAAGCAGTAACCAATCATATTCATCAGGCAGGGGGAAACCAAATTTCAGAGGCTTCAAGGGTCATTTTCAACCCCACTCTATGGGACGAGGGCGTGGAAACCCCTCCCCCAATGACTCCTAAATAGCCTCCATCAGTCAACCAGAAGAAGTCAGAAGAAGTTGAAAATTATCACCAATGGCTACGTTCTGTCATTCATTTCAAACCAAATTTTACCAGATTTCCTATGATTTAGTCAGGATACAAGGCCCTACAAAAAGACCAAGCTCTGGCCACATGTATCCAGTCTCTCCTGTTAAAGAATGCAATAGAAAGGGTGGAAAATGTAAAATCTCTTGGGTTTTACAGTTGCCTGTTCCTAGTCCCCAAGCCTCACCAAAGGTGGAGGCCAGTAAGAGACTTTAGCAGGCTCAACACTTTTCTACTTGTAGAAAAGTTCAATATGGAATCTCCAGAGTCTATCAGGACCTCCCTGATTCCAGGGGAATGGGTATTGTCTATAGATCTAACGGATGCTTACCTTCACATCCCCATCCACCCAAACTCAAGGAAATACCTAAGGTTTTGCCACAGGTCACAGGTGTTCCAGTTCACCTCTCTGCCTTTTGGCCTGGCCACAGCTCCTCAGGTCTTTACAATGGTTGTAAAGGAAGTGAAGCTAATGGTCCTCTCGAGGGGACTCAGACTTCACCAATATCTGGACGACTGGCTGATCTGGTCCCAGTCTCAGGAAGAAGTCCAAGCAAACACAAAGGCCATGGTAAACCTAACCCAGTAATTGGGGTGGATAATAAATCAGGAGAAATCCGAACTAAAGCCAACTGAGGTGTTTTCGTTTGTGGGCTACAGATACCATCTAGATTCAGCCCTTGTAATACCCACTCAGGAGAGATGGCTCAAACTTCAGGATTTGTTCCTACGTCTCAAGTGAAAACATGTTTTGACTGCAAGATGTTTGATGTCGCTAATTGGGTTGCTTGCCTCGATGGACAAAATGGTCCTGGACAGACGCCTTCAAATGAGGCCCTCTCAGTTTCACCTCAAGGTGCACTGGAGATATCCTCAGTTGCTGGACACCAAGAGTGGTGGCAGAATCCCACAAACATGATGAAAGGTGCAGAGCTTCATCCCAAAGACCACAGTATCCAACTCTTTACAGACGCCTCAAACGAAGGCTGTGACGCTCACTTAGAGCAAACCTCTACAAAAGGTCTGTGGTCAGACAAGGAAAACAGCTACACATAAATTTTCTAGACCTGAAGGCAGTTTCCCTGACTCTTTAAATTTTCAAGGACCAGTGTCAAAACCAAACTGTGTTGGTTACAATGGACAACTCAACAGTGGTAGCCTACATAAACAAACAAGGAGGAACTCACTCAGCAGAGATGTGCACACTCCAGTGGAAGATCATGACCTGGTGCCATCATTACCAGATAACCTTAAAAGCCAGACACATTCCAGCGTGTCTGAATGTGATGGCCGACCTTCTGTCCAGGTCAAACCAAGTCCAATCAACAGAATCGTTACTGCATCTACAGGTGTTCAACAGATCTGTCAGAAGTGGTTCACCCTTCATGTAGATCTATTTTCCACTTGTCTAAACCACAAACATCTACCTTACATGTCTCCAGTCCCAGACCCAAATGCTTGAGATAGAGATGCTCTAAGCATAAACTGGACGGGTCTCACTGTTTATGCTTACCTTCCCACAGCTCTCCTTCACAGGGTGATCCAAAAAATCAGGCAATGCAATTGCTTGATCATTGTAATAGCCCCAGGCTGGCCAGGGATTCCATGGTTTTGGAACCTAGTGCAGTCCTCAACTCCCAGTGTCCAAAACTCCTCTCAAACAGTCCCACAACTGTGTATTTCACCGCAATCCACAACATCTCAACCTCCATGCCTGGTTTCTAGGAGTGGACTACTATTCCTGCTTTGACTACCATTGTAGATAGACAATTCAAAGAAGACAGGACCTTATGTCCAGTGCGGGCCCTGGGGTATTATTTGGATCGATCCAAAGACCTGACAGGGTCTCGATCCCTATTTTTCATTTCCTTCAAGAAGGGACACACCTCAGACATCAGACCTACTACACTCTCTTTTTGGTTAAAACAAACCATTCTACTTTGTTATAAACAAGCATACCGACCAGCCTTGGAATTGGTCCAAGTTAAAACGCATGACATTAGGGCCTTTGCAATCTCTAAGGCCTTTTATGGTGGGGTATCATTGGACCAAATCATGCAAGCCCGTCACTGGAAGGTCACAACACATTTACTAATTTTTATCTAAAAGACCTTACTTGGTCAGACAATGAAAACAATATGTATCTGGGTCCAGTAGTGGCGGCACAACAAGTCCTAGACCCTTCCTCTCAGACCAGTTATCCTCGGAGAGAAAAGAAGGGTTGCACATCCGCTACAACCAAGTCTTTAGGAGTCTAAATCCCAGCATCTAGGTATAGGTTTACCTTATCAGGATGTTTGGGTAACGTCTTTTTATTTTCAGCATATATTGTATTATGTATTAAGGACTTATTAAGGTTGTCATTAATCTCATTTTAAGGTGGCAAAAATTATGAGAATTCCAAGCCTAGGGCTTGTTTTCCATCTTGGCTTGGCCCTAGGGGTCTTACTCTTTATAAGTGAGCATAGGCTATACTTCTCTCCTACAATCAAAACATCCAGACAATTTTTAGGACTGTTAGTCTTTCAGTTCAGGTTTTTGGCTCTTTACAGGCCCGGTCTTCAGGGTTGGGGCACTTTAAATGGGACTCAGATTGGTATTTTCTAACATTCATTGTAATCTATTACTTCAAAATCCAAGAAAAATTGACATCTCTTCCAGTCTCAGCTGTAATCCCTCCACCAAGCGGTTGGATTCAGCATTCAGTTCCACATGGTAAGCTATTGTAGTGTAATAAAATAGAAAATTTTGATTACTTAAATGTAGCTTTTGTAAGCTACAGGTGTCCCAGTCTCGTGAGTTGTCTTTATTTAACTCTTTGATCTTTAATCCTTTCAAGCAACCCATGCATCAGTGATCAAGACAGGTTATTAAGATTATAGAAATACTAGTATTTCCTTAGCTATTATTAAGCTATTATAAAGGAAGCCATTCAGTTTGCAACTAAAATGTCTTCTGTCAAAAATATTGGTGAATCATGAATAAGTAGAAATTATATTAATTTGTAAAAAAAACCATCCATTTTAAATGGTCAAGTACACAGGTACAGTAAACAACCAGACAAACTTAAAAGTTAAATATATATTTTTACCTCCCAAAATATGAGAAACTGACACATTTTACTTATTAAACAATATACATTTACATCACCTATTGGTTATTAAGTTGCTGTGTTTTACTGTAGAATGCACTTTTTCCCTCCTTAACTTTTTCATACTCTGAAATTGTAGCTCATCCTTCTAGTATACTTTATAGTGCCCATAACTCTGCTTTGTAATAAACTTACAAAAAAGTAATGTATGATGAGGAGTGAGGCATTAAATTGTTAAATTTATATGTGGAATGTCTAGCTTATTTCTAGTGTAATTATTTAAAGGTGACCCATTACACATATTCACTGATTTTAGTTTAGTGAAAATGTGAAGCAACTGCTTGACAAAACCAGAGAATACGTGTATTTCCTGAAAATTTTAGAAATACACATATTCCCTAAATTTTCAGTGAATACGCATATTCCCTGATTATACATATTCACTGTAACATATATAAAGATTTGTGAATGTAACAAGATTTTTAATAAGCAGAACTTTCTGACAAGATTGTAATCTATCTGTTGTTTTATTTAAGCTGCCTATTTAAAGAGATTTTACTGAACTCAGTCCTTCAAAATTTTTCAATCTAGATTAAATTCTGTAGAGTGGATGCTCAACCCAGAATGAGACGAATCCTTCAATCTGCTTCTTTGTCAACTTGGATTGTAGTGTGTAGAGGCTGTATGTTATATCTGTAGTTTCGATTTCCTTTGAGTAAATCTAAACAAAGTGGCTGGCCTGCAGTCATAGATGGATTTACAACTATACATGTGGAAAATTCATAGATATCTGGAAACATCTACAAAGTCAATTCAGTACATAGATATCTTATTAAAATGAAACAGTAAGGACACAATGTAAAGAGAGTGTAAATGTACTGAAAATAAATCGAATTGTTTTTAATGGTAGATCTCTACAAAACTTGAATATTGTTGATAAATTAATTCTACATACCCAGTTACCCAATCTATATTGTGTATTATGTAGATAAAAACAGTTTACAGGAACTATATTTTGAGATTAAAATTACAAAAATGGTACAAAGAACAGGTCACAGAGAGTGCAAAGGTGTTTATTGTCAAGAGGAACTATTGTTTAATATTAAAGACATAATAGTCATGGCACTTGCAGGTGATAGTAAATAGAGTACTCTTCTAAACACGAATAAGTTTCAGTTTTGCAGTCACATCCTTGCATGTTAACTCCTGAATTTAAGAAACAAAATAGAAAACAAGTATAGTACAATATGAATATAGCAAATTGTATTTTCAGGTATGGCTCTCTTTAATAGCAAATACAGCTTATGATTGAATTAAGATTGGTGTTTACTTTAATCTTATGTATTTTCCTTTTAGATAACATAAGTAGAAGGAATCATAGACAATGCGGCACTTTACCAAATCGGCCCCCATCAAATCGAATCATAGACAAATCGGCCCTTTGCCAAATCGGCCCCCATCAAATCGGCCCCCAAAATAAAATACCCTAGTCAAATCGGCCCCCAGGAAAAGATACCTTGGTCAAATCGGCCCCCTGGAAATTACTATACTCTCAACCAGAATATGTTAAACAAATTACAAAATACACAATCTAAGAAATGTGATTTAATAAAAAATCTTATAGCATTTAATCTCTGTCATGTCAATTGCATTTTCAATAAAACTAACACAAATAAGAGAGTAAAGGGCAGGGGATAAAGGATATTGATTACAGCATCCAGAAATCTTTGATATATGTGAATTGCACTTTAGCTAAATATCATTCACCCAGTTTTCACCCTTGATGTGATTATCTAATTGCACTTATAATTATTCTAACATAAACAAATGTCTAAAGGACAGAAGTTAAAAGAGCTTGATGCCACATAAAACTAACTTTGATATATGTTAGTTAGACTTTGTAAATATCCATTCAGAAGTTGCCACCCTTATGAAACAAATATAACATTATCACAAAGAATTATCTGTCATTACTTGTATAAATAACCTAATACATGATCACCTGACGTACTTTGCATACTAAATATCTGTCAGTCTTAGAGTCTGTCATATGATGGAGATTAAGTGCTATAAAAGTACTCTTATTGAATTACATTTTATTTTTTTTAACCTAGGGCCGACTTGCCCAGGGCCGAGTTTTTATGGGGCCGATTTGCCGAGGGCCGATTTGGCAAAGGGCCGAATTGTCCAGTTCCCATCAAATCAGCTCCCAGAAACAAATATCCTAGTCAAATCGGCCCCTTAGAAATAATACCCTGGTCAAATCGCCCCCTGGAAATATTAACCTGGTCAAATCGGCCCCTAGATTCTAAATGAACATATATATTAGATGTCTGTGTATATATACAAGCACAACAATATCATTCCTTAATTTATTTCATAATTTTAGACAAATATTAATAAATTAAAGTTGATTGTTTACCAAAGATCACAAAAGTTACAAAATAGTTCAGTATCTATTTATTTATTTAGGGTTTTACGTCGCTTTCAACACTGTACCAGTCATATCACGACTGTTAGTTGGAAGGGCAGAGGAAACCAGTATATACAGTTCGTCAGAGTTCAGTATCTAAGTAGAAGGATTATTAGCACTGATAGTAATCAAACAGCAATATGTATTGAAAGCCAAATATTCTAAAAAGATCACAAAAGTTAGGATCACCATCTGCAAAGGCTATGCATTTAATTTAATTGCAATTCTAATAATTTTGATATAACAAGCATTTAAAGAATATAGGTTAAAAATGATTGATTAGAGCATGCAATTATATTTGATGTGTCTTAATCACACTTAGTCAAATATAACTGAAGAATTTCTCATAATTATACATAAATAAAGAGACTAATCCCCCATTGTTCAACATTAACATGAACCAGATTATACTTCAACAGCATTACAATTAAAACATCCAGTTTCTGTAAAAAAGGGTCCCTTACTTTTCTGTTTTAATGATGCTGTGTTATTTAATGAGATAATACAAGCACAGCTGCATTACACTTTCTAACACTCAGCCAAAGGCTTACAAATCAGTATAATTAATAAAGCTTAAATATTTTTAATGAAGAGGAATTTCAGAAAAAAATATCTTTACTGACGCAGTCAAATGATTTCTGCAGGTTTCTAAACAATTTCTCACCATCAAAGTTTTCAACTGTGTGGTTGCACATGTGCGTGTGCAGACTCTCATTCCTGCCTCCCACCTTAAATCACATGTACTTCAGATCTTTTAACTTTTTGTAGGTGACATAGTTGTTGACCTTTAATTTCATTGGTTGCAGGGTCCTGTCCTTTCCCCCAGTGAATCACCTCTGCCATTTTGTCATTGAACATGCAACAGAACAGACCTCTGAAAAGAAAATATTTTTCCCCCCCTCCCCCCCCCCTGCCTTAGGGGTGTTACTCTGTTATCAATGTCCTACTCGTTTTAGTGTGTTTGGTTTCAGAGCTGCTTGGTGGTGGAGGACTGGTGCTGTCCGTACCTGACTTTGAGGAGCTACACTCATGATGTGCATTCTTCACTGAGGAAGCTGTTGTTTGAACCCAGTACCTGCACTGCTACTTCCAGTTGCAGCTATTGTTGCCCCGCTCTACTGGGGGCTGATAGTTGGGCTTGAGCCACTATCGACCGCGTGGATGCCTTTGCCCTGCTCTACTGGGGGCTGATAGTTGGGGTTGGGCCACTATCGAACTTTGCATGTTCCTACTACCTGTTCACATTACATCATGGTTTACCTCCATGTTAACTTCAAGGTGTTCTTACTGTTGTGATGCTGGATGGTTCACCTGTTTCGCTTAACTGCTACACCATAACTCCATCTTCTATGTCTGGGATTTGTCTACCTGGTTAGAACCTGCCTCTTATACTGCCACAGTCAACTGTTGTGGATGACCTGCCCCAGCAGTATGTCTACCACCTGCTGCTGCTGCTTCTTATTCCGGGTTGACCGTGGACACAATACCTATGTAAAATTTATTAATAGTTATACCTTCTGGGACCCCCTGACTGGAACTGGTGGATGTTTAATTTCTTGAGTCCCTCCTTAATCTCAGGATCTTATTGCTACTTCATGGACATCAACAGGAAGTGATTACATTGTTATGAATTTTCACCCGACCTCGCATCAGGTGCTTCATAGTTTTCACTTGTGTGATGCCTTGCATCTGGATCTTCCACATGGATCCTTCGAGTGCCTTTGCTTCTGGATCTTCTACATGGACATTTCAACTACCACTTGGATGTTGATGAACTTTCGGGACTGGTTGTTAAACTATCATAACTGTAATTTATGGTTAAGATGATTAATTGTTCATTTAATCAGTACTACTTATGGCTACATCTTTATTTCAATTTTGTAGTTTCATAACTGGTGTTACTATTTCTCATGAATTTGTGCCTTATGTCACTGTTGTATTACCGAATCTTGTTAATCAGTTTAACTTACATAATTTACATTCTAATTACTTCTTACAGTCCTTCACGTAACCGTTAACTTGTTTCGCATTATAACTATATCATACAGTTCAGTTATTAAAATGGGGACTTTTGTTCTCCTCTGATCAGTATGTACCATTATTTTGTTACATTTACATGTCATTCTATTATATATTCTATGGTACGCTTCTCTTATGGGGGGGTTGGGTACGTATGTACATATATATTTATAGATACATTGTTATATTTCTCATTGCTTGCCAAACCATTTACTTCCCCTTTCATTGGACACAGTTTGTCCTTTGTCGCTTCATCTCATTAGTATCTTGGGGCTCCCTGTTATTGATATGACCTTGGGGCCTAATATTTGACCTTTGCTTTAAAACATTCCCTTGGATACAGCCTGGCTGGGCTGTAGGCCTCTGGTGGGATAGGCTTGTGATTTTGCTGGTCCTCGTGAACCAAGGGTTTTAGATCTTGGGTCCTTTAGCATTTCACCTCATGACCTTGAGTTTTATTGTGACCTTTTAGACATATTTTGACCTCGTCTGCTTGGCTCCTTGTATTGTAACTTGGATAGTCATGCACCTGGTCCTTTACTTGATTTTTAGTTGTAACTGTGTCTTACTATTATTAATGGTTACTTCATTTTTCATGTTTACCAATACTGTATATGAGTACATTATGATGTAGCCGTACAACTATTTTAGTAGTACATGTTTATTGTAATAAAAAATATATAATCCCATTCTTGGTTTTTGTGGGGGGTTGGGAATGGGGGCCGATTTGCCGAGGGCCAAATCTTAAGTGAGCCGATTTGCTGAGGGTGACTTTTTAGGCAGTTAATTTGCTGAGGGCCATTTTGGAAAAGGGGCGATTCATCCCACTTACAGTAGAAGCTAGGAAGAGTATTACAGCTGGATAGAAATGATATTCTCTATATGTGTATTTCATTGAAATAGACAGATATACATAGTATTATATTTTAGAGAAAACAAATATGGTGGGCAATCCAAATTGACTGCATGTACCTTATTTGAAATATGTTATATATTAAATGTTGCAATCAATCACCCAGTCAGTCAGTCAATCAATCAATCAACCACTTAATCATTCAATCAACAAATCAATCAATCAATCAATCAAATATTCAATTGCTTTCTGTAACTCACCGAAATAAGATACTTCTTACCATCCTCTTCTACAATTTCTTGTACATATTTGGCATGAATATCCTCGTCAGGGAAGTACTGGTCAGTGATGAGTTTATCACCTTTATCACCTCCTAAACTTACAGTCATCTAGGCAAAGGAAACAGAGATTTTTTTGTATCTTGAGTCAACGATTTGATTTAACACATATACTGCTACTGAATGCCAAATATACAACTGGACCATATTGACATACATGTTACCTTATATTACTTCATATGAGATAGATTTAAACTGCATATTGTATTTAACAGATGTAGTATAAAAATTATAATTATCTTATTACAATTAGACTTACTTTTTGTATTTCATACGTTTATTTCATTTTATAGTTCAACATTACATTACAAATTTACCAAAACATAAGAAAAAAGTGATATATTATACAACTGCCTATACTGTAATAACTGTGTCACATATTGCACATTTTTATAAACCAAATTTTCTATGAATGACTCTTTTTCATCCTTGACATTTGCATTTTGTTCCATTACTACAAGGGTAACTTTGATTAGGTCTAAATATACTGTAAAAAGTATCAGCTTTTTATTTTTTTTACATATGCTTATGAATTGCTTACCTAAAAGTACAACCAAATTGACCACATAAAAAACTTTGGATTCAGGTTTATTAGACCAAAAAGAACCTTTAAGGCTGTGAATGCCTTGTTGATATTTATCTTTACAGCTAGCCATTCACTAACATTTTCCCAAAAGGCTTTGACATCCTGGCAATAGTAAAAATAGTGTTCTAAACTATATACACCTTGACAGATTCCACAGCTCTGGGTTTGACTTATTCCCCAAGTATGCAAGTTATAATTGTAATCATAAACTCGATGTAGAATTCTGAACTGCATAGTCTGTATACATGTGTCTTTTACAATCTTGAAACATAGCATGTACATTTTTTTCTAATCAACACATTGAAGAAAAGGGCAACACTCATTTATTTTGACTAACAGTTATTTTCTTTGGGGTAACAAAATATTTGTAGATCTGATTATTTTTTTCTGTTTGTATATTATTAAAACATTTATATGGAGTCCAATCATTTGAACCAACATTTGTGAGCAATGGTGTGTGTAGAGGTGTCTTCCATTTCCTTGGAATAGCTGAGATTGCATGGTTCTACATTTGTAAAATGAAACCAAGTATAAAGTAATGACATGGGTTGATTCTGTTTAAAAGACCTTCTTTGCTAATTACCCATTAATTCATGAGCTAAAAATTTCTATTTAGCATTAATGTTATTGAGTTACTGTTTAACAAAGGTTACTCAAGCTGTATTAATGATAGCTTTTGTAAAAATCAAGCCACCCAACAAAACTGGTAAAATCAACACCTCTTTTGAAACCAAATGCTTTCTATTGCTCCAGATAAAATTGAAAGTATTTTCTCCATATGAGCAATAATGTATCATTTAAGGGAAAAACAGAAGATAGCGGCTGCAGATGTGGACCTATCAAGGATTTTGATACCACTATCTTGCCTTTAATTGTGAGACATCTAGAGATCCATGAGTTTATGATACTTTGTGTAGTTTTCATCTTTTTATTAGTATTCAACTGAAACATTTCATCATAATTTATGGAGAACCAAAACCCCAA
Organism: Sabellastarte sp. h YS-2021; assembly: GCA_964017235.1. NCBI lineage: Eukaryota > Metazoa > Annelida > Polychaeta > Sabellida > Sabellidae > Sabellastarte > Sabellastarte sp. h YS-2021. The sequence continues at coordinate 54,663,330 of OZ024927.1, read as the reverse complement.
AGTCTTAAAAGGGCAGTCTATCCATTTGATTACAAACAAATTATTTGACAAGCAATCAGTAGATTGTAATGCAAGAGCTTTTTTTCTTATGTAATTTTAGACCTGTTTATCTATAAAATTCTTCAAATAGTTCCATAATACCTTTACTGATTCCAGATTTTTAAGAAACATAGTCATAGCATCAACAAACATACATAGATGAATTTCTGTTTGACCACCAATAAAACCAGTTAATTCTTCAGAATGTCATAAGATTATAGATATAACTTCTACTGCTAGAAGAAACAAAAGAGCACCAATTGGACAACCCTGTCTTACTGCCTTAGAAAGTTTGAAAAAGGAAGACATATGACCATTGTTTGAGACACAACTTTCAATTTCTGAATACAATGTGGCAATCCATTTCTGAAGTTTTTGCCAAATCCATATTTTTGCAACACATGTTTAAGAAAAATCCAGTTTATGGAATTAAACCCCTTTTCAAAGTCAACTAAAAGTATGATACATGGATGGTTTTTAATTTTACAAAATTCAGCTATATCTGAGATAAGTCTTATATGTTCAAAACAACTTCTGCTTCTTTATTCATATATCCTATTTGATCAGCATTTATATCAATTCAGGTAAGGCTACTTTCCATCTATTGGCTAAAACTTTTGTTAAGATTTTATAATCTGTGTTCAAGATAGACAAGGGTCTCCATGATTTTAGCTCAGTGAGGTTTTTGTCTTTCTTTGGAATGAGATTAATAATTCCTTGCCTTTGACTTATGGTAAGTAGACCTTTTCTGAAGGAATTTCTGTATGCATTGAGTAGAATGTCCTTGATATCTTCCCAAAATGCTCTATAAACTTCAATTGGTAGACCATCGCTTTATTCAGGGCCAGGCTTTTAACTATTTTCTTAATTTCTTTAAGTAGTAATTCATCATCACAAACTATCTTTGTATTGTTAGAAATCTATGGAATGCTAATTTTATCCAAATATGCTGATAAGTCTTTTTTGTTTATACCATGTTCCAAATTTGAATGTAACGAAGAGCAAAATTTCATTGATGTTCCAAACTTTTGATCTGACTGAAAGTAAGTTTGTTGTTGATTTACAAAGACTTTACACTTTTGATATTAGTTTTGGACTTTTTTAGGCTTAAAAAGAACTTTGGTGGTTTCTCATTAGTTTCAAGCAAATTACATCTTGATCTTATCATCGCACCCTTTACTTTATTTTCATACAACTCTTCTAATTGTTTTTAACTTGGTTATTTCCTGGTACATTATTTAAATTTTAAGTACTGGTCACAATATTTTTAAGGCTTCAAGTTTAGCTGAAAGCACATATAATATTTTATTTTGCTCTTTATGTTTAGATATGGAATATGCCATTGTATCTTTTCTTATTTTACATTTCACGAAATCCCATACAATATCCTTGTTAATAAATTTTTTTGCATCCGTTTATGCTGTTAAAGTTGTTTGTTATATTAAGGTTAAATAGTTTGTATCCTATAGTAGGCTTACATTCATTTTCCAAAACCCCCTGCTTTTCTTTTGTTGTTTTATAATTGGTAACTTTAAGGAAAGCAGGCTATGATCTGATTTTTATACTCGGCAAGATATCTGTAGAAACTGTAGTAAATTCCAAATTACATGAAATTAAGAAGAAATCAATTCGATTTTGCCAGCCCATATCTGTTGTTTTGTGCCTAGTAAACCTTTTTTCTGTGGATGCATTAAACACCATATATTGACTGAGTCAAGGTTATTTCCAAGTTTCTGTAATTAAATGTGTAATTGGGACATCTTTAGAAACATTAGATTTCCCTAAAAATTCATCAAGATCTGTATTAAAGTCTCCTGCAACAATTAGGTTTCTTCCAAGATAACTTTCAAGATTATCTAACAGATATTTACCAAAGGCCAATTGCTCTTTTGTTTTATCACCAGTTGGTGCATAGATATTCGCGAGGATATAATTTCATGGGATATATTACATTTGATTAGCATAAACCTGCCATCAGTGTCTTGTTTAACGTTTATAATATCAAATGTTAATTTATTTGAAAACAATATTGCCACCCCTTGCTATTTGTTTGGCCATGAGAAAAAAAAGAATCTGACCACCCCATTCTTGCACCAAATTTCTTCGGTTGATGGATCACTATGACATTCTATTAAAAATATGATGGTATTTGCCTTTGATTTAAGCCAACAAAAATGCTTTGCAACCCTTACATTCAAACAATTAAATTGTAAATCATTCTTCATAACATATCAATAAATTGATATGAGCTAAACATATGAGCTAAACTGATTATTCTGCATGTAATCAGACCTATGTATAACGTATTATACTCATCAACAAGAGCTTGAATCGTGTGACTCGTGTGACATTGTGTACTTGTAATGATCTCCTTGTACATGTACAGTCTATACAAACTTAATAAAAACAACAGAAAAACCTAATAAACAGACATTAGTTTTTATAAGTGGATATATAAAGAGAATGAGGAGCTGGAGGAGAGGAGCAAAAACTATTATCTGAATAAAAGCTAGATAACTGATAATTCTGCATATAGTCTGACTAATCTGAGCTATAACTTCAGAACAATAGACCTTTTTATTAACAAGGTCTCTTACAGGGAGAAGATATACAACAGAGACTTGTTAAAAAAAGAAACCTTTACACTAAGTCTTAAGCAATCAGTATTGTGATTTAGTCAAAACGAAGGTAAATTTCATATTTTAAAATACAAAATACATTTTTATAAAGAAAAATGTATATACCTACCAAATGAAAACACTTGGGTTTGAATGGCTTGGCGTTAGGTGACTGCCGTATACATCATTCATAGAATTTAACATTAAGAGGAGACCCTTATTAAATCTATATACTTGCAAGCCCTTAATAGAACCCTGGTGACCTAATTCACTCTGCTGCAGTTCATTCGTTTTGTGAATAAACATAAGTGCTGGAAAAAGGTCTTTTTGCAATGTGGGGCTCAGGGGAGGGTGATTTGCTGTTTTCATATGTTAGGTATATCCATTTTTCTTCATAAAAATGTAATTTACATTTAAAAATACAAAATTTTATTTCATAAAAATGTAATATACCATACTATATGAAAACACTTGGGTTGAATGCTCACATGGAAGGATGGTGGGAGAAAGACAGACTGAGGAATCCACCCAAAGGTAAAATTGCATAAAGAGGAAACTTTCTGGTGCAACTGACTCAAAAACCTCTGTGCTGAAGAAATAACTCTACTGAGTTAAGTGAGTAAAATAAATCACTGCAATAACTTCAGCACTGCTGTCTACACCCTATTAGGTAAGCTCAAAGGATAGGGCATAAATATGCCACTGTGCTCAGAATAGGAACATGCCAAGATGCACTAAGAAGCACAGTTCATAAAATGGAAATGAAGAACAGATTCCCTAAAAGGGAAATGCCACCCCCTTTAGCTGAGACTAAAAGTCTCAAATTGTTTTAAATTAAGGAATTTAAGAGGAAGAGAAACAAAATGGCTGAGTGAAAACAAAGTCCACTACACTTAAGAAATTATAAAGATTCTTAACTGTAACATCTCTAAAGGAAAATAAGTGAAGTGCAAGGATTCTGAGAGGAATCTCCCATGATGTAAAGCAATGTAATACCACTTAAAAGACCAGGAAGAAACCTGGACAAGAACATCATCGAGCCTTCACATGTGGAACAGAATTCGAGGGAATAAAGGATAAAGTGTTTATCTGAATAGATATTGTCTGAGCAGCAATATCACCCTATTTCGACCTCAGAAGAAAGACAAAGAAGAAATCCTCCTTAAGATAATCAGAATTGCTAGATAGATAGTGTCTAAAGGATCTGACAGAAAGGAAGGAAATGTCCTCTAGTCATCCTGACCAAGACAAAAGTTAAAGCTGGAAGAGCTTTCTGAAGGTAACTGGCTCAAGCCCGGAAAGAAGGATCTGACTTAAAGATGACTTAGGCCATCCCTAGAGAGTGAAAAGAGACCTTAAAGGACTCAAAATCACTCCCTCTCCTTCCCAAAGCAAGGATAAAAAGAAAGACGACCTTACAGAAAAACTGGGCTCAGCAAGTGTAAAAGGGTTCAAGAGGAGCCTTGGTAAGAGCATGCAGAACCAAGGTTTAAGTAAGCAGATTACCCTTATCCTGGACTTAAAGAAGCTCAAAAGAGTCTTCTAGGCTCCTTATAAGAACCCACCTCCAAATTCCTATATGGAGAGAGCTGACCTGTATCCCTATTGCTGAGGAAGTACTTGTTAAGAAGTAGAAAAGTCAACAATAATTGGTATGATGCATGGCAGAGTAGCCAAGTTTTTAAAAGCAGTTCCACTTGCTTCAACAGACAGTATAAGAGGATTTAGAATCCTCCTGGACACCTCCTCTGAAAAATCTTCTATTAGGAGACTTCAGCCTTCTGAAGATATGAAGTCCAAAAAGTTAATGACAAACCTGTACAAGAGCCACTGGCTTTCTTAAAGGAGATCTTGAAGCCAACGCATGGTTTGCAAAGGAAGGCTACAAGAAGCATCCTACAGCTCTGAGAGTAAATAAACCTCTTCAGCACAATGGACAAACAGCTGAAGGAGGGAAGGAGTAAACAAGGACTCTGAACCAAAGAAACTCCAAAGGCATCTGTTGCTAGAGCGTAAAGATCTAGCACAGGAGCACATTAAAGAGCTTGTGATTGAATCACAGGACAAAGAGATCTAAATCAGATGCGAAGTCTGAGACAGTCAACTGAAGATCCAAGAAATGAGAGACCACTCTATATGAAGGGTCTGAGAAGACCTCAAGAGATGGCCTGCCAAAGATTCATGCCTCTGAAACATAAATGGGTGGAAGAACAGACTTGTTCTTGTAGAAGAAATGGCAAACAGGTGCCAAAAGAGTGACACATGTCCCAAGAGTGGAGGCTCCCTTGATATAAAACGTAAGCACAGACAGAAGATATTGTCTGAGACTATCTAGAATATCCTTGTATGAAAGGACAAGAGAACAGCAAATCTCAGTGAGACATCCGAGTTGTCTGAGGCTCTAAGGATGATCCTTTGATGAAAGGATAATCGAAGAAAAAATGTGCGAGTAAAAAGGAAAAAGGCATTGCCACAAACTGGTTCACCCCGCCCAAGAGCAAACTCTGAGTGAGCCAAAGGAAAGAATGGAGGCATATACAGGAAGAGAAGGGATGCACTGGCCAACTAGAAGGGAGAATATCATCAACTGATAAGTTCCCATCCTAATAGTTTGGAAACCAGGAAAAGATCTAAAGCTAATGCTGGTTTCCTGTCTTCTATCTCTTTGTCCAGGAAAATGGACCTGAGAAAATCAGGTACTTAAACTGCTCCAACAAACAGCAACTGTGAGGATGATTGACAAAGAATAGCATCCTTCAAAAGAGAAGAAAAACTGAAAATGAAATCAGGAAAGTGGAATCTGAGAGACCACTGGAAGGTGAAACCAAGTTCCAGATATCTGGAAAAAGAAAGACTGACACCAAACATTTCAATTGAAATGAAAGAAATCAGTTGACCTCTCACTGGCTCTTGCCTCTGCCTCTGGAAGGCATTCCACCATCAGAATGTTGGAACCTGGAAAGGAATCACATCCCCTTAGCACTAAGTTAGAGAGAAGACTCCCTAGTTGCGAGGAGAAATACCTTTATTGGTTTGCCTCAAGAGGCTAAAGCAGAAAGCTTAAAAGAGGCACCTTTAGTAAGGGCAATATCCTTTAGGGCGGGTAAGTGTAATTCAGCGTAGCTTTTTTAGGGTATTTGAAATGCAGGGCTGTTTTTATAAGTAAAGCCCAAAATCGTAATTTGGGGCTGAAAAAAGCTTTCCTTGAAATGCAAGCAGGAGGTTGGGGAAATTCCTCTTATGTGCGTCAATCTTTTCATTATTTTGTCATGTTAAAGATTAAAGTTGGGGTTTTACTTCCCGTTCAACAGCCAGGGTCATATTGGGACAGGTCCTCAGAATTACCACCTGTGGGACTCGAACCCACAGAGGTGACAGCCTATGATTAGATGCCAAACTTGCTAACCACTAGGCCACTGAGGACCTCTGTTAAAGATTAAGTTTCTGCTTATTTAGTGTATATTTTTAATTAAATCATGTATGTTTATGTAAAGCAAAAACTAGATTTTCCTTGTGCATGAATGAAAATAAGATACAATTTATTGCCTTTGTGTATTTTGATCCTAAAATCCCCATATATCACCCAGGTAAGATTTATGTCCAGTCATTTATCTATTTTTACATGTAGGCAAACAAAATTTGGTAAAAATGAATAATATTTATTGAAACTATATAATTTTTCCAAACACTTGGTTCTGGTGAAATGTTATTTGCTTTGCTGAATTATAAAAACTTTGCGTCTCTTACACATTTGCAACTTGATTACAAACAGAAATTGTAACTGCAAGAGTGTAAAAATGAGTTGATGAAAAGAACTTACGCATTTTTACACATCTGTAAAAGTATTCTTGAAAATTTATGATGAAAAATATGCTGCATATTTACATATTGTTAGCAATTTTTTATCACAATTTACCATTAGCCACACATTTTTGCATCTACACTTACTGTATTTCAAAATCTTTCAAACCACCAATGTGTCATTTTGCTGACAAATGTGACTGAAATATACTAATATTCAACTGATGCTACTTTTTATGCCTTTACAAGTTATCATTGGAAACTCAAATAACTTACAGATTAGTACTTGTATTTTGCATAATTACTAACTGTTGATAATGTTGTATATTAAAATTATTTTACATTCAAACAATCTAAGAATACATTTTCTGCTAAAATATCAAGCACTGTTTTATTTGTACAAATTGCATTACTCAAAAGAATAATTATAATCAATGGCCCTGTCACATTACTTGTATAGCTTTTCTTCACCATGAAATTCATTGTGTTTAAGGGGAAATTAAATTGTAAACACTTTTACCTGGATTCATTCTAATTTTTTGCAATTATATTACTATCAAGTGTCAAATGAAACAAATTTCCTGCATCAAGAAACTTTTATAAAGTACTTTGCGCTAATATGCCAAAGTGTAAAAATGTGTAGATACCCATTCTACTGTTAAAAAGCAAATGTGTAAGAATGAAGTATTTTCTTAAGAAAATAGATGGGAACTACACATTTGAACATGTTGTATTTGGAGCAACAACATTTTTGGCACCAAATTACGCTTTTGCAGCTGAACAGTAAAAGCTAGCTTGTATTTCGAAGACCCTAAATAATGGTCGCAAATTTACGCTTTTGCACTCTGAGGGCAAAATTCAGCCTGCGCTCTAAAGGATATGGAAAGCTCCTGCTTATACTGTTATATGTGAGAAAGACATCTCTCAAGAAAGATACCACATAAAATAGTGTCAGAACAAAAAGGCCATATTTCCCCTACAAAGTGACTAGGCACAAGTGAGGGAGAGGGCTAAGAAATCTCTCTAAACTAAATGCAAAGAGAACTAATGGCTGGAAGAAGCCATGGATCAACCAGCTGAAAAGATGTCCAAAGCATGGTGAGTGGAAAAGACAACTGAGAAAAAACTGTCTGGTCAATCAACTTTACTAAGATTGATCAACAAAACAAGACTCGAGGAAAGATCCTAGAGTATTAAAGACAATAAGATCCATCTCAGATCTCTCCTAATGGCAGAGAAAATCTGCCTAAGAAAGAGAAGGTCTAGAAAAAACCTTCAGGCTAGATTCCATGTACCAGATACCTGAGTAAGTAAACCCACAAAACCCCAAAAGAGGTTTTGTATGTGGCAGAACTAAGTTTTAGAAGGAAAAGTTGGGTAAATACCCAACTTCTTAAAGTTAAAATGAAAAGATCCCAAAAATCATTAGTGACAGACAGAAAAAAATGACATCATGAAGGAATTTCTGGGCCAGGAGAAAGTAGGCAGCCCATTGGAGAAAACTGAAACTGCTCAAAAATAAATGAGAGCAGTCATCTGTTAATCTCCTAATTCTGTTGGACATGAGGCATAAAAATCTTCTGTGGAGATTGAAGAACGAAGTTCAAACCTCCAAAAAGTCCAACAGACTGGCACATAAAATGTTGGAATAAGGTCACAGTAGTCTGCCCAAAGGTTAACTAAAGACAGAAGGACCCCAACATACCCAAAAGGGAAATGTACAAATAGGTAGTCAGATCTAAAAGTGGTGAAAATGCACGAAAAGATGTTGAAAAACAGTAGATTTTCACCAAGCCATACAGTTTTTTACTAGAATTGGAAAATGAATGGAGCAGTGTTTTAAAAAACGCAAAATCAGTTGGATTCAACTGATTAGAAGTTCTTAAGAAGAAGGGATCCTGAACAAAAATCGTTTTTAGAAGGTAATCCAACCACAAAAAAGGTGCCTGATTAGGCTGAGCCAAATGACCAAAATTGGAATGTAGGAAACAAGTAACAGTGACATAGGTCTCCAAAGGGGAAGACCAAGTCAACCCCATGAGCCGTTTACCACCATCCCCCAGAACTGAAGGTGGGGAAAGGCCCAAATGGAGACCCTAGGTTCCGAATTGCACCCAAACTACTGAAACCGGGATTCGTATCCCAGAAATGTCAAATGAAAGGGCCTGTACAAGCAATGAACCATAAATGGTTGGTACGTTTAAATACTGTAATAATATGCTATAAAATTTCGTAAAAAAGTATTACATATTATGCTCTGACAGAATAATAGTCAAAGAATTATTAAAAAGGAATGCAAAAACAAACATGGGAATGCTGTAATCACAGAGGAAATGAATATTTTCTCACAACTGATTGGTTGACCTCCATTTTGGATTTGATGTCATTGTCACGTGACCTGGTGAACTAGTCGTACTAAGCTCAAAATTACGGTCAAATTACGCAGTGAAATGTAGAATTTTGTGTTGTGAATGAAGGAAAACCGTAAATTGGTAATTATAATGCCTACTGAAGTGAATAAATGAATTCATTCACCAACGAAATGAATATTTCCAAGGGCATGCCAACATTCAGACACCATGTGACCAGATGAATGATAATACAAAATATGTAAAATATAGCACAAAGTAGACAATATATTCACCAGAAATCGAAGCAAAAGGTAAATAAAATGGAGGAAGAGTGAATAAACAGCTTAAGAGTACTTACAGAGAACTAAAAACGTGTAAATGCAGGTCTTTAATGAGGTAGCAAAAACGCCTGTTGATATTTCAACCACCACAAAAAGAATGAACTATTTCTGTATTACTGTGCATGGCAGAGTGAATTAGGTCACCAGGGGTCAAATGGTAGCAAGTACACAGGTTTAATAAGGGTTGTCCCTTAATGTTAAATTCTATGTATGGTGTTTGTGGCGGTCACCGAATGCAAAGCTATTCGAACCGAAGTGTTTTCATATGGTAGTTTACATTACATTTTTATGAAATAAAAAACCTTTTTTATGCCACAGCGACAATCACAAAGCACAAGTAACTCATATTTGTACAGACAAAAATAAAAATAAAATAAAAAAGTTGCCAAGCCTTAATTTCATAAATACTATCCATCTGCTTGTAAAGCCACAATAAATTGTCAAACATATTTTTGTATTGACAATATGCATGAACAAAAAAAAAAAAATAGAATATAAAATAAAAGAATATTCAAGCATTTTAACTATATACAACTTGTTAGCAATTGCTATAGCTATTTATTGACATATATGTTATCTTATATTACTTCAAATGTTATAGATTCAAACTGTGTATTGTATTTAACAGATGTAGTATGAAAAATAATTTTTATCTTATTACAATTAGACATAAATTATTGGGTCTTGGCAACCAGCAAGTGACTTTGTGACCAACCAAAGGCTTAATACCAGGTATCAACATGTTTTTCCAGTCACACTTTGGCAGTGAAATTAGTGTGTATGCCTGTAGCTTTCATGATATGTTTCATCAAAAATGCATTATACATTCCTGCAATATGTAAGCCCGATATAGATTTCTACAATGTAAAACCCCTATTACTTTGCTCGTTCTGCCACCATCAGTGGATTCCTGTTCCTTGTTAAGCTCAGATGTTTGACCAAAAGGTTCGCTGTCCGCTGTCATGTAGATGAGCTCTGTGATCTTATTGCCGGACACCCTATATTCTGATATGACACCAGGTTTGTGGAATACCCTGGCCTGCTTAACAAATTCCTCATCATATCCTGAAAGAAGAGAATCATACAGTCAAACATGTACATCTATATTAAGTCCATCTTCTAGATAAAGACCACTTTGTCATTTCCATTATGGCATTTTGCATAAATTGTCACCTGTGTATAAAAAGCGACACCCTGTTAGACTGTTTTGTAATCATCCAAAAGTGCACAAGTTTCATTGTATGATTTCCAGATAACAAAAATCTTGAACAACCTGGAATCTTAGGAAATACTGTATAAGTGGTTATTTTCGCATGGAATTAATTTTTTGCTATATTTGCATATGTCTCTCAATCGCGAAAATAAAGTCCCGCTAAATAAAAAACCCAATTACCTTCAGTGAGCTTAAATTGCCGATAGAACTGTTTCCATGTCCAAGTTAAGATCAGGTTATTAACCTTTTTCAGAGCATATTCAGGATGCAATTCATGAAATATAGAAACAAGACAAGTGCATTTTTATATATTCGTAAAATAAATATCATACATTTTATTTGTGAGTATTTTTAAAACAATAACTTTTTGCTATTCAAATGAAATTTAAACAGATAAAGAGTAGAAAAAAAATCAAGTATTTTTGTCCACACATAAAAGTTTATGCCTCCCAAAGACAGCTCTAGTGCAGCCTGTTTCTTCCAGCCAAGTTTAATGTTGTGTGTAGTTGTGGGAAATGTACTAGACCTGTAAAATTGAAAGCTTTTGTAAGCTACAATACCTACCTATTGTAACAGTATGCTTTACCGGTGGTTTACCACGGGAAGCTTCCAACCGGAGTAAAAGTTGAAAACTTATTACTCATGAAATTCAGATAGACAGTGCTATCCAGAACAGTGGGAATGCTGGTGGTATAGTACAGATTGCTTGCATGAGCTCTTCCTCCTTTTTGAAAAACAGCTACCATCACAGGCTAGAATCTGGAGACCAGGGTGAAGGAGGAAACACCCAATGAAGTCATGAGGGAAGACACATCAGGGACTGAGGGGAATTCTCCAGCTCTCCCGAAGTTGAGGGGTGTCACCAAGGGGACGAGTGACACCATCTTGGGTCACACTGCCAGCGCAGGCACTCCAATGCAGAAAATTAATATCTAAAACACAAGGTACACAAAGTACAATGAAGTGTGATGTCAGGGAACATTGATATGACATAAGAAAATTCTTAAGAAAGTAAGATTAAGGATACAGAAAAAGTAAGACTTAAATTACATTCTCAAGAAAATTGGAAAGAAAAAACTCCTGGTAACTACATAAGACGCAGGTATTTTTTAGGGAAACAGCAGGTAAAAGAGTAATTACAGATAAATCCAAAGAAAGTTACCTTAAAAGGGGTGAAGACCCTGCTCTATGGTGTCAGAGGGTTCTGACACTTCCTGTCTTGGTGCTTCCCGGCATCGTGCCCCTTTTTTATTCCCTGGAACTTGGTTGGAAGGAGGCATCACCTGCTGTGCTACAATGAAGGCGCCTAAATGAAAGGAGCTCTCTCTTTGGTCTTATCCTGCAATATCTCTTAGGTTAAACTTGGTAAAGGTGTTGTGTGATTTCCAATGGCAGGCTTGTATAATTTGATCCATGGAAATTCCCTCATAAAAGGACTTGGAAGCTGCAAAAGCTCTGACGTCATGGGCCTTTACCACTATAAGGTTCATGTCTGCATTATCTACCTTAGTGTAGCAAAATTTTATACTGTTTTTATTCCAAGACGAGATAGTAGAACACTGAATATCCTTGGTATGGCCCACTTTGTAAGAGATAAACAATAACTGTCAACCCACTCTGGAATCCTTGGTTCGCTACAGATAACACTGAAGGGCTCTGACAGGGCAATGTAGTATATCTGTGTCCTGAGAGTCTTGTCCACACTTCAAGGCTGGTATAAACACTGGAGAGATAGATTGCGGTCCTTCCTTTGGTTTTTGGCAATGAAAGAGAGAGAGGGGGATAACTGGATCTGATTCCAGTCGCCCAGGCATAAAAGTCCATCTAAGGTCCAGGCATGAATCTCACTATGCCTCTTACCTGAGGCTAAGGCTAGTAGGAAAACTGTCTTCCATGTTAGGAACTTTAGAGCTACTTTCTCTTGTGGTTCAAAAGGAGACTGGGTGAGTCTCTGTAAAACAAAGGACAGATTCCACTTTGGAATGGACCTGGAGCTCTTAGATTTATCCCTGTGTTGTCTGAAGCAATCAGGACTTGATTGTTCCTGCAATTTGTCTTGAAGAATTGCAGGGCCAGAAGAACCAGAAAGAGACCAGAACCCTCCTATAGAATTTTAACCTAACTGAGCGCCCCAACCTGCGTTTGAGGTGTCTGTAAAGATCAGTTTTTCGTGTTCCCTGGGGTGGAGATATTCTCCTTGTATCACATTTTGAGGGTCTAACCACCATTCCCCGTGTGGTATCATCTTCTGATTCAAGGAGATTAGTGTGTCCAGATGCATCGGATATTTCCAATGAGTCTTGAGATGCCATTGAAAAGGTTTGCTGTTTGTTTGTTTGTTGGAACATTTCCTGAATTTTGTCAAATCTGAGCCAAATCCAGTAAAAACTGGAATCCCAGGAAGTCGAATCTCTGTAATATTTAGAGTTCTGACTTCTTGAGGTTTGCTATATAGCCCCAACCCCTCACCAGCTTTAGTAATTTCTGTGTCTGTTCCGGATCAACCAGTCATCCAGGTATTGGTGAAGTCTGATTCCTGATTGCATGGCCATCAGTTTTACTTCCTTGACTATACTGGTGAAAATGGGGGGGCTTTTGCTAGCGCAAAGGGTAGGCTGGTGAACTAGTAAGTGACGCCCTTGAAGTGAAATCTGAGGTACTTCTGAGACTGGGTGTTAATAGGTACATGGAGGTAGGCATCGGTGATATCTATGGATGTGACCCATTCCCCTTTTCTGAGGGAAACCTGTATAGATTCTGGGGTCTCCATCTTGAATTTTGGCATGGCCAGGAATTTGTTTAGTGAGCTTAAACCTATGACTGGCCTCCAGCAGTTGCTGGGTTTTGGTACCAGGAAGAGACAGTTGTGGCACCCCAGACTGTCTTGGGTGTGCACAACTTTGATTGCGCCTTTCTGCAGCAGGTCTTAAATACAGGTCCACAAGGCATTTTGTTGGTCAAAGCCTGTGTAACTGCTCATTATGCAGGGTACCCTGGATAGCTTGGGGTGTTCCCTGAGGGACAATTTGTATCAGTCCTTTATGAGCCCTATGATCAACCGGTGGGACCCTTGTTTTTCCCACTCTGGAAGGAAGTGCCTGAGCCTGCCCCCCACTGGCAGGATTCTTACTTTTTCCTGGATATATACATTTTGAAACTGAACTAGGTTGGATGTATCCTGAGACTGTACACACAGAGTTTTCTCCCCTTCTGCTGATGACTGTACACACAGAATCTTTCCCCCCTGGTGGGGACTGTACACATGGAGTCTCTTCGCCCTCCGGTGGGGACTGTACAAATGGAGTCTTTTCCTCTCCAGTAGCGTTAATACACTCAAATTCTTCTCCCTCTCTGGAGGGGTTAAGGGGAAAAACACAATGTAAGGGGTCTTCTGAAGGCATTGTCTGTTTTAATCCAGGGTTGTGCAAAGGTAGTATGTGGTATTGAGTGTCATTGAGGAGGTTGCTGCTGCTTGCCACCACCTGTACTGCCTCCTTGGCTATGCCCTCAGCGACCGCCATATCTTCCTTTGCAACCACCTTGGGGTGGAGCTTGAAAGAAGGGCTGCTGCACCATATATTTTGGAGCCAGCATTGGTTTGTAGTATACCCCTTGTGTAGCCTGTTGACATCTACCCCTACCCTTCTTGTTTTTCTTGTATGGGTGGAAGCATTGCTCCTTCTTGGATCCAGGCTTTACTCCAAGGCCTATCAAATGTTGCTCATATTCTTGCATGAGACTTCTCTCAAAGAGGTCACCACCTGAGATTGGGGCAGTGCAAAGATTGTGTAGCCTGAAAGTGTCCAGGTTGGGATGAGCATGGCGTAAATAGGCATAACATCTGATTAAAACTAGGTTTGTGAGTGTGGAGATAAAGTTGGACACCTAGTCTGCATAGGCCTTTAACATACTCCTACTGATATCCAGCTGCATCTGAGCAGATTCCTGTTGTGTAACGGTGAACAGTTGTAGCATGATCTGCTCTCTGGTGGGCCCATCCGTGGTTTCACAGAATTGGTCAAACAACCTTTCTTTCTGGTCCCTTGAGAGACAAAGGTTATTGAGACACAACTCGCTAGCCATACCGAATGTGGTGCGGAAGTTTGCAATACTGATGTTCTCCCGAGTCATGTATTCCAGCTTGACCAGATCCTTCTGTTGGACTGAAGCTGGGGGTCCACTCCTATAGCCAGGCTTTGTGATGTTTGAGAAGGCCTGTGGAACCAACTGTGGTGTCTGAGCAAATTTACTGTCCACTACATTGTACTAGCTTCTCTTGTGTGATGGAATGCCAGGAAATTTGCATATCTCATCCTGCACCATCTGTAGACGAGATAGGTCTGCCACCATAGGCAGCTTGATAGATGGTGGTCTATGCAACTTTTCCTGTTGAAGGAGAAAGGGTTCACGTCCCAGTGCTGAGCCCAGCTTGTAGTCCTCCTCTGCTGCTGGGTCAGGGATAGACAAAAACTCCCTAACCTTTTGGACCAATACCCTGAAAGGGAGGTTAGGGGGTGCCGCCTGTCTGTGGGGTCCTCCGGTTTTGAGGTTGAAGAGAAGGAGGAGGCTGAAGCATCAGTCCCATATTCATCTCAAGCTTGAAGAGGTGATGAGAGTCTTGGAGCAGAGACAACCACTGGTTGAGGAGTGGGCTGTGTAGAGGAGGTGCAAGTCGGCACTTTGACTTGAGAGACCACTACTTGAATGGACTGTTTTGCAATAGCTGAGGAGCTCTTGACTTTAGAGACCCTTCTTTACCTCAGGAGGGGCAGGTTGAGATGGAGATGTGTCCATAGGTTCATCTGACTTGGCAGGCGGTAAAGCAGACACTGGTGTAATAGAGACAATGTGAGGGGGTGGTGCTGTAAATGTAGCTGCTGGAGGATGAGGAGCAGGAGCTTGTGCAGGGGCCAAAACAATTGAACATCTGCTCCATGGAATGTTGAAGAAAGACTTGCAGTCCTGTTTGTAACTGAGCAGAGAGATCCTTTATTTGCTGGTTTTTGTGCTGCAGAGTATTCATCATTTCAAAATTCTGCTGCTCCAGCAGGCTCCTAATGAGTTGTGTTCTAGGAGTCTGGGGATCTCTGTTGTAGAGACAGTCCTCTGTGGCTGTAGAAAGGATAGAGCAGCCATTTTATCCGCAATTGCTTGTCTACCAGGTGTCGAGTGATTCCTGGAAGAGGAATATCCTAAGAGACTGGCTGTGACACAGGGTTCAGCACACTAAAAGGGGGCTAATGAATCAGTGGTAGACTGATAAACTGGACCCAGGGTGAAAGACGTTGTCGAGGTTTCTGTGCAGGTAATAGAGCTGGTGAGAGGTGCATTGGTACCGGAGTCTTCCGGTTCTAAATCTATGAGAGTGTCATCTACCTGTGAGAAATCCGGTCAATGCTGGTTTGTCTGCTTCTGGCTCTTCAAAAGAGTCACCCTGCAAGCCAGATTTATGTCTGTATGCAGACCTCTTTGCGAAATTCTCATTGAAATGAGTCCACTGCTCCTCTGTGAGTGCTGCACAAGCATAACACTATGTGGTATTAGCTCCTTGTGCACAGGGGTCTTGCCCCCTGCACTTAACTCTACAGCCAAAGCAGGAGCTATGACCATCAAACTGGGACATAATATGTCCACACTTGCCCCATTTCTGGGAAGGAGGTGTCTTAACCATGTTACCACAATGATCTATAAACTGTTATGAAACAATTTAAGTAAAATTCAACTGTCTAACTGTCTACCCACAGTTATAAAGCTGTAACATTTCACCAAAGTGAGACTCACAAAATAGCAAACTTGACAAGATGGCTTCCAACGAAAAGAAGGAAGAGCTAATGCAAGAAATCTGATAGGTTGTC
This sequence comes from Sabellastarte sp. h YS-2021, assembly GCA_964017235.1. Classification (NCBI taxonomy): domain Eukaryota; kingdom Metazoa; phylum Annelida; class Polychaeta; order Sabellida; family Sabellidae; genus Sabellastarte; species Sabellastarte sp. h YS-2021. Next base: position 54,647,112 of record OZ024927.1, on the reverse strand, counting down.
CAAGTCATGTGGCCAAGCCAGCAGGTGTGTGTTTACCTGCAATGGTACTATATCAACGGCATTCCCTGTGACCATTGTTCTGGATAACCCTGTCTATCTGAATTTCATGGGTAATAAGTTTTCAACTTTTACTCCGGTTGGAAGCTTCTTGTGGTAAACCACCACTAAAGCATTTTGTTACAATAGGTAGGACTATTGTAGTGCAATAAAATGAAGATGTCACCAAGCAGGCACACGCCTTGAAATGTCATTGATTTAGAGTTGAAAACAGGTCCTAATGTTGAAATGCACATTATCAACTACTAAATCTAAGTTAGTTTTCTAATATGAAATTTTGACCAGAAATCATGGTGATCTTTGGTTGAAAAATTGATACTGACACAATTTCAACACTATTCCAAAGCTGGATTTCTGACTGGAAAAAGTAATGATACTTCATAAAAAATCACCACTAAATCAAGTTAGGTTTTTCGACATGAAATCTTAGTCATGTTATTGAACACAAAACAGGTTGAATATTGGGAAATGAATGACTAGTGATCGTTGATTGAAAATTCTTTTTCTAGAGGGTGATATAGTGATTAAGTCTAGCTTTTTGAAAGAACTATTATTGCAACAGTTTTTGAATTTGTAGGTATTTGTAAGCAAAGACTAATTTTTAAAGATTATAAAGATGATAAAGATTATGTGTGCATGTACTTGTAGCTTTTATTCATTCTCCTTATTAATTTATAGCAACAACAAAACCAATGCACCCAAATATAATTTTTTATAATTTATAATTATATTTTGATAAATGCAATTCCTGATAAGTAAAAAACATTTTGAAGTCAAATGTATCTTAAATAAAAAAAGATACATTCAAACTTATTTTTTTTACTTCTTTGGGTCTGTTTTTTTGTGGTCAGAACTGGCAACTAATATAGGTGGGGGTAATGGGTGGAGTTCTACAAATGTGGCTTTTGTTGTGTTTTTTTTCAGTTTATATGACAAAGTTGTATGAGACACAAGCATCTGAACTGAGCACTGTGGCTTTGCTACATGATTATAGTTTCTTTATAATTACAATATAATTATAGCCAACTTAAGAAAACATTTACAAGAAACTGCATGATTGGATAAAATACTGGAGATATATATAATGTCACAATTTTTGTTATTTGCAAAGAAAAGAAATTTATTTTAAAATTTCACGAAAAGAATTTCAATTGAAGGCATTGAATAATACCAGTCCTATTAATAACATAAAATGGATATCTAGTTGGAAAATATGGATTTACATATCTTGAGCAATTATATTTGAAAGCTGATCAAAATTATGTCTTATTATAATGTCATCAGAAACAGAATATTGAATATACAATTATTCATGAAAACATGTCATCTTGGAAAGAATTAATTACTTTGAAGATGTATCCAAATTGTAAAACATGCATATGGATAGTTATTGTATAATATTATGAAGAAGCTATAATTATGACACACAAGCTACAATGATTCAAATAAAGAAGACAGTCTAAACAACCTGATTTCACCAATTGAATTCAACCCTATTTCATACATTGAATTCAACCCAAAAGAGTTTGCAAAATCTACACGTATTTCAACCAGATTTCACCCATTGAATTCAATCTGATTTCACCAATTGAATTCAACCTGATTTCACTGATTGGATCCAACCAAAAATGGTTTGCAACATCTACACATATTTCAACCAGATTTCTACAATGGATTCAACCAGATTTTAAAGTTATGTGCCTGCTGGCATGGTACATCCCTCTCCTCTGTCATTTGTTTTATCACCTCATCTCTGTACCACACTGGGAAGAGTTTAGTTGTGCAGTTTGCTGCTGTCATATTACTGCTGTATTTATTTTATTTTATTTGGGGTTTTACGTCGGTTTCAACACTGTACAGGTCATATCACGACGGGTAGTTGGAAGGCCAGAGGAAACCAGTACAAAGAGTTCGCTAGGGTTGTGTACTGTAAACTGCCGACCAACGGCAAGCAACTACCAGCTTTCCCACTTAAGGCCGTCACGGGGATCGAACCCCGGCCTCAGAGGTGGGAGGCGAGAGTGTTACCACTCTGCCACTTTGGCCCCATTATTACTGCTGTAATCCACTTTCTCAGACTCATTTTGAAATAAATGTAGAAATATATACTAATTATTCTTTTATTTCATCCTGTCTAAAGTAAAATTTAAATGTGAAATTTTCAGGGCTTTACAAAATTTAAAAGAACAAATTTGTTCACCTTTTTATTTTCCCCTAATATTTCTGGACAAGTGTATTCATGCGGCTGAGAAAGATTAGCAATATAAAACAGGCAGTTTTTATCCTCTCTTCATACACGGACATAAATTTCGTTTCCAAATTACACCTTGCCACTATTTTCTCTCTTGTGTGAAAAACACATGGGGTTTAGTGGGTATTTGAATACGATTACATGTACTTGAAGTAAACACTAGATAGTTGTGAGTGGGTTGTTATTGCTGGCGATAATAGAATATATTTCACCGCGAAAATTAATTCTCGCGAAACTAGACTTCTGTGTCAATTCGCGAACTTAACTAACTAGCATGTCTAAATTGTATACAAAATGGAAAAAATGTGCACGTTATTTAGTATTCAGTTATTCCTAGAATGACAAAGTAAATAAAATTACATCTACTATGCAACGAAGTCATGATTCATCTATAGATACTCAAATATTTAAGAAATGAAAGACAGTAATCAAGGTAATATAGCAAGCGGTAATCACAGGAGACCATGTTTGTGGCATTTTGAAACATCTTCCTGTTAGTCCTCTCATTGGTAACTTTTGATCTGCCTCTAGTGTCTTCAATACAACTAATTGGGTTCTAATGCACCTCAACATTAAACGTAACAATTTTATGTGGCAAGATGTCATTTCAAAACTTTAAAAAATTTTCTTTAAATTCCTGATTTGGACTTGCTTTTAGTGCACGTTTTACCTGTATCTGTACATATTTCATATGTATATATCCATCCCACCCTTCTTGCCCCTCTAGTGTGTATATATCTTAATATAGCACATGCCCAGTAAACATTATAAACGTTTATAAACCTAACTATGAACGGTTTAGTTAAAGTTTAAAATGATGGGTCCCTAAATGTTTATGTATAAACGTTTGTGTCCTACCCAAATGCATTTCCCACAGAATCGCACAGAATGCCTCCTACCCAAATACAAAGCAAAACAATTCAACAACCAAAGGCAGATGGGCCTTTCCATTTGTATCACGTGACCCAGCATGGGGAAGTGTGACCTAGGTATTATTTCAGGTAATTTTATGGGCTTATTTAATTACTGTAACAAATGCTCTCAAATAGTACGTATTAATACTTTGGTGAATTAAGAAGGTAGTATTAAAATTTTAACCCACAAAAACACGGCAATTAAAAGGTTATATTCATTAATTGTCACAACTAATCTTATCAGTCTCAAAAACACGCACATAGGTAAGTGTTCTCAATTGTCCAGCATTGAACAATTAATGAAAGTCAACATGAAGATACTTGTTAGATAAATTCATACTGATTTCCGTTAAATATGCCTGCCAGTACATCAATTATGATCACCCAACATATTTTCCTATTTTATTTCTGAGGGTAAATGTCAAGTTTCTTCGGAGCCCAGGGAGGGACATAGAACTGTTTTCCTGGCATTTTTAAATCTTGTTACCACAAGATAGTAATTAAGTGATTCCCACAAGATAGGAAGTCATTCCCACAAGATACGAAGTCGTTCCTACAAGATAGAAAGTCATTACTGTAAGATGCTAAGTCATTCACACAAGGTAGCAAGTCATTCTCCCAAGTTAGCAAGTCGTTCTCACAAGTAAGAAAGTTGTTGTCACAAGATACTAACTCATTCCCACCACTTATTAACTGATTATTCCCACCACTTACTATCTCGTTCCCACCACTTATTAACTCATTCCTAGGGACCAATAATATGCAAACAGGGGTTAACAATATTTACTATACATAATAGTTATAGCAGTGACCACTAACAGCTTGACAGTATTGTCAATTATTACATAAACTGGTTTATAATACATAAATTCATTTAAGATTGTTGCTAGATAAAAGACAGAAAATTGATTTACAACATACATGAGCACATAATTGTGTGGTCCCGCCCAGGCGCTACATACAGAAACTATATATAACCCAATTAGTAGTAAATCTCTACATTGTCCATTCCCATACTTGAAGACTTCAGAAATTTAAACAGGGGGTTAAGTCCAGGGCAAAAATGGCAAACTTTTTGTAAGAAAAAAAGGTCTATGAAGCAAGAAAATGTAAGTTATAGTGTAATGTATATAAAGAAGGGTTAAGAATGATAAGACAGCAATTTACAGCATGAAAGGACTATGCAATTTGTAGCACAGCAAACACAAGTTTTTCTACATCCAGGTATAGCTTATATGAGAATCCGATGGAGATCCTGCAAGGTATGCTGTGCCAAAAAGCACTCAATCCAATGTAACATACTAAAATATCTTAGGACAAAGGAAAGTGCCATAAAACGCGAACCTCTAAAGACATGCAATATATCTGTAATAATAAGTAGGTGACCTCTGAAGGTCACTAGGTAGGTAACTAAGAAGTATAACCATTAAAATTGCTAAAACAATAACTATAATGGTATAAAAGTTGGGTATGTATGCGACCTTTGAAGGTCAGTAAAAGGGTACAGGCATATGTAAACTTGAATAGTATGCTAGTAGATGGGTTACCTCTGTATAAGTTAAGTATTATGGATAAAAAATTGCATGATTTAGTAAAACTCGTGGGAATGGCTTAATATCTTGTTTTAATGACTTGATATCTTTCTAACTTGTGAGAACAATTTAGTATCTTGTGGTAACGACTTCCTATCTTGTGGGAATGACTGACTATCTTGTGTTAACGAGATAAAAAAATGACAGGAAAACAGTTCTAAGTCCCTTCCTGGGCTCCGTAAGTTGCTAATATAGGTATAAAGCGTATTTCAGTAATTGTCAAAACTGATCAACCATAGTCATACAGTATCTATATTTGACATCTGAAAAGATTAACAGAAAACTAGTGATGTATATACTTTTTTTGCAAAAAACTATAATATGCCAGGAAAGAAGTATAGTATGGACAAAAAATGGATTTCAATCAAACCGTTTTCACTACTGTTTCATTTGATATTTTCCCAATTTTTTTTTAAAAACTGTCCGCTGCATGCAAAATCAGTTGCCATGCAAATATTATCTAAACCTAGAAATAATCAAGAAATATTTTAACCAAGAAAATTGCTTGTAGATCTCACATATCAACAAAATACACAGTCATATCAAAAAGATGATTGCATAACATACCAGCTTCTTTAAAAAAGTCATCACATTTGTCCGTGCTGACCACTTCCCACTTTCCAGCAAACTTATCCATGATCTCTTATGATATAATTAATACACAAGCTTACAAAGTCGTTGCACTTGTATCAAACGTTTCAGAACTTCAGTCTGCATGTTGAAACCCCGAGTCCAAGCGATACATCTACACTCTTCGACAAAAGTGTTGTAGCAATTGTTTAAACCACAGATTTTATTATCAGTTGTCTTCTGGGGACGGGGGTCATTGTTTTACTGACACAAATTACTAAGAAATAATTTAAACTGAAAGCAAACCTAAACAAGAGAGTTTTGTCCCAGCAATGCATCAAATTTACGTTACCTGTGATTTAAGGACTGTTTTTTGTCCATGTTTTCATTACCTAGTGACACTTTTTATCGGATAAGAACTCTATCAAATATACGTGCATCTACCTAGCCTGGTCTTTCAGGCTGTCTGAACCATAATGCAAACGTGAAAACCGTATATATGTTAAAGCTTTGTTAGAAAATAGTTTTTTTTTACTCTAGGGTTGGTATTCACTAACATAGGTAAGTGAATATTAGATCAAATTAGAGACAAATAAAGATAAATTTGCAATCACATTATATGTTCAGTCCAGGTTGATATTCACATAACATTTCATCCGACTTGTACAAAAATGTTTGGATTAACATTTGAATCTAGATACATAAAAAAATGGCTGGGAGAAATGCCAAGGAGAAGAGGGCGAAACATTTAATCATGGACTACAGAGACAGAGGATATTTGCGACTCAATGAACCCCTAAACATTTTTTGTAATGGAGAACCCTATTCAATGTTGGGACAGGTAAAAAGATCAAATATTTAATCATAGCTGAAGAGAACCATGCTTTATGAAAAGTCATTTTTTACATCCGCCGTTTGAGGCTTAACAGTAGGAGATATAGAATGGGACACACGTTTTTTCCATATTCCCCAGTGCCACCTGAATGGATTATTTGCGTCCACAAGGGCCATTTTTTTGTTAATATTTCAGAAGTTATGTTAGCTAGAAATATGTTTATACAACATAAAAAGGTATTTTAGAGAAGTTCTGTTCATTTTGTTGTTTTCGAATCTATGCGGAGATGGGGAGAAAACGCAAGTTAAATATAAAATCTTTTAAAGTCATTGGTGCCACCGGTTTCAAAGCTATTAAATTGCATTCTTTTGCTAAATATGGACTAACTTTTCATAAAAAACAATGTGACTGATAAAAGTTGAACTTGCCACATTAAACATAATATTAAAAAGTTGTTTCACTCATGAATATGAACAATATAATAACTTGTGCTACACACTCTTATACAATGGCCATCTTCATTGGTGATACATTTTTTCAGTATATGTTATACGGGTAGTTTATTGTTCATCCACTTATGCAGTGTTTCCACTGGAGGCCGACCCTATGACTGTATTATTATAAGGTCGGATGCAAAAGTCAGGGGGTCGGTGACAAAAATTCACAACACATAAGCAGCACATACAGGCTTGTCTTGATCTAGAGGCTGACCTACCGTGGGGTTGGGATATTTTGTATCGACTGGTCTGGAAACTACCAGGACAAGCCCTAAAGCCCTAACAGACAAGCCCTAAACCCCTAACAGACAAGCCGTATCAAGTCCCGACAAGCCGTACTGACAGGACTGGAGAAACATACAGAACCACACGACCAGACTTGAAGTCGGTATTGTAATAAATTTTGATGAATTTTAGGGAAAAAAGAGGGTCAAGTGTAGACCAATAAACAATTTGTATACTAGGTCAATGCTGAATATTTTGATCCCATCACATGACTAAATTGTCCAAATTTATTTTTTTGGTAATTTCAAATACAGTTTCCACGTTTTTACTTAATATACATAAAATAAAATCAATGTATGTGTGCTTCAGCTTATAAACGAAAAATTCATTTAAAATATAAAATTTGACATTTTCTATATCTTTAACTTTGAAATTATGATCATTTGCACTGTTTTGTGTCATTCTTGACATAATTTTTGATCGTACTTTTACTTCACATCATGCTGGAAATGACTGCAAATAAGCATTACCTAATAAATTATAAAAGACAAGCCGGCTTCATATTACGACAGGCCTGCAAGTGATAACGACAAGCCTGAAAGGGTTACAGACAAGCCTGGAAGTGTAACCGACAGGCCCTTAAGTTAACCAAAAGGCCTGTTGCTAGGGGCCTGAAATTAGGGTGGGATACCAGGGTCGGGGAAATATCAAAGATCTCCCCGACAGGCCGGGAACTTACTACCGACCCTAACAGACCATGTAAACATTGGTCCCGACCCTCCAAAAATGCTTAGTTACCGGCCTGTCGGCTACAGTGGAAACACTGTATTATAGGTTGTGCAAATGTTTAACATGTATGGGGCAAAAATTATGGGCCTATGTGTGCAACAGTGAGACTAGACCAAGGTTGGAAACTGTAATGTTTACTTATCATTGTGTGTTCGACTAGATAAATTGACTAATTAACTAATTTCGCATTTTCTACTGGTGAAGATAAAGGCTAATACTTTTTGACTTTTAGAAGAATGTTAAAATAAAAATTGCTAGCATTATGCATAAATATGTAGTTTTATCTAGCATAAATAATAATCTAAAATAGAATTCAGAATGTGTAGCAGAATGTTAAACTGAAAAGAAACTGCTAATATTATGCATAATCATGTAATTTTATCTATCATAAATAATTATTTAAAATAGGATTCAGAAACAAAGCCATAATTAACAATGAATGGACAAGCACCGTCTCTTTTTCAGAGCTTGTTAGAAACTCTGAATATCAGTAGCTAGCAGAATGTCTGTTCCTTATTAAATTTCTATACAAGTTGACAATATGTACCTATTGAATTATGTTGATGGAACAGCTAGGTACTCTTTTTTATAACTAGAAAGGACTTGTAGAGCGTAGATCTGCACCAGGGGATATGTGTGAAATGCAGGATTTTTTTTGTATGCATAACTTGATCTGGATCTTCCTCCAAAGTGTAATCATTTCTTCCTTTGGCCAACCTTAAACATACCAAAAAAGATCCACTTTTTAGTTTTGGAGTAATATCAACCAAAGTTAGTTAAAACGGAATCTTTAAAAATTGGGGATTTTTTTGGTATCCAGAATATGATCTGGATCTTTGTGAAAATGTTATCACTTTTTCCTTTGGTTAGGTCCTACCTAGATAAAAATTCAGAATAATTAGTTCATTACATTTGGAATAGTCACGAACAAAGACAAACAGACAGACAAATGAATACAACCAAAAACATCTTGCTGGAGATAATTATTCTTACAATTTATATTAGTTCTTGAATTGCAGTAAAAATATTACCAGTTTGGTTTTCATAGTTATATATCCAAAGTCAAAGTCGGTGCTCTATGTCACGTTCAACAGCCAGGGTCATGTTAGTACAGTCCATCAGCATTGCCACTTGTGGGATTCTAATGTTATATTGCTATTGATATATTAATTTGCAACACTTATTAGAAAAACTACAGGTTTATTCCTTACTCATGTTTTGTTTCTTGCCTCTGGCGTTTCACTGAGGTGGAATACTGTTACAATGTAGGTCTTTATATTTCTGTCCGGTCAGTGAAACCCCACCTTTAGATGCATTGTGCAATTCAAATTTACTTCTGCTTGACAATACTTAGCCTCAGTCTTTAGTTGGAGTTTGAAATAGGCACTTCACTTTATGCAAACAAGCCCTTCCTGTCAGTGATTTGAGCAAATATCTTTATCTACCTCCTAAGACTATCATTTAGTTCAGTAATACTTCACATGAATTAAATTGTGTTTTATAATACCCCGATTACACTGTTCAGTGCCAGCATCACGAAGTACACGCAAGTGCATAATATTTAACTGATTGAGGCACTTTGTGGATTCAGTGCATTTTGTGTTTTAGTCGTATCTCAGTCAGGACTGCTATTTGCATAGGTCTCGCTCAACATAGCTGGGGTAGTATTTTTAGGTGGGACACATCAAAATGTTTGAAAAACCTACCACAAATATGGTCTCGAAGTCAAAATTGGGGTTTTTATGCACTGCAAGTGTGGCTTAAAAAGAATGCCATATAATCACTGGCTGTCACCTCTGTGTGGGTTTGACCCCCAGAAATGGCGGAATGCTGTGGGCCTGTACCAATATGGCTATGTGGCTGTTTTCATACATAACACTGTTTGGTATTGTGACTTATTCAATAAACAGGGTCATGTATGTACACGCCATATACTACTGTAATGTGCTGATGATATTAATATCGTTTCAGTATAAACGGTAATATTTTATTAATGTTCCAAATTATAATATTAAGACCTGAACATAGTGAATATTTTCTTTTCAAGGTCAAATGCAACCCACATAATCTTACTTGTTATAAATTCAAAGACAAACAATCAGAAGTGATGTGCAGGGCATCATGGCTGTCAGGCCTCCAACTTGGGAAGTGTGCTTGCACCTTAAGGGTAGCTTTAGTATCACATTTATTATGACATATCCTTGGAGATTTGGCGCAATTAAATGGGATTGGTCCCTGGCCTGGCCTTGAATTATTCCGAAGGAAATTTCCTCAGTTTGAAATTTGAAGCCAGTGAAGAAACATGTACATAATTTTATTGGGCATTCCTCCAGCCACCCCACCCCAACACAATAAAATGTATTATGGGATTAATATTTATTATTGCAATCACAATAGATAAATGTGACCACTAAAAGACTCGTATCAACATAATAATGCACATCAAAATATATAACATAATTGACTTTGAAATAGCACATAAAGGTCAGATGAAAGGTCAAACTGACCAGCAATCATTATCACTATAATGTAAGATAATAACTGGAGCCTGCCCCCAAAGGGGGGAAGGATGATACTGAATAATGATCACCTCTGAAGGTGAAGGTCACGTAGCGTGAACAACTAGACGATATACATAATACATGACCATGAATTAACATCCGATGAACAAGGTCATACAAAGGTCAAAGCTGTGTATTAACAGCAAATGGACAAGGTCATATGAAGGTCAAAGGGACCAGTAATATTAAAGACCCATAGTGAAATGATAAATAAACCCTGCCCCAAAATGACAAGAGCAGGATGAATTAAGAATAGATAACAGTTAAATAGTCAAAGGTCACACAAGGTGAACGAAACCAAAGAGTGAATCTAACATGGTAAATATATAAGTGGGAACCATAACAAGTAACATAGCTATATGAGGTTCCAGCAAGGTAGTGTTTAGAGGAAAAACAAGGCCCCATACACCCAGTAGCAGTAGGCTAAGCAGTAAGGTGGTGTTGAAATGTGAAAGCCACCTAGGAAGTAGCAGAGGCGGGGAAGAGAAATATATCTCCACACCCAGGATGAGGACCAGGTGCCCTGCATCTGGATCTGCTGGGAGTTTTACTGTAATAAGAACAAAGATGCATCCTGTGACACCTGCCTGGCTGCCAGCATGGATCTAAGAGCTCTGGTAGGACATAAAAGAGTAGCACCTAGGGAGGGAATGGTAATGGTAGTGGATGAAACCCGATCCTGAATAGTCTCAGATTACTTCATGAGGATAGTGGCCCCAGCATCTGAAAAAATAACATCTCCAACACAAAGGTGTCTGGTAGAATCGAAAGCATTCACAGCATGTGGGATTATGTTAGACAATCTTAAAAAGGAAAAGAAACAAAACAGATATAATGCTGTGAATATAGATAGATGCTGGGAAACAGTAATCATACTGAGGTGCTCATCCACTACAAATGGTAAAGTCACACTTTACTCTGTGGCTCGAACCTAGTACCACCTGCAGTCGTAACTGTTATAGTGCCAATCTCATCTTGACCTCACAATTGACTTCTTGTCTTTCTATCTGGGAGACAGGAAACTGTAAACGGCATGGTCTGATAGGGGCCTGCTGTGGTAGTTTTGTCTCCTTCCTTAAGTTTAAATATTTGGCCACTACCTTAGATACCAATATATTGAACACTATTGTGAAAACTTCAACCCAAACAATGTTTGACTTTCTATTTGGCGCCAATACCCATTGTTATCACTTTGAATCTAGATTTTCAAGAAGCAACAACTGCATTTTAACCCACCTCCCACCTCTAGCACTTTTTGGACACTGTAACGGGTATAGCTAAAGGGGACATCCTGACAATCCAAACGAGTTAAACATTGATGAACACGAGTATATTACAATGCAAACTGCAGATGTAGGAAAACATGTGACAGACTAAAAGCCATGGTCGCTCACTGGTTAATAAGTTTGACATTACAATCAATTGGCATTCACATTTCTGATTGAGTGTTCAACTCCAGCCCGTGACAACATGTAGGAATCACTAAGGGAACTGTCTTGGTATAATTGTAGCTGTTAAAAGGGACTTCAAATTTTATTTTGACTTTTTGAATAGGCTAATACTGCCAGAGGAACCTACATCTGTTAATTTGGCCCCGTCTGCCAATGTGACATAAGTTGTAGTATAGCCATTGGTCAGATCCTGTTTAGTTACTAGTTTGTTGTTTTCATATGTAGTTGTCAACTGCAAAATAAAAAGAAATTTAAAATATTTTTGAATTTATTTGTGACAAGGTAACATTTGTTTTTCTTCATTGCATAAATGCTTCAGTAAAACAGAATGAACACAGCATATCAGAGGTTCATAATACCTTAAGCATTGTGTAAAGCAAGCAATGAAAATATTGCAAAAAGGAAAATGATGAAAATTTAATTGATTTAATTTGACTTAATGTTGTGATCAACAAATTGATTGTTGAGGGTTCGCAGTGAATGAAGTGAGGCAAAAGCTTTGGGTTAAGATTTCCTTATTGTATATGGGAAACCAGTAACATGTAATTATCCAACTGTAACTTCAGAATCTTGGCAATTAGTAAGCTCTTTCTAATCTATGAGTTTGAGTTCAGGCTGTATCAACATGTAGTACTCACTCAGAATCTGTTCAGGTATGGCACTGGCTATTTAAAGATTTTAAAAGCCCCAGCATTGACTTTGACCATCTACTATTGAGGTCAGAATATTGAACTCAGAAAATAAGGCTAATGAAGAGATTTGAACTCACATCAGTAGTTTGCCCATGCAATTTCAGTTACCTCATTTTTCCAGTGAATCCGTGCCTTGGCATTTCAACATTGTCTGAATACACAACTTCTGTCATCTGATCCTTATCCAAGATGTATTCGGTTACCACTTTGTTATTGTTCAATGCTTGGCCTTCCTTGACAAATTTCTCTTCAAATTCTAGGGAAAATATAAAGTTTGTATATAATATATACTCTTTGGACCCAACAACAGTGTAAATTACAATTTGCATGCAAGGTCAAAGTTGGGGTTTCATGTCCCATTCTTATATTCATATATATGTTTACATTCATAAATATTGATGTAAGCAATGAAAGATGGCTAACAACGCACAGTCTAAAGACATATTATTGACAATGAGAAAGAATTTACATCATATATTTACACTTTTAAATTAAAGGTAAAATTAAATACATTTTTGTGTCAAATTGAAAACTAGTGTAACCTGCCTTGCGTCATTTCTATGTGAATTTGACTCCAACAAAAGACAAGGTGAGTACCTGTCCCAATATGACCCTGGACATTGAATGGAACATAAAATCCTAACTTTGACATTTGACCATCTCAAGTATCTGTACAGACATGACCCATACATTCAGCCTTGGTGGCCAAGCATCAAGGATGTCAGCCATGACCCACTCTTTTGAGATGCAAAACATGTGTTTTTGTATTTCTAGGCACGGATTTACTGAACCCAAACAATTAACATGTCTATTGCTACCTAATTATATCTACCAGGAGGTTATGTTTGGGGTTGTGCTCCTTTGTCTGTATGTTTGTGATCGTGATAACTTCAAAATTAATGCACAGATATTTATAAAGAGCTTTGTTTGGGTACGAATCTGGCCAAATGAAGACGTGGTTAAAGTTTGGGACAGATCCGGATCATATGCTGGATACAAAAATTTTTTAAAGTCACAATTCAATGTACAGTCCAACCTGCTCGAGCAACCACCTGCTCAAGCAACCACCTGCAAGGAACAACCACCCTGGAGAACCACCAAGGCATTTTACATTAACTTGAACTTGCGAAGAGCAACCACCTGCAACCAGCAACCACCCTTTTTGTGTCCCACGGGACCTCTGAACCTGCTTAGAGCAACCACCGCTTTCATCCAAAAAATTGCACTTTGTGTTAAAATTAAGGAATTTAGAATCACTTCGCCCATTATTCATATATCTATGTATTTGATTTAAGTAGTCATCACTGTTATTTTTAACAGATATATATTTTTCTTTAAAAACTAGTAATAATAATAATATAGTATTTTAAAAATACATAGACCTAAATAATGTACAAATGTGCTTGTTATTAAAATCATGAAAATTATTGTGTGTAAGAGGCAATGTTTAAAAAGGGCATGGGGCACCATTATTGACATTGTGTTTTACTGAAGGTGGCATGTCTTTTGTTTGTGGGATTACGCACAGTAAGGGTATGTCACTTATTGGCTAGAAAATGGATTAACACCTCCATTGTTAAGCCTGGCCTCATTATTTAACCCCACCTAAATGACAATCAGATCTTCAAAGACATAACACTCACTCCTGTGTAGAGTGCAATTCCTCTGTATCAACAGGTAGTTTAAGGCTATGAAAGAGAAACAGAACCTGGTTTTGTCAAGCACAACAAAGCAATAATCAAGCAAGGACTTTTTAAAAAGACATAAATTTGCACAAAATGTTAATTCAAGATGTACATGTATCTACATGTATTTGTAAAAGTGATCATAATATGTGTAGTTTTTTGTATTAATAAAATCAGTACTTCTGTATAAAATAACAAACATGTTTAAACATACATATGTCTTTAAGTCCACCATAATGTATAAATTACTCATACCTGTGATGATCATAAGTGAATCTGTGAAGAGCAACCATCTGCGAAGAGCAACTACTTTTGAAATTTCCCCCGAGCGGTTGCTCTTCACAGGTTGGACTGTATTTTTAATAACTTTGGCTTTCTAGTTTGTGTTACTCCAACAGTTATGAGTAAAGCTAAGTGATTTTTGTGCACAAGGCCTGGTCATAGGAAGTAGTTACAGATCAGTTAATATCTGGACATATTCTGGATACAAAAAAATAAGAAAAAAAATTTCGGAAATACATCTGGCATATCTCCATACTCCACGAGTTATATACAGTTGTTTATGTATTCAAACAATACCATGTCTCCTGACAAAGTTAGAGATATACCCGCAATTGATTTTAGTAATGTAGATTCTATTTGCGATTAGTACGGAGCCCAGGAAGGGACGTAGAACTGTTTTTCTGTCATTTTTTTATCTCGTTACCATGATATAGTAAGTTCTTTCCACAATATAGCAAGTCGTTCCCACAAGTTAGCAAGTTGTTACCACAAGATACTAAGTCGTTCCCAAAAGTTAACAAATCATTACCACAAGATAGCAAGTCATTACCACAAGATACTAAGTCGTTCCCACAAGTTAGCAAGCTCTTCCCACAAGATTACTAAGTTGTTCCCACAAGATAATTAGTCATTCCCACAAGCTAGCAAGTCATTCTCACAAGAAAGCAAGTCGTTCCCACAAGTTAAAAAGTTGTTCCCACAAGATAGAAAGTCATTCCCACAAGATAGAAAGTCGTTCCCACAAGATGCTAAGTCATTTCCACAAGATACTTAGTTATCCCCACAAGTTAAAAAGTCGTTCTCACAAGTTAGAAAGTCATGGGAATGAAATACTAGCTTGTGGGAACGAGAGACTAAGTGGTTACCACAAGATAGCAAATCCTTGTTTTATTTCATACCCACCACTTATCAAGTCATTCCCACCATTTACTTACTCGGTCCCACCACTTATTAAATCATTCCCACCACTTACTAACTCGTTCCACCACTTACTATCTCATTCCCACCACTTATTTACCCATTTTCAGGGACCAATAATATGCAAACAGGGTTTAACACTATTTATTATAAATAATAGATATAACAGTGACCACGAACAGCTTGGCAGTATTAGCAATTATTACAGAAACTAGTTAATAATACTTAAATTCATTTAGACTTTAACAAGACTTTAGACTTTAACAAGATTAAAGACAGAAAAATTATTTACAACATATATGAGCACATAATGGTGTGGTTCCCTCCGAAGGTGCCACATGCAGACACTATAACCCAATTAGTAGTAAACCTCTACATTGCCCATACCCATACTAGAATAATTTAGAAATTTAGACAGAAAACTTAGACCAGGGCAAAAATGACAATTTTTTGTAAGAAAAGAAAGGTCTATGAAGAAAGAAATTGTAAGTTATAGTGTAATGTATATAAAGAAGGGGTTGGGGATGATAAGACTATGCAATTTACAGTATGAAAAGACTATGCAAATTGCAGCACAGCAAACACAAGTTTTGCTGTGTTCAGGTACAGCTTATGTGAGAATCCGATGGAGATCCTTCAAGGTATGCTGTGCCAAAAAGCACCCAATCCAATGTAACATACTAAAACATCTTAGAAAGATGAAGGAAAATGCCACAAAACAGGCACCTCTAAAAGACAGTAATACAATATACCTGAAATAATAAGTAGGTGACCTCTAAAGGTCACTAGGTTGGTAACTAAGAAGAATAACCATTGTAATTGCTAAAATGGTAACCATAATGGCATAAAAGTTGGACATTTAAAGTAACAGGAAACATGCGACATCTGAAGATCACTAATAGCCTATAGGCATATGTAAAATTGAATGGTATGCCAGTAGAAGGATGCCATAGACAAAGAACTTGGCTTGCTATCTTGTGGTAACGACTTGCTAACTTGGGGGAACGAGTAAGTATCTTGTGGTAATGACTTTGCTAACTTGTGGGAATGAGTTAGTATCTTGTGGGAACGACTTGCTAACTTGTGGGAACGACTTAGTATCTTGTGGGAACGACTTTTCTAACTTGTGCAAACAACTTTCTATCTTGTGGTAATGACTTTCTAATTTGTGGGAACAAGTTAGTATCTTGTGGTAATGACTTTGCTAACTTGTGGGAACGAGTTAATATCTTGTGGTAATGACTTTGCTAACTTGTGGGAACGAGTTAGTATCTTGTGGTAACGACTTTCTAACTTGTGGGAACGACTTGCTAACTTGTGGGAATGACTTAGTATCTTGTGGTAACGACTTTCTAACTTGTGGGAACAAATTTCTATCTTGTGGTACCGACTTTCTATCTTGTGGGAACAATTTAGTATATTGTGGTAATGACTTTGCAAACTTGTGGGAACGAGTTAGTATCTTGTGGTAATGACTTTGCTAACTTGTGGGAACAAGTTAATATCTTGTGGTAATAACTTTGCTAACTTGTGGGAATGAGTGAGTATCTTGTGGGAACGACTTTCTAACTTGTGGGAACGACTTTCGATCTTGTGGTAACGACTTTCTATCTTGTGGGAACGACTTACTATCTCGTGGTAACGAGTTTAAAAAATGACAAGAAAACAGTTCTATGTCCCTTTCTGGGCTCCCATAGATTAGTGTCCCCTTGTTTGGCCTGGCTGTTGACTGGGATGTAAAACTCCAACTGTCACCTTTGACTCTTGTTTGGCTTCTGGAGTCAACAATTTCTAAGGCATAATAAACCTGCATGTTGACAGTAAATGATGATTTTGAAATCTGAAATATTTAATGTGACATTGAATAACAACTAAATCAAGTGAAATAAGAACAGTATAATTAAAACACTGCTTTATTGTATAGTGAAAATAAAAATACTAACTTAAACTTCATAAAAAATCTTCAATTCCCTTCTCTGAATCCAGTGCCTATTTACCAAGTACACTTGTCATATGCCCCTGTTTCACCAAAGGACTTAAGCCCCGATCCTGTCGGCGACCCTTAATCGTGGACAGTCGGTGAAAAAAAAAGAAAACTGGGCGGGAATACTGAATCGGTATTGAAGTCTGGGATTAAGTACAGATCTACCTCAGGAAGCCTGTGGAGGCCCCAGGCAGCCCCAGACAGTCCCTGACTGGTCTGGGACTAAGAACCGATTAAGCCAGTTTTCTGGTCGGTTTCAACCATGATCTTGTCGTACACATACCGACTAGGTCCCAGGATGCCTCAGGCCTCCTGGGACTAAGCCCCGATTATGTCCCGGCGTCCTCAGGCCTCCTCAGTCTTCCCCAGACCAATGTGGCCGATTCTTGTTTTGCACAAAAGCTGGATTTTCTGGGTATATATATATATATATATATATATATATATGTATAAATTCCACGATCTAATTATCATTACTTTTCTAGGAACACAGCAGGATGCCACCTTTTAATGGAAGACAGCTTCAGCAACAACTTAGGGCTTTTTTAGTTTTTATTCGGTTACATATAATGATGTATTTGCTATTTCTACGTCGACCACAGCAACCACCACCAGCACCTCCACCACCAGCCAGACAGAGACCTAGAAGAAGGCACAACATGTGGGTCAGGCCATGGCTACTACAGAGAGAGGAGAGGGGGGCCTACCACAAGATTATGGCTGAACTGTATGCCACAGACATTCCAGGATTCACCAACTACATGAGGATGAACCCAGAATTCTTTGAAATGATAAAGACCAGACTGGAACCACGTCTAGCCAGGCAGGCCACCAACTACAGAACTCCAATCAGTGTTGGGGAGAAGTTAGCCCTCACCATCAGATATCTGGCCACTGGAGAGTCCTACACATCATTATCCTGTCAGTTCAGGGTTGGCAGATCCACCATTTCCAAGTTTCTACCAGATGAGTAATTCTAATAATTCTAATTCTAATAGCACTTTTACAGCGCTTAATCTCCGTCAAAAGACAGACTCTAAGGCGTATCACACAAAAACATTGTTCAATATTCAAAAACCAGAGACATTGCAGGGGTCAGCACCGCGGAGAAAGCAGAAAGGAGATTGGAAATTTAGGGTGGGTATGCTTTTCCAAAGAGGTATGACTTCAACTTTGACCTGAAAGAGGCAAGTGAGTTTGCAGAGCGGACCTCATCAGGAAGGTCATTCCAAATCATAGGTGTGTCATACGCAAAACTGAGTCCAAAATGTTTTCGAGACTTGAAAATTGAACCAAAGTGGGGAACCTCAAGAAATATGCCATCAGATTGACTTCGACGAGTGTTATATGCACTATGTCTGGGAATGAGGAAGGGTTCAAAGTATTTGGGGTTACCACTGTGTAGGAACTTATATACCAGCATGGCAGTCTTAAAGATAGAACGGTACTTAATTGGCAACCAATGTAGTGCTTTTCTAACTGGAGTGATGTGTGAGTACTTGGTGGTGTTGGCAACAATTCTGGCAAGGCTATTCTGAACACATTGAAGTTTGCGCAGATCTAGAGCTGAGAGACCTCTGAACAGAGAATTACAGTAATCTAGTCGACTTCCGACCAGAGCATTGGCAGCCATAAGAGTAGCTTCATGTGTCAGATGTCCTCGGAGTCGCTTAAGATCCCGGACATGAGCAAAACAAGCCTTGCAGACCTTCCTAACATGGCAAGAGAATGAGAAATCAGAATCAAACCAGACACCAAGGTTCCTAACTGCATCTGTTGGTGATATGAGATTACCAAGTATGTTGACCGGGAAGGACTGATTAAGTTTTTCGCGCTGAGACTTTGAGCCAAACACAATGAATTCGGTCTTATCTGGATTTAGCTTGAGCTTATTTGTGGAGAGCCATCTCTTTACGTCTTCAAGGCAGTGTGACAGCTTATCAAGGGCCGAGGCAACATTTTTGTGTGTGAGGTGTACATACAATTGTGTGTCATCAGCGTAGAACTGGAAACTAATACCAGGATGATTCTGTATGACTTTACTCAGTGGAGTAGTATAGAGTGAAAAAAGGATTGGCCCCAGGACAGAGCCTTGAGGCACACCATACAATAACTTTTTGGCATCAGATAAAATTGACCCAATCTTAATGCACTGAACACGGTCTGAGAGATAAGACTTAAACCAATCGAGGACAACCCCGCTCACACCAAACCAGGAGCTAAGAGAATTAAGTAGCGTATCATGATCAATAGTATCAAACGCTGCTGATTGATCCAAGAGAACGACAGCAGTAGCCTCACCTTTAGCAAAAGCCAAATGAACATCATTCTTAATTGAAAGCAATGCAGATTCAGTTGAGTGACCTAGTTTGTAGGCAGATTGCCTGACATTCTCAAGTCCGTTCAAACTAACATGGTCATTCAACTGAGAAGCAACAACACGTTCAACCAGTTTGGATATGAAGCCCAACCCAGAAACAGGTCTGTAGTTTTTTAAGTCATTGGGTGGTAGTGATGACTTTTTAATCAATGGGGTTACAATAGCCTTCTTGAACTCATCAGGTACAACACCTTCTGACAGCGAGCAGTTAACAAGCCTGGTGATAGAGGGCAGTAAAATATCAATACATTCCTTAACAAGAAATGTAGGCCATGGGTCTAACAAACAAGATTTGGTGGGTGACTTCATGATAATTTTTCTAATTTCCTCTTGAGAAACTTGTTTAAAGCAGCTGAAATTGGGTACATCAGGTGGAGGAGGCAGAGTGAATGAGTCACTAGAGAAAAATGAGTTTCTGATTTTATCTATTTTGTCACTGAAGAAAGTGACAAACCGGTCAGCAAGACCTTTCTTAGATTCATGAGAAGGGAGTACTGCTTCAGGGCTAGAGTGCAGTGCGGAACGCAAGACCTGCCATAGCTTCTTGGAGTCATTGGTATTTTCTCTGACCAGGTTTCTGAAGTAATTTGCCTTATCTTTGTTGACCAGTGAATTGCAGCGACCAATCTGTCTTCGAAGTCTAGCTCGATTATAGGCAGATTTATCTTTACGCCAGATTCGTTCCAGCTGTCGCCTGATGGTTTTTGCCAGCCGGTAGGTGTCAGATAGCCAACCAGTAGCTTGCTTAGTAAAAGTGCGAGTAACCAATGGTGCATGCTTGTCGAGCAATTTGCTCAAATCATCTAAGTATTGTTCACACAAACCACTGACTGTATCACCAGGGCATTTTACGAATGCACTATTTCCCAAATCCTTACGGAAACTGTCCATGTCAATTTTATGATACCTCCTGAAGGTGACAACTTTTGCCTTATGTGAAGGAGGATTAACTGAGTCAAGCTGAGCAAGGACAAGAGCATGATCAGAAATAAATTCAGCAACTCGTACATTAGAGATGACACTGGCATCAGTAGGAGTGAGAACAAGGTCTAGGATATGACCATGTAGATGGGTAGCCGTTTGAACATTTTGTGTTATATTGCATGATTCTGGAATTTGATACTATCATTTGAAGAAGTATCCACATGAATATTGAAATCCCCACAAATTAGGAAAGAGGGAGAAACAGAGGATAAATATTCTAAAAGATTGAGAAATTGGTCCAGGAAACTTTCAGAACATGAGCCAGGTGGACGATAAACACAAGTCAACACAAGCTGTTGAGCCGCCGACCCAATTGCAATGCTAACATTTTCAAAGGAACTGAAAGTAGGTGTATCCACAGATCTAAACTGTATAGCTTTGTTGATAAAAAATCCGACACCACCACCATGGCCATGAATACGGGGTTTGTGGCAGAATTTGAAGCCTGTCGGGGTGATGGAATGTAGAAGGCTGTCCGTTTCCTCCTGGCGAATATGTGTTTCAGTGACAGCAAGAATGTCGACAGAATGTACTGTTACAGTATCATCGATGCAGGGTCCCTTGTTTCTTACAGATCGGCAATTTACCACCCCAAACGAGGTTGGTCCAGGATTAAGGGAGATGTCACCACAAAGCAACAATAAGGTCGCAAGGCCATGACGCTTAGCCACACAAGGGAAAAGATGTGTATTCAGGACATAGCTGTGGAGTCTGTAGGGGCGTGGTAACAAAGTAAGACCATGAGCAGACAACGGAATAAACACATTAGGATCACTGCTTACTGACTTTCTCCAAAACAACAGTAAGAGGAACAACCAGCGGATGGTACTCATTGCACTCCAGTTCCCTTAACTAAGAACAGGACTGTGAGGAGTAACACCAGTATGCCCTAATTCTAAGTTAGTTACTATGTGACACAGTCTGTCCACTCTAAATTCCGTCCCGTGGGCGACTCACGGGCACCCTACACTCCTCACTGAGCCTCTAGAATAAACAATTTCCCTAAAGTGAATCGAAGAGGGGATGGAAAGAACTGGAAAGGGAATTCAGGATCAGGTGGAATGTTCAACATGCCCTGAGAGCCCTTGATGGCAAGCATGTGGCCCTGAAGAAACCCAAGAACACTGGAGCCCTGTACCACAAGTACAAGGGGTTCTTTTCAATAGTAATGTTGGCCTTGGTAGATGGGCAGTACAAGTTCAAATGGGTGGATGCTGGTACAGCTGGATCTTGCTCAGATGCCCAGATATTTAATGCCTGTCAGCTGAAGAGGAAGATTGAGGATGGCAGGATAGGCTTCCCTGACCCAGCACCTATAACCCAGGGTGGTCGAGATGTCCCCTACTTCATCCTGGCAGATGATGTGTTTGCCCTGAAGACCTGGCTCATGAAACCCTATGGCAGAAGGATGTTAACCAGAGAGGGAAGGATTGCCAACTACAGAATATCAAGGGGCAGGAGAGTTGTTGAAAACACTTTTGGCATCCTGGTCTCAAGATTCAGAGTGATGTTGACCACTATTGAACTCCCCCCAGCAACAGTCAGGGAAGTAGTCTTTACCTGTGTGGTTCTGCACAACATACTGAGAAGCCAGTATCAAGGTCAACATGGTGGTCAAGAGCCTGGAGATGATGATGATGTGCCTGGTGATTGTCGACTGATTGGTGGTGCTGCTGGTGGTGGTCCAGTTAGAAACCCTGCTAGAGAAGCCAAAAGACAGAGAGATTACCTCAGGGACTACTTCAATAATGAGGGAGCAGTGGCCTGGCAAGATGGCAGAATATAACTCCTGCTGCAGTAACCAGTCCTTTTCAGGACTAATAACCAGTCCTTTTTAGGACTACCAAATATTCCAAAAACAATTAATCAGCTGTGCTTGTTCCAAATGTCACAACCATTTCCCAACATAATTCACCCACCCAACAAACAGACAAGCCCAATGCCCGACAGAAGTGACGCAACCAACAAACAGACAAAACCAATGCCCAACATAATTTACCCGCCCAACGAAGAGACAAACCCAATGCCTGACAGAAGTCACGCAACCAACAAACAGACAAAACCAATGCCCAACATAAGTCACCCACCCAACAAACAGACAAACCCAATGCCTTACAGAAGTCACCCAACTAACAAACAGACAAACCCAGTGCTAAACATAATTTTCAAAAACAACACACAAACCCAAACATAACTTCCTAAATGGAATAAATATTGCATATATTTTGAAAGTTAAATCCTAATTTTACTTACATTTGTTTTTTTTGGAAAAAATATTTGAAACAGAAATGTTTTCCTGGAAATCTTAAAATTAAAATCTTTTACTCCACTTCACAAATATTTAGGAAATATAGCCACCAAACTGATTTTCTTTACAATGATGGGGGGGGGGGGGGGCTATGTTTGCAAAATAGTTTGTCAGTTCTTTGGTTTGGGTTCTGTTTGCTATTGGGCTTGTCGGTTTCTTGGTTGGGGGCTAGGTTTGGTATTGGGTTTGTATGTTTGTTAGTTGGGGGTTAGGTTTGGTATTGGGTTTGTGTGTTTGTGGGTTGGTAAGTATGTGATAATGCCTTTGGTTGGACTTTTTTTCTTGTGATAAGTATTTGTGCTGAACTGTTATCTTCTGGGAGGGTAATTGGAATAACTTGCAGCTGAATAATTGTTTTTGGAATATTTGGGTGGCCCTGAAAAGGGCCTGGCAGGTCAAAGATCCGCCCTGACTGAATGGCTACTGAGGAGGCTGTTGCTGTTGAGGCGGTGCTGTAGTGGTGATAGAGTTGTGGCTGCTGCTGCTGCTGCTGTGGCTGCTCAATGATCTGTGTAGATGTCAGATCTGGTAGCTGGCTTAGTATTCCACTTAAGTTGTGTCTACTGCCCTCGTCCTGTACTGTTAGAACTGATGTAGGGTTGCCAAAGCCAAGTGGGCTGGGTGTGTAGTAGACATAACTGCTGCTAGCTGCTGCTTGGGTGGAAGTAGATGCCTGTTGAGTGGTTGTTGGCAGTATCCCGACCCTCTGGGACTCCGTGGTAATAGTGGCTGATCTTCTGGGTAGTGGTTGACGTCTAAGGTTGCTCTTAATGCTTACAATGTCTCTAAAAATTCTGCCCTTGAGGTCCTCAAACTCCTCCGGGATCATCTTTTCAGCCTCTGATGCCACATAGTCAAAGAAGGGCTGCCTGTCTGACTTCTGCTGCAGGAAACCTGAGATCAATGTCCTCATCTGGTCAAAGTGCTCAAGTATCTTGCAGTCTGTTGAAACTGGTGTAGATATGAACATAGGTTGACTCCTACTTTCCCTCAGGACACTGGACTCAAGGTGTTCTGTATCAGTAGTAGATCCACGAGATTCGTCCTGCTTGCTGGTGTTTGGACTGGCCTTGAACCCTGAACATTTGCTGGCCCCCTTTCGTCTGATGTGGGTCTTAAGGAAACCTATCTGCTGGTAGACCCAGGACTGTCTCTTGGTCATCACCCTTGGGGCTTGGCCAGATTGTAGTTTGGACAGCTTGCCATAACGATTTCTCTGGGATTTGAACCATCTTCTGACATCAAAGGGCTGGAGCTTCAGTTCTGCAGAGATTTCTGCCCAGAGAGCCTCCTTCTTCTGTCTGTCGTGGAAACGTGCATGCTCCTTGTTGTAGAGCTCTGGATGCTCCTTTACAAACTCCACAATTGCAGTTTCTTGGCTGTCAGAAAGTTGCACAGACCCTGGCTCTCTTGGCTGCCGAGTGACTCTCTGAATCCTCCTCACACCTCTCTTCTTCTTCGCAAGCTTCCTCAGTAAGTTCCAAACGCTCCCCAGTCTCTTGTGTACCCTCCTCTGTACCCTCCTCCATCCTTTCCTCCACCTCTCCACCTTCCTTCTCCCTCTCCTGTTTCCTCTCTTCCCTCCTTTCTCTTTCCTCATTACTCCAGTCAATACAAAAAAAAAGTAAAAAACTAAAATGTGTCTCCTAACTGTAAAATTTGCCTTAAGGTTAAGTATTATATGATATTTAAAAAAAATGAAAAGCCCTACAAAACAGTGACACACGTCTCTCCATAGCCAACTAGTCAGTAAGAACGAGAATCTGTGTGTGGTCGCTTATATAGTCTCAGACCCCTCATTGCCTCGTTTTAATTTCCGACGCGCGGAAAATAGTCGGCTCTTAATCGGTTCTTAGTCCGCCTCAGACTAAATTTTTGTTGTCCCAGGTGGCCTGAGGATGCCGGCTTGGATCGGTTAGGGTCGGTTTCTAGGGTCGGGGCTTAGTCCCAGACCTGGATTTTTGGGTCGCAGGACACCTGGGACGGTCTGAGGTTTCCTGGGACCGATTCCCTTTCACACACATGAAACTTCAAAGATTTGTTATGAGCTGTGGGTTCACCGCGTGCCAGAGAGAGATGAACCTCGTTTTTTATAGACAATAAAGCAGTTTCCGTGGAATGTCCTGGCTTATATGCTGATTGATGAGGATTGTCCAGTTTGTTGTTATTAATGTGTGATGTTAGCTGCCTGGCAACGACTCGCTCAACCAACTTTGACAGGAAACAAAGACCAGACACTGGGCGATAATTCTTAAGGTCGTCTCTGGGAAGGGAAGCTTTTTTTATGAGGGGGGTGACAACCGCCTTTTTGAAAGAATTTGGGAAGGATCCTTCAATGAGAGAATAATTTACCAACTTGGTAATGGAAGAGAGGAGGATATCAAGATAATCCTTAAGGAGGAATGTTGGTATAGGGTCTAGTGAGCAAGATTTAGTGGGGGATTCACTAATACACTTATAGACCTCGTCTTCAGTGACAGGCATAAAGGCATTGAAAGCAGGAGGCACCGAATCCGGTGCATCATTGAAAGAGCCAGAAGTAGAAAAGGAGTCCCTGATTTTGCTTATTTTATTGGAGAAAAAAGAAGCAAACATGTCCACGAGGCTTTTGTCTGAGCTATGAGCAGGCAGGACAGTCTCGGAGGTGCAATGCAACACCTTCCTCAATGACTGCCATAGCTTCTTGGGGTCACGACTATTAGCAGTTATGAGATTTGTATAGTATGAACCCTTGTCTTTATTGGCCAGTTGATTACACCAGGCAATTTGCCTACGGAGTCTTGACCTATTCAACTCTGACTTATGTTTTCTCCACCTTCGTTCAAATTGCCGTCTAAGAGATCGAGCCATGCGATATGAATCAGACAACCACTCATCAGACTGCTGTTTAGCCTTGTGTGAAATGATAGGAGCACGCTTGTAAAGTACCTGTGTAACACCAGTTATGTACTGATCATAAAGTTCTGCAGCAGTACCTTCAGGGGACCGTACAAACGGTATATTATTAAGGTCATTTCTGTGGTAACGTCGATAGGAGACCCATTTGTCGATGCTGGTTGATGGGTGGGAGAAATTCAGTTGGCATCTTATGGCAGCATGGTCAGAAATAAAATCCCCAACACTAACATTGCGGACAAAATCTGAGTCGCAAGGAGATATCAAAACATCCAGAGTGTGACCCAGTAAATGAGTCGGGTCACTGACACTTTGAACCAAACCGCAACACTGAAGGATGTCGTTAAACCTGGACCTATCACCACACTCAATATCCAGATGGACATTTATATCGCCACAAATGATGAAACTGGAACCATTCGAAGACAGAAAGCCAGAAAGAGCCAGAAAATCTTCCAGAAACTGAGTAGTACAAGAACCAGGAGGACGGTACACACAAGCCGCAACAAAGATATTATAATCAGACTTGAACGAAAGTATGATAATTTCAAATGACCTGAAAACTGGTGAAGAGACAATACTGGGAGAAAAAGTTTTTCTACACAGAAAACCAACACCACCTCCCCGACCAGTTGGCCAGTAACTACACTCACTAAACAATAGTAAACATAAGGTCATATTAAAGGTCATTCTAAAGGGTTGAATGTCAAGTTGGTCAAAATCAAACTGTAGCAACACTGACCCTAACGTGAAGCAGGCACAGGGAGGGTCAACAAAGGTCATGAAGACAACGATGAGGTCACAGGTCACAAAATTATAAAAGACTGTGGCTTGTTAGATGCATAGAGACATATGAGTGGCCTGCTGGCAACAAGGACAGGGCTGGGAGGACAAATAACAGCAGAGGTCAGAGAACTATGCCAATGGGCACCACCTACAAGAATGAATCTCAAGACAACCAAATATGTCCTTGCACATTGCCAAAGTCCCACCAGGCGGGTAAAAGAAATAAGATTGATATTTTATTATACATGTTATATGTGACCACTAAAACTCTACATATAGAATCAATGACTGAAAGCACATGTCTATATAAGCATTAGTAATAACATAATAATTTACATTAGGATGACCATTAAATACACTCAATAAACATAAGGTCATATTTAAGGTCAACTCATAGGACTGATGTTCAAGTTGGTCAAAAGCCAACTTTAACAACAACACTGACCCTAAACGTGAAACAGACACAGGAAGGGGTCAAAAAAGGTCAAAGAGACAACTTTGAGAGGTCCTAGGTCAGGAGTGTCACAAGAAGGTCAAAAGGGCTAATTTTCAGGACTGTCTGACTGGTGAGTCACCCTGCGCCTGTTGCTGTCTGTTCTCTTCCTCGACTACCGGAGTGACTTGGAGAAGTTTCAGCCATAAGGGCCAGTTTTGTATTACATATACTTCCATTTGTTGTGTGTGAACGCTCAAAGCTAAAATACTTTTTTAAATCCTTGAAAATCAACAGACCTCTGATCTTGAAAAGTCATAATCTGATTGACCTTGCAATGCTTAGGCGTATCTCAAAAGCTTTTCTAGATCTCCCACATGGCATGATTTACAGGGCTGTATTTTTAACTGGCTTTTTTGCATTTATGAGACTCTCAAACTTGGCTCCCCTTTCCCCCACCTCATTTGACCCTTCTCGGCATCTCATGAAATCTTCCTGAGTAAAAAAATTGCAAAGATTCTAATAGAATGGTTGAAAACAATTCAAACAAGAGACAAAGTTCAGTGTGTTTCCATTCCCAGATTGAGGGATTCCAATATTCGTCCTTTTAGAGTGTTTAAAGCTCTTTTTGATCTATATCCCATGTCAGCAAATAGTTCCTTGTTTCAACTACCATCACCCTCGGGTTTGAATCCTCTCACTGATTCTAGAGTTCATAAAAACCTTAAAATTAAGCAACCCAAATCTTGGTTTGCACACTGCAAATTTTACATTCCATGACTTTAGGAGATCTAGGACGACCTTTACCTTTAACTCGCATATACCTATTCAAGATATCAAAAGGCATGGGACTTGGTCCTCTGATTGCATTTGGTAATACATGCAATCAGATCACTCCTCTGGAGAGGCCATTGCTGCAACTCTAGTTTCAGTTATTGATAATGCTTAGATATTGCTCCTATATGTTTGGGCTTGAGGGTCACTTACATGCATGCTGATTAAATTCACCTCTGGTGTAAGGTTTTATGTGTGATTTTATAAATTTTACTGTAAAGCCTCTGGTAGCCTTTTTCTTCAGCAGTTTAGGGAGGTTGCGGGATTCCTTAGTCAAAATTCTGAAGACAATTTTCACTCCTTCTTGTCCTTGATCTTTACTTGCCTGACCTTCCCTTCTGCTGAGGTTAAAGGTCATCACTGGGGTCAAATGTCAGTTACTTATCACTGGTAAAGTTAAAGTGTCAGAGCAATGCTCTTTTATGTCATAGCGATGGACGATGGACTCTAATGACAAGTCAAGTAAAAGTAAATTTATGCATTGCTCTATATATATACTTATTTACTATTCATATTACTATACTTTTACACAATCATTATTCATATTACTGTATACTTACTTGTGATTTGTATATACTTTTAGTAGTAACTTTACATATAACTTTAATAAACTTGGTAGCCGCAGTAGTTGTTTTCTGACTTGGGGGTTAGGACTGGTATGTGCCTGTACCTAAGATTGACCATAGTTCCTCTGCATTCTTAGGCTCTGGGTTATCTACTAGGTCACAGAGGTTGGCACATATAGGACTCTTATAAATTTATCTGAATCTGTAATTCTTTTAATACTTACTGCTGAGTTTTTTTCCAATAGATTATGTTGTTGATGCAGGTCTTAATTATACCACTTTGCCATATATCTAAATAAGTATATGGGTTGGTTTTGACTATATAGTGACCTGTAATATTTATATATGTTTAATTAATAACACTCTGTGTGTAATGCAATCTTAAATACAGCATAAATATACTAGATAAAGATTCCTGTCAAATATTTGTATTGTTAATGTCCAAATATTCCAGAGTTCAATATTTGGGACTGGTAATATTCAATCATTCTGTATAATCATATCAGATATCTCAGGGCCATATGGACTCAGGGAAGAAATACAATCCAAAGATGATGAGTGTAAAATACATATCAAACATAGGAAGGTCCAAAGAGGCATTTTATAATCTTGGCTAAGTTGTCTCCAGTTCACTTGGGTATTTAAGGGATTATTTAAATAGAAAGAATAGAAACAACACTATCAGTATTCCACAGATGTTGGAATGAATCAGATGGGAACCCACCACCATAGTCCAGCTCTCTTGTAGACTAAATGTAATGGTGTGAGTATACTTTCCATCCTTTTAACCAGGTCTTTTGCTGTGTTAAAAGCCTACTATTTTTTAAATACATTAACTACATCCTACAACAAACACAAATTTCACTGATATGCCTGTATTATGCCCATCTTACCCTTAAATCATCAGCTGGTGCATTTAAG
Source organism: Sabellastarte sp. h YS-2021 (assembly GCA_964017235.1). Taxonomy (NCBI): domain Eukaryota; kingdom Metazoa; phylum Annelida; class Polychaeta; order Sabellida; family Sabellidae; genus Sabellastarte; species Sabellastarte sp. h YS-2021. The sequence goes on along the minus strand of OZ024927.1, from coordinate 54,617,702 downwards.
CTAATTAATCGTTTACAGAAATACATGACTACAAAAAATCTAGAATTAAACTCAACTCGATGGGAATGCATTTTTCATATCTTCAAATCAATATTCTTGGTACACCCTAATCTACTACAGCTAAAGTAAGAGATTTGGCTGTTTTGTTTGAGAATATTTTTTTTTTCATTTTCAGACAAATCTTGGTCTTCAAAAGTTTCGAAGTGTCAGGAGATAATGTTACCAGGCAAATACCTTAGTCAGTGCCACACTTGATTGTTAATTTAAATGTAATGTACAGCTTTGCAGGCACAAGACCCTTCTGCTGCCTAGCAATGCAGGAGATGATGTTACCTGGCAAATACCTTAGTCAAGGCCAAGGCTGCCAGGCAATAGGTTGTCTACCTGAGGGGACAATCGAAGGAAAGTTATAAAAACAGCATGGTCATGGATACTGAACCTTACAATAATATGATTTGAAATATCCAAAATATGGACCTTCTGTGAACAAAATGTGTGGAACCCAAATGCCATCCCAAAATTAGCCCCACAAATTCTTCAACAAGTGTAGATTTTTCTTAATATTTATGAAACTATGTAACCTACAAATATCTAAAGCATTATTACCCAGTAAATATTTTTAAGTTTTGCAAACGTTTGAAAAGAAACATTTGGCAAAGGTTAAGAAATGATAGGTACAAAAACCATTTATAATAGAATGTCTTTAAAATGTTTTATGTATATTGTTTATTAAATGTTTAATGATAAATGTTAAAAAAATGTTACAAATGAACTTTGGCATTGCTTAGCAATATTAACCTTAATTGAGACCACAGATCTAATTCAATATCTTTTGACGTTGCTCATAAATGAAAATATTATTTTTATGTCTAAAATTGTAATATAGTGGCTAATAAATTATGCCCTCTCTCAATTATTACTTTCAGGGATTCCATGTGGGTCAATTTGTGATAAAGTCTACTAAAATCTCCTATTATTCCTCAGTGCCATCTTTGTTTTGAAATGTTTGAAGGTAAATTATTCTGCAAATATGGGTATAAAAAACGTTTGTGATAGAATGTTTAAAACATTTGATGGAAAAGATTTCCAAAAAAAATGTGATTGGTATGAAAACCAGCTACTATTGAATGTTTGTAAAACATTGTCACAGCAAACATTTACAAAACATTGTCAACAAAGTGTTGTTTAAAAATTTTATGTACACTGTTTATCAAACATTTCATGATGATGGTTTGAAAAACATTTTCAGCAAAACCTCTATTTCTACAGCTGTTTTATAAATATTTTAAAAACATATCCAGTCAAACCTAGTTTCTTAAGTTATTTTATAAACGTTTAATAAATCTTTTCAGCAAAAATGTTAGTATAGAGAATGTTTATAAAATATTTTTTAAACATTACAGTGTAACCCAAAAGATAGGGTTTAAATATCTTTAAAAACGTTTTGTAAACCATTTAAAACGTTTTTAATGTTTACTGGATAGAAAGGTATTATTATAATGCTCCTATTCGTGTGTGTCATTAGAATTCATGCAGAAATGGGGAAGGAATTACAAGTTAGAAATTGAAGTTTTTTTCACTGATAAGCACTTGTATAAATATTGTCATCTTCATTCGTGATATACATATTTATTTGTTGCAAATGCCATCCAAAAAACTGTTATATTCTACAGTCAGAAATGAAAAAGTGTGAACAGAAATGGTGTTCAATTGTCGCTTTATTAATAAATGGAAGGAATATATTTTATGCCGTTCTTGTCACAGTGAGAAAATGAAGAACTTTGTTCGTTTGGGATCTTGCATCAGGTTATCAAAAGCTGAGGGAAAGTCCAAGCTACAACTCTGTCTATACTAGTCCAAATATATTGTACCTAGTAGTAGCTCCGGCTCTGCGCCCTTTTCAACTACTAAGCTGATGCCAGGACAAGTCCATTCTGTATCCTACATAATTCATTAGGCTGTATTTGAACCCAAGACCTCTTTGCCGATCGTGTTTATCACTCGGTCACTCAAATCTCATCTGAGTATATCCTGGTGTTCAGACTAGTGATTTAACTGAGGTTAACTCAGATTGAAGCAAATAGGGGATTAAGTGTAAAACTCTCAATCCTGGCTGACAGGGATGAATCTATAACTCAGTCAATGGGTGGACTGAGGCTGATTTTAGCAGATTAGCTCAAGTGAATCCCCTTAATCCGGGTTGACAAGGAATAAGAGGGTTAGAACTGAAATTTATTGACTTATTACCTAGAAGAAATTGATTGACTTAATACCAAGGGGCCGCGGTGATGCAGTGGGAACACACTGAACCCCCCACCTCTGAGATCAGAGTTCAAATCACAGCCTGACCTCATGTGGGAAAGCTGGCAGTGATTTGCCATTGGTCGGCAGTTAACAGTACAGAACCTTGACCAACTTTATGTACTGGTTCTCTGTGCCCTTCCAACTACCTGTTACAATATAACCAACAAGGTACTAGAAGTGACAAAAACGCTTAATGAACTATACTAACCTTAATACTGATGTGCCAATATATGTACTTTAATCCATTGTTAGAAAGTAGGGACTAACAAACAAAAGGCCACCTCAAGCGATAGTATAATTCTACAATAATTGCAATTTGGCATAACATGTATGAATATTTGTGAATGTAACAAGATTTTCGAATAAACAGAAATGTCTGACAACACTGTAATCTATCTGTTGTTTAATTTAAGCTGTCTAATAAGATTTTACTGAGCTCAGACTTTGAAAAATTTTCAATCGAGATTAAACTCTGAAGTGTGGACACTCAACCCAGAATGAGATGAATCCTGTAATCTACTTTCTTGTCAACTCAAATGTAGTGTGTACAGGCTGTATGTTATCTGCATTTTCAATTTCCTTGGAGTAAATCTAAATGAAGTGGCTGGGCTGCTGTCATAGATGGGTTTACAACAATATTTCTAGAAAACTCATATATATCTGGAAACATCTAAAAAGTCACTTCAGTGTATTGCCAGTAGATATTTTATTAAAATGAAACAGTAAGGATACAATGTAAAGAAAGTGTAAAATGTACTGATAATAAATCTAATTAGTTTTAATGGTAGATCTTTACAAAACTTGAATAATGTTGATAAATTAAATCTACATACCATGTTAGTCAATTTATACTGTGTATTTTGTAGATACAATGATGTTTACAGGAGCTATATTTTGAGATTAAATTTACAAAGGTGGTACAAAGAACAGGTCACAGAGAGTGCAGTAAAGAGGGTTTATTGTCAACAGGAACTATTGTTTAATATTAAAAACATAATAATCCTGGCACTGGCAGATGATAGTATGCAGACTACTCTTCTAAACACGTTTAAGTTTCCTTTTTGCAGTCACACCCTTGCATGTAAACTCCTGAATGTAAGAAACAGAAAAGAAAACAAGCATGTGGAATGTGAACACCACAAATTGTATTTTCATGTATAGCTCTCTTAAATAGCACATACAGCTTATGATTAAATTAAGACTGATTTTATGAAGTTAACTTTCATTATGTGTACTTTCCTTTTTGATAATTTAAGTAGAAGCTAAGAAGAATATTTTAGCTGATATTCTCCAGATGTGAATTACATTGAAATAGACAGATATATATACTATTATCTTTTGGAGAAAACAAATATGGTGGGCAAGCCGAAGTGACTGCATGTACCTTATGTGAAATACATTATATATTTAATGTTGTGTACAAAGAGTAATAAATCAATCAATCAGCCAGTCAGTCAATCAATCAATCAACCATTTAATCATTCAATCAAGTATACCATTGGTTTCTGTAACTCACCTCAACAAGATACTTCTTACCGTCTTCTTCCACAATTTCTTGCACATATTTGGCATGAATATCCTTGTCAGGGAAATACTGGTCAGTGATGAGTTTATCACCTTTATTACCTCCCAACTGTACAGTAATCTAGGCAAAGAAAACAGAGATTTTGATGTATCTTGAGTAAACAATTTGATTTAACACATATACTACTACTGAATGTCAAATATACAATTGGACCATATTGACATCTATGTTATCTTATATTAGTTCATATGAGATAGATTTAAATTGTATATTACATATAACAGATATATATTAAATTACTTTGCTCGTTCTGCCAGCCTCAGTGGATTCCTTTTCCTTGTTAAGCTCATATGTTTGACTGAATGGTTCACTGTCTGCTGTCATGTAGATGAGTTCTGTGACCTGTTTGCCAGACACCTTGTATTCTGACATGGCACCAGGTTTGTGGAATACCCTGGTCTCCTTGACAAATTCCTCATCATATCCTGAAAGAAGAGAATCATACAGTCAAACATGTACACAAGACCACCTTTATATAAAGTCCATCTTCTATATAAAGATGGCATTGTGGTTTCCATTATGTAATTTTGCATAAATTGTTACCTGCATATAAAGACAGACACCCTGATACAGACTGTTTTTCTTTGGTATTCCAAGACAAGTTGCACAAGTTTCACTGTATCTAATCTACAAATTTACTTCTTTGTAGGCACAATATCTTCCCAACAAATGAGAACTCAGTGCGCTAGTCAATAAAATACATTTATCATAAGGACAGTCGAGGGGCGGTCAAGGTCAGTGATCGTGAGTTATGCATGTGACCAAAAGGGAAGGAGACTAAGTTGGGAAACTGGAGTTGAACAGGTGGATTTTAAGGTGTTTCCTGAAGGATGTGACAGAGGGGCTTTTTCTTATTTGGAAGGGGAAACAGTTTAAAAGAACAGAGGCATAGTGACTGAAAGTATTAGAAAAGTGTTTATATGATTTATGAACTCTATGGTCAAAAGTGGGGGTATGAAGGAACTTAAGTTTGAGGGTGCTACTATTTCTGGGGGAGGTGTAGGGGTGAATTAATTCACTTAGGTAAGCTGGTTGACCATGGTTCATATCTTTGTATATGATGGGCCTATTTTAAATTGTACCCTGTACCTGAGTGGGAGCCAATGGAGTTTTTTCAATTGAGGGGTAATGTGGGAGAATTTAGAGGAATGGGTGACAACCCTAAAAATGTCACCCTATAGATTTTTCTATTTTATTTACGAGTGTAAATGTCAAGTTTCTTTCATTCAGTATAAAGCTTTAGTTCAATAATTATCTAAACTGATCAACCATAGTCAAATTATAAAACAATAAGAACTTGAGTCAGTGAAGAGTGAGTCAAGACTTTAAATGTCTGCCTTATATTCACAGTTTAGTATTTATGAATATTTCAATCTGAATTTGTCAGTTCTCATCAGAGGCTGTGAGTGGGATAAGGGGATCACCTGAAGTACAAATACGGCATCCTCTCAGATCCTGAGGATCAGATCCGGGATCCGGCGGATCGGATAAGATTTTTTGTGTCTGACTATTAAAAAAATGCATTTATCACTTTTTATTGACCAATGATTTTTATGTGTAATTTTTAGTCATTTTTATCAGTTAGTTGCTATACTATACTGAATAATGGAAATGTTGTTATACACTCCATAATATACAGTCCAGTGAGTAGTTGAGGATGTATGAAATTTAACTTTTATTCAAGTTAAATATACAGGTGATGAATAATAAATGATAAAACTTATATATTTGTTTTATTCTTATATTTTTGTCTGGTCATTCATTTCATAGTATGATATTATCATGACTCTTGACAACTATAAACCTTTTTCCCAGTGGGAGCTGAGTTGCACTCCCTTAAACATTGTCTCAAAGTGTGAATCATATGAGTCCAGAGTGTGTCTGTTTCAATCACCTCTTGCAAAATCCGCCTAGATGTGGTGGATAGAAGGGTGATTGTACCAAACTCATTCTTGTGGCACTGAATCAGATCACAGGACTCAATAAAAATAATTTTGTGAGTTCAAGTTGATGGTGATCATTCATACTTATTCACCCATAATTCATAATTCCATCAATGTATTTATACCGTAATAATTGTCGGTAAAAATTAAAATAATGTAAAAACTGGGTGGCAGTCCCAACATATTATGTGGATGCCTACAGTATGATTTTTATAAAATAAGTGAAAATAAATATTTTTTGAGACAAATCATGCCCATATTTTTTAATGAAACTAAAAATAAAGTAGTTTTCAACACTGTATGTACTAGATTAGAAAAATGTACATACTGCTCTAAATTGACCAAAGTGGACCAAATAACCAGTTTCCACACCAAAAAGACCTTCAAATGCATTAACACTTGCGAATTAAGTAATATAATATACATTATTAATTGCACTGAGTGTGGTCTCCAATACATAGGAGAGACCAAAAGACCAATTAGACAGGGAATGTATGAAAATATTCAATGATCTAATTTCAACCAGTGTCTCTAGACACTCCACTCAACCCAAGCATAGTGTCAGAAATATGGAGTTCAGCATTGTGCAATGGATGGGGGAGGACAATAACCCAAATTCTTCCACTAAGCATAAAAGACAGGAACTACTTTATATTTGGGCCTTCCCCACCCTCCATCCCATGGGTATTAACATATTTGTGTGAGTTTATGCCATCTTATTGCACCCCTAACACAGGTGCCTACCTATTTATTTTGTAGTCAAATTATAGCTATATTTGAAATCTGAAAAGACTAATCTGTAATGATGATAGAAAACTAGTGATGTACACACATTTTTGTAAAAACTACAATATTCTAGGCAAGAATCATAGCACAGACTAAAATGGAATTCAAGCACACAGTTTGTTTTAAAGCTATCACTCACATGCAAAATCAGTTGCCATGCAAATTTTATCTAAACCTAAAATAATTAAGAAATTTTAACCAAGAAAATGGCTTGTAGATCTGTATATCTATAAAATACACAGTAATTGCCAGACACAGTTAAAATATGATTGTATAACATACCCGTTTCTTTAAAAAATTCATCACATTTTTCCGTGCTTACCACTTCCCACTTTCCAACAAACCTATCCATGATCTCTCTAATGATATAATACCAAGCTTATAAAGTTGTTGCTTCTATCAAAGGTTTCAGAGCTTGTGTCTGAACATTGAAACACTCAGTCCAAGCGATACATCTACACTCTCCAACAAAAGTGTTGTAACAACTGTTTAAACTGCAGATTTTATTACTTACACAAATTTCTGAGAAATAACTCACCTCAGACGAACTGTTAAAGATTGTTCCCCATTGATATGACATAAATCTGTGATTCTGTTCATAAATGCAACCCAAAGTATGTTAATTTTTGTGTTAACATATGTTAATGTATAGTGTTAATGCTCTGGAAGTCACAGCTACAGTTTCCTAGTTGACACAGATTATGCCCTAGATTAATGCTTTTATTGTGTTATATCACATATATACTTGTGATGTTACAATTTTTAAAAAAAGCAAAACCAACTGGAAAAGTTTGGCCCAGCAAGCATTGCATTACATCAAGGTAATGTTAGTTATGATTAAATGATTGCTTTTTAGTCCAAGTTTTTACAACCTAGTGACACTTTCTATAATATAAAAACTCTATCAAATGTACTTGTATCTACCTAGCCTGGCTGTGAAATATTTTGCCATAATGCATATTGTATCAGAGGTCTTTCTAGTTCTCCTCAGCTAGCTTAGCTAAATAAATATATGAAAATATTATGGAAAATAGGTACAATGCAAACGGTTATGCCTATCATATATATTAACACCTCTGAGAACACTAATATCTACTTGGAAGTATGTTGAATTGTGACACTTAAGTTGTAATAGACTATAGTACAAACTTTTTTACATCATCTTTTGTGTTATTGTTAACGTGGAGATGTATTAAGACCCAGTCATACAGAGATATGTTAAAGTTTTAATAGCAAATACTCACTCACACTAATCAGATTATGGGTTCAGTCAAGGTTGGTATTCACATAAAGTTTAACCTGACCTGCAGAATAATGTTTTGGATTAACTTTTGAATCTAGATACACAAAAAATTAGTTTTTCTACCCTAGGGCCATTATTCCCTATTCACCAATCAGATTTTATGTTCAGTCCAGGTTGATATTTCACATAACATTTAATCAGAATAATGTTTGGATTAACTTTTGAATATAGATACATCAAAATGGCTGGAGAAGAAGCTGAAACTGTCTCAGCGACTACAGAGGCAGAAGATATTTAGCGACTCAATGAACCCTAATGATTTTTCTAATAGAGAACTCTATTCTATGTTGGAACAGGTAAAAAGATCAAATATTTGGTCATAGCTGATAAAAATAATTTATTAACCCCAATCCGTATATAGAACGGGGAATATGTTCTTTATATTCCCCGATATCACTTGTCACAAATGCCGATTTCTTGTTAATATTTCATAAGCTATGTAAGCTTATACATCATAACTTATACACCACAAGTTATACATCATAACTTATACATCATAAGTTATACATCATAACTTATAAATCATAACTTATACATCAAAACTATTTTTTGTATTCTTTTGTTAAATATGGACGAACTTTTCACAAGAAATTGTGACTGATAAAAGTTGAACATCCAACATTAGACATATATTAAAAAGTTATATTAATCATGAATGTGAACAATATAGAAACTTGTGCTACACACTCATGTAAAATGGTCATCTTCATTTGTGATACACTTTTTTCAGTTTTTGTCATACAGGAAGTTTTCCTATTGTTTAAACACATCAACAGCAATATTACATGAGTTGGTACAAAACAATTGGTATTTTGAAGAAAACTCTAACTTTTTGTCTGAGTCAGAAGGTATTGTCAACATGAAACATAATACCCCTCATTTAAAATTAACAGAACCTCACTAGTTCTGGATAAATTTAAATATATATTTTTTTCATTCTTTTTGTTCAGCTTGTGAAAGTGCTCTTACTTTAGCTGATGATATTGGCTCAGGTTGAAAAGGTGTTCTTGTATCAGGCCTTTTTTTAGGTAGCATTTACTTCCATATTTATGTCTGAAAAGAAGGTTACGTAATTGATGGCTTGCATCTGTCTGTCTGTTTTTCTATCTGTTTGTTTGCAAAATAACTTAAAAAGGTTTTTACGGCTGCTTTTAATGAAATTTTCAGGAAATGTAGACAATGGCACCGAGAACAGTTAATTAGATTTTGGTGATCCGGATTTCTGTCCCGATACAGGAATTATTAAAGGAATTTTATCATTTCACTCATAAGCAATAATGGGAGTATTGACCCTTGGGGGAGGAATGTACTCTCTAATCTTGTTCACTCTGTTTTTGAATATATTTTGATGTTATCAGCCAGATAATTTGAGCTCGATCACTTATTAAAAAGCATAGGTTTTGTTCATCATGAACAGGCACAAACTTTTGGTTTGTACTATACCGATGACTGGTGACAACATTTTGCATTCATGTTCCATTTTCTATTTACTAAGGTTGTGCAAATGTTTAACATGTATGGAGTAAAAATTCTAGTCCTATGTGTTAAAAATGTGAGACTAAACCAAGGTTGGAAACTGTAATGTTTACATACCATTGTGTGTTGCACTGGATAAATTGACTAATCGACTAATTTCACATGTTTTCTGGTGAAAATAAAGGTCAATACTTTTTTACTTTTAGCAGAATGCTAAACTGAAAATTGCCAGCATTATACATTATTATGTTATTTTATCTAGCATTAATAATAATTTAAAATAGAATTAGGAATGTATAGTAGAATGTTAAACTGAAAAGTAAATGCTTGTGGGAGTCTAATGTTATGCTGCAACTGATATATTAATTTGCAACACTTGTAAGTAAAATTACAGGTTTATTCCTTACTCATGTTTTGTTTCTTGCTTCTGGAGTTTTACTGGCCTGGAATAATGTTAAAACGTAGGTCTTTATATTTCAGTCTGGTCAGCGAAACCCCACCTTTAGATGCATTGTGTAATTCAATTGATTTGTTCATGACAATATTTGCCCCAGTCTGTAGTTAGAGTTTGAAATTTGCACTTTATTTATCCAAGCCCTCCCTCTCAATGGTTTGAGCAAATAGTTTCTTTTATCCACCTCCTATGTCTGTCATTTAGTTCACATGAAATAAACTATCTGTTGTAATACCCAGATCACACTGTGCCAGTTTCACGAGCCAGTTCTAAATTTAACAGACAAACGCTATGTCCAAATATGTACAACTCTATATAACTAGGACTGGTCACTTTTCTAAGTTTTACAAATAAACCCCACCCTTCTTGTGTAGATCTATGTATCTTGATAGTCTTTGAATTTGGCAATCGCTTGCAATGCTCGCAGATGTTCTGCCTCCTAATGGGAGAATTGAACCAGAAAGAAACACTCCAAATTGGGTCAATAGGTGTCTTGCAGTAAAATGCATTTCTGTGATTGGATTAAAATCCCAAAATGACCTGGTAAATTTAGAAAATTACCTGACTGGACCAAAGATGTTTAACCTTTGTGGTGTTGTAGCAAAGATGACTGACTGTCCTCTCACTTCAGAACTTTAACAACAAATTATGATTAAATTAAAGAGATATAAGGAGGTAAAAAATATCTGAAATGTACAAAAGCAAGAAGTATTATGTCATAAGTGTATTTTAATATGATTTTACTATGTGAATTAACAACATTTATTGATAGTAGAATACTCTGTATTAATGACAATCACCAATACATGAAACTACTTGTGGGAGTGGAAGCCAGACAAAGAGGCCTTTGACTAGATTCCAAACATGCTAACCACAAGGTCACCGAGGACCTTCATATTGCATCAGAAAGCAACGTATATCAGCAGCTGTCACTGTAGTGTGTAACAAGTTTCTTTTAATTATTACCTCCGCTAAGGAGATATTATTTTCATGACCGTTTATTTGTTTGTCAGCAGGGTTACACATACTACTGGTAGGAACTTCATTGAACAAAGTTAGAAGATGGCTCTTGCTCCAATTTAATTCCATTTTTGGAGTGATCTGGATCACTGCACACAGAACATGTTACTTATCACTATGTGTCTTGACAGAGGCCTGTGCTCTCTGACTGTCCTCTGACTGTAGTGATTTTATGATTGAAACTAGTCATTAGAAAAAAACATGCAGAATCTAGCAGTGCTTAATACTTTACATGCAACTCATGCAAATGGTTTTGTAATGGCCAAATGGAGTCTAATTTATGTAACTATACTGTTTGTAAAGTGCTTAAAACCATGTTTGATTTATAAAAATACTCTAGTGGATGCTTAAACATACCTAATAGTATTATTGTCATGTTTAGGTGGCAAAAAAGTGATGAATTTGCAAAGGTTCTTAGTTATACTGATATAAGTAATTTATTTTCATCTGATATCTAGTACTTGAATGTAAGGTTTTTATGTATTGTGAAAGCTAGCATGTCGGGTGGATCTATAAAGAATCAAGATAACTGCCACATATTTATTATTACGTTGGAGATCAACCTAGCCATGTTTATAAGGGTAAATGCATTATTAAAATTGGAAGGAAATATAAATAATCTTGAAACCTATATAATATTAATACACCTGACCAGTAACATAGCGCTTACGACCTCTTCTCAACCAATATAATTCATAGATATAACTTATTACAAGTCTCATTCACTGTGATACCCCAATTCCTTTTCCACAAATTAACTCCTGTATTATCCCATACGATTTTTTACCATTTGTAGATATTCTGCAGACCTACCTAAATGATTAGGGAGTATACTGAATCAGGCAATTTTAGGGAGTGGGCTCGGAGTGAAGAAAGATATTGGGACGGTCCCTAACTATTCAGGGGATACACGGATGACCATAGTGGGTATTTTGTTATACTTTCTGACTATTGGGGAGTCCTTGGTCATCCCTCACTAATCTGGGGTTGGAGGGGGACTTTGTACACAGACTTGTTCTGGAGCATTCCCTGTCCAACAGTGAGTGAACTGGAAGCAGCTCTGCGCATACTTAGGACCTACATAGGTCATCGGGACACACCTTGGTACATTCGAGGAGATCTGTTTGCATATCCTCGATCACTACACGGATGCCCTGGGCACTATTGGTACCAGATTGCAAAGGATTAAAAATCACATAACTTTCAGGAGCAAAGCTGAAGGGCCACAAAATTCCCCCCAAATCAACTCTCCCCGACTGCTCCCAGACTGTCCGTAGAAGTGGAACTGCCCCATTTATATAAACAGGAGGTAATAGGCAGAGTGGTAGAACAATTCGTCTCTTGGGATATGATTATTTGGCTCAATTTTAGCAGAAAGATTAGTTGTATCATAAGAAGAGAGGAACAGATAGGTCGAAGATTATCCTAAAATTCGATACTATAACTACTGACTTTGGTCAATAAGGTGTATATTGACATGAAGACCCTCCCCTAACAGTAATATTAATATTTGTATGAAACTAGGTTTAATTCATTCTGCATTACAGTTTTTGGTTCAATGCTGATCAATGAAACTTGTATATAATCATCGACACATTATTGCTAGCTACATTTTCCACTTTTAACCAAGTAGTGACATAACAATGACAATGTCTTTATGATCTCTGTTTCCTATGTGACGTTAAACTTTTTAAAATTATAGAAGAAATGTGTTTACATTTTACTTCACTCACTATTCACTCACATGCTCAATTGGAGTTGTTTCAACTTGTCCATTCATTCGGAGACATGTGAAAGTCCATTTAGTAATGTCAAGTAGGGCTGAGTAATGGGCGCTCTAATTTCAAGTTCAATCAGTAAAATAGATCACTGAATGATAACTTGTAATTACACAAGTGCCTCTAGGGGATATATGGATAGTGCATGTAGTTAATATAGTCGGCAATATTTGTTTATTTTCATCTTTTTCTATGAATTGATGAATGTACATTTTGTGCATATCCCCAAAACTCCACTTTTTTATTCATTAATTTGTTAATTCCTGTAATCAAGCAATTTTAAGGCATTGCGTGTTACTTGCTCAAGAAGTATAATAGCAACAGCAGAACAGAGGGCTGTTATAACAGAGGGCTGTTATAATCACCTACATTTCTTAGATTAATGTAATCTGTGTTTACCACTATTACGGTTATTAGGTAACAAATATTTACCAGTACAATAGATGGGTGTTTCTTGTCAAGTGTATGTGCTGAAATTTGGTCTGATTTGTTAACTATTTCTATTGTGGAGAAATGAAATGTCTAACAATCTGGCCTAAAAATAAAGACAGTAGACTATAGAATAATGAGGAAAATTGAATGATTTTATGTTTAGCATATTATATCAGACATATCATGACACATAGTTGATGGAGGCAGACAGGATAAACTAGCTGTTCGAGATGCTACAATGAAAGCCACTGAGCATCCGCAGGCAACTTCCAGCATTTTCAGTTTAAGTCCATTGGAGAATCAGTGAAATTCTAACTATATTCTGTCACACAACCAATAAGAAAAAATTGGTCAAAAGACCTTTTAGATGATGTCCACAATGCCTCAACAGACCATTGTTTTCATTCTGTTGTAAAAATGATTTTTCTTTTATCAAGTAATCTGAAAAATAAGAATAGAATTGCTATTTACCGAGAAAACATCCTTTACTGTCTCTACCTGTTAGAGCTTTATTCTGTATATTTAAAATATAGTGCTAAAGTAATATATTAATACAATAATTCCAACCTTAAATGTTAAACTGAATCTTACTTCTCCTTTAAAAATGTGCTATGCATTCTTAAAAAGTCATGTTTAGTCCGATAGGAAAATGTGTTGGTCCTGGGTCAATATTTAGGGTCAATATTGCGTTACATTACAGGTGTGTATTATTTGTATTCTTGAACAGCGTGTGTGTTTTGCCCTTGGGATGCTTTGAGGGAAACATTATCTAAATAATGAACACAATAGAAACACCTCCACTTGAAGAATAACTGAAAACTTCATTCACAAAAATTATTTTTACAGGGGTTGATACAACTTTTTGTATATTAGAAAGTGATCATACCTGTGTGAGTGTTTGCATGATTTCAGTAATGCCAGTCAACTAATCTAATCAGACTTCTATAGGGCTTTATCTCGATACCAACAGAATGTAAGCAACAAAAGGTAAACCAAAAAGCATTACATTGAATACGACTAGGTGATTGGGTGTTTCCACTCTTTCCGTATGTAGTTTCAAATAATAAATTACATTTGGTTACAAAACTTTCCCCTTATGTTAAATTGCATATTCAACAACTGTGTGGCGTCAGTTTCCTCCACCTATTTTCTAGGGTCTTATCTACGCCTTGCCCTATAGCCTTTTGGTGTTGGGGGGGGCTTACCAATCACAGTCAGTTTGACCTTTTACTCCCAAGGTCAAGGAAATTGCTTGACCTCAGTTTGACCTTTGTTCCAAAGTCAATTAACTTGTTTACTTTTGTTTCTCGGGGTCTTTTTTGTTTCTAGGTCAAGGAAATTGCTGTGATTTGACCTTTTTTCGATGTTTTATATACTAAACCCCTTCTTCAACCAGTGGTATCAGCAGGTTCAGTTATGACTAGAAAATGTTCGAAAAAAACATTAATTTCAAATTTAAATGTGCACAAGAAAAATATTAGTAGATTGAATAGATATTTAAACTCATGCTGTCTTTTATGTCTTCTTGACTTTGGTTCCCTGGGTACTGAAAGCATTATATTGTTTCAAAAGTAAAACAGCTTTTTGGACAAGTATGCATTCCTATTCTTAGAAACACAAGTAAAGCTTTTGTCTGAAATAAAATCAAATAGGTAGTATAGTGACCATGAGTTACATAAGAGAAGTTAAATAAGCTAATAATGACTACATAGGTTAATTCTGTATTCTGACAAGTAAATACTAACACTGAGTCTTTTGGCAGATATAGCCATATAGTTTTGCTTAAATGTTATGGTTAACTGTTTCAGGCTTCTCAGAACTTTATAATTTTGTTAGTGCCTGGCTTAAATAGATTAGAAACAGGATAACCTTGTTAGAATTTTGAATCTAAGTTTTGTTACATGGCCAAAAGAGGCAGCAATGCAATATCATCATAGATATCCGTACCCCATGACCCTACAAAGCATTAACTTTCTACACCTTACAGTTTCCAAGATACAGCCAGGACAAGATTCTAAAGTCAAAGTCACTATAAAAAGGTCAAAGGTTACATGGAAGTCACACCATGACTTGCACACCACACCCTATAACCAATCTCCTTCCCAAGTATCAACTTTCTATGCCTAAGTTTCTGAGATATAGCCCTTACAAAATTTTAAGGTCAAGGTCACTGCAGTAACTGTTAAATCAAGATCACACTATGACGTTGCATACCTACTCCCCCAACGAATGTCCCTACTAAGTTTTAAATTTCTACACCTTACAGTTTCTGAGATACAACCTAGATAAGATTATTGTTTCCACCACCCTAACACCCACCGGCCCCGCTGTGCAAATGGAAAACAATAACCACAGAGCCTTTAAAGCCTTTGGGGTAACTAAGTTTATAATCACTATACATGAGACATCATCAGTTGAAAAATGTAGCTCAATTGATATTACTTGTATTTGTCAAATATATCTCTCCATATTATGTCTTATTTCATTGACAATGACAAAGACATACTATCAGGCGTATATTTTTATCTCTGCATTAATTATTTTTAATGGTAAATATATCAAGGCTTAATTTTCGGCTGTAGTTTTTCACATTTTTTCCCAATTTACAGAGAAAATAGTTTATTGAACATTTCTACAAATATTATTCCTCATTACTGTGTGTTTATAATGATGAGATCTTCCATCTTGATGAACTTCAAGTGTCCAAAAGCTGTCTGCTTATTATTCTGGTTTCTTAGACCACCTGTATGCTTTTGCCAGTTCTGTTCCATCTGGGTCATAACTAGTCATTGTCTGAAACAAAGAAAATCATAACGTACTTGAAATATACTTCAAAGAACATGCATTATTTAAAACATTCTAATTAGGAGATGCATAATCTTTCTTATTCACATGAAAATGGTTTAATTAAATTTAACAACAGTCAGTTCTGAGAAACTGACACTTTCACCAGATTACATGTGGATCATACAATGAAGTATAGTTGAGAGACTGGATGAAATCAGTGCATACTGGTGCATAATCAAATCTCTGCTCTTCTTTTGATGCTTTTTGGTTTCCAGTTCAAGAATCTCCCCGAAGGAGCATATTTTACTGTTCCAGGCCATTCTGGAGTAAAATAATACATTCATTGCACTACTGCAGCCCAAATTCCCTTGTGTCACAGAACTCCTCCGGATGCCCGATGGGTTCATGAGCACTAAAGAACTCTGTCCTGAAGGCAATAAATATGTCCATAATTGCTAACTGATGGCAAGGAATCACATGAGAATTGCTGTGAAAGTCACCAAGTATGCTGTATAGTGATTCCTCACGAACGAGAGAAGTTCAGCTTTTAATTTCAGGAACTACACAAGCTTGCAAAGGTACACTAAATAGCACTAAAATTAATATAGATCAACTTGGGATCATTTTCTGAACACTCCTAAGCATACATTAAATCCCACACAAACCCAGTCAGAACATGATTGTAATGGAGACCTGCTGTAGCAAATAATATTTTGGGAATGGCCTATAAGTACAGGTGAATGGCCAAGTAAGTGTCCAATAAAAAAAGGACAAAAGGTAAGAGGCGAGGTGATTCACAAACTTCAACCCTGTGTCTCTTTTTCTATGCCCTTGTTGAGATCCACATGCCATGAAGATAATAAGCAAGTATCAGACTGTGTGATCCTTGATTAAGCTCTGAATTTATACTGAATAAAAATCACTTATTGGACACTGAAACGGGTATGGATGAACTGGACATCCTGACAATCCAAGCAATTTATACACTGATGTACCAGAGTACATTTTACAATGCAGACTGTAAAGATGGCAAAGCATGTAACAGACTAAAGGCCATAGTGGCTGACTGGTAGCTGGTTTGACTTTTGCAATAGGCTAATACTGCCAGAGGGACTCACAAAAATACATATCAAACCTACTTACTTCTGTTAATTTGTCCCCGTCTGCCACTGTGACATACGTTGCAGCATAGCCATTGGTCAGATCCTGTTTAGTTATGAGTTTATTGTTGTCATAAGTAGTTGTCAGCTGCAAGATGGAAAGAAGTTTAAAATTTGTGAATATGTGTGTGACGAGGTCAAACAACATTTGTTTTTCTTCATTACATAAATGCTTCACTAAAACAGAACAAACACAAGATATCATATTTTCATAATACCTTAAGCATTGTACAAAGTAAGCAATGAAAATATTGTAAAAAAGTGAAAATACAGTTGATGGAAATTGAATTGGTGTAATTTGGCTTAATATTGTGCTCAACAAATTGATTATTGGGTGTTCCTCAGTGAAAGGAAGTACCTAATGCAAAAGCTTTGGGTTCAATTTTCCTTTTTGTATATATGGAAACCAGTGACAAGTCACTATCCAACTTTAACTTTAAAATCTTGGCAAATTAATTAACAGCTCCTTATCTATGTGGTTGTCAGTTTGAGTCCAGGCTGTATCAACACGTGGTACTCACTCAGAATCTGTTCTGGTATGATATTGGCTGTGTAAAGAAATATAAAGCCCCAACTTTGGCTTTGACCATCCACTATTTGGGCCAGAATATTGAACTTAGAAGATAAGGCTAATCGGGAGATTTGAACTCACATCAGTAGTTTGCCCATACAAATTCAGTTCCCTCTTTTGTCCCAGGCTGAATCCGTGCCTCACTATTTCAACATTGTCTGAATACACAACTTCTGTCATCTTATCCTTGTCCAAGATATATTCGGTTACCACTTTGTTGTTGTTCAATGCTTGGCTCTCCTGGACGAATTTCTCTTCAAATTCTAGGGAAAATAAAAAGTCTTGTATAATATGTATTCTTTGGGCCCAGCAACAGGGTAAATTATAATTTGCATGCAAGGTCAAAGTTGGTGTTTTGTGTGTCCTGTTCTTATATTCATATACATGATTACCGTCACGAATATTGATGTCAGCAATGAAAGATGGCCAACAAGGTACAGACTAAAGACATATTATTGATAATGAGCAGAATTTACCTCATATATTATACACCTCATATATTAAATTAAAGTTCAGTAAATGTTGTTGCCAAATTGGTGTAACCTGCCTTGGGTTTGTAATATCAGTGGAATCGTTAAAATTGCTTGTAGTCAACAGTGCAGAATATTCACCAACCAGCATGCCCTACTTTGCCCAACCCTTTCAAGAAGTCCTCGATGGACTTGGTGGGTTAGCAGGTTTGCATCAAACCACAGGCTGCCATTTCTGAGTGGATTCGACTCAATCGACTCAAACAAAAAGTAAAGCTGAGGACCTGCCCCAATATGACCCTGGCCGATGAATGGGACATAAACCCTAACTTTGACATTTGACCCTCTCAACTATCTGTACCGACATGACCTATACATTCAGCCTTAGCCTAATGAAGACATGGTTAA
Source organism: Sabellastarte sp. h YS-2021 (assembly GCA_964017235.1). Lineage (NCBI taxonomy): Eukaryota > Metazoa > Annelida > Polychaeta > Sabellida > Sabellidae > Sabellastarte > Sabellastarte sp. h YS-2021. Next base: position 54,599,225 of record OZ024927.1, on the reverse strand, counting down.
AGTTTAGGACAGATCATATGCTGGATACAAAGTTTTTCAAAGTCCCAGTTCAATGTATTTTTAATGCCTTTGCCTTTCTTGTTTGTGTTACTCAAACAGTTATGAGTAAATCTAAGTGATTTTTGTGCACAAGGCCTGGTCATAGGAAGTAGTTACAGTTCAGTTATTATCCGGACATATTCTGGACACAAAAAGGAGAAAAAATTTTTTTTCGTACAGGAACCTGGTAGAGGTCTGTGCTCCACTAGTGCTTTCCAGTTGCTTATGCAGTCACACAAGACTGTGTCTCCTCACAAAGTTTGGAATATACATGCAATTGATTTTAGTAAGATAGTCAGTATTATTTTCCCCTTGTTTGGACTGACCATTGAAAGGGACATAAAACCCCAACTTTGGCCTTTGGCTCTTGTTTGGGGACTGGAGTCAACAATTTTTTAAGGCAAAAAACCCTGCATGTTGACAGTAAATGATGATTTTGAAATCTGAAATATTTAATGTGACATCGTATAACAACTAAATCAATTGAATTAAGAAGAGTATAATTAAAATACTGCTTAATTGTATAGTGAAAATAAAAATAATTACTTAAACTTCGTAAAAAATCTTCAATCCCCTTCTTTGAATCCAATACCCATTTACCAAGTACACTTGTCATAATGTATGTGCTTTTCGGATATCCAACAGAAATATAAATCTTTTTGCGATTTTATGAATACAAACACATGACATGTCATGTACCAGTTAACTACAACTACCTTAAAAATTCTAAGCCAATACTGCATGCAGTCAAACACAAACACATGTTGATAAAGTATGTATAAAGTATCAAAATAATCTAAACAAAACCAGACTATGTAATCACTGCTTTTTCTAGTTGGGTTTAATCTATGAGTAGAAGTCTATGTTTGGAAGATTGTTGGTTTTCAATGACAGCCTCAAGTGTATTTGAGACCTTTCTGCAAACAATGAGACGTCTGTCTGTGTCATGGATTAGTGTAGACGTGTAGTATAGAAGAAAAGGTAGGGACAAATATATACATGTAGAATGAAATATACATAGACGTAAGGATAGATATGGAAAATTTGGTTCTAAACAAGTCTGGATGTACATTAAGACTTGCTCAACCATGTAATTGTCGATAAATACTAAGGTATCAATTGACACCCAGGTACCACCAACAAAGTGGGATTAATGTTTTATTATGCAAATGGATAATGTATCAACATAAAGAGAATGTCTATATAGGCACAAGTAGTAGTATAATAATTTACATAAGGATGACCAGTAACTACACTCATTAAACACAAGGTCATATTAAAGGTCAATTTAAAGGGCTGAATGTCAAGTTGGTCAAAATCAAACTGTAACAACACTCATCCTAAACGTGAAACAGGCACATGGAGGGGTCAAAGACCCTGAGAGGCCAAATGTCAGACGTGACACAAGAAGGTCACAAGGAATGTGACTTGTTACACGCATACAGGCTTATGTACACTCCAATTAGTCCAGTTTTAGGAATGCCTGACTGTTGGATTACCCTGAGCCTGTTGCTGTCTGCTCTCATCCTTGATTGCCCGCCTGAATTTGAATTAGTAACAACGCTTTGGCAATGGACATACCCCTGTTTACTGCTTTGTTTTCAATCTGTGGATGAGAAAGAAGACTTACCTTCTTTCTTCTTTGGACCAGTAAGCTGCACAAATGTGTTTGTGGACCATCCATTTTGTTTTATGTGTTAGTCTTTTCATACAACCGCCGTTGTTACAATATGCACAGGGAATATTACCATGAGCTGTAACAGGACTTTTCTCTTGCATTGTAGAAGAACTCTTTTGGGCAGCTTGGTGTCTTGAAGTGTATTGAGGTTCACAAATGTTGCCTGATTTCAGTCTCTGACCAAGTATTAATTTCACACTGCTTCATGTGACATGAGAAGACTGCATGGACGGCCGTGGTAGAAGCCCAGGGGAGGCCTACGGCATCACCTAACAAATTTATTACATATCCTCTGATCTGGTTTATATTCTTCTCTGGTCTGTTACATCCATTGGGAAGGGGAAATTTGCTTGTAAGTTATCCTGTCTTTATGCTGTCCCACTAAGACATACTCGTGTGGCTACACTGACAAAAACTTTCTGGTTTTATTTTATCCATATCTGGCTTGGTTAGATCTGACATTCCCTTAGATAGAAACCTCTTCTGTAAAGGATGCAGGCAGAGGAATCTCACCAACTTATTAAATAGGAGGTGAGGCCACATGTACAGCTTTGACTAGAGTCTCTACAACAGGTGGTTTAGAATTGGTTTCTTTGCTGTTTATTTTTTTGATCTTAGAGCTGTCATTGGTCTATTAGCCAGCGTTGTGAAGACCATTCCTCCCAATACTGTATAAGCGGGCCTATAGAACAGAAACTGTACCAAAATTTGTTGGCTAATATAACCTTAGTTTGAGAGAGCGAGAGAGAGGGAGATTTGAACCATGATGGAGTATATGTCAGTTTATTTTAACTTTGCTTTTACTTGTAGCTTGCTGGGATGTACCATTTGTTGACAATTACTTTTAATTACAACTGGAATGTTCTATAATTGACAATTATTTTTATTGTAATTTGTTGATATGTACTACTATTGTTGACAATTAATTATTGTAACTTGTTGTGTTATGCCTTTACTTCACTTATAAATTAACTTTCTGATACGGGTTGATGTTGGTAATTACTTATGCTATTGTAGATAATTATTTTTAATTAATAATGTGGTTACTGTTCTTTCTTCTAAACTATAGGACTTCAGGAAATAACTGCCAACTTTCCCACTTGAGTTTGGACTGGTATAGGAGCTTTTGCGGGTTGGAGGCCAGTGGTTGATTCACTACATTGCTTTGTTGTCCCATAAAAATTAGATTCATCCTTTTGTCTTTCACTGTTCATTAATTTTTCAGACAAAGGATATGTAACCCGGGGATAGACAAATACAATAAAATACAATAAAAATACGTCATAGCATTTATTGACACAAAGATATTGGTCGTATTATGTATACTGACAGGTCAATTTTATTAATTTGAATAAAGTTCCTCGATATGTGACAGGTGGCTGTCCTTGCTACACCCTCTGAAACGTCCTCGTTGCAACCACACCAGTACTGCTTGTCAGTGTCTATGGGAGAAAAACAAACACTGAGACCATACCTTTGGTTTTAAAATGATACATTAATCCAGCTATGTATTCTATATAATATCAAGTTTTATACCTCAGTGCTAAATTTGTGAATTTAAATGGCTAAAATGTTATCACACGGGGATTTATATAATAGAGGTACCAACTCAATGGTTCACTCAAAAACCTAGATCACACTGTTCCATGTTAGCCTATATATAATTTTGATGGGTCAACATTTGATCCTCTTTTTTCCCCAGAAATTGCTCTGGTGAAATAGGGTAACAATTTGATTATTATGTGACCAAATAAAAAAAGGCTTTCACGTTTATTAATTACTTACGATATACTTGTGCACCTTTTTTATCTGCACTGTTTTCTGTCAATCATAACATAATTTTTGGACATATTTTTACCTCACATCATGCTGGAAATGGAATGAAAATGAGCAGCACTAAGCCTTCTTCATGATAGGACAAACCTAGAAGTGATAAGGACAAGACTGGAAGTGATACAGACAAGTCATATGTACACACTGATATTTTTGTTCATAGTGTACTTATCGGGGTGTTCCACTGGAGCTGACCAGTCGGTAACTACATATTTTTTGAGAGTCTGGAACAATGTTTACAAGGTTGGTTAGGGTTGGTTGTAATTTTCAGGCCTGTCGGAAAGATTTGGTGAAATATCAAACATGTTTAATACTTCTACGACCTATGCCGCCCCTTGTAGCAGACCCTAATTTCATCCACCTAGCAACGGGCCCATCAGTTTCTAATTCTGTGGCTATAAAAAGGCCAGTCGGCACACACACTTCATTCATTTGGAATTTCACTGTCGAGAGACAACTGGTGTGCATCAATCTAACCTTGTTTAGCTTTTACCAAACGATGTTCTTACCATAAAGTCATTGCATCAATTCTGAACTGAAGTAATCAGAGATTAGCAAGTTCTTTTCTGATATGGGTTGATGTTGGTAATTACTTATGTTATTGTAGATAATTATCTTTAATTAATAATGTGGTTACTGTTCTTTCTTCTAAACCATAGGACTTCAGGAAATAACTGCCAACTTTCCCACTTGAGTTTGGACTGGTATAGGAGCTTTTGCGGGTTGGAGGCCAGTGGTTGATTCACTACATTGCTTTGTTGTCCCATAAAAATTAGATTCATCCTTTTGTCTTTCACTGTTCATTAATTTTTCAGACAAAGGATATGTAACCCGGGGATAGACAAATACAATAAAATACAATAAAAATACGTCATAGCATTTGTTGACACAAAGATATTGGTCGTATTATGTATACTGACAGGTCAATTTTATTAATTTGAATAAAGTTCCTCGATATGTGACAGGTGGCTGTCCTTGCTACACCCTCTGAAACTTCCTCGTTGCAACCACACCAGTACTGCTTGTCAGGGTCTATGGGAGAAAAACAAACACTGAGACCATACATTTGGTTTTAAAATGATACATTAATCCAGCTATGTATTCTATATAATATCAAGTTTTATACCTCAGTGCTAAATCTGTGAATTTAAATGGCTAAAATGTTATCACACGGGGATTTATAAAATAGAGGTACCAACGCAATGGTTCACTCAAAAACCTAGATCACACTGTTCCGTGTTAGCCTATATATAATTTTGATGGGTCAACATTTGATCCTCTTTTTTCCCCAGAAATTGCTCTGGTGAAATAGGGTAACAATTTGATTATTATGTGACCAAATAAAAAAACGCTTTCACATTTATTAATTACTTACGATATACTTGTGCACCTTTTCTATCTGCACTGTTTTCTGTCAATCATAACATAATTTTTGGACATATTTTTACCTCACATCATGCTGGAAATGGAATGAAAATGAGCAGCACTAAGCCTTCTTCATGATAGGACAAACCTAGAAGTGATAAGGACAAGACTGGAAGTGATACAGACAAGTCACATCTACACACTGATATTTTTGTTCATAGTGTACTTATCGGGGTGTTCCACTGGAGCCGACCAGTCGGTAACTACATATTTTTTGAGAGTCTGGAACAATGTTTACAAGGTTGGTTAGGGTTGGTCGTAATTTCCAGGCCTGTTGGAGAGATTTGGTGAAATATCAAACATGTTTAATACTTGTACGACCTATGCCGACCCTTGTAGCAGACCCTAATTTCATCCACCTAGCAACAGGCCCATCAGTTTCTAATTCTGTGGCTATAAAAAGGCCAGGCGGCACACACACTTCATTCATTTGGATTTTCACTGTCGAGAGACAACTGGTGTGCATCAATCCAACCTCGTTTAGCTTTTACCAAACGATGTTCTTATCATAAAATCATTGCATCAATTCTGAACTGAAGTAATCAGAGATTAGCAAGTTTCCTCCAAAACCCAAAATTTGAAACTTTTATAGCTGTATTGATATGGAGAAGTTTCCAGCTTCAGTAAACAAAACCTACATCACAATAATATCAAGTGCCTTACCTGATTCATGCTGTCCCCATCGACCACTGTAAGGTATGTAGCTTTGACATCCCCAAAGTCCTGAACAGTTGTCAGTTTATTGGGCTCCACTGTGGTGGACAACTGAAGCATAAAGATAAAAAATAAAAGTTCCCTTTCAGAGTAACGTTTTAGGGTGAACAATGCAATAAAAAGATACATCAATGAACAATTTTTTTTTCAAATCTTGCATCAGAAAACTTAGAAAACATCTTGTATCAGAAAACGCAGAAAACTCAGAAACAGAGACATTTAATCTAAACAATATTAGTAAAAGGAGAAAATTGGGTTTTTACATTATTTTTACCATACACATATAAAATAATTCTCTACATCATTTATAACCCATAGCTTTAAATATGCTGCTTTCATTGAAACAGATATGTAGGCAAAAGTCTTCATGTAAAGCCTCTCTTACATCCCATCGTACGTGCATGTACATCCTGGTAACAGAGAAAAATCGCCTGATTTGCAAGGGACCCTCAAGGCACACTTATGATTTTAAAAATCGCAAGTGTAGCTTAAATGTCCTTTGCAAATCGGAGATTTTTCTCTGTAACCAGGACGTAAGTACACGTACGATGAGATGTAAGAGAGGCTTAAGTACTTCAACAATTTATGTTTTTTATCAACTCCAAATACTTTGCTATTTAAAAATATTCATTGCCTTCAGCCCCTGCATATGTTTAGCAGAGATTTACCCAGACTAGAATCTCTAAAGAAATTTCATTAAAAAAACCACAAAACATACACATGGGTAGTTTTGCAGAAATTTGCTATCTCTCACCTTGCATGATCTTTTAGCTAGGTCAGTAAATGGCACCTCTTGCCCTATGGCTATCGTTTCCCTGTATTTCTCCTCACCACCGATATACACAGCCAACGTGGAGTCTGTTGCTGTCACAATGTACTCCTCCTGTACATCATTTGCTGGATCACTGGCAACCGCAGTCATTTGGATGTATGCATCGTTATAGCCTTGTGGAAATATAATGTGTTGTTACATAGTAATTCTGCTAATTCGGTGGCCGGTAGATGCAGCTTTTGTCTTCAATTTCGTAACAAGAAGCAATTCGGAATACAAGCATACAATTCTTTATCTTTCTAATCAGAATGCCAGTTTACCATAGATTATCTTCCCAATTGATCTTAGAACCTCCTTTCATTTTATTTATTTATTTATTTGGGGTTTTACGTCGCTTTCAACACTGTACAGGTCATATCACGACGGGTAGTTGGAAGGGCAGAGGAAACCAGTACATAGAGTTCGCTAGGGTTCTGTACTGTAAACTGCCGACCAATGGCAAGCAACTACCAGCTTTCCCACATAAGGCCTTGACGGGGCCTCAGAGGTGGGAGGCGAGAGTGTTACCACTCTGCCACCGTGGCCCCCTAGAGGTGGGAGGCGAGAGTGTTACCACTCTGCCACCGTGGCCCCCTAGAACCTCCTTTCATACGCCTTAATTAAGTGTTGCACATGCTTACAAAGTACCCTGATGAAAATTCTCATGATAGTCAGATATTTTAGCCCATTTACCCATAATGTTCGGGAAAAGCACTGACTTAATTTATTTGGGTTTAAGTCGCTTTCAACACATGACATAGGCTATATCACAATGGGTAGATTTAAGGGCAAATGAAACAAGTAGATACTATTTGGTCAAGATTCTGCTCTGCAAACTGCCAGGCATCGGGAATCAACTACCAACTTTCCCACATAGTTTCTGGTCTGGGGTTTGAACTGTCATCCTCAGAATAGGAAGGTGAGAGTGTTAACCACCAAGTGACCAAAATAACATGGAAAACAGTGCCAGAATCTATAATTTGTTTGTAATTTGTTTTGACTCATTTAGGGAGAGTGCCAGGTTTCCTTTTCAAGCAATGAGTCTGTATTGTGATGATGTCTCAATAATGTAGACAACTTACAATATAACAGTTCATTGAGGACAAAGTATTAATGAAACAATTGAAACTCTACATGTCAATCTATAACACCAGTTACCATACAAATATGTAGGAGTTGGCCTTGTGGCGCAGTGCTAACACACTCACCTTCCACCTCTGAGATCGGAGTTTGAATCCTAGCCCAATCTGAAGTTGGAAAGCTGAAAGTTGCTTACCATTTGTTTGAGGTTTACAGTACTGAATCTTCAGCAACTGTATGTACTGGCTTCCTAGGCCCCTGCAACTGCCCGTCACACAAGAATTGATACAAAGGGACTAGGAGTGAAATAAAACAATAACTAAAATCAAACAGGTAGAACAATATTATGGTAACAATACCTATCGCCTTCAGAAAAGCCTCACGGTTTTCATAAGATATTAGTTTCCATTTTCCTCCAAAAGCTGCCATTTTGAATTTATAAATTATCCTACTTTGTAAACACAATGACTTTGATCAAGTGATGAAATAGAATATCCAGACAATGTGATAAAGATGTGATAAGAGGTGGTGTCATGAGACAAGATAATTATTAATGTATGGACATGATAATCTGCATGAAAATGTCAGGTTATGACAGCTCATTACAAGCAAATTTAAGACATAAAAAACGGAGATTAAGTGTCCTGGTTAATATTGTATCTTGTTGTTCTGACATGTTGTAAGTATCAATTACAGTGGTTTGAGGTTCAGTGGATAAGTAGGTCACAATCATGTATATATAAATAGTGATGATAAACACTGTATTAATGGCACTTAAACTTTATAGTTTTTCATCAGTTTTTATTGTCATTGTAAGCATCTGTATGCATGTAAAAATACATATTATTTTCAATACCATAATGGAAGCAAGCTTTATCTACTATGATATATTTTTTACGTTAAAACATAAAGTAGATGTCATATTTATCTGTCCTATATCTACTGATGTTCAATCAAAGGTATTTGTTGCAAAACTTTGCTGCTAAATAAACTTAAAAAGCACCTAGAGAGCTCAGACTTCCACTGTGGCCCAACATCTCCAATATTCCTTATGAGTGCAATAATAAAAAAATATTTTAAAAGGGTAACAGTATCTGATAACTGTTCACTAATAGAATAATTATTGTGGAGTTATTTGTGATAAAAAGTGAATCCAGTTTTAGCATCACAAGTTATCCAAAGTTTCCTGTTGTACTGTGATGACTCTTATTTTAACTTATATTTGTTTCTTCACATACTTCTTCACACTAAAATATAAAATTCGAAGTTCACGCTTTAACGCTTGATCACATGATATGGATGCCTACCCTTTGAGGTGGAATCTCAGTGATCATTTGACAAATATTTGAGTGAACAATCAAACATATCCTTCAACATATTGACCAAATAAAAATAATATGCAGAGTGTTTGGCAAATCAAACTTGTTGTTAGAAAGCAAACATGTAGATATTTCAATAAATTTTACACAGTTCCTAAGGAGTTTAAATTATATTTAGAAATGAAAAGGCAGATTGGATACATACTTTCAGTTTTAAATTAAAACTACATCAGTTTCATCAAGTACAGACGGAAATGAATTAGCACAAACAGAAATGAATTTCTGATAATTTTTAAAACTTAATTTGATTTGTTGGAGCCCTTTAACAGTCCAAACCACCTGACAATCAAGAATCAGATATCCTGGAAGTCCCAGTTCAAATTTCATTAACCAAGGTCAAATCCAGGGTCTTAAGTAAGGGTTCGACCTCAGAGGTCAAACAGAAGTCTGATAGCCAATAAAAGCATGAAGGACAACGGACTTAGACTAACAAGGTGGAATGGACAGAAAAGATAGCCAGGGTATCCGATGGCCAATAAAAATTCAGATGATCCAAGTGTCAACAGTGTTCAGGGGTGATATGTTTATATTTAATATATTAGCATTTTTGGCTAATATATACACTTGAGCAGGGAATAGAAGCAGGTGAGCCAGACCCAAACCCCTCATAGAAAACTAGGGACGTAGGATACGTTGAAAAGCATGGGAGACAGGAGACATAGTAATGATAGAAAAGGAAAGGTAGGACCAAATGGCATCTGATTTCCAGGTATCATGCTTCATAATGGGCTCTACAGGGAAACCTTGTTGAAAAGCCCAGGAAGCACATGCTCTCTTGAAATCATGAAATGTCAGATGCCTGAAAATGTCTTTTAAATGTTTCCAGGTTACAGAACCAGATGAACAAGAGCTTTGTCTTTTCAAATGACAAACAAGAGTTAATTATTGTCAATTTGAAATCTTTGAAACATTACTCTAAGGGCCATAACTGGGCAAAGTGGGGATCCCCCCAGATCAGGAATAGAAACAATGGCAAAATCCTTTCTATTTTAAAACTGTCAAAATCAGACTAGGAATAAGAAAGTTGAAGTCATCTTTACTTGAGATCTATGTTTTATGCTAACGATACCTACGAACTGATGCAATCTTCAAGATTAAAATTGCTTCATACTGTGTCAAGGAAAAATATAAAGTCAAATATGTGATTTTACATCCTGTTCAACAGCTAGGTTCATATTGGGACAGAGTCCTTAGCATTGTCACTTGTGAGGATATGTTAAGGACAACGCTTATGCTTAGTTCACACCTCTCCATGGTGGGGCCATGGCCTAGAAATGAATTTGACCTTATTACCTCATCCTTATTCCCAGAGATACCCTTCATACTTTGCTTGTGGACAGAACCTCACATACAAGTAACATACAAACAAAAATGAACTACAGACTTGTAACATACATGCTACACATGAATGTGTCCTTTTTGTTTATTTGTTTATTTGGGGTTTTACGTCGCTTTCAACACTGTACAGGTCATACCACGACGGGTAGTTGGAAGGGCAGAGGAAACCAGTACATATAGCTCGCTAGGGTTCTGTACTGTAAACTGCCCACCAACGGCAAGCAACTACCAGCTTTCCCACTTATGGCCATGACAGGGATCGAACCCCGGCCGCAGAGGTGGGAGGCGAGAGTGTTACCACTCTGCCACCGTGGCCCCCGGATGTGTCCTTTTGGACGTGGATGTAAATGTGTGACCACAAATCTTCACAACCTAATACTACGTACAAACTACCCACATACGATCTTGTGCCTCCTTGTGGCCACTGAGAGTAAAACTTATCCACACTTATTCCCACTATCTCACACGATTAATGCCATTTTGGCCCTTCTTATAACCAGGTCTACTGCTATTTGGCTGTTTCCACATACACACCAGCTCAGACAGGTAGATTAAAATGACAAACACCCACTTGGGTAGATTTTTTTTCTTTATTGGTCTGTAACACCGACAGTGTCTTACATCCTACATTTTCTTGACATTTACTGGATTCAAATAAATAGCAGACCACCATACAGACTCATGGGACCATGAAAATGTCTGAAATACTGAACAACTACTATCAAAATGTAACAATAGGCAAAAAAATCTCTCTAAAATTTACCCGACACATCGGGCCCCAAAACAACTCCTATGCATCCTTACTAATAAAAAAACCATCATTTTTAGCAAATGTGAAACATGTGTCCAACAAACAAGTATTGACTTACATCCATGAACACAGACAGGTCACATCACAAATGAGCCCTCACCCCCACCTTACAACAACTTATACGTCCCCACGCATCACTGTATTATGCCTCACAAGCATGTACACACATGCAGCAAGCTACACATGACCTACATACAACCTACATACAGACACTATCCTACAAATGACCCACATATGAACATTCACATCCTGCTGAAAGAAATACTTATCTCCACTTGTGGCCATGTCACATTTCATAAAAGAGCCACATCCATTTACATGCAGTTAATACCCCAGTCACACTACAGGCGGTAAGCCTCATGGTGGCACGTGTTTTGTAAAATGTCCCTGTGCTTCGAGTATCACCTTTGCAAACTTGCGAGTCAGGGGCCCACCTTCCCAATCCTTGGGTGTCGCACAGTAGTTTTAAAATGTTTAAAATTTTCCCCCCTGATTGTCTTGCAATCAGTCACTGTAATTCACCGTCAAGCTTCTTATTTGCTACTGTTACACATGTTTGAATAAGATATCTGGGGCCGATTTCACAAAGGGACTTAAGTCCAGATTTAGGCTTAAATCTAAGACTTTGGTCTTAAATTTTGTCAAAAAACTGCTAATTAAAGTCTGTGGTCTTAGACTTAGCGGATTTCACAAAGCAGCTAAGTCCATGAAATTGCTAAGTCAGTGGACATAACTTTTAAGTCTGGGAGGTAGTGGGCTTAAATTTTGTAAAGAGGACTTAAATATGGCCACCATAAACTTTCTCCACTTCAAAATTTGAAATGGCTGTAAATAAATTATAATTATGCAGAACACCTCACTAAAGTGTTTGGGAAGTTTATATGTGTGTGTCAAAATAGCACTTATCCTTAGATAAAATACATTAAATGAAGAATATGTGGCATCAATATTATATTTTGAATAGATACAAAAGGTCACATGACACAGAAAACCACTGTGGTTATATGATAAGCCTGGACTTAGCTAAGTCACCTTTGTGAAATCCATTTTTCTAGCTAAGACCAAAGTCTTAGATTTAAGTCCAAGACTTAGCCAAAAAAGGGACTTAGTTTAAGTCCTTTAGTGAAATCGGCCCCTGGAGGTGACTTAAAGTTATGTTTCTGTGGAAATTTGGTTGTTGAAGGTTTCCGGGAGGTAAAATAATGACCTTTTTTGGAAATATGGTATGCTCACTGATAAATATGTCTTTATTCGAGTAGCCATTTTGAACCGTGTTGGGAACTTTGGAGCAGGAACAATATTTCTTTCTATTTTATATAAGTGACTTTTATTTTGTGATTTAAGTCTAGTTTTTTATTACATGACAAGGACAACGAAGAAGTCTGTGCACAAACACATGCCAGTTTTCAATTCAGATAGTGTCACTATAGATACCCCTGCTACTGCTGAACGGCCTGATGAGGCTTTATCACAGGAGAGTATAGAGAAAAAGAAGAGGTGTCCAAAGCTGCTCATGTCCGGTGAACAATAAGAAGCTTTAATAGATTGGATCAGATAAACACCATGCCTTAGAAAGGACTGAGACAGTACAGAGATACAATGAAAAGAAGTCGGCTTTGGGCTGATAAAGTGGTTGAGATGGAAATGACTGGTGAGTTTTTATTTTTTTCTAAAATGTTTAGAATTTTTTAATGCATTAATAACTTTTGTAACCCCTCACTGTTACACATGTATTAAGTCAACCACAAAACTGGATGTGTGACTGTCATATGTGCAAAAAGATGTGAAAATAAATTGTGACTTCCGACTAAATTGCTCCTTCTGACTAGGCTCCAAAACAACTGTAAACAACTTCTTCCTCACTTTCCAATCAATATCCTTGGTAATCAGGTCTTACCAGCACAAAGTGTCAGAAACCTCGGAGTGCTGTTTGATTCCAATTTCACTTTCTCAGACCATGTGTCACAGGTCATAAAGTCCACCAGAGTTTATGTGAGAGACCGAGTTCGTCCCCTTCTAGGCCTTAAAACATCAGTACTTTTTGCAAATGATTTGGTGAGCAGTAGATTGGACTATTGGAATTCCCTCTTTATATCACTCACTGATTTTGAGTTAAGGATATTGCAGTTAGTACAAAACTCACTCTGCAGGGTTGTCACCCGTTCCTCTAAATTCTCTCACATTACCCCTCAACTGAAAACTCCATTGGCTTCCAGTCAGGTACAGGGTACAATTAAAAATAGGCCTGATTACATACAAAATTCTCAACCAGGGTCAACCAGTTTACCTAAGAGAATTAATCCACCCCTACACCTCTTCCAGAAATACAAGGCGAAGCACCCCCAAACTCAAGTTCCTTCATACCCCCACTTTCGACCGTAAAGTTCATAAATCAATCAAACACTTCTAATTCTTTCAGTCACTATGCCCCAGTTCTTTAGAACTCCTCTCCCTTGCAAATAAAAAATAGTCCTTATGTGTATCTTCAGGAAACACCTCAAAACCCACATCTTCAATTCCAATTTCCCAGCCTAGTCTACTTCCCTCTTTGTCACACCCACAACTTCGGATTACTGACCTGGAACGACCCTCGATTCTCCTTACGATAAATTATTTTTCTTAAGCTAGCGCACTGAGTTCCCCCTTGTGGGAAAGATATTGTGCCTGCAACTGTCTGTTGGCTACCACTGTAGAATAATTGCCCCTATCTGGATTATCGAGGTCAACCAAAACTGAAACTTGTCTCCAGGCACCTGGGATCTCCTTGTGGTCTTTGTCCTCATCGTCTGTCAGTCTTTGGTAAACAGCCCTGTAATGTGTCCATATGACATTGTACAAGGTAACACAAGATATGTTCCTCATTGTTGAGATTCCTTCTTAAAATGGCTTTATTAACCAAGTCTTCAGTGCAAAGGCCTCATCGACCACAATGAAATATGGCAGGCCCCTGTCATCACCTGGTAATAGATATCGATCTGGGAATCTTATGGTCTGATCCAAGATGCTCTGCTTCAGTTGACACTCCTTAAAGATCTGGGCATCAGAACACGACCCATTACTCCCCACTTCTGCCATCAGAAACCTGTAGTCAGCGTCCACAAGAGTCAGCATCACCACTGAGTAGAAACCTTGTAACTGTAATATCTGGATATCTTGGCTTGGCAAAGTCAAATAGATGTTGGGGATGAAATGATAGCAATACATAGCTAGACAAAACAAGGTGCATTTTAAGTTGTTCACATTATCACTCATATTAAGGTGTAAAGAGTAAAATTTCCATTAACCTCCATCTAATGTACCAGTCAAATGATTTGTAGTCATAGTGTCATATGCAATCAGCAGAGATTAAAGGTCAAATGCCAAGGTTGAGGGCCCTTTCCCTTTCAATGAATATATTTGTAGTTTAGCAGGCATTTTCAAAGCAAAATACATTTTAGTTCATGAATGTATTGGTTAATATTATTTATTTCAAATGTTTTGTGACATTTTGCATGTAAACAATATTGTAAAGAGTAATCCATAATAATAGTACAGTTAAACTCTGAAAAAGTAGCCAATACCAGAAAATATTGGAGAGCGAGGCTCGATAGTTTTCAATATTTTCTGGTATTGGCCACTTTTGAGGAGTTTGGCTGTTGTAAACCCCACTCTATATCCTATTTGATGCCTGGTCCCAAGATATATGATAGTTTGTCCCAACATTGTATAATTTCTCTTTTTACTGAAATAAATTAATCCCCCAAAATGGTCACTGAGGGAAAGTGTCCAGTACTGATTAGTATTGGACATATCAGTCAATAGTGAAAACCTGCAAGTGGGGTTTACAAACTACAAAATACTGGATTATCTGTAATGTGCCTTGAGCATATCAGGTTTTATGTATGAAAACTTTCTTCATATAGTGGCTAGTTGATAGAGCTGCAACTAAATCATAAAGCTACATCTATGAATGGACAATTTTCTGGAACCTCATCATGCTTTAGTTTCCACAACGAGTTGCTGACTCATCTCTTGTTATATCCTTTTTAGATGTCTTGTGCAAGTTTCCCCTTTACTGCTGGTAAATTTCTACAATAAACCAATCATATGTAAGAGGTAGAGCCAAAATCCAACACACTAGAATTGTGTGCTTATTGAAAAATACAGTATGTTCTGAACTTGCAATAACTTTCTATAATTTAGTTGACAAATTTCCAATGTCAAAGGTTTGAGTTTAATGTTCAGCAGTAAAAGTACAATCAAGATCGGTAATTAGCTGTTCCTGCCATGTTATCAAGAGCTGGTTTCGAATCCACACTACAGAGTTAAGAACAAATTCATAATTTGCCAAAATTGGTTACCATACATTGATGGTAAAGTCTCGAGAATACTGACGAATACAAATATATTCACATACTTCAATGACGAAAAAATTTTTAAATAGTTTTTCTTTGCATGACATTTATCAAATTACTATCCTTTTTATTAAACTCAAGATTGTTTATTTGGGGTTTTACGTCGCTTTCAACTCTGTACAGGTCATATCACGACGGGTAGTTGGAAGGGCAGAGGAAACCAGTACATATAGTTCGCTAGGGTTCTGTACTGTAAACTGCCGACCAACAGCAAGCAACTACCAGCTTTCCCACTTACGGCCATGACGGGGATCGAACCCCGGCCGCAGAGGTGGGAGGCGAGAGTGTTACCACTCTGCCACCATGGCCCCTCTATTAAACTCAAGAATGTGAAAAATGTAACTGTACCTGTGTCATTAGAGCTCCATCTACAGTGACATCATAAATTGCCTTGACGTCACCAAAATCCTGAATTGTTGTAAAACTGTTGTTATTAAATGAAGTAGTTACCTGGAACACAATAAATACATTCTTCAGTTACCAAGTAGTTAGTCTTTCATGCAATGACAATGCAAAAAACTATTGCCTCAGTTCTTTTGATTCACAGGTACAATGAAGAGCTCCTCTATAGATCTGCAGGAACATTTTGTGCAACTTGTCTGTGAAATGAATTCCCAGAACAGCAATAACAATAATAATACAAGTTAAAACTACTATAATATAAAACTGTAACTGAGGCTTAGTTTGGAGAATATGAAGTCTCACACATACTCCACCATTTCTACCAATTTCTTTATCAGGTTAACCACTGTTTCCATACCTTGGGTGTTCTTCCTGCCCCGTCAGTGAATGGTTTGTCAATTCCAATTTCCACTGTGTGTCTATACATTTCTTCCCCTTTCATGTACACCGCCGATGTACCCTCTGTCTCACTGAAGTTATACTCCTCTTCAATGTCATTCTCTGGGTCACCATATGGCTTGGTACTCTCTATAAAACTGTCTGAATAGCCTGAAAATATATGTATTCAGGGGACGGATTGATAGATTTCACTGTATAGGAAAGCAATGGTGTCTGAAATGGTGTGCCTGATGATGTACGCTTGGCCACTTCTCTCTAATCATTCAGAATAGAGCTCCAAAACCTATCTCTTTGCAAAAGCATACCCACCCTGATTTTTTCTTTTTTGTTGCATTGAATCCTAGTATGTCTCAGTGCCCATGGATCTTTGCTTTTTCTGTATGATGTGCTTAGAGTCTGTCTTCAGCTAGAGATATGCAAATACTATTAGAATTCGGATTAGAATGGTGTAGCAGACTTACAAACTCCACTTCATGGCAAAGTACCCATCACAGTTCAGTTAATATACAAATGATAGGTGTATAATAATATATAAAGTAATATAGAAAACAAACCACTTTTTTTCTGGTGTAGTGTGCTATAGCAGGTATAAAATTATAAGAATGGTACCATAAAACCTATTCTATTGGAAAGAACAATTTGCTTGTTTTATTTAAAGGAACGGCATTGACAAAAATAACCAGAAAAAGGTTTTTGCTAACAAAAACAAAGCAGCCCTGATTCAAAAGTGTGTTATTTAAAAACTTTATACTTTAAAATTTTAATTACTTAAATAGAACTTTTTTATAAGCTACAAGCTTACCATGTGGAACTAAGTGCTATTTTGGGTAGCTACAAGGACCGTGGCCAACTCAAGAAAAAAAAGAGTGTAGTATTTCCAGGGTACCGGAATCGGTGAGATAACCTAGAGAGCAACAACGTACACAAATTCCTTCTTTGAGTTGGAAATTTTGATCATCCCCCTTCAGCTGTAATACAGTGGTAAAGTAGTGTCACCAGTAACAAAGGAATGATCTCCCCTACCTGTGTCTCTGCAGGTGGGGCAATAGGTGGGGCAAATCGAAGTCATGACAGAAGTGACAACACTTCAAAGCATGCGTTTATTGCAGTTAAGTCTTTGGGAAGAGGACATTGCTAGATCCAAGATGACGCACTGAATAAAAAAATAGAAAGAATACTTATCCTTTCACTTAAATAGTACAAAGATTAAATAATATGCAATTAAATCAAGGAACTGTTAGAGGTTAAACATCTAACAATATGCATATCCATCAATAAAGAAAATTGTGAATGATGAAAACTCTGCTTCCAGGCAAGATGGCAGCCAATGTTCTTTGCTGCCATCTAGGTCACCTTACTGGTTAATGTATCCTGGTAGTATTATTCTTTTTTCTTGAGTTGGCCAGAGTCCTTGCGGTCACACCGGATAACACTTAGTTCCACGTGGTAAGCTATTGTAGTGCAATAAAATGTAGAAGTTGCTGTATTGGACTATAAGCAGAATGTGAGCTTCTTGTGTTTTGTAAAGTTCATCTTACAAGTTAACCTTACAAAAGCTATAGGCTGGCAGAAGAGAAATTGTTGCTGTAAAATTGTTGCTAGAAAAAAAGAGTGTAGGCCATGAGCCCCCCGACAAAAGGCCTCCTGGTCTACCTGCATAGGGCTTAACCCCCCCCCCCCCGTCACCGACCAAATACCCCCTCTAGACTTAAGCCTCCCCTTCAGTAGGACCAAACCCCCTATCAATAAACGAATACAAAATTTTTATTTTAATTAATTTATTTAAAGCATAAATATGGATATTATTCAACATTATTGTGCTGCATGGTACCTTGATTCTTTAAATACTTTTCACAGGTGTTTTAAAATCTGTTGGTGTCTGTTTCCTGTTAATTAAAGGTACCATGAATTATAGTTTTACTAGAAATAAAATGATAGATAGGCAAAACTAGTAATCAGAAAACAGTTGCAATTATACAATAGCAATCAAGCAAAATAAATTGATAGGCAAAATTAGTAATCAGGAAACTGTTGTAATTATTCAATAGCAATCAAGCAAAATAAATATCACTTAAACATTCCTTAATCACATTTTCACAACTTTTTAAAAATGTGCTATGACATGTTAGCTGTTAACAACAGCTGAGGCAACAAGGAATTGTTTTTACAATTTGAACATATTAACATAACCCACAGAAAGGAATTTTCAGTTGCAAGTTCCGTTTGTCATTTCCCTTGCAGCCTGGCCTAATTAACTCAAGATCCTCTTTTGGTTAACATATCCTGAAAATTTGCTGAAAATCCATGCATTTGTTAAGGAGTATTGTATTACCTGTACAGTTACGCTTTTCAAAGGCTTAAAGTCATGAGGATGCCCTAGATACAAGATTCATTCCAACTCACATTGGATAACAAGCAAAAATGACATAATAGCAAACAAACAAAACCCTATCAACAAGTCAGCCCAACTTGTATCCCAACATTAAATCCTAGTTAATTTGTAAAAAAACAAAAGCCTCATCAAAAACATTGTCAGCAGGACCAGCTGGAAATACACCACGACTAGCCGCACAGAGAAACCAACAAAGCAGTTACAGCAACAGACAAGCCAAGTATGTAGGACACCACAGCCTCATTTTAACTGATTCACGGCTTGTCGGCTATGAAATCTATGTCTATATAAGGCAAGCCAGTTTATGCAATTCATCATTTGGTATCAAGCAAACTCAATGATGTAAGGTCAAATTACTCTTAGGAAATCTTTCCTAGAAATTTGCATTTTGTGCGGATCTGATGAAGCTAACTGCAATATTTAAGTTTCAGAATATATTAATCATTTTTGAACAATTGGCTATGGCGGCCATGTTGGTTTTTAAATGAGGACAAAATTTTTTACACAGCCATAAACATTCTCTGCAAATTTGGTGAAAGTATCTTCATAAATGAGATATAAAAGTTAAATGTAAAAATGTGGCACACACCGATACTCACGTACCTACGAAAAGCTTTTCATAATATCCAGAAGATTATGACAGAGTTAGCTAATGAGTTCAACACCATTTCCAGAATATTTCTTGAAGCTTTCATTGGCATAGTTTTTAACTATGCTTGGAGATAAAAATGCATCCGTAGTAACATTGGTTTAATAGCGCCCCCTTCCAATTGAGAAAACCCCCAAAATTTAAAGTGTTGCCAGATACCCCATTTAACCAGATATTATAGAATATCGTTAAATAGAAGACGTTTTTCTTCAAAAGTTTTGTTTTGTATAAATTTTTATAGGATCGGCGGCTACCACTCTTTAGCGTTATCCCCTCATATTTGAAGGGGGTTTATGTCCTACATTTTAAGAAAAGGAGGGGTTGGGTGTGTGGGGCGCTTTTTTGTCATGGTGCCTTTTGTCTGTTCCCCAAAAGTATGCATCTTGCATTTTTTGTATTCTAAATAATGCTCCTTTAGAAATAACAAACACGTCTATCTGGAGAACTAGTTAAACATTAGTATTTTTCTGTTTACATAGTTTCATAAATTGCAGAATTTCAAGGAGGGGTTGTTTGTAGAGGCCATTTTTCCTGATAAAAAAGGTTCCAGGAGAAATTTTTCAGAAGATATTTAATCCTAGATTTATAATCATAAACATATATTTTAGTAAAATAATTTACTACAGATAGGGACATCCATACATTGTTTATCTTTATGT
The DNA here is from genome assembly GCA_964017235.1 of Sabellastarte sp. h YS-2021. Classification (NCBI taxonomy): domain Eukaryota; kingdom Metazoa; phylum Annelida; class Polychaeta; order Sabellida; family Sabellidae; genus Sabellastarte; species Sabellastarte sp. h YS-2021. Next base: position 54,579,222 of record OZ024927.1, on the reverse strand, counting down.
CTGTGAATATTCATTGCTATTTATATTTTTATAAGATAAACATATGTAAGAGAACCATCCTGGTTTTTGTGGAAAGGGCGAATTTGTAGCGAGCAACAACAAATAAAATAAAAGTTCTTGGAATAATTGGGTAGTCCTGAAAAAGACTGGTGGATGCCATCTTCTTTCCCTGGGGTAGCTTCCATCTTAGATCCTGTCTTCTTGCACCAACATGTTTTGAAATAATCTTTCAGCAGGTCTTGTTGATATTTGGCCTCCCTTGAGTGATTCCTCTAGTTGTCATCTGGCACATACACCACCTGTTCATTTTGTAGGGGAAAAGAAGCCCTTGTGGTGCTAATATCCACTCCAAGACTTTTTGGGTTTCTACAGGGCGATATGTTTCCCATCTAGTGCCCAAAGAGCATGGGGGGCATTCCATCTGGTTCTGAACTTCTCCACCTTTTTTCCAGTCTTCAGGGATAGTAGGGCATTTTATATGTATATTACTTATTATACATGGCATGGTAAGAAGCCATATCTTTACTTGTTCTGTGTACTAGATACAGTAAGCAGCCATAATCAGTTCTCAAGATACTTTATTAACATGTATGCATGTGAATTTTTAAATAAAACCAAAACTAGAAAAATGTTTTTGCTAACAAAAACAAAGCGTACCAAAAGGCCAGCTGCTTTATAGTATAAAGTAGAAAAAGGTTTTTGAAAAGAAAAGCATGCAGTGCTGAGAGAAGAAGGTAAAGTTAAGCAGACAGTGTGGAAGTTTATGCATTAACACGAAAGAAAAATGTAAGCTTTATTTTCTTTTCTATGGTCATAAATTGTGTAAAGTTAATTTAATAAATGCTATAGTTTGTAAAAAGAGTAGTTTTAAAGTAGATATAAGGCAAAAGAAGAAAATCTGCTATTTTATGACCCCAGTTTGACCCGTAAGAAGGGGCCAGTGGCTAAACCTGACTGGCTATATAGACTTTCCATATATGGGGTAGCGTGACAACAAAACTGGGTTGAAAGCCCAAGAAGGAATAATGAGAGGGATAAAATAACTTTTCCATATGACAAACTCAACTTTGAAGCAACTTTACTAAGCAGCAGATGTAAACTTTGCTAAAATCACCGTATGTTTTACAGTTAAATAAATGACATTTTCCATTTCCACAACAAATTCAAGACCCCTGTCAGAATATTGAAAATTCAAATTTATTTCCACAAGAGTCCTTACTACTAGGGGTGCAAGGAATCATAAAATTGTGAACTGAATCAATTTGCAAATCAAGTTTTGCAAACCAGATCAATTCATGAATCGACTTGGTTTAAAAAATCTTTTTCAATCTTGATGCTAAATATTATGTCACTATCAAAGTCTTACTAATATATCAGGCATTTAAAGGAAAATTTGCTAAGGGGGAAGTTGCGACTCAATAAAAGCCTTTACATGAAAGAAGTTTTTGACACAATGCTCTGAAGACATCTATCCCCAAGTAAATAAATGGTCAATCTTCCCACAAGCCTATTGACATCGTATGAATAATGAATTGCAGCGTCAGGGCGCTGCAGGTTTCAGTCCTGGAACCCTCCACCCCCACTTGCTGGAGGATACTTGTGTTAGGTAACCAGACCATGTCTTATTTCTGGTGGGTTGGTGACCAGTCTGTGTAGGAATACAAATGTTGAATGTTTTCCTGCCAACCATTGTATTGCCTTCTGTGATTGGTTAATTCATACTGGTTATGTAAAAATTCCAGTTGGGTCTTCAGTTGAAAGCCAGCTTTTGAACAAGAAACATTATAAGTGTTTTTAAAACTTGTATTTTAATTTGTAACGTTTATGCTGGCTTAGTGTTCAAGATATTTTAGACAAGTCTGATACCAAGGACCATATTATGAACTGATACAATATGACGGCCTAGAAGATTGCTCTGATTGTGACGCCTTTATGCTTGTCAAACTACCTAACAGGGACGGTCTAACCTATATATTGTGTTGGGGCATTGGGGTTGAGAAGCGTCATTTCAAATTTATCTAGTTTGACATTCATAACACGGTCGCAGGCAGAGCACTAGGGGTCTGTGTTTCTTATTTTGTAGTGTTTCAGAGGCAAAAAACTATGCCGAGTAATAAAAACAAATGCAGTAAGTGTGGAGATAGACATTTACCTCCAACTGGCAAAAAATGTAAATTATATAAAAAACAGGACAATGAACTCGAAATGGAAGCTAGTGACCATATCAGTGGTGGCAGTGATGCTACAGTTAAACACAAGCATGTCCAGAAAGCATCCGTGGAGCACTCGTCAGATTCTGAGTCAGATCGTGACGTGGAGACCTCTGTCCAGATGAAGATTCTTCAGGAGCTCAAGCGGGTGAACAAGCGGCTAGACGCTGTGGAAGATCAGGTCGCGGGTTCGTCGTCGTCTGTGCAGTCAAAAGAACACCACAGTCATGAACAGTCAAAGTTAAGTAGTTTGAGTCCTTGTAATAGAAAAAAGTATGTTGGTGTGAAGTCTAAAACTAAAGGTAAAAAAATGATATATCAGGACAGTGATAGTGATACAAGTAGTGACAGTAGTTTGCCTTCATTGTCGTCATTACGTACATCAGTAGCCATTCAAAAACAAGTTGATGCGAGGCTTCGCGAGCTAGAGTGTTTACATGATGATACAGGTACGAATTGTAGTGGTAAACTCAAGTCAAAACGCGGGGGCCCTGTTGACGTTCTTGTCAAACACAAGGTATCATGGCCGCATGAGGCGATTTTGGGGGGTGTCAACAGGACTAGAATAACATACGACCAGTTATCCATCACACAGTGGGTTCAGGGATTCACTCGAAACATACTTGACGAAAAAGATGTTAAGAGGCGTATGAAAATGTTATCTTATATGTCGGATCTGATGGAGGATGCCACCGACTTCAGTTGGCAAGGGGCAAAAGCCGCACATGCAGTTTTGCTTTGCGAAATCGAACGAGGGACCTTAACTTGGGAAGATACCGCAAGAATAGACAGGGTCAGGCGGGCCCATGCGCAGAAGCATGTTAGTATAGCAAAGTCCTGGTCAAAGTCGTTAGAAGGCAAGACCAAGCCATGGTATTGTCGGTTTTTTCAATTAGGTACGTGTAAATTTGACAAAGATCATGAAGTCGGTGGCAAACTCCACAGACATATTTGTGCAGCTTGTATTCAAGTAGGGAAAGTGGCAGTACATCCAGAAAAAGAATGTACCTCTTCTCGTAAACAGTCAAAAAACGTGTAACATGCTGTCCGACCTTGCAGTTGGACAGCAATAATGGTAGTGTGTGTGTTCAGAGACAACCATATATCAGGTCGTATCAGGGGGCTAGTGAAAGTCGGGTCACGACTGTAAACAGTAACAAGGTTGACCAAAACAAAGCTCATGACAAGGTTAAGCGTTTCTCAACTAGGGTTATCTACAACAGTAGATACAACCCCCAAATAGTGCGAGATTTACTGGTCCGTCCCTTACAAAACTCGGTTCAGGTAAATAGATCCAGTCAGGTCGTGCATAATAGAACTTATGCAGAGGTGTTGAATCTGGGTCTTAAGAAACGTGTACATGAACCAATTCCAGTTCAAACCGAGGTAATAGGCCATGAAAATAAAGAAAAGATAGTTCATAAAGCTAGTGGCAAGGTGATTCGTACACAAGCCCAAGAGTCAGGTCCTTCTATTGTCACTGGTAACAATAATGAAGTTACAGATGTGGTAAATCAAATGACCATACCTTGTGTAGACGTCCAAGATGAAAGCAAAGAATTGAGAGCTGGTTTGAAACCTTTGTTCGACATTAATGACAATTCAGATGACAAGTTTGGTTATGCACTGTTTCACAATGTAAATAACAGTAAATACCCAGTCAATACTGAATGCGCTACATGCAGAAAGTATTGTACTCAGTCGAATGCCGCCTTTGGCTTTGTCCCGTGTTCAGACCAATTACTCCCCTCCAATAACAATAGGTGTGAAAATCCTGGCTATTCAATAGCTGAGTTACACCACAAGGTTAAAGGGGTGGGTCTTCCAAATTTCCTTGGGGCGCGTATTCCAGTACAAAACCAATTAAACATTGCAATGTGGAAAAGTGTATTGTCAGAATATTGGGACCAACAACTCCTACAATTGCTGGAATTTGGATTCCCTGTGGGTTTTGATAGAAATTCTGAGTTACAACACGACATTGGTAACCACAAATCCGCCACTGAATATCCTGCGGACGTTCTTGCATATCTTGAGGAAGAGAAGAGCTTTGGGGCAATTGAAGGTCCGTTTACCAAATTCCCTATTGATCCGTGTCACGTTAGTCCTTTCATGACTCGACCAAAACCGAATTCAGCTACTAGAAGAGTGATCATAGATCTTAGTTGGCCAAAAGGCGCGTCTGTGAATGATGGTGTAAGCAAAACTAGTTACCTAGGTTCCGAATTTAAGCTGACCTTTCCTACTATAGATCATTTGACCTCAGAACTGAAAAAGCTAGGTCGTGGCGCGCATATCTTCAAGGTGGATGTAAGCCGTGCGTTTCGTCACCTTAGCATGGATCCAGCAGACTACGACCTGTTAGGTTTATACTGGGACGCTGCGTTCGTTGATAAAAAATTGCCGTTCGGCTGTCGGCATGGCAGCCAATTTTTTCAGCGCACCAGCGACGCCGTGCGTTACGTTATGCGTCGACGTAACGTCGACGTCATAAATTATATTGATGATTTTCTTGGATATGGCACTCCTGAGAAAGCTAGTCGTGCGTTTCACGAATTGCAGGAACTCATGCGTGACTTAGGTTTAACCATTAGTGCTAAAAAACTCATCCCTCCATCTACTCAAGCTGTGTGTCTTGGTATTTTAGTAGATACCACAAAAGGTACGGTTGCTATACCCCAGGAGAAGCTACAACAGATTAAGCAAGCAGTTCGTGCGTGGACGCAAAAACGTACTTGTACCAAAAGACAACTGCAGTCCCTTTTGGGTTTGCTGCTTTACATCCATAAGTGTGTAAAACCTGCGAGAATTTTTCTCAATCGAATGCTGGACGTCCTCAGACAAGCCGTCAATTCTGAGGCTATTACACTTACACCCGAGTTTCATCGCGATCTGGCCTGGTTTGATAGGTTTCTAGATAGATACAATGGTGTGTCAATGTACGACCATAGGTCGGTGGATGCAGTGTTGGAGTTAGATGCATGTCTGACTGGTCTAGGTGGACGTTTTGAAAGTTTTGTGTATTCTTTGCAAATCCCACGAGGGTATCGTGATATGAATATAGTACACTTGGAAATGGTAAACATAGTTCTTGCTGTAAAACTGTTTTCAAAAATGTGGGCCCATAAGAAGGTTCTTGTCCGCTGCGACAATCAAGCAGTAGTTTCAGTGCTTCAATCTGGTAGGGCTAGAGATCCTTTCTTGGGCGCATGCGCACGTAATGTTTGGTATCTTGCTGCCCTCAATGACATAGATTTACAGTATGCACATATCAATGGTCGTGACAACAGGGTGGCAGATTTGTTATCTCGTTGGCAAGGAAGCTTGCACAATGTACATGAATTGAAATCCCTGACACATAACCCTATATGGTTCCCAACTCATGTTGACATGTTAGACATTGATGTTACCTTGTGAGGTAACCACTTAATATGCTACAGATACTGTGCTTTGTTTTTCAGAGGCTGTGTCCACAGAATCTACCAGGAGAATTCAACACAGGTTGTTTTCTGCGTTTCGTCCTAAAACGCGTCAGTGTTATATTAGGTTGTTTAGGAATTTTGTGGCTTTTTGTATCTGCTCTGATGTTAAATTATGCTGTATGTCAGTATCATTGGTGTTGTTGTTCTTGGATTTTTTGGTAAAAAATGCTGTAACTGTATGCATGATCCAGAATTATGTCTCAGCATTGAGAGCTGTATCAGTAGTGTACAATTTGAGGTTCCAGGTCTTTGATCACCCTAGAGTAACATATTTTCTGAAGGCACTAAGAATAAACAGACCTTTGGCTGTGAGTAAGTCAAAAAATGTCATTGATGTCTCAACTCTCAAGAATATTGTTAGTATATGTGACGAGATGCCACATGGTCAGGTATTAAAAGCTGTGTATCTCACTGCTTTTTTCGGATTTTTCCGCCTTTCCAACTTAGCCCCACACGCGGTGCATCAGTTCGATTGCCAGAGGCACTTCACTGGTTCGGATGTGTTCTTTTATACGCATGATGTTAAACTCTTGTTGAAATGGTCAAAGACTCTACAAACGCGTGACCAAGTCAAACTCATTTCTCTCCCTCGCTTACAAATCCCGGCTATATGTCCATTTAGGGCTTTGAAAGCCATTGTGAAATTATACAACCCATCAGGGTTTGAACCCCTCTTTCAATGTCGCACACTAAATGGTTGGCAGCCTCTCACAGATTCCCGAGTTAGGAAGTCTTTGTCCAAGATTAATGCACGTCTCGGACTGCGTTCTTCTTACTATACCTTCCATGCTTTCCGGCGTTCAGGTGCTTCTCTGGCGTATCAGCTTCGAGTTCCTGTCCCTCATATAAAGGAACAGGGTACCTGGACGTCGGATTGCGTGTGGAGGTATATTCACTCTGATGGTAGTGCTAGCTCGAATGTGGCTAAATGTTTTCGTAATGCTTTGTCATAATGCTTCCTACTGTTGGGTTTGAGGTGGTTATTACTTCAGTCATGGCTTATGATGGCCTTAACCTTTTAGTAATTTGTACTTGATCAAATTCATACTTGTTTGTCACATCACATTGTGAGGTTTATTGAGTAAAGTGATACTGAGTTGATTGTCACATCACATTGTCATGTTTGTTGAGTAGAGTCGTATTTGGTTGACTGTCACATCACATTGTGATGAATGTTGAGTAAAGTGATACTTATGTACTTTCAAGTAATTGATGGTCACATCTCTGGTTCTATGGCTATGGGTCACATGATGTGTTGTTGAAGATCATTACTTATTGTTGACAAGCTTGTACAGTTTTCTGTCGGGACTCTAATTTTAATCAAGCTTGTCTTTGTGGTTGTGTAACATGGTGTTATGTAATTGGTGCATCATGTGACTTTTAATTAAAACCTTATTTTATGTGTAACACAGTTGGATTTGTACATATATAGTAGTGTTAGATGTATTTAACTTTATATATATTTTAAATAAATTACTGTATCCTCATTTGCTGGTGTTAATGTCTTGGGTGGGGGAGTCTTGGGGACTGTGAATTGCAGCGTCAGGGCGCTGCAGGTTTCAGTCCTGGAACCCTCCACCCCCACTTGCTGGAGGATACTTGTGTTAGGTAACCAGACCATGTCTTATTTCTGGTGGGTTGGTGACCAGTCTGTGTAGGAATACAAATGTTGAATGTTTTCCTGCCAACCATTGTATTGCCTTCTGTGATTGGTTAATTCATACTGGTTATGTAAAAATTCCAGTTGGGTCTTCAGTTGAAAGCCAGCTTTTGAACAAGAAACATTATAAGTGTTTTTAAAACTCCCACCCTCCCTCCCTCTGGGGGGTGCTTGCTGCTCATCATATGGGTTAGGTGGTTATAATGTTATTATATAAACAATTATCCTGACTTTAAGGTTGCTTTGTCTGTCAGGTAACAATGTTTGCTTACTTCATTGTGCATTTGTTTGTCAGTTGGGTCACTGGTGCAGTAATGCCAGGCCTTGGAGTGTGTGTCTGTAATTTATTTTATCCAATGCCTATGGTAGTTTACACTTTGTTTACACGTAACTTTTAGGTTTTTAATTGTGTTATTACTTCAGTCATGGCTTATGATGGCCTTAACCTTTTAGTAATTTGTACTTGATCAAATTCATACTTGTTTGTCACATCACATTGTGAGGTTTATTGAGTAAAGTGATACTGAGTTGATTGTCACATCACATTGTCATGTTTGTTGAGTAGAGTCGTATTTGGTTGACTGTCACATCACATTGTGATGAATGTTGAGTAAAGTGATACTTATGTACTTTCAAGTAATTGATGGTCACATCTCTGGTTCTATGGCTATGGGTCACATGATGTGTTGTTGAAGATCATTACTTATTGTTGACAAGCTTGTACAGTTTTCTGTCGGGACTCTAATTTTAATCAAGCTTGTCTTTGTGGTTGTGTAACATGGTGTTATGTAATTGGTGCATCATGTGACTTTTAATTAAAACCTTATTTTATGTGTAACACAGTTGGATTTGTACATATATAGTAGTGTTAGATGTATTTAACTTTATATATATTTTAAATAAATTACTGTATCCTCATTTGCTGGTGTTAATGTCTTGGGTGGGGGAGTCTTGGGGACTGTGCTCATTTCTATTTATATATAATTGCCAGTCTTTGATGAGTCCCCAGAGAATTAGTCCACTGGGTGTATGGTGATAAGGAATAAAATCAAGTTAATGTGTGTCTCCCCAACATCCCCCCTCCCCCTGTTGTAGTCTATGCATGAAGAAATGCTCATATAAGGAGTTAAGATGTTATCTTTATCTATGTTCTGTTGAAAGTGCCAGTGATGTAGATATTATATATAAATAAGGGACATAGTAAAGAATATGTTTGCATTGTTGAGTTACTAGTTTACTGCAGAAGAATGGAAGTCAGAAGAAGTGATAATGAGCTGAAAATGGGAATTTATAAATGTGTCATTATCGAACTGCTGCACCGAAATAAGTTTGTAAATATTTGGACCCAGTTTTTTACAATAAAACAAGCACAATTTGACGCATATCATAATTTTAGATGATGGCAACAAAATAAGAATGTACCTGCTTTAATAGTATGTATAAGTCATGAGTGCAATTTCAAAAAGTTACACTCTTTGCACGAAGATATGACAATAACATTAAGATAATGACATCATTAATGTTGAATATTAAAGTAGAAATTTTGCATTCTATGACCCACTGTGACCAGCTCTTAAGACTCTCCATATATGGTTTCCCACTACCTCTTAAAACTTGTAAAGCTGTAAAACCAATATTAAAGAAGATATGAGGCAAAAACAGAAAAATTGATATTTTATTATCCCAGTTTGACTCACAAAGGGAGGGACCAGCTACCTAGACTCTCTACGAATTCCAACTACCTGTGAATACATTCTAAAACAGTAGAAGCAAAAATGCAAAGGACATATGAGGCAAAAACACACAATCGGCTATTTTATGACCCCAGTTTGACCCATAAGGGAGGGGTCAGGGGGTAAATGTGGCTGGCTATCTAGACTCTTCACAGAAGGTTTCCCAATACCTCTTAATACATTGTAAAGCTCTAAAAGCAAGAATAAAGTAAATATAAGACAAAACACAAAATCAGCTATTTTATGACCCCAGTTTGACCCATAAGGGAGGGTGGGGGTAAATCTGACCAGCTATCTAGACTCCTCACATAAGGTTTCCCAATACCTCTTAATACATTGTAAAGCTCTGAAAGCAAGAATAAAGTAGATATAAGGCAAAAACACACAATCGGCTATTTTATGACCCCAGTTTGACCCATAAGGGGGGCCGTGGGTAAATCTGACCGGTTATCTCGACTCTTCACATATGGTGTCCCTATACCTCTTAAAACATTGTAATGCTCTAAAAGCAAGAATAAAGGAGATATAAGGCAAAAACACCAAATCAGCTATTTTATGACCCCAGCTTGAACCATAAGGGGGGAGGGGGTCAGGGGGTAAATCTGACCGGCTATCTTGACTCTTCACATATGGTTTCCTAATACCTCTTAATACATTCTAAAGCTCTAAAAGCAAGAATAAAGAGATATAAGGCAAAACACAAAATTGGCTATTTTATGAACATGTGTTTTTTGGGGTACACCCGCCCGTCATCGCCACTCAGCAAAATCTATTGACTGCAGGGGCTTATAATAACAAACTATTTTTGATCATGTGACCTTGATAAAGATCAAAATTAAGCATGTGGAAAAATGTTCCCACGCCTAAGGTATATAACTGCCAAATATGGTTAAAAAACTTCCAATAATAAGGAAGATATTGAAGGGAGACCATAATGCGGTGGTGAGGAAACTGACGTGAAACCAAATAAGCACCCTTTTCAGGGACGCTTAATTATATAATCTGAAAACAAATAAACCAAATTATAAAAAAGGTGGTTAAATCATCCCTCTTTTGTGTCGACATAGAATGCCCTTGACAAATAGGTAGCAAGCTGAAAAATGATTCTCCACCACTGATTTTGTACTGATGATATAAATCATGTCATTTGAATTGTGACACATTACAATCATATAACAATAGCCATACTTCTTTCCAAGTTTCTCCAACATTCCTTTTCTCAGATGTATACCAGTGCAAATGTATAAAGACCCTTACCTATTTCTTTCATGAATTTTTCATCACTTTCAGCAGAAACCAACTTCCATCTTCCATTGAATGCAGCCATATTGTTTCAAAATACAACTAGCTAATATCTAGAATCTGATTAAAATGATTCAGAAAAAATGGAGATTAGTGAAAACATAAAGAAATAAATTATTCAAGTGACATCATTTCATGATTTGTAATAAGTCTTACAGAAATAAAAGATAAGACACATATAAGTAAGATTTCTTTTAAGTAGTAAGCAGGGGACTTCATTCAAAGTACAATTGTTTTGCCCGTATTTTACCTGATGGTGGCCAACTTTTTAAAACATTGTCATTGTGTATCTTGTATTTTATATAAGTACTTAGAGCTTATCTTTAAGAATTTATAAGTGCTATATTATGGAAGTTCTGGCCTGCCAAATTTATTTTATGTTATGTCGAATATACAAAAAAAATTGTATATACGAGTAAGTACGGAAGCTCTGAACTGCCAAAGTTTTTTTATTTCACTAACTTGAATATATGAGTTAGTTAACTTGAATATTCAAGTTAATAACTGGAATATTCGAGTTAGTAACTTGAATGTAGAAGTTACTAACTTGAAAATACCAGTTACCTAACTTGAATATACCAGTTAACTAACTTGTATATATGAGTTAGCTAACTTGAATATACGAGTTAGCTAACTGGAATATATGAGTTACTAACTGGAATATACGAGTTAGTAACTGGAATATACAAGTTACTAACTTGAAAATACCAGTTAACTAACTTGAATATACAAGTTAGCTAACTTGAATATACCAGTTAACAAAGTGGAATATACGAGTTAGCTAACTGGAATATACAAGTTAACTAACTCGAATATATGAGTTAGCTAACTGGAATATATGAGTTAATAACTGGAATATATGAGCTAGTAACTTGAATATTCAAGTTAGTTAACTGGAATATACCAGTTAGCTAACTTGAATATACGAGTTAGCTAACTGGAATATACCAGTTAATAACTGGAATATACCAGTTAGCTAACTGGAATATACAAGTTAATAACTGGAATATACGACTTAGTAACTGGAATAAACCAGTTAGCTAACTTGAATATATGTGTTAGCTAAGTTGAATATACCAGTTTGCTAACTTGAATATACCAGTTAGTTAACTGGAATATACCAGTTAACTGGAATATACAAGTTAATAACTGGAATATGAGTTAGTAACTGGAATATACCTTTTAGTTAACTGGAATATATGAGTTAGCTAACTTGTATATTCAAGTTAGCTAACTGGTATTTTCCAGTTACCTAACTGGTATATTCCAGTTACTAACTCGTATATTCAAGTTAATAACTTGTATATTCAAGTTAGCTAACCCGTATATTCAAGTTATTAACTGGTATATTCCAGTCAGCTAACTGGAATATTCAAGTTAGCTAACTGGTATATTCCAGTTAACTAACTTGAATATTCAAGTTACTAACTCGTATATTCCAGTTATTAACTCATATATTCTAGTTAGCTAACTTGTATATTCGAGTTAGTTAACTCATATATTCCAGTTAGCTAACTCGTATATTCCAGTTAGTTAACTGGTATATTCAAGTGAGCTAACTCGTATATTCAAGTGAGTTAACTTGTATATTCAAGTTAGTAACTCGTATATTCCAGTTACTAACTGGTATATTCCAGTTAGTAACTTGTATATTCCAGTTAGTTAACTCGTATATTCCAGTTAGCTAACTCGTATATTCCAGTTAGTTAACTCATATATTCAAGTTAGCTAACTCGGATATTCAAGTTAGTTAACTGGTATTTTCAAGTTAGTAGCTTGTATATTCCAGTAACTAACTTGTATATTCCAGTTAGTAACTCGTATATTCCAGTTAGCTAACCCATATATTCAAGTTAGCTAACTCGTATATACAAGTTAGGTAACTGGTATTTTCAAGTTAGTAACTTGTACATTCAAGTTACTAAACTCGAATATTCCAGTTATTAACTTGAATATTCAAGTTAACTAACCCGTATATTCAAGTTAGTAAAATAAAAAAACTTTGGCAGTTCAGAGCTTCCGTAAGTAAGTATCTTGTATGTACAACTTAATATCTCATATATGTGACTCAATAACTCGTATATGACTTAGTAAATTTCAAATGTGACTTAATATGTTATAAGTACCACTTGACAATCCATAAATTCAATTTATTATTCGATTTATTACTAAAAATTGTTGTATGTATGACTACGTAACTCATATATAGAACTTAATAACTCTTGTATATGACTTCGTTAGTAATGAGATATTAAGTGGTATATACTAAGTCATATATATATGTTTAATTTATTATAAGGTAGCTTATACAGATTGTTATCTGGTAAAGATGACGTAATAACTCACGTATACAACTTACTAAGTTATAGATACGAGTTACTAACTTGAAAATACAAGATACTTGGTCATACATATAAATTATTAAGTCATATATACGAGTTATGTTGTATATTCGACTCAATATAAAATAAATTTGGGCAGCCCAGAGCTTCCGTACTACATAATAATATTAGTAATAAAATTGACCTTGACTGTCACATTTGCCATTAATTAGTTTCGGCTACTGTCCACCTTTTAATACGCTATATTACAACATAAATCAGTCAATTTAAGGATTTACATTTGCAAGTCTTTTGCAACCATTTATTATGAAATATTTGAAAGTGTAAATCTCATTCATCGCAATTTCATGCATTTTGTCATGCATTGCACCTTATTTAGGGTAACATGATATGCTGTCATTGATTCAAACACATGCCCACTGAAGGGAGAGCCCAGTGATCAACTACCTCACAATACCAAACGTAGCAACTATATGCAAAGTTAGTTAACAGAAATTCAGACGTCTGTTGCCATAGTTTTTCCACAATGTACTAATACAATTCGTTCATACATTTATTCCATTATAATAAAGGTTAAAGTGTTGGGTGTGGTGTAACTTTTTTTAAATGTGCATTTGCAAATGTTGCAGGAAAACTCGGTCCACAGTAATGGGTCACTCACATTAAAACACCTTGACACAAAGGTTTGTCCAACAGTTCTAGGTACCTGGAGACTATTAGAGAAACCTGAGGATTAAAATCCTCCCGAGTACGAGTTTTTGAATCAGCAGGTTTTGCAACTATTCTAGAGAATCACCTTCACGGCATTTGCACATCAGCCCAATAATTTTAAATTCGATCCTGGCAGCAGCAGGAAGCTAGTGAAGAAGCTTTCTGGATTGAGCTTTACTTTCATATTTTGTTCAGCAGCTACATTCTGAACTCTTTGCATTATATGGATTGTCTTTTCTTTTGTAAATCAAGATGTAAATATTAATTAGCCTAAAGCAATTGTATGACCTGCCATTTTTGTAAGGGTGTCAGAGGTACATGTACATGTTTTTCATAGCTACTTTGCTTCTATGGGTAATGTGTGTTTGAAGTTAAGATGATTATCAAAGTAGAATGTCATACACCTTATGCCAACACTTGAATTTACATCTTCACAATTTAATTTTAAATGGTTTTGAAATAAGATTTTTGGATGAGCAAACATGATGAATCCAGTTTTAGATGGTTAGAACTCATCCACAATTTTCTATGGAAGTGTGAATCAAAATGTTATTAACCATGAATGATAACTTGATTGCATGGTCATCTGTATATTGTTGAAATATTGTTGAAATCACCCAGAACTATGTATTTCAAACTAGCATAGGCAGCGACCTGCACAAAATCCCCGTGCTACCGACAACTCTAGTGGAGTTTTAACAAATGAGCTTTTATCTGTGTTGACACAAAATAATCTTGGTTGCAGGTAACTATGGATTCATTCCAAAACATTTCCAGATATACTGTATTGTCTGTTCCACACCATAAGTTGTATTTTGCCGGTATTGAATGCTGCTGATAAAGTCTCTTGGCATCTTCACAGTTACTTCCCGTTATTCCATGCTGCACAAAATATCATTTATTAATTGCACATAGGCAGTCTGATACAAAACAAGGCCAAAAGGTGTTTCCATCCCCTAGCACAAACACAAAGCCGTAAGAGACACGAGTAGTGCACTAGAATTTACAAAAGTCTGGTGACACAAAGAAATTCCAACTCACATAAATCCCACAACTGGTCTAGAACCCAGACGATCACCCATCCCAGTACTAACGCAGCCCATTTTCGCTAAACTTCAGTGAGCAGACAAATACTCATCAGACTTCACCACAAATCATATAAGACGAGAAAAAAACCCCAGAAAAAGTGATTCTAGAAGCACGAGCTCTACCGAGGCTCGCACTTAAAAACTCTGTAAGCAGACTGTCAGAAAGCAGTGAAGTCCCTTATGTTAAGTCCCTTATTCTTAGAATGGACTCCTAATCGCATTCTTCCATATACTTGGAATGATACAGGTTTGCAATTCTGAGTATGAGGGTGTTGCATTTAATATTGGCTCCGATAATTTATATTGACCGTTATTTTATATTTTGCTCCGTTTATTGAAGCTTTTTGACCATAATGTGTAGTTTATTTTGCACCATTAGTTCTGTTATGATTTCAAACAGTTGTCCCTGTTGTATATATCATTTGGTTCAAAGCCACTTTTTTAAAAGAAATATTTTAAATTTTAATATTGATTTGTAAGTGGGCTTTTCACTGTGGTTTTCATCTATCTTTACATGTATAGTATTTTATTTATTTTAAACTATTTAGTACTTTATTGATGAAATGTCAGAAAAGGTTTCAACCAACATTTTAGCATCATATATTCACATCTCTGGGAGTAAGTATTTTTTGGAAACTTCTATGATAAACATTGAAAAATATTCAGATTTTAATGTGCACATGTATTCATCGTCCCGTATGGTGTTCACAATGCACCCATATATGCTCAATGTGGAAACTGCTCAGACATTGAATTCATATACTCTTATAACTTTCACATTTATTTAACTTTGGGTACATAATAGCCCATTTGTTATGTGGAATTTCAGGTTTGTTTAAATTTTTCGTCCATAAAATAAAGAGACACAGCCACTGCCCCACTTATAGCTACACTAAAACAATGCTCTTGCATTTATTTACAACTAAATATACTACCATTGCTTTCACTTCTAGCAATACTATAGCTATACTGAGCAGTAAAACACACTGCCACTGTCTGTAATTACAATGACTCTAAATAGGCAGCCACTACATTTACCTACAGCTACACCAAATACAATACCACTGTGCTGAATTGTAATTACACCAAATATACTACCAGTGCCTTCACTTACCGCTACATTTATTCATATATTTGGGGTTTTACATCGCTTTCAACACTGTATAGGTCATATCACGACGGGTAGTTGGAAGGGCAGAGGAAACCAGTATATACAGTTCGTTAGGGTTCTGTACTGTAAACTGCCGACCAACGGCAAGCAACTACCAGCTTTCCCACTTGAGGCTGTGCCGGGGATCGAACCCCGGCCTCACTGGTCGGAGGCGAGAGTGTTACCACACTTACGGCTACAATAAATAAAATGCCACTGTCTTCACTTACAACTACACTAAATACAATACCACTACCTTATTTAAAAGTTCATTTAATACAGTATCACTGGCTTTAGCAATGACTATACGAAATACATAACCAATGCCTTAACTTATATTTACCGTAAGTGTACTGCTAGTGTACCACATTCGCTTACAAATAAACTGGAAACACTGCAACTGCATTCACTTACAGCTGCACTAAATACTACTGCCTTTATGTACACATAAATTAAACTCACTGAAACTGCCTTCACTTAAAACTTCTCTAACTACAATACTACCTCTTTCACTTACAAGTACAAGGGGCCACGATGGCAGAGTGGTAACACTCTAGCCTCCTACCTCTGAGGCCGGGGTTTGGTTCCCGGCATGGCCTCAAGTGGTAGTTGCTCGCCGTTGGTAGGCAGTTTGCAGCACATAACCCTGACAAACTGTATGTACTGGCTTCCTCTGCCCTTCCAACTACCTGTCGTGATATGACCTGTACAGTGTTGAAAGCGACGTAACCCCCCCCCCCCCCCCCCACCAAAAAACCCCAAAAACTTACAAGTACACTAAATACACTCACAATGCATTCTCTAACAGCTACACCTAGTACACAGCCTCTGCTTTCGACTACAAATTCACTATGCAATGTGTCAATGCCTTCTCATATAATTATTCTAAATAAACTGCCACTGCCTTCACTTACAGCTGCACTGAATAGACCACCACTGCCTTTACCTACAACTACACTAAACACACTTTCATTGCTTTCACTTCCTTTCACTTACCATGTGGAACTGAATGCTGAATCCAACCACTCAGTGGAGGGATTACAGCTGAGACTAGAAGAATGTCAATTTTTCTTGGATTTTGAATTAATTAAATTAGAATGAACGTTTAGAAATAGCAGTCTAAGTCCTGCTTACAGTGCCCCAGTACCAGAAGCCGAGCCTGTAGGAAGCAATACAAATACTCTGGGAAACTATTACTCCTATTTAATTCATTTACATACTTTTCACTGATATTCTCAATGTAAACTCTCGACAAGTTTATAAATAAAAGGTTTCAAAGTGTGGCTGTATACCTGTATTTGGGTTCTGCAATAACAGAGATCCACACTTAGAAACCCAGCATGATAGCTGTGGCAGCATGCTTTCAAGAGGGAAACCCACATCATATAAATAACAGTATGTAAACATGTTGGGTGATTTCTCCATTCTTTTGTGCATCCAATCTGCATAAATATATCCCTCATTACAGTTGAGGCTAGATGGGTGGCACAAGTCTTTGTTTTTTTTCAGCGACTACCCACCTTACTCCAGAATGCTTGTGGTATGATGGACTCCAGTGTCTAATCTAAATTTAACTATTCAGGTTACAGGTGGACACAAATACAAACACTTGGAGCAAGTCTAGCAGCCCGAAGGTCCTGTTTAAATTTATCAAAAACATCTTTAGTTGAGGACTGAGTGGGAGCATAGCTGAAGGGCCCCTTGGCCTAAGCCCCTGTTGGCCTGCTACATCATTCAGAGCCCAGACTGTGAAGGAGGACCTAGGCATACTGTCCCTGTGGTAAGGGAGATTCAAAACGGCATAAGTTTCAATGTCCTCAGAATATTGTTGGGGGAAAGGCAGGCAACCTACTTCCCTATAAAATACAGGTCTAGGTCTGAGTGATGGACCTTGTTCAGAAGAAGTCCTCTTGGGCTTTAGGACTTTTTGACTTGCACCGAAGCCTCAGATAAGTGACATTAATACAAGACTTGTGCTTAATCCAAGTATGTGCCAGAATTGTTCGGAGTTTGGATCCGAACAATCATCCGAACATGTTTGGATGATCAGTACCTGAGTGATTACAAGTCAAGCTGTTGGTTGGGACCAGGCTTCAAGTTAGATCCGAACAACATGCAAGTCATGTTGTAGGTTCGGACCAGGCCTCAGACCTAAGTGGGGATCCGATCCACCCCCGCTTGGAATTAGTTGACAGCTTTAATCCCTCAGAGATTGTAGTGTGTCCATAATAGAAGCCTGGAACTTCCCCATTTATTGCTTCAACAGATACTTTAAAGGGCTACCATTTTTTGTTGAATTGAAGTAATATTGTGGAGACGAGGCAGGCATTACGTAAACAATTGTTCATGTTTGAAACTGCCTTGCCATTTGCATTAAATATTTCGTCTATTTTATAAATGGCTTTCAGTAAAATATTTTAAATTATATTTTTCATGTTCATATCAAACTATGTTAGATATTTAATAATATATGCAGAAAAGAGGGGCGACTTGTTATATTGCCAAACCAAGGTTTGCAAGCACCTGGGGTCGATTTCACAAAAGGACTTAGCCCAGACTTAGACTTAAATTGAAGACTTTTGTCTTAAAATGAGGCTAAGTCTGTGATCTAAGACTTGAAGGATTTCACAGAGCTGCTAAGTCTAGGCTTTAGCTAAGTCTACCCAAGAGTGGGCTTAACTTTTGTGAACAAAGGCTTAAATATGGCCGCCATATATTTTTCTCACTTCAAAATTTGAAATGCTTGAAAATAAAGAATAAATATATAGGACACCTCCCTAAATTATTCTTTGGACATGTCTGTGTGATTATAAGGTTTCCCATTTAAAAATACAGCATTTATTCAAAGATAAAATGAGCTAAACAAGGGATATATGTTGCACTAAAATATTTTGAGTAGAAATAAAGGGTCACATGACATAGAAAACCACTGTGGTTATATGATAAGCTTGGACTTCGCTAAGTCACCCTTTGTGAAATCCATGTAAGTCCAGGACTTAGCAAAGACAAAAGACTCAGATTTAAGTCCCTGACTTAGCCGAAGTCTGAGACCCTTTGTGAAACCGGCACCAGCTGTCTAGACGAAGACGACTTTGAACAAGGACACGTTTTAGTACTTTATTTTTTAAGTTTTAACCCTTTAAATGGTCAATAATGTAACAGTTAAGGGTTAAAATATTTTAACAGGTAAAGGTCCTGTAATAAGCTACATACACGATTTGTAGTCTCGCAGCACATGCTGTCTAGATGATGTCACCAAATGAGTTTCCCATGGATTCTCCTCAGAGACAGTTTCCGTGCTTTATTTCATATTTTAACCCTTAAAGTGGTCAAATAATGTAGCAGATAGGGAGTAAAGCCGTAAAATATTTATTTGATTTGATTTCAACAGGCATAGGTCTTGTACATCAGCTACATACAGATGAGTTGTTGTCGTCCCCTTTTTTCTTTACAATGTGAACCCGGAAGTGGATTTAAATTGTAAAATACGTTAAATATACTTATCTGTTCTGTGAATTGTTACAAAATTAAGATTTTCTATTATGAAATATAGAAACTGGTGTAGTTTTAATATCCAACGACAAGTATATTCATATAAAAATATAAACTTCTTTCCTTGCAATCAAAGAGGTCTGTACATATGGCCACCAACGCGAAAGAAGGAAGAGTGAGGAAGAACACTACATGGGTACAACCTGGGGATCTGGTCAACACTAAATGTCTATTTTTCTTGGACGTTGGCCGTATGCCTGTGGCCCCCCGAGATAGCATTCATTTATTTATTTGGGGTTTTACGTCGCTTTCAACACTGTACAGGTCATATCACGACGGGTAGTTGGAAGGGCAGAGGAAACCAGTACATAGAGTTCGCTAGGGTTGTGTACTGTAAACTGCCGACCAACGGTAAGCAACTACCAGCTTTCCCACTTAAGGCAGTCACGGGGATCGAACCCCCGACCTCAGAGGTGGGAGGCGAGAGTGTTACCACTCTGCCACCGTGGCCCCCCCGAGATAGCATTCAGTTCCACATGGTAAGCTATTGTAGTGCAATGAAAAGATATAATTCGCTTAAAGCATACTGTAGAAGATAAACTACTTGTTAACAAAACAGGACCCTATCAAGAAGTATCTGCCCCTAGGTCCTGGATTGTTGGTAAACAATTACACTGTACATCAAGCCCCCTGGATACGTTACATATTATATATATATATTTATGTCACAAGACTATATATTTAATCAGTACCTTATCGTGCTGGATCATGAATAATAAAATGAATCATCATTCATTTCTTATCACAACAAGCTCTTCAGAGTGTCTGAGTGCTAAGTAAAGTATGTCTATATATAAATGACTGAATAAGGGTTCTTAAGCAGTGTCAATTTCACAACATATTCATCTGTTTTCAATTATCATCAAGCATTCTTGTTTTGTGCATGGAGTAGTAGTGTTGAAGTTGTGCATATATTTATGAATGTCTAATGGGCCATGCACCAACTAGACTGGGCCTACTCGATACAACATATCCCCAGATCATATCTGTCATGCCAAAGGTTTGATTAGTAATTTTTTCTGGGAGCCATTTTCTGTAGATCACAATTATTACGAAATCAATTAAAGGTAGCCCCAACACTTGGAAAAACAATAGGATGGCCTGGAAAAACCCCATTCTCATAGGTAATGCCCACACTGTGAATGCACTGAAAGAGTATGACTGGTAAAGGCAAGACTGCTTGAACAATTTGGTTGAGAATGCTAAAATAATCCTCATTTAAAAGTGTATGAATGAAATGGTGATTAATTTTGTGAAGATTTAATGATGGAAAGTGGAACAATGGAACATAATAGGATAAGAAAAAACATTATGTATAACATCTTACCTTATGAAACTTACCTTATGAAAGAGTATATTATTAACTGGTAAACCCAAGCTCCATGCCAAATTTGACAGAAATATCTGAATTATCCTTCCTTTCAACGAAGGGAATGAAATATGACATCATACAACACAAAATATCATCCCAGGCTATGGAACAAAATTACACTATGCCACACCATTTACAGGATAAAACTGATATCTTTTTGCTAAAGGTGGTTGCCAGTTTAATTGGAATTGAACAAATTTGGGATTTCCTAAAATGCCCTTTATTTTAAATATACGAGGTTGTGCAAGACCTGTCTCCATGCATGGATTTGGGCTGTAGAGCACACACAAACTATAAGTCCAAAACAAAGTGTTGCCACATCAACAGTTGTAGCCAGATGCCACAAAAAAACCTAATTAAATCCTGTAAGTCTTGCATTAAACATATTGTGAATTGTAGAATGTGTGCAGGAATATGTGACTGGATCAACAATAACTGTCAAGTCCAATATGGAAAAACTGTTGTCATTGCAGCAATTATAGTCAGATGTTGGCCAAAATATAAACTGCTCCAGTTCCTCTTGAAATAGACATAAAATTTAGTAAAACCTCTGTGCAGGAGTTTGAATTTTAGAGCACCAAGAAATTTCATATCCAATACACAGAAAAAAAGTTTTACCATGACAAGAGTTGTTGCCAAATATTTGATAAACCTAATCCACTCCAGTTCCTATCAAGATTAACATATGCTGAAAATTTGGTTAAAATCCATTCAGGGGTTTGGAGTACAAAGATTGCAAGTGTCGTTAAAGTTATTAGGTGTGATTAAAAGTGTTGTTATGGCCACGTTTCGTGCCAAATGTTGCTAAAGATACAAGTCCTATACAAGCTATGACCCCAGTCAGCCACACTACGATATTTGGCGGAGATATGTAAAATACTCTGCTTTTAAATGCATGAAAATGAGGCCTGAGAAAAGCAAAAATAATGCCCACTCCCAACAGGATAGGCACAACTGCTTAAAAAACTTCACAAAGGAATCTTTTGATTATTTGTAGGTGTCAGAAGCAATCAGCAAAGGTTAAAGGTAAATGTCAAAATAAAATGGTTTGCATTCCTTTTAACATCTCGGGTCTGACTGTGGCAATGAATATATTTGATGGTTTATTAAAAGTTTGCAAAGCAGAACAGATTTCTCTTCATAAACGTATTGCTTAATGTATTGGTTTCAAAACGTTTTTGTAAAATTTTGCATATAAATGTTATTATAACAATAGCAGCAATTCATAATAAAAACTACAAAATTCTTGATGATCAATAGTCACTTTCATGTGTCAAAATTTTCTTCATATTGCAAATGGTTAAAATAACTGTAATATAAGTTCTCTACATTTCGTTCAACAAACTACAATGAAATGGCTATATCTATAAAGTGGCTCATTTTCTTGAACCAAATCATATTCTCCACAAGTTGTGGCTGGCAAATTTTGTTATATCCTTTTCAGATGTCTTGTTGAAGTTGCCCCTAAACTGCTGCAAAATTTCTGCAATAAAAAGGATGTGCAAAAAGTAGTATTAAAAGGCGTGTAGACAATATACTGTAAGACAATTGTACATTAAAATGTGTGCTTATATGAAAAAAAACCAATATGTTCTTAATATGCCGTGTATAATTTAGTTGCAAACTTCCAAAATTGAGTTTATGTTCTGCATAAAAGTTTATATCAGGGTTGGGCAATAGGTTTTGCTACATGTTGTCAAGAGATGAATTTGAATCCTCAAGCACAGAGATCAGAGGAGATTTATAATTTGACAAAGTTGATGACCATGATAACCATTATTGAATTGATTGCAAACTTCTGTATACATTTATAAAATACATCCACATACTTTCAAGAAAGTTTTAAATCAAGATTTTGACTGACATAGATCAAAATTAATTTATTTTGTTCGGCGAAAATATTTCTGTACCTGTGCCATTTGGTCTCCATCTACAGTAACAATATATGTAGCTTTGACATCTCCAAAATCCTGAATTGATGTAAAAGTGTTGCCGTTAAATTTTGTTGTTACCTGGAACACAAACAAATTTCTTGAGTTGCCTTTTATGCCATGGAAATGAAAAAGCTTATCAAATATTCTAATTCTATGTATATACAGGGATATGTCAGCTTGAGGGATGAATTGATTACCCAAAACTGCCTCTGATGACAATAGTCATTAAGACTAATGGAGAAATTTATAAATGTTATGCCCAATTCACAAATTTTCTCTTTCTCTTGGACTAGGCAAGAATTTTGCCCATTTCATGAAATTGGCATTTTATTCAATTTTTTGTTGTTTTCCCATTTCACAAAATATTAACTGTTTTCACAGTACAACTTAAAATATTTATGTTATACAATATATGAAATTAAAGAGCCTATTATAAAATTAAATAATTTATCTTATGGGGGTGTTCCACTAGGGTCGTCTTGCCAGTGACTAAGGATTTTTTGAGGGTCGGGAGCAATGTTTACAGTGTCGGTTAGCATCGATTGTAGTTTCCAGGCTTGTCACTGTGGATCAGCAAAACAAACATATTCGATATTTCACCGACCCTCCAGGACTGTATCCGCCCACCTGGAAACTGTCCTGTCATAGATTACTGTGGCTACTCGGTTTCACTTCCTGTCTTATCTGCTACTGTTACCGTGTTGTCTTGAAAAACCTTGCTGTCCTGTCTTGGTTAAGTACCAAGACTCCACCTCCAGACAGGCCGGCTACACTAACCAACTGTACTTGAAAGCAAACAGACCTGTCGTAAACATAACCAACCTGACTTGGACACTTCCCATCAAGACGGGAAATCTCCCAGTCTTCAACCATAGAGTCGGTAACATCTCAGCAGGTCAATCCGGGAACATATGCTGATAAGACGGTTACACAACATTTTATGACGCACGGCTTGTCTGCTGATGAAATCTGTGACTATATAAGGCGAGTCAGCTTGCACAATGCATCACTAGGAATCTGGCATCTGACTGATTACTTTTATTTCATATATTGGAGTCTGGCAGCGTTTCAAGAATAGGAGGTTAATTTTTTTATCAATTTTCTAGAGCAGTGTTGAGTTTTGGAAGTTGGCCGACTATTGAATTCAGGCTTTTGTATTTTACAAAAACACTGCTTATTATTTGACAATGGGTCCTGGGAAAGGCAGAAGAGTGAGGAAGAAAGAAGTTCCCCCTGACAGTGTTCCTGATATCCGTACAGCGGGAGGAGGAGGCAAGGAGGGAGGAAGAAAGAGCAGAGGAAACTGACTCGCAAGAGGAGGGTGTTACAGAAAAAAGCCAAGAACCAAGAAAAGTGAAATAGATACAGAGGCTGGAGGAGAGGTAGGACCATCACAGTCAGGATAAAAGAAGGGGCACATGACTAACATCCACCAGACTCTGATGAGAAGTCTATTGTGGACTTTGTCAAAGACCACGAGGAGTAGTACAACAAGACCAATGAACATTTCAAGGACAAAGCAAGGAAGGGGTGTCTCTGGGAGCAGTTTGCCAACAATCACAAACAGTGTGTCAAGGTGTGCAAGACCTGGTTTGAGTCACAAAGCACACGTTACTGCAAGCTGACCCAATCGAAGTCTGGAAAGGCCCCGAAGGAGATGAGAGAACATCAGAGTTGGATACCGGACAAGTTTGGATTCCTGAGGTCATACATCAGACACAAGGGACTCAGCAAATCGTCAGGCTTCAAGTCAAAGCCCTGAGGACCAGTGCATTAGCTACTGCAGTACACAACATCTCCAGAGCTTTGACTGACACAGACAGGATGGATATGAGCATGCGGTCAATAGACACCATGTTACAGCCTCAACAAGTCACTAGCCCCACAGCAGCTTCAGGACACTTCAATCAACCGACAGGTCATGGACCAGTTCACACAGATAAACAAGGGAACAGTGGCTGTCTTTCAGACAACCACAGTCGAATCTTTAGATTAAAGTTGAGTCAAACCAAGAATAATAGATATCAATTGATTATGTTTAGATAACAATATACATACACCACAAGGGTAACGAGGAGAGAGGTCGTTAGTACCCAATAACTTTCAAGATGTTAAATAGTGTTTTTGAATAGAATAATGTAATTTACCAAGACTGTTAAAAGGTGTTTTTATGATTAATTTATAAATTTGTTTGGGTTCTGCAAATCTATTTGGAATTTCTCCCACAGAAAAGGTTATTGCCTTCTCTGTTAGGATTTTCATTTATAAATCTGTCATGTGGTGTCTGCCATCTATGAAACTGTTACTGTCCACATGCTTTCATGTGTAGAACCACCAGATGAATACTTTTTTGTGATCCAAAATAAACTGTATCTCATCATAAAAACATATAAACCCCTTGCATGGCTTTTTCATTGTACATTTTAAACAGTGCCTTATAAATGAAGATAAATACTGATCATTACATATACCATATATTTTCTGATTCATGCCCCTTTAATACCAAATTTATAATGACAGTGTCTGTGATTAATACACCAGACAACACTGATGATTCAAATAATTTTGGCTTATAGTGAATCAAAAGTTAGCATGGAAGTGTTTTTATTTCTACCTCATTTATGGTAGGCATTGATGCTGAATGCATGGGATTCCGTTGACACATGTTACATACAGTAAGTTAAGATTTATATGTATACATGACACTTTCAAGACATATAGTTGGCTCAGTTTCTGTTGCGTCTATTGGCAGAGTGATCAACACTAGGTAATTCTAACTCTAATAGTATTTCTATAGCATTTAATCTCTATCTAAAGACAGTTAATGGGTTGAAGTATGGATGGACTGGACCCCAGATTCCAAGACACATTAAACAGATTCTGAGGAACATCAAAAAAGAGTTAAAGGTAAATTTGTCCTTTATTTCTATATGGTTAACTGGTATGAATAATATAATTGACTTTAAATTATTCAATAAAACAGAATTTTTTAATATTGTATGATCAGTAAGCCAATAATGTGAAGGCCTGGTTCCAATATTACATCATAAGTCAAATGTTAGTTTTCCCCATTTCATCATGTATTGTCATAAGGTTGGTCCTTGCTTGCCTTGGCATTGATGGGCATATGTTCTATTTCCCTTTCCACATTCAAAGATTACCTATACAATGGCACAAGTGGATATAAGACCAACGTCATTTAAATTAGTACTTAAATTGTACTTAAGTTGTCTTAACATGGCTGATGAAAGACAGATTTTGGGGCTGTCTAATGCTTCAAACCGTAACTTGGAAAATGCCTTAACTTTGCACAAAACAGAAGACAATTTATATCTTCACATTCACTTGCCACTGCAAAAATGTACATGTTGCGACATAAAGATTGATTTATTGCCTTGTCTGTTGTGAAAGTTACATTTGTACTAGAGCTAGGGTCAATACTAGTGTCACTATTTTGGTTCTACTGGTTCAACTCCAACAAATGACATAGTAAAGGTTCTGCTTAATATTACCATGGTTGATATATATGATGGAAACTTTACTTGATATTAAACAAAATCTAATCAAAGAAAATATGTTGCCTACTGTAGTCACTGTTACGTTAGTATTCACCCAAAGTAAAAACATCATGTTAATGTTTTATGACTATTCTCTAGTGTTTTGTAGATGGTTAAATGTTATCTGCAGCCTCTGCGTAATTAAGTGAATTTCCCTGGGTATCAATTGAATGAATTATGGTATTTTATCAATTACAAGTTTAAAGGACAAGGTGTGATCTATAACTAGAAACAATTTAAACTAATTCTGTGTATATGTATAACTTTATACTGAATGTTGCACACAACATTAAGTACAGACTTTGGTTTTCCCTTTGGAATATTTTTACCAGGAGAAAGATACAGGTTGTCAAGGACAAAAAACATTCCCTAAAATGCAAATTTTAAACACACAACAGGTATGAAAAAGTTCATGTTTTGTACTATAATATGTGACTTGTAAAACTGATGAAACACCAATTAAGAGTACATGTGTCACACATACACATTGATACCATTCGTATGTAAACCATTTTCAATTAAGTTTCTGACTTTGTATTCATGACAAAGGCCACTTTTCCGAACTTTTATTTGTGCAAAACCTTGCACCCACATAATTAAAACTGCCACTTCCAAATATGTAAATAGTGTTTTCTACCAGTGTTTTGAATAACCACCAACACAAGTATAAGAGACTGTTTATTGAATATTGTCCAATTATATTGTGGAAAATTACTCCACTGAGCACCAGAAGACAAAGAAAAAGACAAAAGATTTTCTACATCCTGGTACTTTGCAAGAAGCTAGACAAAGGCTAGACAGTGTATTCATTTCATAAACTGCACATTAAAAAAATATTTAACAAAAAACAAAATGACAGTATATACAGTACCTCTTATATTCAATGTATGTGTATAGATATTGCATATATCTTTAGCTTTTAGAGGATAAAATGGCGTTTTTTAAATAACAATCAGAACCCAGTACATAACTCGAATCCAAGATTCGACTGAAAACCATGCAGACATCATTCCTCAGGCAAAAGCCAGAGACAACAACACATACAGCCTTCTGCAACTACCTGGCTTCGGAGGTGGAGGGATTAGAGGAGAAAGACTTTTAGAAATGAGGCTGTAAAGCTTGTAAGCAACATTCAAAGCACGGCAGAAGAACGTGGTAACCATCCCCGGCAACAGACACTTTCACGTAGCTCAAGTGCAACTTCAACATGTGTGCCACAGACATTTCAATAGCCACAGCAGCCAGCACCAGCTGCAAGGCAATAAATCTTAATCATCCCGGAGACACAGATGCTTTCAAGCCAAGTCATCCAACCCGCTCAGCAGAGCCAAGCAGCAAAGGACAGCAACAGTAATCCAGAGGGCAGCTGACTTCTTTCCTAGTTGTTGACAACCAACAGGTTGGACCTCAATACCACTTCCGTTCAAATTGACACTGACGAAACACTTCAACCCCCTATCAGTTGCCTCTGCTAGAGGCAAAGAAAGTCATCACAACATATCAGGACTTTCTAACTTCTTCGGAAATCTTCAGTCTCTGATGCGCTTCCAACAGTTTGACACACTGCAGTTGTTTTCGCCAGCTGACATGCCAGGACCAGCCGCCACTCCTCCAACCACCACCACCTCACAGCAAGAACATCAGCAGCCCCGGCCCCAGTCAGCTGATGCCAAACTGCAGCCACAGTAGAACTACTGTCATGCTTCCAATTGGTCCTTTTCAGGAGCGCTGCTGTAAACAATTTCAAGGTCCTTATCAGGACCACCCAAATACTCTAAAAACAATTTATCAGCTGATGATCCCAAACAAGAAGCATTACACCACCCCAAACACAACACTTTCGCTCCAAATTTATCAGCTGCTGATCCCTTGTCAGTGGCTTTCACTGTAGGGTTTCACCATCCATGGTATCAAGGCAAAGGCGTCGTCACCCAGCAAGAAGTAGTGCAAGTCTGGCCCTGCCTCCCCAGGTGGTTCAGTTGCAGGAAGTCCCAAGATTGCCGTCCTCAATCTTCTCCCTCAGATCGCTTCTGTCGAAAATCTGTGCATCTGAGCAAGAACCACTTGACCCCCAGTCTATCCACAGGAATCGGTATTCTGCATCTACCAGAGCCAGAAGAACCAGGGAAAAAGCCCTTGTAGTTTTAATAGTCACTGCCTGTTTTCTTTGGCTTATTCATGACAGTATGCTTCCCGTCTATAGTGCCTACAGTGTGGGGGCATTCCATCTGGTTTTGGTGGTGGCTGCAGGGCAGGTGATGGTGTTGGATTCAAATGTGTCCTCCTCTGTCTTCCCATCAAGATGCAAATCAAAATATTAAACTCAATAAAAACCAGCAGTACCCTAAGCTGATGTAGACAGTCTCTGTGATGTGTGGCTGGCCTCTTTGCAGTGACAAATGATCTACTTGGGGTGAGTCTTGAAAATACTCCAGTCCTGTCTGTTTATCATTACAGCTTGCCGGGTGTTGCTACGGCTTGTCTATTAGGGGTTTAAGGCTTGTCGTGGTAGTTTCTCATCTTGTGATGAAGAAAATGATCCTGACCCAAAGTTAGGTCGGGATCTTGATCCAGACAAGCCGGATGTGCTACTTCCTGTTAGGAAGATGTAACCGACCCAGTATTTTCACGGGCTTTTTTTTTTCCAGTTTTCTTCCCCGATTCCATGACTACTGCAACTGACCCTCGAGTGGTAGAGTCGGTTACAGGGTTGGTTCAAGTGGAACACCCCTATTAGGGTCGGTTGTCCCAGTTACTTCCCGTCTTGTCCTAAGCACTCCAGTCTTGTCCTTATCACTTTCAGTCTTGTCCTATCATGAAACCGGCCTGTCTTTGTCACTTAAGTCTTATATTGTTCATTTGCAGTCCATTTTAAGTGTGATGTGTGCAAAACTATGACAATAACTTATGTTAAAATAAGAAGAAAACAGTGTAAGTAATGACATTAGCAGGTAGAAAAGGTCCATGTGTATGCTGTAGACATTAATATGAAAAAATAGCATCACAGATGCCCGTACCCCACAGCCTAGGGAAATATTTTGAACACCATGAGCTATAGAAGTACTGTATCAGTACAAAGTTCAGGATACTTTCAGAGCACTGTCAGTTATATAAAGGTCCAAACAATGTTTAAATGGAGAAAATAATGTCTAAAAGGCGGATAATGCATGTAAAGATGAAGTATTAAAACAAGATAATTCAATAACAAGATGACAGCATTAATCAGTAAACTAAAATTACAACACTCTTTATCTACATCTGCATGGCCGAATTATGGTTTAGATGTTTTGAATATTACCATGCATACAGAAGTGGTAATACATTCAATGAATGCTTATGTGTGGTGTTGGAGCAAAATCTGTGGCTCACTTGATGAAATTCCATCTCTTACAATATGAAGTTATAAACGTAAAATTCTTAATAAATTCTAATATTACTTTAACAGTGCTTAATGTGCATCAAAAGGCAGACCCAAAGGTGCAACAAGATTTTAAAGGTCAAGGTCAAATTAAGGTCACACTATGATAATGCACACCTATAACCCCTAACCAATGTCCCTACCAAATATCCGAGATATAGCCCAGACAAGATTTTATAGCTCAAGGTCACTACGGCAAGGTCAAATCAAGGTCAGACCATGACGTTTCACACCTACACCCTGTAACCAATATCCCTACCAAGTATCAACTTCCTACAATTTACCGTTTCCGAGATATAGCCCGGACAAGATTTTAGAGGTCAAGGTCACTATGGCAAGGTCAAAGGTCAAATCAAGGTCATACCAAGACATTGCACACCTACACCCCCTAACCAATGTCCCTACCAAGTATCAACTTCCTACACCTTACGGTTTCCGAGATATAGCCCAGACAAGATTTTAGAGGTCAAGGTCACTACGGCAAGGTCAAATCAAGGTCAGACCATGACGTTGCACACCTACACCCCCTAACCAATGTCCCTAGTAAGTATCAACTTCCTACACCTCACAGTTTCCGAGATATAGCCCGGACAAGATTTTATAGGTCAAGGTCACTACGGCAAGATCAAATCAAGGTATGTAAAGATGAAGTCTTAAAACAGGACAATTCAATAGCAAGATGACAGCATTAATCAGTACACTAAAAATAGCATCAGAGATGCCCGTACCCCACAGCCTGGGAAAATAGTTTTCAACACCGTGAGATATAGAAGTAGTGAAACAGTACACAGATTGGGATACTTTCAGAGCAGTGTCAGTCTCCAAATAATGTTTAAGTAGAGAAAATAACATCTAAGGGAAAGAAATTGTATGTAAAGAATAAGTATTAAAACAAGCCAATTCAGTAAACTAACAAGAGTCCAGTGGTTAGCTTTCACCCAACCACAGAGTCGAATCTTAGGACAGGACTGGGTGTTGAAATCTGTAAACTCTGTATTATCGCCCGCATTTGGAAACCACTTTCACGGAAGTTTTCAGTTTTGTGTCGCGAGATGGGTATTTGTTTACAAATATAAAGGGTCTGTAGATGCGCAGTTTTACAAAGCTGGTTTAAGATGAAAACCACCAGCATATTTCCTGTCCACGGACTTGCCTCATTAATATTAATGAGCAAACATGCGCAGTCACGGCAGTTCTTTGAGGGGGTTTCCCCGACAATATTTTAGAAGGCTGGTTTAAGATGAAAACTACCAGCATATTTCCTGTTCACAGACTTGCCTCATTAATATTAATGAGCAAATATGCGCAGTCACGGCAGTTCTTTGTGGGGGTTTCCCCGACAATATTTTACAAGGCTGGTTTAAGATGAAAACTACCAGCATATTTCCTGTTCACGGACTTGAAGCGTGGATATATAGTACTGTATATGGATATTTTACAGAAGCAAATTGTAAGTATTTAAATAACATATTCGTGTGTTGTTTCTACAATATTACGAATACCGGTAGCCATAATGAGCGAAAATAGGGAACCACAGATTATGCTGTATTTTATGACGTGATAACTTCTAGGACATACAAAAGCGCCTTCGAGTGGTTGAATGTAGAACTACGAAGTTTGAACATTTTCATGGTCGATTCTGATTGGCTGAATGGCAAAGGTGTAGTACTACCGTGACGTCACTTCATTCATTAATTTCTTTGCGGTTTATTTGTTTGATAAATGGGTAGATGCGCAGACAACAATTTTACATTAACAGTCACTGCGTGATACACCAGCAGACAAATAAATTAATTGGGGATTCACGTCTAGAAACCAGCAGACGAAACGGTTAAAAAAGACTCGTTCGAGTAGAAAATCACAATGGAAATACAATAGGTTCTAGGACATACGGGTCCTTACAGAGAGCCAGACGAAGTGCTAGATAAGCTTTTTACTTTATAAAATATAACTGAATAAAAGCATTAAAAATCTTCAAAATGGCAGAGTGTATACTATACACCTTAATGTACAGATATGTGAAGAAAATATTATGCAGAATTGATATTTAAGGGTTTAAACGGCGAATTTAAAATCGTGACCGCAACTCAGTACATAACTCGAATCAAAGATTCGACTAAAAATTATGAAGCTTTAAGACTTCTCCCATTTTGATTTCCATTTGTATGGTCGAATTATGGTTTCGATGTTTTGAATATTACCCATACATACAGCAATACATGCTTTTATGTGGAATTGGGGCAAAACCTGTGGATCACTTGATGCAATACCATCTGTTACAATGGGAAGTTGCAAAAGTAAAACAGTTAATGACTTCTAATATGACTTTAACAGTGCTTAATCTACACCAAAAGACACCCAAAGGTGCAACAACCAAGATTCAAGTAAAAAAGATATGAGAGATATAAGAGAGATAAATAGTATCTGATGCTGTTTTTTGTCTCTACGAGGATATCTGATATGCAAGATCAAAGATCAAATCCAGGTCACACCATGACGTTGCACACCTATACCTCCTAACCAATGTCCCTACCAAGTATCAACTTTCTACACCTTACGGTTTCTGATATACAGTCTGAACCAACTTTTTTCAGCTGCCCGCCCATCCAGACACCATGGGTGAAAACAATACCCTGACAGCCTCTTAAGGGTTGTGGGGTAAAAACCTGAAAACCATAATTAAAATAACAAAAATGTTAATTTGAAAATTTTAATTACTTACATGTAGCTTTTATAAGCTACAAGCTTACCATATGGGACTGAATGCTGTTCTTGGATGGCCGCCAGGCCCGGCCAACATCTAAGAAAAACAGACCTTTATAGTTGGCCGTAGCCTCAGGTTGTCGTCACGTGACCTACCCCATTTGTCTTCTCCTTTCTCGTTGAAATTTTGGGATGATCCCTGTGGAAACTGGAGAGTAACCTATGAAGGTCTGCATTATGTGCAATATGGTGGGAAGTTGGGCCCAAGGTGTCAACGATGGCAGTCCTGTAACCATCAATGGTCGAGGGGCGCCTGTTTAGGTCTTGGTACAGGTACATGAAAAAATCTGAGATTTGTTTCACAGATGGAGTGGAGCTGGGGATGTAATAGAGTCATCTCGGCTTCGCGCCTAAGCAAGCCGGTATTAGCCATGGAATATAACTCCCTCTGGAGAATATGGGCTAGAGATTTGCTGAGACAGGTGAGAGTTCTATGTTGAACAAGAACAGTCTTGTTCCAAAAATCCATGTACTCAGCAACTTCCTCATATCCGCGCTTTGCTGCTTTCTCAGGATTGGCACCTTTCTGGATCTGAGATTTAATCTTCTTGACAGTTGACTTAATGCTATGTTGGCACTTTTCCAAGGAAGCATTGCAAGAAGAAGAAGTTTTGGCAAAGGCAGCGGTGAAGTTGAGGGTTGAAATATTTTGTCTAGCCTGATGTTCCAGCTCCTTAAGAACTGGCAGAGGAACTTTGGCTACTGGTGCCCCAGGAGGTCTAGGAGTAATACAGATCTTAGCAAAGTCTGTATTCAACTCCTGAATTTTGTCTTGAAAAGTGGGCTGTCCAACCTTATACCACTTAGAAGTGGATGGAGGAGGCTTGACATATTTGCCCTCAGCTAAATTGGCAGCTTTAAAATCATGCTGAAATTTATCAAAGGTGTCCTTGATAACTGAGCTAAGTGGTAGAATAGAGGAAGGACCTCTAGGTCTGAGCTCTTGACGGCCTTTTTCATCATCCAGACCCAACACTGAAGTTGAAGACCTAGGCATAGAGTCCCTGGGGTCAGGGAGAGAGAGAATACGCCTGAAGGTATCTACTTCTTCAGAGTATTGGGAGGGAATGTCAGACAGAGCTACTTCCCTATAATAAGGGGGGTCTGGATCCTGTTGTGGGAGGTCTTGATCAGAAGCTGCGCCTGAGGGCTGAGCCCTAGAGGGCTTAGAAGACCTGTGTCTGGCAACAGGGGAGTGATCTTCCTCTGAAGATGACACATATCTGGACCTGGATATATGCTTGCTCTTGTCAGAGTGCTTCTTAGGTCTAGTTGAATGGATCCGAGGTTCGTCGGAATCCTCATCCAGTTGGTCCGAGGCAGAGCTCGGTGCTACTGTTTGCCTGTGGCTTTGTTTTTTATGAGAGTACGAGGAATCCTTCGGTATAGCCTCAGAAGGGGCAACGTACTGATCCGAGGTAGTTTGGTTAAGTACTAGTCGAGGAGGGAGTGCTGGACCAACATCCACATCCATTGCCTCGGACTGAGCATTAGTACTTGATCTCGGAGGGGGTAGGTCCAGATGAGCAGCAATGTTGCTGGATGGACCAGCTTTTGAAGCATGAGGCGAGGGTTCAACCTCGGTTGGCTTTTTAATTGTTAACTCCTCTCGGAGTGATTGAAATGCTTCTAACATGGATGCCTGGAAGGAACCCATTTGCTGCTGTAAATGAATGTTTAGTGAATCACCCAGGGATATCTCAATATTTCTTTGAATTTTATTTTGCAAAACTGTACCTGGGGTGGGAGGAACAGCCTTGGCTGGGGTCTTTAAAGATAAAGAACTGAAGGCGAGAGGTTGAGAACGGGGGTGGGGGGGTGGGGGGGGAGAGGTAAAGAGGTTATCAGCAGCACTCTCTAGGTCTGCATTGGAACCAGTAAAAGAGTCCCCATCGCCTTCACCCAAGAGATCTAGTTCATCTTTGGAACTAGTTTCCGCTTTTTGCTTTTTTATGTACCGCTTCCTGTTTTGAATTTTTTGCAATTGTTCATCAGTGAGAGGGGGTTTCAAAGGTGACACAGAGGTCATCTCCCTTGCCAGCCTCCCTACAGGTAGGGCAGTAGTTATGATTATCAAAACTGAAGCAAAAATGGCGGCATTTCTGAGCTCTCGGTTTGTCTTTGTTTGCTTGATGGAGAGACATTTTAACGCAATAAAAAGACGTACAATTGGAATTACCTGAACCAAGAAAACTCAAAACACGCGGAAGCAAAGAAAATACTTAAGTTGTGAAAATAATAATTTTACAGAATGATCTATGATATATTTTAAATGAAATATTCAAATATTAGCCTCCAACAATACGTAAAGACTGAGAAATAAATGAAAATGTCTGTATATTTACAAACTGCTACCAGTCCATTGTGGCCAACGAGAAAGTAAGGCGATTGGTCAGAAGTTATCACGTGACGACAACTACCAGTATATCCGGTTGCTAACAAGAACGATCTTTTTTTCTAAGACATTGGCCCCGGGTGTGGCAACCCGAGAACAGCATTAAGTCCCACATGGTAAGCTATTGTAGCGTAATAAAATGGGCAATTTCATGGATTGGCCATAACACAACAACTATAAAGAAAGATGGGGTTTAAGCCAGGGTCATATTGGGAAGGTCTTCAGAATTGTCACCTCTGTGTAGGTTCATCTCCCACAAGTGACAATACTATGACTGGATGTCACACTAGCTAACTCACTAGACCACTGAAGACATCACAAAACTATAATAATGCTTAATCAGAAGTATATCAAGTCTGAAACAGACTCTACTCTTTATCTTTACTCATACCTTTGATTCTCTTCCTGCCATATCAGTGAATGCTTTTCAGTCCCAACTTCCACCGTCTCTCTATACTTTTCTTCCCCTTTCATGTACACCACTGATGTGCCTTTTGTATCACCGAAGTCATAATCTTCTTGAATATCATTGTTTGGATCATTATATGGCTTGGAAGACTCTATAAAGCTATCTGAATAGCCTAGAAATATTCATGTTCACATAAATTAATTGGTGGATTTCGAAATACAGGAGAGGAATTGTGTAGCATGCTTCAAATTTTACTCTACAGAAAAGTACTAAATTATTTCAGCATAATTATATACAAATAAGAGGGGGCGAATCATTTAATTATAGTATCAAAATGAAATAAAACTGTGCAGTATGTAACAAATATATAGGAATTCAAAAAATAAAATGAATTCTAAAAATGAAATAAAATGATACTGTTTCTTAAGTCGTTTATAAAACACTATCTAGTACCTACCACTTGCAATATTATCACAAGTATGTGGTTTCAGAATGGAATCAAATGTCAGAAAATATGTTTTAATCATTTCGTGAATAAAGACCACAATATACCCAGCAGTGTAGCTGTGAAAAAACATAAAACATACAATTAACCATTACCTATTTCTTTCATGAATTTTTCATCATTTTCAGCCGAAACCAACTTTCCCTTCCATTAATTGATGCCATATTGTTTCAAAACACAACTAGCTAATATCAAAATACAATCATAAATGATTCAGAAAACTGTAGACCAGTAAAAGGACAAAGGAATAGATTATTCATATAGTATCATTTCTTGATTTAAAAATAGTAATGAATAAGTAAAAGATAAGAGACATCAAATTTAGTAGTAAGCAGGGGGGGGGGGGGGGGGGGGGGGGGGGGGGGGGGGTTGTTCACACAAAGTACAATTGTTTTTGACACAAATTTATCTGTATCTTGTATTTTATGCACTCACAGCCTTGCTTAAGAATAAGGGCTATATAAATCTATGTATGCAAGACAATAATAATAAAGTTGACCTTGATTCACACAACCCCCATGTAAATTTCAGTTACAGCTTTAGCTAATGTCCACCTTTTGGATAATTTATATTAAAATATAAAACTTACTCTGCTTTTAAGAAGTACATTTTGTAAGTCTTTTGCGACCAATTATTATGCACTAAATTAAAGTGTAAACCTGATGCATTGTATTTCATGCATTTTCTCCTGAATTACTTCATGGACTAATGTGGCAATTTGTACATATATATTCTCGAGAAGTCCAAATGTTCAGCTTGCTTTGTTGCAGTTTGCCATTTGATTTAGAGTTTGTTGCAGTTTACAATCAACAAAACTTTCATATTTTTAAATATAAAATGCATTTTTATGAAGAAAAATGTATATACCTACCATATGAAAACACTTGGGTTAGCTTGGCTAGGCGTTCGGTGGCCATCACATGCACCATACGTAGAATTTAAAATAGGAGGAGAAACCCTCTATAAACCTCTATACTTGCTACCCTTTGACCCCCTGGTGACCTAATTCACTCTGCCATGCACAGTAATACAGAAACAGTTCATTATTTTTGTGAATAAACATAAAGCTGGAAAAAGGTCTTTTTTAAAGAGCAGGGCTGGTGGGAGGGTGATTTGCTGTTTTCATATGGTAGGTATCCATTTT
This sequence comes from Sabellastarte sp. h YS-2021, assembly GCA_964017235.1. Classification (NCBI taxonomy): domain Eukaryota; kingdom Metazoa; phylum Annelida; class Polychaeta; order Sabellida; family Sabellidae; genus Sabellastarte; species Sabellastarte sp. h YS-2021. Next base: position 54,542,495 of record OZ024927.1, on the reverse strand, counting down.
TCTTCATAAAATGGTATTTTACATTTAAAACTATGCAATTTTATTTCATAAAAATGTAATATACCCTACCATATGAAAACACTTGAATGCCCACATGGAAGGATGGTGGGAAAAAGACAGACTGAGGAATTTATTTATTTGGGGTTTTACGTCGCTTTCAACACCATAGACAGACTGAGGAAAACCACCCTAAGGTTAAATTGCATAAAGAGGAAACATCCTGGCATGAAGAAAGGGACTCCATAAAATAAATAACAAACCTCTAGATGAGGTTGTTAATAGAGGAAGAGAAACTGACTTTCTTAAAGATCTTATGTGGGTGTTCCACCACACGACTAAGCTTCCCGATTAAGGGTTTTTGGGAGTCGGTTTCAAATATTTGCTTAGTCCCAGACGTCCTGTAAGGGTCGGTAGTTGTCGGTTGTGGCCCTGAGAGAAATCAAACACGTTTGATATTTTTCACGACTCAAACCGATTCTCATTTCCCGCCGACAACAAAATATCCAGTCCCAGGCTTCCTCAGATCCAAATTTACACAGTCCTATGTTGTCCCAGGCGTCCTGCGACCCTTAGTCCCAGGCCTCCGTAGCTTAGTCCCAGGAAGCCTGTTTGGCAGTCCCCGACTCATTACAGATCTTTGAAGTTTCATGCGTGTGAAAGGGAATCGGTTTCATTAGTCCCGGGAAGCCTCAGACTGTCTCAGGTGTCCTGGGACTAAGAAATCTGGGTCTGGGACTAAGCCCCGACTAGGAGAATCTGACCCTAACCGATCCAAGCCGGCGTCCTCAGGCCGTCTGGGACAACACAAATTTAGTCTGCGATGGTCTGAGGATGCCCCAGGAGGCCTGGGACTAAGAACCGATTACGAGCCGACTATTTTCCGCGCGTCGGAAATTAAAACGAGGCAATGAGGGGGTCTGGGACTATATAAGCAACCGCGCACACATTCTCGTTGTTACGGACTGTTTGGCTACTGAGAGACGTGTGTCACTGTTTTGTAGGGGTTTTTAGTTTTTAAAACATCATATAATACTTGAACTTGAGGCAAATTTTACAGTTAGGAGACACATTTTACTTTTTATATTGCTATTGACTGGAGTTATGAGGAAAGAGAAAGGAGGGAAGAGAGGAAAGAAGAAGATGGATGAGAGGCAAGAGGAGAGGGAGAAGGAAAGTGGAGAGGTAGATGAAAGGATTGAGGAAAGGACGGAGGAGGGTACAGAGGAGGGTACACAAGAGACTGAAGAGCGATTGGAACTTACTGAGGAAGCTTGCGAAGAAGTGAGGTGTGAGGAGGATTTAGAAAGTCACTCGGCAGCCAAGAGAGCCAGGGTCTGTTCAACTTTCACTGACAGCCAAGAAACTGCAATTGTGGAGTTTGTGAAGGAGCATCCAGAGCTCTATGACAACAAGCATGCACGTTTCCACGACAGACAGAAGGAGGCTCTCTGGGCAGAAATTTCTGCAGAACTGAAGCTCCAGCCCTTTGATGTCAGAAGATGGTTTGAATCCCAGCGAACGCGTTATGGCAAGCTGTCAAAACTACAATCTGGCCAAGCCCCAAGGGAGATGACCAAGAGACAGTCCTGGGTCTACCAGCAGATGGGTTTCCTTAAGACCCATATCAGACAAAAGGGGGCCAGCAGAAGTTCAGGGTTCGAGGCCAGTCCAAATACCAGCAAGCAGGACGAATCTCATGGGTCTACTACTGATACAGAACACCTCAAGTCCAGTGTCCTCGGGGAGAGTAGGAGTCAACCTATGTTCACATCTACACCAGTTTCAACAGACTCCAAGATACTCGAGCACTTTGACCAGATGAGGACATTGATCTCAGGTTTCCTGCAGCAGAAGTCAGACAGGCAGCCCTTCTTTGACTACGTGGCATCAGAGGCTGAAAAGATGACCCAAGAGGAATTTGAGGACCTTAAGGACAGAATTTTTAGAGATATTGAAAGCATTAAGACCAACCGTAGACGTCAACCACTAGGCAGAAGATCAGCCACTATTACCACGGAGTCCCAGAGGGTCGGGATACTGCCAACAACCACTCAACAGGCGTCTACTTCCACCCAAGCAGCACCTAGCAGCAGTTACGTCTACTACACACCAAGCCCCCTTGGCTTTGGCAACCCTCCATCAGTTCTAACTGTACAGGACGAGGGCAGTAGACACAACTTAAGTGGAATACTAAGCCAGCTACCAGATCTGACATCTACACAGATCATTGAGCAGCCTCAGCAGCAGCAGCAGCCACAACTCTTCACTATCACCACTACAGCACCACCTCAACAGCAGCAGCCTCCTCAGTAGCCATTCAGTCAGGGCGGGTCTTTGACCTGCCAGGCCCTTTTCAGGGCCACCCAAATATTCCAAAAACAATTATTTAGCTGCAAGTTATTCCAATTCCCCTACCAAAACATAACAGTTCAGTACAAATACTTATCACAAAAAAGTCCAACACCTACACCACCCCAAACATGAAACAAATAACCCATGGTAACCCTTACATCATCCCTAGAGTTAAAAGGCATTATCACATACTTACTACCCACAAACACACAAACCCAATACCAAACCTAACCCCCAACTAAACAACACACAAACCAAATACCAAACCTAACCACCAACCCACAAACCAAACATAACCACCAACCAAGAAACAGACAAACCCAATACCAAACAGAACCCACACCAAAGAACTAACAAACTATTTTGCAAACATAACCCCCATCATTTTAAAGAAAACCAGTTTGGTGGTTATATTTCCTAAATATTTGTGAAGTGGAGTAAAAGATTTTAATTTTAAGATTTCCAGGAAAACATTTCTGTTTCAAATATTTCCCCCCCAAAAAAAAACCAAATGTAAGTAAAATTAGGATGTAACTTTCAAAATATATGCCATATTTATTCCATTTAGGGAGTTATGTTTGGCTTTGTGTGTTTCTTTTGATTATCATGTTTAGCACTGGGTTTGTCTGTTTGTTAGTTCGATGACTGGCATTTATTTCTGTCTGTTTGTTGGGTGGGTGAATTATGTTGGCCATGGGGTTTGTCTGTTTGTTGGTTGCGTGAATAATGTTGGCCATGGGGTTTGTCTGTTTGTTGGTTGCGTGACTTCTGTCGGGCATTGGGTTTGTCTGTTTGTTGGGTGGGTGAATTATGTTAGGCATGAGGTTTGTCTGTTTATTGGTTGGGTGACTTATGTTTGGTAATGTTTGGGTTATTTTGAACAAGCATAGCTGATTAATTGTTTTTGGAATATTTGGTAGTCCTGAAAAGGACTGGTTATTAGTCCTGAAAAGGACTGGTTACTGCAGTAGGAGTTATATTCTGCCATCTTGCCAAGCCACTGCTGCCTCATTATTGAAGTAGTCCTTGAGGTAATCCCTCTGTCTTTTGGCTTCTCTAGCAGGGTTTCTGTCTGGACCACCACCACCAGCACCACCAATCAGTCAACAATCACCAGGCGCATCATCATCTTAATCATCTCCAGGCTCTTGACCACCATGTTGACCTTGATACTGGCTTCTCAGTATGTTGTGCAGAACCACACAGGTCATGACCACATCCCTGACTGTTTCTGGGGGTAATCCAATAGTAGTCAACATCACTCTGAATCTTGAGACCAGAATGCCAAAAGCATTCTCAACAACTCTCCTGGCCCTTGATATTCTGTAGTTGGCAATCCTTTCCTCTCTGGTTAACATCCTTCTGCCATAGGGTTTCATCAGCCAGGTCTTCAGGGCAAAGGCATCATCTGCCAAAATGAAGTAGGGGACATCTCTACCACCCTGTGTTATAGGAGCTGGGTCAGGGAAGCCTATCCTGCCATCCTCAATCCTCCTCTTCAGCTGACAGGCATTAAATATCTGGGCATCTGAGCAAGATCCAGCTGTACCAACATCCACACATCTGAATTTGTACTGCCCATCTACCAAGGCCAACATTACTATGGAAAAGAACCCCTTGTAGTTGTGGTACAGGGCTCCAGAGTTCTTGGGTTTCTTCAGGGCCACATGCTTGCCATCAAGGGCACCCAGGGCATGTGGAACATTCCACCTGATCCTGAATTCCCTTTCCAGTTCTTTCCACTCATCTGGAGTAGTAGGACATGTGAGGTACTCTCTGGTGAACTCATCCTGGATGGCCCTGCAGACTTCTGGTAGAAACTTGGAAATGGTGGATCTGCCAACCCTGAACTGACAGGATAATGATGTGTATGACTCTCCAGTGGCCAGATATCTGATGGTGAGGGCTAACTTCTTCCCAACACTGATTGGAGCTCTGTAGTAGGTGGCCTGCCTGGCTAGACGTGGTTCCAGTCTGGGCTTTATCATTTCAAAGAATTCTGGGGTCATCCTCATGTAGTTGGTGAATCCTGGAATGTCTGTGGCATACAGTTCAGCCATAATGTTGTTGTAGGGCCCCCTCTCCTCTCTCGGCAGTAGCCATGGCCTGACCCACATGTTGTGCCTTCTTCTAGGTCTCTGTATGGCTGCTGGTGGTGGTGGTGGAGGTGCTGCTTGTGGTGGTTGCTGTGGTCGATGTAGAAATAGGAAATACATCATTATTTGTAACTGATAAAAACTAAAAAAGCCCTAAATTGTTGCTGAAGTTGTCTTCCATTAAAAGGTGGCATCCTGCTGTGTTCCTATAAAAGTAATGATAATTAAATTGCAGAATTTATATATGTATACCCAGAAAATCCAGCTTTTTTGCAAAACAAGAATCGGCGATCGTGGTCTGGGGAACACTGAGGAGGCCTGAGGACGCCGGGACTTAATCGGGGGTTAGTCGGGGCTTAGACCCAGGAGGCCTGAGACGTCCTGGGACCCAGTCGGTATGTGTACGACAGGATCGTGGTTGAAACTGACCAGAAAAGTGGCTTAATCGGTTCTTAGTCCCAGACCAGTCGGGGACTGTCTGGGGCTGCCTGTGGCCTCCTCAGGCTTCCTGAGGCCGATCTGTACTTAATCCTAGGCTTTGATACCGATTAAGTATTCCCGCCCATTTTACCATTTTCTTCACCGACTGTCGACGATTAAGGCTCGCCGACAGGATCGGGCCTTAGTCCTTTGGTGGAACAGAGGCATTAAAGCCAACCTTGGTTTGGGAAGGCTACAAGAAGCATGCTACAGCTCTGAAAGTTGATTAACTTCTCGACTGATTTTTTTAGGAGGGAAGGAGTAAAACAAATACACCAGACCAAATGAACTTCAGGGTATCTGTTGCCAGAGCCTAAGGATCTAGCACAGGAGGCAAATGCAAGAGCAGCTTGTGATTTAGATTTATTTGTTGTTTTACGTCGCGTCCAACAGCCAGGGTCATATTGCGACGGGTAGTTTTACAGGTGGAGGAAACCAGTGCATACTGCACTGTAAACCACCAGGCATTGGCAAGTAACTACCAACTTTCCAACATGAAGTGCCCGGCCGGAGATGCGAACAGATGGCCTCAGAGGTTGGAGGCGAGAACTCTAACCGCTACACCACCAAAGAGCAGCTTGTGATTGAATAACATAGCAAAGAGATCTAAATCAGATAAAAAGTCTGAGATAGCAAACTGAAGAACCAAGAACTGCGAGACCACTCTATATGAAGGGTCTGATAAGGCCTCAAGAGATGGTGTGCCAAAGATTCATGCCACTGGAACATGAGTAGGTGGAAGAACAGACTTTTTCTTGTAGAAAAAAGGCAAACAGGTGCCAAACGATTGACATATGTCCCAAGAGTGGAAGCTCTCTTGTAACAAAAAGAAAGCACAGACAATGAAGTTGCCTGAGAATATCTAAATTATCCTTTGAAGAAAGATCAAGTGAAGAACAAATGTCTTGAGGACAAGACATCTGTGTTGTCTGAGGCTGTATGAATGATCCTTTGATGAAAGGATAGTACAGGAACAAAAGTCTGAGCCAAAAAGCACAGCAGTGCCTATGAGCTCTAGAAAGTGATGAGCAGATGGGACTGCTACAGCAAATATAGACCTTAGGAGATTCAAAGAGCACAAAAAGCTCCCCAACCCTGAAGTGAGGCATCCATGTAAGTGGCATGGCGTCAAGGGATTTTTGGTTCTCAACATATAGGAATATAGGAAGTTACCCAACAAAAATATAGGAGGTTTTGAGCAAAATATAGGAGATCTAATACCCTATTTCACTCATCAATCTGATGAGAAGCTAGCCATTGTCTGATAAATTTTGTTTTGTGAGTAGGCATTTTGTTTGTTATTGTCTATGTTGATTTACTGAAAAATATTGAGGTAACAAGACTTGGCCAACTCGGGTGTCATTATATCCCCAGACATATCCTCACCCACACCACATGCATTGATCGGGTATTTCCTATCTTCTGTATGACCACTAATATAAGAATTTATCATATTAATGGACAATATTTTTATTTTGCTAAATTGTATACTGAGAAGACGGGTACATAGCAATCATGAACAAGCAATCAGTGCCCGTGAACAGGCTCTGTGTCAGCTGACTTTGTTTTGGGCTTCAGAGTAAAAGTGAAAAAATAGAAGTACACAAAATAGATGCCCTGTAAATGCTATTCAGAAGTAAAGTACCAAGTTTACTGTTAAATATTCAAACAAATACTTTAAGTGCAAGTGCTTTCGAGTTACAACTGATTTACTCAACACTGAGAACCTGAAAATAGCTACTGCTTAGCTGTGTAATGACCTACAGGTCTGCAATTTTTACTATGTTATAGCTGATCAACAAGTAGGTGAATAACATATTTAGACAAAATACTCTAAATGCAATAGTTTTGAAGTTAAAATTATATACTCAGCAGTGAGAACCTCAAAGTAGCAATAGCTCAGCTATGCACTGAGCTACAGGTCTGCAATTTTACTATGTTACAGCTGACTCTTGCATTTAGAGAATTTTGCCATGAGCTACATGTCTGCAATTTCCACCCTATCTATTGCGTTCATGGACAGGAGAGACTGGATACAAGAGGCCGAAGCTGGATCTTTCATGGGTCTTGTATGCTGAGTGAACTGTTGCTAATTTTGGATTGGTGATGAATGGTAGAACGCTACCATTGGTAAGAGTGTTTAACATATTGTTTGAGCATTTGTTTGTTTGCCAGTCTCTTGTGAAAGAACAGCGGAGACCTCCTACTGGAGGGGTTACCATACACTCATCCCCTTGTGTGAGGTCAAAATGACTTCTGAAGCCTCTGCTACTTGATTTTCCCCTAGCTGGGGAAAACGATGGTTACTGCTTGGAATGGACTGACTCCCATAGGGCGTTCCTGTAGAAGCTTCTTTGGTTGTGGTGGGGACCGTGAAAGGGCTGATTATGGCCTAAACCATAATTGTTTTTATGTGTGTCTTTGAAGAGGAACTCTTGTCCCTCCTTAGCTAATTGTGGATGGAACAAAGGAGAGGGACAGAATGGCAAGCTCCTAAGTTCTTAAGATCTGGTATCTCCCAGGTGAGGTTGAAGGTGGGTCATTTCAGCCTCGAGTGCTGAACTCCCCATAGTGTGCACAAGTCTCTCTGGAGAAGAGGGATAAGGCCTTACTTGACAGGCTAAGGAACTCTGTTAGACAAGGATCCTATTATACAGGATATCTAGTCACAGATCTTTTCATAATCATTTTTGGCTGCTTTTATATATATGTGTATATATATATATATACATGTATATATATATCTATCTATATATTTTTTTATATATATAAAATTAAGGGTACAGAGATTTTGCCTTGCCTGAAGCTCAAACTCTTTGACTACCAGTAGGGGACCTAGCCCATAGGGCTCCAGATTGACTAGGGGAGATACAGATTTTGTAATCTTGTAATTTTTCCTCAAAACAAGGTTGTCCTAATTGTACCCTCTAGTGGAACCAGGGGTTTTAGAGATTTATTTTCAGGTAAATTAGCACCATGAAAGTCCTGTTTAAATTTATCAAAAACATCTTTAGTTGAGGACTGAGTGGGAGTATAGCTGAAGGGCCCCTTGGCCTAAGCTTGTGTTTGGCCTGCTATATCATTCAGAGCCCAGGCTTTGAAGGCGGACCTTGGTATACTGACCCTGGGGTGAGGGAGATGGGGCGATAAATTTCATATTTTTAAATGTAAAACACATTTTTATGAAGAAAAATGTATATACTTACCATATGAAAACACTTGGGTAAGCTTTGCTTGGCATTCGGTGACCGCCACGTACACCGTACATAGAATTTAAAATATGAGGGGAGACCCTCTTTAAACCTATATAATTGCTACCCTTTGACCCCTGGTGACCTAATTCACTCTGCCATACGCAGTAATACAGAAATAGTTCATTCTTTTTGTGAATAAACATAAATGCTGGAAAAAGGTCTTTAAAAGCGGGGCAGGCGGGAGGGTGATTTGCTGTTTTCATATGGTAAGTATATACATTTATATATTCCTAGTATCTTAGGAATCTGACTGTAGGAAAGGAGAGGTCCTCTAAGTCATCCTGACCAAAGACAAAAAGTCAAAGCAGGAAGAGCATTCTGAAGATAACTGGCTTAAGCCAGGAAGGTAAGATCTGACTTAAGGATGACTTAGGCCCCTAGAGAGTGAGAGAAAACCTTTAAATAAAGGAATCAAAATCACTCCTCCTTCCCAAAGAAAGGGAGTAAGAAAGACTGTCTAATATGTGTAAAACTTGGCTCAGCAAGTAAACAGGGTTCAAGAGGAGCCTTGGTAAGAGCCTGCAGAACCAAGGTTTAAGTACCAAAAGGTAGGTGACGACTACCCTTATTATGGACTTAAAAAAGCTCTAAAAGAGACTTCCAGGCTCCCGATAAGAACCCAACTCCAAGTAGTACCTGGAGAGAGCTGACCTGTATCCCTATTGACTGAAAAATAATTCCTTAAAAGGAACAAACAGCAATGAAAGGGACAGTTAAGGCATGGCAGAGTGGCCATGTTCTCCACAAGTTTTTGAAGCAGTTCCACATTGCCTCATACTCAGTAATGGAGGATAAAAATCCTCCAAGACCCCTCTTGTGAAAATTCTTCTTAAAGGAGACTTCAGCCAGAAAGCTTGAAGAAAGGAACTCCATAAAAATTAATAACAAAACTCTAGATGAGATTGTTATAGAAGAATAAGAGGAAGAGCCAATGGCTTTCTTAAAGGAGATCTTGAGGCCAAAAACTTGGCACTTGCCAAGGAAGGCTACAAGAAGAATGGTACAGCTCTGAAAGTTGATTAACTTCCTGGCCATAGAGGACAAAGAGCTGAAGAAGGGAGGAGTAAAACAAGTACTCCGGACCAAAGCACTCCAGGGCATCTGTTGCCAGAGCCTAAGGATCTAACACAGGAGGCACATGCAAGAGCAGCTTGTGATTGAATCACATGGCAAAAGAGATCTAAATCAGATGAGAAGTCTGAGACTACCATCTGAAGATCCAAGAATAGAGAGACCACTTTACATGAAAGGTGAGATAAGACCTCCAGAGATGGTCTGCCAAGGATTCATACCCCTGGAACATGAGAAGGTGGACTTGTTCTTGTAAAAATAATGGCAAAAGGTGCCAAAAAGAGATACACATGTCCCAAGAGTGGAAGCTCACTTGAAATAAAAAAGCAAGCACAGACAACAGTGTTACCTGAAACTATCTGAAGTGTCCCTTACAGAAAGGACAAGTGACAAACAAATGTCTTGAGAACAAGACATCTGTGTTGTTTGAGGCTGAAAGGATGATCCTTTGATGAAAGGATAATACAGGAACAAATGTCTGAGCAAAAAGGACAGGTATGAGCTGATGAACAGATTGGACTGCTACATCAAAGATGAACCTTAGGTGGTCAAAAGAGCACAAAGAACTCCCAAACCCTGAAGTGAAACATCCATGAAAATAGATGTAAAAACTAGGGAATTAAAGGGAGGTATGCAAAGACATAGTTCCCAGGATAGTACCATCTTAAATGAACCTTCATAAAAGGATCAAAGAATGGCAATCCAGAGCACCTTTGAGAAGGAAAATCAAAGTGTCCTGAGATGACACTGAAGAAGTGTCATGAGCAGGCGACCCTGAAGAAGTGGCTTCCAAGTGGAAGCCAAGAAATAAAGGTGCCCAGTTGGAGAGGTAATTTAAAGGTGTTCCAAGGCAGAGAAAGGATGAGCTGCTGAATAGACAGAACCTTTTCCCCGAGAGGAACACCTTAGACAGGCTAAAAACCTGACCCAGGAAGGAGATCTGTTGTAGGAACAGATCTAAATACTTCCTGCTAAAAACCACTCCAAGTTGAATGTCAACTCTACGAGAGTTGCCAAATGAGCCGCTGACAACTATTGGCTCTAATGAGCCTATATGTAGTCACATGTGCACTGAGATGCCCAACCTCAAAGCCAACTTTCCTTACTTCCTTGACTAAGGAAGTAAAAACTGAAAGGCTAGTGGCTAGGCCCTAAGGCACTGCCACAAAATGGTACACCCTGTCCAAAAGCAAAACTCTGAACAAGTGTGAACCAAAGGAGAGAAAGGAGGCATATTGAGGAAGAGAATTGGTCCACTGGCCAATTAGAAGTGAGAAAATGATCAACTGAAAAGTTTCCATCCCGATAGTTTGGAGAACCCGGAAAAGATCCAAATCTAGGAAAAGATCTAAATCCAATGCTGGTTTCCAGTCTTGTATCTCTTTGTCAAGGAAAAGGGGGCCCTGAGAAAATCAGGTAAAAAGAGCCCAGGCACTTGAACTGCTCCTATGAACAGCAAGTGTGAGGCTGAATGACAAAGAGCAGCATACTTCTGAGGAGAAGCAAAAAAGCTGAAGAAGATGAAATCAGGAAAAGTGGAATCTGAGAGACCATTGGAAGGTGAAAACCAAGTTCCAGGCTTCTGGAAAAAGAAAGGCTGACACCCAAACATTTCAAATGAAATGGAAGAAATCAGTTGACCTCCCACTGGGAAGTGGAGGGATCTGGAAGTAAGAGTGATTTATTTATTTATTTGGGGTTTTACGTCGCTTTCAACACTGTACAGGTCATATCACGATTGGTAGTTGGAAGGGCCAAGGAAACCAGTACATAGAGTTTGCTAGGGTTCTGTACTGTAAACTGCCGAGCAACGGCAAGCAACTACCAGCTTTCCCACATAAGGCCTTGACGGGGATCGAACCCCGGCCTCAGCGGTGGGAGGCGAGAGTGTTACCACTCTGCCACCGTGGCCCCCAGGAAGTGAGAGTGAAAGTTTGAATAAAACAAAACACTCCTATCTCCTGAAGGACACCACGATAGAGGTTGAGGCTGAGCCTCTGCCTGTGGAAGGCATTCCACCATCAGAATGTTGGAACCTGGAAAGGAACCACATCCCTAAAGCACTAAGTTAGAGAGAAGACTCCCTATTTGGGAGGAGAACCCAAATTACCCTACCAAGTGACTAGGCACAAGTGAGGGAAATGGATAAAGAAATCTTTCAAAACAAAGTGCAAAGATGGCTGAAAGGCCATAGATGTCCAAAGCATGGTGGATGAAAAAGACCACTGAGAAGTATTGCCTGGTCAGTCAACTTGCACAGAACAGGACTGAAGGGAAAAATCTCACAGTACTAAGGACCTGAAGGTCCATATCAGATCTCCTCTAATAGCAGAGGATCTCTGCCTAGGGAAGAGAAGGTCTTAAGAACCCCACCAGGCTAGATTCCAGGTCCGGAAACCTGAGCAAGTCAACCCAAAAACCCCCTGAGGAGGGTTTTAGTAAGTAAGTTTTAGAAGGTAAACTTGGGTAATTACCCAACCTTTTAAACTTATGATGAGAAGATCCCAAAAGAATGAGTGACAGAAAGAATCTGGCCCCACTAAGGAACTTCTACGACTGGGAAAAGTGGTTGACTTGGAGAAAAATAAGACTGATCAAAAGGAAAGAGCAGTCAAATTTATCCCCTAATTCTGTTGGACAGGAAGCCTTGAAAATCTTCTGTGAAGATTGAAGGATGAAATCCTGAGGGACCCCAACCTACCCAAAAAGGGAGATGTGCCCATTGGTAGTCAGATCTAAAATGGTGAAAATGAAATAGAAAGCTGTTGAGTAACAGAAGATTTCCACCAAGCCCCAAACAAAAATTTTCTAGATTTAGAAAATGAAAGGAGCTGTGTTTAGGAAGTAGCAAAATCAGTTGGATTCAACTGGTAAACTCTTCTTAAGGGGCCCTGAACAAAAATGGTCTTGAGAAGGTAATCCCAGCCCAAAAAGACAGCCTGATTAGGCTGAGCCTTAGGCACAAAAGAGGCCAAAAGACTAAAAATGGACTGAGAAACCAAATGACCAACTGACAAAATTGGAATGTAGGAAACCGGGAACAGTGAGATGGGTCTCCAAAGAGGAAGACCAAGTCAACCCCATGAGCCGTTAACCACCATCCTCCAGATTTGAAGGTGGGGTAAGGCTAAAAATGGAAACCCTGGGTTCAGAATTGAACCCAAAAACACTGAAACCAGGATCCGTATCCCAGAAATGTCAATTTAAAGGGCCTGTACAAGCAATGAAACGTGAATGGTAGGTACATGTAGTACCTAAAATATACGCTAAAATTATGCGTAAAATATGGGTATATATTACACATTATGCTCTGACAGAATAATAATCAAAGAATTAATGACTATTTTCAAACAACCGATCGGTTGACCTCCATTTTGGATGTGACGTCATCGTCACGTGAACTGGTGAATGATTCGTAAAAAGCTCAAAATTACGGCCAAAATACGCAGTGAAACGAAGAATTTCATGGAAAGAATGAAGGAAAACCGTACATTAGAATTTAATGCCTGTAGAAGTGCATAAAAACGAATTAATTTAGCCAGAAAATAAATATCTCCAAAGGAAATCCGACATTCTGACACCATGTGACCAGATGAGCGATAATACGAACTTTGTAACTACGTGAAAACAATGCACACTCAAATACGGTCAAAATACGTGGTGAAATGAAGAATTTTGTGAAAAGAATGAAGGAAAAACCGTAAATTAAAATTATAATGCTTGTAGAAGTGCATAAAACAAATTAATTTACAAAGGAAATGAATATTTCCAAAGGCAATCCGACATTCTAACACCACGTGACCAGATGAGCGATAATACTAATTATGAGAAATACGTAAAAATATACAATAAATTCACCAGAAATCGAAGTAAAAGGTAAATAAAATGGAGGAAGAGTGAATAAAACAGCTTAAGTGTACTTACAGAGCACCAACACACTAATGCAGGTCTTAAAATTTGGGCAGCAAAAATGCCGAGTTGAGAGTTCAACCGCCACAAAAAGAATGAACTATTTCTGTATTATTGCGCATGGCAGAGTGAATTAGGTCACCAGGGGTCAAAGGGTAGCAAGTATATAGGTTTAAAGAGGGTCTCCCCTCATATTTTAAATTCTATGTACAGTGTACGTGGCGGTCACCGAATGCCAAGCAAAGCTTACCCAAGTGTTTTCATATGGTAGAGTATATTACATTTTTATGAAATAAAAATATAGTTTTACTTATCTGTTCTGTGAATTGTCACAAAATTAAGATTCTATGATATAAAATAAAGAAACTGATGTAGTATCAGTATCCACAGACAAGTATATCCATATAAAAATAATAAACTTCTTTCCAGCAATAAAACATGTCTGCACATCGCGGAAAATGAAGAAGAAGTTTACAATGGAAGTACACTATGGGGTTCACCCACAGCACCGGGATTCGGTCAACATTTTTCTTGGACGTTGGCCAGATCCCTTGTGGCTTCCTGAGATAGCATTCAGGTCCACATGGTAAGCTATTGTAGCGCAATAAGATGAACCTTCACAGAAGGATCAAAGAATGAACAATCCAGAGCTCCTTTAAGAAGGAAAAACAAAGTGTCCTGATATAACACTGAAGAAGTGTCATGTGCAGGCGACCTTGAATGAGTAGCATCCAAGTGGAAACCAGAAGTAAAGGTGCATTATAACTTGGAGAGGAATATTAAAGGTGTTCTAAGGCAGAGGAAGGATGAGCTACTGAACAGACAGAAAACCTTGCCCCTTGAGGAACACCTTTGAACAGGTTGAAAACCTGGCCTAGGAAGGAGACCTGTTGTAGGAACAGATCTAATTACTTCCCGTTAAAAACCACCTCAAGTTAAGAGTCAACTATAAGACAGAGTTGCAAAAAGAGCCTCTGACAACTATTGGCTTTGAGCCTATTGAGTTGTAACATGTGCACTGAGATGCCCAACCTCAAATCCAACTTTCTTACTTCCTTGACTAAGGAAGTAAATCCTGAAGGGCCAGTGGCTAGGCCCAAAGGCATTGCCACAAACTGGTACATCCTGACAAGCAAAAAAACTGAGCATGAATGAACCAAAGGAGCCAAAGGAAAGAAAGGAGGAAAAAACAGGACAAGAGAAATGGTCCACTGGCCAAATAGAAGGGAGAAAATGATCAACTGATAAGTTACCATCCTGATAATGTGGAAAAGCAGGTAAAGATCTAAATCTAATGCTGGTTTCCAGTCTTCTATCTCTTTGTCAAGGAAAAAGGACCTGAGAAAATCAGGCAAAAGGGAGCCCAGACACTTGAACTGCTCCTACAAACAACAAGTGTGAGGCTGATTGACAAAGAACAGCATCCTTTTGAAGAGAAGAAAAAAAGCTGAAGAAGATGAAATCAGGAAAGTTGAATCTGAGAGACCACTGGAAGGTGAAACCAAGTTCTAGATTTCTGGAAAAAGAAAGGCCGGCACCCAAACATTTCAATTGAAATGGAAGAAATCAGTTGACCTCCCACTGGCATGTGGAGGGATCTGGAACTAAGAGTGAAAGTTTGAAAGATACAAACCACTCTTATCTCTTGAAGGACATCATTATAGAGGTAGAGGCTGAGGCTTTTGCCCCTGGCTCCGGAAGGCATTTTACCATCAGAATGTTGGAAACTGAAAACCTGGAGTAGACTCCCTAGTTGGGAGGAGAAAGACCTTTATTGGTTAAAAAAGGCACCTTTAGTAAGGGCAGTATAAAAAGCTCCTGCTTGTACTGTTATACATGAGAAAGAAGTCTCTCAAGAGAGACACCACAAAAACAGAGTAAGACCAAAAAAGGCCCAATTTCCAATACAAAGTGACAAGGCACTAGGGAGGGATAGGGATAAATAAATCTTTCCAAAGAAAGTGCAAAGAGAACTAATGGCTGGAAAAGGCCATAGATCAACCAGCTGAAATGGAGCTGATAGATCCCTTGAAAATATGTCCAAAGCATGGTGGGTGGTACAAGACAACTGAGAAGAAACTGTCTGGTCAATCAACTTGACTATGACTGATCAACAAAACATGACTCATTACAAGGAAAAATCCTAGCGTATTAAGGACCATTAGGTCCATCTCAGGTCTCTCCTAATGCAGAGAACATCTGCCTAGGAAAGAGAAGGTCTTGAGAAAACACATCAGGCTAGATTCCAGGTCCAGATACCTGAATAAGTCAACCCAAACCCCCCCATGAAGAGGGTTTGTACCTGGCAGAACTAAGTTTCAGAAGGAAACTTTGGGTAAATACCCAACTTCTTAAACTTAGAATGAGAAGATCCCAAAATTCATGAGTGACAGAAAGCAAAAATCTGGGCCAGTAAAAAGTGGGTGACCCATAGGAGAAAACTGACATTGCTGAAAAATGAAATAGAGCAGTCATCTGTTATCCCCTAATTTTGTTGGACAGGAGGCCTTAAAATCTTCTATGAAGATTGAAGAACAAAGTTCAAAGCCTCCATATAGTCCAACAGACTGGCACATACAATGTTGGAATAAGGTCCCAGGAGTTTGCCGGACGGTTAATTACAAACATAGGGACCCCAACATACCCTAAAGGTAGATGTACCAGTAGGCAGTCAGATCTAAAACTGGAGACAATGCAATAAAAGGCTGTTGAATAAAAGCAGCTGTTCACCAAACTCCAATAATTTTTTTTCTGGAATCAGAAAAAGATAGGAGCAAAAATAGCAAAATCAGTTGTATTCAACTGATAAAAACTTCTAATTAAGAAGAGGCCCTAAACAAAAATGGTCTTAAAAAGGTAATCCCAGCACAAAAAAGCAGCCTGATTAGGCTGAGTCTTACCCTGGCGAAATGTTGTTCGGCACATTATGAACTGTCCTGAACTGATCATGAAAGTTCAGGACATTGTGGCAGAAGTTCGGCATTAGTTCAGTAGTAGGGTGCATGAACTGTCGTTCAGCAGTTTTCGGGAATGCAGTTCCATTTACTGAACTGTATGGAACAGCTATATTTTTAAACACCTTTTGGAATCCTTTTTTTCAAACAGTAACAATTAATACTACAAATACATAAATTTTGACTTTTTATACTTAATCTTTAACTAAGACAAGATACAAGCATGGTTGAAGTTCAGTAACTAAACTGAACTTACAGGAACATTGAACTCAAGTTTTTAGTATAAGGAAAA
Organism: Sabellastarte sp. h YS-2021; assembly: GCA_964017235.1. Taxonomy (NCBI): domain Eukaryota; kingdom Metazoa; phylum Annelida; class Polychaeta; order Sabellida; family Sabellidae; genus Sabellastarte; species Sabellastarte sp. h YS-2021. The sequence continues at coordinate 54,526,087 of OZ024927.1, read as the reverse complement.
TCTAAAACAGAAAAACTCAAATAAGTAAACACTGTTTGTTCTAAAGTTTGTGTTTGTGTGAGAGTACAAAAAACAAATTAAAATACAGCCTTTTAAGCTTCCTTTTAATGATATTAGAATCATTTCTATAGAAAAGTTGAGATTATATAATAAATTTTGAAAAGATAGCTTTGTTTGCCCTGGTGAAATAATGAGCGAAGTGAAATTTCACAGTATCATACATACATTTACATAAATATTTAGCAAGCACAATGTGAAACAGAAAACGTCACAATCTAACACTGTATGAAACTAATAAAAACCTTGTGCATTTTCCAATGAACAATATTAAAATACATTATTTTATTAATTGTCCCTTTAATATTGTATCATTAAAAAAGCTTCATGTAAATATGTTCAGACTATATATATATTTGAACGTCTGATGGGATCTGCACACTCCTGACTCTGTATGTAAATGTTTTATCCTTGGTCCTGTGGTCATTAACTAAGCTTGGAGTATAAGCAAGGATACTAGCCTACCATTAACTCTTTTTGATTTTTTGTAATTTGGAAAACAGCAATATTTGGACCTCAGAAATGAGGAAAGTATGAATATATAATAACTTATAGCTGTTTTAACACTACAAGTTATTCAGATTTCATACACTGAGACTAGCCTTTGATTTACAGACACATTTTTTACATTGAAAAAATTATAATAACACAAGAAATTGGTATAAATCCACTGGAAAATAAACTAATAATTTACTTTAGGTGTTGTTAAATAATGTATTTACCAAGTTTAACATGTAAACAAAATACTTATATATTTGTTTAAAATGCTTGGTATTAAAAGTGAAATGGATCATATAATTATTCCAATAAAACTAACCCAGAACTTGTGACAGGCTATATGTTTTTGCAGTGGTATCTGAGCATGGTATGCTTTGTGTACTGTTGAAATAACTGACCCTGATTTAGTCTTCTTTTCTATGTTTTACTTGAAAACTTAAAGTAGGTTATTTACCTTTTCTGATTTGGTTTGGTGAAATTAATAATTCATTTGTTTGTTAATATGTTTTTTTCATAATATTCCATGTTTTTTAAGTTAAAGGTTACATATTTTGCCCATAACATTATAAATATTCTGAATTTGTAAAGTGTAAAATATAATATACTAAAAACTTAAGGTAGCAGCAAGGATTCAGGATATCCAGAGAACTTGGTCACATGGGTCACATGACTAAAACAACATGGTTTGAATCTTTGTTGGAGGGAAGGTTTTCAGCAAAAAAAGGGTTTGAATTAATAAGATTTGTTGTAAAATGTACTGGATAGTTGAATGGATATTAGAGAGTCTTTTTGTCAAAATATCTAGGCCAAAACTGTCAGGCCATGAAAGGAAATATAGGATTACAAAAACTGGTAAAATATGGAGGCAAAGTTTAAAGGAAAACCCAATCAAGCCAGGATAATACAGATTTCAGGTACATGTTTAGGTTTCCTTTTGTTCTTGTCTTAAACTATTTTTAAAACATCACAGTGAGTGAAAGGGGAGGGTGATGTTACTGACTAATTCGAAAATTTACAGTAAATTACTCTGCTAGAAACTAGATAATATCACAGAATATTAAATGGGAACAGTTCTGGATTTTTCAGGAACTTTGACACAAGCTGTGATTTGATGGCACAATACGTTTTCCAATAATAACATTTAGCAATTCCCAAAAGTTAAAGATAGTCTCAGAACTGATTCCAAGCTTGAACAGTTCTGGATGGTTCGGGAACTTCAACATAATAATTAATTTCAGCAGTTCACAAAAGAATTCAATAATTGAATTCAGCAGTTCACAAAAGTTAAAGATATTCCTGGAACTATCACAAAATTGTAAAGCTTGAACAATTCTGGATTGTTTGGGAACTTGATAAATGCCAAACTTTTGATGCAGTGTTCATTCTAGAGTTGGAGCTACTTGAGTCAAATGACTCCTTTACTAAATTTTGGTGGGACATTTAGTAAATGCGATGAGTCAAATGACAAAAATTAACCTTACAGTTGAGCAAATTGACTTAAATAGGAGAGAGGAGAAAAAAGTACTATTAGTCTATCTTCAAAGTGAATTTGCAATACTAAATCAGATTCAAGTCTACTCACTGTGAAAAAAACTTTATTTCAATTCAAGACATATTTGTAGTCAGCATGATGTACAAGATTTCCTATGATGTACATGATTTGCAATAATTAAAGTATTTTTTCCTGATTTTTTTTTCATTTTTTTTTTGTTTCAATAAATATGGTCCAACCCTGCTCTATCTAAAACTAGAAAAGAAAAATTAACTCACCTTGACATAGGTTCACTCAGGGAGTTGTTTTTATTTCATACAAAAAAACTCCGGACATTTATTTATGTAAATGGATATAAATTCGCCACTTTTTGAAAAAAAAACTGGTTTTAAAGCAATAACATACCATGTAAAGTTTAAGTTAAATTATTATTTAACTTTTTTCCAGACGAAAATTTGTTATTAACATAGATTCAACTTTTCAAGTTTGTCCCACAGTAGTTTAAAATGTTTGTTGTTACCTGTTAACAATTGTCTTTGAAGTCACTTGTAAGAGTGCATTATGCAAAAATAAACTTTAAAAAGTGAAAATATTAAAAAGCTGGATAATAAAATCTTGTTGTGCAATAGATATTTATTTCTATATATATTTAACAAAACTATGAAAAAAGTGGAAATTTACAGCTACTGGTGAGTTTAAATCACTTACTATAAACGTGTTTTCTATTGATAAATACTGAATTTTTGTTAAATGAAGTATGATTGGACAGTGCCGTTTCCGCTCAACCAATCAAATTAAGGCATTTAGAAGCAAGGAAACATGGAGGAATTGGGTTAAAAAGATAATATATGTGTCCTTTTATTTGATTTTTAAACAAAATTCGTCTAATTTTCCCAATATTTACAGCGAAAACGCGGGCGATAATGCAAGATTTATGCGTCACCGCGACTCGGGATCATAACGTGTACGTGTCTTTTCGCCCCAGTATAGCGACAAAAGACGCTGAAACGCGTAGTAAAATGAACACTGTTGATGCCATGATAAAGTGGCTATCCTGAACTTTATCCTGAACTTTTGCTGCCAGTTCGTGAACTTGGTTCCGGAACTAGGTCATGCCAGATACATAACTTTCAGGAACTGTTCAGCATCGTTTCGCAGGGGTAGGCACAAAGAGGTCATAGGACTACAAATTGGACTGAGAAACCAAATGACCAAAATGACATAAAATTGAAATGTAGGAAACTGGTAACAGTGAGATGGGTCTCCACAGGTGCTAACTACGGTTAAAGGGCCGTATCAATTGAAGTGACAGAAGAAAGAAAATCTAATTTTTATGTGTTTCTCCTGAGAACAAAACTGAGAAACAAAACTGAATAAATTTGACTTTGGATATTTCATATTTTTATGGACTACTCAGCTCAGGTTTTTATACTTTGTTATTTGAAATAAGTCGTTTTAAAGGACTTTTCAAATAAACTGTGGGTGATATTAAAAGATTAAAGCGTCAATTTCTCACTTAACCAATATCACTGCTGTGATGACGAATTTTTAATTCCTGTGTAAACAATCAATTAATGATGAAGTGTGTTGGCACACCTTTTGGTCCCTGCCCATATAATGCCTCTGGGGATAACGTACACTATAGATATGCTGAATTAGATTTGTGTTCCCCTTGTGAGCAAGAACAAAGGAAAGCAACAATGCTGGCTAAGCAGGGGAATACCCCTGTGAGTGAAACAAGAGTTCAATCTGATGGTAAAAATAGTTTCAACCAAAACACAAAAAATCAACATGCAAATGTCAAAACAAATCAGTCCAAACATAAAGACTCTAATAGTTCTAGAGGTGCATGTGTGTCTGAAAACAGTACCAAATCAAAGGGAAATAACATAGACAGTTCAGTCATAATTGACCCTCTACTCTCATATATCCTGTTTTCATTGCAAAGTGCTACCAATGAAAATGTGCAAAAAGCAGTGCTTGGACATTTCACTCCTTCTCAGATAAGTGAGGCAAAAGATATACTGTGGGAGAACTGTGAAGATTCCTTGGGTAAAAAAACCCCGTCGAGTGGGCTCCTCTGCACGCCCTGACCATGAGGCTCACCTACATGATATCCTAACAGCCCTTGAGAAGCTTGACAGGTCCCAGAAGCTGCCTAATATTGTCATCAATGCTTTTCAGTTAAACCTCATACCACGCTCTCACCCTGAGGAGCTGAATAACATATCCCTTCTGGACAGATTAAACATGATTGAGAAGAGACTTAGTGTTCTTCAGACCTGTACTGACAGAGTTATAGCTGACAATATGATTATTAGTGAAAAACTGATTCAAACACGTGATTACTCATCTGTGTTACAGTCTAATACCAAGTCAAATTTTGGTTCTACAAGGTCACAAGATAATAAAGTTAGAGCACATACAAAATCCCCACATACAAAATCCCCACCACCAGTTCAGAGAATCACAAAACCAAGTGCACATACCACAGATAGTTTGGATAAGCTCTATAGACTTCCTCCTCCTGCCAAATCACCATTGAAGGAACCCAAGAAAAACAAGTTACCTGTAGACCACATTTCTGAGAGCCCTGGTGTTCAGAACATGGACGATCTGTCTGCATTCCAATATCCTAAAAGACGGAAAAGGCGTAACATTGTTACTGGAAAGGCCACGAGTAACAACTTTTTAAAGGGAGCACCCGAGCCAAGCAGAGATATTTTTGTGTATCGTGCTGACAAAAGCACAACAGTGGACATGATACAGAGCCATCTTATTGAGAAAGGGATTATACCAGTGAATTCTGTCTGTGTGTCAAACCCTGATGCAAAGTTTAAGTCCTTCAAGATATCAGTGCCTGTTTCTCAATGCAATGCCATGTTCAATCCAGACATTTGGCCAGAGGGTATAAGAATCCGGAGATTCTATCATCCAAAAAACAGCAATAATGGCAGCACTAGGAACAATTAAAGTTTGTAGCTATAATAGCCATGGCTTAGGCGCAGGAAGAAAGGATTATATAAAAAACTGTGTTCATTAAATGACTTTGTTCTCCTACAGGAACACTGGCTTTTAGAAAGTCAACTCTCAGCATTTGAGCAAGACATTGGTGACATTTCCTCACATTGTGTATCAGGTATGGATAGTTATAACTTGCTAAGTGGGCGTCCGTTTGGAGGCTGTGCAGTACTGTGGAAAAGGGAATTAAGCTGTGAAGTTGTACCCATTGACATACAGTCAAGACGTGTCAGCGCTGTTTCAATAACAATAAACTCAAGTACCTTTTTGTTATGCTCAGTGTATATGCCTTGTAATAATCACTCTGATTATGAGCATACTTATCAGGAAGTTCTGCAAGATCTTTCGACACTAAGTGAAAATGATAACTACGAATTCATAATCATAGGTGGTGATTTTAACTCCTCACTTGTTACTGCCAGTAATAAAATGTCAAGAGATATCAATAGTTTTATGGAAAATAATAACTTATGTTGTGTGTCTCTACATCCAAACTTTGATAATATTACTTACACATTTGAAAGTAAGGCCAACGGCTGTCAGTCATTTATTGATCACTTTATTGTCAGTAAAAACCTGTATAACTCTGTTTTGTTTTATGATGTACACAATGAAATTGAAAATCCTTCTGATCATCTCCCTGTTTTTCTAGAATTAAAAAATAATGGTGGTCTGTTGTATGAGCAGGTTAGTGTCTCTCACAGTAACGACCCAAAAGTATGTTGGAGCGAAGCAACTCCACAAGACATTAATCTGTACAAAAGTTCACTTGATGGTAACCTTCAGTCTATAAATATTCCATGGGATGCAATTACTTGTAAAAATTATTTCTGTACCGAACATGACACTCAGATACAGTCTTTCTATGAGAGTATTGTCGATTGTTGTTTTACTGCTAGTAGTAAAGCTATCAAAGTGAAACATAGTAAAAGTCGTAAATGCATTCCTGGCTGGAACGACATGGTTCGAGATTTACACCATAAAGCATTATTTTGGCACACTTTATGGAAAAATGTTGGTTGTCCTAATGTTGGCACTATAGCAAGTATATGGCGTTCCACCCGTGCTAAATATCATTACAGCATCAAAGAGGCAAAAAAGGTAAAGGATAATGTTGTCGCTAATAAACTAGCCCATAACATGCTAAGCAGTAACTACAGTAATTTCTGGGCTAAGGTGAGAAAATTAAACAAGAAGGCAAAAAAATTACCATGTTCAGTGAATAATACAGTTGGCGAGGAAAATATAGCAGATTTATTTAAGGAAAAGTATAGTCAATTATTAAATTGTGTTTCATATTCATCTGCTAAAATGCAAAACATAGTATCAATGATTAAAGATGGCATCGCCTCTTGTTGCACGAAAGGAAAATGTTACTATGATCATAATGTGGACATTGATGCTGTCAACAAAGCTGTAAGGTCTCTAAAAAGGGGCAAAGTTGATGGCACCTGTTATTTGTACTCAGATCATCTGATAAATGGGTCTAAGATGTTAATGGTGTATATTTCATTGATGTTCAAAGCTATGTTTTCTCATGGTGTTGTACCAAGAAATTTATTAGAATCTAAGATAATACCCATTCCTAAAAATAAAAAGAAATCACTTAGTGACTTAAATAACTATAGAGGAATTGCTTTGAGTTCTATTGTTGGTAAAATACTGGACAAAGTATTAATTTCAAAGCATAGCGAGGTTTTATCCACATGTGATATGCAATTTGGTTTTAAAAAACGTCACTCAACTACTCAGTGTACATTTAATGTTGAAGAAGTCATAAAATATTATAATAACCAATGTTCTACTGTTTATGCCATGATGCTTGATGCCAGTCAAGCTTTTGACAGAATCAACTATGTACAGTTATTTAATACCTTGTTAGCTCGTGGCATGTGCCCTATTACTGTGCGACTGTTGGTTTATGTATATTGTAATCAAGCTGTCATGGTTAGATGGGGCAACTCATCCAGTTCTTATTTTTCTGTTTCAAATGGTGTCAAACAGGGTGGGGTTTTATCACCAATTTTATTTACCATTTACATTGATAATTTATTTACTGATTTAAATAATAAAGGTCTAGGCTGTCATGTTGGTAATATCTGTGCCGGGGCATTTGGGTATGCAGATGACATTATCTTGCTCTCACCCTCTGTTCACTCCCTCAACAGTATGTATAAAGTCTGTAAAGAATTTGGTCTAAAGTATGACATTATATTTAATCCCCAGAAAAGTAAAGTAATGGTGTTTGGAAAGGACATAGAAGGCCTTTGCATCGATAACAACTATGTGAAATGTTCACAGAATGAGAAACATGTTGGTCATTTAATTGGACCTCAATTGAGTAATAAAGATATTACATGTAAAAGTAATGAGCTCATGATGAATACTAATCATATAATATCTGTATTTGGTAATGCCTCACTTGAAGTGAAATATCAGCTGTTCAAGAGCTTTTGTATGCCACTTTATGGTAGTGTTTTATGGGATTATTCTCGTAGAGGTGTCGATTCTTTTTTGTTACATGGCGAAAATGTATCAGACGCCTGTTAAACATTCCTTATAATACCCATAATCATTTACTACCCCTAATCTGTAATGACTTACCAGTTGAGTGTCAGTTATACAAGAGAATTTTTAAATTTGTTTTATCCCTGTCTAGGTCAGAGAATATATACAATAATCTTTCATTGAATTTGGCACTTAATGGCAGTGGTTCTAGAATGTGTAACTCTCTTAATTATTTATGTCATAAATACTGCCTAGTGAAGAGTAATTTTACCTCTATTAGACTATACGCTTTTGTAAAGAAAATGAGACAAACATATAATAGAAGTGTAGATAACACCTCTGTGTTATATGCAAATGTGGCAAGAGACATGTTATTTTTTATTAATGCAAAGCAATTTAATTTTTTTTCACATAATGAAATTCTAGACATTTTGAAGTTTGTGTGTACCAATTGAAATTTAGTTTCTCTGTGTGCTCAGTGTTTTATACCTCATTGCATGTATTAAATACTAAAACTGTATATTGTTTATAAATATACGATTGTATGAATAAATAAATAAATAAATAAGTCAACCCTATATGCCAGTGACCACCAACCTCCAGAACTGAAGGTGGGTAATGCTAAAAGTGGATAACCTAGGTTATAGATATGAACTCAAAACACTGAAACCCAGATCCACATCCCAGAAATGTCAAATGATAGGGCCTGTACAATGCGTAAAAGATGTGAATTATTACACATTACGCTCTGACAGAATAATACTTAAAGAATTATGAAAAAGGAATGTAAAAACAAATCTGGAAATGCTGTACTCACAGAGGAAATTAATATTTTCTCACAACCGATCAGTTGACCTCCATTTTGGATATGACATCATCATGTGACCTTGTGAGTGACTCGTAAAAAGCTAAAAAATATGGTCCAATTTTGTGGTGAAATGAAGAATTTCGTGTTAAGAATGAAGTAAAACCATAAACTGGTAATTATAATGCCAGTAGAAGTGAATAAATTAATTAATTCACAACTTTCAAACACCACGTGATCAGATGAATGATAATACAAACTATGAAAAATACATAAAAAATTGTACAAAGCAGACGACAAATTCACCAGAAATCAAAGGAAATGGTTAAGAAAATGGAGGAAGAGTGAATAAACAGCTTCAGAGTACTTACAGAGTACCAATCACGTGTAAATGCAGGTCTTAATGAGGTAGCAAAAACACCTGTTGATACTTCAACTGCCACAAAAAGAATGAACTATTTCTGACCCGAATTATTTGTACTTGTCACACCCCTATTGCTCTAGGTCCCACCCTTTGCTTCATCAGTATTTAACTTTATGAAGAACTTCTACCTCAGCTTTGCATATGATACCCTAAAGATTTGAAATGATTTGCTGATGATGTACAGCTGATGTACATTCAGCCACTTCCCTCTACTAATTGAGAAAAAAGTTGAAACCCATCTCTTTGCAAAGCATACCCACCCTAGTTTCTAGCTTTGTTCTGGTCTTTCTCTATGGTGCTGACCCCCACTATGTCTCTGGTAATATGATCATTGATGGACTCAACAACAGATTTTCACCAGCATTAGCATGTCACCATATTAAAACGGATGTGTTCCCTCTATTGGACTGAAATAGAAGGAATACTATGAACCAGAAATGTTGATTGTGGATAATTATATAAATTCACAAGTCATTTCATACCAGTTGCTTACTATTTATTTTTATTTCCAAAGTAGTGTGAATTATATCTGCTACACACACAACTGTAGGTGAGTAAATATCAGTCATTACTAATTATAATTACATAGATTTTGCTATTCAATTGCAATCTGTGACTTGCTTTATAGATAATTACAAAAAACTTTTCCACATTCAACATATGAAACATTAGTACAACCAAAAAGTAGTGCCATGTAATTCAATTTAACCACTAAAACTGCCTCCTTAAGCTACACTATGGCCTTAAACATTATTATATTAACTTTAACTTGGCAGTGGATTTTCTAAACAACTGTATCTAGCAGTGGCTTTCCTCAAATCCTTAATGCTGCACAGAGTTTCTGTGGAAACTTGAATTACATGGTACTAACGTTTTTGCTCCATTTACAAACTGAATTTCTTAACTGCTACAGTTGCCAAATTGTTCTTCAAATTTGTATTTTATAAATATTAATGAAAACGTTTCTGAAAGATGCTAAGTATACAATAAAAGTAGCATGAAATGCAAAACACAACTTGATACTTCCCTTTTACAAAAAATCCAAGAGACTTCCTTCGTTTGATAATTCGTCAATACTAAAGGAGGTCCACATGAACACCTCTTCAATTTCTAAAGGATATTCATTCAAAAACTATGAATCAAATGATATCCAAGTTCCTGAAAATACAGGTAACATAACAATCAGTTCAATTGGCCGTACTTTGAAGAAAAAGACTGTCAATTTGTTGACAGTCTATTTAACAAGGGAACAGTGGCTGTCTTTCAGACAACCACAAAGTCGAATCTTTAGATTAAAGTTGAGTTAAACCCAGAATAATAGATATCAATTTATTGTGTTTAGATAACAGTATACATATACCACAAGGGTAACAAGGAGAGAGCTCATTAGTACCCAATAACTGTCGAGAAGACTCGAGATGTTTAATAGTGTTCTTGAATAGAATAATGTCATTTACCAACACTGTTAAATTTCCTATTTTTAAAAGTAAAATACATTTTTATGAAGAAAAATGTATATACTTACCATATGAAAACACTTGGGTAAGCATGGCTTGGCGTTCGGTGACCACCACATGCACCATACATAGAATTTAAAATATGAGGGGAGACCCTCTTTAAACCTATATACTTGCTACCTTTGACCCCTGGTAACCTAATTCACTCTGCCATGCGCAGTGATACAGCAAAAGTTCATTCTTTTTGTGAACAAACATAAATGCTGGAAAAAGGTCTTTTAAAAGTGGGGCAGGCGGGAGGGTGATTTGCTGTTTTCATATGGTAAGTATATACATTTTTCTTCATAAAAATGTATTTTACATTTGAAAATATGAAATTTTATTTCATAAAAATGTAATATACTCTACCATATGAAAACACTTGGGTTGAATGCCCACATGGAAGGATGGTGGGAAAAAGACAGACTGGGGAAAACCATCCTAACTTTAAATTGCATAAAGAGGATACTTCCTGGTGCAATTGAACCCAAAACCTCTGTGCTGAAGAAATAACTCTACCGAGTTAAAGGAGTAGAATTAACCACTGCAAGAACTTCAGCACTGCTGTCTACACCCTATTAGGTCAGCTCAAAGGAGAGGGCATAAATATGCCACTGTGCTCAGAATAGGAACATGCCAAGAGGCACTAAGAAGCATGGTTCTGAAAATAGAGATGAAGAACAGATTCCCTAAAAGGGAAATGCCACCCCCCTTTTTCTGAACCTAAAAGTTTCAGAAGGACTTAAATTAAGGAATTTAAGTGGAAAAGAGAGAATGGGCTGAGTGGAAACAAAAGTCCACTACAGTTAAGAAATCATAGATTCTTAAGAACAACATCTCTGAAGGAAAATAAGTGAAGTGCGAGAATTCCGAGAGGAATCCCCCATGATGTGAAGCAGTGGGAAACCACCGAAGAGACCAGAATGAAACCTGGGCAAAAACATCATTGGTCTTCACATATGGAACAGAGTAGAGGGAATAAAGGATAAAATGTTATCCAAAAAGATATTGTCTGAGCAGCAATATCACCCTCTTTGAACTTCAGAAGAAAGACCAAGAAGAAATTCTCCTAAGAAAGCTAGAATATGAATAGCTAGATAGATAGTATCTTAGGAACCTGACTGTAGGAAAGGAGAGGTCCTCTAAGTCATCCTGACCAAAGACAAAAAGTCAAAGCAGGAAGAGCCTTCTGAAGATAACTGGCTTAAGCCAGGAAAGTAAGATCTGACTTAAGGATGACTTAGGCCATCCCTAGAGAGTGAGAGAAAACCTTTAAATAAAGGCATCAAAATCACTCCTTCTCCTTCCCAAAGAAAGGGAGTAAGAAAGACTGGCTGGCTCAGCAAGTAAATAGGGTTCAAGAGGAGCCTTGGTAAGAGCCTGCAGAACCAAGGTTTAAGTACCAAAAGGTAGGTGACGACTACCCTTATTGTGGACTTAAAGAAGCCCTAAAAGAGACTTCCAAGCTCCCTATAAGAACCCAACTCCAAGTAGTACCTGGAGAGAGCTGACCTGTACTCCTATTGTCTGAAAAATAGTTCCTTAAAAGGAAGAAAAAGCAATGAATGGGACAGTTGAAGCATGGCAGAGTGGCCATGTTTCTCACAAGTTTTTGAAGCAGTTCCACATTGCTTCATAGACAGTAATGGAGGACCCCTCCTGTGAACATTCTTCTGTAAAGAGACTTCAGCCACAAGGCTTGAAGAAAGAAACTCCATGAAAATAAATAAACCTCTAGATGAGGTTGGTATAGAAGAATAAGAGGAAGAGCCACTGGCTTACTTGAAGGAGATATTGAGACCAAACCTTGGCAATTGCCAAGGAAGGCTACAAAAGGCATGGTACAGCTCTGAAAGTTGATTAACTTCCTGGCCATAGAGGACAAAGAGCTGAAGGAGGAAGGAGTAAAACAAGTACTCCGGACCAAAAAAACTCCAGGGCATCTGTTGCCAGAGCCTTAGGATCTAGCACAGGAGGCACATGAAGGAGCAGCTTGTGATTGAATCACATGGCAAATAGATCTAAATCAGATGAGCAGTCTGAGACTACCATCTGAAGATCCAAGAATTGAGAGACCACTTTATGTGAAAGGTGAGATAAGACCTCCAGAGATGGTCTGCCAAGGATTCATGCCCCTGGAACATGAGTAGGTGGAAGAAGAGACTTGCTCTTGTAAAGATAATGGCAAAAAGGTGCCAAAATAGATACACATGTCCCAGAGTGGAAGCTCACTTGATATAAAAAGAAATCACAGACAACAGTGTTGCCTGAAACTATCTGAAGTGTCCCTTAAAGAAAGGACAAATGAAGTACAAATGTCTTGAGAAAAAGACATCTGTGTTGTCTGAGGCTGAAAGGATGATCCTTTGATGAAAGGATAATAAAGGAACAAATGTCTGAGCAAAAAGGACAGCTATGAGCTCTAGAACTGATGAACAGATTGGACTGCTACATCAAAGATGGACCTAAGGTGGTCAAAAAAGCACAAAGAACTCCCAAACCCTGAAGTGAAACATCCATGAAAGTAGATGAATTAAAGGGAGGAATGCAAAGTCATAGTTCCCAGAATAGTACCATCTCAAATGAACCTTCATAGAAGGATCAAAGAATGGGCAATCCAGAGCACCTTTGAGAAGGAAAATCAAAGTGTCCTGAGATGACACTGAAGATGTACATGTGCAAGGTCGGAAATTTAAAAGTGTTCCAAGGCAGAGAAAGGATGAGCTGCTGAATAGCCAGAACCTTGTCCCTGTGAGAAACACCTTTAGCCAGGTTACGAACCTCACCCAGGAAGGAGACATGATGTAGGAATAGATCTAAATACTTCCTGCTAAGAACCACTCCAAGTTGAATGTCAACTCTAAGAGAGTTGCCGAATGAGCCTCTGCCAACTATTGGCTCTAATGAGCCAATTTGTAGTCACATGTGCGCTGAGATGCCCAACCTCAGAGCCAACTTTCCTTACTAACTAAGGAAGTAAATCCTGAAAGGCTAGTGGCTAGGCCCTAAGGCATTGCCACAAAGTGGTACACCCTGCCCAAAAGCAAAACTCTGAGCAAGAGTGAGCCAAAGGAGAGAAAGGAGGCATATTGAGGAAGAGAAGTGGTCCACTGGCCAATAAGAAGTGAGAAAATGATCAACTGAAAAGTTCCATCCTGATAGTTTTGGGAAACCAGAAAAGATCTAAATCAAGGAAAAGGTCCAAATAATGCTGGCTTCCAGTCTTCTATGTCTTTGTCAAAGTAAAGGACCTGAGAAAATCAGGAAAAAGGGAGCTGAGGCACTTGAACTGCTCATGTGAACAGCAAGTGTGAGACTGAATGACAAAGAACAGCACTCTTCTAAGAAGAAGATAAGCTGAAGAAGAAGGAGACAGGAAAGTGGAATCCGAGAGACCACTGAAAGGGGAACCAAATTCCAGAGTTCTGGAAAATAAAGGCTGCACCCAAACATTTCAAATGAAATGGAAGAAACCAGTTGATCTCCCATTGGCAAGTGGAGGGATCTGGAAGTAAGAGCCAAGTTGAATAAAACAAAACACTCTTATCTCCTGAAGGACACCATAATAGAGGTTGAGGCTGAGCCTCCACCTGTGGAAGGCATTCCACCATCAGAATGTTGGAACCTGGAAAGGAACCACATCCTTTAAGCACTAAGTTAGAGAGAAGACTCCTAGTTGGGAGGAGAAAGGTCTTTATTGGTTTGCCTCAAGAGGCTAAAGCAGAAGGCTTAATAGAGGCACCTTTAGTAAGGGCAACATGAAAAGCTTCTGCTTATATTGTTATATGTGAAAAAATGTCCCTCAAGAGAGACACCACAAAAACAGTATAAGACCAAAATTGGCCCAATTAAAACTACCAAGTGACTAGGCACAAGTGAGGGAAATGGATAAAGAAATCTCTCAAAACAAAGTGCAAAGATTGCTGAAAAAGGCCATAGATCAACCAGCTAAAATGGAGCTGGAAGACCCATTGAAAAGATGTCCAAAGCATGGTGGATGAAAAAGACCACTGAGAACTATTGCCTGGTCAATCCACTTGAATAAGTGATCAACAAAACAGGACTGAAGGAAAAAATCCCACAGTACTAAGGACCCGAAGGTCCATATCAGATCTCCTCTAATAGCAGAGGACCTCTGCCTAGGGAAGAGAAGGTCTTAAGAACCCCACCAGGCTAGATCCCAGGTCCGGAAACCTGAGCAAGTCAACCCAAAAAACCGTCCGAAGAGGGTTTGTACCTGGCAAAACTAAGTTTTAGAAGGTAAATTTGGGTAATTACCCAACCTATAAAACTTAGAATGAGAAGATCCCAAAATGAATGAGTGACAGAAAGTAAATATCTGGCCTCACGAAGGAACTTCTAAGCCTGGGAATAGGGGTTGACTTAGATAAAATAAGACTGATCAAAAAGAGAGCAGTCAAAAAAAAAATTCCCTAATTCTGTTGGACAGGAAGCCTTAAAAAAAAGCCTTCTGTGGTAAAGATTGAAGAACGGAGTGCGAAGCATCAACATAGTCTAACAGACTGGCACCAAAAATGTTGGAATAAGGTCCCTGAAGTCTGCCTGAAGGTTAACCTAAGACAGAGGGACCCCAACATACCCAACAGGGAGATGTGCCCATTGGTAGTCAGATCTAAGAAATGGTGAAAATGCAATAGAAAGCTGTTGAGTAACAGAAGATTTCCACCAAGCCCCAAACAAAAATTTTCTAGATTTAGAAAATGAATGGAGCTGTGTTTAGGAAGTAGCAAAATCAGTTGGATTCAACTGATAAACTCTTCTTAAGGGACCCTGAACAAAAATGGTCTTGAGAAGGTAATCCTAGGCCAAAAAGACAGCCTGATTAGGCCAAAAGACTGAAAATGGACTGAGAAACCAAATGACCAACTGACAAAATTGGAATGAAGGAAACGGGGAACAGTGAGATGGGTCTCCAAAGGGTAAGACCAAGTCAACCCCATGAGCCGTTGACCTGATAACCATCCTCCAGATTTGAAGGTAGGGTAAAGCTAAAAAAGGAAACCCTGGTATCAGAATTGAAGCCAAAATCACCGAAGCCAGGATCCATATCCCAAGAAATGTCAATAGAAAGGGCCTGTACAAGAAATGAACCGTGAATGGTAGGTACTTGAAGTACCGTAAATATACGCTAAAATTATGCGTAAAACATGGGTATTATTACACATTATGCTCTGACAGAATAATAATCAAAGAATTATGAAAAAGGAATGCATACACATACCTGGAAATGCTGTAATCACTGAGAAAATGACTATTTTCAAACAACCGATCGGTTGACCTCCATTTTAACTGTGACGTCATTGTCAAGTGACCTGGTGAATGATTCATAAAAAGCCCCAAAAATACGGTCAAAATACGCGGTGAAATAAAGAATTTTGTGGAAAGAATGAAGGAAAACCGTAAATTAGAATTATAATGCCTGTAGAAGTGCATAAAACAAATTAATTTACCAAGGAAATGAATATCTCCAAAGGAAATCCGACATTCTGACACCACCAGACCAGATGAGCGATAATACGAATTTTGAAGAAAAATATAAAATATTGCACAAAATATACAATAAATTCACCAGAAATCTAAGGAAATAGTAAATAAAATGGAGGAAGAGTGAATAAAACAGCTTAAGTGTACTTACAGAGCATCAAATATGTGTAAATGCTGGTCTTAAAGAGATAGCAGAAATGCCTGTTGACACTACAACCGCCACAAAAAGAATGAACAATTTCTGTATTACTGTGCATGGCAGAGAGAATTAGGTCACCAGGGGTCAAAGGTAGCAGGTGCATAGGTTTAAAGAGGGTCTCCCCTCATATTTTAAATTCTATGTATGATGTATTTGGCGGTCACCGAACGCCAAGCCACGCTTACCCAAGTGTTTTCATATGGTAGAGTATATTACATTTTTATGAAATAAAATAGAAATTTAAACTACCAGGCATTGACAAATACAACAAATCCTAACAGATATTCCTACACCTTATGGTTTCTGAGATACAGCCCAGATAAACTTTTTCCCGCCGCCAATCCACCCATGCGGACACCATGGGTGAAAACAATACCCCAACAGCCCTTAAGGCGCTGTGGGGTAAAAACCATCAAAGATTTAGATTTTCTCATTTACTTCTTATTGAGCTATTTTTACAAAATTGCACACCTTGGCGATTAATGTTGCATAATACAATAACATTGCTCATCAGTTGGATACATCTACTTGAGGCTTCCCAGCATTAATCACATCATCCACTGGCAAATGCAACTTCCCAAAACATCACATGAAAGAAAAGAAAATATACAGTGCAAAACTGTTCATGTAACATATGATTTTTGTTATCAAATATTGAATACCTTTTCCCCATCACATACTTATCATTTGGTATAGAAAAATACAGTCAAGAAGATTATTTTTAAAACTATTCCTGTTTTTTGTTGAGGTAACCAGTCAAACCAGAGTCTATACTCTACATGGCAAATTTAATCTCCAAAATACATGTAGAAATATATATACAAAAAAAATTTCTTCATTTTTTTTGTGGTTGTGAATGAAATGAGAAGGTTGACAGTAAACTTTCCAAAATGATGACTTCGGTAATTTCAGATATTGGAAAATTTAAACTTTTAAAACTAATTAAGACTAATTTCTTCTGATTATAACTTTAATAGTGGAGGTCAATTTTAATGATTTTGTAATCTTTATTTATTTGGGGTTTTACGTCGCTTTCAACACTATACAGGTCATATCACGACGGGTAGTTGGAAGGGCAGAGGAAACCAGTACATAGAGTTCGCTAGGGTTGTGTACTGTAAACTGCCGACCAACGGCAAGCAACTACCAGCTTTCCCACTTAAGGCCGTCACGGGGATCGAACCCCGGCCTCAGAGGTGGGAGACAAGAGTGTTACCACTCTGCCACCGTGGCCCCATGATTTTGTAATCAGCTTTCCACAAAATGATACGCACTTCTAAGTATAAGATAAGTCATGAATGCTTATACAAGTTAAGGTTTTGGAGATGTACCATAATTGATTATCTGTGTGAAGATGATACAGCAACAACCTCTATTATATGAACATTCTGGGGAATGATTTCTTTTTTGGAGTAATACAAGATTCATAACTAGTAGAGGTATTTTTACATAAAATAGCAAATGGGATATTACAAATTCAGAATGAATGGAAACGAGTTTGTAAAGTGGGATATCATTTTTTTTCAAAAGTTGGATAATAGAGTTTATGCTGCTGTAAAAACTTTCATAAGCTCAAGTAGGAACTTCAATCTAACAAGAAAAAACTGAAAAATATTAAACAACATGGCTTGGTGTTGTTAGTTAGACTTAATGAGTTAGCAAAAGAAACAAAATCAATAACAATTACCAAAACAATAATGTATACTTGAATATAAACACATGTATATATTTAACGGACAAATTTTGACAAGTATTTTGTAAACTAAACAGAAGAATCATTGGCCAAAATTTCTCACAAAATCCAAAAAAAAAACTGTGGATATTGGCAAACTACCTAGATGATGCCTAATGGAATGCCCACAGTGCAACAAGAGGGCAAGGTGTTCAGATGAACTACCAGTAATTCCCCTACAATTCCCAGTGTGAGAGGGAGAGATTGCTACCCCTGTGTGATGGCTTACCCTTACCCCCAGGCAGGATTGTATGCCCCAGACACAAATGTCTGTAGCGATAGATATGTCTGTGGTAACACACTGGTGTGAACAAGTTACACAGAATTGCTTATAAGGTAAGGTATTTAGGGCTTGTTTTTCATTTAAGTATTTTTTTGCATGTAAGAAAACACAGAATTATTTGTGTTTAATTTGGGTTTTTTTGCATGTTGGAAAACGCAGAATTTTTATTGTAATTAAAGTTCTTGATATTCTAATTTTAAGAGAGGATCAAACAAGAAATCATTTTTACATATTTGGCTATTGTTACTTTGTGAATATCTGCCTATTTGATATCAGTTAAATGTTCATATAAATTTATTTGCTTTACCATGCAAAACCATATCTCTTCTTCAACTACGCAAGTCATGTAAATCAAATAAATCATTTTGAAAAAAAAAATTGTCCAACATTTCATAGACATGTATATGACCTCAGTTTCAGTTTTGCCTGCAATCAATATTTCAGCATAAAAATTAATTATTAAGAATTAAAAGTGCATAGTGTTGGTGCCTTCAATTTTATGCATACAAAAATTTGAACATATTTTCTGTCAGAACTCGTGTAGTACCACTTTTTATTTTGCAGATGTTTATTTAGCTGTAAGGTCACAAAACTAAATACAAGTTTATATAAATAAAATTAAAAATATTTTGTGCCTTTTCTTATTTATTTATTTGGGGTTTTACGTCGCTTTCAACACTGTACAGGTCATATCACGACGGGTAGTTGAAAGGGCAGAGGAAACCAGTACATACAGTTCGCTAGGGTTGTGTACTGTAAACTGCCGACCAACGGCAAGCAACTACCAGCTTTCCCACTTAAGGCCGTCACGGGGATCGAACCCCGGCCTCAGAGGTGGGAGGCGAGAGTGTTGCCACTCTGCCACCGTGGCCCCCTTTTGTGCCTTTTCAACAGGACTAACAGAAGCATTCGCTAAATGTTACATGTTATCGCTCGTTTTAATATTGTTGGAAACTTTCACTTCTCCCAAAAACTTACACTATATACAAATTCTATGTATACAGTCACCAGCTAAAGCCTAATTTTTTATTTATGTTCACACCGTTTTTCTGATTTGTTGGAAAAACCAGGAAAAAATCGGAAGATATGCAAAGGCTTAGATCCCAACCTTATTTCTGGAGCAATATCCTCAGATTGGTGCAAAGTGAACCCTCTGTTAATTTATACCAACCAACAAATCTTTTTTTACAAATTTGTTGCAGTAAGCATTAGTCATAGATGAAGTAAAAGTCTAACAAAGTTAGACTACTTAAGATATCATTCAAAACTAGAAGCCTATTTGAAAATTCGTGTTTATCTTCCAACAAGAATCAATTTGCTAATTTAATTTGAAATAAAAAAGAAATGTGTTTAAGAAAATATTTTAATAATAACTTTTCATATGAATTCGTTCATTAGCTATATAAAGATTAAGACTCTCCAGTACTCCATCAGTTTGAACCAGGTGAACATGAATCTTGAAACTTTAATATTTTTAAAAATAAAATTGCTTCTTTTGTTAGTATTAAGTAAGGTTCACAACATATTTGCTTTTAAGTATGAAACTTAGGAGTATCTTAGAGATATTCTTAAGCCTCAATTACTATCCCTGTTTATGTTCCGTTTAATTTTGTAATGGTAATTTTGTTTTATCTGTTGATCTTACAGTTTCCTAGTACACGGATTAAGCACAAACTTCACAAACTCTATCTTTAATGACTAAGCTTTTACACTGTTAATCTGTTGCAAAGGATCCATACTTATACTTGTGGCCATACGACTAGTGAACAAAATTTCTGCCTCATGCACCATTCATGATCTACCTTCATGATCTACTAGTATGAGAATTAAGTACTATAACAAGGTCCAATTAGCTCTTATTTATACTACCTAAATCGTCCATGATAGCACCCATGGGCCCTTCACTGGAAAGACCAGGAAAGTTGGGGATGGGCAATAATATGATCCTGTTCAGGGAATAAGTAAGGCAAATATAATAAAAGAACATATCACACAAAATTTTAAAAATATCTTATGCATATTTCACATGCCTTGGGAATGGTTGATAATCCAAACATGTACATTTCCAAAAATTATATTTTCGTAAATGGAATTGAGGTTTTATATCCATTTCAACAGTGAAGGTCACACCACAACAGACTTTTGGTGCATCTGAACATGCGTGTCCTTAACCTCATAAACTTACACCTGAGTATTATATGTCACAAGCAAATACAGGCAATTTTAGCATAATTAAATAAATCCTTTTAGAAGCAGAAACGTCTTTAATGGGAGACTGAGGATGTATAAATTACACGTACAGTGAATCTCATCACACATTTGTTTAGTCTTATACATGGCAATTTGACAATTCAGAGAACAGCAAAAGGACAATTAATCTTACAGTTAGGAAATGTTTCAACAAAGACATATAAATCTGCTAATGTTTCATTAAAATAAGAGTTTAAGAATTTTGGAACAATTAAACTAATTAAAAAATCCTACTAACCGAGCATTCAAAGTCATTAAAGGTAGTCGGAAATACAAAGATGTGATTATTTTTCAGGTAAACTCACAAGTTGAAAAAATAAACAATGCTCTAGTGATCAAACCTGCTATTAAACAATGCATTTACTTTAAGTCAAGCTGCTGTGAATTAAAACATTTAGACAATCGTGTAAAATCCACCACTCGGTGTAAAAAGAATGAAACATAAATTTATATAATAATGAAGTTGACTTAGCTCTTCACAATTTAGTCCCACTTAATGTTGGCAATAAGGACCATATTAGGATTTTTTTTTAAACTGTACTAAAGTTGTGGCGTGTGGGTGAATCAATAGAAAACAAGGCTGAAAAGTTTTTCAGTCTAAATGTGTTAGCCCCAAAACCATCAGACACCAGTCCTGCACTAGAATGTATAAATGTCTGGCAATAAAAACAATTCCGAGTCATACACATCCCATATCTGACAGAGCTCAGTCAGTCACTCACCCAAGTACTAACATAGACCATTGCAGCTTAATATCAGTGATAAAGACGGGTACTCACCACGCTACACCACAATTCATGACAGTCCAGTGACAGTGACCCCTAGAAATGTGAGCCTGTAATAGTTCTACCACATATCTGAACAGAAACTGAACAGTACACAACTGATGATATATATCTTCATAACATGATTGTAAAAAACATTCAGAAAATAGGGCTTCTCACACTAATACTTCTTGTATAATGATCATGCTCACTGTAACAAACTAGTAAACTGCATCAGCGAAGCTGCTAGGTCAGTTACACCAAGTAAATCTGATGTCAAAATATACTACACTCTCGCACACTTTTTCACAAAATAAAACAAGGCCACTGCCACAGCGATTATCTCCCGCCTTAGAATCAGTAATAATGGAGAACTAAAGGAGATTTTAGGCCTTTGTAGTAAGATAACCCCACTTGACATTAAAGAAGGGGTCAAAGGTAAAAGTCAGCAATTGGAAAATAGTCTCAGGCCTTGACTTTGTACAAGTTGTTTTCACATTTGGAACCTCTAGTAGCAACGATAAGGGGAGATATAAGGCCTTTTTAAAAGGATAATCCCATTTAACATGTGATACGATGGCCATTTTGTTTTTGAAACTAGGCTAAATTACCATCAGGCTAACTTTCCTAGCCATATATATTTTGCACATATTTGATAAACCTAGCTGCAATATATCAAGTTTTAGAGCATCTTAATGATTTTTAAATAATTGGCTATGGTGGCCATTTTATTTTTCAAAATAAGGCCACAATTTTTCTCAGGCAAAACATTTGAAGGCAAGGACTTTTGATGGTCTGTCTTTATATTCTGGAGCCATAGCACCAATAATAAGGGAGAAATAAGGACGTTTTAGTGTGACGACCTGATTTAACCTTGAAGCAGGGGTCAAAGGTCAAATTCAACACCTGGAAAAGATTCCCAGGCCATGACTTCCTACAAGTTGTGTTCACATTCCGAACCTCTAGGAGCAATATTTGGGGGATATAAGGCCTTTTTAATAGGATAACCCTGTTTGACATTAAACAAGTGATATGGCAGCCATTTTGTTTTTTGAACTAGGCCAAAATTACTATCAGGCTAGCTTTTCTAGTCATATAGCTTTTGTGCAAATTTGATGAAGCTAGCTGGAATATTTCAAGATTTAGAGCACCTTTATGATTTTCAAACAATAAGCTATAGCGGCCATTTTGTTTTTCAAAATGAGGCTAAAATTTTGCAGATACAGGTTTTTATAGCCATAAACAACCCCTGCAAATTTGGTGAAGATATCTTTATAAATGAATGAGATATTAAGGTTTATGCAAAAACGTGACGAATGGATGAACAGACGGACGCACGCACGGAAGGCGTTTTATAATCTTCCGACCACGGCCTTCGGCCGCAGGCGAAATGCATTTAAGCCTTAACTCTGCTTAACTTTCACCAAGCATATTGTGCATTATGCTATGAATTCAAGTGTCTACACTATGGCTTAAGGTCAGTTTTAGTATTTCGTTTAGATTTGATAAATTACCAGACAATGGTTAAAATGTGAACATTTCGCAATTATTTCACATAACTGAATCACCTGGGTATAAGTGGCTTCTGTATTTTGAAGTGAATCTGCCTTTTTTAAAAGTCCCAAAATATTTTGAAGGATTGCAAAGAAAGGCATTAATTTTGGCTATTTAATAAAATCTGTTTCTGGGATGAAATAAGCTCTATTATTAGCATTAGAACCATCACACACGACCGAGATATAATTTTACCACAAGAGCAGAACTCCTCTGAGCAAAACTTTGACAAGTAGAATTCGCAGTATAAAAATGTCAACTCCTCAAATAACTTTGTTCATTGATATTTACGCTACTACCTGGAAATCCCAATCAAATAGAAGTATTTGTTTCGTCCCTTGTGATACGACTTGGCATGTTTCACTTTCCTTTCAAATGACTAAACGACACAGGGGTACAATTTGTCCAAGTTAAAAAACAAAACAAAAATACAGTCATAATTCTTTAAAATTATTAAATTGCTAAATAGAAATCCTTTAAAATCAGAAATAACAAAAACACTTTGAGAGCGCATACCTCCACAAAGGTCCAAAACCTCCAACATTGCTCAGTGCAATGATACAAAAATAGCATCAGAGATGCCGGTACTCCTTAGCCTGGGGAATAGTTTTCAACACCATGAGATATAGAAATAATGAAACAATACAAAGATCCAGATACTTTCAGTGCAGTGTCAGTTATATAAAGCTCTAATGTTTATGTGGAGAAAATAACTTGTAATAGAAGGAAAATGTAAAGATAAAGTATTAAAACAATACAATTCAATTTATTATAGCAATATGACAGCATTAATCAGTAACCTAAAAATATGAAGCTGTAAAATTTACTAATTGGAGAATAGCTGTCAATGGAAATAGCACAATTATGTAAAAGTGCATATAATAATCAGCTGCAGCAATCCATATGTCTTCGTCATAAGAGAAAGATGTCTCAAATATGGCAGGTGAACACACATTGGCAGAGCCAAAGTTAAAGGTCACACCATGATGCACACCTACACCCCTAACCAATGTCAATACTGTCAACCTTCTACACCTTATAGAATCCAAGAAATAGCCCAGACAAGGTTTTAAAACTCATGGTCAGTATGACAAAGTCAAATCAAGGCCACACTATGACATTGCACACCTACAACCCCTAACCAATGTCCCTACCAAGTATTAACTTTCTACACCTCACGGTTGCCGAGATATAGTCCAGACAAGATTTTCAAACTCAAGGTCACTACAGCAAGGTCAAAGATCAAATCAAGGCCACACCATGAGGTTGCACACCTACAACCCCTAACCAATGTCCCTACCACGTATTAACTTCCTTCACCCCACAGTTGCCGAGATATAGTCCGGACAAGATTTTCAAACTCAAGGTCACTACAGCAAGGTCAAAGGTCAAATCAAGGCCACACCATGACGTTGCACACCTACAACCCCTAACCAATGTCCCTACCAAGTATTAAGTTCGACACCTCACGGTTGCCGAAATATAGTCCAGACAAGATTTTCAAACTCAGTCAAGTCACTACAGCAAGGTCAAAGGTCAAATCAAGGTCACACCACAAGGTTGCACAGTTACACCTTCTAGCCAATGTCCCTACCAAGTATTAACTTCCTACACCTTATGGTTTCCGAGATATAGCCCGGACAAAATTTTATAGGTCAAGGTCACTACGGCAAGGTCAAATCAAGGTCAGACCATGACATTGCACACCTACACCCCCTAACCAATGTCCCTATCAAGTATCAACTTCCTACACCTTACGGTTTCCGAGGTATAGCCCGGACAAGATTTTATAGGTCAAGGTCACTATGGCCAGATCAAAGGTCAAATCAAGGTCACACCATAGCGTTGCACACCTACACCTCATAACCAATGTCCCTACCAAGTATCAATTTTTTACACCTTACGGTTTCCGAGGTATAGCCTGGACAAGATTTTATAGGTCAAGGTCACTATGGCAAGGTCAAATCGAGGTCAGACTATGACATTGCACACCTACCCCTCTTGACCAATATCCCTACCAAGTATCAACTTCCTACACCTTACGGTTTCTGAGATACAGTCTGGACAAGCTTTTTCCTGCCATCCGCCTGCCCATCTGGACACCATGGGTGAAAACAATACTCCAACAGCCATTAAGGCTTGTGGGATAAAAATCTATTAAAAATATTCCTGGATCCAGATGGTGATAACAGTCAGTCAGTCACCACTAAAATCTTAATCAATATCCCTTGCGTCATTGTCTCAACGTCTACATTTGTTTGTCATTTGTTTTTTACATTTCCTGAAATGTCACCAAAACCTGTCCACAAGTTTTGGAGTTATTTTTCAAAGATTACTTCTGTTTAGTGGCTTTTCTGTTGACATTTATCCCTTTTTCTAGAATTTCTGGTTAAGAAATATTCCTTTTGTACTGGTCCTATCAGATTTGACATACCGGGAGTGCATACACCAATGTATGTCTACAAAACGTGCTACAGTTTTAACTCAGGTTGAGAGATTATGCCGAATTTCCAATATTAGTATTTCTTCAAATTACAACACTGAATCTCCAATATTGGTATTTCTTCAAATTACAACACTGAATCGATTTCAGAATATACTAGGAAAACAGCCTGAATGGCACATACAAAATAAAAATAATGTAAGTGAAGATGAGTGTGTAGCTACAGTATTATATTAATCTTAATGAGTGACATTTTAAAGAATCTGTGAGTGCATCTAATTAGGGCTATTTTACTTTGTCAACCATTTTGTATGAATAATAATTAGAACAACCCATCTTTAAATAAACAAGGCCGAAAGGGGTTTTGGTCTACTAGTGCGAGCCGCAAAGCCATCAGAGACGTGAGCAGTGTACTAAGGCGGCCACCCATCCAAGCACTTAAGTAACTCATCACACTATGCACACTATAGAGTTATGTGATAAAGTAATTTTGAATGAGTTTTATTATAAATAGTACAAACTTTATGCATCAAAAATGTTGAAAGAAAAATCAATCGCCTACGGATATCTGCTTTTTGCAATGACTTAGAATAGAATAGAATAGAACATCGAAATTAAGACTGCCAGGGCAGCTAAAATGTGACTAAAAGTTTCAAGTATGATTTTCCAGTGCCTAAAACTGCCCTGAACTGAAACAAAAATTTCAAGGTAAAAGGTCAGAAGTTTTCAGTCAGTACATCTATCAATCCATGTTTAAAATTTCAAAGATTCAATGATTTTTTTTAGTTTCTTGTAGAAAAATGCACTCAAAACATGGTATGCCAGACATTTTTGAGAATTTAAGCAAACAAATTTCATTCAAAATGTGTGTGTAATAAATCTGATAAGGAACAAGTATCATCCATTGTTTTAATATGACACTGCACAACAGTTCAAATGACAAAGCAGAGTAATCACCGATTTCTGCTGTATCAGGGTATAACACTTGTTTAGATACAACAGTCCTAGTGCAATAATTGATAATGTATAATTATCTAATTATCACCCATTCCTGCTACACAACATTATAATCTCAATTCTGTCAAGAGACTAAGACAATTACAAAACATGTACAAATAGACAAATTTCCACAAAACAGTTCACCTTTTTCAATTTCATTTTATTGCTTTTTTTTGTTTCATGTTGTTCTTTAGAATATCTTTTTTATCTGTTTATTTTTTTTTATTCTTTTCTATTATTACCTTTTTCATTTTTTTTTCATTTTTTTCTTCTATTTTTTTTTTTACTTTTCTTTTTTTTTGTTTTCTTTTTTTTCTGTTTCAATTTTTTTTCTTTTTTTTCTATCTTTTTATTTTTTTTATTTTAATCTTTTATTTCATTAACTTTTACGCTCCTTGTTTATACATACAGTTAAAACCTTTTTAAGTGAAACATTATTAAACATAACTCCTAACAATTAACAATTACAAGTACATTTTTGACGTTCTTGCATAATAATGGTCAAAAAAGGGTGATTACCCATTTCTGTAATATATGAAAGTATAACACTTGTTGATACAATAATTCTACCACAATAATTTATAGAGAATAATTATCACTCATTCCTGTTACACAACACTATAATCTCAATTCTATCAATGTAATAAGACAAATACAAAATTTAATGCACAAGTTTATATAAATAGATCACCTTTTTTCAATTTTAATTTACTACATTCTTTTGCTTTTTTTGGAAATGTTTCAGGTTTTTTTCTGCAAATCTTAAATTTAACTTTCTGGGGTTTTTTTCCAATCTTTTCTTATTTTTTATTTATATATTTTTTCAATCAATTTTTTTTCAATTTGTTTTTTTTTCTGTTTTGATTTTTTTTATTTTCTCTTATAATCTTTTGTCTTTTTTTTTGCCTTTTTCTATCTTACTCTTTTTATTTCAATCACTTTTACTCACCTTTTTCATCTTTTGTCTTTTTTTTATTTTTTACACATAACCTATTTCAGTAGAACATTGTCAAACAAAATTGCCATAAAATTAAATAGAAGTACATTTTTTTGTTTCTTGCAAATTAAAAGTTTTTCAAAGAACACACTCATCCAGTTAACCAAATATCCTGGTCAGGTAGCAGTGTTTATTAATTTAAAACCAATTTGAATAGATTCAACTGTATCACATTTTCACATAGAATTGTATTGTACTTGTCACTGCTCTCTGAAACGCCATTTATTACCTAATATTTTCAGACCCTGGAGATGGCAGTTATGAAAATGAAACCACACCAGGTACTGATACAGAAATCATCATTTTTTTAGTTACAAAATATATCAACAGACCAAAATGCTGTTGAGGTAAACAATTCTATCGGATATAAAATGTGAAATCACTGGGAAACTAAGGAAAGGTGCATCTAAAAACAATACCAAGCTTATCAAATTTGACCTAATATTAAGTTTTAATGGGAGTTGATTTACAATAATTACATAAGATTTGGGGGTGGGCAATTGCAGAAACAAGGGCCTTTCAGAGAGCATCGATGCTGTATACTTTACATATGGATTGCCAAACAATATTGCGATTAACATGGAAAGCACTTCTCAGTAACACAGCAAAATGTACAATTTGTCTAAAACAATTTTAACCATTTCACAGCCATCAGGTACCATTATAACTGTAAAATTCATGTCATTTTATCACAATTGGTCTCCCTTATTTCAAAATCTCTCCTGTAATGCCAAACAATAAGAGAGAAAACTGATTTATTAAATAA
This sequence comes from Sabellastarte sp. h YS-2021, assembly GCA_964017235.1. Taxonomy (NCBI): domain Eukaryota; kingdom Metazoa; phylum Annelida; class Polychaeta; order Sabellida; family Sabellidae; genus Sabellastarte; species Sabellastarte sp. h YS-2021. The sequence continues at coordinate 54,498,294 of OZ024927.1, read as the reverse complement.
TATAACTGTATTGATTTATTGAATAATATAACTGTATTGATTTATTGAATAATATAACTGTATCAATTTTTGTAAAGGGTAACCCCGACATATATACTCACAAATGAACTGACAAAAATAGAGGTTAGCTGACAAAACATAGACTTACAAAGAATGTCAATATCTGATATATGGCTATTATGCCATGATGACACACAAGACTACAGTACTTCTTCTAACTGTTACAAACTGTTACTGAAACATGTGAACATCAAATTCTAACATGAACATAAACAGGGCTTTCATTTATTTACATTTTTTTTCCTTTTATTTTATATTATTAATAATATTTTTTTTCAAATTTTAAAAATTATTTTCATTTTTTGTTTACTTTATTAAAAACTATTTAATCCCTTTTTAAATTAATATTTTTTTCTCTTTTTCTTTTAATTTCATTTTTACTGTTTTAGTCAAGTATTTTTAAAGGCTTCACAACTTTTTTCTTCAAGTTTTATTTATTCTGATGTCTCTATGTAGTTTATTCAAATATTTTTTTCCCTTTTTTCTAAATTTCATTTTCAGGAAAGCTATTTCTCATATTTTCAATATTTACATACTATTCATACAATTTGATGTTTTACATCCTGTTCAAAAGTCAGTCATACTTGACTGGCCCTCAGCATCGCCACTTGTTACAGTCGAACTTAGCAAAGCCACTTCTACTGTCCATACAGAAGACATAACCCTAATCTCTGTATTTATCATACATTTTAACGGCATTTGAAATGAAGACAAAAAACTTTCCCAAATATAAATTAAAACTGTGTAAATCATGTAAGCAACAGCATCTGTATGTACAGTATCGATAAAAGTACCACTGAGTCACAATCATAATCACATAACAATTTTGTGACATAAAAAAACCTGAAAATGCTTTTATCAAATTCTGTCAAACTTCACAAAAGCTAAGATTATATAATGAGATAGTTTAAGTCTATGCAGCACTGTGTAACCATTATATTAAACTGTTGTAAATAAGTTTTGTAATTCAAATATGAATGTCAGTGTCAAATTTCAAATTTGTGTATGTATTTAAAACAATATTTTAAAGATAATACTCTGTAATTAACTGCAAAATAAAGATTCCAAAAATTTCAAAACTTGAGTCTATTAAATCCAACACGAACTTCAAACCTGATTTTTTTCAAAATATTGTTTATTTAAACTTGAAGGAATATATCTCAAACATGGTCAAAGTTTGGGATATGAATTTGTAATGCATCAATGAGTCAAAAGGTGCCGTTAAGATGCATTACTTTGGCTCAGATTTAGAGAGAAAAGATCAACAATACATGACAATCAATCAATTAATACATCAATCAGTTTATCAATCACTCAGGTCAGTGTTCAATTTCCAAACTAGCGGATTTCAAAAGATAAAATCATTCACTTAATCAATGAAGAATCTTCGTACGAGTCAGGAAGTGGTTTACAATCACTGAATAATGTGAATTTTTTTTTTCACATTTGCACTAACTAAAAGAATCAAGTTACACAGCACAGCATATTATACAATAAGAATACAACTCATCTTAAAAGACTGGTACTAATGACATAAGTTAATCATAACTTTAAAAATAGCCACCAATTTAGAAAACAAACGCTACACCATAAGTCATATAACATGTGATGTCTAACATTAAAAGTGGTTGCTTTTTAAATGAAAACAATATTGCAAATTTAATAGGTAAATTAAATTTTTATAAGTTAATACCCTATCCAATGGACAATTGCTTTACCGGTCGGCGCGACCGGTCCCGCCAAACGCCAGAAAAAGACCTCCTGTATATAATACCGGCAGGACCGGTCAGTAGTGTGCACTCGCTAGGTGGCGCATCATACTTGCTTCCTGTCTAGACAGAGTGACGTCAGTTCATCTTTTTCGTTGTCTAAACAGATTTAGACCCCTAGTTAGCTGGTAGCGGGGTCGGTTGGGAGGGCCTTGCCTGTCCATTGGATAGGGTATTAACTTATAAAAATTTAATTTACCTATTAAATTTGCAATTTTATTGCGTTAATACATCCTATCCAATGGACAATTGCTGAATAACTACCGCTTGGCTGGCGGGTAAGTTACTAGGGACTTAGAGTGAACTCATACATGGTAACAAAACTTTTAACCTATGGTCTAGGCTGACTTAGTCAGGAGACCTATAGGTCCATGGTGGTTACCAGAGCCCAGTTGCCAGGGCTATACCAGCGTTGCCCCCCCCCCCCCCTTACAGACCTGCTCTGAGGTGGGGAAGAGAGGGATGAGTTCAGTCCCAGAAGGCAAATAAACCTCCCAAAGGAAGCATGTAAATTAGTCTCATGAATTATTTACACTATGTACATGTGTACATGCACTTCTTTGTGTCCAAAATGACATCTTGTCTTCCTTGAACAATAAAAAAATGGTCGCCTTGGTCCTTCTTGACCTAAGTGCTGCCTTTGATACTATTGACCATGAAAAACTTCTTCATCGTCTAGAAACTAGATTTGGCATTAATGGAACAGCACTAGACTGGTTTAGATCCTACCTCTCCAATAGAAGTCAGGCAGTGAGAATAAATAACAGCTCATCTGAAAAGATGTATCTTAATTTTGGTGTTCCTCAGGGGTCTGTCCTTGGACCAATACTCTTCACTTTATATGTTGCTCCTGTGGCGGACATTGCAAATAAACATGGAGTGAGTCACATGCTATATGCAGATGATACTCCGCTATATGTTGAATTCAACAAAAGCTCAATGGCTGCATCCTTACAACATCTGGAACTTTGCACTGATGGTATATAATCTTGGATGTCACAAAACATCTTGAAATTGAATGAAGACAAAACTGAAGTTATTGTTTTTGGATCTAGAAAATATTTGGAAGGAATGCCTTCTATTTCTATCAGGGTAGGAGACTGTACAATCACCCCGACAAGGTCTGTTCGCAACCTAGGTGCCTAATTTGATTCACAGATGAATATGGAAGAGTTTATCATCAAAAAGTGCAGAGCCTGTCAATTACAACTTCATAAAATTGCTAGAATTCATAAATATTTGTCAAATGATACATGTTCCTGCATAATTCAAGGCCTGGTAACATCAAAACTAGACTATCCCAACTGCCTGCTTTATGGAGTAAATAAAGTCTTTTTGCACAGACTACAAATTGTACAAAATTCAGCAGCCCGAGTCATCCTCAAAATGAGAAAGTATGACCACATTAGTAGAGCAAGACAAGAACTTCACTGGCTTCCAATACAACAGCGGATTGCTTTCAGTATTCTCACTGATGTGTACAAATCGTTACATGGCTTAGCACCAACATACATCACTGACCTCATTTCATTAGCACAACCAGCAAGATTAACAAGATCATCCAAAAATTTCAATATAACATTTCCAGTCAAGGTTCCTAGAAACAGTTATGGAAAACGGGCTTTTGTTCATGCTGCTCCAGCTCTGTGGAACAATCTACCTGTTAACATTAGATCTTCAAATTCACTTAGATTTCAGAAGACAGCTCAAAACATACTTTTTCAGACTTGCATACAATGTCTAGAACCTACAGCGCTTAGAGACATACTAAGTGATTAGCGCTATATAAAAATCATGTGTTATGTTATACAAGTCTCCTCAATATAAGGGCTATTTGTGGATCTGCTGAGCAGCCACTACTGGGCCCAAGTGAAAAAGGCTCTAAATCAGCCCCAGCCACATCCTTCAGAGGAACTGTGTGAAGATGTTATGTGACTTACAGTGGCAGGCTGAAAACACTGTTCTAGGGAGACTCCCAACTGGAGTGCCTTAGAAGTAGGAAAGGCCCCAACATCATGGGCTTGACCTGATGTAAGGAGAGGGCTTGCTGGTCAAAGCTCATAGCATAGGATCACAGTAGCTTGATCCATGAGGAGACGGTGGCAGGAGAGATGTCCTTGTCGAAAACTTTCTTGAAGGAGACAAAGACCAGCTCCTTGTTCTGCCTAAGATCTGAGGTCCTATCCAGATAGGAGAGCAGGGCTCTGACTGGACATAAGGACCTGTCACCAGACAGTGATTTATCCAGGGCCAGGACTGGAATAACCATGGGGGGGGGGGGCTCACTGTCTGGACCCTCTTGGGTCAGCTGATTCTTGGAAAGAAAGCTGGGTGAGGGGTAAAGAGACGCCATGGACCAGAATGGCTGGTGTCCGATGTTCTTATGCAGCCAAGCATGGATTTTAATCCTGCCCTTGCCTGAACCCAAAGCCAACAGGAAGCCAACCTTGAAAGTCAAGTGCTTCCGGGAGGCCTCTTTAAAGGGTTCAAAGGGAGCCTTGTCAGCTGGTGCAGAAAAAACAGGGAAAGGTTCCAAGAGGGGATGGCCCTTAGTCCTTAGGGTCCGTTTCTATGGAACTATCCAGGAGACGAGTGAGATTCCATCATTGCTGACCTTAATGGGTGAATTTTCATTCGTCAGCCAAGGCTCATCTAAAGCCATCAATGGTGCCCGGCTTAACTTCCTGTCTTGCAACAACTACAGAAGGAAGTCAGCTATGCCTTCCAAAGGAAGTGCCCTGAAGTCCCACTGATTCCTGAGGCACCGCTTGTAAAATTGGTACATTTGTCTCATAGACTGATCTGGTTGATCCTCTTTGAGGATCCTCAATTTGAACTGCCACTGCCTTAGAGAAACCCTGCTCCTTGATAGCTGAAAGCTCTAGGAGCCAGGCATGTAAACTCAGATTTACCAGGTTCCGGGGAAGGGTCTGGATGAATGGGTGAGGCAATAAGATGGCCAGACACAGTGGGATCTGACTAGACATGTTCACCGGGTCCCAGAACCAACGCATGTTGGGCCACCCTGGCGCAATCAGTATGACTGTTGTACGGGTAGTCCTGTAAGTTTTCCACCACTTGCCCAAGATGGTTACCGTTAGAAAGGCATATGGTTCCAGATCCCCCCCAAGGTTGACTGAGGGCGAGCACAAGGAGATGTAGCTTGTTGAACCTGGTGACAAACAGGTCTACTTGCGGTTGGTGCCATCAGGATTTATTTTTTTATTTGGGGTTTTACGTCGCTTTCAACACTGTACAGGTCATATCACGACGGGTAGTTGGAAGGGCAGAGGAAACCAGTACATACAGTTCGCTAGGGTTGTGTACTGTAAACTGCCGACCAACGGCAAGCAACCGGCTACCAGCTTTCCCACTTAAGGCCGTCACGGGCCTCAGAGGTGGGAGGTGAGAGTGTTACCACTCTGCCACCCTGGCCCCTTGGTGCCATCAGGAACACATTGCTTGAAGACCTCTTGATGGAGGGACCATTCTGTTTGAATGGTCTGTCCTAGCCTGGATAGCTGGTCTGCTATCGCGTTTAGCTGGCTGTGAATGGTTTTGAGGGTCACCTTTTGCCTGGTACACCAGGTCAGGATTCTCCATAAAAGGGCACAAGGACGGCGGGGTTTCATCCCCCCCTTTTTTATATAGACAACCACCATGGTGTTGTCTGTAGCTACAACAACAATATTGCTCAGGCAGGGGTTGGAACCCTTTTATGGCCAAAAAGGCCGCCTTTAATTCCAGATATTTAATGTGTAACTTGCATCTGGGAAGGGGCCAGGTTCCCCTTGCAATATGGGTGCCCTTAAGTGAGCGCCCTACCCTTCTTAATGCATCTGTAAGGATTTGCTGAGCATATCTAGTGGGTTAAATGGTTGACCTTGAAGTACATGGTCTTCCTGTAGCCACCATTTTAGCTGGGGGTGGAGTGAAGTGAGATCACCTTTTCTAGTGATTCAGGTACTCTCCAGCTGTTCAAGTACCACTCTATCAGCCTGATGTGGAAGCATCCTATGTGGACTTGCTTCTCTACAGCTGTCAGTAATGCTATCATTGGCATCAGCTGCCAGACCGGGCAAGTCAGTCCGGAGAGAAGTTCCTGGATTTGTAAATAAGGTCTGTCCATGCTCTAGGGCGGATCTGGCCTCGTCCCCTTTCAGGATGAACTGGTAACCTACTAAGTCGAAGGCTTGCTTGAGGTCCAGTTCTAATTTTCCCATTCGACTTACTCCCGACACAGAGCTACTAGAGATTGTGTATACTGGAGACAGGTTGGTGGGATTTGGCTTTGACCAACCAGTCGCACTGGTGGATTATTAAGCCCTGTAATGCCATAACTTCCCAGCCACCACCATGGAAGGACTCCCTGGTTGCTGTGAAAACCAACCAGGTGGACGTGCTTGAACTGGCAGGGAAGGTCCTGGACCTGAAAAAGGCTGGTACTTCCCTGTTGGTTGAATAGTCTGAGGAGTATGCAACCTTAAGTTAATCTTTCTTTCCCCTGTCTGAAGGGAGATTAATATGGTTCCCATCTGAACTATTTAGGGAAACTGAATCACTTCTCCTGCCTGGGGACTTGGTCAACTGGTCATTTCTGGAAGGGGGGTGTAGCCTTCCTGGGAGACTCTTATGGACTTGGGACTGGCCCCACATGGCGGCCCAAGTATTGAGCAGGCAGATCTGAGCCAAAAGCAGTGTCAACACTGGTGACAGGTTAAGACTCACTGATCCACACAAAACAAAAACACCATCCAAAGGGCACTGAGACCTTTAGGTCATTTCCGCACAACTCCACTCTGGAAACACTAATAGTCATTTAAAAGAACTGTGAACCCCTGGTCTGATTAACAGATATTTTGTCCATTGCTTGAATCTTGTCAGCTGGACAGAAAAGGGGTTATAATCTTGAGGGGAAGGCTGAGTTTGCAAACTCAGGCCCCTGGCGTCAGCTGACACTGGTCACAGGCTGGGTAAAAGGCAAGCTGGGGCCAGTCTAGGAGGTTGGATCACAGGTATCTCACTGGAAAGTGACCAAAACTTGATAAACCTCCACAGTAACTGATACAGCCGACTTCTTGCTGGCAGTAGGCTGACCAATCCGGTTGAGTTCAGTAGCTGGACAAGTCTTTGTCTATTTATCCATAGCCACTTTAGACCAGCCAGGAGGTCCTGGCAGTAGGCTGGCTGACTGGTCCGGTAGATTGAGACATGGTCCTTCCACCAGGACCAGTGACTGGCCTAAGAATTTCTCTGTAACTCATTTCCTCAGGCAGCAACTGGTTTGCCTAAAAACATTTCTGCTTGTCTGTTAGCCAGTCCTGTAGACCTGCCCAGTACTAGGGCCTAACCGGTTATAGGTGAAGCACTGCTCTGTAACTGGTTCCTGGTGGTTCCACAATTCTGCGATAACTCAATGGAGCTGGCAGAAATGGGTGAATTAGACTACTTCTCAGCAGGGGTAGGCTTATATGCCTTTTTACTGTCCATAAAGGTGGAGTGCCTTCTGCCCATGGGAACAACTGAGTTCTCCGTAACCGGTAAAATCTGTAAACGGTGAGCCTGCTATCAGCACTGGAATGGTGGGAGCAGCAGATCTCTCTGTAACCGGTAAATTCTCTCTATAACCGGTAAGCTCTGTAACCGGTGAGCCTGCTGTCAGCACTGGAATGGTGGGAGCAGCAGATCTCTCTGTAACCGGTAAATTCTCTCTGTAGCCGGTAAACTCTGTAACCGGTGAGCCTGCTGTCAGCACTGGAATGGTGGAAGCAGCAGATCTCTCTGTAACTGGTAAATTCTCTGTAACCAGATTTCTGAAGCAGCCAGGGTCAGTCTGGTTAATTCACCTGTATTTTCTGCCTTTTAAACCAGTCTGGTGGGCTCTGTAACTGGCTAGGGGAAGCACACTAGTCAATGAGGGCTGTGTAGCCGGCACCCAGTGGGTAGGCTCTGTATTGTAGGCAGCATAAACTCAGTGGCCTGGACAGCTAGCTGGAGCAACTTCAATAACCAGTTCCCGGTAGGCCCATCCTCTGTAACCAGTTGGTAGATCTTACTCTCAACCTGCCCCAGTACCCGTACCAAGGTAGGGTCAAAGAGGGGGAGAGGGCTAGCTGGAGACCTCACCGGTAGTCTGAGCAGAGCTGGTACCGGTAAAATTCTGCACAAGGGGTCTAGACCTGGTCATCTTCTTGCTAGCTGAACCGGTCACACTTGGGGATCTGTGGAGCCACAATTTGTTGTGCTGGCCTTGCCGGTCGTGTATGGAGATCTGTGAAGTCACATGACCGGCACTTCAAAAACAGCAGGTTGCTGTGACCAAATGTCATCTAATTTCTTCACACCAACAAACAAGATGCTGGATTTCTTCCTGCCAGTTAAAAATGGGTGTTGAGTAATAAATGGTCGTCTTCTTCTGCTGAACTTCTGTCGAAAGCATATCACGTGACCAGTTCTGTGTCACGTGACCAGCATAAGCTGGAAGTGATGACGTCAGACGATGCATTCTTCTTTCCTTCTAATTTCTTCTTGTCGACATACACACAGTGTTACTTGACAATGTAGAATTAAATGGCGGGAGAATCGTGGCAAACAAAGACTTCTGAACAGAAGAAGGAATGCTGCAGGGACGACACACGACCTCTCAGCCACGACTTCGTCTCGACGACAAGCACAAGGAAAATCTTCAAAACTGGCCATAAAATGCTGGATACTGCCTCGTTTAAGTCCTGGAGAGGCCATGATATGTAAGTAACACAATATTTATATTTCAGATGAAAATAAGCTTTAAATTCGTAGAAAAAATCCATCTTCTTCAAACTTCGGGATCACTTCAAAAACGCGTCTGCACACTACACGCGCCAAACGAAAAAGATGAACTGACGTCACTCTGTCTAGACAGGAAGCAAGTATGATGCGCCACCTAGCGAATGCACACTACTGACCGGTCCTGCCGGTATTATGTACAGGACGTCTTTTTCTGGCGTTTGGCGGGACCGGTCGCGCCGACCGGTAAAGCAATTGTCCATTGGATAGGATGTATAACGCAATAAAATAAATTAATGATGAATTAATGGAAGTTTTGTTCCCAATTAAGGATGAAGTCCAATAAGTACCTCTCTGTAACTTTACATCAGTGGAATCAAACTTGAAGTATATATCATAATGCAGATAAACATAGGTCAAAGACAAAACATTATTGTCTGCTCACCAATATGTCATTTGAAGGACATATGTCAGGCAAGATCAGTTTGTGCATAAGTTAGGTCAGGAATAGGATGTCAAGATCAGTTTGTGAGTAAATTAAATCAGGTGAAATGCCATCAATCAAACTTTAGGCCACTAGTACAAGTTTATATTTGTGCATCCAGATGAAATGAATTTTGATTTAAGCAGCAATATTTATGTAAAAAAATTGGATGAAAATAAAATGTTTAAAAAACTTTCTTTACTAACATGTACAGGTGTTGATTGCAAGGTCAAAAAATAGGTCACACTAGTGTTTGATCCAAAATATGGAAACACTAAAACCCAGCAGTAGTTAAACAATGGTTGGAACTTGTTCAGTACAAGTGTTAATATGTTAAAGAGAGAAATATCTAATATGTATGTATCCATGCAATTTTGAAAAAACAAAATCAAGAAATTAAAACATGAAAACCAGCAAGTCAAACCAATGGCTGGAATATGTTCAGTGGAGGTACCCAATGGCATATACTTCAGAGAGACATCTTAAGACTAATAAATGATTTTGGCAATAATTTGGAATAACAATCAACATGGTATCAATGACTTTTTGTCAGAAATAATGAAATCGTATCCAACTACCAACAATGTTCTACATTTGCAGTCAACTATTTCCTGGGACAAAGTGAAATTTTTAAATATATTTTTGAATTTTATTTTTTAAAAATAATAGTTGAAGATACCTTTTAAATGTATTTAAGATATTTTCCTTGGAAATATTGATAAGAAAAATCTCATAGAACATTTTTTGTTTTGAGTTTTGTAAATAGTATTAGTATTATTAAGCAAAGCTAAAATATATGAACACAAAATTATGAGATTTATTTGTCCCAAGAAATAAAATACAATCACAGAATAAACTTAAATACTAAACCTCATTTTTGTATTTTTGGCATCTAACAACAATGTAATTCACCAGACAACAACACCATTCAAATAGTCAGCAATTGTGTTATTAGTTTTCACTGTATTTAATTTTTGTATTGAACTTATTGAAGGACACCAACTGAAATAAAAAAACAACAAAAAGAGTATGGATTAAAGAGTCATTCTTACATTTCAGTGACTAGTATTCTAATAAAAATAAATATTTTGAAATTTACCATCAGTACCATGCACTATTACACATTACCCCAGATTCAATGTGTAGTGTTTACGCCCTAATGATCCTGATCAAACATCTACATCTTTTTATTCATTTTTCTTAGATTTTATCTCCACCATCATATTTTACCTGCAATGTTTACCCTGTATTCCTCGAAATAGAGCCACAGATTTAATGCAGGCTAAATTATACTATTGATTACAAAACTGGAACAGCACAAGAGATGAGAAAAAAAATAGCTGGATCAGGGACTCCAATGCCTGTACGGAATTCGAGGGGAGAAGAGAGATGAAAGTCAAGCAATCACAACTTAAACAATTCAAGAAAGGACAAGCTAATTCTTACCTGGGTGAAAATTCTGCAAACATTCATTGCTGTAGCTTGACACTTAAGCCATGGTCCCAAGAAAATTCCATTGTAACTTAAAGCAGAATAATTATGGGGCTTGACAGCTTGCCATATGAGGCATTTGGCATGCATGTAAAGCTTGTGTGTGAGATATAAAATCTCTGCAGTAAAAAGGCACATCTGTGATGCAGATGGTTCTCAGTTTCTGCATATCTGAAAATACAAACTAATTGTAATTACATTATTATCTCCATTACCTGAACAAACTGTCAGAGTCAATGTTTGTATGGTAATTGAAAATATACATTTATTTTCACATAACCTAACCTCTGTGATAACTAGAAACTCTAATATCTATATAGTTCCAGTTAGTGCTGGGACGATGTTCGCAAACTTCGGTATTATCGCTCGCTGGCTCATTGCCAATCAATGATCGGTAAAATTTAAGTAAAACCGATATTCGCTAAATCCATTTCTTTGCAGCCTTTTGGTCACAATAAAATGCTAACCTTAATAATATTTTGTAAAAATCTGAAATACCCATCAGTTAAAATCACAAAACTAGTCGTGAATGCAATAAAAATAACGTAAATAGAAACACCTTGGGGTTTTCCAACTGTTGTCATGGTAATCATAAAATCAGCCAATCACAAGTGAGAATACATCAAGCATAGTCTGTTAGTGAGGGAGACGTCTGTGAATGGCTTTTAGATTATATTTTGGTCATATTTGTGGTAATTTGTGTGTATTTTACTTCATATAATTTAATATTAATATTTTATCTGCCTTTTTTACACTTCGACTCCATAATCGGAAATGTTCGAAGTTTGGTTACAAATGTCCGATATGAACATCGACAGGGAAAATCCAAGCGATCTCCCAGCACTAGTTCCAGTTATGTCTAACTTTTACTTATACGGGCAAAAATATACTAGCATTCTCTGACTTGGGGACCTCATAACTGGTTTTACTTTCACCTGTGTTCAACCTGTACTTGCTCTAAACTGAATCCACTCTAAATCAATTGGCAAATACAAATTTGACAAAAGCAGAAATGAGATTATAAAAGGGAATATATATGGACAATAAAAGGTCAGATACTAAAATTTCTACTGCATGATCACAAAAATAAGAAATTAAGACACTATAATTTGCTTTACAGTTTAACTCTTTTAAACCAAAGCTCAAATGACTGGAAAGAAGAACTTTCACTTAGCCAGGACTTCAAGGTGACATTGAAAAATTATGTAGGGTATAAAAGTGTAACTTACAACAGAAGTTTAACCATCCCAACCAAACCACAACGAAGTGGAGGTAATTTCAGTTCTGGGTATATATTTACTTTTATAACCATTTTTACTCAAGATTATATTGCTCTTCATTTTCTAATTACAATTCCAAGATAACTTTTATGAAAAAGAATTTTCTCAATTCCTTAGACTTGTTAGATTTCTGAAGTAATTTGGGAATTTACTGAAATAATGAACATGCAGCAGAATACTCACCAAGGGCTCTCTGATGTGAAGCCTCATTTTGAAATGACACTCTGGATTTTGACTTTTTTCAATATTTTCATTGTCTTTGAAGCCAATTTTAACTGCAAATAAACATTCATGGATTAATAATAAATACCTTTGCCAAGAAAGCTATGTTTTGGCACCGTTTGTTTGTCTGTGATTACTCCAAAACTGACCAAAGGAAGAATTCATTATATTTCAGGACAGAGGTCTGTGGTCTAGGAGTACTTTCAAGTGATTTCAGCAAAATGGAAATCAATAATGCCACATGTATTACCACTGGGGAAATCCCTTAAACAGATTTCGGGAAAATGACTAAAAAGTGTTCAAAATTTTCATAAAAACGTAAGAGGTACCACACTTTGAAGAATCATTGCATTTTGACATTTGATCTGTATAACAAGAGCAAATAGTTCTGAATGTGTGAGGAGATAAAATAATAATTATCTCTGTGTATTGTAGTTTTGGAGGTTCATGGTGTGGTAGTATGCATGGAGACTGAAAGGACATGGTTCAAACTTTATGTTAATAAAATAAACATTTAATTAAGCCTTGTAAATGACATACTGATATATTTATCATCACTAACTATTTTGTACTTTATCAACTGAGAAGTTAACAATTAAAGACAGCTGCTCACCGGTAAGCATTATTGCTTTAGTTTTACTGTAGCTCCAGACTGGAACAATATTAGATGTTCACCAGCATTGAAATGGAACTACAGTCTACAGAGGAGCCCAATACTGAAAAGACATGTATGGAAGTGTCACACAAACAGGAAACTGTTATTAAGATACAACCGTCACACACTATTGCTGCCGGTTAGTATAATGATTATGAATACTGCACAACTGTTTAATCAACAATTTCAGCAACCCTTTTTAGCAACGTTTTTCATAGGGTGTATTTTCCTCTGCATGTTATTATTCCCATGGATATGTATCCGAGCAATTGTTGAAAATCATGATACAGAAGAAAATTTTTGTCAAACTTGTTGCATTTATTACGTTACCTTCACTCTGTAGCAATTGTGCTTGACAGTAAATTCCTAATGTCCAGAAAATGCCATACCCAATAAATAAAACATGAGAAAATTGATCTGAGAAAACTTGGCATATTTTATCAATTCATTTAAATTCGAAAAAGTCACTCAGTTTACACAAGATCTGTGTAAAGAATTATAATTAATGAATTAGTGATATAACAATAGTGTAATGTGCTTCACATGTTAAATATGTTCAATTTCAAGAGACATCCAATGTTTAAATTTTTCTAAAATTTATCAAACATTACAAAAAATCAATATGAAATCACACGCTGGAACATGCCTTTGTTAAGGTTACGCTAAAAATTAAAAGCAAAGTATAGTCTTTCTAAATGTGTAACCTTAAATAGGAAAATTCTACTTCCAAATTAAAAGTAACATTGCTAAGTGTTAAAACACAATAGTTCTTGTTCGTTCTCATTCATTTTGTAACATAAGGATCACTATAATAATAATTATAATAATAACTTTCCTGTTGAGTTGAATCTCTATGGTATATATAAAGTACTTTTTTTAACCACGATTTCAGGAGAACGGTAAATTTCAACAAAAAAGGTTCTTTTCACCTGATATTTATTTTCTTATTGAAAGGAAATTTGGTTTACATAGTTCACTTAAATAGGCATATCTGCATCAATGATAATAGGGGAGGGCAATATTTTTACCATTTGTCTCTTGCAGCATGTTTCCATCAATAGCGCTGCTCTTGTCCCATGGAATTCAGTGTCACAGCAATGACCAGCGACAGGTTTTTCACTGTACTGTCAGTGGTGGTAAAATTACCAGGTGTGAATCAGAGTTTCTTTGTTTTACCACAGAACAACATCAGCCTCACTTGGGTATTATCTGTCTATTTGAATATCTTTCTTGATGAGGCATTGAGAAAACTTAATAGTTCATGAGTTGAAGTCTATAATTGCTTCTATATCATCCAAAGGTCTCTTTATTATCCATTGGAAGAGGAACACAGTTTTGAAGTTTCAGGAATTAAGTGTTTCTGTCACTTGCTGATCATGCCAGATACTTTCATATCCTAGTTATCCTTCTGTCTGTATAAATTTCTTGATAATTATATAATTTTTTACCTTTAAAGGCCAACTGAGTGTCACAAAGTTCGATATCTTTTCAATAAGCCTTAATACAATTTGCAATCTTTAAGGTTGAGCTGAACATTTTATAATTTAGTATCTTTTCTATTTTACACAAACAAATGACTACATATGCTAGCTTGACTGACAAAATTCTTCAGTTTTAACAATACCAAATGGGCACCTCTTGAAGGTCACTAAAACTGAATAATTTGTTTGTCTATTTAAACAACAATGATACTGCAATGACTAAGTTGACGCATCACAACTTGTGATGAGAATATAGCAAAATACATACCTTCACAAAAATTATGTCTCATTGCAGTACATCATAAAGTTACACACAAATTGTTTTACCACTAAATTCCATGAAATATTTTAACAGTAGATTAGATACAAAGGTTGACTTTCATCAAATAAATCTGTAATTTAGTAACGCCAATGTTAATTTAAATTTGGACTGTAACATGATAAAGAATACAATTTCTTGTGATAAAGCTAATCTATATCATAGCAAGTAACCCAATTTAGTTTACTGGGATTAAGTTTTCATTTTCTATAAAATCCTTTATTGGTTACTGAAAATTTGATTGTTTGATCAGTTTTGAATATGCCTTTATCAATCTTTTCCACTGTAGTTTTTAAGTTACATAGTATTACATAAAAATGTACACAATACATAAATATACCAATTTACATATTGGGGTACTTGAAAGTGAAATTAGTTATACACACAACGAACTCTAATAAGTACTTGAAAAAAGATACATTTTTTTACACAGAAAAATTGACACCATTTATATTATAAAATATTAAAGTGTTATGCAGGAATGGATGACCATTTTTTTGTTTACTTCACACAACTTCAATATTATTCTTTCAAAATTTAAGTTTTGAACCAATTATTTTGGGTTTAATGTCATTTTCAACTTCATTTGTGTAAATAATTAAAAGCTTATTTCAGGACAGGCAGGTTCACTGATGGATGAAAGTAGTGAAAACTAGTCGGTCAGAATTTGACTTGAACCTCCGAATGGGGAGGCAAAAGAGCTTACGCATAGAATAAAAAGCTGAAAGTTTTAGTTCAATAATACATGTATCAAAATCAACAATAACTTTGTTTTGCCTGTTCAGCTTTGAATGGCAAATGAAACTGACATGTCTATCTACATTATGAAATACAAAAATCCATCCATTTAAAACCCCAAGAAAATCCAAACAAAGTTTGTAGCAACACATAAACTTAGCAGGTCCAGTTGTGTACAGATTCATTACTAAATATTTGAAAACCCACTTAGATGTGAGCCCTCAAAATGAATCACAGGAGGTGGTAGGGGATATGGCTGAAAGGCAATGACTGGATATATTTCTATTTATATGGCAGCAATACTATTTGATTATCATTCGACAATGACAGATGTATGTTTAGAAAAGTTTAATTATCTGTAAAATCTGAAGGTTCAGAAATTGCTTAAAAGTACTTAAAACCAGAAATTCCATAAAAAGGGTTTATTTTAATGGAAAAGGTCCAATAAAAAAGGACTAGATCTTTTTTCCTAGTTTACAGGGAATGGTACACTGCCCAATTCAAATGCAGGATATTTTATTTTATTTCAACCTGGACAAACTACATCCAAACGGTGCAGTTACATAAAATAAAGCTGAACCTTGTCAAGTTTCTTCTCCGGGACAGGATATACTTCTATATAACTAGGATATTAAACAAAAGTGGTTGACATAATGTTTATTTTTCAGCATGATTGGTTTGTTAATCTGCTAAAGTTATATTCAAACATCATTTTTGAGGTTTTTTATACAATATTGAAAAGGATTAATGAAAATATAAACTTGTAACTCTTAAGGTTACCTTAAGAAATTGTTACAATATTGCTCATAAATATACTTGTTTGTTTTTCAACCTACTGGCTTCCATTTTCTACCCCATTCCTCACCCCAAATTTTAACCAAAATATCCTGATTTTTTTACAACTGACCTACAGAAAGACAAATATTGTATTGCAATTTTCGATTTTCTTGAAAAACAACCAGAAAATTTATGGTAATAGATAATTTATGGCTTAGAATTACCAATTAATCGATTCTGATTTTTCAGAATAATTTCTAATACTAGTCAAAGGCTAAATTTGGCACTTGCTAAATATTTGCTGTCATGACTTCCCATAGGTTAGTTTCACATTTCCAAGTTGTAGGAGCAATAATAAGGGAGATACAAGGCCTTTTTGTGTGACCGCACTAGACCTTGAAGCAGGAGTTAAAAGTCAAATTTGACACTTGCAAAAGATTCACAGGTCATGATTTCCTCAGTTGGTTTGTCATTCTGAACTCCTATGACGAATGATGACCCCCATTTGACATTAAAGATGTGACATGGCAGCCATTTTGTTTTCAAAACAAGGCCCAAAATGAATCTCTGGCAAGCTTTCCTAGCCATATACATTTTGTGCAAATCTGATTAGGCTAGCTGCAATATTTCAAGTTTCAGAACATCTTTATGATTTTTGAACAATTGGCTATGGTGGCCATTTTTTTTAAATGAGCACAAAATTTTTATACCTTTTACAGTTTTATTCTCTGCAAATTTGGTAAAGATATCTTTACAAATGAATGACTTTAAAGGTTTGTGTAAAAATGTTACAAATGCACACATGCAAGCACACATGGAAAGCGTTTCATAATCTCTCAACACTGTGTCCTTTGTCCATTGGGAGATAAAAATGCAACTGCAGTAACATAGGTTTAATGTTCCCCCTTCTTTAATTTAGAAGTATAAGACCGAAAAGTTTTTTAAGCATTGCCATGGCATCAGCTGTTAATCAGCTCTAGATCCTCTTGGGGTAAATATATCCTGAAAATTTAGTGAATTTCATGCACCGGTTTAGGATGTGGAACACCCACAACTGCATCCTATTGGGGTAAATAGATCCTCTTGGGGTAAATATATCCTGAAAATTTAGTGAACAGTCCCCGAGGCCCCCCCAAACGTAAACAAGGCTGAGGGTTATAATGTTTATTGAATATACAACATGTGTAGATAAGAAACTAAAATACAATGATTACCAAGAGTATATGTATACAATGACTAGTACTATGTATATATACAAATCACAGCAGTATACACAACAGATAACTAAAAAGACCATTATCCATGACATTAACATGCAAGCCTAATTACTGGCTAAAATTTATCATAAGATGTTTAGTTCATTGAGCATTACGTTAACATGCAAGCCTATTACTGGCTTAGAACTTATAGCATGAATTTTAGCACATGAAGTTGGTTACAACTAAGACATATCCATGATAAAAACCATTGACTAAGATGAATAACTCTAAGTAACATGCTGGTTAACTGAAAATCACAGCTTATATACATGTATTTGAGATAGCGAGGTCCAGCTGAGGCCAGGTCACTGCCTGATTCCCACTGAATTAAGATACCCGCCCCGGGGACGTGGCCCTACTGCGGCTAATCCCAGAAACCGGGTACATAGCAAAGGGGGATGTTGATATACAAACACCTACCCTGCAGAGACCTTGACATCAGTGAACCTTGACATTAGTGAACCTAACTACAACTTACTTACAATAATGCAAATCAGAAAGGCCCCAAACCCATGCAGTAGGGGAAGCAATATACATTTATCTACAAACCTTAACAGGCTATATATGCATGCATGTGGGACGCCTAGGATGAAAGTAAAGATTAATGAAGGAGGGCCCTAAAGGCATGAGCCACTCTACCGCTATTAGCATCATCTAGGGAGATGTACCTCCAGACGCATTCCGACGTCTAGGTGCCATGTTGCTGGATGTCTTCAATGGGCACTCTATTACTGTACGCCAGGGAGGCACCTGAACGTCGGAAGGCATGAAAAGTGAAATAAGCTCTATGAAATCCCATGGCCTGATTAAGGGTGGCCAATGTCTTCCTGACTGTGGAATCCGTGATTACCCGACGACCATGTGGAGTATGGCACAAAAATAGTGGTTCCATGGCAGAAGGGGAAAATGTCCTGAGCACATCCTGAAGAGCCCTGTAAGGGCAAATACTGGAGTCCAATCTTGGGAGAGAAATTACTTTAGCCTGGTTCCTGTACTGAAGTGTTTTACTCCACTTGAGGAGGAGCTTTACAGTGGACTTCCCAAAGAACACATCACCCCCAGCAAAATGTCTGGAGGGGTCAAATTCATGTGCTACATGTGGTACCAGATTGGAGAGGCGAAAGAAACCAAAGTAGGCCACTAGAAACAGTGCCCTCAGTGTGGCTGCATTCTTTAAAGAGGAAACTAAGGAGATCAAGCGCTTAAGAGTTGGAATGTCAATTATGTTTCTTTTGGGAACAGCCAGAGGACGATTTATCTTTACTGCTTTCAAGTAGTACTTAACCTGTGGATGATCAAACAGTGTGAAATTCATGTTGTGAACCACAGACATAGCCTTAAGGGCAGACACACAATTTGACAGCATATGTACAGAAGTATTATTCACCACTAGGTACTCTAGAAATGACATGACAGTAGACAGATTGATCATTTTAACAGAGACATTGATACATATGCAAAACCCAATGAAGGACCTGAACAACCTAACATAACAAGCTCTGGTCTTGGGACGGAAGGCAGACGACAACCTCTTAGATGCTTGAATTCTCAGTTGATAGGCTGCCTCATTACCTACAACACAAAGCATAGTATCTAGAACCTCCATTACAATGTGTTATCCAGATCCAAGAGATCTGTGCTAACTGGGATCCAGACTGGATCACCCACTAACTCACTTAGTTCTACTCCATCTTTTGCAGAGTTGGTCCACCTGGACAGCAAGTCTGCAGCCCTGTTTTGTTTGCCTAACACATGAAGATACTGTAAGTCAATGTCACACAAAGCACTAACATACCACACGTTTCGAGCACATGCTCCATGATAGGGATCTCTGGCCCTACCTGATTTCAAAACTGACACCACTGCCATATTATCACATTTGATTAGCACACGCCTGTGTTTCCAAGCCTTGGAGAAGAGTTTCACTGCTAAGAAGATATTAATCATTTCGAGATGCACTATGTCCAGGCCTCTAAAGCCTACAGGAAGGGGAAGGTGGTAAACGAACGCGCCCCAACGACCTCCTAATCCTGTCAAACACGCGTCTAATTCTAACACAAAATCAGTGTTTTTGTGAGCGAACATTGACACTCCATTGTACAATGGAAGAAACTTTTGGAACCACCTTATATCTCTCTTGAATTCCGGCGTCAAGACAATACGTTTTTGATCTGGGGCCTGCCTTAGAACCTCCAACATGCGATTCAAAAAGCACCTGCAGGCTTGACGCATTTATGTACGTACAAGAGTGATCCTAAGAGTGATTGTAGTTGACGTTTCGTACAGTGAGTCTTAACTGCCCAAGCGTTAACCATGTCACGGACGCTACGCAACTTGTCGTCAGGTATGGAAATTGTACCCGCTTCCGTGTCAATTAGTACTCCCAAACAAACAGCCTTAGTGGCTGGGGGGACGAGTTTCTTTTGGCTGATAGTAAGTCCTAGGTCTCCCATAACGTTACGTAACGTATCATATGACGCTTGGGCGACACTCGGCGTGCCAAAGCCAAGAAAATCATCAATATAATTGATGACGTCGAATCCGCGACAACGCATGACGTGACGCACCGCGTCACTGACTCATTGAAAGAATTGGCTTCCGTGCCTTGCGCCAAATGGCAGGCAAGTATCAACATAAACGCCATTCCAGTTGAGACCTAACAAGTCATAATCAAACGGGTCCATCTTAAGATGACGGAAGGCACGACTAACGTCTATTTTGTATATGTGTGCTCCTGGACCCAATTTTGCTAATTCGGTGGTAAGATGGTCAATGGACGGAAAGGTGAGAGAGAAGTCAGAACCCATGTAACCATGCTTGTCTACACCATCATTGACAGACATGCCTTTTGGCCAGCTCAGATCCACTATAACTCGCCTAACATCAGAGTTTGGTTTTGGTCTGGACATGAAGGGTGACGTATGACCATTACTGATTGGGTTGGATTTGAACGGGCCAACGATGGCCCCAAAAGCGACTTCTTCATCCAAATATGCTTGTATGTCACTGGGGTAGTCAGTGGCAGAGGAATGGTTTTCAGCATCATGACGCAGAGGGCATTCTCTGTTAAATCCCATCGGAAAACCGAATTGAATGAACTCAAGCAACTGCTTGTCCCAGTATTCGCAAAGGTATTCCCTCCATTTATCAACATTTAATTGTGAGTCCAAGGAAATGCGTGCACCCAGATAGTTGTAACAACCATGACGTTTTACCTCTCTGTGCAAGTCCCCAATAGGATTCCCATTACTGCAAGTAAACATGTTGACTGTAGGCATTATGGGATTTGTGAGGGGAACGAAGCCAAAGTCGTATTTGGATTGGTTTTTACACTGTTTGAAAACCTCACAATCAGAATTATGTTTAATACTGTTGTTATTCTGGTATAGGACTGCATGCAAGAACTTGTCATGCCCAGCTGTTGAAACGTCAAAAACGCGTACCTGTTCATGTTTACCAACATGATTACCGCTCTCGTTCTCACCTTGTGGGTTACTAACACACGCAGCACTGTGGCCTGAAACTGTGTCTGTTGTGTTGTGGCGTAAATTAACTGTACTAACCTTTTTCAACCGGGGTTTTTCTGAGTGAACACATGATTGAGATTTTAGTTCCCTTCCCTCTTTCTCAATGGAACTGGGACTTAAGTTGTCACCTTGAGGTTTTTTGATGCATTCAGTGCTCTGCACTGCGACAGTATTGCTAACAATGGTATCCGGGTTATATTCCCTAGACTTAAGGAGGAACACACTCCTTGACTCAGCACCTACTGTTTTCTTGGCTACGATATCTGTTTGCTGCTTACCCAAGAGTGCGTCTCGACAATGTTTACCAATACTCTGTTTGACCGCAGACGCATAGCTGCGTTTTGTGTTATTCTGAGATTTAAAAGCTCTGACGGCCTGATGGCACGGACGAACTAGTAAACTCTCAATGTCTCTAGGTCTGTACTTTTTGTTGTAAAAACATCTACTGTGAAACTGAATGGGTCTAAACTGACCATTGGTACTTCCGTGAACATGATTATCAGAAGTATGTACACTACAATTAACTGCATTCTTAAACACTGCATCACCATTGTTTTTACATGTTACATCACACGTCCTATGTGACAATTCTTTACTACTAGACAGTAACACAGTTTTGCTGCCCACTGTTGCCAGTGAACAGCCCCTCATTCGTTTTTTGAATTTTGCTGTTTTTTCACCGCGTAACAATCTTTCTCAGCATGGCTGAGGACACGACCTTGCTGAACGCAACGTGCAGAAATGTGCCTTTGAAGTTTCCCTCCCATCTCATGGTCCTTATCAAAGGAACACGATCCATTTTGAAAAAATTTGCAGAACCATGGTCGTTTGCTCGCTTCTGACGTTTTTGACCACGTTTTGTTATTACTTGCTGGATGCTTTTGCGCATGGGCCCTCCTAATGCGGTCTATCCGCTCTGAGTCATCCCATGTAAGCGTACCACGTTCAAGCTCGCAACACAACACTGCGTGTGCACCTTTAGCACCCTGCCACGTAAAGTTGGTCGTGTCCTCCATTAGATCAGCCATATAGGCTATCATCTTTTCTCGCTTCCGGTTATCTGACTCGTCCAAGATGTTTTTGCAAAACCCTTGCACCCATTGTGATAGGGTGAGCTGGTCATATGTAACTCTCGTTCTGTTCACGCCCCCCAATATCGCTTCGTGTGGCCAGGCAATTTTATGCTTGACCAGAACGTTGACTGGTCCCCCTCGTTTTGACTTTAATTTACCCTTAAACCCCACACCTGTATCTTCAGGCAACACCTCGAGTTCCCTCAACCTTTCATCTATTTGATGTTGAATGCTGCTTGAACTTTTAAGGGCTGACAAACTGGGCACATTACAATCTGAATCAGGGGAACTGTCACTTTCACTTGTGTGACTAACAGTCTTTGCTAATTTTTTACTAGACAATTTTACAAGGTTTTTGCTACTTAACTTGGACAGTTCATCTGGTCTGTGTTTTCGCTTCTGTCGTCGACTCGACTCTCCCTCAGCTATCTGGTCCTCCACTGCATTCAGCCTTGTGTTGACTCGCTTCAATTCTTGCAGAATCTGCAGCTGCACTGATGGTTCGTCATCTGAAGAACTGCTGTCACACAATGAATCACACACATTCTTGCTCTTCTTACTTTGTGTTACAGGAATGCCACTATGTGGCATAGCATTAATGTCAGTTTCAGAATGTGTTTCAACTGGAACACCACCTTGTGGCATAACGTTAATGTCACTGTCAACAGACACTAGTCCCTTCTTCAAATATTTACATCTTTTCCCGGTTGGTGGAAAATGCTTTTTGTTACATTTATTGCAAAGATTCTTGTTAGGCATAGTTCCGTTAGATAACTCAGCCAAAGTGGCCCCCCACAAGAATATAGTTTAGACGGTCCCTCTTAGGTGTGGCCAGCCAAGCATGAATGTAGTCAAAACAGAGCTGCTATCTGCGGATGCAGATACACATCATATCCCAAAGTCAGTCAACTTGTAGTCCGTTATTGTATGAAAGCTTCACATTAAAATCAACTTGAAATAAAACTGCCAAAGCCAGAAAACGCTGTTGACTGTTCAAATTTTAGCTTTGGAATGACGATAATCCCTCTTGCAATGGCGCCCAATATGCCCTAACCAATCAGAGGACAGTTAACAAGGATTCGGGGATGCTTGGTTAGCAACACAGTCTTTGTTGACAAATATGCACAGCAGTGTAAATAGACTGGTACCCTCAGAATGATGGGAGGCCAGGACTGACAAGTGCCGTGCCTCAGCACCGCATCTGATTTCATGCACCAGTTTAGGATGTGGAACACACACAACTACAACCTTAGCCCATAAAAATGTTGAGCTATTGCACATAATTATGAAATTATCTCATAAAAATAGCATCAGAGATGCCCGTACCCCACAGCTTGGGGAAATATTTTTCAACACCATGAGATATAGAAGTAGTGTAACAGTACAAAGTTCAAGATACTTTCAGAGCAGTGTCAGTTATATTAAGGTCCAAATAATGCTTAAGTAGAGAAAATAATATCTAAGAAAAAGAAATGTATATAAAGATGAAGTATTAAAACAAGACAATTCAATAATAAAATGACAGCATTTTTCAGTAAACCAAAAATGGCCGAATTATGGTTTGTACGTTTTGACGATTACCCATGCATACAGAAGTGGCAATACATTCAATGAATGCTTATGTGTGGTGTTGGAGAAAAGCCTGTGGCTCACTTTATGAAATTCCATCTGTTACAATGGGAACTTACAAAAGGAAATTCTTAATGAATTGTAATATGACTTTAACAGTGCTTAATCTGCATCAACAGACAGACCCAAAGGTGCAACAAGACTTTAAAGGTCAATACAGCAAGGTCAAAGGTCAATCAGTGTTACACCATAACGTGGCACACCTAAAACCCTCAACTAATGTCCCTACCAAGTATAAACTTCCTACACCTTATAGTCTCTGAGATATAACCTGGACAAGATTTCAAGGTCACACGACGTAGCACACCTACTAGCCCAACCAATGTCCTCACCAAAGATCAGCTTCCTACACCTTACAGTTTCCGAAATATAGCCCAGACAAGATTTTATAGGTCAAGGTCACTATGGCAAGGGTCAAAGGTCAAATCAAGGTCACACTAATGCTCCTAAGATCTGGAATGACCTCCCTCAAGATGTTCGCAGTGCAACATCAGTTGCCTCCTTCAGAAAGAAGCTTAAAACTTACCTGTTTGCAAAAGCCTACCCACCATAGCCTCTCCCGTCACATCTGTGTCTCCTTGGTACGACCTGGCTATGTCCCTTGATTAACGATAACTGCCTTGCTTTATGTTTAGATGCGCCTTAGAGTCCATCAGTGATGGAGATTAAGCGCTATAAAAGTCCACATTAGATTAGATTAGACACTACGACGTTGCACACCTGCACCCCCTAACCAATGTCCCTACCAAGTATCAACTTCCTACACCTTACAGTTGCTGAGATATAGCCCAGACAAGGTTTTATAGGTCAAGGTCGCTACAGCAATGTCAAAGGTCAAATCAAGGTCACATGACGTAGCACACCTACTACCTCAACCAATGTCCTCACCAAGTATCGGCTTCCTACACCTTACAGTTTCTGAGATATAGCCCAGACAAGATTTTAAAGGTCAAAGTCACTACGGCAAGGTCAAAGGTCAAATCAAGGTCAGACCATGACGTTGCACACCTACAACTCCTAACCAATGTTCCTACCAAGTATCAACTTCCTACACCTTACGGTTTCTGAGATATAGCCCGGACAAGATTTTAAAGGTCAAGGTCACTACGGCAAGGTCAAAGGTCAAATCAAGATCAGACCATGACGTTGCACATCTACACCTCCTAACCAATGTCCCTACCAAGTATCAACTTCCAACACCTTACGGTTTCTGAGATACAGCCCGGACAAACTTTTTCCTGCCGCCTGCCCACCCACCCATCCGGACACCATGGGTGAAAACAATACTCCGACAGCCCTTAAGGGCTGTGGGGTAAAAACTGTCTGTATAATGTGCTTGTACCAATGCTCATATACACTAGTTGGTGACATGTATTATGCAGAAGTAGATTCCGTCAGTGCTTTTGTGTGGCTCTGTAGACACTTGTGTATTTTATTCTAGAGGGACATATACATGCGAGCATTATGGACAAAGGGCAAACATTTGATTTTTTGACCGATTAGATTTAATGTTGCTTTCAACATTATTATGCAGATCTTATGCAGTGAACAAAGTTAACACCTAACCCCATGTCAGAGACTTGTAGCTATTCTCATGGTCATGCATCTTTCTAGAGTTACATATCCAGATATCCTGTAGTTTAAGAACACCTTCATATTTTGTTTTTACCCCTGAAACTTTGAAAAGATTTTCACTTTTAAAATTTTTTCACAATAGAAAATAACAAGAGGCCCTTTATTCTTTAGCACCTGCCACATGGTGGTCACTTTTAAAACTAAATATTGATTTAACCTACATTGAAATACAGACCGACAACTTTTGCTATGGACCTGTAACATTTTTCAGTTACGGGTCTGATGGACCTGGAATCTTTTCCGGTAAACTTTGTACACTGGTCATATGATGTGTAGCTGACAAAATGGAGGAAATCACAGCATACAAGTTGCTTAAGATCCTGCAAGGAAAACCATCTGGCACTGAGAAGTGTGTATTTTAGTAATTCCAGCTAGCTGTGTAACCATATTGCCAGTAATTTAAATAGGGCACATTCAAGTAGAATTGGTTTAATAGTTAAAAAGGTTTAAAAGGTTAATTAAAATAGTATCCCTGTTTAAAAGGTCAATTAAAACAGTATCCCTGGTAACTTGATACACCACAATATCACCACACTGACACACTCACCCCACTCAATTGTATGTCAGGAGTTTACAACCCCGACCCAAGGGAGGGAGGTTTTTCAGGGCATTGAGCAATCCACCCCCACACACCAGGAATTGTAAGAGATTTATTGATAGTTCCTATGGACTCCCCGACAACCAGAAGCAGTGTGAGCGCTGCATTAGGGCCAGAGCTAGGCTGCTGGCTAATATCCACATAAAAGCAGGAGATAATTTAGACTGTAAAATTAATCTAAGGGACAGGTTGAATAAATATACAGTAAAACCACTATTGTCTAAGCTTCCATTATCCAAATATTCTATTTTATGAACACAGTTTGATTCTCCCAAATTTTCATAAGCTTCTTTTTTATACTGAAAAATTTTCTTATTTTATGAACTGTCTGTTATCCAAACAAAATCACATTCCCAGGATGTTCAGACCATAGAGGTTATACTCTCTAAACAAAAATATTGAAACTAAATAACTTGTTTTATTTACAAAGTAGACTCTGCATAAATAGATTCAGTGCAAGTAGAATTTTGGTCAAAGGTTATAGTTTTTATCTCCCTTTCAATAGCAAAGGTTACATTTAGGTATGAATTTACATCCTAGGATTTGAAGTTTCAAAAATTAGAACAATACTATCTTTTGGTAGAGATTAGAGATATAACTTGAAACAAAATCATGCTCATTTTGGAGATTCTAGTTATACAGAGTCTGTTATAATATTAGTTTTCCTGAGTGTAAATATAACACATTAAAGAATATAAATCACGGTGCCATATACTGCTGAGCCAGTGAAGTTTGTCTCCCCAGTGAAGTTTGTCACTCATATTTTATGGCAACTTTGAAACTTCTTATCTTTAAACTTTTACCACACAATTATACAATGCTGTTTGAAAGCCCTTACTCCATTTATTCAAAAATGAATATTGCTCGTCCTTGAGCATTTTCATGGCAGTTGACAAACTTCACCAGCTAACAAGTATTGTAAAACAATATACACCTTGCACCAAGAGGTGAAAATTTCCACTGGAGTTAAAGGTAAAAGTGATCAGCATAATTTGTTAGCCGTATAACTGCTTACATAAATTGCTAACCGGTTAGCTGTTTCTGATGTATAGCATCTTTTAGGAACCACTGAAAATGCCACAGGCATGTGTCCCAGATGTAAACGAAATGGCAGATTGCGAGATGCTAGATAATGGGGAAAATTCAACCAAATCTTGTGATAAATTACAAATAAACTTTCATATTTTATCATTTTAACATTCGGATAAAATACTTTGAAATGGACCAATCAGTATATTTTTAGGTCATGACTCTGAAAATTAAAAATTATAATGATCACTGAAATTCCACAAGGTGATGATATAAATGAGAAAAGAGGTAAGCGGCTAGTGCATGGGTAACCTGAAATTCGATAAGTGTGGTAAATTGTTCAAGTCTTATTCACACTGTGATGAATTTCATATATTGTGGCAAATTTTATATTTGTAGTTGCAGCAGAACACCTGTTAAGTACAATTGCCAAGGGTCACAAAATACTTCCTCTAAACAAGAATTTCTAAATAATGTTTTTTAACAAATCTAAAAATAGCATCAGAAATGTATTAAAGATAAAGTATTAGTACAAGATAATTCAATGGCAAGATGACACCATTAATCAGTAGACAAAGGTCAAATCAAAGCCACATCATGACATTGCACTGCCAAACCAATATCCCCATCAGTTATCAATTTGAAATGCAAATACAAACCTAGTTGACATTTAATGTCTCATTCAACAGCCAGGGTCATATTGGGACAGGTCCTCAGCATCTTCACTTGTGGGAGTCAAACCCACCCAGAGGTGACTGCCTGTAATTAGATGCTAAACTTGCCCCTAGGCCACTGTGGACCTCTAATACTAGAAAAGCGCAGTGCTGCTTAACTTCATTGCTTTGATGAGAACTGGTCAAGCTGCAGCACGTCAGCAGATTTGCATGTAGTAGACCCGAGGTAACCATGTCTAGTCTACAGGTGTGGGCAGATCTTGTACTTCAGTATGGGGAAAGTACTGTGCTGTGTCCAAGACTATTTGCCACTTTTCATCTTTATGTAACTTGAGTACATATGATATTAGAGTTGGTAAAAAAGTAAACTATTAAGCAAAATGAGGGTGTTTTTTTAAGATAGGGGCTAGTTGTAAATCTTGTGAAATATCTAAAAAAAAATTACCACAAAACTTAATAAATATATAATAGTACATTTCTAAGCCAATAACATATAACTGAACAACTGGTACAGTATTACATTTTGTAAGTCATGAATAACTGATGTACTGTACAGTACTGCTCAGCTACCTAAGTTCGTCGCCTACCCAAGTTCATCACTTGCATTTTTTGAAAGTCTGAAAGCCTCTTCTCAATTATCTACAGTATCACACTACAGTTGTACATTATCATTATTAGTATGTATTCAATTGGTTTTGGCATCAATATTGATTATTCTTAACAATTTTTAAGGTGGGTGACGAACTTGGGTAGCTGAGAAATACAGATGTCCAATTTAGATAAGAATTATACTGTACAGTAAATGTCTACTGTATATCTTACTTTTTACATTAAAAATACTTTAGATTAAAATATATAGTTATAATTTAACGTGTTATATTGTATACATATGATACGTTTGGTATATTACTCACCATAAATAAGTTACAAGATGCACAATCATTCCAACAGAAGTTCCACACCTTTCTTCCAAGATGGCGTGCTTTTTCTATCTCAGTTTCAAATTCCAGTATTGTATTTATGACGTCATTATGTTGAATAGGTTTCAACCACCTTTTCAAGTGTCACCCCACGTCATGTATTAATTCACTAATTGATTAACTTCATTTGTAATATACTTTCAACTAACAGTAAGTTTACTTTCAAATTAAAATAAATTAAAAGACAAAATGAGAAAACCTGTTGAAAAAGATGCTTAGCATTACTTTCAAGCAATATGTTCACATAAAGTCAGGTTTAAAATAATAAAACTTTATTTAACAGCATTAAATTTTAACAATTGTGTCTAAGTTTGGACTTAATCTGCTACCTCACCGATATGCATGCATGGCTGATTTTCAACTGTTGTGAATTGATCCTATGTTTTACCTTTTGTTTGAGAATATGTTAATCTTTGCTCCTAAATGTTCAAATCAAATAAATGGTTTGAGGTATTTTAAACGTTGTGCATGCGTTTTGTTGGAGATTGTTATGTGCTACTTGACGTAATACTAATTAATATATGTATCAAATATTGATACCTAAAAAAAGTACAGAAATAGAAGTGGAAATATTTCTAACATAAAAAGTGTTAGTTGTTTTGCAGTCCTAGATTGAAATATTATTTATTAACCATTTTATTGCCCAGTACAAGTGTATATGAACTAGATGAATAGAAGATAAAAATTGGGTAGGCCTGTGTTATAGGAGTACATTGTAGTTGTTTTTTTCTCCAGAAAAATATTCATAACGAACTGATGCTAATATGAAAACCTAAAGAAATATACCATTATTTCGAATAGTTTACACTGTTTTGGTGTAAATCACACACATTACAAGATAGCTAGGTTTATCCCCAAAAGAAAATCTACTCGGAAAAAGTGAAATATTAGTTCTTTTGTTTAACAGGAGTACATTGTAGATCGGTTGAACTTGAAAGATGGAAAATAATTATTACTCCCTCGTATAAGTAAGACTTATAAATTTAAAACGCACACAGAAGTTAATGATATAGTTTAACTTTTCACTTTGTGAATTTCATTTTAACACATAATTGAAAAAAATACGTATATTCTTTCCAGAAAGTTACGCGAATTATATTTGTCACACGAGTATGATTTACAGGAGTACGTTGTGAAATTATTGAGTCCACTGGAGACCACAAGGTAAGGCCATTGAAACGGGAAATAAAACCCGCTGACTATATTTTAATTACCATCACAAATAAACAGTAAAATACATCATTCATAGGCGAATGTGGATTTATTTTACTTATTAGTTTTTGTAAAGTGCTTCTTAATAAATGTAGAATAATCCTTGTGTTCATATATTTAAAGTTTATCACAAATTAAGACAAATAAATGCCAGATTGTCTTTTCATTTCATTCTTGTAATTCAATTACATTAAAAAAATCAGTGACAAAGTTTCTGAAATTTGGGTTAATTGTCAATGCTTGGTTAACCAAGACCCGAGTTGGGACTTTCAGCTCTTGCAACAGCCACTGTCATATCAGGGGATGGCCTCCGTGAATTACACATTGTGGTGAACTGGATTCGAACCTGCACCCACAGAGGTGAGAACTCAAATGATCAAAAACCAGCTTAATGTGGAAGGGCCTTGTGACTGGGAGGTTTCAATCCTTTGTAGTTGTATTAATAAACTGCATGCACTAGCGGATCGGGAGGGGGGGTTCAGGGGGGGTTCGACCCCCCCCCCCCCCCCCCCCCCCCTGAAAAATAATGTAAAGGGGTTCAACCCAAAGTACAAAATTATTTCTTGACACTGACAGTAGTGTTAAATTTACAGGAAATGCACTCTATTTTTACCAAAAATTAATTTTTTTCCAGGGGGGCATGCCCCCCGAACCCCTTAGTTATAATATGTCTGATGTGAACCCCCACCTTACTCAATGTGAACCCCCACCTCACTCGATGTGAACCCCCACCTTACATAAAAGCTGGATCCGCCCCTGTGTATGGCTTAGGACTGGGAGTATTGAATTGCATTTGCTGTTGTCTTGATAAATGGAAGGGCCTTTTGACTTGGAATGTTGCATGATTTGCTGTTGCGCTGACAAATGGACAGGCCTTGTAACTGGGCGTTTTGAATTGTTTGCAAATTGTCAATCACGTTTTGTAGGTGGCAATTTCTTGGAGGCCAAATTTGGCAAATTTTATTCAGCTTCAACAGATTTTATTATAAAGTTTTGTACACAAAATGAACTGACTATGCAAACTTTATTTATAAATTGGTATATATGTTTCTATACAAACTTTATTTATAAATTGGTATACATGTTTCAGACACATGTTATATTTCCATAAATTATACATTCACATATTTAAGTATGTTTGTCTTGTAAATTAAGGTAATGTTTATCCTTCTATTTACAAATATTTTGTTGATGTTCCAAGTTTCTGTAGCCATGCATAAAATGTACACATGCGTTTCAAAATACTTTTTTGTCCTCATACTGTCCTGATGTCTCTTCAGAAGAGTCCTGCTATCCATAGTGGTAAGTATATTTCAACTGTCTTTTATTTCTCATGTGGTTGTATAGGTGAATCCTGCCATCACTTCACTCTTGTCATCTTCCTCTTGGCTTTAACATCACTTCCTTCAATTGTCATGATCTAAAAAGAAGAAAAACACACACAAAATCTGTTACTACAATCTATAGTGTTAAAACATATTACTGTGTCAGCATCAACTTTTCAACAGACTATAAGCTATAAATAGTCAAATTTTGGGTTTTACGCCCGTTCAACAGTCAGGGTCAGATTGGGACAGATCCTCAGCATTGCCACTTGTGGGACTCGAACCCACACAGAGGTGACTGTCTGTGTCTGCTTATATGCCGAACCTGATCACTCACTAGGGACACTAGAGACCTTGACTCAGTTTTACAGTCACTTAATGCACGTTAACAGAGGCCTCTCAGGTATATTTTAAATATGAGCACTACTTACTAAAGTTTTTGGAATTATACCATTTTATAGAAAATCCTTTTTGGTTAAAAGCATAGCTTTAAACCACAAGATTTGTGGCTACTACATAGAGATTTATATCATAATACTGCAATAGGTTAGTTGATATAATCATGGCTAGAAACATAAGACTATGATAACTACCTGACAAACTTCAAATACCCCCAGTCGTTACATTTTTGTTGTACTTAAATTTAAATACTTTATTAAGGTTTTACCTCGCTTTCAATACTTTACAGTTCATATCACGACAGGCACTTGTATGGGCAGAGGAAACTAGTACATACAGTTGGTCAAAGTTCTGTACTGTAAACTGCCAACCGTCGGTAAGCAACTACCAACTTTCCAACATATGGTCTATGGTTTGAATTGTAGACCTCAGGAGTGTTCTACCAGTGCACCACCGTAGCCCTTAAATTGCAATATGAATACAAAAGTTGTTAAAACTAGTAATAAAATACCTCCAACAATTCGTCTCCATCCACCTTAGTGTCGTATATGGCAACTTTGTTGTTCGGCGTTTTCTGCTTCAGAATAATCTGCTTATCACTGATGGTGTGTTCTATTATCTGCAAAATTCAGTAAAGTACATAGCTTCTACAAAGGACATACTGAAATTTATCTAAGCTCTCCGCAATTCATGATCATGGGAAGCAATATCGTGAGCATGACAGCATCTCACGAGCATGACATATTATCTTTTGAGAACAACTTATTATGAGGTGATCACCATAAGATCTAGTGAGCATGGCTTATGTCATTATAGGGAGATGAATTGATCACCACATCATCTGGTGGTCATGAGAAAATAAGTTGCAATCACCACATCATATGGTGTCCACAGCTTATTTCTCAAAACATCATCTTTAGCTCACAAGGCGATCTGGTGATAATGAGATCATCTGCTGATTGTGACAAAATAAGTGGTGATCACATTGTCTGTTGGTGACTAATAATTACGTACTGATCAGAGATATTCTCATGCTGACAACATCTCCTGGTAATTACTTTATAATAAATGGTGCTCAAAGATCTTCTTTTGATCACCATATACTAAATCAGACCCATGAGATCTTCCTGTTATCATGACATGATACAGGTTAAGATAAGAATCACAGTACTAATATAAATTCAATGTTCTTTATAGCGCAGCATAAAAAGGGGCACATTTTTAAAGATAAATAATCGAAAAATTACAATCTTATGTTATCTGAAAGTGGTCATTATATTATTTGAGATTATTCTGCTTTGCAAATATCCATGTAACATGTTTTTAATCTAAAATCACATGGTTTTGTTTCTAAATTGTTGCAATATTCTTATACACATAGTTTAAATGAATGTTTTAAATAAATTTAAAGTACAATGTTCTGTATATTGTTTATAGTAAAGATATATATCTCTCCTGCGCATTCTTTTTCCAAGAAAAAAATATCCAATAAAATATTGCAGTACAAAAAATAGAAGAAGAATTGAACAAAATGCATTCAACATTGACCCGGTGTTGTGCCCAGTGAGCATAAGCTTTGTGACTCTTTGATATTAATTTTGAAATAGGAAATATTGGTATTTTCTCTGTTCAGCATATGCTCATGGTTTCATTTGAAATCGAGAGCGCTCAGAGAACACATAAACCCACCAGGGCCCATTACTTCAAATATTGCTTATAATTATGTTAAAGATTCTTTATAAATTTCCTGGGGGCCACGGTGGCAGAGTGGTAACACTCTCGCCTCCCACCTCTGAGGCCGGGGTTCGATCCCCAGCACAGCCTCAAGTGGGAAAGCTGGTAGTTGCTTGCCGTTGGTCGGCAGTTTACAGTACAGCACCCTAACGAACTGTATGTACTGGTTTCCTCTGCCCTTCCAACTACCCGTTGTGATATGACCTGTACAGTGTTAAAGCGACGTAAAACCCCAAATAAATAAATAAATACTTTATAAATTTCCTGAACAATTTAGTGATGCAGATCATCACCTAAGCCTCTAATATTTTTCTATTCTTTGTACCATTGTCGACATTTGCTGAAAATTTCATTAAAATCTGTCCATAACTTCTTGAGTTATTTTGCAAACAAACTAAAAAAAAGGTAAAAGCACACCGCCAGGTACATATACACCTTAGTGGGGGTAAAACTTCTACATCTGACACTGTTTGTGAAACATCTAAGCATATATATTTACATAAATGGTCTCATAAATATTGCCATTGTCTGAAAATGTACTAGAATAAACGCTTACCATGGAATCTGTTCCAGTATCATCAGTGATGGTGATGTTTTTACCCAGAGGAGTTGTCTGTCTGAAGCCCTCTTTTCCTCCCACTGTCATGACATTAGTAACACTCTTTGGATCCTTTGTGTCATACTTCGTCACTACTTCTTGGTTTGGGTCTCTGAATGGCTTTAATTGCTTAACGATGTTCTCTGTATATCCTAAAATATATTTTGTCAGTGAGGTTATTTGAGTTATATTGATATTTTCATTTAGTTAAACAGTTAATGCAATACACAGAAATGTAGTTCTACAGATCGTTTTGAACACACAAATAGATTAAAATTTGCTAGATTAAGCAATAACAAGTTAGTGTTTCATTGAAATCATAAGGTTATATGTAAATTGTATTAATGCTTCAATTTATTTCCTTTAAATGAGTCATTATTCATATAAATTTGAAGAAAGAAAACACTCACGAGGACTTCTGTATATATTATTTCCAAAAGGGGTATTTAAATTTTTTTGAAAGTCTCTCTTAATGTCAATGGGCATGTAAAATTATTTTTATATCACTTCTATATTGTTATGTCATTCTCATGTAAAATGTTCATGCTTACTCAATAGCTATTTCACTTTAAAATAATCATCTGTATGTTATGCACCCGCTGTCTGGTGATTGAGAAAATAAATGCCATAAAGTCTACCTAGATTTGAGAATCTATTTGAATTTGAAACTATTTTATCGCAGTAGCAATACAGGTCCGAATTGCACATTTGTGTACCACCAGCTTGCCTCTGTCAATACGAGTTTGAATGTATTTGCAGGAGTTAATTTGGAAAGTTCTCCATCAATGGCTGGCGTTGGTGCACATATTACTGCACTAATAAAACTTTCTATCTGAAACAAAATATGTAGAAAAATATGTTTAAAATTATACAGTACAGTACAATACCTATAGCCTCCAAAAATTTGTCTTCATCTTCAGAAAAGGTCAACTTCCAATATCCCTCTAATTCAGACATATTAAATGATAAAAAACCCAAGCCACCACTACTCTGTAATTGACACGTTATAAAAATTGGGTAGTGTTTTACTCAAAATGACCAATAAGCCTTGAAGAGTCAATCAATAGAGTCATTCAAATACCAGTATTTGTACAATTTGCTCCAAGTGTTCATTTTCATTTAATGTTTACACGACTTGTTTGCTTAGTACAATCAATTCTGTGTTAGATACTACAATTTGCTTTGTCAATAACTGTGTGAAGTGGTTTTTTTTTTGCTCCACAATGTACAGTATAATTTATGAACCTGGATCTTAATGTCTAGATCAACATACTCTATTGAATAATTATGCTGAATCATTATGACTGATTTGTAACATCAATGATGGCCATTCAAATTTGATCAATGGGATAACCTGAAGGTGACCCAATATATTTATCGAAAACTTCTGTGAAATCTTAAACTAATGGCCTTTCTGAGCCACTGTATGGCTTCAGATGTTTAGAGACATAAGTTGTAACTTTATTATTATATCTCAACTTCGTAAATATGGTTTGCAGATATGTGACCACATAACCTTAGAGACAAATATCTACAGCCTTTTAGAAAGCCTACTGTTTTTCTATGATGCAAAACTACAGTTTTGACGTAATATGTTCTACAAACTGTCATGGTATTCCTGCTATTTAAGCAAAATGATTCAAAGGGAATGTCCAGGCCATATTATGGTTTCGTGAGACATAGCTTTTATGGATGACAATAATAATAATAATAATAGGATTTATATAGCGCAAAATTGATACAAATCCTCTAATGCGCTTGAGTCCAAGAAGGGAGAGTCCAGGGACAGGCATGGGTCGACATCTAAAAAGCACCTGCCAGCCTAAATAAGTAGGTCTTTAGCTGGCTTCTGAAACCATCTGTTGTTTGCTGAGATCTGACAGTCTGTGGCAGCTTGTTCCATTCAGCTGGTACAGCTACTGCAAAGCCACGCCTGCC
This sequence comes from Sabellastarte sp. h YS-2021, assembly GCA_964017235.1. NCBI lineage: Eukaryota > Metazoa > Annelida > Polychaeta > Sabellida > Sabellidae > Sabellastarte > Sabellastarte sp. h YS-2021. The sequence continues at coordinate 54,462,643 of OZ024927.1, read as the reverse complement.
TATGTGCTTCTTAGGGCGGGTTGAGGAAACAGATGGCCTGTTGCCGCGAGTGAGACTGCTCGATCTTATTAAAGCTGAGAGATACAGGGGCTGTGAGAGATTAATAGCCTTGAATACCAAAAGATTATACTTAAAGAGGATGCGATGTTGAATTGGGAGCCAGTGGAGTTTTTTCAAAAAGGGTGTAACATGACTCATTTTGTCAAGTCTGAAGATGATGCGGCAAAGAGCATTCTGGACTCTCTGTAGTTTGGCTATGTTGGACTTGCTTACTCCATAGAGTAAAGAGTTACAGTAGTCTAGACGACTACTGACCATAGCATTTGCCAGAAGTATTGCTGTCTCGACTCCAAGGAATTTGCGAATTCGTCGCAAATCACGAAGATGATAGTAACTGATGGAGAGATATTGTTTTGGAGGAGTGGAACAGGGAAATTTGGTGCAAGCGACTCTCTGATGGCTTTTTGGCCTATAATGATAAATTCGTTTTTTTCTGGGTTTAGTTTTAGTTTGACACCGTCCATCCACTCCTGTACAGACTTGAGACACTCGGTCAGCTCTTCCACGCTAGAGTCAAAATTCCTGGAGTCAACTACTAGGTAGATCTGGGTGTCATCGGCATACAGGTGATGAGTAACCTTGAATCTTGAAATAACTTGACTGAGGGGACTAGTGTAGAGGGTGAAAAGGAGAGGACCCAGCACAGAGCCCTGGGGGACTCCGAAAGGGAGAATTACTGCCTCAGAGAAACTATCACCTATTTTAATTTTTTGTTTATGGTTTGAAAGATATGATTTGATCCATGACAAAACAGTACCATCTAGACCAAACCAGTCATGCAAGCAGTCATATAAAAGAGAATGATCAATCGTATCAAACGCCGCCGAGAGGTCTAATAATGTTAGGGCCACTGCCTTTCCTGAGTCCACTGAGAGAGCTATATCATTTTGAATCTTTGAGTTTGAATATGTTACAAATAGTCTGAAAATGTGAGCAATTTTTTTATTTTATTCTATACTTGACTTTTATAGCACTGAATCTCTAAGGCGTTACAATCATTAAGCGGTATTCATCGGTCCCAGGTTCATAACAATGGCCGTTACTACACAGGCTGAGTGAAAAACTATGGTGTGAATGTCTTGGGTAATAAATATGATCTGCGTTTCTCCCTGAAAGAAGCGACAGAGGAAGCAGAAGGATTATCATCAGGCAATTCATTTCAGATTGCAGGAGTATAATTTCAGGCACAAAAACAGAGACTACGTTTCCTGGGAAATACTGTATCTCTCTGCACTTAAGTGTTGTAGGGATCAACATAATAATCCGCAGGATTCAATGGACAAGTATTTTATCATAATAACACGACTTTGTGTGAGCAGTGATGATTGTTATGTTACTATATAAGGTACATTGTGCTGTGTAAATAGACTCACCAAAATCTGTGATTATCTTATCATGATAATCCATGATGGATATATATTCCCTCCGATGGTACATTGAAAGCAAACGTTCATGTTGTCAGTTATGTGTAATACCTATTAATTCTAATTCTATTCTAATAGTATTTTTATAGCGCTTGATCTCCATCTAAAGACAGACTCTAGGTGCACCAAACAGAAGCAGGAAACTATAATCATAAACCTGAGACATAGCAAGGGTGAGCGCCATGGAGAGAAACCAGGGAGAGCAAAAGTTAGGGTGGATATGGTTTTGAGCTTCCTTCTGAATGAGTGGAGAAAAGTGGCCAAACGTACATCATCAGGCAAATCATTCCAAATCTTTGGAGTGTCATAAGCAAAGCTGAGGCCAAAATGCTTAGAAGACTTGTATATTGAAGTGGCAAAATGGGGGACCTCAAGGAACACACTATCAGCTTGGCTTTTGCGTGTGTTGTAGACACTTTGTCTGGGTTTAAGAAAAGGTGTAATATATTTTGGATGACCACAATTTAGGAACTTGGACACCAGTAAGGCAGTCTTAAATATGGAGCTGTGTTCAATAGGCAACCAATGGAGAATCTTCCTGACAGGTGTGATGTGTGAGTACTTGGTGGTGTTGGTGACAATTCTAGCCAGACTAGTTTGAACACATTACAGCTTATGAAGATCAAGAGCTGAGAACCTTCTAAACAAGGAATTACAGTAGTCAGGTCAACTTCCAACCAAAGCATTTGCAGCCATAAGAGCAGCATGATGTGTGAGGTAACCTCTGAGACGCTTTCGATCCCTGATTTGAACAAAACAGGACTTAGAGATATTTTGAACATAAAAACACGAAGCTGGTGAATTTTAATAACTGTCAAATTTATGCATCCAATATCTATGGCTGTTCAGTAACTCTGTTTCTTTTAACATCTTGTCTCTAGAGTAGCAATATTTATCATGGTATGTAATCACTAATAATTGACATACTTTCCACATCGAAGTTGACAGTGCTCCATACTATGTTTTTTTCATTCAGTTCAATCAGATATTATAGTTTTTATGTGTAATTAATTTATATAGCAGCCACGTTTTCATTTTAATGCATAGTTTTAGTGTAGAAAATATTAAAATTTGTTTGTAAACCATAGAAAATCAACTTTTCCACATAAGAATATACATTGATAACAAGCTGAATGGGGCCTGTTTAAAATGCTAAGCTAAAAAATATGAACGTATTTATAGTCAGTTCAACACCAGCCAGTTATCAATACTCACCATGTTTTAGGCATAGTAAACTGCATAATGTATAATAATACGTCTTTGTTATTTGATGTACAGGTAAGTATTTTTTAAAATGATGTTTTTCACACTTCAGGTTGATAGTCACTAGTGTTTGTGTCCGTGTGTGTCATCTTGGTGACTGTAATCCCGTGGCCATAATCACCAACGCTCTTGGCCAAAATTTATGCTTATCTTTTGTATACAAATATTTCCTTAAGTCTGAAACTCATATTTAGAAAATTAAGAAGGTAAATAGAAGAAGGCCACTTTCAATAAGTGAATTTCACAACCCGTATCATAGCCGTTCAGAGGACGGTGCAGGAGTTAGTTGGTGTATTAAATATGATACAGCGACTAGGATTCAATTTTTCTTTATGAAATGTCATATAATTATTTCTATCTTGTTCTACTGTGTCTCTGTACTTGTTATGAATACTAAGGCTTCTGGTTATTGTTTTAGGCCATTGTAATTTAACAACTTAATCAAACAGAATAACACGAAGAATTATTGTAAAACCCCAAAAGAAACATCATGTTGGTGGTAAAGGCACTTTGCTTCATTTGTTACTACAAAGCTGGGTGATATGCTATTAGTTAAATTTGAGATAACAAGAAGTAACAATTAATTCAAATTCTTATGCCTAGGGCAAACATGCAGATAACAAATAATTAAAATTTTTATGCCTAGGACAAACATAAAGTAACAATTAATTCAAATTCTTATGCCCAGGTCACACAACTGTGCAGTCATTTCTGTAAACATTTGATTTCCAGCTGATGACCTCATCTTTATGGCTCCAAAAAGACATTGTATATCTTGGTAGACGAGCATGTTCGGTCGTAACTCATGACCCCAGCATGGAAAGAGTTGATCCAGATGCCATTATCTCAAAGAGGGATTATGTACATGATCTAGCTTCATGCCCGTAGAGATGGATTATTTGCCAAATGATACCAAATATTTGCGGATACCCAGTATTAATTGGACAACAAAACTATGGCCTTCAACATATTGACCAAATGAAAACACTAAGTGTTAGGCAAAGAAAACCTGTTTCCAGAAAGCAAACATGGAGATATTGTAATTTAGCTTCTATATTAGTTGGGCCAAGGAAACTTAATATAAGTAAACATGTTCATGCTGAAAAGTGTTCTACATTAAATCGTGAAGGTGAAGATTTACATTGATATAATATGCATAACAGTTTACTTTGGTTTATTTGAATATATAAAGTCATAATATATAGATATAAAGATATTTAAAAGATGATATTAGTAGCAATGTTAAGGTCTGCAGGCAAAGGTCTGATGATAATAGAAAACAATCCAATCTAATAATAAAATTGGGTGAGTGGTATGACATGCAATAATACTCTTGCACGAATATTCACAAATCATAACAAGTATGCTCATGTTATGCCCAGGTCACACTGTGGCGAGGCCACTACGAATTAACTGGCGAATATGAAGATTTGCTGCGAATTAGAAATCGTGGTAGTTCGCCACAGAAAGAGCGGGAAAGTGTGGTCACGAGGTTGGAATTGGAAAAATCCACGAATTACTTCGATCCGGCTACCATGGGCTACCATCATCTTCATCCTGTGGAAGATCTTGGTACGATGTTCTCATCACCCAGTCAAGAACATCTTGTTTCTGTGAAGAACGTTGACGAAGATCAAACAAACTTCGTAGAAGTATGTATGAATTAATGCGAAGTGTAGCGATTTCCGTGAGATGTTCTTGCACCGAGCCACGACCATGGTGGAGGGTTGAGCGAGCTGTGACGAGCCCCCGACGAGGAGGAAGAACGTGCTGAGAAGAAGTGACGACCAATTCGTGTATAATGCCAGTTCCTATATAAACAGCCTGGATCATCTGGATTCACTTCATTTATCATCAGACATCAGACAGTGTACATCAAAGGCTAAGGATCTACAGAGACTCAGATTATTGCAGCAACTGTATGAGGCTCATCCTTTAAATGTACAGAATCAGATTGTGATTGCACAGATACTGGTTGATAGATAGAGAAGGCATCGACCAAGGCCCAGGAGGTATTGGGTGAAGCCCTGGCTCTCCAGGAGGTTGGACTATGGACACTATGATTGTTTGATGAGGGAGCTGGAGGCTGTGGATGTGGTGTCTTTCAGAAATTTTGTCCGGATGGACCCGGCCATGTTCAGAGAGGTCTTGCAGAGGGTGGGGCCCAGAATTGAGAAATATGACACATGGTTCAGGAAGTCTATCAACCCTGGATGCAGACTTGCAATCACACTTCGTTTCTTGGCCACTGGAGAGAAGTACAGGAGTCTGATGTTTGGCTTCAGGGTAACACACAACACCATCTCAGTCATAGTAAGACAGACTTGTGAGGCCATCGTGGCAGAATATGGTGAGGAAGTCATGCAGTGTCCCCGTAGCAGTGATGCATGGAAGCAGGTTGCTGCAGAATTTTCTTCCAGATGGAATTTCCATCACACCCTGGGGGCTATAGATGGCAAGCATGTGGCAATCAGGTGTCCTAAGAATGGTGGCTCACTCTATTCCAACTACAAGGGCTTCCATTCCATAATACTTTGGGCTCTGGTGGATGCCAAGTACAAGTTCCTTTGGGTGGATGTTGGCACCAATGGATCCAGTTCTGATGCACAGATCTTCAATGACTGCAATTTGCGCTCAGGCATTATTGATGGCACCTTGGATGTACCTGATGCAGAGCCATTGCCTGGTGATGAGCGTGATATGCCATATTTTCTCATTGGGGATGATGCCTTCTCTCTGAGGACCTGGTTGATGAAGCTGTTTAGTGCCAGAGGACTTCCTGATGAGGATAGGATCTATAACTACAGACTGTCTCGTGCCAGAAGGGTGGTGGAAAATGCGTTTGGCATCATGGCCAACAGATTTGGTTGTCTCCTCACCACCATGAGTCAGAATCCAGAGACTGTTACCTCTATTGTATTGGCCTGTTGCACGTTGCACAACATCATGAGACTGAGGTATCCAGGTATCCACCAGGGACTGGGTGATGAGGAGGATGACAACCACAGAGTTACCCCTGGACAGTGGAGGCAAGGTGCTTGTTTGCAGGACATTGAGAATGTGGCTGGTGGCAACAGGGACACACAGGTTGCCAAGAGACAGAGACTGTATTTGAAGCATTATTATAATGCTCCAGTAGGGGCCACGGCGTGGCAAAGAGACATGATTTGAGACTTTCACATATGCCAAGGACATTTCTTATTAGTGACTGTATTGTGTTAATTATTGTTATGATTCAGTGCTGCATCATTATCTGTGTTATATTTTGTATTGGGCGTTATATACTTGTTGAACTAAAGTTGCAATGTTCTTGTATTGCAATAAAGTTATTGTCCTATTGCACTTCATATATGTATTATGTGTATAGTAGGGTCAAAGAGGTCAAGTCTGAAACCAAATCAGGTCAAACATGTAACAGGTCACACAAACCAGTTCACAACTTTGCCACCACAGGGGCCAGAAGGTCACAAAGGTCAAAAATCAATCAAGGCCATAACTGAAGAAAGTTAAGAAATCTAACCAGCTGCAAGGTGGAAACTCTGCAACCAAACGCCGATTGCTTTGGAATCAGAGCATAATGAAATCCAGAAATGGAAGATAAACAAATTTTAACATTGGCCACCTGTTAAAATTTGTTTATCTTTCGTTTCTGCATTTCATTCGAAACAGTGAAACTTCCACAGTGAATCACTCACATTGGGTCATAACAGGTCCTGGTAACCACTGGGCCACTTTTTTTGGATCCTTCATGTTAAGATGTGACACCTTCCAAGTATTATGCCAATGTTTTTGAAACATGAGAAAAATGAGCAATCACATAAACAATTTATTATTCCAACAAGGTCAAAAAGGACAAATCACAATAACATAGTAAGTGTACTTTTTAATAAAGAAATGCAGACACATTAGCTCACAGCTAAGGTTAACATACAACTGACAAGAACAGCTGTCAAAGTGAAACTGGTTACATATACTATTAGTAACAGCTAAGGTTAACAAACTACCCACAAGAACTGCTGTCAAAGTGAAACTGGTTACATATACTATTAGTAACAGCTAAGGTTAACAAACTACCCACAAGAACAGCTGTCAAAGTGAAACCTGGTTTATAATAGTAATAATCATAGTAATACTTGAGCCAGACATAGCAAAAATACACAAATAAATTACTTTACACCTGTTTGATAATTACTTCTTACATCTCACCTAAACTACTTCTTAAGTGTCTATAGACAAAGGACAAAGTTATTTCTAAACCTAAGAACCTTGAGAATCATCCTGATTAAGTAATGCCATAGGTGTCATGGGTGTTGAAGGCACACTAGAAATACCTGCAAATGACGCATTTAAATCTGACAAATTCAGGTCTGACAGTCCTATTGTCCTTCCCTCGGTGTCTGTGGTGGATGAAGTGCTGGATGATGAACCCACTGACTGTCCAGAGGTACTGGCCCCCAATGGGGTCTGGAAAATAACAGTTGTCTGGCTCTGGGTGTCTGCCTGGGTCTGTGCCTCCATAGATGTTAAGAGTCTGTCCAGCCTGTCAGAGATCTGGGCACTGTTGTCGCTCTGCTCGCACATCTTGTCCAGGAGCTCTGACTCAGTGCTGGCACTTCTCCTTGTGGCTCTCCTGCCACTAGTCCCAGAGAGGGTGATACCTGGAGTAGGAGTGCTGCACACTCTTGGTTCACCCAGTGATCCTGACTCCATGGGCTCATCTGCAGGATCCAAGTCAGTGGATAGGTGTGAAGGCATGGTGGCAGTTGCAGAAGCAGCAGAGGCCGATGAGGTGATGACAGAGGCAGTGGTGGTAGCAGATGAGCAGGTAGCAGAGGCTGAGGTGGCTGCGGCAGAGGCAGAGGCAGTTGTGGTGGAAGCTGGTTTCAACTGAAAGTACAGTAGAACAAAGACACATGGTAAGCATATAGTATACATGTTCAACAAACAGTTCAGGTAGGTACTGTGAAGTAACAAGTATAAACTTCTGTGTCACTACAGAAACCTTTACAAATTTTTGCCAAACATTAGTGTTAGCTACAAACTTGTATCCATAGGTAGTCACTGTTTACAAGTCAAGAATACACAACGCAGCAAAAACATCAGGATATCCAGGTGAGTCAGACTGTGAGAATGTACTTACATTGCAGGACTGCCTGGAGGGGACTCTGGAGATGTGGTCATCCAGGAAGCTGAAAGACCTCAGGATCCAGGTGTCCCTGTCTGTGTGGTCCTTTGCCCCATCACCAGACTTCTTGCAGGTAATTAGCTTGCCATACCTTGTCCTCATCCCTTTGAACCAGATCTTCAGGTCGATGGCTGAAAAAGGAAGAGGAGACACAGACACATTAGGTAGGTTATCAAAGTAACAATGGGTTACATTAAGTTTTAAACTGCTTCACATCTGTGGTGTCATCTGCAAATGGGTGAAGCCTAATACATCACACGATGAAAGAGTACAATTCAAAATAACATAAATTAACAGAATAAGTAAACATTCAACATAAGTCCATTTACACATTACTGTATACGTAGTACCTCCATCACAATTTAAATTATTACCTGAAACTATGAAAAGGTTAAATCATAATGGTTAGTCTAACTCACCTTCCAGGCCAATGGCCCTGGCCTGGGTGGCCCAAGCACCCTCCTTCCTGTCCATGTCCCTGTACTCCTTCTTGGCCTTGTTGTACATTTCCGGATGGTTCTTGAGCCACTCAGCCATCTCATCCTCTTGCCCATCTGTCATCCTCACCAGCCTCTTCTTCTTGAACCTCCCCTGGGACTGGCTGTCTTGGATTGCCTCTTCCAAGTCATCTGTGTCTTCCGGCTGGGTGGCCTGAGTGGCTGTATCACCTGGGTCTGATGATGAAGCTTGAGTGGCAGGCAGTTCATCTGGCTGTTCTGGCTGTTCAGGCTCCTCAGATGCTTCAACAGGAGGCAGAGTGACCCTCTTCCTCTTTCCAAGTCCAGGTCTCTTCACCATATTTCTTGTATGAAATATACCCAAAAATTTATCCAAAGTTCGTCGATGTGTACGCATTGAAGAAAAATTCGCAAGTGATGACAATTGTTCGCGGTGCCCTGCTTTTATAGCCTCCAGCCAGTTCGCCGCAACCTACGAAGGCCGTAGCTGATTGGTAGCCAGTTCTTCGTATGCGCAGTCAGTTCGCCAATCACTGACGAACTACTGCGACATTCGCTTCTCATTGGCTGAGAGGAGCAACGAATATCTCCGGGGCCTCGTAGCATATTCTTCAGGGGTGACGATGCATGGCTTCCCTGCTGCGAATATCGTTGTTTGTTCTTCTTCTTTCAGCCGACAATCTTCAAAGGAAAGTTGGCGAACAATGAAGAACAATGAAGAAGCCTGCTACGAAGTGGCGAATTGGGGTACGAGGGTGCTACAAAGTCGACGAATCCACCACCATCTGTGAAGAATTGCAAAGAAATGGACGAAGCGTGGCGATAGTTTTGAACAGTTTGAAACTGTCGTAGCCAGATGACGATCCATGAAGAATGTTGGAGAACAGTGAAGATGGACCAAGAATATGCTACCAACAAGGACGAATTGCATGATCGCGCATATTCGCCACTAAACATCGCCACAGTGTGACCTGGGCATTACACCCATCTTCAAGTGACTTCACTGGCTGCCTGTTGATTACAGCTGCATGTTCAAAACTGCTACAATGGTTTACAAATTTCTCCACAATGGCTCCGCTAACTATTTTGAACCATCCTTGACTCTGTACAGTTGCTCCTATTGCACTATTTTAGATTTGAAAATATCATTCAACCCATTGGTGGGATGGTGAATATTTTTTCCAGAGCAAATAACAAATTGAAAAATGTAGGTCCAACTTGTGAAATATGTACTGAAACTAAATATCCTCGCAGAGGTTAAGTGTTGTATCAAAGATTTGTATGGATTTGCACCAATTAGGTGAAATGTGTTAAATTATTCAATTAATTAAACTCGTTTCAAAGAGAACGAGAGGGGGGCCACGGTGGCAGAGTGGTAGCACGCCTCCCACCTCTGCGGCCCAGGTTCGATCCCTGTCATGGCCGTAAGTGGGAAAGCTGGTAGTTGCTTGCCGTTGGTCGGCAGTTTACAGTACAGAACCCTAGCGAACTATATGTACTGGTTTCCTCTGCCCTTCCAACTACCCGTCGTGATATGACCTGTACAGTGTTGAAAGCGACGTAAAACCCCAAATAAGCAAACAAATCAAAGAGAACGAGAATTGGGCATTTTATTAAGATCTGTTATATTAGACATAAAGATATATATTTGCTACAGAGTAAAATTGAACACAAATTGAGCATCAAGACAAAATCCAATCCTACTAAACACTTGGGCCAAGGGTAGTGGCTTGGGTGGAAATTAAAATTTTAGTTCTTCTATTCATCTATCGAAAGCTGAATACAATATGAAGAAAGTGCTAAGGTTTGTATAAATAGCGTACGAGAGTTTAGACAAAGGAATGTGAATGGTCAAGAATGAAAGGGGGAATGATTGCCTCTACAATCACTTGGGTACTCTGTGTGATGATTTATCATGATGTTGCCAACATTTCTAATTCTAATTGCACTGTTATCGTGCCTGATCTACCCTTTACTAAGGGACTCTTAACATCACCAAAATGGTAAACCAATATGAGTGGCCAGGAAAAGAAAGGGGTCACATACTACAGAGAACTACCAGGAGGTATTAAGACTATGGTGGGTATGCCTTGGTGAAGAGGTAGGATTTATGTTTGTGTCTGAATGAGGGGCCATGGTGGCAGAGTAGTAACACTCTCGCCTCCTACCTCTGAGGCCAGGATTCAGTTCCCGGCACTGCCTCAAGTGGGAAAGTTGGTGGTTTGTTGCCATTGGTCGGCAGTTTACAGTACAGAACCCTGACAAACTGTATGTACTGGTTTCCTCTGCCCTTCCAACTACCCATCGTGATATGACCTGTACAGTGTTGAAAGCAACGTAAAACCTGAAATAAATAAATAAATGAAGGACGCAATGAAGGTGGGGCTGCATGAATCTAATTAGGAAGATCATTCCAAACAGTGGAAGTACCAAAAACAAAGCTACCACTAAACTGGCAGACTTTTGAGTAAATGATGAAACTTTGGTGCTACAAGGAAATTACCAACACCCTGACTGCAACTGGTTGAACTACTGCAAGAAGAAAGATGTGAAGTAAAATACCTATGGCAAATAGTGTGAGGAAACTTGTAAACAAATGTGGCTGTTTTGAACACTGGGCGATGTTCCAACAGGCGGACAATGGATAATTTCAAATCCAGTTCAGGACTATGTCAGTTTTATGGAATCTCTATTCTAATACAACCCTAAAAGCAGGGTTAACAAAAAGAATACTGACACAGGCTAAAAAGTTGGTTTCTTAGTGTAGAACTTTCCCGTGAGTTGACCAGTGCATGTTTGGATTAGTGTAAATTACGGGCTTCAAAACTACAGATACACTGTTGCTTTTGGCCAAAATTTAAGATATAACTGTGTGTGGTAACAGCAGCATGCATGGTGGAACTGAAACATATAAGAATGGTTGGTAAGCTTTTATTCTAGTAAGAAAAGACATGTATGAAAATAGACATCAAAATATTTTTTGATAAAATTGTGTTGACAAGCATGCTATGTAACAGTTATTTATTTGGCTGGTAAGTCTATGTTATGTAGAACAATGGCTAGTCTTTCACTTTTCGCAGTCTTCTTTCGCATTGGTGTTTTCCATCCTTGTCCATTGTCTGCAATAAAAACAAATATTAAATTTTATCAAAGCATTATCTCAGGTGACATGTGGATTACTGAACAGATCAGTAATAGCCAATTATAATTCAGTAAAAGTGCAAAGGAGAACTAAATAATGGCCAATATTTGTTCAGCATAACAGCACTGTTTTCAAATTTTATTCCCCTAAATGTAAGAACAAAAGTATGACTTGCTTAGAACTTTCTAGAATGTTGTCTTTTATAATTTATGAGGTACTATAAATATTGTGCTTGTTCAGTCATTAAGCAGGGAGAAATAATATACACAAACTAATTTGTATATGCTATAAAATAACAGTACAATAGAACTACTTATTTTAAACCACTGTCTCGATGTTGACTGCAGTGGTACAACAAATTCCTCTTTACAATTCGAAAACATATCATTAATGTGTAATTCCAGTTGCCATTGTAGCATAAACTCTGTAATTATGTTAGATTCAGAAAAAACTTTAAAGAGATCACTTCAAAATGGGCAAAATTAATGAAACACAGACACACTGAACCTACATGAGTCAGTTTAGCTCCAGAGAGACTTCATCATTTTGTCATACATTTAGCCTGTATCACTGCTACATTTTTTCTCATTCCAACTAGATATGTGAACTTTCTGTTAAGTCAGGACCCATTTAAGAACTTCGAAGAATTATGTTGATTTGTACCACACCAGTAAAAGCAATAGCTGAACACTTTTTTATATTCCCCATTTAAGCAGATATGTTTTACACATGAAAACCCCATTACTTCACTACTTCTTTACTTATTTTCTGGGAATTTTACTGAGTTTTCATGAATGACTTTATTTTGTACTGGAATTTTACAGCTGTTACTGTTACCGACTATAATTTTTACCAATGAAGTTTTCATGGATGACTACATTTTCTACTGGAATTTTGCAGATGTTACTGTTTTGGGAGTATAATTTTTACCACAGGTGATTTTTTTACCTGAATCAGTTCATCTCCAACGACTGAATAAACATAATTTGCCTTGAATGAACCGAAGTCCTGTGTGGTCCTCAATGCCTTTGGTTCCACTTTGACTGTCAACTGGATAAAATAGACAAGAACAATAGAATGCTTATATCTAAGGAAATTGAGATGTTCGGAGTTTTTCATCTCAGATTCAGTCAACTTAAGAGCAAATATTACAATGCATTTGAAACAATGTTTTGGGTACATTCCATGAGATTTCATTTATATTGTAGAAGGTGCCAAAATGATTAACACCCTCTAAGATACTGGGTGAAGACAAAAGCCTCTCTTACATCCCATCGTATGTGTATACACATACAAAAATACAAGCATGGGCTGGTAGTGAGGTAGCAGAGATTTGCACTAGTAAACAATGCAAATTCTTCCAACAAGTGTTTGTACTTGAACATTAAAGAACATACTGCGTGCACGCAGGGAAAATGTGCATGCCAATTTTCATTGCGGGGCCTATGCAACCTTGATATTTTCTTATAAAATCGCAAGTGTAGCTTAAGTGCACCTTGCAAATCAGCCGATTGTTTTCTGTGACCAGGACGTATGTGCACATATGATGGGATGTAAGAGAGGCTAAAGATACGGATGACCAACAGGACACTAGAAGGAAGGGAAGAATGTTCTAGCTGATCAAAAGGCAAATCTGAAGAGATACATCTGGTCTTTGCTTCTAAAACTAAATAACTGATCTAGTTTGTTGATTCATGTGCATGGATAATATTTTAAATCATTTCCTATGTAAGGTCAAAGGTACGCATTAAGTAAAGAGCTCCACCAGGACTGTTTCTGAAAGTTCGAGTACATGCCTGTATCCACAATATTATCCAGATATTTTCCAAAATGTGACCACTTCTTCCTTTGGCCAGGCCCTATCAATGTGAAAAGTTTATGAAGATCCGTCCATAAATTTTTGAGTAATAATGACCAGAAAGCTAACAGCATTGAGAATTCATTAAAATTGCACCTTTGACAATTCAGGAATTTTTTTTGTATCCAGAATATGATCCAGATCCAGATCATATTCTTTGACCATTTTCTCCAAATTTAACAATTTCTTTATTTGATCAGGCTCAATTCACATAAAGATTTCAGAAAGGTCTGCTCATCACTTTTGGAGTTATCATTTATGTTTAAGATCACTTTGTAGCATTGTTCATTTCACACTACAACATACATATTAAATAGAATATAAAAATATACATTATTGTCAAAGCCGTGTTTGATAATTAATTGTAAATTATCTAGGTGGTGTCGGTTCAGTATTTCCTTGAAAGCTGCAAGGGTTGAAAGAAGACATTCATTACTTACAATCGTGTCGATCCCAGTTTCATCTTTAAATGATTGTTTTGTTCCTATTGGCACTGATTCTGTATATTGCTCCACTCCTCCCTTGTAGACTACTGTCTTGACTTCCTTGTCAGTGATGGTGTAATGTTCAACAATGTCATTGTTTTTATCATTGTATAATGCAGTCATATCTTGCAGTTCCTTTGAGTAGCCTAAATGCAGAATACAATGAAATGAAACAACTAGAATGGACTTTATTCAGTGTCTATTGGGCACTTAGAATTGTGAAATTAACAAAAATAACAAAAAAATTATTGGTATGACAAATCCAACATGGTTTGCCAATCTTTCCTGGGTGCAGAATGGGGATACACAGACGAAATATTATCCTTCATTGTTGGTCAACATTTTGCTGTATCTACTATCTAACTCTTAGAAAGTGCAGATCTCAATCAAGGCATTTGTAGTTCATATCAGAACCTTATCACCCTTATCTTAAGCCAAAATGGATCGATAAAATATAATAAGTAAATAGGAAAATCAGGATCTTTGAAATATTTCGTATCCAAGTGGTGATCCAGATCACCCTCAAAATTTAACGCAGTCTAAGCTGGACATAAACTCATCTTCTTATCTTTTCATGTAGACTCGACAAGTAGTATTTGTGTGATCCTGCTAACAAACAGACAAACAGGTAAATATACCCGAATCTGGTGATAAGTAAAATTGCCAGAAGTAAACTTTATTTCACAATTAAACTGTATACTTGTCTGTAGTGTTTTTGATTTGTATCTATGAAATATTATGCATGATGGAAGGGATTCAGTGTGTCCACTGACTCTCAGTTACAAGGAGTCATTGCTACATTAGACTTTCCTCGAGTCCTTTTGTCTTAGGTATTATATGGGGACTGAATGATTTGTTTTCAAGAATTTGGTGCTGACAATTTGTATTTCATAGGACAGTAGGATTCCCACCATCCAAATGGATTTATAATGATCCCATGTACGTCAAATTTGCTGGAATAAGAAATACAAAGACATGGAGCAAGTATATTGCAACATAAGTTGACATACATCTCACTAGCATGCCTAAAGTGAGTTTCATGCATTTTTACATCTTACTGGTTGAAGTAAAGAGTATGTCAGATGCCAGTTTCCTAAAATGTCTTCAGATTATCTCAGTTTTCAGCTGAGCCACTGGTTGAAACGTAAATTTTTAGTTTTACCTGAGGTTCGGGCTATATCCTCTATTTCAGAAAAGCTGTCTCAGTTGAGGCTGTTATTAGTCAGAAGTCTAACCCATAAATTATGCAAATTCTGTAAAATTCAATTAGTTTACCCATATGCTTTGGTTACACTGTTTACAGATATCAACATAATCATGGATGACTGATCCAAAAACTACTATTTCATTTTATTGTTGGCAAAACAAGAGTTGAGACTGAGTGAGGATCTATGACCCCTCTTGAGACTTGTCAATGAGAATACTTGAAAAAGTATTACAATTTTGTTTAGTGTCTTTGTAATAACAATAGACACTGTGCTCATTCATTGGCTACAGACTGAATGTACAAGCTTTTATAATTATAAAAAGTATTGTCTTATATGGGTTTATTGTTTCAAATATTATAAACAAGGCTTGCGACTCTGGGTTCAAAACTAGAGCCATCGCTTTGGTAAGCTCAAAGTTAAGTCAGTTACTGAGCCAAATCTCAACTTTAATCTCTTTAGTTTTAGTCTAAAAATAGTGTAAAATAATCGACTTGAAAGTCTCAGATATGAGCCTGAGGCCAGACTTAAGCCCTTTATGAAATCAACATCAGAGCATATTAACATAATTAAGCAGATACCCGGATTAGCATTATATTTTAAATGTAAAACAGGAACAAACTATTAAAAATATGCTAGATTTATATTCCACATTGAGTACAAATTGGTAGAGTTCTTTTGAGTTATCATGCTGGAAGGACAAATAAAGAGGCATGCACAATGGTGAAGATATACTCTCACACCATTTTCTAAAGAGCAAATATGAGTAAACCAATTAAGGGACAAACTTGAAGGAGTGAGCACACCTTCGCCAAGGCAGTTATATATAAATATATTGAAGTTTCACCAAAATGCTTGTTGACTGTTACACTGAGTTATGTTACATTCAGATTTCCTAAAGTTTAATAACTTCTTCCTTTGGACAGGCCCTACCTGCATAAAAACTATTCAGAAAGATTCACTCGTTAGATATTACTTTCAGGGCACTAAGAAGTATAATTACTGGTTTTATGTATTTCGATTGCAGAGTACTTACCCATCTCTTCCACGAATTTCTTTGCATTTTTGGAAGATTCTAACTTCCACTTTCCATTGACCGCACACCCTGCCATTACAGAAATTTATTCCTAATCTGTTACGAGTTTAGTGTACTGTCTACACCTTTCAAACTCTACCGAGAAGTGAGACGCATTGTAAATATCAATGAATATAAGGCGAGTAGAAACATGTATTGACTGAATGAATCTTCATACACTACCCCGACAAAAGTTTTGTCAGTTCTTCTGTCTGGTTAAAACACTTAAAATGTCAATTGTCCCTTGTGTGCCAGATGTGGCCTGTGAGGGGTTTATCACTGCAGTTTACATCTGCCTTAAAATGATTCTTTGATATTTCTTTAGGGAGTTCTGGTAACACAAATCACAGGTTTCTTTACAAGATTGAAGGCCTCCCCAAACTTTGATGCTCACATTATTGAATGTAAGATAGAGGCAAAATCATGTGAAAAAAAACCAAATGTAATTCCCCAGTACATTATTTTACTTTATTTCGGGCTACCCTCTCTGTTATTCAGCATTGGGAATTCCTTGTGTATAAGAGCCTTAGAATTGTTGACTTTGGGCTTGGTCAGGTAGTTCCTGGTTTACCCTCGCCATTAAGACAGGAGCTGAGTAGCACTTTGATAGTTTTAAGGTAGGGTCAGGTAATTCCCTGGTATCTCCCTCTCAAATTGACCAGCGTCAGATTCTAGATATTCCAGATTCTGCGTTGTTGTTAGTATGTTATAAACTATATAGTTGTTTTACACTGTTAAATTGCAAGTTGCAGAAATCTTATGCATGACTTTGGTAGAGTATTAGTTGCATTGTTAGTTGTGACAATAATTTGTGTTTACACGAGTTGTCAGCATAACATGTATGGCACTTTTAAAATATCTAAATGTGTTAAAATTGTAAGAGGGTCTTTACCCTATATTTAAGCATTTTGTATAGGATACCAACATGTAAAATAAATTCTTTGGCCTTTATAGGGCTGTCATGACTGAAAAAAGGTTGTGGATGACCCGAATGACCGATGGTCATTTGTGACCTCTGACTTTTACAATTGAACTCAGCACACGGTCATGGGCTTATGCCAGAATTTCACCAAAGAGGAAACTGCACCCAATAGTCATGATAACATCAACATTTTTAATATGTTAAGTACAACAGTGCCACAATGCTTCTCGATTGGTGAAATTTATAGCCAATATTTTGTGGCACCAAAAATTGTAAATTTATAACTTATATTTTGTGAGGTGGTGTATGACAAGCATATGGACTGTAGTGGTATTAAAGATGTGACACTAGAGCTTGGACAAATACTCTACTTGGAAAGTTGATTGATTTGATCCGTTGATCGTCTGCTGAAAAATAATTAACTGTCTTTGTTTAAGTTTATACTTACTCCCAAGTCACTTATAAACTGAATATTGCGTTAACTAGTAAGAATATATATAGTCCAACCAATATTCAGCAGAACAAAATAATTAATGGCTATACATTAATTACCTCTGCCAAGAAGGTATTCTTTTCATGACCATTTGTATGTTTGTTCTGTTGTCTATAGTTTGTTAGCAGGATTACACAAGTACTATTGGTTGCAACTTCATGGAAAAAAATCGGAAGATGGGTCCTAGTCCAATTTAGATCTCATTAAATATTTGCCAGTGATCTGGATCACTCTCTGGATACAAAAATAAATAATTCGGATTTCTCCATTATACCTATTATTATGTGCCTTGGCGGAGGTCTGAACTCTCTAAGTGCTCTTGTTTCTTATGAGTGCTATTAAGAGAAGGTATTACTTATCTGTATGGCCTAAGTTTTTGTATTAATTAGACCTAACAATAAGTTAATGTGATTGCTCTGATGAACTAAACTTAAAAGGGGATCAAAATCCAGAATGTTATTTTTTGGTAGCTGTGATTTCCATATCTTCTAAGTAGCTACAAAATCTATATGCTATTTACACTGTAAGTGTGTACCAATAAAAACACCTAGTGACGGCGAGTTTGATATTTGTAAATTATTGTTTTAGACCATGGCATTTGGTTGCGGGAATATCATTACTTTTTCATTCTGCTATCGATTTGAAAGAATTTCAAACCTAAATCATGTATGAGCATTGATATTTATAATTTGTAAGATACCTTGCAAAATATTAGAGTGTTGTACTTTATGTGACCAAAAATGTTCAAAGGTTGTATAAATCAATGACTTGATCAACGTTTTGCCAGTTTTAGGATCATGATGTATCATAATTACTATAAGCTGGCAAGTATTATCACAAATAACACTATCTTATGAAACTAAGTCTTTATTCTCACAGAAAACAAGCAATTTTCAGACATGTTGTGAAGACATCAGAACTAAAATAAGAATCAACAACTTTTCAATCAACATAAAACCCTGGATGCATTGACATTATAACAATGATGGAATACTTTGGTTCATTTATTGTTAACAAATTTATTCTTGTAAATGTTAGTTTCCTTTTGACACTTTGGCCTACTGGACAATCACTGCACTCTTTCAAAAGTTCTTGTGCATCTATCTTTCCCATCCTTGTCCATTGTCTGTAATCAAAAAGGAAAAACAAATATAAATTTGGCAAAAACAATATATTAAATGGTATATTGATCACCCAACAGACATTGATCGCCATTTATAAATTAGTATCACTGCAGATAATGGAGGCATTCCACTGGAACTAACCCTTCCTGACTCTAGGGTCAGTTTACTTTGTTTACAGTGTTGCTTAGGGTAGGCGAAGTATCGTGCTTAACATTTCACAAGTCTGTTAACCTTGACCCAAGCTCCACCCACGTCTCATCCTTGACACTTACGTCTTATCCTGCTCACTTCCAATCCAGTCCTATTGATCTACTGCTTTATCATTAAACGGTTGCTGTCCTGTCCTTTTGAAGTACCCTGGCATCCCCCAAGACATGCCCCAGAGTAATACTGACCATACATGAAAGGAAACTGGCCTATCAATTGTTTGGAATTTGTACATCAATAAATAACACGTAGTATTGAGATAGGCTTTTAATATTTTGAAAATATAGTTAGGATTTAATGCTTTATGGTGACTCCTAAGAAGGCAAGAATAACACCAGGAAGATAGAAGTCCCTACAGATACACGTAGAGAGTTTTGGTATACAGCTGCTGACATACCAAAAACAGATGGAGGAGAGAGAAAGAGTATCAGCACACCGCCTCTCCTCCTCCCACCATCCAGCAGCAAAAGCCACAGCAGCAGTAGAGTTGTACTTTTCTTTCTCAGGACCACACTGATATTTCCAAAACAGTTAATCTATGCTTGTTTAAAAATACTAGTAAACCCCAACATTTCCTAAGCAATCAGCTACTTGCTAAAAACCCCAACAACTTAACATTACACTGCCCCCCACAAAACATATTCCATTCATACAAATTGTTGGCGAGTGAGTGATTAAGTGGGTGATTGAGTGATTAAGTGAGTGAGTAATTAAGGGAGTGATTAGGTGATTAAGTCAGTGATTGGGTGTGTGATTAAATAAGTGACATGCGGACATCTCAACAGAAAAAGACTGAGGTGAAGTTTCAGGTTGTGGTAACAAGATCAAACACTTAAGTTATTTTTGGCTTTTAAAAGGGTGCAATAGGTGTTGAGAAGTTTTTCTTTGGTAATTTGTTTGTTCAAATATCTTTACATTTATTTTGGGGACAGGTTAGGGTATTGGCAATTTTTGTGAATGTGATTGCAGCAATTTTTCGCGAGAGCGCTGTGACTCATGGAAAAATAGGATAATCTGTAAGAGGACTGGTAGGTCGTTCTCCTGTTACATCATCAGATGCTCTGGTTCTGTTCACAGAATGCACCTTCATGGTTAAAGTAATCCTTAAGTATGTCTCTTTGTTGCTTTGCCACTCTTAAGGGATTCCTGCAGTTTTCATCTGCCCTACCTAATAACGGTTTATTTATGGCTATATGTTGCCTGTCCCTAACACTTTCGCATTTGATCTTGCTGAAAAACAGTCCAACCCAAGACAGGTTGGGACAAGCCGGGATGTATTAAGTCCTGTCATGAAGGTGAGACTGTTCTGTCATTTTCTGGCACTAAAATTTGTGCAGACTCACCCCCCTGCCTTTAAGACCCTAGGGTCAGTGAAGGTCGGGTCCAGTAGAACACGCCTGTAAGTATTTTTGGATGGGATATTGATAGTTAACCCAATGTATAATAGTCACTCATAAGTCATTACCAGTGAATGATAATATTTTGAACGGAGTATTGATCACTGAACAGATACCTAATAGACAATTATAAGGCAGTATTGGCTCATATGTACTGGACTGGCCTGAGCACAATAATTTGTCTATTAACTTAGGAATAAAATTACAAAAAATACCGCCTCCCTTTTAATACCCACAAGGATATAGAGTGTTGTAATTTATGAAGTCTTATTGCTGGAACTGTTATGCTTCCTCAATCAATGAGCAGAGACAAAAAGCAACACAATTGATTATTTGATTTCTTATCAGAACTTTGTTCACCCTCAGAAACACAGCACAACTTGTAAATCAATCCACATCCACAAATTACATGAACTCTTTGGGTGTAATAGATGTAGATTCGTTTTTATGATATCACTTTGAAATGGACAAACTTATTGCAGTACTAACCAGAATGGGACAGATTAAACTCTAGGCATGGTCAAATTTCAAGTTTTCTTTTAAGTCCAGCTGCAATACTGTTACATTGTCTACATCTTTTAACTGACAAGAGACACTTTGTAAAAATTTTAAAATTGCATTAGAACTGTGTGGAATTGCGTGAGAATGTAACCACACAACTTAAAATAGCAACAACACACCAGTTCGATCATGGGTCAAGCATTAGAACAACGACATAGTATTTTAAGAAACCCGAAATGAAGGGACATAATGAGTTTTTATATGTGTTATTGGTTGAAGCTATAACTGTTTTGCCAGAAGCAATTTCTTACCTGAGTCATCACGTCTCCAGTATCATTCACTGAATAAATATAAGTTGATGTGAATGAATCAAAATTTTGTACAGTTGTTACCTTCTTTGGTTCTACTGTGACCGTCAGCTGGATAAGTACACATATATAATTTGGACATTAATGGACATTAATTGTAAGACGTATTTTAAATCATGATAATCATAATTTTATCTAATCAAATCATAGCTTCATATTGTTTGATCTCAGCACAATCAGATTCTAAGGCACAAAGACATATATATTTATAGTTTAAAATTTATTAAGCCATTTGATGTGTGTGGGGCTATCAAAGTAAAAACATCAAGTAACTAAATGGGCATATTACTACTACAACTTAAATGGGATTAATACTTTAATTAAAAGAGGTATTCATTACTCACAGTCGTGGCCATCCCAGCATCATCAAATGGTTGGGTTTTTCCTGTTGTTACTTTGTCTGTGTATTGCTTTTCTCCACGCATGAATACTGTTGTCTGAATTTCGTTGTCAGTGATATTGTATTCTTCTTCGATTTCATTGTTCTTATCATTGAATATTTTACATTGTGCAACCACATCGTCTTTGTAACCTGAATATAGCATGTACTGGACATTTAAAACATTTCAGCTGTGTGTTGCTTAAAGAATGTGAAAAGATGAAAGGAAATAATGTAATCTACACCTCTTCATGCACAAACAGTGCAATAGGAATAAGTAATAGTAGGGCTATAAAAATAACCCCACTGGTTTACTGATGTACTGAGTAACTATTGACTATCAGCAGATTAACAAGTCTATTAGCTTCAGTCAGTCACATTACCCATCAAAATTAACAAAACAAAGTCATCACACTCGTGGGAAACGACTAACCAAAGCAAAAATGTTGGAAGGCACAGTTTCCACTCATGCTGCACCATTTAAATGGACTCCCGCCCACCCCTCCACACACTATCAGAGACCGACACACAATATCTGGATTCAGAAGCAATCTGAAGACATATCTATCTAGACTAGTATATCCCCCGTTGTAGCCATCCCCTGGTTTTTCCCACCTTTTTCTGATAATGACTCTTGCCTTGACAATTGACTCTCCCTTTTGGATCATCAGTACCTTGGGGGGGGGGGGGGGGGGGGGGGGGGGTGCAAGGAATCGTGGGTGGTGAAAGGAATTCTAGGCATTGAGTAAGCCTCAGCTTTGAGTTCACTGATATTGCCAATTTTAACTGTCTTACATTCGACTGTCATACCAAAGGCCATCCCTGGTTTAGTCTTTTGAAATGCTTTTTGTTGAAATAAATAGAATGGTTAGGGCATATATTTATTTACCCTGTTCACCAAGTTGAACATGCCTCGGGAGCCATAGAGCACCTTGCGAAAAGCATAATTTAAGTATTATCAGTCAGAACCAAGGGGTTCTTCTTTTTATTACAGCCTCCCAATATCAGTTTCCCCCTGTTTTTATACACAAAACTAAAATGGTTCTAAGTTTGTTATTATCACACAATTGGTAACATATGATCTATATTTCTAAAGTTAAGTCAAGTAATATTTTTTGCAACCTAACCAGAACTTGAGGCCACCTTAACCTCAGAGTATTCAAAATTAACCATGTAAACTTAGGTTCACCTCATACTTGAGGCAATGAAGCACTATCGGTGAGTTTTAAGTAAAGTTCTTATCCAGGATATTTGAGTAAAAATGACGCAAAGAAAAGCAACAGACAGTACAAATTTTAACAGAATACTAAAACTGACTTGCGGATTTTCAGTACTTTTATGTATGCGTTTTTAAAATTTATTATTTGTATTTCTTTTCATATTATATATTAATCTACACCTGTATATGCACCATATGGGGGTTGCTGCCCTGGCCCCTAAGGATGTACTTGCACTATGTAAAAGGGGGCAAATGAAAATACTGAATCTGGAAAAAAATATAAAACAAGTTTTCATTGATACAGAAACATGATAAGTCACTAGTTATCTGCTTTACTTGCTTCAATTAAGTGCCTACTCAAACCTAGTAAACTATGTCAATGATGGTACTTTTAAGATCTTGTTTTTTTTGGCTTCTTGCACGCTTCCTACAGTAAATGTAAATTTGGTGTGGTACCTTTGAGTAACCAGTCAAAACGATGATGAATTCAAACATTCGTGCAATTTAGTGGAGACCAAATTCAGAAGGAAATACTTTTTATAAAATTAATGACCAAAAGAGTTTCACCCAATGAAATAGCCGACATAATGTCCCATGTAAAAGCAGGACACTTACCTACCGCTTTCAAAAATGCTTCTGTATTTTCAGAACCAGTTAGCTTCCATTTCCCATTGATTTGACACATTTTGATTTCAGGAATTTATATCCAATCTATTATACGGTTTAATAATACCTATCAACACCTTTCAAACTCTAATAAGAAGTCAGACTCTTAGTCAAATATCAAGGAATAATAAGGTTAAAATATGTTATATGTTATACATAATATATCATATGCAGTATAAAGAAATGTGATTGGAACCGAGTAATCTCAGACTAGCTTAATCTTTGTATTTCTGAGAGAAGGAATCATTCGCCCATATTGGGCGAATCTATGTATTATTTCCAGCTGACTATGTGTAGCTTTTAATGCTCTTATAAAATGACTTTGTAAGGGGATCAACATGTTAGCTCAGTCTGTAATTGTGGGGAATAAAACGATTGATCTCTGTGATATTTTCAGTGCTTCCCTTCTAGTCTGTTTCCAGAGGAGACTAAAACCTATTTATTTGACAGGGCCCTTTTCACAGTTTCCAGAGTTGGGATTTTACGTTCCGTTCAACAGTTTGGGTCATATTGGGTCAGGACCTCCACATTGTCACTTAAGGGAATCAAACCCACACTGATATGACAGCCTGTGATTACATGCCACACCTGCTAACCTACTAGGCCACTGAGGACCTGCTTCACGGTTGTTCTCCTACGTTCTCAAGTGTCACTGGTTATATCTAAGTTACACCACTCTGTGGAGTCATTTCTGTGAGTGTTTGATTTCCACTTCATGACCTTTGACATTAAGGCTCCCAACAGAGACATTGTATCTGACTAGTGCACACTGGAGAATGTCCTCTCTCTTATATATCCACCCCCTTCATCCCCCCAGCATGTAGAGTTAATTACAGCACATAAGAGGATGTAATGGCTCTTTCAAACATTTTAAAAAGCCATCTGGAACACAAATCTCTTCCAGACCTGTGTCACACATGTCCTACTCAAATGTGAATAAGACCGAATTGTGCCAAAGACATCCAAGAGGACTGTTCCACACCTGAAACTATATGAATCTGTTCAGTTGTAACTCGTGACCCCAGAACAATAAGGTGTGACCAAGGTATTAACCATCCATGCATGTTCAATAACTGATTGAAATTTCAGCAGTGATCTGTTTTATGTACCTTGGAATTGGCCAGTGAAGAGATTAAACACTATAAAAATATGGCAAATTAGGTTATTTTCATATATATGCTAAGTAGCTGTAGAACTATAGTTCGGGACCACATGAGGGTGTGGGCAAGGTCAGTTCTGAAGAAGTTGGTTACTACTTTAAATCATGTTGTTTGGTCACTACTTTAATTTATTTTACTTTGTATCAATACTATGTGGCTGCTTCTGATTGGACAGCCTTTGGCCCTCGTCTGTAAACCCCTGTCATTCTTCCATTTTGAAGTTGGAGGCACATGGGCACACAGCAAGAAAAATATTTTTACGAAATTTCAACTTCAAGTGCAACTGCAGATTATTTTTACGTCTAAGTGGTTTTATACTGAGTGTTTTTATATTTTACTATTTTATTTTATATTGTGTTGTATACAATGGCAGAGGCTGACAACCGGCATTATAACTTGCGTTCTGGTACTAGTACTGTACAACTCCCAGTACAGATTCATATGTCTGATCCGGAATTTTTGACACAAATTTCACAGAATGATCAGAATTCAGATTCTGATGATTCGGCAAACTCTGAATTAGACTGTAGTGCGGTTATTGAAAATTCTGACACGGAACATACCACCGGCACAGAAAGTAAACAAAGTACTTCCAGTACACCAAGTACTTCGCTTGCTGGGAATACTTTGTCGGATGCTGCCACTCAACAGGCAATAAACGTTCAAATTCTAGCACAGCTTTCATCTATCAGTGATAGATTAAATGTACTTGAGAGTAAGAAAGTCAAAAAACATTCGGATCCGAAAAAAATCAAGGGAGTTTCCAAAAATAAAGCCAGTATTCGAGTTACCCCGGTCACACTGCCACAGAATCAGTGCCCTACCTCCGGCATGCCAAGTTTACAGTCCATTAGACAAGATGCATTCATTCAAAGCCAAGTGGACCAGAGATTGAGAGATTTAGCTCAAAATACTACTGCAGGTACAAAGTTAAAATCCCTTAGAGGGGGACCTGTGGAGGTCTTGGTTTCGAACCGGGTCAAGTGGCCACAAGAATTTGTACTTTCTGGTTTCAAAAAAGAACGAATCCAATATGACCAATTGTCAGTAGTCCAATGGCTGGCTGGTTTCTGCCGGATCCTAAGAGAAGAGCAAGATCCTCAAGTGAAGGAGCACATGCTTGATTATCTAATAGCTCTTATGGAGGATGCCAATGACTTCTCTTGGGATGCGGCACGGGCCAGCCATGCTGTCCTGCTTTGTAGAATGGAGCAAGGGGAAGTAAAAAATTATACTGAAACTGAGAAGTTGGACAGGATAAGGCGAGCCAATGCTCAACGCCATGCAGCTAACACTTCTGAAGAAGGGTCAAATTTTCAAAAGAAAACTAAAAATAAGGTACTCACTCGCTCATATTACAATCAGGGGACATGTATCCACCAAAAATCACATGACACAAAAGGTGTCACTTACAGACACATCTGTGCCCATTGTTTTCAACAGTTTGGCAAAACATACCCCCATTCGGAACAAAATTGTAGGAGTAAGACAAAGAAAATGACAAAAAACGAGTAAGCCAGGGTGGGTTCGAACCTGCTCCCACCCGATTGTTTCTACTAAAACTTATTTCAGCACACAGTTGCATTCTGCCAAGTCAGAATCATTTGTATCTAAACATCAAGCAATATGTTGGTTTCAACAAGCTAATGCCTTTGATACAGTTAAACCCAATAAGTCTTATGCGCAAGCATTACTTTCCAATGTAGATGGCAATGTGCCTTCCTACCCGAGGGTTGAGAGGAATCTTGGGGCTACTAACAACACAAAGCTAGGTATAGCAGGCAACAACCAAGGTTACAGCAGTGCTCATACAGTAGCTAAGATCCACAAAGTTCCATATGTTAAGTTGCCCAGCAAAGCTCAATCACAGCCCTCCAGTAAGTCTATATGTAAAAAACAAAATCACATTGTGGCAAAAAATTTTCCACAGTCTTGGGGTAGTGGCAGTGTGACCGAGGTGGTTGCTCAAAAGCCGGAAATATTGTCAAACAACAGGTTCCATGTACTACAGCAGCTAGTTGCTGATGATCTATGTATGGTAGATACAGATACAAAAGACAGTATGGAAAACATGTCATGTTGCAGTAACCAGCCAACATTGGCTAACCAGGTCAAAAACCATTTGGTTGGAAAAAAAACAAAAATGGGATTTTTGATGGGGAATCAAAAAATTCATGCAACAACATAGTCGACTTTAAGGTCGCAACTGTCAGTCAAAGTACACCCAAAGATTGTCTCAGTATGCACCCGTCTATTAGACCACATTTGCAAAACAGAAACTCAGAACCTCAATATTTCAACTCCAGTGAGGAGTGTCTTTTTAATGCCGAGTATGATGCACCATATGACCATATGTTACATCTGATTAATTCTCAAAAAAACACCAACCAATTTGGTTTCTTCCGAAAATCTGCTTTGAAAATTTACCAAGGCCAGTCAGTTCAATGGGATCAGATACCCGACGTATTGCAGGCTCATAAGTTAATAAAAGATAGCAATCTCCCAAACTTCCTACATTGTCGTATACCTGTCCAATCTGGACTTAACATCAAAGCCTGGAGAGGCTACCTCAAAAATTACTGGGACCAGCAATTGTGTGATCTGCTTGAGTTTGGTTTTCCTCTAGATTTTGATAGAACTTGTCAGTTACACTCTACTGAAGAAAATCACACTTCTGCTATCAAAAATATGCATAACATTGGTAAATTTTTAGAAGAAGAGAGGCAATACCAAGCCATTTTAGGCCCTTTTGACACAAAACCTATAGATATGCATGTCTCCCCGTTGTTAGTTAGAGACAAACAAAATTCTACCAGCAAAAGAACCATTATGGACTTAAGCTGGCCAAAAGGAGCATCTGTTAACAATGGAGTGGCCAAAGATACATACTTGGGTACCCCTTATGACTTGAATTATCCCTCTGTTGATTCCATAACAAATTCATTGCGAAATTTGGGGCCTTCAGCACAAATCTACAAAATTGACATCAGCAGAGCTTTTAGACAAATAAAAATTGATCCTGGGGACATAGATCTACTAGGTATAAAGTTCCAAGATCAGTATTTTCTTGATAGATCGGCAGCTTTTGGATTTCGACATGGTTCCCAAATTTTTCAGAGATGTACAGATGCCATTCGTTACATTATGGCCCAACATGGCTTCCCATTATTGTACAATTATATAGACGATCTAATATATACTGGACTTCCTTCCAAAATCAACGAATCTTTCATATTTTTGAAGAAATTGTTGGGGGAGCTAGGATTAGACATTAATCCCAAAAAATTGGTTCCACCTGCCACTTCAGTCACTTGCTTAGGTATACTGGTAGATTCGGTGCAAAAAACCATCTCCATTCCAAGCGAAAAATTGGCTGAAATTGCTCAGCTTTGTGCAGACTGGGGTTCCAAGACTTATTGTAGCAAAGGGACCTTCAATCCCTCTTGGGGTCTCTCCTTTATGTTTCTAGATGTGTAAAATATTCCAGATTCTTTCTGAACAGAATGCTGCAATTATTGAGAGATAACGTAAATGCAAGGAACATATTAATCACTGCTGATTTTAAACATGACTTAGCTTGGTTCAATTCCTTCCTTCCTCATTATAATGGTGTCACTTATTATGACCAATCCTATTGCCATTCAGAAGTACACCTGGATGCCTGTCTTACTGGTTTTGGGGGTGCTCATGGTAACATGGTATATGCCCTACCCATCCCCAAAGGCTATCTCCACTATAATATTGCTCATTTAGAGATACTAAACATAATAGTAGCACTGAAAATATGGGCTACTCATTGGGCAAATAGACGAGTACGTATCCATTGCGATAATATGGCAGTGGTAGAGGTTTTGAACTCTGGCAGGGCTAGGGACCCTACTCTGGCTCTGATAGCCAGAAACATTTGGCTTATTTGTGCAATTTTCCATATACAGATAGTAGTTGTACATATTCCAG
This sequence comes from Sabellastarte sp. h YS-2021, assembly GCA_964017235.1. Lineage (NCBI taxonomy): Eukaryota > Metazoa > Annelida > Polychaeta > Sabellida > Sabellidae > Sabellastarte > Sabellastarte sp. h YS-2021. The sequence goes on along the minus strand of OZ024927.1, from coordinate 54,434,095 downwards.
GCCAGAGCAATGTTTTGGCAGATCTCCTTTCCAGGTGGCAATTTACTGCTGATAACTGTACACAGCTCGCTCATATATTGCCTGATTACAGTTGGATTCCAACGCATTTAGATCTAACATTGTTAAACTACACAATATAAATTTCTATTGTAGATTCCATGGGTAATGCAGCCCAGCTGGCCATGTCTGCTGTTGATAAGCTCAGGTCAGGATTCCGTCCTGCCACATTGAGGCAGTATCGTAGGATGTGGTCAGACTTCATAGCTTTCCAGGTGGCAGCTGGGCTGTTTCCCTATCAGGTGAATATTCATTTGCTGTTGGCCTTTCTAGAATTTTTACATCATAATGGAATTTCTTCTTCTCACTTACAAAACCATTTAACAGCCATTAGGGCTTTACATATCTTGCACGGCCTTGATACCAGTGCCTTTAGAGATGAAAGATTGGCCCTCTTTGTCAAAGCAACTAGGCTGCAAGCCCCCTTTAACCCTTCAATTTCTGCCCATCTAGATGTCACTTTATTACAACGTATTATCCAGCAATGTGACAGCATGCAGTTTCCAGTGATCTTCAAGCCTTTGTACCTGGTGGTTTTCTTTTCATTTCTTAGGTTATCTAATGTTCTTCCACATTCAGTGGCCTCATTCGACCATACCAGACAGCTGGCTCGTGGTGACGTAATTTTTGGGGACTCTGGGGCAGTTTTACTGATAAAATGGTCCAAAACAATGCAGAACAGAAAGGATTTTACCACTGTTTCACTGCCAGACTTGGCAGGCTCGAACCTGTGCCCCATTATGGCGCTTAGAACCATGTTTGCAACATTCAAAGGCACTGATAACTCTCCAGTCTTTCTAATTCCCAGAAATAAAGGATTAGTTCCATTGACTGACTCTGTAGCTCGCAAACATCTGAAGGACATTTCCAAGGCACTTTCCTTGAGTAAAGTACTCACATTCCATGATTTCCGTAGGAGTGGGGCTGCTTGGGCTTTTTCCCAGGGCGTACCTCTTGAGCACATAATGAAGCATGGTACCTGGAAATCCGATGCTGTTTGGACCTACCTTTCCTCTGCTGTCACCACTACTTCCCCTGTAGCCCTTGCTTTTCAACGTGCCCTACGTACCTAGGTCCTACTTGGGTTTGGGTGCTTCTTATTTTCACCCTGTACACTGTGAATTCACAGTACCTTCACTATGATACAGATGCAAATGCTAATACTTTAACTTTTTAACTTTACCCTCTTTCATGGGTTATCAGCTGGAAACACACTGACTAGCATTTCAGGCCATTTTACCTTGCCTTGCGTCGTTTGTCAGTTTGACCTTGACCTCGGATTTGACCTTGGAGGTCATTGCTCCAGGACCTGTCTTCATGACCTCATTGTTGCTGGACTGGCCGGCGGGTTGGGCAGAATTTCATAGAAACCCATGGACTTTAGACAGATAATTTCATATTTGCTGCCCAGCCTGCTTGCTTTTCTTTCACCGTTCGTTATGTTGGGTTTTGACCTTCAATATTTGAAGGTCAGCTGCATGACCTTGGAGTTCACTACGGTTCAAGTTCCCTTTACTTAGGTCACTTGCAAGGCAGGCTTATTTGGCCAGTTAGGGACAAATACATAACTTAATTTCAATTGTTTTGAATCTATTTTAAATGTTATATTGTGCCTGATAAAAATTGGGTAGAAAAATAGAAAAATAAATGTTATATATCCCATGTTGCCTCTTTACTTCTTGGGAACTGTTCGGGACCACATGAGGGTGTGGGCAAGGTCAGTTCTGAAGAAGTTGGTTACTACTTTAAATCATGTTGTTTGGTCACTACTTTAATTTATTTTACTTTGTATCAATACTATGTGGCTGCTTCTGATTGGACAGCCTTTGGCCCTCGTCTGTAAACCCCTGTCATTCTTCCATTTTGAAGTTGGAGGCACATGGGCATACAGCAAGAAAAATATTTCCCCCCCCCCTTTTAACCCATCCCATGTCTTTTGTATTCAGTAACAATATTATATGTATCAAATTTTTCGTGACAAGACTACTGCCTGTAGATATTTTTCAGATCACTATAACTGAGGATGGTGGGACTGGTGCATCCTTGGCATATTCATTCAAGTCTTGACTAGCTAGTCTTTGGCTTTGCTAGTAGTGCTTTCCTATGGACATAATATTGGTGTATTGCTTCACACTTGGTTGTGTTTTGATGTGGAACCTGTGTGGAATTTTCATGTGATGTCCGGAAGGAAAGATGTACCAGAACTCAATTGCCTGCCATGTTACAAATGTTTTTATATGTATTTTATGTATTATTGTTATTTTTGCATACATACTCATTACAATTACATTACATTAGTTGGATAATGTGATCATTTAGTCTTGTTGTGATCATGAGTTGGATCACTGTTAAGCAGAGGCTGCATGGTGCAGTCACTAAGGTTGTTTATTATTTTATTAGTGAGGGGATCACAACGATCACCTTTTTCCAACACTTTAGTTGGCAGTGTGTTTCTTTTATTGTCTTTTACTGGATCTGGTTTTATCTTTTTACACTTGAATGCATAGAATTGCACTTCTAGTAACCTTTGACCTCATTTTAACCTTACACTGGCATGCAGATAATTGTATTGCCACTTAGATTGGGTGCTTCTTATTTTCACCCTGTACACTGTGAATTCACAGTACCTTTACTATGATACAGATGCAAATGCTAATACTTTAACTTTTTAACTTTACCCTCTTTCATGGGTTATCAGCTGGAAACACACTGACTAGCATTTCTGGCCATTTTACCTTGCCTTGCGTCGTTTGTCAGTTTGACCTTGACCTCGGATTTGACCTTGGAGGTCATTGCTCCAGGACCTGTCTTCATGACCTCATTGTTGCTGGACTGGCCGGCGGGTTGGGCAGAATTTCATAGAAACCCATGGACTTTAGACAGATAATTTCATATTTGCTGCCCAGCCTGCTTGCTTTTCTTTCACCGTTCGTCATGTTGGGTTTTGACCTTCCATATTTGAAGGTCAGCTGCATGACCTTGGAGTTCACTACGGTTCAAGTTCCCTTTACTTAGGTCACTTGCAAGGCAGGCTTATTTGGCCAGTTAGGGACAAATACATAACTTAATTTCAATTGTTTTGAATCTATTTTAAATGTTATATTGTGCCAGATAAAAATTGGGTAGAAAAATAGAAAAATAAATGTTATATATCCCATGTTGCCTCTTTACTTCTTGGGAACTGCCTATATATCCTATAAAATTCCGATATATGCTACAATGTGAAAAAAAAACCAGCATATCCATCAATATATTTTCAGTTTAACCTTATTTTCCAATGGGGTGTTGAAACATGCTCCTTTCATGGTGCAAGACCCTTCATTTCCTTTACCTTTCAAATGGGAATTTCACCAATCGCCAGATGAAACAGACCCATTGTCAAAACATACGTCTCTAAAGTGGGTGAGCATTTTTTTCTAATGTTTTTAGTTATGGTGTCACTAATTGGAAGGCAGTTCAACATAGTTCTTTATAAAAGATCTTCGTCACTTACGATGGTTCAAAAGCTGAGACAGTTAAGTGGGTTTTACTGGATATACTATATCTGATGTTACTTGAATCAGAACTGAGGTTAGGATAAAAATACAATGGCAAACGTGAATATAGAACAAGGTGGAACACACTACTACACTACACACTAGCCTTCACAATTTCAGGATTTAGGAGCAGCTCTGTTTAGATTGCTTTTTAATGTCTTTAATTTTTGCATTAAAACAAAAATTTATTTGCTACCTGAACTTTTTAAAATAAGGCTACCATATATCACCCAATTTATTTGTTCACTTGCGCTTGTTCTTTGGTCCTTTCAAAGCTTTGAGGGTTTGGTTTTCTGATAATAATAATGATTGTTATGAACTTAAGGTGAAGCCTAAACTCTGTGAAATTCAAATAATATTGAAAACATGGTCTAAATTCTCAATTAGTCTGAAAGAAAAGATTGTGATTATTAAAACCCTAATAATGAGCAGAATCATAAATATATGTAGCATGATTTATGTTCCTCAACATTTCATTAAAAAGATCCATCAAATGCTTTTCGGCGTTTTATGGGGCCAAAATAAAAGACCAAAGGTTAAGAAAGATGTAGTAATGAATGATACTCAATTTGGTGGTTTAAGAATGGTCAACCTTGAAAATACAATTATATCATTAAAAGCCACTTGGATTAAGCGTGTTTATTGGCAGATTCAGTAAATTTGGTAAATAAATAGTGTCACCTTGCAAAGAAAATGTTAAGGGTAACCCACAAGGAGATTTTGTTACAAAAACAAATGTCCATGATGACCTTCTTTTGAGTCCTTTAAGTGATTTCTACAGCCAGATACTCAAATGTTGGCATCAAATATACACTGGGACTCCCACTTCATATTTGGAAATCCTTCAAGAGAAACTTTGTAACAATACTTTAATCCGAGTTGGTTCCCTCTTGGGAAAGAGTTCGATTTTTTTGACAAAAAATGGAAAACTGTGCTTGAGTGACATAGTTGATAATAACATGTTACTCTCTCGGGAGCTTAATGAAAAAAATGAATGCTGCATTCCAGTCCTGTCCTACAACTCATTGATTTGTTCCAAACCTTCTGTGGAAAGAACAAACTTTGAATATTAAGAAGCCAGACAAATATGAGATATATTACATTCCTTATTTAAGAAAAAAAATATGAACAAAGTGACTGCTAAGGATGTTTATTCCTTTTGACATATAGAGCAAAATACCCCAGTGTTGTGAATAAATGGATAGAATATTATCCATTCATGGAAAACTTTGATTGGTCTACATTGTTCAAAATTCCTAATATCATATGCTCAGAAACCCGCTTACAAAGTTTACAATATAAAATTTTAAATAGGTTCATGTAATTATAACCTTTATCTATGGGATATTAGTCAATCCCACTGTTTGGATATTGATACAATGGAACATTTGTTTCTATTATTGCAATAGTACTACGTGTTACTTCATTCTGGGCTAAAATAAAAGAGCTGCTCCTAGAAGCCTTTCAATTAACTGTTTTAGAAGTATTATTTTGAATTCCTTGTAATAAAAGTAGCTTCTGGTGTATTGTTAATTTTGTAATCGTTTATTCTAAGTGGTTTGTGTATAAGGGTCAAGGTGTATTGAGCTTTTCATATTTTAAAAGAATGATGAGTAATAGAATTGAAGCTGAAATTTTTATTCATGAGACAAAAGGTATCTCTTCTAATGGAGATTATCTAGAATATTGGAATACTTTATATAACTGTTGCAAAAATGCTGTCTCTTCTTGAACATGTGTAGTACAAGTTTCTTAGCACATTATCAAAATTAATTATGTGCTACTTCATAGAATTATGATGTTTTTCTTTTTCGTCTTAATAATATCTGTTACACACCTGCATAAAAAGACTCTTTTTGATTTTCTTGTATGAAAATTGTAATTTTTTTCTGTGGATCAATGAAATATTACAAATAAAAAAAGAACAAGGTGGAATATTCAACCAACCTCACTGGCCAAAATCATACACTGACTATGCACAGCACAGTCCAACTGATAAGCTCCAAACCCATCTATTAACAGGCACTGAAATGTTTCAACCAACTTTTAAGGAGATATTGCCCATAGATGGACTGAATTAAAGATTATTAATTAAAATATAGTGCTGTTTCAATGTGGGCGTGGGGTTCCAATTATAACCCCATGACCAGTTTCAAATATCACTGACTGACAATCTGAACACCCATTAAGCATTTTTATAACTTCTTGTATTTAGAGTGAGACAATGACCAATATGGGTATGAACAGAAAACCTTATTGAAGTTATCAAACAAAAATATGGCTATAGCTTAGAATCTTTCTTTTCATACTTTGTCTCTAAAAAGATATACAAGACATAACATCAGGTTTCTTTAGAATAACACTAGGCTATACACTAAGCTATATGTTTGTAGAGTCACATAATTGATCTGAGTTTCTTTGCTAACTGTTACGATCTAATCCAGACATGCTATGTGTAGAGTGTAAATATGAATAAGCGATTAGCAAACTATGGGGTATTTACCCAGATTTAATGAGTTGACATGACTTTGCAGATTTTATATATATTTATCCCAGAATTATATCGTTACTAAATATATGTGTATTTCCACTGACATTTGTAACTTCAGGAAGATTAGTTTTACAGGCAAAACTACTGCAAAATGTTAACTACACTTAATCCTACTCATGATACATAAAACATAACGAATTATCACATTCAAATACATGCTTTATCATATAAATTAATACGCTACTATTGTAAATGTTTTATGTGAAAGCCAATAGCAGTTTTTAGTGCCATTACTAAAATGTTTAAGTGACTGTTTAAGTTAAATAACTTACTAGTTCTAGACACTGAAATTAAGTTCACATACAGTACCCCAAAGCCCATAGCATAACGTAAAGCCAATGAGAGAAATGGTTTTTTTAACAGTAAATATTACAATTGCATGAAACTTCTACGGCATTACTGTACTCTTGAACATGAACATGGCCATATTGTTATACTTTTGAATTGATTGTACATTGTTTGCATGTAAGAACATTATAAACTTTCTGTGTAAACAGGGCCTCTGTGTCATATTTTACATAAGGAAAGCTAAGTTGAGTTTATGGAATCTTTGAATCCCACACAATGGACTGTCAAACTCTTTGTAGCTCCCTTATTGAAGTTTCTCCTGAATTGCTGGCACTGTTTTTCTAAATAAACACAAAACAAAAATAAATCACTGACAGATGGTATTCTGATATGTCCCAATATGAATTATATTCAAGGTAAGTTATTAATGTACAAAACGTTAACCCAGTTACAAGAGTGACATATTTTGCAATTTATAATTTAGATTGACACCAATGAGCAATTTCTGCTAACCTATATTCAATCAATATAGAGTAAGGAATATCAGATTTGTCACAGTCTGTAATTCACAATTGTGAGGAGGGACACCCTTTAAATGCAAGATAAAAAATCAAAATTTCTGACAAAGTTCCCATCTGGGGAGACCAGTGAGATTAATTCAAACAATGTGGCAACTTCGATACCTATCGCCTCACTTGATACAATTATTATTAAACATTTATAACAAAGATACTGGAAATACGATAACTCTATTTAAAATAAACATACTGGGTGTAAATTGCGATGTAAACTGATATGGGTTAAACTAGCAGCGCCTGCTGAAGCAGAAACCCTTTCCCTGGAATCTGTACCTAGGTATTAGCCAAAAACCCTAAAAATATTCTTCAGTCTCAATACCGATCTACATAACAGATCTTAGAACAGCACTCATCAATGGACAGACCATATTGTGTGTAAAAATAATACCCCCATCCAATGTATAATTTTTGAATTATGCATGAGGACAAACAGAGAAAACAAAGCAGAAAAAGTGTTTTGGCCTACACGTGCAAGTCCCACATGAGTAGTATTAGCAGCACGGCCATGTCAGGGGCCTGCTGGGGCAGTTTGTTGTGGACCTTAATCTTTGGGGTATCTTGAACTAGCCTCATTATGACACATTGACCTCTGACCTCTGGGGTTTATAATTCAGTGATTTCGCTCCAAATGTTGGGGAGGGCCTCAGTGGCCTAGTGGTTAGCAAGTTTGGCATCTAATCATAGGCTGTCACCTCTGTGGGTTCGAGTCCCACAAGTGGCAATTCTGAGGACCTGTCCCAATATGACCCTGGCTGTTGAACGGGACGTAAAACCCCAACTTTGGCCAAATGTTGGGACACAATGATATTTGCCGCCAATGCAAACAGATCAAAGAGTGAAACTTTTACCTTCTTTGAGAAAAACTTCATATATAATGGATTTTAGCTTTTTAAATTAGTGTTTTAGTGTAACTAGAGTGTAACAATGCCTAGTTCCAAGAAATTACCAGCAATGAACAGAAAAAAGGTTACGGCATCTGCCAGAGAAAAAACTTCACCTCAAAAGCATCTAAGACGAGGACAGTGGACCAGAGTGGTTCTTATTTGAAAGCTGCGAGAACTGTAAGTAGCAAGCCATCTTCCTCAAAAGCCACTGTGCCATCTGAGGCGTCAAATAATGACGTTATCTTAGCCATGCTGCAGATGCTGGACGATTCCAATAAAATGCTCGCACAACGACTGGACAGGGTTGAACAAAGATAATTCACGTCTACCCCACTAGGTCAGGGGCTCCATGCCGTCAACTTCCAAAGGGAAGATCCACAAACCCCTCCACAAAGGGGTCACAACCATCAAATCATGTCTAGGGGCCCGTCCAGGACGGTTACTGATAACTTGTTGGGACACCAGCATCACGCTATTTAGACAGACCGCATTTGTTTGGCCCATCAAGGTCAGGAGATGCATCGAGATCCTGTGCTACCTACAATGGACATTCTTTGTTGTATTCCAAAAGTAGTTGAGGCTGTTAACAATGTACTGGCATCATACAAAGCACGAGCCAAAGCAGATTCACTTCAAGGCGAGGCTGTCAAGAAATCTGGACGATATAATGCAGTAGATACAGTTAACACACCAGCTCACCTACGGTGGCTCAATGAAGGTTTTCAAGGCAATGTGGGCAAGAAACGGGCATTATATGACGAATTGACAATGCCTCAGTAGGTTGCTGGGCATCTCACCAACATTCACAACATATCTGATCCTTCCCTGGTCATGCAGGCTTTGCTTCAAGTCATTTACTCTATGCGGGACGCTACATCCCTCCCCTGGGCAGCAGTTACGAATGCATGGGCATCTTTGATGTACAAGGTGGAGGAGGGCAATTTGGAATTGGGAAATGCTACTCAATGGGCAATCAATAGGTTAAGTTCCTCCCAAATATCCATGGCCAACGCACAAACATCAGCTCAGCCCCAACAATTCAAGAAGATATGCAAATTCTACAATGAGGGCTCTTGTTATCATGATGGGCATCATGGGCAGTATTTGCATTTTTGCAGTTATTGTAGCCGCCTGGGCAAGTCAGCTACACATTCAGAGAGTAAGTGCAACACCAGATCCAGAGGGACAAATAGGCAACAGAATTTGAACAATAACTAGGGGCATGGTCGACCACATAGGGGCGAAGATGAAGGGTTGGCTGACATAGGGGATGGCGTTCAAGTTTTACCTAAAGAAAAACAAACTGTGGTTAAGAATAATGAGTGTGATTGTCATTCTGGTTGTAAAAATTATGATAATGGTCTATTTTATATTCAGGACAGAGACGCGTACCATCAAAAATTTAAAAATTGTGTTAATCTCGTATCAATGTGTGATAATTATGTACCTGACCATAACTTTGTCAATGTTAATCTGATAGTTGGGCAAGTGGAAACAAACATTGTGTATAATACTGACATCAGCCAATTTCAGGATGGGTGTCAATATTCACACACTTGTGAACAATATCTGGTCCAATTTACGAATCGACAATTCATTGATTACCACAGAAGGGGTTCTGTATTTCTTGTGTTCAAACTGACAAACCCAAGGGTAAAGCTTTTCCAGGTTGGAGTAGTTTGTTGAAAAACCTTAAAGAAGAGTCACTTTTTTGGCATAAAATATGGCAAAGCCATGGGTGTCCCAAAGTAGGAGTCCTTGCTGATAATAGGAGACAGGCAAGGGCTTCTTATCATAATGCAATCAGAAGTGCTAAACAAAAGCAACATGTACACAGGTCAGAAAGGATGGCAAACTGTATATTGCAAAATAAAAGTCGTCAATTCTGGAATGAAGTCAAGAGAGTTAATCATTCTAAAACTCAAGTTCCTACTTGTGTAGATGGTGTAACAGGAACCAAAAATATTAGTGATATATTTATGAGTAAATACAAACAGTTGTACAACTCTGTAAATTATGATAAAAAAGAAATGGAAAATCTTAAAACTGAGATTAAACACAGGATCAGTAATTGCTGTCATCTTAATAAGTGTTATAATAATCATGATACACATTGTGGTCTAGTAGCTAAAGCAGTCAGTAAACTGAAACATGGAAAAAGTGATGGGAGTACACTCCAGATGTCAGATCATTTCATAAATGGCACACCAAAGGCCAATGTTTATCTGTCTTTATTGTTTAAAACTATCATGAATCATGGTGTTATTCCAGAGTCAATGTTACTTGGTACAATTGTACCAATTCCTAAAAACAGACGAAAATCTATGAACGATTCCAGTAATTATAGGGGTATAACCCTAAGCAGTATTATGGGAAAAATACTTGACAATATATTACTCTCTATCAATATGAATATATTTAGTAGTTCCTATTTGCAGTTTGGGTTTAAGGCAAAACATTCCACAACCCACTGTACTTTTGTGGCACAAGAAGTTGTTAATTACTATGTGAAACACAATAGCTCAGTGTACTGTGTACTGTTAGATGCAAGTCAAGCTTTTGATCGAGTGGAATATGTGAAACTGTTTGAAGTGCTGTTAAACAGAAATATTTGCCCTTTAGTGGCTAGATTATTGGTAAATATGTATACCCACCAGAAACTAAGAGTTAGATATTCCTATGTAACAACTGAACCATTTATCGTAACAAATGGAGTAAAACAAGGTGGAATTTTATCCCCAATACTGTTTGCAATTTATGTTGATGTTCTTTTTCACAAGCTACAGAGTCTAAGAATTGGCTGCTATATTGGGGATGTGTTTGCAGGAGTGCTTGGATATGCAGATGATATCTTATTAATGGCTCCTAGTATTACTGGTTTAAATTTAATGTTAAAGAAAGTGAATCAGTATGGAAAAGACTTCAAAATAAAATTCAATCCTTCCAAAACCAAGTTGGTTATATGTGGAAGTAATGATAATATTCATAATGTACTCTTCCAGGAAACTAAACTTCTTAATGAGAATTGTGTTACTCACTTGGGAAATAGTCTCGGCACAAATTCAGACCAAATTATGGTGGATAATACTGTATGTTATTTTATTCAAATGTTTAATTATCTAATGGCTTCATTTAGATATTGTGATACTGATATAAAGTAGTAATACTTTACTCGAGTAGTAATACTATTGTAAAAGTATGTGGTGAATTAGCACTAAATGGAAGTGATTCCACAATATGCAAAAATATAAACTACATATGGTATAGATACAGTGTCAAATATTCAAAATATGAACCAGTAAGTTATATTAAGGTAAATAAACTCATTAAGTCCACTTTTAGTCCGTTAAACACGGATGATTATGTAGTTGCATCAAATGTCATTGATCTTATAAAGATGAGAGATTACAAACATTCTCTATTTTCATTGGAAGAAATTAACGAGATGATCATATACTTTTGTAAATAGATCTGATGTTTATTGTTGTTGTTTTTTTTCATTTCTTTTCTTGTCATTGTAATAAGTGTATGGTATTAACCAATTATTCTTTATTATAATTGTACTTATATAATTGTACTCTGGGTACGAATAAAGATATATATATATATTAAAAAATCGGGAAGGGGGACAATAATGGTTTTTACTTCATGCATGCTGATCACTATGATTGTAAGGTGTTGTTTTATAGATATATTGAATCACTAACTGGGTACTTAGAGATATTGTATTCATATGTTATGGCAGTGACGTTCCTGTTATTTTTGTTTCATGAGATACACATAGAAGATGTGTTACGTGAGTCAAAGGTTGCTTATGATGATTTTATGAAAGAACGTCGCATTTAACAGTATTATGGTGTATCATACACTGAATATTTGCAACAAGTAATTGATGATTTAATCAAAGTACAAGAAAATGTAATGGGCACAGCGCCAAAGGTGACCGTGCGAGACAATGGTTTACCTTTTGAAGAAGAGCTGCATATTGTCACTGGTCTTGCTGGCACTCGGCATGCTGACGACGTCGTTTCTTCCATCTCCATTATTTGTGATAATCCGCGTCATAGGGGTGGGGGGTAGATTTAACTTTAAGAGCAAGACCAGAGGCCGTCTGGTTCATCAATCTACAAATTTCCAATTTATAGGACCAGATAGGGAGCCCATGGATCTATCTAATGTTCAAGAATTTTTGGAAATTGCTCACATTGTAAATGAAACTGGAACTTCTAAGTATAAACAAGCCAGAATCCCAGTCAAGAGTGGACTTAATATTGAGGCTTGGGAAGAAAATCTAGTCAACTATCCGGACAATAGGCTTATAGAGTACTTAAGGTTTGCTTTCCCCATGTCCATAAGGAAGGGCAAGAACTTATGTGGAGGCGAAATTAGAAATCATTACTCAGCCTTACAACACCCAGAAGCAGTTATCCAGTACCTGGATAAGGGCACTTGGGGCCATTGTGGGTCCAGTTAGGGACAAAGATAAGTATCTTGTTCACTGCTTTCCTCTCCTAACCCGCCCCAAAGATAACAATATCAAGCGTAGGATCATTCTTGACTTATCTTTCCCCCTGGTCAATCAGTGAAAGTGAACCAGAGCGTTTTGTAATCTCAAGGTGGATCCTGGTGACGCTCTCAACTTCGCATTAGATGGCAGGGTGAGATATTCATCGATACGGCAGTCGCGTTCGAGTGGACGAACGAGTCGGCTGTGTTCCACTCTGGGGTTTATAGTTCAATTATTTCCCTCCAAATATTGGGACACAATGACATTTGCTGCCAATGCATACAGATCAAAGAGTGAAATTTTTACCCACCAACCCTCCACTGTTATACAGGAGCTGGCCCAAAAGGGCTACCCAGGTTAGCTGGACCTCTCGTGCTTGACTACCCCATGAGAGTCCCCCTAGGGTTGATATAGCTAACTTGTTCCTTGGTCTTGTGAGATTTCTCATCAAAATCCGGACCCCAAGGGTTTTCCCGCCCCTTGGGAGATCTCCGGCAGGATTGATATAGGTGCTGTAGTTAGGGAATGCAGGTTGGACCCGGCTGACCCGGGCTCCCCCTATCGATTGGACTTTCGTTTCAGATAATTGAGCTGGACCTCCAGTGTATTGACCCACCACTGGAGTTCCCCTCGGGTTGATATGGCTCAATTTGGTATCAGGGTTCTGAAGGGGTACCTTATTATTTTGGACCATGAGTATGGTATCATCACAGGCTGGACCCGGCTGACCCGGGCTCCCCCTATCAAACTAGACAATTATTACTTTGTATTATGTAACCTGCTGGTGATTCATGTTTTGACACTTCTATGACAATTTATACTTTATGCGCTTGAAGTACTATATTACATTGCAGTTGTTCATTATAACCTGCTGGTAATTCATATTTTAACTGTGATATTTTATGTACTTATAGCCCTCTTGGGTATTACCATACTGGTATTTATTACCCCCCAACGTGGTGGGGGGGGGGCTTTTAAAATTTCATAGATGTAAATTTTAAAGGCTCTTAGCTTTATTGTATACTAACATTATAATAAAATCTCCAAAAGTGTGTATTTTTGTGTTCTGACATCGCAAACTTCAGATATGACCTTTGACCCTGACACAGGGCCACAGTATAATTGACCTGAATACCGACCTATGACACATGACCTGTGAACCTATGACTGGGTATGAAACCACAAACTGTACTAATATTTACCAAAGTCTGGCAACAGAGAAACAAATTCCAAGACAGATACATTCCATACCTGGTCTAGAACTCAGACGGTCACCCATCCAAGTACTAACTTAGCCCATTGCTGCTTAACTTCATTGATGAGATGAATGTTATCACGCTACACCTTAATTCATAATTTCTAGGAGCGCGAGCCTCACTAGAAACTCAAGCATAAACAAGACATGATTACAATGCTGCACCCTCTCCATTTGGGGAGCAAGCATAACCTTAAAATAATAAAAATGTTACCTGCGTCATCTTATCTCCATTCACAGTCTGGGTATAGGTCACTTTCACGTCACCAAAATCTTGAATTGTAGTCATATTATTTCCGTCAAGTATATTAGTAATCTGTTAAAACATCAACATTAAATAAGATTGTATGAAATAAATTCACATGATCCTTTGTAAATAAAAGTACATGCCAGCGTGTGTGAGCTATAACAGGCCAAGGGCAAAATAACTTAAAGATCTCTTCAATAGACATAAGACTCTCCACAACTGTTCTCACAAGAAACATAGGGGCCACGGTGGCAGAGTGGTAACACTCTCGCCTCCCACCTCTGCGGCCAGGTGGGAAAGCTGGTAGTTGCTTGCCGTTGGTCGGCAGTTTACAGTACAAAACCCTATCGAACTATATGTACTGGTTTCCTCTGCCCTTCCAACTACCCGTCGTGATATGACCTGTACAGTGTTGAAAGCGACGTAAAACCCCAAATAAATCAAAATCAAATCACATGAAACATAAAAACATCTATCTAATTATTTTTAATATCTACAGGAAATAGAATTTTTATATCATTTCAAGGTAAGAATAATTGGCTATTTAACAGCATTTTGGTAGTGGCACCACAGGGAACTCAGTCTCATCGAATTACTCTAATACTAAAGACAATTTTTTGTGCACAATAACATATACATGTAGTGTAGTGTGGTACACGTGATGTTAAAAAGGTTAGACATGTAAGGATACAAACATCTGCATACAAATAACAAGAGAAGCCACAGCAAAATACTGTGTACAATGTTTAATGACTGTTAAATCATTTCAGTTTGATTTCTTTTTACAGAAAGCAGAAAACACAAGACTAACAATGGACCCAATATTTATACATTTAATATTAAGTAACCGTTAAAAGGTGATGTTATATTGTGTATATCAGGTTGAGTAGCTGGGCATATATAAAAACAATTAGCAATGTATACCAATAACTTGTTTTAGGTTTGTCCCAAAAAATCAACAAAAGTTGCTTTCTGAGATAGCAGAGATAGAAAATGTGTGTAAAGAAGCAAAACAACTAGGTAAAGTATATTTAACAATCAGTTACAGCAATCCATATCTCTTGGTGAGAGGTGAAATATGTCTCAAATAGTGCAGTGGGAAACATTCTGGCAGAGCCAAAGTCAAAGGTCACACCAATGTCACACTACGCCTAAACGGTTTCAAAGGTATAACCTGGATTCAATTTTAAAGGTCAATGTCACTACGGCCAAATCAAAGGTCAAATCAAGGTCACATCTACACCCTAAAACCAAGGTTCCTAACAAGTATAAACTTCCTTTTCCATTATAGCCTTAATAAAATCTTAAAGTTCAAGGTCTATACACCAAAAGTAAAATCAAGGTGACACTATTAAGTTGCATGCCTTCACCTTACGGCCTCCCAAACTCCCAGCCCGACCACCAAGCTGCTCAGCTGGACACCATGGGTGAAGACAATACCTGCACATCATTTAAATGCTGTGGGGTAAGAATTGATGGTTATCATACTTTTGATGACCTTCCTGCAAGGTCAGTGAATGGTACATCTTTTCCCCTGGTAATAGTCTGTCTGAACTTTTCCTCTCCGTTCATAGTAGTCACCGAAGTGATTTCTTTATCGCCAATAATATACTCTTCTTGTATATTATTGTCTGGGTTACTATAGGGCTTGACAGCATCAAGGAAGCTTTCTGAATAGCCTACAGAATACAGCATTGTGGGTACAACGAAATCTCATATCCAGTTATAGGATTGAATGGGGTCTGACAGATTAGGTGGTAAAATGTGCCTCCCACCTGTGAGAATATTGTTTCACACCACCGCAGTCTCACATAGCTGGCTGTCAGTGATGCACAATTTAAAGTTTTGACCAACTAGTATGGATAGATTACTATACTTCCAGTTACCTATTGTGACATACCTGACACAGTGCAGGGAAAGCTAAATGCCAAATTTACAAGCAACACTTGAGACCAAACAACCTTTGCCAGTGGGTAATGCGGAAAAAATAGAATCCCTAAAATAGATATTGTGTAAAAATATGATCCAAATCTGATTAATGCCCCTGTTCCACCACACGACTAAGGCTCCCGATTAAGGTATTTTGTGAATCGATTTCCAAAAAGTGTAGAGTCCCAGACAGTCTGCTTGAGTCTGTTTGGATCTGTTGGGGTCTGTGTAAAAATCAGACATGTTTGATATTTTTCACGACTGTAACCGATCCACTTTCGCCCCTTACCAACAAACATTCCAGTTACCTCCTCAGACCCAAATTTACACAATCTTAGGTTGTCTGAGACTTCCTGGGACTCTTAATGCTAGGTCAGCTTTGTTTTAGTCCCAGGAGGTCTTAAGAAATCTGTTATTAGTCCCAGAAAGCCTGAGGAGGTTTCAGACCCAGTCGGTAAGTTCAAGACAGTATCAGTGTTGAATCCTATCACAATTGTGGCTTAATCGCCTCTTAGTCGTGGAACGATCGTGAGTTGTCTGAGGTCTGAGACTTCCTAAGAACAATTGCAGAACTGGATCCCAATTCCATTGCCCCACCCATTATTCATGTTTTATGTCACAGTCTCTCAAGGATTGAGTGTCCCAGGACCATTCGGGGCTTAATCCTTTGGTGGAACAGGGGCATTGGAAAGACACACAAATCGACATGATTATAATACCCTAGCCAGTCCCCTTTGGGGATCATGGGTAATAATTCAGGTCCACCAAACACAAATTAAAACAGTGACAAAAATATTCCATAACAACTCTGTTGTAATATTGCATTGTAATAGAAACCAGAAAGCATTCGTAGAGCACAGACTTCCACCAAGGCATCCAAGTGTCCTCACATTTTTAAATTTATCCAAATACTGTTTTTGTTATAACCCTCATAATCGGTTGGATAAAAATCACTGAAAATGGCAATATTGAATACTCGGCATTATTTTTTTGTATACAGAGTTTTGATCCGAACAGGTTAATCAATCCTTCCCTTTGTCAGGTCCTTCCTTCATAAAAATTTCAGAAAGATACATTCATAAGTTTTGAAGTCATCACAAACACAAATAAACAAATGCACCTAAAACATAACTTCCTTGATGGAGGCAGTATTTAAATGCTTTAAAAAGTTGATATTATCACATGATATATTAAACCTGCTACCACCACAAGATTATATTTTCTCATTTTTTTTAAATTTATGTATTTGTCTGCTCTCACTACAAGATTATATTTACCCATTTTTAAATAAAAAATGTATTTGTCTGATTAAAGTTGCCTTTAACATACTTCGAATAGTAGTCTCCTTTATCTGTAGATTAAGTTTGACCACTTGAAAACCCGTTGATGTACAATAGTCTAATCATAATAAAATAATTTTCTTATCTAAAGTGTACACTTTCCTACCTATGGATTTAAAAAATGTCTCGTCATTTGTAGAGGAAACTAGTTTCCATTTTCCCTCAAATGCAGCCATATTTTCATGAGATCCAGTCACGTTAGGTTGATAAAATTATAAAGGGAGTATCTGTGCACACTAAAGCTAAAAAGAAGAGATGAGCAAATTTTGGTTCAGACTTCGGGTCTATGCAAACTGATAATATCTTTCAAGGGCCTGCAAACAAAAAAAAAAAAACAACAGAATATCATGAAGAATACTGATAAGCAAGATTAACATTGATAAACCTGTGTTCACAAAGTCTTTCTTTGTCTGCTTTAATATTGCATAATATGTCTATCTGGTTACTGAAAGAGAAACCATGTTGCATTATATACTTACATTTGGCAATTCGTCATCTGTCTGTTGTCTTCAGAAGAAATTTCAAAAATAAAGTATTGTAATCAAATTACGGTGTAAATGACTTAAGTCACATACTTAAAATTTAAAAAAAATTGTTATACATAGATAAGATAATATTTTATTTATTATATTGATATGTAGTATTAAAATCAATAGGTAATATAATACAGAATATTTTTCCAAGCACACTAACATATATATTTTTAAGTCACTTAAAAAACAGCTTGGAAAAAATAAACTTACCGAGAGTGAAAACATAAACTTTTTACTTATATAGCTTTTCGTTTTTTAGTATCCAATGATTCTTTATTTACTGGTCGGGTTCATTATATTAGAAATAAATACATCTCCCTCTGTTAGACTGTTAATCTTTCAATTACTGTTATTATTTTAAATGCAAACCTTCTCAAAGGTTAGACTAAATTGGACATACACATGAAACTCATCTTCAAGGCTATTTGAGTCTTTCATTAAGCCTTAGATTAATTTTGGGCGTCCACCCACGGATGGCAGTGGATACCACAGCATGCAAACTTACTGACTGAAGTGTGTCAGTACATGAAAGGATGAGACATTGTATAAAATGCCAAAAAGCCTAGCCAATACCGGCTACAGAGTGACTGGGGCTTAAACAGATGTGAAAAGACAGAAAATGGCACTGATAAAAGTGTAGCTTTGCAGAATGAAATTGATGTCTGGGAATTTATAAGAAAACACAATCATTGTTGTATTCCAGTGTAGCACATAACAGTCAGATATATTTCACAACTTACTGATTGTCTGCTCTCAATAATTTTTGAATGACCACATTATGAAGTAAATGTTTGCCTTTTCCCCAGGATTAGTTATTTTCAATCACCCCTTTGACACAAAATACCATATTCTATGTTCATCCCAATCGCCTCAACGTACGCCTCACTTAACGTATGAACATCTCATACATGTTAAAACTTTCTCATGTGTTAAACATGGTACGTACATAGTCAGGTTTGGTTAATCTTAAATTTCATGATTGGTAGCGTCATAATGTACACATATAGTCCCTCATGTCAAATCGTATGGACTGCCAATATTGACAGCAATTCCTGTGACGTTATAGTCATTAATATTATATTACGATAATTACAGATACCTTACTGTAATGGCTTGTTTTATTTGAAACACATTACTGAAGCAAGCAATAGTGAATTCGAGAATATTGACAAATTTAGCAACTATACTCTGCCACTGACGTACGATTTCATCAACTTCAGGCCAACTGGACCTGGGAGGGGTCTCCTACCTCTCAGATCCTTGAAATTGGAAAGTTGCTTAGTGCTTGATACTTTATTTTGTAGAATCTTGACCAACTCAGATGTACGGTTTTAATCATTATTGGTGTGACTTAGACAATCTGTTGACAATGAAGGTGACCCTGAACGAATCAACCAATACCCTTAGAACTTAAAGTTATTTAAACATTTGTCAGTACAAAGACTTTCCTCAAGTCCTCTTGCTTTAGGTATTATATGAGGAATGAATGACTTTTTTTCAAGAATTTGGTGCTGACAAAAGTTTGTATTTCATGAGATAGTAACAGTGTTTCCTGAGCCTCTTTTTTCTGGAGGTCAGTTGACTCCCTCCTTTGAAAACCGGGGGTCAATCAAAATTTTTGAGGGTCAGTTAGGCTTGACCCCCTTCTACTTAAACTGCCGGTTAGAAAAATAATGGACAAACAATACCTAAAATACCTTAAAAAGACAGTGTGTGTGTTAGAGTTACGAAATGTGGGGTACCATGTACCCATGGGCCATCGAATATGGGGTACAAGTGATATTCTGCCAGATTTTCCTCAAAAAACAATGTTTAGATACACCCAGTTACTAAAAAGTAATAAATCAGATTTAAATTTATTTATGACTTTGAAAATAAATTATAGTACACTGTACATTGTTGTACATTCATAAAAATATCTGAAGGTATATCAGGGTAAAGAAAACAGTCAAAAAATATATTTGAATTTTTCCTCTTATTTTTGGATGATTTTTAAGGTAGCAAAAATGAACAGAAGCACTAATGAACTACTGAATATAGTATATGTTGATAGTTTCTAAAAAATTATTTTATTTACACTACAAATATGATATCTATACTGTTTGAAAGACAAATTATTGTAGTTTAAGTTGCTTTTTATTTGACAAAAATCCATTGAGTGGTTCCAAAGTTACAGTGATTTTGCTACAACCCCTGTAAATATTTTTGAATTTCAGAGGTAATATTTTCCGGGGTTAAATATTCAAGAATATCCGAGATTTAGTAGAACGTATCCCCCCTGCACAAGGTATTTGTCATCGTTTGGAAACGTTGTTTCCAATGGTGTCCTGGCACAGATCACCTTTTCTTTCGATATGTAACGTTTCGAATAAGATTTGCAAGGGTACATTATAACACTGGCCGTCGAAGATGGATCTGCGTAGCTCTCATCTCACATGAAATTTTAAAATATATAGCTTATCTTCAGTGCTGTTTTTATTGCATGTGCATCTATCTTTCATTAAAAAATAAATCTCGAGTCCTTTCTTGACTAACGCGAATGCGCATGCGTGACCTCGTGAACTCTTCACCTCTCGACCTTTTGATCCCACGCATGCGCATTGACAGGTAAACAAACAGGAAATCGGCCATTTTTGTTTTGAAATTGGAATAAATAAAGAATTGCTGCATATATTGACGAAATATCAGTATTTCTTTTTACAAATACTTCTGCGTCAGTCTGACGCTCAGTTAAATATTATGTGCGTAAATCGCTTGATGTCGACGTAAATTTACGCACGTTTGTGCGTAAACGGAAACACTGCTATTAGTAATATCCCCACCCATATGATGGATTCATAATGATTCCATATATGTCAGATTTGGTGGAATAATAAATACAAAGACTTGGTGCAAGTATAGTTAGTACATGGAGGTTGTTATTCCTTCGAAGTAAAATAGACTTGTAAAGCTGTATTGGTTGAAAATCTGAAGTCTCATACCACGTATGTATTGCAACTAATGATGATAAAAATGTGCAAACGTGTAGGTTTGATTCTGTGTTTACTATAGGCATTATGAATTTGGACTGATAGATTTGGGTTTAAGGTCAATTTCAACATATTGTACCAATCATATTATGCGGAGTAATTGTGAAGACAGTGGAAAATAGTGCAGTTAGACAGGACTCTCAACTGAAACCCATTTGGCCCTTGGATATGACTGCCAACTTTCCCACTTGAGGTTGAGCTAGGACTCAAATTCTGGGCCTCTGGGCAACCATACCCTGCCATTATGGATTTGGAATAAAGAAATTGACAAAGAAGGAGAATTTGAAGCATTATCAAATTGGTTAATATTGATTTGATTTTAATACTTGCATGTGATGTCTGACATAGATCAAATATGCATGAGGGTAGGACCATTGATGTTAGGGGCCACGGTGGCAGAGTGGTAACACTCTCACTTCCCACCTCTGAGGCCAGGGTTCGGTTCCCGGCATGGACTCAAGTGGGAAAGCTGGTTGTTGCTTGCCGTTAGTAAGCAGTTTATAGTACAGAATCCTGATGAACTGTATGTACTGGTTTCTTCTGCCCTTCCAACTACCCGTCGTGATATGACCTGTACATTTCTGAAAGCGACATAAAACCCCAAATAAATAAAGGACCATTATTGTTTTTTCTAATTCAAATGTTGCATGAGGACATTAATTTGTGTATCAGTGATAGTTGTGTACGAGTGCATTATACATTGACTGTTTTTATTTCTTGAATTGAAAGCCAGCATCAACTTTGACATGTAAAGCCATGGTAATACGGACCACTAGTGCATTTAACATGTTGCTATGAGCTATATTTGAATCCAAGACCACAGAGAAGCCAGATAATTAAATATAAGTAATTTTATGCTTTGATCACACACCACCAGTTATTTCCGGTGAACATGTAGGGCAGGAAAATCAGATATGTTATGTTGTACTTCCTGTTACACACCTCTGATACACAACCCTGATACACACCTCTGCTAAACAACCCTGAAACACACCTCTGATACACAACCCTGATACACACCTCCGATACACAACTCTGACACACACTTCTGATATACAACCCTGATATACACCTCTGATACACAACCCTGATACACACTTCTGATAAACAACCCTGATATTCACCTCTGATACACACCTCAGATACACAACCCTGATACACACCTCAGATACACAACCCTGATACACACCTCAGATACACAACCCTGATACACACCTCTGATACACAACCCTGATACACACCTCTGATACACAACCCTGATACACACCTCAGATACACAACCCTGATACACACCTCAGATACACAACCCTGATACACACTTCTGATACACAACCCTGACGCACACCTCTGATACACAACCCTGATACACACCTCAGATACATAACCCTGATACACACCTCAGATACATAACCATGACACACACCTCAGATACACAACCCTGATACACACTTCTGATACACAACCCTGATACACACCTCAGATACACAACCCTGATACACACCTCTGATACACAACCCTGATACACACCTCTGATACACAACCCTGATACACACCTGAGATACACAACCCTGATACACACCTCAGATACACAACCCTGATACACACTTCTGATACACAACCCTGATACACACCTCTGATACACAACCCTGATACACACCTCAGATACACAACCCTGATACACACCTCAGATACACAACCCTGATACACACTTCTGATACACAACCCTGACGCACACCTCTGATACACAACCCTGATACACACCTCAGATACATAACCCTGATACACACCTCAGATACATAACCATGACACACACCTCAGATACACAACCCTGATACACACTTCTGATACACAACCCTGATACACACCTCTGATACACAACCCTGATACACACCTCTTATACTCAACCCTGACACACACCTCAGATACACAACCCTGATACACACCTCTGATACACAACCCTGACACACACCTCAGATACACAACCCTGACACACACCTCTGATACACAACCCTGACACACACCTCAGATACACAACCCTGACACACACCTCTGATACACAACCCTGACACACACCTCAGATACACAACCCTGACACACACCTCTGATACACAACCCTGATACACACCTCAAATACACAACCCTGATACACACCTCTGATACTCAACCCTGATACACACCTCAGATACACAACCCTGATACACACCTCTGATACACAACCCTGATACACACCTCTGATACACAACCCTGATACACACCTCAGATACACAACCCTGATTTACAACTCTGGCTACAGTTTTGCCAAATAAGGGAATCAGAATTAGGGAAGCATATAGCCATGGCTTGACGCAAAAAAGAGAAATATAAATAATATGTAAAGACACATTAAAGTATGGGCAATTTATAAATTAACTGGGGATGGACAAAGGCAGAGAAAGATACAGAATGTAGTAGGAAGGTAGCAAAATACCGACAGAAATGATAAAACACCCTGCAGTTAAAAGAGGTTATTGGCAATGATTTTTATGCAGCCTACTGTGGGCGGGAATTTTGAAAAAGCAAACATAGGGGACACTTTACAGATGGAAGTCTCACAGTATGTGGAGGAATGAGGCGATATATATAATGCCCAAAAATATATCATACACTGCCTTCAGTGTAAACGGGGCTCAACCACTTGGTGATTCGGGCTTTTAGATCCAGTTAAAATTCTAACATATTTTTCACAAAAACAGAAATAGGTTTTCAGCAATGGTTAAAACAAGCTAATTTTCCATTAGCTGAGAGAAAACTAATAGCTAATGGAATAAGCCACTAAGTGTCAGAAACTGAGATTAATGGCAGCAATTTGTTTGATGAATGTTCTGTGAAATCCGCTTCTTGAACTGAATCATGGTTTAAACAATCATAAAAGATTAATGACAATTGCAAAAACATAACATCAAAAAGCCATATAAATAATGTTGTTATTAAAATTTCATAATCCTTTAAAGAAAGGGGATTATTTAATGCTTTCATTTATTAGAGACACATAGTCACTGACAGATTGTGAAACTGGAAAAATATCAACATTAGGCTCCATTCATCCCAGACAAGGCCCCTTTCTTGACATACGGCCCTGGTCCCATTACAGGTGATAATTCTGATGGCTATAGCCGACAGGAAAATTAGCAGAAATGCTGTACCTCCTGCAAAACCCAGCTGTGCATCTCTAGGTACGGTTTTCCTACAGAAAGCGCTCAGAATTAGGGAGAACAATGTCATTGGTTTGGCAAAGAATATATACAGTAAGGATGTAGTAATGTTACTGCAAATGGAGAACTTTGCCGGAGAAACAGATAGAAATCAAAACATAGAATATTGACAAAAGGCACCAGAAGAGCTGCAAATATTGCAGTTACAGGCTATTGGTTTTATTTATTTATTTATTTGTTGTTTTACGTCGAATTCAACAGCCAGGGTCATATTGCAACGGGTAGTTTACAGGTGGAGGAAACCAGTGCATACTGCACTATAAACCACCAGGCATCAGCAAGTAACTACCAACTTTCCAACATGAAGTGCCCGGCCCGAGATTCAAACCAGCGGCCTCAGAGGTTGGAGGCGAGACCTCTAACCGCTACACCACCGGGCCCCCTACAAGCTATTGGTGGTAGATGCTACACTTCCATTGTTGGGAAGAAATAGAAGTCATTTCAAAACTTCTGTGTGGGTGGCCACAGAAAGCAGGGAATGTCACTATTACAAAGCTTACTGGCAGAAGTCTTGCGATAAACAGAGGAATGAGGGATCTTATAAAATATCTTTAATCGCAGGGAATACTACATGTACTCTGATCTTGGCATCAGGAAGTGGCAATATCAATTATGCAAGATAACCTTCCCTCTAGCTCAAATTTCTTTGCAGTTACAAAAAATTCAATTCACAAAATAAAATTTTACTTTAATAATGTACCCTTGCTTAATATGTCCTTTACCTCAGCACACTACTAAGATAAATATTTTTTCTGGTAAACCAACATTCCCTAATATATAGGAGGTGCTTTATCAACATCAGTCCTTTGTGTACATGTTTAAAATGGATTCTGGTGTAAGTTTAAGCCTTAAGTAAGACTAAACTGAGTGAATAAACCAATAGTTTCAACTTCAGTATATCAGATAGACAAAAAAAACAACAACAGAAACAAACAAACAAAAACACTGTTCATAAAGAAAGACCACAAGGAGTGAATAAACCAAGAGTTTCAACTAAATCAGATAGAAAAAAACAACAACAAAAAAACAACAACAACAGAAACAAACAAAAAACACTGTTCATAAAGAAAGACCTCTTTACAAGGATCATATTTCCAATTAAATAATCATATGTTGTGAAAATAATTCCAGTGGGTTGTTACTTTTCTATAGCTTGTTTGACATCAATAGTGAAAAATGTTTTCATTTACGAAATTCAGACACTCTTTGTACCAGGAAGTTGAGCCGAATGAAATCTGAACCATTAAAGTTGGTTTGGCTGTCCCTTGAAATATGAAGCTACACCAGAATTGAAATGTGAGATTGTTATCCTGTGCACCATCTTGTTTGATTTATGTAATTCAGGGAAGAATAAAAATACATTATGGAATTCAGCAGTGTCTTAACTGTCTTTAAATATCTCAAAGAAGTGAACAAGATAATATTTTCTTCAACTATTTTGAAATTTCAGGTAAAACCATAATTTCAGGTGATCCTAAAACATTAGCATGCTTAGGCTAAGGTGGACCTGTGCCAATCGTACAGCAATTATGTTCTACAAACAATGAAGTGGCATTCTTGTTAACAAAGTTTGAATAATTTTGATATTCCATAATGCTTTTTCAACTCATTCCCATTCTCACATTACAAGGCAAAATAGGTCAAAATGCCATATAAGGTAACTGCATTTCTTTTTAAGGTGGAACCATGATTTATGCCTTTAAAAGTCAAATTTGAAACAGTTGGTGGTTCATTTCTAAACAAATAAAACCACACTGCAATAGGCGATAGTCAGTCACAAAAATCTTTCCTTTTTTTTGCCTTGCTTTAGTCTCAAATTTTTACCATATCTTTTTTTCAAAAATGTTCCCAAATGTTTGGTATTCATAAAGCACTCATAAATGTTAGGAGGTATAACCTCATCAACTGTCTTAGCAGACATTTGGTGTAAATGCCAGTACACATATAAGAGTACATTACATAAACTGAAACTTAATTATATAAACTAAACGATTCCTTAATTACATAGAAAGTAGAATCTTCTGTAAGGCCACTGCCTTCCATATTACAAGCTAAAGCATAGTCCAGTGTGGATTTATTTTAGCATCAACATTGCATTTTTGATAGATAAAATTGGGATTTTAAAGTCTCTGACAGCAACATAGATCCTCAGTTACTCCCCATATATTGTCATGGGCTGGATTCAAACACATGACCACAAAGACGGGTGCAAAATGAGTAAATGCAAACTTTATTTTTAAAGAAATATGGAAATAAGTATTTACTGACCAAATACAAGCCTGTGAAAGAAGTAAATTTGTCACTGTGGAAAAATGTGAAATAAAAATTGAGTGGCCAAATATAGCTGGCCTCGTGTGTTGTGTTTGTTTACTAAAAAGGGGGATGGGGGTAAATAATTTGCGTTCATTTGCAAACTGTGGCACTTAAAGGTCTCAACTAAACTCAGCTAATCTAAAACCCATTTATACAAATTTGCTAAGTTTTCCCAGGAGCTATTTGAAGATGTTCTATTTGAAAAATGTATCCTTCAGATGAAGATGGATAGGGTTCATGCAAGATAAATTACTGTTCTGCTTTTATAAGAATTGTCTTTCAATGAACTCAGATTACTTCAGAAGATTCATCTTACTAAAGTCCTTATACACAACAAGACTAGGTTGGTGCCCATTATTATTTGTCCTGTTTCTATCCAACGATGGATGGGGGATTGCTTACAGCTTAAACAGCACACTGAATTTAAATATTGTTATTAAATGGCCAGTTTATAAATCCATGAAACATTTCAACGAAAGCTTTCAATACAATGCTCCAGATCTCTGAAATGAACCATCCCTAAATATATAGCCTCAAATTATATCAGCCAATGCCGCCTATCAGTGAACGTCCATCTTATATTTGTTTGTCAAGGTCAAATTCCTATATGTGTATACAAATGGGTAGTTCACTGGCATTTCCGGTTATGTTAATAACAGCTGATATTAAAGATATTTTATAGTCAAATAATGTGTTACAAAATATTTTTACTTTTTAAAAAGTATTATAAGTTGTGCATAATAATCTGGTCCAAGGAGAAGTAGATCCCTGTCTGGAAATGCTTCAGCGTAGGTATTGCGGTATAAACCGTGGCAGGTCATTTATTTTTGTTGGGTCAGGACCCTTGGTTTATCATGGCTCTGTTACATTAACACTGCATCCCCCGAGTCTAAAACCATTTTTATATAAGTTTTGTTTGGCCATGTTGCTCCGAAAACCATTCATTTGTCTGGAGAGAGATGAAAGCCCCCTTATCCCCACTCTGTAAACTAGATTAAATACTCAAAATTAGTATATAGAAATGAATGAAGAAACTCAATCTTCACTTTTGCCCACCATTTGAAAACTGTGGGATGATACCCTAAAAAATGCAGCTTAAGTAAAAACACCCATTCAGTGTCAAAACCTTTGGCTGTTTAGAGCTTTCCTCCAAAAAGTCACAAAGAAACATTGCCAAAAGCTTGAAATAAGAGACATGATAATTTGTATGGAGCATTGACTTTAAATTCAATTGAAGCGCCAGACTCCCAAAGGTCTTAGATTTTATTCTTTTGCTCAGATTTATATTTGTTCAAATGTTTTTGCCATCCCGATTCAAATAGCCTAGATCCCAGTCTTTGTCTTCAATTAACACATAAAAAGGCTTTGTTTAAAGCTAGGTTTCATGTTGCTGTTATTACTGGAAAGGGTTTCTATAGCTAGGCAGTGGAACCTACAACCTCTAAAAATATAGACACACTGTATCAGGTGGGGTTATAGGGGAAATCATTACTAATAAAGCAGTCAGTAGTGATTTGATTATTTCTAGTGTTCTGCCACATTCTCGCTTCCGCACATGAAGGATGACCCATGGCTTCCCCTTAATTCATACTGATCAGCACCATTGGTTCCCCAATGTGTCATTAGCTGTCATTAGGCACTAAATGTCACAAGTTATTGTTTCTAGGACACTCGAACCCACAATCCAATGCTCGGAAGTTTACAGTTTGGAATCTTGACCAACTAGTATGTACCGGCTTCCTCTGCCCTTAAAGCTACCCACTGGTCAATTGAAATAACAGACCATGCCTCTTCCATTTGCATGCTGACTACCCGCGAGGAAACATCGGAAAACTTACCAGCACCATTTTACACAGTTTTATGTAGATTTTTAGGGTTTTTAGTTTTTGTTGTTTATGATTGTTTGCCGTGTCTGAGAAGAGAGCATATAATTTGTGTTCTGGTGGCAGTGAGGCAGTTACATTACCTGTTCAGTTTGAGGTGTCAGATGACAGATTTATGTCGAGACGTTTGCAGTGTCAACAGAATACTTCAAAATCAGGTCAGATGTCAGATTCCAACTCGGGTAGTAAAAATAATGATAGTATTTCAAATGCAGAGTCAGATACTGAACAAACAGAGATTAGCGAAAGTACTGGGGTTGATAAAAGCCAAGTAGTTTGAATGACTCTAGGGGGTTTAAATTCTGACGTTGTTTCTCAACAGGCGATTAACCTACAAATACTGACACAATTGGGAAGTATCAGTACACATTTAGATGCCATTGAGAACAAAAAACCAAAGAAAAGTAATGATGTTTCTAAATTGAAAAGTAAAAGTACAAAGAAAACTGTCGTACCTCATACCCTAGTCACACTGCCTCCCCACACAAGTATCTGCTCAGTCGCTTCCAGATTTGCATATTTTGAGAAACGATGCATATATTGAAGCTCAAGTTGAGCAGAGATTGAAAAATTTGGTAGAAGATAACAGATCAGGTACAAAAATTAAATCACTTAGGGGTGGATCCGTTGAAGTGGTAGTCCCAAACAGAATTAAATAGCCACAAGAATATGTATTGGCTGGTTCTAAGAAGGAACGTGTACAGTATGATCAGTTATCTATGCCGCAATGGGTGGCTGGTTTTTGTTGCATCATGAAAGAAGAAACAAATCTTGAAAATAAAGATTCAATGCTCGATTATTTGATTTCATTGTTTGAGGATGTACAGAATTTTTCCTGGGATGTGGCAAGGGCCAGCCACGCCGTTTTATTATGTAGAATGGAACAATGTGAGATCAAAAATTATACAGACACAGAAAAAATTGATAAAATTAGGCGTGCAAATGCACAGAGACACCTTGCTCCATCTTCTGCTACTGCAAATTTAAAAAAAAACAGAATCAAAAGACAAATAAGTCTATGCCATGTACCTATTACAATCAAGGTACCTGCTCGTTTGCCAGGACCCATGATACCAAAGGGGTTACATACAAGCACATTTGTGCAGCGTGCTTTGCTATGGGTGGGAAGGTTTATCCTCACCCAGAGCATGAATGCCAGAATAAAAATAGAAAAAACTCTGCCAAAAAAAATAGTAGGTCAGGGTATGCCAGTTCCAAGATATACCCTGATTGGAAACAATAGGATCTATTACAATAAAAATTTATCAGATGCTGTATTGGAATGTCAGGCATCAAAATTTTGGCTTTCAAATGGTTTTTTGATTGGAAAAATTGTCAAAAAATACAACCTGACAAAACGTATGCACAAGCACTCTTGTTAGGTAGAAAAAGAAATCAGTCAAGTGTCAAGTCTGGTTAAAACAAAATAAGCCTATCATACATCCTGTACCTAGAACTGTTACTCTGGATCGAAATAAGAAAAAAATCGCTAAAGAGCAAGCCTCACCAGACAAGACTGGTCAAACAACATGGAAATCAGGTACAAGTTTCAAACTATAGAAGCAGTGTGACTGGAGTTTGTAAATCGTTAGCTATGGTTACTGATAGTCAAGTCAAACTACAAAATAGATTTCAGGTATTGCAAAATACTGCAGATCATGAATCGGTTGATGATCAGGAGTTTCACAATTTTTGAGTTACTGTTGAAAAGAAAAATGCTAAGGTTAACAAGAAACAAAATGTGGCCCCTACAGTATCAGATTCAAAGTTTCTAGTGCAGAATAAAGAGATTGTAAAAAATTCTGTACTTAATAGCTCACAAAAATCCATTCATAGACATTTAGGTAGCACTGAAGTTACCATTTAACAGCAAGAAGGTGATGTGATAGATTTAGATAATCACATGACTGATTCTCAGCTAGCTATAACCGGAAACTGTGAACCTGATAATAGTAATAACCTACAAAGCAAACCACCAAATGTAAAAAACATTGTTGGGGAATGCAAATATTCAGGAATGTGTGTTGAAAAACAACGTTGCACATCACAAACTGGGGGATACTTTGGTTTTGTACCTGAGACGTCACTTAAACTTTATCAAGGTCCTCCTGTATATTGGAAAGATATTCCCAGTATATTACAAGCTCATGCTTTAGTTCAGAATAGTGGTACTCTTAACTATCTAAAATGTAGAATACCAGATAATTCTCATTTAAATATTGATAGTTGGGCATATTATCTCAGGAATTACTGGGACCAGCAGATAGTGGATCTTCTTCATTATGGATTGCCTCTGGATTTTGTTAGAACTAGTCCACTTACATCCACTCATAACAATCATACCTCTGCATTGGCAGACATCGAACATGTTAGGCATTATGTGGAGGAAGAGCTTCAGCACGAAGCCATTATTGGCCCTTTTGATACAGTACCTTGTTCTTTGCATATATCACCCCTGATGACCAGGGCAAAGCAAGACTCCGACAAAAAACGCACAATTATGGATCTAAGTTGGCCATTAAATTGCTCAGTTAATTCTGGAGTTAGGAAAGATATCTATCTTGATACTAGCTATTCTTTGGATTATCCCTCTATAGATAATATTACAGAAGCATTGGTCAAGTTGGGTCCAGCTGCTCAACTCTATGAGATGGATATTAGCCGAGCTTTTCGGCATCTTAGAGTAGACCCAGCAGACATTGACTTATTAGACTTCCAAGTTGATCAGCGTCATGATATTGACGTATCAACACTGTTTGGATTTCGTCATGGTTCGTTATTTTTTCAGAGGTGTTCTGACGCAATTAGGTATATCATGACGTCACATGGTTACAGAGGGTTGTTTAATTACATAGATGACCTTATATATACTGGTCTTCCTTCTGAAATACATAATTCTTGTCAGTTTTTGCTAGATTTATTGCAAGAACTTGGGCTAGATATTAGTCACAAGAAGTTAGTTTCTCCAGTTACTTCGGTCATCTGTCTAGGTATATTAGTGGACTCAGTCAATAAAACTATATCTATACCAGGACAGAAATTACAAGAAATCATAAAAACGTGTAAAAATGCTTTCTAAAGACCTACTGTAGTAAGACTGAATTACAGTCATTGCTTGGCTTGCTCCTCTATATTACTAAATTCGTCAAGCCAGCCAGGTTCTTCTTAAATAGAATGTTACAGCTACTCAGAGACAATCATGAGGTTAAGAAAATTCTCTTAACTAAGGAATTTTTCTCAGATCTTGGCTGGTTTAACGCATTTCTTACTCAATATAATGGAGTTACATATTACCATCAGAGTCACTGTCATTCAGAAATGCACTTGGATGCCTCCCTTATAGGGTTAGGTGCTGTCTTCCATAATATGGTTTACAGTCTTCCCTTGCCTAGAGGTCTTAACCACTGGAAAATGTAAAGACAAAATTCTTGCAGTATGCGCCAGGAATATTTGGCTTATATCAGCTATTTATACTTTTCAAATCAAAGTTCAACATATATCTGCCCAGAAAAATGTGACTGCAGATCTTCTGTCCAGATGGACTAATTCACCAGCTGATAATGAAAAATTGAAAGATCTAGTCCCTGGCTGTGTGTGGATTCCTACTCACCTAGATACTTTTAAATTATGACATTTAAGTCTCACATAGTTTTCTTATATTTGTAAATTTTCCACCACAGGCAGCCCAGCTGGTCACCTTGGCTTCCAATATGCTATTAGACAGCTTTAGGCCAGCCAAGAAGTGACCGTACGCCAGGATGTGGCTTGATTTTCAATCTTTCAGGGTGGCCGCTGGGCTGCTCCACCATCAGGTAGATGTTTTCATTCTTTTGTCATTCATCTTTTCCAGAACCTTCAATCTCATAAAACATAGCCAACTACATGGCTGCTCTTAGAGCTTATCACATTCTACATAGTCTCAACGTTTAGCTTCATACCTCAAATCCCTCAGGATACAGGCTCCTTTAGCTCCTTCCGGGTGCTCCTTGGTGGATGTACAGCTACAAACAAATATTATTCAGACATGTGATTTGTTGAAGTTTCCAGTAATATTCAAGCTTTGGACTTACTTTGTTTTTTTATCTTTCTTACGTTTATCAAACATTCTTCCACATTCTGTGCCCACTTTTGATCACACAAGACAATTGGCTAGAGCTGATTACGTATTCACAGCAGATGGTGCTGTCCTCATAATTAAATGGTCAAAAACTTTGCAAAATAGGAAGGACATTGTCACCATTCCCATTCCACTGTTAGGAGATACACCTTTATGCCCCATTGCGGCCCTGAACAGAATGATACGGTTGTACCCGGTATCTGACAACGAGCCCTTATTTGGGGTGCCCAGAGCTCAAGGTCTGGTCCCTCTCACTGATTCTGTTGCCAGAAATCATCTCAAAGATATTTCTCTTCACTTAGGTCTTTTGAAAATGTTAACATTTCATGATTTCCGCCGGGCTGGTGCCTCTTGGGCATTCCAGAATGGAGTGCCTTTAGAGCACATTATGAAACATGGCACTGGAAATCAGATGCCATCTGGACATACTTGTCTTCTTCCCCTACTCTTGAATCCCCTGTCTCCAGGGCATTCAAAGCTGCTTTACATACCTAGTTTCATACTTGGTGCTTGGGTGTCATCATTACACATAAAGAACCACATTTTAATATAAAAAAATTATATTTATCTTAGCCAACATATATGGTACATGACCTATGACCTTTCACTAGCTCTTTCAAGGTCGTACACACTAGTTTCTTAAGTTAAATGATGTAATATTTAACTGATCTATACATGTTATGTTCCAAACACACTGAACAAGTGGGACCTGATTGCCTTCATATTGTAGAATTTCTGGGGGGGGTTTCATCTTTATTTGACTAACAGCAGTGACCTTGAGGATCACTCTGACCTTTGACCTGCCTCTTTGAAATTTGGATCTATATATCACATGTATTGGGTAATGTTTCTGACCTTTGACCTTGGCAGGTCATCTTCTCAAATCATTTGACAGTTTAACCTATTAGTAACCAAAACTGGTCGTCAGGTCTGACTATATAGGAGGTGATATTTTAAACTAAATAAATTAATTTTATAACATTTATTGTGCCAGATAAAAAACAAAGTAGATGAATATATTTATAAACCCACGTCTGGTGTTTTTCTTCTGACCACTAGGGTGCTAATTAGTTTCTGGAGTCGGGATCACAAGCTTTGATCAAAGCAATACTATGTAAACCCCTTGTTGCTGCTGTTACTCATCATTTATCACTACAAAGATACCAGCCATGACAGCCGTAGCAAATTATCCAGTAGTATATGTACTTGATGAAAACTGCAGGAATCCTTCGAGGGAGGCAAAGCATCAGGGAGAGCTACTGAGGGATTGCTTCAATCATGTTGATGCATCGGTTGGGC
This sequence comes from Sabellastarte sp. h YS-2021, assembly GCA_964017235.1. Classification (NCBI taxonomy): domain Eukaryota; kingdom Metazoa; phylum Annelida; class Polychaeta; order Sabellida; family Sabellidae; genus Sabellastarte; species Sabellastarte sp. h YS-2021. Next base: position 54,400,498 of record OZ024927.1, on the reverse strand, counting down.
AGAAGGAGAGGATCTGACGGGTGACAAGAACTTATCCTGGGGATAGATTTAGATTTACTTGTTATTTTATGTCACCTTCAACAGCCATATTGCGACGGGTAGTTTACAGGTGGAAGAAACCAGTGTATACTGCATTGTAAACCACCGGGCATTGGCAAGTAACTAACAACTTTCCAACATGAAGCGCCCGGCCCAAGATTCGAACCGGCATCCTCAGAGGTTGGAGGCGAGAATTCTAACCGCTACACCACCGCGCCCTCATGGGGATAGAAGAAACTGGTATCTGTCAGTCCTTTTCAGGACTACCCAATTATTCCAAGAACATTTATTTAAGCTAGAATTGCACCAATCTCCCCCCAAATTTCTAACAAATTTTCCCAAAAATGTCCAATAGACTACCAACAATTTTACAAACAATTTCCCAAAAACTCACAAGTCCCATTAGAGAATGTTTAATAACTTCAACACAATTTTTAAATGTCCCACAGTAAATGTCAAAATTTGTAAACCTGCAGATTTTGTTCTTGTTTTGAACTGGATTTAATTTTAAAAAGTTTACCAAAATGAACGTTATTTTCATTTTTTCTTTGAAATTTTAAAAATATTTCCAACTTGAAATTGACAAAGTTTCTCAAAATTAAAAAAAGTCTTTTTCCAACTTCAAAAATGTCTCAAACTTGAACACCACTTAAAATTTGTTAAAACTGTTTTAAGGTGTTGTAAAGCTGTTTCTAAAAGCTCAAAATATTTTTAAAAAATTGCAAGTTTCTGAGACTAAAATGTTTTTGAAAGTCACCAAGTTTTTTCTAAGGTCAAAATTTTAAGTCCAATTAAATTTCTTTGAAGTTTGTTTTGACTTCAAATTTTTAATCACTCATTCAGTTATTTTATTTCTTGTGCTTTGGGGTCATGTGTTTGGTGTGGGCCAGTGTATTATTTTTTATTTGTTATTTAACATGCAGCTTATTAATTGTTTTGGGAAGATTCGGGTGGCCCTGAGAAGAACCTATGTATCAGCAGATGTCCTGAAAAGGACATTTTACAGCAGTGGCCCTGAAAATAATTTTTCGTAGGTATATGCACTAAGTCTACTGCTGCTGTTAATTGGGCTCTGGTGACTGCTAGGGGTTGCTGAGGAGGCCCTTGCTGCTGGATGGTTGGAGGAGAGGTGGCGTGTTGATGCGGGTCACTTGGTGTAACCATTAAGGTATATCCATCTGCTGGTAGCTCATAACTGACAGCATATTCCCCAAAAGGCTAGGGAGGCCTGAGATGGTATGTGAACTTTCTTCTCCTGTGACAAAGTCCAAAGAGCGTGGCTGATGCTAAAATGAAGGTGTCTTATGAAGTCTGTTGCCGTCTGGGCTGTGGTTGTGCTGTTGTCACCACTTGGCTTTTGTGAACTGGTTGTATGACTAGTGCTGCAAATAGATGGCTGGTGTGTTGTGTCAGAGCGTAAGATGGTCTCCATACTGTCAGTATCTGTGGATCCTCGTGAAATGTTGCGGGCCGAGTCTGCACTAGCACTGGCTCCTCTCTGTGGTGACTTAAATTTGCCTTGGCCCTACATTCTGATGTGGGTTTTCAAAAATGGAATTTATCCTTCAACCAGTTCCGCCTCTCTTTTCTTTCTTTTGGAGCCTGGTCAGACTTAGACTGGGTTAATTGTCCATAGTAAGTCCTTCGCGATTCCAACCAAGTCTAGCACACTTTCACTGAGAGCTTGTGGCTGCTTGCAAATCTTTCAGAGAGGCTAACTTTCCTGGTTTTGTCCTTAAAGTGCACATTGGTTTCCTTGTAAAGCTCCTCATGATCCTTGACTAAGTCTACTATAGTCTCCCCATCTGAGTCTATTGAATAAATGTTTGTCATTTATCTTGTCTTGCACCTGGATTGGCACTCAGTAGATATGCTGGCCTCTCCTCCACTCTGTGTCCATTTCACTTTCACTCTTCTCAGTTCTTGGTCTTTTTAGGCCGCTCTCTCCTCCCTCTGTTTGCTTTTCTGTCTCCTCCCTCTTCCTCTGTTCTCTCTCCTCCTCCTTGTTCTGGATGTCAGCAGTTGTATCTCCCAATTCAAACTCTGTAGATGTGTCTGTGGAACTTTTATCTTCTTCACATTCTTTCTTGCCTTTTTACTACCAATTTCATAAATCAAATCAAGGCAACGTTTTAAAAAAAATAAAGCTTATCAGCTACTCAGTAAAAGTTATATCTGCACTAAATCCTAAATTGATTTGCAAAAAACCAAATGCCTCTCTGAACACTACCAGTTGTAATCCGTTGGTGTTTAAAATTCAAATGATGCATTCCATGTGCCTACTCACCTTCTATTGACACAGATTCCATAACCAACAAGCCGTGAGTTGGTGAAATGTAGCCGGCTTCCCGACTTGTCTGTTGCTGTAACTGCCTCGTCGGTTTCCTTTCACACCTTGTCCTGCTGTGTTCCCGGCTTGTCCTGCTGTGATGCAACTGACTCTGGCTGACAGGCCAGTTTCCTTTCAAGTATAGTCGGTATTGTTCTATGGCATGATGTTGCGGAGTGACGTTGGGTGACTTGAAAACAACAGGCCGGCAAGTGTTTCTAAAAAAAAAATTAACGGTATTGGACAGGTCTGGAAATGACAACAACAGGATGTAGACATACAAGACAAGATAGTTACCAGGTGAGCAGTGCCACAATTGGATTCAAGAGTCCAGGAGGGTCAGTGAAATATCAAGCCGGGAAATCACAACCGACAAAACATTGCTCTTGGCCCTCAAAAGATCCATAGTTACCCTTGTGGAACAAATCCATAAGGATTCAAGAAAGTTTCATTTTGTCAGGAGTAATTTTGTGAAGTATTCATTGCATAACTTAGGGAGGTTAGGTCAAATGTTCCTTTTAGTTATATTCATAAAAACATTTTAGAATAACTTAATGTTTCAAATGAATTTTTTGTCATTCTATTTATTGCCACATAAGAGAGCCATAAAGAATGATTCTGTGCTCTGTCAAATATAATTGGAAAATTAGGTGTTTTGATTTGAATATTCCATGATGTTAAGGGTCTAAATTTTTATTGCAGTAAGATATAGATAGCCCCAATATAGTAAATTGCCACTAACAAAATAGAATGAAATGGTATTTTTTAAACGAAAAACACATCAACAGAAACCTCTATCTCTAAGTACAAAAGCTGTTACTTTGGCCTGTAAGTCCCCAGTTTATTGGAAGCTACAAGTGGGTCTTTCAAAGGACAAGTGCTCTCTCAGTGAGAGTTATGACGACAGTAGTCTTAAAGTACCTTCTCATTCCCTGAGTAGCCATTGCAATATGGCAGATCAGCTGACATTATGAATGGTACAACGATGTAAAGGGTGTGTGGCAGATAAAATATTCTAAACAAGGCATGCATGATTTTAAAAAATGGAACAATAAAAATAAATGAGAGATCCAGATCTTTGATTTGTTTATACCCAGGCAGTGATCCAGATCACTCTCAATATGTAATAAAACAAACAAAGAAACGGTCAAGCAGACAAATAAACAGTCATAAATTGAATGCTTCATTGGCAGAGGTAATTTGCAAGGAAATGATTTGTCAGCTACGAAAATTGTGGTATTTCTCTATTGAATAGATATACTTCTTTACGGCAGGACTTAACACTATTTGAACCGTTTAGACTACGCAATTACAGCCAAAGCTCTCTAGCCACTAGTCAGATTGAGGGAGTAATGATATCCATTGAGATTACCATGTACGCTGTAATTGACAGTCCTTGTATCATTTTCAGTAGAGATATTTAAATCCTTGCATAAGAGTGAGGAGCACCAATGATAAACCATGCTATTATGTCAAACATCCTTTAAAATGTTTCTAAAACCTTGAAGATGGGTAAGTAAGATGATGTTAATTGCAATGTTATGGAAGTGACAGACCAATGATAGCAAGCAGCAAATGAATAAATAATCTACATGAATTAGAAAAGCAAGCGGATGTAACTGTTGATGAGCATCAGACAAAATTCATGGCAAAAATCCAGTGTATTAGCTTTCTTAAATCACATTCCTGTTCTAAATTAAGCTGAAGTTGTTGTTTGTTTTCCAGAATCAAGTAAAATCTGCAATTAATTTTCAAATATCTCTTGAGCTTCAGAATTGTTTAAACATCGCTTGTTTATTCTGCCATAAATTGCATTATAGAGTCTCCCTGGGCGGTAAAGAGCACAGGAGATACAAAATTTAAGGAACCAATCTGGTTAGGGAGGGACTGAATATTTGAAATTATATAGATAAGTCAGTTTTAAGTCGAGGGTCACAGTACACACACAGACCCACACAGATGTACTTGTCCTTATATTGCAGTGGTAACACACTCGCCACTCACTTCTGAGATCGGAGTTTAAATCCGGGCCTGACATTAATGGGGCTATTCCACTGGGACCGTCTTGTTGATAACTATGGATTTTCCAAGGGTCGTAAGCAATGTTTACAGAGCTTGTTGTTTCTTGGCTTGTTGTGGTGGGTCAAATATATGTTTGATATCTCACTAACCCTTGATCCCGACCGTGGCTGCACCCACTTAGAAAATGCCCTGTATTGTTTGTCTATGTTTTGTTTTAGTCACTTCCAGACTTGTCTCACACTGTTACCATCTTGTCAGGAAAAACTTTCTGGCCTGCTAACTATCCGGACATCACTCCACAACAAAGGACATATGATGAAAATTTATTTAACAGACTCAGATCAGGAGGCTATTGTAGACTTTGTCAAGGACAAAACCAACGAACACTTAAAAGACAAGGCCAGGAAGGATTGCCTGTGGGACAGGTTTCCAAGCAGCTGCGAGCTGTCAGTGAAGGTGTGCAAGATTTGGTTCGAATCCCAAAGAACTTGCAATGGAAACTCAGTCCAAGTCATGAACTGGATTCATCACAAATTATTTTTTAAGACCCACATCAGAAGGAAGGGCCTCATATGGATACACCTCAACCGTTTACACCAAGTGGCCCACATTAACATGCTGTCTTTCCTTCAACCACTAAGCAGCAAGAGCCTCCTCAACAGCCAGCCCAGCCCCAGTCTCCCAGCAGAAGAAGCAGCAGTAGACTGAAGGCAACTACCTACAGAAGGTTCCTTTCGGGACCACTGCTGTAAAATGTCCTTTTCAGGGCAATTGCTGATTCATAGGTTCTTTTGAGCCAAAAAACAACAAACAAAATGAGTGAGTGAGTGAGTGAGTGAGTGAGTGAGTGAGTGAGTGAGTGAGTGAGTGAGTGAGTGATGATTTGAAGTGTGACTGCGTGAGCAAGTGATTAATAATTTAAAGTGAAAAAAATTAAATGTGGACTTTGAAAAGTTTCTCAGATTTGAAAAACACTTGGACCTTACCATAAATTTGACACATTTTAAGTGGGGTCAACTTTAGAAATTCGTAAAATTGGAAAAAGACTTTGACTTTTGAGAATCTTTGACAATTTTTAAAACGATTTTGGCCTTTGGAATTGAACTTTACCTTTTACCTTTCAGAAACTTTGAAAATTGTAACACTAACTTTAACAAAAGTTCTTGGAATAATTGGGTAGTCGTGAAAGGACTGGTGGATACTTCTGCTCCCAAGGAAGTTCCTCTTCACATCTCAGATCCTGTCCTCCTTCCCAGCCTATGCACCGACATGATTGAAATAATCCTTCAGAAGGTCTGGTGATGCTTTGCCTCCCTTAAAGGATTCCTGAAGTTTTCATTAAGCACATATACTTTTGGTTCATGTGCTATGGCTGCTATGTCATGGATGCCCTGTCTAGTCAACCTTGGTGTGTGCGTAGTATCTGGTGCAACACAGCACAATGTCAATGACAACACAAAGCCAATGTACCAAATTCCCACACCTTAAAGTTTGCGAAATATAGACAAGGCAAAGATATTAAGATATGTCCCATTGTGCCTAGTAGGACCCTGAATCTACTTGCCAAGATTACAAATGAATTCTCCACTACCATTCTGCCTCTGGAGATCCTGTGATTTGCTATCCTCTCTTTCTTTGTGAGTTGTCTTTTGCTGTACAGTTTAAGAGGCCATGCCATCAAGGCAAAGGTGTCGTCACCTCAGAAAAAAATAGTGCAAATCTGGTCCACCCCCATGACAGTTCAGGTGCTGGAAGCCCCAAGGTGCCATCCTTGATGTTTTCCTTCAACTTGCTGCTGTTAAATATTTGTGTATCTAATGAAGATCAACTTGATCCAACATCTACCTAGGGGAATCTGTAGTCTGCATTGACAAGGGCTAGCAGTACCAGAGAAAACATAAAATTATAATTGTAAAATTCACTCACAGATTTCTTTGGCTTCTTCATGGCGATATGTTTCCCACCTAGCCTTTTGAAAGGGTAGTAGCTGTCTATTTTCAAACCCACATTGACGAAGCTAGCCTTGTGACCGGTTTTCATTCTGCTTACAGATAATAGCATTCCAATGAAAGTGTCCTGAATATTTAAAATGATCTTCTCCTTAATATGGCTAAAGGGTCTGTCACAGGCCTCACCCTCCTGGATCTCTCTGCCACTTTCGATACATAGACCGCACCATTCTCCTTGGCAGGTTGCACACATTCTATGGAATTAGTGAACTGCCACCTGGCTGGTTCAAATCATACCTACCAAAAAGAATCACTCGGTCAAGGTAGGTAGCATTCTGTCTTGGCCTGATACTTTTTTCTGTCTACACAAACCCAATCAGTGCAAGCATCCCGTCATACAGTAGTATAAAGTACCAATTTTATGCCGATGATACCTGATTATACATAATACTCTCACCAGCAAATTTCTCTCACTCTATACAAACACTCAGGGATTCAAAATTTCATGTACACAAATAAATTAATACTCAACCGTGACAAAACTGAATTTATCTTGATAGGCTCCAATAACAATCGTAAACAACTCCCTCTACACTTTCCAATCAATATTCTGGGCAATTGGGTCTCACTAGCACAAATGTCAAGAACCTTGGAGGGGTGTTTGATTCTAACATATCTTTGTCTGACCATGTGTCACAAGGCATAAAGTCCACCAAGAGGCCTTTACAGAATTCGTCCCCTCCTGGACCTTAAAAAGTTAGGTCAATGACCAAATAAAAACACATCCCCGAAGTTTAAGTATTCAGTTGGTGATATACTACTTGACTTTACTTGAGACCAACCACTGAAGTAATCAACCAGGAGTTGTAATTTTCAAAGTAGAAATTTTCACTAGGTATTGATTTGGGGTCTTATATCCCGTTCAACACCCAGGGTCATATTGGGACAGGTCCTCAGCGTTACCACTTGTGGCACTCGAACCCACAGCGATGACAACCAATGATTAGATACCAAACTTGCTAGACCACCGAGTACCTTGATTTTAGCAATTCAAGCCAATGAGCTTGGACAGTAAAAATTATTTCTAGTGAAATTTATAAATCTGCATTAGAAACTGGTCATAGGTAAATTATGATTCTGGTAAATTTTGTAAAATTTTAAAATTAATTAAACTTTTTTCCAGGTAAACTATTCACTTTTACAATTTCAGGAAATTCTCACTGAATAGCCATCAAATTCAACACAAAGCTATTAAATATCAAGATTATCTTATTTTGTTGAAACATAAACCCTAAGTACTCAGTGACCTCGAGAAGACGAATCATAGAACCTGGACTCAGATTGTGCATATTTACATTTTCTCGTGAAAAAAAATTTTATAACCATTTGTCACTTGGGTAATTTTCTCGATGTAGAAACAGACAAATCAATTTTTTGAACGGATCTGATAATGAAGTTGGAACTTTCATTGCATACCTTTGTCTAAAGGCAACAACAACAATGTGAACCAATTTTTATTGGGAATAATTCTTAAGTTTAATCAGATTGGTAGATATTATCATCCTATAAGCTAGTGCTACATCTAGAATGACCAGAATATCTTTAACTATTATGTGAATTTGAAATTTCCATTTCACTATTTTCTTATGTTTATAGAGGGGTTTTTGTCAACCATATTGTATAAGATGAGTTAGGTGTTTATATACCTTTAGTGGAGAGGGGGTGGGGTTATTGTAATACCCTGATCCACGAAATTTTCAGTGACATATCTCCTTGTACAACAGGACTAAAAGTGCTATTGATCCATTCTGACTGCACAAGTACAGTACAAGATCTCAAATAACTGACATTTCCCCAACTGGAAGACAGAGGCTCGGAGATGTCCATTTATCAGGGTCCCCGAGTATCTTTAACCTGTCACTGGGGATAAGACCAAATGACAAGGGACTGCAATTTTAAGTAGCCATTTGAGCCACTGTGTATCTGAGTGTATCTGGGTTTGAACACAAGTCCTCTGTGTTTCCAGGCAAGTGTGTTACACACTAGGCCACATTTGCAGAAATATTTTATGATAATTCAAATGTAATTCCAATAAAGATGTCTATAAGTATAAAAACAGCACCTATTGAACTCATAATTCAGTATCTACTGACCTTTCAGGTTTGAACCAGACAAATCAGTGGGTATTCATAACTCCAATAAAAGTCACATTTCTTATGAGCTTCAACATGAACCAAAAGCCCAAACCTGCATAAACAACTAGAAGGACTTGACATTTAGGGTAAAAGTCGCATGAAATGTTAGTTTAATTAAGGTGAATGCGTGTTTCATGAAATAGCAAACACTTGTTAAAGTGAGAGGAACTTTTATATTCCCTAAAAAAGTTATTTAAAAGGTTATTGAAAGCAAGTGACAGAATAAGCAGAGATTTGTTTGATCTGTTGTTTGTGTAAGACCATTGAATAGCTGCACTTGCTTTCAGAAATAACTAGAAATTTAGATTACTTTTTTTAATGAATATGACTCAGCAAGAACTGACTACAAGTTTATCAAAAATGTCTTAACATCTGCATTGATAGTAATTGAACCAGATTGTAATTCATTGGAAGCCTTGGCATTAAATCATTTGATATTAAGTTTGGTTTAACAATGATTGTCTTACAAGGGGCTTTCATGCATTGGTCCAGGCGAACCGGGGCGTTATTATATATTTCTGTTTAGCCCCCTTCTCATCTCGGCGGTAGTGAAAGGCGGTGATTTGCGGTCGAATCGCCGCGGTTTTTCTTTTAAAATGGGATGAAAAATGTAGTAGATGATGGTTCTTGAGTTTTGAGGACGCCTGTTGTCTTGTATAGTCGAGTTTAACCGCCTCCCACCCCCTACAGTAGAATCATTGAGTGCCAGTAGGCCCGTTTTAAGGTCTGCCGTTTTCTTGAGAAACTGTGACTCGACCTTGTGTTACCTTCTATATCTATGATGTATGATTTCAAGGCGGAAATTCGAGGAAAAAGACTACCTTGATCTTGGAAAACATACAATAAAGTTCGGCTTTACCGCAGTGTGAGGCGGTGAGAAACGATTTTCAATATCTAGACGGAAGTTTTGAACATAACCAAAATTTCCGTGGCAAGGACAAATGCAGGGAAGATAGCTAAAGATAGGAGACGGAAGTATAAGGTTTAAAGAAGATGTTAGGAAGGTTGGAGACGGCTTTATTACCGTCATTTGCCGCCTATTGGAAACGTGTATATGAGAAGGGGGCTTAAGAATGTGACACAGGAAATGTTGTTTAAAATAGTATGGGATTACTTTTCTACCTTTTTGTGATGTCACATTGCAACATAGTTAGCTCCATCAGGGGGTTATGTTTTGGTTTCATTCGTTTGTCTATCCATTTTAAACAATTGTTTGATGTTTGCTCTCCTCTCTTTTAGAATATGATTCTGAAACTGCATCAAAATTCCACTATCCATTGAGTGAAAGGTGGGGGTGTATCGAAAAAATAAGCATGAGGTATTACTGGCAAACTTTGCATTTATTAGAGTAAGAAATCTAAAATTCGCCAGGAATCTAAAATTCGCCACCTCTAAAACCTTAGTTAATTTTATGAAGAAAATGATGTTTTTGTCTCAAAATTGGTATTTTTCAGTTCAAAAAGCCTTAATTTACTATACATTGAACAAATCTTACCACAATTCATTTATTTTATTAGTATTTTCACATGTGGCGAATTTCAGATATGTGGCGAATTTTACATTTCTTACTCTATCAAATACACAAGCAAATGGTATTGAATAGCATATGCTTAACACCATTTTATCTTGCTTAAAATATTGCACAGTGAATGTGTCACATGCAGAACTTCAGTGATTTATTGCTTGGAGATTTATGGAGAACTCAATGGCATCATAAAGGACTTTATAGGGCCATGTTGTCAGGTACATTCAGGAAAGAAACTTAAATTAATTCAAGTTTATGGAGAATTTGAGTTAATAAATTGATGAACAAGAGTAATCATTGTTACTATTTTTACTTGCACGAAACACTGGTTAAGTCTTTGTGAAAAGAAAATTGTAATACTTGGATCAAAAAGAAACTTTTTCTTCAGATTAAACAAAAATGTGATACCCAATGCACAAACCAACAGTATTTTCTTGTAGTTAATAAATTATAAAGCCTGAAAAGGAAAGGTTACATTCTCGGATATGACACAGGAAACATTTGCATCTAGATTCTTTAACATTGGGTCACAAGAATTGATACAGTGTATTTGCCAACACTGTTTGTTGACCTTCCACAGGCGTGTCAATGAAACTGGAACATTCTATCTACTTCCTGTCCAATGAAAGGACCGCATTTATTACTTTTTCCATACCTGGGGCAAAGCTTAATACTGCAGGACAAGACATCCTGATGAAGGGTATGCCTTCGGTTGACTTCTGAATGTTAATAATGAGGAAGCCAGTCTAATCTTTTGTGTAAGGATGTTCCACAGTGAAGGGCTGTCTTCTCTGACACAGCCATGGAGTTGAATGCTGGACTTATGGACCTGGGCCCGTATTCACGAAAGGTCTTAGCCAGGGCTTAGACTTAAAGCTGAGACTTTTGTCTCAAGTTTCTGCCCAAAAACTGCTAAGACTTTTGTCTTAGGGTTAGTGATATTCGCAAAGAATTTAAGACTGGTCTTAGGCTTAGCCAAGGGCTCAACTTTTAGACTGGTTGGTAGTGGGCTTAAATTTTGTAAAGAGGACTTAAATATGGCCACCATAAACTTTTCTCCACTTCAAAATTTGAAATGGCTGTATATAAAGTTTCATTATGCAGAACACCTCACTAAAGCAGTCTTTGGGAAGTTTATATGCGGTAACAAGTTTTTCCATTTCAAAACAGCACTTTTCCTTAGATAAAATGCATTAAATGAAGGATATATGTCACCAATAATATAGTTTGAATAGAAAAGAAAGGTCACATGACACAGAAAACCACTGTGGTTATTTGATAATCTTGCACTTAGCTAAGTCACCCTTTGTGAATACGGTTTTAAGACAAAACTTAGTTGAGACAAAAGTCTTAACTTTAAGACTGGATTTAAGGCTAAGACCTGGCTAAGTCTAAGACCCTTCGTGAATACCAGCCCTGGGAATGATATGGTGGAGTCACAACATATCTATTAATGACATGAGATCTACTGTGATGTATTTTTGATATGATTGTTAAAATATATTGAGAGTCCGTATCCAAAAATATTAATGCTATTGATGATATAATTAAGATGGATGCAAAAAAACACAGAGATAGAATCCCATTGGTTAAATGCCAACTCTACTAACAGATGATAAGCAGGGTCAAACTAAAACATCTCATTATGGTTGTCACCTTGCCCATAACATAATCCACCCCCAGGGAATCAAGTTAGAATTAAAAACCCACATGGCTTTGACATAATTTCCATATTTTAAAACCACTTCATTCTGTTTATTTCATCTATGTACTAATTCTAATATTTATCTGTATGCTGTTCTATTATTTTTCCAGTTTTAGGACGAGTGACTGTGCAATCTGAAGTTTCCCAAGAGAATTTTAACCCAAATCAAGGGATATCCAGGCGATTCGGGAGTCAAAGGTCAAAAGAAGGTCAAAAACATTCATTCCCAATACACTGGTGTGGCAGGAGTCCCAGGGTATACTAACGGTAATTCTTTAACACTTATATGTTCAGTGTGGAAACAGGGAGTTAAGAAATAAGAGGAAAGCCATATTGTAGCCATAATGAAGGTTAAAGCTAGAAAGGCGCGGTTTTGAAAGGTCACACTCAGATACGAAGTAGGAACAAAGAATCTTGGGCCTTTCTGAAGGCATAAAAATGGGTGATGCTGCTGAAGATGTAGAGGACAAATAAGTTTGTAAACTTGTTTGCAACAGTAAGATAATTACCTTCTTTTATCTACTTACTATTTTCAATACATCATGATGTGCGTCCAAATATATTGAGTTAATATCTCCATAGATTATTTTCCATGGCATTATTTTCTTGATAATTCAAGCCAGGTACTCAACTAATAGAAACTTCAATTTGCAAAACCTTGGGCCAATTATTAAGCTGTATGCTCTTGCAAAACTAAAGTAAACAAAGATCGAGAGATGCAAAAGACTTTGGACTATATTTACTTTACTAAGATAAAAAATCCCTGACTCACATAATAAAAGCACTCAATGACATAATGAATTTAGTTTTCACTTTCCATGCCTAATTTTAAAGGTTCACATCAAGTCTTATAAAATCTACTTCAAAGTAAACTGCCAAAACATTTCTTGTAACATTTATCGGAAATTGGCTGCCTATTTTTGATACATGACAAAAACTTACACCCTGGTATCAATTTTCCAGGAAAACTGGTCATTTGTGTAATTACTCCCTTCACACTTTCCCGGTAAGACAGTCAGATATACACCGATTTGGGTACATCAATTTGTCTTTAAAGTCTACCACTGTTTCACATCGCTTTATAACCTAAATGTTTTGATCCACATGAAAAGCCGCCTTTTATACTGTTGAAAACTTGTTACATATCAACAGCATAGCTTTTTTGGTATACTATGGGTCACATTTGTAGATTTATTCTTTTTGTGTGTTTCGGATCCATATCTGCTTTCATGGGATAAAAATTACTGGATAGCTTTACATCTGCCACTGTGGCATAGTGGTTAAAACATAGGAAAAGGAACACAAGATGACCAAGGTTTAAACCCAGGTATATGGTAAATACATTGTGGCTCGGATAACCACTTAATATGTCTGTGCCCTGTTATTGTGTCAATCCTGAGTGACAGGCTAAAGAAACTCACACTGATAAAATGGTTATCCCTGAGCTTCTGTCAGGGAAATGTCAGACACAAGAACATGTGCTATACCTCTGTAATAGGGGTGGATCTGTTGGCACTCTGAGTCCTCTAGTAAAAGAAATATTTCACTGGAAATAAATATACACAATATCACATTGAGTGTGAATCTGGCTTTAACTATCCCCAGTTCACTGTGTCTTAACTTACCTAATATAAACCCCCTGTCAACAATGTCCCCTGGAATAAGCAGCATTCAATTAGATTCTGCCCCGGACTGTCAGTCACGCGATGAACTGCTTGATAATACGGCACAGTCCTCAGTCAATTGTAAAAATCAACCACTCCGTTGGTGGAAAGATCTTTGCAGCCTTTTTTTGCAGGCCTTATTTCATGTTGTTTTGTTTCAATCTCGATGGGGGGATATAGATTGTATATTGATTATATTCAATGAAACCGTTTGTCGTCTCATGTTTACAGATGCAAAAGACTTTGGATTCTTTGCATGATCTGTGATTTCTTGAACTATTTCTTTCAGACCCTCCAGGAAGTTGCTTTAATTTGCATATTGACTGAAAAATTCTCTCTGTGTGTCTTAATAAGAGTTAAACAAATAACAAAAAATAAAGGCATAAATCATGTAACAGACCTTGCTTTATGACTATTTATGTATGGGGGTAGGGGGGCAACAAGTGGTACATGTTTCCAAGTAACAGGTGACCAATTGCTGGACGGTTGATCGCAGGCTGTTAACTTTATGTGCCAATGTGACAGATTGTTCTGGCCAATTCTATGACATATACAACCATGTATACCTGAGAATGGGGTGGTTTCAAAACATATTTTTTGTTTTTAATATTTACAAGCAGACAGCAAACATTGATCGTATTTAAGTCCAAGTAGCTTAGGTCAGCAGCCTGCATCTGGAATAAAGGTAAGTAAATGAATGTAAAATTATAATGGACAAATAATTTCACAGACAGACCGAGCTATTAATGACTTGTGTATGCGATTTTAGTCTAAGCTGAGTTTTTATTGGCTTTTATCCGTTTCATATAAGTTGACTCATGCCAGACTGGTGTGAGAAAAAATATCAGTTATTACATTACTTAAATTCTGTAAAGCATAATTTTGGAATATACAGATAGCAAATATAAACCTAATCAGGAATGGTTGACACACAAATGTCTCATTTGATTTTATTGTTTGCATTGAAAAGAAGTTTTAGAGTTGAGACTTAAGATTTAAATCTCCCCCTTGAGTCTTGTGTGTACTAATACTTGAGAAAAGTATACTTTCTTAAGTTTACCATAGACTCTGTACTTACACTGAGGCTACAAATAACGGTACAGACTTATAAAAAAATTTAAAAAGTACTACACTATATGTGTTTATCATTTCAAATGCCATAAACAAGGCTTGGGGCTCTGGGTTGAAAACTTGAGACAATACTTGCATGGCCTGGTGAAGAGGGGGCTAAGTATGTAGTTCAGGCAACAGAGTCTTTTGCTTGCCATCTTGAACGCATTTCTCACACTTCCCCCTTATGCCCCATTCACACTACAGGTGGTACGTCCAACGGTGAAAATTTTTCTTGGCAGCAGAACCCCCCTCGGGTCATCCCATTTTGTCCGAGTTGTTCACACTACAGGTGGACGGCCACTGATTGGACACGTTTTTTTAACCGTCAATAACAGTAGAATTACAGTACTACAAATGATGTTCAAAGTGAAGCAACCTCAACTCACCTTTGGTAGCCCGTCGGATGAAACAACCAATACCTTAATTCACCTTATGTCGCTGTATTACACTGAAAAACGAATGAATCACAACCTTATGCACACTGTGGACCACACCTTTGGTTACCATAATAAGAAATTCATATCGTCTACGCATACTCACGGTCCAAAATCAGAGGCAGAAATTTGAAACTCTTGGAAACAACTGCAGGACTCGCAAGGTAATGGATGGTTCGCAACTGATTGGCAAGGTCGTATACAGATGTCAGATAGCGATCCAAGGACAGGGATGTTTCACCAAACACTGGTTACTGCAGGCGATACCGCCTGTAATGTGAATGAGGTATTACAAGTGTTTCCCCTCTATTTCTTTTTGAATGTGATGAGTCACATGAACTTTCCTGGCAGTTTTTAATATGGATCTGACATATGGTCCCAACATGGGTTTGCTTTCATTAATAGACATGGCATTGTCTTAATATTCAATCTTTAAAGTAACAGTGATTTAAGCATTTGAATGTCAAAAACCACTCATAACTCTGAAACAAACTTTTAACCTTATTTGGCGTAGAATTTTATTATAGCAGTTTCAGTAGTGGTTTTTTAATGTGTGTTGATGTATATGGTAAATACTATGCTGATAAATAACTTTCCCCCAAGCCTTGTCTCAGTCTTGACTTTTTGGCTTACTACTTGGTAGACCATGGCTGAGCCAAATATCAAGTCCCTGGCTTAAGCCAAATATCAAGTCGGTGGCTGAGCCAAATATCAAATTGAGTTTGTTTGTGAAATCACTTGCCAGACAGGCCCGGCGAAATGATATCAAATGTTTCAGCTAAAATTCTCAGGTTTGAGTCTGAGATCAGGCGTATGCCCTTTCATGAACTTCTTCCCATGTTAATCTATAGCTGCAACTTTAAGTTCTACACAGGGCTTAATGTCTCATCATTTACACCAGTTTGCAATCACAGTAAATTGCTGTAATCACCATTTATTTATGGACAGGTTCTAACAACCAGCAACAGATGGTTCAAGAAGCATATATGATGCATGATTTAATTTCCATACACAGATTGCATTTGGTCGTCAAATGTTGAAAAGCAATGGAAAATTACCATTAAACATATCCCCTCGCGAAAGTAATGGGTGATTCTGCAATGAATTGGAAACGTGATAGATATCTGCACATTACTCTACTTCTGCTAGTGCCTGGAAAAGTGTGATTGAGTAACTATCTTCCAATGTGACATTGTGGCTAAAAGGTTTGTCTAAGAACATGGAACACCTGGGTTCGATTCAAGTAGATACATAGTGGCTAGGATGGCCACTGAAAATGGCAGTTAGGCAAGATCTTAATTAATTTTGGAGCCTATAAAAAGGCTTGATGAATCAAACCAGCATCAAGTAGAAAGAAAAAAATCTTACTTTGAAAAAAAAAATCTTGGTTTAAGTCTACATTATTAAAAGTCTCTTTCAACGTGAAATATAAGTTTGGTTTCAAGCAAAATTATAGTGTAAATAATGGACAATACGAGCAATAGAATGCCTCATTGTGCGAACCAATTTGGGTCGATAGTCACAAAAGGGATGGAAAAGGGTTCCGTACAACTGGTACAGATTACCAGGCTTCCAGTTTTCTGGCTTCAACAGAAAAACCTACTCAACTTAATTATTGCAACACAGTGAAGCTTGTTGTTTATTAATTGAACCCAGCAAACCCTGGCGTGAATGAATGGGGAAAAAGGGGGGAAATATTGGAGACAAAAAAGAGAGGGACATGTTTGCCTTTCTGTCAAAATCCAATTCCAACTTTCAGGCGAATTGACAAAAATGAAAAGGACAAAATTTCTTGATTGGCGAAGAAAAATCAATGGTCAAACATCACACAAAAGACACCGCAATTATGAAATGTCTGACATTTTTGTCTCCCTATCTATTCTATTTTTTTTTCATTAATGCTCTAGCTATTGTTCCCATACACTGGATGGCAAATATTGAAACTACAAGAAAGTTCAGAAATACCTCAATACTTTGGGAAAGGAATGACAGAATAAATGATCGAGTAAGATTTTTCGAAAAAAAAAAGATTCTACGTCCTGTCTTTTCTTCAAGATGAGGGTCACCTTGTGAAAGTTAATTGAACTTTTACTATGAATATAGAAAGTGTAAAGACTTAATGTTTACAGGTTTGTGGTGTAAAACGACATACTTTAGCCTCTTAAATTGCATGTGCCCAAATATTTGTTGGGGTTATGATGCTATTTCTTGTAACAGCCCTCAGAGAACGCCTACCTCAGCCAAGGCTCAACGCATCCAATATTGCCTATGAGTGCAATGATAAAAGTCATTTTAAACATTCCTGGACGGATCCTGACCACCATAAGAATCAGATCATCTGTTTGTTCTACTATTCTCAACATTTCCTAAAAATTTAATCAGTAATTTTGGAGTTATATTTTGCAAACAAGCAGACACATGCACACAGCCACAAACATAACTCCATTGGTAAGTTTATTTATTTATTTGGGGTTTTACGTTGCTTTCAACACTGTACAGGTCATATCACGATGGGTAGTTGGAAGGGCAGAGGAAACCAGTACATACAGTTCGTCAGGGTTCTGTACTGTACCAGCTTTCCCACTTGAGGCCATGCCTCAGAGGTGGGAGGCGAGAGTGTTACCACTCTGCCACTGTGGGCCTATATTATAGAGTTCCCTAGGGTTCTGTACTGTAAACTGCTGACCAACGGCAAACAACTACCAGCTTTCCCACTTGAGGCCATGCCGGGAATCGAACCCCGGCCTCAGAGGTGGGAGGCGAGAGTGTTACCAATCTGCCACCGTGCCCCCCCCCCCAATGGTAAGAGTAATAACATGTGCAAGCTGGTTAAATTTTACGTTCTAGTCAATATTTGTGTATATTTATTAGGTAATCGTACCTTTTTCAAATTAATTATTACAATTTAAACAATTCCTAAGTTCAACTTATTTTCAAAATATTACTTAATTTAAACTAGGACCACTCAGAGTAAACGGGATCAAAGTATTTGCACCATTTCCCTGTAAAAATAGCCAATTGAACAATATCAAAGGTTTATTTAGTTTCATGATGACAAACATATCTATATGTCCCCAGGCATCATAATTATGGTATAAACCTGACATGCCAATGAAACTAAGACTAAACTTTTGATGTTCTTTCATCTAAAATACCTGTATCAATTTGACTTAATCTCAAAATCTAAATACCTTGAAATGTGATTACCTTATAATGATTTCAAGACAGTCTTTGTGAACACAGTTATATGCTTAATTAACCTTATTTTGTATACTTTTTTTTAATTTCAATTTTAAATATCCTTCAATCTTAAATACAATGCAATATTTTTGGCTTAACATTGTGATTCTTTTGGTATAGCTTGGCACTTTTGTATGACAATTATTCAGAATCCTCTATAATTTTGCTCTGTCTTTATACCATACGCATATCCATTGTAAGTTGCAACCGTCAGATTAGCCTAAGTACCTAGACACTATGACTAAACACAATTTTAAAGCTGGATAACATTGAGGTAGCATATAGCAATTACACCTTTGGGTATGTACAAACATAGCAACAAACTACATAGCAATGGAAAATTGTATTTTCAACTGTCAAAAAGAAAAGTTTGGATCTGGGGAAGAAACTTAAATTCAGATATATATATGTACCCAAGAAAATAACTCTTATATTTTTATCATTAATGTACAAAACAATCATCCCATTCTCTTAAAATCTCTTTCAAGTACGTCTGAGCTCAAGGCTAAATAAAATATCCTTTTGTTCCCCTTCTAAATACTTCTCATCCTACCTCTGGCCATAGCCAAGCTAGCAACCCCGACATTTTTTAATAACACACAATCCGTATGTTGACATTGCCATTACAACAGCTTGTCGATGATTTAAGGCTGCAGCAATAGGCTACTAGAAGATACATTAAGAGAACATAGATAAATGACTGATATTAATAATTCTTATCGCCCTTAAGCATCTTCCCAAGACAGCTAATATTACTAAAAGGTCTTATCTGGCATTAGTAAGAAGTGTTCATTTCATACCCCCTTAGCAGTGCAATGACAGTCTAATTAACTTTTTTCAGCTGGCCCATATCACTGCTTATACCCCATTCACAATTTTCGGATAAGGCTCCCTCGTGTGCCCCTCTTTGTGGTGTTTCATCAGATTGTTATAGTGCTTAATCTCCATCATCAGATAGATTCTAAGGCGGAACTATACATAAATATACTGAGTAGTCAGTAGTCCATTGACACAGCCATGTCATGCCAGACAGAACACATGGATGGCGGGATGGCTAAGGATCTCCCAAAAAGGAGTCAGGGGCGTGGATGACGTGATTTGAAATGGCCATTTCAAAACTGAAGCCCTCTTAACACCTGGCCTAGGTTTTGATATGGCCATGCCCATTTCAAAACGGCCAAATAAACTTGCTGACCATTTCAAAACTATCCCACATTTATTATTGGGGATGAATGTAATTCGAAAAGTCCATTCTTTAAAAAGTCTTGAATTCGTCACTGGATAATACTTAGATTTATCTTTTGGTGAGACCCAGTCTCTAAATGAACCTGGGTTATATTTATACCCATGACATAGTTTCAATGTTGTGTTCGTTATTATCAGAGAAACTTTCTACTGATGACTGACCGCTCAGGTAATCCTTTTAAGTGAAAGATTACAAGTGACCCTCAAAGCTTAATAAAGCTACTTCCTTCAGTAATTGTCTTCTCCAGAGACACTATTAAGCCAATGGCTTAATTGAATATCATACCTTAATTGCAACTACTCACTCCACTAATTGCTTTTCAGGAGATACTTTTAAGCCAAAGGGTCTAACTGAACATAAGTTAATTACAGTTAATCACTTCACTAATTGCCTACGGAGGAATTCAGACATATGATGACATTACCAAAAGTTGAAAAAGCATTAAATCCAAAACCTTTTTGAAATCACAGAATGGTTCAGATTTCACAAAACAAGTCAAACGGAGAGAGAGAGAGCATTGGCGAGTTTGTACCTTCAATGACAAAATTGTCCACTCATTGCAATTTTGGCGAATTTTTAGATAAAATGCTGAGAGGCAGGTTTATCTGTGGACTGAATTTTGAGTTTATTCAAATCAAACTCTTAGCACAGGCAGATATAACCTTTGCCAAGGCTCTGATCATTGTGGTACAATTATCACATCATAACAGTGTATAATATATTCATAAATCATAAGTTATCATCATGCATTACTTATCCCTAATCACAGATAACTCTATTATCCAAGGTTAATTCTAACTCCTGTGTTGATGGGATGAAGGGCAATTTTCAAAACAACCTTGGTTTTTTGTGAATGGGCTTTACAAAAGTGAAAACCAAATAATATAGGATATTGATTAACCTGTAACTGATACAATGTTTGGCTGTCAGCAACAAGCAAAACCAAAAACATTAGCTTGCAGAGGTCAGTGAAAAACATCCTAGTGAATTATATGTTATTTTATGCCTTTGTCTTGATATATCAATCAGTTTACTTCATAACATTTTAAGTGTCAGCTCTAATTAGGCTTGCGATTCTAGATATCATTCTTTTATTGTCACAGGATTTTCATAAATTGTGGTTTGGAGTGATAAGTACCCATCTCATCACCGAAGTTAAGCAACAGTGGAATGTGTTGGTAGTTGGATGGGTGACTGTCTGAATTCTAGGCAGGTATGGGATGTATCTGACTGGGAATTTGTTTTTGTTGCCAGACTTTCATAAATTCTAGTGCACTACTTGGATCTCTGGCTTTTGCATGTAGACTGAAACACTTTTCAGCCATGTTTTAACTATTTCCGGTTATTCATTACCATGAATAGTAATGTCATTTATAACCCAATGCAGTTCCTTATTTATGACAAGGTGTAATGTTTAATGCTTATGTTGGGCACCAACTCGCGGGGGCGAGTTGTGGCAAACATCTCGAGATGTACTGCCACATCTTGAGTGGGGGCTGAGTCAACTTTATCCAATAATTCAACCTGATCATCTTTTGATAGAGCTTAAAATCTGTGGAAGTAATTGTTATGTACACAATCAAATGTGGTGAAGTGCAGTGACTTTCTGTTACTTAAATAGGAAGCCTAGAGGGCCACTACCATGATTGGCTTGTCTCTTGATTGCCATTAAGTCTCAGATTGTTTTTGTCAAATGATTATCACTTTGGATATAAGCCATTGAAACATTTAGTAATACATTAGTGAATTAATACACATATATGAAATACAATGTGTTTTGATATTGTTTTATATTTATGCAACTCCATAACCAATTATGACCCAATGCAGTTCCATATAACATATGCTATGTTAATAGCAATTCTGATGTTTTATCCATTTATATATTATTTGAAACCAGTGTAATTTTACTTTATATAAGACGACATTGTGTTCTATACCAGTAAACATTTGTAAAACTCACAAAATGTTTGCCACAACTCGCCCCCAGTTGGCGCAAGGAACAACTCAAGTTGTTCCCTGCCGCAAGTTGGTGCCCAACACTTACATGCACAATTCATAACTAGGTATCTGTGCAGGTATGAATTATGGTAAACATCTTTCAAGTAGCAGGATTGGTGTAGATTTTGCAACAGAATGACTAAAATGACAGTTCCATTTGGTCATTATTGGATGTCAAATATATCAGACACTTGCTGGTAAATCATGGGAGAACTGTGCTTATTTCTGATTTCGTTGTAATATCATAACTTAACACCAGAAAAAGATGGATTGTTTTATTCACTGTCTTCCATGTCCCTGACTCATTTTTAGGGGGTCCTTAGCCACCCCGCCATACCTGTGTTCTTTCCAGCATGACCTGGCTGTGTCAATGTACTAATGACTACCCTATGTTTATGTATAGCTGTGCCTCAGAGTCTGTCGGATCATGGAGATTAAGCACTAGAGAAATCCGTATTGGATACTAGATTAGATTGTCCAGAAAAGTGTGAACATTAGATTATGAAGAAATGGTCTGTATTTTGAGACCAAGGCTTTTTTGGTCATAAGCATTTCCAACACTTATAAATCAAAGCCATTCTTCTTTTTCTCACCAAGCCTTCAAATGTATCTGAGATCTAAATTTATCATAAATACCAATTCAAACTAATCCCTTTAATTCCACGCAAGTATGAGCTTATCAATTGAAGGCTGGGGGGAGGGGGGGGGGGTTTATCTTGATATTTGCACACTCTAATAATTAGATCTTATGGAAGCCCAGTTCAAATGGTTTTCAAATATGACAAAAATGTCCTGGTAGCTTTTTGTAAGTTATGATAGTCCAAAGATAGCTTTGCAAATGACAAAATTAGATCTGTGAAAGATACAGATGTACTGATTAAATCCATATCAATAAGGGTATTTGTTGGTCTTTTACTGGTAGTTTCCTTGCAAAAATATCTCAATGGTCTTTTACAATGGATCCTTATCTGCTATGGGCCTATTCAGTTGTGTCTAAACATACGGAAATCTAGATAAATTTGAAAGGTCTATTCATGTTTACACAATGGCTTGTCTATTTGAACATGCCTCTGTTACTTAAACTACGGATTTGATAATTAATTATTTGGCTGTCATCTCTGTGAATAGTGGGTTCAAATCCGGCTCATATTCCTAGTACCTGTCCTGATATTTTTTGCCTACCAAGTGATATTTTTTACAATATGTCAAGAAATAAAGGCAGGTATTTTTTAATTCCTTGGATCTCATTTATAATGGTTATGTTTGACACTTTGTATAAACCAATGTGAAGTTTTCATACATATTTATCAAACTATGTAACCAAAAAAAAAAACATTTTACGTATTGCTATACAGTTTGTGTTAGTTTTTGTTGCAGTAAAACCACATAGGAATGGCGGAGAAATATGGAGTCAAACGTTAAAGTTTTAATATTCACTGGTACAGCTTACTATACCTTTCCAGCTGAATTTTCACAAACAAGTTCAGTGAAAGTATATTGTGTTAGGTAGATGTAAATTTGTTTTAATTATTCAAACACTACTTTTATCAATCACCAATATATGTGACTTTAATTTTCCTTCAATATGTTTATCTCAAATGAGATTAGTGTCATCCATAAAACGTCACCAGTTTTGTTGAAATAGAAAAAGAAAAACAAATTGTGACACAAACTCCCAAAACTGTCTGGCATTGCTTAGTTGCATTGAGTATTTTATATAGAGCAGACTCTCACTTAACCGAACACACAATTAAGAATGGGCCTAGTTTGAAAATATTAGTGTGTTTTAATTTTAAAAACAGGTGAAAGATAAAACTGATTTGTGGAAACAGATGTATGTAATGGTTTTGTATGAATTTAAGTCAAGTTAATGAGGATATTTTTGTATATTCAACCATTATCGTCCATTGGAATTGGCAGACAACTAAATCACAAGATAGAAGCTTCAAGATATATCTAATCTAATCTACTGCTTCGCAGGCGCAATATCTTCCCCACAAAGGGGCAGTTTGCAGATTCAAACCCAGCCATAGTTCACAGGTCATATGCAATAGGTCAATCTCAAGGTCAACTCTAATGTGGCCCTGTGTCAGGGTCAAAGGTCATGTCAGAGGTTTGCAATGCCAAGACAGAGAAATATACATATTGGGAGATTTTATTATACATGTTAGTACACAAGAAGGCTCAGAGCCTTTAAAATTTACATTTAGGAAATTTTAAAAGCCCCCTAAGCGGGGGTAGTGAATACCAGCATGGTAGTACCCAAGAGGGTTAAAAATCACATAGACATATCACAGTTGAAACATAATTTATACCAGCAGGTTGCAACATACAAACTTCAATATAACATAACATTCATAGCAGATTATAAAGTACTGATTGTCTGGTTTGGTAGGGGGAGCCCGGGTCGGCCGGGTCCAGTCTGTTATGGGACCATACTCATGGTCCAAAATGATGAGGTACCCTTGATACCAAATTGAGCCATATGACTCAAAGGGAGCTCTCTAGTGGTGGGTCAAGCCGCTAGAGGTCCAGCTCAATTATCCGAAACAAAAGTCCAATTCGAGAGGGGGAGCCCAGGTCAGCTGGGTCCAGCCTACATTCCCTGTCTACAGCATCCACATCAATCCTGCAGGAGACCTCCCAAGGGGTGGGAAAACCCTTGGGGTCCAGATGCTGATGAGAAAATTTCACAAGACCTAGTAACCAGTTAGCCATATAACCCTAAGGGAACTCTCCAGTGGTGGTCAAGCACAAGAGGTTCAGCTAACCTGGGAAGCACATTCGAGCTAACACCTGTGTAACAGAGCTGGGTTGGTGGGTAAAAATTTTTTTGTTTGATCCGTATGCATTGGCGGCAAATATCATTGTGCCCCAACATTTGGAGGGAAATTACTGAACTATGAACCCTATTATGCAGAGGTTAAAGGTCAATGCCTCATAGCAAGGCTAGTTCAAGATACCCCAAAGATTAAGGTCCACAACAAACTGCCTCAGCAGGCCCCTAACATGGCAATGCTGCCAAAACTGTGATAGTTAACAAAATTCATTTATCGTCAGGAGAGTCGAGGGTGTTCAAGGTCAGTGGTCCAGTGTTGTTGGGTGTGACCAAGAGAGAAGGAAACTAAGTTGGAAAACTGGAGTTAAAGAGGTGGGTTTTGAGGTGTTTCCTGAAAGATTCGACAGAGGGGCTATTTCTTATTTGGAAGGGAAGTTCCAAAGAACTGGGGCATAGTGGCTGAAAGAATTAGAAAAGTGTTTGATTGATTTATGTACCTTACGGTCGAAAGTGGGGGTATGAAGGAACTTGAGTTTGGGGGTGCTTCACCTTGTATTTCTGGAAGAGGTGTAGGGGTGAATTAATTTTCTCAGGTAAACTGGTTGATCTTGGTTGAGAATTTTGTATGTATGGAGGCCTATTTTAAATTGTATCCTGTACCCGACTGGGAGCCAAAGGAGTTTTTTTCAGTTGAGGGATAATGTGAGAGAATTTAGAGGAATGGGTGACAACCCTGCAGAGTGGGTTTTGAACTAACTGCAATCTCCTTAACTCAAAATCAGTGAGTGATAAGAACAGGAAATTGCGATAGTCCAATCTGCTGCTCACGAAAGTATTTGCTAAAAGAACTGATGTTTTAAGGTCTAAAAGGGAACAAATTCTTTAAAGGTCTCTCACATGAATTCTGGTGGACTTTATGACCTGTGACATATGGTCTGAGAAAGTGAAGTTGGAATCGAACACCACTTCAAGGTTCTTGACACATTGTGCTGGTGACATCTGATTACCAAGAATATTGATTGGAAAGTGAGTTATTTACGGTTGTTTTTGGAGCCTATCAGAATAAACTCAGTTCTGTCAGGGTTCAGTTTTAATTTATTTGTCAAACATGAAATTTTGAATGTCATTTAGACAGTTCTTTAGTTTTTGTGTAGAGTGAGAGAAATTAGCTGGTGAGAGTGTTATGTATAACTGATGACTTGAGCTGATTGGGTTTGTGTAGAGAGCAAAAAAGTATTGGACCAAGGACAGAGCCCTGAGGGACCCCATACTGGAGTGCAGCAGGATGTGAGAGTGTGCTACCTACCTTGACCAAGTGTGTCCTTCCCGACAGGTATGAGTTGAACCAGCCGAGTGCTAGTTCACTGTTTCCATAGTGAACATTAAGTCTGTCCAGGAGAATGGTGTGGTCAATGGTATTGAATGCAGCAGAGAGATCCAGAAGGGTATGGGCTGTGACAGACCTTTTGGTCATATTGAGGAGAATATCATTTTGAACAGTAAGGAGGCCACTTTCAGCAGAATGGTATTTTCTATAAGCCGATTGGAAGGCAGTCATAAGGCCGGTTTCATCTAGGTATGTATAATATGAGGGACAGGACAAAACTTTGGTAAAACCAAACTTTTAGACAATCGAGGTTCAGATAATTGGGGCTTCACTGTAATTAGGAATGCAATACTGTTAGAGCATCAACCTTAGTGATCTCATCTGATCTAATGATGATTTTTATTGCACTTAATCTATATTATCCGGGATGCTCTAAGGTGCACCTGCATAGTTATAGGTCTATTGACACAGCCAGGTCATACTAGAGAAACAACAGAGGTAGCAGGTGGCTAGGGGGCAATTGATGTTGCAGTGCATACATTTAGTCATGGTGCAACTATGATTATCTCTTTTTTGTTATTGTGACAAAACTTGAAAAAGAAGATTGTAATTTGTAGCAGATTTTCGTCAGGGAATGTAATAAATATTAACTTTTAGGCAGGATATGACACTATTTATTGTTTATGCATGACAAGTAAGACAAATGCTGAAAGAACATGAATTTGTAAACTCTGAATGAAGTCAAAGAGCATCCAACATTTACCATGCAGTTGTACTCTGTGAAAACAAAGTAATAAAAATAATAATGATCTCAATTAAAAATTTTGATCATGCCTCACATATTCATTTCTGTTAATGCCCAATTTCAGGGGGCATACTAATGCAGAGCAATTACAATCATTTCCAAGATTCAACTGAAGGCAATGGGATGTTTTAATGCACCTAAAATGGAAATGATTATAGGCATTTTTAACAGGAGGCAACAAATGGCATCTGGGAGATAATATGCCACTTCACTTTTTTCTCATTAATAAGAATGCATCATTCGTTGGGACAAAAATAGAGACTAGTTGGTTTATGACAAAGATCATTTGTCATTCTAGTCAACAGTTGAGGAAATTGCGTTTTTCTAAGAACACCAAAAACAATGCCAGTCAGTTTATAATGGTTTTGGGTAGTTTTAAATTGGCCTGGAGGTTTCTATCACAAAACTGGATACCAGAATTTGGGGGATGTGGTTCAGGCTTATATTGGGATAGGCTTAATATTTAATGAAGCTGTGAACACATTGATATCCCAATATGATTGGTTATTTAAGAGTTATTGATAATAATGCGATGAGTTTAAGCAAATATGTCAATCAGATAGCTAGAAAAGAAATCTTGTTTGCCTTAAATCATTATCAACAAGTGATGCTCTTATTCCGTGACTACTTTTCAATAAATGGGTAGTTTCCCATCATTTTGACTGTGCCTTCTGTCTATGCCTTTTTGATGTAGACGGCAATAGCAATTACAACTGAAACATACAGTTAGCTAGACTCGGAGACATATGGTAAATTAGTCAAATATGGGACAAGTTTGAAACAAAGGTACGGGCCACTAAATTAGATTTTATACAACCGTAGAAGAAAAGGTGAAATTCCTCAAAAGGTTAAAATCAGTGATGGCGGTCCTAGGTGAACTTGGCCCACATAATCAACCTCATACAGAGCTTAACAGTGGCATGGACGAGTATCAAATTAATGAGATATATCAATTCCATATGAGAACGTCCTAAACCTATACATGGATTCCAATATGACACAATCTTGACTTTTGTACGAAAAGAGGGATGTACTAATATTATTTTCAAATATTCTCCTTTCGCACAAATTTGAATGGTCATTGAAGCTTGTTATAATTGTTACTGGACCAGTAAAACGTCTCAATTAATCTATACTTTAAAATATACAAAGTAGGAAGCAAACTGCTTTTGGGCCATTTGTGTAGGAAAATTGTGATCGCCCAAAAAAATCAAGGGTCTACTCCCATGACCCCACTTGTCTTCACTGGTGACCTTCATTCATCCTGAGTAGGCCATAACAATTTTCCTCAGATCAAACAAGTCCACCCCTCCAAGTGCTACGTAGTGGCTTCCCACTGTCCCAATTGACACAGCAGATAACTGTGGTGGCCCCTCAGGTACCCTGGGTGAAGTTCAAGCTATTCTGCAGAGTAAACAATAATCCAGAGAAGTGACTGTAAATAAACCTGCGCTGGGCCCCTGTGCCTCATTCCATTTTAAATTTTTGAAGAGACAGCATGTATATGCTCGCATATTTCTATCGAGGATCTAATAAAACTTTGCTTCTGTTTGAGGAAATGTCTTTGAGAATATATTTTAATATATTTAATGATGCCCCCAAGGCTAGTAACAGGGAAAGAGGAAGAGGAGCATGGTCACAGCACCTAAGGAGGAAGCTACCAAATTTGACTTGGGCATCACAGTGGAAGAATAAGAGTTACGGGTGAAGTGTGTTTTAGAATTAGCTCATCAGGTGGTGGTGTAGGTGGAAGTTCAGCAGGAAGAAACATGTCTTAAGGGATTTGGAGAAGATACCAGCATCTAGTCGTTTTACATTAGGGGACATACCAATAGTTGGGTGAGACATCCACATCCGGTTGTCTCTGTCAGCCTACCAGTTTGGGCTCACAGACTATGGAAACATTAACACACCACAGGTTCTCGCCAGCCCAGAAGAATGCCAACGAACTTGACAACAACAGCCACAGCAACATCTGCCATATCTGTCTCTGTGCCTGATACCTCCAGACAATGCCCCATCCATTGATTAAACCCCACAATCCTTAAGCTCAACTGCCAGCCTACTCCTCCAGCTATTCTGACTTAAATAAATTTGCCCTTTCTAGGGGCCACTCATATCTTCCATGAACCGTTTGCATAAGTTAGTGTTAGAAATGAAACATGTACCCACACAACAAAACATTTAGTGGTCCTATCAAATACTAACCTCGCACAATCACACAGTGCAAATAAATTGAACATATATTACATTATAAACCAAATGTATTGGTTTGGATGAATCACCATACAGCACTTGAAATAAGGGTAGTATATCACTGGATAGTAACATCACTAAAAAGAGAGGTTAAACAGTTCAGTCCTGTCTCCGTAGTTTAAGCATGTGCTGCTTATTTTGTGATCATTGTTTTAAATGCTGAAATAATAACATTTATACAAACTTTATATCTTATCTTACATAAAATATCAACAGGTCACACAACATGTTACATGGTGTCAAAAGTGAAAAACACTGGGATTTTTAAATAAAAAGGGATACATCGTTTTAATTACAGAAAAAAACAGTAGTTGAAATACAGACTTTTGCCTGTTCTGGTACATCTGATGGTCATATGCTTACCACCAAGTGCACCCATGCATAACGCAGTTTTCATCTGCTGTGAAGATACCTTCAGTCTCGTTCCTGGCATCTGGTGTTGTGATGCATTAATTGATCATTTTAGTGACACTGGACTGCCATCACTCTGAATTCAAAAGCCAAGATGTTCTTCGAATCTTCTGTTGCAAGAGGCCTCAACACCACTGCCAGTTTCAGTCCAGCTTAAAAAGGGTGACTATGTACTGACCCTCTGGAGCCTGCCCCACTAAATCTCAGTCATCTCATTGATTAGTTCTGGGTGGATGTATGTATAGTTGTAGAACACTGCAGATTAATGGTGACCAGGTCTGACAATAAGGCTGTTTAGTAACCATGTGTCTTTATCTTTTAAACTCAGACCCTCTCTTACATTTCTAGACCCCTGTGCCTGTGGATCAGTGTGCCATCCCTCACTCTGGCCCATCCCTGAGTATGACCCCTGACCACTGCTGTCTGCAGCCACTTGAGCACCACCATCTTGTAGATCATGGTAATGAAAGTTATGTCAACATAATTACAACTACCAGAATTGTGGCATGCATGGCTACTGAAATTTTGATTTCTCTATGATGTGTTCTGTATTGTCTGGATCTATCAAAGAACCAACCATTTATACTGTCATTGTCACAAAAAAGATAAACGAGAGGATTAGTGTGATGTTTTCACTAGGCATCAATTCAGGTACCCATTGTTTCAAAGAAACAAGGGAGGAGTTTAGTGTGGCAGCTTGACCATCTGATCATTTCACCAGACATCAGTTCAGGTACCCTTTGTTTCATCTGAAGTATAAATGAAAACATTGCCATAGAAACAAGTAATATACATATAATGAGATATTCGGCTCCATTTTTTTTCAAAATTGGAATACAATTTGGTACAAGCGTGAAATGACCTGAGATGGTCCCACATGGATATTTTTTAATGTTATTAGTAGATACCAACTGTGCAGTTACAAACATATATTTTCAAAGTACTGTTGTTAATAATTGAGGTGGTTTTAACTAGGGTGATCTCTTTGGCCTAGTGATAAGGGTGTTATGCTTTGGAGAAAATGGTCTCCGGATGGTCCTCATCAGAGCAACGACATTCTAGCTTTCGAAAAGGTAATGTGCAAACCTATCTTCATTTTCACCCACCGGTGAATTTCAATAAATTTTAAGTATAACCTCCCATGTAATATGTTCACATCTTGAAGTTTAATGCCTGTATAAACAGATTTTAAAGGGTTAATCATAGAGATAGTCACAGACCCAGATCCTATTATTCTATGATTTTGCACTAACGCATGATTACCAAAGATCAAAAGATCTACAATATATTATGTGTTGATATCCGACAAATAAATTTTAAACATGCTTGAGTTATATTACAGTTCAGAATACGCATCACTGATGCAGTAGTAACACCAGTTGGGGACAAAGGTACTCAGTGTCACTTCACCTTACAAGAAACATGGATTGTTTGGCCCCAAAAGTGACTTTACTAAGTTGGGGTTAAGACAAAGTAAACTTTAATTTTGAAAGAAAGGTTGAAATTGCATTTAAAACAACAAGCTAAGGCAACCCTGTGAATCTAAGGTCCCATTATGTTTGTTTATATACATATTTGTGATCAAAAGTATGTATTCTAACATGACAAGCTTGTATTCGTGATTTTGACTGGTCAATCGCCATTGTAAAACCGTGGATAATCTTACACTCAGTAAAAGGAAGTGGGCGATAATCCCACTTCACTTTTTAAAAGTCAAATTCTGAAGTATATGCAGTACAAATCTTCATGAAAACAGTAAGCAGACAAGGAAAATGTGAAATGTCATGTTAGAATCGGAATAACAAACTCCTAGCGTGGGGTTATGCATGGTTTTACAACTCACAGCCCATTGGAAACACTCGAGCTTCGCCTTTGTGTTACTAATATCATTATTCGTTGTAAAACCCTGCATAACCCCACGCTAGTGTTATTCCTTAAGTATACTTCTTTAAAAATATGAGATTGGAAAGTCTGCTTATCTTCTATATTTAGTAGCTGGCCAACAAAGTACTGTATCTCATAAACTGCTGACAAAAAAATACAAGCACTAAAACGACTAGAAACAAGGTAGGAATCATCAATGAGAATCTCTAATAAAGTGCCATCTGCATAGAGTGTGCCACGCTAGCAGGGTTAAGTAAGAGCTAAAATATTTATGTCAAGCTGGAGTACTATACATTATAACTCTAAACAATGACTATGTTGACAGAATATATACTATCTTCAGTGGAATTTATAGCTACTATTTTAATTCTTCAACCCAAGATCACCCAAAGAGTGAATACATCTGCCAAGGTCCAACACCTCCGTTATTGCTTGTGAGTGCAATGATAAAAGGTCATTTAAAAATCCTGGATCCAGATGGTGATCCAGATAATCTAGATAGAATAATCTGTTCCTTCTACCATTAGCCACATTTCCTCAAAAGTTCATCAAAATCTGTTGCTAATTTTATTTTTGTTATTTGGCAAACAAAACTTCTTCTTCCTTGGCGGAGATTGTAAATGTCTACCAACAAATTTAAAACCTTTACTTATAATGTGTCTCATATGCAACTACAATGACTCAGATGTTGCCCATATTTTCCATTTGTGTATTTTAATTTTGGAATTTAATTTGAGATTCTAATTAATGGGGAAACATTTAACCTATACTATCTTTCAAGAGAAATCATTTAGACTTATGCACTAGTACGGGTCTGACAAAATACCATCAATGCCCAAATTAAGATATTATACAGAATTCAAAATAGATGTTACCACGGCCTCATACATAAAAACAATTATAACCCCAACACAGTGCCCTTAACTTGCTTAATTACAGCTTGCAAATTTTACCATTGACCATTGAAACAGATAGATACTATAGAATTCTACTGGAAAAAAAGATTTTGTAAAATATGCAATGGAAATTTATTTAAAGATGAGATTCACTTTCTTTGTATTTGTAAAGATTTCACACAGGAACGTGAAATGTTGTGTAACAGAATAATTAGTATCCAGATTTCAGAAATTACTCACTAAATAAAAAATTCATGTAAATAGCGTTATTTAATGATAAAACTGCAGTACAGTATTTTTTAAAAATACCTGGTTTAAAAGAAAAAGTTCACTTGAACTCTTGTTATGAAGAGATAACTTCTAGTTACATGGTTTTAATCATAGTAACTTATAAGTCCATTAGGGGGCAAGCCCGAAGTCAAGACCAAAGACAAGAGTTGGGAAAAAATTATTTTATTACACAATACTAACACACATACAATAGCTACACAGATACAACTAAAAACTAAAATGTTACCACTAATACACTACTGTTACACTAAGAAGGGTTAAAACACGAGAATAGGTTACTAAAGTTGTAAAATGAAGTTAAAATAATTTCTTTCTAACCACGTATTCAAACAATGTCCATATTATTTTTTACAACACACAATGCAGGTTAATAAAGTTGAGCACATTCTTCTGAAACTTTTACTGTGTTACTAACACCACTGAGACTGCAAATTGAGGCATTGAAGCCCCCATACTTTACTGTGTTACTAACACCACTGCAACTGTAGTGTTTTTAATGTTAAGAACTTTTCACACACCCAAGCCCAGAGAGTGATGATATTTTGTTTACGGGTAAGCCTGGGAGGGTGGGGAATTTAAAATTAGATTTTTTTTTATTATTTCCGTCCATCCACTTTGAATCCTGGAAATAAACAAGGCTTTGGCGCCCAATTCAAACTGAGGCAATGAACAGACTACCTAGTGATTTGGTTGCGAATTAACTCCCAACTAAGGTAGTGGTCAAAGAACTTCGGGCTTGCCGTGCATAGCACCTTAATGCCATGCCCCCACAAGCCCGAAGTCAAGACCAAAGACAAGAGTTGGGAAAAATTATTTTATTACACAACACTAACACACATACAATAGCTACACAGATACACACAGGGCAACCTATGTTTCATAACTATTGTTTCATGCATAATATGTAATTGTCTCACGTCACTATAATAAATAAATAAAAATAAAAACATAATTTGCACATACTCATTCATAAATGTCTCATCCTACGTAGAAAAAAATGTAAAAACCCACTTTGGTCCAGCTATCAACAACTATCGCTTTACCACAGTTATTATATAAAAATGTCATATTATATTGAAACCTCTAAAATCCTACTTTCAGCCCAACAGCCATCTCTGTTGCTTTGCCACTGAAACAGGATTTGCTAACAAGCCTGAATTACACAATGAAGCGTCGCTTGTATCAACACCAAAAACAAGCCCATACTTTGATTCAGGGGAGATTAACACGGGGTCAAACAGGGAATCAAGTTATGATTTGATTATTGCCCTTGTGACTCTACAGAACAACCTCAATACCCTTCACTTCTCCCCAATTAAACAGCCCCGGGAGTAAATAAAAGAGAGCCCTTGTGTGTCAATATCTGCTGTGCTAGCACTCCTCCCCCCACTCGTTTGTCGACAGTTCTGATTTATTATATAAAAGCACTGAGATAATGTTCCACAAACTCCCTGTTTGTCTGTTTGTTTGAATGTCTTTTTCCCTGTGCGTTTGGAAATATTGACTAAAGAAACACTAAGCATTCTGCATACACATGTCAAAGTATAGGTATTATTTATCACGAAAAAAAACATAATTATATTAATCAAGGTATGGAAATAAGAAGCTTTATTGAGATATTTGTATAACAAATAAGACCTTTTCTTGTCAATAAGTATGTACTTCTGCAGAACTATCTGATTTAGAAAATATTTTCGGAACCCTTACACCTTGTCTGCAACCCAGTCTGTGAATAACTATTGATGAAAACAACTACTATTCGTGTGAATTATACATTGTCTGAGCGGGAACATTCTAATAAAACGGTTTGTACTTAATTCCTGAGGGCTTTCCTACTCTTCGGGGACATCTTATGAAACTTTGGAAAATCTTTGATTGACACTGGCAGATCTATGTACTTCCTGCGTGATCCTGGAGTGCCACAGAAACAAAAAACAAAAAATACCTTCATAAAAGATATTTCAACTCTTATATTTATGTTTATAACAATTGACATAATTTATTTTGCATCTAATCAGTCTTAAAACAGCTCTCTCCGACGTGTTTGCTTCTAGAGATTACTTTAGGTTTTGTCTTTGGACTTTCAAGAAATGTGCTCTACTCTAGTACACTACTCGTGTTTCTGATTGCTTTGCAGCTCACTCCTGTGGACCTAAATTAATCCCAGCCTTGTTCATTTGATCATCTAACCTTCAGGTGATTTTTGTATAAAGTAAACATATCAGAGCTAAACGTGTGCTCAGAAAGACCCTACAGTAATTGGTCAAAATGGCTTTGTGCTCGTCCAGTTATTTGTATGCTGATTTTTAAGCCTTTTGAAGACAAAAATGGAAGGGCATGGTGGTACAATGGGTAACAGACTCACCTCCCAACTCCCAGGTCCTGGGTTTGATTTCCAGCCTGGCCTAAAATGGAAAAGCTGAAAGTGGATTAAAAGAGCAGAATGTCGACCAAACAGTGTGCACTCTTTGACCCCAAACCCTCCACTCCCCAATCGTAATACATGGCCTCTACAGTATGTCGAAAGCTACACCAAAACAACGTCAATCAAGCAACTAGAATTTGCAGTCACAATCCAGTGTACATTGCTGTATCTTTATATACATGCCATTGAGGGGTATTAACTGCACATAGCAACCCTTCGTGTTATATAGAGACCTTTTCATTACACAAACAAACAACCAATCATGAGATGAGCACGCACTCACAAACACATTCTGTTTTGCCATGGGTAATTACACTGTGGCAAGCAACTCACACTATACTGCCAACTATAAACCCAAATGGTTTCATGGAAATGTGGTGTCAAAAGGGTTGATTTATCCACAAATATGTCAATTTATGAGCTCTATTTTTTGTGCTTCTCCCCCACGCTGTGCATGTGTTGCTTTCCCATTTCCACAGATGAACGGACACATATTTAGAACCCCTTTGTTGAATAAGTGTACACTACAAGACGAAAAACTGGTGACTAGTTTGTGTTACAGTATCTCAAAAATGGTATATTTCTAATCTGATCTACTCTTTTTCAGGCGCAATAGTTTCAGTCCCCAGTACGTCCCCCAAGACAATAAAAGACATTGATGGGTTTAAAATATATATATATTCAATCTACCAATTTATATTTTTATGCACATCAATCTGACATTTATTTTATTTAATACATAATAATTTCTGAACTTGCTTTTACAGGTCCGCTGGTTGCAGGTAGACATAAAAGTTTCAAATAGAAAGAAAAGTTTTTAGCTCCAAGGCCGCCTATTCGACTTGACCTTGAGAAAAGAAGAGGTCACCAGAAAGGTCAGATAGAAATGATAATTTACGCCGAGGACAAGCAATTTCCTTGACCCCGAGGAAAGACTGGTGACCCCAGTATGGCAAGCCATACTAGATAGTTCAACCCATAAAAGTGAGAACATGCAAGCAGCGGGACAAATGTATCCAATGTACTACTACATATGTACTGAGAGGGCCCCTAATAAGAACATAGATGGAAAGCCTAACTCCACCATGGAGGAAAGCC
Source organism: Sabellastarte sp. h YS-2021 (assembly GCA_964017235.1). Taxonomy (NCBI): domain Eukaryota; kingdom Metazoa; phylum Annelida; class Polychaeta; order Sabellida; family Sabellidae; genus Sabellastarte; species Sabellastarte sp. h YS-2021. The sequence goes on along the minus strand of OZ024927.1, from coordinate 54,364,864 downwards.
GTACTGTAAGGCAGTATACCAATTTAAAAAGAGTACGGCTAGAATTTTAGAAGGATAATTTTGACTTTTAACCTGTAAGGCGATGTTATATCTACATAGTTATTAGGTGGAGTAAAGGTAAGCCACACATACGTAAACCAAAATTTAACAGTGGCTTGTAACATGTGAAATTTTTAAGATGAAAAGCACCCAAGTGCCAAGTAGGAGGTAGTGAACTAGGAATGAAGGTGGCGAGTAAAGGCTTGGGACACAGGGGAGGAAAATGAAGGTGCTGAGAGAAGGTAGGTATGAATGGCGTCTGATTTCCATGTACCATGTTTTTTAATGAATTCCAGGGGAACGCCATTGTGGAAAGCCCATGAAGCACCAGCTTTCCGGAAAGCATGGAATGTAAGTGGAGGAGTTATATTAAGAGCTGCTGATATTGCTTTTAGATGTTTTCTGGCTACAGAGTCCGTGAGTGGGGCAAAGCCATGCTTGAGGGGAATAATGAATAAGGGTTCATTGTGTTCTGCTGGAAAAGCCTGGATCATATTTGTAAGGGCTGATATGGGGCAGAGTGGGGAAGACCCTAAGAAGGGGAGAGGAAGGGTGACGGTATCCGTACGGTTCTGAATGGTTTTTGACCATTTTATGAGGAGAAGTGCAGACTGGTGATGCACAATGAAATCCCCACGTGCCAGTTGCCTGGTGAAGTCAAAGGAATGAGCAGAGTGGGGCAAGATATTCGACAGTCTTAAAAAGGAGAAAAAAACAGGTGAGATAGAGAGCTTTAAACACTATGGGATTGGCCATGTTGTCTGACTGTTGTATTATGTTGAGCAACATAGGAATGTCAATTAAGTGTTGTTTTTTGGGTTTTAATGGAGCAGCATATTGGATGGATTTCAGAAAGAGTGGAAGTCGCTCATCCTTGAAAGGGGCAGTGGGGAGGCCATATATAATGTGAAAAGCCCTGATGGCCGACACATAGTTGGCTATGTTCGACTTGGACTGAGCATTGGAATGTAAATATTCCATAAAGGCTAATATCATGTGTGTATTTACCTGGGAGGTGAGCAGCCCAGCTGCCACCTGGAAGGCCTGGAAGTCAGACCACATACGAGTGTATTGCCTGAGAGTAGAAGGCCTGAAGCCATGGATCATCCTGTTGGCTGCCGAGGTGGCCAGCTGGGCTGCAGGACCATGGAATTCTGAAAATAGGAAAAACTAGTGCAGAATTATATAACATAATTCAACAAGGTAAGATCAATGTGGGTATTTAACCAGATAGGATTCTGTATTAATTTATGCAATTTGTTATTGTGATGTGGGCTGTTATCCCACCTTGACAAAAGGTCTGCAAGAGAATTATCAGCCCCAGGAATATGAGAGAAGGTGAAATTGATATTGTATAGGGCTGCAATGAGCCACAGATTTCTGGCACACGTAGCTAAGGTTGAGTCTCTGGTTTTACCAGTTGTTAGGACTTCTACTACTGCCATATTGTCACAAAAGATCTGAATTTTTTGATTGGCCCAGTTATTGGCCCATATTTTTGCTGCCACGACAATGTTAAGTATTTCTAGATGGACAATGGTGTATTTCATGAAACCTAGTGGAATCGGGAGGGAGTACACCATTGTTCCATAGTGTCCCCCAAGACCTGTAAGACAGGCGTCTAGATGTACTGGAATCCGGGAGAATTTTTGGTCATAGTAAGTTACTCCATTATATTGACTGAGGAATACATTGAACCAGGCCAAATCTTTAAAGAATTCTGCATTTAGTATGATCTTGGTGTTATGAAAATTTTCTCACAGGAGCTGTAGGATTCTATTTAGGAAAATCCTGGCCGGTTTGACGCACTTAGTGATATATAAAAGGCTGCCTAACAGGGACTGTAGGTGAGTTTTGCTGCAAAAGGTTTTAGTAACCCAATTTTTACACATATTGGTGATCTCCTGTAGCTTTGTAGGTGGGATTGAAATGGTTCTGTGTATGGTATCAATTAATATACCGAGGCAAGTAACCGAGGTACTAGGGGGAACTAGTTTTTTCTGACTGATGTCAAGGCCGAGTTCTTGGAGCAAGCCTTGTAAAAATTGATAAGCTGAGTGAATTTTTGAGGGCAATCCTGTAAAAATCAGATCATCAATATAGTTGTATAGTCCTGGGAACCCATTTTTTGACATAATGTGGCAGATTGAGTCGGTGCAACGCTGAAAAATTTTTGAACCGTGCCTGTACCCAAAAGGTACCGATAAATCGAGAAAATACTGGTCTTGAAATTTCATGCCTAATAGATCTATGTCGCCAGGGTCAATTTTGATTTGTCTAAAAGCTCTGCTTATGTCTATTTTGAAGAGCTGAGCAGCTGGACCTAATTTACAGAGTGAGGCAGTGATGTTATCTATTGATGTGTAGTTGAGGAGGTACTGTGTGGAGAGATAGGTATTTTTATCCACGCCATTGTTGATGGACAACCCTTTGGGCCAACTGAGATCCATGATGGTCCTTTTTTGAATGGAGTCCTGCTTATCTCTGGTCATTAGAGGTGAGATATGAATGGGGAATGGGGGTTCCATAAAAGGACCTATGATTGCTCCATGTTGCAATTCTTCTTGAAGATAGCTGGAAACATGTGTATCATTTTGTAATGCAGATGTGTGATTAACAAAAGTCGACGCAAGGGGACAATTACGATCAAAATCTATTGGAAATCCATATTTCAGGAGGTCTAGCAGCTGCTGATCCCAATAATTGGCTAAGTGTGAACGCCACCTGTCGACATTCAATTTTGATTCAACTGGAATGCGACATTTAAGGAAATTTGGAAAACCACTATTTTTGATCCTCAAATGGGTGGATATTATGTCTGGAATGGTCTGATAATATACTGGATCACCAGTGTATAGCCGAAGAGGTTCAAGGGGTAAAAACCCAAAGCCAGAGTTATATACAGTATCAGTATCAGCAGTGAGTACATGTTGAAACTGGTCAGCATTATTCGTACTATGAAGGACACAGTTTTTGTCAAACGCTTTAGCCGAATCACTAAAATGTGTACGGATTTCTGTGGCAGTTGATACATCCGGAGACAGTGTGACCCTGTCTTCAGTCCGTGCACAAGCAAGCTTGTTGTGAATGAGATCCCTACCGGAATACCCAGTTTTGTTTTTATTGCCCGCCAATGTAGTTTTCAACCTACCATCCAACACTGGACGAGAAACACCAAGCTTGTTCTGCACATCTTCAGTCTGTTTACAAACTTCATTTGAATTTCTATCGTATTCTGTATCAATATGCTGAAGCGCGTGAAACCTATTATGCAGTTTGATAGGTTTCTGATATTGCCGTTTATTGATCTTCGTAAAGCATGTGGTCGCATTGACCCGATTTGCTGGAGTTCTAACAGGTGTAATTTCTACTCTGTTAACGGGAGTGGAACCCGCATTGGTGCTAGCTTGACAGAGCAGGTCATGTGATTGGTTGGTAGGGACATAATTCTTAAGTTTCAAGGCGTCAGCATATGATTTGTTTGGTTTGATTGTCTGGTAACATTTTTCCCTATGAAAGTAGTAGCAAGCTGTACTTTTACTTGTGTTACAAGCCTGCCTAGCTTCAGGGATAAGCGACGAGTAATATACTCTTGGTTTGTGAATATGGGTGATCATACTAGTATGGTCACCCATATTTACTCGTTTTTTGAGTGTTTTTTACTCTTAGATCTGCATTCGATTTCTGGGTGTGGAAATGATTTGCCATTGGCAAAACAAGCCGAGCAAACATGTTTATATACAACTCCTCTGGTCTCGTGTGTCCTGGTATGGGAGCATGTGCCTGCATTGAAGTAATTACAAGTCATGGATTTGGCATGTTTTGGCCCAACTTTTTTACTACTTTGGCTGGCATTAGTTTGTACATTGTGTCTTTGGGCATTGGCACGCCTTATCCTGTCTATTTTGTCAGTCTGACCATAATCACTAATTTCCCCCTGCTCCATTCTGCAAAGGAGAACCGCGTGGCTGGCCTTTGCCGCATCCCAAGAAAAGTCATTTGCATCATCAAATAGAGATATCATGTAGTCTAACATGTGTTCTTTGAATTTTGAATTTTTTTCTTCCTTCATGATGCGGCAAAAGCCAGCCACCCATTGAGTAATGGACAGCTGGTCATATGACACACGTTCCTTACTAGACCCCGATAACACAAATTTATGAGGCCACTTGACACGGTTGGGAACCAGAACCTCTACGGAACCACCACGCAAAGATTTTATCTTAGTACCTTTTTGTTCAGTATCTGCGAGCTGCCTGAGGCGCTGTTCCACCAAAGCCTGAACTGACATATCTTGTCTCAATGCGTTTAAATCTGGAATTTGAGGGACTTGACTGCTGGGTGACATTGTGGCCGAGGAGTCAACTTTCCTCTTGGCCTTTTTACTATGAACTTTGGTACCACTTGACTTGTTAACATTTGTTTCAATACTATCAAGCCTTTTACCAAGTTTTTCTAGTTGAGACAGAATTTTAATGTTAATAGCCTCTTGATTTACAATACTACTTTCTGCCAAAGTAACAACTTTTTCCTTAGGAGAACTAGTTTTAACGGATCCGACATATGAGTCTTGATCTGATGCTATCAACGCCTCACAATCTGATTCGGAAATAGATGACTCAGAGTCAGAAACTTGCCCATTTTGCTGTTTCAATAGCTGTGCGAGGAACTTGCTGTCTTCCAACTGCAGCTGTACTGGGAATTGAAGGGTCTCCTGCTTGCCAGATCATAGATTGTACTGTCGAGTGGATGTACCAGCCATGTCGACAAAAATACACATAAAAAACTAAAAACCTAAGGTCACATGTGCAACTTTAAAATTTCTTATTTTCAATGTCACCTCCTTGCCCTCCAGATTTGAAATGGCAGAGGGAAGGGCAAGGGCCCACGTGATTTAAAACTAGCCAATAGAATTATTTGACACATATCTTGCTTGGTGGCAACTAAACTGTGAGACTATATCGATAATAGGACTACCCAGGACTGATCTGCCCGGCACCCACATGCAGGACCGAAAAGTTACAATGTCTTAATGGAGCAGCTATACATAATGTAAATGTGGTGGATTTGGATATCAAAATTTAAAATCCCTACTGTCACATGGAAAATGGACATACCCATGCCAGTTCTGATAATGTTTTTGCACAAGTGACTTATTGTAACACTTAGCAATGGTAAACTCGAGGTATTTTATATCCTGCCAAAAAGGACAGGAAAATAGACAACACATGTAATGAGAAGATAAATGGAAAGACCAGAAACATTGGCCATATGACCTACTCCTGAGTGCTACAGCACAAAAAGACCAATCCTAATAATAAGCAGCGACTTTTTTATGCAAGACCTAAGGTAAAGATATGCTATCCATGTTTGTCACATCAGAACAATGTATAGCAATTTTACTCCACACCTTAAGATTGCAAGATATCATTTTTATAGTACGTTTTAAAATAACTTTAAAATACATGTAAGGCCAGACCCTCAGGGAAATCTTTGAGAGGCTTCTTAACTCGAATTTTAAATACAGTTTTCCTGCCTAGTACCTTCCCTCTTTTACCATCACAACCCTACAACCCTGGATAATAGACCTAATATGTCCCTCGATTATGAATTTTTCCATTTTTTTTTTGTTATGTTTAGAATTAATTCACATATTTATGCCATGTTTATTAACAGCGGACTATTTTGGGAGCAAGAATGTAGAAGTCGGACAGGGGTATATGGAGCATAAGCTGCTTTAAATTTTCTCTCCTCTAAGAAATAGGACAGGATTGTTGTGGGCTTTGCTGGGAGGGGGCAATGGTTTTTGGACTTTAAATTGGAGGACTTTCCACTTCATTGGGTGGCATTTCTTGTCATTGGAACCATTTGAATGGAGATGATCAATCATTCTATTAGATTATGTAGGGGTGGGACAAAGTATGCTAGAAGAAAAAAAAGCAAGAGAATGTTGGGGCTATCCCACTTAATATGCTGTTGTTTAGTAAAGGACCTACCTCTCGCCCGATGCTCTGGTTTATGGTACACAGTGTATGACAAGTTTTGCAATTTGTGTCAATTTATCCTTTTGGTATTCATTAACTTATGTCTCGCCTTTGTGGTCTTAGGTTCGAGTTCAAATAATGGCAGCATGTCCCATTCAGTAAACCCTTAATCTTGATATGAGTTAAGACGCTGAAGAGGGGCGGGCATAAAAAAGTAATTTCTGGCCTTGGGTACAAAGTACCTTTCTTCTCGGCATACATAAGAGTGGGGTAGCCTTTCACATTATTACTATTTCTGAACATATTGTTGTCGTATCCATAGACAGTACATGTAATGGCTTGTGTATTGTCTTTATGTAATAATGTCCATTGTATTATTGTCTTAAGTACCTTTACTGTAAAATTATGATGTTCTCACTGTAGTTTATCTCTAAATGTAAACATGTATGAATTTGTAATAAGATGTGAAGCACTTTATTTTGTTATATTTTAATTGTATTTTAGAGGTGGTTCAGGCTTTATTTAATTATTAACCTTGTAACTGTGTAGTATGTTAATATTCTTCTCTTGTACTAAAAATATAAAACTTATAAATAAATAAAATAGCATTCACTGTTGATTAGGACTTAAGTTTACTCCTAAGTTGAATCTTTACTTATTTATTTGATTGTATTTTGTGAAGCATGTATTAGATGAGCTTGTGGTCAAAAGGTTGTATACATGTATTTATAATTTGCATAGGAAGACTTAATTCTATATTTATTGAAAGGTGTATTTGGTTTCTATTGAACGTGATTTAATTCTTAGATATAAACTATGTTATGATTATCCACTTTTAAATTGTGCTGTTTGTTTTTTAATTGTTTAAGTTAAGCGAAATTTAAACTAAAGTTTACAGTCCAAGCTATATTGCTAACTTTAAGTTTGGAAAATATGGGCACCGATTTGCTAATATTTCATTCAATAATCCGCTGAACTAAGAAAGTATAAAAAAAAATCGAATTTCTTTCTTTAGCTTCCTTAAAATAATCACAAAGTGCTGTATAGCTTCCCTCTATCAAGTATGCAATGAATGAATGTCACTAAGTGTCCTTTGCACGGTTTCTTTATTTTTACATCATTAAAACATTGAAAGACTTGTAGGATGGAGTTAATAAAAACTGAATCTGAGGTCCCTTATTCCTCAGCTGTAGATATACTTCAAGTGCCACAGAGCTGCATAGTTTAAGTTTCTCTTACATCCTATCGTACGTGTATACACTCATAAGTGTGCTGCAAATATTGTTGAAAAATATGAGCTCAGCCTGGCAGTAGGGTAGCAGAGATTTGCACATGCAAATAAGGTATATTTTTCTAACAAGAGGGAAAGTACTTGAACATCAAAGAACAGACTGTGACTAGATACAGGCCCCACAGTGGGTTAATATGGATGCAAGGTATACATGAGTGTATTGTATGGCACATGCAAACCTTGCAAGTGAATGGCGAGATTTTGCAACACTAGTGAGAGGAATGCATGTGTGCAAGTCTCCTGTAAGTTACCCTTGAGACATGGATGCATTTGTAGGAATACTGCGTGGACGCAGAGAAAATGTGCATGCCAATTTTCATTGTGGGGTCTGTACCACCTTGATATTCTGTCATAAAATCGCAAATGTAGCTTAAGTGTCCCTTGCAAATCAGGTGATTTATCTCTGTAACCAGGACGTACGTGCACGTATGATGGGATGTAAGAGAGGATTCAAATATATAGTTTCTTTATATGGCAAAAAATGTGCAACAAAAAACAACTTAAGCCTCTCTTACATCCCGTCGTACATGTATAGACACGTAAGTGTGCTGCAAATACTGTTGAAAAATATGAACGTAACCTGGTAGTGGGGTAGCAGAGATTTGCACTTGCAAACAATGTGTATTCTCCCAACAAGAGTGTCACAACTTGAAGATCAAAGAAGAGATTGTGACTAGCTACAGGTCGTACAGTGGGTTTATATACATGCAAGGCACACGTGAGTGTATCTTACAGTATGTTTAAACAATGTAAGTAATTGGGGAGAACCTACAACACTTGCAAGGAGAATGCACATGCTTAAGTCACTCTTAAGTTACCCTTGAGGCATGGATGTGTTTGTAGACATCCTGCGTGCACGCACAGGAAATGTGCATGTCAATTTTCATTGCAGGGCCTGTACGACCTTGAGATTCTGTTATAAAATCGCAAGTGTGCCTTGAGGGTCTCTTGCAAATCAGGCGATTTTTCTCTGTAACCAGGACGTACGTGCACGTACGATGGGATGTAAGAGAGGCTTTAGATGTATCAACTACATCTATATACTATGACACAAGAACACGAGAGGAAATCTGTTTATGGTAGACTGCATGTACTGACCAGATGGACTAGTGCGTACCAGACTCGTCTAGGAACATGTAGAACCTGACTTAGATCCCAGGTACAGGCAGATACATTGTGACTCAGATCATCAGTTGAAATGGCTGTCCTCTGTAACTGGCAGGCTGAAGAACCTCAGGGATGTTGATAAATGGTCATCCTTGAGCTACTGTCTTTCAGTTAGTAGAATGTCAGTCACAAAACAGCTTGGATTATACTTGTGCAATTGAGAGGGGTTGATTAGAATTTTAAGTCCTGTAGTAAAGCACATATATTGCACCGAGTATAATTATTGTATAGATAATGGCTAAGTGGCACTCCATTATGTAAACTTAATGGCCTGAGGCCCTGAAAGGGCCAAAGGGTCATTAAGTTTACATAATGGAAGCGCCACGAGGCAATTATCTATTATAAAACCCTGGAAATTAAAACCAATTTATTAATTCAATAATTTAACACCTTGTACCAAATGATCAACCTAGACAATCTTTGCAATGTTTCCTTTGGTGTGCATACCATATGGGGCTTTCACTAAGTTATTTCTATGGTTGTTTTTTTATTTCAATACACAATCAACATTGTTTCACCATGTGTACCACTGGTTTTTCTTGATGGGAAAATATAATTTTGGATAAATCTTGAAAAGTTTTAATATAATCTGACTGCCACAAAATTTAACCATGGATAATGATAATCGATAAAATATGGATCTGTGACTTACAGAAAGCACTTTCCAGAAAAAATTAGACTGCTTATTTAACAATGCTGTTAATAATTTGTTGTAGTGAGTCTTTCATGTTACTAATCTGTGCTTATTTTAAGAAAGTAAGCTATTATTTTTGTGTTTCAGGCATTGAAAGTACTAGAAACTGGAAAATTACTTACTTGTTTTATTTTGTGTTGATGTTTTTGGGTTTCACAAGATTTTTGTTTTGTGTGCTTCTTTGCCTCTTAATTTGGAATCAAGGAAAAATGCCTCCTGGAAAAAGATTGTCTCCTGGAAAAAAACCTAATAGAAAGTATGCCTACTCCACATTTTGTATTTCAGTAATACCTCCTATAAAAAATAATCCACAACATTAAGAACAAAATTCATTTCAACCACAGTGTATCATTTTAGAAGTATATAACAAACTGCAATAAGGTAAATCTTTGTTTTGAACTTAAAAACATTGAAAATTTAAATCAAATTGAAACCCAGCAGTAATGCATTTTGGTAGTAACTTAGTACTGCATTTTTGCAAATTTAAACCCAGCACTAATGCATTTTAGTACTGTATTTTTGCAAATTTAAATCCATCAGTAATACATTTCAGTACTGCATTTTGCACTAAAATTTTGAGCCACTAAAAACACTCCTTTTAATATAGTATGCTGGGTTAGATTTTTACAGTGAGTTTGTTTGAAAGTTAGCTGCTCCTTTGATTAAGTTCACAGAAGATTATTGTAAAGTCAGATTGCAAAGAAATGTAAAGAATTAAAAAATATCCAACTTTATAAATTAAATTGCTTGTTTTGTATTTGTCAGGGGGTATTTTTTCAAGGTAGCATTTTTCCATGAGGTATTTTTCTATGCACTCTCAAAGTCATTCAGAATTGAAAAGACTTGGTAAATGTACCCACTGAACTAATTGATATGAAAGAAGTTGTGAAAACATTTCAATATTGAATGCATTGTGCTGAGGATGACTGGCAAATACTAAGTACTTTTTGTTCTTGGCAGACTGGCCATTGAACTGAATCACAATTCACCGTTAGAGAATAATGTGTTAACTCTCCATTATGCAAAAATAATGGAGAGTTGAGACAATGGCAGGGTCACCCATCTGGGTTTTATATACCAATACCAATGCCTACACATATCAAAGACCACTTGATGCAGTGTGATTCAATTAAATATTCTAAAATGGTATGCTGCGCAGTGTCCTTGGACACGTCTTTTGCGCAATGCTGGAATCGTGGCTTTAATATTCAGCCAATCAATAGTTTAAAACTATCATAAAGCACTCGAATGTGTATTGTATTCCTATAATAAAATTGAAATTTATACGACAGACACGGACAACTATAGGATACAAGTTGAGTTAAAACTAATTTTATTTCGAAGAATTGTGCAACTTTTAATATACCTTCAGATTTTGTTACTTTCCAAAAGAGGACTCTATTTTAAATTAGCAGTCCTTACTTATTCTAAACAAATTTAAATTCTGTCACACCAGGGTCTTCCGTTTAAAGAGGTCTTTTATCTAAAGTAAATGTATCATATCATTGTGCTATAGGATCGACTAAAATCACCTTAACTGTATACTAATGCAAAGGTAGTATATGCATGAGCTCATTCTATAAACTGATACTTGATTATCTGAACTGAAAGTTTTTCCTAATAATAAAGAAACTTGATTATTTGGAAAGGCTAACCTTTTACAGCCGAAAACATACACTGCACATACGTATTGTGATGCAAGGATGCCCATGTTTTCTGCTTGCTCAAACAAATCTTATTTAAACAGTTGAAGATACTCATAAGCAACAGTAATTTGTGAAATGATATTGTTTGGATAATTCAAATCATTTATAATTGCAGATATATAATACCTATGTTTGTGAAGAATATATGACATTTACTTCTGGTAGACGCACTCACAATTATGTTGCTCAAGTAAATATAAGTCACATTAATGAAGATTTCATTTGATGTAACTTGTCTTATTTGGATAACTCACTCTCAAAATTACCAAACCACACAATTATGACTATGAACTTTATGGTACTTTATATACTTGTTTCACTCCACAAAATTGTCTAAATAGCAAAAACCAGATTACAAAACAACGTTGTGACATAATCTGGAGTCTCCGAATGAATGCTTTATGAATCTTAATATGTCATTAACAACAAGATGTCTTCAATCGTTTGGAAATACCTTTCGGGCTCATTCCCAGCGGGAGTCACTCATCGCAGAAATGAGATTTTTTCACCTGTTTGTTAGAAACATGTTGGACAATTCAGTGGGCTGTCTCTCCGACTAAGGGTTCTTTTGAATCTCAAGTGTTTATTTCCAGTCATTGAAGAGGTGTCTAATTGCTACTCCTGGGGTCATCTGAATCGATGAAAGTGTAAGGTCATAACTAACTCTTAATTAGTGTTTAAGGGAAGTGTGCTTTTATGGGGTACTCCAAAGTGAGAAGAAAATGGTGGGATGTCCATCTGACAAAGTGACACATCTTCGCAACAGAATAACAATACAACACTAGGATATGACGTCATATGCAAATGAGGACAGATGCCATTTTGAAATCTTCACACGTGGTTTAAATAGCCTCGAGGGGGCTTAGGGTGGATGTAAATTAGCCACTTGTATGTTAAGAGAAGTTAGCCCAAGAGATTTCCAAAATATGGCCTGCTTAATGGCTTACGCAGCAGACTATTATGGTTGACACTTCTCAATCAAATACATATTAATACAGGAAATAAATTGTAAATATATGGAATAGTAAACAGTTTTCTGTTTCAGTGAAAGGAAAATCATAGTAGGCGACCTCAAGAGCAATTAACAGCTAATTTACAGCAATATATGTTTTTCTCTTAACTGTTTTGGTAATCACGTGAATATACATGTATCTGTAAACGTTTAGGGACAACTAATATATGTGCCATATTGTGGTATAAACTGTGAAACAGATTGGCATACTTAAACAAAACTTTACTAATTCTCATTTTGAAAAAAAAAATCATTGTAATGTTTTTTAAACGGTTTGCCTTTACTTAATATATTTATACAGAATTAATGTTTCATTAGGAATCAGTTTCCACTATCCAAACTGATAGTCTAAATTTGATACCAGGTAAAATATGTAACCAAAATAGTTTGTTTCCAGATCTTTCCATATTACCCAACACAATTGAAAAAGCTCCACTGGCTTACAGCAAAACGTAGGGTAGCCTTGCTGAAGGCTCAAATTTCTTTGCAGTTAGGGAAAGTTTTCAGTTCAGATAATGGAGTTTCAGTTTCTATAATGTACTCGTACATATACTGACTATACAGCTAAGAGAAAGACACAGTTCTTTCTCTTGGCATGTATGAGTGATTTATGACTACCAAATATCTGTGTGCATGTTTGAAAAGATATCATGCAAATTTGAGCCTTAAGCAAGGCTAAACGTAGGGTACATTACAATTGGGTTGATCCCATATGAAATTCTAAAACATGGTCAGCTGAGTATCAGTACAGGTTAAACTGTGGAAGTAACTTGGATATAACAATGGTTGTTAAAGGGTTTCACAACTCTTGTCATTATTTCCTGTATCTTTGTATCTCTTATGATAACGAGCGTTTCCTCTAGACATGGCTACAAATGTTCAGAACCTGCTGAATGACTTTATAAGCAATGGTTTTCCCAGCTTACTAGACTTTATATGCGGTATTTCATTCTTAAAGAGTAAGATCCATTTACCGTATTAAAAATTGTGAAATACATTAAGGTTTACAAAAGTAAATATTTAGACATTAGTCGATATATGTGATGTTAATAATGGATAAATTACTCAAGTTTAAAATAACCTTAATCAATGCCTTGAGGGAAAAGAATGTAGCTGATAATGATATGCTTTCTAATGGAGGTACTTAGGTTATCATAGATACTCTTCTCTTTGTTGTTTTACTTAATGATGATACATTGTGTATATAATAAAAGAAAGAGTAACAGCATAAAAAGTACTCTAATGGTATGGCCCTAGTAAAGTTACATTTAAAAACCCCTCCACAAAAAAAATAAATAAAACCTTTATTCAGTAGTCATTTGAGATGCTAATAATGGATAAATAACTCAAGTTTAAAATAGTCATCAACTATAATTATATAACCATCACTTACATGTGCTTTTTTGAATGACACATTTGACTGCTTTGTTATATTCTTACTAAAATCAATAATTACAACATCTGTAATGTATTTGGGAAATTCTCCGAAAGATGTATATCGTTAAATTTATATGACCCCAGTTTCTAGGAAATGGTTTAAAAACTATTTATTCGACAGGCCTTTCCCCAGATTAACTTTTATTGGTTAACAGGGGTCTCTGATTTCTCACACCAGTAGATCCAACTACGAAATAATTTAACTATATTTATGTTTTTTTTTTTTGCAACTTAGACTCTGCTTGTACAGAAACAGGACACTGTAAAAGTATGATGCATATGTGCGATACGTTAGCTTACGTTATGATGCATATGTGTGATACGTTAGCTTACATCTAAAATATTCTGTATTTTCCGGCAGAGAAACTATGACTACGTTGATACCATGAACACATAATTTATAAAAAATAACTTTTTTAAAGAATCCAAATCTCACAGGATGTCTAGTTTATGCGTTTTCTAAAAGCTTATCAAGCGGAACATTGGATTGGGTATAATATCACTTTCAGCACACAGCTCAAGTTGTAATGTAAACGGGAGACATTGCAAAACACTATGTCAAGAGTCTGCATTCGCAAAACATTGATAGTTGATAGTGAACTGCCACCTTCACCACTTCTTTTTTTAAATTTATTGCTGTTGTTCTTAATAACATTGATGAATAAATTTAATTGGTGCATACATTTAGCATTATGCAAAAATGGGACTTGGACAAGGCTAGCCGTCTTTAATCACTAACTATACTTCTATTTATCACCAGTTTTTTCATTTTGTGTTGCTTTGATACATCTTTTTTCATTGCAAATATCTTAGACAAATTAGTCAGACTACAATAGAAACCACACCTATACATATTTAGTCTTAAGAATGCAAGTTTAGATGAAAACTAAATTAAAATTTTCAATTTTTCAAAGAACTGTCTGTAGATTTTGAATAACACCATTTTAAGTATATTTTTGTAGAAGATTACAGACGGATACAAAAATATAAACAGGTGTCCATTTCAAATTAACTCCTGCTATATGCTGATTACTTCTTTCTATTCACAAAGAACAGACACATGAAAGTGAGGGACCTGTGATATGCCAGCACGCATAAAATCCAATTATTTCCAGGATCTAGTTCAAGCATTAAAAATTAGAGTAAAGAGCTAAATTATTAAAAAAAGATATAAGCATATCGTTTTGATCCTGTCAAAACTCAGTGTGTTAAGTTTTTGATTTACTAGTCGGTATGCCATAATTGACTGATTTATCTAACGCGTTATCACACTAGATTTACTAAACATATTGTACTATGTCCCTAACTGATTTTCTTTTAAATAGTTAATACATAGTCAAGGTCTAAACAATAATATATGCTAAGTCCCTGACTCTCTCTTGTTTACTTATTAATTGGTTTTAAAATTCCTACTTACTAATCATTTTATAATAAATATCTGATATACTTGTCATAGTAGATTAAGTCTTTAACTTACTTATCACCTTTAGTTAAGTCTCAGATTGATTTCTCTTATTTTGTATTGACTTCAGCTTCCTAGCCACCAGACAAAACATAGTTAAACACCTTGGAGATAAAAGTAAGTAATAAGCCCCCTTGAGGTTAACTTCGGGTTGATGGAATGCAATGACTCCCTGATTTCAACGAAGTGGTATATTTTGCTATCTGTATATTTTAAAGATCACCTTTTAATGTCTAAATGCAGGATATATATATTGGAATATAACTGTTTTCTCAGGGGAAGTAGTTATTAGGTTGACTAAACTTTAAGGAAACAATTAGCTGTTTACACAAAACACAAATCATTGAAAAGTCTAAAATAACATGACAGATAAAACAACTAAAACAGTGACTGGCCTGTCAAGGGATGCATTGTGATTACCCAGGGGTATTTTAAGAAATGGACTGACATTTTTTGAAACAAATAAGACAAATTTTATAATGCCAGAGAATAAATATCTGCAGTCATGAAACCCATTTATATCCCTGCATAATTAAGTGTTCTATCTAATTACAGATCAGTGGATTCTTAACACTTTATAACTGTAATTTATATACATATAATATGCTTATGCAATTTCATCGGATAGAATTATGATATTTCACCATATTTAAAGTATTACATTCAATATGCCACACGACATTGAAGTAAAAAAATAAAAGTAAAGCATAACCACGTGTATTCTAATGTACAATACACAATACAATATAATACATTCAGTTGAGACTCAATCATCCTTGGTACATATTCAGTTCATTTGTTTACAGCACACATTTGTTTGACCAAGACAGCAGTGATAAACAAGCCCACCCGGGATGGGCACTAATGCACATACACATGCATACGGTACTGGTTACATTTCATTGAACCATTCCTACATAACACTGCCATTCTGATTTTGAATCATGGAAATTTCTAAGGGCAAAAAAAAATCGAAGAATGAGAATTTTCGGAATTTCCGAGGAAGTGTATTTAAAATAAACTTTTTCTCTCTCAAATAATATACTTTCATGCAGACAAATAACTGGAATAGTCATGCTATCTGCTTTCTACACAGATAGTCAGTTTTATTTTAGAATTGTAAAAATTCTCAGAAATTTGCCCAAAAAAAATCATTCTTAGAAAGTTTTGTTATTCTAAGAATTTCTCTCAAAAAATGGTATTTTTTTCTTAGATGGTTCTAAGAATATGAATAAAATAAAGAATATTAGTGAATGTAGACTCTACATTAATGTTATTTCATTTTCCTATCACGCAATCTATGTCAGGCCTGTAAAGAAATTATAATGCAAACTCTCCTAGCATATGGGAGGAGCCCAACTTAGGAGTCAGCCCATCTTAAGATGGGCTAGCCTATCTTAAGATGGGCTAGAACATATCAGCCCAACTTAAGATATAAAAATTTAAGAATGAGTTTTATACGGAATATAATATTAACTATTTAAAAGGGAATTATTTTTTATGAAAAAGATGACATTAACATTGATAAACTTAACCGACCCTTATAAAGAAGTAGTTTGCACTTCTTTTTTATTTTATATCAATATGTTTAACTTATCTAGCCTCAACAAAAAGTGTTTAATTGCAGAAACTAAAATGAATTGTGTTTCCTGAGCCTTGAAAGCAGTTACACATTCATGGATCCCCCACGGATATAGGCCACGGTTCCATATATGGAAACTGACACAGATGAGGGTGGATCGTGTAAAAGATTTACGGATTCGGCTGCGGATCTCCTATGGAGCGCTATGGTGACCGAAGGACAGGTTTCCCCTCCCTCCCTCCCAAGATGAAGGTCATGGAAATATCAATCAGGGTGCTTTCATATGTTATATCATGGCAGTTTTTGACAAGAATTTACAAATTCATTCAAATTCTTATGATTATAAGTGGTTTTAGTGTAAACTCTGGGGGTCCCTTCCTCTTCAGCAGTTTAGTGGGGCTTTGGTTTGACCTTAGTGACCTTAGTCGAAATTTGCTATGAACCTTGTACTTTGGTCAAAATACGTCCCTGTTCAGTAGATTTCAAAGCCTCCCCTTTGCTGAGGTTCAAGTTCACCTCAAGGGTCAGTAGGTTAATCTCAGTGTCTAAGTTTGCATGCCAAACCTTATTTCATGTAAGGAATCACTACATTAGGGCTGCTTTATCATAGTAATTTCTCTACGCAGCCCATATCAGTATTTAAACGATTTATTACTGCATATATTTACAAGAAAGACTTTTTATACATTAATTTTAGTAGATCTGAAAATAGTATTAGCATTAGTCTTGTATTTACAAATTTTACATAGTAACTCATATTTATATATTTAGTAAAATGGTACCCGTAGTTGTTTGTTTGTTTTGGGGGTTGGGGAATGATTTACTTGTGTCTTTGCAATCAATAACTGTTGTCCTATGAGGAATATTTACATTATGCTGGCCCTGAAAATGATACATATTATCTTGGGGGAATCAAACCCATATTCAACATATCAATGAAGATGACGCCTATGTCAGACCACTGCAAAGAGGGAGTGTTTTACACTCCCAGGAGTCTGGACCTATCAGGGGGACCAGTGTCATCACCCAGTAGGCGATAATAGCGTACTTTGCACAGTGGCAGAATACTCTCTAGTCGTCTCCTTAATTGTGGGGTGTTTTAGACAATTCATCAAGCTCAGATGTCAGGGAGTTATGGAGAAACCCTAAACTGACCGTCACAGCATGGGGGTCTTATCACAGGTACAAACACACATTATCAAATATGCAATATACCCTTGTGTGTCTATAAAAGTCCAAACTTCAGTTTACAACATGTTTAAGGTTGTCAAATAATTATCTCACATTACACCAACAGAAAGACTTTATTTCCTGACATCTATAAAAGGAAAATTGGGGTTAATAAATATTCCATGTTGTATTTATACAAATATGAATGAAATAACAAGTAGGTAGTTGATCTCTTAATTTAAGGTCGCCACTTAATCTCCTTAGAAACATCCGGGACATCTGTGCCCATTTCAGTGGGAGATCAGTTTTTAGACATATAGGGCAGAGGAGGGGGGGCTGACTAATGCATATCATTAAGTGGTATATGAGAGCACACTAATTATAGCTTATGCTTCTCAGGGATGTTTGTTTTGTGTACTCTATAATGCCTCATATAGGACATAATAAGATTAACATTGATTGATAGGAATTTTTAAAGAAATGATGGACAAATGCTCTCTTCACTTAGAACTACAGTTTATAGTGTACAATTATATATCGACAACATATATTTAAACGTACTTAATTGCAGTAAAATATGTTGTTTACCGTTCATATAGTGACCTAAGAAAGGAAATAATATAGTGGCTTCAAAATGCTGTATCATTAAGTTACTACTGGGAAGTAAATACCATTTGGTATTTTGTAAGGTCAACGTGCATTTTAAGAATGGGTACGTTTTTTGTAGCTTTAGAATGCAGAAAAGAAAATGACATAGGGATGGTTTTAATATTTGTGAATAATTTACTTCAATGGGACTGGTCTTATTTTAAAAGGATGTCAAACATCGGACATGTGGGTCTGATTTTATTTACATACACTGACTGGTTTATGTGTCCTGTGTGACAAGAACAATATGTTAAATCCATTAAAATATGGAAATCGGGAATGAAGAAATTATCTTATATTTTATATTTGTTATCTATGTGCATACATTTCTCTCTTTTACTTTCTGTTAACATGTTTACCTTCCCTTTGATGTCATTTTAATGTCTCATAATGTCCAAATTGTGTATGATTAGGTCCCATTTTACTTTGAATCAAAATACATAAAACAATGAACTCTTGTGTAAATATGTGGGGAACGACACTGATGGCTTCTTTTTCATTTTATAATGTACTTAAATCTTTTAAAAAGTAAACAATATAAACCACAAACCTGGTAGTTTTGTCTAAGAAGTAATACAAATGTAACGATAACACATGGAATCTATAAGTTTTATAGCCGCAAACTAGAACATTGATATGTATTTACGAGTGTTTGTTATGATTTACTCTTTTATTGTATCGAAATGCAAATATAGCATACTTTTAACACGATTAAAGTATCATTGTTTAGCCCAGGATAAAAGATGATTATGACAAACATGCATGTGGTTTTTCAGAGACAAATTTGAATATATATATCTTATATTCATTTCTCAATTATACACATACACAGTGTAACAACACATATATTACATAAGGTTTAGAAATGCTAAATACATTTATATATTTACATATATTAAAAATATGTAAAAACTCTTAAAATGGTCGAAATGAAAGACCTTCTTAAATTTACTAAGCCATTTGCTCCGATGTATCTGTATATTGTATTTCTCATGCATCTCAATTCTACTTAAATCCATTTGACAAAATATTACCACCTTCAAAATTTATGATTTGAAAATTATAAAATTAAATATATATACTAACTGCAAGTTATAAGTCTGGCTCTGCGGGGGCCTATAGCAGTATATGACATAAGTTTGAGGCCACAGTATTGTTTACCATAAATGAATAGCTCAGTATGGGGGGTTTATGTTTATATTAAAAAGACCTATGTTTAAGTGTAATGTTTAGTGGCATTTTGTAAATAAAAGTGAGAGTAAATGTAACAAATAACCCATCACACAATGTGTTGCTTGCCCTTCTCAGTAATTATTTCTTGTTTGTTATGGAAGACAAATGTTATTTACATAGCTATACAATCATCATGTCAAGAACTCAGGACTTTAATTAGAGGTTTGATATTGGTAGGGTGCCATAAAAGAATCACATAGAAAATGACTGTCATCGATAAAACAATGTATATGTATGTATTTAGATAACCTGAAGATTGTGCTTATACTGGATATATATTGGGCTCTTTGGTGAGTTTTATGGAAAAGTAATATCACTGCTTTATAGAACCAATTCAAACAAGTGTATCATACATATCATACATGCGTGTGGATAGCATTAGTTATATAACAGCTTGAGAGCATTAAGTGACACTAGAAATATCTACAAGTATGTTAGTAAGGTATAAAGTGGAATATACATCATGAAATAGATATTGTTTGCATTGAAGGATCATAATAATTTGATATTACTTTTCAAATATGTTCCATTAGACCCCTAAGGGAAGATATCAATGGGCTTCAAAACCATGTAAGGATTGGGTAAATGAAGACTGTCCCCATTGAGAGGATGTAATGACACTTGTAAAGGCGGGATTTGATTGGCTGAGAGGAAAACGCCTGTGTACATACTAAAACTCGGCGTGTTCAAGTGATCGAGGCACTGTAATATAAGGCTTCTGACAGCCATCAAGCTACATGAACTTCTCTCATCAACTGAAATCAGATCTTCTGCATTGGGCATCCAGGAGACAATTCTGTTGGAATAATAAAAAGGTTAAAGAACATTAAATTATTCTATAGGGGTGTTAAGTTGTAAAGAAAGGAAAGTTGGTTTGTAATGATAATAGCAGAGAAAATGACAATATCTCCGAAAGGGCATCTGACTTGTAATTTTCAAGGGCTTCACAACTGAATACAAAAAGGATAAATGTGAGATTTCTGAAGTCTTATATATGCAAAAAAAAATATGTGTGTGAGGACAAATATAGAAAAACCTTGGAAAGTTGAAGAAGAGGTATAGGTGAAAAGGGGGACGTAAAGTCATATAGATACAACTCTCAATTTTATTGAAAGTTGTCGAGAACTGTGTATGTCAATAACATCCATTGTTAACAAAATGCTCTTAACACCTTAAACCACAGGTGAAATTTCAGGATAAATGTGACTTTCTGAGTGCACTCAATTCAATGGGATACACGTGTATGTGTTTTAAACATTCTATTCAACACACAATACACTATTAGATGAACAAAAATAACCTGTCACAGAATTTGTCAAATGCAAATGGAAAAACAGCAAAAAATCCCCCAAACATTCTGCCCTGGAAGTTGTGTGAATGTATAAGTAGAGACCTGATTTTGTCAACTCTACATGTGTGGCATTAGAGCTTCTTTCATCCACACACATTTTTGTTCACATGTGTGAGGACGTTCTGATTAAAAACACACACCAGAAGCCATCCTACAAAGGTGTTTTCAGCAAAATAAGAACTTTGTAACACGCGAATATACACGGACACAAGGGAAACAAAAAGGAAGAAAGACAGAGAAATGACTTTAGTTTTACAAAAGCCAGTGGGGTGACAAGAAAGTCACCTTTGCAACCGAAAAAAAATTGAGACTCACTCACTCTGGAAAGTGCCTAAAAGAGACTTTTCTCTGTCTTTTGTGGCATTTTTTGTCACTGTTTCGTGGATGGGGAGAAATACATTCACACACTGGATATCTTTCAATAGTTTTACAGGGGAGAGGAGAGAGATTTGCTATCTGTGTGAGTGTGTTGGCTCTCTCTCTCTCTGTAGTATCTGTGACAAATGAAAATGGGACAGGATTTAACATCACAGGAGACTGGAGAGATGTGATACTGAGTATTTATGTGACGTGGGCTATCAATCTGTCTTTTGGAGGAATTTCATTTTTATGTGTGTGTGTGTCCGTGTGTGTCAGGAAAGAAAAACTGTCATCAATTACTACTTCTTTTGCTCTGTTTAAAAATTCACAGAGACACGTAAACCTGTTTGTGATTATGTCCGTGTTCTCTGTAGATTACTTTCAGAGAAGCCATAGCGTATGACTTCTGAACAAATGTCAATTACAGCAACAGACTTATAGGTCTCAGTATTGATAGTGAATTTGACCTTCATGTGTAGTGTGTGTATGTAAGAGTTATTTAGGATAAAATGGAAGTCACCAGTTCAGTCATGCAATTAATAACAGTAATCATAGTATTTCTCTGCATTAGTTCCAGCAAAGCTGGCTTGGTATACAGCATCAAGGAGGAATTACCCCCAAATACATTTGTGGGTAACATTCCACAAGATTTCAACCTAAGCTCACGATATCCTGCAGATGTAGTAAACAAACTTACTTTCAGGTTTCTGTCAAATAAAATGGAGATTAAGGTCATTGAAAACTCAGGACAGTTAATGACGGCTCAGATTATAGACCGAGACACAATGTGCCCAGGAAAGGAAACCTGTATGATTACTGCAGATATTCTAGTGGGGCCAGCCAGTTACATCGACATCATTCCGGTTGAAGTGGAGGTGCTTGATATTAATGACAATACTCCAACTTTTCCAGAAGACACAATTTCAATCAGAATCTCAGAGTTATCTACACCGGGGAAAGCAATCCATACATTACCCTCTGCTGTTGATCCCGATAGTGGGACTTTTGCCTTGAAGGGGTACAAATTAATTTCTCCAGAAGACAGTGATTTGTTTGCGTTGGAGGAGAGCAGGGCACTTGATGGATCTACTGAGCTGAAACTAATGTTAACACAGGCCATAGACAGAGAGACAATTCCATCTCATCACCTAAAGGTTATGGCCTATGATGGGGATTCCCCACCAAAGACTGGAGTGCTGAATGTTAACCTGGTTGTAGATGATGAGAATGATAACCCTCCGGTCTTTGATGTTCCGTTTTATGAAGTGAATGTGTCAGAGACTCTTCCAATTGGAACCTCACTTCTGAGAGTCAGTGCCACTGACAAGGATGATGGTGATAACAGTAAGATTATATACAGCCTGACCCCAACAACTCTTCAAAACTTTGGGAGTATATTTCGCATCCAGCCCAATTCCGGTGAAATTTTCTCAAAGCATAAGCTAGATTTTAAGACTACCTCAAGCTATAAGCTAGTTGTGGATGCCTCTGACCAAGGTTCCGAAAGTCAAAGTACCCAGGTAGCTGTCTTTGTAAATGTCGAGGATGTCAATGAGCCTCCAGAAATCACCATTTTAACCATGACAGCAAGTGAACATCTTGAAGTGATGGAAGGGATAGCTCCTTACTCTGTCATAGCCTCTGTGTCCGTGAAAGATCCTGACAGTGCCAAAAATGGTCAGGTCATGTGTTCATTTGATAACCCTAATTTTCAACTGGAACAGTTGGCGTCTTATGAAAAACATTTTAAGGTAATAACAACAGAAACCTTGGATAGGGAATCCATTGAGAGTTATGACATTAGCCTGACATGTCAGGATAAAGGGATTCCTCCATTATCAACCACAAGGCAAGTCCACGTAATCGTCTTAGATGCCAATGATCATGCCCCAGTATTTTCTAGTAGGTTTTACTCTGCATCAATCGAAGAAAATAATAGGCCTCATAAAGTTATAGACCAAGTTAAAGCTACAGATAAAGACATTGGGGAAAACGCCAGGCTAGAATATAGTCTTTCAGACAGAAATTCTGATATTTTGAAGGAACTTTTCGAAATTGAAGCCTCAAGTGGTGTAGTAAGAGCTAAGGGTATCCTTGATCATGAGCTTTTCAGCTTTGCCATTCTAGATATTGTTGTTAAAGACCATGGCAATTTAACATTATTTGCCACAGCTCAAATAAATGTTACCATCAAAGACCAAAATGATTGCAAACCTGAGTTTTCAGAAAGTACTGGCTACACATTTAACATTTTGGAGGAAGAGCTCCCAGGAATTGATGTTGGTAACGTTTCTGCAACTGATGCTGATTCGGCACCGTTCAATATAATCAAATATCGCCTTGAAGCTGATGACCTTAATACTCTAACAAATTTTCGCATTGATGCAGACACAGGGTTTATAAAGACAACTACCACCATGGACAGAGAAACTGATCCAGTCTATTATATCCGTATAGTTGCCTTCAATCCCAGATATGACTGGCTGAGTACCACCTCAAGTGTAACAGTGTATTTATCTGACATCAATGACAATGGACCTGTTGTTGACTTTCCATCAATTTCAAATTCTACAGTGTCTGTCCCAAAGAATGTCAAACTGGGCTATGTTATTACAAGAGTAAGAGCTCATGACAGAGACATTGGGGTTAATGGACAGTTGTCGTTTGCTTTAGAAGATTATTTTATCAGTGGGGATGAGTTTCCCTTTGATGTAGATCATCCAACAGGCGCTATCACAGCAATTATGAGATTGACATCTGTTGAGACTGGCACTCAGTTTAACCTGACCATTGTTGTAAAAGATCATGGAAGACCTCAGTTCCAGTCAGTAGCTTTACTGACTATCATAATTGCAGATGAATCCCCACTTTTCGATACAACAAATGAAGACAATTCAGCATTAATTCCCACAGATGCTGTCAATAATGGAGGACAAGGTAATGAAGGAGATAGAGAGACTACAAGTCTTCATGTTGTCATTGGTGTTGCCTGTGGATCTACACTAGTCATCGCAGGGCTTATGGCGGCCATCTTGATTCTGTCCTGCAGAAGCCCCAGGAGGAGAAATCAAGACCAGGGGAAATACAACTGCAGAGTTGAGGCCCAGAAAATGTTGAATGAGAAGCAGGACAGGTTTGTTGCTTATACATCAGAAGGTTATTATGACATTTCATGAAAAAAAATAAAGAGAAGTAACAACTCATTTGTCAAAATTTACAGAAGGGTATCTAGTTAATTTAGCATATCCTCTTGGCATTTCATTATGATCATAAAAAGTCAGGTTGCACTTTGTAATGTGGTAAAAGTGATGAGGAAACTTTAAAAAGACAAGAATGAAATTGATAATTATATCTGTAACATACATTAATGGAGTTTATAAGTAGGAATTTTAAAATCATTTACTTGTATGTCACGTTTACTCATGTGTAACCAATATCTGCTATACAGTTCCTATTACCAACAGTAAGCATAGTCATTCTAGGCCCATTCTTTAAACTGCTAGCATACAAATTAGAACAAATGCACAAAACAATCATTAATCATATAACTTAAAGACCATTTTAAGACACGAAGATGTAAGGAAAAATTTAGTTGACAAAGTCAACGGGAAATGACAATTCATATGAAATATTGGATCATTTTGACTTTGGTGTTTATAAAAAGGAAAAAGTCATTGAAGTAAAATTGCCATTGCAAGATTTGAACAGTTAAAACAAATATCTGAACCAAGGCAACAGCTAATACTCAATTGATATTACATACTGGTTGTATATTCTTAATATTGCTTATGGAGAGTGTACCTTAAATAAATCTTGACTTATGCAAAGTGTAGATTTAGGCATTATTTTTACGGTTTAATTAACCAATAATATCTTTGTAACCAATTTTCTATTTTTTCTTCAACAAGATGTGATGAATAACCAATTATTTATATATGATGAGCCATGATTTAACGCGAAGTAATTTTTTATATCACAAGTTAAGTGTAACTTGGATTATGGGCATAGAAACGTTTAAGGCCTTGTGCAAGGCTAATGTTTAACATGATTATCTGTGAAAGTGGAGAAGGTAGGTCAAATAGCCTTTCTCAAAGAGGCTTCACTTGTGATATAGATACAGGGCATATCATGTGATTCACTTCTATTAACTTCTAATTTGAACAAAAAAGATAATTAATACTGCTTCTATTTATTTTCTTCTGAGTCAAGTGATAATCAAGTTAAACAACGAAGATGGAGCTTGTTTTTTTCTTCTTTTTAATGCACAAAACTTAGTAGGGATAAATGGATAATGTTACTATTGAGGACAGGGGAAATTTTGGAGTGTACATTTAAAAGATATATTTTGGAAGTATAGTTGGAATATAAATATTTAAATTAGACTTGAAAGTAAATCTGGACCATAGTAGATTTTAAAAGGTGACATGATAAAATATGTTTCACTTTCAACTTTATAAATAACCTCAGCTTGATTCAGTTTTGAGTCATTCCCTCCTGGTATGACAGTTAACATGTAGCTGGCCTGTTTAATTTCTTATATTACTTTGTTAGTTTATATCAAGCACATCAAGAAGTTTGGGCACTTGTACATAAAAGAGGGATGAGCAGGTTATTTTATGAACCATTAAAGGGCAGAAGAAGAACAGACTTCTTTGAATTGTCTGAAAGTGACTGGAACTCTTTTATATGAGGGACAGCACATATACATCACTGGGGATTTCTAGAAATGGCACAACTGGATTATTTGGGACTGGAATTGAGTTATGTATCATCTGCTACAAGGGCATTCTGTCTTTGTTAATAGTCTTTATGGTTTTTGATGTGTAAATTATAATTCTAGCCATCACCCTGGATTTCCTTGGAGTTTTCTCAAGAGCCAGCCATATGGTTTATACACACATGTCAAACCATGGTCTTAAAAGTCTTATTTTAATGTTTATTTAATCACATGTACCCCTGGCATGAATCAAACCAAGACACTGAAAGTGTTACTTTTATGTATTATATCAAATAAACCACCTCTGGCATTCATAGTCTAAAGTGACTTGGACGTAGTTTGGGCAAGCTCAACAACAGCATCAACATAAGCATTGCAATATATGGATAACAGGAAAACTTCCCGAATGACATATAGAAAAATATTTCACAAATGGAGATTATCTTATTACATGAGTGTTTTATTATATTGTTCATACGGGCAATGGTGGCGCAGTGGTAACACACTTGCCTCAAACCTCTGTGATCGTAGTTGTAATCCCAGCCAGGCCAGACCTCAAATGGGAAAGTTGGTAGTTACTTGCCGTTAGACAGCAGTTTACAGTACAGAACCTTGGCCAACTGAATGTATTGGTTTCCTCTGTCCTTCCAACCAGTCACAATATACCTGATAAGGTACTAGTCATTATGTAAAACACTAAATAAATAAATATATTGTTCAAATTCATGAATAGTATTATTTTTTCATATATGTCTAATGAGGGACGTTTTACTTTTGTTATCCACCATTTTGAATGAATAATAAGTAAAATAAGTCCATATTTAATGAAAGAATACAAAAATAGTTGAGACACTGGTTGATTTTAAAACTTCAATTTTTAACTTGGGATTTTTCAGCCATTTCTGTTTGGATTTGAGTGCAACAAACACGAACAGAAGCTCTGTCAAATACCTCTCTAATGATGTATATGGCATAGTAGAAAGTGCAATCTGGTAGAATTTCAAATTCTACCGGTAGAAAGTCGGAAGATAAAGTTGGTAGAAAGTCCAAACTGAGTTTCTGCCGGTAGAAAGTCCAATTTAGGAGATTTAGGTATTGCTTTGGGGTCCGAAATCTAAAACTTGGATGATATTCCAATCTAGATGTTAAAACTCTGAATGAGGTAACAGTACTACGACCTTTACATGCTGAGACCAACTGGCAAACCTTTCCCAGCCCATCTTAAGATTGGCTGATTACGTATCCTAAGTTAGACTAGTGACAATCTTATGATTGGTGAGATCTTTTGGCTCCAACAAGTATATATCTTCATAACTCTGCCTTACTTCCAACCCTATTCACTTTTGAGTGAATCAAATCAAAAGTTGGCCAGAAAGAGACAACTGACTTGCTTGACTGAGACCAATCAGCCCAAACAATGGCAACTTAATCCTCTTCAGCTGTGTTTGCTATTTATACCCCCACCCATTACACTTCCTAACTGAGGGGATACAGAATATGATGGGGATACAAAATGTGGCCATAGTTTGTATCCCCTTAATCCCCCATTGTTGGGATACAAAATATGGCAGCCACATTCTGTATCCCCCAAATGATCAAGGGGTGGTGGGATACAAAATATGGCAGGAATACAGAATATGGCGTTACACTGGTTTATCTTGGTAGAAACTCCAATTCTACTTTCTACCGGTAGAATTTGAAATTCTACCAGATTGGACTTTCTACCATGACATATATACCATATTTAAAGGTTACACAGTTTAAGAAATATTAATGTATTAACCTTTAAACAAATCTGCCAGGCTAATTATCCATAATAAGTGGCTCTAGGGTAGACAAAGTTATAGCCTGACCTGGTTAAACCCTTACGTAGCACAAATACTTCTCGTGTTGGATAATAAATAGTCATATTTGAAATTGGGTATGAATTTGTCTTTTTTCCTAGTAAATTGAGGGTGGGGGATAATTTAAGAAGAGTAATAGAGCTTTGCCTTTTTCATAAAAAATTCGTATTTTTTGTCCCTGTTTCTGCCTCTATATTAATGGAGAATGCATAGATATTATCTCCTGTATTTTATCATACAGCTTCCAATTAGTTGTAATGTAATTGATGATACCAAAACATATGTAGTAAGGAATGTAAAATTTACATGGGGGGGGGGGGGGGGGGGGGGGTAGTGGGGATGGGGGGAGTGTCACAATTTAAAAGTAAGATAAGGCAGTCAGGTTTTGTGCCAGTTTCCATCAGGGAAGATTGTAGCTGTTGATGTGTTTATAAAGAAATCACAAGCATATAAAGGTTTTCCAAATGTTAAAGGAAATCAAAGTCATTTTCTTACTTGCGAATTTCACTTACTGTCGCGAATTTCAAAATATCTTGTACTGTGTATACATGCATTTGGTGAAAAATAATTTAATCATCTGTGTGTGGTGAAAATTATGCAGGTTCTGACAAATGATAGGTAACAGGGTTACTCTCAATTGCTAGACTGCACTGTATATTATTATAGGCTTTACAACAGCAATGGCACAGAATGATGGCACCCATGTCATTAATTGTGAAAGCATGGCATCATCTCGTATGGGCATCATGATGGTATCAATGCCCCCTTTTTTGCACTCATGTACTATAACTCGGCTTTACAATCATCTAGGAAATACTTGCACAGCATTTAAAATATGAAAAAAATTGCCATTTTTAATTGAACACCAGGGATTGTATCTGAGATGCCTCGATGATATTCCGTGTTTCTTTTTAAAAATATACTCTCGAGGATTTTTTTTGTTTTACAATTAGAACGTCTTCTTTAAGGCGCAGAATTTTCATATATGAAGTTTAATTTTGCAAAATGAGTGACAAGGTATACATATTGCTTGTGTTTTACATTTCTTATTTATGAGCATATTTTCTGATGGATAACAACACCCTTATCCAATGCTCACGGAAAATATCATTAATGCAATGTTTCATTATGTCATTCATGTGTACATTAAAGATATAATGACAAAGTATAATTAATTCACAAGCAAAACAATACCTCAAAGAAGGCTATATTTGGGGTTTAAAGCAACACTTACATTTTCTATAACATGACCAACCAGAATCTATTTATGAGAATATCTGTCTGTAAGAAATAGTTTTGCCAATGCCAGAACACCAGCTGTAGGTGTTATTGCATCAACACAAAATTGCCTAAATACAAACTAGCTACTTATAGCTTTATCAGTAGGAGCAAGGTGTAGTTTCAGTGTTGTGAGCGACTAAAGATGTTTAAAAATGGCATTTGGAGGGGAACGTTTAAATGCTATTTGAACAGGAAGGCATATTTATAACTACATGCACAAGACACCCTAGTGGTTAACCTGGGTAATGCTTTCGACATTTAATCAATCGTCTCTCATCACTGTGGTATTAGGTTTGAGTCCAGCTCATAACGACATGTAGGATTCTCTAAGTGCCTGTCATTTTGTGCCTTAAGCAGCTGGACTAGACATAAAACTATTACTTTGACCAAATTAATTATACACTTGTTGAATTTATATTTTTGTTGCCTGATTCCTTGTATTAATGTGAGAAGGTCCCTTTTTGGGCTAAAATACTGTGCTGTGTTTCAGTTGGGTGTAACCTAGTATTATGGTTTTGATTGGACAGTTAGCAGCCCCAAATGAATGTAGTAAATCAACAAGTTAACCAGGGTAAATGCAATAAAACAACTAAGTCCAATTTCTTGTAGCAGAAGTGTTTTTCCATGTTTTGACAGGAGCTAAGGTCTTTCATTATTCATAACAAGATGTGCTATCCAATTAGATAGCTCTCATTTGTAGAAAGGTAATATAGGAATAGTTACTGACTCCCTGACTTCTAAATAGTATGGAGAATGAAAAAGAAAATATTGTGGGGGAAAAATGAGCATACCTACATATCTGATTTGCATATTATTAAATTTGAGATATGGATTACACTGTTGATTAAACCTTTAGACTTTACACCTCTGAAAGATCTCAGACATTAATCTTAGCGAGATAGAAATTTGTCATTTTATTATATTCTAGACCTGAGTTGTGGAGAATTGGATAGATTATATGATATATGAAATTATTCACATCAATTATTCACATACTAAAACACTGTGAGCCTTTATATTGCTCTTACCTATCTCTGGAGTATTGTATAACATGGAGCTGCTAAGTGTTTCTTCAGATTTGGCCCCTTTTTCACAATAGCTTAATTCAAGTTTTACCAAATATATAAGAAAAGGTCAAAGCATGTAACTTTAACAAAAACATGAAAGGAAAATGCTTCAGTAGTACTAGTCAAACAAATATGAATAATTCAAAACAGTTTTAACTGTTGTCCTTTAAAATCATCTTTTTATTTCTCAACATTCAACCTCTTCAGTCAATTGTCTATCCATATAAAAGCAGAGGCCTGTGTTGGGAGAGGCAAAATGTGGTTAAGCTTTTAACCCTTGTTAAATCATTCAAAGAGGAAGCAGTTAATATAAACACAAAGGGATTAATGAAATATGGCCTTACTTGGATCTCCAGAGCCTTTGGCGTAGTCTGTTAATCAGAGGTGGGTTCCCACTCATTGAAACAAAGGAAATTATGCAGTTGTCCCTTTATTCTCCTCATAATTACTTTTTTTCTTGTTCCAAGAGAAAACTTTAATCATAGTGAGGTTTATTAGTAGATCTTTTTAAACTTGTGTCTTAAGTTATTCACATTATTGAAGGCGTGGTCTGAATAAATTTGTTAAAATATAGTATAAGTAAGCTCATTTCACCTAAATATATGGTAAGCATTTTATTACATTTACCTGAAATAGATGTGCTGGTCTATAACTCTAATAACTAAAACCTGTTAATATCTTTAATATTTGTTACTTCTTAGATACATATAGTTTACCCTTTATCAAATCTCACGGTTGCATAAACACTTTCAAGTAATCATCCAGTCATTTTAAGCATAAAAACATAAAGGACTTTATATAATCTTCCTGTTGTGCTTAGCTCTTAACAAATAAGATACTTTACATGATTAAGATCTCAACTAACATAATCCCAACCCCAATGTAAATTCAAACTGTACAAAGAATACTGTTTTACTAATTGCCAGTGCTTACTGAAGCCAATACAAAACACGCTTGCCCACATTCAGGTCCCTGGATTGTAGCAGCGAATCCAGATCATCCGAAGAGGACATCAGTCCGTCTCCGCTGGGTGATGATACGGGTCAGCAGTTGTCACAACAGCCTCTTTACTCATTCTCAAAGTCAACCAATCACCACCCTCACTCCCAACCTCCACAGCATCTGCATCATTATGCGGCTCCAGCAAGTGATGAAGAACTTCAGTCCATCCTCAATCATGATGACAGTGACAGGCACGTAATTGTGTGTCACTTAAGGTCGATTCACACTAGCCCGCATCCAGATCATGATCTAAACCACCGACTAGTACAGGTTCAAGACACAAAGACAACAAATTCACAGGGCTAACTGATCTAGTTAAGGATCTGTATCCAAAAATATACTCCATGTAAAAAATATTCAGTTAAGCAGTTGGACTGTCTACCAAGTTTATTAGATTTCGGACCCCAGGGCAATACCCAAATCTCCTTGATTGGACTTTCTACCAGTAGAAACTCCAATTGGACTTTCTACCAAGTTTATGTTGGTAGAAACTCCAATTGGACTTTCTACCATGACATATATATATTTTTTATAATTATGAAGAATTTGAACAAAACAGAATATTTGCAGATAACTGAATGTCCTTTCAGCTATTAAATAATTTCACGTGTATGTTGTTTCAGATTTAAGGATTGTTAGACGACCATTTTCTTTGATAAACTCACTAGTCCAACCAATTTAACCTTTATAGAAAGGTTAAAATATTTCACACATACCTTTTAAGTGTATTCCTTATCTTATAATATCAAATGACTTTTATCTGTGTGAATTAAACTGTAGAGGATCTGATTGCTTAACTGTTTGGTGGATCCAAATCCGGGTCTGCGGCTGTGTGAATCTACCATAATTCAATATTTGTTTAATGGAAAGTAGGCGCTCTTTCTTGTTGTACACGTGGCCTTTCTGGGGGCAACTAAGATGTTGTTATCAGAAGTATATAGAAACTGATTTCATGTGGCTAGTAGTAGCCTTCAGAAGGCCCAGGTGTTGTAAAAGACTAATATCCTACCTGTCTTGTTATGGACTGAAACATGTGAATGTCAATGTGAAGCAAACACAAAAGTCTGTCAGGAAGTTTACAGTTAATCACGTTAATCACAAGTCCATTATTTTGATTATTTTCAATGCACTATAACTGAAGTGTCCCGAAGTGCTATGCCAGCTTTATCCTCCAAGATATTATTCACTTGCTTCAAAAATTCAGAGTCTAAATTAGCAAACATTGGGAAGACTAATATTTAAAGATTCAAGAGCATCCTTAGTTCAAAACGACAATACAAATTTATTTTGTGAAAAATGATACACTACATATTCTACAGATTATTTCTGCTAGGAAAGGTGAAGAGAGGGCTTAACATTTTGCAATTGAGATAGTTTGGAAACTTTGGTAACTGAGATAAGATTTTGTGCTCACACTGAAAAATATCTCAACTATTGTAAATATGACTGACCATTACCATAACTGCTAATGTTGTGTTTAAGTGTTGTCTATAAAGCCATCAAAAGACTGGGACAGTAATTACAAAAGGAATTTATGAAAGATAAGTCAAAAGTTTTTGCATAGATGATTTTTGTCCATTGATGTTTGGTGAATATTGATCCTGGTATTCAAATGACTATGTTGTTCCATTGGTAGCATGATCATTGTTCATATATCGTCTGAAAGGTCAAAGTCGAGTGTTTTTATAGCTTGTGGTTAGGTCACACCTTTCCTTATCGTCATATCTGTATTAATTTGATTTCCTATTAATGACCTCCTCCTTACAGCTTCGAAAGGAGTCCCTTGTATCTTGGTAGTACATGTTGAAGAATGAGCTGCCCCATATATCCACCCTGCCCCACCTTACCACATTTTTTTGTGTTGTAAGGTAGGATATTGTTGACCCCATCTTGACTGCACAACTGTGGCCCAAACTCTCTAGTTACTTACATTCCCTTAGTTGAAAGACAGAAGCTCAAGAATGACCATTTGTCACCATACCAGATGTTGTTGACCTATTTTGACTGCGCTAGTGTAGTCCAAACTCTCTAGTAATTGATATTGCCTTAACTGAAAAAAACAGAGGTTTAAGGATGAGCATTTATCACCACCCCGGAGGTTCTTTAGCCTGTCACTGCGTATAGGATCCATTGATAGATTACCACCGTTTTAAGTGCTTATCCAAGCCAATATATATGCTTGAACCTGGGTTTGAACCTACATCCTCTGCGTTCCTAGGCGATTGTGTTACAAATTAGGCCATAATAAGCCACTACTCCAGCTTGTTTATGCATTGATTGAAGCCTACCAAAATATGAAGCTAATCAAATGTGGTGGAACCACAACTAAATGTAGATAAGCCTGTATGGTTGTACCTCATGACCCCAAAACTGAAAGGTGTGACCTAGCCATAAGGTCACAAGGTCATACAAAACTAGATCATTAGTACAATAGTTTATATCATGGCAGTTAGTAAGAGTGGGTAGGTGAATGCAGGGTATAATACATGTACTTGGTCAAGATCCCACAGTGAAAACCACTGATCTCTGAAAAGCAAGTACAGATTTCCCCAACCTTGGTCTCAGGGGTGACCATTTTAAGTTGTTGAGCTATATTATTAAATACTTTGTAAGTTGAAATTTTGGCATTAAATTCAGATATTTTAGCTAATGAGTTTGGATAGTGTAAATTATTTCCTACTGAAATTTCAAAAAAAGAATAATTAGTGAAATTTTCTTCTAGATTTTCCGCTTACACAGAATCTGTTGTCACAAGTAACTTCCCTTCTCATTTTCAGCGCCTTACTGTTTTCATAAAACATTGCATTCTTGACACTGTTTTCTTAGTTGGGAGTTTATATAATGTCAAAGATATCAGCAGTGTATTTAACATTAAACACTCCCTGTGACTAAATATGAAAAGGTACTTTTTTAAATGATTAACATCCTCACCATGCAGTTGCAGGTTTTATCATCAGCCTATGTGTGAAACTGATAACTTTGATTATCTTATGTCACACACCTCTTACATTACCCCCTTTGTACTACAGTTTTGTTTTAATTAATTAACACATGTCATTAGGTTCATGTTATTTAACTATTATTTGTATAGACTTTGGGCCAGAAATTTTCCGGAAGAAAATGAACAGTAATTTTATCATCACATGTTGATTTTTACTATTTCTTGTAAAACAAAAAACACTAATAAATGAATTATAGCCTGGAGGTTTGCTTGCTCTTAATCAGTCATATTGAATAACCATTACACATGTTGCCCAATTAGAACATTGTAACACTTATATTTTGAATACTTTGACACTGTGGCATTTAGAGTAGTGTACAGTTATCATGATTTAGTTTAAATTAATTACCTTTGCATTTGGATGAGTAGTGTGTAATTCAGTAAGCATTTGTGATAGATCTGCTGACAGTTTCATTTGGCAATGAATTATTTATTTGTATCTCCATTGAACACTTGTGACTTTACCTGTTTGTGTCAAATTTGAGTTTCTGTTGAAGCTGTTATATAATAAGATTCAGTTCAACAAGCTCGTCTAAAATTGACTAATGTGTTTCAGTGTGTAACAAAATAAAACTCAAAAGGAAAACTTTAACAAATTGATATATTGTTACTGATATTATTAATGGGGTTAGTGATTCACCCGTTAAAGAAATTGTTCTTAGCAAAACTGTTTAGGAGGCTTTTTCATTAACTGTAGTAAACCTAAGTCTGTGTTAGTTTTAATTCTTTCAAAATCATTATCATATGCTAAGCACATGGATTAGAATAATGGGGAGATTAAAAAACTGCTAACCAAGTACTAGTAGATGATCTAGCATCAATTACCTTCAAAAACATACATAAATGACCGAGAGCAGTGGTGTGTCTCTTTCCAATTGTAGGCCAGACTGTACCTAAACAGGTATTAGCTTGTGTGGTTTTAGATCATGTATTTTTGCAAATACTCAGGAGGTGAAATAGTCGGGAAAACAGTAAGTATGCACTTACATGTTTTTGTTCCATGTTTTGCAAGGTAGTCTTGGTCCAGAGATACATATTTGATTTTACGTGCCGAGCAACGAAAACAGCTAAAAAATAGCTGAAGTATACAGCATTTTATACCCACCTAAATCTGATTTTGCCTCAATTTCACTGATTTCTAATGTTAAGACAGATCATTAGTACAATAGTTTATATCATGGCAGTTAGTAAGAGTGGGTAGGTGAATGCAGGGTATAATACATGTACTTGGTCAAGATCCCACAGTGAAAACCACTGATCTCTGAAAAGCAAGTACAGATTTCCCCAACCTTGGTCTCAGGGGTGACCATTTTAAGTTGTTGAGCTATATTATTAAATACTTTGTAAGTTGAAATTTTGGCATTAAATTCAGATATTTTAGCTAATGAGTTTGGATAGTGTAAATTATTTCCTACTGAAATTTCAAAAAAAGAATAATTAGTGAAATTTTCTTCTAGATTTTCCGCTTACACAGAATCTGTTGTCACAAGTAACTTCCCTTCTCATTTTCAGCGCCTTACTGTTTTCATAAAACATTGCATTCTTGACACTGTTTTCTTAGTTGGGAGTTTATATAATGTCAAAGATATCAGCAGTGTATTTAACATTAAACACTCCCTGTGACTAAATATGAAAAGGTACTTTTTTAAATGATTAACATCCTCACCATGCAGTTGCAGGTTTTATCATCAGCCTATGTGTGAAACTGATAACTTTGATTATCTTATGTCACACACCTCTTACATTACCCCCTTTGTACTACAGTTTTGTTTTAATTAATTAACACATGTCATTAGGTTCATGTTATTTAACTATTATTTGTATAGACTTTGGGCCAGAAATTTTCCGGAAGAAAATGAACAGTAATTTTATCATCACATGTTGATTTTTACTATTTCTTGTAAAACAAAAAACACTAATAAATGAATTATAGCCTGGAGGTTTGCTTGCTCTTAATCAGTCATATTGAATAACCATTACACATGTTGCCCAATTAGAACATTGGAACACTTATATTTTGAATACTTTGACACTGTGGCATTTAGAGTAGTGTACAGTTATCATGATTTAGTTTAAATTAATTACCTTTGCATTTGGATGAGTAGTGTGTAATTCAGTAAGCATTTGTGATAGATCTGCTGACAGTTTCATTTGGCAATGAATTATTTATTTGTATCTCCATTGAACACTTGTGACTTTACCTGTTTGTGTCAAATTTGAGTTTCTGTTGAAGCTGTTATATAATAAGATTCAGTTCAACAAGCTCGTCTAAAATTGACTAATGTGTTTCAGTGTGTAACAAAATAAAACTCAAAAGGAAAACTTTAACAAATTGATATATTGTTACTGATATTATTAATGGGGTTAGTGATTCACCCGTTAAAGAAATTGTTCTTAGCAAAACTGTTTAGGAGGCTTTTTCATTAACTGTAGTAAACCTAAGTCTGTGTTAGTTTTAATTCTTTCAAAATCATTATCATATGCTAAGCACATGGATTAGAATAATGGGGAGATTAAAAAACTGCTAACCAAGTACTAGTAGATGATCTAGCATCAATTACCTTCAAAAACATACATAAATGACCGAGAGCAGTGGTGTGTCTCTTTCCAATTGTAGGCCAGACTGTACCTAAACAGGTATTAGCTTGTGTGGTTTTAGATCATGTATTTTTGCAAATACTCAGGAGGTGAAATAGTCGGGAAAACAGTAAGTATGCACTTACATGTTTTTGTTCCATGTTTTGCAAGGTAGTCTTGGTCCAGAGATACATATTTGATTTTACGTGCCGAGCAACGAAAACAGCTAAAAAATAGCTGAAGTATACAGCATTTTATACCCACCTAAATCTGATTTTGCCTCAATTTCACTGATTTCTAATGTTAAGACTTTCCTTGTGTAGTTATGGGGACTTAAAAATGTCACATGAAAATGTAAGA
Source organism: Sabellastarte sp. h YS-2021 (assembly GCA_964017235.1). Classification (NCBI taxonomy): domain Eukaryota; kingdom Metazoa; phylum Annelida; class Polychaeta; order Sabellida; family Sabellidae; genus Sabellastarte; species Sabellastarte sp. h YS-2021. The sequence continues at coordinate 54,327,879 of OZ024927.1, read as the reverse complement.
GTTTGGTGCAAATGTACGAAAAAGAGAACAGACAAACACCAGTAAGACATAATATGCAGCTCTTATGAGTATACCTTTAGACAGCCGGTAAAATGTGAGTGAGATTTAAACTTAATCAGGAGCTTTTAGATTAGCATGAAACAGACAATGTGTGATGAGCATCTCATTTCAGAAAGGTGGGATATATTTTCAGGTATATATATTAACAGAAACTGGTTCCATAAAAAATCACTGGCAACCTCAGGAAAGGGAAAACTTAACTGTTGCTTTGAAAATGGTAGGGTTAATATCCTAGTGTAATTAGAATCTTCATTGGAGAGAGTTTCAAAAAAATTAAATACACAAATAACACTGAAATTACAGTGTAACTCTAACTCCGTCGACCTTTTACATTTTTCCATAAATTTAAAATTATTAAGATGTCCCTTTATGCCTTTATATGAAGATATACTTCTCACTTAATCAAGTGTAAGAAAAGTGGCTTAAGTTACACTTTGTTGACAAGAAGATTATAGTCATTTGTGTTTGAAAAATATATCAACGTAGATGAATAAGATTCATCCAGCTTTATTCAAATATAAAGGTTGCTCTTTGTTGAGGGAATTCTCCATTTCTGCCACTTATTAAACATGTAAATGTGTTTTATTCCTATAATATTCTCTATAGCTTTCTATCTGTGTTCAGTATTTGTGTGAAAGCAATTGTCATAACAGAATTAATACATTAAAACATAATTATATAACATATTTGCTTTTGTATAAGCTGGAGGTGTAAAGGATGTGGTAGCTTTGAAAAGAGGTCAGCTTTCTGTCATCTGGAGGGCTGCAGTTTCATCTGATCTGAAACTTCTTTTGAAATAAATCTGCAGAGTAATGCTGGGCGATAATACAAGAAATATGTGCAATAGAAACCCCGCTTTTGGCAGTTGATCCAATCATACTCAATACTGCTTCATTTCACTTACACAAAGTTATGATACATTTTTTTGGTTGTGAGTTAAGGTTTTTCTGCAAGCTTTTTCAAGGAGAATAAAGAAGGCAATGTATGGTAGGGGCTTTGATAACCTGGCAATTTTACTATTTATTTGTATTGGTAATAAGAAACCATACAGTAAGCTGTTATTTTTCAAATCTGCTTTGGTGCAAAAAAAAAACAGTGCAAAATATAAAATAGCCATGTTAGGTACATTATATCATGGTAAAGATCACAATATATTAATATCTAGAATAATTCGTTCCTTACTTTCAGGCATTGACAAAAAAGGTTATTTTCTTTGATTTCAGCTGTAGGAAAGAAATACAAGCCTAAAAGAACCATGATAGAACCCCACAAATATGTTTTAAAAACTTTCAGGCCCAGTCAATTCTCCCCAGAAAGCTGACTTTAATTTATAATGATTTTATTAATTTTAAGACTGCAGAATTTTCATGGGCAGCAGTTCTTTTTGCAGGGTGAAATTTGAAGTTTGACCCCCTTCTTCTAATACAGACAAGGGCCCACGGTGGCAGAGTGGTAACACTCTCGCCTCCCACCTCTGAGGCTGGGGTTTGATTCCCAGCACGGCCTCAAGTGGGAAAGCTGGTAGTTGCTTGCCGTTGGTCGGCAGTTTACAGTACAGAACCCTAACGAACTGTATGTACTGGTTTCCTCTGCCTTTCCAACTACCCGTCGTGATATGACCTGTACAGTGTTGAAAGTGACGTAAAACCCCAAATAAATAAATAAATCTAATACAGACAATGCTTTGGAATTGAAAGGTCATTATACATAGCACTTTCAGCTTAAAATAGTTAACATTACCGTTCTCTTCACCTTCTTCTTCACCTTCACCTTCGCTTGAATTTTAACCGCTCCCACCAGGGACACATTTTCTCTACAAAAGCTGATTTATGCTGTCAAATAGTTGTTTAATTGGGAAGGACTGAATTGCTATGGTATGCTTTGGAAAAATTAGAAAATTAATACGAAGCCATAGTAAAATGGCTATTATGTAGAATTTTAAACCAAAATCGCCCAAGTGGCCTTATTGTTTGAAACAAAAAAGATAATTTTAAAGGATTATGAAATATTTAAATTGCATTTTATTTCACTCTTAAAAAAGCAAGTACTCGTACTTTGGCTAAATGGAAAAAAACATGCATTTTCAAATCTTTGCAAGAACATTAGAAGGTTCATAAATCAATAGGAACCTTTTGAACTAATAACAATGGCTGCAAAAGTTTTAATGCTGGGGAATCCATTGTTCTGTCACAACACAAAACAATGGTGAGTCTTAACGTGAGTAAAGGACTAATTTCAGTCTAAATATTTCATTAATCTTTATTGATATAAGAGCAAAAGGCAGAGCTAAATGCATTTTATGTACACTTGGTAATGGCCTTGCCATAAAAAAACTGCTGGGTACAGTAAAACGATGAAATTTTGCCCCCAGATAATCCTAGAGTAAAGTGCTATGTTCTATTCCTCGCATTCTAACTTAAGATTGGGTCTTTTATAAAGATAATATGAAGTGTTTTAGTAAGAGAACCCAACTATTAAGTATTATATTTCAACTAATAAATATTTATATATCATAAGAGAGAAATTAAGAGTGTTACTGTATGTGCCATTGTAATAATCCACATTCATGTACTTGAAGGTTTACATCTCTATTACCTTTCTATCTCACTTATCTTAGATCTGACAGCAGCTGCATTTCCCATTCATGCAAATTCTTCATGTAAGGCTACATTATACATGCACATCACAAGGATAGGCTCAACCTTAGCATTAATTGTTCATGTTCTTAATTACATTAACTTTTAAATTCTGTTAACTTTTTTCACAACTGTACTCTTGCCACTTTTGTATTATCAACGTCAATTTGTTCATGGCTTACTGTAAAAAGAGTGTTCTGTCTTTATTTGAGTTTTAGTATAAGCCACAAAAATTTACTGAGACTAACTGTCACTTTTAATACACTTTCACCGTTAAAATGAATGAATATTTATTTCCCTTGTATTTCCAGCCAAATCTCGTGTACTTAGGTTTGTTCAGGGCCTTTCTAAACTGTCCTCTTACAAGAGATTTAAGCTTGATTGATGAGTTATAATTTTCAGATTAAATTGTAAATCAAAGTTGTGAAATGGGGTTATGTTGAAATCCAACCCATGGCAAAAACAGACATTGGCACTTATCATATCAGTACAGAGTGCAAGAATGGTGAACTAAAATGAAAAGATACGAACCATCAAACGATGAACAGTTGGCAGGGAACACGTTGTTGAGTGACTGTCGTGTTTACAGAGTAAAATCAATAAAATAATGAATGTAATTATTACTTAGTGACATTGCAATCAAAAATAAACTATGAAAGTTTATAACAGCTGCCACACTAGGTTACAGACATATTTTGTTAAAAGTTTAAGTAAACCTTGTCTTGAATAAAACACTTTTTATCACAATTCTATCCCCATTGATGATATAATGGCCAATAAAAGACTTTTGACAAAGGTTTTTTCTTGCATAATCTAGCAAATAAAACCTGCAGTTCATCTGCTTTTAAAGCTTGTGACTTTTGTGGCCAGTTATTCAATATTCTAGCAACACTTGCAAGTTTATAGGCAGATGTAGAAACCCTTTTTATTTAACCTTTTTAAACATAAGTTATAAGCGTTTGTGTATCTGGCAAAAATAAGACTTAGATAATGAAAAAGCAACCTGTGTTAGTATATTAGAGGCTACTACTACAATACGGGTACCAGTACATATAAAACAAATATCAAAAAGTGACAGAAGTTGATAATGGCTGCATTTCCAGACATGCTTTCAATTTGATGACATGAAGCAGTTGTGACACACACAGTTATTTGTTAATAGGTGACTTTTATCAGGAGAGAAATGAACACCGTTACTTCATAAGCTGTATCTCTCATAGCTTCCCATTCACTTGTCAAAAGTCACTCTGCTTATGATTTTAAATTTTCATGGGAATGACTTCTTTCCATAGTGAGTCCTCTAAAAGCATTCTAGTTATATCAGTTTTGCTTTCCAGGCAAGAAAAAAAAACTGAAAAAAAACTTAGATTAGATGTATTGCTTTTGCAATTTTCATGATTCTGACTCCCATATATTTTTATCCTGGCTTTAGAATGTGTCTAAATAGGTTGATAAAGATAAATTAATATGCTTCCTTTTATTAGAGAAAGTGCATATTAGATAGTGGACAACCATTGGGGAAAAAGGCTGGTGTTGGAAACTTTCCGATTGTTATGGAAAAAAAGTGCAATTGCATCAATTATGCAGTATGCTTTATCTCTGATGCAACTTCTCTTAAAATGCATATCTATTGCTTTTTTCTTTACAGAGGAGTATCACTAATGGAGTATGACCCCACGCATGCGCAAAAGCAACCTTGGAAGTCATCAACGGGACAAAATCAGGTAATTTGCTCTAGATTTTGGCACAATGAGGACAATACTAATGAGTATTGGAGAGTAATGCACTGTAAATATTAATTTAGCTATGCAAATCAAACTATCTAACTCACGCCCGTTGCTCTAGGTTTAACACATTGACAGGGTGTCCTCTCTCTTTTAAAACAATTTATTATCTTCAAAAGCATATCAATCAAAGGCTGCCTTGTCATTAGTGTTGGTCCAGTAGTTAACAATTAACCCAATACTAAAGGGCCAGTTGTCCAGGCATTGGTCACTCTGCTGGTGACTTGTGAACTTCAATGGCATCAGCCTCTCCCTTGGGGTATGCCCTATTTCCTAATGACAGCCTGCTGCAGATACGTGTTTACATGGTGTATGTAGTTCTTCCTCCAGGCATCCAAACATCTACCCTTGTCTGTGTGGTCATCCATATAAAGTCCAGCTGAGAGGGTATTACATCAAATTTAGGATGGCCTAATGGAAAAAGAATCAGAAAGAGTGGAAGGGAGGGACAGCAACGTCTAATGACTATGTGATTGTAATGGAAGAGTTTCTATTATCTTGGTCACTCATAAGGCTGACCAGTGGTTTGCCTCTAGACTTTTTCTATGTTTTTGCTGGCTTAACTTAAGCTTAGCATTTTCCACTTTTCTCCCTTATTGTTTATTGTGTGACTTAGTCTTTGTATGTGTTTTCTGTATGCTAACAACTAAACAAAATACCATAAAAATGATGCAATAAAAACTTTATTGACTGCATTAACCAAAAGAAAGTATTAGGCAATATAATTCTGCTTAAGTTAAAAAAAATATATTACCATTGCCTGAAAACAACACTGATTAGTTATCTTAGTAGGTTCTAATCCATCATGTTTGGAACCACCTCCAATTATAAACAACCATCATTAAGATTGTATTTACCAATTGACCATCAGCTTATCAGCATTCTCTGGGTAACCATTAATGGATGTTAATGTAGGTTTTATGAAGGGCCTAAACTGGACAATTATTTATGGACAGTGCCATAGGACATAACCTTGTTTCCTTGTCTGATTAACCCATTGGATAATCCCTGAGAATTCCCTCATAGCTGAGCAATATCAGCGTAGTTTTAGTTTTAGCCTTCCAGAGCCCCATACTAATAGTCGATATAGAATTTGTCAAGAGAATAGTATTGCTGATATTTAATAAGCTATCCTAAAATTGTGCGTGTTTACTCATATCTGGATAAGACTGTAAAACCTCATAATAGCGGATAGCTGTTTTATAGCTGTTTGTACCTGCAAAATCTTGTTGTAACTGAATCTGCAATCTACTACAGTCACTGTCAAAACTATTGCACCATAAATATTGTTGTATCCGTCTTAATGATAATGCTCACTTGTTGTAAGATTGGGAGAGACCATAGCTCATGGTGATTTAGTTGACATTTATTTTTGGGTTCAATAAGAACTTTTTGAATAATTAGAATATTTTCTTTTTGTGTGTCCCCAAGGGAGCTGTTACTGTTGATAGGGTCCCAACATTATGAATAAAAACAGAGCTTGTTTTTTACAATAACATGTCCAGATTATAGTCCCTATATCAACTTTCCAATGATATCATGTCCCAACACTTTAACATATAAAGAAATAAACGGTGTCATTGTACCATCCTGGAAGAGATACTATGTCAACTGTGTTTTCAAAAGGCTTAATTAATTTAATTCATTTTTGTTGCTGAAAGGATATACAATAACACAGCTTGAGTTCAGCATCTGAGAACAACTGTGCAATTTTTAATGAATACCTCATGAAACATTTGTTTTTGTTTGGGGATGATTAATAAGCTGTTATTGTCATATTTATTGTTCCTGGTTCCTCTTATCCCCAGTAGGTTTCTATATGAACTCTCATTGGTGAAAAGAAAGAAGAACAAAAGACTTGGCAGATTGGACAAGAAAACAAAAGTAACAAGAAATGAAGTTCAGAGAATTTAGGCATTCAAACAATCTCTAACCTTTAATTTCATGTTGTACATAATGCCATATGGATGCAAACTGAATTGTTAATATACTCAAAGCACAGAACTTTGTATGGAATTCCAAAGTGCTTTTCCATCCATTATACCCTTGATGTGTGTACATATATACCCACTATTATTGAGTTTCCTTTTCCTGGCTTTGAAATGACACCCATAATGGCAACCATTTTAACTCCGCCTGTGCTTTGAAGTAATCATTGTGATAGCTATTGTCTATGTCAGCATTACTATCACTTTTTATCGACAGAATCTTGTCATTATGATTGGACTTTGTGAGGAAAGTTTGTAAAAAAATACTTTTTTCTTTGCTCCTATATAGTGAATAATGAGTGCTTATAGTACTAGTTATACCCACATTATAGTAAATGTGACCACATCATTTGAAGGCTTTCCATGAAAAGTGAATCTAAAGCAATATGGGTCATGTCTCTATTGTTCAATAAATTACACGTATAAATTAACTGAGTAAACTTTCCGTCTGCCAGTACATCAAAATAATCTAGGTACAAGGAAGTATCCTTGGATTTCATGTCACAACTAAGACCGTTCTAAATCTGAAAGTGTCAAAATGGCAATTTCCTGTTTAATATTCTGTCAGCAAATCTCCTCTACAAGATTAACAACTGTGCTTGAAAAATGGTCAATTTAGGCTGAAAGAAACTGAAACAAATTGGTTTAGATTTGTACACTTGCAAATAAACAGGCTAAGTCTATTGCCCATATTTAGAAGCAGAGAGGAAACTCTTACTGTAACTACTAAAATAAGTCTGATAATAGGGTAGTAACATTTTTTGTAACTTTTTACTTCTTTCATAATTTTGTTGCAAAAGAAACCACTTCAATTCTACCAATTGAAATTACATATTGTATTTGTATATTCCTATATCTGGTTTCATATATTGCGTCACTGACTTTTTTACATATGCTGCAAAATGCATTGAACAAAGATTCCATGGCAGGTTAATCACATGTGATCTCAAACCTGAAAAGCTTTATCAAACGTTCTTCTTTGGAAGACTTGATTTGTGCATTTGGGGATAGCAATTATAGGATAATATTGCTGAGAATAAATATCCCTATTGGTAACATTCCAACAAAGTGCAGCTACACTATCATGATCCCACAAAATAAGCCATTTTTGTAAAAAAAAAACAGCTTGATGACAGATTTTTTTGTGGTTCTAATACCACATTTGTAGTCAGCCCCAAAAGGAAAAGGACATACAAAAAGCTGAAAGTATTGTGAGCAAGAGCCTGAGACACAAACCAGATAAATGGTTTCAAACAGGATTGGGGGAAAACAAGAATTTAACGAAAAGGTCATTTTAGCATGAACTGTAATCTAATAATCCAAATCCCAGGAATGAAAGCAGAGACTTGTTTTGCTCCTTTTAACGATTGCTAGGCATTGAATAGGACGTGGGTTGAGGTATTTTCTAAGTCATTTTTTATGCTTTAATTTAATACAATCTGAGTGTATTTCCCAGGGCCTTAGAAAGTTAGTAGAGGTTTGTTGTCATCAGGATTCTATCTTGTAACAGTGCAAGACATTTCAGTGGCTGGGTGTTGAATGTTCTATTGGATTGTTATTGGACATCATATGGACTGACATCTATCAGTGAAATTACATACAGACTAGTTCTGTCACTATTTATCCTTAAATAAACCACATTATTTCAAATGATAACTGCAAATAGTAATACAATTCTTTAGAAATAGTGTGATATCTATCAATTCTTTTGATCCCATATGAAATGTCATAAAATGGAGAGATGAATATTTCCTCCAGTTGAAACTATACCCCCATTTTCCCCCAAGAGGATACAAAAATGCCATGTCATTTGAAAGCAAGGTAAAAAGGGGTCTAGCATCTGAGGTGTACTTACTGATAAGCTTGAATGCCTGTGAAAGGTTTTTGAAAGAGAATGAAATGTTAGAAGACCATCATGGTAAAGTAATACAACTGAGCCTTTAAAAGGCAGTCAAGGTCACTATTCAATTAAATCCGTATTATCCTATATCTGTAAGAATTCTTCCAAACATAAAAGACCCCAACACCAAATTTTTCTGCCAACACTAGAAATGCAGAAATTAAATCTTAGACCATGTTATATTTCTTATCAAACTGTATTTTGGAATAGCTTTGTTTATTGCACATAGATGTACTAAACCATCTAAAATTAAATCGTATATATTCCAGCAAAATTGACAAAAAAAACTCTCGCAATTCAGAGACATGGCATTCAAATAACACCTGTCATGTCATCTAGTTTCCCCCGAAAAAAATCTTAGAGATGATAAGAGTTGATGAAATAAAATTCAAATTAACTGATTTACATTTTGGATCACACACAGAACGACCATTATGGGTAGGAGATTGGATCACTTGTGGGCCATGAGGGCATGCAATGACAGGCAAAATGTGCATACAAAGAAAGAGACAAGATACCATCACTGTTTTTCTTTATTGGCGGGAAAATGGTATTAAGATGAATGTGGAAACAATGTGTCTTCTTCCCAAATGTGCTTCAGGTTTGAAAGAAGGTGTCCACAGCCTTGTTATGTAAATTTTTTATGGGAAGAAAAAATGAACAGAATTACAGTGTTTTTTTTTGCCTGCAGAAAACAACTCCTCCCTGAAAAACCATGATCACTTTTTGATGAGTTTATTGTAAGGTTTATTGCAAGAGACTAGACTTTCAATTTCTCCTAATGTGTATTTAATATGAGAGGTTATATTATCAAGACAGAAGTGTTTAATGTCTACATGAAGACACTATATATATAAGAAAGGAGATCTATATAATACTATACATATGTACCTTGTTGTGCTGAAGGCAGGTTTCACACTGAGTGTCTTTTAGTGTCTATTTTCTTCACCTCAGTCCCTTTCCAAAAACCCTTATTTTGTCATTGAATTGTCATCCCAACCCTCTGTTGTATCTACACACTTAGCCTGGTCCAGGCTCAGGCTTTGGTTAGAATACATAAAGTCAAAAGGCATGCTTGAACCTGGTTTGGGTTTGGTTTAGTTCCAAGATCAAATGGTGTAAGATTGGATTGGAACTAGGTTTCATGTTTTAGGTATATTGTTCCTTTTATGACTAGTGTTAATGTGATCAATAGGTCAAAAATAATACTTCCACAGTGAAATAGTTGTGTTGACTGTTATGTCTTATTTAGAGGTCAAAGTGGGGGTTTTATGTCCAGTATTCAACAGCCAGGTGTCTTATTTAATTAGACCAAATACAATAATCTGTATATGGAGTAAGCACGTTAGCATCAGATATGCAAATGATAACAACTGAAGTGACTGGTTAGGATTTTTTGCACTTCTAATATAACCATCTAATGTCCAAACTCCAATATGTTACAATTCCTAATCAAGTTCACAGTGTGCATTAGGCTTAAATATCTGAAGGGTAAGTCATTCATATTGGTCCAAATGGCCATCAAGATGAGGTCACACAGGGCTTGTCTACTTCCATGTGCAGGATATCAAACTGGCACAGGCTAACCTGAGATCCCTTTCTGGTAGTCCTTTATACCACCAGATTAAATACCTGTTTCAATACTACTACGCCAATGTGTTCAAATTTCAACTGCTTACAAAGATTTAGATTGGATAAACTTCAGACTGTACTGTCAGTTGTCACCTGAAGAAGGTGATATAAATCAATTTAGGTCATAATCAATCACCTATATCTATATTCTTAACTGTCTATGGTTTATTCTCAACTGTATCATTTGATAAATGAACTGTAAAATAAATATATCACTTATCTTATTAACTTCAAAAGCATGTTTTAATAAGACTAAGAAAGGAGTCTTCTAGTGCCAGAGTGGTTGTCTAATTCAGCAAATGATAAGTTGACTTCTATATCTGTGGTAGTGGGTTTGAATTCAGCTCATAGTAACTTGTGGGAAATATTGGTGAACAATCCCAATCTGACCCTTTTTGTTTTGGCAGCTTCTGTTGACTGGAATAAGCTTCCTTAAATTGTACATGGAAATTATGGTAAGATGTATCACTTCTGAAAAGCCAGTCCTCTCCCGGATCACTCTTCTCCCCGGATGATTAGACACAATCAATTTTTTAAATATAGACTTTTTCCTTTTCGGAATCAGTACTTCAGAGGAAGTTTTAAATTCTTTATTATTATTATTATTAAAGTAATATTAAGGTCAAACTAATATTATCAAGACCCAAATCACTCAGCCTGTGTCCAGGCTATTTTCTTGTGCTGTTTTCCAATTAAAAAAACCATCCCACGAGGAAAATAGCCCATGGAGACCACTTTAGTCTGTTGAAAAGTTGTACAAGTGGCCTCATCATTGCTGACTTCTTTGATACTTCCACAATCGTATGTAACATCAATAGAGGCTGTCACCTTGCCGTCTAAAAGATCAAATGTTTTTAAATTAACTTTTTATATACCTCAAACACTACCACCTTTTAAAAAGCAATTTGTGCCTTCATTTACATAAGCATCCAATAAATATCTTCCAGTGTTTTCTTTAAGTTTTCACCTTATAACCCAAACTTTATATCTTAATACCATACACACTTTTCCATAACAGAAGAATCAATAGATTTTGATTTTTATTATTAATAAAAATTCTTTATGAAAATACATGCACATGAAGCCTGGTTTCATACACTAGATGGTCTCAGATGCAGTGGCTCTTGATGTTTAAGGTACATTTACTTTATTACCAATCTTTAAGGTCACAAATAGGTTTTACAAAGCCTGTGTCATTTTGGAAATACCTTGCATAGGAAGGAATACAAAGAATAAATAGACAGAGAGAGAAAAAAATAAGTAAAATGACACTACAGCATACAATGTATTTGAATAATGCATGTTACTTTCAAAGGTCCCCTACGTGCAAAGATTTTGTACATTAACTTCAGTTTCTTCTTGACAATGCAACAGGTTAAACTATTGCTTCCCTTTTAACATTTGTCTCTTTTGAATAATCCTCTTATGTTACCCTTTTTCTTTTACAAACTGATGCTCTATCACTTTGCTATTATGATATCAAAATATACAAAGCTCATATTTCCTGTATACTTTTATGTATAGACTAAAGCAGACAGTGTCTCTATGGTATATTAGTTTACAATATGCCTTGCCAATGTAATCTTTTCTTTTTCAGTAAGAAAGTTGTCCCTAAATACTTAATTTATAGGTTATTATGTTTTCTGAGAAAACATGCACCAAACTTTCAGACACACCCCTTTTTGGAATATTAAGACTTTGTAGGACAAAATATGAAATAAAAAGGAGAGGTTCGCAGTCATAAAAGCTCATAGATAATAATAAATCAATATTTTCTCATTGAGATATTATTTCAGCTGTTTTAATTAACTTATTTCGTGTTTGTGTGAGGTTAGGGGTGCTTCGTAAATAAATAACAAATACACAAGAAAAATGAATATCAGAGTAATCTGTGAAAACATTAGCCATAGTGAGTCAATACAATTGACCAGTAAGCACAAGGATGATCTTCCCAAGGAATATGTAAATAATTATTCCAACTGAACCCTTATGTTAACAATTTTACACAATCTGCAGATATACACATATGACCACCTCTTGGTAACATTTGCACTTCTGAATATTTTGTGTCACTATGCTGCCAGCCAAAACTTATAGGGGCATGATATCTAGATATCGAGTTTACTGGTGAAAAATATCGATATCAAACTTAATTTTATTTCACCTATTACAATAGAAAAATGACATCAGGAATAGACTCTCAGTTAACCCCACACTTACCATGAGCTGAATTCAAACCCATGGCCACAAAAATAACAGTCACATGATAGAATGCCAACAAAGTCTTAACCGGTGAAACACAGAGGCTCTTATTCCAAGTCACAAGGAAAGACCCTTGGTGGTGCAATGGTAACACTCTCGCCTCCCACTTCTGAGATCAGACTTCGAATCCCGGCCTGACCTCAAGTGGGAAAGCTGGTAGTTGCATGGCATTGGTCGGCAGTTTACAGTACAGAACCTTGACTAACTGCATGGACTGGTTTCCTCTGCCCTTCCAACTTCCCATCGTGATATGACTTGTACAGTGTTGAAAGCGACGTAAAACCCCAGATAAATAAATAAAAGTCACAAGGGAAACTATGTGATATTACAGAGTTATGGAGAAAACACCTCTATATTTCAGGTTTGTTCCACCAGTTCCTTAAGTTGTTGTCTTTATTTCAGCAGAATTCAGATGGCAAACTGGACAAACCAGATGTGGTAAAGAACAGTCCAACGAAGCCCCAACTCACTGTTTGTAATTCTTGTGTCGTCACAGAAGACAAGAACCAATTTGCGACAAGACTAGTGCCTCTCACAGATAAGGAAATAGAGGTGGGTGTATGGAAGTATGTTTGGCTATGTGAAGGCCAAGATACTCTAAAAGTTGAAATTTGCTCTAAGCAACTGCTCTGACTATTTCAGCTGATACGTTTGGGAAGTGAACAATAATCACTTGGATAATCTTTTGAAATATCGTATCACTTTCTAAATCAAAAGCTGACCATGAATAAATTACTTCTTTAATTTGATGATTACCTACTTATATATTATCTGTAGCAACATTTTAGTCCTGCAGAAGTATACCTATACCTAAACTGAATCAGGACATTTGTATTAGATGATGTTTTATTCAAGTCATCAATTCCCAAACCAAAAAAGAACGAGTTTTCATCTTGGCCATTCAAGTGATAGATGTTCCAAACAACTATAACTGGTCCAAATGGTGGAACATTTGGACAATGTACACACAGATGAGATTGATTTAACTCTGTACTTTAGCCTGATGTCGTATAATATTTTAAGCATGATCTATTGCTACTGTCAGATTTGGCACTGGCATGTTATTTCGTTTATAGGCTCTTTGACTAAACATTGACTAAACAGAATATGCAATGCCTAAAATACAAAAATATGGGTATATCGACTTCAGTGTATAGAAAATTCAACCGAGTAGTGTCTGTAACTATACTTCAACTATAAGCAGAGTGTAGCTGTAGTTTGTACCAATCTATTCAGTAGTGGAAGGCATAAAGTGAAACAGTGACACATTGTCATGTTAGCGATAGAATAAACTTTTCAGTGATGCCACAAAGTCAAGTGATTTGCTTTGAGGATGGCATTTACATCTATCAACTTTGATTTGAAAATGCTGTCACATGAATAAGACATCCACATGACTTCTTGTGTCCTTTACAAACTGTGCAGCAATAAAAGAAGGTAGAATCTCTTTGAAGCAAGCCAGAAAATGTCAATAGAGAACTAAGTTCTTAGCTTAAACAGACGTTGTAAAGAAAATTTGATGCAGCTTCATTTAATCATTATTACAGATGCTTTACTTGGTTATTATTATTATTTTCTTGTATTACACTTATGAGGTATGAGGTAGATTTTCAAACCATTATCATAAATAATAGCAATATAGAAAAAGTAAAAAAGTAAAACACTCAATAACATATTTAACACTTTACCACATTCTTTTGGTCAATTACACTTTGAGAAAATATGCTATGTGACTGAATAACTACTTGAAAAAAGTTATTAAAGTTGCCTATTGTGATCTTCCGAAAGAGACTGTTTTCAAAGTAACCAGAAGGTTGTGAAATATTACAGCTAATACACACAAAACTAATAGAGTAGAGTGGGAGGTTAAAATAACTGTTCAGCCCCTTGGAAGGATGGGTTCGTCACAATACCCCACAATAGAATAATGTCACTTACTTTCATGCACATCATTACAGCAATGACCGGCAAATTGGCAAATAAGATAGGCGATGCTAGTAATGACTTCCTAGTTGATATATAGACTAGTAGTACATGGCACTGTCTAATAAATACTCCCCTTAATGCCCCTCCTTTCTTTCCTCCCTCCTGGTTGAATTTAGAGGAGGGAGCATAGAGGTTCTCGTCATAGAATTAGATGGTGGGGGAGCATAGAGTTTGTGATTAATAGCATACAGTTAAGGGCGTCCCCATTTTGCCCTGCACCAGGTCTACCATTTATTTCAGCAGTTAATAGCTTTTCATCATTACAAAGGCCTTCTGAGGGCATTGTTATTAGTTCTTTATTAGCTGTTGATTTATGACTGTATCAAGAGTGATGCGATGATGTGAATTTTGATGTAACTTCCATAATGTGTCATAAATTACTCTCTCTTATGTAAACTTTATCGAATGAGGGACAAAAAGCTGCCAGACAAAAATATTTAGATAATAATGGGCTGAAAGCCCTGGATCATCTGATGATCTTTTATTTGTGATAGATCACCATACCCATAACTTCTCATCGATATACAATGTACCATGTTGCTCTGTCATTGGTCATAAAGCATGCGAGGCCTGAGCAAAGGTTATGTATAATATCCATTAAAATAGGGATAACTGAAAGCTGGACACATATTCTGATTACACACAATATACACATAATTATGATAACACAATGGTACACCCTATGTCTTTGGTCAAATGCAGACCAATACCTGTCATATTGGTGATAAATGTTTTCAGTTGTGTTTTACATAAATAATATCGAGGGACACTGTGGAACTCTGTAGCAGAGACCAGTTTAGCTAATGAAGAAAGGTGAAGTTGTAACTTTCAGCACAATAAGCCACATGCAATACTCGAAAACACAACAATTCTGTACGTACAGATGGGGGAAACATTTGATCTGGTAGAATGGTATTATGCTTTTAGAATGAAATATTTATTGATCAGCCAAATACTGTCATGTCACGTAGATATTTTCACTTTTACTTACTCAATGATAAAAGTGTTTTGCAACTCTCACTATACACCTGTAAGATCTACCAAACGCCATCGATCAGTTTAAAATTATTTAGGCTATTCTTGTGAAATTTATTTACATTGTTAAAAATATCAAATTTCTACTAATTGCAAACTCTTTAACGTATATTTCCCATCTTCTTTCAGATCCACAAAATATTGAGGTTTCTACACAGCCAACAGGATGACGTCACTGACAGGTGCTCTGACAGCATGTCTACTTCAGACAGTGGGAAAGGAGCAAGTGTCAGTGAAGATTGTGAAGCTCCTGGATCTAACAATCCAAAACCAATCAAACAGGTGCACTTTGTGGACCAACAAAAGCCTCATCACCAGATGAGTCCTGATGGCAGTGTGACTGCTCCTGGTAATAGCCAGTACCAGTATCCTCACAGACAAGCCAGCAGAAACTCACCAACACCTTTGACTACATTCTCCAACACCCCTGGAACAGTGGGAAACCACATGAAACAAGATGGATGTGATAGCAGCATGGCTCAACAAAGAACTCTCCCACATAACAAACCGGCTGTAAGCCCTAGTTATGGCAACTGCCAACCTGCTCCAGTTGGGCAACATCTAAAGGACTACACCTATCCTCCTGGGAGAGTCAGAGGTACAGCCAGCCTCCCTCACCAGAGAAGAGGCTCAAAAGACCAGCACAGAAGATATGCTGAGAGAGGAAATACCCTGGATCACCCAAGATACAGAGAAGAGGACAATGCCAATGGTATCATTGGCAATCTCTCTGATGACAGTGATGGCAATAGTACTATGTCTGGAAGCTATGTGCTAGTTCAGGATGACATGCCTTCTAATGTACACCATCTTAGTCGGCTGAAAGACTCCATAGTGTGAAAGTATTGGTGATTGACATTAAATATTCTGTATGTCTGCAAGGGACATCTATGTTAATTGTGTATGTTTTGAGTAGTTTAATGGGAATACATTCTGCTTACTTAATCGCAATACAGGGTACTTGCTGGTGCAGTAGGTACTAAACTCGCCTCTCACCTCTGAGGCCAGCGGTTCGATCCCCAGACACAACCCTATGTGGGAAAGTTAGAAGTTGGTCACCTATGCCTTGGAGTTTACAATGCAGAATCATGACACACTAGTTTGTACTGGTTTTCCATGCCAGTAAGATTAAACCCAAATAATCAAATCATTGTAAGACAGCATGTAGGTTCCCAGAAACTGTTAGAATATATTGAGTCTGACTAGATGGATATTGATGCATATGACACATAGTACCATGTACTGACTGTCTGCTCAACTTGTTCTGTGTCCAGTTTATATACTCTTAACACTGATTTATGTAATATTACAAATCACCCTATTCGAATAGCAGTTATGTGGGTGACAGTAAATTATTCCACAATTATAAAGATTGAATTTGTACAAGACAAACTTGTACAGTTCCTGACAAAGAAGAGAGGTTTCCCCCTTTGCATAAAAATGGTTACAAGGTGATTAAACTGCTGAACCGTACATATGCTTTGTTTTATGAAACAGTGGGGAAGTTGGCTCCAGCTCTATGATTGGCTTGAAGGCCTGCCACATTGTAATATAGATTTATTACTAATCCTTCTGGGATGTCTAAATATTGTATGTAATGTTAGGAGACATCCAGTCTAACTACCTCATGCAAATGGGGCATAAGGGTCATTTGGGTGAGAGACATGGACCAAACTAGATTTATATATATATTATTGCCAAAGGGAGAAGTCACATAAAGGTTTAGTGTTTATGACTCACACTGGAATACACATTCTGTTATAAATGGTATGGTTACAAGATACCCAGGTTTTTATTGCTTATCCCCACTGTGACAGGATGCTTTTTGCTCCACAGCTTACTCCCAGGACCAGACAAGGACAGAGACAATCGTACTGTGGCTCTAAAAGGGGCATATGGTGTATAAATAAGTAACTAAATTCAAGGCTATTTAATGGCCATAGAGAAAGTTCCATGTCAAATGTGACACTATAATGTATCTTTTGCTGTGTAGACATCATATAGCATTAGCTTCTGTCAAGTAGCAGCGATATGTGAACACGTGTTATTGATTTAAGTTTAATTTGTTCTCTTGGATAAGAAAACTCACTCATATTAGAAACATATTAAATATTCCTATTTTCAAAACGTTGATAAGATAGCCTTAGTTGTTCGTGTTATGAGGTGTTCTTCTGTGCTGTAAATAATATACAGATATGCTATGTTGGAAAAGTCCATTGTTGTTAATTTGCATCGTGAATATGACACCACAATTTAATTAAAAGACATTTTTGTCATTGTGCTCTCTCGCCTTTTGAAAATTGAATTTTAAAATTAGGTTTCATCCTCTCTCTTCTTCTCTCAATAGTCTGTGTCATTTTCACTTTTTCCCTGTATTTTTTTGCTTTGAAAAGCAAGCCCCTTGTATAGTTACATGTTACTTCAATACCCTGGATAAGGTCTTTAGTAATCAGATGTAACAGTCACCCTACCCCTGTGACATATCTCCATTCTGTAAGTCTTCATTTATCCCAATGTCTGTGAATCCTGCACATTCGGACCCAATTTTTAAAGGTGCTGCTATGAGTTTAAGAAAGACAAATCTATCATGTCAAAAACCCTAAACACACCAGTTTTCAAACCAGGTGATTCACATATCTTGTATCTTTTGAGTTATATGATAGTATCATCTACTATCTAGTCTACCCGTATATCAACAAGTAGTGCCTGAGGGAGCACAAACCCTCGCACAAGGAGTTCCAGAACCAGATATTGGCAAAATTATTGGAAAATTTCTGTTCCATTGCGGGTCTGGATCATCTTTGAGGAGAAAGGAGCCAGAGGCAGACCTCACATTATGTGATAATATCACCTCAGTCTATCTTGTAGTTTTTAAGTTATTCGTCTGGACAGACAAAACTGATGTGATTGCAATACCGTTGTACCTTCCATTTCATGAAGAGGGTTGGTTATCATCCAGTAAAGTGATGTTTTTATCAGATTGGAAGTAAATACAAGATAATACATAAATTGTACATCACATCTTAAACAAGAGCACTCGGAGAGTGCAGAATTCAGTAAGGCACAAAATAATAAGTAAATGGGAATTTTTTGGAGCATTTATTTACTTTCAGGCGGTGATCCAGATCACTCTCAAATTTAATGGGATCTAAGTTTGAACAAGTCCCATCTTCTGATTTTGAAGGTTCTAAACGGTAGTATTTTTGCAAACATGCTAACAAACAAACAGACAAACAAGTGGTCATGACAATAATACCTCCTTCACGGAGATAAACATGTTTGTATCTTTCCCAATGTGCCACGTTTTTCTAAGTTTGAATGGATAAGTGTGACAGGACTCCTATTTCCATCTATTACATGTTTCGGTTACAGTCTAACAGTCTAAACCCTTGATGTGGGTACATATACCCACACTGGTCAGATATCCATTCATTTCCATATTCCAATTAAACACAGCTCAGTGATATGACCCAAGCCTGGGTTACTTTATGTGTTTATAATTTTCGTGCTTTACTGTCCCCTTAAGTGGCTGGATAGGCTTTTAGTTGCAAGCAAAACCCTCCATTTTCTGCTTGTTTGATATAGATGGTTCATATGCATCGTCCATCAAGATGTCGTGTTGATAAAGTGGTATATGTAATATTGGTTGCTATGTTCGTATATGTAACTGTCTCAGTTTTATGTCTGTGACTGGATACTGTATAAAGTATTTGTAATGAGATAGCCCTATTGACAAATGCCAGTTTGAGAGTAGGGGAATCGTTTGCTGAGCCTTTAAAGCCTGGGTTTTGATGAAAGTTCCTATGATAGAGTTAAAGGACATGTCATCTCTGGCAAAAATAGACTTTCATGTCATTCTCAAATTGATAAGAAGCTAGAAAGCACTGTTAGAGTTCAAACCACCTCGAATGAAACCCAGTATATCCCGATACTGTAATTTTACCCAAATATTATTGTTTTTGGTTATTTTTGGAGTAATCTCAACCACAAGCCAACATCTTTGAAAATGGGATGGCTGAAACTTCAGGATTTTTTAGATCCAGACTATTATCTGGGAAGTCCTGTTCAACAGCCAGGGTCATATTGGGACAGGCCCACTGCATTGCTACTTGCTGGAGTCTGTGATCAGATGCTAGACTTGCTAGCCACTAGGGGCCTCTGTTTGGGGATAAAGTGGTAGTACACATTTGAGCAACAAAATGCTTAAGCTTTTTTCGTATTATATGAAGCTCAACATGTGGCCTCAAAACTTTCATTTCAAACTATACTGTCAGGGTTCGAATCTTAAGTCTTGACCTGGGTTTTTTTTTGGCTTAATGGTAATATGCTAAAACAATTTTAAAATGGACCCAATTCAAATATACAAGTTGGTCAAAGTAAGACAAGAAGACATGCATACTTCTGTCAAACTAGTCAACAATTATGCATTTTAAATGTGTCTGTATATTATTGAATAAAATTTTTTTATATCTATACCAAGTGTCTTTTATAATTGTCTGGCTAGCTTTATATACAAATGTATTATTAACTCACTTCGACACAGGCCACATTGTTTTTTGCAATATTTACATGTGTGGCACAAGACACTGTAGCTTGGAAACACTTAATCAGTTAGTCCATGGTTAATGCTAACAGCATTCAACGGTAAAATGAAGCTAATCATTTCAGTCTTATATGTATACCAATTTTTTACCATATTTGTTGTGCCGCATTCATTCCGGAAATTTTACAGCACATCCATTTTGGTCTGGGGAAATATGAAGGCCCCGTTATAAAATGAGTTGTCAGCAAAATGGAAAAGCTACATAGAGCCATGGGTTGTCCCATTTGCCACATTTGATAAATGGCAAGCATTCCTGCATCTTCAGAGAGCACATGGGGAGTGATCTCATTTCTGTCTTTTTGGACAATTTTAACAACATAAATGTAACTGACAAGGAGGGTGGGCATATATAATACAACCTTTCTCTTTCACAAGTTTAAAAGTATAATTCTTTTAAATTCATTCCGCCCAATCAAGTTACATCACTGCACATTCCTGCTCTATTCAACCCAGTGTTGCCAACCCTTCGAGTCATCCACAGTCTCTCAACAACACACATGTTGAACAAATGAAAAGAAGAGAAAAATCATCAGGAAAAAATAGTACCACAAAAGGACTCCCTCCTTTTCTCTTAGAACTGCCCCCCTCTTCATTTCTCCTGAATAATTTTGCATTCCGCTTGAGTGATTTGTGGACGACAAAAAATGTCCGGGCATTATCTTTGAAATAAATAAAATTGTTGTAGCAAAAGTTCAAGTGGAAAAGCTCTGTATTAAAACCCTGATCAATACTTACACACCAAAGATGTTACAGAGTTAACTGACTATCATCTACACTTCAAATATTATATGTCACATTTTGATTATGGCATATTTGCGCCGGATTATTTCATCATATTTACAAAAGTAGAGACTTTACAGTGACATATAAACCAGCCTAAGACCATATGTACTCTTTGATGTCTGCTGAAGTTCTGTAATAGCTGAAACATTTTTGGGGGTTTTATGGTGCTTTCAACACTGTGCTGGTCATATCACGACGGGTAGTTTTGTGGGCAGAGGAAACCAGTACATACAGTTGGTCAAGGTTCTGTACTGTAAACTGCTGGTGCCACCATTGGTGGCTCTTATTTGTTGTGACAACACAAACAATTCCCTTTATGTCACCAAAATCAAATCAGCTCTGCTTCTTTCGTTCTGGTTGCATTTGGAATGAGGACTGCAGACGAATAAGACAATTATCTTTCAGCAGTTCTGCTGACAGACATACATAAAGAATGACAAAGGTGTAAGTAATGCACTGAAATGTGTAGTATTATGCATGCATTTGTGAGACATGGTTAAACCCCAATGTTGTCATGTTGAATTATCTTGTATGGATGTATTTGTTTGCTGTCCCTCTTTAATTTGGCAATCAATTGTAAAATATGTTTAATTGTTCATGGAAGATTTTTCTGTTCTTGTTATTGATTTTTCAGTGTTTTTACACAAGCAAAAAATTGACAGCAACATTTGTGTGATCAATTAAGCATGACGAGTCAATGTGTTGAATGTGATGTAATGATAACTGTGCTGAACTATGTTACAGAAATAAAATTAAAAAGCTTTGTATTCAACATGTGTTCTTAATTTTACTGATTCTACATTAACTGGATGATCCTACATCACTCCTGATCTTTTATTATGCTGTTTTGTTTTGTCATGTATAGCTGACTGAACAACAAATAAACCTCTAACAGCATGGGAACATAATTGGGACTGCAATTATTTAAGTGTAAGTTAAGATCACCACAATGTTGTTGCAGTTTAACGGGGATTTCACATTCCTCCGGTTCCAATCTCAGAACTTGTGTGGTTGTATGTCAGCTCCTCAAATGGGACAGGAAAGTGGGTACAATCGGGTGAATGAGTCAACATATTTTCAGTTTAAGTTTGAACATTACAGTTGAAATGGAGCTCAACAAACGTTCCATGTAGTTTTAAAGGCCCTATAGATAGGCAGCATCACCTGCAAACTCTCTTTTTAAACTGAATAAAAATACAAATTCAAGTTGTCACCAGAAATAAGCAAGTCTGGCCATTTTTAACTGGAAACCCATGAAATATGTCGCCATATCTACCAATCTGATGAAAGTTGGAAAATTCCTCAAAATAAAAAATATTTTCATATTGTATAAAATTCTATTGCTTCAGTTGTGTTTAGACAACTTTGAATCATCTGGAGTTGTGTCGCATCATTGTTGGGGTGAACAGGTCTTAAATATATAGTATCACTGTTTAATTAAAACTAGTCTTTCTATTTCTTATCCCACCAAAGCTGACATACATTTAAGCATTATGAACCCATCATGATGGGTGGGAATATTACTCTCTGATGAAATACATATTCTTTTGTCAGCACCAAATTCATGAAAAACAGTCATTCAGTCCTCATATAATACCTAAGACAAAAGGACTTGAGGAAAGTCTAAATTAAAACAGGGCCATTGGAGTACATAGCTCGGAAATGGGAGATGTGACGAGGGTTTAACATTATGTAGCTTATTGTTACAACAGTGATATTATTGTTTGGCTTTTTTCAATGGCACAAATGATATATTGGCTTAAATAATCTTTCTTATGGAATAAAGATATTTCATATAAATTATTATATTGGTGCTGGAGACATTCTTCCTAATACTGTATTAATAACCTTATGGCAGGATTCCTCAATGCATCTCTCCGATAAAGATGGATCCAGAAAAAATATCGCACAAATCCAACAAGTGGCTATTTTGGTTCTGATGAGACTCATACTTTTGGATTTTCCTTGTAGGTTGAAGATCTGCTGCTATTACTGTATTAGTAGCTGTACATTCTAACAAATTTAAACTGTGATAAACATTTATGCTATCAATTTGAGTTGAGGTATAGTTTCATAATAAAATTATTAGCTATAAACTGTGTACATCTCCCAATTCTACGATGTAGATTCATCTTTCTAAACTTGAACTTCTTACTGCAAACGGCGCCATGGTAGCAGAGTGGTAACACTCTTGCCTCCCACCTCTGAGATCGGGGTTCCTTCCAGGCCCGACCTCAAGTGGGAAAGCTAGTAATTGCTTGCCGTTGGTCAGCAGTTTACAGTACAGAACCTTGACCAACTGTATGTACTGGTTTCCTATGCCCTCCCAACTACCTGTCATGATATGACCTGTACAGTGTTGAAAGCGACGTAAAACCCCAAATAAATAAATCTTACTGCAAACTATAAACATTACACTATAAACACTGTATGATGTATTAAACAAATGTTTGGGTTTGAGTTTTATGAAAGTGTAGTGGCCAGTATCTGATGGTTTTCAGTACAGAATGTTGACCTACAAGTATACACTGCTTTCCTCAGTTTGTCTGAACTACCGATCATGATATGACCTATAGATGTAAACAAGGCCAAAAGGTGTTTTGGTCCCCTAGCCTGAGTGCTAAGCCATCAGAGACACGAGTGGTGCACTAGAATTTACGAAAGTCTGGAGATAGGAAGAAATTCCAACTCAGACACATTACCACAGCTGGTGTAGAACTCAGACGGTCACCCATCTAAGTACTAACGTAGCCCATTGCCCTTAACTTCAATGAGCAATACTCATCACGCTGCACCACAACTGATGATAGTCTGGAGACAAAAAGAAAAGTGATCTGTAGAAGCGCGAGCTCTTTCGAGGCTCACGCTTAAAAATGATGCTAAATGACACACAGAAGCCATGGAGTTGCAGGGGTAACATTCTTGAATCTTATCTCTGAGATCGGAGTATGAATCATTACCCGACCTAAAGAGGAAAGGTCAAATATAGAAGCTGATAGTTTCTTGTCATTGGCTAGCGATTGATAAAACAGAATCTTGACCAACTTATGTACAGGTTTCCTTCGCCCTTCCGACTACCTGTCACAATATAACTGGTACATATATACTTGGCATAACTTAAAACACCAGATAGATATATAAATCAAACTCAGTCTGTTTATCGTGTATAGCATATACTTCCATAAATATATGACCTACTGTGGGTGGTAGTACAACACTTGTGATATACAGTCCTTGGAATTCAGTGTAGTTTCTGTGAAAGTTTGTTTTCTGAAAAAAAAATCTGCATGAGAGCAGAAACATAGGGGAAATGGCAGACTTGGTGTGCTGTTTAAAGGGCTGTTGTTATACATTTATTTTAATTATTTTTAACTTCAATCAGGTTATTACAAAAATAACAACATCATATTTTAGAGAACTTACAAAGATTCTAAAGAAGAAGAAAAAGTTTTGCATTACTGGGTTTACTTATCATCTCTAACATTGAAAAATAAGTAGAATAATATTCTCATATTTTAATATTCTAGAACAATGGAACAATGAGTCACCTGGTTTATTATAGCACACATACCCTCAGATGAGAGTTTCAGTTGTTTTTAATTATTTATAATATATATATATATATAATTTATCCTTTGAAACTATACACAAATCATGTAGCTTCTTTAAAACTGGATGAGCCTTGTGAGATTGTAACAGTAGGCTCTCTCCTCTAAACAAGACCACACTGCCAATGCATCTGAGTTATTATCTGCAGGGGAGTTTCGTTAAACCTAAATGGTGAGCTGAAACGTACATAATCTTTCATCAAGCTTCTCTTCTATTGAAGGGAGCAACATTTGAACACATCCCATAAGCTCTTATATAAATGCAATTATTTGGATCCTATTATTTGAGCCCCTAACACATTTTCAGTCAGAGAACCTTCAAGTACAGCTATGATGGATTGCTGTATAATTTGAGAACTATAATGCAAAAGACAATATTACTCCTACTTCCAAAAATTGAGTTCCAAGCATTTCCGTCCTTGAAACAGTAATTTTTTATAATCTTTTAGACTCAAGAGAGACATTTTGGGCAAAAAGTGGGGATGTCAGAGGGAAACAGATGCATCTCATAAATGCAGGTAGATTGGGAACATGACTATCCCTCCCTCTTTGATTCAATAATTCACTACCTCTATAAACTAAGCAGAATGCCACAAGAAAGAGAAATGCTCTTTTTATACAATTTAAAGACAGTTAAAGTTGTCTTAATTCAGATGGAAAGGATACTGGGAAAGAAGAAGTCAGAAGACATGTGTTTGTAGCCTTGATCCAGGCTCATTAACACAAGTTATTCCCCAGCTCTTATGTCATGAGCTTGCCTGCCTATCATCCCAATTTGCATTCGGGATTAAACTGATGGAGGTCGTACAGTTTAGTTGTTTTTTTTTTCATTTCTGGAGGTTGAGAGCTAATTCACAGCAGTTTTAGCTGCCCTTCAAAAATATTCATCATGTTTGAAAACCTTTGTTGCAATGTCTTTCTGTCCTAAGTGCTAATGTATAATCTTTTCTGCCATAAGACAGTTACAACTAATCTTTTGAGTGATGCAACTTATTCTTTTGCTGCTATTGCCATTCTTTTTCACTCTTCTGTAAAGAGGGGACCAAGTGCTCTGCACTAGAGTGGTTGATGGTTTTTGCTATGATACATTTGTATGACTTATTTGAATCTTTACAGTCATCTTACCTATCTTTCCTTAGCATTTAGAATTTTAAGAGCCAACTCAAGACTTTACCTGTTTAGACGAGGATACCCACGCAATGTAGTCAATAAAATGTCTATAAAATCATGAATATGGAGTTTATTTCACAACTGATACAGAGACCTCAATAACATTTCACTGTCATCTTTGCCACCTTTGGTTCGACTCCAGTTCATGACAACATTTGAAATGTGCTTGGGACATGTTTTTGTTTGCCCGTAGCTTTTAAAATGTATGTAAAACTCCTACCTTCTCCTTCTAAATCATCTCTTGACTATCAATTTGAACACTACTTTGATTAACCTTGCACACTGAGCTCCCCATTTTGGGGGAGCTATTGCACCTGCAAAGAAGTAGATTACATTAAATTAGATTAGATTCTAAATGGCAAATATGCAATGAATGAGAAAGCATAGACATTCGTCTGCAGGTATGTGCAGTAAAAACCAAAAATGTTGTATTTTCTATTCAGATCTGGATCAGCTTTGAGGAGGATGAACCAATAGTAGATCTTACCTTTACACACATAACACAATTTAAAGGATAGCTTATGAGTTTTACATGTGGACATTACCAAAAAACACAACAACAATGTTGGATAGGAGGATTTCAGATATGGATACGTTTTAGAAATACCTAGCCACAAATAGATTCCAACTTTTGCAAAGAGATTAATCTAATCTGATGTATAGGTTTGGAGTTATGTGCATGGACAAACAGCATTACCCCCCCCCCCCCCCCCCCCCCCCTCCCCCAGGGGCGGAGGATGGCAAGCAATGTGCAGGGGTGTGTATTGGGCCTTGGGCAAGGCTAGGAAATTAATGGACTTTTTCTGTCCCCAGTTTCAGCATCAATGCAATTCCTTCTGAAGAAGTTTGATAAATGTGATGTGACAGTTTTTGGGACAAGTTGATGGACATATTTGAGCCTTTGAGAGAAATTCTATTCTAGTTAGATTCATCATCAAAACAAATGGCATTTGGAGAACAATTCAACTGCGGAACCTCATTAAATTTTGTTTTTGAAAAATTATCACCCTGCTGTGAAGGAAAAAAATTAAATTAAATTATAGCCTGCAATGTTGGATAATTTAATGCATCAGTTCCTTTCATTGTCTGTTGTTCTGGCTTTGAAAATCTTTCCGTATTCGTCCCTACTGCATGAACAATGACATGGACTTTAAATGAAGCTGGTTGAATTATTTAAGGAGATCATAAAATTGTATTAGAAACTAACTATTTTTAATCACAGAGAAAAATGTCACTGGTGATAATAAGAAAGAGCACATCAATTATTAATATACTTACTTTAAATTACAAGCCAGTATGAAAGAAGCTGTAATACAATATGCTGAAAGAATACATAGTACTTCAAATAGTAAAGATGTGTATAAAAGTGCATTAGGATCAGTTGGTTTTAATAATTGAATTGATGTCTCAATTTTGTTTAGATATTATTTCAATTAATTGGGATATTATATTAATAATTTAAAAAAATCGTTTACCCTGCCCCTTATATTTTTTCTATAGATGTGTTTCACTTTCTATGGCACTTTTAAAGAGAAAGCACTCATAGAGCACAGATCTCCGCCAGGACCTTTCAGAAAATTTGAATTTTTTTTGTATCCAAGATCCAAGATGTTATCTGATCTTTTCCAAAGTATAACCTCTGCTTCACTTGGTCAGGCCCTACCAATATCCAAAAATTTGAGAAATATCCATTCATTACTTTTGGCGACTTTTCACAAGGACAGCCAAACAGGCAGATAGACAAACATATGCACCCAGAAACATAACTTTCTTGTTGGAGGTAATAGCTACTGCTTATGCCCCAGTCATACTATAGGCTGTACATCTCACGGTTAGA
Organism: Sabellastarte sp. h YS-2021; assembly: GCA_964017235.1. Classification (NCBI taxonomy): domain Eukaryota; kingdom Metazoa; phylum Annelida; class Polychaeta; order Sabellida; family Sabellidae; genus Sabellastarte; species Sabellastarte sp. h YS-2021. The sequence continues at coordinate 54,300,595 of OZ024927.1, read as the reverse complement.
GGTTTTACTCGGCGGTGGAACCGCCTCCCAGGATGCCTCATATCTTCCAAGATTTGGTGTATCCATCACACATCCTTCAACTACCATCCAAGTGTCATATGCAAATTTGTGACATAGTGTCAAAATACCTCTAATACATCCACTCACCTTATGTTGCCCTGTTACACTGAAAGATGACCAAGTCACAACATTATATACACTGTGGACCATACCTTCAGATACCGTAGCAAGAAATTCATGTGTGCATTCTCATGGTGAGGCTGTCAGAGGTGGAAATTTCTTAAACATTTTAAAACTTCTGTAGAATGTTCATGGTAATGAATGTTTTGCCACCGTGTCACAAGGTTGCATTCAAACCTCGGATGATAGTTGAAGGAGAGGGATGAAGGACGCCTATAACAGTGGGACATACTGCTACTGCTTGTAGTGTGACTGGGGTTTTAGGTCCTTCATCCACTATGGCAACTGTCATCAGCGATTGCTTAATGATCCTGAAAAGTTCTGATTGGGAGCATGCAGAAGGATGATATGTTCATTTAGGAGGTTCGTAAACCATAGTTATAACATTTAGGACTGTTCAGACCAGGTGGTTAACCTCTGGGAAGCTTTTGGAAACCAACAAAAAAAGTTTGGAAACCAATTGCTTGTTTTCCTGATAAGTTTATACTAATTTTTATGAACTTTATGCAAATCAAATCAAATGATTGTTGTTTATTGATCAGTATACATATAATTACTTAACATATATCAATATATGTGAGTAACATTATTGGAACTGATATTGTAGAATCTCATGGAGAATGTTTTTCATAATTTGGAGGGCTAGTTGGGATAATACTAGTCTATGGAAATATCTTAGGGTATCACACTCCCCCAGTAAATTTACAAATTGTTAACTCAAAAAACTCATTTGTGTCTACTTTATAATAATAATAATAACATGACACCCCACAGTTATAGGAGGTTATTGGCAGTGACTTTCATATCACCCGTGGTACGCAGTTAGCTGACAAAGGTCTTGCAGTATATAAAAGAATGAGGAGTTATCTAAAATTCTTATATAAAAGTCGGGAATAACCCCTGTAGCGTCATCGGGGAATAACCTTGAGCTTGAACTGTCCAACAGATATTCAAACATGATTGAAAACAAAACTACACCTCAACCTGACAAAAAGGTCATGTTGCTTACTTCACCATTTTAAAGGGGGTGAAAATCATGACAAATATGGCCACTTTTAGCAACATTTATATTATAACCTAGAAATTGAAAACCTGCTTTTGAAATCTTAGAGCTGAATAACATTTCCACTGATTCCTTGTCGACCTTATAGCCAGCTCATGTGACAGCTTAAAGTAGTGCATCCTTCTAATTGTTACTGACTTTTTAAATCGTATCACATGATTTTCACTTTGAATTAACCATGCAAACAGATACCAGGCATGCATAATTTTTACCAGAACTAAGAAGTAATTGGATTATGTTTGTGGAGAACAGAAGTCAAACGTAAAATAACCAGATACTCCCAAAGAAGGCTGGAGTGCTTTTAAACAAAATTATTGAAAATAAATCTGGATACTTCTTTTGTAAAGTTTGCCACACTTTACAATGCATATACAGGGGGCGGGGGGGGGGGGGGGGGGGCTCCGAGATGTAGTGGGAACACACTAACCTCCCACATCTCAGGTCTGTGGCTCAGGAATTAGCATATTTGCTAGCATAAAAAATGTAAGAATTGTGTAGCATATTTTATACTCAGTGCAATATCCCCATTATGGTAGGACTCAAGCCGCTGCTTGACCCATACCAACTGCATAGGTGCAGCTCAAGTTCCAGTGACTGATTTACACCTTGGTGAAAGACCTCATGAATGACCATTTATCATTTATCTGCCTGTACCTGGGGATCGTACCCACGTCTTCTATGTTCCTAGTCGAGTGTGTTAGACTACAGTGCCAGACAAATAAAAGATAACCTATTTATCTTCATCTTTTAATGTACATGTATTTAATCAAAACATCTTAAAGGTTATATTTTCAAATCTAACTTTTCCACTCTGGTATGGTCTAACCAACGGTAAGGTCTTTATGATATTGTGTCCATACACACGATCCACTGGCATTTATTATTAACGCTCGACGATAGGAGAGGGTTATTGTAATCAGTTTTAAACGCTCGACGATAGGAGAGGGTTATTGTAATCAGTTTGTTTCTGTCTGTCTGTGCACCGTTGTGCCCTTATAACTTAAAAACTATAACATCAATCAATCTCAAATTTGGTGGGGAGGTATTTCATGGGATACAGACGGATTCTTCCAAATTTGGTGTAATTTGTTTGAAAATTAAAAAGTCAGGAGAGAGTTTTTCTTATTTCTAATTGGGAATACACAGTGAAACTGCTTCTCTTCATCCCATACGTAAAAAATCAATACTTTGCTCTTGATGATGTCATTACTCAGTGATGTCACAATACAATTGTCATTGTGAGGTCACAAACCTAGGTTGTGATACTTGCTGTCTTTAAGTAAAAATATTTCTTTTCATTTTATGTCTTGGAATTGACATAAAGATAATAGAGAGGGAGGTGGTATATTCATAATTTTTTTAATTATTATTTCTGTTTTTATTTTCTGTTTTTTTTTCTTTCAATTCCTTGACAAAAAATTACCATGCATGATTTTCACCAAGAAGTGATCTTTAAGCAATATTTTTACCTCCACCAGCAGTTGCAGTATATGTTTTTGTTTGCTAATTGTTTGTCTCTTTGTCTGATTTTTTTTTTGTGTGTGTTTAGATTATTCCAGAAGTAATGAACAGATCTTTATTAAAAATTGGTGGATAGGACCTGGCCAAAGGAAGAACTTACTAAAAGAAGGATCTGGATCTTCTTTTGGATACAAAAAAAATCATGAATTTTCAGAGGTCCCATTTTAATGTATTTTTAATGACTTTGGCTTTCTACTTGATATTTCTATGAAGATTAATTTACATGTTTGGTTTTATTTTATTGTCTTCCTTACAATACTTTCTGTCACTTGAGAGACTGGTCACATGGAGTCGAGCGTTTTGCTCTCTCTGAGTGCATCTTGTTATAAATAGTAACATGTAATATATTAAGTTTACAATAGCAAACTACAAAAATCAACAAATACCGTTCTCATGCGGGCTTATACAAATCTTTTTAAAACAGCTTTTGTCAAATGTATATGTGTACAAAACTTCTGTATTAAGCATAGGCATATATTTGTCATAGTAGAAAGTCCAATCTGTGTAGAATTTCAAATTCTACCGGTAGAAAGTCCAATTGGATATAGATTTAAGTATTTCTCTGTGTACAAGAATGTAATCTTTGAAGAAACACAACATATGCTTGAAAGAACGTCCAAATGAAACACAAAAAAGTGAGCCTTCTTTATATATAAATCTGTCATTTGAGCAAGGTGCAGCTTTCATAAATGAAGAAAACGAATATTAAAAAAAATTATACTGTAACACAAATCTAACATAATTAAACATGACAGAAACTGAAATTTTCAGTCTATTTCAAGAATTTCACAATCAACTACAAATCGCACCACCACTTTTCAAGGAAAATCTGTAATATGGGCATTACTAACTGATGTAAGATTTAAATGTCCTAAAACAAATGTTATACAATGTACAGTTTTACCCAGTTAAATTTTATTTGTTACAACTGCCTACAGTCTGTTTGAGCATGTGAAGTTGGTAGTACTCTCACCTCATCCAGAGTTTCAACATCTAGATTGGAATATCTTCTAAGTTGATTAACTTTTGGACCTAGGACAACACCAAAATTTCCTGGATTGGACTTTCTACCGATAGAAATTTGGCAGAAAGTCCATTTTTTAACCTCTAAACACACATTCATTATTTTGATACAGTATTTGGAATTGTAATTTAGAATTAAATGATTTAATACTGTATTAGGAATTCCACATACAGTATTTAGAATTTTGAGTTGCAAGTCCAGGTTCCAGGTCTTTCGAAATGTGATTTCATTAACAACGTTTGGAATGTAGTAACATTTAGCAATATAAATCTTGAAAGTCTCGACTTGAAGAACTTCTATCTGTCAATAAACACCAGAAAGTGTTAGAAGTACTACTAATAACTGACTATATGTATAAAATTGTAGATAATAAAAACCGTATTTGATAAATGTAATGAAACTATAGGCCGCATTACCTAGTTGGCTGTGAGAGGATACTGACACTGGCTTTTAATGTTTAAAACAACTGTTACATGGTATGAATGCTTGTTTATAATATGTGCTTTTTGTGTGTCATTACAAACTAATGGGGCTTTCAGACATTTCTGGAATAACGGACAAGCTGTCTTTTTCTTGTTTTGTTTTTTTTTGTAATTTTAATTTTAAGTTCCTGCTGTCACAAGGGCAACAGAATTTAATGTAATTGTTTGATTATGTAAGAAAGTGTTGTTATGTAGTTAAAAATGTGAACATTGTGGGAGTCGAATGCAAACAGAAGTGACAAACCCATGATTGCTAACCATTGGCGCATTGAGGATTTGTGCCCACTGCCACAGCCACATAGCAATAAAGTAACAGAAACGCCAGCTTTTACTGGACAACAGCATCTTGTCAGTCTTACTGCGTTTTGGCTAGTTTACTCATTTCAAGACACTTGTGTAGTGGCCTAGGAAAACCGACCCAAATCTACTACATTAGACTTGCTCCAGGTCTTGGTATTTGTATCCATCAGTAACCTGATCAGTTAAATTTAATTGCAAACTTACAGGAGTTCATTATACCACAAACATTCTGGATTAAGTTGGGTAGTCACTGAAAAAAATTGTCAGGACTGGATGTTTCTTCAAAAGTCATACAGTACCCATATATTTTACAAAAGACAAAAGGGCTTGGTGAAAGTCTACTACTACATTGGTAGATTTTATGCTCTGCTAAAGGCTTAATTCACACACTCATGTTATTATTTCCAAGCGGGAGGTTATTGGGGCCATGAAATGGAACAGTGAGACTGGGGTTAAATAGCAGTTAGCGTTTTAGCTCGTAAACATACATTTATGATGAGGGGGAAAAATCAAAATGATATTAGATAGATAAAAAAGATGCTATGATTGATCGCTGATTTGTAGTAGGGTGGTGCTTTTCAAACTTTCATCCCACTGAACCAATATTCAGTATTGCACTGATGATAACAGTAACAGGTTTACAGGGCAGTTTGATGGTAGACCAGATTCACAAAAAAAATGCAAGCAAATTATCATCAACCGGAAACATCAAGGAGACATTAGGAAAAGTATAATTATTTTCACTGAGGTCGTTGTTGTTATATCTTTGCCCTGTAGAGTTGATACTAAATGCTTGTGTTCATACCTTTTCTTACAGTTGTTTCTGTAAGTAGTTGCTTCCATTTGACAACCTTGTCTTTTCACCTACAGAAAGAGACCTTTCATATCTACCTAGTAAATGTTAAAGAAGGAGCCTCCCCAAATATCTATATGGTCCCTAATTACCCTTCAACCCTCCAGCGCATATGTTAATGCACAGCTCATGGAGCTCCTGGGAGGTCTTTAAAACATTTAAAAACAGCGTTTTCTGAGTTGTGTGGAACGCAAAAAAAGTCTTTGAATCACAATGAAGACTTCCTTCCCAAATACAAAGTGGATTGAACCAGAAATGAAAGTGCCTTGTAAATCCTGCGAGGAAAGGTGTCAACTAGATACAATATATAACTTTCAGTTCTCCTTGGTTTAAAATGCAAAATGTATTAACCAACTTAGTTCAGTGTTCTCTATCCCTTAAAATAGTTGTTGCTCCATAACCAAAATAAAATTTTAAAAGGAATGGACAAGTGACAGATAGATTTCATTTTTTTCCAATCAAATACATAACGTACTCATTCCTATGCAATAGATGAGGACATATTAATGAACTATTTTCTGTAGATTTTTGCTCTTTAATGGACAGTCTAATATATATAGAAAGACACTGGAAGTTAATGCAGGTATTCCACTGGAGCCAACCGGTCGGTAACTAAGCATTTTTGGAGGGTCGGGACCAATGTTTACATGGTCGGTTAGGGTCGGTTGTAAGTTCCCGGCCTGTCGGGGAGAGTCAGCAACATGTCAAACATGTTTGATATTTCCCTGACCCTCCCTGACTCTTGTTCCCGACCTAGGCTCCACCCCCCTGGTAACCGGCTTGTCCTAGTCACTTCACGCCTTGCCCTATGACTTCAAGGCTTGTCTGTAACTGTTCCAGGCTTGTGGTTATTACTTGCAGGCCTGTCGTAACATGAAGCATGAGGAGAGGTAAAAATATGATAAAAAATTATGTCAAGAATGACAAAGAAACAATGCAAGTGATCATAGTTTTGAAGTTAACAGATAATGAAGGTCCACATGTATGCTTTAAGTAAATTGAGAAACCAAATTCTCTTTTTTTATTATCCAATTTGATATAGTTATGCCACTAACAAAAAGCAGAGAAAAAAAGAAGAAAAGAGAAAAAAAACACTGGGGGTACACACACCCTGGCATAGTGGGTGACCCAGTACATCATCATTATAAATACATAATAATAATAATAATGCTACATGAAGTTGTGGAGATGACTAGGGGGATTCTAGTAATACTGAGTGCTGAAATTGTGACAATTTTGCTTTTAAAACTCTTTCATTTAGGGTTTTTGAAAAAAAAAATGGTTTATAGTGAAGAGAGGATTGTTTTTTTGAAGGTTTATTTGGGGTTTTTTTTGGTTTTTTTTTTTTTTTAAAGGTTCATTCAATGAATTTAAAAAAGAAATATATTCCTGAAGATGGCCCAAATTTTGTTAAAAGTTTCGTGTTTCATATCCATGAGTATTGTTCTTCATCATAAACTTGTCTAATGCTACTTTTCAGCATATTTCACCAGAGCAATTTTTTTTTAAAGTTAACAACTATTTGGATCCAATCACAAGATGTTTCTTCTCACTGTAAAAACCCATAAGCAATTTTTGGGAAAAAAGAGGATCAAGTGTCGACCAATCAACAAATCTAAAAGTAGGTCACCAGTAAATATTTGAACCCCATCACGTGACCAGAACACTACAGCAAGTTTATTGCCTTCACGAGGATAGAGTCTTTCCCAGAAGCTCGAAATTGGAGTTTAAAGGGTAGCAACAAGCAAAAGGGTTACATTGTCACGTGAGATATTTTTTACATTCTAATTTACTAGAAGTACACAGCTCGCGCTCGCCACAGGATTGCAATTAACCAGTCAAGAAGGAACAACACACAGAGTTCAACACACCAACGAATCTACAACTACAGAGGAGACTTTTCTACAAGACTTGAAGACACTCAGTTCTTTTCAGAACTATTTTACTATTTATAGTAAATTTGTCAACAAGCTTTTACAAGTCTACCAGCCTCAGCTCACCTTTCCAGACATATCAAATATCTTTACTTTTTAATAAATTGCCTTGTATTTTACTTATATCTCGTAAACTAACTACTTCTTCATTTTTCTTTCAGACTACAGTACTGGTACCAAGTACATGAAGCTTTAATACTCTTATTTTATTCCAGTTTTACAGAGGTTTCCTGTTTTAAACCTACACAGAACTAATAAAACACTTTTATTTCTCTCAACAGGTTTCTTTCAACAGCGACAGGATCCAAACTACAAGGTGATCTACCCTGACGTCCGAATTCTGATCAGCTACCTGGAGATCTCTCTGACGTCCGAAATCTTCAAGTAACCAGCACACCACGTGACCACAACTACCAACCCCCAGTATTTTTCTTTTTTTCCTTTTTCTTTAATAACTTGTTTCCAGCTCCTAGCCAAGATGTCTGCCGAGGCCCTGTCCATGTCCAGTGAGATGGAATTCCTATATGATAGCTTTCTACGCCTGTCAAAGAGTGACCAGACCATCTTTGGAGACTTTGTGAAACTCACCAATGGAGAGGAAAACCCAACAGAGAAGTTCAAGAAGAAATCCCCTCTACCAAAGAAACCCAGCAAAAAGAAGAAGAACCCAAAGAAATCTAGCAAAACACAGGTTCCCACCAAGCCAGCTGCCCACCAAGAAAATGAGGTCGAACTGATGAACAACGAACCCACCCACTCCACTCCAACAAAACCAGTGGAAACCGCCAGTAAGAAGACACCCACAGATGAGGCCACACTAATGATGACCACCAGAGACAGGAGAACACCACCACCACCCACCCCTGGAAAAGCCACTCCAATGAAGTGCCCAAGATCCAGCTCAGACAGTCCAGACTACTCCTCTGTCCTGAAGAAGTGGCTGACAGATGATGACGGCTTCACCCTGGTAACCAGGAAAAAGACTCCAGACAGAAGCAAACCCTCAGGCCCACAACCAAGTGAAAAACCAAAGACAAAGCCCCAACGCCCGAAGCCTCTAGTTGCTGAAGGAAAGAAGCTGGAAAACTGCTCCTCACCCACTGAAGTTGGACAGATCCCGGAACTGGATAGCAGCTACAGAGTATCGAGGACAAAGGCGGGCACCTTCCTCATCTACACTCCAAATGAAAAGGCCAGGGAGACCATCAAGAGAAGCTCCCCTGAGATCATCGTCAGGGACACCCAAGCCACTACCAACAGTCAACACTTCCCCGTGATCATCAAAAACATTCCTGCCAGCTGGGACACATCTGCCTTAGAAGACAAGTACCCCACCAGGAGACTGATGTCCGCCAAGACGGGGAAACAAATAAACAAGGTCAAGATCCTCTGCCCAGACGCTGACACACAGTCAAGTTACCTAGAGCGGGGAATCATCGTGAATAGAGAAAGATTCAGGTGTGAACCCTTCAAGCCAGCCAAGGAGCAAACCCAGTGCTATAAATGCCAGAGCTTCGGCCACACCACCAAAGACTGCACCGCCGTGACAGACACCTGCCGCCACTGCAGTGAAAACCATAAATCCAAGGAATGCCCAGGGTCAGCCAAAAAGTGTGCAAACTGCCAGGGAGACCATCCTTCAACCAACAATGGATGCCCCAAGAAGCAGTCAGAAGCAAAAAGACCACCACCCTCACCCAGGCACAGGCCTCAGAAAAGCAACTGATGAAATGGAATGCATCAAACTCGCCCTCACACTGACAGCCACAATCACAGAAGCACTCACAGAGCACACAGGCATCACATGTGACACCCTCCCCATAGCCACCATTGTCACCAAACACATCAACAACTTTTATAAGAGCGACTTCCAACACATCCCCATCACCAACTACATCAGAAAACACTAGAAAGAACCTAACCGAAACCACAAGTACCAACCGAAATTCTACCTCACACACCAATCATGAAGAAGCTAGCCCACTGGAACCTGAACGGCTACGACAACAAGGCAACGGATCTGGAGATTTTCCTAAAAGAGAATAACATCGACATCATGTGCCTCAATGAAACAAAAGCAACAACCAACACAACTTTTGACATCCAAGGGTACACCCTAGCCACCAGGAAGGAGCGAAAAACACGCCAAGGAGGAAGATGTGCCATCCTAGTCAAGGACCATATTGATTGTAGAGAGGTACCAGTCCCTGAAGATGACATATGTGCCATAACCCTTCACCTAAACCGGAAACCCATATGCATCATAAGTACTTCCTGGGACTTCGTCCAATGCATAAAACCAACACAAGATAGAATGAAAGAACTACTAAGACAACACAAATACTGCATCATCCTAGGGGACCTGAACGCTCACCACAGCAAATGGGACAACAATATGAGACCTAACAAGAGAGGAAAAGAAGTAATAGAGCTCTGCAAAGACTTCAAACTCACAGTTCTCAACACCCCCAACATCCACACAGCTCACAACCAACACCAGAACAAAAGAGACACCACAATTGATCTAGTACTCGCCACAGAAACCATCACAACAAGAGGCTTCATATCGATACAGATAACAGACCCGCCAGTAGACGGAAAACACTACCACTCTCCACTCATCACAAACCTGAAAACCAGCATCAACGACCACCCAATCACCAGCCAGAAAGTACTTGCAAAATGCAAATGGTAGAAGTTCCGAGAGGAAATGAAACAAACCTGCCAGAAACTAGGGCAACTGCAGACATCAGCACCTGAACATGAAATAGACACCTACATAGCAAAGTTCACCAGGGCCACAGCCAAACACCTTTGGGACAACTGCCCAACTAAAACACACCACCAAGGACTACACCGCGTATCAGCAGAACTACTCCAAAAAATCAAGCTCAAACACAGACTACAGCGCCAAGCCAGAGATCATCCCAACATCCCCCAACTGAGAACACAGCTAAACGCCACCAGAAAAGAAATAACACTGAAACTCACACAGGAAAAAGACAACAGAGTACAAAGAGACATAGCTGGGATGGATCCAAAAAACAGCAAAAACTTCTGGCAAACCTTCCACAACACACTGAACAAAAACACCAAAAACAAAAACCATACTACATTAGAAGACCCCGCCTCAGGAAAAAAGACCACCAACAACAAAGAAAATGCTACCCTCTTCGCCAACCATCTACAGACAGTCCACCAAACACACAAAGACACCTTCATGGATGACCAACACAAACAACAAATAGACCACTGGACCCAACAACAAGCCTACCTTTTCAACCCAACAACCACGCCACAGAACCTCAACGAAGCATATTGCAATCCCTTCACTCCAGCCGACCTAGAGAAAGCACTAAAAACTATGAACTACAAATCCACTCCTGGGGAGGACACCATCCCATACAGAGCAATCAGGGAATTTACAGAGGAAGCCAACAAACTACTATTGCACATATACAACATCTGCTTGGCCAGAGGATACTTCCCCAGGGACTGGAAAATCGCCACAGGAAAAATGATCAAGAAACCAAATAAACCAAAAGGAAACCCAACGAGCTACAGACCGATAAGCCTCCTCAACTGCCTGGGCAAAACACTGGAAAAACTTATCGCATCAAGAATTCACACCTTCATAGACGACAACCAACTGATGAACACATGGCAACGTGCCTACCTACCAGGAAAAGAAGCCAATGAACACATACACACCCTAGGAAACTACCTCAGAGCAGCAAAAAACAAAAACAAGCTAGCAGCCCTACTACTAATCGACATCGAGAAGGCGTTTGACGCGGTATGGCACAATGGCCTGAGGAAGAAGTTACACAGCATGAAACTACCTCCAATACTCCTCCGCATCACATCATCATTCCTGCAAAACAGAAAGATACAAGTTAAGGAAGGAAATGACATCTCACACCAAGTTTCATTAGAGGCGGGCACCCCACAAGGCAGCATACTAAGCCCACTCCTATTCCTCCTCTATGTCAACGATGTACCCATCACAGAACCAACAAAATGTACACAATATGCAGATGACATCGGGATATACACCAGCCACAAAAACAAAAATTATCTACAAAGAAGCCTGCAGAGACAGATAGACACATTAGAAGCCTGGTGCAGCAAATGGTTCATCAAACTAAACAGCAAGAAAACACAACTAATCCTGTTCAAGCCACAAATCAAACAAAAACCAGTGATAACAATGGGCGGAAACCAGATCGTACCCACAGACAAAGCCACGCTACTAGGAACCACTCTCGACCCACGACTGAACATGAAGGAAAACCTAGCAACAATTAAACAGAAAATAGCACCAAGGATCACAAAGCTCATAGAACTAAGAAACTGGGGAGCAACCAAACAGTCCCTCAGACTCATCTACCTCACCCTCATCAGACCAATCATGGAAACCGGATACCATCTAGGAATACACGTGCCAAAATACATGAAGAAACTCCAAATCATCCAAAACAAGTGCCTTAGAACCATAATCTGGGCCCCATACAGAGAACCAAGTGAACCACTACACCACCTACTAAGAGTACCCCCCATCGAAGAATACCTGGCAAATCGACATGAGAAAGCACTGCAGAGATACCAAGGATCCAGACTCCAGGAATCCATCAACACGGCCATCTCACTGATGTAACCACCCCAGCCAAGGGACCCCCCCATTACCCCCCATGTAACCAAAAACTAATCTCTTTCTTCTTTCTTTTCAGGCACAAGAAACCCTAACTAGTAACTATACACATTTCTTTTCTTTTCAGATACCCCCCCCCCCCCCCCCCCCCCCGGCTATTAACTCGTATTTTTGGTTTCTTCATTTCAGACCACAGATGGAAAGCCTCCCCAGTCTACAACCTCACCACCCTCCTGGCAATGGTCGACCATCAGAATCATCAGAACCACCACAACCAGCCAACTGCCGAACCTGCCCCTCCACCCTGACACAGCTCAGACATAAAGTCAACCACAGTGAGAAAACAAGCCTGGCAAAAGAGGAAACTACCTCTCCTCAGGCCAACTTTAAACTGCTCCTGCGGAGCAGTTTAGTATTCATAGTAGTATTCAGAGTAGTAGGGTTACATTGTCATGTGAGATATTGTTAGAAGCACATCTCTCTCTCTGATGTTTACACAGGATATAAAATTTTAAATGAAAATTTCATATTTTAAGTGGCTTTTTCGTTCATAATCTGCAGCAGACATACATTGATTTATTTCTCATTAAATATTAAAGTAAAAACCTGAAAACTATAAGTAAAATAAGAAAAAAGTAAAGTTAGACGTTTAGGTCACGTGATGGGAAACAAATATTTACTAGTGACCTAGTTTAAGAATTGTTTATTGGTCGACACTTGATCCTCTTTTTTTCCCAAAATTCATCAAAACTGTACTTGCAATACTGATTGCACGTCTGGTTGGGGTGATTCTGTCTATTTCTCCAGTCCTTTATGTTTGTCAATACGGCTTGTCTGGACTTGCTACGGCTAGTCTGTTAGGGGTTTAGGGCTTGTTGTAGTACTTGTACGACTGGCTGTGAAATAAACGTCCCAGGCCCTACATCTTGTCGGGGTAGTCACCACGTCCTGTCTGTAAGTGTACCGTCCTGTCAGGGAGGTGCAACCGACCAAATATTTTCCTGCCCTTTTTTGTGAATTCTTGTTCCCAACACCCCAACTTTTGTAGCCGACCCTAGAGTTGTAGGGTCGGCTCCAGTAGAACACCTGCATTAGGTTATTTCAAAACGCCTCTGTTAATGGAAAGAGCTTAATTCAACAACAAACTACCAAAAAGGTGGGTTGTTTTTTACTTTAGGTAATGTATGTACATGTATGAGTTATTAACTTCTGTTTGTCTCAAAAACAATTTAATTTCTCTGAGAAATGGCATAAAATATAAAGAAAGTAGTTTTCACTATGACTTGCCAACCTAGTATATGTTTACTTTAACAATCGTGCTAAATTCTTTCCTTGATTGAGATTTGCATGGTTGTGTTAGCCACAAAGTTTTGGACTATTTTTGGTATATTTTCAATAAATAGCTAGTGCAATAAATCAAATATTTATTGCTTCATAAAAACAATGAAATGTTGAAATTAGTCTTTTTTTCTAAACTATAAAGCTTGGAGGTATCATAAGTGGAGGTCAAAAATACAATTTAAATCCATTGCATTGAGAAACTGTTATAACAACCCGTGTCATGTTATTTGTTTTCATTTTTATGTCTAACTACTTTTTTACATAGTACTATGTTTCAACAACATGAAACATGAAGAAAAAAACTGTTCAATAAAATTGAGAAATACTTATCTATTTAAATAGTAAAGTGAGTATAATTTCTTGATTATAATTGGCCTTGCACTAAAATAGTGACTTATGTGCAACTCATGAGAATCATTAACAGCCAAGAGAACTCATTACCACTAACTTGTACACACAACTTGCAAATAAATAGAATCTTATAGATTTCAGCCAACTGAATATATTTATCTGTCCTGGCTGTTATATTGTTGAAAAGCCCTATTGAATTCCATGACCTCATATTTCCTTATTAATATTATTGACTTAATTAGGTATGCAAATTTGAAGAAACTTGATAATAGAAATTAGTAAATAAAAAATGGACATCAAAAAGTATGTTCATTCTGGAAGTGTGACGATCAAAAAAGTTTGAAGTGTGTAGAGTTGATGGAGAAATTCTAATGACACCAAAGTAGCTCTCAGTTGTGATAAGGATAAAAAAGGTGAAGCGCACAATAATTTAGGTTATCGAGAAATCACTTCACTTACGTACGATCTGAAAATTACACGGGTCATCATAAACTTAATCTACACCCGGTAACAGTCGATCCAAACGCTTTATTGATTTTTTACGTCACGTCAGTACAAAACTCAAGCTATTATTTAACCTTTGTGTAGTAAAATGGAGATGCATATTTTACCTTAATATATATAATATTTCAGTTTTATTTGGCCAATCGTTTGTGTACTTAAGTACTGATTAACACAAGTCCCTACTCAGTGGTTCATGTCAGTAAATGGGACAGTGAAACCGAACGGCAGTCTAAAAACAAATGTTCTAACTATGGACAGCTTGGACAGGGTTCCCCAGTGGCTGAATGATCATTCATTATATCGTAAAATGAAATAAGTGGGCAGTTGCGGTATTTGGGGTATATATGTGGCAGTATTAAAGTCATACTATTGCTTGGCCATTGTAATATAATATGGAGATACATTTTATTATAATCAAAATATTATGTTTCCTGATTAATTTGCTCCATCATTACTGTACTTGAATACTGATTGACACAAGTACTTGAAGTAAATATGTGCCTCTTTGGTTACTGTATGAATTTCTAATTTCTAATATTACTTTTAAAGCACTTAATCTCCTTCAAAAAATGGACTCTAAGGAGCAACAATCAACAAGTCCAAAGAATTGAATGGAGTGGGGATGGTTGGCTCTTTCAACTGGAGAAGTAAATATATATACTGGGTCTTCATATAAATCAAGTGGGGCTGGTTAGGTATTTAAATTTCATGTAAACTGGGAACCAGTGGTGGTAGACGTAACCCAATGATTTTTATTAATTTTACTATTTGGTTTATATGTTTGAAAACCAGTCCATTTGATGTAACTGTATATGTATATGTTGGGTTTTAAGCCGCTTTCAACACTGTATATAGGTTACATCACGATGGGTAATTTTGTGGTCAGAGGAAACTAGTACACACAATTGGTCAAGGTTCTGTACTGTAAACTGCCGACGATCGGTAAGCAACTATCTACTTTCCCGAATAAGGTCCATGGTTTGAATCGCTGACTTAAGAGGTGGGAGGCATATGTGTTAGTCTCTAGAGGTAAATATGTGAATATAATTAGTATTTGTACCACTACAGAAAAATTATAATAATTATTTTTCTAGCTTTTTCAAATGTTGGCCTATTAAGAAGAAAAGCATTATTTGTCAAGTGTCTGGTAACAAATAATAAAAAAAGGACTAAGCATTCACAATTCAAGTCAGTTTAATCAATTCTGAAACATCAACAGAAGCAGCGACATTACACATGTATACAAATCACATGTAAAAGAGCTAATAAACTTTGAAACTTGTCATAGGTGATACAATTGTGATGGTTGTTATTAATCTTTTATACCATTTCATTGTAGGTGTGAAACTTTTTACTTGAACAAAGTTTCTTGGGTATTTGCAAAGATATTGGATAAGGCTAAAAATCCATGACTTCAGTTATGTGTCAGTTATATCATCCATGAAATAGGAAAATAAGAAAATAGTAAAGTGAACAGCAAAGAAATAAAAATGAAGCTAATAGAGATACATGTTGACCTTTGAACATGTCAAAAAAATTGCTTTTTCTTGTGTTGATATTCATAATAGATAATGATTAAAATATCATTCAGGAAAACAATCCTCAAGGCTTTCATTATTGATCCCCCACCCAGGCTCTGTGTGCGTCTCTAAACACTCACAAACACTATGTACTAGAACTTCTTGATCCCTTCCCCCAAAGAAATGCATCAGGATCCACTAAAGTCACCATATTATTGACCCCTTACAGTGGACTCTCTCAATCTGCACACTAATATTTCAGAGTAGTTGATCCCACAACCCCAACTCCATTCACTTCACAGTCCCTAATAAAAGCTATTTATGTGCAACTCTGATATTTTTGACACTACCTGCATTGTATTTTTTAAAATACAATTATTTCCTTTGATATAAACATCTATTTTAAAACTTCAGTGATGATTGCTTAATGTTAGTGGCATATCTTTTATGCAATTCTAAAGAAGTGTTATAGGCAAGTTGTAGACAAGATGTTAAAGAAACATCTTTAGACGATTTTTTTTGCTGTGACTTTTCAGCCTTCTCTATTGAAAGGCTATATACCCACACTTATTGTAGTGTTTTTTGATTTGTGTACAGATTTTTAGCATTGAGTAACCTCCTGGAACCTCTTGTCTGGGTGATTGTATCTTGTACCATATTGAATTTATTTATTTATTTATTTGGGGTTTTACGTCGCTTTCAACAGTGCACAGGTCATATCACGACGGGTAGTTGGAAGGGCAGAGGAAATCAGTACATACAGTTGGTTAAGGTTCTGTACTGTAAACTGCCAACTAACGGCAAGCAACTACCAGCTTTCCCACTTGAGGCCGGGCCAGGAACCGATCCCTGGCCTCAAAGGTGGGAGGCAAGAGTGTTAACACTCTGTCACCGTGGCCCCCTCTTGTACCATATTGAAGTCTTTATTAAAGGAATAAAAGACGTATTCGAGTGCTTTATGATGGTTTTAAACTATTGATCGGCTGAATATTAAAGCCACGAAGCCTGAAGGATTCAACAGTGTTGTTTTATGTACTGTTCTATATTCATGATTCCAGCATTGCACAAAAGACGTGTCCAAGGTCACTGCGCAGTGTACCATTTTAGAATATCAATTAAAATACTTTCAGAACATAATGTATATATATGGTGAGAGAAGGTTCAGCCATATTCTTTTGATGATGTGGATATTTTTAAGAAGCAATAAATATGTGGAAAGTCATTTTTATCAAACAAATTATTGAAGCTGTTAATAAGCTTGCAATATGATACTTTCACAAAGCTAATAATCCAAGGTACTCATTGATGTCCAACTGGCTGGTGGGCCATGAGATAACAACTGGAATCTGTGATTTAACTTTGACTCCAACTTCTATAAAAAGTTGAATTAAAAGAAACTAGGGAAGCCAGAGGATATCATAAAGTAGCATGGATAGGGAAAAAACATTGTTAGACAAATAGCTTTTTATTGTACATTGGTGCAAACATGGATTGCAAGATAAAACAGCAAGGTAAATGTTTATACTAATACAAATATAATTTTCATGAAAAATAAGTTTCATAATTAATAATAAATCCCAGTCATAACATACACAGGAAATAATGTGGAACATGAGTGCCACCAAAAGTGGTGCAATCTGTGTAAGTGCATGAGGGTAGAGGCCCACTGAATTCCAAATTGTGGAGCTATGGGCTATTGCACACCATTAGCAGGTAATATAGCCTAAACAGATTCTGTAAATGAAATAGTGAGAGTACTGTTTGCCTTTTTCAATGTAAAATACAATTCATGAAACACTTTATGCTCACTAAAACAGTATAGTGGGCAAGACGCTGGATCTGTCCTCATTTCAGTGCTAAATTCCCTTCTTAATGAAACTACGCACGTGTGGGGAAAACCCAAAGCAGAATACAAAGAAAAGATTTTTATTGTCCGTTAGTGTAGCAATGGATTAAATATATAAAATAATGATATAAACCTCAATAGGTAGACTTAAATGTAATTATCTGTGGCTTTCAATGTCGTTTGTTAAATATTTATATTTGCGTTCGCTTTTACTGTCCCGTTCGGATGACTGTTACAGGGTGTAAATAAAAAATGGACATCAAAAAGTATGTTTATTCTGGAAGTGTCAAAAAAGTTTGAAGTTTGCAGAGTTGATGGAGAAATTCTAATGACACCAAAGTAGCTCTCAATTGTGATAAGGATAAAAAAGGCTAAACTCACAATAATCTAGGTTATCGAGAAAGCACTTCACTTACGTACAACCCGAAAATTAATGTATAATGTGGTTTAGTTGTACCCCACGGTATGACCAAACTCCAAAAGTTCAAATGCTAGAACAACCCGAACAGAACATAAACAAACTGAAAAAGACCCTGGCAAACGATGGCAAATAGTACAAATGATCAAGGCTTTTGGAGACACCCACTAGTTTTTGGTGGACGTGTGATGTTTTACGCTGTCACTCCAAATGAAACGTCATTTGCAAGGCTTGAAGAAGTTCCAAAATATGTTGATCAGGCGAGTTTTCATATTTGGCATATTTTATCATTACTGCTTCATATATGATTTCTTGTCAGTCTTTATTGTAAATTAAAATCATCCCTAATAACTTTTTAATTTATTACTACTACCAGTACATGGGTTAGCATGCAGTGGGTCGATTCATTAAGTGGGTCAATTTTCCAAGAATTTCTGCCAAAATAAAAGAATGCTATATATTCCTGTGTCATGAAATTTTTGGAAAAGTTTCACAGTACATAGCTACATTACCAAAGATCAGATTTGGATGTTCTGGGGTCTATTAAATTTAATAATTCAAATTATTAAATTGAATTTTTTGCCCTTCTCATGGGACAGAAGAGCCTGCACTGCAATTCCATCAGGACACACTCACAAACCAAATCTATTGATCATTTGTTGCTATTTTCTTTCTGGTAAACATTTTTTGTGAACTTTTATATATAATAAATCCAAGAAACACTGATTTCATCAAAATATGAATATAGGAGAAGTATTTTTTACTAGAAAATCGACCCACTTCATGAATGTTTGTAGACCGAGTTTCTGTCCCGTCGCCAATTGCTATTGATATGTTGATGGACACAATGGCGAGGGACAGAGTTCCCATGTACTAGTTTTTTGTGTAAATTTTGAACGGCATATTTCTAGACATATTACAACAAGTATAAAGTGTTATTTGAAATCTTTTTTTATACTTATGTGCCGTTCACTAATATTTAAATGCCAATCAAACTGGCATGTATGTATTTCAACCTGTTTTTAAAATCTAAACAAACCGTCAACAGTACATAATTATCTATAAAAGAAATTTTTTGCTTGTAAAATCAGCCTAGTTAAACAGCATATGTACTGTAAACCAGATACAGCTACATGGACATAATAATTACTTTTTAAAGTAAATAAAATAATTTTCCACAGTTCAAGATTTACACAAAAAACTAGTACATGGGAACTCTGTCCCTCGCCATTGTGTCCATCAACATATCAATAGCAATTGGCGACTGGACAGAAACTCGGTCTAGAATGTTTGGTGAAGTTATTTTTCAAAGATTTTGTGCAATTTTACAATTGAAAGAAGTAAGTTATGAACAAATTGTTACATAATGTTGCTGCCATCACTTTCTTCTGTATATATCTGCCAAATATAGTGTTCCTAGCTAATTCACTTTTCACACAGCACTTAAAAAACCTGGAAAATCGACCCACTTCATGCTAACCCATGTACATGTCAAAGTCTTAACCATTTGTGTGGAATTTTAGTTCATTAAAAATAAATTTACAGTACTGTAGGGGATCAAGTGAAGAATGAAGCACATTTAGTCAAAAAGTTTTTAAAACTTGGGTGGAGAGGGAGATCTTCCGTCAGTTTTCTGAGTGGTGCCTCTATATGTAGGTTCATTCTAAAACTCAGATTTCTATCCAACTTGGAATTCTACTTGGACGATAGCAGCCATTCTTCTGTCCGGCAAATCCAGGAACCTTTGCTTTTAAGTGAAAATAAACTAAGTTTGCCACATAGTAACCACAAAATTATGAAAATTAATTTATGCGAGTACTGTATATTAACACCTATATATTGTAAAAATTATTTCTGTAAATAGAGGAATAAATTTTGGAATAAATAAGTTAGTTTTGTTTCACCTTAAGGTAAGTAGGTCACTTATGACGCGTTACCGGACAGAAGAATGGGGATGGGGGGAGTGTGTTGATTTATAAATAGTTTTATTTATAACAGTTGGTTAAAAAAAACCACCTGGAGCCTTAAATTATGTTTCCTCAATAACATTAATTACTTGGATATTGGCTGCAGAACTCCAAGATTTTGTTGCATTATATATTATAGGTTCCTTTCTGTCCAACTGGGCTTCCTTTCCTCAACACCTCTGTCAAGTAACTAAAGCAAGTTTCCATCATGGAGTTATACACCCAATAACTAATATATAATGGTATTGAGGAAAAGTTACGCTACAGGTTGGGGTTTTCTAGCAATAGTTTATAAATAGAAGACATCCAGCCATCGCCGCTTGCCTTGAACAATCAGTGTTGGCTAACTCCCTTTCCTCATCGCCGCCTTAGCTTCCTCTCCCCTTTCCAAGTTGGACAGGAAAGCCATCGCTGCTTCTTACTGTTAATTAAGGAAACATGAGGCTCCAGGCAGACATTCTGGCTATCTCCACTTGTGTTGGGCAATCACGGCACCCCCCCCCCCTTCCCACTCAATTCCAACCCATTCTATGGCAGTCATCAATGGCCAAATGGCTTTGTGGTCAATGGGCGCTACATCTGTCTGACATTACCAAGACACCAGGAAGAAGAATAATGCTCGCTATAGTACAAGCCCTTTAGATTCAAACATTGAGTCATATGACCATTACATACACACGGCCAAATATTGACAGGTAGTTGGCAGAGCTTAGGTAAGGGAATCACTGACCAGTCATATGACTAATGATGTCATCAGTCATCTCATTTGATCATGAGCAAACAGTAACAATGGTGGATGGGGGGACTCATTTGTCCGACTCAATGAATTTTGATTATTAGACACACTATATCATTTCTTGTCCAGTATGATGGCATGATGTCCGACTCAATGAATTTTGATTATTAGACACACTATATCATTTCTTGTCCAGTATGATGGCAGTATCACAAAATCTCCTATAATTGCTTACCTGCATCTTGCATAACACTGTGTGTTGTTACAAGGTCACATGATACATAAAGTTTTGCCTTTTCTGTGTGGAATAAAAATCTATTTTTTGGCCTAGTGTTGACTAAAAGGAGGTTAAATTTAAACATAGGCAGTCTTAGCAGTCGCAAGAAACTAGTGTGCCAACAGAATTGCCACTTGGAGCCTACAAATTTTAGGAGTCAAAAACAGAGGTGACTGCCTGTGATTAGATGCCAAACTGAAATTTCCTAAGCACTAGACCTCTGATGACCTTGGTCTGATGATGTCATGCTACCTGGGCACTTTTATGAATTAAACTGACTGTTTTCTTGTTAATATGTACTGCCATATTTAGAGAAAATGGATATTTTGGGTAGATACTAAATGTCATAAGCAACCAACAATTTTATTGCAGATATGTTCACTCCCCCAGAAAGTATTTGCATTTGTATACATGACTCAAAATTAGTCTTACATAGATATAAGCATATGAGAATGCATAGGTTTCCCCCCTTAAATATATGGTGAAGCATTCATGAATTCTGAGTGACTGCTTGTTTCTTTTGTAATGGGTGTTTTTTTTTTTTTGTGGATGCAAGGAGACACCAAGTGATAAAACTATTAATATTTATTGATGTCTTATATTAGAGCTTATTGGTGTTGTGTTTCAAAAAAATGAAAAGAAATAGATACATTTTATATGCATATTTCTAACACCATTTTCTGATTATAAACATCAGTGATGTATGGCTAAATGTGCTATGTACTATGTAGTTACTGTAGCAGACTAAAATAAACTGTAAGATGTATTTTTCTTGGTGTATTGTACACACTAAATAAAATGTTGAACCTTGTTGATTACTTCCAAGTATTTTACGTGAATATAATGTGTGTCTCCCATTTAGCTGTCCTGAACTCAATAGATATTGATGAAAAAAAATCAGATTTTCCATAGTTGTTTAGGGCCACAATCCTTTCCAGCATATTTTGAAAAGTGAAAGGCATTTGGTAGAAATAGTGGAATGGCAATGTCAATCTGCAAAATTAGTTTACCAGATTAAAGCAATATTCTTCATAAAGAAATAAGATGTTTTAAACTAAGGTTTTTAGACTGGCACTAGGAGCTGGAGTGATGAAAAGCAGTATTTCAGTATCAGTCTGTACACAAAACAAACCTAAAGTTGGATATCGACATTCGACAGTAAAATTGTGTTTTAGTGCAAATATTGATCATATAGTTTGGTGTTGGGTCTCTTTTCAAAGGAAGTCTAATTGGCTCAATGCTCGTGTTTTTTTTTTATTTTTAGGCCGCTCCATACTTCATTTTAATGATCATCATAGAAATAACTATCAATTTGTGGAAAGGCCAGAGAAAACATTTACCTAGATGGGATGATGCCTATTCTTCTTTGGCAGCAGGAGTTTTTTCTTTATTGCCATTGTAAGTATCCTCAAAACTCTCCAAGTGTTAACTGTTGATTTGGAGTGCAAATTGACTAAATGATTTTTGATGCGACTGAACATGCAGTCATCATTTATTGACCAATTTTGAGGATTTTATGTCATTTAGTATTATGTCACACATTTAGCTATCTTTTTGAGGTTTAAAGATGTAGATAAGGGGGAATAGCTTCCTCCAAAGTTACTAAGTGGTAGTGTGGGATACAATCACTTTCTGTTGTTTTGGAAGGTTCAGAACCATTTGGCAGGCTTCTGTAGTTATATTCAACACATAATTAGTTTTAAAGAATTTTTTAAATCCACTTCAGTCTGGAGAATGCCTCCTGAATAGACTTACTATTGACAGTAAAAAATTGAACAAGGACCTATATTTTTAAATTTTTGAGATCAGAAGTTTATCCTTTATATTTCAAAGAAACTGTTGTTCAAATTATGCTGTTTATCTGTATTCATTAAAGAATCGAACAAGAGCATTGGGGGAATGCAAACCTCTGCTAAGGTCCAATACTTTGAATATTGTGTATGGTTGCAATAATAAAAAATCCATAAAAATTCCTGGATCCACATATTAATCTGGATCACAATTAAAATTGAATTATCTTGGACTTGTTCCATTGTCAACATTTCCTGAAAACTTTCATCAAAATCTGTCCATAACTTTTTCAATTATTTACAAAGAAACAAATGGACAAACGTGTACTAACACATGCCGGCAAAAACTTATCCTCCTTCGCAGAGGTAATAAATTGTAAAAAAATTCAAATACAAAAATTAAAAATACAAAAATTAAAAATAACTATTTATTCCAGTCTCACTACAGGAGAAGCTTTATAATATGACCTTCTGTCATCAGAATATTCAATTCTCCCCAAAGTTACAACAATCTTACTCACCTGGTGGGAGTAAAAATGTCATCAATTTCGGTGATTTAAAAAAATATATATATATAAAAACAGGTTTCTGAAGTTTCAAGACATCCAGAAAAGTAACTCTGAAAAGATGCACGTCTTTGAGTATAGTTACCAGTCTCTGACAGGGGGCTAGGTGTTAATTTCATTCACTGAATAGAGATTGCAAAGTAATTATAAAAATTTAACTGGACTGTCTGATACTTTTATTTTATTGCAGTATACTCGTGCGGAATATTGAACTGTCAGCCTACATCTACATACACAATAACTACCACCTCACTGTTCTGGACTGGGACTCTCCCATTACCTGGTGGTTGACATTGCTGGGTGTAGACTTTTTCTTCTACTGGGTACACAGATGTGCGCATGGTAAGGTTATTAACAGTAGTTAGAACACAATTCAGTGTAATTCTACACACGTGTTAGTACCAGTTGCTTTAACCTGTTTCCACCTCAAACTAAATGGAAAATCTATTTTTGACCTTGCTTTTTTACTCAAGGTATAGCATATATATGTACATGTGTACCCTTTAAGAATTTAATTTTGAAAATTTTATGAGTATGCAGTTTTACCCACTGTTGTTTTGTGATACTCAAATTTTACAAATTCATGAAGTATTAGGTAGCCAGCTTAACTAAATTGAGTGTCTTTTTTTTCAATTTTTACACACTTTTCACTATATTTACAGATATTTGACATTTTATTTTTCCTAACTTTCTTCACATGAGTTGCCGTATCTGCCTTACAGGTACTTTCACTTTGTTACTTCAAAATTGTGGGTCCCCAGATTGGGCTAGGTTTCATTGTTAAGTTCCCAGCCCCAATTTTAGACCTGTCTCACCCTTAATATAGTGTTTGATGTTTGTATTTCATAGATTTTCTATATTCTGACAAATTTGATGAACATTATGAAAAGCTATTAAACCTACATTGTATATTAAACTGATATTTATGGAAGAAAGCAAGAATATAACGTTGCACTGTCAATGGTTAAGAATGAATATTAATTTTTGGTGAAAAATTCAGAGAAACCTCTGTTGTCATGATTCTTCATGGAAGAATTTTTTGAATAATAAAAGTTTTGGGAGATTTGGAACTTTGGGTTTTAGTTGACTTGGTATGGCAGCTTCATTAGCGCTGAATTATTTAGAGCTTATGTAAATGTTTGTCTTTTGCAGAGCTCGGTGCTGTTTCATTTTGTAATTGAAATGTTAATTGCTAATTTTACACATATTACTGTTTTAGATCCTGATGAATGGTAGTGCCCAAAGTACATCACTATGTAGTTAATAAATTCATCTTGCTTCATGTACAGCTAAGGTCGTAAAGTGAGATTTCAGTTCTCACTCTCTTTGACACACGCAAGTACCGGCTGTATCAAGTATCATCAAAATGACAATATCTTATATGTTCAAAGTATGTGCATTTGAACTTATTATATCCCCAGACGAAAGTCGGGGATATATTGGATTCAGGTCCGTCGCGCCGCCGCCGCCGTAGAAATTTCCTTGTGGACGCGATAACTCAAAAACAAATTAATATATTTTTTTTCCAACTTGGTACACATGTTAAGGGTGCCCAAAGGAAGATCCCTATTTTAAGGTGACCTTAAACTCCCAGTAAAAAAGAACTTATGGCCACCTTAAGGTCAGAAATTGGACTTTTGGCCACTTAGAGCCCTGTAGGTCACAAACTATGATGCTCAGCTGGCTGAAATTTTACCTGACAACACATTAATATGTTCTTAGTACATGTGCCGAAAATCACGACTTTAAGTTGAGGAGAAAATTGTCTTTGAGGCCCATAAATACCCCCACTTAGGGATTTTTTGCTATACTTTTCACATATTTTGCCCTATAATTTGGAAGTGGTAATTCTGATGAGTCTCAAACTGTGCTAGGTATAACTTTGATATGTAATCCTTGTCTGTAGAAAATTTTAGGGCTGTAGGTTTACCCAAAGGGGTCGACTTAAGGTCTCAAAAGTGCCCACAGAGACCCAATTTATGCACTTTTTGCCACTTTCAAGCACTGTAGCTTTCAAACTATGTCTCTCATCTAAGTTAAATATCATCTGGGAATATATCTATGTGTTTTATTATATGTGCCCCAACATTTAGGCCTTTAATAGACAGTTAACCTGTGTATCAGGAGCATAAACACCCACCCGAGTGACCCTTATAAGACATTTTTCACATCTTTTTCCCTGTAACTTGGAAATGGTAAGTCTGAGAAGTTTCAAACTGTATTAGATATATATTCTGTGTGTAATCTTAGTATGTAACAGATTTTAAGTCTGAAGCTTTAATTTTGAAGGTCAAATTGAGGTCTCTAAAAGGCTCCCAAAGACCCAATATTTGGACTTTTTGCTACTTTTAAGCCCTGTGACTGTCAAACTATGTGACTGATAGAGCTCAAATCCTATCTGGGAAGATATTAGTATGTTATTTATATATGTGCCAAAAATTAAGGCTTTAAGAAGACATTTAACGTGTGTATGAGGACCATAAATCCCCACCCGAGTGACCATTTTTAGACATTTTTCACATATTTTGCCCTGTAACTTGGAAATGGTAAGTCTAAGAAGTTTCAAACTGTATTAGATGCATATTCTATGTGTAATCTTAGTATGTGACAAATTTTAAGTCTGAAGCTTTAATTTGAAGGCCACATTTAGGTCTCTAGAAGGCCCCATAAAGACCCAGTATTTGGACTTTTTGCCAATTTTAAGGCCTGTGACTGTTAAACTATGTGACTGATAGAGCTGAAATCTCATCTGGGAATACATTATTATGTTCTTTTTACATGTGCCAAAAATCAAGGCTTCAAGTAGACATTTAACCTGTGTATGAGGACCTTAAACACCCACCTGAGTGACCCTTTGAAGACATTTTTCACATATTTTGCTCTGTAACTTGGAAATGGTAAGTCTGAGAAGTTTCAAACTTTATTAGATACATATTCTATGTGTTATCTTAGTATGTAACAAATTTTAAGTCTGAAGCTTTAATTTGAAAGCCACATCGAGATCTCTAAAAGGCCCACAGAGACCCAGTATTTGGACTTTTTGCCACCTTTAAGCCCTGTGACTGTTAAACTATGTGATTGGTGGAGCTGAAATCCCATCTGGGAATGCATTATTATGTCCTTTTTACATATGGCGAAAATCAAGGTTTTTAGTAGACATTTAGCCTGTGTATGAGGGCCATAGACACTCGCCCAAGTGCCTTTTTGGACATTTTTTCCGTATTTTGCCCTGTTATTTGGAAATGCTTAGTGTGACAAGTCTTAAACTGTATTATATATAATTTTTGTTTGTTATGTATGTCCCCCAAAAAGTTTCAGATCTGTAGTTTAATTGCTAAGGTCTCTTTAACAATTGTAAAATGCCCACAGAAACCCAATTTATGGACATTATGCCACTTTAAAGCCCAGTAACTGTCAAACTATGTGGGTTATAGAGCTGAAATCTTTGAATTTTTAATAGGAAATGCCTGTCTATTTAAATTTTGAATATTAATAATGTTATGGCTATCTTAGTCTTTTAAGAACTTATTTTTGTGTGTTATACCTCTGCTTGCTGAGTTTTTAACTTTTTAAAATGAAACTGGTTAAACGCCGGTTATAAACATATTCAAGTAGACAAAATGGACACTTTAAGTGAGCTTTAAGTCCCAATATTAATGAAATTATATCCGTATGTAGTAAAACTAGGGGATTTTTAACCCTCAACTAGCCCAGTTTTATTCAACTTGCCTCAGTTAATTTTGACACAGCTCCTACAGTTATGAACTCATTTCAGTTGATAATCACATACTTAAAATTCTCAATTCTTTTTGTATTTGAGTACACCTTTTATATAGATTGTTTGTTTACCATTTATGCTGTAGCACTCCATCTCTTTGAGAGAACATGTAAACTGTGTAAAAAAGATGTAGAAGATGAGATACATTTTGTTTGTGTTTGTCCAGCTTTAGAGCTGATTCGTATGAAATATTTAAAAATTTTAAATATAGATAAATCTGAATTATTAATAGATCAATTATCAAGGGTATTAACTCATATGAATGTCAATATGGTTATTAATTTTATTTTTGATTTGTGGCAAGAAAGAAAAAGTAAATTATATTGTTAATTTTTATGTATTGAATTGCTGTCTTTATTTACTGTATCTTACCTCAAAATATGTTTGCTCTGTTTGTTATTAACTCTATATTTAAAGTGACTTATAAGCCCATATAGGGCTGGGTATTACTTCAATAGTTTTTGTATAATCCTTGTCAACATAATACATATCACTATAATAAACTAATAAACTAAACTAAGTCCCAACCCACATCCCCCACCCGGATTCCCCCCACCCACCTCTGGGACCTCCAGCTATATTGAGTGACACTAAATAAACAAAGGTATTTAATGATATCAGATGAGAAACAAAGACCTCAATGGGGTTGCAGATCTTGTGTAATAGTGAGAGAGGTGTGGAGAAGGGGAGAGGGGTGGGGGTGGGAGGTGGTGGGCTTCATTACATATAACACAAAGGGGAGTCAGAACTGAGATTGTGTCACATATTTAGGTTGCATATATATGGACCACATATATAGGTATAGAGGAAATGAATAACTGAAAACAATTTGCAAATTCTAAAAATAATATAATAAAATAATAATATAAATAATTTTTTTTAAATAATATTTTATTTGTGAACAAATATAGAAACAGATATGCGCTTTTGGGATTATGAATTTTAGAATGGACATTGAATCATCAATCATTTAAATACTTTGAAGGAAGATTGAAAAGTATGATGAGTTGAGTTAAAAATAATATTTTATTTGTCAACAAATATAGAAACAGATATGCTCTTTTGGGATTATTATTTTAGAATGGACATTCAATCATCAATCATTTAAATACTTTGAAAATAGGTTTAGAGTTATCATTGCAGGAAGATTGAAAATATAATTTGAGTTATGTATTCGGCGTCTGGGGATACACCATCTTCCTTGGAAGATATAAACAGAGTAGATTGATGTGCTGAAGTTCATATAATAATGGGTAATTATGTTTTTAAAAATTCCCGATCAAAACCTGTGGCGTGAGTGATGACCTGTCTGGGGATATGTTGGCGCCGAGTTGGCCCAATCTAGTTCCTTAAAGCATTACTTGTCTTTATTTTTGGGTTGGCTCTGCAGCACTTTCACAGGAAATAATATATAGCTTTTTGTCAGTAGGTCCTCGAAACATTTTGGAGTTATAAACCCAAACTGTAGGATTTTCAAACTGTGGAATCTTGTTCATATTGTGAAAAACTCGGTGGACTTTATGCAGTAATTATAATCTGATTAGCACTTCTGTACAACAAAGCCAAAGCCTGAGTCATCCTAAACTGCCAATCAGATTTTCAATATGATATTCACTGTTTTATGTGGTGACATCAGCTTAATCTAAAGATTCAAGGCTTTTATCTTCACTGTGTTTTGTTTACAGAAACTGCCATATTGGATGTTTACTGTTAAAGTACACACTAAACTGTGCTAGTTCTCAATGTCAAGCCAAATTTTCATCCACATGTCAGCAACCCAAGGTATTTGTACTCTACACACCCCTACTATTTGCAGGAATTAACTTCATGTGCTACTATTTGCAGAAATTAACTTCATATGCCACTATTTACAGAGATTAATTTAATGTGCCACTATTTACAGAGATTAATTTAATGTACTACTATTTTCCGAGATGAACTTCATGTGCTATTATTTGCAGAGATTAACTTCATGTGCTACTATTTGCAAAGATTAACGTGCTACTATTTTCAGAGATTAACTTTATGTGCTACTGTTTCACTTAATATGCTACTATTTGCAGAGATTAACTTCATGTGCTACTATTTAACTTTGTGTGCTACTATTTGCAGAGGTTAACTTAATGTGCCACTTATTGCAGAGATTCACTTCATGTGTTACTATTTGCAGAGATTAACTTTATGTGGGCAGCTCATCAGGTGCATCACAGTTCTGAAGACTACAACTTGGCCACAGCTTTAAGACAATCAGTACTGCAGAAATACAATTCCTGGGTGAGTAAACCATTGCATCATTCGAAACAGATATGTATCTATGTGGTCCTTTCCTCAGATTTACAAAGTTAACATTCCATTAAAAATTGTTAACCTTACAAGCTAGTATTAAGCTAGTTGTTTGAAACATTATATTTGTCTCATTGTTTCTGAACATATAATGGAATTTGGTTTGTAGCCAACAATATTTTTATTATGGTTAGAACAATATTTTGGAAATGGTAAGAATCCTTTTGGTAACCGACAATTTTGAAATAATGACTAGAGGTTTATTTTACATATCTTATATATCTCTATGTGTTACGATGGGCACAAATGTTCTGCTTGCCAATGAAATTAGGTTAATAATAATAACTGACCAATTTTTTTATCTCTATTTGCTATCTTTGACAGATATTCTACCTGCCAATGGCTTTTTTCATCCCTCCGTCTGTCTTCTTTGTCCACATCCAATTGAACCTGATTTACCAGTTTTGGATACACACAAAGGTAAGGGTTATTGACATGTCCAATTCCAATAAGGGGCATGTCTTTTAGAATTAAAAAGAGAAAATACTATTAGGTGGCTTTAAAACATTTACACTTTTATTTGCAACAACTTAAAAGTAAGGCTGTGACCGGGTGGTCAGTACTCGCAGTAGGGGTCAACTTGGGAAGCCCTCAAGTCGTTTCTGGTCCACTTGTTAGTTGTTAACTGCTACAATATATTTTATTGTTGCCCACTTGGTCACGTTTTTTTAGTGTGACAAAACATGACAAACACAGCAAAATGTCAGAATTGTTTGTACATTGGGAGTTTTATATAATATTTATCATTTTGTAACAGCATAATAATTTTTGAATACTATTCACAACTATTTTAATGCAAAGGTATCATTTCAAGAAACCACCATTATGTTTATGTAGAGGAAAAAATGTGCACACTAAAGCATACAAATATCGAATTGCAAGACAAATTTGGGTAACTCAGTTCACAGGGTGGATTTTGCCACTTGTCACAGCCTTACTTAAAAGTAATATAAATTGGTGAAAAAAACTTTTATTTGCTATTATACAAACTTTGATAAAAAATATGTGACCTGTGAAAATGAAAGGTGATACAATATTTATAATGACTGACAAGCCAAGTTTATGTTAAATTAGGAGGCCATTAATAAGTTGCCTCAAATATAAATGTGACCCATTGGAGGTCAAAGGTCATAAAAGTTTATAATGGCTACACAGCCACTTTAAAAACTGTAGTAAGTTTAAGTATACAAAATACACAGATGAGATGCAGATACAAAAAGGATTTGAGCGAATCCATAGCAATGAATATACATGTGTAACCTCCAATCACCCAATTAACTAGTATTGTAAATGACTTAAGACAGTACAAAAGACTTCTGCACAAATGGTTAAGGGGCTGATGCAATATACATCCACCATAACATTAGAAGCCCAGGTGCCTTATTTCTGCAAGTACCTTATGCTGGAGTACAGAAGCCACCAGCAGTGGAATCAGTCAATAGGGTTAACTTCTTATGTTTTGTACATCTGAATCAAATTAACATATAATAAACATATAATACCTGCTTCTCAATGCAGTAACAGGGAACAAATTAGCACTTCCTGATATGACTTTGGAAACTCTGATGTAGAATGAAACCTCTGTTATACAAATTTCAATTATCCAAATATTTGTTGTCAATTTGACACGTCTAAAATGATATATTTCTACTCTTTTAAACTGAATCTGTTTTATGAAAACCTTTGACTTTTCTATTGAAATAATCTTCAGGTACACAAAGTCTTTTGGTTATAATGGTTTTACTGTTGCCTTCTTTAAGCCCCTTTCTTCCTTTGTCATTAGGAAAAACATTTTCAGTTTGCATAATGTACTCTTATGTACACTCAGTATAGCAAGCTAATATCTTGTAACATGTAGGAGTGTTTTATGATTACCAAACCTTTTTGTGTTCATGTCAAAAAGGCTTCTGGTACACATTTGAGGCTAGTTCTTCTGTATCAATCTCTTTCCAGGACTGTATTGATTTTGTAAATCCACCCTGTTAAAATGTTTAGCAAATCAAATCAATCGATCATGCAAATATATTACAGGTGGTGGACAAACTTGGTCCACTGGAGTACTTTCTGAACACTCCCAGTCATCACAGGGTACACCATGGCAGAAACAGGTACTGTATTGACAAGAACTATGGTGGCATGCTCATCATCTGGGACAGAATGTTTGGTAAATGATGCCTTTGTACATTTAATGAAGTAATACATGTAAAACTCAGCACTTTAATTTACTATTTGTGATACCCTTTAAAATGAAGGAAATAGAAGTCAAACATTATTGGTAATTTATTGTATCATATACAACATGGTAGAAAGTCCAATCTGGTAGAATTTCAATTCACTGACTTCCTGATCCAGACTGGTCTTAAAATTATAATGAGAACTGTAGCTCTGTTCTATGACTCCCATCTTGCTGACAAGGGCTAACATTAGTGGCAGATTTTCTATTTCTTACTCAACTTTGTCTTCTGAGAAAAAGTGTCATATTTTGAAGAAAAGATCTCCTTGTATCACGTGGATATAGAGCAGGGCCCATATTCACATTATAGGGGAAGCTTTTGCTGAGGATAGTGGTATTTTTTTGGAAAGAAATCTGAGAAAAATTTTTAACGATGCGAATTTTTCAAAATATCCACAAAATGTGTCTTTGTCAATTTTTTTTCTGAAAATGATAACGACAAGTAAAATACTGATACTACCTGTTTACTTACTTACCTATCCTCTTCGCTCCAAGTTCAACAGAAGGTGGAAGATACTACCTGTTTCCTGCACAGCTCATCATTACTTTTAGAAGAAGAAAATTTCCATGCATTTTAAAATTCTTAGAACTTTTTTATTCTCATAAAGTATTTGTAAGAAATGTTACTTTTGTTACAAAATGTAAAGCATAAGAAAAATTCTTACAATGAGAAGGCAAGTGTGCATGGGCCCAGATCTTAATGGGTTACATTACAAAGGCTCTATGAACCATGTTAAACTGTCAGATGAGGTTGCATTAAATTTGATAAAGGGTTGGTCGCCTTTTTGTAATTTGAATATGGTAAATGTTATAAATCCATGGCATCAGTACTACCTGGTGTATGTTACATAGGTACATTTGCTGCAGAAAAAGGTGGAGAAGAGATCCAATATGGGTTAGTTCACAGCCTTAAATCATGGGATCCTATCTACACACAGGTAACTGGAAAGCTGTGTATAAATTTACCTGCTGAAAGATGGCATCTTGTCAAATTAAATATCAGTTTTTCACACTTGACAGTTTACTTTATAGTGAGTAATATGACAATAATTTTGTGTCAATATATGTAAAACTTCTGATATGAAACAAGCAAAGGCCTTTTTTTATATTTTTGATGTGCACCACATGTTTCATAAATATTTTTCCCTTAAAATTTCCAAGGCATTATATTAAGAATAGCCCTAGATTTATTCAAATGTTGTGGTTGTCATCACATGTAAGGTCGACTGTAGCAAAAGTGTAGCATTTAAATTCAGAAGAAAATGAAACTTAAATGTCTTTCATAATACTGCAATTCCACTGTGGTGAAGATTTAAATTTCACTCTGTGCAAAGTAAACTGTGTGTACTGAAGTAGAATGTTTACAGAAAATTCACTATTTCAGTGGCACATTTTGAAGTTAACTTTAACTGTATCCAAATCCTGGTGGTATCGGAGGTTCTTATTCTGCAGAGTCCACTGCATTTTTTGTGATCTCTGCCATCCAGTGGTCAGAGTATTTGTCTCTGAATTTTTCAATTGAAGGGTTTATCCAGTGATTTTATTGCTAATCAAAGTCCTGTATTTGTATTTATACTCAGCGCAATATCTCCATGACTGCATGACTCAAAACGCTATTTGACCCATTTGACTGTCCAAGTACAGTCCAACTCTCAAATTACAGACATTCCCTTTACTGAAAGACAGAGGCTCAAGGATGACCATTTATTGATGTGCTTGAGGTTCTTTAACCTGCCACTGGGGATACGAACCAATGACAGAGGACTGCCATTTTAAATGGTCATCCGAGCCACTATGTACCTGCCTGTCCCTGGGATTGAACCCATGTCCTCGGTGTTCTTAGGCCACTTATAGAGGCCACATATACGAGACCCTCTTGTGAATGTATAGAGGCGGATAACCAAATTAAGCTGGGAACTTAATCTGTGATAGACTTGTACCATTTTCTGGGAGTAGAAAAATACATTCCAGTTATTATTGTTTAAAGGGAATTTTGAATCACTCCTTTGTCTCTCATATGTAATGCCAGAATAAACACCCTAATATACACATGACGAGTGCCTCTAAATTAATATACATATCTTGATTAGGACAAATCAGTACATTCCTCATCCTATGAACTATGTTGACTATATGACTATGTTGATTCATCATCCCTCATGATAACATTTAAAACAATAACACTCAAAGAGTGCATACCTCCACCAAGGGCCAACACCTCCACTATTGCTTGTGAGTGGAATGATAAAAAATCTCTTACTAAATCCAGGATCCAAAAGTAGTGGTGCTTGATCATTCCCAAAATGAAATCATTTCTATGTTATACCTAGTTCACACAGTTTTGTGCGGGTGTCACTCAAATATTTTAAGTTGTCGTTGCTTATTGTGTATCAACATGTTTCGTGCTTTGGTACCCATTCGGTTTCATAAGTGTACATACGTGGGTATACATATTTAGGTAGGAAGCATTTACCACAACATGCACTACATTTCCAGAATGTAACGAAGTTTTTGAAATGTTTGAAATTGTTCTTGCTTCCTTTCACAAGATGTATTAAAATATACAGGCAGGAGGGGTGAAGGGGGGAGGGAGGTGGTATCACTTTATGAGACGGTTCATTTTTGAATGTGCATTACTAGCATACAAGGTCTCTGGTGGAGTTATAAGGACAAGGTCCTGAAATAAAATTCAAATGTGAGTTGTTACAACTGCGCAGAACTGTGTAAATTGGTCTTTTTGACCAAGATCAACCTATTGTGAAAAGTTGATGTAAATCTGTGCAGTTGTACAGTATTTTTTTAATCTTGCTAACATAGAAAGAAACAACCAGAATCCAACCATTGTATGTTTGTACATTTGCACCACTTGGTAGTTTTTCACTAAATCTACCTCTGTATTTTAGCTGTGTCATTGGAAGTATATGTTCAACAAAGCCAAGCAGACGGAAGGCCTGCTGAACAAACTCTATGTGTTTATCAAAGGACCAGGCTGGAGCCCCTGCAAACCCAGACTGGGAGATATCACTGACATTCCTGATGTATGGATTGTCTTTTTTTTTCTCACCATTATTTCTGTTTTGTGTGTAAAAATTGTCTTAATACCAGGACACCAGTACTATCATCCCATTAGCATATTTTGTAACTGTGATGTTTCTGTGTCTTAAATATTCTAGTACATAGATACTAAGCAGTCAAAAAGTGTGCAAAGATTGGATTAGAATTATACAGAAAATATAGACAATATATTATTTATTACAGTTACATCTAACATAAAAATCAATGGATAATGTAATACAAAGTGTGTTACCCAGCCCACATGGGCTTAAATGTCAAAATAAAAATAAATAACTGGCTTGGAAAACATAAACTTATGGTAAGAGGAAACATGAACTTTTAACTATAATGGTATATATAACTTTTATTTTGTTATTTTCCATGAGCAATGTACAAGTTTAACAAGTTGTATATATCTAAGCAGATCAAGTCCCCAGTAAAGAAGTACTCCACTGCAGAGCACATCCCTCTGTGGTTGAAATTCTACCTACTTCTCCACTTTGCACTGGCCATGTTACTACGAGACACTCTTAAACTGCAGACCCAGGTAAAATGTTACTGTGCTGTTTGCCAAATAGTTATGACCAGTATACCTATAAATTGTATCCCCGGACGAAAGTCGGGGATACTTAGGATTCAGTACGGTCACGCTGCCGCTGCAGAGATTTCCTTTCAGACGCGATAACTTAAAAAATATTTTAGTTAGACCTTTCAAATTTGTCATGTGGGTATATATGGGCAATGCCACAAACGCTATTGTTTTGTGACCTTGACCTTCAATTTCAAGGTCACTGGTGGCCTCTTAAAGGTCACATTTTGGCCATTTTTTCACATTTTGGCCCAGTTCTCATATACAGAAAGTTAGATCATCCTATGGCTGGTATATGTAAAACATATATATGTCCTCTGTAAGCATGCTGAAATTTGACCATGAAACTCTTCATTGAAGGTCATCCACAGACTGCCAAAGTACCTCACCAAGGCCATTTTTGGCCTTTTTGCAGATATTTTCACACTTAATGCTGACTATATTGCATGGAAACTATTGAAAATGGCTTTGGAGGTTGAGTACGTGATGGAGTACCAGCATCCATTTTATTGGGTTAATATATCATACCTAGTGGACCGGTGCATTTGTCCGGCGCACAGCCGGTCCCGCCAAACGTTAGAAAAAAACGTCCTGAGCTGGGCTCTGACCGGGACCGGTAGTGTACTCCTCATTCGCCAGGTGTCGTGACTGCACCCAGCTCCCCTACTGCGCGTGCGCGCACATGCGTACTTCCTCTTTTTGTTTGGCGCCAAAGTGTTTTAGCGGATAAATTTCAGTGGAATAAACTTTGAATTATATTAGTTGTTTGCAAGTGTGTTACAAGAAAAGTTTTGGATATTTGCGAAATATATTTATCATGGCATCACCAGGACAGAGGCGTGGTAGTTGTGGCCATGTTATGGCCGGTTTCGACCTTCACAAAAAATGTGCCCGCTGCAGGGACAAAAAGATGGGAGATGACCCTTGTGTCAAAGGCCAACATTGTGATTTGTGTGATAGTTTTTCGGACTCTCAGAAGGGTATGTTAGCGACTCAACAATACCAAATCTGGAAAGATAAGAAAGCAGGGACCTTGGTTTCCCCTAGTAAAGTAACTGTTGTGGGTCCCGTAGATGATCAGACTGATTTTGAGATGGTCCCAGACGCTGCGCATGCGCAGGAACGGGTTATTACCGGTTCTTCACTGACTGCCTTTGGTCAAGCTAGTGTTGGAGATTTTGTCTCCCGTCAGGACCTTGAACTATTAAACAACCAGTTGGAAGAGAAATTCGCCCGTTTTGAGGCTCTCCTTTCCAGAACCAACATCTTCTCAACTCCCAAGATGCCTGTCTCAACAATTCAAGCTCCCATCTCAGACACGCCTTTTATCAACCCTTCTCCTGACCCCGGAGCCACCGGTCCGGTGAGGCCTCCAGGTCAGGAGTTAGAGGTTTCACCTGCTGTTAAGAAGCATAAAGGAAAATCAAAGCAAAAGAAGGCTTTTAAACCGGCCTCTAGTGCCGGTTCTTCAGATCAGATTGCTACAGATCCAATTCCTCCTCCCAAGACAGTTGTGCCTGGTCCGGGTTTACAAACTCTTGAGAAACCAGAAGAAACTGTTTCTTCTTTTCCCAGTGTCGCTTCTCTAGGATCCGCTTCTCAACCGGTCATCACCGGTCCGCAACATTCCAGTGGTTCTGCTTCCTTTGCTCCAGACAGTTTTGTTCAGCCGGATCCGGCTGTGTCAGACGGGGAACCCCTTCCGGACCGGTCAGATAAAGACTCTGGTGAGGAGGGTGAACTTTCAGATTCTGAGGTTGCTGAGAGAAACGAAGAAATGAACTACAGGGAAACGGTCCGGTCGGTCAGGGCTTTCCTTGGCTGGTCTCACATACCAGATTTTGAAGCTGCTGTAGGTGATACGGACAACCGCTCTGACAACCCTTGGAAGGGTAAATACCCTTGTACAGGAAAAGTGTCAGTAGAGCTGCCAGCGGACGACTGGCTTTGCTATAAAATGGAGAAGCTTAATACGCATGCTGCAGAAGGCTGCCCTTCCCGTGCACAGGAAGCAGCAGGTCTGAAACAAGACCAGTTTATCAGAACACCTAAAAGCCAGGCTAAATGGTATACACAGTCCCAAATCAAACAAGATGGCAACCAAAGACCCGGAAGGACTATTTTTGGCTGGTCGGGTTCCGAAGCAAGATTGAATTCACAATTCTCACGCATTGCCAAGATTTCCTCTTATCCATCCTCAGGACCGGCTTCTAGGCCTATCTCTCAGGAAATCCTTAGATGGTGGGAGCAATGTGCTAGGGAAGGCTCCTTGATTACCAACCATGCCGCAGGGTTTAACAGGTGCGTGAGTGAGATTCAGGACAAAATGAACCAACATATTTCCTTTCTGAACTGTACCATTGTTAAAGGTAAAGCCCCAAAGGAGGTCACGGACGCCATCAAGGACTTGAAAGACTTGTCAGCCTTCCACACTAGCGTCTCTGTGGCCTTAGGTACTGCTTTTCAGCACCTCGCAGACAGCCTGTTTGTCCAACTAGCTAATTTCATTTTGTTGAGGAGATTCTTACCTAGAATATGTAAAACCAGGCCTGAAACCTGACACTTGGAATAAGCTGCGCAATGCTCCCCTTTTCACTTACAGGTTGTTCCCGGATGATGTACTGGCAGTGGCGGAGCAAGATATACAAAAACATGAGTCAAATAGGAGTGCTCCTGGTCCCGGTTCGGGCACATTTCAGCACTCAAAGAAACATCAGTTCAGATACCAGCCATATGAAAAGAAAGATAGTCATCAATCTGGCTTTTCATCTTCTCAGACTCAGCAACCTTGGCGGCAGTTTTCGGGCAGAGGCAGGGGTAAGAGTCGTGGTAGAGGTGGCTCTAGCTCCACATATTACTCCAAGCCTGCCCATGGTACTAAACCATATAAATGACAATCAATGTTTATTGAGTCCCCCAGTTCAGTTAAAGTCAAAGTCCGGGGATCTCAACCTAGTGTCATTAGCAAACAAAGTGACTTTTCAAAAGACTGTAAATTTGCCTGTTGTTCTTCCTGCAGTTTCTGTAAAAGGGCCGTTGCAAAAGAAAAAACGTAAGACCCTCTCATACCAAAGTAGAAATAAAATCTGTGAACAGTGCTTTGTCTGTAAATCAATGTCTCTTTGCCCCAAATGTTATAAATGTCCCATGTGTTGTCAAAGATCCACCTGTGGGAGGCCGTCTGCAACTGTTTTGGCAGGTTTGGCTCTCCCTGGGTTCAAATCCGAGGGTAGTCTCCATCCTCAGGGAAGGGTACCAACTCCCCTTCAAGGAAAGACCACCCCTCGCAAGATTCCCTGTAATAGTCAGTGGTTCATCAGCTCCATTAAGAAACAAAAATCTGAACGAGGCCTTACAATCTCTAGGTCAAAGGCAGGCTATAGAAAAAGTGTCAGTTCAATCATCTCTGGGCTTTTACAACCGGTTGTTCCTGGTTCCAAAACCCAACAAAAAGTGGAGGCCCATTCTAGACCTAAGTCAACTGAACCTGTACCTTGCTCCGGCAACGTTCAAGATGGAAACTCCGGAGACCATCAGACTCTCCCTACAACAGGGGGAGTGGGTCACTTCGCTGGATTTCAGCGACGCTTATTTTTCACATTCCCATAAGCCACAGATCGCGAAAATATCTCAGGTTCCACATCAAAGGTCAGACCTTTCAGTTCACAGCACTTCCCTTTGGCCTGTCGACGGCTCCGTTGGAGTTCACAAAGGTGGTCAAAGAGGTAAAACTCATGGCTCAATCGCGGGGTATTTGAATCCACCAATACCTAGACGATTGGTTACTGAGAGCCCCATGCCAGGAAATTTGCCTACGTCATACCCAGACCCTTTTGGACCTTTGCCGCTCTCTGGGTTGGGTGGTCAACATGGACAAGTCAGAACTGGTGCCCCAACAAACCTTCGACTTCGTAGGTTATCATTTCGACCTATCTCAGGGGTTAGTCAAACCAACTCAGGACAGGTGGAGGAGTCTATCTCAGAAGCTCAACCTTCTCCTGGGACTGGAATGTTGCACAGTCAGGCAGTTCATGTCTTTAATCGGCCTTCTGACAGCAACAGAAAAACAAGTAGTATCGGGACGGCTGCACATGAGGCCCATTCAATGGCACCTGAAAAAGCATTGGCATGCCCCGGAATCTCTGGAAAAGGTCATTCCAATTCCTTCATCTCTCCATGTACATCTAAGGTGGTGGTTGGACCCGACCAAGGTGCTCTCAGGTCAACCTTTACACCCTCTTCAACATGCCCTTCAACTGTTTACAGACGCCTCAAACGAAGGTTGGGGCGCTCACTTAGGCGATTACATGGCAAAAGGAGTCTGGTTAGAGAATTTGTTAGAGCTCAAGGCAGTCCTGCTGGCCTTAAAACGGTTCGAGCGGTTGTGTTGCAACCAGATAGTTCTTGTTTGTACGGACAACACTACTGTGGTCTCTTACATCAACAAGGAAGGGGGTATGAAATCAGGCTCACTCTGTGCCCTCCTTTGGAGACTGATGCTTTGGTGCAATCAAAGGCAGATTGTCCTGAGGGCCAGGCATATTCCGGGTCACCTGAACGTCATAGCCGACAAACTGTCCAGACTCAATCAGGTGATCCAAACAGAATGGTCCCTCCTCCCGGAGGTTTTTGCTCAGATATGCCGGCGTTGGCACCGTCCGTCAGTGGACCTGTTTGCCACCCGGTTCAATCACAAACTTCCCCGGTTTGTATCCCCGGTTCCAGACCGGTCAGCGTGGGAAGTGGATGCCTTAAGTCTCCCTTGGGAGGACCTGGACGTTTATGCCTTTCCCCCGACGGCCCTTCTACATCAGGTGGTAACGAAACTTTTGGACCACGGATTCCGTCGTCTCATCCTGATAGCGCCAGGTTGGCCCAACATGCCTTGGTTTTGGGACCTGGTCAACATGTCAGTTCAAATTCCCCTCCTGCTCCCTCAGGTGTTGAATTTGATAACTCAACCGTTCAATCAGTGTCCTCACAGGGACCTTCCCAATCTGAACCTTCATGCTTGGCTCCTAGAGCCTCTGCCATCCAGCAAGCCGGGTTCTCGGCAGAAGTGGCAACAAGAATTGAGGCTCCTCAAAGACTCTCTACCAGAGCCATTTATGAATCAAAGTGGTCCGTTTTTGTCAGATGGTGTGAGAAGAATAAGGTGGACGTCAGAACTCCCTCTATAGAGCAAATTGCGGATTTTCTCCTTTCCCTTTTTCAGGAGAAACATAGAAGGCTATAGGACTGCCATAGCCGACAAAGTGGGAAATTCCAGAATTAACATCAGCAAGGATGAGAACTTGACCAGGTTGTTGGACAGTTTTCATAGGGACAAACCAAAGGGCAGGCGTGGGGTTCCTACGTGGAATTTGTCTTTGGTTCTTCACCAACTTACACAACCTCCTTTTGAACCTCTTAGGAAGGCTTTGCTGAAGCACCTCACTTTTAAGACTGTCTTCCTTCTAGCCTTGGGCTCTGGGAAACGGAGGAGTGAAATTCATGCTTGGGTTCACAGAAACATTAGGCATCAAGAGGATTGGTCGAATGTTTCCTTATCGCCCTCTCCTAGTTTCATTTCTAAGAATCACCTGGCTAAGGAGGGTCCCGCTTGTGTGGCCCCTGTTATCATTCCAGCCTTGGCTCCTTCCTTGGACAGATCCCTCAAGGAGGATAGGAGTTTATGCCCGGTCCGGGCACTCCGTTATTACTTGGACAAAACAAAGATCTCCGTTCAGGCAAGGAATTCGTTTTGTTTCCTTTAGGAAGAGTTTCCAGAAGGATATTGTCCCTGCTACAGTTTCCTCCTGGATCAAACAAACCATTGTCCTATGTTACCAGCTGTCAGACCAACAGGCTCAACAATTGCATCAGGTTCGGGCTCATGACGTTCGCGGCGTCCAAAGCTTTTCAGGGTGGTGTTCCCTTAGACCAGATTTTGGCAGCCTGTCACTGGAAGTCTCATAATACCTTCACCCAATTTTACCTGAAGGACTTGGCCTGGGCGGACTCGGACGTGTACCATTTGGGTCCTGTGGTAGCTGCCCAACAAATTAGAGACTAAATAGAGGCTTCCATGTATATAATTATGTATATATGTATTCATACATGTACATAGTTTTTAAAAAAAAAAAAAATGTCCCTGCAGTCTGTCTTGCGTTGCAGGAAGATGGGGGACCATCTTAATCTTCATTTCCCCTTCTTCACTTCCTCGTGGACTCTTCAGCTACAAACCGGGGGGGGGGGGGGGGGGGGGGGGACTGTGCCTATCCAGGGTAGTTAGAAACCCTTCCCGGGTGATTCCCTCTGGATTTACGGAGTATATATGTAGATCTTAGAGTCTCTGTCTCCCCTTTTTCCATAGCTACCCTCCAACCACTGGGTAGTTATTCTGCACTGATCCACTAGGTAAGATATATTAACGCAATAAAATGGAAAATTTAATGGTTAAATTAAATTTTTATTAGATAATATCTTACCTAGTGGACCAAGAGAGTCCCACCCTACCTGCCCCGCAATAGCTAAAAGGGGGACATTCTTAGGTAGGCCACAAAAAGAGGAAGTACGCATGCGCGCGCACGCGCAGTAGGGGAGCTGGGTGCAGTCACGACACCTGGCGAATGAGGAGTACACTACCGGTCCCGGTCAGAGCCCAGCTCAGGACGTTTTTTTCTAACGTTTGGCGGGACCGGTTGCGCGCCGGACAAATGCACTGGTCCACTAGGTAAGATATTATCTAATAAAAATTTAATTTAACCATTAAATTTTCCAGTTTGTTGACCTTGGCTATTGTTTTCAGGTCACCTTAGGCCTGCTAAAATCACTCAAAATGGTACCTTTTACTGCATATATATGACTGTAAGGCCATATACCTCCTTTATTATTGGCTGTATAACTTACTGGCTCATGTTGATTATTGTATCCACCGGAGGCATCCAGTAGATACCTTGGTTTAGCGTTTGCTACGCCGCCACGGCACATAGAGAGATTTTCATCTTTAACGCTTTCAGAGGAAAACTACACTAGCTAGGTTCACCAAATTTGTAGGATATCTTCATTGGGGGTAAGCTTCTCTGGGACAGTAATTAGCCTCATTCTGAAAAACAAGATGGCTGCCGCGGGCATTTCTTTGAAAATTATTTACATTTTTGTACTGGCTGTTTCTCATCGGTAGAAGGTTGAATCTTTTCATAGGTGATATGTATAACAGATATACATGTCCTCTACAACCTTGCAGACATTTGACCTTGAAGCTCTTAATTCAAGGCCATCCACAGAGTGCCAAATTACCCCACATAGCGGACTTTAAAAGTGCCTATATCTCCCTTATTATTGGTCCTAGAGGTTTGCAATGTGAAACCAACCTATAGGAAATTATGTGCTGCGAATCTTCTGATGTGGTCAGATTTGACCTTGGACCCCTCCTTCAAGGTCAAATGAGGATAGCCAAACTTGAAAGTGCTTATAACTCACTTATTATTGGTCCTAGAGGTTTGGGATGGTAAATCAACCTATGGGAAATCATGGGCTGGGAATCTTATGGTGAGGTTGGATTTGACCTTAGACCCCTCCTTCAACATCAAACGAGGATAGCCAAACTTAAAAGTGCTTATAACTCGCTTATTATTGGTCATAGAGGTTTGGGATCGTAAACCAACCTATGGGAAATCATGGACTGGGAATCTTCTGGTGTGGTCGGATTGGTTGGTTGGTTGCTATGGCAACAAATTTGAAAATCTGAGGTGACCAAACTTAAAGGAGCCTATATCTCCCTTATTATTGGTCGTAGAGGTTTTGGATGTGAAGACAACTTATAGGAAATCATGTGCCCCGAATCTTTTGCTGGTTTCAGATTTAACCTTGGACCCATCCTTCAAGGTCAAATGTGGTTCTTCATACCTATAATGGCCTACATCTCCTTTGTTATTGGTCGTAGAGATTTTGGATGTGAAGACAACCTATAGGAA
Source organism: Sabellastarte sp. h YS-2021 (assembly GCA_964017235.1). Classification (NCBI taxonomy): domain Eukaryota; kingdom Metazoa; phylum Annelida; class Polychaeta; order Sabellida; family Sabellidae; genus Sabellastarte; species Sabellastarte sp. h YS-2021. Next base: position 54,257,316 of record OZ024927.1, on the reverse strand, counting down.
ATCTTGTGCACCATATCTTTTGGTGGGGTCAGATTTGACCTTAGATCTCTCCTTCAAGGTCGAATGTGGTCCTTGATACCTTTAATGATCTATATCTCCCTTATTATTACTAGCTGAGCGTGCGTTACCAGTAGATTATCAATGCAGAATCGAGTCTTTAAAAACACAGTATTTTATTGATTGCCGGTCCGTGGTCCAATAATGAGTATTATTGCCTGGGTTCTGACGTCACCAAGTATTTGTTTACAAATATTGTACTCTCACTTCAAATTTTTAACTTGCAATATCTCACTTATGACTGTACGGATTTTAACCAAACAAAATCGAGTAAAAGCAGTGTAAAGATAGCTTTCCATTGCTGTATAGAATGTGTTTGTAGGTTAACTGCTTATTTTGAAAATAACGGTAATTGTTTACGGGGAAAAATAACCCAGCCAAGAACCATTTCAAAACAAAAAATGTCAAAATGACATATTTTTATTAGTCTCCACTTATATGATGTCATAACAATATATTTTTTGACCAGCACAACGTCCCATTATTGTGATCCATGGGGTTTTAATGCTATTAAAACATTAACTATGAATTCTGATAATGTTGCAGATCAATTTTCCCTTAAACTGTTTAAATGCATAATATATATATAATATATACTAAAAATACAACGTTGGTTCACATTGAAAAACTTTCTTTGCTTGGTAAAGAAAAATAAATATCTGTTATTTAAAAATCAAGTCTTGTTTGAAATTATCCTTTATATATTAATTCTAAATTACTTATAAATGTATTTTTCACCAAAACGATAATATATGAGTAATTTAGAGCCTTAACCCTAAGTACAGTTGATGTAATCACTATAGCACGAAAACTCTAGTGACACAAAAGATATCACAGACAACTATATATAAAATTCAGCTGATAATAATAGTAATAATATTAATTTTTACGGACAATATGCTGTAGAAATGGACCTTCATCAATGATTATCGGCCTTTCACATCCATTAGTGCCCTCAGCAAGCCTCAGGCACTAATGGATGTGTCAGGCCGATAATCATTGATGGCGGTCCATTTCTACAGCATATTGCCCTATAAAATTACATTATTGTACTATTATTGGTCGTAGAGGTTTTGGATGTGAAGATAACTTATAGGAAATCATGTTCCCCGAATCTTTTTGTGGGGTCAGATTTGACCTTGGATCCCTCTTTCAAGGTTGAATGTGGGCCCTTCAAGGTCGAATGTGGTACTTGATACGTATGATGGACTATATCTCTCCTATTATTGGTCATTGAGGTTTTGAATGTGAAGATAACTTCTAGGAAATCATGTGCCCCGAATCTTTTGGTGAGGTCAGATTTGACCTTAGATCCCGCTTTCAAGGTTGAATGTGGGCCTTGATACTTATAATGGCCTATATCTCCCTTATTATTGGTCATAGAGGTTTTGGCGGTAAAGACAATTTATGGAAAATCATCTGCCCTGAATCTTATGGTGGGGTCACATTTGACCTTGGGCCCCTCCTTCAAGGTCGAATGTGGTCCTTGATACCTATGATGGCCTATATCTCCCTTACTATTACTTGTGGAGGTTTTGGATGTGAAGACAACTTATAGGAAATCATGTGCCCAGAATCTTTTGGTGATGTCAGATTTGACTTTGGACCCATCCTTCAAGGTCAAATGTGGTTCTTCATACCTATAATGGCCTATATCTCCCTTGTTATTGGTCGTAGAGATTTTGTATGTGAAGACAACCTATAGGAAATCTTGTGCACCAAATTTTGGGGTTGGTTCAGATTTGACCTTCAACCCCTCCTTAAAGGTCGAACGTGGTCCTTGATATTTATAATGATCTCTATGTCCCTTATTATTGGTTGCACCTTATGATTTGGCATTATAGAGGTTTGGGATGTCAAGACAACTTACAGGAAACCATGTGCCCCAATTCTTTTGGTGGAGTCAGAATTGAGCTTTGACCCCTCCTTGGAAGTCACATTTAGTCCTTGATATCTATAGTGGCCTGTGTCTCACTTATAATAGGTTGTAGTTTTTTGGTTGTGAAGACAACTTATAGGAAATCGTGTGATTCGAATCTTTTGGTGGGGTCATTATCATGGTGAACCCCTCATTTGAGCTTGAATGTGGTCCTTCATACTTATAATGGCCTATGTTTCCCTTATTTGTGGTCTTAGACATTTGACATGTGAAGACAACTTATAAGAAATTATGTGCCCCAAATCTTTCAGTTTGGTCAAATTTGTCCTTGGGGCCCTCCTTCAGGGTTGAATATGGTCTTTCACACTTACAATGCCTGGAAATACTGTGTATGTCACGCTTCAACGATGTCCCCTCTGGAGATACACTGCATCGAGACGCAATCCCTAGCTTATTGTGACCCCTACATATTTTCTAAATTTATTACCTCTGCCAAGAAGGCTGTGTGATTGTTGATGAGAAATATCAATTATACTTTCCAAATACAGTTGTAACCAGAAATTAGTTGTACTCAAAAAGAACAATTGTAAATTATGTAAATAACTTGATCTTGCTGTTTTATAATAAAAAAAAGATAAAAAAATAATCAAAAAAAAATCGAGAAATATTAAACATTTAATATCTTAGTGTACTTTATGTTACAGTAATTTTAGTTCAACTTTTCACATTGTGTGTATAACTTAAAAAAAGGGTTCTCAGACGCCCAATGGTTAACATTAGGTTTTCCATCCTAGTAACTCCAAAACGTGACAATGCTGAGGACCTATCCCACTATGAGCCTGGTTATTGAGCAGGACATAAAACACCAACTTTGACTTAATAAAGAAGAAAAGTTAAATGTGTTCATATTAGTAAATAAATATCTTCTCTGAGAGTTTCCGGTAATCTCTACATGCAATGGTTTCTGAGGATGATAATTTTGTGAGTAACATATACTACAAGGGAATGTACCTTATGATAACCAGAGATGATATCTCAATGTTTTTTTGTTGTTTTTTTGTTCTATGCATATAGCAGTTGACGCCAGTCTTCACATTGCTTGGTGTACTTTATATTGTGTGGAACATCACCAATGTTGGCTACTTCTATGAGAGAAAGTAAGTGACTTTCATCAGTGATGCAACATCATATGGCATTTTTGGACACGTACATTGTTCTATATACTTCTCTCAGTCAGGATAATATCAGTGCCGTTAGTAATACAAACTGAGTAGGTGTCTCAATTTGGATTGTTTGGATTCTAAAATTTAGTTTACACCAGTGCTAGTATTAATTGAATCTACTTGAAAATTTCCTGTTTAGTTATTGTGTCAATTAGGATTACTTATGTGGGTGTTCCACCACACGACTAAGGCTCCCGATTAAGGGTTTTTGGGGGTCGGTTTGAAATATTTGCTTAGTCCCAGACCTTCTGTAAGGGTCGGTTGTGGTCGGTTGGGGCCGTGTGAAAAATCAAACATGTTTGATATTTCACACGACTACAACCGATTCCTATTTCCCGCCGTCAACAAAATGTCCAGTCCCAGGCGTCCTCAGGCCTCCTCAGACCCAAATTTACAGAGTCGGTTGTTGTCCCAGGCGTCCTGCGACCCTTAGTCCCAGACCTCCGTAGCTTAGTCCCAGGCGGCCGGTTCTTAATCCCAGACTCAAATATGATGCATATGAATTTCATGCATCTGAAAGTGAGTCGGTTTCATTAGTCCCCGGAAGCCTCAGACCGTCTGCGGTGTCCTGCGACCCAAAAATCAAGGTCTGGGACTAAGAACCGACTAAGGGTAACCGACCCTAACCGATCCAAACCGGCCTCCCCAGGACGCCTGGGACCACGCATTTTCAGTCTGCGGCGGCCTGAGGACGCCCCAGGCGGCCTGGGACTAACAACCGATTAAGAACCGACTGTTTTCCGCGCGTTGGAAATTAAAACGAGGCAATGAGCAGGTCTGGGACTATATAAGCGACCGCGTACACTTTGTCATTGTTACTGACTGTTTGGCTACTGAGAGACGTGTGTCACTGATTTGTAGGGGTTTTCAATTTTTATTTTACATTTTATATACTTGAGCTTAAGGCAAATTTCACAGTTAGGAGACACATTTTACTATTTTTTTATTATTTTGTCGACTGGATCATGAGAAAAGAGAAAGGAGGGAAGAGAGGAAGGAAAAAGATGGATGAGAGGGAGAAGGAAAGTCAAGTAGAGGAGAGGAGTGAAGTTATTACAGAAGAAGGAAGTGAGAGGAGAGAGGAGGAGGAGATTCAGGAAGATCCAGCTATTGGGGAAGCTGTGGCAGAAGAAGAAGAGAGGTGTGAGGAAGATCCGGAGTGCCATTCTTCAGCCAAGAGAGCCAGGGTGTGTGCCACTTTTACAGACAGTGATGAAGTTTCCATTGTAGAATTCGTCAAGCTGCACCCTGAACTGTATGACAAGGAACATTCACGTTTCCACGACAGGAATAGAAGAGAGGCTCTCTGGGCAGAAATATCTGCAGAACTTAAGCTCCAGCCCTTTGATGTGAGAAGGTGGTTTGAGTCCCAGCGAACCCGTTATGGAAAGCTGTCTAAGCTCCAATCTGGCCAAGCCCCGAGGGAGATGACCAAGAGACAGTCCTGGGTCTACCAACAGATGGGTTTTCTTAAAACCCACATCAGAAGAAAGGGGGCCAATAGAAGTTCAGGTTTTGAGGCCAGTCCAAATACCAGCAAGCAGGACGAATCACGTGGGTCAACTACTGACACAGAACACCTCGAGTCCAGTGTCCTGAGGGAGAGGAGTCAGTCCATCATTACATCAACACCCGTTTCAACTACAGACTCCAAGATTCTCGAACACTTTGAGCAGATGAGGACACTTATCTCAGGTTTTCTGCATCAGAAGTCAGACAGGCAGCCCTTCTTTGACTACGTGGCATCAGAGGCCGAAAAGATGACTCAAGAAGAATTTGAAGAATTAAAGGGCAAGATATTCAGAGATATCGAAAATATTAAGAGTAATCGCAGACGTCAGCCATTGCCCAGAAGATCAGCCACTGTTACCACGGAGTCCCAGAGGGTCGGCCTACTGCCAACAACCACTCCACAGGCGTCAAGTTCCACTCAAGCAGCAGCTAGCAGCAGTTTTGTGTACTATACACCAAGCCCCATTGGCTTCAGCAACCCTACATCTGTCCTAACTGTACAGGACGAAGGGAGCAGACACAATCTGAGTGGAATCTTAAGCCAGCTACCAGATCTGACATCAACACAGATCGTCGAGCAGCCTCAGCAGCAGCAGCAACAACCGCAGCAGCAGCTCTTTACTATCACCACTTCAGCACCGCCTCAACAGCAGCAGCAGCCTCCTCAGTAGCCATCCAGTCGGGGCGGGTCTTTGACCTGCCAGGCCCTTTTCAGGGCCACCAATTCTTCCAAAAACAATTATTCAGCTACGTGTTCTTCCAATTCCCCTCCCAAAACAAAAAAGTTCAGTACAAATACTTATCACAAGAAAAAAAAAATTAAAGTCCAACACTTACACCACCCCAAACATGAAACAAATAACCCATGGTACTACACATAACCAAAAAGGCCACATAAAAAAAATATTAAAAGTAACTCCCAATATGGCCATTAATCAGCCCATTTTTAGATTAAAATCCATGGGATAGTTTAAAATCTTTAATTGAAAAGTCCAACACTTGCACCTTCCCTAGAGTTAAAAGGCATAATTACATACTTACCAACCCACAAACAGACAAACCCAATACCAAACATAACCCCCAAATAACAAACCCAGTACCAAACCTAATACCCAACTACCCCAAAAAACCCAACCCCAGTAACCACCAACCAACAAACACCCAAACCCAAAAGTAGATAGAACCCATGCCAACGAACTGACAAACTATTTAGCAAACACAATCCCCCATTATTGAAAGCAAAACTAGTTCCATGGTTATATTTTCCAAATTTTTGTGATTAGAAATGAATATTTAAAATTGAATATTTCCATAAAAAAATTTCTGCTACAAATAAGTTTCCCAGCCATGAAAATAGAAAAATGTTTAAATTATGATGTGGATTTGAAAATATATAAAATAATTATTCAATTTAGGATATTATGTGTCACTTTGTGTTTCGCTTTTGTTTAACAGTGGGTTTGTCTGTTTGTTGGGTGAGTAAGTTGTGTTTGTCTGTTTGTCTGTCTGAACAAGTTATGTTTGGCATGGGGTTTGTCTGTTTGTCTGTCTGAACAAGTTATGTTTGGCATGGGGTTTGTCTGTTTGTCTGTCTGAAAAAGTTATGTTTGGCATGGGGTTTGTCTGTTTGTCTGTCTGAACAAGTTATGTTTGGCATGGGGTTTGTCTGTTTGTCTGTCTGAACAAGTTATGTTTGGCATGGGGTTTGTCTGTTTGTCTGTCTGAACAAGTTATGTTTGGCATGGGGTTTGTCTGTTTGTCTGTCTGAACAAGTTATGTTTGGCATGGGGTTTGTCTGTTTGTCTGTCTGAACAAGTTATGTTTGGCATGGGGTTTGTCTGTTTGTCCGTCTGTACAAGTTATGTTTGGCATGGGGTTTGTCTGTTTGTCCACATAGCTGATTAATTGTTTTTGGAATATTTGGTAGTCCTGAAAAGGACTGTTATAGTTAGTCCTGAAAAGGACTGTTTACTGCAACAGGACTTATATTCTGCAATCTTGCCAGGCCACTGCTCCCTCATTATTGAAGTAGTCCTTCAGGTAATCCATCTGTCTTTTGGCCTCTCTAGCAGGGTTTCTGTCTTGGCCACCACCAGCAGCACCACCAATCAATCCACAATCACCAGGCACATCATCATCATCATCATCCCCCCCAGGCTGCTGACCAGCAGGTTGACCTTGATACTGGCTTCTGAGTATATTGTGCAGAACCACACAGGTCATGACCACTTCTCTAACTGTTTCTGGGGGTAGTTCAATGGTGGTCCTCATGACTCTAAATCTTGACACAAGGATGCCAAAAGCGTTCTCCACAACTCTCCTGCCCCTTGATATTCTGTAGTTGGCAATCCTTTCCTCCCTTGTTAACAGCCTTCTGCCATAGGGTTTCATGAGCCAGGTCTTCAGGGCAAAGGCATCATCTGCCAAAATGAAGTAGGGGACATCTCTACCACCCTGTGTTATAGGAGCTGGGTCAAGGAAGCCTATCCTGCCATCTTCAATCCTCCTCTTCAGCTGAGAGGCATTAAATATCTGGGCATCTGAGCAAGACCCTTCTGTACCCACATCCACCCATCTGAATTTGTACTGCCCATCTACCAAGGCCAACATGACAATGGAAAAGAACCCCTTGTAGTTGTGGTAGAGGGCTCCAGAGTTCTTGGGTTTCTTCAGGGCCACATGCTTTCCATCCAGGGCTCCCAGGGCATGTGGAACATTCCACCTGATCCTGAATTCCCTTTCCAGTTCTTTCCACTCATCTGGAGTAGTAGGACATTTGAGGTACTCTCTGGTGAACTCATCCTGGATGGCCCTGCAGACCTCTGGTAGAAACTTGGAAATGGTGGATCTGCCAACCCTGAACTGACAGGATAATGATGTGTATGACTCTCCAGTGGCCAGATATCTGATGGTGAGGGCTAACTTCTCCCCAACACTGATAGGAGCTCTGTAGTTGGTGGCCTGCCTGGCTAGACGTGGTTCCAGTCTGGTCTTCATCATTTCAAAGAATTCTGGGGTCATCCTCATGTAGTTGGTGAATCCTGGAATGTCTGTGGCATACAGATCAGCCATAATGTTGTGGTAGGCCCCCCTCTCCTCTCTCTGCAGAAGCCATGGCCTGACCCACATGTTGTGCCTTCTTCTAGGTCTCTGTATGGGTGCTGGTGGTGCTGGTGGTGGTGGTGGTGGTTGCTGTTGCTGTGCTTGACGTAAAAAATGGAAATACATGATTATTTGTAACTGAATAAAAACCAAGAAAGCCCTAAGTTGTTGTTGAATCTGTCTTCCATTAAAAGGTGGCATCCTGGTGTGTTCCTAGAAAAGCAATGATGATTAGATCGCAAATTTTATATATATATACCCAGAAAATCCAGCAACTTTGCAAAACAATAATCGGGGATCGTGGTCTGGGGAGGCCTGAGGACGCCTGAGGACGCCGGTAGTTAATCGTGTGTTAGTCGGCTCTTAGTCCCAGGAGGCCTGAGGCGTCCTGGGACCCAGTCGGTTTGTGTCCGACAGGATCGTGGTTGAAACCGACCCGAAAACTGGCTTAGTCGGTTCTTAGTCCCAGACCAGTCGGGGACTGTCTGCGGCCGCCTGAGGCGTCCTGAGGTGTCCTGAGGCGTCCTGGGGACGATCTGTTCTTAATCCCAGACTTCAGTACCGACCCAGTATTCCCGCCCATTTTTGTCTTTTTTCAACCGACTGTGCACGATTAAGGGTCGCCGACAGGATCGGGGCTTAATCCTTTGGTGGAACAGGGGCATTAGATAAAAGAAAAGTTTTTCGTACAATAGCCCCTGAATCTGGTAGACTGCATTGCAGATGATTTGTGTGTAAATCAATCACATGATTGATCTTGTGGCCATCAAAAATATGTGGGCATGTTTCTGTTTACTTTGTAAGTTGAGAAAATTCTTATTTTAAGAAAAAATTGTCAACTAAGAATTACTTTGTGAATACATTTTTAATTTAAGAATGAGAAAATTCTTAGAAAAGAAAAATATTTTGACTCTAAAAAGTCTCATTTTAAGTATAAAAATGGTAGTGAATGTGTGTCCATGCTAGAGTTAAGTCAAAGTGCTTTGTGTTTTTGTGCTTTTCTCAATTAGGAATATATGAATACTGAGATATTGTATTGACCAATTCCAGTTTTAATCAAAATAATGAACCATGTTCAGCTCGAAAAATTTATGCGAGTACTTGATAAATGATAAACTTGATGGTGAAAATAAGTTTACATCTGATGTTAAGCCAATTAAGACATTTTATTAACTTAAAGTAAAATGTCAGTTTATCAAATTTTAACTTTCATGTAAGTTTTGCTGAAGTGGTTAAACTACATGTTACCTATCTAAATGATATCTGCATCCATTTGTAAACCTGGTTGATAATTGACATGTATATAACATACATTGCCTGAGGGCATAATCCCTTCTTGATTCAAAGTAGGGCAGGTATTCCATACCTTCTGTTCTAAAATGTAGCATTCAACTTTTGGTTGCCTTGTTTGTAATGGTAATTTTCTTGCAGATCTTACGCTGCATTCAGTGAACTCCTTCGGTGCTCTGTCTATCTTGTCGTGGATGCCTTTCTCTGTGGTGGAGGTGGGGCTTGTGTTTCCACAGCAACAGTGGCTGTCAGGGCGATAAAAATGTCTTCCGCATTTATCATGATCATTCTGTGTGCCCAAAACATGGGAAACAGGAAGAAAGTGGAGTGATGAGCATAATGGAGTTTACATGTCCTAGAACAGGTGCAGAAGTCACCAGCTGAACATGTTAAAAGATATACATGTAATTGCTTTAGAAATAAAGCCATTGTAATATATCATTAAACCATAATATCACTCAACTCCCCAGTACGTTATTCAAAGTATTACAGTAACTGATCAAATAGTTTTGTTAGTCGAATCTTTGATTCGAGTTATGTACTGAGTTGCGGTCGCGATTTTAAAAGGGCCGTTTAAGCCCTTAAATATCAAATTCTTCATAATATTTGTTCACATATCGGTACATTAAGGTCTATACTATACACTCTGCCATTTTGAAGATTTTTAATGCTTTTATTCAGTTATATTTTATAAAGTAAAAAGCTTGTCTAGCACTTCGTCTGGCTTTCTCCAAGGACCCGTATGTCCTAGAACCTATTGTATTTCTATTGTGATTTTCTACTCGAACGAGTCTTTTTTAACGGTTTCGTCTGCTGGTTTCTAGACCTTAAACCCCAATTAATTTATTCGTCTGCAGGGTTTATCACGCAGTCACTGTTAATGTAAAATTGCTGTCTGCCCATCTACGTGTACTCCATTATTTGTCAAACAAACCGCAAAGAAATTAATGAATGAAGTGACGTCACGGTAGTACTACACATTTGTCATTCAGCCAATCAAAATATAATAGGGCATAATGATATTGTACAAAGGTTAGTGTTTCTTTGAATTTGAAAAAAAAAATATTCAGGTAATAGAAGATCGGATAATAGAAGTTATGTTGTGTTTGTACACTATGCTACTTGTTTGTCAGAATGATCATCAGCCATAGTTGGCTATCATTTAAAAATTGGCTTTTTATATCACACCAGAATCAGCCACTATTTGTTTTATTTTATATTTGGATCAGCTAAAAAAGAACATAGTAAACTTTGCAGCAAGAGACTTGAAATTAGCCACAGTATGTGAATGTTGTCTGTGTGGCATCCCCTTTAATTTAATGTCTTTGTTATTTATTGGAAATTATCATCAAAAATTAAAATTTTTGTGAATAATTTTGGAAGTTTATGTCTGCCTGATGTAAAAGTTCTCCCTTAAAATCTATTGCATTTATAGTATTTTGCTGAAATGTGTTATTCATCTACTTTTGGGTCAGCTGTAGTATAGTAAAATTGAAGACCTGTAGGTCATTGCATAGCTGAACAATAGCTACTTTGAGGTTCTCACTGTTGAGTAAATCACTTGTATTTTTAAAACTGTTGCATTTAGAGTATTTGTTGAAATATGTTATTCACCTACTTTTAGGTCAGATATAGCATAGTAAAATTACAGACCAGTACCATGGTACATAGCTGAGCAATAGCTATTTTATGAGATACGTCCTTTTCGTCTTCCACTTGTACGCTGAAGCTCATGACACAAAGATAGCTGACACAGAGCCTGTTCACGGGCACTGATTGCTTCTTTGAGTGTATTATATGGCTGTGATAATTGTTAGTCTGTGATCATTGTAAACCTGTGATATTTTATACTGGCTTTCTTGATAGATCTTTCATAGCACTTAATTTCCATCAATTCTAAGTCGTAGCTATATTTTTTCTGCACACAGTCATTGTATCTTGTTTATGATAAATAACCTCTGACAGAGAGGGGGATTGGAATATAAGTGGATATTGAAATACTTCTGGTCATAAAATCCATCACTTCACCAATGGATTACCCAAAAAGTTGAACCTTTATAAAGAGTACTAAAATTTTGAAGTGTCAAAATTATACCTTAAATACTATCATGCAAGCAATAAAGCTATAAATTTCAAACCTTGTATTTAGATTTGTTGACCTCTTGTGAATCTGTTGAGTCACAAAGCTGTCGGTCACATTATTATTAGAAACCACTGAAAGGCTTACTAGCTTCAGTTTTCAAAAAATAAATAGATCTATAAATAAACAAACTGAAAAGGTTAAAAAAAAACCTAGATCATGGGCTTTGTGAAAACAAATAATTTTAGGTTTTGTTTTTTTGTTTAATTTTAGTTTAACATCACAATAAACTTATTGTATAGGTCATATCGCAACAGGTACTTGAGGGGAAAGAGGAAAGCAGGACTACTAGGTCATGATTGAAAACAGTCAGATATCAGCTATCATTTTTGTTAGTTCACATTTGGCCAGGAATTAAAAGCTGGACCTGAGAGGTGGGAGATGAACACATTACCCACCACACCTCTGTACTCCCCAAGAGAGAGAATGATATTAGAGGAATAGACTGATTGCAGTTTGTTTATGTGTAGAAAATAGCTTGTCAAAGTAGCTTGTCAACTAATTTGATACAGCTGTTTTACATTCTTTGATTACATATTGTGTTCTTAAGAATTTTTTTTTTAATTTGACGAAATGTTGTTATTTTGATTTTTATGTCAGCTGACTTGTCAGTCAGCTGACATTATGTCATCACTCTGCGGCGTGGGCGTACGCATCCGCGTCCGCGTCCGCGTGAACAACTTCTTCTCCAAAACTACAAGGCCTAGAGACATGCTGTTTCTTTTAAAAGATACCTTCTCTATCGAGGATGAAAAATTGTTCAAGGCATGCAAATCTGTCTGTTCGTCTGTTTGCTAGAGACATTACAAGGGGGGTACCCCCACCAAAAGTGTGAAAATTTCAACTTTTTATCACAATTTTCTCAGTGACTATTGCAGGGATTTCTCTCATATCTTGCATATATGTACTAGGCCAGAGGTAGATTCTCTTGTGTGAGTATGAGACCTGGATCTGTCTTACTTTTTTTTTAATAAATTTTTTTAATAATTTTTAATGCATTAAAATTCATGAAATCATGCACTAAATCACTTATAACTTCAAAAGTGTTGCATTTACAGCATTTTGTGAAAATATGTTGTTCAGCTACTTTTTTCATAGCTACAATATGGTGAGTAAGTTGGGTGTCTGTCTCAATAGCTAAGTGAGTAATAGCTACTTTTGGGCTTTTCAGTAACTTCCATCATGAGTAAAATCACTTGTAACTTAAAAAGTATTGCATTTAGAGAATTTCGTATAAATATGTTATTCAGCTACTTTTGGGCCAGCTATAACATAGTAAAATTTCAGACCTGTAGCTCATGGCATAGCTGAGTAATAGCTACTTTTAGGTTATCACTGTTGAGTAAATCACTTATAACTTGAAAACTATTGCATTTAGAGTATTTTGTTTCAATATGTTATTCACCTCTTTTGGGGTCAGCTATAACATAGTGAAGTTTCAGACCTGTGGCTCATTTCATAGCTGAGTAATAGCTACTTTGAAGTTCTCACTGTTGAGTAAATCAGTTATAATTGGAAAACTATTGCATTTACAGAAATTTGTGCAAATATGTTATTCAGCTACTTTTGGGTCAGCTATAACATAGTGAAATTATAGACCTATAGCTCATGGCACAACTGAGCAATAGCTATTCTCAGGTACTGACTGTTGAGTAAATCAGCTATAACTTGAAAAATATTGCATTTGGAGTATTTTGTTAAAATATATTGTTCACCTACTTTTGGGTCAGCTATAACATAGTGAAATTACAGACCTATAGCTCATGGCATAGCGGAGCAATAGCTATTTTCAGGTTCTCACTATTGAGTAAATCAGTTGTAGCTTGAAGACTATTGCATTTACAGTAGTTTGCTTAAATATGTTGTTCACCTACTTTTGGGTTAGCTATAACATAGTAAAATTTCAGACATGTAGCTCATTGCATAGCTGAGTAATAGTTCCTTTGAGGTTCTCACTGTTGAGTAAATCAGTTGTAACTTGAAAACTATTACATTTAGAGTAATTTGTTAAATATGTTATTCACAGAATTTTTGGTCAGCTATAACATAGTGAAATTGCAGACCTCTATGTCATGGCATAGCTGAGCAATAGCTACTTTCAGGTTCTCACTGTTGAGTAAATCATTGTATCCACTGGATAGCCGCAGTGTGTAGAGAGAGATTTCACCATTACTGCTCTGAGGAAAAAAAATATTATAGCTAGCTTTCTTAAGTTTGCAGTATATATTAATAACCATAAAATGTTGTCTGGGAATATTTTTGGCCTCATTTTGAGAAACAAGATGGCCGCCACAGGTGTTTTTTGTCAGTCATGAAAAGTGCTTATATCTCCCTTATTATTGATCCTAGAGGTTTGGGACCTGTTCCAACCTGTAGGAAATCATGGGGTGGGAATCTTTTGGTGTGGTCAGATTTCACCTTCAATGACCCCTCCTTCAAGGTCAAACAAGGATAGCCAAACTTAAAAGTGCTTACAACTCGCTTATTATTGGTCCCAGAGGTTTGGGATGGTAAACAGACAGGAAATCATGGGCTGTGAATCTGTTGATATGGTCCGATTTCACCTTGGAACCCTCCTTCAAGGTCAAATGAGGATAGCGAAAATTGAAAGTGCCTACAACTCGCTTATTATTGGTGACAGAGATTTGGGATGGTAAAAACCATCCCATAGGAAATCATTGGCTCGGAATCTTTTGGTATGGTCAGATTTGACCTTTGGACCCCTCCTTCAAGGTCAAATGAGGACAGCCAAGCTTAAAAGTGCTTATAACTCATTTATAATTGGTCCTAGAGGTTTGGAATGGTAAACCATAGGAAATCATGGGCTGGGAATGTATTTGTGTGGTTAGATTTAACCTTGGACCCCTTCTTCACGGTCGAACGAGGATATTGCATTTGTAGTATTTCTTTAAATATGTTTTAACCTATTTCTTACACTTAAACAATTACCTTGTTATTTTCCTTCATAATACCATTTACAGGGCACAACTTTTTTATCCTTTTCTTCTGTCAGCTTCGGAATTTCTTTCGAACTTGCTGTTCAGTTACCATTTACTGTATTTCTGTACAGCCCTTTTCCTGATAATTATTCTGTCCTCTAATCACCTTCACAAATCAAAAACACTCAGTCAGCTGACACAGTGCCCGTTCACGGGCACTCTCCTCTTGTTTTTTAATATGACAAAATGTTATTTTGATGTTATGTTGAATTTATTGGCTATTTTAAATCTAATGTTGATTTTTAGGAGGAATAAATTGGGGTTATTAGTTGAAGCTTATTTTGTATTTAATTGGTATTGTTGCCTATTTATGTATCCACCACAGAGGTGATTACATAAGTGGAAGAAAGACATAATGATAGATGATAAATTGACATGTCTCATTTTCTCAATAGTTCTTATGCTCAGGGGTACAGTATATTCAGATTCATAGTCAACCTTTGTGTTGCCTTAAAAGGGTATTTTCCAGTAAAAAGTTCCTCCATTTCTGCTGTAAACAATAAAAGTATGACTACTGCCTTATTTGTATCTAACATTTTCCCCCACTTTTGGATCTAAATGATGTCATTCGATTATGTAGAAGCACTGCGATACTTAGACTTCCATGAACATTTTGACATTTATACCTGCATCCAATATTTATACACATTACAATGCCATATATGCATAAGAGGGTAAAAAATCAATATATATATATATATATATCATTTATCTAAAATGTGAACGGTTAAATGCAATACCTGTACAAGATTCGGGGAAATCTTTCATCTTTGAGCCAGAGAGTTTCCCGCTAATTTTATACTGGTCAGAATTCAAAACTATTTTGAAATTCCTTTCGCTTCACAGTTATTCCAGTTGCAGCATAGATGGACAGATTAACTGCTAATTGCTTGATTTATTATGAACTTTAAAATGCCAAAATATCATCCCTTATGATTTAAGACAGATTAATTGAAAGTTCAAGACCCCGATTTAGAAAGGAAGATTTGTGATAACTGATTTTAATTAATTGATGGAAAATCTAATAATGGAAACCTCTGAGTCAAGCTGACCCTTTATCTTAAGGAAACCAGGCCCCCAAAACAGAAATCTAGGTACCAGTTTAAGCTTCCCTTATTAGTATAATTTAATTCAATAATCAAGCTTCCCCCGGTTTTCAGTCAGCCGCCGCATTATCGTCTCCCTTGAATATCTCCCTTGTGATTAGGCCTATCCAAATTATATTTTTCAGTTATCTTCTATAGGCATGGGAAAATTTTTTGACAGGCATAAATTTGACCTTTATCAAGGTCACATTATCAAAAATTCAAAAAAAAAATTTACTTCCTTTTCACCAGATTTCGTCAGAAAGTAACAGGTGTGGGTCAACCAAATTTGGTATGCACATTCCTGACATAAGAATCTAGGCGCCAGTCGATATTGGGATCAATCGGGCCATAATTGACCGATTGACGGGCGATTGATTATCGGTTGATAAAAAATTTGCTAAGATTAAGCCTTGAACTCGCTTATTATTGGTCCTAGAGGTTTGGGATGGTATAGCGACATATAGGAAATCATGGTCTGGGAATCTTTTGGTGTGGTCATATTTGACCTTGGGTCCCTCCTTCAAGGTCAAACGAGGATAGCTTATTATTGGTCCTACAGGTTTAGGATGGTAAACCAACATGTAGGAAATCATGGGCTGGGAATCTTCTGGTGTGGTCAGATTTAACCTTGGGCCCCTCCTTCAAGGTCATAAGAGGATAGTGTCCTCCTTTGGCCTTGGTGAGGGTGAGTTAGCCGGGACCAAACCAAGGGGAGTCACCAAACTACTCTTGTTTCAAACAAGTCAAAAATAGAGTTGATGTCTTTATTCAAGAACTATCCCCAATTCCCAATCCCACCATCAGACTGCCAGTTCTGAGCTTACATGAGCCTTAAATAAACCCTAGGCTCCGCCCAGCCCTAGCTGCCTGAGGCCGTCGTGCATAGCTCCCAATGAAACGAAGCCACACTGAGTTAGCTGTAGCCAAAGGGAATTTGCCTTGTCAAAAGTAACAACTCAGCAGGCATTGGTATTGATTTGGTTCAATATCTGTTAAAGCCGAATAACCCATTTTAGAAGCACGACTAAGTAAAGGAAAGTCAATTTAACAATACAACTGGGTTCAGGACAATAGCGAAACTTAAAAGTGCTTATAACTCGCTTATTATTGGTCCTAGAGGTTTGGGATGGTAAACCAACATGTAGGAAATCATGGGCTGGGAATCTTCTGGTGTGGTCGGATTTGACCTTGGGCCCCTCCTTCAATGTCAAACAATGATAGCCAAACTTAAAAGTGCTTATAACTCGCTTATTATTGGTCCTACAGGTTTGGGATGGTAAACCAGCATGTAGGAAATCATGGGCTGGGAATCTTCTGGTGTGGTCAGATTTGACCTTGGGCCCCCCTTCAAGGTCATAAGAGGATAGCCAAACTTAAATTGCTTATAACTCACTTATTATTGGTCCTACAGGTTTGGGATGGTAAACCAACATGTAGGAAATCATGGGCTGGGAATCTGCTGGTGTGGTCGGATTTGACCTTGGGCTTCTCCCTTCAAGGTCAAACGACCATAGCCAAACTTAAAAGTACTTATAACTCGCTTATTATTGGTCCGACGGGTTTGGGATCGGAAACCAACATGTAGGAAATCATGGGCTGGGAGTCTTCTGGTGTGGTCGAATTTGACCTTGGGCCTCTCCCCCCAAGGTCAAACAACCATAGCCAAACTTCAAAGTGCTTATAACTCGCTTATTATTGGTCCTAGAGGTTTGGGATGGTAAACCAACATGTAGGAAATCATGGGCTGGGAGTCCTCTGGTGTGGTCAGATTTGACCTTGGCACCCTCGTTCACGGTCAAACGAGGATAGACAAACTTAAAAGTGCTTATAACTCGATTATTATTTGTCCTACAGGTTTAGGATGGTAAACTAACATGTAGGAAATCACGGGCTGGGAGTCTTATGGTGTGGTCGCATTTGACATTGGGCCCCTCCTTCAAGGTCAAACGATCATAGCCAAAGTTAAAATTGCTTATAACTCGCTTATTATTGGTCCTACAGGTTTGGGATGGTAAACCAACATGTAGGAAATCATGGTCTGGGAATCTTCTGGTATGGTCGGATTTGACCTTGGGCCCCTCCTTCAAGGTCAAACGAGCATAGCCAAACTTAAAAGTGCTTATAACTCGCTTATTATTGGTCCTACAGGTTTGGGATGGTAAACCAACATGTAGGAAATCATGGGCTGGGAATCTTCTGGTGTGGTCAGATTTGACCCTGGGCCCCTATCCTTCAGGGTCAAACGAGCATAGCCAAACTTAAAAGTGCTTATAACTCGCTTATTATTGGTCCTACAGGTTTGGGATGGTAAACCAACATGTAGGAAATCATGGGCTGGGAATCTTCTGGTGTGGTCAGATTTGACCTTGGGCCCCTCCTTCAAGGTCAAACGAGCATAGCCAAACTTGAAAGTGCTTATAACTTGCTTATTATTGGTTCTACAGGTTTGGGATGGTAAACCAACATGTAGGAAATCATGGTCTGGGAATCTTCTAGTGTGGTCGGATTTGACCTTGGGCCCCTCCTTCAAGGTCAAACGAGGATAGACAATTGGTTCTAGAGGTTTGGGATATAAAATTAACCTATTGGGAAATCTTTTGCCTTTCCTGAAATGAATACTCCTATTATAAGTATTTACCTACAGATAAGTTGCATCATAAATTCAATTCTGACAAGTCATAGCTTATGTGTAAATGACTAAAGACACAATACACATGTTATTGTAACACATCTTACAATCACATGAAAATTGTTTTTATGTCAGCTGACTTGTCAGTCAGCTGACATTATGTCATCACTCTGCGGCGTGGGCGTCCGCGTCCGCGTGAACAACTTCTTCTCCAAAACTACAAGGCCTAGAGACATGCTGTTTTTTTACCCCACAGCCCTTAAGGGCTGTCGGGGTATTGTTTTCACCCATGGTGTCCGGATGGGCGGGCATCCGGGCGGGCGGGCGGGTGGGCGGGCGGCGGGAAATAGTTTGTCCGGGCTGTATCTCAGAAACCGTAAGGTGTAGGAAGTTGATACTTGGTAGGGACATTGGTTAGGAGGTGTAGGTGCAGCTTAAAACCTACCTGTACACCAAAGCATATCCACCCTAGCCTGAATCATCCTCCTGGCGTTCTCCGTGGTGTTCGACCCCTGTTATGTCCCTGGACACAGAATTTTGTTGACTGCTTTTTGTTTTGTTGCGCCTTAGAGTCCTCTTGTTTGGGGAGATTAAGCGCTATAAAAGTCCAATTAGAATTAGAATTAGGTGTGCAACGTCATGGTGTGACCTTGATTTGACCTTTGACCTTGCCGTAGTGACCTTGAGTTTGAAAATCTTGTCCGGGCTATATCTCGGAAACCGTAAGGTGTAGGAAGTTGATACTTGGTAGGGACATTGGTTAGGGGGTGTAGTTGTGCAACGTCATGGTCTGACCATGATTTGACCTTGCCGTAGTGACCTTGACCTATAAAATCTTGTCCGGGCTATATCTCGGAAACCGTAAGCTGTAGGAAGTTGATACTTGGTAGGACTATTGGTTAGGGGGTGTAGGTGTGCAACGTCATGGTCTGACCTTGATTTGACCTTTGACCTTGCCGTAGTGACCTTGAGTTTGAAAATCTTGTCCGGGCTATATCTCGGAAACCGTAAGGTGTAGGAAATTAATACTTGGTAGGGACATTGGTTGGGGGCTGTAGGTGTGCAACGTCATGGTCTGACCTTGATTTGACCTTTGACCTTGCCGTAGTGGCCTTGACCTATAAAATCTTGTCCGGGCTATATCTCGGAAACCGTAAGGTGTAGGAAGTTGATACTTGGTAGGACTATTGGTTAGGGGGTGTAGGTGTGCAACGTCATGGTCTGACCTTGATTTGACCTTTGACCTTGCCATAGTGACCTTGACCTATAAAATCTTGTCCGGGCTATATCTCGGAAACCGTAAGGTGTAGGAAGTTAATACTTGGTAGGGATATTGGTTTAGGGGGTGTAGGTGTGCAACGTCATAGTGTGACCTTGATTTGACCTTTGACCTTGCCGTAGTGACCTTGACCTATAAAATCTTGTCTGGGCTATATCTTGGAAACTGTAAGGTGTAGGAAGTTGATATGTAGTAGGGACATTGGTTAGGGGGTGTAGGTGTGCAACGTCATGGTGTGACCTTGATTTGACCTTTAACCTTGCCGTAGCGACCTTGACCTATAAAATCTTGTCCGGGCTATATCTCAGAAACCATAAGGTGTAAGAAGTTGATACTGTGTAGGGATATTGGTTAGGGGGTGTAGGTGTGCAACGTCATAGTCTGACCTTGATTTGACCTTGCCGTAGTGGCCTTGACCTATAAAATCTTGTCCAAGTTATATCTCAGAAACCATAAGGTGTAGGAAGTTGATATTGTGTAGGGACATTAGTTAGGGGGTGTAGGTGTGCAATGTCATGGTCTGACCTTGATTTGACCTTTGACCTTGCCGTAGTGACCTTGACCTATAAAATGTTGTCCGGGCTATATCTCGGAAACCGTAAGGTGTAGGAAGTTGGTACTTGGTAGGGACATTGGTTAGGGTGTGTAGGTGTGCAACATCATGGTCTGACCAGGATTTGACCTTTGACCTTGCCGTAGTGACCTTGAGTTCGAAAATCTTGTCCGGGCTATATCTTGGAAACCGTAAGGTGTAGGAAGTTGATACTTGGTAGGGACATTGGTTAGGTGGTGTAGTTGTGCAACGTCATGATCTGACCTTAATTTGACCTTTGACCTTGCCGTAGTGACCTTGACCTATAAAATCTTGTCCGGGCTATATCTTGGAAACCGTAAGATTGAGGAAGTTGATACTTGGTAGGGACATTGGTTAGGGGCTATAGGTGTGTATTATCATGGTGTCACCTTAATTTGACCTTTGACCTTGTCGTTGTGACCTTGACCTATAAAATCTTGTTGCACCTTTGGGTCTGTCTTTTGATGCAGATTAAGCACTGTTAAAGTCATATTAGAATTTATTAAGAATTTTACTTTCATAACTTCCCATTGTAAGAGATAGAATTTCATCAAGTGAGCCACAGATTTTGCTCCAACACCACACATAAGGATTCATTAAATGTATTACCACTTCTGTATGCATGGTAATATTCAAACCATCTAAACCATAATTCGGCCATGCAGATGTAGATAAAGAGTGTTGAATTTTAGTTTGCTGATTAATGCTGTCATCTTGTTATTGAATTATCTTGTTTTAATACTTCATCTTTATATGCATGATCTTTCTTTTAAACATTATTTCTCCATTTAAACATTGTTTGGACCTTTATATAACTGACAGTGCTCTGAAAGTATCCTGAAGTTTGTACTGGTACAGTACTTCTGTATCTCATGGTGTTGAAAATATTTCCCTAGGCTGTGGGGAACGGGCATCTCTGATGCTATTTTTTAAAAGATACCTTATCTATCGAGGATGAAAAATTGTTCAAGGCATGCAAATCTGTCTGTTCGTCTGTTTGCTAGAGACATTACAAGGGCGGTACCCCCACCAAAAGTGTGAAAATTTCACAATTTTCTCAGTGACTATGGCAGGGATTTCTCTCATATCTTGCATATATGTACTAGGCCAGAGGTAGATTCTCTTGTGTGAGTATGAGACCTGGATCTGTCTTACTTTTTTTTTAATAAATTTTTTTAATAATTTTTAATGCATTAAAATTCATGAAATCATGCACTAAATCACTTATAACTTCAAAAGTGTTGCATTTACAGCATTTTGTGAAAATATGTTGTTCAGCTACTTTTTTCATAGCTACAATATGGTGAGTAAGTTGGGAGTCTGTCTCAATAGCTAAGTGAGTAATAGCTACTTTTGGGCTTTTCAGTAACTTCCATTATGAGTAAAATCACTTGTAACTTAAAAACTATTGCATTTAGAGAATTTCGTATAAATATGTTATTCAGCTACTTTTAGGCCAGCTATAACATAGTGAAATTTCAGACCTGTAGCTCATGGCATAGCTGAGTAATAGCTACTTTTAGGTTATCACTGTTGAGTAAATCGCTTATAACTTGAAAACTATTGCATTTAGACAATTTTGTATAAATATGTTATTCAGCTACTTTTGGGTCAGCTATTACATAGTAAAATTTCAGACCTGTAGCTCATGGCATAGCTGAGTAATAGCTACGTTTAGGTTATCACTGTTGAGTAAATCACTTATAACTTGAAAAGTGTTGCATTTAGAGCATTTTGTTAAAATATGTTATTCAGCTACTTTTTTCATAGCTACAATATGGTGAGTAAGTTGGGTGTCTGTCTCAATAGCTAAGTGAGTAATAGCTACTTTTGGGCTTTTCAGTAACTTCCATCATGAGTAAAATCACTTGTAACTTAAAAAGTATTGCATTTAGAGAATTTCGTATAAATATGTTATTCAGCTACTTTTGGGCCAGCTATAACATAGTAAAATTTCAGACCTGTAGCTCATGGCATAGCTGAGTAATAGCTACTTTTAGGTTATCACTGTTGAGTAAATCACTTATAACTTGAAAACTATTGCATTTAGAGTATTTTGTTTCAATATGTTATTCACCTCTTTTGGGGTCAGCTATAACATAGTGAAGTTTCAGACCTGTGGCTCATTTCATAGCTGAGTAATAGCTACTTTGAAGTTCTCACTGTTGAGTAAATCAGTTATAATTGGAAAACTATTGCATTTACAGAAATTTGTGCAAATATGTTATTCAGCTACTTTTGGGTCAGCTATAACATAGTGAAATTATAGACCTATAGCTCATGGCACAACTGAGCAATAGCTATTCTCAGGTACTGACTGTTGAGTAAATCAGCTATAACTTGAAAAATATTGCATTTGGAGTATTTTGTTAAAATATATTGTTCACCTACTTTTGGGTCAGCTATAACATAGTGAAATTACAGACCTATAGCTCATGGCATAGCGGAGCAATAGCTATTTTCAGGTTCTCACTATTGAGTAAATCAGTTGTAGCTTGAAAACTATTGCATTTACAGTAGTTTGCTTAAATATGTTGTTCACCTACTTTTGGGTTAGCTATAACATAGTAAAATTTCAGACATGTAGCTCATTGCATAGCTGAGTAATAGTTCCTTTGAGGTTCTCACTGTTGAGTAAATCAGTTGTAACTTGAAAACTATTACATTTAGAGTAATTTGTTAAATATGTTATTCACAGAATTTTTGGTCAGCTATAACATAGTGAAATTGCAGACCTCTATGTCATGGCATAGCTGAGCAATAGCTACTTTAAGGTTCTCACTGTTGAGTAAATCATTGTATCCACTGGATAGCCGCAGTGTGTAGAGAGAGATTTCACCATTACTGCTCTGATGAAAAAAAATATTATAGCTAGCTTTCTTAAGTTTGCAGTATATATTAATAACCATAAAATGTTGTCTGGGAATATTTTTGGCCTCATTTTGAGAAACAAGATGGCCGCCACAGGTGTTTTTTGTCAGTCATGAAAAGTGCTTATATCTCTTTTTTTTTTTTTAATGTGTTTATTGGATATATATACCACATTACAATACAAGAAGTCAGATTACAAGACATAATACATTACTTGAAGTGCCAAGACAAAAACACACAATCAGACGGCTTATATCACAATCAGAGTGCTTATATCTCCCTTATTATTGATCCTAGAGGTTTGGGATGATAAACCAACCTGTAGGAAATCATAGGGTGGGAATCTTTTGGTGGTGTGGTCAGATTTCACCTTCAATGACCCCTCCTTCAAGGTCAAACAAGGATAGCCAAACTTAAAAGTGCTTATAACTCGCTTATTATTGGTCCCAGAGGTTTGGGATGGTAAACAGACAGGAAATCATGGGCTGTGAATCTGTTGATATGGTCCGATTTCACCTTGGAACCCTCCTTCAAGGTCAAATGAGGATAGCGAAAATTGAAAGTGCCTACAACTCGCTTATTATTGGTGACAGAGATTTGGGATGGTAAACCATCCCATAGGAAATCATTGGCTCGGAATCTTTTGGTATGGTCAGATTTGACCTTTGGACCCCTCCTTCAAGGTCAAATGAGGACAGCCAAGCTTAAAAGTGCTTATAACTCATTTATAATTGGTCCTAGAGGTTTGGAATGGTAAACCATAGGAAATCATGGGCTGGGAATGTATTTGTGTGGTTAGATTTGACCTTGGACCCCTTCTTCAAGGTCGAACGAGGATATTGCATTTGTAGTATTTCTTTAAATATGTTTTAACATATAACAATTACCTTGTTATTTTCCTTCATAATACCATTTACAGGGCACAACTTTTTTATCCTTTTCTTCTGTCAGCTTCGGAATTTCTTTCGAACTTGCTGTTCAGTTACCATTTACTGTATTTCTGTACAGCCCTTTTCCTGATAATTATTCTGTCCTCTAATCACCTTCACAAATCAAAAACACTCAGTCAGCTGACACAGTGCCCGTTCACGGGCACTCTCCTCTTGTTCATTTGTGTTTTCAAAATGTTTCGCAGTTGGCCTTCATATCTCTGACAAGTGTATTTAGTTTGCAACCTCTTGCTTTTGACTGAAGTTACATAGATTTTTTTCCTGCACAGTGCAACAACACCATGCATTACTTTGTTTTCTTCCTTTTATATTTGTAAAAAGGACTTTATAATCTTTGGTTAACAAGGACTCTATTTTATGTAATTTTATGTAATTACTTTGGTATGGCAATGTGAAAAAATTCTTTCTGTGTAAAAATATACAGATCCATGCCAACTTAATAGTGGATTGAACCTTTTCTTTGCACTCACTCAATGAGAATTTGGAGAAAAGACACTGTTGTATATATACTTCAAGGATAAAAAAAACATGTAGCCTTCTTCAGGTGCACAGATTGTTTCAGTTGAAATCACCATTTCAATCACCTTTTTAATATAAGGCCAGTTTGTGGCATTGTCTGATGGAATATTGGTGATAGATGTGCCCAAGATAAATACAAATAATATTTAACAAGTCCCTATAATAACAGACATTGCATCGTATTCATTTTATTTCCTGTAATATGCCACAGTGCATTGCAAAAATAATATCATGTATTACTGACATTATCTACAGATAACATAGCTTTCAGATAATTTTTTAACAGCGGACATATATTTTTGTTAATGAAAACAATGACCTACAATATTATAATTACTTCATTTTTAAAGCTGTACAACTGTTTTTGAAATAAGTAACGTTAATTACTGGTGGTTTATATTTGCAGTAATCTTGATCAACCATCCTAACCTGTAATGACAAATTTAAAAGTGTTTATAACTCGTTTATTATTGGTCCTAGAGGTTTGCAATGTGAAACCAGTCTATAGGAAATCATGGGGTGGGAATCTTCTGATGTGATCAGATTTGACCTTGGGCCCTTCCTTCAAGGTCAAACAAGGATAGCCAAACTTAACAGTGCTTATAACTCGCTTATTAGTGGTCCTAGAGTTTTGCAGTGTTAAACCTACTTGTTAGAAATCATGGGCTGGGAATCTTCTGATGTGTACAGATTTGACTTGGGTTCCTCCTTTAAGGTCAAACAAGGATAGGCAAAGTTTAAGGTGCTTTTAGCTTGCTTATTATTGGTCCTAGGGTTTGCAATATGAAATCAACCTATGGGAAACCATAAGCTAGGAATCTTCTGATATGGTTAGATTTGGCCTTGGGCCCTGTTTAGAGGTATACAGTTATAAATAGAAATTTTGGGAAAGGCTAAGACAGTTGTAAAGTGGAGTATAAAATCCAGATGTTAAATGTATCAGTTTACGGGAATGATCCCCTCTTGAACTCTAAGATCCTTTTATAAAGGTAAATAACAGTAGTTAAATATTGTGAACAAAACCATATACATGTGCCTTTATAAATGTGTTTGTGATTATACAATAAAATAGAAAGATATAACTTTATATATAACTATCTTTAATATCCATATTTTATAATAATATATACATCAGACCTATAAACATGGTGTCAGGTGTGTGACTATTATGGAGGAATACATCTCATACTAGGATACAAATAGTGACAACAGGCTATAATACACAGTACAATCAAAATATTCAGAAAGGCTTTTTCTTAATATCCCTGTTCCAGCTCCAATGGAGGTGAAAGGGGACTTACATTTTTCAAAGATCAATGGGAAAATTACAAAGTTGCCACTGGACTAAGGGAGAAATCAAAGAATGTAATGTGGGTGTTCCACCACACAACTAAGGCTCCTGATTAAGGGTTTTTGAGGGTCGGTTTGAAAAATTTCCTTAGTCCCAGGCGTCCTGTAAGGATCGGTTGTGGTCGGTTGGGGCCGTGAGAAATATCAAACATGTTTGATATTTCTCCCGACCCAAACCGATTATTTTTTCCCGCCATAAACAAAATGTCCAGACAGGATCGGGGCTTGGTCCTTTGGTGGAACAGGGGCATTAGGGTTGCAACTTTAAGATCTGTTATGGGTAGACTTGCTCCAAGTCTTTGTATTTATATCCATCAGTAACTAGAACAGTTAAATTTAAACTGGAAACTTACAAGAGTTCATTATAGCACAAGCATTCTGGAGTATGGGGGATAGTCTGAAAAAACGGGCTGGTAGTTTATCCAAAGGCCATACAGTACCCATATATTACAGAAAAGACAAAAGGACTTGGTGAAAGTCTATGTTATGGGCAGAGATTGTTTTAGAATCTTAAAAATCTGTAAACATATAGCAAAGTGCATAAAGGCACTAGAAAGTTATTTCAAACCAACCCAAAATGAGATTTACAAACAGTACATGTTCTACTCATGTGATGAAGGACCCAATAAAAATGTGGATCACTGGGTTAACAGACTGAGACAACTTTTAAAGTCTTGGAACTTCGAAGCAATGATTGACAGTTTGTTGAGAGACCGAGTGGTTATGGGGATGAAATATAAGGCTGCAAGAGCACAGATGTTTAGAGAGAAGGTAGTCAATCTAAATGAAGCAGTTGACATGCTGAGAGCTAGTGAAGTAGCTGCTCAACACATAAAGGAGATTGACCAAGGGACATCTGAGGAAGTGGTATCACTCTGCATTGTCCGGTACGCATCCACAACCTCGTGAACAACTTTTCCAAAAGTACACGGCCCGGAGGCATGCTGTTACATTTAAAAAATACCTTGTCTGTCGAGGATGATAAATTGTTCAAGGCATACAGATCGGTCTGTTCATCTGTTCCCCATAGCCGTTAGAAGAGAGGTACCCCCACCCAAAGTGTGAACATTTCAACATTTTATTACAGTTTTTCTCCTTGACTATGGAAGGGATTTATCTCTTAACTTGGATATATGTACTAGGCTGCAAGTAGATTCCCTTGAGTGAGTATCAGGCCCAGATCTTTGTTAACTATTTTTAATGAATTTTTAAAATAATTTTTAATGCATTAAAATTCATGAAATCATGCACTAAATCACTTATAACTTAAAAAGTATTGCATTTAGAGAATTTTGTTAAAGTATGTTATGTGGGTGTTCCACCACACGACTAAGGCTCCCAATTAAGGGTTTTTCAGGGTCAGTTTGAAAAATTTGCTTAGTCCCAGGCATCCTGTAAGGGTCGGTTGTGGTCGGTTGGGGCTGTGTGAAATATCAAACGTTTGATATTTCTCCCAACCCAAACCAATTATTTTTTCCCGCCATAAACAAAATGTCCAGTCCCAGGCTTCCCCAGGCCTCCTCAGAACACATTTACACAGTCATATGTTGTCCCAGGCCGCCTGTGACCCTTAGTCCCCGACCCTTAGTCCCAGACCCTTAGTGCCTTAGTCCCAGGCCTCCTGCGACCCTTAGTCCCATTGCAAAACAAGAATCGGCCACATTGGTCTGGGGAAGACTGGGGAGGCCTGAGGACACCGGGACTTAATCGGGGATTAGTCGGGGCTTAGCCCCAGGCCTCCTGGGACCCAGTCCATATGTGTACGACAGGATCGTTGTTGAAACCGACCAGAAAACTGGCTTAATTGGTTCTTAGTCCCAGACCAGTCAGGGACTGTCTGGGGCCGCCTGGGGCTCCTCAGGCTTCCTGAGGCCGATCTGTACTTAATCCCAGGCTTTGATACCGATCCAGTATTCCCGCCCATTTTACCATTTTTTTCACCGACTGTCCACGATTAAGGGTCGCTGACAGGATCGACCCTTAGTCCTTTGGTGGAACAGGGGCATTATTCAGCTACTTTAGCCATAGCTACAACATGGTGAGTAACTTGGGAACCTTTCCCAATAGCTAAGTGAGTATTAGCTACTTCCTGACTTTTCAGTAGCTTCCATAATGAGTAAAAGCGCTTGTAAATTAAAAGCTATTGCATTTACAGAATTGTGTTTAAATATCTTATTCGCCTACTTTTGGGTGAGCTATAACAGTAAAATTGTAAACCTGTAGCTCATTGCATAGCTGAGCAATAGCTACTTTCAGGTTCACATGGTTGAGTAAATTGGTTGTAACTTGAAAACTATTACAGTTAGAGTTTTTTTTAAATTTGTTATTCATCTACTTTAGGGTCAGCTATAGCATAGTGAATCTGCAGAACTGTAGCTCATTGCCTAGCTGAGCAATAGGTATTTTCAGGTTTTCACTGTTGAGTAAGGCTGTTTCCAATATACAAAGAATTCTGCCATTTTGCAGTGTTGTCATTCTTTGTCATCCTAAAAAAACGTGATAAAATGGGCGACAATATAATATATTATAGTGGTTAACGACGATCGGGTGGACAAGAAAGCACTCGAGATCTTCCCAAATCGACTCCACTCGCGAATACCGACCACCCAGTCGCAGCCTTACTGTTGAGTAAATCACTTGTAACTTGAAAACTATTTCATTTATAGATTTTTCTTTAAAAATGTTATGCACCTACTTTTAGGCAGCTATAAGATAGTTACATTTGCAGACCTATAGCTCATTGCATAACTGGGCAACTTGTGTGTCCTTTTATGCTTTCACTTCTACTTTGTAACTCAAAACACAGTCAGCTGATGCATAACCCATTCACAGGCACTGATTGCTTGTTTGGTTTTAGGGTCGCTCTTGTGACCCTAACATAATCGTTTCAGTAGAATTTCTCTTCACCAATAACATTTACCTCTTCACATTGGTCCTTTAGCTCTTTATATAAAATTTCTAAGTTGTAGGGACGCTTTGTTTTTGTGTACAAAAACCTTTTGTCTAGTTTAGTTTCTATATCATTCTGCATCATTCGGTTTCTACATGCATATTTGCATATTTTTGTTTTATTTTTTTTTTTTTTGTTTTCTTATTAACACTACAATCTTAAGTAATGTTTTTACCACATCTTTAAAATTAAAAAAATGAGGAGACAGAATGGCCCTGAATATTGCCAGTATAACTATTTTGTATTCTAAACCCAGCTCTGTAAATTGTTTGATTTGTTTTCCATTAGTTCAGCGAAGCAGAAAGTGTAACAGTCATTAACTTTGTCGGCACCAGAAAACTAAGTGAAAGTAACAACCAGGGCAAAGACTGAGGAAACTCGTAAATAAAGCTGAAAACCTGATATTGAAACAATGTCTAAATTAGCATCCAAAACTCTCTATATTCTTTTCGAATAAATTAGCTTCCAAAACTCTCTTTGTTCTTTTAGACAAATTTCATGTATTTTTTAGTTGTCAGGTAAAACAATTTTCAGTATTTTTTCAGTTTATACAACTACAAATGTTGGCACTTTCAGGTAAATTGGTTTTGGGTCCTTATCAATATTTCAATATCCAAATAAGCACTGTTGTTTTGCTTCCACTTGGTTATGCAAGGCGGATTTAAACACATCTAATAACATAATTGAACTAAATGTTTAATCATGCTGAAGTGAACAGTCTGACCGCAAAATGAAAGTGTTTATACCTGTCAGCAATATCTATACGAATAATATATCACTATCGAGTGAATGCATGTTTTTAAAATGCTCTTCAAAACCTTGGCTCTGTTCTACTCGAAGCAATACCAATGGCTTATTTGCAAAGAAGTAAAACACAAACTTATACTTAAAAGATACAAATTATGGGAGATTGATCACTATATCAATCAGAGGGTCATCGGTGGCCTAGTGGTTAGCAAGTTTGGCATCTCATCATAGGCTGTCGCATCTGTAGGTTCGAGTCCCACAAGTGGCAATGCTGAGGATCTGTCCCAATATGACACTGGCTGTTGAACAAGATGTAAAACCTCAACTTTGACTTCGGCTATGTGAATTGGTTGATCCCTATCCAATTTTCCTTTGCAGCTTCCAAATAGTTCCTTAATTTTATTCAAATATCTGCAAAAATGGTGGGTTGAGTTAGCAAGTGGCTCATTGGCTGCACATCAACTATGTGCCTGGATCTTTTTGTTCCCTTCGATGCCAAAGACCATTCCCTTTGCCACACATATTTGAATTTCGGTGTGCCGCCTGATTATACTTTGAGATAATATATGCTATATTTTGATCAATTAAGTTTCTCAACACAATTAATTTTGTTTCATGAACGGTTTTATCATTAAAAGGTAATGATGACAAAATTTAATATATGATGATGATGTCAAATAATCAAATACCTTGGTAAGTTATATAGTTGATTTTTGTGATTCTAAGCTTAATGTCTTTTCCATTTTATGCTCGACAGTGCAGTCACTCCTGATGGTTCCAAATGCAAGTACTCTCTTGGCCAATATGGTGCCTGGTTTGCTTCAGCCATCATATTCATACATCATATTCATATTCAGACATATTCATGAGGTTTTGCAATGGCTTCTCCCACTGAATGGAACAGACTGCCACAATCGGTCCAATCACAGCATACAATAACAGGTTTCCGAAGCCAGTTAAAAACCCAAGAAATAACTCCCCACCGGGGGAGATATACTATGGTGGAGGATATGCTAGTCTAAACCAACTGCCAAGACGCATAAGACCTCTTCAAGTTGCTGTCGGTTTAAAATATAATTGAAACATTTCTATTAAAAGATTCTTTAATAGATAAAACTGAAAGATATTGCCATTTATGATGTTGGAACAGCTGGAAAGGGTGAATTCAAGGCTTGATCACATGGAAGATGAAGTAGCTCAAGTGAAACAACATTCTGTGAAACAGAAAAAGATAAGTAGTCTTTCTTTGGCTAGTAAATCATCATCTGTTCAAGAAAGTGACTCTTCTTCTGATGAATCTTTGGTGCCTAGTCTGAGTATGTTAAAATCAAGTAAAGACATTCAACAACAAGTAGATTCCAGACTACGTGAGCTGGAAGAATGTTCTTTTGTTCAAGGTAATCAAAAACAGAAGTTAAAGTCAAAAAGAGGGGGCAATGTTGATTGTATTGTGAGTAAAAAGGTAGCTTGGCCCCATGATTCTATCCTTGGTGGTACTACTAAACAAAGGTTGTCATATGACCAGTTTACGTGGCCACAATGGGTCCAGAGTTTTGCCAGAAACATTCTGGATGAAAAATCTCAAAAAACTAGGGAGATCATGCTCACCTATCTTTCTGATTTGATGGAAGACACCACTGATTTCAGTTGGCAGGGGGCTAAGGCTTCACATGCCGTTTTATTATGTGAAATGGAAAGGGGGGCTGTAACTTGGAGTGATACTGGTCGAATTGACCGTATAAGAAGGGCTCATGCTCAAAAACATGTCACAACTTCAAGGTTTTTTGGTAGAAGTAATGATTCTGGCAACAAGCGTCCCTGGTTTTGCAAGTTTTTTCAGTCAGGTACATGTAGTCATAGTAAAGATCACGAAACTAATGGTAGACTTCACAGGCACATATGTGCTCATTGTTTAGAAAATGATAAGCAACTTAACCATTCTGAAAAAGATTGCAGAGCAAAAAAGAGTTCAAAAAACGAGTAAAAAGCTGCACTGAGAATCTAGCTCTCAGTGGCAGCTATAAATCTAATGATCTTGCTACTTGTGTACGAAAAAGTATAAACAGTACTGCAAATGTGAGGGTGCCCCCAGTTAAAACAAAATATAACATTAGATATGTGACAAATTCTGGGTTCAAATCTTCAGAGGTTGAGGATCTCTTATGCATGCCAAAGCAAAGAGTAATGAGTTTGTGTCAAGACAGTCATAACAAGCATAAGGCCACTGTAATTAGCAGTTTTGCCCAAGATGGCGGCATCTCCTCAATGCAAGTATTGCTCTCGATGATGGTAGATCTTATGCTGATGCAGTCAAGGGCTGCGCCTCTGGAAAGGCTTACTTGTTTAACACACATTCACGGCCTCGCTGTGGCAGTAATATTGACAAGCATAGTGAACCCAATACTGAACCACGCATTGTAAACACTGCATATGATCATAGTAAAAATGCTGTGCATGTAGAAACGTGTGTTACTGCTAGGGATAATGATAACATGAAGGTGTTTGACATCAACGGACTTGATGATAAGTATTTTAGTTCTATACTGATAAAATCTTGTTATGAAGGTAAATCAGTCCCGCCTTGTAATGTAATAACACATGAGCTCTGGAAAAGTCAAACTGATTTCAACTTTGGTTTTATTCCACTGAGTGATTTCCGTTTGTCAGGCAGTACTGAAATCAATAACATGGAGAATTATTGTCCCATCACTGCTCATAAAATTGTTAAACAGTACAAAAACCCAACTATTTGGGTGCAAGACTGAAAGTCGACTCTCAACTGAATCTAGATGAATGGAAAAAAGAATTGGTCGGTTATTGGGACTCCCAACTCATTGACCTGTTATATTTTGGGTTTCCATTGGATTTTAAAAGGGGTTCACCCCTACAGTGGGAGGGTTCGAATCACAAGTCAGCCATTGAGTATCCTGGGGACATTGAGGCTTATCTGGCTGAAGAATTACAGTTTAAAGCTATTGTTGGCCCTTTTGATCATCACCCTTGCCCTGGAGGTCACATTTCACCATTTTAACCCCCCCCCCCCCCCCCACAATTGACCACATCACTGATCAGTTAAAAATCTTAGGAAAAGGTTGTCACTTATACAAAATAGACATCTCAAGAGCGTTTAGACACATAAAAGTGGATCCACTGGATTATGACCTTCTAGGGCTCTCCTGGCATCACGTTTTCATCGATACTTGTGTACCCTTTGGGACAAAACATGGTTCCCAGATTTTTCAGCATTGCAGTGACGCTGTGCGTTATATCATGCGTCAGAATGGTCACAAAATAGTGGGGTACATTGATGATTATGTGGGGTTTGGCGTCCCATCTGAAGCTAGGGCTTCCTATGACTTTCTGTACCAACTACTGGGTCGTCTGGGTCTTACTATCAGCAGTAAAAACTAGTACCTCCTAGTACTAAGGTCACTTGCCTGGGCATTGAAATTGACAGTGTGGCAGGATCTGTCTCCATCCCTGAGGAAAAATTACAAAAACTTAGTGAAATGGTTCATTATTTTACTTTTCACTCTTTTCGAAAATCTGGAGCTTCATTAGCTTTTTCCAGCCATGTCCCTCTTCAACAAATCAAGTTTCAAGGAACCTGGTCTTCAGACTGTGTCTGGTCTTACATACACTCGAATCCAGACAATGCTTCTCAAGTAACAACTACTTTTTCCTGCCTGTACTCTATGTAAAAATATTCCTGCACATATTGCTATGATGCTTGTTTGGGTTTGAGGTACTTTTATAATGTCCTCTTAAATAATTTTTCTGTCGTATAATGTACTCCTCTTCAAAAAATTGTCTATACATTCATTTTTTTTTTTTTTTTTTTTTTTTTTTTGTGTACAGTGCATACAGACATCTATTAAGACATTTACAGTAAGTATAAATCTTTCTATCAGGAAAACTATTATCAACAGAAGTAGAGAATTACAAAAACATAGGTCATATATTGACAAGAGGTAAATTACTCTAAATGACACTAAATTTTAATTTAAACTCAGCAAAGAGGAATAAGCTCGCAAAAGTTATGCAACCCTTGTATCTATAAATACGCATAAAATATACACCATATCAATTTTTAGAATTACAACTATATCACAAGCTTTAAGAGCTCTTAATTTAGGACATCAAATACAAAGAATTAGATAATACTTACTTTAATTATGGTACATACTAGCCATAATATCACCATTTCAGCAAGTATTTACACTTGTAATTTCAAGTATAGAACACCATACATGTCATTAAAGACTGACAAGCTATCCTTAGAGGAATATATGTTCTTTTCTATATTAAGAAAATATCGTAAAGTTTGTAAGAACACAGAAAGAAACATGTCATTTTGGTTTTGTTTACAAGTTTTTATAAAGTATTTCCCAAACAATATTACACTGTTTATAATATAGAAAAAATATTTGTTGCAATTTATACACCCCAAAAGCACTTCCAAAACCGTAAAGCTGTATGTATAATCAATATTTTCTGATAACCATTTTTCAACTTGGGTCCAGAAAAACATAGATTGGTCACAATAAAAAAAGAAGTGTTGTCTATACATTCATATTATTTATCATGAATCTACCTGGGTCACCCTGAGTGGTTAGTGTTTTTGGGTACTTTTTGAGTTCAGTCTACTTGGGTGATCTGGGTTCCTCTTAGCTGTAAATTCATCTCTCTCGGGTATGTAACATAAAACTTTAGTGATTCTATTGATGCAGATTACATTTGGTAATTTATTCTAACATATGTAATTCCAGAAATGATATATTCATTTTGGATCATGTATTTATCAAATGTGGATTATGTATTTGTCTGACGTATTTATATTTATGGTTAGATATTTTCACATATGTAATTCCAAATTATCATGTATTTTTGGATCAGTTCTGTGTTGATCTTGTGTATTCATATTTTTGTGGAAAGATATCATGTATGAAATCATACTTCTTATAGTAAACCTTAATCTAACGTGAATGTTTAACACTTGTGTATCTTCATGGGAATGTAAAAAGACTGTAGTTTTAGTAATTGTATACCATATTACTTGTTATTGTATATTAAATATTATTACCCTCTGTCTGTTGTCTGACTGTCTTTGGGGGGGTCATTGGGGGGACTGAAAATATTCCCCGGTATTTATTTCCTGGTAGTGAGGTCGATTACAGTTTACATTGGACATATTATACTGCAATATGTCCCATTATGACATTAACTGTAAAATGGGTTTTAACCCTCGAATTTGACCTTTGAAAGATAGTGTCAATCCAGATAAAATGAATGAACCACTGCAACACTAATCATGAAATATATCATCTGCAACAAATTTTGTGGCCAGAAATTTCAAGCATATGGTAACCTCCGTGGAATAAGTTTGGTTTCAGCACCAATCAGTCATCGAAAGTATGCTCTATTCAAAATACCCTCCTTTTTGGTAGAGTTATTATCATCCACTGAATTATTAATTTGTTCTTACATCACACAATATTTCTATCAGCTAATTATAATAAGTGTAACCAAAAATAACTATGTAAATATTCTGTTGTAAATGTTCAATATGAATAGTGAAAAATGAGATGGCATCATCCGGAAGGATTTGTATTTGAGGAAAAAAAGTCTTTGCTGCTGTAGTTTTGGTTAACAAGAAATAATACCAAGCAAATTGTGAAACAAGACCTAGAGAATCAACCTTACAACAAGAATAAAACAGAATAAAAAATGACAATGAAAACTGAGATGACAAAGGAGTGGTGTGAGGATGTCAGGAAAAAATAAGTGACCAGAAAAAAAAAGCAAAAATAAAACTCAAAACAGGTGGTGAGCAATTGTAAATTGAGGCACATTCTTCGCAAAGCAACAGGTTGTAAGGATTTTTTTATTTAACAGAAAAATACACAATCCATAGTTTTTAACATATTTAATTTGTAACTATTAGATTCTAAGGACATAATAAATATGCTTTACAAACGTTTTATGCTATTCTAGTTTAAGTAGTAATTACATCAAACTATTGTACTAGAATCTGATGTTTGAGCTGGAACTTAAGCTTAGTAGCCTTGCAATCCGGGTGTGATATTATTTAAGCAAAGCTTCTTAAAGTATTTGATCTTTTTCCCTTCTTTGAACCTGGGACAGAATTTTCTAATTGTTGTTCTTTGCAATTTTGAACTGGTATGTTTCAATAAATACCAAATTCGGATAATCTATAATGGATTCAAAGCGGAATAAACTTGAAAAACATGTTCAAGGATCTTGAGAGCAAAGTAATATATTAGAGTCACAATGTAAACGCTTTTCAGAGGATTTTCATAAGATAAACAAAACTGCTTATACTTTATTTCTAGTATAGTAACATTCACAACAATAAACATAACAATTACTAAATTAATAACAGTAATCTTTATTTGACTATTTGTCTACATTTGTGTTGCAGAAGACACATAGAAAACCAGTCCAGTCAGAAATAATTGCAGGCACTAATACTATTACTACTACTGCCACCACATTGACCATATAAACAATAATACACCCAGTAATATTCCTGAGCTGACAGTTGGCCATACTTGGGGTAAGAATAAAACAGAGAAGATATAGAAAAAATATAGAGATAATTTTAAAGTACTACTACTACTAATAGCTGCTTAATGATTAAATTATTCTTTAGCGGGGAGAAAGGCTAGGCTTGAGGCAAAAAAGTACAGAAGACATGTGCAGAGGGCGTGAGTTAGAATGTCCCTGGTGTCTAAAACCTCCTCACACAACAACAAGAAAGCTCATTGAAACTGTCGCAAGATGTAAATGTCACTCCAATAGCAGATTTTTTTTCCAGTGTGATGAGTCATTCATTGTCCTCCATATAAGTGAGTTGAGAGAACGGTGTTTTATTTATTTAGCTTTATTACAAAAAATGCAGTGATCCATTTGCATCACCATTTGAATAAGTGTTACGAGAGGTACAACTGATGCACAAGTTTGAATGTTTTTACAGCACTGTTGCATTTTTTTTATTCTTAAATCCCTTAACCCACCTCCAGTGTGTATATTGTGTTTTAAGAGCTGGTGGGAAATTTTCAAACACTTTTAAAAATTGTTTCTGAATGAAAATCCTGTTCCCCTTCTGTTAAAGGTATCCTAACCATATGTACATCCCACTGAATCATGTGAAAGACATCATACAAAGGCACAGGGCCATGTTGGCGCAGTGGTAAGACACTCACCTCCCACCTCTGAGGTTCAACAGCCCAGACATTAAGTGGAAAAGTTTGCAGTTGCTTACCAGTGGTCGGCAGTTTACAGTATGGAACCTTGACCAACTGTATGCATAGGTTTCCTCTACCCACAAAACTACCCGTTGTGATATGACCTGTACGGTGTTGAAAGTGATGTTAAATCCCAAATGAATTGTATCACAATGATCCACAACTGAGTGAGTTGAGATCCACAACTGAAAGTACAGGAGCCCTTTGTACATAGTTTGTGACCTCAAACAGAGGTATAATGATTGATTTGAATTTAACTCACTTTCAACGTATTGCATGTTTCATGCCACCATGCTGACTAGCTGGTCAAGCTTTGGAACAGAAAGCCATTGAGCACTTTGGTGAAATGTAAAGTATATTCCCCCCTTTCATTTTATACCCAGGTAGAAGATATCCAGAATCTACTCCGGGGTGTATCAATTACCCCAGGGTGGGTTTTGGTGGCCTCCCAGAAACTACCCAGTTATAAAATGAAGGGGACTATAATTTGAGGCATACACCAGAGGAAATTGCTGGTGACAAGTTAGTTGGACAGGAAACTTCTTCAGAAAAATTCCTTAACCAACTGGTTACAGAGCCTACCGACCGGGTGCTGGCTTACACAACATTCATTGACGGTTGCTTCACAAGAGAGGGAGAGATACCGGTAAAGTTACCAGACTGAACCTGGAACACCAGGCTACTGGACCGGCAGATCTACCAAGGTACAGATTAATGGTACAGACCTTGCTGTCCGAATTCTTTCTGTGCTTCCTCCCAGAAAGCTTTGGTTACAGAGAAGCACAAGCCTACTGGTTTTCCAGTTACAGAGATGGTTGGTTACAGAGGAAGCTGCTGAATCAACCACTGGACAGGACAAAGGCAGCTTCATATTAGCATATCCCTGCTAAGAAGTAGTTCAATTCACCCAGTTCTACCAACTCCAGTGAGTTTACACAGAACTGTGGAGCCACCAGGAACCGGTTACAGAGCATTGCTTCACCTATAACCGGTTAGGGCCTGGTACTGGGCAGGTCTCCAGGACTGGATAACAGACCAGCAGAAGTTCTTTAAGGGCCCAAGTAGCTGTTTTAGGCCTTGATTGGAAAAATAGGTCATTTCAGCAGCAAGCGGAAAGGTAGTCTATAGTCAAACAAGTTTTCAGCACGTCTGGCCAGGGGTCAGCCATCTTTCAAATAACAATTACTGTGTGAATACTGTACCTTGCATGCAGCTGGTCAGGGGCAAAGAGTCTGTAAAAATGTGAAAAGTTGACGGACCACAACAAGAACAGAGAGACTGTTAACTTGGATCATTGTTACCAGACCTGACCAGTGTCCGGAGGGACCGGAAATGTTTGTCAGACTACCAAATGTCCCAAATGTAGAACACAATCTGCCTGGAGGATCTAAACTAAATCCTTTTTGGGAACCTTGGAAGCCT
Source organism: Sabellastarte sp. h YS-2021 (assembly GCA_964017235.1). Classification (NCBI taxonomy): domain Eukaryota; kingdom Metazoa; phylum Annelida; class Polychaeta; order Sabellida; family Sabellidae; genus Sabellastarte; species Sabellastarte sp. h YS-2021. The sequence continues at coordinate 54,219,467 of OZ024927.1, read as the reverse complement.
TGGGGCTGTACCCAAGACCAAACTTGACAAGGTCACTAAAAATCCATCAGCTTATGGACAAGATGAAGTCAAACCAGTTCAAAATCTCTAGGCTTCTGCAGCTGACCTTTCTTGTTTCCAAAACCACACAACCGTTGGAAACCTATTCTAGGTCTGAACAAACCAAACCTTTCGGAGACCATCAGGACCTCCCTCCAACAAGGGGAGTGGGTTACCTCAGTGGATTTCAAGGATGCCTACTTCCTTATACTATACAGGAACAATCCAAGAAATACCAGAGATTTCATATCCAAGGTCAGGCATACCAGTTCAAGGCCCTGCCATTCGGTTTGCCCACAGCACCCATGGAGGTCACTGTGATACCAAGGAGGTGAAACTGATGGCTATACACAAGGGTTTAAGAATCCACCAGTACCTAGAGGACTGGTTGGTGAGAGCCAGATCCCACCAGGTTTGTCTCCAACATATACAGGAACTAGTAAATAATGTGTCAGCAATTGGGTTGGCTGGTCAACTTAGAGAAATCAGAGCTGGAGCCCAAACGAGACTTGGATTTTGTAGGCTATCAGTTCGACCTCAGGTCTGGTCGGGTCTGACTGACTCCAGACCGGTGGCAGAACCTTCAAGAGAAAATACTGAAACTGCTATCCCTACCGGCTTACCCGGTCTGGGAATTCATGCCCTTTATAGGTTTTTCTAACAGCTACAGAAAAACAAGTTCATCTAGGCAGATTTCATATAAGACCCATTCAGTGGCATCTCTGGAAGGTTTCAGAATCACTTAAAAAGGTGATCCCAATCCCCAGGTCCCTGCACTCCCATTTACAATGGTGGCTGAAGGAAGACAATGTGCTTACAGGCCAACCATTACACCCAATAAAACATGCTCTGCAAATATTTACAGACGCATCAATAGAGGGGTGGGGCGCTCACTTGAACGAGCACACTGCAGGAGGAATCTGACAAATCTTAATCTTGATGCACGGCTCCTGGAGCATCAGCATTCAAGGAGCAGGGCTTCGCTGAGGCGGTAGCAGCAAGAATTGAGGCTCCTCAAAGAGGATCAACCAGATCAGTCTATGAGGCAAAGTGGACCATTGTTACAAGTGGTGCGTCACTAATCAGGTGGACCTCAGGGTACCCCTGTAAGTCAGTTACTGACTTCCTTATGTACCTTATGAGGACAGGAAACTACAGCCCAGCACCATTGATGGTTACAGTTCAGCCATTGCTGATAAACTGGGAAATTCCCCCTTCATCATCAGCAAGGACAAAAATCTCGCTCGTCTCCTGGACAGTTTCCACAGAGACAGACCCAAAGACAGGAGGGGCGTACCCTCCTGGAACCTCTCACTGGTCTTGCACCAGCTGAATAAGGCCCCGTTTGAACCAATCAAGGAGGCCTCCTTGAAGCATTTGACCTTCAAGACGGTATTCCTCTTGGCCCTTGGGTCGGGCAAACGCAGAAGTGAGATTCATGCTTGGCAAAATAAAAATATTAGACACCAATCCGATTGGTCAACGGTGTCCCTGTATCCATTACTCAGCTTTCTACCCAAAAATCAGCTGGCCAAGAGGGTCCAGACAGTGTGGCCCCAGTGGTTTTAACAGCCCCGGCCCCCATCTCTGGATAGATCCCTCAAGTCTGACTGGTCCCTTTCTCCGGTTAGAGCATGCACTACTATTTCGACAGGACCTCAGACCTCAAGTAGAATAAGGAGGTGGTTTTTTTGTCTCCTTTAAGAAAGGTTCCGACAAAGACATCTGCCTCTATCTCCTCTTGGATCAAACAGACTGTGATCCTATGTTATGAGCTCTCTGACCAGGAGGCCCAATCTTTACATCAGGTTAAAACCCATGATGTCAGGGTCTTTGCTGCTCCTAAGGTCTTCCAGTCGGGAGTCTCCTTAGATCTAATCTTGTCAGCCGGCCACTGAAGTCACATAATACCCTCACACAGTTCTATCTGAAGGGTGTGGCTTGGGCTGACTCAGAGCTTTACTAATTGGGCTCGGTATGGGGTGCGCAGCAGATCCACAATTGGCCCTTAGATTGAGATTTGTATATATGTACATAGTATGAACAGTTTCTACATGTACATAGTAAAAATGTGATGTGCTTCCTTTGGGAGGTTTATTGACATTCTGGGACTGAACTCATCCCTCTCTTCCCCCTACCTCAGAGCAGGTCTGTTAAAAAGGGGGGGAGCAACGTCGGTATAACCCCAGGTAACCGGCTGCTGGCAACCGACCATGACCTTACAGGGTTTCCTGACCTTCAGGTCAACCCAGGCCTGGGCCTATTGGTCTCCTGACAAAGTCAGCCTAGACCGTAGGTTAAAATTTACTATTATGAGTTAACATATATCCCTAGTAACTTACCCGCCGACCAAGCTGTAGGTATTCAGCAAATTGTCCATTGGATAGGATGTGTTAACGCAATAAAATTGCAAATTTAATAAGTAAATTAAATTTTTATAAGTTAATACCCTATCCAATGGACACACAAGACCCTCCCACCAACCCCGCTATCAGCTTACTAGGGGTCTAACAGGTTTAGACAACGAAAAAGATGCTATGAAGTCAGGTTGTCTAGACAGGAAGGAAGTACAAGGCGCCATCAGGGGAGTGCACAGTACTATGGACCGGCCAGCCGGTGGAAACACAGGACGTCTTTTTCTGGCGTTTGGCGGGCTGGTCTGCGCCGACCGGTTTAGCAAATTGTCCATTGGATAGGGTATTAACTTATAAAAATTTAATTTACTTATTAAATTTGCAATTTTGTTGATATTTTAGACTGTGTTTGGCTAAGATAAATATTCGATATTTTAACGCACAGAAGCCTATTTCGAAAATGTTGTTATCATCTAAGCCACATTTCATGTTTGTTTTTAATGCAATGTTGAAATCAAGAAGACATGTTGACATATCTTGTGTCTACACCTTGTGTAAAATACATGTTATGTATTTAAAATATTTTAAAATCTTATTATTAATAAAAACATAGAATATACTTTCTTTGCATATGTGTCTGCTACTAACTCCAACCCAAAGGTCATGATCAAGGTTGGGGCACTGTGGCTGCAACTGCCAAATGAAATGCCATGGAAATGGTGATTGTAACAATAAGATACCATACTAAATTCCTGGTCGAAAGATAATATGCCAGCTTTGAAAAAGGTGATCAATATAAGAAAAAAAAAACACTTAAAGCGGGAAAACTAACAGAATGCATTAGAGGTCCATTGAGAACTGGATCATTCAACAAACCCATCATTTGTCTGCAGACTGCATTGCTCATATGATAGAACACAAAATAATTGACTTCAGAATTGTTTGAAACATCAAAATCCAAATAAACTACAATTGTTTTGGGTAGGCAGATGGTTTAGATAGAAAAAATAGTAATTACTGTTTTTCCCCTGATTGTCCTAATTACATAAGCAGGTGGGGGCATCTATGTGGGCCTTTCAAGGCACTTTTGACTAACCTGTCATTTGCATTGAAACTTCAATTCATTTGTGGCTTTTAATGGGACAGTAGCAACATTTTCCAAAGTGTTGATCATATCTGAAAAGAATATAAAAGAAATCTGAAGGGATGACATACGCTTTACCAACTGTCTTCTCTTGTAGCAACAATAGATATAAAACTATCCTTCAGTCAGTTAAAGAGCTAGGCATTTGACGTTTTGATAGTTGTATAGTACTTCACTTCTTTGTTTAAAATCAGAGTTTAATTGAGGAACTATACTATGGCATATCTACCATATAATATCTGACAGAAGGTGTGTCATTTTTTCCTCTCCTTAATTGGTCTTTTTTAGAACCTCCGTTTTAATTGGAACCTTGCATTAATTACTAAATTAGTGGTTTGTGAAATTGACTATTTCTCCCACAATGATAACTCGAACTAACTCTAGATAGCTATAATTTTAGTAACTTATTTTGTTAATTTTTTTAAAATATAATTCATATTTATATATTTGTGTTATAAGTCAGATTATAAATACTTTGTAATTAAACTTTATTTTGAGCTTTTCCCTTGTTGTGTGTTCTTATAAGCTCCATATCATCTCCCAATCACACTACAGGCGGTATTTCTGGTGGCTATGGATGACAGGATAAACAGTGGTAGAATGCTGTAATGCCAGTGAAAATCAGCAACACACCTCCAGCTACAGCTTGGCTACATATGGGACTTGGAATTAGAAAGGGCAATGGCCACAGATTGACACAGAAATGATACAGTAAATTTACTGTAAAGACACGGCAAAGTCACGGCAAAAGTACAAATTGAATCAGGGCACATTGAATGACAGGTGAAATATGATGGAAATGTAGCAGTAGAAATACAGAGATGACACAGAGTACGACACCCTTTTGGCCACACGTGGATATTTTAAGCAGTTCAAACCACAGGCCATAAATCAAGGTCATGTCACGTAACTGCTGAAAACTGAAGTGAACTCCACAAACAAAATTAAGCATAACTCAGCAAATTATTATTCCAGATCTTGAATTGTGTTACAAGAAATCGAACCAAGGATCTGAGAACTTCTCCCAGCTCCCTGCTGTAATTTTACAAACTGCTTGTTTACATTTGTTTTGTGTAAGTTGATATGTATATGAATTTCATTTTGTAAAAAAAACTATGAATTTTTGAACAAAAACAAACTGTCAACCAATTAACACCCCATATCTCTTTTATGGGGTCGATAATTCAATTTCTACATGAAGAAGAAAAAACCCATTATTTTATAACATTGACCTAGATTGGCTACAGATTGAATTGTTTACTTAAATGTTGTGCTCGTTTGAGGTATGAGTCAAATTGGCAGACAGTGCATATAATTAAAGACTATGTTTGCTGCAATTAATAGTATCGTCAAGACAAGAGGCTAGGATGTTACGTCCTGTTCAACAGCCACTGTCATATTTGGGCAGACCCTTAGCACGGTCATTTGCTGGAGTCAAATCCACACAGAGGTGACAGCCTATGACTAGATGCCAATTTCGTTAACCACTGTGCCACTCATGACGTTTAAATTGCTAAGGCACAAATAGCACAATTGTTATGTGTGTATGTCATGGGCAACAAATGATTAGTGATTTCAAGTTTAACATTAATTTAGATCAGAACTACTATGGGTTGGCAGTCCACCCGTGTTTTGGCGGTTCACTTTTGGACCTAATACTTACGGTGAAATATTATGCTTCTGAATCAGAACTAGATCTCCTGGATGTACTAAGATGAATATGAACTGGTATCCCCTGGCTACTGGGTTTATTTGTAAATCATGTTGCTAAAAAGGTTATTAGTAGTCCTGTATAATCTAAACTTAAGAACTGTGTTAATAAAATAATTTAATCCCAAGTACTACTTTTGTGTTGGTGGGGCTATTTGAAATGTGTATGTCATGGGCCTCATAGACCTAATGGTTATCACGTTTGCATTTTATCTCCCATTCTCTTATATCTGTGTTTGGTGGTTCGAATCTAATTCATCAAAACATGTGAGAAATGTTAATGGCCTGTCCAAATATGATTCTGGCTGTTAAAGGGAACATGAAACCCTCAAACCGAAACCCCTGACTGTGCTGTAACTTCAGGCAATACTGTTTAAGATATGTTACATATGGCTTTTAATGAGATCAAATGGTTCTTATCATAGTAGCATCTACAAAATAAAGGATGCTTATATCTATCTGTTAATCTCATGAGTTATAAAAATAAACTGACGGCCATAAAAAACTAAATTCCTGCCGTTGTGTTAAAATAAGTATGGGTTACAGCATTTTCTGTTAGGTTCGCTGGCTTTAGCCCGAGGGGAACAATAAAATGGTGACAAGTGACGATAACAAAAGACAATAGTGGTGTGACCAAAATATGGGGAGTTTTCACCACATAAACTTCACAATTAACTTTGGAGAATTACTAGCCTTGTATCAGGACATAGCATATTTTAATTAATTTATTCTTTTTCGCATCTTGCCTAGTACCTTATCTGTTCATAGCATGTTGTAAATCACAGTCAAATGTAAAATCTGGGTTTTAATTCCTTTTAGCAGACAAAAACACATACCTAATGGAGAACCCGGAGTGAATCATATGTGTTGGCAGTGGAGCATATCCTAAGTTGGAAGACTTCTAATCTAAGCCATCCTCAGATATGCTGGAGATCATCAGACCAGCTAAGCACAATAAAATTCATGACTGATTTTTAATTCGTTAGTGATTGATTTTTGATTGTATATTAAACCATAAGGTAGAATGTAAATAGCTTATTATAAGGTGGATTAACAGATATTAGCCCAACTTATGATCTCACAATCCATCACAATTCATGGATGGTCTTAATCATAAAATGAATTTGTCCCAGTTTATTTCATCAAATTTCAATGAAACACCCTGTTATTGTGAAATTTTATACTAGACTAAAGATTTGTTAAGGGGGCTCGGCGGTGTAGCGGTTAGAGTTCTCGCCTCCCACCTCTGAGGCCGCCGGTTTGAATCTTGGGCCGGGCGCTTCATGTTGGAAAGTTGGTAGTTACTTGCCGATGCCCGGTGGTTTACAGCGCAGTATGCACTGGTTTCCTCCACCTGTAAACTACTCATCGCAATAGCACCCTGGCTGTTGAACACGACGTAAAACAACAAATAAATAAAATAAAATCTTATTGTTACCAAAATACTAGCCCAATGTCTAATTTTTACAGATTGTTTTAATGATAAAATTCAACCAACATTATTCACTTATTTTTCTCTATATATTTTGTTACATGTTGTATTTACTTCACTACATACATGAACTACATGTTTAACCTATGTTCTCCGAAGTTAGAAACCAGTGATTTAAAGTCCAAACTTGTCGACCCGGTACAGGCAAAGCTGGATTTTAATGGGATGGGTGGTCACTACAGAAATGTTATAAACTGGCTGGAAGTGAACCCAGGTCCAAGGATGTTAGAAGTAAGTAATATCAGGCTGGATAACAGGAGGGCAAGTATCCAGTTGATTGTAATATATGTGATTTTGGGTTTGAATCCAGCTTGTTCGAGAAATGCAGGTGGCACTTTGACAGGACCGCTTTGAAATGTTCTATAAAATATAAAAAAATATTAGCAAGGCTAGAAAAAGTGCTAAATATTACAAGATAAACGGGAACGATTAGTTGTAATGAATTGGCAGATCTAGTGCCATTTTGTGTCAACATGGTTGATCCCACGGGGCGCCACAATCACTGGCTAGGGGTGAATTAACGTCTGCCAGTAAAATGGTAAATTGCCCCAAAAGAATGGAAACTGTTTCTCAACCACATTAATCTGTTAAAAGGTGCAAGTCTGATTTGATATTATACATTTTTTCTTGTTGAAAGCGCATAAGCAAGTGTATATAATTCTTAAATATCAAAGATATTTAAATTCTGTATGAAACTAAAAAAAGATGATTGCAGTTTTTACTTTGTGTATCAAATGTCTAAACAATGTATTATGTCTTCATTGATATTTGTAACTTTCTTTCAGACAAAAATCCTCACATTATGGGCCTTAAAAATGCAATCTACCGTTAAAATGCAATCTATATTATCAATCTTAATTATTTTGACAGCTGTTTGTTTTTGTCATTTTGTTTACAACCGTATTCAGTATGTCTTCGGGAGGCTTTATTTATTTATCCTTCAGAACAAAAGTAATGAAGGACACAACATAAGTTATTGCAATGCAATATATACTGGAAATAGATTCAAGGTAAGGCACATCATAAGTTATTGCAATGCATTATATTCATCAAAATATTCTAGGTATAGACACATCAACAGTTATCCAATGTGAATGCTTGGCAAGGAAATACAATGTAATAAGTGGGAATATATCCAGCAAATATAAATAAGGTAAGGCTCAGCATAAGTTATTGCAATGCAATACATTCTGCAAAACAATTCAAGGTGAGGCATATCATCAGTTATTGCAATGAAAAATACTTGACAAATAAATACAATATAATGCATAATTCAGCAAACTGGGGAAGGCATACTATTTTATTACAATGGAATATATCCTGCAGACAAATACAAGGGTACATGTTATATTCTGCAAATACAAGGTAAAACACAGCATAGGTGATTCCAACAGAATATATCCTGCAAACAAATGCAAGATAAAGCTGAGTATAATTTATAGCAATGTTACATATTATTCAGCAAATAGAGGTAAGGTACAGCATATGTTATTGCAATGGAATATATCCTGCAAATAAAAACAGGGTAATTTGTCATTGCAAATATAAGGTAAGACACAGTGTAGGTTATAGTAATGAAATATATTCTGTAAATAATACAAGATAAGGCACAGTAAGTTATTGCAACACAGTGTATCATGCAAATAAATGAAAGGTCATTGCAATGCAAGATATATCATGCAAATAAATATAAGGTCATAAGTCAATGCAATGCAATATGTCCTGAATATGGATGCAAGGTAATACACAGCATATGTTATTGCAGAGCATTTATGATGATTGTAAAATTAAAGGCAAGACATGGAGTTAAGCTCTGTTAAACAGTCGCCTCGAGTGTGCAACTTGTAATATTGTGAACCCAGTTTACCACCTTCCTGTTCATACTTGGGGTAATTATATTTTCATTATGGCATGCTAAATTTGAGAAGGTTCACATATCAAATCTTTTCTCGCCAGAGGCAGGTGGCACACAAAACTTCAAATTACAGCCCTTAAAACTACATTTAAGACACGCAATCTTGAAGAAGGTAGATTGCAGGAACAGACTGCATTTTAGAAACTCATAAAAAGCACCAGTGGGGGTGTTAAAACGATTTTAAAAGGCAAATTGCACGGTTAGAAAGGTGTTCATATTTAGTGTTCAAATGACGTTCTAAAATGTGGATTGTGTGTGAATACCCGCAAAGAAGCAAGAACATTTGAATTGCTTGTCACCTCATACATGATAAAGCTTGTCAGTGTGGTAAGACCAACAACAACAAAGTGAATACTTGCATAACTGAAAGACTCCAAAGAAATGCATGTCATAAAATTGAAGTGTAATTCTTCAGTCGCGTGCTGTGTTTTGCAACACATCAATAACAAGTCGCTCATCTCACAAATTCCCTCATTTATCTTGAATATTTGTGTATACGCATTACACGTGGGGATATTTAAATAAAGTCAAAGTTCACATACAGAATTTGCAAAATTTCAAAGACAATAACAAGCTTCAATGTTCTTGTGCTTTTCAAGGTTTGCACATCATCAATTGATGGAAAATGCTTGTGACCTGTCATTTAATGCTAACTTTTAGAGTGAATCTAAAATCCCAACATTAACACACAAACCTACGGAGCCCAGGAAGAGACAAAGAACTGTTTTCCTGTCACTATCTTCCTGCCATGAGATAGTGAGTCGTTCCCACAAGATAGGAAGTCGTTCCCACAAGTAAGCAAGTCGTTACCACAAAATACTAACTCATTCCCGCAAGTTATCAAAGTCGTTCCCACAAGTAAGCAAGTGGTTTCAACAAGATAGAAAGCTGTTCTAACAAGTTATGAAGTCATTCCCACAAGTTAGGAAGTCATTGCCACAAGATACTAAGTCTTTCCCACAAGTTAGCAAGTCATTCCCATAAGTTAGAAAGGCGTTACCACAAGATACTAACTCGTTCCCACAAGTTAGCAAGTCGTTACCACAAGATAGCAAGTCATTACCACAAGATATGAAGTCATTCCCATGAGTTTTACTAAGTCATGTTTTGATGCCAATATACAGGCAATATCTTTGTCTATGATACCTAACTTTTTAGAGGCCACCCATCTACTGGCATACCATTCAAGTTTACAGATGTCTGTAGGCTTTTAGTGACCTTCAGAGGTCGCATGTTTCCTGTTATGTTACATGTCCAACTTTCATACCATTATGGCTATCATTTTAGCAATTTTAATGGTTTTTCTTAGTTACCTACCTAGAGACATTCAGAGGTCACCTACTGATTATTACAAGTATATTGCATTACTGTCTTTTGGAGGTGCCTGTTTTATGGGACTTTCCTTCGTCTTTCTAAGATATTTTAGTATGTTACATTGGATTGGGTGCTTTTTGGCACAGCATACCTTGAAGGATCTCCATCAAATTCTCATATAAGCTGTACCTGAACACAGCAAAACTCATGTTTGCTGTGCTGTAATTTGCATAGTCTTTTCATATTGTAAATTGCATAGTCTTATCATTCTCAATCCCTTCTTTATATACATTACACTAAAACTTACATTTTCTTTCTTCTTAGACCCTATTTTCTTACAAAAAATTGCCATTTTTAACTTAGTATCTTGTGGTAAAGACTTTCTATCTTGTGCTAACGACTTGTTAACTTGTGGGAACAACTTAGTATCTTGTGGTAACGATTTTCTATCTTGTGGGAATGACTTCTTAACTTGCGGGAATGACTTCCTAGCTTGTGGGAATGACTTAGTATCTTGTGGTAATGACTTGCTAACTTGTGGGAACGACATGCTGTTTTGTGGTAATGACTTGCTAACTTGTGGTAACAACTTGCTAACTTGTGGTAACAACTTTCTATCTTGTGGTAATGACTTATTATCTTGTGGGAACGACTTACTATCTCGTGGTAACGAGATTAAAAACTGACAGGAATACAGTTCTACGTCCCTTCCTGGGCTCCGTACAAACCCCATTAAAATTTAAAATGATTATTCTTTTACTGAAAGAAATAGGTGACTGCTGTGCATACTATGTTGGTGTTAGCTTTAGCCCTCCAATGCACCACCCTGCTTACATAAAGGCACTTGGTAATTAGATAACTGTACACCCTTACACACATTAAACCTCTATTGAATTTCTGTGTATGCTAGTAAATGTTAACATACTCACACCCAAGGTTCATTCACGTCATTTAAATTAAAGTTCATATCTACGTTGACTTCTTATGCATAATGTTGTTATCTTCAGACCAGAACACACTGTAAAAGGTTAATATTTTTAGTCTATTCTACTTTGTCCACTTGCATAGCTGGTTCCTACCTGCAGCCTTGTACACATTGCCTACTTACACAAAAAGCTCCAATCTGCAGCCCAGTACACATTGCCTACTTACATACAAAGCTCTAATCTGCAGCCCAGTACACATTGCCTACTTACATACAAAGCTCCTACCTGCAGCCCAGTACACATCGCCTACCTACAGAAGCTAATATCTGTAACCCTGTTTATCTGTAGGCTAGTATACATTGTCTACTTAAATACAAATCTCCTTTATATAGAATAGTACACTTTGCTTACTTGTACACAAAACTCCTTTCTATAGTCTTGTACACATTGCATACTTGCGTAGTCTTATTTGTAGGTACACAAAAGCTTTTCAGCACAAAAATATGTATAAATCCATACAAATTACAGCCCCCTCTTCCACTTGGTAAAATAAAAGCTTTTTATGTTATTTGACTCCACCATGTCTGAAATTTACCGTTATTTCTAACCCATTGGTGGATACTCTGATCCTAAAACACCGAGGACTTACGTTTTATACATTCCATTTATCATTTGGTTTGCCTCTAGAAGTCCAGTTTAAATAAGTGGATGTGCTGCAATATACACACCAGACACAGAGATAACTGCTATTTTGTGCATATGCATTTATCCATATGTCAGGGCAACGTGGGCTATTTTAATGGAAACAAAACCAAGTGTAAAAACTGACATTAATAAAGTTAAGATTATTATACATGATATAAAACATCTGCATTTGCCACTTTCAATGGAGTATATAATTACACCATATGTGAAGGATCTGCTGCTGCATGAAAACAGCTGCTGTAAAAAGGAGAATAAAATAATATACAAAAGCTACAGTTGTTACTGACATCATAAAATTAACAAATCTCAAGTCTGACATGAAGTGGATTACCTGTACAGCTCTTTGAATACCCGTCCTTACAAATACAGACTCCCTGCATCTGTACCCTTGATCAAATGGAACTAATTAAACATCAAACTCAAAGTTAAATCACGTACCACACTAAATGATGTTTTGTTACTTAATATATATCATCATTAAGAAGATTTCTATTCAATCTGAGCATCACTTCTATTTTTTGTCATTTGTCTTTCAGTGTTGCAGAAAATTACATAAAAAAACTGGTATTATTCTTTCATGTGTCAAGGTATTCTAATTAAACGCATATGTATTTTGTTTGCAATCTTGTTTTATCTAAATGTCAGGGTCTGCCTCATTAAGACTTGTCATTGTCAATATAACGAGATTTTGAGGACACTCTCTTATGTCATAAAGTTTGTTTGATGCCAAGATGCTAGCATGCCATATACTCACTGAAGCAGAAGGCTATTACCTTAAATTAAATACATAAACACAAAAAACTGCAATAAAAATTAAACACCATAAATAACTATAAAAAATGTTTTGATAGCAATTGGAATATGATTTGGCAGTCAAAAACAGGAAGCCTGTGCTACTTACGTTGACATATTAATATATTAGGGTAAACTGGAACCAAAACAATTTTTAAAAGTGAAAATATGTTATGATGTAGCCAATGTAAAGCAAGTCAATTAAAGTACAGTAAATGATCTATAGTGCCACTAAATCTTTGCTGGATTACAGTATTGCGTCTCACCTCCAGAATTGGCCTTTCTGCCACCTGCAGTGAATCAAGTCTTTACCATCTCTGGTGTCTCCAAAAACTATTTACCTGCTATTGGCAGTGGGATCCAACCACATATCATTTGACTATATCTAAGTACACGTAAAGTAAAAATAGTGTTAACACAGTTTGATATTATTTATGTATCTCATGACTAATGTGGTTCCAATATTCATATGAAGACCTAATTTTGAAAGGTAAAAACCAAAAAAAATGCATTAATAATCAGCCAAGACAAAGGCATTTTCAATTAAATATAATAATTTCATTTAGCCTCTTTCCCATAACATGCTAAAACACTGTGCAAACAACTACGTCTCTTAGTTTTATCTGTCAAAGTTTGCTTTAGATAAAATGGCATCTGCCTTGGAACTTTCCACGATGGTTCTAATGATCTCACTTTTTCGGATTTTTGGCAAACAGCTACAAATATATCCTCAAATGAATGTTATTATAAGAAAACCATTTTTCAGTAGTACCGTAACCTCCTATTAGAGGCGTCTGTAGGTGAACAACTAAGAAGCTGTTTATTGTAAGACAAACCAAGGAAACTAGTTGTTTTCCATGACGAATCAGAGATTACCTAGTACATATGCATATGCAATCTTGGCTATGTTCGCTTGCAACTTTGTAAGTGGAAAATAAAAATAAAAGAGCCTCCTTGTCTAAATATCATAAGATAGCTGCTATTTGAAATGGAATATTTTGATTAATAAATAAGAATGAATTGATATTTTGATGAATATATAATCTCGACCATTTGGAATCACATATGTGCTATCCTGAGTTATTCTAACAAAAATAAGTTTGTCAATTGAAAACATCTATCCTATGCATCCCGTGATAACTTCTATTTCATTTTGAAGTGTTGTTTATGATTCTACAGGTTATTTAAAATGACACTAGAAGGATAGAATATCACTCTAGTTTTGAACATAAACAGAACCTGAAATAGAAATGTTCAGTGCAGCATAGATTTGATTTATTTGGGCGGAACGTCGCTTTCAAACATTTTATAGTTGTATCACAATGGGTTGCTTGAAGGAAAGAGGAAACCATTAGATACTAGTTGGTCAAGATTCTACACTGTAATCTGCCAGGCATCAGTAACCAACTTTCCCACATAGGGTCCAGGGTTTGAAGCTTAGACCTCAGAGGAGGAAGGAAAGTGTGTTACATATTACACCACCAAGAAACCACAATGCAGTATAGAAGAATCAAGATCACTCCAGATTGTTTTGTAAAACCAGAAATAAAATATGTATTTTACTGTGACCTATTTTTAACGGATACTTGTATATTACAATACAATTGGGGTTTTTTCTTTCAAGAAATGCTGCAAGACTGTAAAATAAATGTTAAGTATACATACCTGTAATTTTTAGAAATGTGTTAAAGAATAACTTGACAGGTGTTTAAATAGTAATTTGTACGGAAGAGTGGAAAGGCCAACATGACTTTGTTTCCATTTACCGTCTTAGTATCTCAATAAATGAATATATATCTTTCAATTTATGGACCTACGAACTTTATCAATCGATTTACATATATCTTGATTTATTGATTTAGTATATCTATCAATTCAAATGATAATCACAATTTATTTAGGTCGTAACTTGACAATTGGAAAAAAGGGGTGGCCCTACTACTCTTCCGTAAAATTTTTGAATGGAAGAGAAAAGTAAGCAAATGCTGACTGAGTCATGAATCCGACAAAGTTACGTGCAGTAAAATAAAGAAGATTCCACTGTCTTGAATGGAGAACATTCGAGATGGGCATCGTATCTGACACTTTCTCTCATATGATGTCTCAGTCATGATGACAAATACATTGGTCAGTAGTCGTCTGGATTATTGCAATTCTTTGTTTTGCAGCTTGTCCTCCAAGAATATTTTAAGGCATCAAAATATCCAAAATTGTTTGGCACACTTTGTCTCTGGTGCTTCCAGATTTTCTCATGTCACTCTAACCATAAAATCTCTCCACTGGCTTCCTGTTAAATAACGAACCATTTTCAAAACCCTGGTACTCATACATAAGCACCTTACCACTATCAAGCCAAAGTACTTTGCCCCGTATTTGCCTTTATATGCATCTGCTGTTAAAACAATACATTATTAATCCAGAAAAGGTGTTCCTCAAAGTTCCATTCTATAGTTCTTCAGTTCATAAATCTAAAGTTCATTTCAACAAGTGCCTTTCATATGATGCTCCAAAACTTTGGAATGATTTGCCACTGGAAATTCAAAACTCCTCCTACACTATCATGTTTCAAAAGGGCGACTTATCTGTTTCAGAAGTCTTTCCCTCCCTAGGTTTTTTTACTGCCGAACACCGATGGTCCCTTTGTGACTACCCTATTATGTTTTATGACTTCTGATTTATGTATTACGATTATTACGATGGTGTGTCTTAGAATCCGCGAGTTTGGGGATTAAGCACATGGATACCTGATACCTGAGAACATTTGGCAAACTTTTCTGCAGCTAAACTTCAATAAACTGTTATTAACAAAATGTGTACAGAATCAGTTCAATTTGACCTTGTCTTGTGTTGGGTAATGGATAAATCTGATTATCTGGAGTATCCTGTTCTCCTTATAATTTTCGATTAAAATAAATAAGATATGCTATAAATGCAATTCATATGGGGGAAAAATTATCCCAGTGCTGTATTTTTCACAGTTTGCAGAATTAAGTGATAAGTGCAACAATTATCCAACTCTGGAGAAATAATTTTGTTAATACACTAAATTGTGGAGAAATATCATTGCGCAGGATTATAGTTCACAAGTATATTGAAGTATGTCTAGTTTTTATAGTCCCCCAAATCATATTGAGCGCAATAAAACAATAGTAAGTAACAACTTAAAAATAGGAGCAAGTCAATGATCATGATGCAAATTCAAAGGTACAATTTGTCCATCAATTGCAATGGATAATATTCCAACCTTTTATTCCCATTTAGGCAGATTTTCAATAATCTATTCCTGAAGATTTGGTAAATATAAACAGTTCACATGTAATATAAGTAATAAAGAAATGACTCAGGGAATTTAATGAAGATATTGTAAAATATGCGAATCATAAAATACTTATTGCACAACTAATATAGGGTGTAGTTGGTTTTTATACTGGGTTCAAGATCTTTCTTCCTACGGGACTCAAAGGGCTACTTGACATCAGACATCCACATAGCAGCTGAAGTTATCATAATGACAGTCTCAGGGTGACCATGGACCAATGTTCCTGAGGTTCTTTAACGTGCTAATGGGAATAGAACCCAGAGACAGAGGATTGTCATTTTATGTGGTCATTCAAACCATTATGTAACTGCCTGTACCTGGGTTCAAACACTGGTCATCTGTGTTCTATGGCAAGTGTGCTATCCACAAGACCATAGTGTCAAGTTAGTATTCAAAAATCTGTAATTCAATTCACATCCAGGGTACATCTACCAAGGAACATAATTGCACGGAATTATTTAATGTCATATCCATTTCTATATTGAAAGAGAAACAATTAATATGTTACATTCTGAAAAAAAATGACAGAGCAAATAAAGGAGAAAACGTGGAGTGGGTGACAGGAGTTGAAATATTAAACTCAATGTTAGCCATAAAACAAGGCAATTATTTATATGCCTTAAATTTACAAGACATATGGTGTCTATTCATAATAAAACATAAAGTCATATATATTATTTCACTAGGGAATGTGAGACCGCCCATATTTTAATATATTCATAAGCTGGTTGTCAGACAAATGGCATGCGATATGGGTTAGAGATCAGGCTAAGGTACCAGCCTACTTGACAGTTTCAAAGGAATTGGGGTCATTAGGGATCATTTAATTAGTGTCTGTTACGTGAATAAACTACACAGAGTGTTTTGAAATAAAGTCTTTCACGTAATTCAGAATGCCATACTAAGCCATGTGTGTTATTATTGGTTTCTCAAAAGATCTCAAGTCTCAAATATAAGTTTTTCCCCTCAAATGAAAGATATTGCCTAATACCTCAGTCATACTACTGTCGGTATTGGACTTCATTTATACGTGTTTTATAGAGCTCCTCATTCATCCATGAAGTGTCAGACGATTGGCAGAACACTTAGCTTGCTGTTATATTCTCTGTCTTCCATGGTAAGAAATTTTAAACTTTTCAACATGTCCGCCCACCATTGACACTATTAAGTTTTGTAGGATAACTGCAAGGTTTCAAATCGTTTCTGCAGCTGTTCTGCTGCCTTTCTTCTTGTCGCATTCTGTGTTATTCCATCATATCTGTGCAGTCCAGTCAAGTTATATTTTTTTCTATAACAATGTTGTATATTTACATAATCTTTACAGTATCCTTTCTGTATCTTTATTTCTATGTCAAACCAGGGCCATTGTTCACCCCCAGTTCTGATTCTCTTCTGCAGCAAACCTGTAGCTACACGTGTGTAGCTATGTTTCACAAGAGGTACAACATCCCACCTCTGTTTTCTCTGTCATCTGTATCCTCCGCAATAAATAGTTTAATCATAGGAATGTGCCATACAGGGAATTTACTGGGAGTATTATGACATTGCTTAGTGCAAAGAGTTTTTGAAAGACACTAGCCCATAACATATGAAAAGAGTTCCAGCAGTCCACCTCTGTGTTTCCTGCTGTCTATAATCTCCTGGGATATTGCCTGTAGTGTAACTGGTCCATTATACTTGAAAGTCTTCCTTAGGTGGCATTCACTAATTTTCAAGCTTAATTTTGACTTAAGTTTTGTATATAATTTAAAATTGCTTCAAACATTGTTTTGTGCTTATATTTTAAAGCTTTTGCTAGACAGGTCAAATATCTCAGCCGGTTGTGTGTGTGTTTAAGGTTTGCTTTGTAAATCTCATTGTATACAAGCGACATCTTGATAGTCAAAGCTCAAATGACATAGAAAGGGAGAGGGTGTCAGTGGCACAGTGGGTGGCACATTTTGTGTATCACTTCTCATGTCTATGGTTCAATTCACAGCCTACTCTGAAGTTGGTAGTGGCATGCCGGAGCCAGACGGTTTTCATTGCAAAGTTTTAAACAATTTGTTTGCGTTGATTTCCGCCATCTCTGCGATTTTCCCATGGTGAGATAACATATCAATGTGTTGAAAGTAACATTAAATCGAATCCAATCAATTAGTCTAAGACCATATGGTATTGTTATTATTTATGTTCAAATCTTTACCCATATTTTTTTTCAGATGACATGAATGATGCAGTCTGCAACATCTATAGTGTGAATATATTTTATTTTCAAAGCACACAGTACACACAATAAGCTGTTAACATCTGCTTTGTCAATTTACACAGGTGCTGCAATAAAGTTAGTTGAAAAGTGATTTTTTTTTCAAAAGTATTATTGTTAAACAAAAAGAATATTTATACTTACAACTAAGCACCGTTTTCTAAAATTAAAATAAACAGATCTACTGTTAAATTTACATTATGGATTTGTACCCTGAATGAAAAATGAAAACTAATAAATGCAATAATATATACAAAATGTACATATTTACTTTGCCACAATGCTCCATGATACAATTAGGAAATTCGTTTATAAGCCAACATCTGTGTTTCTCCTAAAATCTACAGCTTGCTTTTGTTAAACAGACAATATGCCTCAAGCAAGTAAAATATTAAACATAACCTTTGCAATAGAATTAAAAAAAGATTCATTCTCCGAGAAATGCCCCCCTCCCCCCAGAAAACTGCACATCCCTAAATATGCACATGCTTCATAAAGTCTGAAGACAGTAATATGAAACTACAATAATTGAAATCATTTAATATTCATGGTCTCCTGTATTTAGCAAGTGTAAATCAATCTTGTATTAAATGTTGTAATCACCTTTGTAATCTGATATGGAACCCAACATTCGGGTTTCAGATCTCTACCGGCGGCTTCACATTTTGACAGATTTAATTTGGAGACCACTTGACACAGGGCAAGAGATGTTTTGTGAATTTATAAACGTTTGAACAAACTAGAAAGGGTAAATCTTAAGAAAACACAAGTGTCCCCTAGCCATTGAGGAAAATGTCACCAGAACAAAAAGATACTCTCCTTGTAATAAATTCAAAATCAACTTAACACCTAGCCTTGGTTTTACAGTCGAAAATTTACAAGAAAAAAGACATCCTTAATCTTATTTGGAACCCACTACAAGAGAAATGTTTCGACGAAAATGTACTAATATGCCTTACTGAAAATGTAATACCTTTATTTTGCTTGAATTCAACTTGCAAACCAGTTTTAGGTTTAGATCTGATCTCTGACTTCAATACATGCCACACACCAAATGATAAACAACACATATTTTAGACTCCACCAATAAATCTACTATGGCTTTCAATTTTGATGGTTTATTTCTACCCTTTTTCTTTAAAAGTATCAGTAACTCTAACAAGAAATTATAGAGCCAAACGGTTGTTGATTGATCTGATAAATTAGTTTTGGTCATGAAAAACTGTAGTTTATTCTCCAAACTGAAAAAGGCGCGCGTAGTGTTTTTGCAGCAGCCATGTTGCCCTTAATTACTACCAAATCGGCGATTTTGATTGGATAATAACAAACAGTGAAATGTCGTCTGCTCGTGGTGTTTTTAAGGCTACTTGGCACGCGGCAAGGGGAAATTTTCATCCTCCCAAACAAGGGAACCTTTAAATGGGACTTCAATGCACCCCTGAATGCATGTATGTATGTCTCTTTAAGGCTGTTTAAAGGTTGCCTATGAGATTTGTGGTTTTATAGTTATATACAAGATCAGCTTTGGAAAGGTTCTACACTGATGTTGCTTGTGAAAGGAACTAAAACTGCAATAAATGTAAATGCTTCTACAGAGCGAAATTTCAACATAATAAGTGATATTGTGGATTAGTTGCAACATTCGTCTATTGGTAAGAAACAGTTTTGCTCAAATATTTAAAACTGAGCTTATGAAATAAAAGTGGTTGAAGAAATTCATGCGGGCTTTAGTAATTGGAAACAAAATATTTTACAGTGCAATTGATGGTAATATTTTAAGATGAATTATTAATTTTAATATAGAATCAGTCGTGTTTGTATTTAACCAATGAACTGTGGTAATGTATTGAATAGACTGACTCAAAACGTTTGTTTAGTGTATAATTGAGAATGAAAAGCCATAATTGTTTTGGTTAAAAGAGAAGAAAGTGCATTTGGGTATTTATAGTTAATCATTTATTCAGAATTTTAATCCTTGGTTGTGATATTTATAAACACAGCAAACTGAACCTGTTAAATAACATTTGATCTACCCAGTTTTATTAGTAACATATTAGTTATTTTTGAATAACGACTATGAAAGGGTTTTAAATTAGCCCAATGGCGAGAGGCAAAATGTTTTGTTTTTCAAATGTATTTTTGTTTTACTTGTTAATGAAATTAATAAAATATTCTACTTTAATACGCCAGGCATGGTGGTGTAATGAGTAACACACTGCCCCCCCCCCCCCCCCCCCCCCCTCCCCACCACCACCATCACTCAGGTACTGGGTTCGATTTAAGGTCTGACCTAAAGTAGGAACTTGGTGATTGCTTGTCGGCGCCTGATGATTTTTCAGTGTAAAAGCCTGACTATCTAATATACCTTGTTTCCCTGCGTGCCCTCAACTGGCCATTATGATATGACCTATAAAATAAGTCAGTCAATCCATCTATTATAGTAAGAGTATCGTTGACTTTGATTCAAATTGTAACATGTGAAATTTCTAACTACGTTAAAATTATGGCGTGTTCACTTGTTGTTTATTTTTTGTATGGGGACATGGAGGGGTTTGGATTATGTGTCACAAGCCAAGAAGTAAATGCAAGTTGGGAATAAAATTATTTATTAATACACAACATATATATATATATATATATACAAATACACACTAAAACTACTTTTGTTAAATTATAATCTACCTAATTAACTACGTTACACTAAGAATACTAAAACTACACTAAAGTTATTATTAAGATGGATTAAAACATGTTACATAATCATTTACGTTATTACTGATTTTTATACATAATACATATAATAAATAATTTTGTGACCCTTCTAGGTCATTGCAATTGCAACTCTGGGCCTTTACTTGTAGCTGTTGTGGCTTGCAGTTATCTGGCCCTCTTTTTGAGGGTTGGCCCCTGAAAGTACTAGAAATACAACGGTTGTGATTAGAGGAGATGAATGTGAGATAAGTGGTTGTTGGTAGGACTACTGCATTTATACTCAGGGCCAAATGCCAAATATGGTGGGGACATGGAGGGGTTTGGATTATGTGTCATTGTCCTACATTAATCACCTATCATTTACGGCTTTTAATCTAGTGTCTCATCTTTGACAGCCAGGGTTTGAAATTAAACCTGGAGTTGTATGTAAGGTAAAGGATGTCACATCACTTCATAGAAATGGGCGGTTAAAAATTGTGCTAATTTTAAATAACGTTTAAGTGTTACTGTTTGTGTATCAAAATGGTACTTGGAACCACTATAAACAATTCACACAGAAACTATTCAATATTTCAAAAGTTATGTACACAGTCAAATATATATGTGTGTTTTGCAAAATTTATTATTCAACAGTATAGTATAGTTTACTTTTATTTCATACTTGAGTTGTACCAGAAGATAACCCCAAGGCCAGAAATGGTCACTGATAAGTACAGTTGCTGACGTCATTAGCTGCAATATGATCTATTTATAATTTTTGTTTTGATTTGTGTATGACAAGTATAGCCATGGATTACGTGGTGCTATTTAGTTATCCATGGTTACTAAGATGCAGTTTAATAACAAAAATACTGAAAAATAAGTCAGCTTTGTTGCATTTTTCCTGCAAAAAAAACGTCTTCTAGCTGGCATTAGAACTGATCAAAATCCTTTTCAAGCAATAGTTTGACGATTTCCATCAGTTCAGACCACACTTAAGCTCTGCAGACCTATCATCCAGTAGATAGTTTTTGTAATGAACCTCATTGTTATCAAAGATATAACTTTTCAGTTTGCCAGATGTTAGAATCACATTGATATCTACCAATAATAAGCAAATATGAAATGGAACAGTGAATACATGATTCATTAGAAATTGAAATATGCATTGCAAAATTTAAAGTCACTTACATCAAACACTCTTTATATTTTTTGCTGTATATCTATAATTTAATGAGTAGGATATCTTACAAAGAGTTGGATTATCAAGGTTTGTAAATAGTTTTGTCTTGTAAAATCCTATACATTTGTTAAAAGTTTTTGCCTCATATCAATGGTTTTCTGTCTTTACAATAACTGTGTTCAATATTTTTTCTGAATATATATATAGCTTTCAATCATTTTATACAAGCAAGATGTTTATTATTATTTGTTATACATATTTTTTGTTATTTAGTGCACAAAATACTTGAGTTTGTTGTCTATTTAGTTAATATAGGGGCCTCGGTGGCGCAGTGGTAACACACTCGCCTCCCACCTCTGAGGTTGGCGGTTCAAACCCCGGACCTTGAGTGGGAAAGTTGGTAGTTGCTTAATGATAGTCGCCAGTTTAGAGTGCAGAACCTTGACCAACTGTATGTACTGGTTTCCTCTGTCCACAAAACTACCTGTCGTGATATGACCTGCACATTGTTGAAAGTGACGCAAAACTCCAAATAAATAAATAAACATTTAGTTAATACTCACATCTAGGGTTTATATACAGTTCAAGTGAAAACATTCACTTAAACTTAAGATAACATTTAATAGTCAAAGGTATTACCTGGTCAATTCTAAACTCTGTATTTATTATCTCAGAAGGAGGCCATGATGGTAACACACTTGCCTCCCACCTCTCAGATCAAGGGTTCAAACCCCGGACCCTATGTGGGAAAGTTGGTAGTTGCTTACCAATGGCAGTTTACAGTTTACAGTACAGAACCTTGACCAACTGTATGTACTGGTTTCCTTGCCTATAAAACTACCCTTCGTGATATGACCTATACAGTGTTGAAAGCAACATTAAGACCCAAATAAATAAAAAACATTACCTCAGAAACTGACCACTTCTTAAAATTAATTACTGTGAATTTCTTAAAGTTAGTAAATTTTTCTTCTAGCTAAAATTTTCACTTGTGCACAATATATAATTCAACATCTTGACAATGCAATAAGTCTATATATATGTCAGCTGATAATCTTGGATAGTAAAATATATTCCTAGGGAAATTTTAAATCTGTATTTATAGAAACATAAACCATTAGTCCTGACGATCTTAGGCACTAACCCCAAACCAGACTGATCAGCCTTGGCATTCAATGCAAATACACAGTTAAAGTGAAATAAACGGAAATAAACATATAACATGGAACATATGGTACTAGCTACTAACCCTCAGCATGGGAGCATGTTGCAAAACCCAAGTCTTGGATGACAGCTCATCACCCAAGTTCAAGACAGGTCAAAATCTAATTATTGGTGAGATGAACACAAACCCAAGACCAACTAATTCATAACTGTAATAGATAGATGTATGGAGAGTATGTGAAAATTAATTCTGTTGCATTTCTCAAAATTGATAATCTGTGAAATTTTCTTGTGGCTGAACTTTCTACGTATGGAATATTTCATAAATAGGGCACACTGAAACAGCCAGCTATGTGGCTGACAGGCAGGGAATACATTATTTTGTCACATTTTAAATTGAGAGACAGGAATTTAAATATATAAAAACGTGTTAATATTTCCCTTAGTTTTTATAATCCAAATACTTCTTCATCAGCTATTATCCATTCTGGGTTTGCTGAGGTACATATTATATAAAATTAATGTGTGTGTTTTTAATATCTTAAATCGAGTGCCTAACTCTTTAAACAGACGTACTTGCACAATAAGTCCTTTATGCATTGAACCAATGTTTTCAGCCACTTCTTCCACATTTTGTCGTTTAACATTGCATAAGTTTCATAAAATAAGTCAATTAGATTATATATTCAGACAAAGATAGCATCTGCATAACTTAACTGGCTTTTTAAGTGGGAAGAGAATGTCTCTAGTAAAAAAATGTGACATAGGCCAGACACAAATTACTGTGACACATTCCA
Organism: Sabellastarte sp. h YS-2021; assembly: GCA_964017235.1. Lineage (NCBI taxonomy): Eukaryota > Metazoa > Annelida > Polychaeta > Sabellida > Sabellidae > Sabellastarte > Sabellastarte sp. h YS-2021. The sequence continues at coordinate 54,195,677 of OZ024927.1, read as the reverse complement.
TAAAGACTTCCATACTTGTATAACTTTACATAACCAGCGACTTAATACATTAAACGTAGCTATCGGATTCACCTCATACAAAGAGAAGAAGGGTGCTGTCTTATATTTGCTATTCAGTTAGCAGATTGTAATCTCTTTCCATCAAATGATCAAAGTATGCCTAAGACATGAAAGGGATTGTTAAATTACAGGAACAATAAGGTATTGTACTGTGCATCCATAAGTTAGTCATGTTGTATGACGACATAATAAAAGCCATGTGTTTATTTTAAATGGCAAACTGTAAACAAGCTGTAAATACAGAACAAAAAGTGCAAAAGAAAATTTACCTCTTGGTATAAAGTTACAGTTTATAATCATTGAATATATTTTTGTAAAACCCAATGGAAAGTTGACATTTGTGACCATTTGTAAGAAATGATTCCATATATAACTAGAAAATACTCGTAGAGTGCAGATCGGGGTGGGGGTGTTTCCAAAAACTCGGGACTTTTGTATCCAGAATATGATCTGGAACTTTCCTAAAATGTAATTCTGTCTTCATTTGACCAGGGCCCATCTTCATAAAACTTCAGAAAGATCCGCTTATTAATTTTGGAATAGTAACAAATATACAAATAGACAGAGAAGCTGACAGACACACAGACGAACGCACCCAAATACATAACCCACCTGGAGCGGGGGGGGGGGGGGGGGGGGTAAAAATAGAAATGAATATAACATAAATATGTTAAACTTGGTTTACTATCACACATGCAACATTACATCTTTACTTTGCATTCATTATAGTGATATAATTCCATGGTAGTGGGTTTATCATAAATTCTGTGAGGTTTTATTGACAGCTAAATTACTGGCCTGTGATTTTTATGAAGGCTAAGGTGACACACCACTATTACAAATACATAATTTCCACCCAGTCGCCCCCCTCTCTCTACTCATTTTCTGAAATCTATCTACCTCAACGCTGACATGCAACTGCTCTTTTTCTCCAACAACGAATTGTCCCATTGCATGTTTTGGTCCAATGCCTGGCATATTTATGTGCCAAAAACTTATGGGTGAAGATTTTTTATTATAATATTGTAAGGAAAAAGAAGAAAATTTAAAGACCTAAGATTCATCATTGCACACAAATGGGGTTGCTTGGTTTTATGGAGAACTTCTTTGATATGAAAGGAATGTATAAAAACATCCTTTCAAAAGAGATTTATTGTCTTTTGTAGATATTATGGTCTTTTAAATACCATTTAATGAATGACTACTTTTTCATACATATCTGTGGTTTCCTGCAATATAAAGGAAGAATATGTGTGTACATCAAATGGCAAAATTACATACACTTTCTGTTGCTGGGTTTGCTTTTAGGAAAAAAAACTAGTTGGTAAATTATAAATGATGCACATTTATCCGGGTGACATTTTCATTGTGTTGACAGCTGATCAGAAAATCATACATGTAACTGTTTGATTACATAATAACTTCCTGTAGATGTACCACCCAGTTACTGTCTACATGCAAATTAGACACAGTTTCCCCTTGGGTGCCATCCCTTTACTCTTTACAGGTATTGATGAATTAGTCAACAGAAGAAATTATGAATATATTTTAAATGAATCTTTTTTTCCATAAATTTAGCTCTGTTTGTCATAGTACTTAAGGTCCTTACACATCAAACTGACTTGATACAAGACGTTCTGGTAATAAAGCTGGAACTGCTACTACATATCTTGTCTATAAGATGGCTGTTCCACTGTGTCAATCCATTCCCCCTGATTGGGTTAGGGTCTTGAAAGTTAGCCATTGGCGAACATCTGAAAAGGTCAACCTTTTCACTGAGTAGCTTTATAAACCGTTATTTTAATATTTGAAAATGACTTGGAACTAGTAATTAAACTTCAACTAATCTATATCAACTGACAGACTCTAAGGCAAAACTGAACAAAACCAAAGTGAATAATCATAAGTCCAATAACTTAGCAGGATTGTTACCAGAAAGACACAAATAGACTTGAAAGCTTATGTGGACAGATACAGTTTTTGTTTCTCTACTTGAATTAAGAATGAATCTATTCACATAAATAGCATTTTCTCTCCCTTCCTCTATTGTAACGTACATCATTAGGAAGGTCAGTCCAAATATTGGGAGCTTCAAAACCAAAACTAATGCCGAATTGTTTGGATGACTTGGTCCAAATCTTGGGAGCTTCAAAAGTAAAACTAAGGCCAACTTGTACAGTTGAGGAGTGGAAGGGATGAACTTTGTGAATTATACTTTATAAATTCTCCAGCATTTAGAGGATTGCTAGGTGTCATCAGCATATACAACAGAATTTTTCAACTAAATTACTATAACTTATTTATTTCTGGTCAGATTTTAATTTGTTCACCATTTTGTCCAGTTTAAAGAGAGCAGTTTGATGTGCATCAGCCTTCAGAATCAATCAAGTGAAAAATATCACTTTCATTCGGTCACTTCAACTGTGGTTTGTGAGGAAGAAATCTAATTTTAGACATTTTATAAACTTTATTGGGTGGTAAGGAACAAATTATTTGTTATCTAAGAATATGTGCAAAAGTCATAATTATGTGTTAGGTGTTACAATCAGCTATGGTAGTTATTAAATATGTATGAGTAGCACATCTATAAGAGAATGAGTTCATAATGTCTTGGCAGATAAACACCATTGTGGAAATTGATACAGTTCCAAATATGGTCAAGTTTTGTCCTTAAATAAGGGCAGGGCAGGAAAACGACTGTATCTGGACAGACTCTCCGAATCTGAACAATCAAATATAAAAAAAACATAATAAATTTGATGACTTAATTTTATGTCACTTTCAACACATTATTTATGGCCATAACTGAGTTGCAGATTCTGTACCAAAACTTTTTTCCTAGGATTTGACATGTTTACAGAGTTTGGGCAGCTAAAACTACTGAAGAAAATAGATAATTTCAGTAACATGAGCCACATGTGTTTCGTCAGTCATAGACATGCGATCAACATATGAGACCCTAAGCTTGGCTGCCAATTTTAAGATTGGCAGTTCAACCTTTATAGTCCAGTTTTAGTTTTTTTAACTACAATCTTTGTAACTTAGTGTTTTTATGAGAGATTATGATCATGGAAGTCTTACCAATTACTTAAAAGTAAAAAAGGCTATTTATTGGTAATTTGACCTTTTAAGCTTTGATGGATATAATTTAAATCTACGTAATATAAAGAAGATCCAGTAAAGCAATCGATTTTTAAAATAGACTTGAAAGCTTATGTGGACAGATACAGTTTCTGTTTCTCTACTTGAATTAAGGATGAATCTATTCACATAAATAGCATTTTCTCTTCCTTCCTCTATTGTAATTTGGTACTGTAATGGATATATAAGGTTATTCACTCAGCAAATCAAATGCTTAGTGAGTTGTGTTGTTGTTTGAGTCACCAAATATATTGCTTACACTTTTTGTGGCTGGCTGTGAATGATCTATCACATGTAATCACCTTATACATTCACTCTCAAAAAAAAAAAAAGAAATCCTTATGAAATGAAGTTCAAAGTAACTTGAAATGTGTAATAGGTGCAAATATAAATTCAGCAGTTTTCATCAATTTTCTCTTTTCACAAAGCAACCAGTATAATCTATACCAAATTACTACAATGACATCCATAGCTGAATGTATTCTGTTGAATACATACGAGTATTTTTGTGATATCATCTTGTGCATGTATTCTGTTTTGTTTCTATGCACCCATCACTTAAAATCTTTTTTTCTTTTCTTTACAGTAATAAAACACAGCAGAGACCAAAAGACAATTTTTCCTCTCCTGGAGAGGAGAAGCTGTCTGTTTGTCGTTAATACCAATGACATTGCTCCATTCATCACGTGATCAAGAATTCAATATTTCCCTCTAGGGAACAGTCTATCGTCAGATTCAGCACCGCGTCTTCCCATTAAAGAAACTTGTGGGATTGGACCTGTGGGATACTTCTGGTGTTATCTGTGTTTCCCATTCTGTGTTGAGGGATAAATGATTGTCAAAATCAGCAGCCTTCATCAAATGGGTCCAATTGTGTTTTAGACAATGAGTAGTACTGTTGTTTTATTTGCTATAGTGATACAGTTATAATTTTCTGTTGAAGTACTAAAGGATACACAGTCAAGTCTCACAATGTTGATTAAATGAAGCATTTTTGACAGTCATACATTGAAAAATGGAGCTGCTTATTAAAAGTCGTGTGTTAGTGTTTACTTTTATCATTACACAACTTTGTCTGGCAGCCTTTGGTGCTTTGATCAATGGGAGATTTCCTTATTATATTTTGGAAGAGTTACCTGCGCATACCATGATCGGGAAGGTGGCAGCAGATGCAAGATTAAATGAAAAATATAGTAAAGAGATTTATGACGAGCTGGTTTATAGCATCAGATATTCAGATTATGTGGAACTTGGTTTATTTTCCATCAACCCAAACAACAGTATCATTAGTACAGCTGTTGAAATTGACAGAGATTCTATATGCAACAATCAACCTACTTGCCATATACCACTTGATATTGTGGTCGGTCCTGGGGAGTATTATGAAATTATTCAGATTGTTATTGATATTCTGGACATTAATGACCATGAGCCAACATTTGAGTCCAATTCAGTGTTTCTTCGTATTCCGGAGTCATCCAGTGTTGGAACTAAACTACAGGTGCCTCTTGCAGTGGACATTGACAGCAGACAGTTTTCTGTGCAATCCTATGAAATAGTCCCCAAGAATGGCATGTTTGCACTCCACACCACAAGAAATTCGGAAGGAGAAATCATCAACTTACAGCTTGAGATTGCCATGCAACTTGATCACGAACGTTTCAGTATCTACCAAGTTAAACTGGTAGCCCGGGATGGTGGAGTGCCACCGCTAAGTGGATATATTATGCTTAACATTGAAATAAGCGATGTTAATGACAATATCCCAGAGTTTGACAGTAGAACATATGAAGTGTTTGTTTCTGAAAATGTAGAGATTAACTCTGTAATTGCAAAAGTATCAGCAGCTGATGCAGATGAAGGAGAATTTGGTGTCATTTCATATAGATTCTCGGATAGTACCATGCAAATGTTTCCTCATACGTTTTCAATAGATGAAACAACCGGAGAAATTTTTATCAGGAATACAATAGACTTTGAAACCAGGCCTTTGTATACACTAGAAGTCCTGGCGAGCAACAAAGGATCTCCCGATACCGTGAGCCAGGCCAGTGTGATTATTAGAGTCATAGACACAAATGACTGGGTTCCTCAAATTTCCGTAACAACATTTACCAGTGATGGCATTGCCAGGGTTAAGGAGAACTCCATTCAAGGAACTGATGTTGCATACATATCTGTGGTAGATCAAGATGGAGGTCAGAATGGAGAGGTGGGATGCTTGGTGGACAATGACTTGTTTGCCATCGCAAAAACCGATAGGCAGCAATTCAAATTGGTAACGTCTGGAGATATAGACAAAGAAAAGGTTGATGCTGTTCAACTAACAATATCCTGTTTTGATTATGGTATACCTCCAAATAAAAATTATGCAACTTTAAATGTGACCGTACAAGATGAAAATGACCATACACCAGAGTTCACCACTTCGGTGTATGAGATTGGAGTAACTGAAAATAACCTGGTCGGTATAAGTTTGCTTACAGTGTCGGCATCTGACACTGACCAGGGAGATAACAGTGTCATCTTCTACACCATAGAGAAGCAATATAGAAGTATATTTGACATTAACCAAAACACTGGGTTAATAACAGCCAAGATTTCATTTGACAGAGAAAAGACATGGAAGCTTAACTTCCATGTTACTGCTACAGATAAAGGTACACCTCCAGAATCATCTAACTGTACAGTGGAGCTGACAATACTGGATGAAAATGACTGTCCACCCAAATTTGGAGAACACCTATATGCATTTGGCGTCAGTGAGAATGACATACCAAATACAAAAGTTGGTTTTGTTGTGGCAACGGATGCGGATCTTCCTCCGCATAATGTGTTTCATTACAAAATCATCAAGCCAAATTCTTCACATCATATTCCATTTAAAATAGACCAAGAAAGTGGAAGAATCAGCACCACAAGATTGTTAGACAGAGAGGCAACCTCTGCCTACTATTTCAAGGTCACTGCCTCCAACCAATATTTTCCACCGATGACATCAACAGCCAGTGTGACTGTTTATGTAGCAGACAGAAATGACAACAGTCCAGTTCTTGTCTGGCCTAATTACGAAGACCACTTTTTATCAATCGCATCGAATACGCCAATAGGAGTGCTCGTAACAAACGTACTAGCATACGATGATGATATAGGGGACAATGGAAAGTTACACTATATGTTGCAGCATGGTAGAAGTACAGACTATTTTGACCTTGATCTAAACAGAGGGGTGTTATCATTGAGAAAACATATAGATAATCTTGGTGACAGTACTGTCAGTCTCACCATTGCTGTATCAGACAATGGTGAAAATATGAGAACAGTTTATGCTAATTTAGACATTTACATCAATACATCAATGACATACAATGCTTCTGGAGTGAATATGAACACAACTACATCCCCCCACAACTATGTGAATGAAAGTAACAGCATCCTGTATATAAATAACAATAGAATCATTATTTTAGCCTTGTCATCAGTGGGACTGCTGCTAGTTTTTGTGATTGTATTAACTCTAGTATTCGTGAGAAAGTTCCCAATGTTCACAACACACCACTCTCCTTGTCCCCATGGAGCAAACTCAATTAGGGCATCAAAGGGGAGTTTTGATAAACTGGGAGAAGAAGAGTGTTAATGGAATATTGGTCTGCTAATTTTCAGAACCCAATTGTTTCGGTGTTATTTGCATAAAGTTGCTTTATTAGGACCTCTTGCTTTTTATTGTGGATCTGTAAATCAAGCTTCCTTTTTATATAGTATTTACCGATCTTCTCTAAGGCTTATGTAAATTAACATGTGTATACATAATTTGCAAATGGTATTTATTGTTGTGACTGTGAGCATTTTTCAATTACAGATTTATGTGACTTGATCTAGAACTGTTTCTGTATTATATATTAAAGTTTGTTTTTTTTTCATTAAACTGTTGCAATGAAAATAGAACACATGATGAAATTTGTGTATGTGTGAGCTTAGAGGTTCGTATGCAAATAAATCATAAATGTCAAATATCAGTAAGAACACAAGAAGGTGAAACCACAAAAAAAAACCTGAATACACTCGCTAGTCCCTTTCTATTTGTATTTTAAGTTGTTTATTTAAACTGACTCAACCTTTAATTAACACAAGATCACGCAAATGTCTCTAAAGGGAAAGGTGAAAATGTTACAAATGTTTGTAAGACCAATCCAATTGAGCTTGATATTGAAAAAAAATGAGAAAAAGTTAGCATTGCCTCTGAAATTTTAATGATATTTATGTTGTTACACCCATATATCCAGTGTTCACATTTTCCTAATATCCTTTGTTTTGGTCAAACAACCTTTGTTTTCTCTAGAAGAGTAAGCCAAGCTATCACAGAGACAGAGGCCTGTTTAAAAACCTTTGGGTTCATCACTCCCCTCCCGACCAATTACACCCTATGTATTTAGTTGTAAGAAACACTCTTTTCATGATATCATGATATGACCAATATTCCCATAATAATGGAACACAATAATCTTGTCCCAAAGGAATATTAAGTTATTTGAGTCTGTCATTTGACATTTTCTACTTCTCCAGAGTGCCCAGTACCTTCAAGTTATCTTGTATAAATGAAGGCAATCTCGGAAAAGTTACAACTATTATCATTCATGTATGACTGATAGTTTCGGTGGCGGTGATGGGGTGTCCAGTTTTCCAGGCTTTTAAAAAAAGGTCAGCCATGTGAGTTTAAACATATTTTAAGTCTCATGATAGATTCCAATGTTGATTTGGAGTATGAATCGGAACCATAATGTAATTCATCTGTTTAGTTCATGATTCTTGAAGACAGTGTGAACGTATAGCATTTCTTTGATATTTCTGAAAAAAAATTGATGGTCCCTTCTTAACACTTGCAAGTTCATATTTAGAATTGCTAGTTAGATGGTGGTAAAATGGATTAGTCCATGGGAAAGTGAGCAGTTAAACTGACAAAAATACAGAATAGAACCTGTCGCCCCAAGTCCTTGTATCAAATAGGCCAATTCTGAAGAACACTTCAGCCACATGGATATTGGGTATTTAACAAAAGCCACTTCAAATATTTTCATACTTGACTTTTCATATGTGGTTCTAATATTTGGATTTAATTGAATCTCCATGATTTAGGGCTGAAGTAACAGGTATTCAGAAAGTTACATGCACATGTGCACAAACCATTTCCTTTTCCAGACACCAGCTATACTTAGTGTGCTCTTAACTCTCACTCCAGTGGATAGGACAACTCTTTGAATAGTCTGAATCATATGGTCTCATAACCCCTGCAGTTCAACTGTTGTTTAAATATTTGGGTTTATTTCATAGTAAGTGTCCAGTGTTTTCTTTAAACAGATGCCTCTTGCAATGTTGTTTTGAAATTGCCAGTGTGGGTCAAACTGATTGTACTAATCTATACAAAACTATGTACATACTTTTGTGGCCAATGTCAAAATAACTTCTGTTCAAACACCGCAATAACTTGTTTACTTGCATGTTTCATGCAAGGCAGCTCACGCAAAATTTTAATAAGGCAGTTTGAGGATAATCCATTGGTTATCCTTTGTACAGTTGAACAGAAAAATATCAGTTTCATATTAAGACAAAATAAATGTCGCGTTAGAGCTAGTACTTTAAAGTAAAACTCATCTTCAGTGACAAGAATGTCAGGCAAATCTATACAGAATGATTTTTTTAGTTGAAAAGATAATTTTTTTTCCTGTCATGCCAAAGGAGACTTGTAGAAGTAGTTGATATATTCTGGATATATTATAAGTATTGGGTATTTTATTGCCCGTTTTGGCTCTGTCTTCATCCAGGCATTTATTTCACTTTTTATTTTTGATCTCAGAAAAGTCTACTGTAAATTGGTAGCTTTCCTTGTGAAAGTTAAGTCAAGCACCGCCGGTGACAACTGTAATAACTTTAATGAAATAATGCAGCATCACAATTTCCTTGTAAATAAATCTAGTCACATAATTAGCATTATTTTTATTATAACTTTATTACAGTAGTTAATTTTACTGGACAGTCGTGTAAATATTGAGAAATTCAGTTATAATGATAAGAAACTGTTTGTGTTGTGCTTTTAGGTTTGAAAGGTTAGTTTTACAGACTGCTAATACTTCAACACCAATTTATAAAACGAGCACCCATAGATTGAGAATCTCCACCAAGGTCTAACACCCCCAATATTGCTTACAAGTGCAATAATAAAAAAACATCTGTTCAGAAGGTCCTGGATCCAGCCGGTGATCCAGATCGCCACCAAAATTTATTTATCTGTTTTATTGTACTGTTGTCGCCATTTTCTGAAAACTTCATAAAAATTTGTCCATAAGCTAAGTTGCCAATTACATAACCTCCTTAGCAGAGCTAATTGTTTCAGTTGTGAAAGACTACATTTTGATTGGCTAACCAGATTATACTACAGATATCCACCTTGTTTTTGGCAAACTATATATGATTACAAAATTTAGTTTGGATTACTTCCAGCAATGTAATGCCATACCATAAGTATTTTTCTTGGACAAGATATATATAGCAAGGATACACAGGATGTGCTAAACAGATTTTCTTTTAATTGTTCATCCAGACAAAAGTGAAAGCTTATTTTAACTGCTGCTGCATTTATGCAGAAATGATTAGCTGTCAGTTTAAATTGATGACAGTTTATTTAGCAAAGTGCCCAACAAGAAAGCAACTGTCACCCTAAAATGTGATACAGCCATTACTCAATGCCTTCTGCAATTATTTATGAAGCTAGTTTTTGAAATGAGGCATGCGCAGTTTCTATGAAACAGGTTTTGTTGTGTCAAACCAATCTGGCAAAAGAAACAAAAAACTAGTGTACCTGGAAATTTTACCTTAATTGTAGGTGCAGTTTATGTCCGTGTTTTTTCACATATTTTTAAGAATACGTGTTACCAACAGTGGCATTAATACCGGTGAAATATGTTTTTCAGATAATATAAATATTGTTAATGTTTCTGTGTATGTATCCATGTTGTGCATATATATAAATTTGTCAGAAACATTTCGTTTTACTGCAATTTATAATGGTCACATTTCAGTGTAGATTAAGCTTCTGAACTTTTTGGTTATTATCAACTAATGCAAATAGCTTTGGCATTTAAATCACTTCCCCATGATTTTTTCAAGTGATACACAGATAAAGAACAGTTCCACAATCCAAGAGACGTTATTTTCTTATCTAAGGTCAAATATAGGTTTTATAACAGCTTAATTCCAACATGTTGTGATGAGTTTGATTTAGGCATAAGTTTCAGAACCATTTGAAGAAAAAAAATTGATTTGTCAATGCCATATATTTTATAGAATTTTTTTTTAAATTCTCCAAATGCATCCATTCACTAGACTTGGAAAAATCTACATTATGGCATATACATGACTGTAATCCACAGAAGAAACCACAGGATTGTCTTTCTTGTTTAGTTAAGGAAAAATTATTTGGGCTGTTAAACATATAATAAGGTTTACCTCTTAAATCCAGGTTAGTTCTTTATGTATCTGGGGTGCTTTTTATATTATTACCATAAAATAATAATGAAAGTATTTCAATTTGACTCTACTCAGTTAGAGATGTTATAAAGATCAAGGTCATTGCAATAAAATAGAATATATAGTCTTAAATCTTTAATCACCACAAAGAAAGTTTGATCATGAGTGAAAAATTAAATGAACTATACTTCAAAGACATCTTGAAAAAAATGTTCAAAGATGCAGTCTGTTTAAAAGTCACCTTTACTCAGGCAAAAACCATGAACCTTTTAGCATCCCTATCATTTACCTGTGGAGCTTTGACAGAAGGCCCTCTTGATAAAGTAGGGGTTGACTTATGAAGCCTTTCTGTCTTAAATACCACCCTGGCACCCTGTGCAAATATACATTAAAGACCTGAAAAATACCCATAATTCCGTATCAGATAACACTCATCAATAAACTAGACATGTGTGTTCTAACAGCATATTTTATCTGACAGTTTAAGTTCCCTCATTCCTGGTTGCTACCAAAGACTAATATCAAGTTTATAAACGATACAATCTGAGTAACTGAAGTGAAATTAAAATTGCTTGCATATAGAATTTATATTTGTCCCATAAGCATCGTTTGTATTTTCAAAATGAGTATTATACATATCTATTGGACCAAGCTAAGTTTAGGGTAACAAGATCGGTTGTCTAACCGTTCAAAATAACGGGTTTTAAAAGTACCATCTGTATTTTTATGTCAAAAGTGAGTGTTTCAAAACTGTCACAATATCATATAGCATGTAATTTTCCATAAACCTAGTAATTTGGCCTTTACAGAAGAGTTTGTTATCAATATCTAAAGGGCGAAAGGAGATTAGACTGTTGAAAGCTTTCTGCAATGGGCACAAAAACCAAATATATATTACAGGTTATGTATATTCCAAGGAACACACACTGATACCAATTTTAACTTTTAAAAACTTGAAATTATTTGAGGCATTTATGAGGCAAAACACTGCACAGCAATAACTTTAAGGGAGTCATGTAAAGGTATATTACTTAAAACACTTGCAAAAACCGTAGCAAAACTTCAAGACAATCCTTTAAGTTGAAATTTAAAAAGACTTATGGTATTAGTTGAAAACTTTTGGAAGAGAGTTTGGATATGCATATCATGGTAGAATGTCATAAATTATCCGATGAAAATTTTAATGGACAATATTTAAAGTCAATACATTTTCCTTCTGCCTGCCTTACGAGTTTATTCCCCAACAATCAATCTCAAACACTACTTTTTATGACATATCTAACACCCAGTTCACACATTTCCGTACTGGCCTCACGAGCTATATACTAGTACAAAATTTTTAACTCATCCTGGCATATTTGTGACTCATTTCATTTTGTGTTTTTGTAAACAAAATGAACAAGATAGGTTGTAGCAGCCAAAAAAGTAATACTTCGTAAAACCATAAATATTAGTCATAGGCTAAACACCGCAAAAATTATTCGTGACTATTACAAAAGTATTGGTTATGAGTGGGTAAAATATACACTCTCAAAGATTTTTAAATCTGTTTAATATATCCAACGAGTGTCTACGAACACAACCTTGCCATTACCTCTTTTCATGAGAGAAAAAGTTTTACGACCAATAAGATTACACTCAGGACTATGTGATCTATGAGTTTGCAAAATATTATTAAGATATATTTCTGCAAAGCTAGTTTTGGAAGTAATAGTACCATTAATCTACATATGTGTTTATTTAAATGTTAAAAACACTACCTAACAGCTTTACAATGAAACATATGGTCATTCTCGACAGTTTCATGAAGTGCAGGACAGACTTTGCAATTTTGTTAGAGTACTGAGGATGACAATCAATTTGATTTTGAATGTAAACTATTTTGAAATGTAAGACTGTGCCAGTGCTTTTCTGTAACTGTAAATTTATCGAGACTCCCACAAGCCAAAATTGGCTGACTGGGTCTGTAATGTGTAAATGGTACAAAACTTTGTTTATTTTATTATTGTTCTATCATCAAATGAGAGTACAATAAACAACCTATATATCTCCCCATCTTTCCATGGGGAACAGCTAGGAGGCAAAATTGCAAGTGGAACATGGGTATAAGACATAAGACATTTTCATCTAGTGTTTATATTACTTGGGCAATTAGTTCATCATAAAACCGACAAGCTTTGGTTACGTACCTTTCAACGTAATTTAGAATGACAGGGAATTTCACTCATGAATAGGGTTACAGATTCAAGCTATCTGTGGTCATATGTGTTTAACTGCTGTAATTTGAACTTCTGTCAACTAAATATGTATTTAGATAAGTATTCAAAACAGGGACAAATAACAACCTGTTTAGAGATTTTACCACAGATCGCGTGACCCGCGTGACATCTATTATACTAACTTGGTGTCATTCAGAGCAGAAATCTTGAAGCTTTAGAGCAAGGTACAAAAGCTCAACTTCAGTTTATAATAACATTTTTTTTCTACAATTTCCACAGACTAGGAGTATGGCTCCTGTATGATAATGACAACAGAAACTATAACAGGGATGATACTAATTGAAGCAGTGATGGTAATAGTAAATGATAATAGACTTCCAGTGTACTTGTATATGCAATTTATATAAACTGTGTGTACCATTTGAATGAGGTGCACTTTGTAATGGTAATGCATTTTGCAAACAAAGTTTCATTTATTCATAATTTATGAAAAGCAATTATGCAATAGCATCATGCCTAAATAGGCCAATTATTGGCATTGTGTGTACACTTATTAAATTATTTGGATCACTCACATGGGCAACAATTTGCATGTCACTTCAGTTAGAGCAGTAATAACACTAATCCAAGCAAATCAGATGGCAACATCCAAACAGTAATTAGCAAATCACTGACTGTATGTTATCACAAAAATTATACGACTTTCCCAGGGGTTAGTTGGTTAACTGGGATTTGGGGGGTTTTAGTTTGCTTTTACATTCTTCTTTACATTATTTGGCGAAATAATAATTCTATGTTTTTCATCAATTTAAGTGTAAACCTAAACTCGTTGAATTTGGTGGTATATTATCATAAAGTTTTAACATATATACCTCTAAAGGTAAACTTGAAGTTATAAATTCTTTCTTAGGGTAACATTCAAACTTGTTGCTTTAGCTAAAATCCAGTCTGAAACACTACTAAGATTCCAGTCTTAATCTGATACTTTTTAACATGTGGCTAACAAAGAATCTACTTTTTAGTGATACAAACCTTGATCACCATATATGGCAAGGTAAGGACATTGTCAAAATTGCAAATTTAATAAGTAAATTAAATTTTTATAAGTTAATACCCTATCCAATGGACAATTGCTAATCCGGTCGGCGCAGACCGGCCCACCAAACGACAGAAAAAGTCGTCTTATATGAGTGCATAATGCCCCCACAAGCGTTCCGGTCCCAGTGTGTGCTCGCTAGGTGGCTTGTCGTACTTCCTTCCTGTTTAGACAGCGTGACGTCATAGCATCTTTTTCGTTGTCTAAACCTATTAGACCCCTAGTAAACTGATAGCGGGGTCGGTCGGGAAGGCCTTGTGTGTCCATTGGATAGGGTATTAACTTAATTTACTTATTAAATTTGCAATTTTATTGCGTTAATAAATCCTATCCAATGGACAATTGCTGAATAACTACCGCTTGGTTGGCGGGTAAGTTACTAGGGGCTTAGATGAACTCATGGTAAGAAAACTAACAAAACTGTCGCAGGCCTGGGTCGACCCTGAGGTCAGGAAACCCTTAAAGGCCACGGTCGGCTAACAGAAACCGGTTAACCAGTTCAAACCGACTTACCCCCCCCCCTTTTAAAACAGACCTGCTCTGAGGTGGGGGAAGAGAGGGATGAGTTCAGCCCCATAGAATCAAACCTCTCGAAGGAAGTATGTCACAGTTTGTTTGTTTTTTTGTTTTTTTTAAATGCTTCTTAAATATATGTACAAACTATATACAAATGTACAGCTATTTACATATGTACAGATCTACTCTATGTTCTGGGCTGTTGGTGGATCTGCTGAGCAGCCACTACAGGGCCCAGATGGTAGAGCTCTGAGTCAGCCCAAGCCACATCCTTCAAGTAGAATTGTGTGAAGGTGTTATGTGATTTCCAGTGGCAGGCTGACAGAATTTGTTCCAAGGAAACTCCCAACTGGAAGGCCTTAGAAGCGGCAAAGGCTCTGACATCATGAGCCTTGACCTGATATAGAGTGTGGGACTCTTGGTCAGAGAGCTCATAACAAAGGATCACAGTCTGTTTGATCCATGAGAAGATAGTGGCAGGGGAGATGTCCTTGTCAAAACCTTTCTTAAAGGAGACAAAGACTAACTCCTTATTCTGCCTGAGGTCCGAGGTCCTATCCAGGTAGTAGCGTAAAGCTCTGACCGGACAGAGGGACCTGTCAGACTTGAGGGATCTGTCCAGAGTTGGCGCCAGGGCTGGAATAACCACTGGGGCCACACTCTCTGGGCCCTCCTTCACCAGCTGATTCTTCGAGAGAAAGCTGGGTGAATGGTACAGGGACACTTTTGACCAATCAGATTGGTGCCTGATGTTTTTGTTCTGCCAAGCATGAATCTCACCTCTGCGTTTACCTGAACCAAGGGCTAAGAGGAAAACTGTCTTGAAGGTCAAATGCTTCAAAGAGGCCTCTTTAAGTGGTTCAAAAGGGGCCTTGGTCAGTTGGTGTAGTACCAGGGAGAGGTTCCAGGAGGGAATACCCCTCCGGCCCTTGGGTCTGTCCCTGTGGAAACTATCCAAGAGACGAGTGAGGTTTTCATCTTTGCTGATATTAATGGATGAATTTCCTAGTTTATCAGCAATGACAGATCTGTACCCATCAATGGTACTGGGCTGTAACTTCCTGTCCTAGAAAAGGTACACAAGGAAGTCTGCTACTGATTTTACAGGGGGTGCCCTGAAGTCCACCTTATTAGAGAGACACCACTTTGTAAAAATGGCCCACTTTGCATCATAGACTGATCTAGTTGATCGTCTTTGAGGAGCCTCAATTCTTGCTGCCACTGCCTCAGAGAAACCCTGCTCCTTGATTGCTGTGGTTCTAGGAGCCACGCATGGAGATTTATATTTGTCAGATTCCTGTGTGTGTGTGGGGGGGGGGGGTCTGATTGAAGGGTTGTGTCAATAAGTTGCGTAGATTGGGCAGGCATAGTGGGATCTGGCTGGACATGGACACTAGATCCCAAAACCAAGGCATGTTGGGCCACCCCGGGGCAATTAGAAAAAGTCTCTTGCATGGGGTGTCCTGCAACTTCTCCACCACTTTGCCCAAGATGACCACTGGTGGGAAGGCGTATACATCCAGATCTTTCCATGGCAGACTGAGTGCGTCCACTGCTATGGCCAGGGGGATCTGGCATCGAGGACACAAATTGAGGCAACTTGTTGTTGAAACTGGTGGCAAATAGGTCTATCTGAGGCCAATGCCACCTGCTGCATATTGCCTCGAATACCTCTGGAAGGAGAGACCACTCTGTCTGAATGGTCTGGCCTAACCTGGATAGCTTGTCTGCTATCACGTTTAGCTGGCCTGGTATGTGTCGGGCTTTGAGAGTTACTTGTTTCCTGGTACACCAGGTCAAGATTCTCCACAATAGGGCACAAAGTGGGCCCGACCTCATGCCTCGCTCCTTGTTTATATAGGACACCACTGTGGTGTTGTCGGTTGCCACCAAGACTATCTGGTCGGTGCAGAGGTCTTGGAACTCTTTTAGAGCTAAAAAGACTGCTTTTAGTTCCAGATAGTTTATATGCAGCTTGCTTTCTGGTAGAGACCACAAGCCCCTTGCAGTGCGTTTATTTATGTGAGTGCCCCACCCTTCTTTTGATGTGTCTGTAAAGATCTGTAGAGCATGCTTTATGGGGTGTAAGGGCTGGCCGGTGAGAATGCTGTGTTCTTTCAGCCACCATTGTAAATGAGGGTGCAGGGAGGTGGGGATAGGGATCACTTTCTCTAGTGATTCCGGAATTCTCCAACTGTTTTTGAGATGCCATTGTATGGGCCTCATATGTAAGAGACCTAGGTGAACTTGTTTTTCCGTGGCTGTTAGTAAACCTATCAAGGACATGAACTGCCGGACCAGACAGGCCGGTAGGGACAATATTTCCAGTATTTTGTCCAGTATTTTGTCCTGTAGACTTTGCCACTGGTCCGGTGTGGGCCGGACCCGACCAGATTTGAGGTCGAACTGGTAGCCTACAAAATCGAAGGTTTGCTTGGGTTCCAGTTCTGATTTCTCCAATTTCACCAGCCAACCGAGTTATCTGCACATCCTCACTAGATCCTGAGTATGCTGAAGACAAACCTGGTGGGATGTGGCTCTCACCAACCAGTCGTCTAGGTACTGGTGAATTCTTATACCCTTGTGAGTGGCCATCAGTTTCACCTCCTTTGCTATCACAGTGAACTCCAAGGGTGCTGTGGACAGACCGAAGGGCAGTGCTTTGAATTGGTATGTCTGACCCTGGACATGAAATCTCAGATATTTCCTGGACTGTTACTGTATGGGGATATGGAAGTAGGAATCCTTGAAGTCTATCGAGGTTACCCATTCCCCTGTCTGAAGGGAGGTTTTGATGGTTTCCGGTGTCTCCATCTTGAATTTTTCCACCTTGAGGAAAAGATTGAGTTTGCTCAGATCTAGTATAGGTCTCCATTTGTTGTTTGGTTTTGGGACTAAAAATAGCCGGTTGAAGAAACCCAGGGATTTTTGATTTTGTACTAGCTCTACTGTGCTTTTGTCGGTAAGCTGATGCAATGCCTCCAGCAGGTAGCTGTTCCTGTGGGGATTTACATAGCAGCTCACGACAGTGGGATATCTTGCTAGTTTGGGGCGGATCCGAAAGGGGAGGGTGTAGCCCTCTCTTAGGATTTGAACCACTCTCGGACTTGCGCCCAGACTTTGCCAAACCTGCCAAAAGTTTTGAAGCCTTGCCCCTACAGGTAGATTTGAAGCAACATTCATGCCATTGTTACAGTTTTGACACAAGACAATTGAGTGACACATGAAACACTTTGCACATATTTTAATTTGCAATCTGTTTGAGGGTAACACTCTGCTGACCCAGGACCTATACCTTTCCCTTGTGGCAGCCCGGGTGCAGAAACTACAGGTTTTACAACAAGAGGCTTTACATTTAAATGAGAGTCTATTGTCTGTGTATAAGGAATTAAAGTCCTTCTTTTCAACTCTTCCCTGCTTCCGGTCAATCTGCTTGGAAACAAGAACTTTACACAGTAATTGTCATTTATAAGCAGATTGACAATTGGCCTGATGCGAGGAAAAATTTCCGGCCTGTATCCTACTCTTTTTCTTGTACTGACGTCCCAGAATTTTCCATGCAGGCTTTGAATTTTTGTTATCATAAGCTGGTCGGTCAGATCTCTTGTAAGGATGGTAATGTGAATCCTTGCGACTTGCAGAGCTAGCATGAGGGTGACGTCTGTCCTCAAACTTGGATATGTCTTATTCAGCCTTTTTTAACAAACTATCTGGGAAAAGAGTGGGTGAATCCATTGGAGCTTGGCATAAGGCAGCCAAAGTGTCCTGTTTAATTCCGGACATCATGTGTGCCAAGTAGGAGTCACAACGTGCCAAGGTAAAGTTATACATGCTAACAAAAGCAAAGTCTGACAGGTTCTCCATTGTCCTGGCCATGCACTGAGTAATAGAGGAATTGAAAGTCATTAAATACTGCAGTTCCTCTGTGGCTTCACCGACCTTATCTGCTGATTTACCCTTGCTGTGCTCAGACTGTAGGATTTTCAATTGGGAGGTCATACTTTGCTGCACTTTGTTCAGACAACGGTTGAGTCCGGCCGCTTGATTGCATATGTATGTGGCCTCCCGGGCACTCTTTTCCCACCTTCTGAGGACATCTTGAGAGATGTAACGAGATGCTGGGGCAGGTGAAGTCAAACCACTGGGTCTAGCCACCCTACTGTAAGTGCTGTTGAGTTTGGCTGCCTCATAGTGCCAGAATGAAACGGAACCAGGTGGCTTGTCTTTAGCAGGATGCAGGCCGTACCACTTTCCTTGTGATTTTCCGTGTTTTACAAACTGGTCTCTCTGGAGACCTCCAGCCTCAGAACATCTAGATGGGTACCCCTGAACTAAAATCAAGTTAAGTCTATCCATCTTTCGGCATAACCAATCGTCCGTTGGTAAGTTCACACTGGTCTTGCCAGCTGGTTGCTGTTTAGGGGCTGCGAAGGGATTGTCGTCGGCACTAGATAAAGCAGAGTCCACTTCCGGAATATGAGTCCACCCCATAAAAGACCTCACTCCACTCATGGTTTCTCTATAACTGTGTTCCTCCGATAAGGTTTGCTCAGCTTCAGTAAGAGAGACCTCCTGGTCAAAGTCAGAAAGTTCACCTTCCTCAGTATTACCCACACACACAGGGGGGAGTCAATATCAGCATTAGAATCGGTGTCCATATCTGAGTCTGAGGGGTTGTAAGTCGGTTCCACACAGGACGTAGAAGCTGATGGCTTAACTACTGAATCTGTAGTTTGGTCGGTAGTAGAAGGTCGGTTGACCGGTTGAGGCTGATCTGCAGTTTGTTGTAGAGAAGAGGTAGACTGGTCGGTCGGTCTGGTCGGTGCAAAAAAGGGTTCAGAACTGTCCAAAGCACCGGCTGGAGGAGGCTTCACCGGAGTGACCTTGACCGACTGAAAAGTGGGAGCAGGCTGAGTGAGAGACTTGGAGAGGAACAAAGCTTCCAGCCTACTAAAACGTTCTGCCCACTTGAGATCCATGGCTTCCAGCTTGCTATCAGTGGACGCCGTTGACGTTTTCCCTGGATAGGAGTGCTTTTTCTTACTAGCTTTCCCCTTGGCCACTCTGCTGTCTGGCGTCTTATCCTCTTTCCTAGCTTTCACAACCTCAGGGGTGCTACTCACTGTTTCTGAACTCTTGGGTATCTTCTTGACTTTCGCACCCGCAGGGGTGGTACTCATCTCTTCTGAGTTCATAGGTTCATTGTCTTTCGCCAACCCTATAACAGACACAGTGGACGGATCCACTAGGTTGCTACTCGACTCTTCAGCAGCCTTTGCTTCACGCTTTTCTTTCTTCTTTTGATATTGGGGAGTAGCAAGCTTGACCTTCTGCTCTTCAGTGAGTACATCACAGCTAATGCAGGGAGATTTTTAACACAATTGTCTTCGCCCTTTTTCTTGTCTCTACATCGACCACAGACTTTATGTTTATCATAACCTGCCATAATATAGCCACACAAACCCCTTCGCTGTCCTGGTGAAGACATGATAAGCCTATAGTACTCACACAATAAAATAGTATAAGGTAAAACGTTCCACTCGAAGAAATAACCACCATAAAATAAAAATTGAAAATTCACTTCAAATTCCTTGTGCACACACACACGCCAAACGAAAAAGATGCTATGACGTCACGCTGTCTAGACAGGAAGGAAGTACGACACGCCATCTAGCGAGCACACACTGGGACCGGAACGCTTGTGGGGGCATTATGCACTCATATAAGATGACTTTTTCTGTCGTTTGGCGGGCCGGTCTGCGCCGACCGGATTAGCAATTGTCCATTGGATATATAGGATGTATTAACGCAATAAAAATATTAATTTCATAAAAATTTTAATATGTTAAGAGGTGTCGCAATATTTTGACGTAAGTTTATATAGTTTCTCCAAAACCGTCTGGGTGAATTCGTTTACAGGTATCAAAGTAATGACAAAATATATTTCACCATGAAAATAAAATAGCATATAAATGATGACGTGCCTAAGTGACGTTTGTACTTCTAATATAAGCGAGTTTAAGGTTTCCATATTTGTTGTTATATATAGCTCCAAATTAGGAGGTTTTGTTTCATCAGAAGCATTTGGTGTAAAATGCCAAGGTGAAATAGGCATATCTCCATTACCAGTGCACCATATCTGAATTAGGCACTGATTAATTAGTATACACTCTATTTCTTTGCCCAATTCGGGGCAGCAATGTAATAGCCCATACAGGCGTTTGACCTTGATAATATCTCTGTGAGTCATGCAGAAACATTGGTTTCAGGAAATTAATGTCGCAGCATATTATAAATAGGTACACTCTATATCAACCGAGGTGCTGTTGTAATCTCAATTACTAGCCTTGACACAGGCGTTTATATGTACAAACCTAGACACAACTGTTTGATTGCATTGTAAGTATTTTTCATAATGTTTTCATATACTTACTCAGCCTAGCTTGCTGAGGAGAACAATCTACCAGACTAGAAATGCCTCTGATACAATGTGCATTATGCCGAAAATATTTCACGTTTACATTATGGTTCAGACAGCCGGGAAGGCCAGGCTATTCAGTTACAATAACACTTTACAGTCTTTACATACATATCTCACGGCCAGAGAAATGAGACGGATATCTCTATGGATAAATGCATTTGGAATGAAATTTGATAGACTAATTATATATTTATATGACCAATGTTCAGTTATTACTGTTATTACAGTTATTATCGCATCTCTTCAAAACAGCACCCCCAACTTAGCATATACTCTATCCTGCATCTCCGTGGTACTGGACTTGGCAATGGCTATGAATAGATGATTTTTAGAATTGGATTTTGGTGTTGCGCCTTAGAGTTTGCCTTTTAGAGATTAAGCGCCATAAAAGTACAGTATCTAATAGAATTATTACTCTGCACCTTGAGGGAATCCGAGTGGTTGCGAAGTCTGTAATTTAATCACTAATAGCCTGTTCACACTGTTCCGTGCAGTCGTATCACTACATATTTGAATTTTATTCACAACCTTATACACGCTTATTGTTCTGACTTTGTATTTGGGCAGTGTATGTTTAAGCCAATCACCCTGTAAATCAATACCACCACCAGCAGCTTTACTCTTCTGGACTGTATATTTTAGTGTAGCGCATGAGAGGTAATGAGAGGTTTTTCAGAGATTTTGAAAAGTTATCTCTTTGCGAAAAATAATTTCCATTCTGTGTTACCTTCCTACCCAAATATGAATCCTGACTTATTAAACCTTACGCAAGTAGCTCATTAGGTCAGATCAGAATAGTGGTCTTAAAACACAGGTTTGATGTTTGCTATGAGTATATTGTATATGACACAGTTGTTGAAGTTTTCCCCAAGGGTAAACACACTCACCTCCCACCTCTGAGATGAGAGATCGCATCCTGGCCTGACCTCATGTGGAAAGCTGGTGGTTGCTTGCTTGTTGGTCAGCAGTTTACAGTACAGAACCTTGACGAACTGTATGTACTGGTTTCTTCTGCCCTTCCAACTACCCGCCGCAATATAACCGATAAGAAACTAGGCGTGACATAAAACACTAAATAAATAAATTTAAAAACCAAGGGTAATGTGATGAATTCTTGAATATAATCTTGTTTATGTTTACAGATATGCATAGTGCAGCTATGGAGTCACAGTGATATCTACATATTGACAATTATCACAAGTCCAAATTTGATCTTCATAATCCATACACAATAATAGTGCATTTTACTTGAACGTTATTTAAACCAATTGGAGAAGTATTATAATTTTACTAAAGTAAAGTGAAATTTACCAGGTAAAAGTGAAGTGGAGATGAAAGTAGGTTGGATTTAAATACAATGGTGGGAGTGAAAATGAACAGACTGAAACAACCTATATCAGAACATAATGATAGAGTACATTTTGAAATCCTAAAAAAACTACTTTTAAAAATCACAATGTCCTCTTTTAATCTACAAATTCAATTTAAAGTATTCATCAATTTGCAGCCAACAAGAGTAAAAGGAAAATCTGATCACCTTCAGTCTGAACATATGAACAATAAAACACGACACAAGGGTGCTACTGTGGCCTAGTGAGTAACTCACACGTCTGGGAACACCGGGGCAGATCCCATGTACAGTCAGACACAGTGACATTGTGGTCCTGTCTAATTTGGTCCTATCCTTATGGTGGCACACTAAGGAACCACTAGAGCGTTGATAATGAATATCCCTGAGAATCTGTCTTTCAGTAAGGGAAAGCAGTCATGATGGGTTAAGTAGGCTGATTTGTCTATTTTTCATAAGTTTATCTGGAGTTATGATTTGAAATATAAATTATATTATCGTCCTAGAAAAAGACCCTTATTAGCTTGATAATGTATGAGTTCCATTGTTATTTAAGATGAGTTATAATTGCTTATAACTTACACATGTTAAAATTCACTGAACCGTCTAAGCTTCCATGATTATGGAAATTTGTCAAACTTAATCCAGTTACTGGATTGATCTGTGTGACAAATATTCCCACTATTTATTCTGGAGAAACACAACTCACACAGAGGTATTTGAGAGTATTGATTTGATTTTATGGAGAAGGAACTATACGACCACGGGCAACAGAATGTGTGGAAAACTTGGTATATACACACAAGACATCTGTGGTTTGAGTTAACAAATATTATTTACATTAAGCCATTTATGTATCAAAACACATTTATCACTTTATATGTCATATAGCCAAAGTCTATTAATTTTATGTATTGGATTTGTTTGTTGAGGTAACATGTAGTTTGTGAATAGACAATAAATAAATCATATAAAACAAAACCTTTGTTTATGCTGGATACAGGAAATACACACAAAAACTAACTGAATACTTTGGTTTTTACTGAATGCTGAAGGATCTAGCTCCATTTTAATATAATTAGGTAATCAGTATATACATTTCAGAACATACAAAAATCTCAATTTATTTTACGTGGAAATTGTTTTGGATAAAATAATGGATCCTAGGGCTCGCTCAAAGGATATGGGCTCTGGAAACTGGAAGGTATGAAGTTATAATATTCTTATTATTTGTTTTATTGTAGTTTTAGTTTGCTTTAGTGTAGTTTTTATTGATTTTTGTTCAATCTTATAGCCGTGATTACTAGATTACATATATAGATTAATAGATTAAGTTTAATAGGGTAACCTTAAGAAGGTGATTAGCAACACTGTACTTAACAAAAACATTCTGGTAGGTTTACTTTTCACTAGGATGTCAACTGTCAACTAATGCATTGATTAAGTCGAGATAATTGTCTTGAATTATTGAGACAATAAGTCAATAAAACAAGTAAGATTTACTCAATATATCAAGATAGTAACCTTAGCAATAAGAAAGTGTTACTCTACTTCCGTAGATGAATATTTTGAATTAGGTTACATTTTGAACTGTGACTTTAAGACATTTTATGCAGTACCAACGATGTCCATTAAAACAGCACTTATTTTGTTGATCTGTTATAGATTATTATCATTCAATAAGGATTTACATGTAATTTACAACAGATAGTTGAATTTAATTTTATGTTTTGTTTGAATTTCAGGAATTACTAAGAGAAGCTGATGCACTTTACATGAAGTCCCAGTATGAAGAAGCACTTGTGAAATATTATCGAGCAAAACGAGTAAGACCAAATTCAGATGAGATCAGGCTAGGAATAATACGATGTGAAGAATCCCTGAATAAATACCTCAAGAAAAGTAGGTACATCACTGGTCATAGAACGATCATAATTCAATCAATTCTTCAATCATTGTCCAGGTGCTTAATCTCCGTATCAACGGATTCTAAGGCACACCATCCAATCCGTAAGGCATAAATCATGAGACATTAGACATGTTCCGAGTCGTTGCCAGGGAGGCGGTCCGGTGTTCGGTAGTAAGAAGCTATGGTGGGAATGATTTCTGAAATAGGTAGGTTTTGAGTCGACTTTTGAAACTGGAGAGATTTGGAGCACTGCGTATATCATATGGAAGATCATTCCATAACTTAGGGGCATCATATGAGAAACTATTGTTAAAATGGACCTTTGATTTATGGATGGAAGGACAGTAAGAGGGGACCAGAAGGAACAAATTTTTGGGATTGGAACGTCTTGTATTTATAATTCAACACCCATACTTGTTATATGGCTATAGAGATAATGGTTCTGCACCCCATGTCTTAAAAAGTGTTTTTATAGCGATAAATCTCTGATCACAACAGATACCACAAATCAGGGGCGTAGGAAGCAATTTTTTTTTTTTTGGCGAGGACCTAAGGAACAAAACTACGCCGACTCGATGCAAACATATCCCCAGAATGGTCATCTCTCAAGCCACAGGTATTCACTGGGTATTTTTCTAGCCCCCATTTTGTGTGATTCAAAATTAATATAAATTATTTTTCTTTTTTTTTTCAAACCATTTTTTTATTTTTGGTCAGTTTAAAAAAAAAAGTCCTCTGGGTAGATTGTTGATGGGCCTCGTACACAGGTTAAATGTCTGTTTAAAGCCTTGGTTTTTGGCACATGTAAAAAGAACATAAAATAACATATTAATATATTGCATATGAGATTTCAGTTCTATCAGTTACATGGTATGGCAGTAAGTCAAATCTTTTGTTATGATGTTTTGTTATTAATTCTAATAATTTTGGTTAATTTTACAGAATGCATTGCATGTAGTTAATATACAAATTCAAAAAGTCTAATTAAAATACTTTTAAGTTATCATGTACCAAAGGAAATCTCTATGATGGAGGTGTGATTGAGATCATCATGTATAATCACTGGACAAGCTAGGTCAAATAAACACTCAGTAAAGAAAGAAGATTTTTCGGGGAAATATCTCATCAACTGAGAACCGTTGCTCTTTGTGAATTTGAAACTACATATTGAAGTTCTAAATACTTAGCAACAAGGTAAACTAAATGTAGAAGATTAGTTTATGTATGATTTTGGTCTGTACAAAATGTTTTGCAGAATTTTACAAATCCCATGGAGGGCTAACTGAAAATGTTCCTTTTACAAATCATAATAAAATTATAGCTCAAATGGTAGCATACAAAATGGTACATGTGTGATCAGGGTCAAAGTGTAATTTGACCTCATATTATTGAGTTACCTGTAAACATTTCCATAAACTTTAAACTGGTGGGGAAAGATATCTGCGCCCCAACTATATGGTTGGGGAGGGCGACCGACCCCGCTGCCCACCACCCCCCACCCCCAGTTCCTACGCCTATGCAGGAAAAACTACGTTAGCGTTAGCTCAGACTGTTTACTCAAATCAGCAAAATCGAACAAATGGGGACAAATATAATGGATGCAACGTTTCCATTGCATATATGTCTGGTGAATGATAAAATTGCCAATGGCTCAGCCTTACAAAATCACTTGAGTGCCTGTGGCACTGGATGATTCAATCTTCTAGTGTTAACGTTATGTTTATTTTTCAAATGGCTTGCAGTTGAACGCATACCAATGTTGGACATTCCAAGCTTCAATACCCGGTATTGTAAAGAGGCAGAACAGAGTCTAGTTAATATGCTAACAAACATTTTTCCTGAAGACCCAATTTTTAAAAACAGTGTATGTAATACCAACATTATGATTAAATAAAGGTGTTGAAATTGCAAGTCTATCCATCAGGTTGCAAAGATTACCTTTCAGTTACTGTGTTGTATTGCTTGTATTTTGTCAGAAAAGTCTGCTGTTCCAAACAAAGATATATCTAAAAGTGAGGACCCCAATGAAGATCCAGATCGTACTATGGTAATGCAGAAGCTAGTTTTGGTGATATAAATATAACATGTCAGTTTTTAATAGTATGATTCCATCACTTTAACTGATAATTTTAAATACACAATGTGGGGCTCCCATTTAACAAAATTTACTTTTTAATAATATTCATTTTGGTTAAAAGCTTATCCTTTTTCTGTGTATATACTTGGGACAACAACTTGCACATGTAATAATCCTGTAGACATCCATATTTTTATTCAAATATTACAATTAGATAAACAAAATTAATTCCAAAAGATTTGTTTCTTAAAAGTGACACTGGCTTGTAATATTGAATCAGATATATTTATTTCCAGTCATTTTCTGAGTGGGCTTCATCTCTGGTGTCTTCATACAATGCAACACATAGTGGTTACCCAACAGTTGAAATGAAGAATGATGCAAAGCACCTGAGAAAGCTAACAGACACAAAACAATACTTACACACACTGGGAAAGGAGTTTGGTAAGCTAGTTAACTTTTCTGAAGCCTTTTCAAGACCTAAAATCAGTATTGTTCGAACACAACCACCTTTATCTGGAAATAATAAACTTAATTAGATTACCACAGATTTCAGGGACAGAAAAAGCTGGCTAGGTGGTGTAATGGGAATGTTGGTCAACAACTCGCAGCAGGGAAGAACTAGAGTAATTTCGGGAAAAGTTAGTGTTGTTCAAAGTGTAAAACCAACTGGGATGAGCTCCAGCAGATATATTGAGAAGTTCTGCCATATACTAACTTGGTGCTGTGCTGTTTTACCCACTAATTGGCTTCGCCTTCCTAGCCAGGGTGTGAGGATGTAGTGGTGACCTATTGGTTTTGTGCTTTTGATCTCAGCAAATTATTTCTACTTCTTGTCCTGGCCTTGAAGGCTAAGTTAGAAGTTACTTTCTGATGCCAGGTGGTTTACCATGTAGAAACATACACTACTCTACTTGAGACTGTTAGTCATAGTTGGAGATGTAAACCTAGTTTCCTCCGCCAAGGAGGTACTATCTTCACGATTATCTGTTTCAGAGATTACAGAGACTACTGGTTGGAACTACATAAAATTAAAAATAAGAATATGGGTCTTTGTCCAAATTTGATAAATTTGGAGTGATCTGGATAACCATGTGGATGCAAAAAAATCTGATTATCCCGTTTGCCTTTTTATGTGCCTTTCAGAGGTATACTCTCAACCATTGCTCTTGTTAACAAAATTGGTGAGCTGGGCAAGTCGGTGTAGAATAGTGCTTTTGACCAAGAACACTACACTGGATTTGTCAAGCATGGATGGGTGCCATTGATTGATATATACATGTTAAAGCAAATTTAATGACTTAAAAGGTTCAAAATTATTAAATTTAAACATAATTATTTTATACTTTCCATAATCAGACCACAAGAAGAAAAAGGAGAATAAGGTAAAACATCTGATATCATCAGAAATTGAATATCTTCAGCATCATTTCAACTTCTGGAAACATCAAATCCCGCCTGATGCAGCTTGCCAGTTGCTACCAGCAAGGGAGGCAGAACAAAAGCCCATGAAGAGGGAGCTGACTAACTTGGAAAGTAGTGTCATCACAGAGGTGTTGGTGGTGCTCAAAGGTAAAATAATAACAATACAACAATTTATCAAGATAATTTAACTTTATAATTGGTAGTCGTAGTAATTTACCACAATACAATTGTGTATGCAAATGACCAAGATACACTAAATATAGGATCCAGACGTCTAAATTGATCTAAAACCACAGGTAAAGTGTTTCTGAGTATCTTGGGAAATGATTTTCTCAATATCTGGGGAACACCTTTATTTTGGATTGGTTACTGTGATCATCCAGACTCCACAAACTCAAAGATTTATAGTACTGACAAAACTCTAGGGCAAAATGTATCTCGAGAGTAGCATTTGTTTCTGATCAGAGTGTGATATTTCACCTAGACTTTCCTTAAGTCCTTTTGTCTTAGGTATTATATAAAGACTGAATTACTTTTTTCCAGAATTTGGTGCTGTCAAAAGTATTTCATCAGACAGTAGGATCCCCACCCATCAGATAGATTCATAATGATCCCATGTATGTCAGATTTGATGGACTAAAATACAAGACTTGGAGCAGTGAGAAAATGAAGCAGTGAGATTGCTGATCCAAATAATAATATTTTTTTACATAAAAAATGTGTCATATATATTTTTATTTAAATGGATGTTTCTCACTCTTTCAGCATTTCAAGCGAAAGACCACAGAAAGGTAATTGAATTCGGAAAACCTTGCATAAAACTAGTAGAATCTTCCACCTATTTGGAAATGGAGAATAAGGATGAAATATCTTCAAATCTACACAGTGCTATTGGCTCATCTTATTTTGAAACCCAACACCATGAAGATGCATTGAACTGGTACAAAACTGACCTAGAGATTGCCAAAACCAGGTAAATGATTTGTGGGACTGCTACTTTTCTCTTTTTAAAAGATAAAACTATCCTTTACTATGTCATGTAGAATTTCTATTCATTGGACCTTTCAACAGATTTCCTTTATATCTGACTACTAACTGGAAGATTATGGGCTAGTTTTTACTTTACCGGTACGAGACTTTTAGGTAATTTATATTCTATACTTTTCAGCAAATTTGATCCTTTTATTTAATTGAAATACACATACATACTATTGGTGGGAGTTGGGGGCTTGCCCCTAAGTATAATTGTTCATTTAATTTAAAATTTCCGTAACAGTTTCCGGTAATTATCCAATATGGCAGATCTCATACCGGTAAAGTAAAATTGCTCCAGATTATGCTTTATTACAGTGTCACAAAAATGGTGACATTAATTATGCTTTTATGTAAATGGGACATTTTTTGCATAAAATTTTTGTTATAGCAGACAGCCTGATGCCACACACAGCAAATTATTTTCAAACTCAAGGACTTTAGTAACATAGAATTAAATAATTATTCTGTGTAAATGTTGTGTTTAGAAATACATACTTTGATGTAAATATGCAAATATGTTCCATTCATAATCTGTTTAGACTCATCTATCTTTCAAAGCATTTCATGCATGTAAAATGCCATTCTCAAAAGCATCAATATAAAATGGTTGGCAGCAAAATAAATTAACTTCAGGTATTAGCAGTTGTTGACAAACATATGCTTGGGAATTGAAGACTTCTATTAATACAAATAATTTTTATGCATACAGAAATCTACCATCATCAGTTTCCAGAGCACTTGGAAACATTGGAAGAGTGTATGCAAAGATGGGAAAATACGCCGAGGCTGTCAAGATGTAGGTTTAACATATGTAAAATTAACAAATGGGCCGTATTCACCTATTAGATGAAGCTAGTTCTTGGCTTAAATCAATATTCCAAAAGTAAATTTCATTTTTTGGGGGGGACAGCAGATTCAACCATATTTGATTCAAAAATTAATGTAAACCACCTACTTGGGTCGAAAAAAGAGAAGACTGAAAAATTTCTTCAACTAAGCAAGTGAAATAAAATGTCATCATGAACTAGGAAAATAAAGAAAGTAGACAATATCTGTTTAGCACTAATAAAGGTTTAGCACTAACTTACCACAAAGTAAATACAAAAGCTGGTCACATGATAACCTGTCACTATAGTATACTTGCTTAATTTTTAAACTTTATACAGATGGGAGGAGAAAGTTCCAATGTGTAGAACTGATGCAGAAAGAGCATGGCTGCACCATGAATTAGGCTACTGCTACATTGCCCAAAACATTGCTGAAAAGGCACTGTTTTGTGCAGAGCAGTCTTATGATGCAGCCACAAAGATTGACACAACTGCCTGGTTACAGAATAGCATGATACTTGCTGGACAGGCCTTAGGTATACACTGAGAAATGATAAGAGAGTAAATGAATCACAAAACTACAAATTTTTATTAGAAGATTCAATGTAATTTTTATTTGAAAAACCATAAGTTATATAGACAAAACAATTACGCACAATCGACTTTTAATACAAAGTTGCATTGAATTTAGTTTTATTTCCAGCTACGAGTGATCATAATGTATACACATTCAATTTGTTTCTATTTTCAGTAATGCTTGGTAAGCCCCAAGATGCATTATTTCAGTTTCAGAAGGCTTTGGATATACTGGAAAGGGAAGGTACAGTTAACAACTCTGAAATATAACAACACTGTATCGATGAGAATATACTGATTGAATGATCTAGATTTATTGTTGCTTTCAACATTCTGTACAGGTTATATCATTATGGGTAGTTGAGGCATTAGAGGATAGTGATGCAAACTGGTCAAGATTCTGCACTGAAAACTATTCAGCACCAGCAAGCAACTACCAAATTTTCAACTTCGGGTGAATTAAACCTAGGGTTTGAGAGATTGGATGAGAGTGTGCTATCTGCAGTGCCACTATGCCCCTTGAAATCAGAATATAATGGTATAGCATAACATTTTACTGTCAGAAACACATATTCTTTTGAGTTGTGTGTATTTAAATTCAGTAAGAACCTTTACAGATAGAAGTTCATGCTGCTGAAGCACTAATTGTTGTCAAAACTTTAATGTGGCTATCACTATATGAATACTTAGAAGCAAGCTAATTATTAAGAATAAACATACAAGAAAAACAAGCATAATTTATATGAATACCTAGACGCAAGCTAATTATTAAGAATAAAGATACAAGAAAAACAATCGTAATAGTAAACTTAACACATATTAACAGAGTGTCATGTTTACGTGCTAGATAAAGCTGATGAAGAGGCTATTGATACCCTCACAAAGGCAATGAGCAGCATTAAGGAAGTTCTTCAACACCCTCAAACTGCACCAAGTCCAGATATTACAGAAACTGTCTCAGATACTGCATACACCCCTCCAGTGAGAAATCTCACACCTGATGGGGAGGATCAATCAAATTCGATGACCCAAACTCAAGAATCAGAGAAAACATCACCTTGTAATGGCTCAGTGCAAGAGAGAAACAGGACTGTATCTGCGACAAATTCAAACAGATCTAAAGCAATATCTGGCTTGGGCAGTACAGCATCTGTAAAAACTACGTTAACAGAGCAAGGAAATGGTATAGAACAGGATGTAGAGAAAAAAGAAGGTGTCAATGATAGTGAACAGTCAGATGACTTAACGTTATCACAAACTCTCATGTCTCCCCCCAAAAAGTCAGAGAACATTGCAGAATCTGTAAATGATCTAACTGACAATGACAAAGAACTCCTTCAAAGTCAAGATACAGAAATGGTTGTCTCAAGTAGTAAACTATCTCTGACTAAATCAAATGCCAATGAAAGTTAATATTGCAAAAAGCGATTTTTTTCCAATAAAGGATAGAACTAAAGATAATCATGGTACAAAGGTAAAAGTTTGGGTTTTACCTCAAGTTCAATAGTCAGGGTCATATTGGGACATGTTCTCAGCATTGTTACTTGTGGGCTTCAAACACATACAGGGATGACAGCCTGTAATTAGATACCAAACCTGCTAACCTACTAGGCTACCGGGGACCTGCTTATTATGGTACAAAAATCCATACTGCCTCAAAAATATGTGATGTGGCAATATTGGTTAGGTCATATTTTTTGGTGATGAACTTCTGACCATTGGGCTCTCCATTTGTGAAATCAGGACTTTAGGGGATATTCACATCAACTTGGCACTGTATAAATTAGTGATACGAAATCATATGAAACTAGCACTCACAGAGCTCAGACATACATCAGGGTACTTTTTAAAAAAATTGGAATTGTTTTGTATCCTGAATACCACCCAGATCTTTCCAAAAATGTAAACACTTCTTCCTTTTGGCCAGACCTACCCACAGAAAACATTTCATAAAGATCAGCTCATTACTTTTGGAGTATCATAAACCAGAAAGCAAAAGTTATTTAAAATATATTATCTGAAATTGGACCATTGAAAATACGGATCTTTTCTATGCAGAATATGATCTGGATCTTTCCCAAAAATGTAATTACTGCTTCCTTTGGTCAGGCCCTACCCACATAAAACTTTTTATTTTACGAAAATTTGTTCATTACCTTTTCAGTTATCACAGACACAGAGAGATGAATAAACACACCCAAAAACATCACCTCATGGTATAGGTAAAATATTTTAAATAATAGGGGCACAAAAAAGGAAACTCTGGTGGAACTGTAGTGTCTTTCACGAGCACACACCACACTTTAAGGAAACCATCTAATAAGAGTGAAGTATGATGACTTTATGTATTTGAATTTTGTGTAATAGAATATAATGGACTGCTTTTTTAAACAAAACAGTTTAGCTAATTACTTAATGACAGTAAAATAATATTCAGTTGTACATTTTTATATATATGACTGAATTTAATTATAATAACATGTAACATGTACTAGAAGAACCGGATTCAGATGAATATTTGGTTATTTTCTAATATTTCAGGAATGTAAAAAAGTTAATGTTTAAGGTTAAAAGGTAGAAAGGTTACATCTTGTGTGCCAAATAAGATGATGTTTTTGCTTCACATTGAAATGAATACATGAGGTCTGAATTATTAGTTTGTCAGGCAACCAGCCTGATGCGCAGGTGAATATTTCTTATCAATCAGTTTGTGTTTTCAGATTAAAAATGTATAAAAGTCCATTTATTTTAATCATAAGATTGTACTATACTATCTGCCACTGTGTCCTAGTGGCAACACACCCATCTAAGAACACAGAGGACCTGGATTCAATCCCAGTTACAGGCAGATACACAATAGCTCTGATAACTAATTAGAATTGCAGTCCTGTTTCATTGAATCCTATCTCCAAAGGCAGACTAAAGAACCTCGTGGTGGTTAGTAAACCGTCAACCCTAAGACTCTGAGTTAGGGAAATATGAGTTACTAGAGCTTGGGCTATACTGTGCAGGATTGGTCAATTAGCATTTTGAATACTTTGGTAATGCAGATATTGCACCGAGGATAAATACAATACAGTTATTACACAATGTAGAAACCATGCATTTATTTTAAGATAATGCACAATAGATTACCATTTTATATGTTCAGACATGCTACACTGCCTGGTGCTATTGACTTTCTGATGATTCACAGTATGTTGCATTGATAGAGCAAACTGTCTGAGATACTCCCGAGTTTCACCTCTTGTATCAGGTCTGTTGCCTACCATTTGTGTAAGGTCTCGGTAATGTTTAGTGTAACATAGAAACTCCCACTGCTGGTTCTCATCTGTAGCATTACACTTCTTTATGTTAATTTGAGAGGTGTCTTTGACAGTCAAGCAATACTGAGTCTGGTATAACTTCATCAGTCCATCCTTAAATACAAAAATAATATGAAACAACTGATGCAAAACAGGTGTGGAAATTTTACAAGTTAAGAAATAATTTCCCAACCTGTTAAATAATAAATAAACTATATTGTTAAGAATATATTTTAACTGAGAAGATTACTGGTATAAATGCTGAAAAATATCATTCTTATGTGCAGTTGCAATGAGCAATTATTAATAGATGGAGGTTCTATTGTATTCTGGAGATATACCCTTACCACCATGCAAAATATAACAATACACAACCAGTGATAACCTCTTTCCATCATCTTAGCTAAGTAACAACCTTCATAGTGCTTATGCCCCTTTCACACTACAGGCGGTACGTCCCGCAGTTAGAAGTTTTTCTTGGTGGCGGAACCGCCTCCAGGTTGCCCCATTTTGTCCAAGTTGTTCACTCTACACTCTACAGGCAGACAGCCATTCACTGGACATGGTTTTTTAACCGTTGATAACAGTACTACAAATGTTGGTCTCTGAGAAGCAACCTCAGTTCACCTTCAGTAGTTGTCGGACAAACATGTGGCAAAACGACCATAACCTTAACTCACCTTATGTCGGTGTTACACTGAAAGACGACCGAATCACAACCTTACATCATGGACCTTACATCGTGGACCACACCTTTGATTACCATAGTCAGACACTGATATACACATGCGAGAAATCATCTGTGCATGCTCACGGTACCAAAATCAGAGGCAGAAATTTTAGACAATTTAAAACTTACATAGGACTCACAAGGTAATGGACAGTTCGCTACTGACTTGCAAGGTCATATACGGACATCAGACGGTGATGTAAAGACAGGAACCTTTCACCGAATGTGGGTTAGCATGGGTGATACCGCCTGTAGTTTGAAAGGGGTATTAGAATCAAAGCTTCATAATGTCTCCAAATAAGTTCACTTCAAAAACTATTTCCATTTCATAATGTCCCCATATGTTGATAGATTAACTGGGTATCTTCACTTTTGACACATTGTATAGGTCACTTTACAACAGAAAGTTGAAGGTACAGTGAGCAGTGTACACTAATTGGTACAGATTTTGTATTGAAAACCATAGAAAACCTGCAAAGAAGCAGTAACTTTGTCACTTTAGTTTGGGTCAGGAATCATACCCAGTACCTTGGAGGTGAGAGGTGAATGTGTTATACGCTACATCAAAGTGTCAGCAAAGTTCTCACATAGATGTTTTCAATTTACTAAATATGGCTTTCAAAATTCCACACCATTTTGTATGTAAAAGCACACAATCTCACAGACATTATAAACAAATGAAAGGTTGTACCCTGTTAAAGCTCAAGGATGACAATAAATACTTCCACATAACCAAGAATGCTAGATATGAAGATCAATTTCAGGAAGGCTTTCTCGGAACTTGGGGCAAGTTTCACAACTTTGACTTTAAAACTTTAGACTTTGACTTTAACTTAGATTAAGTGTGTGGTTTAGAATTTAACACATTGCACACAGTAGCTAAATCTAAACTTTGGCTAAGTCTCTAAAATTGAGTCCATCTTGGAGTTGGCTAAACTTTTGCAAACAAAGACTTGAATCTGGCCATCACAAATATTTCCTTGCTTCAACATTTGAAATTGTTAAAAATCGAAATATAAGATACTTCCCCCAAAAAGTCCCCCAAAGAACTCACCACAGAAAGTTTATGTGTGATTACAGAGTTTTCCACTGCAAAACAGCAATTTTTGATAAAATGTGTTAAAGGATATATGTCACAGCGAGTATACTTTGAGTACAAATAAAAGGCTAAATAACACAAAACTACACTGAGGTTATGTGATAAATCGGTCTAAGCTTGACCTTAGCTAAATCAGGGACTTAAGTAGATATTACAAAGGGCTCAGATTTAAGTCCCCAACTTAGTCTAAGACACAAAGGCCCAAGTATTTATTTCTGCTTAAAATGTGACCTTACAATACAGAATTGTACTATTATGCCTCAACTATATTACAGGAAAATTACCCGAGTGACATAGATTTTTATATTATATATACAAAAAAGTTAAAACTCTCTTTCATGAGTGGTAAATCTAAAATAATACCAACACAATGGTTATTTTACATTATTATCCACCACTTTGTTTGAATAATATTTTAAGTAAATGTACTTATACTGCACTTGTATCTGCGAAAAGGCCCCTGAAATGTATCCATAGTAATTAAATTTTGCAATGATGAAAGTAAAAAAAATTTTTTAGGTTTCTCCACCAATTCTGGGTGGATTTCAATGCCACAAATAAACAAGAGGAGAGTGCCCGTGAACGGGCACTGTGTCAGCTGACTGAATGTTTTTGATTTGTGATGGTGATAATGAGAGGAAAGCATAATTATCAGAGAAAGGGCTGTACAGAAATACAGTAAATGGTAACTGAACAGCATGTTCGAAAGATATTCCGAAGCTGACAGAAAAAAAGGACAAAAAAGTTGTGCCCTGCAAATGGTATTATGAAATAAAGTAACAAGGTAATTGTTTAAGTGTAAAAAGTAGGTTAAAAATATTTAAAGAAATACTATAAATGCAATATCCTCGTTCGACCATGAAGAAGGAGTCCAAAGGTCAAATCTGACCATACCAAAAGATTCCCAGCCAAAGAATTTAGGATGGTTTACCATCCCAAACCTCTCGGACCAATAATAAGTGAGTCATAGGCACTTTTTAAGTTTGGCTATCCTTGTTTGACCTTGACGGAGGGGTCCAAGGTCAAATCCGACCACACAAAAAAATTCCCAGCCCATGATTTCCTGTAGCTTGTTTACCATCCCAAACCTGTAGGACCAATAATAAGCGAGTTCTAAGCAATTGTAAGTTTGGCTATCCTCAATTGACCTTGAAGGAGGGGTCCCAGGTCAAATCTGACCACAACAAAAGAATCCCAGCCCATGATTTCCTATATGTTGGTTTACCATCCCAAACCTCCAAGACCAATAATACGCGAGTTATAAGCACTTTAAGTTTGGCTATCTTCGTTTGACCTGGAAGGAGGGGTCTAAGGTGAAATCTGACCACACCAAAAGATTCCCAGCCCATGATTTTCTATAGGTTGGTTTTCCATTCCAAACCTCTAGGACCAATAATAAGCGAGTTATAAGCACTTTTAAGTTTGGCTATCCTCATTTGACCTTGAAGGAGGGGTCCAAGGTGAAATCCGACCACACCAAAAAATTCCCAGCTCATGATTTTCTATAGGTTGGTTTTCATTCCAAACCTCTAGGACCAATAATAAGCGAGTTATAAGCACTTTTATATTTGGCTATCCTCATTTGACCTTGAAGGAGGATTCCATGGTCAAATCGGACCATATTAACAGATTCCCAGCCCATGATTTCCTACAGGTTGGATACAATGATTTACTCAACAGTGAGAACCTGAAAGAAGCTATTGCTCAGCTATGCCATGACATAGAGGTCTGCAATTTCACTATGTTATAGCTGACCAAAACGTCTGTGAAAAACATATTTAACAAAATACTCTAAATGTAATAGTTTTCAAGTTACTACTGATTTACTCAAGAGTGAGAACCTCAAAGTAACTATTACTCAGCTATGCAATGAGCTACATGTCTGAATTTTTGCTCTGTTATAGCTGACCTAAAAGTAGGTGAACAACATATTTAAGCAAAATACTGTAAATGCAATAGTTTTCAAGTTACAACTGATTTACTCAATAGTGAGAACCTGAAAATAGCTATTGCTCCGCTATGCCATGAGCTATAGGTCTGTAATTTCACTATGTTATAGCTAACCCAAAAGTAGGTGAACAATATATTTTAACAAAATACTCCAAATGCAATATTTTTCAAGTTATAGCCGATTTACTCAACAGTCAGTGCCTGAGAATAGCTATTGCTCAGTTGTGCCATGAGCTACAGGTCTGTAATTTCACTATGTTATAGCTGACCCAAAAGTAGCTGAATAACATATTTGCACAAATTTCTGTAAAGGCAATAGTTTTCCAATTACAACTGATTTACTCAACAGTGAGAACTTCAAAGTAGCTATTACTCAGCTATGCAATGAGCCACAGGTCTGGAACTTCACTATGTTATAGCTGACGACAAAATAGGTGAATAACATATTGCAACAAAATACTCTAAATGCAATAGTTTCCAAGTTATAAGTGATTTACTCAACAGTGATAACCTAAAAGTAGCTATTACTCAGCTATGCCATGAGCTACAGGTCTGAAATTTTACTATGTTATAGCTGACCCAAAAGTAGCTGAATAACATATTTATACTAAATTCTCTAAATGCAATAGTTTTCAAATTATAAGTGATTTCCTCAACATTGAGAACTTCAAAGTAGCTATTACTCAGCTATGCAATGAGTCACAG
The DNA here is from genome assembly GCA_964017235.1 of Sabellastarte sp. h YS-2021. Classification (NCBI taxonomy): domain Eukaryota; kingdom Metazoa; phylum Annelida; class Polychaeta; order Sabellida; family Sabellidae; genus Sabellastarte; species Sabellastarte sp. h YS-2021. The sequence goes on along the minus strand of OZ024927.1, from coordinate 54,157,657 downwards.
GTCTGGAACTTGACTATGTTATAGCTGACCCCAAAATAGGTGAATAACATATTGAAACAAAATACTCTAAATGCAATAATTTCCAAGTTATAAGCGATTTACTCAACAGTGATAACCTCAAAGTAGCTATTACTCAGCTATGCCATGAGCTACAGGTCTGAAATTTTACTATGTTATAGCTGACCCAAAAGTAGGTGAACAACATATTTAAGCAAAATACTGTACATGCAATAGTTTTCAAGTTACAACTGATTTACTCAATAGTGATGACCTAAAAGTAGCTATTACTCAGCTATGCCATGAGCTACAGGTCTGAAATTTTACTATGTTATAGCTGACCCAAAAGTAGCTGAATAACATATTTATACTAAATTCTCTAAATGCAATAGTTTTGCAATTACAACTGATTTACTCAATAGTGAGAACCTCAAAGTAGCTATTACTCAGCTATGCAATGAGCTACAGGTCTGAAATTTTACTATGTTATAGCTGACCCAAAAGTAGGTGAACAACATATTTAAGCAAAATACTGTAAATGCAATAGTTTTGAAGTTACAACTGATTTACTCAATAGTGATGACCTAAAAGTAGCTATTACTCAGCTATGCCATGAGCTACAGGTCTGAAATTTTACTATGTTATAGCTGACCCAAAAGTAGCTGAATAACATATTTATACGAAATTCTGTAAATGCAACAGTTTTCCAATTACAACTGATTTACTCAATAGTGAGAACTTCAAAGTAGCTATTACTCAGCTGTGCCATGACCTACAGATCTAAAATTTCACCATATTATAGCTGGCCCAAAAGTAGCTGAATAACATATTTATACGAAATTCTCTAAATGCAATAGTTTTGCAATTACAACTGATTTACTCAATAGTGAGAACCTCAAAGTAGTTATTACTCAGCTATGCAATGAGCTACAGGTCTGAAATTTTACTATGTTATAGCTGACCCAAAAGTAGGTGAACAACATATTTAAGCAAAATACTGTAAATGCAATAGTTTTGAAGTTACAACTGATTTACTCAATAGTGATGACCTAAAAGTAGCTATTACTCAGCTATGCCATGAGCTACAGGTCTGAAATTTTACTATGTTATAGCTGACCCAAAAGTAGCTGAATAACATATTTATACTAAATTCTCTAAATGCAATAGTTTTGCAATTACAACTGATTTACTCAATAGTGAGAACCTCAAAGTAGTTATTACTCAGCTATGCAATGAGCTACAGGTCTGAAATTTTACTATGTTATAGCTGACCCAAAAGTAGGTGAACAACATATTTAAGCAAAATACTGTAAATGCAATAGTTTTGAAGTTACAACTGATTTACTCAATAGTGATGACCTAAAAGTAGCTATTACTCAGCTATGCCATGAGCTACAGGTCTGAAATTTTACTATGTTATAGCTGACCCAAAAGTAGCTGAATAACATATTTATACGAAATTCTGTAAATGCAACAGTTTTCCAATTACAACTGATTTACTCAATAGTGAGAACTTCAAAGTAGCTATTACTCAGCTGTGCCATGACCTACAGATCTAAAATTTCACTATATTATAGCTGGCCCAAAAGTAGCTGAATAACATATTTATACGAAATTCTCTAAATGCAATAGTTTTGCAATTACAACTGATTTACTCAATAGTGAGAACCTCAAAGTAGTTATTAATTACTCAGCTATGCAATGAGCTACACGTCTGAAATTTTACTATGTTATAGCTGACCCAAAAGTAGGTGAACAACATATTTAAGCAAAATACTGTAAATGCAATAGTTTTCAAGTTACAACTGATTTACTCAATAGTGATGACCTAAAAGTAGCTATTACTCAGCTATGCCATGAGCTACAGGTCTGAAATTTTACTATGTTATAGCTAACCCAAAAGTAGGTGAACAATATATTTTAACAAAGTACTCCAAATGCAATATTTTTCAAGTTATAGCCGATTTACTCAACAGTCAGTGCCTGAGAATAGCTATTGCTCAGTTGTGCCATGAGCTACAGGTCTGTAATTTCACTATGTTATAGCTGACCCAAAAGTAGCTGAATAACATATTTGCACAAATTTCTGTAAAGGCAATAGTTTTCCAATTACAACTGATTTACTCAACAGTGAGAACTTCAAAGTAGCTATTACTCAGCTATGCAATGAGCCACAGGTCTGGAACTTCACTATGTTATAGCTGACCCCAAAATAGGTGAATAACATATTGCAACAAAATACTCTAAATGCAATAGTTTCCAAGTTATAAGTGATTTACTCAACAGTGATAACCTAAAAGTAGCTATTACTCAGCTATGCCATGAGCTACAGGTCTGAAATTTTACTATGTTATAGCTGACCCAAAAGTAGCTGAATAACATATTTATACTAAATTCTCTAAATGCAATAGTTTTCAAATTATAAGTGATTTCCTCAACATTGAGAACTTCAAAGTAGCTATTACTCAGCTATGCAATGAGTCACAGGTCTGGAACTTGACTATGTTATAGCTGACCCCAAAATAGGTGAATAACATATTGAAACAAAATACTCTAAATGCAATAATTTCCAAGTTATAAGCGATTTACTCAACAGTGATAACCTCAAAGTAGCTATTACTCAGCTATGCCATGAGCTACAGGTCTGAAATTTTACTATGTTATAGCTGACCCAAAAGTAGGTGAACAACATATTTAAGCAAAATACTGTACATGCAATAGTTTTCAAGTTACAACTGATTTACTCAATAGTGATGACCTAAAAGTAGCTATTACTCAGCTATGCCATGAGCTACAGGTCTGAAATTTTACTATGTTATAGCTGACCCAAAAGTAGCTGAATAACATATTTATACTAAATTCTCTAAATGCAATAGTTTTGCAATTACAACTGATTTACTCAATAGTGAGAACTTCAAAGTAGCTATTACTCAGCTGTGCCATGACCTACAGATCTAAAATTTCACTATGTTATAGCTGGCCCAAAAGTAGCTGAATAACATATTTATACAAAATTCTCTAAATGCAATAGTTTTGCAATTACAACTGATTTACTCAATAGTGAGAACCTCAAAGTAGTTATTACTCAGCTATGCAATGAGCTACAGGTCTGAAATTTTACTATGTTATAGCTGACCCAAAAGTAGGTGAACAACATATTTAAGCAAAATACTGTAAATGCAATAGTTTTCAAGTTACAACTGATTTACTCAATAGTGATGACCTAAAAGTAGCTATTACTCAGCTATGCCATGAGCTACAGGTCTGAAATTTTACTATGTTATAGCTGACCCAAAAGTAGCTGAATAACATATGTATACGAAATACTCTAAATGCAATAGTTTTCCAATTACAACTGATTTACTCAATAGTGAGAACTTTAAAGTAGCTATTACTCAGCTATGCCATGACCTACAGATCTGAAACTTCACTATGTTATAGCTGGCCCAAAAGTAGCTGAATAACATATTTATATGAAATTCTCTAAATGCAATAGGTTTTAAGTTACAAGTGATTTACTCAATAGTGAGAACTTCAAAGTAGCTATTACTCAGCTATGCAATGAGCCACAGATCTGAAACTTCACTATGTTATAGCTGATCCCAAAATAGGTGAATAACATATTGAAACAAAATACTGTAAATGCAATAGTTTGCAAGTTATAAGCGATTTACTCAACAGTGATAACCTAAAAGTAGCTATTACTCAGCTATGCCATGAGCTACAGGTCTGAAATTTTACTATGTTATAGCTGACCCAAAAGTAGCTGAATAACATATTTATACGAAATTCTCTAAATGCAATAGTTTTGAAGTTATAAGCGATTTACTCAACAGTGATAACCTAAAAGTAGCTATTACTCAGCTATGCCATGAGCTACAGGTCTAAAATTTTACTAAGTTATAGCTGACCCAAAAGTAGCTGAATAACATATTTATACGAAATTCTCTAAATGCAATAGTTTTTAAGTTACAAGTGATTTTACTCATGATGGAAGTTACTGAAAAGACCAAAAGTAGCTATTACTCACTTAGCTATTGAGACAGGCACCCAACTTACTCACCATATTGTAGCTATGAAAAAAGTAGCTGAATAACATATTTTAACAAAATGCTCTAAATGCAACACTTTTCAAGTTATAAATGATTTTGTGCATGATTTCATGAATTTTAATGCATTAAAAATTATTAAAAAAATTTATTAAAAAAAAAGTAAGACAGATCCAGGTCTCATACTCACACAAGAGAATCTACCTGTGGCCTAGTACATATATGCAAGATATGAGAGAAATCCCTGCAATAGTCACTGAGAAAATTGTGATTAAGTGTTGAAATTTTCACACTTTTGGTGGGGGTACCCCCCTTGTAATGTCTCTAGCAAACAGACGAACAGACAGATTTGCATGCCTTGAACAATTTTTCATCCTCGATAGATAAGGTATCTTTTAAAAAAAACAGCACGTCTCTAGGCCTTGTAGTTTTGGAGGAGAAGTTGTTCACGCGGACGCGTACGCGTACGCCCACGCCGCAGAGTGACGACATAATGTCAGCTGACTGACAAGTCAGCTGACATAAAAATAGGCCAAGGCCTGCTGCTTACTGGCGACCCGCATGTTGTGGTTGTGCCACCCAAATACTTTTTTCATACTTGTGTATTTCGTCACATGTATTTTTATATTCTGCGATGATATAACCTGGTCACCCAAATAGGTCGGTGATTATGCAAAAGAATATATATTGTGAACACAACTAAAACTTCAATGTAATACAACTTCTTCAATAAAGCAATTATTATGTGTCAGTTTTGCATGCATAGATTTCATTATGTACCAGAAAGTTAGGAAAAAACTTTTCTTAGAATGTCAGGAGTATAAATTAGGTTATTGTGTGTTTTCGATAGTGTAACCTTAGTTTCACTTTACTGTAGTGACCTTGCCATTTTTACATCATGTCTGGGCCCGGACAATTTTTTGAGACCTAAGGCTTTTACTCAGAAAATGTAAAAAGGGTATAACTCACTTGATTTTCACACCACATCTACGAAAAGTGTGACAAGATATCTACCAAATATGAAATAAATGTGGGAGAAAGTATACCCCACAGCTTTAACATAAGTAATAATGCAAGCGTTTATACTCTTTACTATCCCTAGGGTCCAACATTCACTCAAAATTGCGCTATCTCTTCCAGTTTCTGAGATATTACCATTTTTTATTTTCCGCATAAATCGAAGATGGCCGGCAAAATTTGAAAAAAAAATTGAATTTTTTGGGGTTGCAACAAAATACTCTTACTACCCCTAGGGTACAAACTTCACTGGAAACTGCTTTATGTCTTACGGTTTCCGAGATATTTATGATGTTTTATTTTCCGCAGAAATCCAAGATGGCTGCCAAAAGTTGTAACTAGAAATAGGACGCCCTGTTGATAGTAGCTGTGACATATGAATAGAAACAGGATAGTATAGAACACACATTATCATGTGTAATGTCCACCCCATGAACCTTTTGCCAAAATTGTACAGCAGTCTTACAAGATCCTGTTTCATTTGTAAACTAGGCCAAGGACGCATCTGTGGCCAGACGCAAAATTTATTCACCAGCAAAGGCAAAAGTAGCTATTACTCGGCTATGCCACGAGCCGGAGGTCTGAAATTTTATTATGTTATAGCTGACCCAAAAGTAGGTGAATAACAGATTTGCACCAAATTCTCTAAATGCAATAGTTTTCAAGTTACAAGTGATTTTACTCATGATGGAAGTTAGTGAAAAGTCCAAAAGTAGGTATTACTCACTTAGCTATTGAGATAGACACCCAAGTCACTGACCATGTTGTTGCTTTGGTCACGTGACTTCAAGGAGGGAAGGTGGATTTCTTCTTAGCTCTGACGTTTTTGACATTTAAAGGATTATATCCTGTACTTCTTGTCAGTAAATGTTTGGAATACAAAAGTTTAAAACACTAAGACCACATGGATTTACTTAGTTAACATTAATAGAGTGAATTTGGAAAAGAAAATTAACTTTGAAACAAGAAAATCTGTGGCATTATCTTGAACTAAAGATAAATATATGGATATATATATACAGAAAGCAAACATGCAGGCTATTGTGTTTATGTTGACATCTATTGTTGGATTGGTTTGTGTGTTGTGGATTGGAAAAAATAATTAATCATCTGATTACAAAGTCATTTATAATACACTGAAACAATGGCTGCCAACTTTGTGCCACCTGTTTTCTTCAAAGCCAAGGATGTATTGGAATATTTAACACTGAATGAATTTGAAGTTTACTCCTCTGTCAGATCTGCTGTGGGGACAGAAAATGTTATTGGATGTCAAAGAATTGGTGGTTTATGGAGAGTGTATTTAAAATCAATGGATGATAGAATTAAACTTATAGCAAGTAAACTGAACTTAAGAGGCCAACTAATTGGCATTTATGATGACAATCCTTTTAGAGCTGGACTAAATTCACCAGAGGATAAAGTTGTCAAGATCTCTGTGAAAGACTACCCTTTATCAAAAGACAACAATACAATTGAAACCTTTCTACAATCTCAAGGATTACAATTAACAAAGCCTGTCCAGTATGCAAAAATTCGCAATCCAGAAACTAAAGAACTGACAGACTGCTACTCAGGAGATAGAATCATGTATGTGAAACCTTTCCAAAAAGATATTCCCAGGGTAGTGTATATTGGAAGCACCAGGGTTAGGATTTTTTATTCTGGCCAGCCAAAGATCCAAACTGATATGTTGTGTACCAACTGCTTCTCTACGGATCATTTTAGATCCAGATGTACAAATCCGACTGTATGCAGAAAATGCAGATCTCCCAACCATGCCACAGGAGATGAGAAGTGTGATGCACCAAGAGATGAGCCATATAAAAAGGTCACAGTGTTTCAGGGAAAAGATGATGTACTTAGTAACCATTATATGTGTGACATAAATTACCATGGAATAATAGCCAAATCAAGTGAACATGCATATCAGTATGTGAAAGCTATCAGAAGAGGATGTCTGGATACTGCAAAAATGATTAAAGAGGCTCCAACTGCTTACTTAGCCAGACAAGCTTCAAAAAGACTGCCATATGACCCCAACTGGAAAAATGAAAAAGTTGATGTGATGAAAAACATATTGGAGGAAAAATGTAAACAGGTTGCTGAGTTTAGAGATGTGCTGATCAGTTCCAAATCTAATAGCCTGGTAGAGGCTGTACCAGGGCAGCTCTTCTGGGGTTCTGGACTCAACAAGCACGATACACTCAACACAAAGAAGAAGTATTGGTTTGGTCAAAATCAGATGGGATTCTTATTGTCTGAAATACGCAGTTCACTGTTTCAGGAGTTCCAAACACAATCATCTTCAAGCAACAAAAAATACAAGTTATCATCACTCATGCCTACAACCCAAAGCAATGAAGTGAAGTCTGTGAACAATAAAGAAAGTGATTCTGAATGATTGTGACACATATTTCTCAATCCATTTTCATCCCCCATAAATTTCATTGGTGAATCTATAAACAGAGAAAATGAAAAACTTAAGTGTTGCTACCCTTAATGTAAGAGGGTTACACTATCATGCAAAAAGAAGAAAATTATTTTTTTGGCTTAAAAAACTAAATTATGACATTGTTTTTCTACAAGAAACCTATTGTACACAAAATTTTGTAAAAACTTTTGATATCTCTTGGGATGGCAAAGTCTTTCATGCAGTGACTGACTCCCCACATAGTCGAGGAGTTTGTATATTAATAAGAAAAAATGTTGATATTGAAATATTAAATTGCTTTCCAACACAAGATGGAAGAATATTACTATGTAATGTCAAATTTGAAAGTAAAACTCTATCCTTAGTATGCATTTATGCACCAAATAATGAAAGTCAAAGACGGTCCTTCTTTGAACAAATAGAAAACCATATAAATATGTATGCATCAATCATAAGTCATCTGGTCATAGCTGGTGACTTCAATTGTTGTCTACAAGATATTGATAGAAACCCACCAACACATTTAGGTGATACTAGTAGAAATATACTTGAAAGTATGATAGATAAGCTCCATGTATATGATGTGTGGAGTAAGGCATATAACAATAATCCTGGTTTTACCTATGTAGATAAATATCATAAAACGCTAAGTAGATTAGATTATATTTTTGTAACTAAATGTTTTTTGCAAAGTAATATGTGTACACTTAAAGAACCATGTTACAAAACTATAGATCATAAAGTAATATCTACAGTTATTGGTGTAAACGGCAGTAATCGAGGTCCAGGCTATTGGAAATTTAATTCTGAACTGATAAAAGATAGTGTATACTGTAAAAATGTGCAAGAATTAATAAACAGTTTGGTTATAAGATACAATCAACTTTCAAAAAAGAATATATGGGAAGTGCTGAAAGTTAAAATCAAAGAATACACTATTTCTTACTGTTATAAGCATTCAAAGACCCAGCAGAGTGAAATCATTCAGCTTCAAAAAACATTAGACCGAATGTGTACAAATACTGATAGTAATGAAGATGAAATGGAAAATATCAAGAGCAAACTAGATTCTTTATTAGAGAAAGAAGCAAAAGGTGCCTTTATAAGATCAAAAGCTGAATGGTGTGACAAAGGTGAAAAATGTAGCAAATTCTTTCTTAATCTAGAAGCCAAAAGGCAAGTAAAAAATGTAATTGAAAAACTTAAGGGGCATGATGGCAACGTAGTCAGTAAGGATTCAGACATACTTAATGAAATTTCCTTTTTTTATGAAAATCTATTTAAAGCTGAAAAAATAGAAACTACCAGGATCACAAATTACCTTGACAATGTATTGTTACCCAATAAATTGTCAAAACATGATGAAACATTAAGTAACAAAACAATAAATAGTAAAGAAATTAAAAAGGCAGTAGATAAATTAAAATTGAACAAATCCCCAGGAATAGATGGTCTGACACCAGAGTTTTACAAACATTTTTGGAACACATTACAGACACCTTTATGTGATATGATAAATGAAACCTATACAACAGGTCACTTACCTGAATCATCAAAATTGGCTGTTGTATCTCTCGTATATAAAAATGGTGACCCTCAACTATTGAAAAACTACCGACCCATAAGCTTAATGAATTACGACTATAAAATACTTGCATTTGTCCTAGCACAAAGATTTCAAAATGTAGTAAATAAAGTAATTTCAAATGACCAATCTGCATACATCAAAGATAGATTTTTAGGGAACAATGTACGATTAGTATGTGACATTATCGACTATTGTGATAAATATGAAGAAGCTGGTGTCCTCCTTAGTCTTGATTTTGAAAAAGCGTTTGACACTGTTGAATGGGACTTTGTATTTCAATGTTTAACTAAATTTAACTTTGGCACAAATTTCATAAACTGGATAAAAATATTATATACCGAACCTCAACTTGTTATTAAAAACAATGGCTACTTCTCCAAAAAAATTAAGTTATCAAGAGGTTTAAGGCAAGGCTGCCCAATATCAGCCTTGCTATTTATATTAGTAGTCGAGGTGCTCGCTGTAAAAATAAAAAAATAACAAAAGCATTAAAGGATTCCAATTCAACACACACGAGGTCAAAATTAGTCAGTACGCTGATGACATGATGCTTATCCTGTCCGAAATTAACTCAGTAACGCATGGATTAAACACAATTGAGGAATTTACAAAAGCAGCAGGTCCAAAGTTAAACTTTAGTAAAACAGAAGGTTTATTGATAGGTTCTCTGAGAAATAGCACACTGAAAACATATTCAGGTATATCCTTATCTAATGAATGTCTAAAATGTCTTGGAATATATGTGGGTAATAACAAAGAAAAATGTATGGAACTGAATTGGAATGATAAGATCAGAAAAATGAAAAATATTCTAAAAATATGGGAAAAGAGACCACTGACAATTTTTGGAAAAGTGGTGCTAGTTAATACTTTATGTCTTTCAAAAATTATTAATAATTGTCTTTTATTACCAGTACCAGAAAATATAATAAAATGTGTGGACAGTATAATAATGCAATTCCTGTTCAAAAAAAGGCAGCGTATAAATCGTAAATGTTTAATTAACTCTATTGAAAATGGTGGAATTGGTGTTGTGGACATCCGTTCAAAAATAATGGCCTTAAAGGCATCTTGGGTTTGTAGATGGTTAAAGATTTGTTTATTTGTTTATTTGGGGTTTTATGTCGCTTTCAACACTGTACAGGTCATATCACGACGGGTAGTTGGAAGGGCAGAGGAAACCAGTACATAGAGTTCGCTAGGGTTGTGTACTGTAAACTGCCGAACAACGGCAAGCAACTACCAGCTTTCCCACTTGCGGCCAAGACGGGGATCGATCCCCGGCCGCAGAGGTGGGAGGCGAGAGTGTTACCACTCTGCCACCGTGGCCCCCTAGATGGTTAAAGAAGCCCTTGTGGACAATGATAGCAAACACATTTCTGGGAAATGTTGGGTGTACTTATGAAATGCTATTATGTATGAATATTAATAATAGAATGGAATTCCCACAAATAGAACAACTGCCTGAATTTTATCAAGATGTTTGGATGTCTTTTCATCTTTGTAAGCCAAAAAAGGAAATAAATAACTTGACTACTTTTGATTTTTTATCAAGTATAATATGGGGAAATAACATTTTTAAATTTAAAAATAAATGTCTGTATTACGACAACTGGATAAAAGCAGGGATAATCTATGCGAGAGATTTGTTTGATCTTAATGGAAACTTCCTCTCGGGGGAACAGATCTTTCATTTGTTACCTGATAAAAGAAAATGGATGTCAGAATACAGTATAATTAAAAAAGTTTTTAAACCACACACTAAAACATTTAATACTCTCAATGCTTACCATATAAACATACATTGAAATACATTATTCTTTAATGGCCAAAAAATGGTAGAGCTAAAAACAGCAAAAAGTAAACTTTTCTATGAGATTGGGGTTAAAATGATAGCAACACGACATTATATGGAAAAATGCTGGAATGTAACATTTGGTCATAAATACTTGCACTGTGAGTGGAAAAACATTTACTTAAGAAAAATTAAAAATATCCCATGCAAAAAAATTTCTGAATTTAAATATAAAATACTTCACAACCTTCTCATCACAGGTTATATTCTTAGTAAATGGAATAAGAATATACCTCCGGAATGTTTGTCTTGTGGAGCGATTGACACTCCTGAACATTTGCTGTTTCAGTGTAATCGTGTAAAAACTATTTGGAACAAAGTTGGTACATTGCTAAAAGTAGATTTATCTTGGAAACATATTGTAATAGGATTGCATGAAGAAGGCGAAAAAGACATCAATACAGTAAGAAATAATATTTTGTCAATAATTGCTTACTCAATTTACATTTCATGGGTTAAGTGTGATGACTCTAAATGTACATACAAGTTTGTCAACATTGACAAAAATGTTAAAAATTATCTAAACCATTATTGCTATATGTACAATATAATTTTGGTGAAGAAACCATGGAAAAAAGGTTTCGATGACACATGTCACACTCTGCTTACTAATTGGTAAAAAAAATGGTTGAAGAGGGGATGAATGTATTTCAGTATGTATGTAACCATTATTGTGTATTTATTAGATGTTATAAATTAAAATTGACACTTGTTACTTATTGTGCGCTTGAAAATACTCTTAAATTCATACTATGTATGAATATCTCTGTAAATATAATCTGATGGGGGGTTTGCTACCCTTGCCCTCTCAGATTATTTGCACTCATTGTTAAAAAAGGGTAAATAAAAATATATATTTTGAAAAAAAAAAAAAAAAAAAAAATGTTGTTGCTATGGAAAAAGTAGATGAATAACATATTTTAACAAAATGCTGTAAATGCAATACTTTTCTAGTTAACGCTCGACAATAGGAGAGGGTTATTGTGATCAGTTTGTTTCTATCTGTCTGTCTGTGCACCGTTTCACCCTTATAACTCAAATAGAAATAGGACGGTTGGGTCGAAAATTTTGGCGGTTAATCTTGCACGGTTAAGGAGATAAGGAAATTTTTGTTTTTTCCATTTTTTTCATTTCTTACATACCCTGTGAGTCGAAAATTTCGACGAAATCGCTCTATCTCGCACGGTTTAGGAGATGGAAGCAATTTTGTGTTTTGCCATTTTTGGCAAAAATTCGAAAATTCAAAAAGGCCACCATTTTTGGAGAGGGGAAAATTTTTTGAAAATTGCCAAGAGTACAATCCTTAGACACCCTGTGGGTTGAAAATTCCGACGAAATCGCTCTATCTCGCATGGTTTAGGAAATAGAAGCAATTTTGTGTTTTTCCATTTTAGGCAAAAATTCGAAAATTCAAAAAGGCCACCATTTTTGGAGAGGGGAAAATTTTTTGAAAATGGCCAAGAGTACAATCCTTAGATACCCTGTGGGTTGAAAATTTCGACGAAATCCCTCTATCTCGCACGGTTTAGGAGATAGAAGCAATTTTGTGTTTTTCCATTTTAGGCAAAAATTCGAAAATTCAAAATGGCCGCCATTTTTGGGGAGGGGAAAATTTTTTGAAAATTGCCAAGAGTACATTACTTAGATACCCTGTGGGTCGAAAATTTCGACGAAATCACTCTATCTCGCATGGTTAAGGACACAGAAGCAATTTTGTGTTTTGCCATTTTTGGCAAAACTCGAAAATTCAAAATGGCCGCCATTTTTGGAGAGGGGAAAATTTTTTGAAAATTGCCAAGAGTACATTCCTTAGATTCCCTATAGTTTAAAATTTCGACGAAATCGCTCTATCTCGCACGGTTAAAAAGACAGAAGCAATTTTGTGTTTTGCCATTTTTGGCAAAAATTCGAAAATTCAAAATGGCCGCCATTTTTGGGAAGGGGAATTTTTTTGGAAAATTGGCAAGACTACATTCCCTAGATACCCTGTGGGTCGAAAATTTTGATGAAATCGCTCTATCTCGCACGGTTAAGGAGATAGAAGTAATTTTGCGTTTTTCCATTTTTGGCAAAAAATCGAAAATTCAAAATGGCCGCCATTTTTGGGGAGGGGAAAATTTTTTTAAATTGCCAAGAGTACATTCCTGTGATACCCTGTGGGTCAAAAATTTCGACGAAATCGCTCTATCTCGCACCGTTTCTGAGATAAACACGTTTTTGTTTTTTCAGCGTTAAGAAAAATCGAGACATTTAGTAAATTATTAATAAGTCAGCCATTTCGTATTGGATCACTTCGAAAAGTTATTGATTTCCAGACATGTATATAACGAACCTACTTGCAAAATTTCATGTGAATAGGTGAAGCGCTTTTTAAGTTATCATCCAGACAAGCATACCCTTTTGAAAAACATGTTTTTGGTCATGTGACCTTCTCTGATTGGTTGAAAAACATGCAATGAGGAAAATGGATAGTCCTCTACCCAAGGAAGCTCCATACCAAATTTCAAAGAAATCGGTGCAGTAGTTTCTGAGGAGAAGAGGCTGGAAAAAATTGTTGACGACAACAACAACAACAACGAAGACGATGCCAGGCCATGCCATTAGCTTACGGCCGTTGGCCAGTAAGCTAAAAACCAGCAGGAACAATGTGAAGGTATATTTCCTGCGAGATTTAAATTAACAGGTTTATTGATTACAATGTATTATACATATTTATGAAATATTGGAACATGACTGCTTTTACAAAAATCAGCAAAATCTATTGATTTTAAGGGGTGTTGGGGAAATAAAAGAAAATTATGTCAGTCTGTATGTCCTCGTAATTGGATCAAATAATGTGGCATGATGGATAATAAATAAAATATTTATACCCTGTTATGTATCCATCGGGAATTATGTCCGCGGTGATATGCGGTGACATACTCCTCTGATGCTAAATTGTAAGTAACTTCATTGTATCCGTGAACGTTGAACACGTGCACCGGGAAACGCAGTTCACCTTGACTACTTAAATAAACCCCCTGGGATGCAACACGGAGACTTTTACAATGCGATAGAAATGGAGTTGATCCTGAGAATGAGGTTAAGCATCTGTTAACTCCTTTGTTTCGAAGTCCTCCAGATGCAAAACTGTAGTTGTTGTATATACCAAGTTCAGGAAATACATTTTGAAGATACCAGTGGAAATCATATTTGGCTTTTTGTTTGTTGACAAGTTGCTGGCTAATGTTGATGGCAGGTTCTATCTGTTATTTAAAAAAAAAATAGAAATCAAAGTCAGTATACTTGCACTTAAAATTTGACTTGTTTTTGTCACAAAAAGAGTGTATTTTAAACAGTATCCATTTGCTTAACATTAATGCTATAAAAATAGAAAATGAAAATAAAAATGCAAGTGTAGTTACCATATTTTTTGAAAATGTTGTTTTTTTTAAAACTGTCACAATTGTGTATTTATTTTTTCTTATAGTACAGTGGGACTGTTAATATATATAGATAAATTTAATATCAACTACCACACAACTCGATCTCTTTGTTTTACAGAGCTCACATCTTATTTCTCTGTTAGGGATGGGGTAATTCACCAATGCAAAACTGTCCCAATTTAGAAAAGATATGCATTTTAGTCCACCCCCAATTGAATAGGCCACAGACAGGTAGCGAAACACATGAAATCAAAACATGGCAGTTTCTTCTGCATGAAATCACCATAAAACTCCCCAAATGTATAGAAATATAGGGTAAAAGCGTTCATTTTCTTAAGATTTAGCATTTGCTTTATTTTACGTTTTCCTTCAATTACAGGTGTTGGCAATCAAAATGGCAGATATAAGGTGTCGTCACATTATTTCAGTAAAATGCTCATGATATTGAGATACCAGGGCCACCCACCATTTCCTTATCTACTTTCTACTTAACTACTAGGTATACCTGACCTCTTAAACAAGTTAACAAAAATACCAGACATACCTGATCTGAAATGAGCATTTTCTTAACTGTTTTAACTTATTGTGCCTTTCATTCATACATCTAATCAAAATATAAAATTTGTTTGCCATCTAATACTTCAAAGCTTTGGAATGATTTGTCTATGGATAATTAGGATGCCACCTGTTTCAGGCAAAAACTTAGGAAACCTACATATTCAACAGAGCATTTGGTTTTAATTCTACTTGGTTGCCCAGTATTTCAACATTTAACAAATAATCATAACCATTTATTTATAGTTTTGCATCATGTCTAGTACCTTTGTATTGGTGATATTATGAGGGGTAGTGTGGAGGGTGGAGGAAACCAGTGCATACAGTTGGTCAAAGCTCTATACAGTAAACCACCAACCAATGGCAAACAACTACCACCTTTCCCACTTGACCAATGGCTGTATGATTTTAGAACAATTATTTTGTTTTATGCTTTTTAGCATCTGCTACTACACAGATTAAGTGCCATAGTAATTCCTATTAGATTAGATTTTAATGTTAACTCACACTAATGAGAGGGTTATAATAATAGAAGATGTCTCTGTAGTCATCAAACCAGACATCCACAACTCTCTTGTAGTTGGTGTTGATTTGGTGTTGCCACATTCTCCTATATGCTCTGTTACCTGGTCTCTCTCTGTGTGCAGCATGGGAGCAAGGCACATTGTACACCTTCCCACCAAACAGCCACACCTGCAGGATGATCACGGTAGACACTTAGTGAAATGTGGTGTCATTTGAATTTTTACCCAAATAACTAAAGGCAAATTGTACACCTTTTTGACAAACAGACAGTCAGTTGGAAGAATACAGCAAAATGTGTACAAGTCATATCAATGCTACTTGCATTTTATAAGAAGGCAAGTTGTACACCAACCCACCATTACAGTCATACCTACAGTGCATGGAAGTAATGTAGTATAAATACAGTAAACTTTGTCCAACTCAAATCAGAGTCACTTGAATTTTCTTGTTACCAAGCATGTATACTCTACCACATAACAGCCACACCTTCATCAGTGTATGAGTGGTTCAGTATGGAGAGAGTAGTGTATGTATAACTGCAATCAATATATATTATATTTTTGAAAAAGTATCTGGTCTAAAATTATAATGAAATTCATGGCAAGTATGCATACATTATAATCCACCAACAGCTTTGTACATTATATTACTTCATCTACTAATCTTTTCTTGATTTAATTTCATAGTCTATTTTTTATGAATCCAAAAGTACCTTAAGTGGTAGGTCGATATTCTCTCCACCCCATCCCTGCATTCCTGTGTCCATTCCGCCCACTAGATGATAGAAAGACCTCCACATGGCCCAGAGTGTACCCACGATGATTGGAGTGCTGAAACAGTAACATGGTATAGTGCTGCCCACTGATCTTGACTTTGACAGTCAAGGTCACCAATAAATTAGGGACTTGTCCTATAAACAGCTATGGTCTAACTGAATTACTTTTTGAGTTAACAGATCTGAAATGAAATCTCTGCAGTAGTGGTGTCATGAAATCAATATATGCCTCACTTTCAGTCAAAGACATTATTCACACATACATGAAAATACAATCACATTTTAGTTTATCTGTGCTGCTTTATATTTTATGTTCAACAAGTATTTTATATTATTAAGCATTTTACTAACCGTATTGGTTGTGTAGGACCACCAGGATATTTGTCTTCTTCGAAGTGAGACGTTTCTTGGAAGCCAAACTTCAGTGTCCAGTCAAAGTAAGTTTTCCAATTGCTTCCCCCAGTCTTATAAACATATTGCCCTGTAATTTCAATAAATCAATTGTTGCACATTATTATTTGTCATAAGCTGATATCATAGGCAATCCTTTATCATAAGGTAAAATTTTTATAACAAATATGCTAATTCTGAACCTTATTCCAGATCTTATTTAACTATTATACTGCTTAATCTCTGACATGAAGACAGATTTCAAGGCACATTATACAAAGACATAAAAAATAAATCAAATATCCACGAGCATAAGCAGAGGTCAGCACCTGTGATAAATATTAACCAGTTTCAGTACCCCATATATATTTATCTCTACTGCAGGTTTAAAACTGGAGACTTCAAAACCTTGATTTACAAGTATAAGTAATGTCCACTTACAAAATCTGTTGACGTTTTCAAACTCTATCAATTAATTCAACTTGAGCAATTTTTGATTGTCTATTTAAGCACTTATGTGAAGCTGAGGCTATCATGCAGGGGTCTTTCAGATGTTTCCACTTAAGATTTGAAAATAGATAATTAAACTTCTCAAGTGAAATATAATCCCAAGGAAAGCCAAACGACTGGCTCTGAAACTGATTGTTTCATTTCCTGTAGAAATCTTTAATAATCCTATTCTCCATTTACAACCTCTTTCTTAGTCTAAGTTTAAAGAAAGCAACATTAACACCATTGTTCAAAGAAATAGTGCAATTCTTTTAAGGAATTTGTCAAAGTCTGATAGAAGTTTAATTAATAAATCAACAATAAACATATCTGTTCTTCAGAACTACTTAAAAAGTAGTTTTTTGTAAAGTGAGTGAAAACATTTACCTTTTGAGTCTTCAATAATCCAGTCCAAATGACTGGATACCAATGCATTTGATTCCTTCACAAGTATATCTAATAATGCATCCAACCTGTAATTATGAAAAGAATATTGTACAATAAAACGTCCTTCATTGAAACTTTCAGATGCCTCAAGTTGGGCGAGGTATGAGACAGTGTATTTTTGTTTCACACTCTGTTTTACCAAACAGACACTGTAAAAGTAAATATGACATTTATGTTCATTGGAAGTAAACCTTTGCAGTCCCAAGGTTAATCAAACAGAGAGGAGTGAGGATAGCCAACATGTGGAGCAGATTCAAAGTGAAAGTCTGAATTTTAGAGTTTTGCATTTATTAAGAGTTTAGTACCTGTTTTTGGTACACTAAACCTACACATAAAACATGACGCCTTCACTATGACCTGGCTCCATTATACTTAAAATATATTCCATCACTAATGTCTTAAATTACATAGTTATTGGGGAAGTATAGTTCAGAGGAAGTTTTGATCATAATTTATCATCCTAACTGGAAATATGTACTTAATAAAGGTTATTTTCCAAGTAATACCCTTGTTTCTCTGTCGTGATTTTGCCTCAAATCACTGTTGGACTTATGTTTTCATTTGTTGTGACCACAATTTGCAAATATTATATTTGTTTAAAAAAATTGTAGGTGAGTATTTCCCTCATAAGTAATCACAACCAATCTTTTAAGTCATATAAAATCAACAGAAGTTACAACCAACCTTTTTGGTGCTATGACCTATCACTTCAGTGTTCTGACAATTTTCCCTTCTGAGACCTATCTTTATTCTAAAAAAATGGATTTCAGCCATTTTCCCCAGGAAAGTTTAGTTGTATGGGTCCTTTGATTACTGCACTAAATTGACCAGGGCTTATAAAAGTGTTTCCAGTTATCTTTTATAGCAGTCAAAAGTATGTTATAAGGCCGATCTTTCAAGTTCTACAACTTATCTTGCTAGACAAACTAAGTGATTTGTCCATTTTCCTACCCTTTTTTAACAGAATCACTCATGAGAGTCGCATTTATATTAAATCTGCAATGTCTTAGGATAACTTGTGAAAGTGGAACAGTGGTTCAAGACCTAATTAGCTCAACTGTTTGTACAAGTGACCTCCAATTGATATTTGATGTTAAAGTTGTTTCTCAGTGTTACAGGTAAAAAAACACTATGTTTTTATTCAAATATAATTGTAGAAGGCTTAATTGCAAAAACCTGAACAACTGTAGTAAAATATCTTTAGACTTTCAGTATCAGCTAAATTCTTTGTAACACACAGTCATGAATTGATGTAACTTGCTTCATGGAAAAGACCAAATGGCAACACAATTATCACAGTACAGTCGATAAATAAACTGACTGGATTACCTTTGGCAGTTTGCCAGTCAGCTTATCAATTCTAATTAATTCTAATTTGAATTTTATAGTGTTGAAACTCCGTTATGCAAGGGCACTCTAAGGTGCAACATAACCTAGATGGTCAACAAATCAACAGTCAATCAAATCTTAAAATTACTATTATTTTTAATATGTGTAATTTCAACTTACCAGTGTATCTGCACTTCCATATGACTATCCATGACAACAATCACTTCCCCTGTTGCATGAGAAATACCCAAATGTCGAGCTCTAATCAATCCCAGGTTCCTGTCACTTCTAATTATCCTAATGACTGGTGATAACGAGTCCATATATGTGGGTAATACACTGGTGAACTCCTCTGAATTCCACAAAAAATAATATTATATAGAACAGAAAATGAACTAAATCTCATTAGAATGAAAGATAATCATTTATGAAAAATATCTGAGAAAATAGGTTTAAGTTTGTTCATAAGAAAATTTATATTTAATAAAATTAATGTCTGATTTAAAAGGACAAAGTGCAAGAACAGTAAATTGTACATTTCAGCACAGCTTAGACAACACATTCAAGCAAAATGTAAAGAGGATAAAGTTATTAGTATTGTAATCTGAAAATGAAGTTTCCCAAATGATTAACAATATACATTTCATTTAAATTTTATAAATATTTAGGTTAATGTTGTAAATTTGAACTGGTCTATCTGGTTTGTTATAAATCCAACAACTGCTTACAAGCTCTTCAAGACCAGTTGTTGCATGGGACATTAACTATGGTATAAATCTTTGCGAAATTTTCCATTCAAATTTTTAATAAAACATAATGAGATAATAACATCAGTTAGATATCTGATGGAATAACATATTACTTCAACCTTTTGAGCTTTTATTAGTAAAAAATATCACAAATACACCAAATTGATGAAGCTACGGGTAGCCTTTATTAATTGATCTTGAAGAGATTTTTCAAACAATTTGAAATTAGCAAATAATTGGCTTTCACCTGTTTTTGGAAACCAACATGTGGTTTTGGAATATTTAAATTAAAGCCAACTACAACAGTTACTGTACTTTAGGTCATCGTTTTCAAACTGAAGTTCTGTTGCCTGGATACAAGTAAAATAATAAGGGCAAAGAATACCCAAGTCCTTGGAATAACAAATGTGAAAATTGCCACAGCAAGTAAAATTCGCCATAACCTAAGATTTGAGCAATTTGTTCGGAGAAGTTTGAAATATGATATACAATATGTAAAGTCCTTACATCAATAAACATGAAATCCACAATTGTGAAGTATCCTTTAAAAGTTAGAGTTGTCAAAGTTTGTCAAAGTTGTCAAAACTTGAGCCAATTTATATCAGGGGAATCTGGGGCCTCACAAAGCCTCCTTCCTTAAAGGGGACCTTGAAAACTCCCTTAAATTTCAAGGAAGCTAAGGACCTACCTTAAATTTAAGGAAGTGCCCTTCAAGGAACGTTTAATAAGGACCTACCTTAAATTTAAGGAAGTGTCCTTCAAGGAATATTTAATAACTTGAATATTTGCTCCCTCCTTTTCAAGGAGGACCTTTGGTAGGGAGAGTTAAAGGAAGCTTTGTGAACCTGAATTTTAAGGTGGCCTTCCCAAAGGAATAAAAATAGCATCAGAGATGCCCGTACCCCACAGCCTAGGGAAATATTTTCAACACCATTAAATATAGAAGTACTATACCAGTACAAACGTCAGGATACTTTCAGAGCACTGTCAGTTATATAAAAGGCCAAACAATGTTTAAATGGAGAAATAATGTTTAAAAGAAAGATAATGCGTATAAAGATGAAGTATTAAAACAAGATAATTCAATAACAAGATGACAGCATTAATCAGTGAACTAAAATTCAACACTCTTTATCTACATCTGCATGGCCGAATTATGGTTTAGATGGTTTGAATATTACCATGCATACAGAAGTGGTAATATATTTAATGAATGCTTATTGTGGTGTTGGAGCGAAATCTGTGGCTCACTTGATGAAATTCTATCTCTTACAATGGGAAGTTATGAAAGTAAAATTCTTGATAAATTCTAATATAACTTTTGCTTAATCTGCATCAAAAGACAGACCCAAAGGTCCAAGAAGATTTTAAAGGTCAAGGTCACTACGACAAGGTAAAAGGTCAAATTAAGGTCACACCATGATAATATACACCTATAGCCCCTAACCAATGTCCCTACCAAGTATCAACTTCCTACACCTTACAGTTTCCGAGATATAACCCTAACAAGATTTTATAGGTCAATGTCACTATGGCAAGGTCAAAGGTCAAATCAAGGTCACACCATGATGCTGCACACCTACACTCCCAACCAATGTCTCTACCAAAATCAACTTCCTACACCTTACAGTTTCCGAGATATAGCCCGGACAAGATTTTATAGGTCAAGGTTACTATGGCAAGGTCAAAGGTCAAATCAAGGTCAGATCATGACGTTGCACAACTACGCCCCTTAACCAATGTCACTACCAAGTATCAACTTCCTACACCATTACGGTTTCCGAGAAATAGCCCGGACAAGATTTTACAGGTCAAGGTCACTACGGCAAGGTCAAAGGTCAAATCCTGGTCAGACCATGATGCTGCACACCTACACAGCCTAACCACTGTCCCTACCACATATCAACTTCCTACACCTTACAGTTTCTGAGATATAGCCCGGACAAGATTTTATAGGTCAAGGTCACTATGGCAAGGTCAAAGGTCAAATCAAGGTCAGACCATAATGCTGCACACCTAGACCCCCTAACCAATGTCCCTACCAAATATCAACTTCCTACACCTTACGGTTTCTGAGATATAGCCCGGACAAGATTTTATAGGTCAAGGTCACTATGGCAAGGTCAAAGGTCAAATCAAGGTCACACCATGACGTTGCACCCCTACACCCCCTAACCAATGTCCCTACCAAATATCAACTTCCCAAACCTTACAGTTTCCGAGATATAGCCCGGACAAGATTTTATAGGTCAAGGTCACTACGGCAGGTCAAAGGTCAAATCAAGGTCACACCATGACGTTGCACACCTACACCCCCTAACCAATGTCCCTACCAAATATCAACTTCCCAAACCTTACGGTTTCCGAGATATAGCCCGGACAAGATTTTATAGGCCAAGGTTACTACGGCAAGGTCAAAGGTTAAATCAAGGTCAGACTATGACGTTGCACAACTACACCCCCTAACCAATGTCTCTACCAAGTATCAACTTCCTACACCTTAAGGTTTCTGAGATACAGCCCGGACAAACTATTTCCCGCCCACCCGCCTGGACGCCTGCCCACCCATCCGGACACCATGGGTGAAAACTAGAAATAGGCCGCCCTGTTGATAGTAGATGCGAATAGAAACAGGATTGTATAGAAGAACACACATTATCATGTGTAATGTCCACCCATGAACCTTTTGCCCAAATTGTACAGTAGTCTTACAAGACCCTGTTTCATTTGTAAAATATATCAATGATGCTTAAATATTTGTTAGTGTAGATGTAAATTATTTCAGCTTCATGCCTTTTTGCATTGGTTGGGTTGAAAATTTTGACGAAATCACTCTATCTTGCACAGTTAAGAAGATAGAAGCAAATTCCTGTTTTTCTATTTTTGGCAAAAATTTGAAAATTGAAAATGGCCGCCATTTTGGGGAAAAGGAAATTTTTTTGAAAATTGCCAAGAGTACATTTCTTAGATACCCTATGGGTCGAAAATTTCAACAAAATAACTCTATTTTGCACGGTTAAGGCCAGTTTGTGTTTTTCCATTTTGGGCAAAAATTCGAAAATTCAAAATGGCTGCCATTTTTGGGGAGGGGAAAATTTTTTGAAAATTGCAAAGATTACATTCCTTAGATACCCTGTGGGTTGAAAAATTTCGACGAAATCGCTCTATCTCGCATGGTTAAGGAGATAGGAGCAAATTTGTGTTTTGCAATTTTTGGCAAAAATTTGAAAATTCAAAATGGCCGCCATTTTAGGGGAGGGGAAATTTTTTTTTAAATTGCCAAGAATACAATGCTCAAATACCTGTGGGTCGAAAATTTTGACGAAATCGCTCTATCTCGCATGGTTAAGGAGATAGAAGGAAATTTGTGTTTTGCCATTTTTGGCAAAACTTCGAAAATTCAAAATGGCCGCCATTTTTGGGGAGGGGAAAATTTTTTGAAAATTGCAAATATTGCATTCCTTAGATACCCTGTGGGTCGAAAAGTTCGACGAAATCGCTCTATCTCGCACGGTTAAGGAGATAGAAGCAAATTTGTGTTTTGCCATTTTTGGCAAAAATTCGAAAATTCAAAATGGCCGCCATTTTTGGGGAGGGGAAAATTTTTTGAAAATTGCAAAGAGTACACTTTTCAGATACCCTGTGGGTCGAAAATTTTGCCGAAATCGCTCTATCTCGCACGGTTAAGGAGATAGAAGCAAATTTGTGTTTTGCCATTTTTGGCAAAAATTCGAAAATTTAAAATGGCCGCCATTTTTGGGGAGGGGAAAATTTTTTGAAAATTGCAAATATTACATTCCTTAGATAGCCTGTGCCCTGTGGGTCGAAAATTTTGCCGAAATCGCTCTATCTCGCACGGTTAAGGAGATAGAAGCAAATTTGTGTTTTGCCATTTTTGGCAAAAATTCGAAAATTCAAAATGGCCGCCATTTTTGGGGAGGGGAAAATTTTTTGAAAATTGCAAAGAGTACACTCCTCAGATACCCTGTGGGTCGAAAATTTCGACGAAATCGCTCTATCTCGCACGGTTAAGGAGATAGAAGGAAATTTGTGTTTTGCCATTTTTGGCAAAAATTCGAAAATTTAAAATGGCCGCCATTTTTGGGGAGGGGAAAATTTTTTGAAAATTGCAAAGAGTACACTCCTTAGATACCCTGTGGGTCGAAAATTTTGCCGAAATCGCTCTATCTCGCACGGTTAAGGAGATAGAAGCAAATTAGTGTTTTGCCATTTTTGGCAAAAATTCGAAAATTCAAAATGGCCGCCATTTTTGGGGAGGGGAAAATTTTTTGAAAATTGCAAAGAGAACACTCCTCAGATACCCTGCGGGTCGAAAATTTTGCCGAAATCGCTCTATCTCGCACGGTTAAGGAGATAGAAGCAAATTACTCAAAAGTAGTACTGAAAATACACAATGAAGTACCTAAATGGCTATTACTCATGTACT
Source organism: Sabellastarte sp. h YS-2021 (assembly GCA_964017235.1). Lineage (NCBI taxonomy): Eukaryota > Metazoa > Annelida > Polychaeta > Sabellida > Sabellidae > Sabellastarte > Sabellastarte sp. h YS-2021. Next base: position 54,133,586 of record OZ024927.1, on the reverse strand, counting down.
GACAAAGCTATCAGTCCCAAATGCAATACCAAGCGAGCTATGGACATAACAATCTTGTATTCAAAATTGTAGTAAAATATCTTTAATTATTTTGGCTTAAATGCACGGAAACCAATGGGTACTGAAAATAGCTGTACTTAAGTATTACTCAGTAAGCAAAAGAGGTACAACAGCCAAAAGCAATCCCAAGCAAGCTACTGACCCAATAAGCCTGCATACCAAATTTGGTGACAATAGCTCTAATACTTTTCCTTTAAATGAGCGGAAACCATGCGTGACGCCGGACATCGGACGCCGGACGCCGGACATCGGACATCGGACAACGGACATCGGACATCGGACGGCGAAAAAAGCAAAAATAATATATCCACCCCCCAGGGGGGTGGACATAACAATACCCTGACAGCCCTTAATGGCTGTGGGGTAAAAATGACCTTTCTTTACTAAAGTAGGTCCTTTCCAAAGGAGGCTTCATGAAACCAGCCCAAGAGACCTAATGTAGTGACAAAAATCACAAAATGTGTTAAGAACTTCTCACAAGTCAGAGCAATAGACGGCTTTTCCTCACTGTGGAAATGTCACACATACTGTGGCAAACTTCCTGTTTCTTGTTCTGTACCTTTTTCAGCATTATCATTGACTAAAATCATTTCTTTCAGGTATTCTTCAGGTGACCGCTGTAGAATGGAATGCACTGTATGGATTATGTCTGAAACACTCTCTTGATCATGGAAAGAAATCACAACAGACACACTCGGGAACTGGCTCTGGTTGTAAACCTTTATCCTGCAACTAGATTAGTTTTATAATGAAAGTATAAAATATATCAGGATAGGATATAATCTAATTTGATATATTTAGATAGTATACATTTCTAAACAACATGTGTCAGATAATGATGAGTAACTGTAAAGGAGGAGAAACCCAGAGGCAGATCCAGCTTTTAAGTAAGGTGGGGGTTCACGTCAGACATATCATAACTAGGGGGGTTCTGGGGGCATGCCCCCCGGAAAAAAATTAATTTTTGGTAAAAATATAGTGCATTTCCTGTAAATTTAACACCACTCTAAAGAAATAATTTTGTACTTTGGGTTGAACCCCTTAACATTATTTTTCAAGGGGGGGGGGGGCAGTTTAACCCCCTGAACACCCCCCCTGGATCCGCTAGTGGCAACTCAATGCACACCAGCTGACCAAGACTTCACAGTGTAAACCACTGGATGGGCAGAGGTAGAAACTACCAACCTTACCACAATGGTCAGACTAGAGTCTTTAGTACTACACCAATGTTACACCTACTTATACAACCGATCTTGTTTCCTTGAAAATTGTTCTTCATAAAATACATAGTTACATACATACAACACAATGCAATCATCATATAATGTACTTGTACATCATACCTCATATGATACATAAAAAAGATGTTGAAACAAGCCTCTGATCCTTTCTATGAAAATGGTAAAGACAGTCATCATACATAACCTGTCAAAAATAAATGACCTTTTTACAAGATTATAATCAAACTCAATTTTAACTTAAATGTTTAACTGAAGAACCCTCCTCCTGTATCTGCACATAACATTCCCTGGATCCTTTCCAAAAGTTTGAGGTTGATTCAATGTCCTTAAATGGCACTTTTCAAAGATTTGTTTTCAGATTAAGTTTTATCTAAATTAATAGTTATGTAAATACCAAAATGTAAATATACATACCCTTTTGGAACTTTTCTCCATGGGAACACAAAAGTTGTGTTGGTATTGTTTGATACCATCTGTACACTTCTGGGTATCCTGATTCTTCGAGCAGAGGTCTCATTTCTGCAGCCTGCAGCTTTAGCCAATGAATCTTGCTTCTTTATGTCTGAATATAACTAAAATTATTGCATGAACAATGCATATTATTTGGAACACATTCAATCACAGTCAATCACCGAAAATAAGAACGCCCGAAAATAAGAACGTGGCCCCCCCAAATGGCCTTACTAATTTTTACCAAAAATAAGAACGTGGGGCAAAATGGGCCTGCTAATTTTTACCAAAAATAAGAACGTCAAAATACCTCCATCCATTTCAAAGAACTTGTAAGAACAAAAAAAAAAAAAAAAAAATGACAGTAACATTCATGTGTCTAAAGAATCATATTAAACTGCACTTAATTTTTTATTATTTTCAGAATACTTTCAAGAAAAGTGTAAGGAATAATATTTTAATTTTGAAATACATTATGTAAAAAAATGATGAAACAAATTTGCCTCATCAACAAGTATATCAAATCAGGGGCTGTTTCACAATGGGACTTAATCCCAGACTTAGACTTAAATTTAAGACTTTGGTCTTAAATTTTGTCAACAGATTGTTAAGTCCTTGGTCTTAGACTTAGCGGATTTCACAAAGCAGTCAAGTCCCTGAAATTGCTAAGTCAGAGGACTTAACTTTAAGCCTGGTAGTTAGTGGGCTTAAATTTTGTAAAGACGACTTAAATATGGCCATCAAAATCTTTCCTCCACTTTAAAATTTGTGATGGCTGTAAATAAAGTATAATTATACAGAACACCTCACTAAAGTAGCCTTTGGGAAGTTTGTATGTGTAAACAAGGATTTTCATTTCAAAACAGCACTTATCCTTTGATAAAACGCATCAAATGAAGGATATATATCACCAATATTATATTTGGAACAGAAATAAAAGGTCACATGACACAGAAAAGCACTGTGGTTATATGATAAGCTTGGACTTTTTTTTTTTTTTTTTTTTTCACTTACATTAATTTGCACAATATACAAACACAAAAAACAAAGGTAGTATACAGGAGAGAAAAAAACAATACTTTTAATGTCCTTCATTTTTTGATAACATATATACATGAAGAGATAAACAAAGAAAACGAAACTACAGTTCAGAGTAAATAAGTTTCACATTACAGTTTTACAGGTTCATTATATTTCATAAAATAGCTGTTCCCATCCACACCATCTTTTACGGAAAACATTTTCAGAAGATCTCACTCTAAATAGATTTTGCTGTTCCAGGAATATTTCTTTTATTCTGGTTTGAAGATAGTACATGTTAAGCTTTTGATTATTTTTGGAACATCGAAAAATATATTCTCTTGTAACAATTAATATCAAGTTCATTGGCCACCAAAACTGATCTTTTACATAATACCCCAGAATTTTTGATTCGTCATCAAGCTTCACTTTTAGCTTCAGCTTTTGCTCAATCCATATGATTATATTTTGCCATAGCTCACCAACTTGTCCACAAGTTACAAACAAATGGATAATAGTTTCAGTTTCCTCGGTACATATCCCACAAAGAGATGATTTTTTTATATTTAGTTTTTTTAAATAGCCATTTGTTCCAAGAATTCTGTAAATAGTTCGATATTGGAACCATATAAAAAAGTTATGACTAATTGCTTTAAAACAGGATTTATATATGTTTCTCCAAATGTTCTCACTCAATCTATATTTGAAAACAAAAGACCATTTGACTTCATGTTTGTCCTTCATTTGGTCAAGACTAGGGCTTGTCAAGATATTGTAGAAAACTTTGTTGCCTCTTTCAGCATTAATCAAAGGACTTATGTGAAAGGGTATGTGGGGCCTTCTTACTGTTGAATATACAGATTGGTTTGCCTTAGGTATAAATTTTGTCAGTAACCTCCTGATAGTATAATAATTCAGAATATTTGCATTCAGATTGTATTTAACTTTTAAATTTTCAAAGCTTAAAATTTTGTAGTTTTCATCTACCAAATCACCTACAATATGGATTCCTCTTTTATACCAAGTTGGATAAAATAGGTTTTCTGTTGCCATCTCTTTATTATACCAAATGCTACTCTGAAGAATATCTTCAAATGAGTATGCATGATTTTTTCTGCAAAATTCCACCCAGTATTTGAATATTGTTTGCCAGAAAGGATTTAAATTCGGAATGAAATTTAAACTCCATTCTGGCCCCAAAGTATATAATTTTTGAAATGAGTGTATTGATTCTTGAAGGAGCAGAAGCCAAGGTTTTTTGTTATCAATATTTAATTGCTTAAGCCAGCTTAGTTTCAATGATTTCTCAAAATTAAATATATCAACCATTCTCATACCACCATGTAGGTAGTCTTGACAGACCCTTTTCCGATTAATTTTTTCAGGCTTTCCATCCCACAAGTATCTGAAAACCATTTTATTTAGTTCATTCAAAAAATTTTGAGGACTTATTATGGAGGCAAAAAGGTGATTAAATTTTGATAATACAAGTGTTTTGAGAACGGTTATTTTGCCAAAAGGAGTTAAACTTCTGTATTTCCAAGAACTTAAAACTTGATTTGCACTAGTCATTGCTTTACTGTAATTTATATTTGGGATGTCTTGTATATTTGTAGAAAATTCAATGCCAAGTAAGGTAAAGTTTGAATTACCCCATTTTAGTTTAGCTGGAACATTAAGTTGATCTTTACTGAATCTTTTACTCCCAATCCAAACCATTTTTGTTTTTTCTGCATTCACTATCAATCCTGATAACGAACCAAATACTTCTAAAATATTCAGAGCTGCCCCTAGGGAACTGGTATTTCCATCAAGCAAAATTGTAGTGTCATCTGCGAACTGTGTTAGTTTATAAGTCTGAGATCCAATAGTAATTCCTTTAATGCTAGTATCGTTTTCAATAATCAAGCTAAGAATTTCTACAACCAATAAGAACAGGTATGGTGATAATGGATCGCCTTGCCTGCATCCTCTTTTTATATTTATCTGACTTGAAAGGACACCACACTGCAGAATGTAAGAATTTATATCACTGTTGAATAGTTTAATCCAGTTAATAAAATTTTGATCAAAGCCAAATGATTCTAAGCAAAAATATAGAAATTTCCATGAAACTGAATCAAAGGCTTTCTCAAAATCGATGAGCATTATAAGGCCTGGAATTTTTGATTTTTCTGTATAATGCATCAAGTCATAAATCAAACGAGTATTTTCTGCCATATTTCGACCTTTTATATATCCACTTTGACTCTGTGAAATAATTTGGTCAAGATAGGGTTTAATTCTTTCTGCTATAACACCAGAAATAATTTTATATGGAACACAAAGAAGCGAAATAGGCCTCCAGTTTTTCAAAAAAGTCCTATCTTTTGTCCCTTTTGGTAAACAAGTTATGATACTTTGTCGCCAGGAGAGGGGCATTTGACCTTTTGCATAACAAAAGTTAATAGCGTTCATTACAAAAAACTTTAATTTTTTCCAAAAGACTTTGAAAAATTCTGCTGTAAAACCATCTATCCCTGGTGATTTGTCATTTTTCATTTTATTTAAGCTATTTCCTAATTCAGTAGCTGTAATTTTCTTACCTAAGTCTGATACTGAAATCTTTCTAATATTCTCTAGGTTCAGTAATTTTTCAAATTTTTGCGCTTCAAAATTTTGATCCTTATTCTCAAATAAATTGTGGTAAAAATCTTTTACTGCAGTCAAAATTTTACTTTGTTCTGTTATTTCAGAGCCATCATCCAATTTTAATTTTCTTATTGTTTTATCTACAAAGTTTTTATTTTCTAACATGCAAAAGAATTTAGATGGTTTTTCGCCATTGTTTAACCATTGTGCCTTTGCTCTAAGGGCTTGTCCACTTATTTTATTTTTGCGCAGATCTTGAAGCTCTTGTTTCTTTGACTCTAGCAGATTTGTATTGTTCCAACCACTTTCTTCCATTGATTCCAAATTCTCAATATCTTTTATCAAAGAAATTTCTTTTCTGTTATTTGACTTTTTCAAAACAGATGCATATTTAATTGTTTCTCCTCTTATTCTCATTAATAAAGTTTCAAAAAATAAATCTGGGCTGATCACAAATTGTATATCTTCATCATTACTCTCTAAATATTTCATGTCATAGACAGGAATGCTATATTTAACTTTTTCTTCATTAATAATTTTATTTATCAATTTTAGATAATCATTTTGTTTTAAAAGACTATTGTTAAATTTCCAAATGCCTCGTCCCTTCTGGAAATTGTGAAATGCAAATTGGATTTCTATAATCGAGTGGTCAGATCTATAGCTAGGATTAATTGAACATTTCGTTATAATATCTCTCATTGAATTTGAAATTAAAAAATAGTCTAATCTTGCCTGTTTCAACGGGTTTTTTCGTCTCCAGGTATAGCGTCTAGAATTAGGAAAAGTTACATGAAATATATCAGCGAGTTCTAGATCGCTAATTAGTTGAGATACCCTGTCTCTGGCTTTGGGATTGTTTATATTTACATAGTTGCGACAATCCTTTCCAGAGTCTAAAACCAAATTAAAGTCTCCACACAAAATTACATAGTCTGATTCCTCTTCATTTACTAATTTATCAATTTCATTAAAAAAGTTTGGATCATCTTGATTAGGTGCATATAGAGTAATAAGATTTATCTTTAATGAGTAACCATAATAATTAGTTGGAGGTAGTTTCCAATGTTATCAAATTTGCAGCAAAGTACTTTGTATTCAAAATTATCATTTAGGAGAATGGCTACACCACGAGCTTGGACTTAGTTAAGTCACCCTTTGTGAAATCCATTTAAGTGCCAAACCAAAGTCTTAGATTTAAGTCCCTGACTTAAGTCCCTTTGTGAAATCAGCCCCAGTGGTTATAAATTTAGACAAGCAGTGACTATTTCACTAAATATCCCGTAATGTGTAATCGTCACCTGTATTTCATCCTCTAAAAGTCTAATATTTCCCCATGTCAATACAGATAACATTTTCAAAACACAGTTTCTCAGTGTTTCAACTGGAACACCCACAACACGGTGGTAGAGTATTGACTAGTGCTGGGAATCGCCCCAACTTTTCATGGTAAATTTATCACCCATTTTATTTGACCAATAATCGACCAGAATCGATTATTGTACTTCATTGTTGGTTACTAAACCATAAAACACTTTCCAGGATAAACTTTATGTCAATATGATAATATTAACAGTGTTTTGCACTTTCCGACATTTAGCCTCTACCAAAAATGCTCACTTCCCCTAAACAAACCCAAAATTCATGACAAATTTGAAAATTTTAATTACTTAAATGTAACTTTTATAAGCTACAAGCTTACCATGTGGGACTGAATGCTGTTCTCGGATGGCCGCCAGGCCCGGCCAATGTCTAAGAAAAACAGACATTTATAGTGGGCCATAGCCTCAGGTTGTCGTCACGTGACCTACCCCATTTTTCTTCTCCTTTCTCATTGAAATTTTAACCCATACCCCCTCAGCGGGGAGGTCGGGTGGGACTCTTCTCAGTCCCACATAGTAAGCTTGTAGCTTATAAAAGCTACATTTAAGTAATTAAAATTTTCAATTTTATTGCGCTACAATAGCTTACCATGTGGGACTGAATGCTGAATGCAACCGCCCGGTGGCAGGATTACAGCTGAGACTGGAAGATATGTTTGTTTTTCTTAGATTTTTGATAGAATAAGTAGAATGAAGGTTAGAAAATACCAGTCTGAGTCCCATTTACAGTGCCCCGAACCCGAGGGTTGGGCCTGTAAGAAGCCAAAAAACCCAAAAATGATTGACAGTGCTAAAAACTGTCTGGGTGTTTCGACAGGAGAAAGAGGTGTAGCCGAAGTACACTTAGGTGGGGTAAAGCCCCAATGGCCATCACGGAAGGAGTCTGAGCCCAAGGCTCAGAGGTACCAAAAATATTGCCACCTTAAAAGAGATTAATGACAACCTTAAGGTCCTTAATACATTATACAATTAGTGCTAAAGCTAAAAGAAAATGAAGAATATAAAGACCTTACCCGAAACACCCTGATGAGGTAAACCTATACCTAGACCCTGGGATTAGACTCCTGAAGACTTGGTTGTAGCGGATGTGCCCCCCCTTCTTTTCTTTCCGAGGATGACAGTTCTGAGGGGAAGGGTCTAGGACCTGTTGTGCCGCTACTACTGGCCCCAGATACATATTGTTGTCGTTGTCTGACTAAGTAAGGTCTTTTAGATAGAAATTTGTAAATGTGTTGTGAGCCTTCCAGTAACAGGCTTGCATGATCTGGTCCACCGATACCCCACCGTAAAAAGCCTTAGAGGCTGCGAAGGCCCTAATGTCATGCGCTTTTACTTGGAGCAAGTCCAAGGCTTGCTGGTCTGCTTGTTTATAACAAAGTAGAATGGTTTGTTTCAACCAGGACGAGAGAGTAGCGGGTCTGATGTCTGAGGTATGTCCTTTCTTGAAGGAGATGAAAAGGAGGGACCGAGACCCTCTCAGGTCTTTGGTCCGATCCAAATAGTACCTCAGGGCCCGCACCGGACACAGGGTCCTGTCTTCTTTGAATTGTCTATCTACAATGGTAGTCAAAGCAGGAATAGTCACCGGTGACACACTTTGAGAACCTTCTCTTGCTAGTTGGTTTTTGGCTATGAAGTAGTGTTCTCAAAATACCCTTTTTGGTGGGACCGGGTAGGTAGTATGAAGTCAGTAGAGGGGAACAAGGCAACCTTTTCCCATTGGCCTAGATTAGATACTTTGTTTGCAACCCAGTCATGGATTTCACTGCGGTGCTTGCCGGAGGCCAAAGCTAGCAAGAAAGCAGTTTTGAGGGTAAGATGTTTGAGGTCTGCGTCTTTCATAGGCTCAAAGGGTGCTTTTGTGAGCTCATTGAGAACAACAGAAAGGTTCCACTTGGGAAGATTTCTGGAACTTTTGGGACGATCCCTGTGGAAACTGGAGAGAAACCTATGAAGGTCTGTATTATGTGCAATATGGTGGGCCGTTGGGCCCAAAGTGTCAACGATGGCAGTCCTGTAACCATCAATGGTCGTGGGGCGCCTGTTTAGGTCTTGGTACACGTACATGAAAAAAGATTTGTTTCACAGGTGGAGTGGAGAAATCCACCGAATTTTCTCTGCACCATTTTTCAAATAGGGCCCACTTTGACCTGTAGATGTTCCTTGTTGATGACCGCTGAGGGGCAGCAATTCTCTCTGCCACCTCCACAGAGAAGCCTTGTCCTTGGAGTTGTCCGCTCCTACACACCAGGTGTGGAGGTTCAGCTGTTGCGAATTGTTGTGGAACACATACTTGTGGGACTGCTTGAGTAGAGTTGTTGACACCGGGAGTTGTAGTGGGATCTCTGTTGAGAGCTGCACTAGGTCCCAAAACCAGGGCATCCCTGGCCAGCCTGGGGCTATTACGATGATCAGGCAATGGCATTGCCTGATTTTTTGGATCACCCTGTGAAGAGAGCCATCGGAGGGTAAGCATAAGCAGCGAGACCCATCCAGTTTATGTTCAGAGCATCTATGTCCCAGACCTTTGGGTCTGGGATTGGAGACACGTAGAGAGGGAGTTTGTGGTTCAGATGAGTGGCAAACAGGTCCACATGAGGAGTGAACCACTTCTGGCAGATCTGTTTGAACACCTGTGGATGCAGTGACCATTCTGTTGACTGCACTTGATTAGACCTGGATAGGAGGTCGGCCATCACATTCAGACACCCTGGAATGTGTCTGGCCTTTAAAGTTATGTGATAGTGGTGGCACCAAGTCATGATCTTCCACAGGAGAGCACACATCTCTACTGAGTGAGTTCCTCCTTGTTTGTTTATGTAGGCTACCACTGTCGAGTTGTTTGGTCCTGGCACTGGTCCTTGAAATTTCGAAGGGCCAGTGAGACCGCCTTCAACTCTAGGACGTTTATGTGTAGCCTTTTTTCCTGGTCTGACCACAGACCCTTGGTAGATCTTTGATCTAAGTGAGCGCCCCAACCTTCGTTTGAGGCATCTGTAAAGAGTTGGATACTGTGGTCTTTGGGATGATGGTCTGAGCCTTTCATCACATTTGCAGGATTCTGCCACCAATCTAGGTGTGCAGAAATGGCAACTGTCCAAGGAAGGAGGTTGTCCAGCGACTGAGGATATCTCCAATGCTCCTTGAGATGAAACTGAACGGGCCTCATGTGAAGGCGTCCCTCCGGGACCATCTTCTCCGTTGAGGCAAGCAACCCAATTAGCGACATCAAACATCTTGCAGTCAAAACATGTTTTGACTTGAGTCATAGGATCAAATCCTGAAGTTTGAGCCATCTCTCTTGAGTGGGTCTTACAAGGGCTGAATCTAGATGGTATTCGTAGCCCACGAACAAAAACACCTGAGTAGGTTTCAGTTCTGACTTTTCCTGGTTTATTATCCACCTCAAGGACTGGGTTAGGTCTACCACCACCTGAGTGTTTACTTGGGCTTCTTCCTGAGACTGGGACCTGATCAGCCAGTCGTCCAGGTATTGGTAAAGTCTGAGTCCTCTGGAGAGGGCCATGAGCTTCACTTCCTTTATGATCATTGTAAAGACCTGGGGGGGCTGTGGCTAGTCCGAAAGGAAGGGAGGTGAACTGGAATACCTGTGACCTGTGGCAAAACCTTAGGTATTTCCTTGAGTTTGGGTGGATGGGGATGTGAAGGTAAGCGTCCGATAGGTCTATCGACGATACCCATTCCCCTGGAACCAGGGAGGTCCTGATGGACTCTGGAATTTCCATTTTGAACTTTTCTACATGTAGAAAAGTGTTGAGCCTGCTTAAGTCTATTACTGGCCTCCACCTTTGGTGAGGCTTGGGGACTAGAAACAGGAGACTGTAAAACCTGAGAGATTTTACATGTTCCACCCTTTCAATTGCGTTCTTTGACAGGAGAGACTGGATACAATCTGCTAGAGCTTGGTGTTTTTGAAGGGTCTTGTATTCTTACAGAATCAGAGGAAATCTGACCAAGTTTGGCTTTGAGAGGAATGGCAGTACATAGCCATTGGTGATAATGTTTAACACATTTGATGAACATTTGTTTGTTTGCCAGTCTCTCCCGAAAGAACGGAGGCGACCTCCTACTGGTGGACTGAGTGAGGCTTTGGAGGAAACATTGGGAGGAGGGGTTTCCACGCCCTATTCCCATTTTATGGGGTTCAAAACGACCCCTGGAGCCTCTGAAGTTTGGTTTTCCCCTGCCAGATGAAAACAATTGGTTACTGTTTTGAGAGGAATTGCCCCCATAGGGACGTTTCCTGTAGGAGCCTCTTTTCGTGTGGGGACCACGAAAGGGCTTATTCTGGTAGGGTCTGAAACCCTGAGAGTCTTTTGAGGTGCCTTTTTTAAGAAGGAAGTCCTCACTTTCCTTGACTAATTGAGACTTGAACAGGGAAGGCGGCCAAGAGGACACATTCCTGAGTTCCTGACGTCTCGTCTCCCCTAAATGTGGTTGTAACAGGGTCATTTCGGCTTCGCGCCTAAGCAAGCCGGTGTTGCCCATGGAATATAACTCCCTCTGGAGTATATGAGCAAGGGATTTGCTGAGACAAGTCAAGGCCCTGTGCTGGATAAGGAGTGTCTTGTTCCAAAGATCCAGGTATTCACAGGCTTCCTCGTATCCACACTTTGCTGCCTTTTCAGGGTCGGCACCTTTCCTAATTTGAGATTTGACCTTCTTGAAGGCCGACTTCAAACTATGCTGGCACTTTTCCAGAGTGGAATTGCAGGAAGAATAAGTCTTGGCAAAGGTGGTAGTAAAGTTAAGCGTGGAGATATTCTGTCTCGCCTGGTGTTCCAATTCTTTTAGAATTGGTAGGGGAACTTGGCCCCAGAGGGCTTAGGAGAAATACAGATCTTGGCAAAGTCTGTATTTAGTTCTTGAATCTTGTCTTTGTAACAAGGTTGTCCCACCTTGTACCACTTGGCAGTGGAAGGAGGAGCTTTGATGTATTTACCCTCAGGTAAATTTGCTGCTTGAAAGTCTTGGTCAAATTTATCAAAGGCGTCTTTCATAATAGAGTTCAGAGGCAGCATAGAGGAAGGGCCTCTTGGCCTGAGCTCCTGCCTGCCTTTCTCATCGTCAAGGCCCATGACCGCAGTTGAAGACCTGGGTAAGGAGTCCCTAGGGTCTGGAAGTTTGAGGATATGCCTGAAGGTATCCACCTCCTCTGCATACTGAGAGGGGATGTCAGAGCTACTTCCCTGTAGTAAGGAGGATCTGGGTCATGTTGAGGATGGTCTTGATCAGTGTAGGTCTTCCTAGAAGGTTTTGGAGACCTATGTCTGAGCTCAGAGGACTGATCCTCCTCTGAGGAAGAAGGTAAATATCTGGACCTAGATTTGTGTTTTGATTTACCAGTATGTTTCTTGGCTCTGCTAGGTGCAGGCTGAGGTTCGTCAGATTGGTCAGAGTAGTGGTCCGAGGCAGAGCTCGGGGCCACATCATACTGTTTGAAAGAGTGAGAAGATTTCTTTGATTGGGCCGAGGGCAACCTCGAGGGTTCCTCGACAGAACTAACATTGTGACCCGAGGTGTCATCGACGCAACTAGAATGAGAGTCGAGACGTGGAGGTAATGCTGGGCCATAATCAATGTCCATCGACTCGACAGGGTTAGTACTCGGGGGGTCCAGACGTGTGTTAGATGGGCCAGGTTTTGAGGCCGAAGCGGAGGTCTGATCTACCTCCACTTGAGAAAAAGTTTTATTGAGAGATTTCTGAAAATCTTCTCGAAGGGACTTCATCGCCTCTAAAATATTTGCCTGGAAAGCACCCATCTTTTGATCTAGTTGAATGTCTAGCCGAGATCCCAAGGACTTCTCGAGCTTTGTTTCTAATTTCTGCTGTAAGGCAGTACCTGGTGTTGGTGGGACAGTTTTAGCTGGAGTTTTTAATGATAAAGCCTCGAAGGCAAGAGGTTGAGGGTGGGGCGGGGAAGTAAAAAGATGGTCAGCAGCACTCTCGAGGTCTGCTTGTGAGCCCGCAAAGGATTCAACAGAATTATCGCCCAATAAATCTAATTCTTGATCATTTTTGTCAGATTTCTTATCAGGTTTCTTTACATATCTCTGCCTATGAGTGATCTTAGTTAATTGTTCTTCTGTGAAGGAAGCACAAATATCACAAGGTGAGATGAAAGTGACACAGGGATCATCTCCCTTACCTGCCTCTCTGCAGGTAGGACAGTAGTTATGAGTGTCGAACGCATGCAAAAATGATGGCATTTAGATGCACGGGGTTTATCTCTATTGGATTGGTGAGAAGACATGTTCAAATGCAATAAAAGAGGTGGAACCCGAACACATAAAAGCCTAGCTGAGGCAAAAACTCACAACAGGAATAAAAGAAAAAATACTTATCTGACTGGACAGAAAGTTATGCAATATGTGCTTTGATAATTAATAAACAAAATGGCTGAAAAAAGACATCCAACAATATAAATAAACTGAGATATAAGTAGAAAACGGCAGAAAAACTTCACAATATATTCCAATATGGCGGTGGCCAACGAGAAAGGAGAAGACAAATGGGGTAGGTCATGTGACAACCTGAGGCTACGGCCAACTATAAATGTCTGTTTTTCTTAGACGTTGGCCGGGCCTGGCGGCCATCGGAGAACAGCATTCAGTCCCACATGGTAAGCTATTGTAGCGCAACAAAACTGTCAATTTATAAAATAAAACCACCTAAAATATCTGAAAACTCTTGGATATTCAGACACATATGTAGAAAGTAAGATTTAAGCTGAATAATTGATTTTTACAAATTATCAGTGACCGACCTCAATTGTACACTGTCACTAATGATGAATCAAGCATATTTCTAATGATCCACCCACTAGTATTGACACACTATGACTACCAAATAATCAGATCTAGGGTTTGAATTCAGGCCCAGACTGAAATGGAAAAGTTGGTAGTTACTCTATCAGAATATCAAGAGTAAATTTCAATGGAAAATATTCTTCCAAGATTTGATACTTCCATTTAAAAAGTAATTCTGCTTTAAAGGATTTTAACTGTGAAAAATTACTCTTGCACACAAAAGACAACTTTAAAAGCCACTGAATATCACACAATTCATATTTTATTATCAGAATGCATTCTGTTATCATTGGTATATACAGCCATAGCATGATGTAAGCAGTTTTATCAGCTGATAATAAATTAGTTCATTGTAAATAAAACCTCCACATAAATTTATACATTGCATGCACAATAAAGAAAGAATCTCTGAGACAAAATATTATAAAAAAATTAACTATTTTAGTGAAATACGTCTTCAATATTCAACGAAATATTACAAAGTAACCAGACAAAAAGACTTACCAATGTTTGAGGAATGATGATCTTTTTGATAATAAAAATATCCACCTTCTGAAATGTTCCATTTAAATATACAACCAACCAGTAAGCAGGAAACCAAAACTTTTACACAGAGTTTCAGTTTTATCTTAACCATATCTATTTGTTAAAACCATAAAAAAACCAAGAATTCGACATACCACCCACATTTTAACATTTTTTTTCCTATTTCACACAAGAATTTAAAATTATCCTGTCTACTTTTTGTCCATGTATTAAACTGAGATTGAAGATTGATTTAAAATAAATGTAAATTAAAGAGAAAAGTTCACTTCTGATCTTCATTATCATTTTTTTTCAGTAAGAAATATAAAGTTCTCAATATATATATGTGAAAAAATTATAACTTAATTCAGATATCTTTTAGATTAACGTGTCCTACAGAATACAAACATATAAGTTACAAACATATTTACATTGTACTCCACATGCATATGATATGATTAATGCAAATGAGGCTGAGGAAAAGTATTTAAACAGTGACACATTCTATTACTTAGATATAAATTCTTCATTTATATAAATATTGAAGTAATCCAAAGCCAATGTTTTTTCATTGGGAACTTATATTTTGAAATCTCAATGGTTTCCTCCAGTGTGTGTTACATAGCCATCAATGTCATTTTTTTTTCAAAAAAAACCTATTTTATTTCATAATTTTAAATGCTCTGTTAACATTCTTAAATAAGTGAATGATATCATAAGACACTTCTATGAAGAACGCTTAAAATAAAAATACTGATTCCAGTGAAAAGACACTTGCAAACTTCTTTTCCGTGTGGGTATGCTGAGAGTGTGTGCATCAACAATCACAGAATGGCATTCATGAATAAGTCAGACTAGATTTAAGCAGTCTTTTTAGCATGGAATTTGGACACATACACTATGATTTCAAATATTTAAGTATGCCTAATGGGTTCGAGCACATAAATTGTGAAAGCTAGGACATTTCCATGGAGTATCTGAAAGATGATATTTTCATACATATCATAACTTTACTAACAGACTATAAAGAAACTCTTAACAAAATACAAGAAAAGGGGTATAAATGTACCAGTTTGAAAAGGTTTAGTGGGAGCCTCTGTCCTCACATATATCTTCTTAATTTCCAGTTTGTTTGACTTGAGGCCACAAACCCTTTCATTAAAATCCCACGTTTTTGTGCAAATGAATTTATTACCTTTGGACACAAAATACTACCTGTTGGAATAAAGCCATTTGTTTTAATGGAGTAACATGCTTTGAATACATTCATTATTGGATGAAGTCCCCAGCAACTGAATATTACAGTCCCAGTAATGAACAGATATTGTATTTTACAATCGATGCTTGTATTTTACAACCAATGCCCAATTTATATTTTATGAGCAATGGCCGAAATTATTTTGAATTTCACAAATGATACCACAATTTTTGTTCAACTGCACATCCAAAGCCAATATGATTTTGAATTTTCCAAGAATACTGGAGGGTTATACCAATTTTTTATGACCAATACCAGAAAATAGCTACTATATGTTGCAAGAATACCAGATATTATACTGGACTTTTACAACAAATGCCAGACAATTATATTCAATTTTCAAATCATAAATTATTCAGTGAAACCAAGATATACTGGATGATAATTTGAGTCAACGATTCCAAGATAATGTCCCATACATCTTCTACCTAATGTTTTGCCTGTCCAATGATTACTAGCCTTGTCCAATACTTCAGGAGTGTCATGTCAAGCAACAATTAATACAACATTATATTTATATAACAACAAAGTAATATGTGGCACTGTAAAGCTGCCTCAGTTCATCCAACCAAAAATCTGTGAGAAAATATATTTTCAAGAATGACGTTTCTCTTTTAAAATACCTAGTAAGTGAAATCAGCTGAATTTTCTTCAAGTCCGTTGAAACCAATACCAACAAAGCAGTGTTGTGTAATTTAGCAAGTATTTTATAAATACCACCTCACTTTAGAATTATAAACCTTGGAAGAACAATGGCTGGATCTTAAAGCCAGGTCACACTGTGGCGACTTTTAGTGGCAAATATGCACGATCCTTAAGTTCTTCCCTGTTGGTAGCAAATTCTTGGTCCATCTTCACTGTTCTCCACCATTCTCCATGGATTGTCATCTAGCTACGACAGTTTCAAACTGTTCAAAACTATCGCCGGTATTCGCCGATTCGTGGCCGTTTTTTAGTTCGCCATTAGAATTCGCCACTATTGGTAGCAGATTCTTCTACATCGTAGCTCTGTGGCAGGACATTCTCCAGCAAATCGTACTACCTTCTTGTTCTCAGTAAATTCGCCAGATATTCTTCCTTGTTCTCAACTGATTCTTCCTTTGTCGTAGAAGATTCTTCAAGTATCGCATTCATTCTCCCCTACTTGTAGCTGATTCGTGGGTAAATTCGCCAGATATCTTCACCAGTTCGTAGGGTATTCTTTGTATATTCTTGCTTTGTCTCAGGATATTCGAAAGGCATCGTAGAACATCGTAGAGGGGTCGTAGAAGTATGAAGATCTTTTATCACGTGACTACACTTTCCCGCTTTTTTTTGGCGAATTCTGGCAAATTTGAAATCGCCTCTGTTCTTCTATATTCGCAGATATCATCGTAGCACCCTCGCCACTGTGTGACCTGGGCATTACACACTGGCTAAAACAGAAATTTAGGCCCATCAAAACCTTAATGTCAGAATGAGGTCTTTTAACATCCACTGTGCATTTTTGTCTTTTGTTTTAAACCTGACATGTTGAATTTCACTGGACTTTGGCTGGCAAAGGTACTGGCAGTGAGAAGAATATACAATTATGTCTCTTACAGTCAGTACAGGAACAAGAACTTTCTGACATAAATCAATACACTCAGATAAACATGATGTAGAGTTTATTAAAGGGTATTTCAAAGGACTGGTTCTCAAAGCACCTTTCAATGGAGTTACAGTTGTAACTGGACAAAACCCTGCAAAAATATGGCAGTTACATTTCCAAGGGTTATGCCCAATTTATGAAAAAAACCTTTGGGGCTTTGTCAAGGTACCCATATTTTTCACCACTCAGTTTCTGTAAGCCAACATCTTAACTCACCAACAACTCTCAGGCTCAATCAACTGTCAGAAAGACATAAATACAAGTACATCATCCAGTATTTGCTTAAAGGTTTTGAGAAGGACAATACCAGGTATCCCTAAAAATCTTCATATAGGCCATCACTGGAAAAAACTAAGGGAAAATCACTTGTCATAATTACAACTCTTAAGGCAGACATTTTGCCAGTGAATGTAAAACTGAATGTTATATCCATGCCTGAGGGCTTAGTGCTGAGTTAACAAGTTTGCCATAAAATCACGTAATTTTAATGTCTATGGCCACAGGTTTTATTTGGGACTTTGTCACTTTCAACATTGTACAAGGCATATCACGACGGGTAGTTTTGAGGGCAGATGAAACCAGTATGTACAGTTGGTCAAGGTTCTGTGCTGTAAACTGCCAACCATTGGTAAGCAACTATCAACTTTTCAACATAAGATCTTGGGTTTGAACCACAGACCTCAGAGGTGGGAGGAGAGTGTGTTACCACTACACTATCGTGGCCCTGCCACAGGTTTGAATACAGCTCATAACAGCATGTGGAATTCACTGAGGGCTTGGCCTCATACAACCTTAGCTGTTCCAAGGGACAACCCCAACCAATAACACAGACTTCCAGCCAGTTTGGAATAAATATGGGGTGAACAGTGACAGACAATGCTATAATGAAAACTGATATATAACAATATTAAGACTTTGGGTGAGGCTAGTCAATTACCCATTTGACAAGTAAATTACAGGCATACTTCTCCCCGGTACAGTAACAAAATACACCAAGATGTAGATATGGTAATTATACTTCATTGTACGTATTTCTTTGTGACTAATGATCAATGCATTTCAATTTGGCTATCATTTGAGGGAAGTCTAAGTATTTAATAGTAACTTTAAAGTCAAGATTTGAAGCGAATATGGGGTTTCAGACTTTATCATCACAGCTATGTCTTAGAAAAACAAGAGGAGAGTTTTAACCTGTAAAATGAAACAAACTCATCCTTCTTCTTAACAATTGTCAAATATTCATACAAAAAGAGGCTGGATAAAAATCATAAAGTTGGACTGTAGCAATGCATTCTAGGGCAACTATACAATGCGTTAAAAGTAATGTAAAACTGAACTAGAGGATCGCTCGCAAAAAAACAGATAATGTTTTTGTATAGCAAAAACAAAGCGTCCCGAAAAGGATATAAAGGTGAGTGCTAAAGTATTAAGAAAATGCTTCGTTTCTAGCCTTATACTGTTGTGGCAACCAAAGTCAGCGCAGTCTGCTCTATCTAGCACGGTTTTCAAGATATAAGCATTTTTGTGTTTTGCAAAAAATTCAAAAAAGTCAAAATGTCCGCTATATTTGGCAAGACAAAAATATTTTGAAAATTGGCATGGCTACTCTGCAGAGATACCCAGCAGGTCAAAAATTTTGTTGAGTTCACTCCAT
This sequence comes from Sabellastarte sp. h YS-2021, assembly GCA_964017235.1. Taxonomy (NCBI): domain Eukaryota; kingdom Metazoa; phylum Annelida; class Polychaeta; order Sabellida; family Sabellidae; genus Sabellastarte; species Sabellastarte sp. h YS-2021. The sequence continues at coordinate 54,114,903 of OZ024927.1, read as the reverse complement.
ATAGCACGGTTTTCGAGATATAAGCATTTTTGTGTTTTGCAAAAACTTGGAAAATTCAAAATGGCCACCATTTTTGGGGAGACAAAAATTTTTGTCAAGACCACTGCCGCGGTGTGTATCTCCCGCCGAGCATTAAAGGAGAAGAAATAGCTTTTCCCGAGATATTCACAATTTTTCATTTTCGTGTGTGAAAGCTCTTCCAAAAGTAGGTGAATGAGTTATTTGAGAAAAATTGGCTATCTGCAATACTATTAAGAGATAATTCACATTTACTCATTTTGAGTAGGTGAATAATTAGCTATGGGTCTGAAACTTCACCAAGTGAAAGCACACCCAAAAGTAGGTGAATGAGTTATTTGAGAAAAATTGGCTATCTGCAATACTTTTAGAGATAATTCGCATTTACTCATTTTGAGTAGGTGAGTAATTAGCTATGGGTCTGAAACTTCACCATGTGAAAGCTCTCCCACAAGTAGATGAATGAGTATTTGATAAAAATTGGGTATCCGCAATACTTTTAGAGATAATTAGCATTTACTCATTTTGAGTAGGTGAATAAATAGCTATGGCTCTGAAACTTCACGGAGTGAAAGCTCTCTAAAAAGTAGGTGAATGAGTTATTTAAGAAAAATGGGCTATCTGGAATACTTTTAGAGATAATTCGCATTTACTCATTTTGAGTAGGTGAGTAATTAGCTATGGGTCTGAAACTTCACCATGTGAAAGCTCTTCCAAAAGTAGGTGAATGAGTTGAGAAAAATTGGCTATCTGCAATAGTTTTAAGAGATAATTCGCATTTACTCATTTTGAGTAGGTGAGTAACTATCTACGGGTCTGAAACTTCACCATGTGAAAGCTCTCCCAAAAGTACATGAATGAGTTATTTGATAAAAATTGGGTATCCACAATAGTTTTTGAGATAATTAGCATTTACTCATTTTGAGTAGGTGAGTAGTTAGCTACGGGTCTGAAACTTCACCAAGTGAAAGCTCTCCCAAATGTAGGTGAATGAGTTATTTGAGAAAAATTGGCTACCTGCAATACTTTTAGAGGTAATTCGCATTTACTCATTTTGAGTAGGTGAGCAATTAGCTATGGGTCTGAAACTTCACCATGTGAAAGCTCTTCCAAAAGTAGATGAATGAGTTATTTGAGAAAAATTGGCTATCTGCAATAGTTTTAGAGATAATTAGCATTTACTCATTTTGAGTAGGTGAATAATTAGCTACGGGTCTGAAACTTCACCGAGTGAAAGCTCTTTGGGATAGCTGCTCTGCAGAGATATCCTGAAGATCAAAAATTTCGTCGAAATCGCTCTATGTAGCACGGTTTTCGAGATATAAGCATTTTTATGTTTTGCAATTTTGCGAAAAATTCGAAAATTCAAAATGGCCGCCATTTTTGGGGAGACAAAAATTTTTTTCAAAATTAGGATAACTACTCTGGAGAGATACCCTATGGGTCAAAAATTTTGTCGAAATCGCTCTATCTAGCACGGTTTTCGAGATATAAGCATTTTTGTGTTTTGCAATTTTTGCGAAAAATTCGAAAATTCAAAATGGCCGCCATTTTTGGCGAGACAAAAAATTTTTTGAAAATTGGGATAACTACTCTGCAGAGATACCCTGCGCGTCAAAAATGTCGTCGAAATCGCTGTATCTAGCACGGTTTTCGAGATATAAGCATTTTTGTGTTTTCCTTATTTGGAAAATTCATAATGATTAATTAATCATTAATTACTCGGCCATTTCTTAACCAATCAATGCCAAAATCTAATGATTTCCAGATTTTAATAGAATGAATGTATTTGCCAAGTTTCAGGTGAATTGATAAAATTCCTTTCAAGTTATCATCCGGACAAGCTTCCCCATCAAAAAAAGACATTTTTGGTCATGTGACCTCTTTGATTGGTTGAAATGTCACTGCAGCATATTCAAAAAAATTCCCCAAGGCTACTGCCTAAACCTGCCAAATTTGAAAAGAAGCCGCCTAACGGTTACAGAGTTATAAGGAAAACAAAATGCGGAGCCGGCGGAGCCTGCAGTGAAGGTCTCCCATACACAAACAAGCGTCCCTTGCGGGACGCTTAAATACATGTATAACCATGCACTGGATAAATTATCATATCTTAATATATTTCAATATTAAATGATAAAGCATTTTGAATTGCAATATCAGAAGAAAGTGTTAATTTCAATATTTTGTCCCACAACACAGTAGGCAGTATTTTCAAAATAATATTACAGTTTATCAGTATTTTTAAGCGTGAGCCTCACTGGAGCTCGTGCTTCTACAGATCAATGCTTTTGTTTTTTTTTTTGTTTTTTGGTCTCCGGACTTTGATGAAAGTTAGCTGTGCATTCTGAATTTCCCTCTCTTGCTCTCCAATAGCTAAAAGGACACGTCATTTTGGCTTTTGCCCATAGATATGTCCTTTTGTCTCCAAACGTTGACGACATTGACAACACTCCAACAGCTAAAAGGACACATGCCCTTTCGGCTTTTGCCCATACATATGCCCTTTTGTCTCCGGACTTTGATGACACTGACAACAGCTGTGCATTCTAAATTTCCCTCTCTTGCTCTCCAATAGCTAAAAGGACACAAGTCCTTCTGCCTTTTTCCCCATACATATGTCCTTCTTGCATCGGACTTTCAGAAATTGAGGCACACAGTGATGACTATTTGTCTGTTCACTGAAGTTAAGCGGCAATGGGCTATGTTAGTACTTGGATGGGTGACCGTCTCAGTTCGGGACAAGCTGTGGGATGTATCTAAGTTGGAATTTCTTGCTGTCACGAGACTTTCGTAAATTCTAGTGCACTACTCGTGTCTCTGATGGTTTGCGCTAGAGGATCAAAACACCTTTTGGCCTTGTTTATATTTTAATCATTAATATTTAAATTTATTCACCATGGAGATATTTCATAAAAGTTTGTCTTTGTAGCCCACTTGGTCTTTATTGTCAGATTAAACAATTGTCACATTGACACAAATTTTTAGTGATAACTCAGAAACCAGACATTGTAGTTTAGTAGTAGAATGTACTTCACATGCACAGCATTAAACAATACCTGTTTGACTGATATGCAAGGGCAAATTAAAGTTTATTATAGATATCTTGCTTGAAAATTTTCAAGATGCACCAGACAATGAGCCTATCCCCCTTTCTTCCCCATTGTAGCAGCTGCAGAGTCAACATTTAGAATTCTATGGAAACCAGTTTCTTGAGTTTGTTCCACAAAAAATTCGATCTTATAAATTTTAAGGTACATTTAAACCTCTTTAAGTAAAACTCTATAAGGTAGAATTCCTTGTTTATTGAAAGTAAATACAAAGTCCTTCATGGGCCTTCTATGTGGGACCTACCTCTAAGTAAAGGACCGGTCCCAAGACAGTCTTTTTCACTGATATTTACCCTGTTACCTGGAATTCCCGGTTAGGTAGAAGTATTTTTTCTGATTCCTTGATATTTTACTTCACAGTGCTCAACTGTATACAATACTAAACCATTACTGAAGGCGTATAATGTCAAGAGTTTTGTACTGTACTAACATTATGAAAATAAGCATGGACTATTATTTGATACTCAAATAAAAATTCATACAGAAAGGCATGTGACAAGAGAGAAATAGAAACATTAAATACAATTTATTAGTGCCTGGCTCTTATAACTTGACACACTTAATCAAAAGATTCATCAATTTCGCACACTTGTGTAATCAACAGACCACACCTTGCTTATCAAACAATATCCATCCCATTATCAACAGATTATGGTATTTTTGTTTGCTTTATTATTATCTCTCATGTATCATTTTTGCCAATTTATTATTCCTGTGTCACATTTATCTTGCATTTCTTGGTAAATATATCTGTTTGAAGTGTGGAATTCCAAAAGGACATGACAATATTCATTCAAAAAGAAAATGTTATGTGCTTTTCACACATATTAAAAGAGGCAAAAATGTGACTATCAAATTGAATGAAAACAGTTGGCATCACTGAAGTCTCTTGTTTTATGACAGCATAACAACATAAACTGTTGACTCACTACTTTACGACTACAAAACAAGCAATCAGTGTCCGTGAATGGGCTCTGTGTCATCTGACTTTGTGTTTTGAGCTTCAGAGTATAACTCAAAGTAAAGAAAAGAGATTAAAAGTAGCAAGGACTAATTTGACCTTTAAGGGAGCGTCAAAGGTCAAATCTGAATTATGGTAACTGCTGAAACATAAAGAAAGTAGGTATTGCTCACTCATACATTGAGCAACAACTTTGAAACTTAACTATGTTATGGTTCACAAAAAAGTAGACAAACAACACCTTTGAAAGGAATTACGTAGCTGCAACACTTTTAAAGGTATTAGCCATTTACTCATGATGCTAACTCCTGCAAAATAAGAAAGTGGCTGCCATTCATATAGATATTTGCAATAGCCATTCAAAACAATGACCAACTCTTAACCACAGAGAAAGTATCTGGAATTATCAATTTCATAAAATGCTATAAATCTATTACTTTTCAAGATATATGCAATTTACTCAACTATGGCAAAATAACTTATATAATGAGCAAGTTTGCTACTTCAATATGTTTTATTTCATGAAAAAGTAGATGAACAACACCTTCTAAGGAAATTGCATAACTTTTTTCAAGTTAAAAGTAATTTTACTCTTTATGGACAGTAATGAAAAATGAGAAAGTAGCTATTACTCACTTAGCTATCGGGATAGACTCCCTAGTTAATCACTGTACTGTAGCTATGGAAAAAGTAGCTGGATAACATCTTTAACAAAATACTCTAAATGCAATAGTTTTCAAGTTACAAGTGATTTACTCAGCAGTAAGAACCTGAAAGTAGCTATTGCTCAGCTATGCATTGAACTACATGTATGCAATTTTACTACATTATAGCTGACCCCAAAGTGGGATAATAACATATTTAAAGAAAACACTCTAAATGCAATAGTGCTCAAGTTACAAATGATTTTACTCATTATGGAGGTACTGAAAAGTCAGAAAGTAACTATTACTCACTTAGCTATTGGAATAGGCTCCCAAGTTACTCACCATGCTATAGCATGGAAAAAGTAACCGAACAGCATATTTTAACAAAATGCTCTAAATGCAATACTTGTAAGTTATTAGTGATTTAGTGCATGATTTTTAATGCATTAAAAATTATTTTAAAAATTCATTAAAAAATAATTAAGAAAGATTCACATCCTTTCAATAGTCAATGAGAAAATTGTGATAAACTGTTGAAATTTTCACACCTTGGATGGGGGTACCTTTATTATAACGGCTATGCGGAACAGACAAACAAACACATCTGCATACCTTGAACAATTTTTCATCCTCAAAGGATAAGGTATCTTTTAAATTAAACAGCATGTCTCTGGGTCTTGTACTTTTGGAGGAAAAGTGTTCATGCAGAACGCGCACATGGGCATCACAAAGTAATGCCATTATGTCAGCTGACTGATATGTCAGCTGAGATAAAATGTGTTTCAGTATGATGTCAGACACTTATTATTAAAAAAAAGAATGCAAGAATAAGTAAATGGGAAAATCGGGATTACTTTTTTGTATCCAGACGGTGATCCATATCACTCTCAAAATTTAATGGGGTCTAAGTTTGACCAAGACCTAACTTCTGATTTTTTTCAGGAAGACCCAAGCAATAGTATTTTCCTAATCCTGCTAACAAACAAATGGCTCAACAGAGAAACAGCCAAATGGTCATGAAAATAATACCTCCTTGGCATTTGTGAATTGGATGCATAGTTTAGAAGGTACAATTTTTTCTTAAAGGCTCACTAACATGTAAATTGAAAATCCAGATTTTTGATATACCATAAATAACGGGGGGTCGGGGGGTAAAACTGACCGGCTATTTAGACTCTCCACATATGCTTTCCCAATACCTCTTAATACATTCTGAAGGTATAAAAGCAACAATAAAGGAGATATAAGGCAAAACTCCAAAGCAACTATTTTATGACCCCAGTTTGACCCATAAGGGAGGGTCGGGGGATAAAACTGACTGGCTATTTAGATTCTCCACATATGCTTTCCCAATACCTCTTAATACATTCTGAAGCTATAAAAGCAACGATAAAGGAGATATAAGGCAAAAACTCCAAAGCAGCTATTTATGACCCCAGTTTGACCCATAAGGGGGGGTCGGGGGGTAAAACTGACCGGCTATTTAGACTCTCCACATATGCTTTCCCGCGTGAATACCTCTTAATACATTCTGAAGGTATAAAAGCAACAATAAAGGAGATATAAGGCAAAAACTAAAAATCAGCTATTTTATGACCCCAGTTTGACCCATAAGGGGGGGCCGTGGGGTAAAACTGACTGGCTATTTAGACTCTCCACATATGGTTTCCTATCACCTCCCAGTACATTTTATGGCTCTAAATGCAATACTTAAGAAGATAATAGGGGGGTTGACCTAAATTTAAGGCTTTCAGATTGGAAGGTGTCAGAAAATCACTCATAAACGAGACATTTTTCAAGGGATTGCTCCCAAATTCTAATCAGCTAGCGTTTTCGATAGTATGAACAGGTGTGTCAAATTATAAGGCTGTGTAGCAGGTACTTTTTCCTGAACTGCGATGACGGGGGGGGGGTGTACTTCAAAAAAATTGTTTTTGATTGTGTGACCTTCATAAAGGTCAAATTTAAGCATGCAGAAAAATTTTCCCACGCCTAAGGTATATAACTGCCAAATATGGTTTGAAACCTTCTAATAACTAGATTGGGCCAACTCGGCGCCAACATATCCCCAGACAGGTCATTACTCACGCCACAGGTTTTGATCGGGAATTTTTTATGTAATCCATTTGTTGTATGCCGTAAATATTGGGAAAAGTTATATGAACTTCAGCACATCAATCTACTAAGTTTATATCTTCCCAAGGAAGATGGTGTATCCCCAGACGTCGAATACATAACTCAACAGATCATATTTTCAATCTTCCTGCAATGATAACTCTGAACCTATTTTCAAAGTATTTAAATGATTGATGATTGAATGTCCATTCTAAATTAATAATCTCAAAAGAGCATATCTGTTTCTATATTTGTTGACAAATAAAATATTATTTTTAACTCAACTCATCATACTTTTCAATCTTCCTGCAAAGGGTAACTCTGAACCTATTTTCAAAGTATTTAAATGATTGATGATTGAATGTCCATTCTAAATTCATAATTCCAAAAGCGTATCTCTGTTTCTATATTTGTTCACAAATAAAATATTATTTAAAAATCATATATTATTTATATTATTATTTTATTATATTATTTTTAGAATTTGCATTGTTTTTCAGTTATTCATTTCCTCAATTCCTATATATGTGGTCCATATATATGCAACCTAAATATGTGACACAATCTCAGTTCTGACTCCCTTTGTCTTAGATAATTAACGCTCGACGATAGGAGAGGGTTATTGTAATCAGTTTGTTTCTGTCAGTCTGTCTGTCTGTCTGTCTGTCTGTCTGTGCACCGTTTTGCCCTTATAACTCAAAAACTATACCATCAATCGAGCTCAAATTTCGTGGGTAGATATTTCATGGGGTACAGACGGAATCTTCCAAATTTGGTGTAATTTGTTTGAAAATTAAAGTCAGGAGACAGGTTTTTAAATTTTTAATTGGGTATATACAGTGAAACCTACTTGTCTTCAAAAATCAATATCATGATAGGATTTCCTCCTCATAAATTCTTGTCTCATCAGATATCCTCTGTGGCTGTGAGTGTAATGTGTAGAACTTGTAATCTCATGGTTGGGGTTCAATACCAGTCAATTCTAAATTTTTTTTTTTTTTTTAATTTTTGTTTTTAGATTTTTTTAGCAATTTTTTTAAAGATCTTTTAAAAAGAAAAGAAAAAAAACACAGCATCTAAAATTTTACTGTTCAAAAAAAAAACTTTAACCAAGATAAAGTGTTCAACTTGATGGACAATAATAGATCAATTGGGCATATACAGAGAAATCTGATTTTCTTTATTGCATAAGTAAAAAAAATCAATATTTTGCTGTCTGATGATGTCATTACTTAATGATGTCACAATGCAATTGTCATTGTGAGGTCACAAAACCTAGCTTGTGATACGTGTGATATGCTTCTTCTCATTAAATTTATGTCTTGAAATTGACATAAATACAATTGAGAGGGAAGTGGTGTATTTGTCATGTTTATTTTTTTTTGTTTTTTTTTTTTTTGTTTGTTTGTTTCAATTTCTTGACAGTCCATCACAAAAATTTACCCTGAGTAATTTTGACCAAGAAGTGGCTTTCAACCAATATTTTTACCTCTACCAGGAATTTATGTTTGTTGTGTGCTTTTTTGTCTATTTGTCTGCCTGTTTTTGGTGTTTAGATTACTCCAGAACTAATGAACAGATCTTTATAAAAAATTTGTGAGTAGGACCTGGTGAAAGGAAGAAATTACTAATTTTTGGGAAAGACGTGGATCATATTTTGGATACAAAAAAATCATGAATTTTAATAGGTCCCATTTCAATGTATTTTAATGATTTTAGCTTTCTACTTCATATTTCTTCAAAAGTAATTAATAAATTTTGATGTCAAATTTGAAGTAGGAAAGGACTAGCCATGGGAAGGAGTAATTATAGTTTAGGAAAGATCCAATTAATATATTGGATACCAAGAAGCCTCCAGAATTTCTGGAAATGCCACCATGATGGATGTGTGTTATACTTTATAACACTTGTGAGACTGGTCACATCGAGTCGAGCGTTTTGCTCTCTCTGAGTGCATCTTGTTAGATAATGAAGCAAACACCACCTCCCACCCCCACCCCACCTCTCTCCCCTTCTCCACACCTCTCTCACTATTACAGAAGATCTGTATACCTTTGTTTATTTAGTGTCACTCAATAGCTGGAGGTCCCAGAGGTGGGTGGGGGATGGGGGGTGGAACTACAAAGAGATGGAGTGCTGCAGCACAAATGGTAAACAAACGCTTATAATATAAAAGGGGTAATCAAATACAAAAAGCTCAGTTAATCTTATCACTAAAATAAAATCAAATATATAAATAAGGAATGTCCAACAGGAAGATTATATACCTCCAGAATTAAATATAAATTATCAAACGACAAGAAAAGATTTATAATAATAATTCAGAATTTTAAGTATGTGATTATCAATTGAAATGAGTTCGTAACTGTAGCAGCTGTGTCAAAATTAAGGCAAGTTGAATAAAACTGGGCTAGTTGAGGGTTAAAAATCCCCTATTTTTACTACATAAGGCTATAATTTCATTAATATTTGGGACTTAAAGCTCACCAGAAAATAACAGTGTCCATTTTGCCTACTTGAATATGTTTAACCAGTTTCACATTAAAAAGTTAAAAACTCAGCAAGCAGAGAGATAACACACAAAAATAAGTTCTTAAAAGCCTAAGATAGCCATAACATTATTAATATTCAAAATTTAAATAGACAGGCACTTCCTTTGAAAAATTCAAAGATTTCAGCTCTATGAGCCACATAGTTTGACAGTTACAGGGCTTTAAAGTGGCATAATATCCATAAATTGGGTCTCTGTGGGCATTTTACAATTGTTAAAGAGACCTTAGCAATTAAACTACAGAACTGAAACTTTTGGGGGGACATACACAACAAACAAAAATTATATATAATACAGTTTAAGACTTGTCACACTAAGCATTTCCAAATAACAGGGCAAAATACAGAAAAAAATGTCAAAAAAGGTCACTTGGGCAAGTGTCTATGGCCCTCATACACAGGTTAAATGTCTACTAAAAGCCTTGATTTTCGGCACATGTGAAAAGGACATATTAATGCATTCCCAGATGGGATTTCAGCTCAATCAATCACATAGTTTAACAGTCACAGGGCTTAAAGGTGGCAAAAAGTCCAAATATTGGGTCTCTGTGGGCCTTTTAGAGATCTCGATGTGGTTTTCAAATTAAGGCATCAGACTTAAAATCTGCTACATACTAAGACTACACATAGAATATGTATCTAATAATAAAGTTTGAAACTTCTCAGACTCACCATTTCCAAGTTACAGAGCAAAATATGTGAAAAATGTCTTAAAACGGTCACTCGGGTGGGTGTTAATGGTCCTCATACACAGTTTAAATGTCTACTTGAAGCCTTGATTTTTGGCACATGTAAAAAGAACATAATAATGTATTCCCAGATGAGATTTCAGCTCTATCAGTCACATAGTTTAACAGTCATGGGCCTTAAAACTGGCAAAAAGTCCAAATAGTGGGTCTCTATGGGGCCTTTTAGAGACCTCAATGTGGCCTTCAAATTAAAGCTTCAGACTTAAAATTTGTCACATACTAAGATTACACATAGAATATGTATCTAATACAGTTTGAAACTTCTCAGACTTACCATTTCCAAGTTACAGGGCAAAATATGTGAAAAATGTCTAAAAAGGGTCACTCGGGTGGGGATTTATGGTCCTCAAACACAGGTTAAATGTCTACTTAAAGCCTTGATTTTCGGCACATGTAAAAAGGACATAATAATGCATTCCCAGATGGGATTTCAGCTCCATCAATAACATAGTTTAACAGTCACAGGGCTTAAAGGTGGCAAAAAGTCCATATATTGGGTCTTTGGGAGCCCGTCAGAGACCTCAATTTGACCTTCAAATTAAAGCTTCAGACTTAAAATCTGTTACATACTAACATTACACATAGAATATATATCTAATACAGTTTGAAACTTCTCAGACTTACCATTTCCAAGTTACAGAGCAAAATATGTGAAAAATGTCTTAAAAGGGTCACTCGGGTGGGTGTTTATGGTCCTCATACATGGGTTAAATGTCTATTAAAGGCCTAAATTTTGGAGTACATACAAGAAAAACATATTGATATATTCTCAGATGATATTTCACTTAGATGAGAGACATAGTTTGAAAGCTACAGTGCTTGAAGATGGCCAAAAGTCCATAAATTGGGTCTCTGTGGGCAAGTTTGAGATCTTAAGTCGGCCTAACAGGTAAACCTACAGCCTTTAAATTTTTCACAGACAAGGATTACATATAAGAGTTACATCTAGTGCAGTTTGAGACTCATCAGAATTACCACTTCCAAATTATAGGGCAAAATAAGTTAAAAATATAGGAAAAAAGTCCCAAGTGGGGTCTTTATGGGCCTAAAAGACAATTTTCTCCTCAACTTAAAGTCTTGATTTTCGGCACATGTACTAAGAATATATTAATGTGTTCTCACGTAAAATTTGAGGCAGATAAGCCTCATAGTTTGTGACCTAGAGGGCTCTAAGTGGCCAAAAGTGCAATTTCTGACCTTAAGGTGGCCATAAGTTCTTTATTATTGGGAGTTTAAGGTCACCTTAAAATAGGGATCTTCCTTTGGGCATCCTTAACATGTGTACCAAGTTTGAAAAAAAAATATTAATCCATTTTTGAGTTATCGCGTCCACAAGGAAATTTCTACGGCGGCGGCGGCAGCGCGACGGACCTGAATCCAATATATCCCCGACTTTCGTCTGGGGATATAATAAATGAGATATTCAAGGGAGACCATAATGCGGCGGCGCGGCGGTGGCGAGGAAACTGAGGCAAAAACAAATAAGCGCCCTTTCAGGGACGCTTAATTATAAGGGAGATATAAGGCCCCTTTAGCATGATGACCCTACATGACCTTGAAGCAGTGTCAAAGGTCGAATTTGACACTTGCAAAAGATTTGCAGAAGTTGTTTTCTCATTCCAAACCCCTAGGACCAATGATAAGGAAGATGTTAGGGTTATTTGATATGCCCCCCACCATTTGACATAAAAGATGTGAAATGGAAGCCATTTTGTTGTCAAAACAAGGTCAAAATTACTCTCAGACAAGCTTTCCTAGCCATTTACATTTTGTACAAATCTGACAAAGCTGGCTAAAATATTTTAAATTTTAGAACATATCAATGATTTTCGAGCAATCAGGCCGCCATGTTGTTTTTTAAAATGAGTACCATAATTTTTTACAGACATCTTTTCACAGCCAACATTCTCTGCAAATTTGGTGAAGATATCTTCATAACTGAATGAGATATAAAGTTTGATTTACAAATGTGACAAACGCACACATGCATACACACACACACACGCACGCACGCACGGAAGGCGTTTCATAATCTCCAAACACTGGCAGGAGACTGTAATGCAACTGTAGTAAAATCGGTAAAATAGCGCCCCTTTTTCAATGAAGAAGTTTAAGACCGAGAAGCATTGCCACGGCAACATGTGTTGTCAGATACCCCCAAAACCTACTCAGTTGTTGCTAGATACACCTAAAAAAGTAGACCTACGCATCGGAGAACCGATGCAAATTTGTATCCACCGGAAAGACAACTCACAAAAGCCAGTGAACCATCGTTTGACCTTGAAAGAGGGGCCAAAGGTCAAATCTGACATCAAAAGATTCCCAGCCCATGATATCCTGCAAGTTGGTTTCACATTGCAAACCTCTAGGATCAATAAATGAGTTATAAGCACTTTAACATTTGGCTGGCCTCGTTTGACCTTCAAGGAGGGGCTCAAGGTCAAATCTGACCACATCAGAAGATTCCCAGCCCATGATTTCCTCTAAGTTGGTTTCACACTGCAAACCTCTAGGACCAATAATAAGCAAGTTATAAGCACTTTTAAGTTGGCTATCCTCATTTGACATTGAAGGAGGAGTCCATGGTCAAAGCTGGCCACATCAGAAGATTTCCAGCCCGTGATTTCCTATAAGTTGATTTCACATACCAAACCTCTAGGACCAATAATAAGCGAAGTTATAAGTACTTTTAAATTTGGCTATCCTCATTTGGCCTTGAAGGAGGGGCCCAAGGTCAAATCTGACCATTACAGAAGATTCCCAGCCCATGATTTCCTATAGGTTGGCTTCTCATACCAAACCTCTAGGACCAATAATAAGGGAGATATACGCACTTTTCATGACTGAAAAAGAAACACCTGTGGTGGCCATCTTGTTTTTCAAAATGAGGCCAAAAATATTTTCGTCAAGATTTTGTAATGATGAACATATCCTGCAAATTTGAGATCTCTACCTATAATACCTTTTGCTCTAGAGGGCCAACGAAACTCCTTGCTGAAAGTGGAAAAACGCCCATGGCAGCCATCCTGTTTCTCAAAATGATGCCAATATATTCCCAGGCAAGATTTTATGGTTATGAATATATCCTGCAAATTTGAAAAGTCTACCTACAATATTTTTTTCGTCAGAGCGGTAATGGTGAAATCACACTATGGCGGCGGAGTAACAAAGCGAAATCCATAGTATCCACCAGATGCTATCCGGTGGACACAACTAACAGTACCATAACATGATTTTATGGGGCATTATATGTTTTAAGAAGCCCACCATAATGGCAAAATTAGTGATTATTATAAATATGTTTTTATTATAAATATCTTCTTAATATCAACCGAAAGATATTCTAACAGCAGTTCTTGTTTCATCTCATCAACATTCACCCAGAAATGCAGGAGATAAAAGAAGATCAAACTTTTAAGTTAGAATATAGTATTTGTAAAGTCATACTTCATGACATCAAGAGGTGAGCTATTAATGGTTCAGCTATCTCATTGACAGCCAGCTACTCATTTAACCATACAGACACTTGTTTAATCCTGCAAGTAAAATGTTTGTGCAATAGCAATGCAAATCTGTTAAATAATAATAGTCGACAGTTTCACTGTACAAAAATCTGATTTACCATGACATTTAGTTTCACATTAAAATTTTCCTTGCTTCAGCCTGAATGAGATCATATGTACCTGCAGAATAGAGCCCCCTGATATCTTTTAAGAAATCTGAAAGAAAATTTTGCTTTTCTTGGAGGAAATCTGTACTTTGACAGAGGTCTTCGTAAAACTGACAGGTATTGGCAACTGCAATTTCCAAACTGGACGGTTTCCAGTCTAGCTTGCTCACTGCTTTCAGAACACTTATGGGACCCTTTTCAACAGATGGATAAATATGAGGCACTTTACTTGAAGAATCATACTTAACTGACAAAGGTTTGTCTTCTATTATTTCTAAAGAGCTACAACTATTACTGGTCAAACTAGCCTTGTGCATTAATTTTATTAATTCTTCGACAGTCACTGTTTCTTCACATGCTAAATTATAAGCAGCTTGTAATATCTCTGTCACTTCATCACCCATGCTAAGTATCTTCATTATCAACACAGCAACATCTTTAACATAAACAAATGACAGCTGCAAATCCTGCACACTCCTTGGGACAACAACTGGTATGTCCAGCCGTACCGCTAATGCAATCCACAAATGGTACTGCCAAAACCTATCAGTGCTGTCTCTTGGTCCTACAACATCTGCCAGCCTCAGAAACACATACTTTGTACCACTGCTGTCTAAATATTTCTGGATAAATTCTTCACATCTCAACTTCTTATGTCCATAAGAATCTTTCCTTTTCAGTTTCTTCACCATTTGTGGGCATTCTGGTCTTTGGTCATCAGTTTCTAAGGTCAATCCGCCATGGTCTTTACAACAAACCTCATATACTGAATCGGAGCTGATATACACATATAGCTTGGTTTTACCGTTCAATACCTTCAGACTTTTTTTCATGTGTCTTTTATAATAGCCACTGAAGTCAACTACAGCATGAAACATTCCTACAGAGTTTAAGAGTTTCTTCAAGGCTTCACACTCACTGAGTTCATCATTTCTGTCCCATTTTATGCACCTGACTTTGCCCTGTATGGCATGCCACTTGTTCCATTCCCAGCTCTTTCCTGTAAGTACACATATTAATAATTTGACCATAAGCCATTGAACAAAAGGTATTTTCCAGAGGAATTGACATACAGCAAAGCCTAGTTACAGTCTAATCTAATCTGCTGCTTTTCTTTGCAATAGATTCCAAATAAGGGCAACTCAGTAAGCTATGCTAACAAAGAATAGGCAAAATTATGGTCGTGGTTGTTGCTTTAAACATGGAAAAATACTAGATGGATAAACTTAATTATCCATAGTGCAATGTTGATAAATCCAGAAACAATCCCAACACTCAGATCTACATCTGAGAGAACAGCAAATAGTAGCAATTATACCATTTAAAACACTTGTTCCAGTCCCAGCTCATGCTATGAGTGCATATAAATATATAATCATCAACCGTTTACTTCAGAAAGCATACATATAAACTAAAGCCAAAACAATACAAGTCATGTATCTTGTAATTCTGAAAAATCCGTAAAAACAATCAAATGAACCGGATCAACTCAGTACTAAACAAGACCACTGCCATGGTGTGTATCTCCCGCCAAGTATTAAAGGGGAAGAAATACGGTTTCTGAGATATTCACAATTTTTCATTTTCCACTAAAATCCAAGATGGCCGCCAAAAGTGGCAAAAATTGAAATTTCTCTTCTAGGCACAGGATGCTGTACTACCCTGTGGATCAAACATTCGGTCAAAATCGCTCTATCTCTTACCGTTTTCGAGATATTTTCAATGTTTTATTTTCCGCTAAAATGGCCGCCAAAAGTGGCGAACATTGAAATTTTTCACCTTTGCATAGGATACTCTTGTACTACTCTGCGGGTCAAAAATTCGCTCAAAATGGCTCGATCACTTACGGTTTTAGAAATATTTACAATTTTTCATTTTCTGCTAAAATTGAAGATGGCCGCCAAAAGAGACGAAAATTGAAATTTTTCCCCTAGGCACAGGATAATCCTGGACTACCCTGTGGGTCAAAAATTCGCTCAAAATCGCTCTATCTCTTACCGTTTCCAAGATATTTTCAATGTTTTATTTTCCGCTAAAATGCAAGATGGTCACCAAAAGTGGCGAAAATTGAAATTTTCCCCTTTACATAGGATACTCTTGTACTACCCTGTGGGTCAAAAATTCACTCAAAATCGCTCTATCTCTTACCGTTTTCGAGATATTTTCAATGTTTTATTTTACGCTAAAATCCAAGATGGTCGCCAAAAGTGGCGAAAATTGAAATTTTTCCCCTTTACATAGGATACTCTTGTACTACCGTGTGGGTCAAATATTCACTCAAGATGGCTCAATCACTTACAGTTTCAGAGATATTTACAATTTTTCATTTTCCGCTAAAATCACCGCCAAAAGTGGTGAAAATTGAATTTTTTCCCCTAGGCACAGGATAATCCAGTACTTCCCTGTGGGTCAAAAATTCGCTCAAAATTGCTCTATCTCTTATCATTTTCAAGATATTTTCAATGTTTTCTTTTCCTCTAAAATGCAAGATGGCCGCCAAAAGGGGCAAAAATTCAAATTTTCCCCTTTACACAGGATATTCTTGTACTACCCTGTGGGTCAAAAATTCGCTCAAAATCGCTCTATCTCTTACGGTTTTTGAGATATTCACACTTTTTCATTTTCCACTAAAATCCAAGATGGCTGACAAAAGTGGTAAAAATTGAAATTTTTCTCCTAAGCACAGGATACTCTTGTACTACCCTGTGTAAAACATTCGCTCGAAATTGCTCTATTTCTTACCTTTTCCCGAGATATTTTCAATGTTTTATTTTCCGTTAAAATCCAAGATGGCTGCCAAAAGTGGTGAAAATTAAAATTTTTCTCCTTTGCATAGGATACTCTTGTACTACCCTGGTGGTCAAAAATTCGCTCGAAATCATTCTATCTCTAACGGTTTTTCAGATATTCACACTTTTTCATTTTCCGCTGAAATCTAAGATGGCCGCCAAAAGTGGGGAAAATTGAAATTTTTCTCCTAGGCACCGGATACTCCTATACTACCCTGCGGGTCAAACATTCGGGTGAAACTGCTCCATCTCTTACCACTTCCGAGATATTTTCAATGTTTTATTTTCCGCTAAAATCCAAAATGGCCGCCAAAAGTGGTAAAAATTAAAATTTTTCCCCTGTGCATAGGATGGTGTTATACTACCATGTGGGTAAAAAATTCACTCAAAATCGTTCTATCTCTTACAGTTTTAGAGATATTCACAATTTTTCATTTTCCGCTAAAATCCAAGATGGCTGCCAAAAGTGGTGAAAAATTGAAATCTTTCCCCTAGGCATAGGGTACTCCTGTACTACCCTGCGGGTCAAAATGTGCTCAAAATTGCTCTATCTCTTACCATTTCTGAGATATTTTCAATGTTTTATTTTCTGCTAAAAGCCAAGATGGCAGCCAAAAGTGGGGAAAATTGAATTTTTTTTCCTTTGAATAGGATACTCTCGTACTACCCTGTGGGTCAAAAATTCGCTCGAAATCGCTCTATCTCTTCACATTTATACAAAATTGTACAAAAAAAGTCAAACGTTTGATTTATAACCATGTAAGTAATATTTGTTTGTTTCAAACCTGGAAATAATAATGTCTTCCGTCTTGTACCCAACTTCTATAATCTTCTTATTCATTTACAACAAAGTAAGCACCATAAAAGTCCAACAATGATTGTCATAACAATAACATAACTTTAAGTACCATACGATATTTTCTGAGGCTAGATTTCACTTGACCAGATATGTCTACATGGTGTAATACTTGCAACTTCAAAATTTATGGGATGATGCATAGACTTAGCATATACACGAGAACCTTATTGATTTGATATTACTGACATCCATAATGGACACATCCCTACTCTATTCTGCAAAAGAAAAAACAACTTAAAAATGAACCAGTGTCTTACCTCTGTTAACTACAGTTATGTTCCAGTCGAGGCCTTCATTTTCATAAGAATTGTATTCTAATAATGCAGACAGCAACTCGTATCCAATAAAACCATTTCCACCAAATATCAACACATGCTTTTGCTCCATGGCTAGGTAACCAAGTATTATCATACACACATGCTTTGCGGCCAAGATCTCCTGAAAGACACACACAACAAATAATGTACTGCCACTGTGTTTCTGAACTATCACAGAAAACTTTAAACATAAATTTAATTTTGGATTTATTTACTCTGTGCAGCATTTTAGCTCCTGTGGAGTGCTAACATTCTAAAATGTGAAAATTTAATGGGCTAGAGTTTCCAAATGGATGAGCAGACTTTCACATTTATTAACATCATATTTCCATATGAATTAAAACCTGTCTCCAGATTTCAATATGGATACTTGGTGTGTCAAATTGTCAATGTCGATACCCTTTCAAATCACTCAAAAAGTAGCATTTACAAAATATTGTTGTGATTTATAACAATTTTATATTTGGAGAAATACTTGGTTGCTTTCATAGGTTTACTAAATTAACCGCCTTTTAAAGCTGTCTTGTCTTCATTTTATGATCATTTAAAAACCTATGAAACATGAGCTGTCCTGATGTGACAAACGAAAAAGTAGAAGCCTGTCATATAATCCATTTCCTTTTTAATTTGATTGATATTCAAAACTATATTAGAGCCAAACAATGAATTTAGATTTCAACCCTATGAAATTTTGAGCAAAATTAATGTTTTTGTCAAAATTGTTTTAAATTTATACAAAATGTCATGCTTTCAGCCTATTTTGTGCATTTGATCATTAAACTGGATTCACAACTTTTGCTATTCAACAAATATCTATAATTCCTTTTGAACCGACAAATCAAATACCTACATGCACTTTGCATCATATGAATACCACAAAGAATTTAAGGTAATAGGGTAACCTTCTGCCTCTTCAGTGAAAATTTCCCATATGAATCTGACATTTATTCCTGCATTAAGGAAATTTCACTTTTCATATTTCTATTAATAATGGTTTTTAATAGATTTGCTGCACATGTTTATTTCAGGCTGTTTAAAGAAAATGCTATTTGAAGTAGAGTGTGAAACACAGATGCAATAAGTTATTGGTGGTACTGATGTTATGGAGTGGTTCCTTCTTTTGTCAAACAAGAGATGGACAATGGAATATCTTACACCAGTCCATTCATAGAATTTTAACACAAATACATCCGTAATAACTAAACAACATTAAATATGAATATTTAATAGTATACATTAAACTACATTTCTAAGTTCAAATTAAGAGCTTTGTGCCAATTTCAATTGATAAATATTTTATGAATGAGCAAACAAAAACATATATCCATGTACATATTTTTGGACCTGACAATTACTTCACATGTGCTGAATTCTAAAGCCAACCCATGAATACTAATTTAAAAAGTCAAATATATTGGCAATATACATGTATATGTTTGACAATCAAGTTAATTTTTTCCTTTCTAAAATCTTCTAAATTTAAGTCATGAATATTATTGAGCAAATAAAGTCAATTTATGTATATATAGTAATGAGCAAATAAAATAAATTAACAGCATGCATAATTTGCTTGATAATGAGTATACTTCAATTATTTCTGAGAAATTCAAAATTGAACTCAGGAATATTGAAAAACTGACTGTATAATCTGAATAACAATTACTAAACCTATATATGAATAATTTCTCATCAAATGGGATACAGTCCACTCAACAATTATATTTTGCAGGAGTTATTATCCCACAGCCAACAAGTATACACGGACATTTACAATGGCTCTTGGCCAATCAGACTCACAATAACAACCCTATCAAGTTGAAAAGGCAACGTAACCGTTCAGGTAGTGGCATTCTACCAGTGATCACCAGCCTACCAGAGAATGCCCTCCTTAGATATCTGTATTAGAGGTCAAGGACAAATGCGTCTATTTGCAAACAAAATAGGCGTTCACTGGTATTTCCGGTTTGTGGCAAAAACAGCCGATAATAGAGATACATTGTCAAAATAGAACACTTTCAAAGAATATTGAACAGCATAATCAAAGCTGATATCGCACAGTATGTCATTTGGTAATTTTGTTTAAGAAGAATATAAGCTAAACCTTCTAATATAATATAAATTTTAGTGGTGGTGGACCAATTCACGCCTGTGTACCTATTCACAACCACCCCTAAAATTTAGGGGTGGGTGTGAATAGGTACACAGGCGTGAATTGGGCCTAAATTAATCAAAGACAGTTACACAATATATCACCAATGTATCCACGATGGACGGGTTTTCGATATGACAACGTAAATGGACAATGCTAAATATCACAACCAATATTATCAGACATAAAACAACAATAATAAATCTTCAAATTTGCTGGTTCAATGTGACTGCATATTCATTATAAAATATTGTAAAAATGCCATCATTTACTGGTAGAAAGTAGGGGTGTTGTGGTAGTACCGGTATCGTCGGTACGGTAAATAAATTATTGCAAACCGTCATAAAGTTCAGCTACCAGTCTTCCGCTTATACTTCAATGTAAAGAAACTTTACTAACCTTACATACAAAATAAGTGTCATAATCCACTTTTATTTGCTTTTTACTGTAATACCACAGCCATAATGAGCGATAAGACGGAAAAACCGGAAGGAAAAAATTGCTACCACAACAACCCTAGTAGAAAGCCACTACTGTAGTGGCTTTCTACCAGTAAATGCCCACCTACCAGTGAACGCGTGCCTTATATATCTTTGTTAGAGGTCGAGGACAAATGCTTCCATAAGTTTACAAAATGGGCGTTCACTGGTATTTCCGGTTTGCAGTAAAAATGGCCGATAATACAGATAAATTATGAAACTAGAGATTGCGTCTCGACGCAGTGTATCCCCGGACGGGACATAGTTAAGGCGTGAATATGTCGGTCTTGAGCCTGTTTCCTGGAGCACCAGGTCAGGATTCTCCATAGTACCAGATTACTCCCAAAAGCTAATCACTAGTTCTTTCACTTATATCTGTCTTTAAAAATTACATTTCATGGATCCAGAAGATCCATATAGTGATCCGGATCACTTCCAAAATTCAATCATTTCATCCTTTTACCTTTTCAGACATATTCTAAAAATTTCATCAAAATCCGTCCATAAGTTTTTTAGTTATCTTGTACACAAACACATCTGGCAGTCTGGATCCACATGATCCAGACAGTGATCCAGATTACTCCCAAAAACTAATCACTTGTTCTTTGTCCCATTTAAGACATTTCCTGAAAATTTCATAAAAATCCATCCATGACTTTTTGAGCTATTTGTCTTTAAAAAATTAAATTTCATGGATCCAGAAGATCCAGACAGTGATCCGGATCACTCCCAAAATTTAATCATATCTTCCTTTTACCATTTTGGACATATCCTGAAAATTTTATCAAAATCCATCTGTCAGTTTTTGAGTTATCTTGTTCACAAACAAACAAACTGCGGGCTAAAAATGACCCTCGGTCAGGTACTTTGGTGGTCAGTGGATGACCTTAAATGAAGATCTGTAACCGGTAAGCCTGGATGCCGGTACTCCATCATGTACTCAACCTCCAAAGCCATTTTCAATAGTTTCCATGCAATGTAGTCAGCATTAAGTGTGAAAATATCTCCAAATTTGCCAAAAATGACCCTTGGTCAGGTACTTTGGCGGTCAGTGGATGACCTTAAATGAAGATCTGTCAGCAGTAAGCCTGAATGGTAGAAGTCCATCATGTACTCAACCTCCAAAGCCATTTTCAATAGTTTCCATGCAATATAGTCAGCATTAAGTGTGAAAATATCTCCAAAAAGGCCAAAAATGACCCTCGGTCAGGTACTTTGGCGGTCAGTGGATGACCTTCAATGAAGAGCTTCAAGGTCAAATTTCTGCATGCTTACAGAGGACATATATATATCTACTGGTATTATATATACCAGCCATAGGATGATCTGACTTTCTGTATAGGAGAACTGGGCCAAAAAGTGAAAAAATGGCCAAAATCTGACCTTTAAGAGGCCACAAGTGACCTTGAGATTGAAGGTCAAGGTCACAAAACAATAGCGTTCGTGGCATTGCCCATATATACCCACATACCAAATTTGAAAGTTCTAACTAAAATATTTTTTACGTTATCAAGTCCAAAAGGAAATCTCTGCGGCGGCGTGACCGTACTGAATCCTAAGTATCCCCGACTTTCGTCCGGGGATACAAATATAAAGCTTTGAAACAAATATTACACCATATGCACCTCGGTTATTAATTGTAGGGCATATTATTTGACAATATAGTGTTAGAAGAATAAAATATAAAGCTGTAATATAATTCAAATTCAATATATTAACTTCAGCGTGGGCGTTTACTGGTAGACTGCCACTACAGTAATCAAGGAAGTACAGATGGGCGATAATACCAGTTTCAGACAAAAATGCGAAAATATACAACAATATTTCATTTTTGTAACCCGAAATCAATACATAATATGTATTGGTATAAACTGTAGCTATTAGTAACGATATATACTGTGTCATGCTGAAGAAATATACGTAGTAGTTGTTGTTTTTTTGTTTATTTTTTTTGGGGGGGGGTTTCTGTACGTACCTATTACCGAATATCCACGGATATGTACCGAAGCAATCCATTTGAAGTACACCGTGTTGGGTGCAATTTAGCCTTGGTTGTGACATGTTCTGGTAAACTATAGATCTTGCTTGATAATATACATTGTACATTCTTTAGTGTTTTGTGTAACTGTGAGTATGTCAGCAAACATATAATATAAGAATCATTAAAACATGTCAAAAACAATTAATAAGTTACATTTGGACGACTTAAATATATTCTTTATATGTTTCATATCAGGGTACACTCACATTAAAATGCCTTTTCAAAAGTACCTATGTTAACATAAATGGACAATCTGTACACTTTATAAGTATAGATTATTTAAATGTGGTTTTATGCTTACAAATTCACATTAAATTGTCCTTCTTTTAAATATGAAAAGTATGGAAGTTTTAAAATAAGCCCAGATAGCATTCCGACATTGGACCAACATTGGCCCAATGTTGGCACATCTGTCAGTCAGTAGATGGCTGCTAATGCAGGCCCAACAGCTTTTTGGCCGACATTGGCTAGCCACCGGTAAAAAAAAATTTACTCGATGTATAGACCTTATGCATTCCCCTATATAACAGAGTGTAAACACTCAATGTTATTGTAAACACACCTCACTGCAAGTGTTGTGGTAGTACCTTGTGTTTGTGTGTGATGAGAATTCTGTTCAATCTATGTGGCGTAAGGTATTACTACTGTTAATTTACAAAACATTTTAAGCTGTATTATATTGTTAATATTCTTTAAAACCTATACTTAGATAAATCTTAAAACTTACATTGCAAACAACATACTTGGACAACAGTTGTTGCATGCACTAGGTGTAAAAGAAACACTTGTTGAAAAGAATTAGGGAAATGTCAAAACTATCTTTAATCTTTTATGATGACAAGTGCAGAATAGATGAGAACTTATTTGATTTTATTTTTTTGCAAATTGTCAAATTATGTCAAAGCTTACATCTTTATATATTTTAGAACAAAAGTGATTGCAATGTTTTCATGATTAAAACCACACATTCCAATCACAATAGATGTTCATAGTAAAAATGTAAATACACCCTGCAATTGAAGTATCTAACCACAGTTGAATTAAGAAAGTTTTCTAATTGCAGTAAAGTGTTGATTATTTAACTTATCTTTGAAAACTTTATTTGCTGTCTAAAATTTAATGTCAATCGTGTGTGGAATGTTCAACATCAAATGGTTTGACAAGAATCAATATGTGTGTTTAGTTATAGTTGGTACAAAAACACAGGTTCAGTAATGAGATCTTGAGTAGCTTATTCTTTGTATTCTCTTTTGTGATAAATTAATATATTATGTAAGTGTCTTGTATAGGACACTGGATATAAGACCAGGACAAAAATCATAATAGACTTTTCCATGTTACCACAAAGATAAAGCTGCTTCTGTCACATAATCTTGTTTTCTTATTTTTTTTGTTACATCAAAACCTAATGTACATCAAAATTTGAACTATTTTTAATGCAAATTTAATGTATTGTTTTATCAATCAAAATGAAATATTATCAATAATCAACTTTGAACTTAAAAGGGCTAAAATTGTGTTTTCTTAAAATTAAAATGTATTGTCTACAGATAGATTTAAGGGGTTGCAGTGGTGCCGTGGTAACACACTTGCCTCCCACCTATGAGGTCTGCAGTTTAAACCCCAGACCCTATGTGTGAAAGTTTGTAGTTGCTTACTGATGGTCGGCAATTTACAGTACAGAATCTTGAACAATTGTAAAAACCGGTTTCTTTTGCCCGTAGAACTACCAATCAAGATATGACCTATACTGTATTGAAAAAGACAATAAAACTCAATTAAATAAATAAATAATTTTACAGATAGATTCATGGCTATGTCTATACATTATATTTTGAATTAGTGTCAAATACAGTGTTATACTGTACCTTTACTATAAATAATGAACATGTTTATTATACATTTCCAGCCTCGAAACAAAGTTCATTCAAAATCACCTATATTCTTGAAGGACTCATGCCCACCACATCAATCCCTTAAATATGGAAACTGATGCCTAATATAATTGGAGAATAATTGATATATATTATTGTAGCTACTTTTATATTTATCTAATCAATAAAATTTGTTGCCCTTATTTTCATCCGATAAATTCAAGATGCAACAATTCTCTGATTACCACTTAGTGAAATGTCACAATGATGGAAAGGTCTTGTTACCTTCTAAGTTATACACTGGTAATTTCCATTTCTATCTATCAGGCTCCTAGTGTGAGCTCCTAAACTTTTGTAATCATCCATATCACCAAGTGTAAACAGTCCAGGACTTTAAAAAATTACTTACAGAATTTTAGTTGTGTCTACAAAGATGGTCAAGTTTTGTACTAACATGGATTCATTAATTCTACATGGAACAATAGCACTTGAAGACAATCTGCCAAGGCTCAACACCTCTAATATTGATTATGAATGCAATGACAAAATCCTTGAATTCATGTATCTAGATGATGGTCCAAATCACCCTGAAAATTGAATCGTCTGTGCCATTGTCAACATTTTTTTTTCAAAATATGTTTTTTCCAACAGAATATATCCATGTGCTCACATTATTGTTTTGAGTTATTTTGCAAAAAATGTCATGCTGCTACAGATATATACGGAGCCCCTAATAGGACATGGTAAAATAAATATTGCACCATGTATTAAGTCGTGCGCACAAGATAATCTCATGATAACGAGAAAATAAGTCGTGATAATGAGATGATCTCGTTAGCACCACTTGTTTTCTTGATATCACAAGGTCATCTCGTGCTCACCAGATGATCTTGTGCTCACTAGATAAAGTGGTGATCACCAGATGAAGTAATTATCACGACATAATAAGTAGTGAGCACTAGTTTATGTGGTGATCACTACTTATTATGTTGTTATCACCAGATGAAGTAGTGAGCACTACATAATCTGGTGCTAACCAGATCATTCTATTATCACTAGTTCATCTCGTGCTCACCACTTCATCTAGTGATCACCAGATGATGTGGTGCTCACTACTTATTTTCTTGTTATCACCAGATGATGTGGTGCTGACTACTTATTTTCTTGTTATCACCAGATGATGTGGTGAGCATGAGATGATCTGGTTATAACTAAATGATATGGTGATCACTACTTCATCTTATGATAACAAGAAAATAAGTAGTGAGCACCACATCAACTAGTGCTCACCACTTATTAAGTCGTTATCACCACTTCATCTGGAGCTCACCACTTTATCTAGTGAGCACAAGATGATCTTGTGATATCAAGAAAATAAGTGGTGTGCACAAGATGATCTCATTATCACAAGTTATTTTCTTGTGATAATGAGATCATCTCGTGCGCACCACTTATTTTCTTGATATCACAAGATGATCTTGATGTCACAAGATGATCTCACTATCACCAAATCATCTTGATATCATGAGATGATCTTGTTATCATGACTTATTATCTCATTATAATGAGATCATCTCATTATCACGACTTATTTTCTCGTTATCACGAGATCATCTTGTGTGCACGACTTAATACATAGTGCAATTTTTATTTTACCATGTCCTATTTATCTCACTATAATGAGATCATCTCATTATCACCACTTATTTTCTCGTTATCACGAGATCATCTCGTGCGCACGACTTAATACATGGTGTAATTTTTATTTTAGCATGTCCTGTTAGGGGCTCCGTAGATATATCCTCAATAAATTCTTTAATTTTCTCTGGTGACAAGGATTTTAACAATATAACATAGCTTTATGTCTTTCCAAATTATCATAAATATATCCCCTAAACATGGTCGAAGCTTTGGAATATATTTCCTTACATTTTCAAAGCACAAATTCCATTTTCAAGATTTATACACAGAAACTTAAATTTCTTATAATACATAACTAAAATCAACACACTAAGAGCTAGTAAACTGTTGAAGTAATAAATGTTGAGAAACACTCAAATCTAACAACACCTGGCAATACAGAATATACATATAATAGAATAGTTGCTGTACAAAACTGAGATTTAATTTCCTGTGGATACTCTGGGATGATTATGTAAGCAAGGGATGCTGGTGTGGTGTACTTAATTAAAACAGAGATAATAAGTAAAGAAATGGACAAATACACTGACAGAGCTTTACTTGTGATGCTCACACTTGTCTTGTGTGGGGGGCTCGGTGGTGTAGCGGTTAGAGTTCTCGCCTCCAACCTCTGAGGCCGCTGGTTCAAATCTCGGGCCGGGGGCTTCATGTTGGAAAGTTGGTAGTTACTTGCAGATGCCCGGTGGTTTACAGTGCAGTATGCACTGGTTTCCTCCACCTGTAAACTACTCATCGCAATATGACCCTGGCTGTTGAACGAGATGTAAAAGAACAAATAAATCTAAATCTAAATTGACTTGTGTGTGTATGAATACTACCACAACAAATCCCAGCAAGTGGTGGTTTGTTTTGTTTACAAATGGGCTTGTATGTATAAGGTCTATAGCATCAGCCAATCAGATTGCAGCATGGTGTTATGTGGCCATTGTTTAACAGAAGGTAAGTGATAGACAGTTTGTGGTAGGATCTTAGTTAATGGCCTAGTAGCGTCAAATCTAACATCCTAATATTTTAGGCTTAAAACATTGCACTGATCATCCTGTTTACATAAATACCACTCTTTCAAACAATCCAGTATTCATGATTCTACAGCCGATTTATTTACTCTTAATTAACTATTTCTCCTGTCAAAACCTGCCAGTGAGAAACTGTGTGTACTACGTCAACTATGTGCTCAACAAATATGCTTGTACTGTGAATGTTCTGTGTATGTATACAGAAACACACAGTTTCAGTGTGGTGTGTGTGTTTTTTTTTCCATTTATCATATATATGTCTGATGAAAATAATTTTTAAACCTTATTTGATTTTGATGATAATAATAGTGTACCAAGTAGCAAAAATGATGGAGAGAACACAGATCTTACCAGATAGGATTGATAGGAATGTACAAGAAGAAAAGCTTATAACTTTGAGGCCTGTATATCTGATTATGAAAGTAGTAATAAGAAGAATAATTTGGATCAAAATTATTCATCTACACTTCATTGGTAAGACAGTATTGACAACATTTGAATGTGTAACGGTGAGATATATACTGCATTATCATATTGGACATTAATAAAACATTTTATATCAAGAGCCTGTGAGAATCTTAAAAATGTGCAATATCTCACATCTGGTTTTATAGGTTATGGGTGATTGTGAGGATATGGGACATCTGGGTTTGGAAATTGAAAATCAGGGGTTAGATTTAACCTTTAAAAATGAAAACATTACATAGACTTATCTGAATTTTCTCATTTCTATCAAAACAGTACTATTCCACATTTTAGAATGATATAAATAAACCTTTAAAAATAATCTTTTTCTTAATTTTCTCAGTATTCTTCAAAACAGCAATGTAGATTATAATGTTAATGAGGGGCCATGGTGGCGCAGTGGTAACACACTCACCTCCCACCTCTGATGTCTGGAGTTCAAACCCGGAACCTTATGTGGGAAAGTTGGTAGTGGCTTACCGATGGTAGGCAGTTTACACAAACTGTATGCACTGGTTTCCTCTGCCCACAGAAATACCCGTCATCATATGACCTGTACAGTGTTCAAAGTTACGTTAAACTCCAAATAAATAAATAAATATAATGTACAGTAGAACCTCGATTATCCGAACCCAGTGGGAGACATACAATCCGGTCGGTTAATCGAGGGATTCGGATAGATGAAGGAAACTGAAATTCACCATGTAGGGGTTATCGAGTGGGCGATAATAGAAGAAAATCGCTTTTATGCACTTAACACAAAATCGGTATACATGGATGATATATTTAATATATCTGTATAATATATTGTAACTGACCCTCTAATTGTCGCTTATTTGCTCCATATCTATAAATATTATTATTTTTATTTAAAATATTACGCAGATTTTAACTGGGCGAGTTCGGTTGGTACGTCCATTGCTGGTGTTTTAATTTTAGATAAATATAGTCACGCATTTTGTCAATTGAGAAACTCCGGGCCGGGAGATTATTTATTGTAAAGCCTAAAGTGAACACGTCTTCAGTGATAGATATGTTTGGTTAGTAATGCATTGTTGACATCTTTTCTTTTATACACGTCAGTCTGTGAACCTACTCCAGGAGGTTATAAATTGCGAAAGCCAATCGAACATGCTTTCATTAATTGGCGCATTATGACAGAAGTTGTGTAGCGGGGTCGTGTAATTGAATTAATCCCTCCCCTATTGTAACAATGGTGATAAAGATCAAAGAAGTTAGGTATTTATGTGAATGGGTACATTTTATAAAGCACTAGAATTAATAGTTTCTGAGACTGTGTAAAATCCTGTGTTATTGCTCACGCTAGACGATGCATTAATATATGTAAGGAGACACGATTTCGGTTTGGTTAATCTGGAGATTCGGATAATAGAAGGCCGGATAATTGAGGTTCTACTGTATATGAATATGGCAGTAGATTTAAATACATCCAATGCTTCCACAGGTTCTGGACATCAAACATATATCACATTTTGCTTGATTAACTTAACAATGTTAGTTACTTGTTAAAGGAGGGAAAATTATCTAAAATATATTATAAAGTTAATTTGCTTTCCACATAATTCTTTATTTCACTTTTGAAACACATTGAAATCCCCACATCAAAAATCATTCAATATTTGCACAGAAATCCCAAGATGTAGAATTGAAAATCTCCAAGATAAAATATCCATAAAATAAGAGAATAAAATAATAATAATATATAATACACTTTATTTGAGGGGTGTTTGAGTATGTTTCAGAGCATACATTAACTAAAATGTTTAGTCAAACACCCTTTAGCTTTCTAAGTATTTATTAAGGAAACAAATCAGTAGGCTTGACCTAATAGTAGTAATAGTCTTTATACCTTTCATTATATATTTTGTTCAACTTCTACATAGACAAGATAAATGAAAACTATTTTCCCTGATTGTAATTAGCAACTACATTTCTCTTTAGAAGAACAGGAAATGGAAGTCAAATTAAAGGTCTACATGTGTATACAGAAATGAATTAATAACAAGACAAAATAATAATGCATTTGTAAATACTATAGTATTAGGAGATTTTATACTGGTGATTTTTAATGCCACATCTTGATTTTCTATGGGTTTGAAAATATTCAAGGATTTTTAATCTGGGGATTTTCAATCTATAGATTTTCATATGCAATCTTTACTTGTAGTCAAGCAATTATAAATATCAATTGGTCAATGTAATCTTGACAGTTTTTTATCAAGTTCATCAACAAACAGCAAATCATATAGTGAAGTCAGTACTGTACACTGAATGAACACACAACAGATGATGTGTGCACAAGAGATAAAATGGCTACTGTTTGTGTTGAAGCAGAAAGCAGACAAGCAGCATAAAAAGTGAAATGTTTATCTAAGTACACAACTCTCAGCTGTGTGGTTATAATTACTGGGATATGTGTATGTTGGTTGAATATTTGAGACAAAGTTGTATGTTAGGTGCTACTAGACCTTTAAGGGAATCCCTGATAAGTCACATGACCAAACATTAACAATGGTGGAACAGTGTCATAAGGTGATAGTCCATAATCCAGTGATAAAATGATAATGTTCACAAACAACTTTTTCAATGTGAATTTATAATGAGGATATTATGTTTATGTCTAAAACTGTTAAATAGTTAGTTAAAATTTGTGGGCTCACTGAAATATGATTTTTAGACATACCATAATAAATAGTTTTTTACTAAGTTTCCCCAAATCCCCTATCATTACTCGCCACCATCTTGAATAAAAAATCTAACATTGGGCCAATGTTGGCAAAATATAGAGATATCTAACCTGAGCAGTGGTCGGCAAGCCACCGTTGACAAAATCTGCCGATCATGTGACCAACAGCCAACATCGGTCCGACGGCGGAATGCTAGCTGGGAGGGGAAAATACAAGAATAGTATATGCCATTATATTGCTAAAAATTGCAATCTTAACCAGTACATAAGCTTTCCACCATCAGGCTGAAGTTAGCTATTGGTGGCACAGTCAGTAGATTATATCACTACTGGACCAATGTTTGCCAACCAGTGGCTTGCCCCCCACTCCACCCACCCCCACCCCCCGTAAAGGCTCTAGACCTATATAATTTTAGATTTGGCTTCTGTTGGGCCACTTTGAACCAGTATGTAATTTTATTCTACACAGAAAATACTATAGTGGTGAACAATAATAGCGGGTTTTGGGAAACTTGATTAAAATAGCTTGCTAAATTATAGTGTATTCAATAACCAGAGCTCAGTAAGCCGACAATTCTAACCAGACAATTCTAACCAGATTTTGGACATAAAAATATATTCTCATTATAAATTCAAAATAGCAAAGTTATTTAAGATTGTTACTCCTTTTATTACCAGATTGTCTATATTACCATCTTAAATCTAATGAGGTCAAATTATGAAAAAATGTAATAATTAAGCATCCATTAAAAAGAGAGTATATTTGTTTTTGGGGTGAAGTTTTCCCACTGCTGCCACATTATTGTTTCCTTTGAATGTCTCCCTCATTAGTGGGACCTTTCTACTGATTTTTGGCACTTTTGTAACTTAGCTTTAGGCAAATTTTTCCACATAGTTATGTCTGACCTTTGACCTTTATCAATGTCACATAATCAAAAATAATTTCTTTGCCGGTACACCCCCTCATCATCAGTACTCAGCCAAAAAGTTTCTGTAGGAGGATGTTATTTGACTGTATGTCAGTACTATCACAATATCGAGTTGATTAGATATTAGGACCAATTGGACCAAATTTGAGTGATTTTTGAAAATGTCTATACCGGGTAGTAATCACAAATCTTCATCAGAACTTTCCTATTATCTCCTTATTTGTTGGATTTAGAGCCTTAAATGTGTTGGGAGCTAATAGGAAACCATATGTCTAAAAATCTCTTTAATTACCCTCTGTATCCCCTCCCCCCGATGTGTTTAAAAGATATAGATATATCACTTATATCAGTGAAAATATTATTATATGGTCATTGTTGTGTTTTTTATAGATTGGAAATCCATGCAATATTCATTGAGATATTGGCATCTAAAATTTGCTCATATATTAAATATTATATTGTCATAGAAACTCATAGTTGAGGGGGATACATTTTATATTCAGGAGTTTTTATATTTGAATGAAATATTCTGCGTATTTAAAATGTAACTCGGGGGACCCCTTCAGAAACTTATATTATTTTTGGAAAAGCATCCATTTAAGCAAAACATACGGAAAGAAAACGATAAACCTCAAAATGGTGTGTTGCACAACATTAAAGTAAGAACAAGGGCAAAGTACCATCATATTCTAAGACATGTGAAAAAAGACTCATTAAAAGCTAATAACAAATCGGTAGGAGAACCTAACAAATGTTGAGCAATAATTACAGAAATTTCCGGAATGAAATTAAAAAAGTGAAAAGTAGTAATAGAAAACTACCCAGTACAGTTGACCATACTATTGGTAGTTATGATATCTATAATGTTTTTGTAACAAGTACAATGACTTATATAATTCTGCGTCACATAGTAACAATATCATGACACATATAAAACAAGACATCCACTGTAAGATTAAAGAAGACTGTCAGTCTAGTAACTGTTACAACATACATAATGTTACTGTAGATGATGTATTGACTTCGGTGAAATGCTTAAAACTTGGTAAATATGATGGTGATACTGGTCACTCTTCAGACAATCTGATTAATGCTACACACAAACTGAATGTCTGTCTTAGCCTTTTATATAAAGCAATGTTAATTCATGGATACATCCCAAGCACTTTATTCCTATCTACTGTCATTCCAATACCCCCAAAATAGCAAACATCATTAAATTCCTCTGACAATTACAGGGGTTTAGCCCTCAAGCAGCATAGTCGGATAGTTGTTCAATATGATAATACTTAAAAGAAAATATAATTATTTTTACATGGGGAGGTGGGAGGGTGCATTAAACTCCACAACTGATAAACAAGAACTGAAGTGTTACACAAGTTTAGAAGCTTGGGTGACCCCATGGCGGGAAACCCTTGAGCATAATTCATTAACTTTTATTGACACCTCACTGACACACATAAACAGATTGACATTATAGCTATTAGCTAGCATACTGACACTTGCATTGAACCTAACCCAGGCCTCTACTGAGAAGTTGTGTCCAGGCATCAACACCCACAGTCATGCCAAGTTAGGTAAGTATTAGAGAACATTAAGCTGCGTTCTCTGTGATGCGTTCTCTGTGACGCGGTGGGTTATGTTTACAATTGGTGAATATAACAAAGGAATGGGGAAAAGAGCCTTTATTCTTTACAACCATAAGACATACACTACATATACATAAATTAGTAAAATTAGACTATCAGATTAAAATTACACAAGACAAAATTTTTTGTCTTGTGTAATTTTAATCTGATAGTCTAATTTTACTAATTTATGTATATGTAGTGTATGTCTTATGGTTGTAAAGAATAAAGGCTCTTTTCCCCATTCCTTTGTTATATTCACCAATTGTAAACATAACCCACCGCGTCACAGAGAACGCATCACAGAGAACGCAGCTTAATGTTCTCTAATACTTACCTAACTTGGCATGACTGTGGGTGTTGATGCCTGGACACAACTTCTCAGTAGAGGCCTGGGTTAGGTTCAATGCAAGTGTCAGTATGCTAGCTAATAGCTATAATGTCAATCTGTTTATGTGTGTCAGTGAGGTGTCAATAAAAGTTAATGAATTATGCTCAAGGGTTTCCCGCCATGGGGTCACCCAAGCTTCTAAACTTGTGTAACACTTCAGTTCTTGTTTATCAGTTGTGGAGTTTAATGCACCCTCCCACCTCCCCATTATGCAACCTCACTACACCTTATCACAGGTCATGTGTACCCTCGCACTCACAC
Source organism: Sabellastarte sp. h YS-2021 (assembly GCA_964017235.1). Taxonomy (NCBI): domain Eukaryota; kingdom Metazoa; phylum Annelida; class Polychaeta; order Sabellida; family Sabellidae; genus Sabellastarte; species Sabellastarte sp. h YS-2021. The sequence goes on along the minus strand of OZ024927.1, from coordinate 54,081,480 downwards.
GTGCAGGGATGTCAATGTGTGCTATTCTTAATTAATTTACAAATATTTTAGTGTTTTACTTTATGTTAAGTGTAACTGCCATGACGTTCCACTTGTCTGTGTGGGGCCTTTTTTGTCTTGTGTAATTTTAATCTGATAGTCTAATTTTACTAATTTATGTATATGTAGTGTATGTCTTATGGTTGTAAAGAATAAAGGCTCTTTTCCCCATTCCTTTGTTATATTCACCAATTGTAAACATAACCCACCGCGTCACAGAGAACGCATCACAGAGAACGCAGCTTAATGTTCTCTAATACTTACCTAACTTGGCATGACTGTACTTAAAAGAAAATATAATTATTTTTACAACCTGCAAACTTCAGTTTGGTTTAAAACCAAAACATTCTACTCATCAGTATACATTTGTCTTGGATGAGGTGGTTGAGTATTATGTAAATAATGACTGAGTGATATTTTCATTATGCTTCCAGACTGCAGTAAGGCATTTGTTAGGATGAACTACGCTAAGCAATTTTCACTATTGATCAACAAACGTTTGCGTTCCTCAACAACAAATGTTTGTAGCAAGATTACTTACTAATCTATATACAATGCAAAAAAAGTCAGAGTTAAGTGGGACAACTTCCTCTCAGATCAAGTAAAAGTAGTAAATGGTGTTAAACAAGGGAGAATTCTGTCTCCATTTTATTTACAGTGTACATAGATGAAATTCTGCTGAAATTAAAAGAATCCAGAATAAGGTGTCACATTTGGAGCACTTTCTGTGGTGCTCTGGGGTAATGCAGACATTGTGTCATTGTTTTGCCCCACACTTTTTAGTCTTAAAGTTATGCTGATATAGTTAGGCGAACAATTTAATGTAACATTTAATTTTCTAAAATACCAATTATTGGTATATTTTAACAGTGATAATCAAATTGAAGTTTTGGAACAGACTGACATATTTATAAGAGGTTTACCATATGCTTATTCCCTGGGAAATTTAACAGGTCCTAAACTAACAGATCATGTTGTTTCATTACTAACATCTTTTGTATTGCATGAAATGTGATATTGAATACTTTCTCCAAGTTGTCATGTACAGTCCGATACAAATTGTTCAAGACATACTATATGCCACTGTATGATTTCTTACAATGGGTTTTGTCTGGTCATTATGTTGAGAACTTTTATAAACAATGGAAAATATGTGTAAGAAAAGTCTTCAGAATTTCAAATTTAACATATTGCAATTTATTACACCTGATATGTACAGATTTGCTAGTAGAGAATCACTTGTGTAAAAGGGCACTTAAGGTCTACAGAAACATACTTTGTAGTACAAACAAACTGGAAAATCTTTGTGGCAGGCTGGAGGAATTTATTCCAATGCCAGTAATTCTATGCCATACATACCACACAAATGCAATGTTGATAAACATAAATTATTAAAGAATACAGAAAGGTACACTAAATTACTGGTATCATATGAAACTCCAGAAAAGTTATTCAGAATTTCAAGCAATATTAAAGATTCCATATGGCTGAGAGAGTCTGGAACAACAGAATTTTCATCATGAAATAGAACAAATGTTAGAATATATCTGTGTTTCATACTACTTCGCGATGGAATTATATTTGGATTTGAATCAAATGGAATCAGACCACGAATGCCCAAAGTTGCATTCTGTTATATCTGTTACACCAGAGAAACGTGATTGACCCTTTAACATTTCTATTGTTGTTAATGAGTCTATCTTTATCACATTTTAATTTTTACCGTTATCAATTTATCCCCATTTTGTCCATCTATGTTACGTGTTCATTAGAGTGCTTTGCAAAAATGAACAAACTATATTGAAAAAGTATTTCTATCTTGATAAATGTTTCAGAGCAGGTTGGATGTAAAATAGGGCAATTTGACACTATGGAACACAACTTATGGGCAAAGCGGTAAGTGGACGGAAAAGAAGAAGTGCAGTAAAAGGGCTGCAATCTTGTTGAAAGGTGAAGCTACACTTAAGTTAACCCCAGTCTCTTATTCTTGGGAACAGAAGAAAATAAAACTATTGAAAGGTAACATCATGAATTCGAAAGAAATGCTTTGTTATTTTACAAAAGAGATTTACAATAAACAGGTAAGTTACTACAAAAAGCACTCTTGTACACCGTCTGGCTGCACAAAATATTTGGCTTCTTAATGCGGCTGGGAGTAACAGATGAATTTGGAACACCATCCATTTCTTCAATGCAGACTGCATCTTACTGAGGTGAAAGACCTGGTGAAAATAATTATGAAGGGATTTATCTTTGGCTTCGGGGCAAATGAAGTAAAAATAGACAAGATTAGAAAAAAGACACATTATATGTTTTGTATGAATTCAGTACATGGCGTGACAACGGTTTGTACAATCTATTCAAGCCAAATATCTGGATTAATGTCTGGACGTGTCAGGAAAAATGTCACCAAATAATTTCTCTGCAGTTGCCTTATTTTGGCACAAGTGGTGACTGGGTATTGTCATTATTAATATCCAAATTCAAGCTCTTTGAAAGGATGTCCCCCATTTGGAAAATTGTCTGTTTAATCTAAGATCATGTCACGTACATAATCAGCTAGAATGTGAGACATGTGTGTGACAAAAAATCGCACAGAGCTTATAAAATGTTAGAAACTGTTGTGGCCCCAATTATAAACATTGTAATGTTTTAACAGGATTTAAGGTTTCTAGAATTCCGTGGTACTTTGCTATTACTGCTGGGCTGATATTTCAAGTACGTTAGCAATACATCATAGCACTTTAGAACCACAGTTATGTCTGTAAGCATTTTGAAATTTAAATTTCCTGTTGATAATTTTATTGATACCTTGATGACTTGTCACAGACAAAAGCATAAAACCAAACTTGCAATGAAACTTTTATACCTAAATCATCATAATTGCCTGGAACACATGGTTAAAGACGAGCCTTCCCTGATGACTGATTTTAGAACGATGACATTTATTTTATAAAGCAAATGATCTGTTAGAAGAGAGATTAGGCACTATAAAAGTTTGATTGGGTTAGATTTCTTCCTCATGGCAGTAAAGTGGGACTCTTTATGGAACAAAGATGATCCTGTTGAATTGGATAGTTACATAGGTACATGTATGTAAATATAGTTGTAATGGCTAAATTGAAGAAGGTTACGGCTCTTTTTTCCTGTTTTCTATTAGAGTCATGGTGGCACAGTTGTAACACCCCTCGCCTCCCACCTCTGAGATCAGAGTTCGAATCCTGGCCTGGCCTCCTGTGGGAAAGTAGGTAGTTGCTTGCCACTGGTTGGCAGTTTACAGTACAGAACCTTGGCCAACTGTATGTGCTGGTTTCCTCTGCTCTTCAAATTACCTCTCACAATATAATCGATACGATACTAAGCATGAGGTAAAACACTAAATAAATAAATCCTCCCATATATTAAATTATCTTAAAAACTTCATACTTGAAAATCTCTTTACGTACGAGTTACACAGTTATAGCTGCTGCATTGCATCTTTTGCCTGGTGGTAAGGGTGGTGATGTTCTAAGAAGGAAGTCTCGGGTTTGATACATGCCTGGGTTACACCAGCCTGTCTCTATTCACTCACGAGTATAAAGAGGTACTAACACGAGCTGAAAAGTTAACCCTGTTGATTGCAATACAGTTTAGGGGATAGAAAGTAACCTTAGTTGTTCGACGCCATGGAAAGTAAAAATGATCACCAGCTATATATATATGGGCCACTATTTACTAATGAATGACCTAACCTTTATAGTGTGAATATGTGTTCTTATTCAGGTCTATGGCTTTTCCAAAGAAACATTTCAAGAGTCGAAAAGGGGAGGAAACCTCTTGCCTATTGGGGCCACAACAAGTAAAGAGAGGAAATGGGATTAATATAATATTTATTCTACTAAAAAGGTACTTGTAAAATGACATTGTTAACATATCAATACTGTGATAACCCACAATTGATAACAATTTACACAATATTAATAGTCTGGTCACTCAGATATAATACTGTGACTTATGTGACCTTAGTGAGTTACACAAACAAAGGTCACTGGTAAATGCCAACTATTGCAACAGAACCCCCCCCCCCCCCCAAGTTTAAAAGTAATAAACCATTATCACAAGCCCAATACCAATGCAAACATGTGACTAAGCAGGTGATGGAGGGCTAACCAGTGACCCTGGATGACAGGCCCCTGACTTTTATGACCTAAGGTCATGTAAAGGGCACAAAGGTCAAGCCAAAGAGTGAAATCTGAGTAAAGTAGATTGTAATGGCGGTGAACAATCCACCAAACAGCCAAACTATGAAAGTAGGTGGTGTTGGAAAGTTTGTGAAACAGAAGAGGAGGCTGTAGGAACATTTTGTATATATGCCCAAATTCTAGGTGCCATGGTGCATGATCTGGTGCAAAGGAACGCCATGGTGAAAGGCCCAGGTGGCTCGAGACCATCTAAAATCATGAAATGTTAATTTTGGTGAGACCTGAAGAATATGTGACAACTTGGTTAAAAATCTGCGAGTCACAGAATCTGTAAGGGGAACCAGTCCATGGCACCTGGAAATTCAAAATACAGGTTGATTAGCTGAACCCGGTTGGGTTTGAAACAGTAAATGAAGGGATGTCACCGGGCAAAGTATTGAGTTTTGTAACCATGGGATAGGAATAGTCGTAATGTCAGTCCTAGATTGTAAAGTCTTAGACCATTTTATTAAGTGTTGCACCTTCATTGGTGAAAAGTACATCTCCTCTGGCTAACTGTCTGGTTGGATCGAACTGTGTGTGGCAATAAGTTAGAGAGCCTAAGGAAGGAGACGCATCACATAATGAAACCAATGAGGTCAAAAGGTCAATATCTATGTATGTATGATTTCTTGGCTGGGGAGGCCTGTTACGTTTGATGGCCTTGTAAAAGTACTGTATTTGCTGATGTTGAAAAGGGGAGGTTTCAAGATTATACATAATCAACTGAGCTGTAATGCCTGCCAAATAGTTATGTATATTGGCAGGAGAAAATTATTCTGGTATAGGTACTCCATAAAGGCTAATATGCAAAATGGTTTACCTGAGAAATAGACAGTCCAACTGCTACCAAGAAGGCAACAAAGTCATTAAACATGCGCTGGGAGCAGATCCACATGTTTTGAAGATTTAATTTGTGGACTTTGTAAGTGGGCTTATACAGGATCCTTGATGCCAGGGGAAACGTTGCTACAAATTTTCATACCAACCTTGGAGGGGGTAACTAGTTTTGCATTTGCATTCTTTTGCCGAGTTGCAATGATGTGAGTACTCTCGTTGCCATGAAATGGGTAAGACTTTGAGATTTTGACTGTGCAGTGAGAACCTGGGCGTACGTCCAACCATCACGCCTGTTATCAAAAGCTTTAAAAGAATGAAATCAAGACAAATAAGTGTCTTTGTTGGCCAGAAATTCACCATTCATATACTGATTGGAATTTTTTGTTGTGGACCAAAAGTACTTAGAAGGAAACTGACCGGCTGATGGTGAACCCACACCCAAGCTTACTCGTTTTTGTCTTTTGCTTGTCACAGCAATGCATCTAAGTATGTTGAAATTTTTTACCATTCTTTGTGAAGCAGAAAGAACACACATGCCTGTACATAACTCCTTTGGTCTCATGTATGTTTTGTTGTGAGCATGTTCCTGAGTTATAATACTGGCAAACCATGGATTTGCTGGTATTTCACTTTGCTACGTATCTTGACTTGTGGAGGTGTGCCTTTGTGCATGTGCGCATGTAACAACTTATTTTGTATCAACGACTTATTTTGTATTACCTGACTTATTTTGTATCAATTTTTGACTTATTTCGTATTACAGACTTATTTTGTAGCAAAATTGCCTTATTTTGTATTACTTGGCCGACTTATTTCGTACCAACAGCTGACTTAATATGTTACAAAACGGTGCGCAGAATTTTGGCAAGATTTCAGGGTGATACAAAATAAGTCGGTAATAACCAAATAAGCTGCTCTATAGACAACTTGTTTTGTATCACTGACTTATTTTGTAGTAATTTTAACATATTGCACCTATTGTAGTTTTTGAGATGTCCAAGGATCTTCAATTTGCAATAGTTTGCAATAGGAATGGCTACACATCCAAGGAAAATTGCATGTCCTTTCATGGAATGGCTAATAAGAGGCAAATATTTGAAAATTATAACACATTGGATGTATTTTCTAACTTATGATCTATGTTTTAGTGTAATCTATGCCAAAGTGTTAATGTAATATTAAAATAATAAATAAACAAAGAGTTCCACAGTTTTAAAAACAAAATTCCTTACACAGTTTGTAGTTTTATAACGTGATAATACAAAATAAGTCAGTGATACAAAATAAGTTGTCTATATTGAAGCTTATTTTGTATTATCAACTTATTTTGTATCAATGTCAGTGCTGAAAATAAGAATTACTATCAGGCGAATGGTAAATGGACTACAAGATTGAATCCAGTAAGGATTAAATTCCTTTGAGTCCATCCTTTGATGGAGACAAGCCACTATAAAAGGTGAATTGAAATTACTACAAAATAAGTCAGTGATACAAAACAAGTTGTTTATAGAGCAGCTTATTTTGTATTATCGACTTATTTTGTATCACCCTGAAATCTTGCCAAAATTCTGCGCACCGTTTTGTAACATATTAAGTCAGCTGTTGGTACGAAATAAGTCGGCCAAGTAATACAAAATAAGGCAATTTTGCTACAAAATAAGTCGGTAATACGAAATAAGTCAAAAATTGATACAAAATAAGTCAGGTAATACAAAATAAGTTGTTGATACAAAATAAGTTGTTACATGCGCATCTAACCCTATCTATTTGCTCAGTTTGAGTATAATCTTTGATCTCTCCCTGCTCCATACGACAGGGCGACACTGCATGACTGGTCTTTGCAGAGTTCCAGGAAAAATCGTTTGCATCGTCCAATAAGGAGATCAAATAATCTAACATTGCATCTTTAGAATTTTGATTAGTTTCCTCTCTCATAGCTCTGCGAAAGCCAGCCGTCAACTGGTCCATAGTAAGCTTGTCGTACGTGACACGTTCTTTGTTATTCCCAGCCAAGACCTACTCGTGCAGCCACTTAGCCCTATCTTTAACAAAGACTTCAAACTGGCCGCCACATTGAGATTTCATTTTTGTGACATACCTGTCGAATTTAAATGCTGAAGTTCTGATAACCTCTCCTCGCCTTCTGTATATTGTCATTTGTTTTCATTTTCAAGTGTGGGTAACAAAACAGTACTGGGTACTGTGTGTGTATCTGTAGCATTTGTATGCATTCTTGCAGAGTGATTACCTGTATGTGTACTGTCGGATTGTCGCATGACCTTGGTGGTTTTGTTCCCAGCACCTCTAATTTTAAATTTGTGGGGCCCTGATAGCAGTTAATTGCTGCAGAATGGTTTGATTTATGAGAGCTTGTGTATCAGGAATTGTTGGTTTACTAGTAGAAGTACTGGGACTATCCACCACGAGTCTATCAAATGAACACGCTTGATTACTCGCATCGTCGCTTTCCGAAGTGTTCAACTGACGACTACAGTCCAGATCACTATTAGAAGAATTTAGATCCGAAGCTTGTTGGGAATGGCCAGGAGAATTCGCTTCTTCAAAAATTCATTATCTTCCGAAAGCTGCAGTTGGATGGGTATTTATGCACCATCCTTCTTTGCAGAACGCAAATCATATTTTTTTCTTCTCCATCTATGCAACTAGTTAACTAAAAAGGTTGTAAAATAAACTAAAATGTAAAACAAATGCACGAAGGAGATGAAAAAAATAAAATTTTATTTTTCTAGCTGTTACCCCTTCCAAGTCTTGAATGCAAATGGAAGAGTGGACGCAGAATTTTAGCCTCGAATTGAAAAGGACCAATGAAATAATAGTTTACAAAAGGCATGGGCTAATTGCTAAAACCCAAAAACCCAAAATTAAGGTGCCCCCATTATTAGACAGGTATCAAAATAAGGCCTCAATATTTTAGGCATATTAAAATTTGAATGATGAATAATTTAGCATTTTTCTCAAGCATCGTTTCACGTTTATGTGTGGTGCAAGCAGCTCATGCCTAGTTTACACAGTTCCATGCTGGGCTCAGGAGCTACAAGTCAAAAATATTTAACTCATAAGGGCTTGCTTGTTTAGTTTTCATAGTTTAGTATTGCCCATTCTAACATGACACGGCTGTGTCCGCAATTCTGATTGGCTAAGACATGAATAATTGCTCTGTAAAACCCCGCATAACCTCATGAGTTCTATTTTATCACTCACAATGCTGCTCCACAAAAAGAAAACTTGAAGTAACAGCCTAGATTTTTTCATTAAATAGACAAATAATGGTAAACACGATATTCAGGGATTCTTACATTTGAATATAGAATATACTGATATGAATCTGTTGAAGTTAAAGGACCTTTAACAAAGAAAAGGGTTATCTTAAGTTGTGGCTCTTCCAATAATTCAACAGCACCCTCGATAAAATATCTTTATAGACTATTTGTATATTTTCTATAAAATAGCTTCAAAACTAATTTTTATAAGATCTTCTAAAATGTCATGTTAGAATAGAAATAGACAATTCCGAGCTCGGGTTATAGGCGATTTTACAACGATTAGCACATTAGAATCATGAAGGTGGAGCCTGGGTGATCCTAATATCACTATAATGTAATGTCCCACCACTGGCATTCTAGGAACAAAATCTTCTGTTCGACGGAACTCAGAGTTATAACTACCTTCCCTTCCAAATGCCAACCTATTTAGAAAAGGTTGATATTCCGGCTGTACGGGTGAAGCTACATCAGGGGAGATGTAATGGTCAAGAGTCAAATATACATTCTGAGGATTACCCCTTACAGAACCATTGGAATGTGGAGTTGATGATACAAATCTATCCCCACCAAAGGGCTGAGACTGACCTTGTCCCCCGTATTGACCTTCCATTTCATCTAAATACTTCAGGAACTGTTGAAAAGATCGATCCTCTATCATTCTCTACAGTTTTACCTGTATAGAACACTTTTAACCCAGGTTTTACCCTGGCTTAAATCCTTACACACAACTATGAAATAGGTTTTTCCTATTTCACTTAACAGCAGATCCCACCACTGCCACCAAATTGTAGCTTGCCGAGGTGGTGTTACCCAAAGATTCTTAAATGGTAGTGGGCTCTTAAGTTTGGGTTTTCGGATCTGTTGTAGTACAAGTATAAGCGAAACACTTATCGTATCAAAACATGAACTTTATTCATATAAAACAACAAATTCTAAAGCTATACTTATAATACAAACACACCAGCCTAGGCTGGGGTTGAGTTGACAGAGTCCAGTTATAAATTATACAAATGTGCAATCAACTCATCAAAATCCCTAAAAATCTAAACATAATACTCTAGCATAGAAATAGTAAATCTGAGACATCAAAAGCCTCTAATCAGCCTTACAGCTTTGTCCTTCACACAAGGCTTGGATATCAAAACATGCATTGCCAAATGGCTAGGCTTCAATCTTAAAACAAACCCTTGGTTTCAGACTATGCAGAAGGAAAAGACTGATTCTGACATCTCTAACTACAAATCTGTCATTTCAATAACAAAAACAGCATGATATTCATGATTCATTATAAGCATGATATTCCATTATAAGCATGATATTCATGATTCATTATAAGCATGATATTCCAAACCAAAAAACCTCAAAGTAAATTTGTTTCTGTGCATGTGGGTGCACAGGGGCTCAGTCCTGGGGACAACCTTAACAATTTCTTTCGATATTTAGTACTATTTTCATATGTAGTCTTTGAACCCCTAGATAGACAGAAGGACAGATGGTGAATTGCTCAGCCACATGGCCTGTTTCTTTTACCGTGTACTTGTCATTATTATTTTGTATGTCAAGCAGTTTGCATCAACAAATTTTTAGTCTACTTTTTAGTTTTTACATTTTGATGCAATGGAGGAAAGAAAATACAATCTGAGGTCGGGAAGAAGCCAGGAACATGTTATTCCGATTCAACTTCAGATGGCGTCCGATGCTGACTTCATTTCACAGTCCTTGGGTTCAAGCCACCCCACGCCCGGGCAAGTATTTTTATCTGATCAGTCACAGAGCACTAGTGAGTCTGAGTTAGATATTAGTGGGTTAATGGAAGATTCAGATTTCAATTCCTCCCGTTCGGACAGGGATGTTCATTTTAAACGTGAAAAATCTAAAAAATCTGCAGGTTGTAGCCATTTGTCTGGGCAATCGGATCCGAATTCTGATACCGTTTCGCAAAATGACATAAACAAGAAAATTCTTGCACAGTTACAGTCATTAGGTGATAGGTTGGATTGTTTAGAAAAGAAACCTTTTAAGAAAACATCGGATAGAAGCAAAGTTAAGAGTTCTTAGAAAACTAATACGGTTTCCGTGGCTGGCAGCGGTTCGGTACGGACTGACACAGTTAGGGACGCTACTGCTTCAGGTTGTATGTTTCCTTCCCCTTCTGACTTGCGGCAAGATGCAAAAATACAGCAGGAGGTGCAGCTTAGGCTGCGAGAATTGGCAGATAATGCAGGGAAAGGTAATGAAAAAATATAATCCCAGAGGGGGGGGGGGCTCAGTGGATGTTTATGTGGGCAGGAGAATTAAATGGCCGCATGAATTTGTCTTGGCAGGCAATGCAAAAGACAGGGTGTCTTATAATCAGCTTACCCCTATACAGTGGATGGCTGGCTTTTGTAGGTCCATGAGGGAGGAAGAAAATTCTAAATGTCGTGAATTTATGTTAGATTATCTTGTAAACTTATTAGAGGATGCTACTGACTTCTCATGGGCAGATGCAAAGGCCAGTCATGCAGTTTTACTGTGTAGAATGGAGCAGGGGGAAGTCAAAGATTGGACGGAGGTTGAAAAGATTGATAGGATTAGGCGGGCTCATGCCCAGAGGCATGTCGGATCAGGTATGGGTTCGAATCCAAAAGGCCAAGATAGGTCACAGGCTGGTCCTGCCAAGTTTACACCATGCATATATTATAACAAAAATGCATGTTCACAAAACAGAACTCATGAGACCAAAGGGGTTCTGTATAGACATATTTGTTCTGCATGTTGGGCAGCGGATAACAAGGCTTATGGTCATTCACAGGCGGATTGTAGAAGAACTAGGTCAAAAAATGAATAAGTCGGGGCATGACCTTGGGTAGTAAAGGTTATGTCCAAAAAACTAGATATTACTTCAATTCTCAGTTCAAAAATGGTCAACCTGATCCCCTGTTCCATCTTTCCAAGACTGACGCTAAACGTCATTTTCTTCAAGGCATGTCATTTGCCAATAAGGTTGATGGTCGGTCATATGCCCATGTGCTTAGTGGTGGCACTGCTTGGGAAGGTGTTCAGGACGTGGGTTCGAAACGTGTCACTTCAAATTATTTGGAAAAGATCACTAAAAAGTGTTCGGGTATTGTTTCCACCAACTCGTCTGTCGCATCAGCTTCCTTATCAAACCCTCATTGTTTGAGAGATTGTGACAATAAGGTTTCTAAGAGTGTTAAACACAGGGTGGTTCCAAGTGCAAACATAAAACTACAGAATAGGTTTCATGTGTTGTCATCAGTGGATCCTGGCCCACTTGAATTTGCAGATAACCTTATCTTAGATACTTCAACTGTAGGCAACAACCATTTACCTAAGCCAGATATTGCCAAGAGTAGATATTTTGGTCATAGTGACACCAATGATGGAAATCAGACAATGACTAAGGAAACTATTGCTCACAAGAAATGTTGTGAACAGATTGGTACCAAGTTTGGTTGTATTCCGGTGGGGGAAATTACTGTCTTCAGTGGTATTTCCACACATTGGAAGGATATTCCAAATATTTTTCAAGCTCACAAGTTAATCAGAAGTAGTAGTCGTCCAAATTTTCTTGGGTTGCGTATACCTGTTGACACTAGCTTGAAAGTTGACACTTGGAGACATTATCTTTTTAATTATTTGGACCGACAGCTTCCAGACCTTATAGAGTTTGGCTTTCCTTTGGATTTTGATAGAACCACCACTTTAGGTGTCACAGAAGATAATCACCCTTCTGCTAATAAATTCATCAAAGACATAGATGCATATATTTCGGAAGAATTGTCACATAGGGCTATGATGGGTCCTTTTGATGTACCCCCATTTCCTTTACATATTTCGCCTTTTCTGACTCGAGAGAAACCAGGTTTTGATACTAGAAGGACAATAATAGATCTTAGTTTAGGCCTAAACTTCATTCTGTTAATGATGGAGTTCTTAATAATGAATATTTGGGTACTGAATTTCAATTACATTATCCCTCAATTGATGATTTTGTCAAAAGAGTTGTTCAATTAGGCCCTGCTTGTAAACTTTTCAAGATAGATATCAGTCGGGCCTTCAGGCACCTCAGGATCGATCCTGGGGATATTGACCTCTTAGGGTTGAAGCATGAAGGTCAGTTTTTTGTGGATCTGTCTTTGCCTTTTGGATTTCGCTTGAGTTCAATTTTTTTCAGAAAATCAGCGATTCCATAAGGTATATCATGAAGAATAAAGGTTATCCTCATCTATTAAATTATATAGATGATCTTTGCTACTGTGAATTGCCTTCTAAGATAGATAGTGCGTTTCAGTGTCTGTTAGAATTGTTGCAAGACCTTGGTTTGGATATTAGCAGTAAGAAACTTACTCCCCCTTCTACCAAGGTTGTATGTTTGGGTATACTATTTGATACAGAAGCAAAAACAATTTCCATTCCACAAGATAAACTACAAATTATTATGGATACTTGTATCTCTTGGACTGGGCATACTTCCTGCAGCAAAACTGAGTTGCAGTCTTTGTTAGGTTCCCTACTATACATATCTAAGTGTGTACGTCCTGCTAGGTATTTCCTTAACAGAATGTTACAACTATTGCGAAATAATATTCATAGTCGTCATATTTTCCTTACTGATGAATTTTGTCAGGATCTGAATTGGTTCTGTGTTTTTCTTAAATCTAATAAATGGGGTTACCATGTATGACCTTACACCTGTTCATAAACGTGTATATCCGGATGCTTCTCTCACTGGCTTTGGTGGTACCTTTGATAGCTTCGTTTTCACCTTACCATTGCCCCTTGCTTATCACACTTATAATATTGCATATTTAGAAATGTTAAATGTTGTAGTGGCATTTAAAGTCTGGGGTTACCTGTGGGCCAATCACAGAATTCAGATTCATTGTGATAATATGGCAGTTGTCGAGGTGTTGCAGCATGGTTATGCACGAGACATGGGCCTGGCAACATGTGCCAGAAATATCTGGTTCCTTATGGCACAATTTAATATATCTGCAGATTTTGTTCATATTCCAGGTCATGAAAATCATGCTGCGGATTTACTTTCTAGGTGGAACTCTACCCCGCAAGATTATGAAAAATTGTTAACTTTGGTGCCCAAACCACTGTGGTTGACTGTTCATCCAGACTTGTTGTTGTTAAATCATGATATTTAGCATTTTCCATTGTGTTTTCAGATTTTCAGGGTCCTGGCCAGGTACTAGCTTCAGCTGCTAATCTTCGGCTGTGGCAGGCATTCAGGCCTTCAACTATGACCTCTTATATGCGTATGTTTAAAGATTTTTTGGCTTTCCTGTACCTTGTTACAGCTTCTGTGCAGAAAGTATCTGTAAGTACTGTACTTTCTTTTATGGAGTACTTAGTCCAGACTGGTTGTTCAGCATCCAATGTTACAAACTATGTCACAGCTTTGAGATCTATGTGTATCATATTTGGTTGTGACACAGTCTCATTCAGGGATAACAGGATTCAGCTCTTCATTAAAGCCATTACCATTAATAGACCTTTAGATCCCATATTATACTTGCCTATTGATGAATTCCTACTTTCTAGGATTATTACAACTTGTGAAAAATTACCTTATCCAGTACTTTTTAAAGCTCTGTATTCATTGTGTTTCTTCTCATTTCTTAGGTTATCCAACATTTTGCCACATTCTGCAGCTCGTTTTGACAGTGGTAGGCATCTTTGTAGAGCAGACATTGTTTTTTCAGATAAGGGTGCAGTCATCATTGTTAAATGGTTGAAAACATTGTAAAATAGAAGGAACATTGCCACCATTAATATTCCATGTCTAAATTCCTCTCAATTATATCCTGTTTCTGCTTTGAAAGCTATGCTGGCTCTAGTGGTGTCAGGAAAAAATGATCCTTTGTTCCTGTATAACAAAGTGGGCAAATCAACCATTCTGACTGATTCGGTGGCCAGAAAACACTTGAAAGATGTATCTAGGGCTTTGCAATTGGCCAGGGACTTGACTTTTCATGACTTCAGGCATGGTGGGGCCACTTGGGCGTTTAATCATGGGGCCTCCATACAGGATATTCAGCAGCAAGGTACTTGGTCCTCCCAGTGCGTCTGGAGTTACATTCGTTCCCCTCCTTTGGCCACTTCTGCAGTGTCGCGCTTGTTTTCTTCACATCTCTCTACATAGCTACACTTCTACTGGGGTTTGGGGCTAGCTTATTGCAGTTCATTTTACTCACTCTGGGTTTATATTCACACCTGCTAGTAGTGTTTGACCTATGACCTTTTCATTAATCAGGGTTAAATTGCTTGGGTCACATGTGTGATACTATTATTAGCCTTAGCAGGCAGTATTTTTATTATGGCCCTCTGTGCCGGGCTGCTGTCAGTCATGTGTTATCATATATATTTCATCTATATTGTTTTAATCAATGTTTTATCATTGCTTAATACCTACTGTTGTGCATGTAACAGTCAGTAATTTTTATTATGGCCTTCCGCCTAACTTCATTTTAACAGAATATCATGCATTATAGTATGGTGTAATGTCTTGTATTTACAAACATATGTTAGTCCAATTGATTATGTAATGGAATGTTTAAATAATGTTATAAATAATAACAAAATTTTAAATCCCATTGCTTCTTTGTTGTTCAGCGGGACTGACATACCAGTTAAACACAAGCGTGTTATTCTAAATGAACATAGTATTATGATATCACAACTTTAGGTTTCACCCTGAAATTAAGAAACTTTAGATATTAATTCATTTGAACTCTCCCAAGTTTTCAGGTTTGACCCTGAAATCAAGAAAACTATGTATTATTAAATGCAGGTTCTATCTGTCAGCATTAAAATATATACAGAATCCTCATGCAGGACATCAGGACTTTGGGTTTGACCCCAATTCCTCCAAACCTAAATCACAAAAGAAACTTCCAATTACATATGTGGTACCAAAGGTTTGGATTTGACCCCATCTCCAAACCTAAATCATAATTGAACTTCGAATTCTAAACTTCAAACTTTGGGTTTTACCCCAAAGTGAAATCTCCACTTAACTATCAGGTTTTACCCTGAAATCACTAATACCTTGCCATGTTCCTTCTGGTGCAATACTTTGGCTCTGTCAAAATCAACCCACAACTGAGAAGTTGCTTCCTCCTTATATACACAAATCCCAGACAGACCCCAAACAGACCAGAATTACTCAGGGTACCAGTCTAATGATTGGCTGACAACTTCAGTTGCTGAGACACTTTCACAGAGAAAACTTCCTGTGATACAGTATCGCCAAAACCAATGTGAACAATGTAACCATTTACCAAACAATATTCATCAAAGAACTACAAAAGACATTTAAAGGTAAATAGTTTGGTATTCTTCACTCCATATGAATATTTATAATACAAACAATAGATTTATGAAACGGACGATAAATAACATAAACAAACGAACGGTCACTTGGCGTTTGCTTCAAACTACTTATTGCATACATTTTGTGGTGAACTGTTATTGGAGTGAACTGGATATACTTGGTCCATTCTATCTTCTTGAACCATAGCAGAGCCCATTCTTACAATGAAAGGCCTCTGCTCATGTATTTATTTATTTGGGGTTTTAGGCCACTTTCAACACTGTTCAGGTCATATCATGACGGGTAGTTTTGTGGGCAGAGGAAACCAGTACATACAGTTGGTCAAGCTAGTTCTAACACACCAATTCAAATACAATTGATAATTGTTGCCGCCTAACAAAACAGTGCTCTCTAAGGAGACAAATGAGTTTGAGGGATAATTGTGTTCATTAAATCTTTAAAAGTATCAGCTATGAAACTATAAATTTATCTTCCTTCTGAGGTCTTACATATGCATGCGAAAGAAGCCAATTTTATTATATCTTTATGTAATGACTCTTCACAGAGAAAAAAACTCTGTCTAACAATCACCAAAAAAAAAAAATAATAATAAACTAGATTTTTTCAGTATTGTAAAAGAGTAGAGTTTCCGTGCTGAAATAGATTTAAAATTAATGTATAAAATACCGTTACATATTCCTTGAATGTGGTCATAAGTCACGATTCTAATTTCATCTACTTATTATTGTACCATAAATGACATGAAAACTATTGAAACCTTTTCTGCTTATAGCTATATGGCAGCTTTTGTAATTTAAAAAGACCCAGTTTGTACACAAAAAGTACTCAGCTGAAATAGTTGAAACTTTAATTGTTTGTTTCATGGAATAATAGTTTTGTGTGTCCAGAATATGGCCTGGAGCTTGCCCATAATTTAATCACTTCTTCATGAGGTCAGATTGTACCCAAAATAAAATATTTAGAAAGATCCATTCATTATTTTTGAAAAACATAAACAATCAAGCAGACAGGCAAACAAACAAATAAACTCAAAACCATAACCTTCTGGTGGGGATAAATAATAAAAATAATAAATGTTATAGTTATAATAGTACAAAGTCTTATGCCTCAGCTGAAGCAAAGTCCTAGAGCATTATGGAGGTAAATGGCTTCAGTGATCCAGTGGTTACTATGTCTAACATTGAAGTATCACTTCACTCTCAAGTCTGTGATCATTGAATTTACATTAAGTTCAAAGTGACATACGGGGATGTATTAAAACCAAGCACTGATATGTCCTTACTAAATACTCCTTAGTTATTAAAATGGACCTTAAACCCTCAACTTTGATTCTGTGGTAAGTAGAGCTTTTCTTTTACTGGCCATTAGTTTAACTTATTTCATATGATGTGTTTGGCGAGTTGAAATCAATTCGTTTGTGAAATGTAATCCTGGTACATATATAAACATATAGAAATGAGTGAAATTTTCACATCTGTATAGTATAGTTTCTTAATAGTTTTACATTTTTCCCAATAAATAACATATCAGTCTTATTTAAACTCTTATTTAAGATTTCAAGGCATATAAAACATGTATTGTTCTGAAATCATACAGCTATTGTAAAAGTTAGCTACTGATATTCAATTCAGTTTTCCCTAGGAAGGTGTACCATCCCTTTTCAACGTGTCACTATAACACATATCAGTAAAAGCATTATATACACTTTTGTCATTATCTTTCAACTGGATGGGGGTTTATCAATCATTCAGTTCAATAATATCTCCTCTGTTTACTGTTTAAATAAATCCTATCTTAACTTATTCATTTTATCTCCGAGACAAGATGCAAAATAACCTGTTTTTGTTACAGCAGTTATGGTAAAGCAATTGTACAACTAAAACCACTATGTACTTCCAAAAGATATTACATGCCAAAAGTATTGTCTGTAAAATTTCCAAAAAATTAATAATAGAAACCCTTTTGTAATATTTGTTTTGCTTTGGCAGAAGTGGTTTGTGTTAATGCTCCATAAATGAGCCTCAAGATGAAAAGACAGGATACAGCTACAATGAAAAGCGGGAAGCAGGATATTGTGGCAGAGACACCCAAATGGGAGAACATGAGTACTTGTGAAACACCTTAATTGCATTGTGTTGAATTACTTTTATACCCTTGTTCCACCATTGCAAGTTTGCCTTGAGACAGACCCCGTTATAACAACTGGGTCACAATGTTAATGGTTCGGTAACTGATCTTTTCACTCATAGAGGCTGGGGAGTGGAATTCGGTTAAGTGTAGATACCTGTCAAAATGTTTGAAAAATCTGTAAGAAAAACCTTTGCAGGTGAGTTATTCTCTGCTGAGTATTCCTTACAGATCCTTTGGATGTTAAAATCTATTGTTATGGTTGTACGACCTATTTCTGGGTGCTACGACCAATCTTGTCTACTGTTTTATAGAGCTAAGTGATCTTGTTCAGAGAAAAGATGAGTCATATAAGTCCACTGATTAATTTTGCCATTGGTAATCAGGCCTTGGAGTTTCCAGTTATCTTTGATAATGGCAATATAATTCATTTGGGACAAATTATGTGTCTTGTCAGTTGTTTTCGTCCTTTTGCAAATACAATAGTATTGTATTGTATATTCATACTCAGAATAATATCTCCTTAAACCTCAGGATCAAAGTGCTATTCAACCCATTCCAACTGCACAGAAAAAGGCAAAGCTCTCTTGTGACTTGCACTCCCCTTACTGAAGATAGAAGCTCAGGGATGATCATTTATCAATGTCTCTGTGGTATTTTAGCCTGCCACTGCGGATAGAGCCCAATGGCAGATGACCGCTATTTTAAGGAGCTGGCTTAAACCCACGATCTGTGTATTCCTAAACGATTGTGTTACCTACTAGGCTATGATGTTGGGATAAGCCCCCTGAGTTTGACATTGTCTAGGTCATCTGCCAAGGCCAAAGACCTCCGCTATTGCTTAGGAGTGCAATGATCCATAAAAAATCCTTAGCAAATCTTTCATCTAGAATAGGTTGCTCATTGATTCATGTTCAATCGATTCTATATTAGGCCAACACCATACTATTATGAAAATTGAGGTAAATCCATGCAGTAGATTTCTTATTGTTGTCCAACAAATAAAATTCAATGATCACATATTAACCTCCTTGGCAAGTGTAAACATATGAAATCAGTTGTGATGAGACCCTAATATTCCTTGCGATTATAACAACACCCAAGAAAAATACCCCAATCTAATCAGGTCCTTGCACTCAAAAAACCAAACCATTATTAACAACATACAGTGTAAAAACTAAGTATCCAGACTGACTACTATAAAAATATGAAAAGATACGATGTAAAAGGACAGGGGTCTTAGATTTTGGTCTAAATTGTGTTGTATTGTATTTATAGTCAGAGTAATATCTCCTTGTACAACAGGATTGAAAACATTATATGACCCATCCGACTGCACAAGTAAAGTTCAAGTTACTGACATTCCCCTAACTGAAAGACAGAGACTCAAGGATGACCATTTATCAATGTCCTTGAGGTTCTTTAACCTACCAATGGGAATAGGACCCAATGACAGAGGGCTGCCATTTCAAGTGGTCATCCAAGCCACTATGTATCTGTCTGTACTGGGTTTGAACCCATGTCCTCTGTGTTCCAAGGTGGATGTGTTACCCACCAGACCACAGTGGCAGATTAATGAGGTCACATGTTATGCTTCTCCCTCCCTGTAATACCTCACTTATTTTAAAACAAGGATCACTGTGTGATTTCATCCTTACGGACAAAGTGCAAAGTGTGTAAACATGGCAGTGCAAAGTACCTTAATCTGATCTAATGTGGACTTTAATAACACTTAATCTCCATCAGTTGACATACTCTGAGGTGCAGCTAAACATAAACAAGGTGAAAAATCATGAGTCCAGTAATGCATAGCCCGGTCATACCAAAGAAGAGACATGGGTGACATGGCAGGTATGGATGTTTAGTCAGAGGTGCAACAGTAGTCTCTAAATGAGAAAAAAAAGCAAAGTAAACCCTAAACAGTTATGGATCTAGTTAGGGTCATATTTCATCATTTGTCAGTTAATTTAGGGCTACAAGCACTACTGTGTTATTTACATTTTATTATCTAGTGCCTATTTTTTGTCATATCAGAACAGTGAAGAACTAGAACAAATTACATTTTCTGGTACGTCAGGACTACAGAATTACTGGATTTTATTGTCCACCACAGCTTTAAGTTGGTGTGAAAAGAAGGACACACAGACAAGATTTCTAATCGGTAGAGGTTGCATTGGGGATGAAATGGAATTACTTAAAAGTTGGGAATAACTATACATTTACATGCACAATCAAGTAAACTCTATGTTGTATGTTCGGTTTCTTATGAAATATTTAAGTCTAGAAGAGTTAAACCACTGCAACAACTTACTGGATAATATATCTTCTAAACTGACATACTATTAGGCCATCCAAATTGGTAGCTGATATATTGATGTTTACTAAAGGGCAAGGAGTCTGTTAGTTGAAGCTAAAAAGGTATGTGGGTGTGGATGGATATTATCATCGGATAATGACTTCTCAACGAGGTCAAAGACTCTTGGTAATAGCCATGGACATACTTTATTTCCCCCCCCCCCCCCTCCTCCGTAAAAGAGCCTGAAGTGTTATAAATAAACCAATGAAGAAAATCTAGGTCAAATCTCTGGTTTATATGTCATTTATTTTATGGTTTGCCAAACAATCTTTTACAACAGTTCCAGTGTTGGGAGTTTCCTCCCTAACCACCCCCAAGTTGACAACGCTTGCCCTAAGTTAATAGGTCCCATGACCCATCGAAAATATCTAATTTGCTTAAAAACCTGTGAGAGTGAATGTTTTGGGAAGTCACAATAATCTTTTTGATAGTAACCATGCCAAACATTGCTCCTAGCCTCTATCTACCGTCCTCCTGGGTCGTGTTCTTCCATTTTTTTAGATGAATTTATGTCCTTTGTTTGTTTTCTGTCTTCAGTTGATTGCAATTACTTCATATGTGGTGATTTCAATATACACGTAGATGTACCTTGTACTGATAGTCACAAATTGAAAGCCCTTTTAGAATCATGTAATCTAAGACAATCAGTTAACAATACCACTCACTTGCACGGTCATATCCTTGATTTCATTCTTTCCACCAGTGATCAAGATATGTGTGTACATGTTGACATTAAATGTGCTATCGACGTTCCTTCCTCTCCTGCTACCTGTCAAACAAGAACTTCCTATGGGAGGTACCATCGTATCAATATGTTCGACTTTCGGTCTGACCTTAAAGAAATGCCTTTTGTGAAATGTCCAGCAAATTCTGTCTCACAGCTCTATGATCAGTAAGTACAAGACTTCAGTTGTATCCTTGACAGGCATGCTCCTCTTGTGTCCAGTTTGCAGACCAAACAGCGTGCTGACTTGTTGTCAGAGACCTATCGCCTTGCTAAGTCACTCAGACATCAATTTGAATGAGCTTGGCGTAAAGATAAAAGTCAATACAACAGGAGTCATCTTCAACGTCAAATTCCCTGGTGTAATCGTCTTGCAAGCAGGGACAAAACTGCCTATTACAGGAAACTAATCTCCGACAATAGGCATGATCCCATAGCACTACTCTGCCCACTTGTGAATCCTCAAAGTCATTGGCTGATCGTTATGCTACTTTTTTCTCAAATAAAATCATGAAAATTATTGAGAGTTTTTCTTCATCTGAGTCCTGTAATATGGTACATCCCCCCTTTGATCCTCCTAAACTAACAGTCTTTACTCAAGTCACCCAAGATGAAATCACAAAAATAATCAGTAAATCACCCACCAAATCATGCCTGTTGGACCCATTGCCTACATTCCTTATCAAAGAATGCATTGACATCCTCCTACCATCTATAACCAAATTGGTCAATTTTTCACTCAGTGAGGGAATGGTTCCAGATGGTTTCAAAAAAGTTGTAGTCACTCCACTTATTAAGAAGGCCTCTCTTCCTGTTGAGAATTTGAAAAACTACTGCCCAGTATCTGGACTTAGCTTCATTTCTAAACTGGTGGAAAGTGTAGTTGCTAAACAGCTGGTTGATCACATTCATCGACATGACTTGGATAACTCATACCAGTCAGCATATAAGCCAGGTCACTCAACTGAGACGGCTCTACTTTCCATCAAAAATGATATTCATTTGTCACTATCTCGGGGTGAAGCTACTGCCTTGGTACTTCTGGATCTCTCGGCTGCCTTCGATACAATTGATCATTCCACTCTCCTTGGCTGTCCTCTGGATTGGTTCGGTTATTTGGCAGAACGCTATCAGTCTGTAAAGATTTGTTCTACTTTGTCTAATTTACAAAAACTGCTGTTCGGTGTACCTCAGGGTTCTGTTTTGGGTCCTCTGCTATTTCATCTGTACACATCTCCCCTTAGTACACTGATTGGTAAACACAAAGGTGTAAACTTCCATTGTTATGCTGACGACACATGACTTTATGTCCATCTCTCACAGGAATGCCTCAGCTGCCTTTGATAAGTTGAATAGATGCCTTCAAGATGTCAAAGAATGCATGTTGGCTAGCAAATTTAAACTGAATCCTGATAAAACTGAGTTCATACTTTTTGGCTCCAAGAAACATAGAGAAAGGTTAAATGCATGTTTCCCAATTGATATCCTGGGCAATCCCCTTCACCCCACCGAGTCTGTGAGGAACCTGGGTGGGTGGTTTGACTCTGATTTTTCTTTCTCTAACACGTCCAGAATGTTTGTAAAGGCTGGTTTTGACAACTGAGGGATTTTAGAAATATTAGGCAGTTCTTGACTCAGAATGCAGCTGTGTCAGTTGCCAATGCTTTTGTTAGTAGTCGGTTGGACTACTGTAACTCACTTTTTAGGAGTCTTTCTGAAGTAAGTGTTTATAGATTACAGTCTATCCAAAATAGTGCTGCTAGAATTGCTACAAATTCGTGTAAATACACTCGGATAACTCTGGTACTCAGGAAACTCCATTGGCTCCCTATTCAGTTTCGCTCAGAGTTCAAACTGGCGCAGTCAAAGTGTTGCCAATTTTCTCAATGTACCAAAATTTCAACCTACAATTCACAACTCCACTAAGCAGTTTGGCTTCAGTTTTGCCTTTGATGCTCCCACTGTTTGGAATTCACTTTCTGAAGACATCCGTGCATCACCCACTATTGCCTCTTTTAAAAGGAAGCTCAAAACCTATCTCTACGCAAAGGCATATCCTCCTTAGCTCATTTTCTCTTATGGCTTCTCTGTGGTGTCGACCTGTTTTTAAGCGCTATAAAAGTCAAATTAGAATTAGAATTTTACATCCAATCATTTGAGCGTCACTGTCTATCCGTTAAGTGCTCAGATGGCTAAGCTACATAAATATATGAGAACATTATGAAAAATAATTATAATGCAATCAAAAAGTTGTGTCTATTCTATACATAGCAACGCTCTTGACAAGGCTATTCTTGTACCAACATGCCAAGAAGAAGTACATTTCTATTCACTTTTTACAGTAGTCTGGGTCCCGGGCCATGTTCATGCTCAGGCTTTTCTAGTAGCACCTAGCAACAATACGAAAGTTAATAAATGTGATTGTCTGGTCTCCTCAAGTGAAACATGTCTCATTAAGTTGGCTTTTTCTGGGCAATAATGAATCCATAACAGTATCCAGTCTGTGATCAGTGGGTTCAAAAAGGTTATTCTAACATGCCACGGCTGTGTATGCAAATCTGATTGGCTAACCGTGGAAATAAAATCTCGCATACCCTTACAGTTTAAATCACCTGTTGTTGTAGCTTCCTGTGTCGGGAGATCCTTGACTGAGCTACATGTATCTTTGTGGTAGCTGACGTCAACCTGTGCTGATTTCTTGCTGATTGAGGACTGGACTTGTTTTGCTGACGTCTTTCTCATGTATGGTCGTGCAAGGGCCTGAGTTTAAGCTGTTACCACTCAGGTTTTCCTCCTTATCTCCATAGTTACTGATTATTATAACCTTATGTTGGTACTGAGCTTCTTTGTTAACTGAAGCTGACGTGTACCCAGCACTACTGATTCAATGTGTCTGGATGGTTGATTCTGGATCTTGGGCGTTGTCGGTCATTGTGCTCTATGTTTTAAATATCTTATTATGTAACTTTAGATGATGTAATTTGTATGCATTTACATGTTTTACAATCATATCTGTTGATGTAAATTTTAACCATATTTGGTGTTTGTTGTTAGTGTGTGATTTTGACGTTTAGTCACCAGCCTGTCATAGTGCACACAATCCAGCATTTTGGCAAGCCATGATTTCACGGAATACCTCTTCTGTCTGGACAGGTTCCTCCTTATAAATCAGTTTGCATCTTCAAAATTTCTCTCCTGCTCCTCTGATTTTATCAGCTGCTGTATCAATATCCGTCTTTGTATTTTACCATGCTGAACAAAGTTCAGTTTAAGCTACAATGAAATTACAACACAGATTCATAAGGAGTAGTTTTAATGCATCTTCATCTGCTGTAGTGTGAGCCTAGTACTGACTTCAACAGATGCAGAATAACTGCTGATTCGTCACCATTGACCGTCATTTTTGTCTATAGCCTTATTACATTCTTCATCAGTTGCCAACGCTCTTACAACTGTGGTGCTCATACACTCACCTTCACAAATCTTCCTGTTTTCATGACCTAAATAGTCATGTAATTTTAACAAAGTTTGGTATGAATATCGTAGCTTTGGGGCGACAGAACCACTAACAACTTTTGTGTGTGGCGTGAGATCTTCAGGTCAAACCATATGACCTAAACTTTTGCACCAAAGTTTGGCGACTCACAAAGACATACTAATCATGTATAGTCTCTTTAATCGCCTAAAAAGTCAATGCAAGGTCGTATATGCAGGACCTGGACATATTATATAATTATATTTATGGAGCTGAGTGATCTTTTCTCAAGAGAAGATTGTTCATACTGCACAGGAAAGCAGGTTGTATGCTTTAACTTTTATGTCATGTGACCTATTTTTGGGACATACCATGTGTTGTTTAGCTTTCCTGCCCTTTTGCAACAGAGCCAGTGGTACTGTAAAGTAATATGTTTTATATATCTGATTTGCGGTTGATGTGAAATGGGCTCCCCATATGTGAAAAAAAAACTGAACACAATTGCAAAGATTTGCAGATGTCTGGGGTGTGTAATAAAACAGAAACTAACTGAAAAACACCACGTTTTTTGATTGACAATTGTCTACTAGAAATGTAAATGATGTATCTGGTAATTGGACATGTCAGGAAAAGGTTCTACATGAAAATGGGGTGACAAAATAGCAATGAAATTGCCATCATTGTCCCATCATTGTCCTCTTGTTGTTTGTATAACACTGTTCATTGTCAGAACTAATCTTTAGGCCAAGTCAGTTTTAAATTCAAGGTGCCTGTATGAATGACCCTGTTCAAAAGCAGAAAGCCATCGAACCACATGATTGCTCAGGAGTTAAAGGAATGGTCACAACTGTTACAATTGATAAAGATCACTCCTAACACTAAAAAGGTATGTCATAGGACTCGGCAGCGGTACTGTCTCTAAGGATGCCTTATACCATCCGAGATTCTGTGTATCCATCACACTACATGTGATATAATCTGCAGTTATATGCGTTGGATGAAATGTCACTGTCCTTCAATTACTGTCTGAGGTTCATATGTGAACTTGTAACACATTACCGTCTGAGGTTCATATGTGAACTTGTAACACAGTGGCGAAACGTCCAATGACCTTCACTCGCCATATGTCACTGTATTATACCAAAAGACGAGGGAGACAAAACCTTACATACACTGTGGACTACAGCGTCAGTTGCCGTAACAAGAAATTCTTCTGCATATGCTCGCATTCATCTGTGCATGCTCACGGTGATGCAGTCAGAGGCAGAAATTTTAAACATGTTAAAACGTCCATAGGATGCATAAGATAATGGACTTTTCGCCACTGTGTCACAAGTTAGCATACAAACCTTGGATGGCAGGGGCGGATCCAGCTTTTATGTAAGGTGGGGGTTCACATCGAGTAAGATGGGGGTTCACATTGAGTAAGGTGGGGGTTCACATCAGACATATTATAACTAAGGGGGTCGGGGGGCATGCCCCCTGGAAAAAAATTAATTTTTGGTAAAAATAGAGTGCATTTCCTGTAAATTTAACACCACTGTCAAGAAATAATTTTGTACTTTGGGTTGAACCCCTTTACAGATCCGCTAGTGGATGGTAGTTGAAGGACAGGGGCATTTCACCCAGCGTTTATAACTGCGGGACATGCCCCCTGTAATGTGACTAGGGTATGAAAGATTGCAAGAGAAACATCACACGAAAACGTTTATACACATGTTTAATATTTTCAGATATCAGTGATCACTGAAATTGTGACCTCTAACTTCATAATTGAAACAATAAATCATACAGCTTAAACTCAGGATAATATTACTGGGACAGCTTGGAGGTAAAAACAATAGAGTGGAACAAGGATTCATGGGCCCTTTTACAATTTCAGGTTTCAAAGTCTTGATCTGGTCTTGATTTTGTTCATAAAACGGATTTTCAAAACATAAATACAAATGTTTGGAATACAAAACATACTCCTACATTTTAGGATACATAAATTCATCAGAGTGTATTGTCTTAGTAGTTTTTTTACCAAGCATAAGCAAAAAGCCATTCTGTGTAAGAGTACATGATTCAACCTTATTATAGAAATATAGAGCCTTAGGCAAGGCTGATGTTGTTTTAATCTTGCATGTAAAGAAGTACAAGCCTGTAACTAAAATCAATTTCCTCAAACTGATCGTTTACTTCAAGGAGCTCTTTTGGCTTATGTGGGTGTTCCACCACACGACTAAGGCTCCCGATTAAGGGTTTTTGAGGGTCGGTTTGAAATATTTGCTTAGTCCCAGGCGTCCTGTAAGGGTCGGTTGTGGTCGGTTGGGGCCATGTGAGAAATCAAACATGTTTGATATTTCACACGACCCCAACCGATTATTTTTTCCCGCCATAAACAAAATGTCCAGTCCCAGGCGTCCTCAGGCCTCCTCAGATCAAATTTACACAGTCCTATGTGGTCCCAGGCCGCCTGCGACCCTTAGTCGCCGACCCTTAGTCCCAGACCCTCTATTTTTAGTCCCAGGCCTCCTGCGACCCTTAGTCCCATTGCAAAACAAAAATCGGCTATCTCGGTCTGGGGACGCCTGGGGACGCCTCAGGACACCTTGTGGGGTCGGGACTTAATCCTGGATTAGTTGGCTCTTAGTCCCAGGAGGCCTGAGGCGTCCTGGGACCCAGTCGGTTTGTCTACGACAGGATCGTGGTTGAAACCGACCAGAAAAATGGCTTAGTCTGTTCTTAGTCCCAGACCAGTTAGGGACTGTCTGGGGCCTCCTGGGGCGTCCTGAGGCCGATCTGTAGTTAATCCCAGACCTTCATACCGATTCTGTCTTCCACCCCATTGGTCAATTTTTTTTCCATTTTTTCCAAGACTACCCACGATTAAGGGTCCCAGACAGGATCGGGGCTTAATCTTTTGGTGGAACAGGCCCATAACAATAATTTTACCTCACTGTGACCAATACTAATTCTTGTGAGGTATGGGGTTCTTGCTTGGTGTAATTGAAGTTTGTGGTATTAAACTGAAATTAATTTATCACCAGTAACTGTTGAGACATATTTTGTTGATTTTGTTTGAACCCAAATATTTGGATTAAAATATAGTTCATTTGTATGATAAGCTGCAATTTACAATCTTTAATATCACTTTATGCAGTCAGAAATCTATGCTGCACAATTGCTGTTACTCAATTTTTAAAACATCAACCTTTTTCATCTCCCATGTTATGTTTTTCTTGTAACCTTACAATGATTTTATCTTTGAAAACAGTACATATTAAATATCTTTCATTCCTCGTCCCGGTATTTTATTCCAGTTTCCCATCTAACTACAGTACTCTTCCTGTTATAGATTTGACAAGTATATTCTTTTATCAATCCCAGTGAAACAAAGACCAGAGACAGGCTGGTAACCCTTAAACGTATCCTTAGGCAGGGAGGATTTCTTCATTTGAGGTTTAACAACAGCCGTTTCAAAACTAGGTGGTATGTGACCCTGAGACAGTTCATCATTTTGGTAATTGACTGCCATAGCACATCCATGTATTGCATAGTCAAAAATGTTGGGATTTGGTCAAAGAGAAGGATTTAGTTGAACATTTGTGAAGGTTGTGAAGAGGATCTCTTTTAGTGACAAGGCGGCAAGTTGCAACTTGCAATTTTAAAACCACCTTTATACAGTAAGAAAAAAATATATTTCGCATGTGCTGTTACTCAATTTCGAAAGCATCTATGTTTTTATCAGCCATGTTATTTATATTATGTTCGTGTTTCCTTATAATGCATTTATCATTTTTTTGCCATCTAACTACAGCATTCTTCTTCGAGTTATAAGTTTAGTAAATATATTCTATTCCCATTCCTATTGTATCTTGTTGTCACTTTCAGATTTGGTAGATTAAAATGTATACATGTAATTATTTTTCAAACTATTTTTTCAAGTGTTCGTGGACAGTGATGATTTTGATAAAATAATTTTAAAATAGGCTAATTGTGTCATGCCAATAAAGTCATTGGAACAAACAATTATTTTTCAAGTAAGTCATTATAATAAAGCCTTTCCATGATAATTTCTGACTTACAGGTTGTCTATGTGGAAACGGTCACAGCTATACCCATGGACTGATAAGCTGGAATATGGCTCATGGTTGTTGTGCCTTAGAGTCTGCCTGACTGCAGAGATTAGTCATTATAAAATTTCGGAATAGAATAGAATCATTAGATTGGAATAGAACCCACAAATTATTATTATTATTTGGTTCATTTTGCAATGATGGTACAGAAACAAGAGACACGCTTATAATACAACAGATCACTAGAAAGGTGATTGAGTTATAAACAAATCATGCAGATTATCAAATATAGTTACATCACATTTTATATTTAGAAATATCACGAGCTAAAACCAAATGGGCTCATCTATCTTCTTCAGCTGGGTTCCGTCTGCTTCCAGTTCCTCCCATGCCAGTGAGATATTCAACATGAAAACAAGGTGACATTTCAGAAGAAAATATATATAAGAGTGCCTTATGGAAAGGTGACCCTATGACAACATCATGTTAAATTCAAGGCTACTATAAGAGTAGATGAGAACATGTTACTTTGTAAAAAGGTGATAAAAACTACTTGTTCACCCAAACCCCAATGAGTAGGAGTAAATCATGTAGAAGTTAACTTTTCTTTGAACACATCAGCCACCTGCTCACCTGCATTGACAGTATCAGTGATATACCTCCAGACACAGTCTGACGTCCAGGAGCCATGTTTTTGAACATTTTGAAGACTTATATTGTTATTGAATGCAAAGGCGGCAACTGAACGCCGGAAGGTGTTGAAGGTATAACCAGAATTATCCAAGTTCAGTTTACTAAGGACCAATGAAAAATGGCGTCTGACCTTGGTTTCAGTCAGGGGGACCCAAGTTTGATTGACTTTGACTTGAAACAGTGGAAAATTGGAACCCCTGGGGGTAAGTGACAATAGGTTAGTCAATGCAGTGACCGGACAAAGAATGGAATTTGGTATTCTTGGTACAGTAAGGAATTTGATACTATTATTACTTTGCATGGTTTTTGACCCTTTAAGCAGTACCACTACTTTGTGGGGATGAAATATTTAGTCACCTTGTGCCAGGTGTTTTAATGGAGAATACTGAATAATAGCATGGGGAACTAAATTCGACAATCTTAAGAATGAGAAGAAACTAAGTAAATATACAGCTTTAAAAATTTGCCCTGTGTATGTAAAATTACAGCACCGAACAATACTCTTCAAGAGAAGAATATCAATTACTTTGTTAAGTTTAACATTTAAAGGTGAGTGGAATTGCACTACTTTCTGATAATATTTCAAAAGACAATCATTGAAGCAAGTGACATCCAGACCCATGATTAGAAACTTGGTTTTGATGGCAGACAGGTAGTTGGCCATCTGAGTGTATTTAACCCTGTTATATTGGAGGCATTCAAGGAAACACAATAAGTTTAATGTGGTCACCTGATAAACATCCCAGGACATGAAGACCACAAACGCCATGAAGGTCCTGAATAGGAGGTTGTAGGCCTTCTTTGTTGAGTCTGAAAACGCATGGGTAAGTCTGGAAGTCGCCAGCTGTGTGAGGTGATGTTCCAGTGGCAATTTAGCTGCAACAACATACAATCATATAGAATCATCACAATATAAGAGATCCTGAGACGTGGGGATCCAGGTCACAGGATGGACCAATTGCTGCAATTTAGACACATTATTAACAGTAATATTCCATCTTGATAGGATATCCGCCACTGGATTCATCTTCCCTGGAACATGAACTACCATGATATCAATATTACAAGTACTAAGCCAGAGAAAAATTTTTCTGGCATACTTAGCTAAAGTACTGTCACGCGTTTTACCAGTAGTTAGGACAGATAACGCAGCTTGGTTATCACATTTAATGAGTACTTTACAGCCTGACTATTGATTATGCCATACTTTTAGGGCTATCAATATGTTAATCATTTCTGTATAAGTAATGTTTACATCTTGTCAATTAGGTGGCAGGGTCATGGCATATACTTGGTTATCAAAAATGGCCCCCAACCCCGAGGGGCAGGCATCCAAGTTAAAAGATTTACTTGGAGTATAATTGAAAAAAAGAAACACCATTGTAAACCACCACAAACTTTCTGAACCAGTTCAAGTCTTGTTTGAATTCTTTAGTGATTTTAATATTTTTCTTTCCCGTATTCTCAAATAACAAAGTAAGCATCCTGTTTAAGAAGAATCTGGCATACTTAACACATTTGGCTACATATAACAATGAACCCAACAGTAATTGTAGTTCTTTTTTTCGTACAAATAGATTTATCACTCCATTGATTGCACATATTTTGCATAACTTGCAATTTTTCGACAGGACTGGAAGTAGAAAACTCTACTGTATCAACTACAATGCCAAGACAAGTTACAAGGTGGGACTAATCTTTTTAGCACTGACAGATAGACCTAGTTCTGATAAAAGGGTTTGTAATCAGGTGAAAGTTTTAGTACTTTTTGATGGTAAGGAGACACACAAAAAAACGTCTATGTAGTTCCAGATACTGTGGCTCTCCTGGCTCATAATGAAGCATACTGCATCCGAAATTCGCTGGAACATGGACAAGCCATGTTTGAACCCGAATGGCAGTAAAAAATCGAAGGACGTAGTTGTCCCAGTAAAGTCCAAGAAGATTCAGGTCCCCAGGATCAATCAGAACATGGCGGAACGCCCTGCTTATGTCTACTTTGAAAATAAGAGTCACCCCCAACCCCAGAGTTCACAGAATGTGATAGAGGCTAACTAAGATCGATAATGACTCTCCTGTTGGTAGAACTTGATTTATCATGAGACATAAATGGACGGGTATGCAAATTTTCGATAGGGGGAGTTGTGAATGGACCCAACATGGCTTTATTTTCAATTGCATCACACTAATAAGTTGCTACATGATCTGGATACTCTATGGCACTTTTGTGATTGATGCTGTCACTAAAAATAGCCTCGTTTCGATCAGAGTCCAAGGGGAAGCCATATTTGATCAATAGAGGTAACTGCCAATCCCAGTAAATATCTAGTAATAGACGAAGAACTTGCCTGTGAGGTTCCTTGTCCCAGGGCTGCTTCTTTCCGCTATGTCAAAATATACGAGCTGGAGGGGTAGAGGTGGGGTGATGGATACAAGGATTAGCTTGTTCTTCAACATGCACTACTGAAATACTAGGTCACTTTTCGGAGGCACAAGGATAAGGTTGTCAAGAAGAAAACACAGAGGTACAGATCTAGACTTGCTCCAAGTCATTGTACTTCTTATTTCACCAAATTTGGGATGGAATCATTATGAATCCATCATGATGTGTGGGGATATTATAGAAGTCATTCAGTTCTCATATAATATCTAAGACAAAAAGACTTGAGGAAAGTCTAGTACAGATTCAACCACACAGAAAGATGTGACCTGGGCAATAACCTTTCTTTCTATTAACATCCTATCCAAGTTTGCTCTACATTTCACATTCATATTACTTTCGGCTGGGAGCTTTTAGACTCGTGGGAGTCATATCTATATTTAAACATAGACTGTCATTAGTATTCTGTAAAGAGTATGCTGCCACAAAGTCTTGCATTATAATAACCCTAGGTGCAATCAGTTTGGCTTCTCCTTTAGGTTTATAGCGTGTATTATAGGTGTTACTGAATATTCACTTGAGATAATGAGAGGGAGCAAAAACTTGCTATTGTCGAAGAAAAAAAGAAATATCATTCAAGTCGGACATTGCTGATAATGGAGGATGATGAAGTGCATCTGCCTCACAGGCAGCTGCTACAGCCATTACACTCCCAAAGAAAGATTTTAAAACTTATTTTCAAATGTTCATGAATAATATATAAATTGAAACAGCAACCTATTAATCTTTTTATGTATTAAGATGTTTTTTTTTTTTTGCTAAAATTGCTGATAAAACACTGAATGACTTGTGAATTCTCAAGTAATATCACATATGACTATTACATATGAGTAAACAGTTATTGTTACATCCATTTTAAAGATAACTGCATAATATGAAAGTGAAGTAGAAGTAAAATAAAAAGTACTAAACTCTACAAATAAGTTTGTGTCCATACAACTAGTGTCTGAGTATAAAGTTACATCAAAACCAGACACGATGGGCCCTTCAAAAAAATCGGTGAGGTCCTAGTGTAAAATCTACTACTAACTTCAAAATATTTCATATAACCAGTCAGTATAAAACTACTTGTGATTGATGTCTGTTTTTTCGTTATTAAACTACAATTACACTGGAGGCAATAAATGACACATTCTTTTTTTTCTTTTAGTTGTTGTCCTCAAGACATTATTATTGCAAATCTGTCAGAAGCTTCACCACAATCTTCACAAAAATTAACTTGACTCACTCTGTGTATTGGCCACAATGA
The DNA here is from genome assembly GCA_964017235.1 of Sabellastarte sp. h YS-2021. Lineage (NCBI taxonomy): Eukaryota > Metazoa > Annelida > Polychaeta > Sabellida > Sabellidae > Sabellastarte > Sabellastarte sp. h YS-2021. Next base: position 54,048,621 of record OZ024927.1, on the reverse strand, counting down.
TTAATTATCAAAATCTGTCAGAAGCTTCACCACAATCTTCACAATCTTCATGTGGCAACACATCGGGATAGCTTTATTCCCATATTTAAAGGGCACTGTGGGAACATTTGATTTATTTGGATCTGTGATTTGACAAGGTCATAACCCAGGTTTCTCAGAACGTCATCTTTAACCTCTTGCTGATTTCAGCTGTAGATAGTTTGCTAGCCAGATTATCAGGTGAATAGCATTTGTTTCATTCGTATTGAAAAGTAGCACAAGGAGAAATGTTTTTTTTTTTGTAATGTGCAGTATTCATTAGTATAGAGTGACAACCTTGGGTTGCATTGTGATGCTGTATCATTTCTGTCTTTTAGTGCTAGAGTGAGCTTTTTCATAATTGTTCATAGACTAAAGACTGTTTTACCCTCATTTGAGACTAAGATAGCCTAATGGTGTTTTTTTTGTGTTTGTTGACCATGGAAACCAAATTAATAGCACTGTTCTCCTGGTGGTCTGACAAGATAAATATTCTCTTTCGGGGCATAAGCAGCTTTTGCATCACGGTTCCACTAGATTTTAATTGCATACTTTGCTGGCTTGGATTGAATGTATGAAATATGGCCAAACCCTCTACTAAAGCAACACAATGCTCATATACACAAATGTCAGTACGAGGAATGAATTATTTTGGTAACTCCACCTGAAACATAGTCTATATATCTCAAAAGACGGCCATTTTATCTATTTGCTTTTTTTGCTCCTACCTTGTTATATAACGTAAAATATTTCAAAATACTTCTGAAAAATTTGACCTGGTACAGCATTTTTATCCCATCTATAGCTGCCGCAAATACAACCTGTCATGTAATAGTGATAAAAAGTACCAGAAAAAGCTAGAACCGGGATCCTCAATGAACAGCAAAACACAACCAGAACATATCATAGCATGCCAAGCTTTGTCAAACTCTGTTATTAATAATTACAGAGTAGGAGCCAATCAAAATGATGTGAAGAAAATGACCACAAGAGTCAAATTCTGATTATTTATGTAATTTAGAATGGAAAAATGTGACATAAAATGGATGTTTTCTGATTAACATCAGTCACAAACACATTGTCGTTTACCAGTGCCATTAGATTATCACTGCAATCAGAAGGCAAGGTAATTATGGTGTACCAGACAGTTCAGTCTGAACAGCGTAAGTCATGGTGATGTGAATTTTTCTCATCATCTTTACTTTAAGAGTATAAGGGCATGGTGAAAAGAAAATATAAAACATACTCTACTGTAAGTTGCAACAGAGGGTGTAATATATTGCTGTTCTGCCTTCTAGCAGATAAATTACAAACTGCACGTTATTTTCTGTTTGAATTGATTATATGTTAGTCAGTGCTGTGTCTTGTCCAACCATGCATAAACTACCTTTCACCAGCCCACCAAATACCCACCGCAGTATAACCAATATAATGTGTTAAAAACTGAAATCAACTTGAAAGCTTTTACAGTAGGGTATTGGTCCAGCTATAAATTAGCGCAAACAGGTCTGGAGTCACCCAAATAACAATCCCACGAGTGACATTTCTCTATCTGAATACAGCCCTCCAGTAGCAAAAAAGACACCCTGAAGTAGAGAACAAGTTGTAAATGTAAACAGGTTTGTAAATGGTCAAGAACAAGATCACGGAAGTGGACGAGAATAGAAGCAAATTGGTTTCAGTATTCTTGCTGGTTTGTATAACAACCACCATTAACTTGAGTTTGTCCTGTCGTCATAATGTGATAGCAAGACCACTTTTTATTATTTTTTTAATCACCGGACTGTTATAAGTTGTGGCGTAGTTAAGCAATAGGCTACGTGGATCGGTGACCATCTTAGTTCTAGGCCAGCTATGTCGCCAGACTGTCATAAATTCTAGTGCGCTACTCGTATCTCTGATGGCTTTGCAGCTAATGTATGTAGACCAAAACACTTTTCAACTTGTTACAGGAGAGAATTAGAACTTGGAGTTTGAGACAGAAAAGATGCAATAAATATGATATATGCATTTTTATATGAACCACCATCTAAACAATACAAGCATACAAGATTTTTAATTTTGTAAAATTTACCAACATATATCTTGGAAATGTTGAACTAATCGGGTTTGAGATGTCCGTTTCTCAGGAACATCTAAAAACATCACAAGTCTAGCAAGGTATCTGTAGGTAGCACTTTTTAACAGTTAGTAGTAGTACATAGCACTACTTTATTTGTTAGACCAATTTTATTACTGTAAATATGTGTTTTACTTTCAATGATATAAGACAATTGCTTTAGATATAATTGTGTAAGTTGAATTTTCTAATATGTGTAATTAGTAACAGAACTTCCTATCACATGTAAATTTGTATTGTAAATAAAGCTAGCTATGTTTATTGAAAGTTTAAGAGTTTTTGTATACTTTTCCTTGAAGTCAATTTTTCCTATCACTTCTGAATATTACTAGGAATAAATATGAACTTTTCACAATCAATTCCCCATATATAAGAATATTGCATTGTGAAAACCCCAAAGTTCTACTTCAAAATAATAGCGGGTTTTGAAACTCATCATGTGAAAGTGGGAAAATTTGAACATCAGTTACAAACCCCAAAGTTGAAGGCCAATAGAAGTTCATGAAAGCTACAGTGAAACAGTGAGTGAGCAGAAGGTGCTTGGAAGGGTCATACATCGTGTAAGCTATATTAAACATATCACAAACATTTAACACATCCTCAATCTGAATCACCATTATAGAATGCATTAGTAATTCGTACTGGTAGGGCAAAGAAAGTATAAAAACGATGAGAATTTTACTAAAATATGACGTAGAAGTGAAAAACGTGTCAGAAACTATAGAAATGTGGTCTGTCATTCTGAAAATGTTTCTGACACGAAGCAGCTCCATTGCTAAAGCTATCATATCATAACACACGACTATAAGTGGCATATTTTCCCATCCAAAGGATTAATCTACCCTGTGTTTTTGCTATCACATTTAAAATGTGAAATATCATGTTGAGCCAAGTTGCAAGGATAGGTGTGACCAGGGCAAAGGGTCTTAATGTCCCGGTCAGTTCATAGGGAACATTCCCTACGTTTATAGGCATTTTATATCACATCTCATTCCCCATGTTCTGACACACCTCTGTCAGCAAAGTCTTTATTCTGTAAGATTACCTGCTTCCATTACAACCCACAGTGAAGTTTTAAAAATTCCTCCGTATTTCCTGACATTTATAATCGCCTGAAATACGCATGTGGTGTGCCTTGGACATTTGAAAAAAAATGGTTATCTAAAGCTTTATGCTTGGCGTGGAACATATAATTGTCTGGGAAGGAACACTTTCTGTTAGTCTTTGTCACTGCTTTAAAACGAAGACAGGTTACTGACATCAGTGCAAGTGTTTTTATCTCAGATATATTCTTTCCTTCCGTTGTTATAAACTCATCCATCTGACAAAACCCTTCATATGTATATCCTTTCTTTGTGATCAATTACATTCATAAACAATTTCCTCATAATCCAGTTGTTATAAATACATTCATAAACAATTTCCTCATAATCCAGTTGTTATAATCAATTTCTTCTTCAAAAAAAAAAACAAAAATTGTGGTTTGTATTAGCACGATAATGAACTTTTGTGTAAGCTTTATTTTGGTCCAAAAAAGTATTGTTGTTAAGTAACTACTTGCAACTGATTGTGTAACGGTGGTGGTAGATTAGTTTGTAGTTATATACTCTAACCTGAAATAATTTTTATATGTTCTAAATGTATAACTGCATATGTATTGTTCTCACATACAAGTAAGTGCCTCTACTCAGCCAATTATATAATTATATTTACAAAAATATTTTATGTATGTATGTACCATCTACCTGACCCTTTAACTGATTAATAATGAGACATAGTATACAACATAGAAACAACATAATAGTTAAAAGGAAACCTGTGAACCTTATTATTAAGAAGGCAGGAGAACAAAACCATTACCCGGACCACATTGAGTTGAAGGCGTGTTTAATTAGGTTCTCATAACCATTGCTTCCTGAATCTTGCTGCCGGATGTATGCCATGAATGATATGAAAGAAAATGGGATGGAGCTAAAATCGACTTTTAATAAAATGGTGCGTCTTTGACTGTCAGTGTTGACTAACGGCATATCCAACCACACACTCAACTCTCCCTGGTAGGTGTTTTCAAGGAAACAACCTTTGTTTGGTTAAGGACTCTCCCTTTGTGAACTTAAAATCATTAGAGGATTGAAAACAATTTTCCGCTATAAAAATGCATGTGAAAATGCACTTCAATTAATTCTATAAATATATATCTTAACATGAAATAGTTATGACACACAAAATCTCTGTTAAATGCCTACATCATACTTTAGGCGGTACTTCCTGATGTTATAAACATTTTTAAATTCTAATTGGATTTTTATAGTGCTTAATCTCCCCATACAAGAGGACTCTAAGGCACAGCAAAACCAAAAAAGCAGTAACCAAATTTTAGTATCCAGAGACAGAAGAGGGGTCAAGCACCACAGAGAATGCAAGGGGATGATCCAGGCTAGGGTGGATATGCTTTGGTGTACAGGTAGGTTTTAAGTTGCTTTCTGAAAGAGCCAGGGAGGGAGAGGCACGAATCTCATCTGGAAGAGCATTCCAAACAGTTGGAGCATCAAAAGCAAAACTATTACCAAACTGTTTGACAGATTTGTGAACAGAAGGGTAGAACTTTAAAATGACAAGGAAATTGTAACCACTTTGACTGCACCTGGTACTATAAAAACTGCTGTAGGAAGAAAGATATGGACCAAAATACCTAGGAAAACCTATGTGAAGAAACTTATAAAGAGGTGTGGCTGTCTTAAAAACCGTGCGCTGTTCAGCAGTAAGACAATGCAATTTCTTAAGCACAGGAGTTATACTGGTGTATCAGCTGGTGTTTGATACAATTCTGGCTGCACTATTTTGGATGCACAGTAATTTGCATAGATTGAACTTGGAGAGGCTCCCGAAAAGTGAGTTGAAGTAATCCAACAACAGTAGCCACAAGTACAGAAACATCATGAGTAAGAAACCGCCTTACATGTCTGAAATCACGGAGTTTAACCAAACAACTTTTGCAGACATTCTGAACATGCTTGGACAAGGAAAAATCTAAATTGAACCACACACCAAAATTCTTCACTGAGTCAACAGGGCAGAGTGGACTATATCAATTGGAAAACATGCTTTCAGCTTGCCCCTCTGTTTCTTTGAACCACAGATGATAAAACTCAGTCTTGTCAGGTCAATTTGAGCTTAGTAGTTGACATCCACTCTTTAACATCATCTAGGCACCTGTACAACTGTTCAAAGGCAGCAGATGCATTCTTCTGGGATAAATGCGCATAAACTTGGCATAGAAATGAAACTTTATTCCTTTATGTTTACTGATAATCAAATTGAGGGGGTGGTGTACAATGAGAACAACAAAGGGCCCAGGACAGAACCTTGAGGGATGCCAAATAGGAGTTTACAAACATCTGACCAAGTAGAAGTAGTAGAACCAATTTTATTATCCACCACGCGACGTATTTGCCCTAAATACGGGGAAATACAGACCGGGATGTATTTTTTTTGTATACACCGGCGCCCCGGTACTGTGGATATTGAGTGTGATTAACTTCCGGTTTTTCAACAATATCTCGGAAAGTATGTAACTTAAAAATATGTATAATATATCATTAGAAAGGTGTTATTCTAGCGCTTCTGCTCATGTATGTTGCATAAATATCCATGCAGAAATGACTGAGATATTGCAAGGTAAAGATTGAAGTTTTATATTCAGTGTTGCTCATTCTTTTTGACAGTCTGTTTCACGTTTTCTCATTAAATATTCATATTATTTGACCCATAAATCGCACAAAATGGTGGATAATAAAAGTAAAACATCCCTCATCAGACATATACAGAAAAAATATATCACTCATGAAGATTAACAATATAATACTCGTGCTTCGCACTCGTATAATATTGTTATCTTCATTCGTGATATATTTTTTCTGTATATGTCATTCGGGACGTTTTCCTATTTTTTTGACTGATAATGGTCTGTTGGGTGTGGTATCAAAAGCGGCAGACAAGTCGACCAATAATAAGGCAGTGGGTTCACCTCTTGGCAATGATAAGTGAACTTCATTTTTATGGAGAGAAGAGCTGTCTCAATTGAGTGACCAGCTTTATATGCCGACTGGTACGGGTTGTCTAAGTTATGGACATAGATATGTTCTAACAGCTGCTTAGCAACCATACATTCTACCAGTTTTGATATGAAACTGAGGCCAGATAAAACGCGATAATTCTTCAGGTCGTCTGAAGGAAGATTTGGAGGAAGAGGAAGTGAACAGGAGTGACCACAGCAGTTTTGAAAGCATCAGGGACGCATCCCTCCATGAGTGAGCAGTTGACCAGCTTTGTAAACGATTGTAGCAGTATATCAATGCATTCCTTGATAAGGAATGTTGGCCAAGGATCTAATGTGAGGTTTTAATTATTTTGTCAACAGCATCTTCAGAAACTTGCCTAAAGGCAGTAATTTTTGGAGAATCTGAAGGATGGTGAACCTCATCTCAGTGCCAGAGATAGCAAAAGAATCTTTAATTTTCTTAATTTTGTTTGAAAAACTGGTCAGCCAATGACTTTTCAGACTCGTGGGATGGAAGTTTGGCATCAGGGACCCTATTCAGTGTTTTATGCAGCTAAAGCCATAGTTTTCGAGAGTCATGACTATTCTCTGAAATCAGTTTGCTGTAATAGTCTGACTTATCCTTGTTTACAAGTGCATTGAACTGAGTAATCTGATGATGAAGCCAACTTCTGTTCAGTTGATTCATAGCCCTATGCCAAGTTCTCTCAAATTGGCGCCTAAGGGACTTTGCACGTCGATAATCATCAGACAATCAATCCACAGATTTTTTCTTTGTCAGTCTAGATATGAGAGGTGCATGCCTGTCAAGAACATTACCCAAATCATGTACATATTGTTCATAAAGATCAACCGCAGCATCAGCTGGAGACTTAACAGAGGAAGTATTTTTGAGGTCTGAGCTGAAGTCAGACATGTTGATATGGTGGTACCTTCTATATTGAACTTTATTTGGAGTGTGAGCCACTTGACAAGGGAAGGCAATTGTGCATTTGACTAATGCATGATCAGATACAAAATTGCATATTTTGACATCAACAATGGTGTCCTGATCACTAGGGGATAGAATGAGGTCCAATATGTGACCATGCATGAGTAGGTTTATTGACTGACTGTTTCAGATCACACAAATCAAGAAAGTTCATAAATTTATAACCATCTTCAACAGGAACATTAACATGAATGTTGAAATCACCACAGATATAATATGAAGAATTAATAGATGATTGGAAACCAACAAATGGCATGAATTCTTCTTGAAAGTTACAGGTACATGATCCAGGAGGGCGGTAGATGCAGGCCAGCAGCAATTAACAACCATGAAGCCTGATTGATACCACCATGTTCTTAAATGACTGATAAAATGAAAATTCTTATTTTATGGGGTCTGTTGGAGGATCTAATGAAAAAACAACACCACCACAAATACCTGAGGGATGAGGCCTGTGGGGAAAAATAAAATCAGGAATTATAGACCTTAAAAAGCTATCTGAATCAAAGGGATGAATATGGGTTTCCATAAGGCATAGATAGTCAAGGTCATTTGAAGCAACTATATCGACTAGGAGTGGACCCTTATTCCTTACGGATCTGGCATTCAAAACACCAAGTGGGACAGGACCAGGATTGAGGGACACATCTCCTCCCAGTAGCAGTAACAACATAAGCCCTCTTCTGTTAGCCATGGTTGAAAATATTTTGACAAGAACAAAAATATGAAAAAGTTTTTGCAACTCTAATCAAAGGAGGACGTGATGTATTAGATACTCTAGTTTTGAACCACTCATACCTGTGTGTCAGTGCAAATGTAAACAGTGCCATAAAGAGTAATACCCTAAGACTAAATATGACTGGTGGGGTTGTTCACAAGTACGAAGCCCTAGTATAACCTCAACAGTGGGGGGGCTCAAGAAATTTATCCCAACACCTCAATGCAGTCACAATTCTACATCCTGTGGCGACTCATAGGCACACTAACACCCCACACTATAGCTTCACATGGAAGAAATTTTCTCAATTTCCACCTAGGAAACAAACTATCTAGCCTTGCTGAAGGCTCAAGTTTCTTTATAGTAAGAGAAAGTTTTCAGTTCAGATAATGGAGTTTCAGTTTCTATAATGTACTCATACATGAACTGACTCTTAGAGTAGCACACAGCAAAGAGAAAGAGCCTTGTAAACTTTGCTTGAAGTCAAATCCCTCCTAGCCCCACCTCTCACTGGATATACTACATGCATTCTGTAATCTTTGTATCCACAAGGGCCTAACATGAAAAGTCACATGGTGAGTTATGTGGCCTTTTATCTCCACATACCCAGATCACAGCAAATGTGTAATATAACACCTTGTAAAGTGTACTTGACTTCACAGTATTGCAATAAAACTGATGCTGCTTTTTTGTGGTCTAAATTCTTTATAAACTTGATTCTGCTTTTCTGTGGTCTAAATTCTTTTATAACTTTTATAAACTTTGTGAAATGTTTACTCTGAAATATTTTCTTTTTAGAAAATATTAATGAAATACCCATTTATTCCTATGAATACTATATTGAACAAGATCTTACAAATATGTGTCACACGAACAACCAATTTTTTCAAAGGCGTATTATACAGAAAAAAATAGGTATCAATGGAAATTGAACAACTCACATGGGAAAGTTTGTGTCATAAGTGTCATAAGTGATATAACAACATTGCTTAGTTATTTCAACAAGCAATTAAATTTGCTACTTCTTGCTGACTCTGGTCCACCAGTTCAGAATTTTTTGTTTTGTAAATTATTTTCACTCTTCATTTTCATCTGCTGAAGGCTGTGATAGAAATTTAATTCATCACAGTGCAACCAAGTATTGGTTTTAAGTTTTATATGAATAATAAAATATAAAGGCTATTATAATAATCTGAAAGACAAAGATAAGTAAAAAAAATAAACTAGAAAGTACTCATGGAGTGCAGACCTCCACCAATGGTGTTTCTAAAAAAATTACAATTTTTATATCCAGAATATGATCCAAATCTTTCTCAAATGTAATAACTACATATCCATATAAAATAAACAAAGAACTATTCATTATTTTGAGTAACTGTGAACACAGAGTTGGGGGATGTTCCACTGGAGCCAACCCTACAACCGACCCTTCGACTCCATAGAGTCAGTAAGCTGAGTCCGGGATTGGAGACAAAATCCAGAAAAAAGCGTGGGAAAAATGTGGGTAGGTTTAACCTGCCCAACCAGACATAATACATCCTGGCTGGTCTGGATTGAGATTCTGGCCTGACCTGGGATTAGGGTGCTTTTCTCCACAACAGACAGATACAACATATAAGTCGTAGGTCATTGTGACAAGCTGTAGTTGAAAAAGACAGGGATTTTTTTTTATTTTGTAACCAAATAAAACACTTCTTCAGGTTTCCTAATATTTTACAGCATACATGTGTATCTTTTTAGGAGGGTTGCATGCAACCAACCCACCTATTAGATTGATGTCTGTCTATCGGGTCAACATTTCGTTTCTGGACTCTAATTTGAAAAAGCTTTATCAAATTCAAACTTGACCAGGAGATAGATCACAATGATGGCTAAGTTCCTTTCGAAATTGGTGTGATTCCGTCTCTTTGTTTGTCTGTTTTTTTTTGTCTCTTTGTCTGTGGGTCAACATTTTTGTTTCCGGACTCTAACTCGAAAACGCTTTGTCCAGTCAAATTCAAACTTGACAGGGAGATACATTACCATCATAGCTAAGTTGCTTTCCATATCGGTGTAATTCCGTTCGTTTGTCCATCAACATTTCCGTTTCCAGACTCTAACTTGAAAACACTTTGTTCAACCGAATTCAAACTTGACAGGGAGATAGATCACCATCATAGCTAAGTTACTTTGAACATTTTTGTAATTCTGTTTGTTCGTTTGTCCATTTTTTGTCCATTTGTCTGTGGGTCAACATTTTTATTTTCAGACTCTAGCTCGAAAACATTGTGTCCAATCGAATTCAAACTTGACAGGGAGATAGATCACAATCATAGCTAAGTTGATTTCGAAATTGGTGTAATTCCCTCTGTTTGTTTGTCCGTTTTTGTCCATTTGTCCGTCAACATTTCTGTTTCCGGATTAAAAAATGCTTTGTCCAATCGAATTCAAACTTGACAGGGAGATAGATCACCATGATATCTAAGTTGCTTTCAAAATTGGTGTAATTCTGTCCATTCCTTTGTCCGTTTTTGTCTGTTTGTATGTGGGTCAACATTTTGGTTTCTGGACTCTAACTCAAAAACGCTTAGTCTAATCGAATTCAAACTTGATAGGGAGATAGATCACCATCAAAGCTAAGTTCCTTTCAAAGTTGGTGTAATTCTGTCCATTCGTGTGTCCATTTTGTGTCTGTTTATCTGTCGGTCAACATTTTGCTTTCTGGACTCTAACTCAAAAACGCTTAGTCTAATCGAATTCAAACATTTCCAATTTAATTACAGCAATCGCTAACCTTGTTGCGGCCTGTGCAACCTGCCTTTTGGGGCATCTCTGACCCTCTTACCTGCCTGTTAACTTTAAGATTATGATTACATGCACTGTTTTTTCTCATTCTTAATATATTTTTACTGCACAATGTACTGGAAATAGACTGCAAATGATAAAGACCTAATGACAAAAACAAGTCGGTTTCATGATACTATAAGACTTGAAGAGATAAGGACAAGACTGGAATTGATAGAACAAGACTGGAAGTGATGTGATAACACAAGACTGGAAGTGATTAGGACAAGCCGATTTCCAGGTGGGCAGAGCCGCGATTGGGATCAAGAATTGGGAAGGGTGAAAAATGCAGTGAGTGAAATATCATACATGTTTCATATTTTGCTGACCCACCACAAGCCAGGAAACTACAACTGACCATAACTAAAAAAATCCTTATCTACCAACAAGACGGCCCCTGTGGAACACCCCTACAACTGACAGACAGACAAACATAACCTCCTAATGCAGGCAAATATGCATAAATGCCCTTGTAAAATATGAAATACATATCATGAAACAGTCCTGTGTATTTTACCAACTCTTAATTACCCATTCTGTTTTACAAACCTTCTGTCATCCAAACAAACTTAACTCTCTCAACATAGTTGGATAAAAGAGGTTCAACTCTAAATTTAGTTGCAAATTTCATATTTTGATGCATAGTTTTGTTTCTAAAGAAGTCTCTTTTTAGATCTGTTTTCAGACACTGTCAGTATAAATTAGTCTTAAGATTCCCCTTAGATTAAGTGTGTGTTTGAAATAAGATTAAATGTGTGTGTTTGAAATTGGCCTCCTCTCAGTATTGTGTGCTTAACACATTGACTTGATGTCTAAGACAGAGTTGAAATAATTTATCACAGTGAAATAAATTTTGACAGTAAGGTAATCAGGTTACAGAAAGAAAATCATCTCTAATTAATGAAATACTTTTTGCATTTGAAAATAGATATGAGGTGAGGTGAGAGAGCAGCAAGATCGTTGAAAAACCTTTTATCTGTGAATGACACTTTAGGTGGGTTAACCACAGCAGTATACATTATAGAGTACACAGATGCCTTGCTGTGCATGTCATAAAACACACATATGGTTTCAGTCAAATGGAGTTATACTTCCCTTGGAAGACAGCCTGTCAATCATTTAGTAGTCATGGTAATGGGGGATTACAAAGCTGAACTGTCTCTACAAAGTTTACAAGGCTCTCTGTCTGATAAGCTTCTAACTCATAACATGTATGAGTGCTTTATAAATACTGGATATCTGTGTGCATGCTTGAAAAAGATATCATACAAATTAGAGCCTTAGGCAAGGCTACAAACTATTTATCTGGTCGTCTGTTACTGCAGGTTGTTTTGATTGTTATAGCTGTTCTCTGCCTCTCCATTCCATGTTATTTTGATTCTATCAATGTTTCCTGTCAAGCTGTATGTTACTGTATCTTCACTTTACCCCAGATTTGGTGTTTTGCAGACGGTACAGCACTCTTTCTGTTTCCTATGCCATCTACAACTGCGACAGTGCAATTGTGATAAAAACGCCATTTCTTGTGTTTCTGAAATACGAAGGTTTAAGAAGAGACAGTACACACAGAAGGTTACAATGTATTTTTGAATAAGTATAATAAGTATGTTGTATTACACCTGTTATTTTTACCACATACTTCGTTCTTTTTGTTGTATTTGACAAACCTTTCAGCAGGTAACGTGTACAGTGGGACATCAGCATACATTTTTCCAGAAATAATTGCCAAAAATGATAGTTCTACCCATTTTAGGTTCTTTAGTTTGTCTAGCGTATTTCTCTGCTTGGTTATATTAAATAGAAAATACTTCATTAAATCAAGCGTATTTCCCTGCTTGGTTAAATTAAATAGAGAATACTTCATCAAATCACTATCCAAATCAATTTAAAACAAGGGAAAAATGTTTTTGAATGATTCCAAGAGACAAAAGATGCCAGAATATAAGTACCGGTATATTCAATAAATTTTTTTGACAACACAAACAGGGAAAATATCCATCGTTAAAGCCAATACCATATGATAAAATATTAACTAGTATTTGCTTTGAGTTTTGACCTAAAATGTTTTTCAACTAGTTGTGCTGTAACATTTATATACAACTAGACATTTTACATTCTTCCTTGGTAACACTCTCGCCTCTCACCTCTGAAATCGGGATTTGCATCCCAGTCCGAGCTCAAGCGAGAAAGCTGGTAGTTGCTTGTTGTTGGTCGGCAATTTATAGTACAGAACCTTGAATAACTGTATGTACTGGTTTCATCTGCCTTTCCAACTAACCGTCATGATATGACCTGTACAGTGTTGAAAGCAATGTAAAACCTCAAATAAATAAATATATTCTTCCAAATTTGTTAGTGGAAAAACCTCAACTGATAATTAAATCAGAGCAATTTGTAAGATGATAAGGTGACTAGGGTAAGTCAGACATTATGAAGACAGTCTCATTTAAGGAAGAATAACAACCCAGAGAATCTGCTGGGGTCAGTAATAGCTGAACCTGTTTCAGAGTAATGGTTCAGTAGAATATAAACCGGATATTATAGCCATTAAGTCCATTTTGAGATAAAAGAAGTGCTTTAGGATAGTCTTTGTAACACCCTTTATTATCTCATGTTGTCATTAAATTACTATCAGGGAGCATATTCTGAATAGATAATGATTGGATGTGTGAATTGCTTGTTATTTAATTTCACCGAGATACAAAATCCTTGGAAAACAATTTTTTGTTGCTTTTTTATGATTACTTCAAAGAGTGTTTTATGTTGTAGTATGGATTTTTCATGTAACTAACACTCTTTCTTTGCTGAAACAGCGATTAATATATTTCAATGTTTTGCACTTGTTCTTGGAAAAGGCTTTTGAATTGATAATTAAAGAAGGCCTGAGTGACAGATACATCCTGTATTATTTATTGATGAAAAGATATTGATAAAAATAACTAAAACACACTTTTCCAATAATCATCTGAGTTTACAATGCTTGGTTTCATGCACATAGCATCTGTAATCAACAGTTTATGTATAGCTATCAAAGGGAATCACTATTTCAGTAAGACATTGACACTGAGTGATCTTTAACAGTCATTACTGATCCTAATGATGAATATTGGGTCATAGAATAACAACCAAATGTTTACCTACATATATTAATTGTATACCCACCCAAATAAATTTGTACATACTTTGTCTCAAAAATAATCTGTCAGGCCTATTTTGCCTGGTATTATAGGAAGATGTATAACCAGATGAGTATGGTGCCAAGATATTTAATGTAATCTGTGTGAAAGGACTTGCGTTGTACTGTTTTGAAAATGGAGGAATATTCATTAGGAGTTATTGCAACTTCTAAGGATGTCTGTCACATGCACATACCTATAACTATTAGTAACCACCTAGGCTATACACTACAATTTACCAAATTTAAATTGCAAAAGACTTCCAAAAGAGCACTGCAATAGTCAAAACAGCCACTAAGCAAAGCATCTGCTGCCATAATGGCAGTTTCATGAGAGATTATGTCGTTTGAGTATGTTAGGGAGGGTTAAAAGACTAATCAAAATCAAACTAACCTCACCATCCATACCCTGGGTCCTCTTTCTTCCGAAGTTTTAAAAATGCTTCAAATAAGAATAGGACATTTCATTTTTGGCAATAACAATCTTGTATAGAAATGATTTTGTGAGTTTTAAGTTTTATATAAATAAGTGGCAGATCAAAGACATGACACACATATGTCCATGTAATGGCTATTGCATGGACATTTGAATTGTATAAAATATTTTAAATGTTTTAAAAAGAACATTTAGTCTTGTGTTCTTTGCGTGGGATGACTCATCAAGTCGAAAATTATTTTCGGTGGTTAGCTTCTTAATGTTTGGAGGGTCTTTACCAAAAACAGCAATGATTACTTTGACTTTTCTAAAAGGAAAAAATATCAATAACAAAAATTTCTAGATATCTAAAGCTTTCACTAAAACCAAACCCGATCAAGAGCAAATTAGAGCAGGCTTAAGAGTCAAAGTGCTCATGTTGTTTGACGTTACTATCATTTGTTTATGTGTTGTTTGTGATATATGTTTGAGTGAATAGAGTGAAGTTCGCTGGAAATACACCTCTCCACTCATTCTTGAAACCAACAGAAATGCATAGATTTTCATTAATTCACTAATAATACATTTTTAGGAGAACAGTGCCAGGCCTTGTCCATCCTTTCATGAACATATCTTGTCCGGACTAATTTCTGGCTTCATGTCTAATAATCTTATTGCAAAAAGTCTAAATAACTTTGGATTAATATTTATGCAGGTTTCCTTCGGCATAATACAGACAGCATTTTAAGTCCCATTTTTTTAAATGTTTGACAAACCTGACTCAAGTTTTCACATGTAAAACTATATTGTATATGCCAGAGGGATGAGGGAGTTGGGATCACTTTACGGGGCAACTCATTTTTGAACGTGTACTGGTAGCAGACATGATTCATTTACAGAGTGATAGGGACAAGATTGTGCAGCAAAATTTAAATACATCTTGATACTATAGCAAAGTACAGTGTGAACTTGGCTTAAGGGTCTTTTGATCATGGGAGGTAAAATTTAAGTTGCATCCAAATGTTGTTTTTTTTTCAATAATTTATATTTACAGAAATGGTCAGCAATATACCACACAGTGTTGTATTGACCATTTCATACTTTCAAACAAGCCCTCTTGGAAAGGGGGTATTGGGCAATTACTGATGCATTTTAATGTTGTTAATTGTACTATATTAGTATGTAACTTTAATAAAATAATACTTAAAACATTTATGTTTTATTCTGATTTTGACAAGATGACCTGGCTAGCTAATTGCACTGAATTAATGATCCTTGTATAGATCTCCTTGGGATCTCCCGGAGAGATATCACTCAGCTCTCACTACGAGACTTCTAATTCCTCCCATTGTAATGATAGTAATCACTTCCACTGTACAGAACAAAATTGGATTTTTAGGCTGACCCTGAGGTTTCTTATGCTTATAGAATTGTCAACCTCCATTTAAAGGTTTTGCTCTCAAATGACACCGGAAAAAATTGCTTGATCCCATAACTGACGAAAGTATGGTCTTGTTCTTCAATACAAGCATTGTAAATTATGTCAAATTATCCCTTTTAGCACTCTATTTGATATGGAATAATTATTAACTCAATAAATATTTGGAAAAGATAAAAAAATTTAAACAATGATTTTTTCTCTTCAGTATAGTCACGAGTTTTCTTTTAAATGAATTGTGTCTCAAATAAGAAACTAGTAGAGATTGAAGATAAAGAATACGACTTGTACAATCACTTTGTTTTGTGTATTCACTGAAGTTAATATGGCTACACTGCCTATCCCTAGGTCATATGCAAGGTCATTAGGTCATATTACACAAGGAAATCCGCACCTGGGCTAAAACTGTTATTATGGACTTATTATGGATGCATGTGAGATTACATTAACAAAACTACATAAATATAATTTTAACATTAGAACTTTCAACATTAAATAAGGCCACCTTAGCAAGAGTGTTTACACAAGATAAGTTTAAATTACTGTTAAAGGTTTACATTGAAGTTACATTACAGCTTTGAGATTACTTTAAGGTGGCCTTAAATGAGTTGTGTGAAATATGTGGGATTTCTTGTAGGGTTTGATTCTTTTAACTTGCAACAATGATCCCAGACCCCAAAGTTATGTGACCTGTATAATTACTTTGTTTTGTGTGTTCACTAAAGTTTATGTCGTTATATTTATACTTTGCTATTACTATCACTATGCAACTTGTTGTCACTTTTTAACTGATGGCTAAGACCGAGAGCCCAAAAAGTCTTTCATGCGTCATAATGGAAAGAAGTATTTTTTCAAGATTTATCCTGATTCTATGTTTAAGTACCTTGGAGTAATTTTTTTCGTGCCATGTCCGTAACCGTTTTGATATTAATAATTTATATATCCCCAGCTTTAGTTTGTCTCTGTTTACCATTAACATTTGATGCTATTTCTATATATAGTGTGTGATTAAAGAAGCTCCAAAACTGTTTTACTTTCTCTCTATTTCAAAAGGTTTCTTTAGGTAATTTCCACTGGGAAAACTATAGGAATATACAGTACAGTGAGTTTTGGAAATATATATTCCCATAAGTAAATGATTTTCTGCTTCTTATTCATTGCACTAGTCCAAGTAATTGGGCTATGAATTCTTAAAGAGTTATTTCACCAAACATATATGTCTCTATAAACAGAATAGCTTTCATTGAATTCATTAGTATTTTTGTCTTTTTACTGTTGCGGGTTAGGGCTTTATCTGATAGAGGTGTTCCATTAGTGAACTTTATAGGCAAAAGGCCTCTCAACCACACCTTTGTTGTGAGTCGCCATCCACTTAGACTTGCTCCAAGTCTTTGTATTTCTTATTTCACCAAATCTGACATACATGGAATCATTATGAATCCACAAATGGGTGGGGATATTACTGTCAGAGATGAAATACAAACTTTTGTCAGCCCCACATTCTGGTAAAAAAAATTCATTCAGTCCCCATATAATACCTTAGACAAAAGGACTTGAGGAAAGTCTACCATCCACTTTGAGGAGTGTATACAGATGGTCGCCATCCTTGGGAGCAGATCACACATGTTTGATATTTTGGCGACTCATCATATGACCCATTAGATCCACTTCAAAATTATTGATTACAACACATTTAGTAAATTATATAAAAGTGGAGAGAATAATATACTTGATTATGGAGCAAGTGCTTTACGGACTGGCATCTAGGTGCCAGCTAGGTCATTTCTGTGGAGACCTGAAACTTAAATTTAGACTATACAGTCACCCCACATTGTTATCTGTTTTTTCTATTGGCGAATGGTTTTCTTTGGTTAAAAAAATTCAATCTCAACTCTTCATTTGCGTTCTAGACTTGGAAGAGGTAACACTGAAAATTCAAACCTCTGATTTTTTTCTGTCAGCCACATGTTGAGTGTCATCTTTGTATTCTTTGCGTATTTTACTACATTTTTTTATTACTCTCTCACCAGATTGAAAGAAGGGATTAAGCAATGCAACTTGTGTTCAAGCAAGCATGACAGTTTACAGATGCCTACACAAATACAGCTGTCTGGTGATCTGGACTTTGTCACTCACCTGCTGGGAGAAACTCGGCTAGTTCGGCTCAGCGGGTGGATGGCAGCCAGTTATCAGGCAGTGAACTGGACTGTAGTGCTCTGGCATACAAGATATATATATCTGGTGCATATATAATCCCTATTGATATTTTATTGCAATTTGTTTGGTCCCTAATAATGCCCCTGTTCCACCACACGACTAAGGCTCCAGATTAAGCTATTTTTGGAATCGGTTTCCTAAAAGTGTGGAGTCCCAGACAGTCTGCTTGAGTCTGTTTGGATCTGTTGACTGTAACCCATCCACTGTCGCCTCTACCCATAAATATTCCAGTCTCAAACTTCCTGAGACCTCCTCAGACCCACATTTACAATCTTAGGTTGTCTGAGACTTCCTGGGACTGTTAATGCCAGATTTAGTGCCAGATTTGATGTTAGTCTCAGGAGGTCGGGACTTAGTTGCAGATCCATCCCCGACCCCCCCCCCCCCCCCCCCCCCCCCCCCCCATGCAAAAAGAAAAAACGAAATCGGCTATTGCAGTCTGAGGAAGTCTGTTATTAGTCCCAAAAAGTCTGAGGAGGTCTCAGACCAGTCTGAGACCCAGCTGGTGTGTCAAAGACAGGATTGGTGTTGAATCGTATCACAATCGTTGCCTCTTAGTTGGGGAATGATTGTGAGTTGTCTGAGGAGGTGTGAGGCTTCCTGAGAACAATCGCAGAATTTCATCCCGATTCCATTGCCCCACCCATTATTCATGTTTTTTCCACAGACTCTCAAGGATTAAGGGTCCCAGGATCAACAGTCATCACCCCAAGACAGTAAAACACGAGGTTGAGGGCTCTTTATTTAAGGGTCCCAGGACCAATCGGTGCTTAATCCTTTGGTGGAACAGGGACATTAGGGAATATGAAGTTTTGGAACCCATAAATATGACACAGCAGATTCAAAAACAGAGCCTTGCTTTTTAGTCAGAAAAGTGGTGCCTTATATAGAATAGAACAGAAATATTTATGTAGTGAAAATTTTATACAATATCCTCTAATGCACTTGAGGTCAAGAAGGGAAAGTCCAGGGACATATCAGGTCGAGATCCAAATTAGCGACCACCATGAGAGATAACTATGGTTGAGGATATGCTAGTCTAAAAAATAGGTTTTAGCTGGCTACCGAAACCTGTTATTGTATGTTGTGATTGGACAGATTCTGGGGGTCTGTTCCATTCAGTGCGGGAAGCCACTGCAAAATCTCACCTACCAATGGCCTTTCTAGGACAAACTGAGGAAAGAGATAGACAATTTCCACAAGTGAGGCTGCTGATTTTGATCCAGGATGATAAGTATGTAGGTTGGGAGAATTTAATGGCTTTGAATGTAATGAGATTATACATAAACAAGATATGCGGTATGGAATGGGGAGTCAATGAAGATTTTGATGTGGCTGATCCAGATAAGGCACAGGCTGCTTTTCTAACTTTATCCAATCTTCTTCAAGCGTTAGGTTTACCCATTAATGCTAAAAAAGTAGAACCACCTAGTCACAAAATTACTTGTCTTGGCATCGAAATCGATGCAAAGGCTGGTACATTAACTATTCCTGATAAAAAAAATGAAAAAATTAAAACTATGTGTCACAATTGGATGTTTAAAAGTAAAGCAACAAGAAACCAGCTTCAAAAGCTAGTTGGCAATCTCTTGTACCTTCATAAATGCATTCCACCAGCTAGATTGTTTACAAATCGTATACTTTCTGTGTTACGTAATGCCCCAATGTCAGGTATGGTAAAACTCAATGCGACTTTTTATAAAGATATTGCATGGTTTTGTGAGTTTTTGGTTGAATTCAATGGAATGGTAAAAATTCACCCTATTAATGTATTTACTAATCATATTTTTGTGGATGCATCATTAAAAGGTATGGGGGCAAAATTTGGAAATAAAGTTTATGGCATGCCTGTGGATAACCAACTCCAGGAAGTATGTACTATAGTTCATCTTGAGGCGGCTAATGTTATGTTGGCTATAAGAACTTGGGCAAAATTATTGTTGAATTCTGAATGTATTATTTGGTGTGACAATGAGGCTGTAGTTAATTCTTTCCAATCTTTTAGAATACGGGATCCATTTATAATGGCATGTGTTCGGTCAGTTTGGCTCACCTGTGCCATTTTTAATATTAAATTGGTAGTCAAGCATATTTCTGGAAAATCAAATAATTATGCTGATATTCTTTCAAGGTGGCACGTTTATAGAATGGTAAACAATCCACAGGTGGAATTAATTAAAAAATGTATTTGGTATGATCCAAAAGTACAGGATATGTTTCCAAACTTTAATATTTAATGACACCTACTGTACAGGAGGGGCTTACCCCTCTTAGTGTAGCATCAATACTGCCTTTCCCCTATGCTTTGTAGATAACAACCAACTACAGTGGCTGACAAAGCAAGCAGTGCAACGAGCTGAGAAGGGTTTGTGTCATCGTACCAGTACTGTGTATGCCAGTAGCTTCAAGCTCTTTGTGGCCTTCACTGTGTATATGGGTATACTTCGACCTTGGACAGAGTTAGCAGTCATCACATTTCTTGAGTTCATGGCCCAGAACTCCTTGTCTGCAGCTTCACTACAGAACTATGTAACTGTGTTAGGCCACTACTTCTCTATATATGCCTGGCCGAAGGCTGCGTTGCAAGCTAGACGAACAGTATTGTTGATTAAATCTGTAAAAATGAACTCTGTGATGAAACCAAAGGTGTAATGTCAGGTGTAATGTCAATGTCAGGTGTAATGTCAATTCAAATGTTGAAAATATTGGTTGAAAAGTTACAGGTTATGCCAAATTATCTGACCTATAAAGCCATTATGTTGTTGGGGTTCTTTGGTTTTTTTAGGCTAGCATCTCTTGTCCCCACAACTGTGAAATAATTTGATTCTTCTAGGTTTCCTTTGGTACGTGATGTTATTTTTACATCAAGTGGTATGCAAATTATTCTGAAGTGTGCAAAAAATATGCAGGCTCATGATGCATATAAGATTATTCATGTTCCAAAGCTTCAAGTTCCAGAAATATGTCCAGTTTTGACTGTCAAACGTATGTTAAAATATGTTAAGTCTCATCAAACTGACCCACTATTTCTTCTGGTCATTGATGACCAAAGAATTCCTGTTACAGCATTTAAAGTTCGTAATGTTTTAACAGTAATGGTTAAACAAATGAAATTGAACCCTAAAGACTATGGTTTCCATTGTTTTAGGCGCAGTGGTGCCACTTTGGCCCTAGAATTAAAAGTTCCTCTCGAAAACATAAAAATTCATGGTCATTGGAAGTCAGATGCAATATGGTCATATCTGTCAGATACCCCAAAGGCTGCATCTGTTGTGGCTTCTGCTTTTCAACAACATATTACATAACCCCTACACTCTTATGAACTCTCTTGGCTTGGTACATTTCATTTGGCTGTGCTTCTTTATATAACATAACTCCAGTTTAAAGGTCATTGCAAGGTCAAGTTGTATAACATTGTGATAGCCAACCAGATGGTACTATTGGCATAGCTAGTTGATGAATTATCTAGATTTTGACCAGTACCTTGGGTTGTGTAGTTTTATAATGAAAGTAAACTTACTGGGTTTGACCTTGAACTGCAATGTCAGGTTATATGTACAAGAAGTAATCAGTATGTAACAATGCAACAGGTTAACAGGCATAAGAAATGTTCTTAAATAACTCTTAATGCATTGTGGTTCCTTAACAGTGATATAGTCTTATGTACTTGAAAACTTAATCAGGAACTATGTAAATAAAGTGTTAAAGCTAATTGATGGTAGTAACTAAAAAAGAAATAATCTATTAGTAGCAGTAACATTGTTTATTAACAAGTTTTAATGTGTAACAATACTAATAAATAAAGCCAAGTCAGTTTAACAGAGTTGTTTCCTTTCCCCATCCACAGGACTGTAGGGGTGATGCGTCGAAGTGTAGCACAGTGGTTCAGTCCTGATGGGGGAAGGTATTCCTATGGGGGTTTTTAAAACTAGTTAGTTGGTATTGATTCACATGTATTGGCAATGTGGGGGGGGTTGAACTACTCTGTTGGGGTCTCCCTCATGAATATTCATGAGTTATATTGCGGGAAAAAATCACCTGATGTCTGCAATTGAGGTTAAATACTGTGGACAGCATGGGTTCTGTGCATTTAACTAGTACTGAGGGGGCTGGTAGTGTACGCTAGCCAGTATTCCAAAACAGTGTTTTACCCCAAACCCTCCCTCCCTCTGGTACATGGCTGTTCTGGTAGCCTAACATTTTGTTAATTCGCATTTTATTTGGTTATAATACATTTCATTTGGCTGTGCTTCTTTATATAACATAACTCCAGTTTAAAGGTCATTGCAAGGTCAAGTTGTATAACATTGTGATAGCCAACCAGATGGTACTATTGGCATAGCTAGTTGATGAATTATCTAGATTTTGACCAGTACCTTGGGTTGTGTAGTTTTATAATGAAAGTAAACTTACTGGGTTTGACCTTGAACTGCAATGTCAGGTTATATGTACAAGAAGTAATCAGTATGTAACAATGCAACAGGTTAACAGGCATAAGAAATGTTCTTAAATAACTCTTAATGCATTGTGGTTCCTTAACAGTGATATAGTCTTATGTACTTGAAAACTTAATCAGGAACTATGTAAATAAAGTGTTAAAGCTAATTGATGGTAGTAACTAAAAAAGAAATAATCTATTAGTAGCAGTAACATTGTTTATTAACAAGTTTTAATGTGTAACAATACTAATAAATAAAGCCAAGTCAGTTTAACAGAGTTGTTTCCTTTCCCCATCCACAGGACTGAAGAAATGTTCAAAAGTATTGGCTAAATCAGTGGGACTGATGTGATCAGGTAAAATGATGGTTGAGGATTTATGTAAGATTCTTTGGAAAGTGTTCCATAGAGCTGTGGGATTACCACTGTTCTCAGCAATGACTGTATATCTTCATTGACTCCCCATTCCATACCGCATATCTTGTTTATGCATCTTGACTGTTCAAGTATAAAAGTGTGGCAATTGACAGTAGCTCAATATCTACTCCAGTTGATTGTGAACTTGTCCCTGTGCCACAATCATTCAAACCTCCGCTTAAGATGCTTTGCTGAGAGTATGTCTGTATTCACAAAGCTTTTGTCAGGGTGAATGGTGCTTCTTTCCTTCTGATCGAAGCATGCTTATCAAGAATATTTCTGTTGTGTGAGGATGTTTGATTAGATCAGAATTCAGGATGCCCTCTCTGAAGTTAGCAATATTTATCCTTTGAATTTTCCATGTATTAACCTTCCTGAATTTGCAGGGTGTCTTGATAGATGTGTTGATGGAGAAGATGATGGCAAGATGGTCGGATAGCCCCAGCCCCCCTACAACCTTTGGA
This sequence comes from Sabellastarte sp. h YS-2021, assembly GCA_964017235.1. NCBI lineage: Eukaryota > Metazoa > Annelida > Polychaeta > Sabellida > Sabellidae > Sabellastarte > Sabellastarte sp. h YS-2021. Next base: position 54,025,329 of record OZ024927.1, on the reverse strand, counting down.
CATCCCTCACACATAAGACATCTAAGATATGACCGTGGATATGGGTTGGGGAGTCAATGATTTGGGTGAAATTGTGTTATATATAATATCATTTTGCATATAAGCACTTAGATAATGAAACAGAATTCTAAAAATGAATTAAGAACGTTTTACTACAAAGATTGTTGAATATCAGTTAATAACCTTGAATACAGAAACCTGGTACTGTGAAGAGATATGTAATAAAGTAGAAGAATTGCATAAAATTGATGGGGTTTCTAATTAATATTGATATCAAAGTGCTCAAATTTAAAAAATCTAAAGAAGATTTACGGGGGTATGGTTACTTTGGAACCATACGCTTCAGTTCTGGTACCAGTCTGAAATGTTGCATTGTGGGATGTTACGGTTCAGTAAATTTTACTATAAAAGCCTAGTTCCATTTAAATTTTGGCGCCACATTCTTTGGATTTGAACAGTACACAACGAGAAATTTACACTGAGCTTTATATTTTCGATTTTACATTTGTTTTATTCATTTTAGTCTTGATTTTATATTTACATTATTGCTCAGTGATAATGCCTAAAGTATTCTACTGTTCTAAATGTACTTCACAGCATCCACGTCCGGTGGGCAAAAGGTGCCAAGTGGCAGGTGAGTCCTTGGTTTCGGATGTGGAGATCATTGCACCCCCCTCCCCTTCAGTGTTTGGTTTAAGTTTGGTGTCTGACCAGATATTGCTACAACTTCAACAGCTGGGTAATAAGATGGACAAGATGGACAGGAGGGTGCAGCGGATTGAAGCAGTTCTGGACCAGGGCAACTCATGGCAAGTGTGTGTTATTTCTGCTAAAAATTCACCAGCTAAAAATGTAGTACAAATGCCCGTGCCGGACAATGTTACGGAGAGTGTGGTCCCCTCTTTGGGTTATCTCAGAGAAAACGAATCTTTACAGTCAGAAGTAGATAAACGTTTGGTTGAGCTTGAAAAATTTAATGAAACAGCAACTCGAGGTAGATTAAAATCACAGAGAGGAGCTCTGGGTGATTTTTCGGTTAAGCAAATGGTTGATCAAAATTTCATTCCTACTGGTAGTAGAAAGACCAGACCAACATATGATGATCTCACTATCACTCAGTGGGTGTCCGGTTTTGTCCAGTGTATTCAGGAGGAGAAGTCGGATGCAGTCAAAGAATGCATGTTGGACTACTTAGGTAATCTGATGGAAGATGCATCCGACTTCTCCTGGGAGGCAGCTAAGGCATCCCATGCTATTGCTTTGACCAATACTGGAGGCGGACCAGTTGAAATGGACTGATACTGATAAACTTGATAGAATTTGTAGGGCACATGCTCAGAGGCATGTGAATCTGGGTCAAACTGCAAATTCTAAAGTTTCACTGTTGAAAAAACAAAAGAATAATAATTCAAAGAATGGAGTCATTTGTAGATACTTCCAAGAAGGGTCATGTAGATTTGCTACCCATCATAGAACTGCTGGTCAATATTTTAGGCATGTTTGTGAGTCGTGTGATGGTCACCATGCTACACATTTGTGTACTCAGAAGCCAAATTAAAAAAACTAGGTAAGTCATGATAAAAGAAAAATATTTTCTGAACATTGTGTTTATAGAACTGGTTTTGTTAATAAGGAATTGTTTGATACTGAGTATATTGCTAGATTGTTGTCTGTATGTAAACAAGTAAAACCATCACTTTCTTTTGCAGCAGTACTCAAAAGTAAAAAGGTTGTTAACCATGTAAATGTCTTGGAGGGTGCAAAATCCGGCTTTCAATGCGGCTAACACGGTTGGAGATGGACAGGTAATTGATAAAGCTTGTGGCAATCCGTCAGAGAGTGCAAACTCTACCGTTGACTGGTTACTGGTTCTCGAGTTTTAAAAGTGTCTGACACTGGGGGGAGTAAACAAATCGTTGACAATGCTTGCAAAGGTACTGGTGATGCTGTTAAGAAGGTAACAGATACCATTGCAGATAAGTACGCTCTAGAATTACAAACCACAATGAAAAAAGAAAAATTAAATATGGCAAGGCAAGCTCCTGGTAATACTTTATGCATAATTCAGAATGCCTCATTGTTTGGCTTCATAACCATTTATGGGCTAAAAAGCCAGGTGATTGATAAAGGTGTTAATGCAGAATGCAAAGATATGCTGCAATTGCATAAATTGTTGAGGGAAGATGGCAGGCATAATTATAGGGGCTTGCAGATACCAGTGCCATCAAAATTAAATCCTGAAGCATGGGCTAAATACTTGCAGCAGTATTGGGATTGGCAGCTGTGTTTGCTCATTAAGTTCAGATTTCCGTTGGATTTCAACAGAGATAGTGTTATCAGTGTGACTATACTTTTATGGGTAAAATTTACAAAGCATTGTATCTGCTTAGTTTTTATTCCTTTTTAAGATTATCTAATCTTGTTCCTCATGCTGTATCTCAGTACTCACATTTGAAGCATTTGTCTAGAGGAGACGTTATTTTTCGTCCTGGTAAAGCTGTAATTCTGGTAAAATGGTCTAAAACTATGCAAAATAATGATCAGGTAAAGCTTATCACTGTTCCCAGAATTCCAAATTCCAGCTTATGTCCAGTAGTAGCTTTAAGTAATTTGTTAGCACTTATACCTAAAGGTGCAAATAATCCTTTGTTTCAAATCAAAGTGGCTCTAGAGTGGGTCCCTCTAACTGCCAGTTGAGTCAGAAGACATTTTGATATCATATTATCCAGACTTCACTTGAAAAACATGGCTATACTCCACACGCTTTCCGGCGTTCAGGTGCCACGTTTGCCTTCAATAATAATGTGGCTTTGCAAAACATCTAGAGACATGGCATCTGGACGTCAGACTGTGTCTGGAGGTATATTATTGATTCAGCAAATGCTGGGGAGCAAGTGGCCAATATGTTCAGGGATAAGCTTGCTTCTTGCTAACACTACTTTACTTTGGGATTTGGGTGGAAAAGTGTTTTAAAAGTTTTAAATCTAATTCGTATCCAGTAAATTACAAAATTGCTTTCAGTAAATATGTAAATTCATAAGGTCACCTTACCATAATGCACCCTTTCATATCTTCTTCCAATTACACTTTCTAGTTATTTAATTTTGTTTACCTTAACTTCATCATTTTACCTTAACATTCTAAATTGGGGCTAATGGTAAGGTGACCTTATCAATCAATAACTTTAAGTAGTTAACTTTAAGTATTGACTTAAACTGTCATGGTTTGTAAATATCAAGTAATGTAGAAAGCTTGTTATATATGTATATATAAAATAAAATATTTTATCCCGCAATGCTGCTTTATCTGTTTGACTGAAGGTCATAGGTCAAATCATTCACTTACTGGTCACCGAGGAACTGTATTTGACTTAATGCAAACATATTGATTTAATAATCTTCAATTGTGGACCTTACAGTGCACTGGGCACCTGTGTTGTGTTTAGTATGAACAGTTGTTACATTCTGACAACAAATATGTGTTTTAATATGTTTATTGTGTTTACTTGTAATAATTTGAATGCTGGGGTGTGTTATGGAATATGTTATTTTACACCTGGGGTCAGTTTGGGAGAGCCAAAAATAAGCCGAATTTTTATCTTGCACAGCGCAGAAAAACCACAGTGTATTCTGGCCTACCCTAAAATAACCCTAAGATTATTCTGGCCCAGGGAATTAGACAGAAATTAACTTGGCCAAGCCTACTTTAACCCCTGGATTAATTGAGGTCAGCCTACTTTAACCTCAAGTTAATTTGGGAAGGGGGACTCTGGAGTGTTACTCTGGCAGACTTTCTTTCGATTGTGACTTGTCAGGTAGAACATTTATTATGATTCCAAGGTGAGGTCTGGGCAATTCATTGCTAGGAATTGACTACATTCCATGTTTCGTCAAATATTAATGCCTTATGAATGATTTGAAAAAAGTATGTAATTATGTACTGATAGGTAGTATTTTTAAATCCTTAAACTCTTAATAATTTATCTTCTATTAGTGCTATCCTTATGGTGCAATACATTGTAAAATGTATTCTCCACCAAGCTGTTACTCAATTTGGTTTACATTTTATTACCTGTCTTCTCTTCCACATTAAAATTCAGTACATGGCAATTCAAATCGTTACAGACCCCTTTGGTTACATATTTTTACTAAAATTTCCAGCACTAATATGGTTTACTCGCTAGAGTAGTAGTTTCTCCATTTCTCTTGGGTTACACTTTTATTGTGCTGTGTTTACAAGCTAGAAATAAACAAGCTTGTTACCTTTTCAGTCCATTTTGTGTCTTGGTAGCATGTGTTTGGCACAATTTGGTGATATTCACATTTGGGTAGGGCATGTTTGATAGAGCTTGGAAACTGAATTACATTTGGTCTCGCTTTTTTAATGTTTATAAAATCTCCTGTAAGCTCTCACAAGCTGAACAGAAATATGTGTGAGTGAAGAGGGTAGGTGGGATTGATATATGGGACGGCTTATACTGCCAAAATACAAGGTCTCTTTTCGAAAGCATAAGGGAAAGCTTGTGAAGTGGGATAATCTTTTCTATCTCAAGAGCTAAACATAGAAAGGTGTGTGACCTAGAAATTACTAGGCCACCATGTTAAAACATACACGAGTCAACCAAAAAACATTGCTAAAATTTTTATTTTTTTTTATAAACATTTGTCATGGTCACACAATAATACAATTGTAATGTTAATTGAGACTAATTACCTAGATATTTAAGAAAACCTTAACCTTACATGTAAGCTTAAGTCATTCCAATTAGGACTTAAAAATAGGAAGTGCATGAGTACATTATGTTAAGAAATATGGCAACCTTGTGCAAATGAAAATTTCAGAACAATTAAAAAATAAAACAGAATAAATTACTAGATTTAAAACTAAACAATTGTGGACTGGTGGGTCATGAGTGAAAAATCAAATTAATTCAAGCTCAATTATAATTGCTATAGATTAGGGGTTTAATCTCAAATTTGAGTTCAAACTTAAACTAAAGTTATTTTTGAGTGAGTAAATACTTAAATTCAGGCTCAACATCTTTTATAATCTCAATTCGTAGGGATGATACTAAAATTTACACGAAAGGAGTCTTAAATGTTTGAAGTTGTGGTTGTATTAGTCTTGTTTGACTATGTTTTAAATTTAGGTTTGGACACATATTAATAAAAATAGGATTTCCCTTAAGAAAATTAAATTTAAGTTTATGCAGGACTGGTTTGAGTATCTGAGTAAGATTGGGATAAATATTTTTTTTATGAATCCAAGCCCTGGTGAAATACAGGTTTATTTTAACCTTACTCCAAAACAATATCAGGAAATATTTATTATGTTACCTATGTACTGACCATATTACCAACAATAAATCTTCATGTGTAATTCAACACCCAGGTGCATAATATTTATGAGTACCTTAAGAAAGTGAAATTTACTGAGCTGGAATTTGAAATGAGTAAATACCCAACCCAGTTAGGCAGAATGTTTCAATTACTCTTCCTAAGATGAAAGTTATCACTTTCATGATCAAGCACAATGGTTTTCTTTGGAGCCCCATGGGATGTTCTATACTTTGAGTTGTCAACCTTCACTCAAGCTCCCAAGGTTTACAGTCTCAACTCCCAAAATGTGACATGAAATCCAGCCATCTAACGAGAGTAGTAAATTAGTGTAACATTGCAATTTCTAGACACATCATTTTTCAGGGTTACTTTTTTCTTAAGGGTGGGCTAGTGTTTATAGACCCAAAGCCCAATTTTCTTCCTTTGTTTTCTTATGATCTTGTTAATGTTATTTTTCTTCTTTCTTACAGACTGCCACCCAATGCAAAATTGTTATCATGGAGGGAAATGTATGTGATATTACTTGCTTTTCTATCCAGTTTGTTTCCATATATATTTAAAGATAATTGACAAAGGGTAAAGTGTTGTCATGACAAAAATATGTGTTATTACCTGTATCTTTTGCCCATTTTGTTTGGAAGTGTGTTGAACAAGAAAGACCAAATGGCAAAATGTTGTAATGAGAGAAGTATATTTGGTGTTATCTGTATATTTTGCCCTTTTTTTCTTGGTTGTATTTAAATAAGAAAACGGTTTATTTTATATAGCGCTAGCAGAAATTATACCAGGACAGCCCTTCTGAATCTCACTCAGTGAAATCAAGTCATTAAATAGAAAAAAAACTTGTTGAAGACTTGGGCAGTGAGTTCTTTCAGATAGAGTTGGACGTTATATCTAATGTAATCTTATCAAATTTTACAGTGCTTATTCTCTATATAGCAAGGTGCAGAAAAGGTCATTCTTTAAAAATATTTAAATCTAAGATATACTTGATATTATTCGACACTTTGGCCTTGTGAAAGGCCTCGTGAATTTTAAATTTAATCCATGTAACTTAAAGGTTGGACCTTATTTCCCTTGGCTGATTTGATAGTTTAAAATCTCTGGTATGGATCTTCCCATCTGCGAGTAGAGGATAATTAATTGATGATGATCTGTCAATGAGGATAATTAATTGATGATGATCTGTCAATGGAGAGCTTGCAATTTTTCATATTAAACAATTTCCTATTTTTGAACATTTAATGTATATAACATCCAGATGTATCTACATTAAATGAAAAATTATTTTAAGTGTTTGCTACTTTTACCATTTTATGTTTAAGTAAAAAAAACCTTTGTAAACAGCCAAGCTATAATTTCCCTTCCTGAGACAGCTAATTGCAGATGGTAATCCCATTAGTGACAAAAAGAATAATGATGACATAGAATGGAGCAGTAAGTTTCTACTTATATTTCTACGCCCATACATTCCTTGGGAAATACAGAACATACATGTTTACAGCAAATGGTTTTGGGATTTATGTTATGAATTCTTAAGCAACTATTTGTGCCTAAAATAGATGTCTGGACTATATTTCTGCAGATCTTTTGGGTCACAAAAGTTAATGTAAGGGACATTTCACCCAATTTTTCTGGAACATATGTTTAAATTATGAATTATAGTAAGTGTCCTTTTGTATACCCTAATCGACTGTAACTTAAAAACAAAATCTTATTTAAAAAATATTTAAAAGTGTACTTTTATTGTCATAATATTGAAGGTAATATGTTTAAGATTAATTCAGATTAGTAATATCCAATACTTAATGAATGCGTTCAGTGTACGTTCTGTCATGTGTCCGTCGTCTGTAACTGTTTCTGCTATCACAATAATACAACCATATATTTTCAACATTTACACAACATTGTCGATAATTTGAACAAGAAATTAACTAGCCCTTTCTGAATGCAATAACAGTTCCTTTTCTTTTTGAAGTGAACTGGTTCCCAGACAAGCTATCATACTAGTAGTCTGTTAAATGGTTAACATTATATTAGAACAGAGAAATAACAGAACATAGGCACTATGGCCTTGACAGACCTGGCTCACTCTGATGGAGAGAGATGAAAGCGGAAATATTTAGGCCATTCTTTGTTTATCATCTTCTAATCTTGGCGTTGGAGTTACAGAAAAATACAACAGGGATATTCCATTATCTCCATTACTGAAGGACATATTACTAGTATGATGCGACGCATGAGACAGAGGCTGCAGTGGCTATAAAATCTTTCTGCATAATGTTTAACAGTCATTGCTGATATTTATAAAAGAGCAAATAAGAGCTAACTATAGCAAAACACATTTACATTTAGCTAATCACATAGCATATGTTTGTTCCACTGCGGTGATCCGATTGTGTACCTTGCCCCTGATTTGAAAAGAATTATTGGTTCTTGAACCCTTCCAATTAGCTAACACTCCCGACTGCCTCCCAGATCCTCCCGATTAGTTCTTAAATCCTTCCAAATGGGTTGCAAACTGTACTAAGGCTTACTAAACCTTACGATCACTACAGTTAAAGTTAAACCTTCGTGCAACCTCGTTTAGTGTGTTCAGTAACTAATCTTACCAACACCTTACTGGTATGATCACTACCACTGAAGTTGAGCCTTCATGTAACCTCCTATGATTTCTCCAGTAACTAATCCTGAGTGTATTTGCTTTTCTAGAGGCCCCCTCAATTCAACATTATTAAGGTTATCCGTTGTATAAAATTGAACTTCCTCTTGTAAATGGCGGCACAGGATGACCCTGGTCAACCAATACTGAATTGACAACACCAACAATTCAATGAACAGTTCTGGAGTTGTCCACGCAGATATTGCCAAAAATCACGAAAAAAAATTCTTGATTAGTAATCCAGATCCGGATTCAGACCGTGTATGTTTTAGGACTAAGCCACAGTCAGTTCCACCTTGTGTAAAAATATTACTAAGATCTAATGTACAGTTTTTGAGATATGTGCGAGGACAGATAGAAAACAAAACAGACAGTATCTTCGACCCTCCCCTTTGGGGGTGAGAGTAATTGATTCACCTGAGTAGCAGTTATTTGTTATATTTTAATTAGTTGATTACACTAAATTTTTAATGCCAGTTGATCAATGCAATTAAGTACATCAACATGGAAAATGGCGTGTTTTTACAGTTTGCTTTAAGTTTTGTGAATGTTTTATGTTAGCTTGTCACAAGATTCGAGGATCCTTTGGTAATATTTCAAGTGAGTGAAAACATGTAAGAACATTAAAGAAACAGTAACATGGAAACAAAAAGCACAGTATTTACACGTCAACAATCACAAAGGATACATCTCTTTTAATTCAGAAATTAGCCCTGCATAGATAGGTTTGCTGAAATCATTTGCAGACAATTACATATTTTCAAGTATAAAGTATGGCTTGGTCCATATGATCAGTTTACTGGGATGGAATATCTAATGAGCAAACAGCAAACCAATAATCCAGAACTTATACTATTCTTATAATAATTTTTTTTTCAAAGATGAAAATTATAATTTTCATGGTACTTCACAATATCTTCATTGGGGGCTCCTTGGGGTGTTATTATGGTGCTTTGAGGTGTCATACTTTTCTCAAGTTGACAAGATTTACAATTTGAAAGCCCAAAAATGACATAATATCTGATCATTTGCCGATGATAGTAAATTAGTGTAACCTTTTGGGGGGTTACCTTTTGCCCAGAGTATGCAAAAGTTTATTCTCCCAAGACCCTATTTTTCTGTTGTTCAGGAGTGTTTTTAGTGGACTTGTCCTTGTTTGTTTTTTTCCCACCAACACAAAATTTCTGTCACTGAAGAAAATAATGTATTTGGTGTTACCTGACTGTTGGACACATTATGTTTTGATGTATTTCAATGCGATCGGACAAAGGGAAAACCGAGGCTTTACAAATCTTCAGCTTAGATCAGATATGGACAAGTCCATATACTTAGATCACACTGTTTCGTGCTGGCCTTACAGGCTCCATATGAGTGCAAAATGTTTAACTTGTTGGGGTTCAATTGTGATTTCGTATGTATTTCATGTTTAAGTAGTATCCAATCATTGCAACAAGTGTAACTAGGTCGGGGTTCACATTTAGGTGGGATGCATTTGACATAATATGAACACTGTGCTTTCAGCATGAGGCGGATGTTTTGAAATGTTTGAAAAACCAACCATGAGCTCTCACATGCTAAATTGAGATTGCCAGAAGGGTGAAGAGACGGTAGTGTTACTTTGTTGGTTGTCTGTGTATAACCCATATACAAGGTCCAATTATTCCTGAAGCAAAATTCAAATATGACTGCATGGAATGGGTCAACAGTGAAAAGCTTGCACAACGAAGCCAACTGCTCAAATGCAAAACTTGTTGAAACAGCTTAGCCACTGACATATTTTAGACACTGAAAGGTTTACATGCTTAACCAAATTATGATATTAAATATTATCAATACAGTGCACTGAATATACACTCTGAAGATGGAACAGGCGTTATGTTTGAACAGTGCTGGATATAAACTAACATATTTAATTTTTACATTGCATTCAGTAAAGTCTGCAGGTCAAGTCCTGACGACCCGTTATAAAAGTGGTGAAAAGATACAGTGTAAGAGTTGATCCACATCTAAGTGGGGAAAAGTACAATCTTATGTGTGTTTTTCTGCCATAACAGCTCCCACTGTAATGTCATGTAGCAAGATCTCTATCTTCAAAGGATATAACCCCATTTTGAGCCTTTACAGGACAAGGTCAATAGATTTGATAGAAAATCAATTGACTCTGTCTCATTCTCATTCAAACAGCAAAGTTGATCCCGAAAAATATCAGCTGGTTTGTCCTGCAAGTCTAGTTATCATTTGGGTCTTACAGAAAAATAAGTGCAGCCCCCCTGAAGACTGTCCTCAGGAACAAAATATAGAAATGGCGCCTTCACATTTATCTGGTCTGATATGTTTGTAAAACATCTCTGGTTTAAAGATGGAAATAACTGACACGATATAGAAATGGTGTATTTCTCCACACAATAGATCTAGTTTTCTGACGGTTAACTAAATTCTCTTGTTCTATTTGTCAGGCTAGAAAATTCTCGTTGGTTATTAGTAATGTCTGATTAATTATTAGAAAAGAAATATTAATCTGTGGTTCCCACAGTTAACTTAATTCACTTGGTATATTCTTCAGGCTAGAAAATTCTCACTGGTTACTGCATCATTGATTATAAAAACAAATGTGAATCTGTGTTCCATTTTCACATTAGTAACCAACATGTGAACAGAAGAGATTTTATACATGGTTTCTATACCTTACAAGTCCAAGTATCTTGCTCTCCTTCACTATTAAAAACCACCAACCTGACAGGACAGAGCGGTTTTTTTTTTGGTTAAAAATGGTTAAAAGTAGAATTATTTTGATTCAGAAAAGCCATATTCCACAACTTTATGCAATATTTAGGGAAAGATTCACACATGCCACATTTTAAAGTATTCACTATTATTGTATCTAAACAGAGAAATGAGTAAGGGGCTTAGTAAACCTGTATTGATGGGAAAAGGTGAAAGCTGACATTTGGTAGGCCACTGTTTGTTTAATCATTGAGTAATCTTGACATTGAGACAACAGGGATATTCCATTATCTACTTTACTAAATGGCATATTTGTCAGCGTGATCTGATACATGAGATATCAGAAGTCCTGTCCATTCAAAAGTCATTGCGTCATATTTATTCATTTGTGATCTCTTTTAACATGCAGCCATGACTTAGTTTGATTGTAAGCATCTATCTCTACACCTACATGTAAATAAGCGAGAAACCATTACTTGAATTTAATTAATCCTAAAAATCAAAATGTATACATAAGTTTCATATTTCATGTGTGAAACATTGACAAAATGTTCTTAATTTCCACTGTTGTCTAGTAGAGTTACACTAATTCTAAATCAGTTCACCCGAGTAGTAGGTATACATTTTAAACTAATTAACCAATGAATAAATTAATTTCATTTCTACAGCCACTGAATGCAGTCAAGATTCAAGGCAGAAAATGCTATGTTTTTCACAGTTTGCGTTTATTTCATGAATGTCTGGTGGTAGCTTGTCTTGTGGTAACTTGTCTTGTCTGTTTCTTAAGGAAACAGTAATATGGAAACCAAAAATGTACTTACACATTATGTGACATTAACAAGCCCAATGGAAAATCACGTCTCAATTCCGAAACTAGTCCTGTGTAGATAGGTTTGCTGAAATCACTGAGAATATTAAATACATTATAATTATACAATATTGCTTTATCTGTATGGAAACACTGAAAAAGACAATCGGGGTAATTAATTGCACATAGAATATTAAACATATTATAATTATAAAATATGGTTTCATCTGCATGGAAACACTGAAAAAGACAATCGAGGAAATTAATTGCACGCAAGTAGATGTAGAGTGCCAGTGGTCAGGTTGGCCTTATACAAGTCAGGAAATTACTGATGAAGACGTGGGTTAACAAATAAACAATATTTATTTACAAATATACAAGTTTTACCAACAAAGTTGGGGCGGAAATGGCACACTTCAAGTTCATATGTTTACATGTTTAATATTCACACTAAATAGTTACTTGATATCAGATAAAACAATAATAATCAAAACAGGAAAATCATATGCAGAAATATCAGTTATGGAAAAATATACTGGAGAACCACCTAAAGAAAATCACATCAGGAAACCTACTGCATGTGTATCACCCTTAGCATCTAGAACCTATACAATGTATCTTCCACATTAGTTCATCTATCGCTAAGCACAAGTTCAGTACCTCATGTAACTTCAACGGGTTTTACCCCATTTATTTCTCACATATCTGACACCTAGAAATGAAAAGAATGCACTGAACCACAAATCTATAGTGAACATTCCATAAGCAATGACGGCCCAATTAAAAGTAACAATACCTGCAGGTTTTATCCTGGCAGTATGTCAACACACTACTATAGTCATAGTTCACCCAAAACTGTCCTGTAAAAGAAACAAACTACTATTAATTATACACAGTTCCTAAAATCTGGCAAATTGCCTTCTTCTTGGAATATAAAGATTACATACTTAGATTAATTCAAAGTTCTGCAGAGCTCTGTGACTATAAATTCATTATTGAAATACCCTCAGGTTTTACCCTAGAGAGTCTGATTTTATCTCAAATAAACACTAAACCCACATTCTAAGCTCTACTAGGATACACAGGTTTTACCCTGTAGAAACTAAGTTATTCAGGTTTTACCCTGAAGTAAAATATAAAAGGTTTACCCCTGGCCAGTTTCAGCACAGACTGAAGGGTTACACCCCCTTATATACAAAAGAGTTTCCCACCAAAAGTTATGTGCTTCCCTCCAAAACACTATTTTTTTAACTCAACCCTGATTGGATCAGAGCTTCAGTCTTTCCCCAGAAGTTGAGGAGACAACATCCTGTTCACACAATATCAACATGTGACAGTACAAGTACACAAGTACACATACAATAACATACAGGATAAATATTCACCTAATTCAAGTAACCTCTTTTATAATAGTCCAACATAATATCAACAGTTAAATAAACATAAATAACCTGAAATACAGTGTCATTTATACTTCACCTTTGGTAATTATGCAAATATAACATCTATAATGTCTTCAATTTTCGTCATCGGCCGTGGATACTACATAGACACAAAGGTAATTAGAAACGTTCCTCTTATTTCATAAGTTGGCCATGTAAAATAGGTTTTCTGAAACCCTTCAAAGATTATACCGTCCTGAAATACAACCTTCTATATATAATAGTGGGTAGAAGTAGCATTTGATGACTTCAATACACTGATTTTCCAAACTAATATTTTAGCATTTTTTAGTTTCGATGATTTTTTAAAACTTGCCTCTGTGGAAATTAGTTTTAAAAATATCAGGTTGATAGATACTTGTTGAATAAATCATAATTGCCTTATTTATTACAAGAAATCTGTAATGTTTTATTTAGTTCTGGGCAATTCATTGAAGATAAGGTATTGGTAAAGGATGGTACTTTTTGTGAATTTTACAAGATAAACGAAATATAAACACATGGCTTTTTGGTATAAACAATTATTGCTGCTTTAAACTAAAATGCAAAGAATTTGTTGATAAGAGAGTTACACAAACATCAATGGAGTTAGGCAATTTCTAATCTTTCAAAGCTCCCCGCACATTGTTCACCTATAATTGTCTTGATAAAAACTATATCTGTGTAAAACACACTCATTGTTTTGGCTAGCTTGTTGTTTTTCCAACAGTAATATATTGGAATAAAACCAAACAAAAGGTTCACTGAATGTAGCATCTAAATTTAATTTGTGTATCTGGAACACAAACTGAAGGTATGACTGGGTACACTACAAAGATGTATCATATGCTAAAATAGCCAAACGATACCAAAGTGAAAGAAAATTATGTTCTACACAGCCATACCTCAGGAAAAACCAGTTCTTAGACAAAAATAACACCAAAAAATAAAATTTCAGCTTGAAACATATTTGATAGTCAATGTAAAGTCACCCTTGTGAGAAACACTCACTAATAACTGGGTTCTCAAATGCAGGTGCAAGTCATAATCTTTTTAAATGCAAAAATGGATCTGCATCAAACAATGCATCCATCAACAAAAGAAAGGATAAATAAAATCGCCACCCCTGAAACACGTGTTGACAGGTGAGTAAGTTGTAGAACTCAGGTGAGTCCTCAAATTTCCACAATGAAATGTGAAAATAGGTTCCCAACGTTAAATGAAGCAAATTGTGTTTTTGAAACCAAAACATTATAAGTCCACATTGCTAAAGTGGAAAACTCTTCAAGCCTTGGCCACACAAAGTAAATTTAAATTCAGCTTTATGCCCCTGGGTGAACTGGTTCTGCCAGAAAGATCTAAAACTAAAACTCCATTTACACTACAGGCAGTATCACCCATGGACGATTTTGCGCATGCGCGTATGAATTTATGACTACGGTAACATAAGATCTGGTCCAAGGTGTACATAAGTTTGTGATTCGATCATTGTTTGGTGTAATATGGGGACATAAGGTGAGTTAAGGTATTAGTCGTTTTGCCACATGTTCGTCCAATGGCTATCGAAGGCGAGTTAAGATTAATGGAGGTATCTTCTTATTGACCAACGTTTGTAGTACTGTCATTCTACAGTTATTGATGGTTAAAAACTGGTGTCAAATCAGTGGTCATTCACTGTAGTGTGAACAACTCAGACAAAATGGGGCATGGGGGTGATTCTGCTGCTAATAAAAATTTTTAACCATGGGACGTACCACCTGTAGTGTGAATGGGGCATAAAGTTTTAATGACTTATCCAACTCAGTTGCATAAACTCATTAAAGCCTCAGGTAAGGCAAATTTCCTCAGTGAACAAACATTATTGAAATCTCAACTGCCCACGGAAAGGTAGGATAGTCTGTTACAGGGATACTGGGTTACCTTTTTTTCATATGCCATGGCTTCCCACTTGACTTCGACAGGACATCCAGTCTGGAAGCCATAATGAGAATCACAACTAAGCCTAAAATATTCAGACAACATAAAATACTTGCTTAGATGAGGAAACTATGACACGGTTCTAGGCCACTTTAAGAAACATTCACTAAAACATCTTAAAATTTCCCCATTTATGACTAGAGAGAAGTAGTGAACAATTTATTCACCACTGAGAGAAACCTAGTGCACCACAAAGACGGGTTATTGTTGACTAAGTTTTCCAATAGCTAAGTGAGGAAATGCAGGCATCAGTAAGGATATATATCTGATTACCCTTTATCAATTAAACTCCTAAATTTAGATGTCATAACAAAACAAATTAAAGAACTGGGTCCGGGTTGCTGCCTCCACATAGTAGACATTTTGAGAACCTTTGAGCAAGTTAAACATGACCCCCGGATTATGACTTGCTGTCATGGTCAGTATTATATCGACACCTGTCCACCATTTGGATTCAGACATGGGAGTTCACTGTAACTGTGTCTGAGTTATGATGTGCATCTATGATGCATCAGTGTAATTATGACATCATTAACTACATAGATAACATCATTGGCATCAGCTTTCCAAGCAATAATCACGACAGCGGCACTAAGTAACATAGATTTGACAGCTCATATCTTATTAAAAACAACTGAATTGCTGACCTACTATAAAGATGGTAGGCGACCCCTTTTTCCCAAGAATAATTGTAAAATAATGCATAACTGGATTAAAATTCCTCAAAATTATATGCATATAAAGTGGCCTATTTGATACGTCTCCACCCCAGCCTAGTCCAAATGGCCTCTTTCCCAAATCAGAAGACTCACCAGGTCTTCAGACCTACGACACAAAAATGCTCTACTTCCGTGTTTAGACTTTTTTATGGCCTTTTCAATATTCATAGATTTTGGATTTGAATCAAGTAGCCCCCCTCCTTATTTCTGGCTGTAAACAAGTTCTAAGTTAAATCTAAGTTCCACATCTATGCATTAAATTCCTCTGGTTTTGCAGATCAAAGAATTAAATGCTATAACAAAGCCATCATTCACAACAAATCCTTCAAACCCACTCGTAAAATGATAATTGACATTGATGTCACACTTGAAATGTATATAAAACTTAGAATAAATATATATTTCCATTTGTGTCTCTTACTCTTGGCCTTGAGTTAACGCAACATAACAGAATATTTGCCACTTGTTAATGCATGTATATCTAACCACTTTGATATTGTTGTCCATTAACTCTTTTTAAAAAAACAGGTTTTCAGCTTTTTTCAAGTAAAAGCAATTTTAAATGTAAAAATATTAGTGTACTTCAATAATATTTCACATGCACATACTGTTTCAATTACAAAATTATTTTATTCAGTGGGTTTAACAGCCAGGGTCGTATTGGGACAGATCCTCAATATTGTCACTTGTGGCAGTCGAACCCACACACAGGTAAAAGACCCCAGATAACATATCAGCCTTAATATGTTCGGATCCTGCAAGATATTTTAAGTGCACTTTATTGTCTCTTGAACTGATCAAGCCACACTTTGACTTAAAATGCCTCTGATTTTATCACATTTCAATGCAAATACATTTGCCTTGTGGTCAATATGTATGGTTACATAATGATTGACCCTTGACTCACAATAAGATAAACAATCAACACATTCAGCATTTCTAATTTGGTAATGCTTAGACCCCATGCAGTCGACCAGTGTCTGGTGACTGCATAAACACTGGTTTCCCAGCACGAACCCATACCCAATAATGATGAGGCAGTATAGAGGTTAAATGTTTAACTTTTTTGAACATAACTTTACCATTAAACTTTGTCAAAAATTTTGGACAAACCACCAGATCTTTTCTTATATCTGTGCCAATACCATATGAGCCTTAGATCTTCTAAGAGTGTCAAGAAACCTGTTGACCAAACTTTGGCAGGTAAGTCACATCTATGGATGAACAACAGGTTCCCATAGACATGGTAGCTGTTTCTTAGTGATATATGTTTATTGGTACATACATGACACTGGTTTAAACTTTCTAAGATTTTCTCTTGAGAGAGAAAGTTGAGGTTCACCTTGTATTCCTATACAGGTGGGGGACATATTCAAGGAATCCAAAATAAATCCAGTTGTCACTATCCGGTTCTTAAAATTGTGTATTCATGGTTACTTCTGTATCTGAATTGTGCATCTAAATTTGTGTATTGAAAATTGTGTATTCAGGTATATTTTGTATTCTGTATTCAGTCTTGTGTATTCTATGGGACATGTAAATAATCACTTAGTGTCATGGTGTGTATTATCATGTTAATGTATCAATAAATTCATGGTACCCTCATGCTGGTGTTGTAACTGTCTTGTGGGTTGAATGGGGTGACTGATATTCAAGGAATCCAAAATAAATCCAGTTGTCACTATCCGGTTCTTCAACTTTTAGTCAGCTTTATTGCTTATTGGGGCAATTAGTGACGGCCACAATACCTTGTGCTTCAGAAGCCCATTGTATTAGGTTTTCACATTTTAACACT
This sequence comes from Sabellastarte sp. h YS-2021, assembly GCA_964017235.1. Taxonomy (NCBI): domain Eukaryota; kingdom Metazoa; phylum Annelida; class Polychaeta; order Sabellida; family Sabellidae; genus Sabellastarte; species Sabellastarte sp. h YS-2021. The sequence continues at coordinate 54,007,884 of OZ024927.1, read as the reverse complement.
TTGGCTGGGTGAAAAAGGGAGAGCGGGGCAAATATTACACAGAACCCATATCCAATATCCTTATTCACAGAATACAATTTAATTTCATCAGATATGCTATGAATAAAACAACAGTGTTGTTTCACTATTACAATTACGCAAATTGGCCAACAAATTATTTTCAGGCCAAGTTATATTAAACACAGATATATGGCTACAGTTTTTGTACACACAAAGTAATGTCTACACATGTAGAATCACAAGATTTGTTGCTACTGCTGTCTAAAACACTAAAACCACTGTCTCTGTCAAAAGACTGAGCAAAATCACTGTCCCCGGCATTCAGTTCCTTAAAACAGTCTTGTATGTTGTCGATGATATCAATAAATATAATTCATGATGCCCCCCTACACTGTGAACACCTTGAATTGTGGAGTCTGTTCGTGTTTATGTTATGGGAGCCAAAGCTAAAGCCTCCACTTAATTTAGGAAAATATTTTGCTGTATCCTCTTTGCTGGATACAGTTCTGGATCTTGCAGAAGCAAAGTCTACCCGCCCCTGCAATAGAACGAACGAGTTTATAATCTGGCAGTCGAAAATGTGATGTAAAGTTAATTTATATTGAAGTTGAAACTGATCTTGTCCCTGCTAAACGTCTTTCTTGTTTTGGGTGCATTCCAACACTTCTGACGGATAATACTTGCTTTATTCCTAATTCTGATCTTTTCTCTTGTGACTGGCCTGTTCCACGAGTATTTTGCCACATTCTATATCTTGTAGTAATACCACATGTACATATCTGGCAGTCCCCGTTGATTCCAAGTGCATTTGTGAGTAAATGTCAGCCATATTCTAATATATGCGATCTAACAGTATTGCTGTGTTCCTTAAACACAACTCATAAATCCAATCATGAACTGTGTTTGAGACAGGTCTTTATAGCCAGGCCTAATGCCAACCTACACTGGAAAACAGTGATGGCGAAGCCAGATCTCTTCACTTATAGCATTATCGCCAGATCTATGAAGACCAGATTTTAAAAAAAAGTTCTGTTACTTGAGTTTGCTGTGACCCTTGGTTGACCGTAAAGTCTTTCAAGCTGCTTTTGAATTTCCTTTGTGTCCCCTCGTCCTCCTGCAGCATTTATGATGTTTTTAAAGCTTAATGTTTCATATCAAAAAAGCATAAGAGACCATCAAAAGCCAATCCATTTTTACAGAGAAATGAAATTATAACACAGAGGCTTTAATAAACAGTACAATAACTTATTCACACAGGTGATAATTGGTGCGTTTTATAGTCATATAGAATGAATTAACTTTGTGTCTCCTTGACCTTTGTGATCATCCTTTACTTTATTCTTTGCCTCGGTTTTAACGGTTTGGGAAATATCACAATGCTTGATTCAAGGCAGATCCCAGTTGTTCGCTGTTTTCTTCTGATCAAAGTTTAAGTGACTTCTCTAATACCTAGTTCACACAGTTCAATGGTCGTTTACATACGAGGGCAAAATATGTTAACTCATACGGGCTGTTTGTGGGATAGATGCATAATCATTTTTTATAAATGCTATTTCCGGTTACTTTTTAAACTAGAAAAGCACTCGAGGAAAGCAGACCTCATTCAAGTCCCAATACCTCTACTATGGCTTATGAGTGCAATAATAAATAATCCTTATAAAAATTCGTGGAAACAGATAGTGATCACCACCAAAATTTAGCCATCTGTCCATTGAACTATTATCGATATTACTTGAAAAGTTACTTGCAAATAAACAAATACAGTCAATTGCATATACCTCCTTGTCAGATGTTAGTTAAGCATGTACAAAATATTTGTATAAGCTTTTGGTTTTATTTTAATGTGACCTTTGAACCACGTAATGAGGTTGAACTCGTAATCTGATGGCCAAGGACATATGCATGCATCTTGATACCCTTTACTTACCAACTTACCATATTGTACCTTCTGTACACATCTTAGATGTCCAATTACTGTGAAATACCAGGAAACAAATATCTCAGAATGAAATAATTTGAACCATCTCATTAAAGTCTCAACAGATTTTGTCCTTACCGATGTCACTAGACAATCTTAACTTTCAGTTAACACGTATATCAAACTTAAATATTTTATATTTATTTGCCTCTTTCAAGTTGCCATTTTTAGGTTATGACAAAACAAACCTTCCTGTATTCCCAAACAATGAACAGAAAAAATACTTTTGGCTTGATTTTATATTTTTATCTTCAGGATATTCGAAATACAACTTGACAAAAAAGCCACTTTGGTTGGATATTTTTGATGGTAAAATTTCCAAAGTGACTAAACCTGCATCAAGCTAAAAACAAGTGAATTGTCACATCCAGTTAAAGTGAAATAATTAACTTTCTCACTGGCTGACATTTTATATTCTGTAGAGGCTTTTTAGAAAAATCCTTTTCCTTCTTGTAGTTGGTATTTTACTTCATTCATAACATTGTTGAGAGCAGTCTCTTAGTGCTAAAACAATGGCTATATATTTAACACTGCAAACTCTGACGCAAACCTAAGCTCAGTTGTTTCAAAAATCTTTCCTCTTGATATGATCTCATTCAGATGAACGGGTAATTTTTTGGACCTACTAAATTGTTGCCAGAGACAAACTCAAGAGCCAAAATTTGCCAAGAAAGGCAGGAACAATTGAATGCATCCTATCCCTTGGTATCAGAACTAGAACTACCAGATTTACCTGGAAACCTATCCTCTCCACTTCTGACCAAACGTGGGGTTAGTGATAGGATATGACATGTTCAGATCCCGGACACTGGTTTGTCAGCAACAAAAATGATAGTCAGGAGATGGCAAGCTGGCAGCCACTCCAGTTGACCATTGTGGTCTAAGTATGGGGACTGTTAATATCCAACCTACATCATTTCAGTACAATTGGATGTAATAACAATAAGATTTGAAGTATTGGCAATATGATAACATTGGAGTGCTTCCCAACTTCTATAATTTGACTATCATTTAGAGTGGTCAACTCGTAGTGTCGGGGGAAAAAGTCACAGTTTGATATCCTTATATATCCCAGTTTCAAGACATATGACCACTGAAAGTTCCAACTTCAAAGTCAGCGCGAGTTGGGGCCAAAGAACTATGGACTATCACTTTGCGTCAACACCTAATGCTGTATCAAGCATCCCACGTAGGCTGAATAAAAACATATCAAACGCACAAAAATAGTACATAATAACCAGATATATTGTAACGTAAAATGTCTGGCACAAAGCTAGACAACTATAGAATATGCAATGGATGGTTGTGGGTGTATAACGGTTCAATTCTGTAGATAACTGATTACAGTCAAATCTATATCAATCCAGCTGGACATGCTGCAAATATTAACTTGTAATTAAAGACGAAAATTGCAAAAAAATAGCAATATCTTTAACATTTATTTCTTTTTGAGGACATACTCTCTCACACAATCCTCAACACAAGCAAGGTGTTAAAATTATAGTCAGATGTTCTATTATAAATATAGATGCTTTATTAAGCAATTATCCCCTACAAATTTAGTTTTTTTGTCCAAACGTGAAGTGATATAGCAAATATTGACGTGGCGCCATATCTGAATGTTTTCTGCTCTTATCAATAGGAGTGCTAATGTTAATCTTAATGAACTTGTATCAGATTGAAGTATCTCGTTCCAGATGAGAGACAGTAATTAGTGTTCCATAAAGGCAATTTTAGTTGAAAAAGGAAAAAATGTGGGATTAATACAACCAAGTTATAAATTGTACCAAGGTGGAATCTAGGTTATCATGATATTATTCCAGGTAGTGATAGGAAGAATTTATTTTTGCAATACCACGAATTGTTTCTCAACAGTCACCTCTGGAAAACAAATAACTGAAAATTTACAGGGTTGATTGATATGTAATATATTTTATCCACAACAATAACATGCACAATATAAATATAGTAAATACCATTAAAGCAGTACATAAAGTGTATGTAAATAATATGTAATACAAAAAACTACACCATACACCTAGAGTTGGGGTTTGGGTGCCTCTCTCCCCTTAAAATTTAATAATAATATTAATAATTTACCAAATACCTTATTTATCACCTATTTGTTCAAGTTAATTATGGTTTACTTCAATGTATCTTGCCCTTTCTCCATCTAGTAAGGTTTACTAACTTATAACGCAAAATTACTCCATCTGTGGAAGTCAATAAGTCGGGTGCCATTTTTCGCTTGAACCACCCAACTTCTGTGCTGATATGCATTCTTCAGGCCTTGTGCCTCCACGGTCAGTTTGACCTTTTAACCTTTTACCAGGGTCATTTGAATTGCTTGACCTTGGCTTTTTTCGCCATTCTGACCTATACATATTTTTGGCTATTTTGTGAGTTGGTTCAAGCTTTTAAAAAATGTGGCCAGCTTACATTAGTTCATATATACATGTCCAGGAATGAAAAGAATTATTTGTATGTACATAGAAAGAGAAAATATTAGAAATAGAAATTTTTAAAACCCAATTTGGTGTTTTATTGTCTTGGGGTCACTGAAGGGCTGACCATACGCCTATAGTACAAGCTGCAATGAGCAACAACCAAAGGGAAATTCTATAAGCGATGGCTCTTTGCAGGTGGTTGCTCTTTGAATGTTCATTTAGTATGGTGATAGAATAAATTATTTAAACATTTATTAGGGTGAATATGTGAGTCATATGTCATTATATATGCACATATTGAATTTACTAGCATCAGTAACTGTTACAATTAATGTCACTAATATATCTTCTTAACATAAACAAATTTATATATGTCAGTCTGATACACAATACCCCATTCACACTGTAGGTGGTATTGCCCATGGTAACCTGCATTTGGTGAAATGTACCTCTCCTTGGATCACCCTCTGATGTCTGTATCTGACCTTGCGAATCAGTGGCGAAATGTCCATTACCTTGCAAGTACCGTGGTTGTTTCCAAAAGTTTATTATTTCCGCCTCTGATTTCAGTACGGTGAGCATGCACGGACAATTTCATGCTATGGTAACTGAAGGTGTGGTCCATAGTGTACATAAGGTTGTGATTCGGTCCTCTTTCGGTGTGCAACAGAAGGTGAGTTGAGGTATTGGTTGTTTCATCCGACAGCTACCGAAGGTGAGTTGAGGTTGCTTCTCAATGACTAACTTTTGTACTACTGTTATTCTACTGTTATTGACCATTCAATAACCATGTCCAATCAGTGGCTGTCTGCCTGTAGTGTGAAAAACTCAGATGAAACTGAGCGAGCTGGAGATTCAAAGAATAAGAGGTGCATAGTACAATTTCTTTCAGTACAAACATACTCTTTCCGGAGTCATTCTGACATAATTTAAATCCTCCAATTTTACAAGTGTTGAAAATAAAGCTGCATTTCATTTGTTTGAATATCTACTCTTGATGTGTCATTGTGAGAATTTTGCCATGTATAAGCTTGATTGTGTTTGCGAATAAAGACCGAGTTTACACTCATTATTTTTTTAAGTATGAATAGACAGTTTTACCCAATCATGGTGCCCTACTGGGTCCTTGCTTTGAACTACAGAGAGATCGTAATATCAACATGGTTTCAGGCACTACATGGTTATCTGCCACTGTGGCCTAGCGGGTAACACACTTGTCTAGGAACTCAGAGGACGTGGGTTCAATCCCAGGTACAGGCAGATACATAGTGGCTCGGATGACCACTTAGAATGGCGGTCCTCTGTCATTGGGTCCTATCCCCAGTGGCAGGTTAAAGAACCTCAAGGACGTTGATAAATGGTCATCCTTGAGCCTCTATCTTCCAGTTAGGGGAATGTCAGTTACTTGTGAGTTGGGGCTGTACCTGTGCAGTCGGATTGGTAAATAGCGCTTTGAGTCCTGTAATATATGGAGATATTGCGCTGAGTATAAATACAACACATAACATAACATAACTACTCCTCGGCGTAGACATTTATATCTCAAGTGCTACTAAACAGTAATAGCCTTAATTGTCTGTTCAAAGACACAGTGCAGAAGCACTCCTGTTGAGACTTTTAACTGATTATGCTGTTATGACATTTTTTATATCCTATGACAGCTCAAATGCCGCATGTAGGACAATATCCCAGAGGACAATATCCCTGATAAATTTCAAATCCAGGACATACACCTGGACTAATTTTCTAGGGGTAGCTCGAAGCCACAGAGTTAAAACATCTTTTTTATTAACTGTAAAAATATTACAGATACAAAACTAAAAATACACTGACAAACATGAATTTACATGTGCTGAAAGAAAGACATTTAATATTAAAGCTATTATTTATGTAATGCAACCTTAATTCATTTCAAAACACCCCATGGTTTCTTATCTGCATATCACTGGCAAAGATTTTAATGTCTCTCTTTAGTCTTTTTATTTGTTTGGTGTTTTTAAGCCATGCCTAGTACCTTTGTACTGGTTCGTTGTGACAGACAGTTAGAGGGTGGATATAAACAATACATACATTAGGTCAAGACTCTGCAATGTATACTGCCAACCAAGGGCAAGCTACTATCAGCTTTCCCGCTTGAGGTCCAGCTGGGAATAGAACTCTGATCTCTGAGGTGAGAGGTGAGTATGCTACCACTGTGCTATAGCCTATCTTAAAGATTATGTTGTAGAAAGTATAGTGATGTGTATTTTGCAATGTAATTAATCATGAAGTTATCCATTATACATAATGTTGACTGCTGATGATTTTGTATTCCTAGTTGTTGTAACTACATTGCCTTAATCTCCTTCCTTTGTGTGAAGGCTAACTGTTCAGATGTTTAAGTTTTGGTGTAAATATAAATATAATTTCATGAATGAAATATTTGACCCTTTCCACTATCTATACAGTTATAGAGATTTTACAAAATATAACTCTGGGATTGGGCCGTGGCACCCAAGAAAGTGAGTCTGAAATATCTGGGGTATTGTCCCAAGTGATATTATCCTCTGGGTTGTTGTCCGTTTGCCCATAAAAGCATGTCAAATGACGAAATAATTGCTTGGTCAGTTGTGGAAACAGTCAGATGATATATGTTACTCTGTGTACAGTATACAGTACGCACCACGGAGAATGCATGCCCTTTTATAAACTGTTGTAAAAATAACATCTCGTGGCGAATATACCGCACATTTTTATTTTATTATCCAGTATTTTAGGTTTATTTTATTATCTACCTGACATTAATTTGATTTTTTATCCCCTATAACTCTTATTGTGATTTTACAATATTTCATGTATTATTGCCCACGGTATTATCGGTTTTTTATTGCATTGTAGCTTCTTTTGTTAGTTTATCTTGTATTTCAGTATAAAAATACTCTTTGGTTTGTGGTTGGTTTTGAGTTCATAAGGTTGGCTTTAGTGTGGGTTGCTAAGGTGCCTGTGAGTCGCCCACGGGACGAAGTTTCAAGGGTTAGTCCTTAAGGACATAACGGTTAGGCCACCCACAGGTGATTTTGATCCTAGGGCATTGCCATTTAATCAACCCAACCAAGATGATTGTCATGCGCATTTTTGTCTTCTGCACCATGTTTATGGCTGCCACTCATCTCAGGAGTGTGTCACAAAATTTCACTGGAAGTGGATTCCTCATTCCATCCATGTTGAGGATTGCTAAAAATTACTCATATAGCTGCTCCTGCCATGTTTTTCCTCCTACTGTAAAACAGAGTGGGCTTATGCTATTGATTCTTATGTGTGATGATGTTGCCATGAATCCTGGACCAGTTATGCTGGGCTCAGTAAATGCGAGGTCAATCCAGAATAAGGGCCCTCTCCTCTCTGATACAATAGCATCTCACGACTTTGATTTCCTCTGTCTCACAGAAACACATATTCATACCACTGATTCTGATAGTTTCCTTTGTTCCCTCACCCCTGATGGGTTCTCATTGATACATAGGCCACGTTGAACAGGTATTGATGGTGGTGTTGGTTTCTTCATTCGTGAATCATACAAATATCGCAAGGTGGATACCCCGAATTATAGTTCCTTTGAAAATATTGTCATATCAATTTCATTTTTCTGCCGAACTTTCTCCTAGCTTCTATCTATCATCCTCCTGGGCTGTGTTCTTCCATTTTTTAGATGAATTTATGTCCTTTGTCTGTTTTCTGTCTTCTGTTGATTGCAATTACTTCATCTGCGGTGATTTCAATATACACGTTGATGTACCTTGTACTGATAGTTACAAATTGGAATCCCTTTTAGAATCATGTAATCTAACACAGTCAGTTAACAATACCACTCACTGCCACGGTCATATCCTTGATCTCATTCTTTCCCCCAGTGATCAAGATATGTGCGTACATGTTGACATCTGTGAATTCATATCTGTTCATGCAGTCAATGTGCTATTGACTTTCCTTCCTCTCTTGCTAACTGCTAAACAAGAATTTCCTATAGGAGGTACCATCGTATAAATATGTCAAACTTTAGGTCTGACCTTAAAGATAAGCCTTTTGTGAAATGTCCAGCAAATTCTGTCTCACAGCTCTATGATCAGTACGTACATGACTTGAGTCATATCCTTGACAGGCATGCTCCTCTTGTGTCCAGTGTGAAGAAAAAACAGTGGGCTGACTGGCTGTCAGAGACCTATCGCCTTGCAAAGTCACTCAGACATCAATTTGAACGTGCTTGGCGAAAAGATAAAAGTCAATACAACAGGAGTCCTCTTCGGCATCAAATCACCTGGTGTAATCATCTTGCCAACAGGGACAAGACTGTCTATTACAGAAACTTATCTCCGACAACAGCCATGATTCCTAGAAACTATGGCGGGTGTTGCACAAAGTCCTACATAGATCCCACAGCATTACTTTGCCCACTTGTGAATCCTCATTGGCACTTGTCATTGGCTGATCATTTTGCCACATTTTTCTCAAAATCATGAAAATTCGTAAGAATTTCTCCTAATCTGAGTCCTGTAACATGGTACATCCCCCCTTGACCCTCCTAAATTAACAGTCTTTACTCAAGTCACTCAAGATGAAATTGGTAAAATAATGAGCAAATCACCCACCAAATCATGCCTGTTGGACCCATTGCCCACATTCCTTATTAAGGAATGCATTCACATCCTTCTACCATCTATAACCAAATTGGTTAATTGTTCGCTCAGGGAGGGACTGGTTCCAGATGGGTTCAAAAAATCTGTAGTCACTCCACTTATAAAGAAGGCCTTGCTTCCTGTTGAGGATTTGAAAAACTACCGCCCAGAATCTGGACTTTTCTAAACTGGTGGAACATGTAGTTGCTAAACAGCTGATTGATCATATTCATCGACATGGCTTGGATAACTCATACCAGTCAGCATATAAGTCAGGTCACTCAACAGAGATGGCTCTGTTTTCCATAAAAAATTATATTCATTTGTCACTATCTCGGGGTGAACCTACTGCCTTGGTACTTCTGGATCTCTTGGCCGCCTTTGATACTATTGATCATTCCACTCTCCTCAGCTGTCTTCTGGATTGGTTCGGTGTTGGTGGCTCCACTCTCAAATGGTTCTCTTCTTATTTGACAGAATGTTTTCAGTCTGTTAAGATTGGTTCTACTTTGTCTGATTTACAAAAACTGCTGTTCGGTGTGCCTCAGGGTTCTGTTCTGGGTCCTCTGCTATTCTCTCTTTACACATCTCCCCTTAGTACTCTGATTGGTAAACATAAAGGCGTAAACTTTCATTTCTATGCCGATGATTCACAACTTTATGTCCATCTGTCACACATGAATACCTCGGCTGCTTTTGATAAGTTGAACAGATGCTTTCAAGATGTTAAGGAATGGATGTTGACTAGCAAACTTAAACTTAATCCTGATAAAACTGAGTTCATACTTTTTGGCTCCAAGAAACAGAGAGAAAGGTTAAATGTATGTTTCCCAACTGACTTCTTGGGCAACCCCCTTCACCCCACCGAGTCAGTCAGGAACCTGGGTGTGTGGTTTGACTCTGATTTTTCTTTCTCTAAACACATCCAGAATGTTTGTAAAAGCTGCTTTATTCAACTGAGGGATTTTAGAAATATTAGGCAGTTCTTGACTCAGGATTCAGCTGTGTCAGTTGCCAATGCTTTTGTTAGTAGTCGGTTGGACTACTGTAACTCACTTTTGAGGAGTCTCTCCAAATTCAATCTTCATAGATTACAGTCTATCTAAAAAAGTGCAGCTAGAATTGTTACAAATTTGAGTAAATATACTCGAATAACTCCGGCACTCAGGAAACTCCATTGGCTCCCTGTTCAGTTTCACTCAGAGTTCAAACTGGCTACCCTGGTGTACAAGTTTATTCATACTGGTTTCCCTAAATATCTTGCTCCATATCTATCTACATACCATACTACTTACAATACTAGACATAGAGTGTTGCCAATTTCCTTAATGTACCAAAATTTCAACCTACAATTCACAAGTCCACTAAGCAGTTTGGTTTCAGTTTTGCCTTTGATGCTCCCACTATTTGGAATTCACTTCCTGAAGACATTCGTGGATCACCCACTATTGCCTCTTTTAGAAAGAAGCTCAAAACCTATCTCTACGCAAAGGCATATCCTCCTTAGCTCATTTTTTCTTATGGCTTCTCCATGGTGCTGACCTATTTCTGTCCCTTGACTTTGAATTTGCATATTGCTATTGTCTTGTTGCGCCTTAGAGTCCACTACTCAGTGGAAATTAAGTGCTATAAAAGTCGAATTAGAATTAGTATAGCAATAATCCTACTGAAAAAACATGATGATTTACAGTAACATATTGATTTTTCTGAAAGCAGTTAAATTTCATTGTTTACGTGTTGATCTAATTGTAAAACTCCATTGTTGGTGTAATATTCCTGCAATGGTGAATCAATAGCAGTTTCATTGTTTAATATCTTACCAATAAGGACAACCTGTTGTTTTAATAATTTTGGCTTAGATTGGTTTTCTCCATCCAAATTGTCAAAATATGTTTCCTACTAAAAGATTTGTGTCATATGGAATTGTGGTAATACAAGATAATAGTATACATAGTGTCACCAAATGCCACATTTGTGTCACTGGAGCCAAAAGGGTTGGGTGAATACCAGAATAAGGTGATTATCTGAACTCGGGACAAAGAAACTAACACAACTGAATTTAGGAAAAGGGTTGTTGAGAAATTTAGAAGGATAGTGTAAGGTGGCCTTAATAGAGTATTAAATCATTTAGATTGATATGGTGTACACAATACCAGGCAAATAAAATACAATATTTGCTGCACCAGTTGTGTTTAAATTTTATTTATATATACTTATTAAAGTTTTAATCATTTTTCCTAATTTGCGGTACACAAGTCCATCAAAGAAGTTATAATATGGGCTACTTTTTCTAAATTAGACTGCAAAGAAACAGTTTGTTTCTGGTAACAAAATTTACTCCAAAGAAAAATAATAGGAAAATCAATAGCAAATAAAGTTAGACCATACGTCAAGCAATGAGAAGGCTTATGCATAAAATATTAGTCAGCATTTTTGTGACTGCTTTGTGTATAAAGTCACTTTCAGCACCTTATATAGGGCATGCCAGTATTGGGGTGGGGGACTCAGCAATAAACTTTCAACGCTTTGGGCTATATTTAAAATCTACATTTAAAACAGCTTTCTTAATTTACTATGTCTCTACAGCAAGATCTTGTACATGAAACGAATATGATGGATTGCTGTTAATCCAAGTAATCAGTCCATAAAAAAACAAGTGATATAATTTTCAGTATTTGTTGAAAGACTTGCTCTATATTAATTAACACCAAGTCAACTATTTATAAGTTTACCTTTTAAACTAAGACATTGCATTTACATCACAAAGACAGTACTTTTACACTACAAAGATCAAATGGAAGCTTGTATTGTTGGGATCGCTTAAATTCAGTATGTCCAAATTCTGCATTCATCCACCAAACTGGGAATCCCGAGGAACCACATCAAGTAAAAACAAAGTCACTTATATCAAGGAAATATTTACAGCTTCATATGGTATGATGAATAAAATTTCTGAACACGTAACTACACTTAGTTACTTTTGTACTACAGTTGTATTGTGTTTAAATTCTGCTGTACCAGACTCTGTTGTACTGACCACATCTAAAATATTGCTTTTGTATAGTATTGTTTAATCTCAAACACAATATTCGGTATTCACTTGTAATTTTATAGTATTTTAACAATTCATATTCACTGACATAATATTTACTTGCATTATAAGTCATGGAAAAGAAAACATCCACAAGCAACAAGATTATCAAAAAGGCTCTCTAAAATTATTGGGCTGCAAATTATGTAACTGTATGACAGCCCCCAGGGAGTCCCAACACAAAATAAAAGACAGCAATTGGAATTAAAATCTATTTCTACTTTTTCTTGACATATGCACAAAATAATCATTTTTAAATCTAGCAATTATGGCATTGGAATGACCTGTGAGGGAACCAAGGTCAAACATGAGAGGTGACAAGAAACCTTGACCTTGACCTTGAATATTTCTAATGTCTCTAATGTCATTACACACAAAGGTCATAAGGTCACTACATGAAGGCGAGTGCGTGGTGCATACCTCACAGTTTGACCTTGAAGATTTAACAAATAGACTAGACATACAAAAGGTCAGAGTTGGAATTTACAATGACCTAACACGATTTCTTAAGGCCGAAGGTGAAAACAATACCCCATCCCAAATAAAATCATGAGTTCCCAGATAGGAGGTCATTTCAATGCCAGAAAGTTACTGGGTTGTTGTCCAGTGATGGAGGAGTATCGTGTTACACATATGTAAACCAGTGATCAAATCAATGCCAGAAAGTTACTGGGTTGTTGTCCAGTGATGGAGGAGTATTGTGTAACACATATGTAAACCAGTGATCAAATTTATTGTAAAGATAAATAATGAAATAGTGAGTATGGAAGTGAATTTTTGTATATTTCAGTTAATTTTTTGAGAGAGAGTTCACCCAAACCCCAAGTAGGACTATAGGGCTAGTGAGTGTTGGAAAGCAAGGAAAACCTGAGAAGTAGCAGAAGGGAGAGAGGATAAGTAGGCCCAAACCGCATCCGATTTCCAGGTCCCATGTTTCATAATGTGTTCCAGTGGAACACCTTGCTGGAAACTCCACATGGCCCCAGCCCTTCTGAACGCATGAAATGTCAGGGGAGGGGATATAGCCAGATTCATGGAGCTATTTTTAAATGTTTTCTGGCAACTGAATCTGTTAGAGGAACCAAGTTAGAGGTATGTGGGATGATGAACAAAGGGGCATGGTCTGATGCGGGGTAGGCGAGTAACATATTCTGAATGGCCCTTATAGGGCAGAAACTGGAATTTCCCAAATTTGGCAATGGGATAGTAACTGTATGGTTCCTATCTTGCATGGTTTTCGTCCATTTTATCAGTAGGACCGCCCCCTGGCCTGCTACAATGAAATCCCCCCTTTGAAGCTGCCTAGTTGAATCAAAACTCTTAACTGTGTGTGGAAGTATGTTGGATAATCTGAGGAAGGAGAAGAAACACAACAAGTAAAGGGGGCGAAAAATGTCTGGATGTGGAAATTTTTCACACTGGATTAAGATGTCTTGCAAAATAGACAAGTCAATGTATGACCTTGTTGATGGTGAGAAAGACGCCTGAATTTTTACTGACTTCAAAAAGAGTGATATTTTTTCATCTTTGAAAGGGGACGTGTCAAGGGAATAAACAACATGGAAAGCTCTCAAGGCAGCAATATAATTAGCTATGTGATTTGAGGATATTGAATTCTGATGTAAATATTCCATAAAAGACAACAAAATTCCCGTATTTACCTGACAGGGGGGCAGCCCAGCCACCACCTGATAAGCTATGAAATCTCTCCACATACGGGTATACTGTTTCAGAGTGGAGGGTCTGAACCCCTGTAACAGCCTGTTAGAAGCAGAAGTGGCCAGCTGGGCTGCCGCACCTGGCAAAACTGAAAAACAGGAAACAGGGAGTGCAATATGCTATAATCATGATTAAGTGCAGTCAATTCTATGTGTGAATCTACCCATTTATATTGAGGCAACATTTGTTTTAATTTTTCATGTGGATCAGGTACCATAGACCAACGAGATAGAAGGTCTGCGATGACGTTAGTTTTACCAGAAATATGTGAGAATTTCAGTTCAATGTTGAATATTGCTGCAATTAACCAGACGTTGCGAGCACAGGTCGCCAAGATGGAATCTCTGGCCTTACCCGTATTCAGGACCTGTACTACAGCAATATTGTCACAAAATACGTGAATTCTTTTGTTTTTCCAGTGATTGGCCCATATCTTAAGGGCCACAACAATGTTTACCATTTCTAATTGGCAAATGTCGTAATTTTCATGACCTCTGGGAATTGGTAATGCATAAACCATAGAGTCAAATGGCCCCCCAAGCCTGTGAGACAAGCATCCAGATGGACCTGTGCAGATGGTAGCTGATGGTCATAATACGTGACGCCATTAAATGAAGATAGGAAGGTATTGAACCATGTCAAATCTTGAAAGAAGGCCTAATTCAACAGAATTTTTTGTACATTATGATTATCCCTAAGCAAAGCAAGCATCCTATTTAGAAAAATACGTGCCGGTTTCACACATTTAGTTATATAAAGTAGACTGCCCAGCAATGATTGGAGAGCTTTTTTACTACAATAAGTTTTTGTAACACAAAGTTCTAGTGACTGTATCGATCTGAATGCCAAGGCAAGTTACGGCGGTGTCCGGGGCCACCAGTTTCTTGCGAGAGATGTCCAAACCCAAGTCCTGTAATAATTTCAGGAGAAAACGAAAGGATGCGTGTATATTAGAGGGCAAACCAATATAGATTAAATTGTCTATATAATTAAATAGATGAGGAAAGCCATGTTGTTGCATTGAAACCTTATTGCATCGCTACATCTCTGAAAAATTTGGCTCCCATTCCTGTATCCGAAGGGGACCGATCAATCAATGAAATACTGATCTAGAAACTTGATTCCAAGAAGGTCTATGTCTCTGGGATCGATTTTGATCTGCTTGAACGCTCTACTAATGTCTATTTTGTAAATAAGCGCAGCAGGACCTAATTTAACCAGAGAATCAGTAATAGAATCTATGGAGGGATAATTTAAGATGTACTGGGTGCCTAAATATACGTCCTTCTGGACTGCCGTATTAACAGAAGCCCCCTTTGGCCAGCTTAAGTCCATAATGGTTCTTTTATTACAAGAATCCTGCTTGTCCCGTACCATCAATGGAGATATATGTAACTGTATGGGCTTCCGGTGAAAAGGACCTAATATGGCATTAAATTTCAATTCTTCATCAAGATATGACTGAACATGGTGTAAATTATGTAAAGCTGATGTATGGTTAACTTCTGTTGAAATAAATTTACCATCGCGAGAAGCATCCAAAGGGAAGCCATATTGTAACAGATCTACTAACTGCTCATCCCAATACTGAGTAAGATGCTCACGCCATTTATCAATATTCAGCTGTGATCGTACGGGAATCCTAGCAGACAAAAAATTTGGTTTGCCTGTCTTCTTAATGAACTCATAAGCTTGTAAGTCGTCTGGAATACGGTCCCAGTGTACTGGACCGCCTTTGTACAATACCAATTCGGTCAAAGGACAAAAACCGAAGTCATGCTCAGAAGTTTTCACAACATTGTAATGTTTATGGTTAACATGTACCTCCATGCAGTCATTGTCGCATTGAATTTTTTGTAAATTATTGAGGCTACAGTTTCCGTCTAAAACTGATTGAAAAACGTCTGTGGCAACTTGTTTGCTTGCTTCAGCAGTGATGCCAGTTTGAAAATTTTTGTGTGATGATTTTATAATGCTGGTATCACAAGTAAGCCCATCTAAAAACCCAGTTCCGTTTTTATTCCCCTCCAAAGAATTTTTTCCAGGGGCCAACTGGGGCCCAACTTGCATGCCAGCATGTAACACTTGTGTTTCTTGTTCATTACAATTACTGTCAAATGTGTAACCATCGCTAAGGACTTGTTTGTCAGTCAGTGATGCATTTTTTACTGGTTCCTCGATGTTATCAGATTCCCCATGAAATAACCCAGTTTTGTTTTTATTGCCTTTGAATGTAATATTTTGTCTATCAGCCAATTTGGGCTGTAACATGTCATCAGAACCAGAGTGGGGAGTTTTGCACTCCTCTGAGCGCTGATTCTTGGACTCAATATGTTCCCGACCAGCACTAACACATGTTAACGTGTCCCTGTGTTTTTTGATGTTATTCACATGAATATCACTATGAATCACGTCGTCCCCCACAACACAATCTTGCAAACATTGAAACCTGTTACATAACTTGATCATAGTAGGTGGACACGGTACAGAGTTTTTTTGCAGGTACACACTTACCGTATTTCACAGGGACCCCGGTCACAGTGGGAGAGTTGTGTTCAACCTTGTGATTGAAAGTCACATGAGAGGTAACAGTGTTGCCATATGCTACTTTGTATGGTTTTTCAGAATTTTTAGTGCCAATTTTCGCATGCCTGCTATGAGCAACTGCCGCACTGGTATTTTTAACAACCTGTGCATAAGATTTGTTCGGATCAATGGGCTTAAAAGCTCTATTTCTATGAAACCAGGATAATGCTAAAGCCCTAGTAGCCTGACATTCTTCGTGGGCATTTTTAACCATTTTTGAATACACAAATCTGCTAGAGTGAGGTGAGTACCCAGCCCAAGTGGTACTCACAGTTAATCGTTTTTTGGTGGATAGAATTTTTTTGCTTTGTTTTTGCACTCTGTTTCAGGGTGTGGAAAATTTTTGCCATTGGCAAAGCAAGAGCTACATACATGTGTGTACCTGACACCTCTGTTGTCATGAGTCTTACTCTGTGAACAAGTGCCTTGGTTAAAGTAGTTGCATGGGAGTACTTTCTGTACTTTTCCTTGGGATTTTTTGTAAGAGTTACCACTATAAGGGAGGTGTCTTTGAGCATTAGCCCTTCGAATTCGATCAATTTTCTGGACATCTGAATAGCTTTCAACTTCCCCCTGCTCCATTCGACATAGGAGTACAGCGTGGCTGGCTTTTGCCGCTTCCCAAGAAAAATCTTGGGCGTCATCCAAAAGGGCTACCAAATAGTCAAGCATACAATCTTTAACATTGGAATTTGTTTCTTCCTTCATAATACGGCAGAAGCCAGCCACCCATTGTACAGTGGAGAGGTGGTCGTAAGAGATTCTTTCTTTACTCGAACCCGAGAGGATGTATTCGTGAGGCCACTTAACTTTGTTTTTTACCAAAACTTCGACAGATCCGCCACGAGAAGATTTGATTTTACCTGGCTTATCGGCTTCCTGAATCTCTTTGAGCTGTATCAACGCATCTTGTCGCAACATGTTGAGATCCGGCATTTGGAGGGAGTTTTTAACTTCTGGAGCCACTGTGACCGGGGTTTCAGAGTGTTTAACCTTAACAGTGTCAGATACTGTCGGATCCGACCCAACACTACTACCGGCCTCGTTGGATGGACAGGGTTTAACAGGTGAACTATGTATTAAAGCTTCACAATCACTATCGTTTATGGAAGACTCAGAGTCTGACACTTGCCCAGTATGTGATCCTTCCTTGGCCAGCAGATCCGACATGAAACGCCCATCATCCGACAACTGCAGTTGCACTGGAAGCGTCACTAGCTCTTCTTTCGACCTCAGGTTGTATTGGCGAGTGACTTTATCTGCCATGTCGCCACAATATAACAATGTAAACAATAAAAAACTAAAACCTAAGATGTATAAAATGTACTTGTAAAATATCAATTTTCAGTGTGACCCCAGTCACCTCCAAAATTCAAATGGCCGAGCATATAAGTCTGCTGCAAGGTGACTGGTGTTTGGCCAATAGAATTGCACGTTACAAATTACTAATTGGGTGTTACTAATTGTTTTCTCAACCGAAAATAGGACCCCCCCCCCAGGGCTGACCTTGCTGGCACCTTGATGCCAGCCCGAATTGTCATGGCCGAAAGATAACTTGATCCCCCACACCCAGCCACGGTTGTCGTGAAAAGCTTTACATCCCTGTACATATGCCCTCAAACCCTCGTTTTCCATTCCCAAGTAGTCCAGAATGCCAAATGAAAGAACTAGAGATCAAAGTCCGTAGCACTAGATGTGTAGATGAAAAAAGTCTCAAAGATGAAACACTGATGTTCCTTGTTTTAATTAGTCCTGGTGGTTTTTGTTAACATTTAAGTGTGGTGCTTTGTGGTGCATTGAAAACACATACCAATCCTATTAACCTTGTGGTCTGTTAGTACAGGTGTTTAAGCATTTACTACTTCCCTCTAATGCGTATTTCTGCCCTAATCACAAAAATTCAACTTAAAAACAGAGGTTGTAATTAGTTTGGTCAATCAGATTTAAGTCAGAGTAGCTGGTACAAATTTGATTCCTTTTTTTCTTTTAATACCCATAAAACACAAGATTATTTGTGATGGTTGCTTTCAAAGGGTTTTTTTCTGACCTCTGGGAATTTTTTACTCCAGCTCATTACATTTTTACCTACTGATCTGTAAAACCCATGGTTCTCATTGGACGTTTCTGTCCATGCTATTTATTTGCTTTGTTAAATGCCATTACATATTGACATTTAATGGTATAATAAATAATAAATATATATATATATATATCAGCTGTGATAAACTCCAAAGAACATTTTAAATATGTAAATGAATAGGTAAATGACGCCAGCAATATTATAATTAAACAGAGTTTTAATCCAACCATGCTTTTAATCTTCAGTGAAAGACTCTACCATTCACCCTTGGGTGAAGTTCAAAGACGGGGATTGTGGATTAATATAACATGAGGCTCATATTATCTTTGATTTGTGTTAGGGATGTTAAAAAAATTGTAATCAGTACAACTTTCAAAATTTTAAAGTATTCATATTAACATTTAAATGTTTTTATTCATTTTATAGCCGTGACACTAAAAATAGCTTTAGTTTGGTTCACTTGGTTCACTGCACTGACCAATCTTTGAGCGCCCCATCGCATTAATTTATCAAGTATAACAAATTAAATTTACAATTTTTCAAATGACATACCAAATTTATCATTGAAAACTTTGACCAGACCTTGACTGACATAATTAAAGTAATTAATAAATGGAAATTTTTGCAACTTTTTTTAAAGCATCGCATGAAAGATTTCTCTTATTTAATTTTTACATTTTTATTAAATAATTCATAGAAATATGTCAAGGTTGAGGCAACCTAAAGGAATAGCTAAAGTTGCAAACTTAACTGCTATTAGAAAGATACTATTGACCCAGATTTCAATTTTGTTCAAGAAAGTTTTACTGTATCACAGAAATAGAAAATATCCCAATGTTTTTTTTTATTTAATTAACGCTCGACGATAGGAGAGGGTTATTGTAATCAGTTTGTTTCTGTCTGTCCGTCTGTCTGTCTGTGCACCGTTTTGCCTTTATAACTCAAAAACTATAACACCAATCAAGCTCAAATTTGGTGGGCAGGTATTTCATGGGGTACAGATGGATTCTTCCAAATTTGGTGTAATTTGTTTGAAAATTAAAGCCAGGAGAGAGTTTTTCTTATTTTTAATTGGGCTTTTACAGTGAAATCTGCTTCTCCAATCAATCAATAATCCACACACAATCAGCTTTGCTTCCCCCAATGCTTTATTAATGTGTGTATGTGTGTGTTGCTATGCTTGGTCACACATGTGAAAAATCAATATCATGACAGGATTTCTTCCTCATGAATTTTTGTGCAAAAAGAATTCCTCTGTAGCTATGAGTGTAATGTGAAGAACTTGTAATCCCATGTTTGGGGTTCAATACCATTCACTATTTTTTTCAGTTTTACTTTTTTAAGTATTTCTTTTTTTAGGCTTTTTAAAGAATCTCTTAAAGGTTTTGCTAGAAAGAAAAGAGAAAACTAAACACATTTAAATTTTTGCTGTCCAAAAAACACTTAACCAAGATGAGATGTCTACTCTTCATCACATATGTAAAAAATCAATATTTTGTTTCTGATGATGTCATTACTTAATGATGTCACAATGCAATTGTCATTGTGAGGTCACAAATCCTAGCTTGTGATATTTGCTGTCTTTAAGTACACAGGTGTCATTAATGTTAGACGTCATTAATGTTAGACAAGTTGTTTTTATACTGTCTGGTTTTATGATACTTCCTTAAATTATTGAGAAATGGAATAAGCAATCCCTTGTTTATATGTATCAGTGTATATGTATCGCATTAAATGTGTTTAGCTACCTATTTTTTATCATTGTCTAACATTAATGACGTCTAACGTTAATGACACCCGTGTAATAATATTTCTTCTCATTAAATTTATGTCTTGAAATTGACATAAAGATAATTAAGAGGGAGGTGGTGTATTCGCCATGTTTATTTATTTCTGTTGTTTTTTTTTTGTTGTTTCAATTTCTTGACAGTCCATCACAAAAAATTTACCCTGAGTGATTTTCACCAAGAAGTGGCTTTTAACCAATATTTTTACCTCTACCAGGAGTTTATGTTTTTGTGTGCTTTTTTGTCTATTTGTCTGTCTGTTTTTGGTGTTTAGATTACTCCAGAACTAATGAACAGATCTTTATAAAAATTTTGTGGGTAGGACCTGGTCAAAGGAAGAAGTTACTAATTTTGGGGAAAGACCTGGATCATATTTTGGATATCAAAAAACAATAAATTTCATAGGTCCCATTTCAATGTATTTTAATGATTTTAGCTTTCTACTTGATATTTCTTCAAAAGTAATGAATAAATTTTGATATTAAATTTTAAGTAGGAAGGGGCTAGCCATGGGAAGGAGTGATTACATTTTAGGAAAATCTAGTTAATATTCTGGATACCAATAAGCCTGGATGTGTGTTATACTTTATAACACTTGTGAGACTGGTCACATTGAGTCGAGCGTTTTGCTCTCTCTGAGTGCCACTTGTTTTATTTAGATTTTGGGTGTGTTAGATTTTGTTTCAGCCTGTGATCTGTTTCAGACTTCTTACCTTGTGTTCTTGAGTGCAACATATTTTACGTGTCATCCTGCCACTGGTTGAATATTTTGAAGCCTGGACATTATTGGCCTCTACTACTTCGTTAACATTTGGGCAACTGAAGTTCAAAGAAGGGATGAGTGGCTCATATTCTTATAGGATTTTTAAACACATGAGCTGAAGGTTTTAATACCTCACAATATTATCATATATAATTTAACATTTAGAAATAAGTTTAAATATCTAATCCAGTCATTCACCTGTAACATATTATAATCATCCTGCATTTTTTATTAAATTATTTTGACAATGTCTTATACACCATAGCCGTCAAAGTTATGCTCCGGAACCAAGTGATCATCTTATATTTATCGTAGATAAAAGCTGAGACTTGTAGTCATAAAATTTAAATTTAAAGTTTAAATCACCAGAACAGGAGGGTCACATATGATAACTGTGACATGTCCGGCTTTTGCCATGTGTAGAACGGAGAAGCCATAAGAGAAAATAAGCTAAGGAGGATATGCCTTTGGGTAGAGATAGGTTCTGAGCTTCTTTCTAAAAGAGGCAATAGTGGGTGATGCATGTATGTCTTGAGGAAGCGAATTCCAAACAGTGGGAGCATCAAAGGGAAAACTGAAGCCAAACTGCTTAGTGGACTTGTGAATTGTAGTTTGAAATTTTGGTACATTGAGGAGGTTGGCCACACTCTGACTACGTCTAGTATTATAAGTAGTGCAGATGAGGATAGATATGGAGCAAAATATTTAGGGAAACCAGTATGAATAAACTTATACACCAGAGTAGCCAGTTTGAACACTGAGCGAAACTGAATAGGGAGCCAATGGAGTTTCCTGAGTACTGGAGTTATCCGAGTGAATTTACTCGAATTGGTAACAATTCTAGCTGCACTATCTTAGATAGACTGTAATCTATGAAGATTAAATTTGGAGAGACTCCTCAAAAGTTAGCTACAATAGTCCAACCGACTACTAACCAAAGCATTGGCAACCGACACAGCTGCATCCTGAGTCAAGAACTGCCTAATATTTCTAAAATCCCTCAGTTGAATAAAGCAGCCTTTACAAACATTCTGGATGTGTTTAGAGAAGGAAAAATCAGAGTCAAACCACACACAGGTTCCTGACTGACTTGGTGGGGTGAAGGGGGTTTCCCAAGATGTCGATTGGGAAACATACTTTTAACCTTTCTCTCTGTTTCTTGGAGCCAAAAAGTATGAACTCAGTTTTTTCAGGATTAAGTTTAAGTTTGCCAGCCGACATACACTCTTTGACATCTTGAAGGCATCTGTTCAACATATCAACAGCAGCTAAGGCATTCATGTGTGACAGATGGACATAAAGTTGTGTGTCATCAGCATAGAAATGAAAGTTTATGCCTTTGTATTTACCAATCAATGTACTAAGAGGAGATGTGTACAGAGAGAACGCCGGAGAGGCGCCACCAACACTGAACCAATCCAGAAGACAGCTGAGGAAAGTGGAATGATCAATAGTATCAAAGCCAGCCAAGAGATCAAGAAGTACCAAAGCAGTAGCTTCACCCATCTTTGATGGAAAGCAGAGCCGTCTCCATTGAGTGACCTGACTTATACGCTGACTGGTATGAGTTATCCAAACCATGTTGATGAATATGATCAACCAGCTGTTTAGCAACTACATATTCCACCAGTTTAGAGATGAAGCTAAGTCCAGAAACTGGGCAGTAGTTTTTCAAATCCTGAACAGGAAGAGAGGCCTTCTTAATAAGTGGAGTGACCACAGCCTTTTTGAAATCATCTGGAACCAGTCCCTCACGGAGTGAACAATTTACCAATTTGGTTATAGATGGTAGAAGGATGTCAATGCATTCCTTAATGAGGAATGTGTGCAATGGGTCCAACAGGCATGATTTAGTGGGTGATTTGCTGATTATTTTACCAATTTGAGTAAAGACTGTTAATTTAGGAGGATCAAAGAGGGATGTACCGTGTTATAGGACTCAGATGTGGAGAAACTCTCACAAATTTTCATGATTTTATTTGAGAAGATTGAAGCAAAATGATCAGCCAGTGACTTTGAGGATTCATAAGTGGGCAGAGTAGTGCCAGATGACTCCTGTTGTATTGACTTTTATCTTTACGCCAAGCATGTTCAAATTGACGTCTGAGTGACTTTGCAGGGCGAAAGGTCTCTGACAACCAGTCAGCATGCTGTTTCTTCTTCACACTGGACACAAGAGGAGCATGCCTGTTAAGAATGTGACTCAAGTCATGTACATACTGATCAAAGAGCTGTGAGACAGAATTTGCTGGACATTTCACAAAAAGCAGATCTTTGAAGTCAGACCGAAAGTCGGACATATTGATACGATGGTACCTATTATAGGAAATTCTTGTTTGACAGTTAGCAAGAGAGGAAGGAGAGTCAATAGCACATTTAATGATATGAATTCACAGATGTCAACATGCACACACACATCTTGATCACTGGGGGAAAGAATGAGATCAAGGATATGACCATGCAAGTGAGTGGTATTGTTAACTGACTGTGTTAGATTACATGATTCTAAAAGGGATTCCAATTTGTAACTATCAGTACAAGGTACGTCAATGTGTATATTGAAATCACCACAGATGAAGTAATTGCAATCAACAGAAGACAGAAAACAGACAAAGGACATAAATTCATCTGAAAAAATGGAAGAACGCGGCCCAGAAGGATGATAGATAGAAGCTAGGAGCAAAGTTCGGCACGAAACTGAGACTGATAGGACAATATTTTCAAAGGAACTATAATTCGGGGTATCCACCTTGTGACATTTGTATGAACCATGAATGAAGAAACCAACACCACCACCAATACCTGATGAACGTGGCCTATGTATCAATGAGAACCCATCCGGGGTGAGGGAATGAAGGAAACTATCAGAATCAGTAGCACGAATATGTGTTTCTGTGAGACAGAGGAAATCAAAGGCCTGAGATGCTATTGTGTCAGCAAGGAGAGGGCCCTTATTCTGGAATGACCTTGCATTTACTGAACCAAGCATAACCGGTCCAGGATTCATGGCAACATCACCACACATAAGAAGCAATAGCATAAGCCCACTCTGTTTTACTGTATCGGGAAAAACATGGCAGGAGGAGCTACAGGAGTACTTTTTTGCAATTCTCAACATGGATGGAATGAGGAATCCACTTCCAGTAAAATTTTGTGAGACACTCCTGAGATGAATGGCAAAACTCAACATGGTGCAGAAGAGTAAAATGCGCATGGCAAACATCTTGGTTGGGTTGGTTAAATGAAAATGCCCTAGGATCAAAATCACCTGTGGGTGGCCTAGCCTTTATGTCCTTAAGGACTAACCCTTGAAACTTTGTCCCATGGGCGACTCATGGGCACCCTAGCAACCCACACTAAAGCCAACCTTATGAAAGTCAAAACCAACCACAAACCCAAAGAGGAATTTAATACTGAATACCAGAGAAACTGAACAAAAGAAGCAACAAGGCAATGAAAAACATCTGTGAGAGTGATTAACCAAATTTAAAATAAAACAATTAGCAAGAATAGACAATGGGCATGACCAGATTGAAAACAGTTACCGGTAATTCCCAGCTAGGTGGGTGATAATACCCAATATATTGTAAAGTCATAAAAAGAGTTTTCAGAGAACAGAATCAAATTAACATCAGGTAAATAATAAAATAAACCTAAAATACTGCAGCATAAAATCAAAATGTACTGTATATTTGCCGTGATATGTAACTTTTCACAACAGTTTTAAATGGGACGCATTCGTGGTATGTACTAAAAGACAGACCATGGTCACAATCTGTACAAATTGAGCACTGTAAATCTGACCCCATTGCTTTGAAGTTTGGGGTGCCACAAGGTCCAGTTTCTGGCTTGTATACTTCACCCAATGGTGACATAGTAAGATAACACCAGCATGACTACCACACTTCCATGTGGATGATACCCAACTGTATGTCCCCTTTCCAATCAAAAACATCAATGACCAACTGTAAAGGATTACTGCATATACTAGTGACAGAAAAATGGATGCTTCACAATTTGCTAAAACTGAATGATGAAAAAACTGAAGTCCTGTAAATTGATTCTCCACATCACCTCAAAACGACTGTTACCATTGGTGATTCAACAATCAATAGTGTGCCACATGTCAAATCTTGGTGCTATATTTAATGCTTCACTTTTTATGGGTAAATGTATTTCACAGAAATATAAAACATGCATGTTCCATCTTAGATATATATCACACATTAGGAAATGCTTGTCTATACAGATGCATGCAAATCAGTTATTCATGCTCTTGTTACTTATAGACTTCACATGAAAACTGTTTATTGTTTGGGATAAATCAAACACATATAAACAAATATTCAGAGAATCCAAAATTATGCTGCCAAGATTATATGCAAGGCCACATACAGAGATCATGCTACTCCCTATATAATTTTGCTTCACTGGTTGTCTGTGCATGGTTTTCAGTTCAAAGTTCTGGTACACACTTATAACTGCCTTCATGGTACTGCTCGTAAATGTCTATCTGATCCTGTCAAACACTATATCCCAACTCGTTCTCTCAGATCTGAAAATCAGTTAAAATTGGTCACAACCAGATACCAAAAAAAGATATGGCTACTGCTCTTTCACCATTGCAGCCCCAGTTCTGTGGAGCCACCTCCCTCTCAAGAAAAAAAAATGCAGAAAGTGTCACCGAGTTAGAACCTTTTAAAGACTTTTCTTTTTACACAAGAATATTGCTAAGTGATCTTTGTTTAGACTTTGGTGTCTATGTATATTGTGTTATTTACCAATACCTATATTTTATCTTTTAATGTTATTGTTCTTTTATCTTTATAATGTTTTTGTCCTGTAATCTAGTTTAGTTAAGTCTACTGTAAAGCAGTCTGGGCTATACTTTAGAAAGAGTGCTCTGTAAAATAATAATAATAAATGTCAAAGAACTGAGGCTATATATATATATATATATGAATATATACATTGTTTTAGTAACCAGGATGGCAGACAATGTTTATAGAAGGACAGTGTCTGTTGTCTTGACAAGAAAATTCTAATAAACAATATGTTATTGAATCAAAAAAAAGAAAATTGCCCTTTTTTGGTCAAGCAACTATAGTGTAATGTATCAATAAAATATCTGGAAATCCTGAAAATGCGACCATCTTGTGACTGAAAACTACTAAAAATCAGTCACTTTTAAGATTCGGGGTTTGTGTCATGAATACTTTTTAGTGGTTTAAAAAGTCTGAAGTCCCTTTAGTTACAGTTTCCTTTTGTCAAATTGATATATCAGGCTTGAAATCCTGTAATGGGCATTTGGAGGAACTTTCATTATATTTTTGTTATCTTATCGATTAAGTGTCTAATATATCATTATTTTGGTCGCCTGTGTTATCATTAGTGCCAAGTGTCAATTTACAGTAGCCTAGATGTGAGCATGTTTGCCTTTATCTACTGATTATGTGGATTAGAATCGAGAATGGCAATTTGGGACAAATAATGCTGGTGTATGATTCCGAAGAAATTTAACCTGGCAATTTCACATTTGGAAAAGCAAGTGTTAGGGGGCTCAGTGCAGATTTTGACATTACAAATTGGTCCTTAAATGGGATTAATATTCCTTTGTGGAAACGAGGATTGATGAATGTAACATATTTCAAAACAAGGGATCTGCTACACTTGGTGAATTATTTTCCTCTTGAACCACATTACAGGTATTGATACTTCACAGTAAGTTTTGGAGCTTGATACTTTCTAAACATTAGCCATTAATGTCGTTATCATATGCCTCAGTAGACTCACTGCTTAACAAGCCATTTAATTATGAAGCTCTCACCCCTGTGGTTTCAAATCTAGCTCATAGAAACATTTATAGTGAGAGATGCACTGAGAGCCTCTCCTAAAATTACATAATCTAACATAAAACACCAGTTTCGAGCCTTGTCATCAAAAGTCATATTGCATTTTATAAAGTACTTCATTTAAAATAATACATGTTTTAATATAACCTGTTTATTCAATATATTGTTTCATCTTCCGTCTTTAATTAATGTAACTTTTTTTAGTTTCTGTGTCTGTAAGCTGTTGAAGTAGAATAAATTGTCTTTTTTTATTAGTATTTAATTAAACCGATGTTTTATCCCGGGCCGTGATATCAAGTTTTTGCTCCAGTCATGATGACTTGGTTGTATGATAATTAAAACATATACATTTTTCTAAAAAAATACTTATTAAATGTCTGCTTTCTAATTTACTCCCAATTTTTTTACACATCCACTGAATAACATAAATTTTTCTACACAATTTATCTTTTGATCGTTTATTCTCAAATTACCTTCGTTTAAAAATCAGACTAGTAATTTTGAGAGTGGGCTTTCTTGACACGTCACAGTTGGAACTAGTAATTTTGATAATTAATAGCTAAATTTGTCTAAAATAGTATTTAAAAATAAAATAAGACATTGTTACAGTAATACCTTAATGATACATCAAATATAACCTTTCCCTTAGTTTATTAAATTTGCAAAATTGAACTTGAAAAGAAAAGGTGCTCTGATCTCTGGCCTGTGTAGAAAGTTTTTTGTAGATTTTCGTATGAATATTAGTTATAAATAAAAGACTTATATCAGTGACATTATGTGGATTGTATTATCTTACACAATGCAGCCTGACACAACTATTAATATTATTTTTCAAAATGAAATTGGTTTTAATCATTTTTGTCACCCGGAGACATGAAGACCAATTGAAATTTTAGGCAGGAAAGTAAAACATCACTCTTTTGTTAAGAATGGCATTTGGCCAGCTATGTTACTAAGTTTACTCAGAGATCTTCTATTCAAACCTAGGTGGTTTTAGAGACGGTTTGATGTGAAAAACAAAGAGATCTCTTTAAAAATGGATGATCTAGTTTATTTTTAAAAGGTCATTAATGCAGAAAAAACATTAGATTTAATCAGGCAATGATAGGCAAAAATAGGAAGCAATTAAAACTTCCCCTAGCATAGTTGCAGTTTGGATGGCGGTTCAATCACCAAAGAGGGAAATTTATACACTTACGGATTACTTGCCCTTCATTAATAAAGCACAGCTATGTATAACTAGACTGTCAAGTTAGTACTTTACCATGCATTGGGTTACTAGTTTTTTAGAATACAATTAAGTAAATTTTAAAATGCAGTATTTTCTAATGCATAATCCTGAGCTAAGATTTTAAGCAAGCTTCCTCTTGCGACCTGTCTCTACTACTCACCCTGTGATAACAAAGTACAAAAAGCACTGCGTGTGATATAAAGAATGTTCATTTGACACTACCAAACATGATTTTTTATTCTTCATAATATTCACAATTGTATACAGTAAATTAGAAG
This sequence comes from Sabellastarte sp. h YS-2021, assembly GCA_964017235.1. Lineage (NCBI taxonomy): Eukaryota > Metazoa > Annelida > Polychaeta > Sabellida > Sabellidae > Sabellastarte > Sabellastarte sp. h YS-2021. The sequence goes on along the minus strand of OZ024927.1, from coordinate 53,979,420 downwards.
AAATTTGATGTGTAACTAAACACATTTCAAATTTTGACGAGGTTCTTCACTTAAATTTTAGAGTGACCTTTATCACCGTCAGTATGCAATGAAATGAAGAGCATTCAAAGATTGCATACCTCCGCCAAGACACACAATAACAAATAAATGAGAAAATCTGGATTTTTTTTGTTCCAGACGGTGATCCAGATGATTCTCAAAACTTATTGGAATCTAACTTTGACCAGGACTCATCGTTCGATTTTTCAGGAACACCCAACAAGTAGTATTTATGTAATCCTGTTAACAAAGAAACAGTCGTGAAAATAATACCAGCTTGGTTGAGGTAATAATCAGGACTTCCCCATTTACATATTGTTATGTGTCTTGGCAGAGGTTTGCTCTGTCCGAGTGTTTTTCTTTTTGTAGACTTCATTTTGGGAAGCTTTCCTATTATATCTTACTCTGGGTGGTTACAGCCATAGTAAATGTTTTTACCCATATTGTGTCCTGAACACCTTCCATAAAATGAACATTTTCCTGTCAGAAAGGGTATGTCGTTGCAAAGGCCTCTATAATCATTGCTTCAGTTTCTATCTGTTTATGGGTACATATTCCATGGAGCCTCCACAAATTCTTGTCAGAATAATTGACTAGATAACATTGTAAGGCAGTACCATATTAGTTTGTGTGCAGAAAGTACATAAGTAAAATGTGTTATTGACTTATATTACGTCTTCCCATATAAATGCTTCTTTCTTTGTATATAATACACACCCTCTCCATGCAAGTACGGAAAATTTATGGCTAAAAACGTGGTTTGTGGTAAACAAATAAGAAATGTATTTTAATTTCTGTTTGGTTGCCGAGTCGTCAGGATATGTTAAATGGCCATTTTTTACCCTTGGTCTTATGATTTATTTAAACCTGAGCCAGTAAAAAGTACACTTCTCTTTCACTTAACCTGAACAAAGATTGTAAAGTTACTGAAGCTGCTTTCAGAATTTAATGTGGTCACTGTAATACCTTCAGACCCCTTTAGAGAAAATTTAAAAAATTTTGGTTGATAGAAGCTTATTAGAGATACAACAATTTTGCCCGTCTTCACATATATCTAAGAAGACTTTCGGAAACAGTTTTGAATTTGATGCTCCTAAAGTCTAGATAAAATGTCAGATGTTGCCACCTTTTGTCTCCTTTATGACATACTTTAGATAGAAGCTGAAATCATATCTGTTTGCAAAAGGCCTTCCCACTATGGTTTCTCACATAGTCCATGCCTCCTTAGGTAACGACCCTTGCTGTGGCCATGTACATAAAAAGTTGAAATCGGCTTGGGTATCGCACCTTAAATCTGCCTCCATGCAGAGATTAAGCATTATAAAAGTATAGAATAGAATTCTTAATTAGAGCACTCATACTGGCAGATAGAAAACTGAATCAATGAACAATCAGGAGAAAATATACGGAACCTAAAACTACTGAGACATGTATTTTAGTTATGTGATGCTAATAACATAGTTGTGCAACAAATTACATGCTCTAGTGACAGTTTTGCAGTTTTCTGTTGCTCCTGTCCTTTCACATTATAATAGATTTTCCAGAACAACTGAGGTAAAACGTGTGAAGGCAATAAATGCTAAAAAGTAGTTGAGACAGATGACAGATTTAAAAGTTATGCCAACTTGACAAAAAGTCCAAATTTGTTTGTTTTTTTTGTGTGTCTTTTTAACAGGTTAGGTTATATCTGAACTGGTCTTCATTGAATTGGAGTAACTGCCCAAACCAATATTCCAGCCCAAGACCACAGGGGTAAGAGTCAAGTAATTAATGCCAATCTTGTAAACCATTAGACAACTGAGGCACGGAATGTCAGCTTGAGTTAATCAACCGTTGTGAATAGTTCCTTAATTTTTTATCTATTTGTTGTCATGGACCCTAAAAGGCGTTAATTTACTTTTTTAGTACAAAGCATTGTGCCCGTGTATAGAAAATATATATCTGAGAACATATGCCATTAAATGAGACAAGATCATGTAAAGCACTGCTATTTTAAATAAACCTAGACCACAGTAGTAGATTTATATTCTATCTGGATGAAAAAAGCTTTAATAAATAACAAGCATTCACTGATGTAGGTTATGAATGGTTATGAATAATTACACACCCACTTATTGCTGGAGGTGTTTCAGCCTTTTTTCTTTATTGATAGATTTTTTATAATATTTTATATGCCCTGACAAAACTAGGAAAAACTATGCTAATTAATGATGAATATTATAGTTGCATTGGTCAATGGAACATGGCTTCCACAAATGCTGAGCAGAAATGTGGTTTTGTGAATGTAGAGAGTTCTTTTAGAGTCATAGTTTTTTGTAAAACAGCCGTACAAGAATAACTTAATCTGAACCATTTGTATTATTTGTTTTACTGGATGGAAGCAAACATAAAAGCAGGCTGACATTCAGTTCTCAATGTTATATTTCAGGGAGTTGCTGAACAGATAGCAACAATAAAAATGTTACAATGCAGTACAATGCGATTTTACCGCTGTTTCTTCAAAACAATTTTCAGTGTTTATTTTCTTGTTTTCATATTAGTACATAATCCGTTACATTTAATTAACAAAACAACGAAAATCCAATCTTTGCCATACATTCCAAACACTTCTATTGCCAAAGCCAAGAAATAGTTTGTCTTAAAAGTATCCCATATATTGTATTTAGTGCACCAAGTTTCAATACCAGATTTGTTATATGTTCAATGAATACATAACTCATCAGACATTTCTTGGATAATACATTGACTTGCATTATTTAACTTTGGCATAAAAAACATGCCTGAGACTTTGTCTTGAGACATTTTCCAATAGTACCTATGATGTGAAAAAAATTCTAGGTAGAAAACATTTCGTGACATATAATCAAATATCCTTTTAATGAAGGTCAGTGTTAGATAAAACAGTGAAAACAGCTTCACCGTGTTTGTAAATATAGCAAATGATATGTATTTAATAGCTGTTTCCAATTCTATTTCAAATCAGGTTTTATCACTTCCGCATCAGGCCATCATAGCTTAGATTTAGCATTTATTGCCACATAAACAATGTACTTTTCTTCACAGGGTCAAATACATATGTGGTTCATAATTGTAGAAAGATTCATCCACAGAGTATTGTGGTAGGAAACACATCTATCCCCACTTTGGGTGATTATGTTATTAAAAGTGGCCTGAGATCTGGGACAGTTTCATAAAAGGTCCTAGCCGAATCTTAATCTAAAATTCTGGCTTTTGTCTCAATTATTTGGAACATTTTAATTGAGCCCATGGTCTCTGGCCTCAGGGATTTCACAAAAGGCCTCAGTCTCACTTCGACTTATTGCAATTTTCACATCAATTTTACGCTATTTAAATGCTTTTATTCTATTCTGATAAATCATGCTAAACAGCCTGAGTTCATCTCTGATAACTGTGCAGGGTAACATTACACATGGCCTTAATGCACTGATATACTTGTTTTGATAGCTGAAAGAAAGCCTCTTGTCCTACAGTTGTGTCAGATATAACAAGGGCCAGACATTTCACATTGATAAGCTTCTCTGTAGATGAATGAAGCTACTTTTTTTAAATTGTGGTTTCCTTAGCACTTGTTTTGAGAAAAAAACACTTTGTTTCCTTTAAATCAAGCAAACTTTTGTTCAACCATTTCAGCACAATAAAATCTTATGGCAAAGTGACTTGTAAAAATTATTCTCCTTCTAGTGCATTGTATTGAGCTGAAAAAGCATTTATGTAGCACAACAGTGACTTATTTTATTTCAATGAGACATTGATAGGTTGTGGATGTGGCTCAACTAATTCTGTATACTCTATGCAAGAGGAACTTTGTCCAGTAAGTGTGCTTTGGTCATGCATTCCTGAAAATACACTAGCTATCTGTTCTTGGACAAGTCTTTAAAAGGAAGTTAATTTGATACTATATATATTATTCGTATAAACTAATAAAATCCAACAGATATGAAACCACATGTGTTTACTTTTGAGATAAATAAGGTCTGTTAAATATATATTTCCAGGTAATGTTCAAATGTGGATGCTGTATCTTGTCTGCCAATGACAGTACAAAGAGCTAACATTTGTATTATTTCTCAGGTATCTGTTACTGTCAGGTTTTAACATTATTACTATCACTATTATTTCTTTATATAACATTAAAACTATCATAAATCTGATGATGCATTGTTGGCTCATGCTAACTGATAAACCCCAAATTCAGTTGGATATCTTCCATTGTCAAATCGCAGGTTTTTTCACGTTTAAATCATGCAGGTACTCTCTTTGATAATTCTAGCACCCCCTGAAGGTTATGTCATAGCACATCATTTAAATATACTTTAATATACTCCACTAGGAAGCATTAATCCCATCGCAATATCCAGTTACTTTATCAACACCCACTTCTGTGATAAGAATCCTTCATTTCCATAAATCTCATCATAACACATTTGACCTGATGGCCTATTGCAAATCAACTATGGAAAAACAAACTATTTTTATTGCTTTAATTTGCAGGCCATAGAACAGTGGTGTGAGTTCATGGGGACTTTATTTGTCAGAATAGCTCATAGCTAAGGCAAACCTATTCAGCTCTTGTGAAAGAAAAACTATCCCGAACATCAAATGAGTTATTGTGTTTACTATTGTGTAATATGTTTGGATCTGATGTACAACTTGTCGCCTTGACGTATTGTGTTTTTATTCTCTTTTGTTTAAGTAATGCTTAATGTGTAGGTTTGTGATTTCCAGGGCAGAATAATATGTTGGTTTTATTGGAACAAATCTAATCCATAAGTTAACGCAGAGGCAACAATGGCCCTGCTTTAGAGGGTCATTAGAATCTAAAACTATGAGGAAAAAAATAATAACAGTAATAAAGAAATGCACTGGGAGAGACCAAAATACTCAACTCAATGTGTCTAGACTCGCAAGTATTATAGTGTATTGTATTATCGACCATCTATTGTTTGTATTTGAAGCTATGTAGGGAGACACTAAAATGAAACCAAACATGTAAATTAATTGTATAAATATTTTGTAGATATTTTTTGTAGATATTCTCTAACTGACATAATTATAATTGTACTTAAAACCACTCAGCACTCACGTCCACCAAGGGGTTTCAAAAAGTTTGGAGGTTTATTAGAATCCAGAATATGAACTGGATTTTTCCTAAATGTTATCACTTCTTCCCTTGGCTAGGCCCTACCTACAAAAATTATCATAAGAATTTGTTCATTACTTTTGAAGAAATATCAAGTAGAAAGCCAAAGTCATTGGAAATACATTGAAAATGGGACCTCAGAAACTCCTTTCTTTTTTGTGTCCAAAATACGATTCAGATCTTTCTCAAAAATTAATAACTTCGTCAGATCCTACTCACATAAAATGTTCATTAGTTCTAGAGTGACCAAAACACAAAAATCAGAGACACTAATAAACAAACACAAAAAAACATAAGTTCCTGGGGGAGGTTTAACTATTGGTCAAAAGCCACTTGTTGATGAAAGTTTTTTTGGAGATGGAGAGTCAAGGAATCCAGAGAATAGGATTTAGATCAAATTTATTTTTCCCTTTCTTCTGAAGTATTTTCCAGTTATTTTAAATTTTAATTTGTACAAGTTTGGTTTCATTTATTTTGCAATATTTTGTTATTATGCATAAAACGTATTATTATTTATTGCAGAAAAACACACAACAAATTATGTAATAGGTGGGATTTTCATGGTGTGGTAAAAATAAGGACTTTACAGCAGTCAACAATAGTCCAAATTAAGGTTGTCATGACAATAGGTATATGATGAGATATTGATTTAATAGATGATGAAGAGAAGTAGATTTCTCAGTACATGCCCAGTTGAAAACAAGAAAATAGCATCAGAGATGCCCGTACCCCACAGCCTGGGGAATTAATTTTCATCACCATGAAATATAGAAGTAGTCATCGACTACACCATGACAATGCACACCTATAAACCCCGACCAATCTCCCTACCAAGTATCAACTTCCTACACCTTAGAGTTTCCGAGATATAGCCCGGAGAAGATTTTATAGGTCAAGGTCACTACAGCAAGGTCTAAGTTCAAATCAAGGCCACACACTGCAATTCCCAACCAATATCCCTACCAAATATTAACTTCCTACACCTTACAGCTTCCGAGATATAGCCCAGACAAGATTTTGTAGGTCAAGGTAAATATAGCAAGGTCAAAGGTCAAATTAAGGTCACACCATGACGTGTCACACCTACAACCCCAACCAATATCCCTACCAAATATTAACTTCCTACACCTTACAGCTTCCGTTATATAGCCCAGACAAGATTTTGTAGGTCAAGGTCAATACAGCAAGGTCAAAGGTCAAATTAAGGTCACACCATGACGTGTCACACCTACAACCCCAACCAATGTCCCTACTAAATATCAACTTCCTACACCTTACAGTTTCCAAGATATAGTCCGGACAAGATTTTATAGGTCATCGTCACTACAGCAAGGTAAAAGGTCAAATCAAGGTCACACCATAATGTTTCACACCTACAACCCCCAACTAATGTTGCTACCAAATATCAACTTCCTACACCTTATGGTTTCTGAGATATAATCCGGACAAGATTTTATAGGTGAAGGTCACTATGGCAAGGACAAAGGTCAAATCAAGGTTAGACCATAACGATGCACACCTACACACCCTAACCAATGTCACTACCAAGTATCAACTTCCTACACCTTACTGTTTCCAAGATATAGCCCAGACTAGATTTTTAAACTCAAGGTCTCTACGGCAAGGTCAAAGGTCAAATCAAGGTCAGACCATGACATTGCACACCTACACGCCCTAACCAATGTCCCTATCAAGTATCAACTTCCTATACCTTATGGTTTCTGAGATACAGACCGGACAAACTTCTTCCCTCCACTCGCCCACCGATCCGGACACCATGGGTGAAAACAATACCCCGACAGCCCTTAAGGGCTGTGGGGTAAAAAAACTGTCTCCCGAGAAGGATAGAAAGGCAGAAGGACAGAAAGACTTAATCAAACTGATTACACTAACCCTCTCCTATCGTGGAGCGTTTAAATATAATAAAAAATATAAAAATAATAATAATAAACATGGCCGACCCATATGGGTTGCTAGCCCGGGCCCCCGGCATAACAAATCAATTACTCTACACACAGAGCTAGAGTAGCAGCTATTTGTTTCTTATGTTTGAATGATAGTTTTTGAATGTGAATATTAAATCAATATCACACCAGGATATCTTCACGATTTTTTATTATCAATATTTCAGAAAGTATGTAACCTACAGAAAGATGAACGAAATGGATCACAATAACCCTCTCCTATTGTCGAGCATTACTAATATTATATTGTATTCTCTTTTTTTATACTCCCCCAAGGCAGACTCTAAGACGCAACGCGAGAATCTAATTTAAAATCATCATTCCATAGCTGTTGTAGAGTCTAATACCACGAAGATGCCAGATAGATTACATGCCAAGAGGAGAGAGTTGGGGCAGAATGGACCGCGTCAGGTAAATCACTCCAAACTGTGGGAGCATCAAAGCAAAGCTGTGGTCAAAGTGTTTTTTTTTTATTTATGTACAGATGGATAGAATTGAGGAACCTCCAAGAACCTTTTATCTGGATGGTTGTATCTTGTACTATATCTTCCACACTGAGTAGACAAACAAGAACCAAAATAACTGGGATGACTACTGTGAAGAAACTTATAAACTAGAGTGGCAGTTTTGAAGATACAGCAAAATTCAACTGGGAGCCAGTGGAGTTGTTGCAGAATAGGAGGTGCCTGTGTATTTGTTACAGTTTGTGACAATCCTGACAAGTGTGTTATGAATACACTGCAGTTTGCACATGTTGAAACTGGACAGACTCCTGAAGAGAGAGTTGCTGTAATCAAGGTGACTACTCACCAAGGCATTGGCTGCCAGGATAGCAGCCTCATCTGTCAGATACTGGTTAACCAACCTAAGATCATGCATTTGAATGAAGCATGTCTTACAAATATTGCAGACATGATCAGTGAAAGAGAAATTTGCATCAAACTAGACACCAAGGTTCTTTATAACAACTGCTGGATGCACGAACCTACCAAATGTCCTGACAGAGAGGTGGGAATCTAATTTCTTGAGCTGAGCATGAGATCCAAACATGATAAACTCTCTTTTACCAGGGTTTAATTTGAGCATACTTGACGATATTGATTCTTAAACATTTGGAAGACATAAATTCAGTTTATCAAAAGCCCGGGCTGCATTTTTGTGAGACATATATTCAAAATATATTCAGCAATAATGATAATAATAATAAAATAAAAATAATTATAGCTATAATAATAATAATCATAATCATTGATTAATGTAACTGGTTTCAAGACAAGGTGATGAGATGTGGGTTTTCTCTGCGAGAGTAAGAATCCATGCAAAATCTTGATGCCTTTCACACTTTTGACATTCTCATTTCTACGAAATGGCTTCCTGAGCCATCATTTGCTGGGAAACTTAAAAAATACATTCTCTCCTGGATAATGAAATGTTTCTGGTTTCCTTTCATCATAATAAAATTTTGTTTCTGTTGCACCATTTAGAGAGTCTTGGAACGCAGAGAGTAATCTACATTGTCAATTTAAACTGGGCAAGGTAGTGCAACTTTTGCAACATTTAACGTAGGTCATGTTAATTGGACAGCTGGATTAACATGACAGAACGTCTAAATTTGTATTTGTGTTTTGCACATAGGAAAGGTTAACATGAATAGCAACAGACTATGTATGACAGATGAAAAGCTGTGTGTTTCTTGGCTGGAGTTCTTAATTAGGTTCGGAATTTTGCATTTATTCCAGTTTCTGTACCACTTTTCTGTACAAAAGAGCCCAGTATTGTCCAAATTTGCATTCAATCACATAAATAAAAAATTCACTTGGTTTTTATCTGCGGTTCCAGAGTTCATATCCAAGTGATGGCTTGTCTAACTGTTAATCAGTTCACAAACACATAATTCCACCTTGTTCATATATATTATTTTTATATTATTTATGGGGCAGTTACACTTTCAAGGATGGTCCGACAGCAGACTGGGAGAGTTTTATTGAGGGAAAATCATGCTGTCCACAAGCATACTCCCAAAATTTATGCATTTTTCTTGTTACCCTTCATGATCGAATTGTAAAAATCCCCCAGATTTTGCTGTATGGGAGCAGTCCAGGAGTTCATTTGTGTAAGCGTAAAAGGCTTTTATGAAAAATAGTTGACAGTTGGTATTGTAACAGTGAAAAGTATGTCTTATTGGGAACATACAGTCTAATTTTGTTAAATTAAAAACTACGTATAACTTTAAGGGGCCTATTACACTGTCACAAATGGTTGGACAGGATATCGCTGAGAAAATTAGCATATTTTACTATTCTTGGCCATTCTAGAACAAAAAATATGCAAGTTTTGCAAGTTGGAGTCCGAATGTTTCTCCTTGTGGACTACTTCTAACATTCTCTTGAACACTTACAATCACTTACGTATGATTTCTGAAGGCAAGGAAAGTGTCGCAATTGATCTGACATGGTTAAGGAAGGACAAAAAACTACTACCAAAGTGATAAAGTGATGTTTGGTAGTGATACCTAAACACCTGAAGTTGTTTGTTATTCAATTCAGGCAAGGGATGTTAAAGAACAGATGCTTAGCATTAAACAATTATTAGAAACAACTGTCAGCAAAGACTTACGAATGTCTCAAATGAAACATGAATCTGACCAGATTCTGATAATCTCTTTAATTGGAAACTGTTCCTGATAATCATGTGGTACCTGAAACGTTTGACCATGTGGCAAATCCACTTCCCAATCATAAGGAATGTTACAGAATACGTGAAATGTTCAGGAATAACATGGAAAACATACATTTTTATCTCTTTCAATTTTAAAAACTTTTAACATCACTTTTTATGATCAAGTGGTTCATTCCTGTGTAAATCAACATGGTATTAATATTAAAAGATCCCAGTGAAATACAATGAAAATATTTTAAGGCACTAATGGACTGTTAGGAGCGGAATATTTTGTTCCTTTTATTTCTTTAAATACACTTAATATCCAATTTTCATAAACTGCCTGTCAATTTCCTTCACTGTTAAAAAGAATAAGCAGTCAGACATGCAATCAGTTCCCATCATTTGTGTAACTTGTACTGTATTCCACAACATTCTGCAATAACAGATTTAAACATCCAGAAATTCGGTCAAAAAACATATCCTCTGCTTGACGGTAAAGAAAACAACATGCATGGTACAGACTAACTAAAATTAATTGTAAATGGTAATTGTGTGGATAAAAATGCTTTTGCATTATTTTTCAGCCCCCAGGAGCCCACAGGAAAACAAATAACATCAAATTGGGTTTAAAATTTCTATTTTTCTACTGAGTTATTTTAATGCACAAACAAAGTGATTTATTCTTTATATTTTGTGAAAAATTATATCAAACAAATAATTGTATTGTGACCACAAACTGGATTTTAAGCTTGAACGATCTCAAGAAACTAGCCGAAAAGGAAACATGATGTCAAAATAAATACAAGATCAAGGTCAAGCAATTCGAATGACACAGGTTAAAAGGTTAAAGGTCAAACTGACATAATAAAGGGAGAAAGCCTTAAAATGACGCCTAAAGAAGTAAGGTGGTTTAACCAGAAATTTCAATGGAATTATTGACTTCAATAGATGGAGGAGAATAGAAATCCAATTTTGTAAACCATAAATTTCAGAAAGTTTAATGGAATTATTAACTTGAGAGATGAAGGAGAATTGAAATGTAACTTTGTAAATCATGATTTGCAATGCAAAGAGACATTTATTTGTTAAAAAAGAACGGAATTATATAAATGTAGGTCCAGAATCAAAGCAATACAGGCACCTGAAACCCAAGTAGGGCTAGAGAAGTAAACTCGGGCTGGGTGCTTGCATTGCTTTAATTCTACGGTTGACAATTAGAATTGGCCAAGAGTTTGGGGCAAAAACTTTACCATATAATTTGAGTTCGGACAACAGCATTAGCATTATCAAATCGTTGAGTGAATATAGTTTTCTGAGGTATCATTGGTTAATGCTCTCCAACCACTTACCTCCCATCATACGTGCATGTACGTCCTGGTTACAGAGAAAAATCAGCTAATTTGTAAGGGCAATAAAACTACACATGCAATTTTATAACAGAATGTTGAGGTTGCAACAGACCCCGCAATGAAAATTGGCATGCATATTATTCTCTAGTTGCACGCAGCATGGCTAAAAAAGCATCCATGTCTCAAGGGAAATTTACGAGAAGCTTGCCCACGCGCATTTTCCTTGATAGTGCTGCAAGTGGTCCCCATTCACTTGCAGGGTTTGCATGTGCTGTATAATCCACTCATGTGTACCTTGCATATATATTAAACCACTGTGCGACCTGTAGCTAGTCACAGACTGTTCTTTGATATTCAAGTAGTGACACTATTGTTAGGAGAATACTCCTTGTTTGCACATGCAAATCTCTATTACCCAAATACCAGGCTATCCTTGTATTTTTCAACAATATTCGTTGCACACTTACATGTATATGCATGTACGATGGGATTTAAGAGAAACTTTTGCTGTTAAAACTTATTAAATTATACCATTGGCTACTAGAATGTGCTGTAAAAGGTTAATTATTTTAGTATTTTTTTGTTAAATTATCTTTATAACTTATACTTGTATACACATTTTAAGCTAAATAAATATACGTCGTTTTGCATAACCAATTGAAACTTGACAAACAAGAGCACTCTGAAATCGTATAGCTCCATCCATTAAGTCCCAACACCTCTACTATTACTCATGAGAGTGCAACATACAAACAAACAAAAATCAAATACCCAACAATCACATAACCTCCTTTATGGTAGTAAAATCTAAAACATTTTAACTATTTTGTGTTGACGGTGTGCCAAGTTACAATGCCAGGCAATCGACTGTCTAGACATGAACTGATACGTGTTGTTGATAAAAAAAAGGTAATTGGATGTTACAAGAAGTGTTATTTTTCTTCATTCTAGGTGAATGCCATAAAAACATTCATCAGATAATGTTCCAAATTGTGGTGGCTTTTAAACTTTAAACCAAAATAATGCATCAGTTATTCATCAGTTATTCATTTCTTTACCATTGTATCATTTATTGCCCTTATAATTATATAAAAAAATATTGGCCCAGTTCATTGAGTATAATTTGAAATCCAGAAAATAAGCTAACAATGAGAGTGACTTGAATCTAGTCCAAACGCAGAGACCTAGTTGTTACAGACGACTTATTCTTCAGGAGAGGCAGATATTTAATAGTATGATTTATATAAGATTCAAACTCCATGTTTATGTCAATTAATATATATGTAAAATAAAACTGTCAAGTATGAAATAATCAATCTTATAAGCAAGAAATAGAAACATACTTGCCCGTAGTACTTCTGGCAATAATTATCTCAAATTTTCCCAACAGATGATGTTCCCTTGATCAATGGTCTACATCTCTTGTCACTGAGTATTGTGGATATCCTCATCACTTTATTAATAAATGCTTTCCAAATTTTTCAAACATTCTAGTTTCGCTCCACTCTGTCAAGAATTAACCCCTGACAAAAGACAGGTTTAAAATAACGGACCCATTTCCAACATCAACTTCATTTCAAAGAATTGTTGGAAAACTAGATGCTTGTTTTTAGTCTAAACTTAATACCAAACTTCCTTAAAATAATAGCTTGGCTAGTCTCAATGCTGCGTCTCAGATCTGTAAACGTCAAATTATAATTAGTTACATCCCAGCTTGTCATGGAAATCTGATGCAATCCATACTTATCTTATGTCCACTCCTTCAATTTCCCCCTGTATCTCACTCCTTGCTACTTCCCTCTATTCCTGGTTTCTATTTGACCCTTGGGTGTCACAATTTTTGTCACTGGTAATTTATATAAAGCTTTATTCAGTTTAAATAACAGTTTATTTTGCTATGCCCCTTTTAATTGGTCATTTACAAAATAGGTTTAAAGTCCTGTGGCTTGGCTCTCCTCCAACTTCCAAATTCAAACAGATACACTGATTCGCCACCGGTTAGATGACCTTACTTTCACCATGGCTTTGAGTCCATTGGTGTTTCAGGGGCTTGCTCCATTGACTCGGTTTGACCTTAAGTTTCAAGGTCATGTAAAATTCATTTGACTTTTTTTTCATATTTGGCTTGTTTTACTTCTTAGTAAGCTCATCCAACCAGTGGTTTTAGCAAGTCAGTTTAAATAACTTCATAAAAGCATTTATCATTAGTTTGTAAATCACAACCATGTTGGATGTGCATAAAAAAGTTTCTGGTAGATTGACAAATAGAAATTTTAATCCCATGCTGGTTTTTAATGTCTTGGTGGGGCTCCACGGGGGCTGTAGATTATAATATGTACACCAGCATACATCACACGAGGTATGATGTACAAGTATATTTTATAGCTTCTAAAGTTATATCAATTCACACTAGTTTACAAAGATTCAATCCAAAAAAACTCAATAAACCTTGAATATGTGAAAAGACTGTACTATGAATAACTTATAATACCGAAATAAGCAAGCCAAAGTCTTTTTCTTATGATTCCTGGGATTTATCTTTGCAATTCTGCTAACATTTGCTTTATCTAAAGCTTGATCGATAAGCATTTATTGAAAGGAGTCTGTTAACAAATTCTCCTTCGATAAAAAGTACAGTATGTCTGAATTATTCCCATTGAGTGGAGTCAGGTTTTCCCATTCATTGATCATACTAATTTGTGCAATTTAATTGATTAAACAGGGGCGGATGCACCTTTAAGTAAGGTGGGGGTTCACATCAGACGTACCATAACTAGGGGGGTCGGGGGCATGCCCCCCGGGAAAAAAATTTCTCTCAAGAAATAATTTTGTACTTTGGAATGAACCCCTTTACATGATTTTTCAGGGGCGGAGGGGGGTCAAACCCCCTGAACCACCCCCCCAATCCGCTAGTGTTAAACAAAAATTCAAAACTTCTGGTCTAAATACAAACCAAGTAACATAGTTAACAATTATCATATGTAATTATTTTTAAATATATTTCACCTGCAGTGGCCTATATTGCCAAGGTTGAGTGAAAGACTTCATCTTGGGGAAATACATTTTATTTACTATAAAACACTAAAGTTTATTTACAATCTGACCTCTAAGGCCACCTTAACTTATGACTTTACAATATACACTTGAGGTGGCCTTAGGTTAAATTTGACACTGTATGTTAAAAAGGATCATTGTACAGAAGTACCCAAGTACCTGAGTAATTAAATTGATACTTCTGAGTCAAAGTTACTACAAGGGATTTACTTACTATTTTACATACAAAGTAAGTAATGAACCCTGAACATCAGAGGTTCTTATTGAACCCAGTAAAATGAATTGTTATACAGGTTCAAGTTACTAATTACTTTATGTGATGATAAGAGTACCTGATTACTAAAAAGTACTCTATAATAAAGTGATTACAGATTAATGACATTACCACTGTGAATCATTTTACTATTGTGGTGAGTGATTACACCATACTAATTACATTTGTTGATTACTAAATATTACTTTGTACATATGTATTAGATAAGATATGACCATACTACTGGCCTACTATGAAAACTATGTATTTTTTACACTATTTCAGAGCCCCAAACCCCAAGTAGAGGTAGTTACTTAGGGGAGAGTTGGCGTTGAAAGGCAGTAGCAACCATATCGGAGGCGTTATGGTCCTATGCTATGTAGTGCCATACTGCATCAGAAGTCCATGTACCGTGGGACTGAATGTGTTGGAGGGGGATATTTGAATTAAAAGCCAGAGTGGCTCCAGATCTGCGAAAGGAATGAAATGTTATGTTTTTAAGATGTAAATTAAGAAAAATGAGAATTTTTGACAATGTTTTTCTGAGCCTTGTATCCGACAGAGGGACCCAGGAACCATAACATTTAACCTGAAACAATGGGGAATTTTTGGACCCAGGAGTGTTTTTAATCAGCTGCTTTAAAGCAGCAACCGGACACAAGCAAGACTGTTGAAGAATAGGGATTTTTAAGACTTTAATTTTATCTCTAAACTGAAGTGTTTTTGACCATTTAACAATGATATGGCCACCTGGTGGGGCAAAAATTATATCACCTTTTGATAGCTGTTTTAAAGGATCAAATGAGTTGATTGAATGAGGGACCAGATTGGAAATTCTGAGGAAACTGAAGAAGGACAGTAGGAACGCCGCCTTATAAACCATGCCCAGATACATTCTTTCGCATTGCTTGACAATTCGAGTGAGCATTTCAACGTCTATGACTGCCTTAATGTGAGGGTTGAGAGGACGGGAACGCATCAGGGCTCGGGTGAAAACCTTTACTCTGGGATCCAGAAAAGCAGCACAGTTAACCCCATGATTTCCTAGAACAGTTTTAATGGCAGATATGTAATTTGAAATATTTGAAGCTGAGACTTTGTTAAAGGTTAGAAATTCTAAAAAAAGCCAGCAAGAATTCAATAGAAATGGCATTGACACTACAGGATGCATATACACAAAAAGCCATAAAAACCCTAAATTTTGCCTTATATGACCTGCAGGTAGATGAAGCATATGCTGAGTTCATTCTTATTTTTGCCTTGGCTGTAAGTGCTGCCACTTTGGAAAGGAGACCTGAAATTTATATATTCCAATTGATGACAGTGGCATTACTGGGAATATGATTCCAGATAGCATGAGGTAATAAAGTTTGAACTCTATTTTTGTGGACTTGACTAGTAAACCATCTTGACAAACTGTCTGCTGTGGCATTATCCTTACCCCTAATATGAACCGTTTTAAGGCATATGTCAAATTCGGCAGTGGTTAACCATATGTTTCTTGCTATTGCAGCCAGGGTGAGATCTTTAGTTTTCCCAGTACTTAAGACTGTGACAACTGCCTCATTGTCACAATGTATACGGACTGTTTTACCTGACCAGAAGAAACCCCATGTCCTTACTGCCACCATGATATTAAACATTTCATAGTGGACAATGGTCATGTTGTCGTATTCAGTGGGAGTTTTTATAGCATAAACTTGATCACCCCATCTTGCTCCCATACCTTGAAGACATGCATCAAGTTCAATTTCGTGATGGATGTGGTTGTGGACAAAAAAGGCTGTACCATTGAACTTAGGAACAAATTCCTGAAACCAGTTAAGGTCCTGTTTGAATTCTTTGGACAGAATGATCTTTTCTTGCTTATTTGCACTTCTTAATAGTTCCAGCATTCTATTTAGGAAAAACCGTGATGATTTCACACATTTTGTGATATATAATAATTTTTCCAGGAGAGACTGGAGTTCTTTTTTGGTACAGTGTGTTTTTTCAGACCATAATTCGCAAAGTTTTGTTATATCTTGCAATTTTTCTTCAGTAATAGAAACTGTGAAATTTTCAGAATTGATTTCGACTCCAAGACATGTTACTTTGGTAGAAGGAGTCACTACTTCTTTCTCACTTATGTCAAAACCTAAATCTATAAGAAGCTTGTACAAATAGTCGAAAGAATCATATGCTTGACTACAAACAGCATGACCAATGATATCATCTATATAATTTGTAACTTGGAAATTTGATTGGGCCATAATATACCTAATGGCATCGCTTATTCTCTGAAAGATTGCTGAACCATGTTTAAATCCAAAAGGTAAACAAGAGTCAAAATAGTAGCACTGAAGGTGAAGTCCTAAAAGGTTATAGTCCTAGGATCAAGCTTTACATGCCTAAAGGCTCTACTGAGGTCTATTTTGTACAGGAGTGATCCTTTGCCATTTTCTTTGACTTTTTGAGTGATGGTGTCGATAGTTGGTAGAGTTAACAAGAAGGGAGTACCTAAGTACGACTCTGGTTGTACCCCTGCGTTCACTGAGCTCCCATGAGGGAAGCTTAAATCCACAATGACTCGTCTGTGTTTTGCACCTGGTTTCTCTCGCGTCAAAAAGGGTGAAAAGTGCATATTTTCTAATGGTGGTTCAGAATAAGGGCCATAAATAGCATTAAACTGCTTTTCTTCTTCCAAATATGCCTTCACATCTTTGTGATGATGTGTAGCCGAACTATGATTAGTAAGTTCGTACAAAAGATGAGAATCCGAATCAAAGTCCAAGGGAAACCTGTACCGAATTAAACTGCACAACTGTACATCCCAGTAATCATGCAAACGCATCTCCCACTTATCGGGATCTAATTGTCCCTTCACTTGGACTTGCGCACCCAAGAAATTGTGTGTGTTTCCGTTTTTGACAGTACTATGAAGTAGTTTGATATCAGTCATCGCGGGGTTTCTAATATCCGACTGAGGTTTGATCAAATCCCCCAATGGTATAAATCCGTATTTATCACTCGCTTGTGTATTCCATCTTTGAAACGTGCCATTGTTTTTTGCATTTTCAATTTTTTCCCTGTGACGAGGTTTAAAGCGCAATTCTAGGTCATATTTGTCGGCATTTTCTGATAACACCTGACCTGCTTCTCACCTGCTTACCTGTAGTTTTGCAACTTTCCTTGTTTACTTTATCCAAGCGTTTTTTCGCTGTTGATTTACACGTGGAAACATTGGTTTCATTGGTGCATATATTGACTGGTATTTCAGCCCGTGGCGAATTCGAGTGAACTTTACTATGAAAATCCACATTAATGTTATTCTCGCGTTCGGTCATTGTATTATTGGCCAGCATAGCAAATCTATT
This sequence comes from Sabellastarte sp. h YS-2021, assembly GCA_964017235.1. Classification (NCBI taxonomy): domain Eukaryota; kingdom Metazoa; phylum Annelida; class Polychaeta; order Sabellida; family Sabellidae; genus Sabellastarte; species Sabellastarte sp. h YS-2021. Next base: position 53,961,583 of record OZ024927.1, on the reverse strand, counting down.
TAAAATGGGTACATATTGAGCCATATTTGGTTGACGCTTTGACTTGACCCTAACTTTACAGATTCTACTATTTTTGGGTTTGTGTACAAGGTTTTCGTCCATATAAGGACGTTTGCTATCACCTTGATCTTTGTTTATCACTAATTTTGGACTGCACTTGATTTTACCTTTCAAACTGGCAGACCTTGACATTTTGGGTTCCCTGCTATCACTGCTAGTTACAGGTATTCTAACAATACTAGCAAAAGAAACTCCCGACACAAACTTCCAGTCCTGAGACCAGTTAACACTTTCACCATTTTTTATTTCACTATTTACAATAATTCTTGTTTGAAAACATTTACTATTAACCGTACATTTTGGCACTGCAGAGCAGTGCCCTACTAGTTTTTTGCTGATAGAATTTACATGGAGTTGGAGAATCTTTTGGGTGGATTCTTTTCTGCGAATTACCAGTTTGAACTCTGTGCGCGTGCGCACGTCTAATTCTATCGATTTTATGGGTATCTTCCCAACGCACCCGACCTGCTTCCATCTTACACAGTAAGACAGCATGCGCCCCTTTAGCAGCATTCCACCCGAAATCGTGACTATCTTCCATCAACTCTGCTAGATATTCTAACATATTTTGTTTGGTTTGTAAATTATTTTCATCTCGAATTATTGTAGCAAAGCCAGAAACCCACTGACTAATAGACAAGCTGTCGTAGCTTACTCGAGATTTGCTTCTACCACCAAGTATAGCATTGTGAGGCCAAGCAACCTCATGCTTTACAAAAACAGTTTGCCTGCCACCTCTTTGTGACTTGTACTTGCCTTGATCTGTGATCTTTTGTAGCTCTCGGATCCTGGAGTCGACCTCTGCCTGTATTCTCGTTGATGTTTGCAAGTTTGAAATAGAAGGCAGCACCAGATCTTCTTCCACGTCGTCAGCCCTTGTCGTAGAACTGCTGGTCGTCGTACTTCTTGCAGGGGATCTTATGTCGTCCATTCTCTGCACTTTATCTTCCATCTTGGTCATTCTGGAACTAAGGTTTTTGAGTTCATGTAAAATCTGCACATTGGTGTCCATCTGTACTTCTTCCGCCTTCTGCTCCTTGCAATTTCTGTTGATGGGGCGAGGGTGAAACCCTCCACATTTTATACAGTCAAACGACTTCACCATTTTATGGTCTTAAATGTCAATGTTTATATCTCTGAAAATATAAATAAGGAACCACTTCCTTAAGATCCTACCGAGGCAGCTTGATGCTTGAAAACCAAAAACTCGACCTGTAACAGGCTAATTGCACAAGAACATTAGGTTAGACCGTCCCTGTTAGTCGTGGTTAACAAGCATGAAGTTGTCTCCATAGACTTAAACAGATCCACATCCATAGAACGTATCCATAATGTCAATCACGTTCTGTTGCTTCATAGATTAAAATACTAAAACAGTGTAAAATAACATAAGTTTGTAATATAACTTGAAGTTTTTAAAATAAATGTTTTTATATTTTAACATGGCGTCCTAGCCATTCAAATAACAAAATAAAAGTGAGAAACCCCAGCAAAAGGCGGGAAATAAATTAATTAATTAGGTCAAAGGTGAATTATATAATGCACAAGAAAGGATTTTACAAAACGCCACTGAAATGGGTGGCACCCAAGATGTCACCCAACCATTAATGAACTAACCTGTTACATACTTCCACAAAACCCCTGGATTGCTGAGTACAAGCTGTTTCTAACCCAAAAAGAATGGATGAGCCCAGTTCTACCTGAATTATTTCTGTTATCTCTGCCACTTTAAATTAGTAACCAGACATTAAATGACATGGAAAATAAATTTACTACTCAACAAATAATTCTGTGTCAAAGCTGACTCTCGAAATATCTTTTTTGATTTGTGATGCTGGTGCAACTTGATCACTGATTTTAAATATAATTGCAGAGTCATCTGCATATTGGTATAATGTCTTTGTTTTAGTGTCCTTATTTGTCAATATCAAATCTTGTAACCTACTTATTTGAGTGAATTCTGGTTCTTTTCACAGCAGTAAAAGAACCAGCTTTTCAGATTAATTTCCACAAAAGTCACAACCAGTTTCAATTTCAAATGGCTGTTTTCAGTGACACTAAATTACTAGCCCTTCCTAATAAATTTCCATGACATGACTTCAAAAGTGATTTTTAAATTAAAACCCTTCAAATATCTTATGACCCTTTCACTGCAAGCCTTTCTATGTCAGCTGGCAAATGTCATTATCTCTTTAGAGAGTTAAAGACTTCTTTTGTCCATGTTTCCGGAGGTTTTTTAGTCAATAATGAGGTCACCAGTAATGAAGCCCAAGAAGCTGACAGTCTTTAAATTGGATATACTCGTTGGCCTTGAAATAGAAACCTGTATAGTGTAACATATAACTGACTTCAAGAGTGTCTGCCAGTAACATCTTGAGGTGTTCCATTAGATTAGCTGACATTTGTTTAAACACTTAATGTACTTCTGCCACAATTTAACAAATTGAAAACACCAAATAGGAATTAAGCACCAGCCTCAAGGTAAGGCTCTAAAATTAACATTTTACAATAATATTAATCAAGACTATTGAAATGTGTTTGCATCTGTGTGGCAATGCTGAGAACCTGCCCCAATATGACCCTGGCTGTTGAACGAGACATAAAACCCCGACTTTGACCTGGTGTGGAGTGGGGTGGGGCGGTAATGGGGGTTGAATGCAGAGTGATTTAATATCGTCTGACCATGATGATGGTAAAATTCTTTCTGAAAAGAGCTCTTTTTTAAGCTTAGTGGGCAACACTTTTCTTATTTCAAGTAGTATTAAAAGACTTCCAGATTACTTATAGAATGCCCCAGTCACACAACAGTCTATTTCCCGCCATCATAGGTTTTACTCAGTAAGGGAACCGCCTCCCAGGATGCTGCATATCTTCGAAGATTTAGAGTATCCATAACGTATATTATTTATTTATTTGGGGTTTTACGTTGCTTTCAACACTGTACAGGTCATATCACGATAGGTAGTTGGAAGGGCAGAGGAAACCAGTACATACAGTTCGTCAGGGTTCTGTACTGTAAACTGCCTACCAATGGCAAGCAACTACCAGCTTTCCCACTTGAGGCCATGCTGGGAAGCAAACCCCGGCCTCAGAGGTGGGAGACGAGAGTGTTACCACTCTGCCACCGTGGCCCCCTCCATAAGGTATAATGCATATGGACAGTGATTGGACATGGTGTGTAACCATAAATAACAGTAGGATGGCAGGTGAATAAGAGTAGTACAAACATGTGTCACTGAGAGATAACTTTTATTTACCTCAAATCACCTTTTGTTGCCTTGCTACACTGAAATAAGACCAAATTACAACCTTATATACACCATGAACCACATCTTCAGTTACCATATGAAAATGTTCATCTGGGAAAATTCAGACGGGGTCAGAGGTGGAAATTTTAAAAATGCTCAGGGAATGGGATGGTGGGCCACATCATGCGGTAATTCTAGGACAGGGGTGTTTTGCCTACCACCTACCACTAACGCCTACCACATCGGGTGGTACCATCTGCAGTGCAACTGGGGTGTAGGTGGTTATTTAATCTATTTCAGCTGATGACTTTGGATCTTTAAAATTGGTAATTAGCTTTCACATGTATCCCTTCTTATCTCTTCAGCAAAAAACGACCATAATTGAAAATTAATGCTGGTAAATTTGTTAAAATATTATAAAAAGTAGGGAAGCTTGCTTCTGGCTAAACATTCCCACTTATACACTGTGTATAATCAGTTACCGGTCCGAGTTCTTCTACATCTATTTATGCTTTTGTTCTCACAGATTCAGCACTTGAACATTTTCGATGGTGATAGATTAATATGATCCCTTGAACCTTTTCAATGGTCACACATTAATATGACCCCTTGGACTTTTCGATGGTCACAGATTAATATGACCCCTTGAACCTTTTCAATGGTCACAGATTAATATGTCCCCTTGGACCTTTTCGATGGTCACAAATTAATATGACCCCTTGAACCTTTTCGATGGTCACAGGTTAATATGACCTAATACAAAAGGAGGATCTTTATTTTGAAGATTTTTTATCAGTACACCAGGCAATTTCCATAAAAGCATAAAGAAACAGTAAAGGTCACAAGGGCCATGAGTAGGAGGTGAACAATTTTCAAATTATCTGACCATGTTGCGCCTTAGAGTCTGTCACTTCGGCAGAGATTAAGCGCTATAAAAGTAGAATTGGAATTGGAATATTTTATTTGACAAGTTCGGTGCACACAACCTTTTACTCTGTAACACAGAATCAAAGATTTTTTATTAACATATTTATTTAGGTTTTAAGTTTGCTTTCAACACGCTCTATAGGTTATATCACAATGGGTAGTTCTAAGGGCAGAGAAACCAGTAAAAAGTAGCTGGTCAAGACTCTGTACTCTGTGCACCAGTAAGCAACTACCAACTTTCAGACATAGGTATGTGGTTTGAAGAAATAGGAGACGATTGTGTTACTCACTACACTTTGGTACAGATTCCAAGATTCATAAAATTTAACCTTAGAGTGTGGGGGTTACCTGTTTTTACTTGGACAAATTCATCTGCCTTGTATTTAAACCTACTGACAAGTTTCAAAGACTTGATTTAGTGTTTTCTTTAAAACATTTGTCCAAATTAATGGTGACGTAATTCAAAATTAGTTACATAAAAGTAAAAGTTTGGGCAGAATCAAAATAAATAACGTTAATGCCCAGTACTATAGGCAGTATTATATGCCAGTTATATACAGCAAGAAAACTGGCGGAATGCTGTATCCCCTGAAAAACCCAGCAACATGTGTAGCTGTACATTTTGCTACAGAAAATATTCAGAATGAGGGAGGATAATGACCACGATTTTGACACAAAATGATACATAAAAGATACTATTAAGACACAGTAATAGTATGGCAAACATAAAACTTAACTGGTGACACTCAAGGCAAAAAATGACATGGTATGTAGTAGAAAGACAGAAGAACAGCTACACAAACAATAGGACACCCTGTAATTTCCCTGCAGGACTTAATACAACGTATAGTAGACGATAATTTTAAAAAGTTTAAAATTCCCGTGTGGTTTGACACCAAAAGCAGGGAATGTAACAGCTGCAAATTTTACTAACGGACGACTGGCAGTTTTTGGTGAATGAGAAGTTATAAAAATGCCTATAAACGTGGGTAATACCGCATTTAGTGTGACCGGGGCATTATATAGTGAATTGCAATCCATACAGGTGAAGCTTAATAAAATAATTAATGTTGATTTGCTTAAGAAGATTGTATTATACTGTGACCTCACATACATGGGTCAGATTTTTAAAGCTGTATATTTGCCAAATATACAGTATTACAGCAGTCACGACAATGTCATTTCTTCCTGAATAACCCACTGTCACAATAACTGTCTGTTCCTTTTGTCTGACAATGTCAGAGTTTCAGCTTTCATCATCATATTATTTCCGGTAACAGCTAGAGATAATGGGCATCTATTGGTCTATGTAGAGCTCTTGGGGAATCAACAAGACCTGTCAGAGCTTCCATACAATAATGTAAAACTGCCTTAGATTAGTACAGGTCCAATACATGTGTGGACTAGAAAAGGCTTGTCCTGTCCAGAAAGAGTGGATTAGCTTTCAAAGTTTTACCTTCCATAAAAATTTTTTTATCATAAGTGGTCCAATTAAGCTGATGAAATGCATTGCCATTCAGTAAGGTTGGTCTTCAGACTATTCATAAAAAGTCGCAAACATGTTTTGTTTTTACTGATGTGAAAAAGAGTGCCATTGTTAATTATAGGACATACGACAAAATAACTGAATGGCATTCAGACATTGAAAGAAGAAAAAATGGTTTCTTTTAATTCCATCTGCAATATCTATATAAATATATTGCGCTGAGTATAAAAATACACACACAAAAAAAACAAACATATACATAATTTGGAGCTGAAAAAATTGCAGATGGAATTACAAGAGTTGGCAATATAGGTGGGCTGAGGTTGCAAACTCAGATCCCCACATCTGTAAGCTGGAAGAGATTCAAACTTTACCAAATGTTCCTGTGGGTTGTAGTTGTGCGATGGTTTGTGATGTGTTACATTGGTGTGACCTTGGGCATGAACATTTTTTGTTGATGTTGTTGCTGGATGCTTGATATCCTCACAACAGCTTACGTCATATTTGGACAGATCATCAGTGAACCGAGTAGTTACCAACAGCTGAACCAACCACAACAAAGATGACAGCCTAATGGTAAAATGAGGATTACTTACTATTTCCTATCGAAGTGTTTCTGTTATTCTTTGAAATATGACATTCTGCACAGTTGAGTTTGATTGATCCACATCATTCAACTCCCAAATAGGTATAGGTTTGCAGTATTGTAACACCAGATAAGCATTATAGCTAGAAAGAAACTACCCCTATTAATGTGGATTGAATGGTATTTATTCGTTGGAACAGTCAGAAAAAAATATTTAAAATACAAAACTAAATATACTTGCATTGGCAGAGACGAGCAATGGAATAATAAACTAGATGACTTTAGTGAAAAGCAAAAAAAAATGTCTCCCTGTTTTATTGTTAATAATGTTTATGTTATTGTGGCAATCCACAGGAGAAGAGCTGGGGAAATCGTTGCCTATATAAACGATAATGGAATCTCTTACAATGTATATTTTTCATAAACAATATTTCTCATTTAGCACAGTTTTGGTTGTTATAATACTATGCAAAAACAAAATCACTTTTTGGATGCAACAACACCTGACAATTTTTGTGGATAGGTTTAATGTACATTGTACATACCAGTCAGTTTCCCAAGGCTTCATCCATAAAACAAACTGACAATAGAATGTCTGCAAACGTTGTTTTGTGAAACACCATAATTTCAGATGTGTCAGGCGGTGTCTTACTCATGATGTTTCTGTGATTGTGGCTAATGCTCTTGTTAGCAGTCGGTTGGATTACTGTAACTCACTTTTCAGGAGCCTCTCCAAGTTCAATCTATGTAAATTACAGTGCATCCAAAAAAGTGCAGCCAGAATTGTATCAAACACCAGTTGATACAAAAGTATAACTCCTGTGCTTAAGAAATTGCATTGGCTTCCTGTTGAAGTGCACGTTGTTTAAGACAGCCACACTTGTTTCTTTACACAGGTTTTCCTAGGTATTTTGCTCCATATCTTTCTTTCAAAAGCAGTTCTTATAGTACCAGGTGCAGTAAAAGTTGTGGCAATTTCCTTGTCATTCCAAAGTTCTACCTTTCTGTTCATAAATCTGTCAAGCAGTTTGGTAATAGTTTTGCTTTGATGCTCCCACTGTTTGGAACTCTCTTTCAAATGAAATTCGTGCCTCTCCCTCCCCAGCCTCTTTGAGAAAGAAGCTTAAAACCTACCTGTACACCGAAGCATACCAACCTTAGCCTGGATAATTCCCTGGCGTTCTCCATGCTGCTTGACCCTTCTTCTGTCTCTGGATACTGAAATTGGTCGACTGCTTTTTTGGTTTTGTTGTGCCTTAGTCTTCTTTGTATGGGGAGATTAAGTGCTATAAAAATCCAATTAGAATAAGAATTAGAAAGTAAGTTAAATGTCAAAGGTGGGGTTTTACATCTCGTTCAATAGCCAGGGTCATATTGGGACATGTTCTCAGCATTGCCACTTGTGGGACTTAAACCCCACAGAGAGAATGTAAGTGAAGAAAATAAATTTATTTCGTTAGTGTCTAACCACTCTATTCATACATACATACATATTAAATCAATTACTCAGTAAGAGTCCCTGGACCAAAGGACATTAAATCACACATAAGTCAATTAACTTAGCATCAGTCCCTGGTGATAATAAAACCAACTCAAAGCACCACTGAGGCCAAATAAAAGTTGCAAAATCACACTTAAAAGCACAGGGTATGTCTTTCAAAGTAACAACCATAAAGCATAGTTACACATATAAAGACAGCTTGAACTTAAAGTCAAGTTATAGGTGAATATTGAGAAGCCATTTGGGAGAATAACTTTATTCAGTCAACAGTTTCCCTTTTAGGACATATCGGAATGGATAAAAGACACATAGAGTTTCATATGTTAAAATAACTTATGAAGTTACATTAACAAACTTTAGAGTTAAGGTGACCTTAGGAAGTCGGGTAAAATATTACTTTAAGATAATCATACATAATTAGGGGAGAGAGAAAAAACACATACACATTAAGGTTATGATAATTTAATTATCATACTCATGATCATAATAAATATATTTTAATGTTAGCATAAATTGAATTAACTCTTAATGTAACACGAAGAAAATTGTTACAGAACATATATGAAAAAACTAGAAAGTACTTGTAGAGCAGAAACCTCAACCCGATGATGCTTTCCAAAAATTCTTATGTTTTTTAAACGCCCACTGATCTGGTAAAACAATTGAGTGTTTATGAAATACGAAACTTGCACAAGCTCTCTTTTTTGAAACAAAACCATAAAACGGAAAGACCAACCTAGCAGGTTTGCAGGCTTGGCATCTAATCACAGGTTTTCACTGCTGTGTGGGTTCGACTGCCATAAGTGGCAGTGTTGAGGATTTGAACCAGTATGAACCTGATTGCTGAACTAGAAATAAAACCCCTACTTTGACCTTTGAAGTTTATTTGATCACACAGGAAATAGACAAATTAAAAGACGAACACACAAAGGCATCAGTTACACCAATTAACATCTTATCAAAGGAAATTGAAGAAAAAAGCCTTTGGAGAGTATATACCTCTGTCAAGGCAAAACACCGCCACTAGTTCTATTGAGCTTTATTATAAAGAATTCCTTTGAACTATTTTTCGATCGAGATGGTTGGATCACCACCAAAATCTAATCATCTTTCCCCTGCGTCATTGTCATCATTTCCTGAAAATATAAAAAAATCCATTTATAACTCATTGTGCAAACAAACAAAATAACTCCATTGGTAAAGGTAACAGATAAACTGGGGGTTGTCTGGATTAACACAAAATTACAATGCATTTCTGAATTGACTGGCGCACTAATACTGCAATCCAAGAAATTGTATGTGGTTTTTAGAAAAAAAGTCCGTCAGAGCTAACTGGCTATTGAGAGGCAAATATTAAAATTTTATCAAAATCAGCTTCTTTTGGATTTAAGTTTTTGGTTTGATTATCAATCTCGAACGTGAATATTAAATTATATTTACTAAATTTTATTGTTTTAAGATAAAGTTTTAAGTTCATTAGATACGAACTGTTTTAGCGTTTGATATGATTAACGCCAGGACAAAAGACACAAAGAATATATCATGATCTTCTTAATGGCGAGCTTTTGTACTTTTATAAAACAGCACAAGTTTTAATTTTCATCCAATGCATTAGCTGATAAACATGATCCAAGTTTTCCCGTCTGGCTTTTAAATAGACCACCGATGAATTTTAAGGCTGAGACAATGTCTGACTTGTCATTGTTTTATTTTTCATTATGATCCTACTCTAGCGAGGTTCGTGCTTCTAGAGGTCACTTTTTTCGGCTTTTTGTTGTTGTTTTTTCTTTTTTTTATTGTCACCAGACTTTCATGAATTGTGGCATAGCGTGATGAGTATCCATCTCGTCACTGAAGTTAAACAACAATGGGCTACATTAGCACTTGGATGAGTGACTGTCTGAGTTGTAGGCCCATGTATGAGATGTATCTGACTCGGAATTTGTTTTTCTTGCCAGACTTTCATAAATTCTAGTGCACTAGTCATGTCTCTGATTACTGTGCAGCTTAACACATGTAGACCAAAAGACCTTTTGGCCTTGTTGTACAACAGTCCTATTCATATCCAGGGCCCTGATTACACTAGAGTGGGTAGGGGTTATGTTTACAATATATACCTTAGATACTGACTCCTTCCTCCACAAATCCCCAGATTACTCATTAGCCTTTCCAAATAAATTGTTTTATTCCTTCCTTTATCAGCTAAATATTCCACCCTATTTTTGGTGGTATGAATGACAGTGGGTCTTAGCCAAAAAATAGATGCAGATTGGTGTATCAGTTTTGTATCTCTTCCACATAATCACCATACTTATATACACCAAAGGTTAAAAGTGGGGTATTTAACATCTTGTTCAACAACCAGTGTCATACTGGGACAGGCCTTAAGCATTGCCTCTTGTGGGAGTCGAACCCACACAGAGGTGACAGCCAAGTAGCAAAATGCAAAACGTGTTAAAAAATAGGCCAATGAGGACCTACAATACAATACATGTTACCAGTACAAAAATAAGCAAACAATAATACAAACATTAAAATAAACCAGTAAAAGGTAAAAGTGACCAATTTAAATTACCTCAGAAGCTTCTTGTGCAGAAAAATTCCAAACCAGGACGCATAGGATTTTTGTGACCAAGAACAGATTTCAAGCATTAGCATCTTTATTACACAAAAATATTAATAGTGAAGAACGAATGAGTCCAATGATGGGCGAAAACAAGGCCAAAAGGGTTTTCGGTCTACTGGTGTGAGCTGCAAAGCCATCAAAGACACAAGTAGTGCATTGAGGCAGTCACCCATGCTGCTTAACTTCAGTGATGAGACAGGTACTCATCCCGCTACATCACAATTTATGAAAGTCCAGAGACAAAAAAAATGAAAAAAGTGATCTCTAGAAGTGCTAGCCTCCCTAGAGCTCATGCTTAAAAAATCAAAGCATATTGGTGGCTTAGATAGGGTAAAACTTGAGAAAAAAATGCAAGTCAGTCAAGCCGTAATTTGTACTCTCAAAAATCAAGTTGATCAGATAAAAGCTATCAAACGGTACTCAAATGAGAACTTAGGTCTCAGTAGGATAGATCTGAATGTTGAGAACAGCCCATCAAAAATAGGTGAATAATGGAAATGTTTAGAAGATCAGTCAATACTATTGACCTAAATAAATAGAACACTTCTTGACTTAAGTCATGTATAGCTTGACCCAAAACAGCAGATCACTGATGGTATAGATTTACAAGATATTAAGTTCCCATCTCATAAGACAGAAACTGGTGATCACAAAATGCCTCCCTTGGCATTTAAAGATCAAACATTGGTACTATACCTTAAGTCCCTGGTAATTAATGCTGAACTTGGATGTAACATGGCGTGTGTAAACTTGCCGGATTAAGAACCCTTTTGCAGTCTGTTGTGATCATTTTTCTTAAACCGTAAAAATGGCAGGGTTTTGGTCCAGAAAAGATCCCAGTTCATTACTTTTCTGTTATTTTTTTCGGCTATGTTATTTACAAATAAATTATTTGGTTACAAAGTTGTCATGCTAGAACTACATAATTGACTAGTATCATCATGACTTAATGTAGTTCATATAAACCAATTGTTTAATACAAATTCCAAGAACAAGTTTGTTCATTTGGAGATCGGTGAACATTGTTGGCAAGTAACTTTTCTAAAAACGGTGTAAACAGTTTTAGAAATTTTAGAATACACTACAGTAGCATTAGCTTCTTAATAGGTTCATTTTATCTGAAAATATTACATATCATCATGTGACACTAGCATTGTTTGAGGATAGGGTTTGATATGTCAGACTCAAAATGTGAGGAAGAAAATGATCCTAGTAAATTCAAACCTCAACAAACTCCCAACAAATCCGATCCTCTCAGCTGTATCTGAAATTTAAAATAATTAAATTCATCAACAACCAGTAGTTGTCTGGGATTACTGGTCATGTGTGTAAAATCCTATTAGCAATGATAGAAATCACAGTCTCAAAGGGTTGTTTGAAGGTCAAATAATATGTAGGGGGTAAAGGCTTGGTTCCATATTCACAGATTTTTGAGACTTTGAAGTAGACATGGTTTAAAAGTGCCAAATTTGGTGAAAAGGGTGAATAATCAAATCTAATTTAGACGGCCAAATTTCAATATGAATTGACAGAAAAGGATCGAGCACCACAGATAACACCACAAAGATATTGAAAACCTAAGGTAGGTATGTCTTGGTGTAGAAATAGGAAATCATCTTCTTTATGAAGAAGGCCAGAGAGGATGCACGCGTTCAGAGTGGCACTGGTAAGAACAAATGCATCCCAACCCTTGAGATCAGACTTGGAATTTACTAGTTTATTTAAGAACCTATCCCGACCAATCATGACACAACTTAGAGTCCCCAGGAATTTTGACCCCCAACCTATACCACTTCAATACAACTTCAACACAGACATATTGAGGGTAGGATATGATGGATTCAGATCCCAGCCATTTCGATCTGCCAGCAATTAAAAGTATAAGAAATGGATAGTTCATAGCCCAATCCATTTATTCATTTTGGTCAAAAGTTGAAGGTAATAATAGGGCTGTTCTACCTTGAAGATAATGCTTTAACGATAGGTTTAGGACCCTGTAAACTGTCAGCTCATGAGGAAGATCTTTTCAATCGTAACAATCTTGAAGCCATTGTAAAGTCCATGTGTATGGAAGTTACAGAACTGCCCGATGTGTTGCCGGTTACATACATTTGTAAGTCCATCAGAAACAGTTTACAACAATATTAACTTAGTATATTAACTCCCAATCGTTATCAGATGTTTTATCATCTTAAACCTATCTTTTCACTTGTAAAGTCATCTTATTTATCTTATAGCAATCTTAAACCCGCTTTGACAGTCACAGAAGAATCTTTTCCAACTTACAGTGATCCTAAACATATCTTTTTCATCTTAAGTTGATCTTCAAGGTTTGTAATTATGGGCTGTTCCATTTGTGGAATATATCGTAAAGTAGAAGCCAGGATTTTTTTATTTGTTAGAGGATGGGGTATTGTATGTCTCATCAATGATTCTACTAATAAAATGGTACGTCCAAGCGTACTGGCTTATACATAAGCTTAACCATGCTAGCCACACATATAAAGATTTAATTTGTCAAATTTCCGCCTACAATAGAAGATATTACGCTGTCTGTGGTAACTGGATGATGTTCTATCATTTCTGTACCTGATATGCTTCTTTCCTCCCAGTCTTGTGTTATTTTGTACTTGTTGTTGCTCAGTGATGTGAAATATTTGCCGTTACTAAATATTGAAAGTTAATCAACAGTATCTGTAATATAACTTTTCTGTATTTTCTCCGTTTCAAACTGTGGCCATTGTGCTTCCCGATTGTGAATCTTCACTGTAGAGCTGTAGCTTGTGGTATGCCAGAGCATTGTTCTAGACAAGTTATTCACGGTAAAAATCTTTGTAAAACTACTTTTAATCTAGCTATCAAATGTCTGGCATGTTATTAAATGTCTATTGTATATCTTATTACTCATTCATTTAAACTGTAGAAGCAAACATAACCCTGCCATTCAAATGCTCTCTTTGAAGTAATAGCATTTGATATAAATAACAAAGTAAAAAGAATATTGCCAGGATCAAATAACACTTTTCTGCAGATAGACAGAAATAATACCCAAGGCCAATTTTTATTGTACCTCTTATAAAGTGACCAAAGTGAAATAAGTTGTATCTCCTTTCCGTGGGGCAACAAAGGACTTGCGAGGTTTTTGGATAATATAATACTGCCACAAGGTATAATTAGTTTTCAGAGATGAAATAATGCTCTTTTTGAAAGAAACCCTCATTGTTGAAAAATACGGAACATTGAATGAAAAGGAAGTTAAATAGGAAGACTTACAGATATTAGTTGGGTGAGAACCACAATCCAAGATTCATAAAAAAACTTTGCCGTGTACTGAAAATTGCAAAAGATGCATAAAGGTGACATAAATGTAGTTCATTTAAAGGGCAACTGATCAGATAGGTCCATTATACAGATTAGCTGAAGGTCATAAATTTATTAACATCATGTAAATAAACTCGAAATTAATCAACTGAAATACTCACATGAGTTAAGGTGACCTTATATGAGACTTAATACTAATTAATAACTTATTTCACTACTCACAGTACATTGATAATAAAATTAACTTTACTGATTGAAAAGCAGTATCTCTTCCCTGAAATAAATGAACGTATTTAGTTTCATGTAATAAAGTTTTAGTTAGAACTTAAACTGCAAAATAGAAAAATTGTTTATTTGAATATGTGGTAGTTGCGAGTGATTAATAAGCAGCAACTCCCTGTGGTTAACCATCGTTCAAAATTTTCATGTAGCTAAACAGACTCCTTATATTATGAACAGGGGGCCATGGTGGCAGAATGGTAACACTCTCGCCTCCCACCTCTGAGGCCGGGGTTCGGTTCCCGGCACGGCCTCAAGTGGGAAAGCTGGTAGTTGCTTGCTGTTGGCCGGCAGTTTACAGTACAGAACCCTGACGAACTGTGTGTACTGGTTTCCTCTGCCCTTCCAACTACCCATCGTGATATGACCTGTACAGTGTTGAAAGCGATGTAAAACCCCAAATAAATAAATATATTATGAACATGTGACATTGTCCTAACTGAACAGGGAAACCAACGACATATTCATAGAAGTGGAACAAGGAGGTAATGTCCCGGTAGGTGTGAGATGCCTTGACCCTGCCCCCATTTCTGGCTTGGAGTCCGTTTCATTACTTTCACTCAGTATCACATGGCTATCAGTCAATTCGTTAATAAGTAGCTTGGGAACTACAGAAATCATGGATTTACCAGGTTTCATTTACACCAATTCTCATATATTTGGTTGTCTAGCAAACTCACTTACAGAGGTATATTTATATTGCACACTTTTGTTACTTATTTTAAAATTTTAGTTACAATAGCCTCAGTGCTAAAATAACAACTTAAAAGTAGTATCATCCAGATATGCTTAATTGTACTTCTGTGGTGCTTAATTTCTGTACATACAGATTTTAAGGTGCATGAAACATAATACTTTAAAATAATACTTCAGTAATCCATTTATCAGTCACGGATCCTTAAGCAAAGATGACGAGGAGGAATTAAAGTGGAAAAGCTCTGCCAAGTCAGGTTCTGATTTCATTCTTGAGTTTGATGTTGGGATAGGAAAAATAATAGTTTATTTTAGTTTATTTCAATCATGCCAAAAAGTTTGCATAACTACTTGTCCTCGGAATTTTACACTTATTAGACTCCTTTCATTCCAACATATAAATTTCTATTTTCTTGTGTCAAATGAGCTTTTCATGACACTTTCGAAAATAAACTTCACTTTGACCCATTCTAAAGTGCTTTTAATTAACAAATGGCACAACATACATGGATGTTATTAGTGTGCATCATATAACCCCTTGCACCTGCTGCATCCTCATTAGTCCACAAACTCTTTCATTGGCCCTGTCGTCAAAGGACATCCTCGTGCCAGGTAAGTTGATCCTTAGATGTACAGGAGTTGATTAAAGTGATTTGAGACAGTGATTTATTTTTATCTTTCTACAGAGGTCTAAATCATTTCCCACGTATGGAAACACATGGTAGCAGTGTCGCCATTTTATTTTATGTAGAAATGTTTATTTACGGGGTTCTGTCATATGTTATGTAAACAAATTCCCCCAAAATTTCCAAAACAGGAATACAGAATTTAAAAAAAATTAAACCTCAGATTGCTAAACATAGAATAAAACTATCATGGTAAATGTCTTTCAGTGGGGTTGTATCCGGACATGTTTGCTTTCCACTTGACAACCTCTAATTATTCCCATAAATGGAGACCAGGAGCCATGGAGGCTTAGTGGTAACAAACTCACCTTCCACCTCTGGGCTCGGTGGTTCAAACCAGAGACCTTATGTGGGAAAGCATGTAGTTGCTTGCTATTGTTTGGCAGTTAACAATACAGAACCTTGACCAACTGTATGTACTGATTTCCTCTGCCCATGAAACTACCCATTGTGATGTGACCTGTACAGTGTTGAAAGTGACGTGAAACCCCAAATAAATAAATAAATGTGATAAGGCAACTGATAACCTATGAAAATCAAACCATGGGTATGCTGCCTCTGTTGAAGACCTTTATACTCATCATCCCCCGGCAGGTTTCAGGAGGCAGATTTTTAGAAATTGCCCTATGCATTATGGTAACTGTTACAAAACAGATGACAACATCACTGCGGATGTGCTACAGGCTTAAAGACTGATTAAAGACTGACTGGCTTAAATATTATACTAGATATTATACTATCAAATTGTAGGGCCTTAAAAATCGATACCAATATATATGAATTGATGGTATATCACTGACAGGATTAAACCAATCATTATATGGTTTCAACAGTTAATCAGTCACTAAAATGACTTAGTTTTCTTTGTCAACGCATTGCAAGGCGACTGATTTTAACAAAATCTCACATTTGTGGAAGTAAAAAAATAATTATAAGATATTTTAACTGTTTAATAGTGAGGGCTTTTAAAAGAGCTGAAAGTGAAAATTTGATAATAGCTGACTTGAATTATTCTATGTATTTAATGGTTCATATGATTGAATACAAAAAAGTAGGGGTTAAGTTACACACTTTTTCATTGTATCAGTGTTTTTAAGGGCTTTGCTTGTTTTCAATGTTATTGGATGACCTTCGACTCGGGTCCTCTTTTATTCTCGCCAAAAACTACAAGAGCTGTGTTAATAGTTAAAATATTTTAAGTTTTTATATGTAATATATACATGCTGTTTAGCATGGCAGTGACACTTTTATGGCAGTAAATTTTGAATTGATTTTTGTGTTGATTTGAAGATCGGATTAACTAGCAGGAACTTCCTTGTCTGGTGAGTTGGCGGGTTTTTCTTATTTAACTTTTCTTATCTAATAGAAGTTAATAATATTTTTAGTTTTTAACTATTTCATTTTAATTTATGGCAATGCATACAGGTGGTTATTATTACAGTGTACTTTTAGGCTTCCTTATGCCCAGGTCACACAGTGGCGAGGGTGCTACGATGATATCTGCGAATATAGAAGAACAGAGGCGACTTCAAATTCGCCAGAATTCGCCCCAAAAAAGCGGGAAAGTGTAGTCACGTGATAAAAGATCTTCATACTTCTACGACCCCTCTACGATGTTCTACGATGCCTTTCGAATGTCCTGAGACAAAGCAAGAATATACAAAGAATACCCTACGAACTGGTGAAGATATCTGGCGAATTTACCCACGAATCAGCTACAAGTAGGGGAGAATGAATGCGATACTTGAGGAATCTTCTACGACAAAGGAAGAACCAGTTGAGAACAAGGAAGAATATTGGGTGAATTTACTGAGAACAAGAAGGTAGTACGATTTGCTGGAGAATGTCCTACCACAGAGCTACGATGTAGAAGAATCTGCTACCAATAGTGGCGAACTAGGCGAACTAAAAAATGGCCACGAATCGGCGAATACCGGCGATAGTTTTGAACAGTTTGAAACTGTCGTAGCTAGATGACGTTCCATGGAGAATGGTGGAGAACAGTGAAGATGGACCAAGAATATGCTACCAACAAGGACGAATTTCAGGATCGCGCATATTCGCCACTAAACATCGCCACAGTGTGACCTGGGCATAATGTAACTTGTCTTATCTTATAAAATACTAGATTATAATTTTTATGTAACTTTCAACTTCACCATTTAATTTCTAGTGCATCAGCCTTATCAAGTCATTGATTATTGCGTAAAATGCCAAAAGTGTTTAAATGTTCAGGTTTTAGGGGTCAACACAAAACGACCGTCAGGTGTGAAATCTCAAGTTAAGGAAAATGAACAGTCAAATATCAATACTTCAAGTGTCACAAATGCACCAAATACTCCTTGTACTGTAAACCATGATATTTTGAATGGTCTCAGTGTTGCTCAGACTTTCTGCCACTGAACAATGCATTGAGCGAACTTAGGAACAGCTTCAGAAGGGGTCTACTGCTCAACAGCCAGGGTTATATTGGGGACAGGTCCTCAGTATTATCACTTGTGGGAATCGAACCCGCACATATGTGTCAGCCTGTGATTAGATGCCAAACTTGCCAACCACTAGGCCACCGTCGACCTCCGCCATGTCAGGGGAGGATGACAGTGATGCTCAGGATGACGTCATCTCCAGGAGCTTTCAAAAACAAATTGGCTAGGTATGTTCAAGTCTCAAACGGGGTCACGGTGACAAAGTTGTGACACACTCACTTCTCACCCCCGAGATCAGAGTTCAGATCCCAGCCTATGTCATGTGGGAAAGCTGGAAGTTGTTTGCCATTGGTTGGTATTTTATAGTACAACAAAACCTTAACCAAATCTATGTACTGGTTTCCTCTGCCCTTCCAACTACCCACCACAATATAACTAATAAGATACTAAGTGTGAGGTAAAATACTAAATCCCAAACACTAAGTCCCAAAGGGGAGGGAATGAACAACTCACACTTTAACACCAAATACGCACCTTGGACTCAGAATCATGTTCTAGTTAGGCTAGCTAGGGCTTCAAAAAATTATGTCACTTATGTCAGTTTACCCATATTTCAATGAATTTCTAGAAATGTCAAAGTTAGAAATGTACTGGTGGATAATGTTTGAGAAATCATGGAGGATGCCCAAGGTTTTGGGTTGGTCTCAACTAAAGGTGCTCATGCTGTCCTCCCCTGTGGAATAGGGAAGGGCAAGGTGAGCTGGCATAAGACTGACAAAATCGATAGGCGCAGGTTGGCACAGGCCCAAAAAATAATTAACATTTCTGCAGTCCCCTCCAGTAGAAAATATCCCTCACAACAATAATCACTACACCAGCTTGCAATTGTATAAGCATATTTATTGCTTTTGTCATGCTATGGGCAAGCGCTTGGTTCATCCTGCAAAGGACTGCAAAAATTATAAATGTTGTCAGGCTGGTTAAAAAAAATGAAGTAGAAAGTAAAGTAAAAAGGCTTCTACAGAAATAAATGATAATACAATAAGTTTTACCAGAACCAGAATTGTATATATCAGTGCATGTCAAATGTGGAGAGTGCAAACTAGAGATTGGACAATTTAAAATTAAAAGCTACTCCTTTTATGTCCCGGCATCTGGGTGCCAGGTAGTTCAGGCTTAGGGACCCTATTTTCGGCTTGTTAGAATATTAGTACCTAACTTTGTCCTAATTTTCTATTGGCTAGTGTCTGGTCACCTTGGGGCTTGACCATACATTCGGCCATTTCAAACTTAGAGGTGTCAGGGGTGACATTGAAATTCACCTCCCTCTGTTAGGTTCCCTCCCTAGTATGCTAGTTGTATTGTATATGTAACATTGATACAATATGTCGAACATATATTTTCAGGTCACCATGTGTAATAATGGTGGATGTATTCATGTACTCAGATCACTACAGGTCCATTGGAGACCTTTCCTCCTGGACATAATACTGTGTTGCATAATCTCTATCATCTTTCTTCTCATGGGGATGTGGTTTATTGCTTTTGTTCACAGGATTGTGGGCTTATGAGGAAGATGTGTTGCATGGCTCATTCCCATGATTATGGAGTGGGATGAATTGTGTTATGGTTTGACGCATTCTCCTGATTCACAGTCTATGTTTCCAGTAATTGTATTGTAAATTATGATGCCGCAGAACTGTAATTTTATCTTGTTTTAGTTAACTAATTACAGTAGTCAACTATTGCCTGTTGCCTCTATCTTTATAATATGGCTTATGATTACATTGTTTCATGTCACCATTATATATATGCATAACATACATGATATTTTATTTTGTGGCTGTATTATTATCACTCATGTACTTATTATTCATATGCATTTTATACATGAAATATTACCGTGATCTATTTATTTATACTATTATAAATCTAACATGTCTTTTATTGAATTGTTGTACCTATATGTCACTGTGATCTATGAGTTTTTATTGTTAGTAGGGGGCCGTTATGCTCGGTCATTTAAGTGAATATACTAAATTTTAGATAGACAGATTGCAAAGGGCAGCAATTCACTGTCCACATCACTGCTTTTATTTTGGCTTCTTTACACATTTGCCTTTACATCTTGGATCTCTCTGGCTGCAAGACTTGCATCAGGTGTTATTCAGTTACCTTCTTAACTCAGGGTGTCTCTCTCTCCTCAAAAATTGCATCATAATATCAATTTTCAACAATTATCTGCTTTGATAACATCTTTGACAGTAAATCATGGTTTACTTTTGTGTATTGTTACACTCCTCCACCTAGGAGGTTGACCAATCAACCTATACAAAATTTCCATCCATGGAAGTCAATAATTCTGGTGTAATTTTGGGCTTGAACCACCTCAATTTCTGTGCCTACGCACTTATTGGGCTTATGCTATTAATTGTCAGTTTGACCTTTAACCTTGGAGCAAGGTCATTCAAATTGCTTGACCTCAGTCTCGTCATTCTGACTTCACCTTTGATTTGCTTGTGAGTTGGTTCAACCCCTAAATTAAACAATAATATGTGGTCAGTTTATATACATTCATAGACATGTTCATGTAAAATAACGAATATATATGCATAAAAAAAGAAATTTAGAAACAGATAATATTTTAAACCCCAGTCTGGTGTTTTATTGTCTTGGGGTCAATGGGGGCTGTCACAGGTCTTTAAAAGGACCCTCAAAAACAACCAGGTTACAGCATTAGTCAAATGTAAAAGATAGTCCCCTTCAATCAAAATTTTGCTGTCAGTAAAACTGTATCTAGCAAATTACTAAATGCACAAAAACTAATACTTCCCGTGCAAATAACAAGAAAAGAAGAAATTTGGGGGCTGGTAGGAGGAGCAATATGAATGATACTGACAACTGTGGTCATGTTTTTCAATGCAAAAACAGAGTTCATGTATTGTAAGATCTTGACACTGTCTTATCTATCTCTGCCGATATTCCATTTACAAAAGTTACCCCAACAAGCAAAGCCCAATATCATGGTGGTTGCTGTAGCCTCGTACAAACAAGCAAGTGGAGGGTCATTACTGACAAAAAGTTCCCCCTGGTATATCTAGCATATACATACATTTACTTAGATACCCCCTTTATTCCAAAACTTCTTACTATAGACCGTGTCACAATACATGTCAAGTTACTAGATAGAAACTATATGTTGTATAAGGGTTGACGTCAAGTGTGCCTCGATGCACATTAGACACCAGAGAATATGATTTCTTAGGTCAGTGTCATAATAACTGGTCCATTGATACTTGTTTTCCCTTTGGGTATAATCATGGCACTTCTCTGTCCCAGCACATCAGTGAAGCTGTACATCATATAATGTGTCAACACATGTTTAACGTGATACATTTCACTGATGATATTACTTGACAAATGTCAAAGTTGGTGTTTTATGTTCCGTTTAACAGCTAGGGTCATATTGGGACAGATCCTCACCGTTGCCACTTCTGGGAGTTGAACCAACACAGCGATGACTGCCAGTGATTAGATGCCAAACTTGCTTATAACAAGTCCTTCGGAGAGTACCTTGTACCAAATTTCCCTGTCCCACTCCTCCAAAACAGTATCTCTCCGTCTGTGGAAGTAAAGAATCTGGGTGTTATCTTTTACTCAGACAACTCTTTTGACAATCATATTGCCAAGGTTTGCCAGGCATGTTACTATCATCTTCGTGATTTGCGGTGAATTCACAAATTCCTTAGTGTGGACACTGCAATACTTGTGGCAAATGCTATGGTCAGTAGTTTTCTGGTCTACTGTAACTCTTTACTTTATGGGGTAAGCAAGTCCAACATAGATAAACTATAGAGAGTCCAGAATGTTCTGTGCTGCATCATATTCAGACTTGACAAAATGAGTCATGTTATGCCCTTTTTGAAAAAACTCCACTGGCTTCCAATTCAACATTGTATCCTCTTTAAGTATAACCTTTTGGTATTCAAGGCTATCAATTTTTCTCAACCCCCGTATTTATCAGCTTTAATTAGATTGAGCAGTCTCACTTGCGGCAACAGGCTATCTGTCTCCTCAACCCGCCCTAAGAAGCACATAGGTAGGTGTGGTTTTGCAGTAGCCGCACCAGCTGAATGGAACAAGCTGCCACAAAATGTCAAATCTCAGCAAACAATAGATGGTTTCAGAAGCCAGCTAAAGACTCACTTGTTTAGGTTGGCATACCCCCCACCTTAGTTATACACTGGTGGGTGATTGTTTTGGATGTTGACCCATTTCTGTCCCTGGACTATCCCTTCTTGGACTTAAGCACATTAGAGGATTTATATCAATTTTGCGCTCTATAAATCCCACTACTACTATTATTATTATAACTCCAATGATGCACATTTAACTTTTAACTCATATAATGGTCAATTACGATTACCATGACACTACTAATCAGTAGTAATCAGTAGATATGGAGATTAAGCGCTATAAAAGTAATATTAGAATTAGATTAATTAAATAATCCCTATAATGACCAATTATCACCATCAGTACATTCACCAAATAACCCCTGAATGGTAAAATATCGTCTATCAACGAAATGATCCTTTCAGTATATGACTAAAGAGATAGGGTTCCATTAGTTAGTAAACCCATCACTCCATAACAATATGTTGTAACTGCTGAGATTAGGTTGCATCCAGAGGTGATATTGATTAGCCACAAATCATGCCTAGAAAATGACAGTATCAAATTTCCTTAATGCCAAGGGTCACGACATTAACTATTTACAACTTTAACTTTTGTCCATTTCCTCAAATGCCCAACATAATATGGTGTACACAATATGTTGATAGCCACGTTCAAGCTAAATCAATCAATAAACCTTATAATCTCCTGCCTGCGGCCGAAGGCCGTGGTCGGGAGATTATAAAACGCCTTCCATACATGTATGTGTGCCTCCGTGAGTCCATCCGTGAGTCACGTTTTTACAAAAACCTTAATATCTTATTCATTTATAAAGATATCTTCACCAAATTTGCAGGGAATGTTTATGACTATGAAAACCTGTCTGTACAAAATTTTAGCCTCATTTTGAAAAACAAAATGGCTGCCATAGCTAATTGTTTGAAAATCATAAAGGTGCTCTAAATCTTGAAATATTCCAGCTAGTTTCATCAAATTTGCACAAAAGCTATATGGCTAGAAAAGCTAGCCTGATAGTAATTTTGGCCTAGTTCAAAAAACAAAATGGCCGCCATATCGCATTTTTTATGTCAAACGGGGTTATCCTATTAAAAAGGCCTTATATCTCCCCTATGTGAAAACAACCTGTAGGAAGTCATGGCCTGGGAATCTCTTTCAGGTGTTGAATTTGACCTTTGACCCCTGCTTCAAGATTAAATCGGGTCATCACACTAAAACATCCTTATTTCTCCCTTATTATTGGCGCTATGGCTTCAGAATGTAAAGATAGACCATGAAAAGTACTGGCCTGCAAATGTTTTGTATGAGAAAAATTTTGGCCTTATTTTGAAAAACAAAATGGCCACCATAGCCAATTATTTCAAAGCACTTGAAATATCGCAGCTAGGTTAATCAAATTTGCACAAAACATATAAGGCTAGGAAAGCTAGCCTGATAGTAATTTGGCCTAGTTTCGAAAACAAAATAGCCGTCATATCACATGTTTAATGTTAAATGGGATTATCCTATTAAAAAGGCCTTATATCTCCCTTATCATTGCTACTAGGGGTTTCGAATGTGAAAACAACTTAAAGGAAGTCATGGCCTGAGACTTTTCCAACTGCTTACTTACCGTTGACCCCTTTTTCAATGTCAAGTGTGGTTATTTTACCACAAAGGCCTTATATTCCCTTTAGTTCTCCATTAAACAGCCCTATAAGCACACAATATGACATGATCCCAGACTATAAAGATGTGTTTCCATGCTTTCAACTAGAGGGACATCAGGGTTTAATTACTGGAAAGTGGGAGAATTCACATCAAATAGCTAATTGTTAGTAATTCATTACTTTTAATTTGTTACAGTAAATTATGTTTATATGTGTTATACAATTGTATCAATCAATCTTAGTAGTAAAACAAATATAGTAGCTCATTTTCCTCTTCAATTCGAACACACTAAATTTGCTTCACAGTTCTAGTAATAATAAATAAAAATAAATAAATTTCTGCGGGGCAAAAATTTGCCAAGACAAAACATTTATGATTGAATTGAAAGAAAACAAAACAATGCATTGGATTTAAAATAAGGAAAATGCAACACTGTACAAAACCAGATGATACACTAGCCGTCTTTGTGCTAGCAAGCTGTTTCATTTTGTATTGTTATAAAGCCACATAAATCACACGTTTGCTATAAATGTTCAATGTTACAATAGATTTAAAGGATGTTGTCATGAATGTCTGAATGTATATGTGAGTTTATTACAAATAATCCTGTTACTTGATGGTATTTGATTGAGCATGCATGCAGTAATTCTGCAATGTTAAATGCCATAATTTCCAGGATAGTTTTTTTTTTCAGAATAACTGTTTTAAATGAATTCTGATCATTGCATTCACAAACAATGGTGGAAATGTTGGGCCTTGACAGAAATATGCACTCCCTGGGTACTCTTGTTCATATTGTGGAAGCGACAGAAATATCATCGAATTTAATTACTTTGTTAAAAGTGACACCATTGTAAAAGAATGGAAGCACAACAATTATCAGTGCACTATCAAGTGATGTTTCATCTGGAGGTAAAGTATAGGAAAAGTCCATTGTCAACCCTACATCATACCTAATTAATACAAACATGAAATATGAAGACCTGTTTGTCATGTTACATCATCAGACAAAAAGACCTGCATTGTTAAGAGTCATGTAATATTAATACAGACACCAGTTACATTTTTCTTTTTTACATTCTTTTCATTTTTTTTTTTTTTTTTTTTTTTTTTTTTTTGCAGATGAAGTTACATGAAGAATCCATGGCATTTTCAGAATGGATAGTAACAAATAAAAATATGGCCCAACTAGAAAGCTATCAGAAAGGGTCAGCCTCTACTAGGGTGTGTTGTGTGAACATTTAGGATTATTGTTACTATCCAGAATATGATCCAGATCTATCCCAACATGTATAATCACTTCTTTCATTGAGAAAGCCCAGTCCACATAAAAAATCTCGCAAAGATCTCTTCATTAGTTTGGGAATTGTAACTAACACAGATACAGATAAACAAAAAAATGCAACCAGTAACGTAAGTTGCCAGTGGACATATTACAGAATACCACCATCACAAATTGTTTTCAGCTGATATACAATTAACACTAAAGTGAATTAGATACAAAAGTCATTGCAGAAGTCATTAAAATGTACAGCTTGAGGAAACAAAGGCAACATATTACAGACTGGTATAATAATTAGTCCATATATAACTACGCCATAAAATGACACAATGAAGGAAAAAAACTATAAAAAATACTATGGTTGAAAATTATTTAGCTTCTCCACATCTCCTGACCAGTGGACATTTCAATGTCTCTGGTTGAATGATGCACATGAAAAACAGCGCGAAATGGGGAACTGTTATGGTTATGTACAGTATTTTACAATGCTTATTTCCATGATAATACTAAGCACTAAGAACAGCATGACCACAACTCATCAGACCAAAAAAGTGTGACAGTATATATACATGTATATGTATATAATATTAGTTGTGGTGTCAGTTTAATGACGAAGCTTTACATAGTTCTAATGCCAGTTTTAACAGTACTTTTATAGCTCTTCATTTCTATCTTAAAGACAGACTCTAGGCACATGATACAGAAAAGCTCCATAATAAGAGATCCATAATCATATAACCAGAGACATAGCATGGCTCAGCACCATGAAGAGAGACCTGGGGCAAATTTCACGAAAGCTCTTAGCCTTAGGGCGAATTTCACAAAAGGTCTTAGCCTGGTCTCAGGCTAAAACTTGAGACTTTTGTCTCAAATTATTGGAAAATTTATCTGGAGCCCATGGGCTAGCCTTTACGGATTTCACAAAAGGTCTCAGCTTTGGCTGAGCCACTGGCTCAAATGCTGAGACCGGTAGGTTGTGGGCTTAAGTTTTGTAAACAGAGGCTAAAATATGGCTGCCATAATTTATTCTCCACTTCAAAATTTGAAATGGCTGAAACTAAGGTACAAGTATATATAACTTTGGGTGTTTATACATGTTTACAAGGTTGTAAATTAGCATTTTACGAGAGATATTATGTATCAAACAAGGAAGATATATGTCATCAGTAGAATATTTTGACTACAAAAATTTGTCACATGACACAGAAAACTACTGTGGTTATTAGATAACTTTCGTCTCAACTGAGACCTCTTCTGTGAAAACTGTTTGAGATAAAGATTTAGCTGAGCCAAAAGGCTCAGATTTGAGTCAGTGGCTCAGCTTGAGACTGCGCTAAGACTGGGATCCTTCATGAAATCCGCCCCAGGAAAACCAAAACGAATAATTTCAAGATTCAAGTATTTCAACTAGCCTTTTACAATTTTGTATTTATATTTTATAAATGTGAGTAGAATTTTATATTTTTCGAACATATTTTCAGTAATCAGCAGCTGTGTAATCTAATCAGCTGCTTCGTTCTTTGGAATTTAATTTTCCATTCTCCATACTGTTGAAGAAGCTAAATTGTTGTTGATGCTAGGGCAATCACCCTCCTCCCCAGGTTTCACCACAGTTGCACTTCATCTTTTCACTTGCTCATGTGTCTCTCACACTATCAATAAGGACGTGCACGGTTTAATGTTGCTGAAACAGGGTTGTAGACTGAATTAGTTGAAACAACAATATATATGCTTATTTTCTGATATTTTATTCTGTAACATGGTTTTTATACTTTAATTTTATATGTTTTACTGCATGCAACTTTGTATTGTTCTCAATGTTTTACGTTCAGTTTAAAGTGTTACTGCCCTAACGTGACACCTCTTCTGTGTGGGGGCATTTTTGTCCTTTATTTTAACCACTAGTTTCAACAGTCCTAATTCTATAAATGAACGTGTGTAATTGTTACTGTATCATGTGCTTGTAAAATAAAGGCTCTTTCCTCATTCAAGATATTACTCACTTTAACTTTCCTCCATCTTATTATATCCATCCCCTAAGCGTGAACGCGAGCTAAACTTAACAATGATCTCACTGGACTTGACAGAAAAAAAGATTATAAAATATCAGCATGAGGTTTTGTAAATATTTGAACTATGTTGAGTCCAAGCATATATATAATACGGAAAGAAATAGGGCTTTGTTTAGACATGTTTGATGAAACTTAATCACAAACCACAGATAGGCAGACATTATATTTTTACAAAATCCACAAAAAACAACAACAAAAGCTTCCCATTGTCCTCTGTGAGGTGTGCCAAAGCAGACCAGATACAGATGAAATTACATCTTCTATCTATTGGATTAATTCTTATTATATAGCCCCAGTGTCATACCGATATGTCTTTCAGATATTCAATCAAATACGTCTGCGACATTATTGTTTAACCATTTGCTGTAATATCTTAATAACAGAATCCAGCTTTCCTCAAAGACTTATTTTCAATGTGATGTAAAACATATCCACCTCCAAGTAATCTTATTATCCGACCCTAATTTCAGCCCCCTAGCAACAGGCCTGTCGGTTAACTTAACGGCCTGTCAGTTGCACTTCCCGGCTTATCGGTTAATCAAACAGGCCTGTCTGTAACAAGTATCCGGCTTGTCCCAAATATGGACTTCCAGACTGTACATGATGACTCACCGACTGTGCAGGAAGTATTACAGTACAGTCGGTAACTTTAACCGGCCTGTCTGTAAGTGTTCCCCACAGGCCTGTAAACTTTACAGGCTGGTCGGTAACTTTAACAGACTGGGTCCTAGAGTCGGGAAAATTTGTAACCGACAGGCCTTAAACTGAAACAGACAAGCCGTAAACAACAACCGACAGGCCTGTAACAGACAAGCCGGGAACTGTAACAGACAGGCCGGCAATATTTTGGCGTCTTACGGCCTGTCGGCTACAAAGTCTGTGGGTATAAAAAGGCGAGTTGGTAGACAATCTGTGTATATTCGGGCTTTGACTTGTCGAGAGACAACTTGGTGTGCAGCTTTTCTTTAGGATTTTTAGTTTTTGAAAATTAGCTTAAGTTTTGAGCTAGGCTGGACTGGTTGGGAGTGAAATCTGTTATGTGAGGTTTCACTTTTATTTTAAGTTTTTGTTTTTTAAAACAAGCTGTACAATTGATTGATTGATCAGCATACCAAGGGGCAGAAGGAGAAAGATTGAAGTACCAACTGATACTCAACCACAGTTTGAGTTAGGAGATACAGGTGCGGATATAGAAAGAAGGAGGAGGGAAAGAGAGAAGAGGGATGAGAGAGAGAGGAGAGAGCAGGAGAGGGACAGAGAGAGGATGGAGAGAGAGAGGGAAGAGAGCCCGGAAAGAGGAGAGAAGAGAGTGCGAACTGACACGGATACTGATGTAGAATCAACTCAATCCAGACAGAAGAAGGGCCAGATGAAGTCCATTTTCCTGAGTGATTCAGACGACGAAGCTATCGTGGAGTTCGTTAAACAGCACAAGGAACTATATGACAAGACCAACGACAGTTTCAAAGACAAGCAGAAGAAGGAACGACTTTGGGAGCAGCTAGCAGCTACCAAAACCTTGCCTGTCAAGACTGTAAAGAAGTGGTTCGATACTCAATGTACCAGATATGGCAAACTCACTCAGACGAAGTCAGGACAAGGAGCTGAGAAGAGCACAGAACGACAGACCTGGCTGAAGGACGGTTTCAGTTTTCTATGAGGTCACATCAGAAGGAAGGGAGTTTCCAAAGTCTTCTGCATTCAAGTCACCCCAGAGGCCTTCTGCAGCCACAGCCTCAGCTTCAGTTCCAGATACATCTAAGGACACAGAATCTGAGATGGAAATCAGCATTACATCAGATGTTACTCATCAGCCTTTGAGCACCAGTCCCAAGCAATGACAGCCTCCAGTCGGGACTGCCACCACGTCTGCAGATCCAGTCTTAGATCAGTTCCAGCAGATGAGGTCGATGATTTCAACATTTCGGGGTGCACGTCAGGACCCCACTCCAAGTCCTAGACAGTCGTTCTGCAACTATCTCCACTCTGAGATTGAAAATCTGGAAGAAAGGGACTTTTTAACCTTCAGGAATGAGACAGTGAAGCTTCTCAGTGAAATACAGTACAAGGCCAAAGAACGCAAGAGACAGGTCACCAAAAGTCAAGAGATCACCACATATCAACTTCCAGAAGCATCACAGGCCACAGCAGGACATGAATACATACTCACCATACCCGAAACTCAACCAGTCTCCATTCCAGTTGTGCAGCCTACACAGACAGCCACAGGAGGACCTGTTATAGTGATTGCCAAAGTACAGCAACCACCAAGGCCTTCATCAGCATCAGCATCAGCACAGCCAAATTCTTACATAGTTGTTTTATCATCCAAAAACAATTAACAGCTACATGTTTTTGCCCAAAAACATAAAAAGCACACTGTCCAACACTTACACCTCCCCACAGTACACAAAAAAAATTGTGTGAATGAATGAGTGAATGTTAAACAAATAAAATATTAATAAAGTTCAAACACGAAACAAAAAAAAAGTTAAACAAAAAAAATCCCCTTAAGAAAAAGTATTCCCCAAAGAACTCAAAGTAAAACCAACCAACCAACTCAAAGTAAAACCAACCAACTTGCCAAATCCACACTCACAGACAAACAAACATGAGCCCTAACACAATATACAAACATATGAGTGGCAATGGACTGACAAACTGAATTAAAAAAAATTTAAACTGGGACTGCAAAGCTGTATAATTTTGTCTTGCAAATTTCCTAGTAATTTTTTTTTAATTCTTGCTATTAAAATATTTTCATCTATTTATTGGGAAACTTCTTTTTCCCCTTGTTTTGTATTTTTTCTGAGAATTAAGCCAGGTCATGATGGGGTGGGATGTCAACTTATTAAACTGAGGACCTGGGTTCAGTGCTGAAATTAAGTTTATGTGAACAGAGTTTGGGGTGGATTTGTGTTGGTGTTTGTGATGGGGAATGTATTTGGTGAAACTGAATTTGAATGAAATTGTTGGCAATTTGGGGTTACTTTTTGGGAGGCAACACTTTGCTAAATAAAAGTTCTTGGGATATTTGGGTAGTCCTGATAAGGACTGATAGATGACAGCATGTTCTCCCCCTCAGTCTTCTTAAACTCTGTCCTCCTGCCCAGCCAGTGCCCCCACGTGATTGAAGTACTCTTTCAGTAGGTCTCGTTGATGTTTGGCCTCCCTCGATGGGTTTCTTAAGTTCTCATGATGTCCCTGTTTCCCCTGGTCTGCCTGTGGTGGTTGTATGTCATCAGCTGGTGTGGGTGGTCTGTCTGCTGCCATTTTATGGCTTCTCAGCATGTTATGTAGTACCACACATGTTAACACATTGTCTCTCACAACTTTTGGCCTCTGCTCCATGGTGGTCAACAGCACCCTAAATCGCTTGACAAGTATACCAAATGAGTTCTCGACCACCCTCCTCCTTCTGGATATCCTGTAGTTGGTTATTCTCTCTTCTCTGGTCAGTTGGCATCTACTGTAAGGCTTGACCAGCCAAGGCATCAGGGCAAAGACGTCGTCCCCAAGCAGGAAGTAGAGTAGATCTGGCCCCCCGAGGTCCAAGTGGTTCAGGTGGTGGTAGTCAAAAGGTTCCGTTCGCAATTCTTCTTTTCAGTTTGCTGCGGTTGAAAATCTGTGCATCAGCTAAGTTGGTAATTTACTTCCTGAGGTCGGGGGTGATTCTTTCTTCAATCAAATAAAAAAATGCTGGCTCCATCCTGGTGAAATTTCTGTAGCCTGGTATGTCAGTAGTGATTAACTCGTCCAAGAGTGTTCTGTAGCAACCTCTCTCCTCTCTCTGCAGTATCCAGGGCAGGACCCATGGATTCTGTGACTTCCTTCTCCTTCTGGGCGCTGGGGGTGGGGTGATGGTGATGCTGGCTGGGCAGGTGCTGGGTTCTGCTGTCTTCTGTGTCTTGAAAATATCATGTACAATAAACAATTAAGCTCAATAAAAACCAAAAAGACCCCCAAGTGATCTATCAGTTGCTCTTGATGTGTTCCTGTCATCTTTGAAGTTTGAAATGAATGGCACATCACAGGGGAGGGGGGTTTATATAGTGTGATATGGATCCCGATTCTGGATCCCAACCCACAAAAACAATCAGTCCTGTTGGGAAGGGTTGGGAACATACTCAAGCCCTGTCTGTTTGTCTTTACGGCTTGTCTGTTTGTGATCCCGGCTTGTCTGTTAGGGGTTTAGGGCTTGTCGTAGTACTTCTCCAATTGGCCATGTAAAAAACGTCCCCGACCCTACGTCTTGTCGGGAAGGTCATTACATCCTGTCTGTAACTATACCGTCCTGTCGGGGATTTCATAACCGACCCACCATTTTCCCGCACTTTTTCTCACTACTCTATGACTTTTGTAACGACTACGACTCTAGGGTCGGTTACAGGGTCGGCTCCAGTAGAACACCTGTTTTAGGTTTATACCCCATTGATTTGCTCAATTTGAAAATTACTATGCACCTACACAGGTTCGGGATATGTACATAAAAATATTTTTTTCCTGAAACGGCTATAATTTCTTTATTGGTTGCTTGGTTTTAGTAACTTTTTTTGCCATTTTGTCAGTTTCATGAAACAAACATTTTGATACCAGATATTCTTAAATATCTTCCACATTATATGTCCCATCTGGCTTCCGGGAACTTTAAAATGCAGTAAAAATTGATCAGTTTAATAATTTCCACAAGCTTGATAAGCTTCACATACAACTACACCCCAAACTTCTCACAAGAAAACGGTGCTTCTGTTTTTTTACTGTCAGGTTTTTTTCACAAACCTGATCAGAAACATATACTGGCACACATGACTACAATCACTGATGGCCTTAAAATCGATCTGAATTAACTCATTTAAAACACTTTCGGGTATGTTTGATTTCATTTATAAAGGGCTATCTCATGATAGGTAGTTTTAAGTACAGAGAAATTCAGTACATACTAGTTGGTCAAGATTCTGCACTGTAAACTGCCCAGTATAGGCAAGCAACTGCCAACTTGCCCACATTGGGTCTGGTCCAGGGTTCGTGCTGTCAACCACAGAGGTGGGAGACAGGTCTGTTACCCACTACACCATCAAAACTAATGAAGAGCTATCTAGGCCAAGAAGCTCCTCATACTCTGGCATAAAGGAAAAGAAATGTGATGTTACTAAAAGCCCAAACACAAAGATTGAAAAACATACATTCTAGTGTAGTTTTGACTGCGAAACTAAGAAGTATTAAATAGGGCTTAAAAGGTTAAATGGATATAGTTGATGTGTGAATATATTTATGTATTCTAATACTCTATTTCTTATATTACTAAAAATATAAAAATATAATTGTAACAAACATACGTTTATCTGAAACTGTGACCTATCTGTCTTTGTGGCCTAGCAGGTAACAATTGCCCAGAAAAACAGTGGACCTGAGCTCGATCCTAGGTACAGGCATACATGTTGACCACTTAAAATGGTGGTCCTCTATCACTGTTGTACTATCCCCAGTAGCAGGCTAAAGAACTTCATGGATGTTGATAAATGGTCATCTCTGAGACTCTATCTTTTACTTAGGATGGTTGAAATAGTGAATTGAGTCTTGTAGTAATGGAGATATTGAGCTAGGTATAAATATATACTGCACAAAATACACAGAAAACCATCTTTCAGTACATTTTTCAGTGTTATTTAAACACAAAGCAATGGCCCTGGTGAAAAATGTATATGTATTTTTAAAATCACTGAATGTATTTTGTCAAAGCAGACACATTAAATCTATTATAGAAATAAAGAGAAAGAGCATTTGTGCAACACTGAACTGAGGATGACAAATAGATATCGAGCACATTTGTTAAAATGCCTGGCTTTGACACGTTTTCTGATAAGATGCGTTGGTGTAGCACTCATCTATTTTACACTGTGAAAAATCAACTCATAAAGATATGTGAGAGCTAACATTCAGACATGTAGCAAAGGTTGCAGCAAATATTTTAAAGTGTTCAAAGCTATTGTAGTACCAATCCAAATGAGGCAATTTTCGATCGAGTGAGAGCAATGTTCCTGTGGGTTTCTTACTGAAACAATAATATACAACCAATACATTTATCGTGTTAGAACTGCAGATTGATTATTCATATGATTAACCTGGTGTTCATTCTATTTTCAGAATTTTCGGACTCTCAACATACAATACATAGGTTGAATTACTAAACTCTTCTAAAATTCTTCTAAAGCCTTCTGACTTTCCACCTAGAATGCATTCATCAGGCGACCAAACACAATGGCAATTGGCGTCTAGGACGTATTCATAAAAGGGGTTGGTGAAGATAAATGAGCATTTACCTAAAATTAATCGATTATAATTAGCTTGGTCCAACTTTGGGATCAACTTTGATCCAACCATAAATAAGGATGAAATTTTGGATCAAGTTTTAATCCAAAATGAAGCTTTTTGTGAATACTGTAAACTTCAATATAATTTTTGGCTTGATCCTTCCTTCTAAATATGGTCCCTGTTATATACTTTTTATCAAATTCCCCCATTTGGGTGAAAGCATAAAATGAGATACAAGTCCTAATAACTAGATGTGCTGTGTCTTAAATACAAGGTATAAGTCTTTTTAACTAGATTTGCTTGGTTGTGATAACGAGGTACGAGTCTTTAAAAGTAGAAATACTATGCCATTAAAACGAGAAATAAATTATCATTACAATGTATATGCACAACAAACAACAACTGTTTTCTTTTCTTCACACCCTTCCTTCCATATTTATAGCAGGTGGAAAAAAGTTTTATTGACCTTTACCTTATATCAATACACTCTTAATTGTGAGAATAGAATCTACTGTGAATATCGCTCCAGAAAATTATGTTGCAAAACTATCACACTATAAGTGGTGTGATTATTTGATAAAATAGTGCATGAGAACTCATAAACCCTTCGACCACGGGTAGTTCTGAAAAAAAATCACAAAAACTATTCTAGATTCTCAATCTAGAAGCAGATCCAAACCATTTTCCAGGTGGATCAAATTATGGTTTCACCTTGTGTAACAATATAACCCAGATCCAGTTTGATGCTTTTGAGTTATGCACACAGACAAACAAACAGACCTAATTGCAATACTCTCGGTTCTCTTATTCAGGGGTCTTGGTATAGTTAGAAAAAAAAATCACACAGATATATTCATCCACATGAGATCACTCTCATGCCCTGTTTGGCCTACACTAGGAGCATAATTAAATTATTCAAACTTCAGTTAATATTTACCATTGTAGAAAATCTGTATAAAGTGATTCCAACTTCAATTAACATTTACCATTTTAGAAAGCCTAATTGAAAATGCTTCAAACTTCAGCTAATACTTGCCATGTTAAAAGGATGTATTTAAAAGTGATTCAAACTTCAGATACTATTTCATTTTTGTGATTTGAGCCATTATGCTTGGTAACGAGAAGGCTGGAGCGGGAATTAACCTGGTCAGAGTTAAAGAGGTCAAAGGTCAAGCTAGTTCAAGACCTCTAAGCAGGCGAAGGTCAGGCCCCTGGGAAAAGCAACGGGGGGACCCATATGATGGTCCCCAGTTTAGAGAGTCAAGTACCTTAGTACCAGAATGTTTAGTCCAGCCCACCCAGGCACCTGTGCAGATGAAAACAATATATATCGTTGATATTCCTGAAGTAAATTAAAATTGTGTAAGACATGTGTGTGACTTCCAAGGAGCCAAACTAACAAGATAAATGTTTCCTGAAAGCCTCAGCAACCGGAGAAGAGGAGGATGGAGAAGAGCGGAAATATGTCCATACGGCATCACTTTTCCACATTCCGTGAGCTTGTATATGTTCAAGCAGGACACCATGCTGGAAAGCCCAGGTGGAGGCAGCCCACCAAAAAGCGTGAAAGCTAAGCGGGGATTGTATTTCAAGCATCGAGGAAATTTGTTTGAGATGTTTACAAGCTGTGGAGTCCATCAAAATGAACATAGTTCCTTTCTTATATGTTCTGAATAATGGGTCATTATCTGTGCCAGGAAAGCATGCGAACATTTTCTTGAGTGCGGTCACAGGGCATATTTCCGAATGCCCCAGGCTTGGGATTACAAGTGTGCATGTGTCTCTCCTGTTCTTCATAGTTTTTGACCACTTAATAATTACTATGGCCCCGAACGATGTAAAAATGATATCTCCTCTAGCCAGATGTTGGGTAATGTCAAATTTATTAGCCATATGAGAGAGTAGGTTGG
The DNA here is from genome assembly GCA_964017235.1 of Sabellastarte sp. h YS-2021. Classification (NCBI taxonomy): domain Eukaryota; kingdom Metazoa; phylum Annelida; class Polychaeta; order Sabellida; family Sabellidae; genus Sabellastarte; species Sabellastarte sp. h YS-2021. Next base: position 53,926,324 of record OZ024927.1, on the reverse strand, counting down.
AAAGAAAGGCAGAGGAAAGAAAAGAAACAGAAAGAATATAAAGCCACAAATGTGACATGATGTTGCATTGTTTTTGCTGCTGCGATTACTGATTCCAATGGCAAATTGTCTATTGAATTTCAAGGATTTGAAATATAGTGTGATTCTCTGGTCTTGGAAGGCCTTAGTACAAAGGCCATGCATAAAATGGAAGGCCTGCAGTGCTGCCATGTGATTTGTCATATTAGAATCAGACAATCGGCACTTGGAAAGATATTCTAAGTATGCTAATAGAATAGAAGGCGTGACCTGGAAAGCAGGCAGCTCAGCTGCCACCTGGAAAGAGAGGAAGTCCCTCCATATCCTGTTGTATCATCTGAGTGTGGCAGGGCAGAAACCGTCTCTTAATCTTTCTGTAGCCAGGAGGGCAAGCTAGGCTGCCGGCCCAGGCAAATCTGGAAATAAACATGAAAATTAAATAGTAAAATTTACTAGTGTAAGATCTATGTGGGAATCAATCCACACATGATTGGAACATAACTCTTGAAGTGCAGCCCATTGGTTCTGCCATGCTTCCCATCTCAAAAGCAGATCTGCTAATACATTTTCTTTACCTGCAATGTGTGAGAAAGTTAAATGTATATTATATAGTGATGAAAAAAGCCATATGTCCATGGCGCATGCAGCTACGGTGTGATCTCAGGCCCTCCCTGTGGTCAGAACCTACACTATTTCCATGTTGTCACAGAATATCTGCACTTTTTTTGGTCCTGCCAAAAGTTTGCCAAAATTTTACATGCAACTAAAATATTAAGTATTTCAAGGTGGACTATGGTGTACAGTTGATAGTCTTTTGGGATGGGTAGAGCATACACCATGGAATTGTAGGCACCACCTAAACCTGTAAGACAGGCATCTAGGTGAACCTGTGCGTCAATGTTCTAGTATCATAGTATCTGATTCTGTTGTATGAGTATAGGAATGTACAGAACCAGTTTAAGTCAGAAAAGAATAGCTGATTAAGGAGTATTTTCTGCTACGCAGAATAAAAGAGGAAAACAATTCAGGAAATATCGCACTGGCTATACACATTTTGTAATGTATAATAATGATCCCAATAGGGATTGTAGGTCCCGTTTGCTACAATATGTCTTGGTTGACCATGTGGAACACGTCTCTATAATTTGTGATAATTTTTCAGGGGGAATGGAGGTGGTTCTATTTGTTATATCCACTAATATGCCCAGACAAACTGCGGACTTGGTGGGAGGGACCAGCTTTGAGCTGCTTATTTCCAGACCTAGGTCCTGGATGATTTTCTGTAGAAAATCAAAAGATTTATGTATTTCATGTGGCAGGCCAACATAAATTAAATCATCAATCTAGTTGCTTCATTATAAAGCGTATAGCGTCCGAACAATACTCAAAGAAAACTGAACCAAGTCTGAACCAAAAAGTCCCATTGATGTAATAGTCCTAATAAATCCAGATGCCCTGGATCGATCCTCAAATGACGGAAGGCCCTGCTTATGTCTATTTTGTATATGAGTGCTTGTGGAACCAATTCACAAAGGGCTTGTGTGATATGATCTGAAGAAGGGTAACGTAAAGTGAAGTATGATCCAAGGTATTTATTTTTGGATGCCCCATCATTGACTGAAAGGCCCTTAGGCAAACTGAGGTCCATAATGGTACGTTTTTATCTGAGTTTTGTTTATCTGGGACCAATTCCAATTCAACTTTTATAGTGCTTAATCTCTGCCAGAGTGACAGACTCTAAGGTGCAACATCATAGGTATAGTCACAAAAATCATCGTCCTTATCCATAGCAATGGTCGACATCATGGAGAATGCCATATGAGGTGGAAAATACTAAGGAGGATAAGCTTGGCAGAACAGGTATGCCTTAAGTTTTTTTCTGAAGGAAGCAATGGAAGTGGCAGATCGTAAATCATCAGGGAGTTCATTCCATATTTTGGGACCATCATATGCAAAGCTTAAACGAAACTGCTTTGTGGATGTGTAAATAGATGGTTGGTATTGAGGAACATGTAGAATTATACCATCAGATTGACTCAACCGGGTATTATAGGCACATTGTCTAACTTTGAGAAATGGGCTGAAATATTTAGGACAGTTAGTATGTAGGTATTTATATACCAACAAGGCAGTCTTGAAGATGCAACGGTGCCTTATGGGTAGCCAATGAAGGGCTTTTCTTAGTGGAGTGGTGTGAGAAAGACATGTGGCTCTCTACAAACAGTTCTGGCCAGACTGTTTTGAATGCATTGTAGCTTGCGTAGGTTGGCAACAGATAGACCCCTAAACAAGGAGTTACAGTAGTCAAGCCTGCTCCCCACAAGTGCGTTTGCAGCCATAAGAGCAGCATCACGAGTCAAGTACTGTCGAATTTGTCTAAGATCCCTCATCTGGATGAAACAAAGTTTACATAGATTCTTTATCAGTGGAGTGACAACAGTACTTTTGAAGCCATCTGGGACAGCACCTTCTGACAAAGAACAATTCACAAGTTTTGTGATAGAAGGAAGGAGTATATCAAGGCAATCCTTAACTAGGAAAGTAGGCCAAGGATCCAGGAGACAGGATTTTGTAGGTGAGTTTTTGATTACCTTCGCAATATCATCAGGAGAGGCAACATCAAATTTGACAAGTCCAGGCGGATTTACAGGAGATGGCAAGGAAAAGGATGAAGAACTGGAAAAAGACTCTCGGATTTTAGCGATCTTGTTAGTGAAAAAAGTGGCAAACTGATCAGCCAATTGTTTTTGTGAACTATTTGATGGAAGAACCTTGTCAGGGATATGGTGTAAGGCAGAACGCAGAACTTGCCACAGTTTTTTAGGGTCATCACCGTTTTCTTTGACAAGAGCTCTAAAATATGTGGCTTTGTCTTTATTAGCTAGTGAATTACACCTAGCAATTTGTTTGCGCAGCCTAGCACGGTTAAGGGGAGTTTTCTTTTCTGAGCGGCAAAACATGCAATGGAAATGGTTTTTCAGTGAAAGGGTTGTGCATGGCCTTATATGAAGTTTCTTCTGCAAAGTAACTATCAATGTGGTGGGTATTGTCAAGAGATGAAGCATGATTGGTTTCTGTGGATTCTAGTGCATTCTGTCTATCAAAATCCAAGGGAAATCTGAACTCTATTAAGTCTGGGAGTTGTTTATCCGAAAAGTCCCTAAGGTGAAAGTGCCACGTATGAGGTTTGAGTTGTGAATTGACAGGAATTCTGTGACCTAAAACATTAGGCAGGCCAGACTCTTTAATTATTGTGTGTGAACTATATATATCGGGGATCGTCTCCCAATGAACCAGTTTTTTGGTATATGACTGCATTGCTGTCAATGGTACAAAGCCAAAAATGTCACCGTTTTGTTGAATGCATGCCCTAAGGTCTGCACATTTGTGCCTATCATAAAATACATGATCTGGTATATGCCGTGCCAAACTAGGTGAACTATTGAGGTCTTGTGTGTCCTTATGACAATCATAAAAATTAACATCACATGCTAAGCCACACTCAATGCTATTTATGTATTCTTGGTCATGTTGTACACTACTGATGTTGCTTACCCTATCAAAAACGCACGATTTTGTTTTTGTTGCCCGCTAAAGATTGTTTTTGAATAGCCATTATGGCCGCACCATCCATGTTCTTTTTACCCGCGTGAAAAGAAGTCTTTATGAAGCCTGTCTTACCCAAGTTATTGGCTGCTTGTTTGTGTGCCTCAGTACAAGTCTGTCTATATTCATCATAATCAGTTTCTAAATTCTGAAGTGCTTGAAAGCGATTTTCTAAAGTAATTTGATCTTGATACTGTTTGTTTACATGTATGCATACTCGAGGCGTTTGCTCTTTTTTGTGGCCCTGCTTGTGAGTATGTAAAACAGATTTGGCTTCTGCAGGGGAACTTTTTCTTGGAATATATCGGTTCTTGATGGAACTTTGTGCTTGTTTTAAAATACTGGAAACCGGTTTTTTAATTAATTTATTTATTTATTTGGGGTTTCACCTCACTTTCAACACTGTACAGGTCATATCACGACAGGTAGTTGGAAGGGCAGAGGAAACCAGTACATACAGTTCATCAGGGTTCTGTACTGTAAACTGCCGACCAACGGCAAGCAACTACCAGCTTTCCCACTTGAGGCCGTGCCGGGAACCGAACCCCGGCCTCAGAGGTGGGAGGCAAGAGTGTTACCACTCTGCCACCGTGGCCCCTAACCGTTTTTTAAGAACATCCGCATAAGACTCTGCTGGAGTTATGGGTCTAAACTGTTTCTGGGCATGAAACCATGCATTCTGTCTAAGAATCTCAAGTTGTGGTATGTCTTGGCTATAACTGCCTGTCATTTGTGTACGGTTAGAATCAATGCCAATGGGGTTAGATGCTTTAGAAACAGCAGAATTTGTTGAAATTGCACTGTCACTGGTTGTAGGGGCTATTTGAGTTGTACTCTTTGAAGCTTTACATTTTTTTCTTTTTAATTTTTGTGGGGTCTGCAGTCTTTTTGCATTTGGTTTTTCAATTTTCTCTAGGAACTGACTAATGCTGGTTAGCTGTGCCAGTATTTGAGCATTTATCATTTGTTATTGGATGTTGTCACTGGTGGGTTTATCTTTAAAGCTAGTACTATCCGGATTGTCGTTCTTCTCGGTTTGCTCAGTATCAATTGATAAATTACATCACTACAATTCAAATCCGATTCCGATCCGTCCATGTACGAATCATTCCCCTGAATTTCAATTTTAAAATATTTACCAACACAATATGACAAATACTATCAACATTAATGATCCACTAATTGGAGTTAATACACATGTGCGGTAACAGTATTAAAATGTACTTTACACATGTGCGATAACGGTACTTCAATACTGATGTTTACATACACATGTGAATGAACGGTAACTACAATACACATAAATCATTACATGTGAATAAATGGTAGCTAAAAACATATATTCAATTGATATATGCGGTAACGGTAAATCAAAACACATATCAGGTTACCGATAGTACATATATCTCATAACGGTTCACATATAACATAAATATACAATTGGTTTCAATAAAATAACTTGAATTAAAAGCTAAGATAAAATAAATAAAGTAAAAAGGTTCCTAGAAGATTCAATACGGCTGCCAATGTTTTCTTTTTCCAATGTCATCCCACTGGCATCTGAAGTTTGAATGGCAAGGTGAAACTAGAAAACAGGGTTCCCAATGCTGTGTGCAGTGAGGCGTGAAAAAACTGTGTCAAAAAGACATACTAAACCTCGGATGGGCTCCTACGAATGAACTTGCCCACACCTACATGTGGGCACGCAATGTAACATGCAAAAACATCATGTATTTGAAAATATTACTACCATCGAATACTATTGAGGAATTCTTTAAATTGCTGGTCCATAAGAAGATGTTTATTTGCTGCTTGCACTGTATTTTTATCTCCCACTATAAAACAATGTTTACATATGTTTTCTGTATGAAACAGATGCACTGTTTGTTAGGAATGTTTGTGTTGCCGTCAAACCCATGTTTGTTTATAAACTTGTTGATGTAATCTTTCCATTGTTTATAAAACAATCATCTGTAAGTTAATTAACAAGTTTTGGGAACAGGCGTTCAATCAACTATATGATATGAAAAACATGGTTCTGCTAGTGATCCATTCAAGTACTGACATTTATCACACTATTTTTCCCCTGTGGCTGTTTACAACACCTACACAGGCAAGTAATTAGTACACGATATATGCAAGTGATGACACCAATTTCCACTGGGATTAAGAAACACATTAGAGGAATTACAAAACATATACAGATGTTAGTCATAATCATCCTTTTTATTTGGAAAAAACACAGCCTTTATGCTTTGTTTATTACAATAGAAGTGACAATTTATTGATCCCGGATACTCAAATTCCCTGAAAGTTTCCTGGTGCAAGCTATGAGAAACCTTGGCAGAAGGTTGACAAAACAACACCTTAGTCCTTCTGTTGGCAGCTAAGAGAAAAGTGACAGCTCTCAAATTTTGCAACAATGTACATCACCACTTGCCCTATCAACCAATCGGCAACTTCATCAAGTTTATTGTACTTCTCTGCATGTTATATCTAGCCCAATGACCTTGTAGTAAAACAAAAGTTCAACCAAGGCTTTTTCAATGACAATAAAATGGTGTACCATATCGTTACCTGCAAAATTAATATACATTGCCCGATGAGCAGAATATTGAACACCGATTGTCCCCTGGTGACGACGCTATCATGTTTTACGACCTCTGATTTATGTATTACGATTTGGATGGTGAATCCACGACTTCGGAGATTAAGCATATGGATACCTGCTACTTGATATCAAAGTGATTTAACGGAGACACAAAATAAGTAGTTATTTGAAGGACATCTGAAAATACTGATATGCTGTTTTATTGATATCAGAATCCCAAAATAGGAATATATTAGGGAACCAGAGAAGCATAATATAAATATACATTTGGTTACTCGAGGGTTTTACTACAATGACCAGATACTGTATAAGTTGAAATTTTCACTAGGCATTAATTTTAGCTATTGTGAATCTGAGCTCATAATGAAAATTAATTCGTAATGGAATTTTAAATCTGTATTAATACCTCAATTGTGGATTGTCCTATAATGAAAATTTAATCCAGAAAAATTTCTTAAAACGAAGAATTAGCGAAATTTTCTTCTCACTAAAAATGTCACTTATGCGGTAAATCAAGACTGCATTATGACAGCTTAATGTATATAACATATTAATAAATTGCCTCAAGGAACTCGGGCCTTCTTTATAGTGATCTCTAATAACCCTAATTGTTGTAACTCAAAATATAGTTAGACTGTTACAGGAGTATCAATAGAAATAATTCTTTTTGACTTAGACAATGTATATAGACTCAGTGATAGATAGTTTCGCCTGCAGGTATCACACTATAGATTAAGGGAGTTCAGTTTTTTTTCTGTTTGCTTAAAAAGTGCACAATGGCTGAAGAGTTATGACCTTCCTGTGATATTTATTGCAGAAACCTTTTCCGTTTTCAAACACGAATCCACAAAAATATTGTGGTAATTTTATAACATTAACATATTTGCCACTGTACCCTATTGTGGGGGATGGGGTGGGAATTGGATGTTTGAGACTGAATGAGTGGAAAAATATTATCTCTATCCAACTGTGCGTGATCTCGTAAACCAAGTTAATGTGTTGGTTTTGGAGCAGTAGTAATTCCAGAAACTGTATGATGTGCAAAAGTACCAGTGATCTATGTAATTACTGTCATTTATCTCATTTTGTTTTGTTGTGGATGTTTACAACACTCACACAAACTGGTAATTTGGAAAAAAACTACTGCAAGTAATTATAAGTCATATTCATCAAGCGTAGGGGTTTTCCTTTAAACATAACAAATATAGGGTCTTTGTTTTTGGTAAAGAATTTTAAAATAGATCTTGGACACTTGGATGTTGAAGCTTCTTTTCAGACATAATCGATTCCAAACCATATCCTCGAAAGCCCTAAAATGTCATTTTTTTCTTATGTTCACTGGTATCTACAAGTTACTGTAGATATACGAATAGCTCAGTTCCATTATTTTGATCTGATAGTAAACCTAATCCCATACTAGAAAAAAGTAAAACCAGCCATGCCGCAGGAGAGTATTTCAGAATACCTTTTGCATATTTTTGCAATAGCTTTCTTAGTGACACTGTGATTGGTCCAAGATGTCTTCGATATGCTCAAGATAGGTTTAAGACCACAGTAAGACCAAAAAGATGACTTTACGAATGGTACAATAATTTTAAGATGGGTTTGCAAAGGCTTTGTGAATGCAAGAATCTGGACCACTCTACAACAATATAAAACTTTTAAATATGAATGGGAATATCCCCTTCCCACCACCAAGAAGTTTCCAGTTGGTTCGAAATTCAAAATGCTCAGTCAGGAGTCAGTCCTGAATGGATTCTGAAAGTTCTGATTTGGTTTCGAATGTGCCAATTGGGTTTATGAATATTCCAATTGCCTCCTAAATGGTAAATTTTTAGGGCTGTAACTCGGGGAGGATGTTTACCATAGTGGAACAAGCTTAAAATTTACTCCAGTGTACGAGTTACAATCTTGTACATACCAGTAAGTAGAAAAAAACTCACCTAACTTGTAGAGACAGGTTGCTGAATTAAATACATGAGTTAGTAACGTATGAGTTAGTAACTTGAATAAACGTTAATAGACAAAGTTAGCAAAAGAAAACGGTAGTTCGCAGCTTCCATGTATACAAAAGATAATCCAGGCCCTCCAGATGTCATCAAGTGCATGACCTAGCAGACCTGTATATTTAATGTCTCACTATGCAAGAGGTTCAGCAAATAACAACCTCAAGGTGTAAATTTAATTATTTGGCTTTTGGGAAATGAGAAATTTATGTGAGACTTGTGTTTAATTAAAATGGCAATACCTTCTCTCTTTCTCTACAACAAAATCTCCATTGTGGAAATGGGGAGGGGTGTGACATTTATAAATTAAATGTCTTGACACATATGTTTCATTTCATTTCCACACAAGAATCCTTGGAAAATAACACTAAACCACTAAAGGCAATGTTTATGACATACTTTGAGAATCACATCCTTTGAAAAATATTTATAATAAAAAATTCCAAATGTTGGGAACAGGTAACAGGAATGTGATTTGCTTCTTTGAACATGTTGTTCTAATTTCTTTTACATGTAATGTGAAGTAAGGAAGCTAACAATTATTGATTCTAGCCAACTTGCAACTGTAAACACATGTAACATTACATGGAGTTTGTAAAAGACTAATATATTATGGAACTAAAAGGGTTTTCACCTGCATTTCCTACAGCAATGGCTATAAATACATACAAAAAGTTAAATGTACACCTTGCTTAGGGGAGTATGTACATCCACGCCATAGGTGTAAACAAGTGGGCAAATTGTCATACAAAACATATTGATGCCTGCCAGATGGAAAAGGGTTCAATAGCTGAGGCTACAGGTTTGCACTCTTCAGTCAAGATTCTATTATGGAAGCCATTGAAAAAAAATGCAAAGTAATTGTTCCCATTCCCACTTACAACAAGGACTTTTTACTGCACAGCTTAGACACGGCATTGGAAGCCATTGCACAAGTTTTAGGTAGCTGTCAATATGCTCGCTTATTACCAGGTTTTTTAAATGTGATTTTCGGTGTTACTATAAGTAAAGTAAGTTATGGTTGTCTCTCCAGAGAAGTCCCGATATTTTTGTCTGTGTAATGAATCTTCCTGGCCATTTACAGAGAGGGAATGGCTACTGAACAGAACAGACTGCTCGGAGGTATTTACACTCAAGTCAGTACTAGAAATGATACTATAAGTTGGCCAAGTTAGTATATTTAGAATCCGTTGAACAGTTTGGCAAGTAACTGTTGACATGTCCACTTACTGTTAGGATTTGAACCCCATGTTTCCAGTAGTGGGAGGTGAGTGTTTTACCACATCTCTGCCAAGGCCTTTTCAAATAAAAACTAGAAATCTTGTGTTGTCAACTTGTTTAATATCAATGTGCATTACTTACAACAACACTACCATCTTCACACAAAAGTAAAGAATGTAACACTGACATTGGGTCTTCGTTAGTTTGATCTCTTTTTGTGTTTACAGGCCTCTTTTGGTCATAATTATATTATTTTTAAGTCCTGTTACAAAATTAATTAAGTCAAGGTATTATTTTGTCTTCAAACCACATAACTAGATCACAAAAAAAACTGAATTTACAAGACATTTAAATCATCCAGGTTTGACTGTACCACATATAATGTGTATTAACTGATTCATTTGTAAATTGTTCATGTCATCAGACATATTTTATAACATTTTTTCACATTATTGGCACCAACTTCAAAAACAAGAGACAGTGTTATTTTCAAAATCTATAATATTACATTTAATAGTATTAATATATTAAAGATAAATTGTATCAAGAGGCATGGATTAGGCCTGAGAATTTCATTTAAAAAGTTTAGAAGGTTACCAAAGTCACGTAAGTTAAAGTTAAACGTACTTGCCGGTGTGTACTCTTTCAATATATGAAACTCTGACTTTGGCATATTAATATAAAACAATATTACTATAACTATAGCGAATTATCTTGATATGAGACAAAACAACAGATAATGATTGTAATTGTTATTGTTTTGAATGCCAAAATTGAGTACAAAATCAGTATTTTGTGCCTGGGAACATAAATTTTAGCAACCAATAATATTAATTTGGTACAACAATAAGTAGCAACATCAATTAAATGAATTAATCATATTTTAAAAATATATTTTTATAATGCAGGTGATTTCTTCCAATTAACACAGCAAGCCTGTTTTTACACTGATTACTTAAGATCACTTTGAATCAATTCCATAAATCTCCATTCATGAACACATAAAGTTACTCAGGGCAAACCTTTTGAGATAATCACCATAAAAAATCATATGTAACATCAGTCACACAAAGTCATTAAGCTTGCAATACAGCAACATCCTTGTTCCATTTGACAAAAACTTTCTTTTCAATTTCTGGCATAGTCGCTTAAAGGCCTGACGGAATGTTTTCGAACATGCAGAGTACAAGAAAAAATTAGCAGCAAAATTGATGTAATACACCAGTTGAAAGATCTGTTGGAACTGTAATCCAGTTTTAGGGTACATATATCCCGGATCCATTAGCTCTGTCACCACGGCATAAATGCGAAATGCATGGCTCGGTAAATTGAGGCACACAAAGACAGTGGAAACAATCAACAATGAACGCGTAGTGCGTACATGGGCACGTAAGCGTCGCTTGCCATACATCTGTTTTGACCTCTTACTCCAGCCATTATCTTGAATCCGAGTGGTATGATAGCTTACCATGCTAGGCATACGTGAATTTTTCTTTAGTTGTATACTGCCACTGACTTCATCAGTACAGTGTTTTTCAAAATAGAATGAACTTTTGGACAGATGCTGTTCAACGGAAGGATACATAACAAACAATTCATTCTTCTCACTCTCCTTATGGATGAACTGCCAAATCTTGGTAGCAATATTTACATTGAGCACAATAATAATCACAGAAGGCAACAGAAGGGTAACTACAGTATCTATGGTGGTTAGTATCTGAACCGTTCTGTAAAACTTGGGTTTCGGTAAACAAAACTGTGCTCCTGCAATTTGCACCAAACCGGTGGACCAAAAGGTGAAGGAATAAATCACCATAGCGGCAAGCATCAGCACTGACACAGTTAAGAATGCTGTGCGACGAGTACACCAGAAGTTTTTCTTCAATGGATGAAAGACTACGATCCACCTTTCTATGGTAAAGCTTACCACTGTGTAGACTGAGAGGAAACCGCCGACATTGCTGATGTAGATGACCATCTGGCATAGCACTTCGCGATTGACCAAGTTGATATTTACCTTATATAACCAACCTATGAAAAGGATAAGGAGAAACAGTGTGTCTACAAAATTCAGGAATGCCAAGTATACACTGGAGGATTGAAATTTTAAGTGGGATCCAACAAATACAGAAAAGCTCAAGGTATTGCCAACACAGCCTACAGCGATGATGAGGGGTATTCCATACTGAGACAAAATGTCCACAAACACGTCAAAGTGAGTTATTTCTTCATTTGGATAAGCAAAAACATCTCCTAAACTCTGGTTCTTATAGGCTTTCTCTGATATGTTGAAGGCTGGAAATTCCTCAAATTCAAACTCCCCTATAATGTCTATAGGAGGAGCCTGGACATTTATCTTGTGAAGGGAAGGCTTGGCATTCATTTGCCTTGCTGCTGAAGCCATCTTGATGAACCCTTTTCCACTGGATAATTGTCTAACAACTCTTACATAAAGTAGAGTCTGAGGCACAAATATACCAATTCCAGACAACTTCAGGACTTGCTCCAGTGTGTAAAAGAAATTTCAATGAAATTGTATCCATCATGCCAAAACATTTCAGTACAACTACAGTTACAAAAACTAGCTAGTGAAAATCAAGAACTGGCTTACTTAATGTCTAGTTATTCCTGTCACTTTCATCTTATTTGTTGCTCAGAGTTTTTTTCACTTTCAACAGTATCCATTAATCACTTCATGACATTGTAATTGACATCTGCTTCAATCCACACCCACCCACACACAGACACAGGCTAATTAGGAATGGATAAAAAACTGAATCAAATCATGTATCCTTCATATCAATAAAAACCTATACAAATCAGCAACTTCCTTCAGCTATTTTAATTCACTGCTGGCTTTCAATCTCAGGCACAACTAATTATCATTAAGTTTCTGCTGTCGTTTTAAATAGCTCCCACCAGCTGATTAGTGTTTTACACACACAACCAGATATGTGTAAAGAGGTTGATTTCTCGCTGCTTGTTCATTGAATGTCGGTGAAAGAATGAAGAGAACTACTAAAGCTCGGCACTCCTAATGAGGTTCTCGGTAGAGAATGTTTAACTCTATTGATTAATGTTGCAAGTGCTAGTTCACTGAAGTAGTATCTGTTTGCACTTCCATGGATATGCTTACAGTGGTTGTATTTGTAGCTAAAGTAATTTGACTGCTATTTTAATTGAATTGAAAATACATTTACATTAAATAGACTTTTAGCCTCAGTCACCTAGTAGGTAACATGTTTGGCATTAAAGAACTTTGTTGTCATGTCTATAATTGTGGGTTTGAATCCACTTCATGTTAACATGTTGAATTTATGGAGAAGTACCTCCATAAGAAGTCTAAAACCTAAGCTTTGTAATTTACTTTTTGTGCTCTTATCCTTTCTTTGAAAAGGAAAATCTAAGGTGGGACAATAACGATCCAAATTCAAAAATCTTATGTCAAGGACAGATAATGGTTGTTATCGAGCTGGAGAAAATAATAATAACAAATAACAGAAAAGTCCCAGAAGCAAAACAAAACAACTTATTTATTTCAATTAAATCTTATCTTTAATTATCAAACTTTTATCTTTTTGAATGGATCTAAAAAAGGACAACACTATGAGTAGTGGTAAGAATATTACATTAATTGAAAACCTGAAATCGAAATAGTTTATCATTCATTATAATTATCTGTTCTTCTATGGGACTCAAGATTATGCTTACTTATTTTGTTTTGTCTTATTCAACGTATACACATAAATAAGTATTCTACCCCTTCATTTATTCATTGGAGTTTTTTTTTTTTGCTAGTTTCCAGTTGATATACTCTGAGAATGCCTGAAATTGATGGAAAAAACAGGATGGTAAAAGTGTCAATATTATAAATAAATGATTATGTTCTTGCTTCAATAAAATATTGAAGACAAAAAAAATCCAAAGAAAAAAAAAGTAATTTTCTTTGATAAAATATACATTTAATTCCACAATTGAGACATATGTACGAATAATACAGTGGCTTTTAAATTGTTAATTCAAAATTAATGCATACAGCCACAGTGCCTATGTTCATTAAGTTACTTAAATAAAAACTCCTGTTTAACCAGACAGGTCTCATTTCCACTCTACACGTTCAGCCTAGCCTTAACATGTCCTGGCTTTATTATTCCAAGTAATTGGGGTTTGATGTCATGGGTTTTAAGTCTAAATTAATACCAAACATCAAAGATTAAGGTTTTAGGTTTACCCCCTTGTTAAAAATGTAGAACATAACAGTACACGCCCTGAGTTCTTAAACAAACATTTTTCTATCAGCTCTATTCGAAGCCACGACTACACAGTCATCGAATGTCAAATTTGTTTATAAGTGGTGTTATCACCAGTTGGCAGTTAACCATACCACAGACTTGGATCCTGTTCTGTTGGGTAGAAATAGTCTGAGTCATTTCATGCCACAGAAACCGGAAATAAGCACTGGTTCCAGTAGGCCACATGGCCTGAAGAATGAGTTTCATTTTCCTCCATGAATCCACATCTGGATATAAAGCCATTTGTACTAAAATAATGTACTCGTGTAGTTCTTCCTGCCGGCTAAATGACCTGCAAAACACAAATGAACCCATTTTTATCAAGGCCAACATCTGTTAAACTAATAAGGGGGTTGTATGTGTTTAATATATTGTCAAAGCTGCAGTATATATTGCTTTCTGTTGGAATTTCATCGTGCCACTAGTAAGAGAATGAAACAGAAAACAAAAAAAATAAAATTTTCTAATTGGGAAAACTCGTTGAAAGAAAGAAGAAATAATAATATGTGTGCCAATTTTGCATCATTGAAGGTAACAGGCCTAATTTAGTAACAACAGTCATAAATGTGTGAACAGTTTCAAACAAGTTAAACAAACAGAATCGAATTTCTCATTGACACATTTCACAGTCCGTGTTGTATTTCACATTTCTAACCCCCATTGTTTTCTCCAGTGCAGTATAGTGCACTGTCAATAGACTGTCATACCTATTTCACGCTGTTCAATGCTGGTTTCACGAAAGTAATTAACTCATCCACGTTTTTGCTCATTGATTCATATCTTACAAGTATTCATTCGGTATTCACATTTTCGTAGGACACGGTCGGCACAAAATGGAAACGTTTTTTTTTGCATGAAAACTCTTTTGAAATGTTTGAAAAACCTCTAATGTGCTGAACTAAAATATAGAGTGGAGTGAAGGCGGCAGAATGGCTATAGAAGATGACTATACAGGATGACTTGCTTTTAAGCATGTACTGCAAAGATATGAGGCCACTTTAAAGAATCATCAGGATAGGGCAATGAAGTAAAAAAAAAGATTTTTTTAATCACGAGTTGTTACAATAGCACAGAAATGTGTGAACAGACCTTTAGTACTGTAGAGCAAATGTCTAACCATTTTTTTAATGCTAGGTCTTAATTTTCCCTAAAATAGTTAAGGTTATATGAGGACAAGTCTGTAATGCTTCCTGCTTCTTGTCAACCATCTGGATTCGAACCGCAACCACAGATGTGACACCAGCCAAGTGATTTAATGGCAAACTGATTAGCCACTGGTCTCCGGTCTTCATTATTTGACACTGGTTGTTAATTTCATTGTGGGTAACAATGCAGCAAACATGCAATTATTACCTTGACCATGGAGGGTTATGTGATCACTGGATTCTGTTTGCTTGTGTGTTAGTAAGATTGCAAAATAAAAAGAAAACTGTTACATCAGTTTTACATCACATTTTTACAGTAGATGGGTATTGATCTAAGATGGAGCTAATTTAATTTTGGAAATTATTCCTGACCAATGGTGGATCAAAATGTCTATGTCATTGTACTCATAAACAATGTTGGATATATGCAACATTCTCTGAAATTCTTATTTCTGTATATGATATTTCCTGTCACCTTATAATTTATAAACCTACAAACATTTCAGCTACAAGCTTCACTCAATACTATAAAACTGGACTGCCAAATACTGGATTTTGGAACTCTTCCTGAATAACTCTCTAGGTCATATCGTGCAGTTGTTACATGTCAGTGTTTCTGTGAAGCAGATATTGACTGTGGTAAGGGTCTAATCAGTAGGTGCTATTTTTGCCAATTTACTGAATGTGGTGGGCGTTAATGGGTGTATATTGCAAGGCTGTCATCATTTGCTCAAATTTAGAAGACCTATAAGTCGGTGTATACTGCTGTTCTTTTACCGGTTATTTTATTAGCAACTAAGTGTTCAAACTTCGAAATAAGAAATCAAATTTTAAAAGCATAAAAATACTGTGTACAAATGTACAAGGACAGCTCCTATATTTTCCTGTCAGCTCATATTATTAGTGCAGTTTAAGGAGGATGGTTTTGGAGTGGTAACCAACAAGTCTAATTCTGGTCGATAAGCTGTTAGTCACACACACTACTTTGTGTGTTCCATGGGGGAAACACCAGTGATAGTAGATGCACTTGAAGCCCCTGGAGGACAAAACCAGCAGGACCTCCAGTGGGACATGATCTAGTGCCAAACTTAAACTGAATGAAATGGATACCTTAGCACACAATCGTGTTCTTGTCTTTTTGCAGTATTTTATTTGCTAAATATAATTATCAACATTTCAGAAACATTGTAATATCTTCACCTAGTATACCAGGATTATATTTTTAAATTGGCATAAATTGTTAAGGCTGAATTAATTTGAAAGTGATGTCTCCTGTAGTAACGAGTTTCCCTTTCCAGTGTAATTCATATTAAGATGCCAAAGCAGAAATTTAGTTTTGTGCATAGCAAGCAAAACCGGTATTTGTAGTTCTTGGATGTTACAACAGAATTATACAACATTATTAAGCTTTTAGTTTGTGAATACTATTTTATAAATACACTCACAGTAAGAAATCTGTATGGCTGAAATACCTCTGCCTTTACTCTTTATGTATTTAATTGTTTTTATAACATGGATAACATTGCATTTTTTATTTCTTAAGTTTTATAATAAACTACATAACATATCCTTCACTTTAAACTACATAACATACTTCAATCAGAATTTCTACCAATTCATTTAGAATGACCGAGAATTCTTCACATATTCAATACAAAAACCAGTTTATAAATAACTTGCTTATCTCAAATCCTTGGCTAAAACAGAAAGAAATGAAATGTCCCCAGGCCACATTTTTCCAAAACCACAACAGAGCCTCGTCAAATCACTATTCAATACACGATAAAACCTCCCAAGTAAGGAAACTTGACACGAAAACCCCAATGCAAGCTGATTTATGCAGTTTTTTATGTTAAAGGGGTAATAGGACTGGAGTCAATGCCCCTTGTGCTAAAATCTGTCTGATAGTTCACAAAACGAACTCTTGTCACAAAGGTATGCATCATTTACTTGACTTATGCAATAATAAAACTAGTCACAAAAAAGCTGGTTCTGCTAATAAAATGGCATATGAACAAGACAGAAAGAAAAACAAGTCTTACACTGAGACAAGAATGTCGTTTATAAACAGAAGAACTCGCTTGCCATACAGGTACAACAAGCTAAAGTGGACAACTGATTCCAAAATGCCAGGATATATTGGCTATCAATGAATTTTTGACTTACTGAAGCCTGCAGTTTTCACTCGAGTGTGGTTTTGTACAACTGAGACCACTATAGTGTGAACAGATATGAAATGTACACATTGAAAGCCTATCAAATGGGATACTCAAACACTAGCCCTGTGTATCTCCACCAAAAAGGTTTTATTTTCATGACTGTTTATTTGTCAGTTTGTTTGTTTGTTGTTTGTTTGTTTGCATGATCGCGCAAATCAAGCGTGGTTATAAATCAAGCTGGGTTTTATGTCCCATTCAATAGTTAAGGTTACATTACTCCCCTTGAGCTAAGATGATTCCAGAGTATAACCCTCGGGATTAAAAACAAATCGTCCAGTCTGGGCCCTTAAAACCTCTTTTAGTTAATGAAAGCTGTAAAGTTCATGTCACACCCAATGAAGCCACTATCTTATATACCTGCTTCAAACAAATAACGCATTTGTATCCCTACATCGCATGTACGTACATTTTTATTAATCATGTTTATCTGATTTGAAACCCAGTCGTAAAACAAAATATTTTCAGGGTAGGATTTGTGCTTTGAAGTGGATGGTTATTGCTTATTGGGGGTAATGTTATTCCATTTGTTTGTTTATATGTTAGCAAATTACGACTTAGACTTTCACCAAGTCCTTTTGTCTTTTGTGTAACATATGGGTACTGTATGACTTTTGGAGAAACAGCCCGCCCTTTCAGAGACTGGCCCCCTTACTCAAGAATGCTTGTGAAATAATGAAC
The DNA here is from genome assembly GCA_964017235.1 of Sabellastarte sp. h YS-2021. Classification (NCBI taxonomy): domain Eukaryota; kingdom Metazoa; phylum Annelida; class Polychaeta; order Sabellida; family Sabellidae; genus Sabellastarte; species Sabellastarte sp. h YS-2021. The sequence continues at coordinate 53,908,528 of OZ024927.1, read as the reverse complement.
TACTGTAACTTTCCAATTAAAGTTCAGGTTACTGATGGATACAAATACAAAGACTTAGAGCAAGTCTAATTGCGACTTTATTTTAATACTGCTGCATGGATTGACATTGAATTCTCACAGGAGGTGGGTTTTAATTTAACATAGAACTAATGTTGAAAATGATCCACAACTAATGGATCCAGTATTTTTTAAAGGATTGTTTGGCCTTGGAAGGTGTAGGCGTCCTTTGGGTGTCCTTGTTTAATATGTGGTACAGCAGAATTTACTCTGTACTTTAACAGGATGGTTTAACATGTTTACACTCTAGCAGTTGGTGCAATTCAACAGCTAACAAAATATGTGCAAATTATGTATACCAAGGACAAAACAGTTTACAGCTTGTTTAGTCAGTGTAGCAGATGCTATATGATGTTATGAGCTTACAACAAAGTATAGAACATTTGTATTATAACCCAAGGCCTAAATTAAATTTGAACCAGTTTTAAACATCATGAAATTGCAGTCCCATCTGGTATAAAAATGCACCCGAGTGTTTATGCCCAGGTCCCATCTACAAGACTGCACCATGGCAACACAGGTCATTACAAATACTAGCTAGCAAGCAAGCCTTCATCAGTCGCCCAACTTCGGTGGACAAATGGATCACGTGGAATATTCGTGAGGGGAATTGTACAAGGAGCTCCCATAGTTGGAAGACAAAATGTGACTGGTAAAAAGTGTCATAAGACAACTAATAACCATGAGTATGTTGCCTCTCTGTAAGACCTTTACACTTATCATCCCCTGCAGGTTTCATGTGGCAGATCTTTAGAAATTGTCCGATGCATTATGGTAACTGTTACAAAAACAGATGACAAAATCACTGTGGATATGCTCCAGACTTGATGGGTTGACTAATGAAGTTGGTGGCAATAAAACAGCAGAAATTCGAGTGGCAACTGCCCAAAGAATTTTCAAACAGTTCCAAAACTTCTCCCTGTAGGGAAGACAGACAGTAAATAATGAAGATAAAACTAGGACCTATAAAGAATTAAACGGTTTGTAGTATGAATGATGAAGATTTTGTCATTGCTAGTCATGAATAGAAATTATAAAGGTTGGACATGGGTATTAGTCCAGGTGATTTTATTGATACAATTTCATAGTGGATGACACAAATCATTCTTAATCAATGCAAGAGTTTAGCCAAAAAGGTAGTGGCCAGTATGATTTTCATGTGGTGATATGGTTTCATGCAAAGATCCATGTATATTAATTATTTTTGTAACAAAATACCATATTTGTGTGAATTGGCATGATATAGCAATGATCTAAATACCAAAATATTTTGCGTGAATGTGGATATGGTGATATTCGCCCAGTGGCAAGCTAAAGAACCTGAGAGATGTTGATAAATGGTCATCCTTGATCCTATGTCTTTACGTTAGGGAAAGCTTAGCCTTGCTTAAGGCTCAAATTTGCGTTAGAGGAAGCTTAGCCTTGCTTAAGGCTCAAATTTGCATGATCTTTTCAAAACATGCACACAGATATTTGGTATTCATAGAGCACTCATACATGCTAAGAGATAGAACCTAATCAGACACTGCTTTAGAAGTCAGTACATGTATGAGTACATTATTGAAACTGAAACTCCATTATCTGAACTGAAAACTTTCCCTAACTGCAAAGAAACTTGAGCCTTCATCAAGGCTAGGGGAAGCTTAGTCACTTGAGAGCTTGTAATGTAGTTGTTCAGTCAAAATGGGTCAAATTGCACTTTGAGTAATGTAGTACAGGGGGATATTGTGCTGAGTATAAATATACAGTACATTAATGCTTAATATGTAATGAACTAGGGGAAGAAATTTTATAAAACTTCTTTCTTTTTCTGAAGCTTTCGCAAACCATTCTGAGTTTACGACTAAACTCCAAATAATATATCAGTGGTGTTTTTATTAGTTACTGTTTTGTTTAAAGATCTACACCCTCACATAGCTATGTTGGGATCCACTTCAATAAAAGGGTTGCTGTAATGTATTAAATTCTTTTTGAATTCAAGAAACAATTTTTAGAACATCAGTTTAAAATAATGCTTACAGGTTTAAGGTTAATAAGAGATCCATGGGGTTTGATTAAGAAATCAAGGGTAAAAATGCCGCAAGGCAACAGTTCATTGAGAAGAATATATTGGCCACACATAAAAAGGTATATTCATCATCCTTTCTATTTGATTTAAAGCTTATTGAAATACAACACTGAAAGGGCAAAGCCTTGGCTTGACAGATTAATTTTTATATTTGTGTTATTTTTAATCATGTTGTTTTTGTAAAGGGTTATGGACTTTGACATTTTATCTCTTCAACATGTGTGTCATCTTCCATTACATAGGTTTCTCTTAAGCCTTAGAGCTTTAATATTTAATACTGTCTGATTATTGTATTCATTCAATGACTTTGTATAGGGACATTGACATTTACAATTCTTATACTTCTATATATACAATTTTATGTTCATATTAAAAATTTGATTTACACAATTAATAAAAGCTGAATGTATAGTCTGTCATTGAAAAGGTGTCTCACAACTGAACAGAGTAAATCTTAAAAGAAAATATCTTTAGTTGCTTCGAACTTGTGATATTCATTCATTTCAGAGAAATGGTTCACTAAAGCAATCAAAGTTGTTTTGACTTTTAAAACAAAGCCAACATATATTAATCTTAATCTCATATCACGCAGATTACTCTGAGGCTCGACTCCTGAAGGGGGGAGATGTAGTATCTGCATCTGCCTGTTTGTTTAGGCCATTCTTGAGCGGATCCCTGTCTTTCAAAGAACTACTCACAACACACAACCCCACAACACTTCAAGAATGTTTTAAGTCAATAATATTTCTCTAAGAAGCCTGGAACTACTCCAAATAGGGCAGTTTTATTCAACTATATCTGTGAAAGGTAACAAAATTGACAAGAAATGAAAAAGAGTTTCCAAGACCACATATTTTCCAAAGCTAAATTGTTCAGAAAAGCCAAAGGGAAACAGGAGATCAACTTCTTGGCCACTGACACTACACAAAATGAGTATTTGATAATAGCCACATAAATTTTACAAGTGTTTAGTTGATTAAAAGTAGTCAATTGGGGGTCGATGATTAACTGTTTTCTTCCTAATATCTCAATTGGATTTAGAAATTTGTTCTTAGCAGGATATTTTCTTTGTTTACACATTTCATTTACACATTTCCTGTAGTACTTCTGCAGCTGGAAATAAAAACTAATAATAAGGCAGGAGAGTTTACCTCTTTTAATCATTTAAATTTTAATCTTTAGACTCAATTTTCTTGGACTTAGAATTTTTTTAAAAATAAATCAAACAAAATGCATAGTTTATAAATATCAAATAGACTGATAACTTTGGGAAGCAGGGCTGTTAGGGCCCTGGTACGGCAGTTGTCATCTCCACATAAATATCACTACAACCTTAACTTTGTCTTGTTTTATTTCTCTGACCCAATTTCTAGGAACGAATCAGATTCTTTCCCTAGTAATTTGAATTTCCTCCATCTTCACTTTGAATTTGCTAGTCAAGGGTAACACTGCTTTTTAAGTAAAGAAGATTTTACTGAATATTTTAGTTTTATACAAGTCCATATTATACAACATGGTGAAACGGAATAAGAAGAATACTAAGGACACTCCCAGGAAGAAGACAAAGGCTTCTACGTCTATGGACGACAGCACAAGGGATCTTAGTGCAGATTTCGACATTGCTGGTTCACTGCCTCAAACTCCACAGGACTTTCAACCTGTAAGTACTAGTCTTCCGTCAACTTCTGAGGGAATTCCTTCACAGTCATCACACAATCCGTCTGATTCCGCCACCATATTAGCTTATCTTAGAAAGATTGACGCATCCAACGAGGCTTTAACGAAACGTGTCCAAGATTTAGAGGCGAACAGGTTAGGGAGTCAACACCCAACCATACTGGGCAGCCCAGCCATACCAGTGAGCTCGCAACCTCTTTTAGGAGCCCAGGCGTCATCTATTGCGTCAACGGCGCGTCAACTTCAAGGGACTCAGTCAGTTACGGTTCCTGCCCATGAGATAGGACGGCAGGGAGTGCAGGAGGCAGCTCAACATTTCTCGCGCGATGGGGTGATGCCAGATATTAGTGTACTGCGCCAGAATCCTCACATTTCTCAGTCAGTGTCACAGATCCTCGCGGCATACGACGTTCAGGCACGGCAGGATTCCTTCCAAGGTAAGATTGCTACCAAGAAGTCGGGCAGGTTTAACACCACAGACACAGTAACGTCTATTCCTGAGCTTAGGTGGCCAAATGAGGGGTATCTTGGGGTTAGTGCCAAGAAAAGGATCCCATATGATGATCTGTCAGTAACTGAATGGGCCGTAGGACAACTGTCGAATGTCTTCCACATACAGGACACTAATCTAGCCAGGCAGGCCCTACTTCAAGTGATCCTAGCCCTTAAGGACGCCACCTCCCTACCTTGGGAAGCTGTCAGATCAGCCTGGGGAAATTCCATGCATGAGATCGAGCAAGGAACACTTTCATGGGAGGACAACGTTCAGTGGTCACTCAATAGGCTTTCTGCATCCCAGATCGCATTAGCTAATGCTCGTACCGTCAACCAACCGTCACTACAGAGAAAGGACAAGATTTGTAAGTTTTACAACCAAGGCTCCTGCTCTCATGAGTCAAGTCATGGTAACTTTAGGCACCACTGCTCATTCTGTGCAAGGTCAGGCAGAATATTGACTCACCCAGAGGTGAAGTGTAACATAAAACTTAAACAAGAAGGACAGACAAGTAAATAGGCCAAACAGCTATCTGCACAGCAGCCAAAGGACATTAGTGACAGTAAATTGCATAATACCTTTCATTGTGAAGATTTAGTTACCAGGGACAAAGCTTGTAATGATGAACATTTGTTGTATAATTTGTTTCATACTTATTCTACGTTGTGCCAGAGTTCCTGTGAAGGGGGTGGGTATCCCTATGTCCCACTGTCTCTTGGGTACCATGGGGATGATTTGTCCCACAATTCGGCTATAGGGGAACAGGCTCTTAGTCTTGCACACAGGACCTCTGGCGTTGATATTACATGTTCTGACACTCAGTGCCAATATTTATTGAATGATAACAATCAATTAACTGATAAATTAACAAATCATGCATTTAACCCGTATGCACAGAGTAATGTACAGAAGTCTCAGTGTGGGTTCAATAATTATTCATGGCTAGAACACAATGGGGGGCCATATTATTATAATGGTGACTCAGTGCAGGAAGGTAACGTGTGTTTTGATGCTATACTTGACAGTATTTGTGTATTTGATAGTGATAGTGTAAATGCTGGTACTGTGGTTTACCAAGTAGTGGATCTTGTTAACATATATAACGAAGTTAATGACAGTTTACAACAGTTCTTATATGTACATCCTACGTCAGGTAATGCATGTGTTGGCTTCTGTCACTTTCAGTGTGTTGACTTGACAGTTACACATATTGTCAAGTGTTGTCAGGTCCCTAGTGGTCAGTTAGATGTGGTGGGATCGGGATTGGTCCCTATCCACATGGTAGAGATATACAAGGAAGTAGCTGACTCATCAGGCAACCCCAGAGTAACTCATGATAATTATTTGCAAGATTGTCTTACCTTTGACCGTCATGGTATACTTTATAATGAATATATATGTAACATTATTGATAACATGATTGAAAAAAGTAATCATGCTGACCAAACTGATAGGGCAAATGATTCTGTCAGTTTCTTACTTCATGATGGAGACGCCAGCATCAAGTGCCAGGACACTTGTCCTGTCCCCAATGGTATTGGGGGCCATTTAACCAATAATGACCTTGATTCTGACCTCTCTGTTTCATACGATTTCGACATTGCCGATAAAGTTCGAGGTTTTCTTAACCACAGTTCAGGAGAATTCTCATTCATTGGCCCTGATAGGGACATTGTTACTATTTCCACAATTTCACAATGTTTTCAAATTGCAGAAGTTATCAGAGATACTGGACTTCCCAACTATAGGCAGGCCAGAATACCCCTTAGCTCGGGTCTTAACCTACAGGCATGGGAATATAGATTAAGGGATTATCCTGACAAATTTTTGATTCAGTATCTTAAGTTTGGATTTCCCCTGTCTCTCACCAACCCTACTAGTCTTCACAATGTAGGTATATCCAACCACCCCTCAGCCCTGGCCTACCCTGAGGCGGTTGATGAATATATATCTAAGGAAGTGGCCCTTGGAGCCATCCTGGGCCCTTCTGACCACAAGAATGACCATTATCACTGCTCCCCCCTTCTCACCCGCCCAAAGGACACAGATAAGCGTCGCGTCATACTAAATCTGTCTTACCCCTATGGGGCTTCAGTCAATGACTGCGTCAGTAAGTCACATTTTGACGGTAGGCGTTTTACACTGAAATTTCCCATGATTGATGACATAATTCAGGATATACTTCAGACTGATGACCCTGTCATATTTAAGGTTGATGTGGCTAGGGCGTTTCGCAACTTGCGCGTCGACCCGGTTGACGCCGTCAAATTTGGCATATCATGGGAGGGCCAGTCATACGTCGATCTTAGCGTCGCGTTCGGCTGGACGCACGGCAGTGCGTCGTTTCAGATGGCCTCTGACGCCATTGTCTTTATCATGAAGGGTATGGGCTGTAAGGTTCACGCCTACATCGATGATTACGTCATGGTGGCCCCCAGGGGCCTGGCTTTTGAGCATTTCAACAATTTGGTTAACTTACTCCAAGAATTGGGCCTGCCCATGAATGAAGATAAGAAAACCCCCCCCTCAGATGTCCTTACCTGCTTGGGAATTCAGATTGATATACCCAATGCTACTGTTAGTATTGATCCTGACAAACTACACAGCATCCATCAGGAGTGTATTAAGACCAGTTACAAACAATTTATCACAAAGAAAGGATTGCAATCCCTCATTGGGAAGCTCATTTATATTCACAAGTGTGTGTCTCCTGCCAGAGCTTTTATAAACCGCATGTTAGGGCTCCTGAGGAGTGCTAAGGATACCAGAAGAATCACACTTACAACTGAATTTTTCTCAGATCTAGATTGGTTCCTAAGGTTCCTCCCACATTTCAATGGCGTTACCATGTTCAAAAGATTAGCTGTACCCTCTCAGGAAACCATTCACTTAGATGCCTGCCTGTCAGGTATGGGGGGTATCTGGTCCAATAGGGTGTATTCATGCCCAGCTCTTACTATTCCAGGCACCAAATTACATATAAACCACCTTGAAATGTTCAACATAGTCTTGGCTTTAAGACTCTGGGGAAAGTTTTGGGCAAATGCATCTGTATGCATCAGATGCGACAACTTGGCTGTTGTGCAGGTAGTACAGAACTTGAGAACTAAAGATAACATTCTAGCAGCATGTGTGCGCAACATCTGGTTCATATGTGCTATGTGGAACATAGACCTTAAGGTTAACCACATTAGGGGCACCCTGAATGTTGAAGCTGACCTTTTATCAAGGTTAAATTCTGGTAAACATGTTGACCAAGATCTGCTTACTAATCTACAAGCTAACTGTATATGGCAAAGGGTTCAAGCCAAACACTTACAATTGGATCTTTCTATATAATTTCAGATGCTTCACAGTCATCTCTTCACCTGCTCAATGGGGCTTGGACGAGAATTGACCAGGCATTTAGACCTTCTACTGCTTCAGCTCACTGTACCCACTTCAGGACATTTATTGCATTTTACTGTTTCTAAATCTTCCTGTTGTTATTTCTACACATAATGTACTTGTTTTCCTGGAATATTTGGTCAAATCATCCATTTCACCCAAGGTAGTCAAGAACTACCTTTCATCTATAGCTTCCATGGCTTCCTTCTACAGAATTCCCCATCAGGCAATTCAAAGTGAGCCAGTAAAAAGATTTTTGAGAAGTATTTCAATTAATTCCTCCTTTTCACCCACTCATAGAGGAATTTTTAATATTCATACCCTTTACCTTATTTCTATTACATGTGACCGGTTATCGGATCCACTTCTGTTCAGAGCAATTTTCCTTACTGCATTTTATGCATTCTTCCGAATGTCAAACATTGCCCCTCATAGCAAGAAAGCCTTTGACCCCACCATACATATACTTAGGCAAGACCTCATCTTTGCCCCCCCTGGTGTTCATATTCTTGTGAAATGGACTAAGACACTCCAGGATCGTAAAGGCCATCACATGGTCCAACTCCCTGCCATAAACAACATGTATCTTTGCCCAGTTAGGGCACTCAGGGCATTGATGGCTTCCAGACCCCTCCCACCCTCGGCCCCCTTATTTGCTGTGGCCTATCCCCCCCACCATCAAATAATTGACACCCACATCAGAGATGCCCTCAAGCAGATTCTAACCCACCTTTCCATCCCATTATCTGGTCATGGTTTCCATACCTTTAGGAGATCTGGAGCTACATTCTGTTTTAACAACAATGTTTCCCTCCAGAATATTATGGCCCATGGATTGTGGCGAAGTTCAGCCATTTGGACATACTTACAACACTCCACTCAGGCTGCCTCCACTGTTCCCTTGACCTTTGCTTCCAAGATTCCTCCTACCTTTTAGTTTGGGTTTGGTGCGAAATATTTTTAAAAATCTCCATGTTAATGTAACCCCCTTTTTAAAAATCTCTTCTTGTTGCTAACATGTAAATAAAATTCCTCAACCTTTATAACTTCATTTCACCTTCTGACTTTGAACTTTACTTTCACCTTCACTCACCTCGGCATTGACCTTCTATGACCTTCAAATCTCACATTAGGATAACTGTGGGAAGCAGGGCTGTTAGGGCCCTGGTACGGCAGTTGTCATCTCCACATAAATATCACTACAACCTTAACTTTGTCTTGTTTTATTTCTCTGACCCAATTTCTAGGAACGAATCAGATTCTTTCCCTAGTAATTTGAATTTCCTCCATCTTCACTTTGAATTTGCTAGTCAAGGGTAACACTGTTTTTTAACCCACCATCCCACCCAAGACCTTAATGGCTTGTTTCACTAAGTGTTTCTTTAAAAATTTCTCTGTGTCCCTGACCCCTTGTGCCGGTCCCAGCACTTGGGAGTTCTCCATTGGATTGATGTAGGACTCAGAGTTTGGGATACTCTAACTCCTGATCCAGGTTAGAGTTGTGTAATGGATCCTGTTGTCCGTGCTCCTTAACCTGGTAAGTTAAGGTCTTCATTAATGTAATCCGGCCTTCAGTTACCCTCTTAGGCTGTGACCCCTTGTGGCCTCGTCCCAGCCCAAGGGAGGTCTCCACTGGGATAGACGTAGGCCTTTGAGTCTTGGGATAGGTTGTGACAGGCTGACCCTGATCACCCCTACTGACTTTGTCCTTTCGTTTCGTAGGCTGATGCCTCTTTTCCTCTAGCATCTTGATCACTACTAGAGAGTATTTTGATCCCTGAGTTCTAGATGTTCCCTTAATTTGGTAACTTAAGGTTTTCAATGATGTAATCCTGTTCTCAGGCACCCCTGTTGACATATGGTCAACATGGTTCAAGGCAGGACCAGGCTGACCCTGGTATCCCCCTCTCTGTTGTCACTGTTAGGACCTAATTTGTCATTGTCTGTTTCATAACACTCGGAGGCTTGATTATGTTTTCCAACTTTATGCAAATATTTTACTTGTTTTAGCATATACAATGTTTACACGGTTTTACTGAGTATGTTTTATAGCACTGGTTGGTGCGAAATATTTTTAAAAATCTCCATGTTAATGTAACCCCCTTTTTAAAAATCTCTTCTTGTTGCTAACATGTAAATAAAATTCCTCAACCTTTATAACTTCATTTCACCTTCTGACTTTGAACTTTACTTTCACCTTCACTCACCTCGGCATTGACCTTCTATGACCTTCAAATCTCACATTAGGATAACTGCTCTTGCATCGGTACCAAGAATGAAATATCGAGAAACAACTTTGTTTAAAAAAAAGAATTTCTTCCCACATTCTAATCTCGCCTTACCCACAACTTAACATACAGCATCCACAGACTTTACTCTATTGCAAATTGTGGCATTTATAAGGCATCACACGACTATTTGACCTCCATTTGTGATAAAGTAGTAATTTGAAAGGTGCATAGTTTTCTTTCTATTAGAATCACATTTGTTTGATAAACCAGAATGAACCCAAGGTCTTTAAGTAAGCATGTCCTTCTAATTAACCCACAAAGTTAATAAAAAAGTGGGAATGGGTGGAGTTCCGCCTATAAAAAATGCATAAAAATAATAGAACAACTTTTCAAATAAAGAGTTAAGTAAAAAAAAAAGAGAGCAACAAAAATGCATTTGTATAACAGAAGCAGGAATCTTATTTTTGCAAATTAGAGGTTTTTGTCATTATTTAGATATATAACCGCAGAATGCAATTATTTTATTGAAGATAACTCGGATGCAACTAAAACAGTTGCACTTAAGTCTGATTACTGTGGGATACACAAAATAAATTTTTGGGAATGGCACAGAAGGAACACTGAGAAAAATCATTCAGGAAAAAAACCTCAGCAAATGAAAAGCATCGACATTACAGCCTGGCCTTAATTGAATTTACTTCCTTAACCTTTCTGCTCTGTGTCACTTGAAGAGAGAGGCCTAAGGGGGTTAGCATATTGGGTGCTAGCTAATTCAGTATTTGGAAGACAATTCTTGTTTTTAATGCCCTTAAATTCCGATGTTCTATTCAGTGACCATTTCCCTCTGTATCCCCACCGAAAGTAACCATATTTCAGTTGTAAATAAAATTTCAAAGGAAAAACAGCCCGTCTTAGAAATATCAAAACTTTTCGATTTTATTTCCTCGAGGTAATGTGGGTATTCCACCACACGACTAAGCTTCCCGATTAAGGGTTTTTTGTAGTCAGTTTCAATAATTTGCTTAGTCCCAGGGGTTCTGTATGGATCGGTAGTTGTCCGTTGGGGCTTTGAGAAAAATCAAACACATTTTATATTTCTCATGGCCCAGACTGATTCTTATTTCCCGCCGTCAACAAAATGTCCAGTCTCAGGCTTCCTCAGGCCTCCTCAGACCCAAATTTACACAGCCCTATGTTGTATCAGGCCTCCTCCAACCCTTAGTCCCAGCCATCCCTAGCTTAGTCCCAGGAACCCTGTTGTTAGTCTCCGACTCATAACAGACCTTTGAAGTTTCATGCGGGTGAAAAGGAATCAGTTTCATTAGTCCCGGGAAGCCTCAGACTGTCTCAGGTGTCCTGTGACTAAGAAATCTGGGTCTGGGACTAAGCCCCAACTAATAGAAGCCGATCCAAACTGATCCAAACTGGCCTCCTCAGGCCACCTGGGACCACATAAATTTAGTCTGCAATGGTCTGAGGAAGCCCCAGGAGGCCTGGGACTAAGTACCGATTAAGTACCAACTCTTTTTCGCCCGCTTGAAACCAAAATGAGGCAATGAGGGGGTCTGGAACTATATAAGTGACCGCGCACACGCTTTCTATGTTTAGACTGGTTGGCTATTGAGAGACGTGTGTCACTTACTGCTAGGGGTTTTCAGGTTTTTTTTTACATTTCACATTTTACTTAAGTTAGGGCAAATTTAACAGTAGGAGACACATTTCAGTTTTTTTACTTTTTTGTGATATTCTCTGGAGTTATGAGGAAAGAGAAAGGAGGAAAGAGAGTAAAGAAGAAGATGGAGGAGAGGCAAGAGGAGAGGGAGAAGGAAGGTGGAGAGTTGGAGGAGAGGACAGTTGAAAGGACAGCGGAGAGGACAGAGGAGGGTACAGAAGAGAGAGAAGAGAGGATAGAGGAAGGTTTAGAAGTTACTGAGGAAGCTTGCGAAGAAGATGAGAGGTGTGAGGAAGAATCAGAGTGCCACTCAGCAGCCAAGAGAGCCAGGGTTTGTGCTACATTCACTGACAGCCAAGAAAATGCCATTGTTGAGTTTGTGGAGGAGCACCCAGAGCTGTATAACAAGCAGCATGGACATTTCCACGACAGACAGAGGAAGGAGGCTTTCTGGGCAGAAATCTCTGCAGAACTGAAGCTCCAGCCCTTTGATGTCAGAAGGTGGTTTGAGTCACAGAGAACTCGTTATGGCAAGCTCTCCAAGTTATAGTCTGGCCAAGCTGAAAGGGAGATGACCAAGAGACAGTCCTGGGTCTACCAGCAGATGGGTTTCCTTAAGACCCACATCAAACGCAAGGGGGCCAACAGAAGCTCTGGGTTCGAGGCCAGTCCCAACACCAGCAGGCATGAAGAATCGCGTGGATCTACTACTGATACAGAACATCTTGAGTCCAGTGTCCTGAGGGAGAGTAGGAGTCAACCAATACTTACATCTACACCAGTTTCTACAGATTCCAAGATACTCGAGCACTTTGACTAGATGAGGACACTGATCTCAGGTTTCCTGCAGCATAAGTCAGACAGGCAGCCCTTCTTTGACTATGTGGCATCAGAGGCTGAAAAGATTACCCAAGAGGAGCTTGAGGACCTCAAGGGCAGGATTTTTAGAGACATTGAAGCAGTAAAGAACACTCATAGACATCAAGTACTACCCAAGAGATCAGCCACTATTACCAGACAGTCACAGAAGGTCAGTGGTCACAGTACAGGACGAGGGCAGTAGACACAACCTAAGTGGAATACTATGCCAGCTACCAGATCTAACAACAACACAGATCATTGAGCAGCCTCAGCAGCCACAGCAGCAGCTCTACACCATCACCACCACAGCACCACCTCAACAGCAGCAGCCTCCTCAGTAGCCAGCCAGTCCGGGTGGGTCTCGTTCACTTGGGGTGTTCAGGCACCACAGATGTCAGTCCTGCCGCATAGACATTTTAGCTACCTCAGTAAATTTGGGCACCAGTCTATTATAGCCCAGTTTGCTATTGACCCCAGGTTGCCTGGTGAAAAATAAACAAAAACCCCTCATTGGAGACCTCCCTGTTTTAGAGCATTAATCCCTGTCTAACTGACATTGAAAAGTTAAAGTCACATTAGACATTGACATTGGAGAGTGAACATGTTTAGAAATTCTTGTTTTACTCTGAGTTTTTTAGTGTTTTATTTTTTATTTTAGGCTTTTAATCTGTATATATGTAAAAAACAGACGGTCATTTATCTGTAACATGTTGTTTTACAAGTTGGAAGCTTGATGCAGCGATCATTGTTGTGCTTACTGGATGATATTTAATTGACACTGGGACACGTCGTTTTATTGACACTTATAGATTCTCTGTCATCTTGACAACCTCAGGCTTTTACACACTGCATTGAAGGGATGGTCTAACCTATTATTACCATTCTTTGCGCAATATTATGCCTATTTGGTCGAGTTTATCAAATTAAATCTATTTACAAAAGCCTGAATTTGCCAAGATTGCATATGAATCGTGCTTTATGCCTGTATTCATTTCAGTATTGAACTATAGTGAATAATTCAATATGCCAGACAAAAAACAAAGTTGTAAAACATGCAAGACAAGACATTTGCCACCAACGGGAAAAAATGTCAACAGAAAAATAGTACTGAACTTGATAGTAGTGTTGCCAATGGACTAAGAGATGCTGCCGTCTCAAGTAAGTTACTTGACACAGATCAGGCGGATCTGGGCAGACAGCGGCTACAGAAGGAGATCCTGGCTCAGTTGCAGAAGGTTTCACAGCGACTTGAGAAGGTAGAAGATCAAGTAGCAGTTGGTTCACAGAAAGCAACACAAGCAACAGCACAGTCACCATCAGGACATGGAAAGTTAAGTACAGACAGTGTCCTTGCTATGTCGAGTAAAAATAGAAAAAAATGTAAAAAATTTAGATTCCCCCATTGTTTCCACTGAGTCGTCCTCTGAAAGTAGTGATAGTGATACTCCCTCACTAGAAACACTCAGGTCGTATGATCTTCAAAGAAAAGTTGATCAGAGAATCAGAGAGTTGAACCATAGTTCCCACCTCTCAGGTAATGCCAAACATAAATCAAAAAGGGAGGGAAACGTGGAGGTTTCTGTCAAACGCAAGGTCTCCTGGCCCCATGAGTCCATTTTGGGCGGGGTCAGCAGGCAACGAATAACATATGACCAGCTTTCCCTCACCCAGTGGGTGCAGGGCTTTTGTAAAAATATTTTAGAGCAAAAATCTGCTGAGAGAAGAGATATCATGGTTTCCTACCTGAGTGATCTCATGGAAGATGCCACAGACTTTACATGGCAGGGGGCAAAGGCAGCACATGCAGTGCTGCTATGTGAAATGGAGCGGGGGTCCCTCCAATGGGAAGACTCGGATCGTATTGATAGGGTCCGTAGGGCCCATGCCCAAAAGCACATTTCAAATAAGTCCACATGGGGAAAGGCTTCGGATCACTCAGGCAGTAAACCATGGTTCTGCAAAAATTTTCAGAATGGTTTTTGTACTTACTCACGTGACCATGAGTCCAATGGTAGATTACAAAGACACATTTGTTCTTTTTGTTTAATGGGGGGAGGCAATTGCCTCATTCTGAAAAAGATTGTACTCATAAAAAACACAGTTCAAAAAACGACCAGACAGCTGCCCATCACTAGGGTGCAGCAGCTGCAGTGGTAGGGTCACTGGTAACACCCCTGAGACTGATAGCATTGTTGTAACTTCAACAAAAGGCTTAGGAGTTGGTGTGGTCACTCCTAGTGAGTTAACCTCAGTTAACAGAAAGATGTATAAAAATAGATTTTTCTATAACTCCATTAGTGTCCCTTCACAAATTGAGGCGTTGCTAGCCAGAAAGTCGCAGAATTGTACGACCTTGGCTCAGAAACCTGTGAATTCGCGTGTATTTACCAGCAATATGTTTGCTGGCCAGTGTAAAATGTCGCAAAGGTCAAATAATTGCATTGGTGTGCAGGCCACAGTGGCTGGCAATGATCTTGGCCAGCCCATTGTCCAACCTTCTGGGGAGCGATGCGTCGACGTCGTACCTAATGCAGTTCAGTACTCAGGCGATCCTGTACAGGGACACACCACTGGTAGGTCTCCCACGTTTGAATCCACTGGTCATGGCTTTGAATCTGACAACAATGGCATTTCCCGAAGTCCTGATATTGTCAAACCAAATGAAAAAAATTTAGGTCATATTGTTGACTCACATACATCCACCCCTACCCTTTCCTTGTCTGAAATTGAGGTCGTGGGTAACAGGGAGGCCACAAGTGATGCAAAAACTGAAATACCTCTGTCTCCCAATGTTGTGGGTCATGGGTTTGAATCTCATAGTGTTACTGGCAAATTTGTGCCCACAGGTCCTGAACATGTAACTGAGGAACAACCAGAAGCTACCCCATCACATGGCCCAGTGGTTCACTGTGTTCAAGTACCTCAAATGGCCCTAGTGTGAACATTGCTTGTAAGAAATATGACAGACTGCGTCCCATATATGATGTAAACAATATGGCAATGGAGGACAAATTTATCAATACAATCATCTTTGCCAACCAGGGTGCCAAAGGTTCCCCTATGAGTTCAGATAACCCTGTCTATAGCAAGTGGCAGTGCCAGGTTGACTTCCCCTTTGGTTTTGTCCCACTAGGTGACCAAATAATGCCAGAAAACAGGGATTGGTACCAAACTCATAGCTATTCACCCATTCAAATGCATGATATAGTTAGAAGCACAGGAAAACCAAATTTTCTTGGGGCTCGCTTACCTGTGACGTCACAGTTGAATGTAGAAGTTTGGCAAAGCCTTCTAAAAGATTACTGGGACCAGCAGCTGTTGCAGCTGCTTCACTTTGGCTTTCCCCTTGATTTCAACAGAGCTTGTCCCCTTAGTCATGAGTCAGGTAATCACAAGTCTGCTGATGAATTTGCAGCTGATGTAGACGCCTATATAGAGGAAGAATGTAGGTATGGTGCTATTCTGGGCCCATTTCAGGTCAATCCAATTGCCAATGTCCATAATTCACCATTCATGACCAGAAATAAGCCAAACTCAGATAGGCGTAGGGTCATCATTGACCTTAGTTGGCCCTTAGGTGCCTCAGTAAACTCAGGCATAGATAAGAATACCTACTTAGATACCCCCTTCTCACTGACTTTTCCAACTGTAGATGATATCACTGCAGAGCTTAAACGCATTGGACGTGGTGCCTTGTTATACAAGATAGATGTAAGTCGTGCCTTTCGCCATGTCAAGGTATATCCAGGGGACTACGACCTCTTAGGGTTGCACTGGCGTCGTGCGTACGTTGATACGTGCCTGCCGTTCGGGACACAGCACGGGAGCCAGATTTTTCAACATTTA
Source organism: Sabellastarte sp. h YS-2021 (assembly GCA_964017235.1). Taxonomy (NCBI): domain Eukaryota; kingdom Metazoa; phylum Annelida; class Polychaeta; order Sabellida; family Sabellidae; genus Sabellastarte; species Sabellastarte sp. h YS-2021. The sequence goes on along the minus strand of OZ024927.1, from coordinate 53,892,233 downwards.
AGTGACGCAGTGCGTTACATGATGCGTCAGAAGGGCTTCCGCATCATTGACTATATTGACAATTACGTCGGGGTGGGCGTTCCGCACGTCGCGCATGCGTCATATGCGTCACTCTTCAACCTTATGCAAGAACTTGGTCTCACCATTAGTGACAAGAAACTGGTCCCTCCAAGTACAAAGGTGGTTTGCTTGGGTGTCCTCATTAATACTGAGGAAGGCACTGTTTCCATCCCTCCTGACAAGTTGCGTCAGATAAATGACACGGTCAAAGACTGGCTCACCAAAAGGACTTGCACAAAGCGGCAGCTGCAATCTTTGCTAGGGCTGTTGCTTTACGTCCATAAATGTGTCAAATCGGCTCGTGCCTTCTTGAACCGTATGCTGGCTCTTCTTAGGTCGGGCCTAAGAGGATTGACCTCACTTCTGACTTTAAGAGAGATCTTAGTTGGTTTGGGAAATTTCTTCCCATGTATAATGGTGTTTCATTGTATGACCATAGACCTATTGACTTCACCCTTGAATTAGATGCCTGCTTGACTGGCCTTGGTGGTAGGTGGAGCAAGTTTGTGTATCACCTACCCATACCACGTGGCTTCATGAATTGGTCCATAGTCCATGTGGAGATGGTCAACATTCTATTGGCTGTAAGGCTTTTTCAAAGACAGTGGTCAGGTCGCAGGGTCCTCATCAGATGTGACAATGAGGCTGTGGTCACAGTTTTGAGATCAGGAAAGACCAGGGACCCCTACCTGGGGGCTTGTGCCAGAAATATCTGGTATGTGGCAGCCTTAGCTGACATTGATGTTCAGTATGCTCATATCAGGGGGTTGGACAATGGGGTGGCTGATTTGCTGTCTCGTTGGACAGGTAGTACTCAGGATGTTAAAAAATTACTGTCTCAAGTACAGGACCCAGTGTGGGTCCCAGTTGATAGTAGCTTTGTGCAAATTGATGCTGAATTGTAATTAGTTCATATTAAAAATGGTAGGCATATTGGTGTGAACGTTTTTATCCCCTTGCAGGGGCCTGTGTTGTCATTTACATGTTTGCTAACAGTTACTATACTTTGTTTACAGATAATGTGGCCTTGAGGTCCTTGTCAAGGAGGGCTACTGATAGAACTCAGGAGGCCTTCAGACCCAAGACAAGACAAGCCTATACCAAGATGTTTAAAGTATTCCTGGCTTTCTGCATCTACATGGATGTGGCTTCAGTAGAAATTGATGTCAATGTAATTCTGTCATTTTGTGAATGCCTAGTTGCCAACAAGTGCTCTGTCAGCATCGTCTCTAATTATTTGTCGGCCATAAAGGCCAATTTTGTATTGTATAATATGTCTTTTTCATTATTGGACCATCCTAGGATCAGATATTTTCAAAAGTTTATGCGTATTCACAGACCTTTGACCTTGACTCGTCATAATATCATTGACCTCAGTATGTTAGAAAGAATTTCCAGAGCTTGTAATGACATCTCATGTTCTGAAGTTTTCAGGGCTATCTTTCTTATTGGCTCCTTTGGTTTCTTTCGGCTTTCCAATTTGGCACCTCATTCTATCTTGACCTTTGACCCCTCCAGGCACCTTACTGGACATGACCTTTTCTTTACAAAAAAGTTGGTTAAAGTCCTGATCAAGTGGTCCAAGACTTTGCAAGATAGAGTGCAAGTAGTGTCATTGCCAAAAATTGCCAATCGCATTATCTGCCTATATAGAGCTCTTAAAGCATTGACCAAACTATATCCAATGACTGACAGTAATTCTGTCTTTCAATTCAAAATGCCTAGTGGTTGGCAGCCCCTTACTGACACAAGGGTCAGGAAAGTGCTTAAATCCATTAATATCACTTTGGGCCTGAATCCCCACTTCTTTACATACCATTGTTTTCGAAGATCTGGGGCAACATTTGCCCACAATGCCCATGTGCCCATTCAGCAAATAAAGCGCCATGGCACCTGGTCCAGTGAATGTGTATGGAGATACATTCAGTCTGACCATGTGTCTGGTGAAGAATTGGCCTACTCTTTGGCTGCTGCTATAAACTGTTGATGTTCTTCTACCTCCTACTGTTGGGGTTGAGGGTTTGCATATTAATACCTTGTCTCAACTTTCATTTTTAGTATTTTTGTAAACCTCTAGGTTGCCTCGACCTGCAGCTTTTAGGGTGACCTTTCTTTGACCCCATGATAATTCATACCTCTGATTATGAGGCTTTTGGTGTCATCCTTTGACCTTTCAGGTCAACCTTGTAACCTTTCAAGGTCAAACCCTTTCTGCTTGGGCCTAGTCGACCTTCAGGGTCTGTAATTTTATGTTTTGTATTCTTTTATCCTGTAACTTGTATCAGCATGTTATTTATGGACAATAACTTTAAAATTCTCTATCATGCTGAGTTCTGTGTATTTTATAAACGACCTGTAAATACTTCTTAGATTTACATTTATTTTATTCTGTTATGTATTAAACATCAAGTACCCTCAACCTGCTTGTGTTTTAATGTCTTGGGATGGGGACTGTCACTTGGGGTGTTCAGGCACCCCAGATGTCAGTCCTGCCGCATAGACATTTTAGCTACCTCAGTAATTTTTTTGGGCACCAGTCTATTATAGCCCAGTTTGCTATTGACCCCAGGTTGCCTGGTGAAAAATAAACAAAAACCCCTCATTGGAGACCTCCCTGTTTTAGAGCATTAATCCCTGTCTAACTGACATTGAAAAGTTAAAGTCACATTAGACATTGACATTGGAGAGTGAACATGTTTAGAAATTCTTGTTTCCCACCCTCCCACCCAAATATTGCCTTTGTCCTTCTGTTCATGTGTAGGGTTTGCATATTAATACCTTGTCTCAGCTTTCATTTTTAGTATTTTTGTAAACCTCTAGGTCGCCTCGACCTGCAGCTTTTAGGGTGACCTTTCTTTGACCCCATGATAATTCATAATTCTGATTATGAGGCTTTTGGTGTCATCCTTTGACCTTTCAGGTCAACCTTGTAACCTTTTAAGGTCAAACCCTTTCTGCTCGAGCCTAGTCGACCTTCAGGGTCTGTAATTTTATGTTTTGTATTCTTTTATCCTGTAACTTGTATCAGCATGTTATTTATGGACAATGACTTTAAAATTCTCTATCATGCTGAGTTCTGTGTATTTTATAAATGACCTGTAGATACTTCTTAGATTTACATTTATTTTATTCTATTATGTCTTAAACATCAAGTACCCTCAACCTGCTTGTGTTTTAATGTCTTGGGGTGGGGACTGTCCCCCCATAGGCCCTTTTCAGGGCCGCCCAAATCTTCCAAATACAATTATTAAGCTGCAAGTTGTTCAAATTCCCCTCCCAAAACATAACAGTTCAGTACAAATACTTATCACAAAACAAAATTTTAGAAAGCCCAACACCCACACCTCCCCAAACATGAAACAAATAACCCATGGTAATACACATAACAACAGAAGGCCAGATAGAAGCAAAAATAGATAAATTAACTCCCAATATGGCCAATAATCTGCCCATTTGTAGTTTAAAATCCATGGGATTGCTTTAAATCTGTAATAAAAAAGTCCAACATTGACACCATCCCTAGAGTTAAAAGATATTATGTTATCACATAGCCACCAACCAACAAACAGACAAACCCAATACCAAACATAACACCCAATCAATGGACTGACAAACCAATTTGCAAACATAACTCCCCACAACCAACAGACAGATAAACTATACTGTAAAGAGAACCATTTGGGTGGTAAAATTTTCTAAATTTTCTTGAAGTGGAATAAAATAATTTAATTTTGAGATTTGCAATAAAGGAAAAACTTTCAGTTTCAGTTATTTTTCCAGAATAAAAACCAAATGTAAGTGAAATTAGGGTGTAGCTTTCAACATATATGCAATATTTATTTGGTATACCAAGTTATGTTGGGCATTGGGTTTGTTTGTTTGTTGGCAGGTGGACTTATGTTTGGCATTGGGTTTGTCTGTTATTTTTGGGAATTAGGTTTGGCATTGGGTTTGTCTGTTTCTTGGTTGGGTGACTTATGTTTGGCATTGGGTTTGTCTGTTTTTTGTGGAAATGATGTTGGCCATTGGGTTTGTCTGTTTTTTGATTGGGTGACTTATGTTCGGTAATGGTTGGGTTATTTTGAACAAGCACAGCTGATTACTTGTTTTTTGGAATATTTGGTAGTCCTGAAAGGGACTGGTGATTAGTCCTGAGAAGGACTGGTTACTGCAGTAGCAGTTATATTCTGCCATCTTGCCAGGCCACTTCTCCCTCATTATTGAAGTAGTCCTTGAGGTAATCCCTCAGTCTTTGGCTTCTCTGGCAGGGTTTCTGTCGTGACCACAATCAGCAGCACCACCAATCAACCGACCATCACCAGGCACATCATCATCATCACCACCAGGCTGTTGACCACCATGTTGACCTTGATACTGGCTTCTCAATATGTTGTGCAGAACCACACAGGTCACGACCACATCCCTAGCTGTTTCTGGGGGTAGTTCAATAGTGGTCATCATGACTCTAAATCTTGAAACCAGGATGCCAAAAGCGTTCTCAACAACTCTCCTGCCCCTTGATATTCTGTAGTTGGCAATCCTTTCCTCTCTGGTTAACATCCTTCTGCCATAGGGTTTCATCAACCAGATCTTCAGGGCAAACGCATCATCTGCCAGGATAAAGTAGGGAACATCTCAACCACCCTGGGTTGTAGATGCTGGGTCAGGGAAGCCTATGTTGTCATCATCAATCTTCCTCTTCAGGTGACAGGTATTAAATATCTGGGCATCTGAGCAAGATCCAGCTGTACCCACATCCACCTATATAAATTTGTACTGTCCATCAGCCAAGGCCGACATTACTATTGAAAAGAATCCCTTACAGTTATGGTACAGGGCTCCAGAGTTCTTGGGTTTCTTCAGCCACATGCTTGCCATCAAGGGCTCCCAGGGCACGTGGAACATTCCACCTGATCCTGAATTCTGTTTCCAGTTCTTTCCACTCATCTTGAGTAGTAGGACAACTGAGATACTCTCTGGTGAACTCATCCTGGATGGCCCTGCAGACCTCTGGTAAAAACTTGGAAATGGTGAATCTGCCAACCCTGAACTGATAGGATAATGATGTGTATGACTCTCCAGTGGCCAGATATCTGATGGTGAGGGCTTACTTTTCCCCAACACTGATTGGAGCTCTGTAGTTAGTGGCCTGCCTGGCTAGACGTGGTTCCAGTCTGGTCTTTATCATTTCAAAGAATTCTGGGGTCATTCTCATGAAATTGGTGAATCCTGGAATGTCTGTGGCATACAGTTCAGCCATAATGTTGTGGTAGACCACCCTCTCCTCTCTCTGTAGTAGCCATGGCCTGACCCACATGTTGTGCCTTCTTCTAGGTCTGTGTCTGGCTGGTGGTGGTGGTGCAGGTGCTGCTGGTGGTGGTTTCTGTGGTCAACGTAGAAATAGCAAATACATGTATATATATAACTGAATAAAAACAATATATACAATATATGAATTGTTGCTGAAGCTGTCTTCCATTGAAAGGTGGCATCCTGCTGTGTTCCTAGAAAAGTAATGATAATTACATCCCGGAATTTATATATATACCCAGAAACCCAGTTATTTTGCAAAACAAGAATCGGCCATCATGGTCTGAGGAACACTGAGGAGGCCTCAGGACACCTGAGGAAGGCGGGACTTAATCGGAGCTTAGTTGGGGCTTAGTCCCAGGAGGCCTGAGGCGTTCTGTGACCCACTCGGTATGTCTACGACAAGATCGTGGTTCAAACTGACCAGAAAAATGGCTTTATCGGTTCTTAGTCGCAGAACAGTCGGGGACTGTGTGGGGCCTCCTGGGGCCTCCTCAGGCTTCCTGATGCCGATCTGAACTTAATTCCAGGCTTTAGTACCAATTCAGTATTCCCGCCCATTTTACTTTTTTTTCACCGACTGTCCATGATTAAGGGTCGCGGACAGGATCGGGACTTAGTCCTTTGGTGGAACAGGGGCATAAAATGGTACAACAAGGCGATTTGGCAATTTGTGTTAAAGTATTTGGTATATCTCTTTGTATTGTTGCAAGGCTGGATGCGTGAGTGTATGTGTGTTTGACAGGCTATCACTGGTGTAACAGTAATACCAAGATCACACAGTTCTGTGGTGGTCTAACGACTTAAAAACAAAAATAAATATTTAACTGGGCTAGTTTGTGGCTCAACACATTCTGTGGCTTTGTAATTTAAATCAATGTCTCTGTATTTTCTTCCATTTTACCATTAGTGCCTTAGAGTCTGCAATATGGCAGAGATTAAGTGCAACAAAAATACCCATTACATTGGATTACAATCCAAAAAATATAAAAAATCTGGATTCATATTTAGGTAGGACGCGTCCACCACCACATGGGCAGCGTTTCCCAGCATGTAGCAGAATTTTTTTAAATGTCTAAAACCTGCCAGAAGCTTTCACATGCTAGACAAACAAGTACGCTGGGTGGACGGAATGGCTACACAGGGGTGGCTTGTTTTTGAACTCTCAATACCAAGATACAAGGTCTCTTTTGGGAGTCATAAAGGTCAAGGTCTTGAAGCAAAATTCAAAAATTAGTTCTTACAAGTAAACTGAACTGTCTGAAGACGTCTTAACGCCCATCTTCGACATAAGAATTTCAGAATAAGAATCGCCTTTTGTGGGAAAGAGAGAAGTTGTTCTGCAAGGTCTGGGTGTTTTAAGCACTAAATCTTTACTACCTAGGACGCGCCACTTTCCTGCAAAACCACTGGTCTTAACACTGTTGTGAAAATGTTATTGGGAGTGAAGCCAAAATGTATCAAAATCCCTGACATTATTTTATCATTCATTAATAGATCGTGTATTAATCACGTAGATACACAGTGTTTTTTAAGTATAAAGGAACTACGATGTTGTGTTTTGCAGAACCAACTAAAACAGACAACAGAAGCCTGACACACACTCGCAGGTGCCAAAGATCAAGGGTGAAATCATGGCACTCCACAGTAGCTTGTTTGTTTAGAGTAATGGGTTCTATCAGGTTGAAGGGAACTTCTCTATGAGAAAAGCAAACAACATATGTCTACGTTAGACGATCAGAACGTGTTGTTTAGAATTTGTTTTCTTTATTCCTACACTTCAACAGATAACAGGAGACCTCAAAAGACTGACTTATTCAAAGTGAAATAATTTTGCTTGTTTCATAGATGTGTATACATTTGTTGCACATATAGAAACATCAAAATTATTTTACACATTTCAGATGTTTTACAACATGGCCTGTGAGTTGCAGTTACTCAGTAGCTATTATATTATTTTCCCTAATTATAATAGGTTTGTTGTGTATAATGGCTCTGGTCACTTTATTGTTTCAGTGATTTACACCTCTGAAAACTGGACCATTTGAACTTGAGTTATCAATCAACCGACAACTAGAAACAAGAGCACTCGGAGAGCGCACACCTCCATCAAGGCATGGAAGATGTTTTAAGGGGTCAATAAGTACATATGAAAATCTGGATGTTTGATTTTTATGGTGTGTCCAGGTAGTTATCTGGGTCAATCTAAAAAAGTAATGTAATCTAAGTTAGACCAAGATCCATCTTTTCATTTATTTTATGTAGGTTTAATCAGTAGTGTTAGCGTAATCTTGCAGAAACAAACAGTCAAGAATTTAATACCTCCTTGGCGGAGATAATAAATCATCATCCCCTTGCTTTGCTCCTAGTTTGTTTACTTAATTATCAGTGTTACATGTGATACACTAGTTATTTTAAGCATTAAATATTAGTTAATAGTTGTGAATAAACCATATATGCTAGTCTATTGGATTTACGTGTAAACTTATAGTCCAGTAAAAATTTGAGCGTAAAAAAAAGCGTGAATTTAGTATGAACAAGGTTTTTTGCTGAAATCAATTCTTTAGGGGGAGTAGATCAATAATCTGATGGGTGCCACTCTGGCAATGTTGAGCAATTTTTTTATTTAGCGAAATTCAAGATGGCCGCCATATCGGTTCTCTTCTATCAAAAATGGCCATTAAATGGTTATTTCTTTATCAATTTTCATGTGTAATATGTCATATTTTTCAGACTTTTATACTCTATCACATGGTCGAAACAGATGTTAGTTTTTCCAAAAATTTAAAATCGCAACAGTAATAGGCCTTCCCCAAATTATGATTATACAGTCATTTTACAAAGTGACATTAAATTGCAGATGCAGTCAAAAGTTCATCCTTTATGTCCCATTCAACAGCCAGGGACATATTGGGACCTATTCTTAGCATTGCCACTTGTGAGAGTTGAACCCACACAGAGGTAAATGCCTGTGATTAGATCCCATATTTGCTGATCACTGGGTGTAAATGCAGTCTGTTATTGACTAAGCTTACTTCGACACAGAATAGCGAATGCATAGATTGAAGATAGACATATCTATTAGCATAAATTAGTAGACTTAAATCACAATATTTGTATTACAAATAAAGTTAGTCTTCATTCAAATCATCTCGCATCAAAAAGTGAAAACCATCAACATACTGAACGGATATTTGAAAAAAGCTTCATAGACATCAAAATAAAAATTCTATTCTTCATCTGAGTCATCAGTAAAAAACAGTGTTACAGCATTTTCATTGACTTCTGCCTCATAGTGCCAGTAAGATGTGCATAATAGTCCAGCTTTATGGCAACTACAGTAATTACTATTATATGGAGTTTGCGATGAAGAGGAGCAAGCTACAACTTGTAGAAGACTTGTTGGTGCAACCGCTGCATGCCTATAAATATGCCACAACTCTCCTTTATCCTTAATTTCACAGATAAACTTGGTTATTTCTATATTTGACACAGTATTACAGCCACCAAGTCATGATGCTGTTTCACTGATGTTAATGACTTTTCTATCATACTTCTTCATAGAAACTTGGGTTTGATGTCATGCTTCCATAGTAGACTAAAAGGACAAATATGTCAGTATCATCTGCTTTCACCTGAACATACTGAAGTTTTCCTTGAGCAACAGGATATAATTAATGATTTTAATTTCATAATCTACTAGATACCTCCAACCTTGCACAAAATGTAAACAAATCTACCCACTTACATGGCCATATGCTGGATCTGATACTCCCAAGTGATTCCTCTTTTGTCAGGAATGTGACAGTTGGTAATTTGGTCGTGGATCACGCATTGATAAAATGTCTTCTGGATTTTGAATGTCTTGCAATACTAAAGGTCAATAGTATCTCTTACCACAGGGATCATAAAATCAACATGCAGAGCTTTTGCGAGGATCTTGCAAATACTTCCTTTGTCACATCTCCTGCTAGCACAGCTGCTGACCTGTATGATCAGTATATTTGTGACTTTGGTGGTGTGTTAGACAGCCATGCACCATTAATTTGTCAAAGAGTTAAGAAAATATGAGCTGGAAGGCAGTCTGATTCATATCCTAGTGCCAAATATATCAGGCATCAATTTGAGTGCATGTAGGGTAAAGATAGGTCTCAGTTGAGCAGAAATAGATTGCGCAGACAGATTGCCCAGTGCAATGCAATCATAAACAGAGAGAAGGCTGAATATTATTGCACTGTCCTTAGTAACAACAGCCATGACCCAAAGAAACTATGGCAGGCACTTTGACATGTCCTATATAAGGGCCAAGAGATGAATCTCCCTCCTCATCAGTCAGAAAAATCCTTTGAAAAAAAAATTTGCTTCCTTCTTCAATCAAAAAATCAAAAAGATTTGTGACATGTTCACAACTTCTCTCCTACTCCTTGGGTGTTTTGATATTCCAGTCCCTTTCCCCCCAATAAACAAGCAATGGGATTATATATATTTATTATACAAATATAAATGTTTCTACTAAAATCATTGTAAAGACATCATAAACAAAGTATTAAATGAGTTCATAATAAAATATACATAACTTTGATAGAAGGTGACATTATAGTACTATATATATTCCCAATGATCCCCCAATAATAATAACTTGACCTCAAGGTCAAGGTAGGACATGGCAACTAGCCTGATGGTAAAATGTTACAAGATACCGACCTCAAAATAAGTTGATGAACTGATAGAATGTGAAAACAATTATCCCAAGAGGTCAATGCCAAGATAACCAGCTTGACCCCAAGGTCAAGCTGTGAGATAACAAATCCCATGAGATGTTCAAGTAATATCTGACAGGAAGGAAGAACTTGAACCCGAATGAGAGGTGAAAACAATTATCCAAAGAGGTGAAAGGTCAATGTCAAAGGTGGGGTTAACCTACAGTGACCATGATCAAGTAAGAGGTTACAAGGTCATGTTATACTGAGGTCAAAGTTGGTTGGTAGATAGGAGAGGTTACAGGTTATAAGGCGATAAGGCAGTAGAGTTGTAAAATTCATTGTGAAATACTGTTAATATGATAAGTTACAGGGGCCCAAACAATCAGTAGAAGTAGAAGAGGACGTAGGCTAGGTGAAGAGGTAGGACCTAAAGGCATTAGAGACTTGTGATGAATGGGATGGAGGGAGTGAAATGTACCTCTAGACACAGTCTGAAGTCCAAGTACCTTTGGCCTGGATTTCCTGAATAGGTACCCCACACGAAAAAGCCCAAGAAGCCCCACCCCGACGAAAATCATGGTAAGGGGCCTGAGCACACCCAGCAAAGTTGAAACACTTTTAAGGTGTTTTCTGGCAGCCGAGTCAGTAAGAGGCCTGTATAGCGGGCCATGTGGTACCTGAAATAGAGGAGAATCCGCATTGGAAGTAATCTTGTCCAGCATTCCAAGCAAGGCACTCACAGGACATAAAGCTGAGTAACCTAAGGATGGAATATCCAGGGTAGTGGTCTTCACATGGCCCTGAAAGGTCTTAGACCATTTAATTAATATCACAGCCCTGCAATTGGAGGGACCAATCTAGCCCCCAATGCATTAACCTGAGCCAAAATCTGAGTATTAATATGGTTTTGATCTGTGGAATTTTGATTCGAACCCGAGGCCTGGGAGGCCTAACCTTTGCCAAAGTTGTAAACCCTCTCAAAAACATGTGAGTCTGAGGACAAATTTTGATCTGAATGGTCAACCAATGCATCTATGTCAATATCAGATCCGGAGTCAGATAAAGCAGTAAAAGCAACTTTTTGCACAGATTGTGAGAAAACTGGTCCATCTCTCGACACCGTCAAAAAATCAGCATCTGACGCTAACTGAAGCTGGATTGGGATACAGCATTCCCCTCTGTTCGACCTCAAATTATATCTGTCTTCATTCATACTTAAAGTTGTAAAAAACTAAAACACTGAAATATACAACAAGTGTTAACAGGCAGAAAAATTTATATGTTCACAGGTCACCTTCCAAATTTAAAGTGACCAATTTCCTTGCTGAAACAAAGGTCACGCCCCACTGATCAATCACAGAGGTGATAGGATTCAGCATATGGTTAACAAGAACCTTCAATAAAATATATGTTATGGCTGTACCAGGACTGAGCCCCGGGACACCCACATGGCTCCTAGCAAAACTCTATACCATTTGTCCCTGTCATGTGACATCCTGTCTGACCCCTTTCTATACAGGGCAATCGTCCTTACTGCATTCTTCGGATTCCTGAGAATATCCAATATGGCCCCTCATATCTCCTCTAAATTTGATCCCTGTGTCCACTTTCTCAGGCAAGACCACATATTTGACACTTTGCCTGGTGCCCACTTACTTATAAAATGGACTAAAACCTTACAACATCACAAGGCACACCATTGGATCCAGCTGCTTTCTCTTGCTAATCAATTTTTGGGTCCAGTTAGGGCCCTAAGATCCCTCCTTACTTCCCTATCACTCCCACCCACTGCCCTTCTTTTCGCCAATAACTTCTACCTTCATAACCAGGTAATCGACACTCACATTCGAGATGCTCTGAAGGCAGTGTTAGCACACAGGAACATCTCTCACAAAGGAAATGGGTTTCACACCCTCAGAAGGACAGGAGTCACCCTGGCTTTTGACAGCAACATCATGGGCTTTGTCGAAGTTCTACTATTTGGTGTTACTTCGAAAATGCTTCTCATGCACCCCCAATCATACCTACCACATTCGCCAAGCTGATCCCTGCTTCTTTCTAACTGGGCTTGGGTCTAAAACATTACAATGTAACATTTTAAATCTGTGTTCTAGTCTACTAACATGTAAATAAAATTCCTATTATGTTACCCATGTTTTAAATGTCTTGAGATTGACCTTCATTTGACCTTGAACTGATAACTGTTATTCACCAGTCTGTATATCACCTATACAGGACCAGTAGAGACGTGAACCTATGTACAAAAGGTTTGCATCTAGGCAACTGTGTAGGGCACGGTTAGATGATGGGCCTACCAAGGCAGTTGACTACTACCTTACATGTAATTCTACTTGTGTGGCCGCAGCCTCACTTTTAGAATTGACCTCTAGTCATCCAATGAGAAACCAGGCCAACCCCTTATTTGCTTTCATCTTAAATAAAGGGTTATACTTGAATTGGTAGCCATTGTGATAGCATGAAAATTTCACCCACCACCCTCGTCTTAACCATGTTAACTGTCTGTAGGTCACACCCAGATTTACATTTTGGCTAATGACTGTGACCCCTTCAGTACTAACCCAACTGTAGGGAGGTCTCTACCTATTCATGTAAATCATTGCAGATCAGGGTTGATCAGCTGGTAGCCTTCAGTGCTGACTTTGGGGTTGTCCCTCCCTTGGGAATGTTTACTATATGGAACTCAGGTAGGACCTGACTGACCCGGGTAACCCCCTCTCAGTTATGACTTACGTAATCCTAGTTTCAATTTCGAGGTGAGCTTGACCCCCCAGGGCTTACCCATCTGGAGGGAGGTCTCTTGGTATTGATGTGGCTCACCAGGCATTCTGGGTAAACTTTTGTTTCGGTAGTTTCACAGTTACCTCAGGCTGGATCCAGCCGACCCGGAATTCCCCCTACTGAATTGACAAATTGCAAAGACACTATGATGTAGACCAATTGACTGGACTTAGGAAGGACGATTTACATGCTTGTACATATGCTACATACATAATGCAAGACATTTTATGTAACTTTTATTTGTACCTTCTGGTAGTTTTAACCGGTATGGCATCTTTTGCCCTTGTATTGGGGCTTTTAAAACATTACAAAGTAATATTTTAAATCTGTGTTCTGGTCTACTAACGTAAATATAATTCCCATTCTGTTACCCACGTTTACATGTGTTGGGATTGACCTTCATTTGACCTTGAACTGATGTTTGTTATTCACCGGTCTGCATATCACCTATACATGGCCAGTGCACACGTGAACCCATGTGCACATCTAGGCAACTGCTATCAGCCCCCAAGAAGTTTGTGCAATAACTCTGAGTATATTTCTTTGAAATCATGTTTCATGTTGGTATTCTTTCCACCTCTTATAGGGGTTTGTTCAAGCGTAGTTTACTATAGCAGAGTTTTTTCCTTGGAGTTTATTATTAGGGAGAAAAAGTTCAATTGATTTGATTTAAAATTATTATCAGTTATGTAATTGAGATGAAAACTTCAAACACTACAGCACTTTGCGAGCAGGTGGAGTTTAAGTATCAATGAAATGCATTCACTTATAAAACTGTGCACTCTAAATCACTGTCAGGTGTAAATTTGTGTTTTTAAACTGCTATTGATTTTTCCCACAAAATAAATTAAATGTAAATAACATTTTCCAAAACATTTGCTGAGACTAAAGAAATGTTAATTGAGTAGCACCCCAGTTTTAATTCAAAAATTCTTATATTACTTTCCATGATTTATAACAAGGAAGATTGCTTTGTCTGATCCTGTTTATAGAGGGATGGGGAAAATTGACAAAAAAACATGATTATTCCTAATGTGGGTGTTCCACCACACGACTAAGCTTCCCGATTAAGGGTTTTTGGGAGTCGGTTTCAAATATTTGCTTAGTCCCAGGCGTTTGGTATGGATCGGTAGTTGTCGGTTGTGGCAGTGAGAAATATCAAACATGTTTGATATTTCTCACGATCCAAACTGATTCTCATTTCCAGAGAAATGTCCAGTCCCAGGCTTCCTCAGGCCTCCTCAGAGCCAAATTTACACAGTTCTATGTTGTCCCAGGCCTCCTGCGACCCTTAGTCCCAGGCGTCCGTAGCTTAGTCCCAGGAAGCCTGTTTGTCAGTCCCCGACTCATAACAGATCTTTGAAGTTTCATGCATGTGAAAGGGAATCGGTTTCTTTAGTCCCGGGAAGCCTCAGACCGTCTCAGGTGTCCCGGGACTAAGAAATCTGGGTCTGGGACTAAGCCCCGACTAAGAGAAGCCGATCCAAACCAGCCTCCCCAGGCCGCCGACAGCCTGAGGATGCCCCAGGAGGCCTGGGACTAAGTACCGACTATTTTCCGCGCGTCTGAAACCAAAAAGAGGCAAAGGGGTGGGGGGTCTGGACTTTATAATGCCCCTGTTCTACCACACAACTAAGACTCCCGATTAAGGCTTTTTGGGGATCTGTTTCCACAAAATGTAGAGTCCTAGAGAGTCTGCTTGAGTCTGTTTGGATCTATTGAGGTCGGTATAAAAATCAAACATGCTTCATATTTTTCATGACTGTAACCGATCCACTTTTTCCCCTACCCACAAATATTCCAGTCTCAGACTTCCTGAGGCCTCCTCAGACTCAAATATACACAATCTTATGTTGTCTGAGACTTCCTGGGACTCTTACTGCCTGATCGGTTTAATTTTAGTCCCTGGAGGTCGGGACTTAGTCCCAGATCCATCCCCGACCAACCATGCAAAAAGAAAAGTAGAAATTGCCTATTTCAGTCCCAGGAAATCTTTTATCAATCCCAGAAAGTCTGAGGAAGTCTCAGATCAGTCTGAGACCCAGTGGGTATGTCTCAGACAGGATCAGTGTTGAATCCTATCACAATCGTGGCTTAATCCCCTCTTAGTCGGGGAATGATCATGAATTGTCTGAGGAAGTCTGAGGCTTCCTGGGGACGATCTGGGTTTGATCCCAGACCTGGATCAAGATTCCACTGCCCCACCCATTATTCATGTTTTCTTCACAGACTGTCAAGGATTAAGGGTCGCAGGACCAATCAGTCTTAATCCTTTGGTGGAACAGGGGCATAAGCGACCGCGCACACGCTTTCTGTGTTTAGACTGGTTGGCTACTGAGAGACGTGTGTCACTTACTGCTTAGGGGTTTCCGGTTTTTTTACATTTCACATTTTTCTTGAGCTTAGGGCAAATTTAACAGTTAGGAGACACATTTCAGTTTTTTTACTTTTTTTGAGATATTCACTGGAGTTATGAGGAGAGAGAAAGGAAGAAAGAGAGGAAAGAAGAAGATGGATGAGAGGCAAGAAGAGAGGGAGAAGGAAGGTGGAGAGTTGGAGGAGATGACAGAGGAAAGGACAGAGGAAAGGACAGAGGAGGGTACAGAAGAGAGAAAAGAGAGGATAAAGGAGAGAGAGGAATGCTTACAAGTTACTGAAGAAGCTTGCTAAGAAGATGAGAGGTGTGAGGAAGATTCAGAGTGCCACTCAGCAGCCAAGAGAGCCAGGGTTTGTGCTACATTTACTGACAGCCAAGAAGTTGCCATTGTTGAGTTTGTGAAGGAGCACCCGGAGATGTACGACAAGGAGCATGCACATTTCCACGACAGACATAGGAAGGAGGCTCTCTGGGCAGAAATTTCTGCAGAACTGAAGCTCCAGCCCTTTGAGGTCAGAAGGTGGTTTGAGTCACAGAGAACTCGCTATGGAAAGCTCTCCAAGCTACAGTCTGGCCAAGCCCCAGTGGAGATGACCAAGAGACAGTCCTGGGTCTACCAGCAGATGGGTTTCCTTAAGACCCACATCAGACGCAAGGGGGCCAACAGAAGTTGTGGGTTCAAGGCCAGTCCCAACACCAGCAGGCATGAAGAATCGCGTGGATCTACTATTGATACAGAACATCTCGAGTCCAGTGTCCTGAGGGAGAGTGCAAGTCAACCAATTATTACATCTACACCAGTTTCCACAGATTCAAAGATACTCGAGCACTTTGACCAGATGAGGACACTGATTTCATATTTCCTGCAGCAGAAGTCAGACAGGCAGCCCTTCTTTGACTCCGTAGCATCAGAGGCTAAAAAGATGACCCAAGAGGAATTTGAGGACCTCAAGGGCAGAATTTTTAGAGATCTTGAAGAAGTAAAGAACACTCATAGACGTCAAGTTCTACCCAAGAGATCAGCCACTATTACCAGGGAGTCACAGAGGGTCGGGATACTGCCAATAACTACTCAACAGGTGTCTAGTTCCACCCAGGCAGCAGTGGGCAGCAGTTCCAGCAGTTATGTCTAGTATACACCCAGCCCCATTGGCTTTGGAAACCCTCCATCAGTTCTCACATTACAGGACGAGAGCAGCAGACACAACTTAAGTGGAATACTAATCCAGCTACCAGATCTAACAACACAGATCACTGAGCAGCCTCTACACCATCACCGCCACAGCACCGCCTCAACAGCAGCAGCCTCCTCAGTAGCCAGCCAGTCCGGGTTGGTCTCGTACCCCCCATAGGCTCTTTACAGGGCCGCCCAAATCTTACAAAAACAATTATTCAGCTGCAAGTTGTTCAAATTCCCCTCCCAAAACATAACAGTTCAGTACAAATACTTATCACAAAACAATAAAGCCCAACACCCACACCACCCCAAACATGAAAGAAATAACCCATGGTAATACACATAACAAAAAAAGGCCACATAGAAAACAAATAGATAAATAAACTCCTAATATGGCCAATAATCTGCCTATTTGTAGTTTAAAATCCATGGGATAGCTTTAATTCTGTAATGAAACAGTCCAACACTGACACCATCCCTAGGGATATAAAAAATATGTTATGACATGTCCACAAACCTACAAACAGACAAACCCAATAGCAAACATAACCCCCCAACCAACAAACTAACAAACCCAATAGCAAACATAACCCCCCAACCAACAAACAGACAAACCCAATAGCAAGCATAACCTCCAACCAACAAACTGACAAACGAATTTGCAAACATAATTCCCCACAACAAACAGACAGATAAACCATACTGTAAATAGAACTACTTGGGAGGTTATTTTTTGTAAATTTCCGTGATGTCGATTAAAAAAATTCAATTTTGAGATTTGCAATAAAGGAAAAACTTTCAGTTTCAGTTATTTCTCCAGAATAAAAACCAAATGTGAAACTAGGGTGTAGATTTCCAAATATATACAATATTTATTCCATTTACCAAGTTATTTTTGGCATGGGGTTTGTGTGACTGTTTTTCTTTGTAGGAATTATGTTTTGCATTGCACTGGGTTTGTCTGTTCGTTGGGTGAATTATGTTGGGCATTGGGTTTGTCTGTTTGTTGGTTGGGTGAATCATGTCTTGCATTGGGTTTGTCTGTTGGTTGGGTGAATTATGTTGGGCATTGGGTTTGTCTGTTTGTTGGTTGGGTGAATCATGTTTGGTGATGATTGGTTTATCTGGAACAAGCACAGCTGATTAATTGTTTTTGGAATATTTGGTAGTCCTGAAAAGGACCGGTTACTGCAGTAGCAGTTATATTCTGCCATCTTGCCAGGCCTCTGCTCCCTCATTATTGAAGTAGTCCTCGAGGTAATCCATCAGTCTTTTGGCTTCACTGGCAGGGTTTCTGTCGCGACCACCATCATCATCATCACCACCAGGCTGTTGACCACCATGTTGACCTTGATACTGGCTTCTCAGTATGTTGTGCAGAACCACACAGGTCATGACCACATCCCTGACTGTTTCTGGGGGTGGTTCAATGGTGGTCATCATGACTCTAAATCTGGGATGCCAAAAACATTCTCAACAACTCTCCTGACCCTTGATATTCTGTAGTTGGCAATCCTTTCCTCTCTGGTTAACATCCTTCTGCCATAGGGTTTCATCAGCCAGGTCTTCAGGGCTAACGCATCATCTACCAGGATGAAGTAGGGGACATCTCTACCACCCTGGGTTATAGGTGCTGGGTCAGGGAAACCTATGCTGCCATCATCAATCTTCCTCTTCAGGTGACAGGTATTAAATATCTGCGCATCTGAGCAAGATCCAGCTGTACCCACATCCACCCATCTGAACTTGTACTGTCCATCAACCAAGGCCAAGTTGTGATACAGGGCTCCAGAGTTCTTGGGTTTCTTCAGGGCCACATGCTTGCCATCAAGGACTCACAGGGGATGTGGAACATTCCACCTGATCCTGAATTCTGTTTCCAGTTCTTTCCACTCATCTTGAGTAGTAGGACATCTGAGGGGCTAACGCAATGGTGGATCTGCCAACCCTGAACTGACAGGATAATGATGTGTATGACTCTCCAGTGGCCAGATATCTGATGGTGAGGGCTAACTTTTTCCCAACACTGATTGGAGCTCTGTGGTTGGTGGCCTGCCTGGCTAGACATGGTTCCAGTCTGTTCTTTATCATTTCAAAGAATTCTGGGGTCATCCTCATGAAATTGGTGAATCCTGGAATGTCTGTGGCATACAGTTCAGCCATAATGTTGTGGTAGGCCCCCCTCTCCTCTCTCTGTAGTAGCCATGGCCTGACCCACACGTTGTGCCTTCTTCTAGGTCTCTGTATGGCTGCTGGTGGTGGTGGTGGTGCTGCTGCTGCTTGTGGTGGTTGCTGTGGTCGAATAGCAAATACATCACCATATGTAACTGAATAAAAAATAAAAACCCCATAATTTGTTCCTGAAGATGTCTTCCATTGAAAGCTGGCATCCTGCTGTGTTCCTAGACAAGTAATGATAATTACTTCCCAGAATTGATATATATACCCAGAAAATCCAGTTATTTTGCAAAACAAGAATCGGCCATCGTGGTCTGGGGAAGACTGAGGAGTCCTCAGGACGCCTGAGGAAGCCGGGACTTAATTGGGGGTTAATCGGGGCTTAGTCCCAGGAGGCCTGAGGCGTCCTGGGACCCAGTCGGTATGTGTACGATACGATCATGGTTCAAACCGACCAGGAAAATGGCTTAATCTGTTCTTAGTCGCAGAACAGTCAGGCTTAAGTCGCAGAACTTAATCCCAGGCTTTGATACCGATTTAGTATTCCCGCCCATTTTACCATTTTCTTCACCGACTGTCCACGATTAAGGGTCACAGACATGATCGGGGCTTAGTCCTTTGGTGGAACAGGGGCATAAGTGAAAAGATAACTTGCATGACCAAAAACATCAGTATTAATGTAAAACCAAGACAAAATCACTCTTGAGAAGATTAATCGGCTGACTCATCCGACTAATTTTATCATGGAACAAGATTATTGGGCTCAATTTTGGTGAAGAATGTACAAGCCAAAACATTGGTCATAATACCATCAACTTTGAAGCTAAGTCATAAAGACCTAAAGATTAATATTTTCTGCTCCTCAAGAGCAATTTAGATTTGTTGTTACAATTTGTCTTCAGAAAGTGACTCACCACAGAAAGATCAGTTGTGACAACTCGGGACAGAAATGCTGACCCGCGTAGGTTCCTAAACAGGTTAAAAAACAGAATGAATATCTTCTGCAATCACCTCAATGTTGCTCACGACCTCCCACTCCTCCTAGCCGACAAAAATAATTTGGGTGATTGTTAAGGTTAAGTTGTGGCAGTGAATGTAGGACATACGTAATTATATGACAATGGACGAGTAAAGGTGGGCAACTGTAGATTTCCATTTACTTTCAGAGATAGTAAAAACTGAAGTGCTGTTTTACCAATAAAAACTAAAACTCACAGATCTGGAAGTTTGTAAGATACTCTCTTCGGTTCTACCTTGGTTTTAGCAGATCTTTGCATTGTGTTTTATATATTTGTTGCAAATCTAAAGCAGCTCTAAACAAATAAACCAAGTAACAAGAAGGCAAATGTAGAAACAAACTACAGTTTCTTTATCTTTACCACAAGAAAATACTCAAAAGTTTTACCTTAGTTAGGGATCAGTTGTCCGTCTTTTGGAAATGGGGCAAGTCTTGCATTGAGAACAAAGTGAAAAGGGGATAGATTGGCTCTAAATAAAAGTCACCCGGGTCTCAAGCAAAACAACCTTTATACTTTGATTTATTATTTACACTTGAGTTATTGCCGACATTACCTCGGGGTCGAAGACATTAAAGGGCAATTTTTAGCAACAGAGAGCTACTACCCAGGAAAAAGACAAATAGTTCATCTGTTAATATTTGTTAATGTTTGAAACCGTACATCAGAGTCCTTTGGAAAGCAAATAATGTTTAAAAATTCCATTAGTGTTATTGTGAGACATACAATACATTTCCAGGTGACAATTACTGAAGTCACTGACAGATTCTGCTGATTCTGAGTCGATGCCATTATTTCTTCTGAAACTAGAATGAAGTTAATTGTTAACTATGTTATTACCTCCTACATCGAGGGTATGTCATTATTGAATTTGTTTGTTAAAAAAATTACACCTAGGATTCACATCAAATTTTCCAGCATGTGGTTCTTACTCTGAAATAGGACTGATTTAATTGGGAAACGGAAAATTGGCCTCCTAGAAAAATGGCCTCCTGGAAAAATGGCCTCCTAGAAAATTGGTCTTCTTGAAATTTGAGGTGACGGAAAAATGGCCTCCTGATTTTTTTGGGGTGGTCCAAATCTTTACACCAGTTTAATTTTATTTAATGGTGATCTTCATAGTTCCCATTAGGATTATATGAATGATTCTTCAATATAGTTATTTTAATTTAGGATAACTATTCAGGACTAAAACACCAAAGATTTGGTTATCTTTGATGACTTATCAGGATTAAAACTATGCATAAAGATCTTTTAATCATTAAATTTCATCAAAGACAGAAATGTCTGAGTTAAATATACTCAGGACACAAATACCTGCTCAGGATTGAAAGAACAAAGACATAATTCCTTTATATACCTATAAACTCAGGATTAAAATTATACATAAAGATCTTTTAATCATTAAATCTCGAAGACAGCATTGTCTGATTGAAATACACTCAGGATACATTGAAATACCTGCTCAAGATTGTAAGAACAAAGACATAATTCCTTTATATAACTAACCAGGAAACTAGTTAAGCACTGAGCTCTCGACATTATACTCTACATTATCTACATCATTCTATACACTATCTCTGCATTTGGATTTATATATTTCTGTTTTAAAACTAACTTGGTGTTTGGTCATGCAATGTAATATTCTTTTTAATTTATGATAATTATATACTTTTTTACATTTTACTACATTTATGTTACTAACCAGTTTTTTTGTTTTTTGGGGGTTTTTTTGGTTAGGTCATGCAATGAAATAAATTGTTTATAATGAATGATTTCAAAATTTTACTTATTTCCATTATCATTAAAAGACTAGAGGGAGGCCAATTTTACACCCCCCACAAATTTCAAGGAGACCAATTTTCTAGGAGGCCATTTTTCCAGGAGGTCAATTTTCTCGGATTCGATTAAAGTTGGGGAAATGATCTGCAACCAGTTTTGGATCCAGGATTTATTACCATAGCACTCATGAGCCATAATGATGGTTTTGGACTTGACAGTGATGTACGCTCTTCAGGTGCTCACTTTATTAATATTCTGTAACATTTTCAAATGTAACGTATTTTAAGTGGATAAAGTGAAAAAAGGATGAAAAGGTAAAAATATTGACAGAGTTTTTCCCAACAATTAACCATAATTTAACCTGTAATTTGCTTTTAGTTATCTTGCAATATAGACATTAGATTGTTGTTGTTATTTTTGTAAGAACTGCCAACAAATAAAGGGAGTGACAGCAGTTACCCACAATGCAGTATGATACTATTCGAAATGAACTTCTTTGCAAACTCTTTGGAAACAGTATTGTATTCTGAGACTGGCAGATTGAGTGAAGAACCTGCAATATAACAGTACAACACTTTACCCACTAATTTGGGTGTCAAAACAAGACTATGATAAACTGCAATATTCCTTCCACAGAATTGGTAATGGGGAAAACAATTTCATTTCATCTTTATCTTGGAAAAAGAACACTTTTCAGTCCCAGGCACAAATTTGCATCTTATTTGCAGGCACTTTAGTAAAATTGTGTAAATTTACACCATTTTTATCTGACTACAGTGTAAATTACATTGGGATGACAAGTTTGTCCTGGAACAGTGATATGGTAGATTATATTGTGATTACTTTAATCATGTAATATTTTCATACAACATATCCCAGATAGCTAAAATATGTGAAGTGTCATGACACTAATCTGCAATATGTCTTCTGCAAAGCAGTATTTTAATTAACAAGAGAGGTTATAATATCAAAAGATCATTGTCAACTTTAAGCACCTTCCATTGTATATTGAAATGTCAGACAGATAAAGTGTTTCCCACAACATCCAGGGTAAGGTGGTTCACAGACACAGTGGTGAGTTTCTATTCTCCATATGCTTTCAGTGAATGTTGAAATCTAAAATTCTAACCTTTTACAGTGTTGGCTAATCCTTAAGTATTAGCATAAATTGTCAAAATTTCAGTATCACTCAATAAGCACACCTTTGTGTTATACTATGACAGACCCCAATAATCTCATGCTATTTACTGTATATTAAAACACATATTTTCTATATTGTGGTCTTGTCTGTGCTCTATGAGACCCACTTGGCTTTGGGGGTTTGACCATAAGGCCATTACCACCAGTTCTGATATCAGGCTAAATGTTCCATTGGGATTGTTCATGCCTCATTAGTACACATTACAATATTAAGCTTATGTAGAATTAGCATCACATTGTTAAGTCAAACTGTTCTTCACAGCATGGTCGCCCGGTGGTGTAGAAATTATAGATTGTGACAGCAGGTGGCTCTTCTTCAGTTGCTGGACTTACTCTGGTTGCCTGGTCGCTTTACACTGAGAGTGTCAGGTATCTGCCACCATTTTGTATTATTAGCATTCATAGTTACACTTGGCGATGATAGGAGTAAAATTTATTTAAGTAGTTTTCTACACATGTAATATGGTGCCCACATTGATAGTATGTAGCACTCTTATAGTATAATATTATCGGTTAATAAATACAATAAAATTGTGTTAAATAAAAAAATATGCATCAGTTTAAGTGCTGTAAATCTCTGATTATCACCCGAAAACACATTTTTGGTTTTAAAGAAACTGTTAAACAAAACATTTTTCTATTTAATTGCAATAATACCATGTTACAAATCCGACTTCATGTTGTAAAAGTAGTCTAATCACACCACCTCCACTAAAAGTTCTGGTGTCCAAGTAAATTTCATTGAATATTTTAGGTTTAATGATACACTGCAAAGAGACATAGAAAGGCGACTGTGACCGCTAAAAAGCAACTACCAAAGGTAGAGTTAATCCCAAAAGTAAGGGGTGTCCAATCAAAAACTATTTTTAAAAAACCCTGTCGACTGATTTCACAATGACAGTTTTACACTCAGACCAGGGTATTATGGTCTAAGTATAAAAAATCAATAAGGTCAGCATGTTAAATTATCCAGCCAATATAATGAAAGATACTTGAATGAAAGATTTGGGACTCATGTGAGGCATGCCATCTGGCTTATTCATATGGAAGCTGTCAAAACTGATGTATCCACAGAGCCCATCCCCAAAGATGCTATGTTACCACCCAGTCCTTTGCCCCAAAGGTGACCTCATATGTATATTTCTGCAAGAGGGTAAAATGTTTCCCTTCACCACAGGACTGCTAGTCATATTTATAGATATCTGTATGAGCACGGAGATGGCATCCACACATGAAGGACCAGTGTTTAAACGCTATTGCCAAGAAAGTCATTGCCCACTGTAGTAATATATTCAGAACTGGTGATAAAAATGTCATGTTGACATGTTTAATAGTAGAGCCTTTTGTAATTCTGCATTGTTTTTTATACTATGCAGATTCCAGATACTAAATATGCAGATTGATCAACAGACTCACAATCACTAACTGTGTAAAACACAAAATTAACCATTGTTTGATTTTATTCATTTGTCCTAAAGGTACCATATGTGAAAATATTGCTTAAGTAAGACAGGAAATTGAGATATGATTACAGATGCAATTGTGTAGGCCTGCAAATACCCATATCATCATTTTACAGAAGCCTGTCAATTAACCCCACTAATTAGCAGATTGCTTGGATTAGCAAATGTCATTCCTCCCATCTTTTTTATAGACTGATAGCAGTGGCTAGTGACCAGTTAATCATAGAGCAACAAATGAACCTAGAACCTGTTGATACATCTGTGTGGGGAGAAATTGCAGACATTACACTAATTGGACCCCTTACTGACCACCATAAAGATGGCTTGCATTTATTTATTTATTTGGGGTTTTATGTCGCTTTCAACACTGTGTAGGTCATATCACGACGGGTAGTTGGAAGGGCAGAGGAAACCAGTACATAGAGTTCGTCAGGGATGAGTACTCTAAACTTCCGACCAACGGCAAGCAACTACCAGCTTTCCCACTTGAGGCCGTACCTGGAATCGAACCCCGGCCTCAGAGGTGGGAGGCGAGAGTGTTACCACTCTGCCACCGTGGCCCCGTAAAGATGGCTTGCATACCAATCCTTTTATGAATCTTAAAAACCAAGTTTTGTTAAGATGTTAAGAGAAGGGTCTTTATTGATCTCTGTTTGCCATAACTTACCCTTCTATTGATGTACCATAGTCAAATCAGCAGAAGGAATATACCCTATTCAAATCGCTCCTCCCTCTGGAAAATATCCTAGTCAAATCGGTCATCAGGAAAAAATACCTTAGTCAAATCCGCCCAAGAAAAAAATGTGCTTTCCAAATTATATCCTAGATGCTAAATACATTTTGATGTTAGATGTCTGTGTATAAATATAGGGATAATAAAAACAATTATTTATTTATTCATTCATCATATGGCATAAAATATAAAATACTGCTACAAAGTATAATATATAAAATTGAGCTGTAAGGAAAATGTCTGAAATTAAAAATTTTATAATTTCACATTCGCTTAGTCACATTTATGTACTCATGGTTTACAATTATCTGAAGAATTAACATTGTCTTTGTATGTATGTTTATATGTTTTTACATCTATTAGCTAAGCATAAAAGACTAACAAGAAAACTGACCAAGATATTTTATTTTTGTTAAGGTTCAATTATAAGTTGTTATACTTAATATTAACATGAGATAACATGAGATAACATAAAAATTGTCTTATAATATAACATTATTATTAAGTATTTTGTCATTAAATTTATTACTTTAAGCCTGGACACCACTTGTTATGCTTATGCTTGTCTGAAGTGATATGAAAAACCATTAGGGGACTGATCCAATTTCTGCAATATATCGTAAAAATTACTTTTAATTCTAAATGTGGGAATTGGAAAACTTTCTACGATTGGAGGCACAGCGGGTGGCAGTGTGAAAGGTTTGCAGTGGATTTGGAATCCACTCACCGATATGATTTCAGGGTTTAAGATTGCGATGATTTCTCCCTGATAAGTCTTGTGATAGGATCCCAATCTAACAAAAAATCTATACAATAGCTATGAGATCTCTACTGTTTGAATACGACGAGCCTAATTGCATTTACAATAGTCCTGATGGGGTATACAATGTAAAAGATTGGGCATATGATGTGAAAAATTAAAAAGATTGCTTAATAACATTTCACCAATGCCCCTGGATCCTTATATATGTATATAGGGGTCACTGGACAGGTCAAATTCATTGTCCATTTGGACTTTGAACAACACAGATATAGTAATAACTGATGCAACTGTTCAGGGAGGTTGTGGAGTTAGATGAGATGATTATGAGGTTCAGATAAAGAGTTGTTGCATCAAGGAGAAGGACGGTCCCAGTTACTGAAATTGAGAGTCGCTTAACACCAGACCTCCAGAAACAGACAACCTTTCTGAGAGAGCCGCCCAGCCCAGGCCTGTAGTTAGCTATCACATTCAGCCATCTGGACACAGGGTGGGTCGTTCGACCATTAACCACTTTGTCCCTGAGATGTAGGACGCCATAATCAGATACTACTGTGATGAGGTTGTCCCTTATCCTACTTGGCCTGAGAACTGGTTGGAAAGCAGGGATTCAGGGAGAAGTGGGACCTACCCCCTTCTTCTTGGTGCCATAGATGGAAAACACATCCATATCAGATGTTCTGGACAAGGGTCGAGTGTCTACTTCAACTACAAGGGATTCCACTCCCTTGTCCTGCAATCCCTGGTGGACACAGACTATAAGTTTATATAGTCTGATATTGCTGCCCATGGATCAAGTTCTGAAAGACAAGCTTTCCTCTACAGTGACCTGGGGCAAAAGATAGAGGATAACACCATTGGCTTCCTTCAGGCAGAATCACTTGTGGACCACTGGCCCCATGTGGAAAACTTCACCTTTCCCCACTGAACCTGGCTGATGAAACTCTTCTCTCACAGAAGCATGAACATAAATGAGCGGGTTTTCAATTACTGGTTGAACTGCAGGAGAAGGGTTATGGAGAATGTGTTGATTTTGGCCAGCATAATTTTGGGTACTGCAATCAACCATGCAGCAAGACTTCCGGTGGTCATGTGGATAGTCACAGCTTGTGTGGTCCTGCACAACTTATTGAGCATCAGATTGGGAAGAGGACAATTTCAAATGGAAAACATGAGTTTGAACCTGGATGATGTGTTGCAGGGGATCCAGATGCCTGGAAGAAACGCCAGTGAAGCTGCGAAGGTACAGCAAAGTGTTCTGGCAGATTACTTCCGAAACGAAGGGGCTGTGCCTTGGCAGATGGACATGTCACCATGGAAAACATGTGTTTGAACCGAGATGATGTGTTGTAAGGGATCCAGATGCCTGGAAGAAACGCCAGTGAAGCTGCCAAGGTACACCAAAGTGTTCTGGCAGATTACTTCAGAAATGAAGGGGTTGTGCCTTGGCAGATGGACAGGGTATGAAATATGGACTTTTGTGAAAAAAATTTACACATGAATAGCATCAGTATTTTTCAGTTTTTTTATAAAATATGAATCATGTTTAAAGTGTTTCAGTGATATCTTAAAGCATAGTATTTAGATATGTGTTTCTTGTATGAAGGTGTGAATATATGTTTTTTTTAATTTTTTACATGTACAGTTTTAGCATTATTAACAATTTGCTATATCTGCCTCTGGATAAACTATAATGTTTCTTTTCATTTATGTGTATTTCTTTTTATATTTTGCAATAAATATTGCATGAAAATAGTTGTTGCTCTGTATCAATAAATATATGTGGGTATTACAATAAATTTGATTCCACTGAATAAGCTTTTTAATCCTTTAAAACTTTAAACTTGTTTGGACTTTGGTTGACAGAGAGGTGGCAGGGTTTGAACCCTCCCCCATTTAAAATGAATTGTTTGAACTCTGGATGACAGACAGGTATTAGGATTTCAACCCTTTTTTTTTGGGGGGGGGGGGGGGGTGAAGTGTCAAAGTGTCAGAGAAAGAGTCTGGATGACAATGCCAGGAAGGGTTTAAACTGTAAATTACTTTTCCCTTTTTGGGGGGAATAAAGTGTTGAATAAAGTGTTACTGTTTTGCACAACTCTTTTTATCAGTATAATTGGTTGGGTTTCATATACCTAGGGCTGGGGTGAGGTTGAAGGAAGATGTTGGTTTTCTGGGACATTTCTTTTTTTAACTTTGTTTCTTGCCTGTGGGGAATGTTTTTATTTCATATGAACAAGTAGCTTAAATATTTATTTGTTTGTTGCAGGGGCTGTTGAATTTGCTGTTGAAGGGCTACTGCATCTGCTTTTTAACGGGCTGCAACATCTGCTGCTGGGTAGGATGTGCGTGTTGGGTTGAGGTTGAGGTTGTTTGCACTGGTTGAAGCTACTACTGGGCCTGAATCGGCTGCTGGGTCAGCATTGGCTGTGTGCAGGTGGCTGTGGGCCCCAATGTGGTGCTGATCGCTTGGTGGAGTAAACTTCTTTGTTAGTGTTATTGTTGCTGTTTTGCCTTGCGTCGCAGTGACCTTATAAGCAAAAAAGTTTTGACGTGAAAAATCAGTGAACTTCATCTAATCTTCTTCTTTAAAAACAGCAACTGTCCTCTTGCTCTCCTCTGTAACCTCCTGGTAGTCCTCATAATAGTATCCTCCTGTGTAGCCTCCTGAGTCTCAGCCACACTGCCACTCTCACTTTCTGGGCTTCTGGATCTTATCTGTCTGTCTGTTGCAGCATGCATTCTCTTCTGCTTTTTCTAAGATGACATTTTTGAGAATAACTTAATCTTTAACACCCTATAAAATAAACTGAAAAAAACACATAAATGCCACCATGTTATATCTAAACTACTGCAGAGTATTGAGTCCAGTGAAAATATGTCCAATTTGATCTCACAAGTATGTGTTCTGCTAGATTGCTAGCCATGAAATGAATGCTGAGGCCTGAATCAGGGGGAGCGGGGTTTATATAGAGAATCACATGCCTTTGATGTCATCAATTTAATCCCATCACCACCAGGAAGCCATCTTAAACCAATAGAATACCCATCTTTTTAATGCTATCTAATCCTATTCATCATAAACCCCATAGGGATGGTATACTTTGACATTGTGTATTTTTGTGCTCGGCAACAAAATCCTATTGGCCAGATTTAAATCTTTTCAAATGTTGCCGAGGGAGATAAAAGGTTTACAATTCCTATACTATTCCAGTATTCCTGATAGGTTTATGAGCAAACAGGTTTCTAAATGATCAAAAAAGATACAATACAAATGTAAGATCAGAAAAGAATTGAGGATATTTTATAAGAAGTTAGCAGGAACCTTGCAGATTTCTATACCATAGGTTTTCGATACTCCAGATGGTCCTAATTGAGGTTTATGAGGAAAAAGATGAAAAAGATTTACTTCACAATTCCTAAAATTTCAAAATCTGGAGCAAAGTTTACGATATATCGCAGGAATGGAACAGCTCCCTTACAGTTGCATGCCCTGCTTACTGTTAAGATAACCTTTTTATTATCTTTATGGAAAATTTAGCTCCGTTTTTTTCCTGTTTAGGTCCCCTAGATAAATTTTGTGTAAAACATACTATAATAACTTTCATTGTTATTATTTTTGTAAATCTTCGTATGCTCTGATTGCAATGTCTACCGAGAAAAAACTCTGTGGTATCTTCAAGTATATAATATTTAATTTTAAAATTTGACTTAACTTATATACTGAAAATAGAAAGATCAAGTGTTGAATTCTGTGACGTTTTGAAAAGTTGGTACGTATGTGTCGTTACTAGAAAGGAAAGTGCTATTTTTTCGGGGTTTTTTGTCTGGAAAGGAATTCGGTTTTTTTTCTCATCTTACTGGAGAATAAAAGTATTTAAAAACCAAGTATTGATATGACACCGCTGTAACACAGCTAAAGAATGTGACTTCACCTACATGTGACTGATTTATAACATTTGATATAGTTAATAGTAAAAAAGTGATTGAAGATATTTAAGAGGAGAATGTATTACCCAAATCTCAACGGCAACAAAACTTGGAGCCACAACAAAAAATTATTTACCATCACATTTTGTTCTGGCTTTCACTGTTTCAAGAAAAAGGCCTTGATTATGTCTTATTGGTCTGACTCGGGTTTTTTTCTGTTTTCATCTCTTTCACATCTGACCGCTAGGCTTCAGTCAAAATATAAAGTGTTTTGAAAGTAACAACTGGAACTTTCAATTATATCCTCTATTCCATTGGCACCCAACTGGAACATCTTAATATTGATAAAGTATCGGAACTTCTGACTGTTCTTGCGAAAGATCGGATTGTTATATTTTAAGTCTGCTGGTCTCTCCGCAAAGAACTGACAAAACATACACTAGGCAATTATTTAAAGTCTAGTTTTGAGGTCAAAAGGCATGAGTTTGCATTTATAATTATCGATTGAATGAGGCCTCAAGGTAAGTATGCTGCTGATGTTGTCCACTTGGTATTTTATTCTCATTGATGGTCTTGTTAAATTCAAGCAGGGCCTCTGTGGTATTTAACAATTCTTGATAAAGGCACAACAACAATATGGCACAAAGCAGATGACAAGATTTTTTGTCACTCTGGTAAGAAAAGCGTGTCAAATAACTCATTGGCTAAAAATATCTTATCTGACCTCATTTCACTAAAGGCAAACTGTCTCTGCAACTAGTAAAGGGCACAAAGAGGAAACCCACTTGCAATAAGATGATGTTAGCTGTAACTTAATGGACAGCACGTTCACTCAATATATCTTTTGTCGTTCCTCCAGAAATGAGATGACTAAGATGTGATTATTTTTCACAGATTTATAAAAACAAAGTTACTTGTAAAATCCAAAGTTGTGTAATTTATTTTACAAAGGATTGTAAACTAACTATTTTTTAAAGAATGGAACTCTGTATGTCATTCTTCAAAAGAACTTGTTAAATTATTAGGAATGTAATGTGCTATTGAAAAAAAAGAGTACAAAAATTTGTAATCAAGCTATTCTGCCATAATCTGTCCACATAAAATTTCTGCTTCTGTGATTTTAGTCTTGCTGACATCACAGAATGCATGGTACACATCAGGACAGTACCCACAAAGAAGCCATTGCAAAACAACCATTAGATTGCAAAATTCACAAAAGTCCTAAATCCTTCACTTGTCCTCTATATAGGTAATAACAGTGCAAAAAGATCAGTTTGACCTTGACTGCTTTCCTGTCCTATTTTGTGACAAGTAACAATAACTTATTTTTCCCAGAAACACAAATAAATAAAGCTTTATGGTTTTAACTCTAACCATTGTCTTGTAAGAGGCAACAGAGCTTGAATACTCATTATGGTTCAGGAATATGACATTTTACTTATGGTTGAACTACATTAGAAAAGCTTCACGTCATTTAATTTATTTTATTTTTAACATTGAATTTAGATGTCCATGGGTCTTGTCCATTTTAGCAATATAAATATCCACCAAAAAGTACCATAAATTACAAAGCTATTTCTGAGTGAATTGAATAGCAGACTAATGATGTGACAACTTGCTAATGAGTCCCCCCACCATTGTACATCAAACAAAATATAAATGTTTGTGAAAGCCTTCAATTTGACATCTAGTAAATTTTATTCTTAGTTGTTACCGAAGGTCAGTGAATGATCAAAACGATTACCAATGTCAACATGCAAAATAAACAAATTAAGATTCCTTAATGACTCCTTTTTCTTCTGACATTTACATTGACATCATAGGAACAGAATCCACAGGTAAAGGTCTGGACCATTGTTTATTACTAGTATCTTAGTGTTGTAGTTGTCCATTTACAGTTTAAATGATCTATCCGTACTGTGATAAGTTGGTGTAGAGGTTACTCTTTTTTTAAAGTTGGTTTGATTTATTTTGCAGTATAATTTGGTCTCAAGGTTAACTGAAATACCTTCGATTTTTTTTATTGATCAGTAGTGCCCTTACAAAAGTCTTAGGGTACAATAACCCTGGCAGACGGTCATATACGACACTAACTGTGCTTCCAGGAGATTTTACAAATGAACAATTTCTGAGATCATGCCTGAAGCTGGGCATACTAATTTTGTAATTCCCCCAGGAAGAACACAGTCTTGACTTGGTAACAGGCCAACTAGAGAAGTCAACTTTACACTTGATCAAAGCATGATTGGAGATGAACTCGCCAACCTTGACATGTGACACACAATTGAGGTTATTAGGAGTAAGGATGATATCAAGAATATGTCCATGAAGGTGGGTGGATGTCTGAATGTACTGAATGATATTACAAGATGCAATAAAATTTGTCAATTTGACACTGTCCTTTGAGGATATATCTACAAGAACATTAAAATCACCAAAAATGAGTAATGTTACTACTTCAGGACCAGGTGGACGATATACACATGCAAGTAGAAAGAAGATAATGGGAGATATGACTGAGACAACAATGTTCTCAGGAGTTCTATAGGAAGGGGAATCAACAGGTTTGTATTCAAATTCACTGGTAATCAGAAAAACCCACACCACCACCAATACCATACAACCTTGATTTATGACATATTTTAAAATGTGCAGAAGTACCT
Source organism: Sabellastarte sp. h YS-2021 (assembly GCA_964017235.1). Taxonomy (NCBI): domain Eukaryota; kingdom Metazoa; phylum Annelida; class Polychaeta; order Sabellida; family Sabellidae; genus Sabellastarte; species Sabellastarte sp. h YS-2021. Next base: position 53,860,082 of record OZ024927.1, on the reverse strand, counting down.
GAGTGAAGGAGTCTGTCAGTATCCTGTGGTCGTATGTGAGTCTTTACCAACGCAAGTGTATCCAGAAGTAACGCTGCCACTGATAAGGGGACCCTTATTCCCGATTGACCTGTAACTAACAAATCCAAGACACAGAGGACTAGGATTTAGTGATATGTCTCTACAGAGAAGGAGTAGGAGAAGCAGACCTTTAAGATTAACACTAGGTGGAAATCACAATATATTGAGAGCTAATAAGTTACAAATATATATATAACTAATATTTTCATATCGTAGAAACTGTAGCTTCTTTTTAAACAGCCAAATTTTAAACATCAAAATCAAGAAACAAGAAAAAAACATTAATTACTTGTTTTAGTATAAACACTTAAGGGTGAGGCATTGTGGAGTACAGGAATATAAACAGGAAGTAAATTAATAAGAAAAAGAGTAAAATTAGGTTTAAATTCATTCACAGAAAAGTTTTTTGAAACTGGCCTATGTAAAAAAATTCTTCATCTGGATTTTATATTTTACAGAAATTTCAACAATCACCAAATGGTCACACTGGAACATCACGTTTGAACAAGATATTTTAAAGTTTCATGTGTATCTGCAAAGATCCGTGTACACTGTTGATATAAACAACATAACCTGTGCTGATCCAAGGCCAGACTAAAAGTCAAGTCAGTTTTTCTTGCAATTTAGCATATATGTATCTCATCAACAGTAATTCTCAGTCTCAAAATATCAATGACTTGTTACTGGCATCATGACTGAACTGATGAAGAATTCACAATAAATCCCAAATATCCTTTCCAGAGATATTATTTACATAAAATTGTTTATATTATACCGTTTTAGTATTAATTGAAAGAAATCATTAAGTTAAAAAGTATTTTTAATACATTAGGCAATTATCATTGTGGAGAGTTTAGTGATAATTACTTGCCTTGTATCTGTATAAATACTTATAATACAGAAAAGAATATTTTTATCACAGCAATTATAAGCCCTAATTTGGTCCATGACTTTGAATTCAGACTGAAAAATTACTCTAAAGATAGATACTTAGAAGAAAAAGATATATTCTATCTTATTCTTTATAAAACTAGCGGGTTTTTTTTGGGGGGGGTTGTGTATATAACTCCATTTTACCCATAGGTATTAAACAAAATCTCCAACCACTAGCAAGTGGGATTAATTAAGCTTTCAGAAAATCTGTTTCCATTATGTTAAAAGGAATGTATCAAAGTTGCCCCAAGATAAAAGACCTCAACAGAATTTTAATTTTACAATTCTGTCCCTGTGGGTTGCAAAACTCTTATCACTAAAAATAACAGCGTCTTTATCATTTACTTCTTATGGTTAAAGGAATAAACATTAGAATAGACAGTTATTTTGGGATATGGCTATTTAAAGAGTTAGTTTTATTAACTCTATTGAAATATATTTAACTATCACAAGGAAATGTCTTTTTATGTTTGAGTATTTTGTGGCAAATGGCATGTGAAACCAGCATAGCTTAGAAAACAACATTATTCAAAACAAAATACTAATCTTGAAAATTAAAACAAAGGCTTACCACATACCTTTGTCAAACAGCATGCCAAGCCATCCGAAAAAAACTAATGCTATCTTGTCTTATCATAAAATTACTTTCAGTGTTTTTTTTCAATACTTGGGCACACAATTAGCGATGCAGAATTAAGTTTAACCTTCTTAAATAAAGCATTAATTGTACCTACATTTTGTTTTTTTTCGTTATAATTTGTTTAGCTGCAGTTTTTTTTCTGCACCTCTCAGGTCCAGATCTTTTAACTTAGCTTCAACAGTGTTTTCATTTAAGATCATCTATACTCACTGTGCCTTTACCAGTACATTTCAAAGTCTAAAAAAGATCTTCATCTGTCCTGTAAATATGTCAGTGTTAGTACCAGCATCCCAAGATCCTAAATCTGTACTGCATATAGACAGCAAGGAGTTCAAATACATGAGTAAAGCTGTATGGTTTTCAAAATAAGCTTTGGCAATGGCACATGTAGATCAAAGTAAAATGGAATTGATGATTTAAAAGTTCAAGTATTATTGATGAAAAAGACCCTGTCAACCTGTTCAGGGATAAGATCATCCTGCATATAAATTGTATGCAGTATGAACAACTCACTATATTTCAGGAATAAGACATTATGTTTTTGATTGATCTTCATTAGGAAATCAACATGTCGTCATATGATTTTATTTTACCATATTATGATAATGGAATTTAGATTCACTTGGGTGTTGTCTTGCAATATGTGATGCACTAATATTCATAAATAATAAGTTCCTTGTAAGTTATTTCCTTATGAATGGACCAGCAGAATATTGTTGTGTGATAGATCCGTGATTGTAAAATTTCTACTTTTAATCAGTCCCCCACAGTGGTGCATCAAAGAAAATACAATAGTTTGCGAAGGGCTTAATTTGATCTTAAGGTTTCACAGCCTGCTGTTGTAGAAGGTCACTGATCCATGAGACAGATTACCAATGCCAACAAAATCAACAAAATCAAGATGTCAATAGGATTCCCTTTTTCTGCCGATGTTGACATTGAGACCACATGGACAGAATCCACCAATAACGTTTGGCCTATTTTTATAACCTGTAGCTTTTCCCGTAATTTTATATAAAGAGTTTAAATTACATGTATTTCTTTGAAGTAAACCGAGTAAATGAATTTCTTAATCTAAAGTTTATTATTTCACTTTATGCCAGTGCCAAGAAGGTCAAACTGGGGTCAGATTGTAAAGTTTTGAAATAAAATCCGCCAATAAAAGAATTTACTTTTTTTTAGTTTGTTAGTGTTGCTAATACATCAAACTAATTCTACTCTACCAACTTATTAATTCAAGTTTATACTATGTGAGCACCTTTATGTAAATGTTCATCATTTCAGGAAGTACAAACATCCAGGTAATGGATGTACCAGAACTTTCTGTTTCGGTAGTTGGGGTTTTAAAGTATGCCCATAAAGATCCATGTGGATTGTCAAGACTAATAGTAAAGTCATGTAGCATAGTGGGGAGTTTGATCATTTTACAACATTAGGGGAAGTTGAATGTAACATTTATTTATAATTATGATGAGATTCATACATCCCCCTCTTGCAAAAAGAAGCTTAAATCAGACCTCTACCACAAGACATACCCACTTTAATCTGAATAGTTGCCTTTCGTTCTCGGTTAAGCTTGATCCTTTTTCTATTCCTGGATATGAAAAGATTGGTGACCTAATCCTTAAGGCCCAATAGGATCTGATATGTTCAGCAATGATAAATATCTTCTTTAATGCCAGAACGAATCAAATAAATACAATATGATCCAATATTCATATGCGTAGATATGAGGCACCTTGAAACTGATGCCAAAGGTGAAAACCTTTCTTAAATGAGTACAAAGATAAGGGAATTTTGTTCATTGTTCTCTAGGGACCTATAATTTTGTCACTGATATCTACCAATCCATTATTTGCAGTATTCTTCAAAACAAAAGTTGTTCTGTATCCGTTTATATCATATCATTGTATGCATGATTTAAAAGGAAACTTTATTATCAGAATATAACATCCTGTATTATACCATCATTGATGCAAGCATGTCTTAACTAAACACAGAGGCTTAAACTTACAACTGAATTGTGACGACCTTGATAAAAATTGTTAATGGATTAGATTTTCCTTTGTGTTTATGAAAAAAGTACAGATTACCTCACTGACATTAACTAATTTCCTGTATTTAGTGCTTAGTGGGTTTTATGCCTCAGGTAACAGATGGAATTCAACATTATGACTTCAACGAACATGGATACTGAATGGCTCTTACTTCTGAAACAAAAACATTAAGTCTGAAGATAGATTCTACTTGAATGATGCTATAGTGTATTTTAACAAATGTATGTAGACATAAGTGCATAACTTAAGTTTTTGATTCGATTATAATTAGATAAATATGGAAGACTTATAATTCAATTATTATTGTTTTTCATTGGTTATTTTACGCACTTTAGTCACATGTATAACTGGAAGAGCAGGTTGGGAGAGTAGACCTCCAACACCCAATACCTCCAATATGAGTGCAACGACAAAAATCATTTAAAAAATTCCTGGATCCAGCCGCTGATAAACATCTGCTCCTTGTGTCACTGTCAACATTCTCGAAAAACTATTCATTAAAATCCGTCCACAAGTGCTGCTACGTACCTCCTTGTCAGAGATTAATTATAGACATAGCATGCCAGTAAGAATGACATTTATTTGTCTTTTCTGTTTTGAAAGAGTTTACTTGACCAAAACTTGTCAAGTATTTCAAAATTTACTACGACCTTGGGCTGGGTCATTGGGGTCAAGCTCTGTCTCAGACGGTCATCTCTTTCACATCCTCAAAATTTTAAAGTTTACTATTGCATAGGTTCACCAGCGCGGTTGTTCTCCTTTAGCTGAAAATATTATTACTGATTACTAACTTACAATTGATACTCCGAATACAAATCTATTGCTAATCATAGTTTACAATGTCATATTCTTTATATTTGTATATGCTTTAGAAGAAACTTTTAGTAGAATAAATATTATACAATCCCAGTTAGGTATTATTTGTTCTTAGGGGCCCCGGGGAATGATAGACATAGCAGGGTTATTACAGGACAGAGGGCAACTTGACTTTCAATATCTATCCAGTTTCATGATGATTTATTACTTTCTCCACTTAGACGATTAAAATTGCCATAACGATATGTATAATATATACAACACTGGTATTATGTTGAAGGTCTTAATGAATAGAATGTGGCACGGAACAGGAACAGAGAGGAACTGGATTTGATCCCAGGTAACGGCATATACATAGTGGCTTGTATGGCCAAATGAAATGTTTATCTTCTATCTTTAGATCCTATTCCCATAGGCAGGCTAAAGAGCCCCAGGGATATTGAACAATTGTCATTCTTGAGAAGCTTGTCAAAGAGCTGTTTGAATACTATAGCAAAAACGAACTGTACAGTAGATTGGAAAAAACACTAATACTCAGCTCTTTAACTCAAGCTTCCTCACTTGGCATTCTTCCCTCTGGTCACACCCACAACCCTGGATAACTGACATGTATCAGCCCTTTACTATGCCATCTGCTAGTTCTTATGTTCATCGTTTCCAGCCCCCCCCCCCCCCCCCCCCCCCAAGATAGTAAAAAGAGCCCAACATAGGGGTTATATTTATATTTATTCAACTAAAATTATTTTTAGTAAATTGTTGTATATATAAACTATTATTATAATATCACGTGTATGTTATAGTTACAATGTCACAGTTACTTGTATTTACAGTCAGTCATAAAGTGGGGCAAGGCCAAAGTGTTATGAGTTGATTATTATATATATACACAGTCACTGGCACAGTTCCAAGTTATAACTATCCCATCTGCTAGTTCTTATGTTCATTTAGCGCACTGAGGTCCCCATTGTGGGGAAGATGTAGTGCCTGCAAAGCAGTGTGTGAGGTTAGATAATAAAAATTCAAAAAACTAGGTTTTTCATTTTTGATATAGTTACTGGTTATTATCAAAATATTAATTTGGACATTTAAAACAATTGTACATGTTCCAATTATATACTTTTGGTATGAACAAGATGTTTGTACATGCTGCATTCCTGTATTTATGACCCATATGCAAAACTGTATATGGCCACAACCCTGAAGCCATTCATTAGAACTACACTAGGGTCAATGTCCTGTTTCATCTTCTGAAATATTTTATATTCTGTAATACTCGTGTTACTACCTTTGCTATAAAAATACTATCAACAGTCTCAAATGTTCACATTATAGGACAGTAATGTTAATAAAAAACATCTCCCGGGAGAAAACAAATAAGTACAATCCGAGTCTGAAGGAGAAGGATTGTGTGTTTTGTCAAAGTAGAGAAAAGTAAAATAAGTCCATATTTATAAAAACAATGCACATCATTAACTGTGAAACCAGAGGCACAGAAAGAGAACAAGCTCTGTAAAATGTCCCTTTAATGATGTGTACAACATATTTGCAAGGGGGCCACGGTGGCAGAGTGGTAACACTCTCGCCTCCCACATCTGAGGCCGAGGTTCAGTTCCCGGCATGGCCTCAAGTGGGAAAGCTGGTAGTTGCTTGCCATTGGTTGGCAGTTTACAGTACAGAACCCTGACGAACTGTATGTACTGGTTTCCTCTGCCCTTCCAACTACCCGTCGTGATATGACCTGTACAGTGTTGATAGCGATGAAAAGCCCCAAATAAATAAACATATTTGTAGCTGCAGCATATTGCATATTTGTACTTTACACAATGAAAATAATGTTCAAGAAAATTCTGTACTTTTTGATGTTGATTAGTAAAACTAATTCTACACGGTAATTGTTACTGGAAATACAAAAAATCACCCGGGTTTATGTCCCAGAAATGAGGTCAAATGTGTTATGGTAAATACATTAAATTACTACCCTATATACTGCCGATATAACTTTGAGGCTACCGGAAAAATATTTCCATATTTGGTCTTTATCTGTAATAATAATTGCAGTTTTACATGTTCCATATCAATTTCAGGTTTAGGTTGTATTTTATGCACAGCCAGTCCATAGGAAATATGACAAGCATGCAACTGTTTAAGAATGTTTCACAACCTTTGTCTCCCATTACACAAGTCTAAATCAGATGCAAAGTAAAGTTAATAAATTACAGACTTTACTTTCTGGATCCAATAGAAGCCACGATAATAAGGTGTAAATCTCTTTCTAATGTCAGTCTAGCTATTGTGATAAATATAGAAATTACATGATGGATTGAATCTTGTGTGGGAGGATACCTTTATGTCCTGACTGTTGGGAATTCCAAATTTGCTGCATAGAGACTATTTATCAACCACTGCGTGAAATGGCTATTGTCAGAAATGGTTGTACTTGTGGTCTCCTCGGATTGGTTTCATATTTCCATAAGAGTCAGTTCTATGTATAATTGTAAATTTTATTATATCCTATTCCCTTAAGCTACACATTTGTAGATTATTACAGCTTTGGGCGTGTTTATGTGTCTATACCATATTCTAAAACAAAGCTATATTCTTAGCTAAACAAAGCTACATTATAAGCTTATATTCCCGACCTTCCAAGAAAAAAGTGCTTTCTTATTATATCACACATAAAACTAACTCTGCTTTAAAGCTGATCACAGTGGTAACATGTTACATCTATACAGAACAAAGCAGATGGAATCATTATTTTTCTAGTACATTTCAGTCCCCACCCCCAAGACAGTAAGACACACAATGTGGGTACCAGTTTATTGTAATACACTAATAATTTGTTACATATATAAAGTTACAGCTAAAAATTATGTACAAATCATGTAAAAATATAAAATATATGTAATAATGTAAATGCATATATGTGGAGCAAATACTAGCTTGCCATAAGAGTCTATGTCCATCTCCATGACTTTGCTCCAAGAAAATTATTTATCAAATATTCAATAGTACACATTACTTTACTTGCATGAAGTTTGATATAAACACTTAGTATTACTAAACACAACATTGACCCCAGTGGAGGCCTGTGACCCCGGCAGAAGAGAAGGTCAGGGGAAGGTCAAGTTAAGGGCACATGAGCGTACAATGTACAACAAGAATTTTTGACTAAGGAAGCCCCAACCTCCCTAGACTGCCGAAGAGAGAGGAGACCAGAGGGGTTTACAATAAAACATTACTAAGAACCTATGATGTAGTGGGGAATTTTTACATAATTCAACATATAACTGTCCCTCAAACCCCAAACATGGGTAGGGAAAGCACAATATCTAAGCATTATCAATGACAGAGGCAAGGGCATTAGCAATATGATCTCCAGAAGTATGGTCAGACTGAATATATTTCCACACGCAGTTGGAGGACCAGGTGCCATGTCTTTTAATGGCCTGGATTGGAATCTGGGCGTTAAATGCAAATGTAGCCCCACTTCTCCTAAAATCATGAAAAGTGAAGTGGGCAGGGTTATAACCCAATTTCCTGTTAATATTTTTGAGAGTTTTTCGGACTCTGGAATCTGTGAGAGGAACAAGACCAGAAGGGGTGGAAACTTGGAATAATGACGCATGTGGAGACATGGGATAAAGGTTGAATAAGGATTTTATGGCTATGAATGGACAGATGGAATTATCACGTAATTTCGGAAGGGTGATGCATTGCACTGTATCTCTCTGCTGAATGGTTTTAGTCCATTTGATCAATATTTTGACAAATTTTTGAGTAAAAAACACGTCATGGCCAGTAAGGTGTCTGGAAGGATCAAAAGATGCTAAAGAGTGAGGTGCCAGGTTTGAAAGCCTAAAAAAGGCAAAAAATCTAGTCAGGAATACCGCTTTATAAACCAAGCCATGTGGAATATCCAAACAGGCCCTAGATATACGCCTGAGGTTAGAAAGGTCAATGGTGTTATGAGGTCGTAAGGTCAAAGGTCTATTGATTTTGATGGATTTTATGAAATACTTGATCTTTGGGTGATCAAAGACAGTGAATGGTAGATCATATAATATGAAATTGGCCTTTATGGCTGACATGTAATTTTCTAACACAGCACAAGAACAGTTATTTTGCACCATACACTCTAAAAAAGACATTACAATTTCCACATTGACATCTGTAATAAGAACACCAGCCACTATGCAAAAGGCAATGAACACCTTGAACATGGCGTCATATGCTTGACGCGTTTTGGGACGAAATGCCTGGTGTGATCTGAGAGCAGCTTTTCTTGCCAATGGTGTAACCACAGCATTCTCTGCAAATACAAAGTGTAGCACCTTTCATGAAGGACTAAAAAATTGCAGACCCCTAAATATATATATATATGACGGCCCATAATTAACAGCAAGGCCTCTGACAAGAATGACACACATTTATAACTCAACATATACAAAAATAAATTAAAACTCTACTATAAATACGGATCCAACTCAAGTAGATCCACAGTTACATTCAACCACTGTGCATTGGGCACTTGGGTATGCAAAAATTCAATTTGTGCTGGAGAGCCTTGCCATCTAGACAAGATATCAGCAACTTGGTTGTTAACCCCACTAACATGTTTATACTGGCCCTCTATATCATGAATAGCTGTGACATACCAAATATTTCTAGCACAAGCAGCTAGGAATGCGTCACGTGTTTTGCCCGTCGTTAGCACCGTCACAACAGCCTCATTGTCACAATTAATCTGAATTTTCTTTGCCGCCCAGATGTTTGCAAATAATCTCATTGCCAGGAGTATGTTTACCATCTCAAGATGGACAATGTTCCAATTCCTGAAACCCCGAGTAATGGGAAGGTGGTAAACAAACTGACCACACCTACCTCCAAAACCTGTCAAGCAGGCGTCAAGATGTAACGCCATATCTATGGGTCTGTGGTCATACAGAGAGACCCCATTGTATTTGGGAAGGAAGGTGGCGAACCAATTCAAATCTCTCTTGAAATCAGAGGTGAGAGTGATTCTTTGTGTAGAATGAGATGACCTTAAAAGCTCTAACATCCGGTTTAGAAAAATTCTAGCAGGTTTGACACATTTGTGAATGTAGAGCAGTAAGCCTAGTATGGACTGGAGCTGACGCTTCGAAACGACGCTTTTTCCCAGCCAGTCATGTACATTTTCATTTATCTGCTGTAATTTTTCTGGAGGTATGGCAATAGTACCTTTTACTGAATCTATCATGACGCCTAGACACGTCACTTGTGTTGCAGGGGCCACAAGCTTCTTTTGGCTAACCGTCAGACCTAGGTCAGACATTAACTGCAGTAGGGCAGCATATGACGCAGACGCCACACTCGGAACGGCGACGCCGACATAGTCGTCGATATAGTCGATGATTGCATAACCTTTCTGACGCATCATAAACCTGACGGCGTCGCTGAGGAGTTGAAAAATCTGGCTCCCGTGACGCGTCCCGAACGGGATGCAAGAGTCGATATAATAGCCCCCCCAGTACAGGCCCAAGAGGTCATAATCCCTGGGGTCAACCTTGACATGGCGAAAGGCCCTGCTGACATCAACTTTATATATATGGGCACCATGACCTAGACGCTTCAGCTCAGAGGTAATGTCATCCACAGTTGGGAAGGTCAGTTCAAAAGCACTGTCCAAATATGACGCCTTATCAATGCCTGCATTCACTGAGGCCCCCTGGGGCCAGCTTAGGTCCACAATGACACAACACCTGTCAGAGTTTGGTTTGCTACGAGTCATAAAGGGAGAACAGTGACCCCCTTTGATGGGATGTTTTTCAAAGGGGCCCAAAAGGGCACCATATGACAGTTCTTCCTGCAAATAAGCTTCTATGTCTTTTGGGAAATCAATGGCAGAGCTATGATTGCCAGTGTACTGGCCCAGATCACAAGAACGGTTAAAGTCTAAGGGGAAGCCATATTTTAGAAGGTCCAACAATTGCCTATCCCAGTAGCCCACTAGGGCCTTTTCCCACTGCTCAACATTTAGCTGGGACTGTATAGGGATCCTAGCTTGTAAAAAATTGGGCTTGCCTGTTGCTTTAACCAATTCGTGAGTTTCCAACAAAGACCCAGAGAAGACACCATCATGAATATTTTCTGTGGGCAATACTTGCTCTTGCAATGGGACAAAACCAAATGTAAAGTCTACTTGATTTTTCCAAAGGTCAAAAATGGGGGTTTGAACATCACCCCGGGCCTTTTTATTTTTGACATTTGTGCAGATGATCTCAGAGGCAAATTTGTCTTCAAACCCACAATAATTGACATCATATATTGGCTTGGCACAGTTCATTGTGCTATGGTTGTCACTGGCAGTGTTCACACTAATTCAAACCTGGCCCTGGGTTTTTTGTGGATTGTTTTGGTCATGTATGTATGTATCAGATAAAGTATCCCTAGCTGTGGACTTTCCTCCACAAGGGTCACGTGTATCCGCGTGCAATTGACATGTGACGCCACAGACGACGGTACCTGAATCACAAGTATCCTCCCTGGGAGGTTTGAAGCCATCACAATTCCTTGTCTCATTGTTATATTTATGTAGCATTTCCGAAGATTCTCCGGCTATGTTAACAGTGTGATTACCATGCACATGGTTGCCACCCCTGGCAGTACCACACCAAAAAGTTCGACTTTGGATTGTGCCAGGAAAATTTTGAATTGCTCTTGATTTTTTATGTGCAAATGCAGCTTCAACTGTGGCTGGTTTGACATTTGAATTGTAAATAAATCTAGTAGCAAAAACTGGAGCAACCACCCCATTAGTACCTTCATTGGTGACACATTCACTACCAGGTGAGTCAGTTTTAGCCTCAAGCAGGTTGGCATTTGCCTGTACACTTTGATCAGTCAAATTTTTAACTTTGGTATTTTTCCAGCTGCCCCACCCTAATGATGTGCAGCTGGTGTCTCGTTTTTTACTTGATGAGTTTTATTTTGGCAATTTTTTTCTGAATGACTGAGTTGCTTTCCCTGTGACAGGCAAAAAGCACAAATGTGCCTGTGTAGTCGCCCATTGGATTCGTGATCTTTGGGGAAGGAACACGAGTTTGATTGAAAATTTTTACAAAACCATGGCTTTCGAACTTCGGGTCGACCCCAATTTTGCCTACCCCCAGAGGTGTGTTTCTGGGCATGAGCCCTCCGAATCCTATCTATTCTTTCCTGATCTTCCCATGTAACAGTACCTCGCTCCATCTCACAGAGCAAGACAGCATGTGCTGCCTTGGCTCCCTGCCACGAAAAATCTGTGGCGTCCTCCATGAGGTCACCCAGATACGCCACCATGGATTTTTGACGAGAGGTTGATTTTTGGTCTAAAATGTTCCTACAAAAACCTTGTACCCATTGGGTCAAGGATAACTGATCATAATTTACTCGCTGCCGAGTGACCCCCCCAGAATCGCCTCATGGGGCCAAAGGACTTTTTGTTTCACAACAATATCAACTCCCCCACCCCTCTTAGATTTTACCGTCTGACATTCTTTACCTGGTGATTGTGAACACTGATTCAACTCTCTAATTCGTTTATCCACTTTCTTTTGTAATTGTTTTGACCTCAACAACTCCAGACATGGAGTGTCACTTTCATCAGACGATGAATCACTCGACACAATGTATTTTTTGACACCTTTTTTACTATGCTTAACACTTTCTTCAAAGGACGAATCACTTTGTACCTTGTGTTTTTTTGACAATTTTTTACTACCCTTAACATTCTCTTCAGGGGATAAATCAACTGACAATTTCTGCTTTTTACACTGTTTTTTACTTGGCTTTACACTTTCTAAAAAACTATCAGTACCTAACTCTTGTGTGGGAGTTAAGTGTGATGTTGATGCTGCCATCTTTCCTTCCACCATCTCCAGCCGCTGTGTAACTCTCTCCAACTGCTCCAAGATTTTTTCCTGCAACAGCTGTCCGTCAGTGGACTTGTCTGGCCTCACCTGCGACAGTGTCGCACCACTGGGTCCGGCAGCATCTCGTGAAGGTTCATGATCTGTCACTGTAGCTTGCAAAAACTTGCATTTCTTTCCTGTTGGTGGTATGTGTCTTTGTTGACATGATTTGCATTTCTGCTTGTTATCAGGCATTTTGATATACTAATAATTTAAGTCAATGTTCCTCATCTGGAAATAAAGCACAATGGGCCCACAAGGGCTGAAATTCCGTACTCAGATACAGATTCAGGCTTCCAAAATCGACCAGTATAAGCAAATGGCATAAGCCCAGCAAAAATATAGGGTAGACCGTCCCTTTGTGGTCCTTGATTAAAAGCCTGAAGCTGTCACGTAGACTACAGAATCTCAATAAGCAATATCATTCAGTAAATGTCCAGCTATTCGTGTCAGTTTCAGTGTTCATTAAAACAACACTTCACAACATTCAATCAGGTAAACAAAATAAAATAATCTTCTAAAAACAATCACTAAAATCCATAAAACCGATAAAACACATTATTCAAAGTTCAAAGTTTTCAAAGTTTCGAAGTTAAGTCTTTGAAATCTAGTTACAAAGTGATTCTTGTTCCCAGAAAACCCAGGACAAGCCCCAAGCATTTCTTGGGCTGACCAATAGGTCTCTTGCATTTGAATGGTTACTGGGGCAACCTAGAAGGGGGTTTTGGACCCCAAGGTTAGTTATGTAAGGAATTTATGTAATCAGGACTGGTCACCTAACTGTTGACCAGACTGGTTGCCTGACTAAAACTTTAAGGTACCCAGCCAAATTCTGCCTTGGGAGGGAGGACTGACACCTGGGTCGCCTGAACACCCCAAGCGACATTTGCCCTTTCCAAAGTAAAAGTGACTTGATTTCCTCCAATGACGGTTTCATCAATAATTATCAAAAATGGTTTGACTCAGTCATGATAAAAGGGTCATAATCAATAAGCTTAACTAATTATGAATTAATGTAGCAGTCTGTATTGCGTTACATTGCTTAGCCAATCAGTTTAGTCAATTTCAACAAACAATATTTAAGACACAATACATTATCAGTATTGATATTACACTGAAGTAATTTTGTCAATATAGTTAATTTATTTTATGTTTATAGTAATCTTTTTATTATTATTATTATTATTATTATTATTATTATTTTAGTTCCATTATTTAATCAGTAAGGTTTTGAAAGTATTGCCAGAGATGAATTTGATCAAATTATTTTTATTTTGAAAATACATTAACTATTATTTCACTTATAAAATGACAAATATGTAAACAAAGAGAGTTGGTGGAATGAGTTTAAATGTAAATCTAATGCAAATAACCAGCTAATAATGACACACCAGAATAGCCTAATCACAGTCACTTAATCACACAAAAAATCCATGTTAATGTCACCTATCAACAACCTGACGTTTACATGCCACACTGAATTTGTGCCAAAACTAATTTCCACAATCCATTAGCTAGGCATATTAAGACTACTTTTTATAGCAGCACACAGGGAATGAAAGAAGACGAAAGACAAGCTGGGCTTGAAATAGGACACTCCTGAAACATGGTGACCAAGAAAACATTTCTCATTATATTTTATATTTAGCTATTGTACTATTTCCTGGTTTTTCTCAATGAATCAAGAGTAGTAATAGTTGAGTCAATATGACTTACAAGAAGTGAGTGAGAGGTTGATCGTTGGTTAATTAATTGACCTCATCAATACCCCTCACATATAAAACACGTGGGTTCAAGCTGACGCGGGCAGAATGCTTATATTATGGTTCTATACTAACATATGTGGACCAGTCGGAAGTGGTGGTGTGAAAATAACAACCAAGCAATCATAATAAGCCCAGGCAAGTAGAGCTAGAGCAGTATCTTACAATGGGGTGCATCACATGTAAATCAATGAGAAATGGAAATATGCAATATCTCTAATCAATCATAGCTACAAATAGAGCTAGACAGCAAATTTTCACAGAAAAATGTAGTATCCAAAATTTAATAAACTTCCCCTTCATCCTAATCAACCCAGCTAGAAATCTTCACACATTTGATTTAAATTGTCACCCTCACAGCATGCCGATCTGATTAATCCCAATTATGATATATCTTTTTTGTTGACCTCAATGAAACTTTTGACTGTATATGCAATCTAGTGTCACTAAGCACGAAACGTGTTTTACTTATTCAAAATTAGACTTGCTTTTGATAAGCTATGTATATTCAGCATAGATTTTCGTGATTCGATCTAGTTAATTTAAGTAAACTAGCAAAAACAAAAAGCCTGACTTTTGTCAAGTGTTTGAAAAAATGGACCAATAAGATGAAGTTCTAACAGCAATCAGAGAAATCACAAATAGATAATGATTTGGTCTCTTCTTAGGCAGCCCATGTGTGAGATCTATCATATGATTGTGATCTGTATATCAGGTATTTTTAGCATCTGGAATAACTTGAATCTAAGACCTTAAAGATAAATTCATGTCCAAATAGTCTCTCACATGCTCCCTCTACCACCGGTGTACACCAGGGTCTCACATAAACTTATAATTAAATCTGACTTAGTTATTGTATCCCTTTTGTCTGACAAAAAAATGACATTTGGAGATGCATCGCATCTGGTGGTGTTAATGTGTCTTCAAAGACACATATCCAATTTATGTTGCTTGTGTTAATACAATCTCCGGGAACTACGGAGGGTGTGCAGGTATCTAATCCATGAAACTGCTGTGAAGGTAGCAAATGTCTTGGTAAGCAGTCACCTGGACTACTGCAACTCACCTCTTTCACACAAAAAAAAACAGATAATAGGAGACTTCAAAGAGTTGAAAATACCTTATGTCACAGCATGTGCAAACCTAACAAATTCAATCATGTGACACCCTTCATACACAAACCACACTGGCTTTCAATTGCTCACAAAGCAATAAATTTAGGCAACACCCACATCTCTCCTCTTTAATTTAGCAGAGTGATCTCACACATGGCAATTTCCTCACAGTTCCCTCAACCAGACCAAACAAACGCATGGGGATGCACAGGTTTACAGCATCTGCTCCCACAGAATGGAACAACTACCTTCAATCCATCAGAACTGTGGAAAGTATCACTGGATTTAGAAAACAATTGAAGACTTACCTATTCAGATTAGCCTTTCCACTACCATGGGCTATCACCTCTTGCTGGAACTGGACTATCCATTTTTGGGCATGAGCGCTTTAGAGCATGGTTACATCAATTTCGGTGTTTTATAAATACTACCCTACTTATATGTAGTTGGGTCCTTATATATATTCAGGTCCTCAGAATTGCCACTTGTGTGAGTTGAACCCCGCACACAAGCCGGGAATACATGGCAAACCTGCTAACCTACTGAGCCACTGAGGACCTCAGTCAATCAACTGGAAGCCACTTTTAAATAAAATGGCTTTCATAGGAAAATACAAGGCAGAGATGAGTATTGTGCTCTTAATTGTCTTGAAAAATATTTTTAGTGTTTTATACCTCTTATAAATGGACGAGATCTTGAGTTTTCACCAATCAATTGTTTCCTGTACAGCTAGCTATTTAAATCATGTTTACCATTTTCAGGACAACTTAGCCATTGTTCAGTTAAACAATTCTGTCCTTGTTAAAACATTCTTGCAAGTTTTATAGTTCCAACCCGTTTCGGCTTTTATCTGATTTAAAAGACTTTGTTCCATTTGTTGTGTTTCACGTCAGTTGAACCATTAGAGTATTGTATTTCTTATTTTTGTTTTACTTTTTTATTCTGGGGGAGCTGAATTTTTAATTTAAGTACATCAAATAAGGCTATGACCATTTTAAATAAAGACAGTAAGCATAGATATACAAATTAATAATTACAAAAAGATGTTTGCCAATAACTTTACGATTACCATATTTCTTTTTGTTTTGTTTAAAAATAAAGGAACAAGAAAGATATAATCAGAAAGTGTAAAATATTGTACACAATACTACAAAGTACTCCAGGAAAGAAGTTTTAATGTTGCATCATTATTAAAGATCTAGGTTTGAAGTGATGTAAGTAAATCATCCATACTGGTGTGACATTCCGACTTTTAGCTCCGTTATGTCTTCTTTCTGAGTTTCTTGAGGCATTTTAATCAGATGCTATGATGTTCTAGTATTTCACTGGAATTCTATTGTACACTAGCAATTCATACCAATATCTTGAAACTGCTCAAAATAAAAATAATTTTGTGATACAAACCTCCAACAGTTGTAGATAATAAATGCAGTGTCCAAATGAAAACATTTGTGCAAGTACAATTCATCAGTTTTTATAATAAACAATTCTAATATGTAAAAAACAACAAACAGCCTAAAATCTGAACAAATTTATGTCACACAGAATTTGTGCTACCAAATCCAATTTCAAAAATCCATTAGGCCATTAGGTGTTTTACATACTTCTATTTAAAAAAGAGAATATAAGAAGACACTTTTGACAGAATGGTACAAAAATAGCTGGGCTAGAAATAGGACTCTGCAGAAGAAGTATGACAAAGAAAGAGAAAACAAAGCAATAGTTAACATATACTAAATTAGTAGCACCAATGTTTGTGTTTTTATTACAATACATGTAATATAATGGTGCTACAATGAGACAAGGAAAAGTTTTGAATCAGGCAGAGGAGATGCAAGGGAGATGGAGGGCCTATGGAGGGGAAACTTTACTGAAAGATAAGACCTGTGGAACCTTTAGTTTCTTATTAGGTGTGCTGTATTTGCTGTTGTAGGTGTACGGTGCTTGAGTAAGATAAAAGCTGAAGTACTGCACAACAACCAGTGTTGTAGGTCCTTAGTAGGTCCTTAGGAAAAGATGCGATTCCACACACTTTCTTGGTGTTTGTCATGATTCCAGTCAGCCTATTTTAAAAACACTGTAAGTTTTTACATTGGATTTGGACAGAGTTCTTGGTAGTAGTAGAGATCCGGCACCTGAGCGAAGCATCCTCCACCTACTTTATTAATATGCCCGCCAATTGAAAACCCCATGTTAATTTCCAACATTTAAAACAGGAAACAAAGAAGTATCAAGAATATTGATTACAAAATAGGATTTTAATATGCTTGTTGCTATTTAGGCCCAAACACAATAAATTCTGCATTATTAACGCTCGACGATAGGAGAGGGTTATTGTGATCAGTTTGTTTCTGTCTGTCTGTCTGTGCACCGTCTTGTCCTTATTACTCAAAAACTGTAATATCAATCAAGCTCAAATTTGGTGGGCAGATATTTCATGGGGTACAGATGGATTCTTCCACATTTCGTGTAATTTGTTTATAAATTAAAGCCAGGAGAGAGTTTTTCTTATTTTTAATTGGGCATATGCAGTGAAATCTCCTTCTCTTGTTCACAGAAGTAAACAAGATGCACTCAGAGAGAGCAAAACGCTCGACTCCATGTGAGCAGTCTCTCAAGTGATATAAAGTATTGTAAGGAAGACAATAAAATAAAACCAAACATGTAAATTAATTTTCATAGAAATATCAAGTAGAAAGCTAAAGTCATTAAAAATACATTGAAATGGGACCTCTGAAAAAATCATGATTTTTTTTGTATCCAAAATAAGATCCAGATCTTTCTTTTAGTAACTTCTTCCTTCAGTCAGGTCCTACCCACAAATTTTTAAATAAAGATCTCTTCATTAGTTCTGGAGTAATCTAAACACACAAAAAAACCAGACAAATAGACAAATAAACAATTAGCACATAAAAACATAAACTGCTGGAGGAGGTAAAAATATTGCTTAAAGGTCACTTCTTGGTTAAAATCACGCATGGTAATTTTTTGTGATGGACCGTCAAGGAATTGAAAGAAAAAAGAGAAAATAAAACAGAAATAGTATTAATAAAAATGATGAATATACCCCCTCCCTCTTTATTATGTTTATGTCAATTTTAAGACATAAAATGAGAAGAAATATTTTTACTTAAAGACAGCAAGTACCACAAGCTAGGTTTGTGACATCACAATGACAGTTGCATTGTGACATCACTGAGTAATGACATCATCAGAAAGCAAAATATTGATTTTTTATGTATGTGATGAAGAGAAGCAGTTTCACTGTGTATTCCAAATTAAAAATAAGAAAAACTCTCTCCTGGCTTTAATTTTAAAACAAATTAGACCAAATTTGGAAAAATCTGTCTGTACCCAATGAAATACCTTCCCACCAAATTTGAGATTGATTGATGCTATAGTTTTTGAGTTACAAGGGCAAAACAGTGCACAGACAGAAAAGCAGATTTCACTGTAAAAGCCCAATTAAAAATAAGAAAAACTCTCTCCTGGCTTTAATTTTCACACAAATTACACCAAATTTGGAAGAATCTGTCTGTACCCCATAAAATACCTGCCCACCAAATTTGAGCTCGATTGGTGTTATACTTTTAGAATTATAAGAGCGAAACAGTGCACAGACAGACAGACAGACAGACAGACAGACAGACAGACAGAAACAAACTGATCACAATGACCCTCTCCTATCGTCGAGCGTTAAAAATCAATATCTAGACAGGATTTCCTCTTCATGAATTTTGGTGCAATCAGAATCCCTTGTGGCTGTGAGTGTAATGTGTAGAAGCTATAATCCTGTGGTTGGGTTCAATACCACTCAGTTCTAGAGTTTTTTAGCAATGTCTTTCAAAGGTTTTGCAAAAAAGAAAAGGGAAAATTAAAACACAAGATTTAAAATTTTGCTATCCAAAAAAAATGTAAACAAGATGAGATGTCCACCTTGACAGATAATGATTGTCAACTGGGCATATATAGAGAAATCTAATTTCCTTCATCCCATACGCGAAAAAATCAATATTTGTGCTTTCTGATGATGTCATTATTTAATGATGTCACAATGCAATCTTTCGGTAAAAAATTTCTTCTCATTAAATTTATGTCTTAAAATTAAAATAAACATAATAAAGAGGGAGGTGGTGTATTCATAATTTTTTATTTTTTTAAATTCCTTGACAGTCCATCACAAAAAAAAATACCCCAAGTGATTTTCACCAAGAAGTGGCTTTTAATTAACCAATATCTTTTCCTCCACCAGGAGTTTATGTTTTGTGTGCTTGTTTGTCTATGTGTCTGTCTGTTTTTTGGTGAACAGATCTTTATAAAAAAAATTTTGTGGGAAGGACCTGGCCAAAGGAAGAAGTTACATATTTTGGGGAAAGTTCTGGACCATTTTTTGGATAAAAAAGCATGAATTTTCCAAGTTTCTCCCAGTAATCATTAGAAACGTTTTTAAATGGTTTAAACGTTTACAAAACATTTTTAAAACCTAATTAAACCATATATTATGGTTTTCTAAACGTTTCCAAGTAAACGTTTATGCTATAATGTTTAAAAAACGTTTTATAAACATTCTCTATACAAACGTTTTTACTGAAAATGTTTTTTAAACATTTAGAAAATAACTTAAGAAACTAAGTTTGTCTGGAAACATTTTTAAAATATTTATAAAATAGCTGAAGAAATGAAGGTTTTGCTGGAAATGTTTTTCAAACATTCATCATGAAATGTTTGATAAACAGTACACATAAAATGTTTAAACAACACTGCTTGTCAAATGCCTATCCCTAAAAGTAAGAATTGAATGGGGGCACAATTTCTAAGCCACTATCTTACAATTTTAGACATAAAAATAATATTTTCAATAGTGAGCAACCATACAAAGATATTGAATTTGACCTTTGACCCCATTATTATTCAGACATTATTATGTTCATTTATAATGTTTTTCTAACATTTATCATTAAACGTTATACGTATACATAACGGTATACATAAAACATTTTAAAAACATTCTATTACAAATGGTTTTCGTACCCATCATTTTTTAACCTTTGCCAAATGTTTCCTTTCAAATGTTTGTAAAACCCAAAAATGTTTACTGGGCTAATTTCAATGTATTTTAATTACTGGCTTTCTGCTTGATATTTCTTCAAAATAATGACCAAATTTTGATGTTAAATTTTTAGTTGGAAGGGTCTAGCCATGGGAAGAAGTGATTACATTTTAGAAAAGATCCACTCAGTTAATATTCTTGATACCAATAAATCTTTTTTTTTTTGGAAATGCCACCATGGTGGACGTGTGTGCTTAATGATTTCGGTACACTTTATGCCCATTTTATCAATTAACATTTATAATAATGTCAGCTAGAGAGTGAGCCACACTATTGTGAACTCACAGAATACCTACAACATTTTATTCAGTGTCTGGATGCATGTGTTCAGGTATGCATGTTTTCCTCAGTAGTGAGAAATCCCCTGAAAATTAATTTGTATATTTAGTTTTATTGTTTCCCTTAAAATACTTTATAACACTTGTGAGACTGGTCACATCAAGTCGAGCGTTTTGCTCTCTCTGAGTGCATCTTGTTTGTATTGATTTTGACTGTGTTGATCTACATCTAACCATTGGTAGCAGTGATTTTTATGTGTAGGGCAGATTTAGAACTAGTTGTCATCGGCATAGAAGTTTAACCTTATTTTCCACCCCAGACAACCCTAAGCGAGGTTGTATATAAGGAAAACAGGATCTCAGTACCAAACCCTGTTGTACATCATGCAGGAGCTTGCACCGGTCAGATGGAGTAGAACTGACCTTGATTATCTGAAGGTGATAGGCCTAAAAAGAAATAAAACACTGTAAAGACACACCTTCCACCCCCACACCAAGAAGAGAGACATGAAAGAAGTGTGAAATGATCTCTGGTGTCAAATTCCAGACAAGCCAATCATTTTAAAGGTTAAAAGGCAGCTTGACGTCAGTTATACAGTAGCTTATTCTCACAGTGGCTTTCTCTCACTCCAACTTTACATTTTCAGCACCCAACTTTAGAGTTTAACGCCTGCTATTATATTATGCAATCGTACGTTTACATTTTGCATCACTTAACATTTTGCAACTTTACATTTGCAGCACTTTACATTCGGTGGTCCAACAACTGCACCTAGGACAATGCACACAAGCCAAAAGCACTGTTTCTCTGTGTCTAGTTCCACTTTTACCACAGGAATTTCAAATGAGACAAAACTAATTGTACCAATCTCCTTGCATGTAATTGATAATTTTAACTGGAATTCCAACACCACCACCAGGACATAGGCACGAGGTTTATGAGAGAGTATATACCAAGATGAGTGTCCTTGGAAAATTTTCTGTGTCCTGAATTAATATGGGTTTCTTAACTGCCACAGCATCCAGCTTTTCTAAGTTGATAGCATGTCTTATGAGTGGGTGCTTGTTACACAATGACAAACGTGCAAAAGCCTAGACAAGGGTTGGCTGATACTTTCTCTACATAATAGAAGGAGCATGCTGTATTGAGCATTGTACTAGAGATTGCAGCGTTAATTGACAGCTTGTTGACATACTGCAGCTGCAAAACCATTGATGCCACCGCAAGGCACATTCGTAGACATGCAATGTCAGGAGAATGCTATCCCTGCAATCAATGTACATATGAGTGGATAGCCATTAATAATATAACCTTAACTGTAAACATTTTAACTGTGACAAACAAAGAGAGGTAAAACTAAGAGTAAAAACCAAAATATTATAGAATGGGTATGTGCCTACGTTTCCTAGGTTCCTACCTGACCATGCAGCAAACCAGGAAGTATCAGTATATTGTGCACATATAAAGAAATTTTTTGGTGCAAAATTAATGTATGTAATAATGGCGGATCCCCAGGTGGCTGACGGAATTATCAGATGGGCGATGATTGTTGAGCTTCAGCAAATGAACAAGGTGGCAAGAACTGCCGGACCAAGAACGTGATATCTTATAAAGATTTGATGTAAAACAATGTGAAATACATAGAAATTAACCATTTTGCAGTATATGTTATATAATATTCACCACTAACCGTGGAGAAACAAAAACCATCTTACTTGCTGACAAATGCTTGATAAATTATCACACATTTCTAGATTCATTGTATTGTGTTGTTTATCTATACTCAACACCAAGATTGCTTCTATAAATACTACATGTTATTAAGAGACAAGATCAAGATAGCCCTATATGTTGTAGACGCAACACCCTTTCCCCAGAGGACAAGTTTCTGGTATTGAAATGGAGAAGCGTAAGTGTCTTTCACATTTCCACAAAGCACAGTAGTCAAACATAAGTTTAAACATGTTTAACTGCTTAGAAACAAACCTAAGTATGTTTTGTATTGATATTTGATAAAATCATTTTTTAAAGAAAGTGCTTTAGACTTTTTTGTGTGTGGAGTTTTTACCTATTTAAATAACATACACAAAAGATTTGTTCCACTGAAAAGATAGTAATTCTAACTGAGGGCATTATTACAACTTGATCTCATTGTGGCTTAATGACAAAAAACATAAGGAAAAGCCCAGACAAAGACGATGTAACAAGTTTCAGGTAAAAATAAGTCTAATAAGAAACAGTCGTGACTAAATTGACATAAAACATATTAAAAGGGAGTTTATTTTATATTGTAAATATTATCCTATTTATGTTCCTTTGTTTTCTTACTCTGTTTCAAAAGACATGCACAGTTACAGCATTTAAAGTCTTTAATGTATTCTATTCATGCCTTTGCTAGCTCCATCCACATTGAAAATAAATCGTTAAAGCCTTGCACTGCTTATGATTATTTTATAAATCTATATGAGCTGCTCAGTTTCAGATGTTGTACAAATGTAAGCCCCAAAACTCTTGCTTTAGTCTACGTACACATGTATGCGGCTTACGACATACGACGGCCGATTTGCGATAGCGAATTTTGTTTCAACCTTCCCAATATTCTGTCGACATTCATCTAAATTCACTTGTCATCCGATTTTTTCGGTCCCAGATCGAAAAAATCGCTGTCACACATCGGACGTCGGATGTCGCAAATCAGAGTCGGACACATGTAAACAACCAAACATGAATGAGTCCCGAGTGCAGAGGACTTTAGTGACTGGTATGGAATGACTACTAATATCAATGTCCGTGGTATTCTTTAGCCTTCCACTGTGGAACGGTGACAGCAGAGAAGGTTGTGAAGAAAGGACAAGAACGATGTGTGGGTTGTCATTTTGTGAAAACCAATTAAAGGTGATTAAATAAAAAACAAGATGATGGTTCTAGTGACAGCCTTCACATAGACCACAGGACAAGTCATGATAATACATTTCATAAGTTAGACGAGCATTTTAATTCCCTTGATACATTTATTCTACCGTAAATAATACACGAAGTCTCCATCTTTGTTGAATATGTAATTACAATTTAATCATGTTGTGGTTGGTTATAAAATGTGAGAAGGCAAAAGACCAAAACAATGGGACATCACAGTACAAATAGGTCTGAGAAAAACAGTCGTTAGCCAGTTTACACAAAACCTGTTTAGAAGGGATCATTCTACCTCAGAAATAGTATTCACTTTCTCTCTTTCTTTGTTTATCTCTTTGTTTCTAATGATAGAATGATACAAAAAAGACGTTTCCAAGAGTTACAATATCTAAAGTCTCTTTGATGGCTCAGTCTACAGAAACCTAATGCTATTCCTGATTCAGACAATACAGTGGTTGTTAAAGAAATGCCCTGCGTTGTCTATCTTTACTGTGTGTGCCTATATTTACTAACAAAACCTTTGTGTGACAAAAAGGATATGTATGAGTAAATTTTGCATTCAGAATAATGTCTATTTATTTGGGTTTAACATCGTTTTCAACACATTACATTGTTTATATCATGACGGATAGTTTTAAGGGAAGAGTAAACCAGTACATACTAGTTGGTCAAGAATCTGCGCTATAAACTGCCAGGCATTGATAAGCAACTACCTACAAACTTTCCCACATAGGATCCAGGGTTTGAACCACACACACTCAGAGATGGAAGGCGAATGCATTACCACTACACCACTAAGGTCCTCAGGAATAATTTTTAAAACTTAAATTACTCTAACTTAAAATCTCCACTAGTATTTTATGTGAGTTTGTTCTAAAGAGTCAATTGAAGGCAGGTATTATTTTATCTGTGGTGACAAAGACCTGTTACAGCAATAAATGGCACTGAAGGACATATAGAGTTTGACATCTCTCTTTAACTATTCAAAAATTCGATTCTAAACTAGAGAAAAAGTTAGAAGGTGGAACATTTAAAGAGCGTGGTGGTATTTAAGTGTCAGCTAGTCCAACATTTATTAGCTGTCGGTATTACCCTAATTGTCTACTTTAATATTTGTCATTTATTGTGTTGACATGTTTGAGACTGATTAAACATAAATAAAAAATATTTAGATTTAATAAATAAGCATCACTTTGGTAAGTTCTTATATATTTATGTTCACAATATTCTTTGTATTTGTTACACTAATGTTTTATAACCCATTATATACAGCACTAATGCAAATGACATCTACTTGAAAAATGTGCGCCTCGTTGACAAGTGTTACGTCTTTTCACTCCAAGTTTACCGTGCAATTGTAATTATTTGTGACCCAGCACACTTAGCTGTTGAGTTTTTGTTTATCCCTTCCAATAAATAATGCCTGCTCTATTTGAGGAAAACAAAGGCCAGTACAACGATGTGACATACATACTGATTGCTACTGTTGCTGCAAAAAGAAAAACAAAGGACAACCACTATGTTGCTGATGTTTTAGAGTATTGTACATGAAATTTAATTTAGCTATTTTTGGTGTTGCTGCATTAGTTTACAGTTAATCCTTTGGTTTTAAAATTGCCATTCTATATATTTAATTTTATATAGAACTCTTGAATTGTTTCATTTCTTTTCTTTTCATTTCTTGTTTGAAACACCATGAAGAAACAATTAAATTTAATCACTTTAACGTTTGCAAACATTTTGAAGTTAAGGATACCTTAAACTTTAGATTTCATTCTTGAACATTATTTCAGCTTAACGTGGTTGATTTACTAAAAATGTTATGTACAAAAATCATGTCAATTTATGAATTTTTTATGTGACAATATGGTAATAGTACTGTTTGATGTGCAAATTTCAAGAGCTGTATGCACTGACGACAATATGAGAATCAAGTTGGAATCTGTATGATAAACTGTACAGTGGAAAATTTAACGAGAAGAAACTTTCACTAATTCTCAGTTTTAAAGAGATTCACTAGAACTAATTTTCACTAGTGGGTTGTTCAGATTGAAAATTTCACTACAAATTAATGTTCACTGTCCAAGTTCATTATATAAAATAGCTAAAATTAATGTCTAGTGAAACTTTTCACCTATACAGTACTTGGTCTATGAACACTGATGATGATACAATAAGATCCGGTACAAAATGGTTCTTATTTTGAAAAAAAATGTCCAATTTGTGTAGGATCTGTAGGTATCATCAGCATATACAACAGAATGCTTCAACTAAAATGAAAACTTGGATTTGCTGAGTATTGTGCCCATTGTATTTCGGGGCCTTTGGCCTTGATGGGCTTTTGTCCGGGACTTGATCTTTCACCTGTCTTTGAATAGGGTACAGGTCTTACTGGGGGCGTTATGGCTTTGTAATAGTGTGTGGGGGGGTTTGTTTGTTTTTGTTTTTTTTTTTGTTTTTTTTGCCTAGCCCTGCTTTCTGTTTAGTGTGATATGTTCTGGATCCATGTTGGTTTACCTTGCTTGACCTTGGATGAATGTATTTGAACTAGTAGTGAGGCAGAGGCGGGTTTTGAACTCATCTGGATCTTAATCTTTGTTCAGTATGTGCCAGTTATATGTATATATAGCCTTTACAAATTATATAGTAGTCACATATACTCAATAAATGCATTAAATGTATACAATAACAACAATTAATTCTCTGTTTCGGGGGGGGGGGGGGGGGGGCTCTGGGGAGAGTGCCGAGTATATTGTGCCCATTGTGTCTGCTCAGTCTGATGCACAAGCTCATTTGGAGTTGTAAAATCGTTATAGATGGCAACTCTCATCATATGTAAAGTTTGCTTAACCAGAAAATACGGGACTTTAGACTGTTACATAAATCGACACTGTAAATTCACTATTTAATCTAAGGAAAATGTCGTGTTTGTTTGTGTTGCCATAAAAGGCACTGAGTTAATGATTTTTCTGTATTCTACAGAACTTGTCCAGTTTGTACTTATGTTTGTTACACTCTGCTAGAATGATCTATTTATAGATATGGGGAACCCCCTAGGTTTCTTGAACCTCATCGGTAGTTCTTGTAACAGTGTTTATCATCTAATGATTTCTATAACCTTCTAGGCATTTCCCCAGCTGTATATAAATGCTGTAAACCTGACCATATTTTTTTTTAGATTTTGCTTGCTATAAAGATAGTTAACTGTGCCTTAAAGCTGCTATGCCACAGTAGCCTATGGACTGCTACATTTTGTGTTTCAACTTCAAATGGATAAATACTACTAGATATATACATTCTGTGGTGAACTCTTATTGGAGTAAATTGGATATAATGTGTGGATCTACCAGAGAGTGGATTTGCTGTATTGTACATATTATTCACATATTCGAGTAAACAGCATAGTTGTACAGAGACTCTAAATATTTGGATATTGATATTTTGGGTTGGTGCACACTGAAAGGGTCACATGATACAGACACCTATAGATATTTTGTGTTATTGGACACTAAATGGATCACTGGATACAGACATTTGTGTGTTAGTGGACGCCAAATGAATCCCAGGACAGAGTGCTGGATGCAGTCGAGTGGCCAAACTTGTTTAATTGTTAATTACTTTGACAGAATTGTTGTGGAGCCAGATTGGTTTCATTATTGTATTATTGTGCGAACTATTAAGAGTATCTTAGTTGACTGTACTTATTATTTTTTACAACTTGAAAGAACCAACAAATTTAAAAGAAATATCATATAATAGGAAAACATCCTGAATGATTTATATGCAAAAAATATATCATAAATGAAGATGATAATATTATGCAAAGTCAAAGTTGGGATTTTACGTCCTGTTCAACAGACAGGATCATACTGGGACAGGTCCTCAGCATTGTCTATTGTGGGAATTCATCTCAGATAGAGGTGACAGCCTGTGATTAGATGCCAAACCGGCAAACCCACTAAGCCACCGAGAACCTTTGCAATATTATATGAGTGAGTAGCACATATTGTATTGTTAATCTTCATCAGTAATATGTTTCTTCTATATGGCTAAAGAAAGATGTGTTACACTGATTATCCACCACTTTGTATGAATAACAAGTAAAATATGACCACGTTTCCCAAAGAATGCACAAAAGTAGCTTTAATACCAGTGGCACCAATGACAATAAAAAAATTCAATTTTAACTTGATCTTCTGTACAGATTTAAAAAAAAAAAGAATAGAAGCTCTGTAAATCTGTAAAAGGACATATGTCTTTATGTGTATATAAAATTGTTGGCATATATTCTGTCAGGCCTACTTCGCCCTGTCTTTACGTAGTTGTTTGGAAAATGGTGTTCAGTAGGAAGCCAGTGAAGACTTCTAACGATGGGGCTGGTACATACATATGCTTATTTTGTTAGTTATATGCCTAACAAAACTATATATTGGACAAAATAATGCAATACAACTTATGCCAGTTGAGCCTTGAAAGGCCTCTGAAGAGAGCCTTCCAACAGCCAGAGCTGCTACTTACCAAAGCATTCGCTCCCATAATGGCAATTTCATATAGACTCTGAAAATACACCCAAAACATTCACAGTCATATTATATTATTGCAACTGTTTGGGGGGCCACGGTGGCAGAGTGGTAACACTCTCGCCTCCCACCTCTGCGGCCGGGGTTCGATCCCCGTCATGGCCATAAGTGGGAAAGCTGGTAGTTGCTTGCCGTTGGTCGGCAGTTTACAGTACAGAACCCTAGCGAACTATATGTACTGGTTTCCTTTGCCCTTCCAACTACCCGTCGTGATATGACCTGTACAGTGTTGAAAGCGACGTAAAACCCCAAATAAAAGCAACTGTTTGGACGCCATGGTCAAGACTATTAACGCTACTCTGTTTCTTGTACGTGGGGAAACAGACTGAAATTTTTAACAAATGAAAACATTGCACAAACAACTCTACAAAACATCAACTCTTGATAGTAATTCACTATTTCACAAATCAGCTTTTAAATACTCTTAGTTAGCCTTGCGAAAGGCTCAATTTTTTGGTAATCGGGGAAAAGTTTCAGTTCAGATGATGAAGTTTCAGTTTATACAATGTACTCATGTACTTGGTAATTTGTGATAAAATTATACAAACTGACCTGTGTCCGTATACTCAGTAGAAATACCCCATGGTTAACAAAATAATTCAGTTTAATATAACCGATTATGAGGTGCTAACTGTATTGGTAGTCTTGAATCAGCTGCACTTTGCCAACCAAACAACTCGCAGAGAACATTCCGTATTTTTCAAATATTTTTAAACCATTTCAGGCACAAATGTATCTTATATATCATTGGAAACATATTTGAACAATGCTGCTGCTTGTTTTGATTGCATTAAAATCCATCCTCAAATTATACAACATGTAACTTGGCTGTCAGGTTGTTTTTTGTTGTTGTTTTTCATCTCTTTCAGTTTTAGTTAAGTGTCACAAACCTTTCGAAAGTTATTACCCAAGATATAAGTCAGAGTTTGCTTTTAAGTTATCTCTACATGTTACAAAATGTGAAGTTCGTGTACTCTACATGTAAGAGCATGTTATGATGCCACACTAAACCTTTTAAGGATACATTATGGATTTCATCTTGTACTTGGCGAATAGGGCATGAATTTTACGTTGATGTTAGTTGGTATTTGCTTTGTCATAGCAACAATTTTTAAATGTCAACTTTCAGTGTTTTACTGTAACTGGAAATTTTATTCTGTGTAACATGCGTAAATTTTACAGCTTTGAGTACATTTGAAATGAAATATGAATTAAGCAATCGTGGCTATTATTATTGTATTTACTCATATTGATCTTTTTTTCCTTTCTAGCCTTCTGTTAGTGTCTAGGCTACACATTTTCCTTATGGTCGTATCTGTAAGTTTTTTATTCTGCTTGTCAATTTTGTCTTTATTGCCCCGAACAGAGACTTTGTGCTTTGGCAGTACACGTTAAAGAATGGACAGACATGTATATCCGACCTCCTTCCACTTATTCCAGCATGTATATTTTAATATTTTAGCTCATAAAGGCTCGAGAGACCGATATTTCAAACATGCAAATCCCACTAAATAAAACTGTACACATGCTATATGAATGCAAGGTCAACCAAATGCAGACCGAAGGTAGACGACCCCATTTGGCTGTAGCTCATGACATTATGGGAAGGTATAAGGGCACTTTGCTTGAGGCTGAGGTAAATCCGTAAAAGTTGATAGTTTTCTTGAAGATAAGATATTTAATTTTTTAGTGCAAAAACACTAATGTGTCATACTGCACTATAAAAACATTAACTACTATAAAAACATTAACTAACATTCACAAACATATATATATATACAAATAATTAAAAGCTGGCAAAAATACCAAAGAAAAACAAGATTATACAAAATGACTAGAATAAACATTGTAAAAAACTTCAACAATACATAAACAACAAACAAAACAAAGTGTAAAAATACAAAGTATAGATCAATATCACAGAACAACATTAACCAAGACTAGATTTTACAGAATAAATTAACATGAAGGACAAAACACAAAATAATTTAATTAAAACTTTTTAAGCAGGCCACATTCTTTTAAATAATTTATAACATTATAAACTTTTTCATTAAATAACTTTTCCATCGTATTTATATCTCTATAATATTTTATTCTAGTGTCACGTAGGTCGATACAGTGTAATAATACATGCTTGACTGTATCAGGACAATGGCATGGAATGCACTAGGGCATCTCTTCACCTTTCAACAGATAACTGTGTGTGAAATAGGTGTGACCTATATGGGCTCGAGTTATAACTATTTCCTCCCTACGAGATAAACCTGTCCAAACATAAAAAAATCTCCAACAGTAGTGTTTATTTGAAATAGTTTGTTATCAGGACACGCATTCCATTGAACTTGCCACTTTTGTTTAAAAACACTATTTACATTCACTTTCAAGTCTGTATAGGGGACTTTCAAGTCTAAAGCATTAAAATTCAATGCCTGTTTGGCAAGCTCATCTGCTTTTTCATTGCCCTTTATGCCTACGTGACTAGGGACCCAAGCTAAAACAACTTTCTTATTTACTGAACAACAATCATTAAAAAGCTTTGAAATATCTTGAATAAAAGGATGATCACAGTTGTTGCTATCAAGAGCTTGAAGACTAGATAAAGAGTCAGTAAATATAATAAAACGATCCCTATCACAGTTTTTAACTATATTAAAAGCCATTTTCAGAGCCTGTAATTCAGCTGTGAATATACTAGCATTTCCAGGAAGTCTGACCTGGGCACTGAGGCCATCAGATGTAGCAGCTGCAGCAACCCTATTTTCTGTTTTCGATCCATCAGTATATATAGCCCTATGGTCAGACTAATAGCTTTTTAACTCAGCAAATAGACTTTGAAACATACAATCATCACCAAGATGATTCTTTTGATGGGCGAGGAATAAGTCTATGTGAAGTTTCTGTATAGTCCAGGGTGGGCCATTTGGCAATGACACAGTCTGAATAAGATCCAGCTGAGGACAGACAACAAATAAATCTTCCTCTACACGATGCCCAAAAGATCTTAATGCGGATGGTTTCTGGATCTGGATCTAGATCTGCTCCCCAATCTATTTTTGCAACTACTTTCAATAAGTTCATGGCTTTTTCACATTTCTGACGAATATAATCAATGTGTGCCTTAAAATTCAGTTTACTGTCAAATATAACACCAAGGAACTTAATTTGTGAAACAACAGGGATTTGTGAATTATATATTGTCAATGTTGGGTCTAGATAAAGTTTTCTCTTATTATAGAAATGCATGCAAACCGTTTTGGTTTTAGAAAACTTAAAACCATTTTAATCAGCCCGTTTTACTACCTTATTCAGACACAACTGAAGTTGCCTTTCTATTGAAGCCATATTTCTAGAATAACAAGTGATTGAAAAATCATCAACAAAAAGAGACTTTTCAAAGCTAGCTGGAATCACATCAATACTGTTAATCTTTAAAATAAATAACATAACTGAGAGGATGCTGCCTTGAGGGACACCCATCTCTTGCCCATGTATATCTGAATAAACAGATCCTAAACAAACTCTAAAAAAATTCTGAATAAACATGGGCATTCGCCCTTAAGCCTACTTTATGTAGATCTCTGATAACACCATATTTCCAAACAGTATTGTAGGCCTTTTCTAAATAAAGAAATACAGAGACTACATGGTTGCTTTTTAAAAAGGAATCTCGAATAAAAGATTCACGTCTTATTAATTGGTCTGCTGTAGTTCGACCTTTTCTAAAACCACTTTGATATTTTGTTAAAATATTATTTTTCTCAAGGAACCTAATTAATCTAGTATTAATCACTCTTTCCATGGTTTTGCACCAACAGCTTGTCAGAGATATGGGACGATAATTGGATGGTTTTTTTTAGTTTTTGCCTGGTTTAGGAATAGGTATCACAGTGGCCTCTTTCCAGCATTCAGGGATTTCACCTGAAGCCCATATATCATTAAATATATCAATTTATTTATTTTATTTATTTGGGGTTTTACGTCGCTTTCAACACTGTACAGGTCATATCACGACGGATAGTTGGAAGGGCAGAGGAAACCAGTACATAGAGTTCGCTAGGGTTCTGTACTGTAAACTGCCGACCAACGGCAAGCAACTACCAGCTTTCCCACTTGAGGCCATGACGGGGATCGAACCCCAGCCTCAGAGGTGGGAGGCGAGAGTGTTACCACTCTGCCACCGTGGCCCCCTATTAAATATATCAAGTAACACCATAAGTGAGTCTCTTGGTAGATGTTTTGGTAATAATAGCAATTGGTAATGAATTTCATCTGGACCAGTGGCTGTGTCATGAGACTTTTTCAGAACATCACATAGTTCTCTAATGGTAAACGGTACATTGTAGTTTTCCATGGTCTGTTATATTCCCACTCCGCCCTTGTCAAAATCTAGATGTTCTTTGTTTGACTTTCTCTTGATATTTTTGAAACTCTGTACGGTAATTGTTGCTGCTGGAATTCTTGCCAATTTCTTGGGCCAACCTATGTCCATTCTTTCTGTTATTTTTGTCCCATCATTATTTTCCAGATGGTGTATTGTGGTGTTACTTTGTTTGCCACTTATTTTCCTTATCATTTTCCATACCTTCTTTGCTGGTGTCTTTACATTTAGTTTTGATACATATTCATGCCATGATTTCCTTTTATTTTCTTTAATTGTTTTACGAGCATTAGCTCGACAGTTTTTATATTCATTTATGTTATCTGATGTAGGATTTATACAGCATTTATCCATTGCATTTTGACGAGCTTTAACAGCTTTTTTTGCATTCAGTGTTGAACCATGGTTTGTAGCTACCAGTGGACTGTCCAGTTGACTTTGGCACATATTTTGTAGCTATGTCATTTAATTTATTTAAAAATGCAGGAAACTTTTCTGTTGAGTCAGTAAAGCTATGCCTATTAATATCGAGAGAACACTGAAGTTTGAATTTTGGCCAATCAGCCTTTTTAAGGTTTCAACTAGAAATATTGTCCTTAGGCATACTCTTAACTTATCAATTAAAATAGGAAAATGGTCACTACCACACTGATCAGACTGGACCTGCCATGTACAATCAAGAAAAGCAGATGCAGAACATAAAGACAAATCTATTGAGGTGAATGAACCAGTTGCAGGATGAAAGTAGGTAGGTGACTTATCATTTAGCAAACAAATATTAGAGGATTCGAGAAGATGTTCAACCTTATTACCTAAACTATTGGATGAGGAACAACCCCATAAATCACTATGTGCATTAAAATCTCCAATAAATAGAAAAGGTGCAGGTAACTGGTTGACTAGATTATCAGGATCACTTTGTGCAACATTAAAACATGGTGGAATATATACATTACATACAGTTATAGTTTTATGCAGAGATACTTTTACAGCAACTGCCTGCAGTTTTGTATCCAACTCAAGTACCTCATGGGGTATACCTTTCTTAACAAAAATAGAGCAGCCACCAGTGGCTCTCCCATCTACTTCAGACATACAAGTTTTAAAATAATGATCAAAGCCTCTAATATTTACATTATCTTTATCTTTTAAATGAGTTTCCTGCAATGCTAAAATGTATGGTCTAAAATTGGAAAGTAAATTTTTAATTTCTTCAAAGTTTGACCTAAAGCCACGACAGTTCCACTGTAGTATACTTTTATTTTTGTTTGGTTCCATTATTTACACTTTTATTCCCACTCCGCCCTTGTGAACTTGTGATTGGGGTTTCTTCAATACTCATTTCACTATCACTATCACTCAAAGCATCATATTTGTTGTATTGCTCAATAGGGTCATTAGATCCCTTATGTTGTTTGGTCAAATATACTTTGCTTTGACTTATTTTCAATTTAATAGGGCCATTTTGAGATGCACTTGTCTAACTTGATGAACTTGTTTTAGTCACTTTAGTTGTCTGTTTTTCAACGGCACACTTTTTGGGTTGTTTTGCACCATCTGGCCAAGTCATTTCTGTTTGTGTTTCCACTGTTTTCACTGTAGGTTTGGTTGCTGCAGCCACTTGGGCATAGGTTGTCTTCACAGAATTAAATATATTCATTTGTTTTTGGCTTCTGTGTATGAAATCCCTCTTTCTGCTTTTATTCTTTGAATTTCATTTTCTTCTTTCCATTTTGGACATTCTTTATCATTTGATGCATGGTTTCCTTGGCAATTTATACATTTTGCTTCATTCTTACATTCTTGAGAGTCTGTATGATCTTCTTGCCCACATTTAGTGCAAACTACATTCTTTCTGCAGTTGAATTTAGTATGACCAAACTTTTGACACTTGTAGCATCTCACAGGATTCGGGATAGATTGTGACACAGCCACTCTGTAGTAACCCACCCTGATGTATTTTGGTAAGGTCTGGCTCTGAAAGGTCAATTTTAATGTCCCTGTTGGTTTCCTTTGTCCATCCCTGAATACTGATATCCTGTCCAGTTTTATGACACCTTCATCTTTAAGTCCTTCTAATATTTCCTCATCAGAACATTCTTTTATATCCGGGAATCTAATGACCCCTTTCTTTGTGTTCAGGCTGTAGTGTGGTGATACAGTGATGGGGATAATATTTTCAATAGTCAAGTGCAATATCGTCATTTTCAATAGTTTGTTGCTTTGAGCTTCCTTGTCAACTTCAATTAAAATTTATCCGTTTCTCAATTTTTTAATATTGAAAGGATCAGACCCTAAAACAGCAACAATAGCCTTGTTCACAGCAAATGGTGACAGCTTAAATAAGGGTATCTCATTGTCTGTGCCTTTTATCAACAAGAAGCCTGGCCATGAACAAATCTGTACAGAATCCAAGCTCGAGGTCAAAATATCAGTTCTAGATCATTTCCTATCAGTCAGTTGAGAGTGTTGAGTAGCCATATTAAAACAGTAGTTATTCATTGCCAATGCTGTCCACCCATCCTTCGAGCCCAACAAGGGGATATCATAATAGTGTGGAGCTGAGCCCTGCACACTGATATCAGAGATACATTAGCAATATACTCAAAGACCACAAACGTGAACCTTGATTGATCTGTTAAGCAGCCGCCTTCTAGATACTCCAAAAAGACACAAACCAAACACCAGCAGAATACAACAATCAAGTACAACAGTATAAACCATTAGAAACAACAAGCCATCATTAATTTGGAGCACTAGGGCTTGGCACTACCAGCCGATTGATTAAGCCAGGCCAAAAACGAGACAGACCAAAAACAATCTAGGATAACAATAAATCTCCTCTTTTGTGATAATGTTTTTTCTTCATTATCTCTGCTGAACTCTAAAAAGAAATCTAATAGTATATTCTGGGTTGGTCTATGTACATGTCGGCAAGAGACACCCACTCTTTTTTTAATAATTGCATTGCGCCAAAGACAAACCAGACAAATAAATGGGGTGGAGGATTTTTAATCCCACTTATAGGTCTGATGGCATTGTCTGAGACTGTAACCTGAACAAAAGTAGAGATCCAAAATATAATTTTGTGTACTTATATAATTATGGTACACTTGTGGGTTGTGCACATTACACATGTCTTCAGTAACCCAGTGGTTTGTTCGAATCATAGACAAATCGACCCTTTGCTAAATCGGCCCCCGTCAAATTGGCCCCCAAAATAAAATACCCTAGTCAAATCAGCCCCCAGGAAAAGATACCTTGGTCAAATTGGCCCCCTGGAAATTACTATACTCTCAACCAGAATATGTTAAACAAATGACAAAATACACAATCTCAGAAATGAGATTTAATAAAAAATCTTATAGCATTTAATCTCTGTCATGTCAATTGCATTTTCAATAAAACTAACACAAATAAGAGAGTAAAGGACAGGGGATAAAGGATATTGATTACAGCATCCAGAAATCTTTGATATATGTGAATTGCCCTTTTGCTAATTATCATTCACCCAGTTTTCACCCTTGATATGATTATCTAATTGCACTTATAATTATTCTAACATGAACAAGTGTCTAAAGCACAGAAGTTAAAAGAGCTTGATGCCACATAAAACTAACTTTGATATATGTTAGTTAGACTTTGCAAATATCCATTCAGAAGTTGCCACCCTTATGAACCAAATATAACATTATCACAAAGAATTATCTGTCATTACTTGCTATAAATAACCTAATACATGATCACCTGACGTACTTTGCATACTAAATATCTGTCAGTCTTAGAGTCTGTCATATGATGGAGATTAAGTGCTATAAAAGTACTCTTATTGAAGTACATTTTATTTTTTTAACCTGGGGCCGACTTGCCCAGGGCCAAGTTTTTATGGGGCCGATTTGCCGAGGGCCGATTTGGCAAAGGGCCGAATTGTCCAGTTCCCGTTTGTTCAAGGACACAAGAATTGAAGCAAAAATTGTAGTTATATCAGTTTGGAGTTGAGTTTGTGAAATACATATTGAATAGTAGTTAACAGAATTGGTCTTGTTACAGGCACTTAATATTAATATACAAGAGTTCTCTCGTGAAATATCTTACCAGTAGCTATGTTTATTACATATATCACACTTAACTGTATATATTTGAGAAATTAATCTTGAAAAATAATTCAGGTGACAACAGTTATTGCTATGTTAAATAATACCAAATTGTTTAAACTGTACGAATTGAAGGATTCTGCCTAAACAAATTTTGTTTATATGTATTTCATGTAAGCTTTTATAAAACCAAACAAAACTGTACGAACTGTAAAACTGTATGAATTGAAGGATTCTGCCTAAACAAATTTTGTTTATATGTATTTCATGTAAGCTTTTATAAAACCAAACAAAATAAACCAAAAGAAATAAATATGGTAAAAATATACACATAAAAATGTTGACTATACAGTGTACTGAATACATAAAACGACGCCATAGAAATATGCTAAAATTGTATACATTGGGGATTTCCATCATCTTTTTGTTTTGTTATTCTTACAATAATAAAATTAGAAATATTTGTGTTGTACAAAAGTGATGAGGACCCTCCAATGCGCTGTCATCTAAAAGGAGATACCCCTAAAGCTGAGCAAAGTTGTAACCCAGTAAGTGCCCACCAGGAGAGGATGACCGTGGTTGTTGGTGTGCTAGTCTCAACAGATAAGTCTTGATTTGGCTTCTAAAGCCTAATATGGTCTGTTGGTATATTGACATTAAGTGGGAGCCTGTTCAATTCCACTGGTGTAGCCATGGCAAAACCACGCCAGCCTATGGCCTTCCTGGGTCAGACTGAGGTTACTAGCTGTTCCACGAGTTATACTACTAAACTTGATAAAAGATGACAAATAGTGGCTTTAAAAATGAGATTACATTTGAAAAGAATACAATATGAAATGGTAAGCTAGTGGAGTTCTTTCTAGATGGGGTGCTATATGCTACATGTGCTATATGCTACATGTCGTCCAATTTGAAAGCAATGCAGCAGAAAGCATTTTGAATTTTTCAGAAGCTTAGTAACTCTGGGCTTGCTGACCCTACATAGTAGAGAATTGCTGTAGTCAAGTCGGCCACTGAACATAGTGTTTGCCACAAGAACTGCAGTATCAACAGTTGGGAATTTACAAATGTGTTGCAAATCCCTGAGGTGATAGTAACAGACATGACATACCTTACCTATGTGATTGTAAAAGTGTTTTCCAAATTAAAAGTGGCACCTAGATTTTTTTTACTTCCACTGAACTAGAGCTATGAAGGAACGACATAGGAAATTTTGCTGTAAATGACTCTTTGGTATGTTTATTACTAATGATGATGAATTCAGTCTTGTCGGGGTTAAGTTTCAACTTCACACCATTCATTGACTCCTGAACAGAAAGAAAGATACTCAGTTTCTCGATACTGGGATCAAAATACTGAGAGTCTATTGTTAAATATAACTTGGTGACATCAGCATACAGATGGTGTGTGGCATTAAAACTTGAAATGACTTGTTTACGTGGACTGGTATAGAGAATGGTAAGGAGGGAACCCAGAACAGAACCTTGGGGGGACTCCAGAAGGAAGACGAAAATTCTCAGAAAACTGTTTCCTATTTTAATTTTCTGTTTCCAGTTAGTAAGGTAGAAATTTTTCCAAATCAAAACAGTCCCATCAACACCAATCCAGTCTTACAGGCAATCATGTAAAATGATGTGATCTATCGTGTCGAAAGCTGTGGAGAGATCGAACAAAGTTAGAGCAACTGCCTTCCATGAGTCCACAGACGCACATATGCCATTTTGGATTTTGAGCAGTGTCATCTCAGTGGAGTGAAAACTCGTAGATCTATATGCAGACTAAATGACATTGCAGATACTGCTGTTTCACATCTTATCATAAGAATTAGTCAGCTTTTAAGGTGTGTGCTGTTATGACTGACTCTGTCGAAAATAGGGTGAGAAAACTGTTAAATCACACGATATGTCCTCGACTGAAAAATATCAGTCATATGATCAAATAGATAAGCCCTAAATCTGCTCTCTGCTTTCTCAGAAGTTAGTACAATCAGGTATTTTAGCTTTTATTTTTTGTAGTTGAAGCACGAGCTTTTTATACATTAAAGCTTAGCTGTTGAAGTGTGATCACATATTTACTGTCTCTGGATGTTAATATTGATACATTATTCAATGCATGACATTGCCATTCAGTGGATAATCTATTACAATGTATCGATGCCTTTTGTTGGCAGGTACATAGTTGTGGTTCACACACAATGAAGATGTATCATGGATGCTTAACATGCGATAAAGTCCTCTCAGACCTGTAGCAAAAAGTGTTCTATTACCTTTTCTTCCTGATGTAAAAATACATGCTGGCATCCTGTCACGTGGTATGCAGAGATGCTGTCAAAAAACTGGGACAGCAGAAAGTTTTCCATTTTACCTTGAGCGTAGAATAACATAAATTAACCAAAATACACAGTGACGAAAGATGGACGGCCTGTACATTTCATTTGATAATTAATTTAAATATTTTATGTGTTACGGGCCTTCTTTAGGCCTGTAGATGTCTTGATATATACAGTGAGGCCTTCTTAAAGGCAAAAAGTGGAATGTATACTTTTCACTCCTACTTTAACTAAATTAACAACCCTAGCTTGACTCTGAATCAAAAACTTTTAAGCTGAAAGTCCATCCCATGGTAAATTATTAGTGCAAAAATAGTTTATCAGGATATTTGACATGACATAAAATGCATTATACTTTCTAAATAAAGGGATTATTAATCTTTTATATTATTTTATTTTCCATCCACTTTCCCCAAAGAGGATAGGCCAACCTGTATGTAGATTTGAAGCAAATACAAAGTTTCACACATTTATGGAGACAACATAAAGACACCAGGCCCTGGATGTAGGATACGTTTGATATGGGTTCCTACAGAACATATTTATTGGGAACCAAATGAATCAAAACATTAATTGGGTCACTAACCTCATGTTTTAAATAACCAAACATTCTCTAAATATTGCTTGAAATTGTGATGTTTCATTACGTAACAGTGTGAAATCAATTGATTTTATGACCTATAAACAGTTTTCTTTGACATACAGTGTGTTTTGGGGTATTTTTGAGGGATAGTTATCGTTCAATTGTGGATGCATCTTCCCCAAGTAAGAAGGATATTAATATACCAAGTTCATAATATTCTTGTTTACCATACCAATTTGACATATCTGAAGTCACATTTAAATTGTTTGCCAAATATAAGATTGTAATTACGTGACTAGTTATGTACATGTAATGTCTACTGGAATTTGTTTTCACATTATTAAATTCCCATGTTTAACAGATAAGATTATAATGTTTTTAGAGTTATTACCCTTGACTCTAAAACGTAAAACGTTTATTTGTAACTTATAGTATTTGTCTTCCTGTTACTCATCAGGAGACATTTGCATATTTGTTTAGCCAATATGATTGATAGTTATGTATTTATATAAAACAGATTGAACAAAAACATTTGCAGAGTACAGCCTCTGGCAATTGTGCTTTGCCATCTGATTCTTGGTAATAAAATCATATACTTTACTATTACCACTGGATTTGCTACACATTAAGAAAGTTTAATGATTCAGCACAGGTTAGAAAAGACGTGAAAGCAAGCAACTTTTCCATTCAAAGTAACAATAACTGGCACAAATTATGTATCCACTAGGTATTTGTTGTACAGTGTTAATAGTCAATTGTAACATGACACACTTATGCCTGATTCTGATTGGTCAATCGCTGTTGTAAAACCGAACATAACCTTATGCCCAGCTTTACATAGGTGGAGGATAATCCCACTTCACTATTATGAAGAATATGCACTATAAATTTTCACCAAAACAGTAATCAAATATAAAATATCATGTTAGAATGGCAATAACACACTCCTAGCGTGGGATTATGCATGGTTTTACAACTCATAGCTCATTAGAAACACCCAGGCTTCGCCTTCTTGTTACTAATATCACTTTTCATTGTAAAACCCTGCATAACCCCACGCTAGTTGTGTGTTATTCCTTAAGTCTCACATACAGGACTATACCAGGACTTAATTGGCAATTGATAAAGACTGTTCATGATTACCAAGTCTTCATAAATTGCTGAACCTGGGTGGGAAAATGTTGCAATGTGACCTGCCTTAGAGATTTGCCAGAACTCGATCTTGGTGGTCCTGTCATGTGGATGTGATTTACCCCAAACATGGAAAGGGAAGGACCCATGATGGTAGTTGTACAAACATCTACCATACCATGGCTATTCTGCCTCTCACGATTTTAAATCCAGGACTGGTATATACGGCATCACCAGCAGTGACACGTGTGAAAACTTTGGAAATTGTCCTACTGATCATTACAACTGATACAAAGACAGAAAACAACATCACTGTGTGTACCCTACAGGTTCGATGGGTTCACTGTAGAAGGGGAAGACAATACTAGGGTTAATCAAGACAAAAATCAAAGTGATGACTAACCACTAAAGATTCAAACAGTTAAAAAAAATTCTGCACTTTGAATATAGGTGATTTTCAATATAACCGATTTCAGTTGCCTTCTGTAGCCAAACTGTAGTTATGTGTAGCTGGGTTTTACATGAGGTACAGCATTCACCTTTGCTTTTCTTCCCTTCTTTAATCTGGTCAAATTCAAATTACTCATTGCAGAAAAAACATTTAGCAGTGCATGACACAGATATCTATTGAAGCATGAAAACGTCAACATTGTCATTTGTGTGTACTAATTCACCTGAAATTGTCATCACATTTTAAAAACATATACCAGACAGAAACCAAACTTTAGTAAATATAAAATGACTTTACTTACATCAGATATAATTTACAAAGACAGAACCAACATTGTAGAGATTTTGGTGCATAACTACTAGGTGTAGGTTCATATTTTTCAAAGCAAATTTAACAATGAAATCAATTTTGGTGAAAATTACACGAATAAAACTGATGTAGGTGAAAAGTTTTATAACAAAGTATTTCACAATTTCCTTGGTAACTTAGAATGGATAATCTAGTAGAGGGATGCAATTCCACAAAACATCTCTTCACTTTGCATCAAAGGGTTGTTTGGAGGAAAATACTGTAATAACAGCCTTTTAATCTCCCTACACTTCCTGACATTAGTCTTCTAACAACAAATGACACTGACATGTTTATAACCCCAGGTTTGTGGATTTCTAAATCTTCAATGAAAATGTGTTCTTTTTTCTTTCCTAGAATGTAAAAGCAGAATTTGTGCCATTGCTGTGTTATGTCACAAGCAATAGGTTTTTACAGT
Source organism: Sabellastarte sp. h YS-2021 (assembly GCA_964017235.1). Classification (NCBI taxonomy): domain Eukaryota; kingdom Metazoa; phylum Annelida; class Polychaeta; order Sabellida; family Sabellidae; genus Sabellastarte; species Sabellastarte sp. h YS-2021. The sequence continues at coordinate 53,818,150 of OZ024927.1, read as the reverse complement.
CTGTTAACTTGGTATAAATCTTTTCTCTTCTTTATTTTGGATACTGTGAGAATTTTACATTTTCTCATCTCGTTTGAAATTACAGGAGAGTGTATCCTTCAGATATAACTGAGTACACAATCCAATGCAGTGTATTAAGAGACAGGGTGAAATTAAGCTTTAAAATTTATAAATTTATATATTTACTTAAGTATATCTGTCAATAAATATATCACAATTAGGTTTAAGTACATGTGTACATACAACTATCAGTTCTTTGGTACTTTCTGCCTGTGACAGTAGATCTTCTGTAGACTGGAGTATTTCTTGAATATTTCTTTAGTATGAAAACTATTTGAATTCACTAGTGTAGAGTTGGACAGATGATTCTCGTCTGCAGAAAGCAGTCAGACCTTTAGAACACAAACAACCCTTAGAGAGTTCTAAAATAGGTAAACCATGAAGACTGTATAGACATCTGGAAATCCCGGAAATACCCATGATTTACTACAGTTGCAGCAATACCAAAAAAATATGTTTGTAATGGGTGAAATGTGTTTCAAAAGCAGCAGTAGAAAGCATCCAGGCAAAGCCAAAATGTCATACCATGATGATGCACGCCTACACATTCAAACCAATATACCTAGCAAGTGTCAACCTTCTACACCTTAGTGATCCCTATTTACATAGCCTGGAACAACTTCTTTAAGGTCAAGGACAATACAGCAACGTCATATCAAGGTCAGACCATGTCATTGGACACACACCCACTAACCAATATCCCTGCACCTGCCGAGCATCAACTTCGTACACCTTATAGTTTCTGAAATATGGTGTAGACAATATTTTAAAGGTCACAATGGCCACTGTGGTAAGGTCAGAGATGAAATCAAGGCGAAACCTTGATTATGTACTCAGATTCTCATTCAATCACCATGGTAAAACCCAACTTTGTATACCTTATGCTTTCCGAGATATAGCTCAGAAAACATTTTAAGGTCATGGTCACAATGGCAAGGTCAAAGGTTAAATCGAGATTGCGAATCTGCACCCCAATGAATATCTTTGCCAATTATCAACTTCCTATACTTTAGGGTTTCTGAGATACAGCCAGGACAAGATTTTATGGTTGGGATCATAAAGGTTGGGGATTCATTTATCCCTTTTGAGTTCAACTAACAGATCATATGGACTTTTACAGAATAATTTTTCTCATAATTTAATTTAGAATAGGTTTATACCTTTCAAAATATTAACAACAGTATAAAAACAGGACACTATGCCTTCCATATTACACAAGCTCAGAAAGGTGCTGAAAATATCGGTTTATAAATTTTAACCACAAATTGGTCACATGTTTCCATAGCATTAACTAAATTTATTCATCTTACCGAGCATAATAGTACAACACATAATTATAAATCAGCAATGCTGGAGACCAAATAATGTGTCTTTGAATCATTTTCACTAATGCCATTTCCTTCTCATAAAAACGTGCATGTTATATTATTTCAAAAAAAAACAAACATGCAATTTTATATGAAATCCAATATGGATACATTTCCACTTGTCCTTGCACATGCGGGATATCAAATATCACCATTATCATGTGAGGCTGTAAATTTTATTATTGTTCTAAAGTTACTTCATGTAAACTAATATGATGGTAAGTAGACTCAAGCAATGCAGGTAATTTAGAGCCAGGTGGTAATTCAGTTTGTCCTATAAAGAAGGTTTCCAAATGCTTGATTTTCAGCAGAAAGATAACTTGTACCTATTTCTGCAATTTATGATCACCTTTGATGAAAGAAAATAAAATACCTCCAGGACAATGCCTCTTTGTACTAACATATCTTGTACACATATTGTGTACAGTAACATTGTCACTGGTTTTCAACCTCTCTTTAATACTATGGGTTCCTAGATGGCCTGGTAGTTCTCATGTTTTGCATCTAACCACAGGCTTCCACCTCTGTGTGGGTTCGACTCCCACAAGTGGCAAAGTATGACTGTTGAAGGGGACGTTAAGCCCTAACATGAACCTTTGTTTAACTTTTTCAGATATTAAAGTATTCTTACCCAAGAGCACAGACCTGAGGGCTAAAATATTTGGTAAATTTAATGTGCACCACTCAAAATGGTCTCATATTATGTGTTTTAGAATAATTTAAATACTATGAAGAGCTTGGACAAACAGATATGTTTTATTGTATTTTAACTCTTTGGTGGACCTGTCATTCTTAACAGGATATCTGACCAATTTTACCCATTAATTTAGTTCAGCACAAGGATAACCCCAAAAAGATTAAACCAATGACGTTTCATGACGTTTCGCTAACAAAAAGTCTATGTTTTTTAAAAGAAATAACCCTTCTGAGTGAACACAACTATAACAGTAAAATGTCATCAGACGATGCAATCAGATGTTCTAAAAAAATCCAATTTATGACAAGAATCAGTCATCAATGTCAAATGGTAAAGCCAGAGTAGATTGAAACCCACCTAGACAGCTCAGTTATGGAGAAAAACTGTGAACCTCAAGTAAATGATTTTTACTGAAATATGTGTTGGCTATGGTTTTGTTTTTTGGTTTCCTTGAATTTCATTCCAGTGAAGAGGTCATGTTTACTCCCACGGGAAATGGTCTGTTTTGTGTCTGGTTTTTCTGTTGACAAAAAATGTCAACGGAAATATGAAAACCTATCCAATACAGCAGGAAGATTGAGGCACTTGGAATTTGGATTAATGTAACATGTATGTGGCATGTTATCTAATCTTAATGAATTTCCTGCACGAAGGGTGTTGTAAATTTAACAAGGCTGAAAGGTGTTTTGGTCTACTAGCATGAGCCGCAAAGTCATCAGAGATACGAGTAGCCCAGATAGCATTCCATCGGTCTGACATTGGCAGCCAACATTGGCCCAATGGCTTGTTGGCCGGCGGAGGCGACATTGGCCCAACGTCGGCAAGCCATCAGTAAAACTTCTACTCAGTGTATAGCATCAGCCAATCAGATTGCAACATGGTGTTATATGGCCATTGTTTAACAGAAGGCAAGTAATAGACTGTGGGAGAATCTTAGTTAAGGGAATCCTTGATAACTCTCCTGACCAAACATTAACAATGGAACAGTGTCATACGTCCATAATCCATTGATAAAATTATAATGTTCACAAACAACTTTTTTAGTGTGAATTTATAAGATTATTAATTTTAAGTCTAAAATTGTTAAATAGTTAGTTAAAATTTGTGGGCTCACTGAAATATGATTTTTTGACATACCATAATAAATAATTTTTTATAAGTTTCCAAAAATCTCCTATTATTACTCGCCACCATCTTGATTAAGAATCCAACATTGGTCCAACGTCAGCAAAATACAGAGATATCTAACCTGATTAGTGGTTGGCCCAGAATTGTATATACAAATGGAATAGGTCATTTTTAAATATATACTTCCATATTGCAGACGTTACAAGGGATTTAACCCCACCCTATCCCTCATTTGCTTCTTCCATATATTTAAAATGTCAACACATAATATTACCATATTTAAGATCCTGATTTCTATGTACCACTGCGGCTTGTCACAAGTTTATTACAAGACGACATTCCTTGACTAGTATCGGCAATTTATTCACTGGCATCAATAGCTTTTGTCACATTTTTTTCATCTACCAGGATGGAAACTTTATATATATATATATATATTAAAATCCACTGCTCCCATAGAGTATTGTACAGATATTTTGATCATGTTACCACAGTGCAATGTTCAGAGACAATCCTGCTATTGGGGAAGTCAAAACAAAGAAACTACATACAATTTCTTACACTTTTGGCTTATTTATAAGCAGATTAATACATCAAGCTATTGTCAAGTTCATACACCAACTTAATAAGGCTGACATAAAACATTGAAAGTTACTGACCTAAGATTGTCTCAGATATGTAAACATAAAGTAGCTTACACAATAGAATCATAAGTGCAATTATCCGTTCAACTGAAGATTTTCCTAGTGACCATTCAATTATCAGAACCACATGCAGTTTCATAGTAGTTTACCAATTTTTAAACAGAGAAATCGAATATGTCGTTTATGTTGGTTTGTAATTTTGAGCAATATTTTACTGATGTTGCAAAATCAAAATAATAATCTCCCTTTTCTACAGAAAAAAAACGTTTTTTGGCTTTAATCTTTCTGATCTTTCTTAGTTTTGTTCACTTTTTATTATGTTGAAAGCTTTGCTCAGGATTAAATGAAACAAAAATAATAATGAAATGAAATTTTTCCTTTAAAGCTTAATGCTACTTTGTCCAATAGATTCTATCTCGATTTCAGTTTTGTGAAGGCTAATTTAATGATAAAGGAGGAAAATAAAATAGTACTTTCAATGTTCAAATAAATTTAGTCTTGTTAAAGGTATATGCTACTATATGCAATGTACCATATGTAACCTATTCTGGAGTATACAGATTGGGGTGTTAAAATGATATAAAACCGAAACTGAATAAAATAAAACTGGAGTGATGAAGGTTTCTGAAAGGTCAATCAATTTGTCATTTAATTACTTTGTTCCCAACTTGGGGTTCGAATCCATTTCCTGACAACATGTACTCTCCCACCATCTAGTTCTCCTAATATATTTGTATTGCTTTAATAAGTTTTAAATGACAAAAACTAAATATATAAATACCTAATCATATTTAAAATGTGTAATAGGCCTTTGTTATGGCAATAGTAATTTTTACTTGGTAACAGAATCTCACAGGAGATAAAGTTATTTATATCTACGTGCAAATGATTTTAGCTAGGATCACCAATATCAAAATATTTGAAATGTTCATTTAATGAGAACTGATATACCATTGAATATACAGTTTGAACAGCCACATATGTTTAATTTATGAAAGCTACAAGTTTTTAACCTTTTAGTTTTTCATGGGCGGTATTCACTAACATTCCTATCTTAGTCTTAGTCCTAACTTTAGTAGTTTATCATTTTAATCATGCCTGATTTTATTTCTATTACACTAAGCACAATTTTAGCTCTTAAATCTTCATGTAGAATTTATCTCGTTTCAAACTGCTAACTGAATTTGATTATTGGTTTAGAGTATCGTTAGAAAGTGATGATTGATAATTATGTATAAGATATGACTAAGATTAGGAATATTAGTGAAAACCGCCCCAGATGTATTTCATTTGGACTTACACATGGTTTGTCAGTTTCCTTTTCCTTTTCCAACATCACCACTTATGAACTAAAAATATAAATTATTAATGAAAAAGCAGAAAGTAAAATAGAACAACAGCAACGGCAAAAAAAAACATGTGATACATACTTTAAAAAGGGGTGTTAAGGGTTGATCAAAACATTGTTTTAAGAATCCCTTGATCCTTAACATTAGTGCAGATTAGTTGCTCATCCATCATCAGCAGTCCTTTGTGTCAGGATACTTATCCTTGGGAGCCTTTGTAAATGTCCACTTGTCATCGTCTTAGTGCCCCATTGGGTTCAAAGTTATTAGTTCGGGTCGAGTGCACTGCCTTAACAAATGTGTTGCTTGACATCAACTTTAGAGGTTCTACCCTAAAGTATCTTCTGTACTCTAGTTTGTTACTATTGAAGAGATGTGGTAAGAATAGTAAAGATTCCATTTCTTTAACCTTTTACATTGCATAATGTAATGGTTTCCCTACAGTTATACAGAACTGCTTAAGAAAAAGATATCATGTAATCTTACAACTTAAGGTTGCATATATCAATATACATTTCCTAATATCAGAGGCTACTCGTATACAAGTAACCTTGCCTTGTGTCCAGAATTTGTGGATTTGTAAAGATGCTTGTGTAGTAGCTATAAATAACAGCAGCACTGAGACCTCAAGAAAAGTATTGACACTGCAATAAATTTCCATGTTCCAACCGCCATGTGTAGCTGATGCAGGGAAGTATGTCGTTTGACTCAGTAATTATTGAGTAAAAAACATTGAGCTTACTTTAAATCTTCACTTTTTCAGTGTTTTAAAAGCCTTTTTATGAAGGGCGACGATTGGGAAGTGGTAATACACTCACCTCCCACCTCTAAGATCAGAGTTCTAATCCCAGCCTAATCTCATGTGGGAAAACCTGGTAGCTGCTTGCTATTGGTCAGCAGTTTATATTACAGAAGCTTGATTAACTGTATTTATTAGTTTCCTCTACCCTGCTAACTACACATCACACTTTCAACAATAAGGTACCAAAACTCTGTCGTGTTATGTTCCCAAAAATAGCTCATCTCCCCACTCTTGGATATTACATTGCTTTGCGGCCTTAAGATTTTATTCTTATCTTCACTACTTGGCTTCTGTCTGCTTTTATATTTTGTTATCAAAGAACTTTCCAAGTTCCTCTTGTCTGTGCACATTAAAGGACAACATATTTCTTCCAATTTGTGTAGGGTTCTGAATTCCAAGGTATATTAGTAAAAATTAATCTGAATAACAACTGAATAAACTGACTAGGATACTTTGTCCTAAGTGATCAGTTGCCAATAAATATAGTTAAAACATTGGTTCTAATATCTTATAATTTTATTCTGTATATCTTGTAGGCTGACGTGGGACTTTGGTTTTGTTAATAACAAATATCTATTTTTTTTTCTCTGACAAATTAAACTCTCTGCAGTCCTAAGGGGGAAGGGTTAAGTGACACTGTCATTTGCACTGTACCCGAGTCTTTTTATTTGTTTGTATTGTGTTCGAGTGCACTGCCTTACAGAACAACCAATGTATCACTACACATTATCCTTAGATCCTTAGAGATACATCCCTAAATTGTCTTTTAAAAAACTGTCTTTTACCTGGATTTTATAAAATGGCTTCCTGCTGCCCAGGACGGTCCAGCAAACTGGCCTGCCATCATTTAGTGACCTTCCTAGTCTGTGAAAAAAATTTATTTAAGGGATCTCATTTTTGTTTTGTGGGAATATCTTGGGTATTTGTAAAAATTTGTTTTAAAATTTTGAAAAAAAAATCAAATGAATTATGACGCCAGGGGCCTGTGCATCCAGAATCATTGTGAATTTTTTTTTTTTTTTTTTTTCAAATATTTTGGCAGTTTTTTCTGTTCCCCGCAGATCAGCAGATCACAGCAGGTGATCTGGAGACGGGGAGTTGGCGGGGGGGGGGGGGGGGGGGGGGGGTGTCTCTGATACTAGATCCAGGGCCAAAACATTCATTCGGAGACAAATTCATTTACATGAGACACATAAATTATCTAAGGGGGAAAATCAACTGATCAAGTTAACGTAATGTTATGAATTGAGACTCATTTACAGTGATGTTCTTATATTAAACTAAATATGACAAAGTATACTCAAAAGGGCACAATTACAACTGTCTATTTTCTCAATAACGTGTCAAATAAATATTATTAAAAAAGAAAAAGAATTTTAACGTGGAATCTCATATTGATGAACTTAAACACTTTATACTGCAATATGCTACTGTCTGTCAGTGAATGGGTAAGATAATATTCATACTTTTGTAACCATAAATTGATCAATCTCAGCTCATATTAATATCCATTAAGCCAAACCAGACGTAAGTGGGAAAGAGTGGGACTATTTTAAAGTCCCCATTGGTAGTTGCTTACTAAGATTTTTGCAGGCAAGTCCTTTGACTTGCATAATATTTATTGTGTTACCCATATATTATTTTTTTATATTATTTCAGTTTATACAGGTCTTTTTAGATGTCGACCCATGCCTGTCCTTGGACTCAAGCGCATTAGAGGATTTGTATTAATTTTGCGCTATATAAATCCTACTATTATTAATGCTGGGTAATAAATTTTCTATGCATCCTAAAACAATGAATGGTCAGATGTTTTGATCTGGTGAAACTGTAAATCACTTAGCTTATTAAAATATTGCCCAAACTGCTTTAGACCCGTTATCTATCTATTTTTATTCATCAACTTTACAGCAATTATAAAATGTCTCACATTTCTCAGATCTTCATACTGAGAAATGAGACAAATGTTAATTAAATTCTGTGTACATGCAACAGAACACAGACATACTTTGATTCTCTGACACTTTAAAACTGTTGGTTGGATGTCTTTAAACATGGTTAAAATCCCTGATCTGAAAAAAAATGTGACAGACACAGAAATAATTCAAGGTAAAAATAAACAGCAAGACACTAGGACTGTTTATATGGGAACATGATTCTACTAGCATTATTTATATTATGCCTGTGGAAATAACCAGTGAGCATTACACAAGTCAAGATTTAAGGCAGACAATGAATTATTTGTGACATTGCTTGACAATATATCAGCTAGGAATAGTCAGAGAAATTGCCTGGTGCCTGGGACTTCTCATAAATAAGACTTTACTGGACCCACCATTATCATTAGAGAAAGCAAGATCTACAGTTAATAGAGTCAAACGTTGCCAGTTATGTGACTGACAGTGTGTAACAAATTCCTACATTAAAAAATATTTCTGAAGATATGCAGAGGTGACCAATAACTGCCTAACTGAAAGAAGCAATACACTGGGTTAGAGTTATTTTAATACAAGGTGGAGATACCCCATGGCTTATTCTTCCTCAAAGTTGATAGACCTTCATGATTCTTTCCTTCTTTCTTCAGCTATCCCCACGGTGAGGGTTTGTGTATTCAAAATAAGTTTACAACATTATAATTATATTAAATGGTTTTATATTATTGTAAACTGTTCCCAATTCTTATCAGATCTTGCATTTGGGAACCCATTGTAAACCCATATTTAACTTATAGTACCATTCGTGAAGTTATATTGTTGATCATACAGTGATCTTAAACCTATCTTAATATTTATTAAGCATTCTTTTCAATTTTAAGTTAATCCTTAACGTTCGTAAACCATTTGGGTAGATCTGAAAACTATCATAAACTTTTCCGGAGCCTATAGGAAGACTACACTTGAACCAATCGCAATGTCATTTGGATCTTCAATGGCTTTAATTTTTTCCCAAATGGAGGGTAGGTTTACCATCAGTGGAGCAGCCTTTCAATTATTAGCACTGCTTGTTTGCTATACATAAATAACTGCAATAATATAAATACTTGTTTCAATAGTTTTAGTTATCTGAATTTTAAAAACAGAATGGACACAAAAAATAGGAACAGGAACTGTAGTTCCGTGACTGGAATTATTCCAGATTTTGCAAATTTACACTTCAGAGGTGTTTTTTAGAAAATATAAACATAACACTCTGGAAATATGTACAAATGCCATTTAATTGAAAACCTTAAGCAAACCGAACTTAATCTGACAAAAAAAAACATTTAAGAATTTGTTACTTTAATTTTTATTACAAAAATACCAGTGTTACTTGGAGATCAATAGGACAACATATTTCTACAAGCATTCCCCAATCTTCCGAGTGTGTTTATACTTGTATTTTTGTATTTAACTTCAAAATTATTTATAATTTTCTCTCTTTTATGCCTCACAATTGGTTTCATGATTCATATTCATTACCAGCAGTAATTATAGTTTCCTTTTCATCAGAACAGTGCACATTAGTCTCATTTCCCCGAAATATTCGTAATCAAAGGGTACGATAATATTCATACTATCTAAACCATAAAGCAGTAAGTTTTGCCTCGTATTAATACCATTCAGTGCCTCTATCTACTAAGTGGGAAAGAGTGGGACTATTTTAAAGTCCCCATTGGTAGTTGCTTACTAAGATTTTTGTTGGCAAGTCTTTGGACTTGTTAAATATAATAAAATGTTTCGAAACCTCAGTTAAAATAATGTTCTTGTAGAAAGAAAATCTACAGAAGCTCTGGTCAGCCAAAATTAATTTTATATTAAGTAGAATATACCACACCGTAACTTGTATACACAACTCATTGACTCATATATATGACTTTATATCTTATCTTTACGACTTAATAACTTGTATATACAAATTAAACCCTGTTCACACTACAATCCGTGTTGACAAGGATTGAGGGTTGAAGCAGATTGAAGGAGATTCATCTCAATCCGGGTTGAGTGTCCACACTACAGAATTTAATCTGGATTGAAAAGTCTTAAAAATTGAGTAAGGTAAAACCTCTAAATTTAGCTTAATGTAATCAATGTAAATTTGTTCACATTGTTGAAACTATAAAGATCCCAATTTTATATAAGCTGTCACACAGATAAATACCTTATTAAGTTTTTATAATTAATCAAAAAGAATATTATATTTTTTCAAGATATGACTACTTTTTCAGTAACACACTAATTGCAATCCTTGAAATAGTTCTGTTTATTAGATCTTACCATAATCTCATATATTCATACATTTTATATTAAATTGCAATCATACAGGAATCACACAACAATCCATCCTGGTAGCCTTTGTGTTAATTAGGGTTCCTGCTTAACAAAGGATTAAGGTATATACATATTAAATTAAGCAATTACTTCAAGGCAGTAAGTCAATTGGTTACAGTACCAACACATTCAACCCTTGTCAACCCGGATTGAGAGGGTTCACACTACAAACACCCTGTTCACACTACAATCCGGGTTGACAAGGGTTGAAGCAGATTGAAGCAGATTCATCTCAATCCAGGTTGAGTGTCCACACTACAGAGTTTAATCTGGATTGAAAAGTCTCAAAAACCGGATACAGTAAAGCCTCTAAATTTAGCTTCATGTAATACATGTATATTGCTTAAATGGCAATTATTTTTCCATGTTGTTAAAAGCCCAATGTTATGTTATCTATCATAAAGTTAAAAACTTTATTAAGTTTTGATAATTATTTAAACTGAATATAACTTTATTAAGTTTTGATAATTATTTAAACTTTGTCACCAACAGTCCAATTATAATTATTTAAAATTATTCTGCTTATTATATTATCCTATTACATTACAAAAAATATATTACAAACATTTTAAGTCAAATTGCAATTATACAGAAATGACACAACAATCCATCCTGGTAACTTTTGTGTTAATTAGGGCTCCTCCCTAACAAAGGATTAAGATATATAATTGCTGCAAGGCAATAAGTCAATTGTTTACAGTACCAGTGCACTCAACCCTTGTCAACCCGGATTGAGAGGGTTCACACTACAAAGGGGGTTGAACCAATCTGCTTCAATCTGCTTCAATCTACCTCTTGAGGGGGGTTGAGATTTACCCTTGTCAACCCGGATTGTGAGTGTTCAGACTAGTCTCCAATCTGCTTCAATCTGTGTCAACCCGGGTTGAATCACTAGTCTGAACGCACAGAATGAGGGTTGACCCAATCTGCTTCAATCCACCTCTTGAGTGGGGTTGAAATTTATCCTTGTCAACCCGGATTGTGAGCGTTCAGACTAGTCTCCAATCTGGTTCAATCTGTGTCAACCCGGGTTCATTTCATAGTGTGAACGCCCAGTTAGTATATTGTATGTAAAACTAAATAATTCATCTACACAACTAACTATATCATAATTACAACTTAATAACTTGTATATAAAGGTTAGTATCTTGTATATACGACTAACTGATTTAAACAATTTACATTGATAACATTAAGCTAAATTTAGAGGTTTTACTGTACTCAATTTTTAAGACTTTTCAATCCAGATTAAATTCTGTACTGTGGACACTCAACCCGGATTGAGATGAATCTCCTTCAATCTGCTTCAACCCTCAATCCTTGTCAACACGGATTGTAGTGTGAACAGGGTATTAGTAACTTAAATATACGACTTAGTAACTGGTATATATAACTGAGTAAGTCATATATACAAGATAATTTGAATATGCAACCTAATACTAAATTGAATATACAAGTAATTTAGTGGCATATACAAGATACTTAGGCAAATATACAAGTTACGAAGCTGTATATACCAGTTATTGAGTTATTAATTTCAATTTGTATATACAAGTTATATAGTCATATATACAAAGTTAATTTGTTGTATATAAAAGTTAGTAAGTAGTATACAAGATAACAATTTGTATGTGCAACCCAATATGAAATTGAATATATGAGTTATTAAACAGTATATACAAGCTATTATAAGTCGTGCATACAAGTTATTATAAGTTGTATATATGATCTACTAAGTCGTATATACAAGTTATTAAGTTGTATATACAAGTTATGAAGCTGTATATATGAGATAGTTAGTCGAACGAGATACTAAGTCATATATTCGACTTAATAAATGTAAAATAAATTTTGGCAGCCCAGAGCTTCCGTAAATTAGTACTTGATCTTTAGCCTAGAAACTATAGGGAATTGAGCATTTCAATTAATAATTTTGTGAAATAATAAGGAATTGGTCATTTCATCAGATGGCTACAGAAGGTGAGTTAAGGTTGCTTCATCATGACCAACGTCTGTAATACTGTTGTTTTGGTTTTTTTTTTAATGTTTTTGACCGTTAAAAAACCGGGTCCAATCAGTGGCCGTCCACCTGTAGTGTGAACAAACTTGGACGAAATGGGACAACCTGGAGGCAGTTCTGTGAATGAAATTACCACTTGTTCCATGACACGAAAACTCCAAGAATTAAGACTATTTTTATTTGAATAAGTTCACCTACTTTCTTGTAATAATTAATACCAATTTACAAAATTGGTTTCGCTTCTGAAAAGAGTCCCAAGTTGATTTTTTTTTTTTTTTTTTTTTTTTGTATACACATGAACGGAGATGAGTCCCAATCGCAGTGGTTCTGTTAAAATAAATAATAATAATTGCTACATTTTAGAAACTAAGAACATTTCTTAACTCTAAATTATGCTCTAAAAATCCGGTAAATGTGCTGCGTTTAGTAATTTCTTGATCAGTCGCGAATATTTTATCGATATTTGTGCAATGTAATTTCAAATAAATTACTTTAATTTATGACTGTTAATTTTTGACTATTAAATGAAACCTGTATTATATAAGGTGAGGCAGAAAACAAATGTAAGCTATATAAAAATCTATACTTAAGTGTTGAACATAAAAAACTGAAGTACTGCATATTCCAATTCGCCTCTGTTTATATCAATGGCTAGCATAATATTCATACGATTTAAACCATAAAGTGCTAACTGTTGCCTTGTACTAAAACCCTGAGACGGAATATTGACGTTGGAAAGCGTGGGACTATTTTAAAGTCCCATGGTAGTTGTTTGCTAGTATTTGGAGACAAGTCATTTGACTTGTTATATTAATAAGGTTCCTGTTCTTCACGTGTTGTAATTTTGTTAAATGGGCGGTCACCCACGTAAAAGATTGATTAGCAATCTTCATTACTACTTCCTATGAATAAGTTAAGCCAATTCTCAAGATATATTTTACACAAGATTTTGGTTTCATTAAAGTCCGTACAGAAAGAGTCAACATTTACTTTTTATTATCTATCACAAAGCCCTATGTGACCTGTATCGAGGGATATACGGAGTGGGATATATTATATTTTTATATAGCGCAAAATTGATACAACATCCTCTGTGTTTCAGATTGAAAAGGGAAAGTCGTGGGACGTATTAGGTAGAGATCCAAATTAGCGCCCACCGGGGAAATATACTATGGTTGAGGATATGCTAAACATAGGTTTTTAGCTGGCTTTCAAAACCTGTTATTGTGTGCTGTGATAGGACCGATCGTGGGGGTCTGTTCCATTCAGTGTGGGAAGCCATTGCAAAACCTCACCTACCAATGGCCTTTCTAGGACAAACTGAGGAAAGACATAGCTGATTGTCAACCATTTTCACATTCTCTCTTTAAATATAGTTAACTTACATATCATAAAAAATGGCGGATAATAAAAGTACAACATCCCTCATTAGACATATACAGAAAAAAAATATCACTCATGAAGATTAACAATATAATACTCGTGCTACCTATTCATATAGAATTGTTATCTTCATTTATCTTCATTATCTTTTCTGTACATGTCATCTGTACATGTCATTATTTTTTCTGTACATGTCATTCTGGAAGTTTTCCTATTATTTTTACAGGTGCCCTTTACTATGGATATTCTTCAATACTGCAGGTTTTTTTTGTTTTTTTTTTGTTTTTTTTTTTTTTGGGGGGGGGGGGGGGGGGGGGGGGGGGATATGGACTTATTATTTTACTTACAATTCAACGTGGCAGATGATTGATAATAAAGTGGAATAACCCATGTGGCATATACTTTTAAATTTTACTTATTATATTCAAACAAAGAGGTGGATAATACTTGAAAAAATATCTCATTTTAATATTGTGTAAACCCAGTAAGGCACTGCGGGAAGAGTGAGGCCATTGTGAAGACCCCATTGGTGAGTTGTTCAGCAGACTGTCTTGTCAAATGAATTTAATGCTCCTTAACTGAGAAAATGTGGCGTATCTTTATTATGTAACATGATTCCAATAACGATCACACATGCATGATTATTAAAAATAATCTTAGTCAAATGCAAGTAATTTGACAAATAGTAGAGGGTGCTTAAACTAGGCCAAATGGAACTTTTTAAACTTTAATACAGTTGGTAATTTCTGCAAGTTCAATATGACCAGAAGGGTAACAATGGAATATAATTTTAAGATACAGGAATTATGCAAGAGAAATGTAGTGGGGTAACATTAACAGCTGTACGCAAACAACTGATGTGATACTAAATTTTTGACTGGTATTAATTTCATTTAAAATGTAGCAACTTGAATTTGTCTGTCTGCCTAGTTAAATATACTTGACAAGGTACATAGCTGAACAATACAGCCTCCCCAGTAAAGCCTAGGGGCCAGTTTCATGAAGCCCTCTTTGGAAAGGACCTCCTTTAGTAAAGGAAGGTATTTTTTTTCCTTTGGAAAGGCCTCCTATATAATTCAGTTTGACAAAGCCTCCTTCAACTCTCCTTATCAAAGGTCTTCCTTGAAACTTACATAGGGAGCAAATGTTCATTAAAGTTACTAAACATTCCTTGAAGGATACTTCCTTAAATTTAAGGTAAGTCCTTAGCTTCCTTGAAATTCAAGGGAGTTTTCAAGGTCTCCTTTAAGGAAGGAAGCTTTGTGAAACTGAGATTTTTAAAGGCGGGTGCAGTTCAAGAAAATCCTTAAATTTAAGGTGACCTTTATCTTAAGGAGGCATCGTGAAACCTGCTCCAGCTACAAAGGCAAGCACAACATCTAGCTACACATCAAACAGGGTGGGACAGGAAGAGGCGAAAGGAAAAATTCCACCACTGACTAACCTCGACCAGCGTGCATCCAGAACAGCATACTCTGGTATTATATTCCATTAATAGCATAATGTTGAATATGGCTTGGCCATCTTCTTGATCAGCGTTTGCAAAGGCAATCTACAGCAGTATCTTGTTTTGCTAATATAATACTATCACAAAGAGATATATAGAGAGGGGGAGAGAGAGAGTGTGTGTGTGGGTGGGTGGGTATGCGTGTGCGGGTGTGTGTGTGTGTGTGTGTAATGATACTGGGTGGGTGTTTTAAGATGTCACCCTTTTTACATTCACTGACAAAAAAGACGAAGGTCTGAGAGTTACTGAAGGCCAAAAATGTATAGACCAATGACAGACAAGGTAACGCTTTACTTAAATGACTAATATTAAATGATCACAGTTGTTTAAACAGGTGGCCACAGGAATGAACTCGCCAGCACCCTGATGCCAGTCAACAAAATCTTGTGAGAAATTGTTCCTAATGGAAACTTATCTGTGTCAGAAACTGTGGTGTCTACTGCTCATTGTAGACACATGCTTACTTAATGATTTAGCCTGCCTATTTTAAAATAAACATACTGAATATATATAACAGTAGATATATTGTGTATACATGTGTATATACTTACATATATTTATGACCAATAAGTATATCTTAATGTACCAATGATTTTGGTAATGCTCTCTCTGTGAGGGTTTCTTTCCACTAAAATTATGTGTAAGGATCTGGCACATTTATACATAGTATACATTGAATCACTTTACAACTATGGATAATTAAATGACACCAAGTAAACGCATCTGTTTCCACTGATGCAAATAACTTAACACAACAGGTACGGAGTATACACTGCAACTTTTGAATTCACCAGGAAATATTTGGCTGATATCATAAATGCAAATTTGAGTGAGACCAGTTGACAGTTTGTCTTATTGCATATGTATACAGTATTTTTAGAAACTCCAACTTATCTTCATTTAAATGTAATCTACAGAAACCCAGACATAAAGCAGAATGGCCTGATGTAGGAAGGTAAAAAAAATGTCCAATAATGCAAAGACTATAACCAGCTTATGAATTCTTAATCATTGGAGATTCATGCCTGAAAGAAATGTTTTTAAAAACCTCGCCCATTAAATCAATTATTCTTGACAGAGAGAGCGTGCATGGTGCCTGGAACTTTTCAGTCAAATCGTTCCTCTTCCATAAAGAAGTGGATATTATAAATGACAATTTATAGAGCATAACAGAGCTCAAAATTGGAATAATTTGCTTACATGTGCATATTTTATCTCATAGAGCAATTTGTAACGTATACGTTTAAATACCTTAATTTTTTAACAGTAGTGACAGGACTGTATATATCCCATTCACACAGGTCCATACATATACGAGTCACATACATGCAGATATGTCCCAGAAATCAGCCACATACGTACAACATACGAGTGGGGTCCTGTGTTGCCACTTATGCCCACGATCAAATACTTCCCACAAATCAGTCACAAATCAGTCACAAACAACCTACATATGTTTTCTTCCTTACGTTACTGCCTTTTTTGGCTCCTTATGGCCATGTATACTGCCTTTGGGTGCTTCATACATACATGACAGCTCAGATGGCTTGATGAAGGCGACAAACACCTAGGCAGGCACCCACTGGAGCAGAATAACTTTTAATACTATGTGTAACACTGTCAGTGTCTTACATGCTGCATGCTATTCAACTGACTCAGATGAATACCAGACAACCCTACAGCTCCCAGGTCACTAAAACATGTAAAATACTGAAGAAGCAATCTGAAACTGTCAAAACAAAGAAATCCTTGTACATTGTCCCAACACAATCTGTCATAATCACTATCACAAAGATGCACTACCCGACCTGTTTTGTCAGATGAGCCACACACAAAGGCCTTATGCTTCCTTACTCACACAAATCCATGATTTTCTACAAACATCCTACTTATATCCTGCATATCCCACATACATCCCACATACAAATGCAGACTTACATCCACGACCATGCACCAGCCATTTTATGGGTTTTATGAGTCTGTTGCACATCTCAATAAGGCCTAAAAGGGAAATATTGCTTATTGTGGTTGTAATTGATCTTATCGGGCCCATATTAGACAAGAAATCAGAAATGTATTTGAAATTATGGAGATTTAGTTTGATTGTGAGTTTATTGTCTTGATTGGTTTTATTTAATCGAATGTTCGGCAGATACAAATGTCATAAAAATATTGTTGGGAAGTAGAACTCCTTTGTCAGATCGATGAAATAGTTAGATGACTTCAAAATTATAAAATACTGTGTAAATCAACTGTAGTTTTATCTATTCAAGGTGTATGTACAATAATATAGCCCTTATACAGAATTTTGAATACTCGAAATTCGATATTTATGTCAACATACTGACGACGATGAAAGAGATCCAACAATTCATCCGTCTCCCAGTGTTTTGAATGCAGGCATGGGGGAGGGAAAGAAAAACATTACTATCGCAATACAGGATTACCATGTTATACTTTTAAAAAGATGGAAGATGAGGAAATAAAGCAAATGGTTGCATCCCATGATTTCTGTGAGTTTCTGTGACCTGTAATTGTGAAAGATTTTTGTAGGATCACCTATTATCGCCCATCAGTGAAGGTACCTGGATACCCACCCGTCAAAATTACTACCTACTCGGTCCCAGAAAAAAAATAGTGTATTGAGGACACTCCTATAAACAAAAACACACATACTGTGTCAACTTACTGTCTTCACCAGATGATTTAGAACTGAGATTTCTGATGTTTATATGAATACAACATATCAACTGTAATGAGACACCCCTTTTCCCAATGCTTATCATGGGCAATAGACACATTGGGGCTTTCATTTGGCATAAAAATACTTAGTCACACTTTGTACCTTTATGTTTAGATGCACCTTAGAGTCCATCAGTGATGGAGATTAAGCGCTATAAAAGTCCACATTAGATAGATTAGATACCTGTAATGATTGCTGCTGCGGTGTGTTAAACAGTTTGATATGCTGAAGTAAAGAGAAGGTGTTTTTATTTAACCTATTTCTGACATGGGAGCAAAACATGTAATAATAACATTAATCATAAATATACATACTTTACTCAGATTTCACCTTTTCATCTTGACCTTTGTACCCCCTACATGACCTTGGATCATAAAGGTCATGGGCCTGACATCCCGGGTGACTGGTTAGCCCTTCCCTCAACTGCTTATAGTCTCATGTGTTTGCATTGGTATTGGGCTTGGTACAATGGTTTAACTATTAAGCTTGGGGGGATCCAGTGCAATAGTTGGGATTTACCAGTGACCTTGGTTTGTGTCATTCAGTAAGGTCAGATCAATCACAGTATTATATGTGAATCATCAGAGCGTTAATATTGTGTAACTCCATAAGGTTAGATTGATCACAGTATTATTTGTGAATTACTAGAGCATTGATATATGTTAATAATGTTATTTTACAAGTAAGCTTTTAGTATAATACATATTATATTAATCCCATTTGCTCTCTTTTCTTGTTTTGGCCCCCAGGGGAATGTAACATCAATCATAAATATGCATATGCATATCTATATATGATCCACCAGGTAAACTCAAGCAAAGCTGTTGTCAACCATACCGCAACAAAAAATTGTCATGTGTCTTGTCAATAAGCTTATTTTCAATTATTATGCTCCATTACAAAGGTGCCAGATTGCTACCTCCGACAAGGAAAGAATGTAATTGGTGGCATGCTGTTTGTCTGATTATTGTTTTTTTTTTTAATTCTTTGCTTGTTTGCAAAATAACTCAGAAAATTATGGAGCAATTTTGTTTCCTCCTCACAGGGGGAAGGGTGGTTTTCACTGAAAACAAACCCTCAAAGAAACCACAAGGAATTCTAAGGATACCAAGGATGTATTTACAATTCTTGTTTTAATCATATACTTATGTAACAAAATGTAAATAATATATGATACAAATTGTAATATATATTAAGCATATCTACTACAAAATACATGAAAGTTAAGGAAAAAGTAAAGTACTGCATGGGCACACAATGGGCCGTAGACACTATAGTTTCTGAGAGAGATAGTCTTTTATTGAAAACAAAGCCCAAAAGCCTTTTGATGTACAGGCGTGAGCTGCGAAGCCATTGGTAAGGCACTACAATAGTAAGTACGAGCCTCTTCACGAGCTCATGCTTAAAAATCTTAGGAGACAATCCAGTAAGAACAACTAAGGTTTTGGCGGTGATGAAGATCCACTTCTTGATTCACGACCTTTTCAAAAAAACTTTTATTATTGAACATATAATCAATATTCGCGGTGTTGGGGCCTTGGCTGGGGTGTTGGCTTGCAGGGTGCTTCGGCTTTAAAAGTATTTTTGAAAGGCTATCTCTCAGAAATGCAACATGTTTTTTAAAATTAAGAATATTAATACTCAGAAAATACAGCCACATTATTTCATTGTTGACAAAAAAGGTTAAAAGGAGAACTTTTTAAAATTCAGTTAAGCATAATCCCCTGTTCCATTGTCTATGTCATGCCATGTTAAAGTACCTTCTTGTGTCTGAATGTTGCTTGGGATGCCTCAGTGCTGACAGCGAGCTGACATTAAATGCCACCAGTGTAGTAAGGGGTTCAAATTCAAATAACAAAAACGTTTTAGATGTACTGGGGCCCTAGCCTGATATGGCTATAGCTGCTGTATACGTATAATACACAAAATTTGTCTTGGAACATTGGTTTATGATATATAAATATAACCAACATTTCTAATAGTATTGTGACTATACATTATTCATGTAATACAAAAAGGAGTAGTTTGTTCCATGTCATCTATATCTTTCGAAAAGTCAAGCAATCAGGCCCTGAAGAGTGCTGCGATGGAATTTTGATGTGATAAAAATTGTAAAACATAAAGGATTCTTCTCTGTCAGATAGCAGTAAGGAGGAGATCTAATGGAACAAGGTCGCGGGTTAACTAACAACGTGTCTTTAAACAAAAATGACAAGGATAAAAATAACTGAAATGGACATTAAGGGCCATATCCAATGAACCAATCTGATAAACTTATGGGGTGTTCCACTGGAGCCAACTTGTCAGTAACTAGGTATTTTTGGAGGGTATTGACAAAGTCAGTTAGGGTCGGTTGTAAACATCAAACTGACAAGACGGTTACACAATAGACAAGCCGAGAACTGTGTAGGACAAGCCAGCTTCATTTTTAAGACCCATGGCTTGTCTGCTGATAAAATCTAGGACTATGTAAGAAGAGTCGGCTTTCACAATGCATCATTTGGAATCTGGCAGCATTTCAAGAATAGGAGTTTGCTTTTTTATATTTATCTAGAGCAGTGTTGTGTTGAAGTTGGAAAACTGTTGAATTTAGGATTTTTATTTACAATAATGCTGCTCATTATTTGACAATGGGTTCTAAGAAAGGCAGAAGAATGAGGAAGATAGAGGTTCCCACTGACAGCATTCCTGAATTTGAGCTGGAGACACAGCGGCAGATATCCAGAGGAGGAGGGAGGTGAGGGAGGCAAGAGAAAGGGAGGAGGCACAGAAACAGAGGGAGTTGCAAAAACAGGCCCAGAACCAAGAAAAGTGACACAGAACCAGAGGCTGGAGGGGAGGCAGGACCATCACAGTCAGGATACAAGAAGGGGAACATGACCAACATCTACCCGATGGACTCAGATGAGGAGACCATTGTAGACTTTGTGAAAGACCACAAGGAGTTGTATGACAAGACTAATGAACATTTCAAGGACACAGCAAGGAAGGAGTGTCTCTGGGAGCAGTTTGCCAACAGTCGCAAGCTGTCTGTCAAAGTGTGCAAGACTTGGGTTGATTCGCAGAGGACATGTTACAGCAAGCTGACGCAATCGAAGGAGATGGAATGTTAGAACTGGACACAGGATAAATTTGGATTCCTGAGGTCACACATTAGACGCAAGGGAATAAGCAAATTGTCAAGTCCCAGGCCCGAGGAGCCAGTGCTTCAGCGGCTTCAGCACACATCTCCAGAGCTTCAACTGACAGAGACAGTACTGAGATCAGCATGCAATCAACAGACAAGCTAAAAAAAAGCAGGAGACAACAACATGTACAGCCTTCTGCAACTACCTGGCATCGGAGGTGGAGGAATTAGAAGAGAAAGACTTTCAGACATTTTGAAATGAGGCTGTAAAGCATTTGTGTCACAGACATTTCAACAGCCACAGCAGCCAGCACCAGCTGCAAGGGAATACATCTTGACAGAGATGCCTTCAAGTCAGGTCATCCAACCCGCTTAGCAGAGCCAAGTGGCAAGCAAAGGACAGCAGCAGCTATCCAGAGGTCAGCCGGCTTCCTTCTAGTCATTGATGACCAACAGGCTGGACCTTCAAGACGACTTAATTCGCATTGATGCTGACAAAGCACTTCAACCCTCCATCAGTTGCCTCTGCTACAGGCAAAGAAGGTCAACACAACATATCAGGACTTTCAAGCTTCTTCAGAAATCTTCAGTCTCTGATGAGCTAAAAACAAATTGACAGACTGCAGCCGTTTTCACCAGGTGACACTCCAGCACCAGCCGCCTCTCCTCCAACCAGCACCGCCTCACAGCAAGAACATCAAAGCAGCCACCAGCTGCAGTAGAACCACTACCATGCTTACAATCAGTCCTTTTCATGACCACTGCAGTAAAGAATTTAAAGGCCCTTTTCACGGCCACCCACAAGTAATAGCTGCTGTTCCCCCCCCCCCCGCCCAAAAAAAAAGACAAGAAGCATTACAATGGTTGGAATGGGATGGGATTTGGGGGTACCTTTGGATTAGACCTTCAGACCTTTGACCCTTTGATAAACTTTTTAGTTTTCCCAAAGAGATTTAGCAGATTTTCAGCTTTAAGATATCTTGCAAATTTGGAAGAAAATACTTTTTAAAAAAAGATTATTTAGAATTTTTTTTACATTTAAGGGGGATAGATGCCAGCTTCTGACCCCAGGGATGTTGGTTAACACATCTTAGATCCTGTCCTCCTGCCCAGCCAATACAATGCCCCCATGTGATTGAAGTAGTCTTTTAGTAGTTCTTGTTGATGTTTGGCCTCCCTCAAAGGATTCCTGTAGTTCTCATTTGGCACATACACCACCTGTTAATTTTGTAGGGCTGCTACATCATTTGCTGGGGTTGACGCACTGTCTGCTCCACCCTGGTGCGTCCTCAGCATGTTGTGAAACACCACACACACAATGTCTCTGACAATCCTTCGTCTTTGCTCCATGATGCCCAGTAGTACCCTGAAGCGGCTCACTAAGATTCCAAAGACCTTTTCAACCAACCTCCTGCCTTTGGGGATCCTGTAGTTGGCTATTCCTTTTTTTCCTTTGTTAGTTTCCTTCTGTTGTAGGGTTGGACCACCATGGCATCAACACACAATTGACTGACCCGACCATTAAAAGATTAACCATTGTTAACAACCACACGTTATTATGGCTTGAAAACTAAAATATCATTCCAACCTTATACATATTAAAATGGAAATCACCCACTTGAATGCATATTGGAAAGTTACTACTGAAATCGTTAAAATTTACTATCGTTTTCATGTTTGAATTTTTTTCATATTCTTATTGTCTATGTATACCATATGGTAGTGGTTGAACCCTTATTTGAAAAGTCAATTGTAGGGCTTTGGAAGGAACTATCAATTTTACCTCTATGTGTGATCAATTGTTTCCTTTATCCAATGTTTAGCTGCCCCCTCCCACATATGGGGCTGCCCCTGGATACAAAAATGAGATAAATGAGTTGTTTGACACAGTCACTTATGCTTGACAGTAATGTCTGGGTTATAAATGCCACTCTACAAGAAAGAAGTAGATTTCTATAACTCATTAAAATGAAGGTCAAGGTGGCTCTGTTTCTTTTCACAATGTTTTATAACAAAGCCTTGCATTGCCAGCACAAACAATTGTCCCATTTTTTGGTGGTTATTCTGCTGTTGGTTGCAATCAACAAAACGTCTCTGAAAATGTCAAAAGGCAATGTTATAATGATACCCGAGTATTTTTCATAGTCAAACAAGTAGGTTAATGTATCCCACTCACAGAAACAGTTACAAAGTAATCTGTCAAATGTCAGAAAAATTGTGTCACAACATTTGTAATTTAAGTATTCAACAGAATGCTATTTTTAATTGTCACAGATATAAATTTCAGCAGTGTTATTTTATCGTCTTATAGCAAATAAACATTTTTTTTATTGTCGACATAAAATTCCTGTTCATCACAAAGTTGTTGCCAGATACAAGTGCCTGAACATTAAGTATCGTGAAAGCATTGTTTAGAATATGTTCATAGAACAGCAACTACTGATTTTTCCTTTTGCAGAAATGTGCTAGGTTCAAACCCTTGCTCTCGGAGGTTTGAGGGGACAATTGAGAACAAAACTACCAAGGATCACGCCCTTTCTTACATATCTAATGGTAAACTTTAAGGTTAATAAAATCTTCAACAGGACTTGTATGCTCTCACAAAAGCCGTTACGTGCAGTTAATAACAATTTAACAGATGTTTAACAATCCAAACAATTTTTGGAGAACAGATAAAACTACTAAAATAGAATAAAATCAGAAACAAAATTAGTGACTATTTTCTTTGGATAAAGTGAGAAGACCTCGTGGGAGAAGTGTAAATTAACATTTATGAATCAGCCTGCTTCCTGTCGGGGCATTTTTGTGGACTTCCATCACAATTTTTTGAGCAAAAAAAAACATTTAAATAACATAAAACCAGAGACAAAATGTTCTGTCTCTAATAATACTTTTACATCGCTTAATCTCCATCTATTGACAGAATCTAAGGCACATAATGCCAGAAATCAGATATTTTAAATCGTTAAATCGGAAACATTGCGGGGGTTGGCAACATAGAGAAAGACCAAGACAAGACCAGAAAAACTGAGTAAGTAAAATATGTTGGCAAGACATGCATTAATGCCAATGAATTGGTCTACCTGCTGGCAGGGTATTCACTTGACATCCATTCCTGGTCATTTCTTGGATTTCCTTCATGAGGATGAATGGGCAAGATATGTTGCTAAAGGGTATACTGCGTTAGCACTCATCTAAATGTTGATAATCCATATAAGGTCAGGTTTATACCCTAACAAATTGCTTGTTTCCATTTTTCTTGATTTAAACCACGTTAATATTTCTGCAGGACAATGAAATATTTGATGTGCACAAAAACTTATTATTTCTGCAAAAACATTCACGACATTTGATCGCTTAACTATGATTTCAAAGACCGTGAGTTTGAATTCAACTCTTAACAATCCATGAGGGATTTACTGAAAGGCCACTCTTGACGCAACCTTTGCTGTTAAAAAGGACAAGAAACAATAACATTGGATATTTATCAGTGCAGGTGGGAATAAATCTTTATCATCATTGTAAGAACATTTCATGTATAATTTTATGTATCTAGTTTGTATAAATGAGTCCCATTAATTTATCCAGTTGTACTCAAATCATGTGTGTGCCAATATTTGCAGCTTCTTTGCAAAGGTGGTCCTTTATTGTTGTAAAACTGTGATTATACCCCATTGTAACAGAACCATTCTGAAAGTAAAGTAATAACAAATCGACCTTAAATTTACAGCTAAGGACACCTTACAGTCTGTAAAAGTGTATTTAAGTTTAAGTGACCATACTTTCTTAGGGGTATGTAAATAAAAATGTAGTTGTTTAAGATAGAATAAATTAATTTTATCCCGATGAATCTTCCATTGGCTTGTAGTGGGAAATTACATAGAATTTCAATTTTTGCAACTGTCAGAGATGGTTGTGGAACATCCGAGTCTCAAATAAAGACCAATAGGGCAATATCAAAGTGCTAACAACACTTTTTGCATTATTTTTTCATAGTCTGAAGCGGCATATTAAAATAATGATTCTGAGTGGTTTTGGGGGGTTGTTACTTGCGTAATGCTGCTAACAAACACACAAACGTCGAGAAGAAAATAATATCTCCTTATTGGAGGTAATAATAGAGCCTCAGTTCTCCATATATACTCCATTCGAAGACAATGCTTTGTCTTTTTACAACCTTTAAGTGCCATCAATTAACAGATTGTGGACGAAAAAGTCTCATCATGTAAACCCAATACAGCCCTTTAACTGTTCATCTTTTTGATGTCAATTAGTTTCAGATTTGCATTTAGATGCTCAAATAGTCTTTCCGTCAGCCCTCATATTGAATCCTCCCTATTATTTATTCAAGTATATGACATGGTGACTGTCTATGCTATGATCTGAAGTCCTGTTAGCTATCTACTATACACCTAAGCCTCCATCCTCAGCTATTCTTGGGGATGACTTCAGTACTTTTTACAATTTCAAATGTTATCAGTTGTAAATACATGTATATGTTCTCTACTTTTAAGGAATGTCTATATATTAACACACAATTAAAATGCAGTAGGACGTCACTTTATTGTTAAAACAGTAGATTCCTACAACATAAAACTGTCTCAAACGTGCTTTTCACTGAGATGTGTAAAAGATAGAAACTTTGGTCTAGGAGTTGACCTTGTTGTTTAAACCTTTATCCTTCTCGGGGTTCAAATCTGAAGATTAAATGGCTTTATAAGCTGTATAGTGTGTTCAATATTCAAATACAATTGATGCAGACATGCTAAAAGTTGTTCTATTGCTTGGGTTTATTCCATTAACATGTACATTCTTGTTGTTTTGCATTAAATGGCAAATTGTATCAACATCCTGAGCAGCACAATTAAAAAAAAAATTCAGTAGAAGTTAATTTTTACAATCCAAGCTAACACAGTCAGAATAATGCCCAGTGATACGTTTATACATTAGGTAAAACTCAAGTTTTGCAGATGTTGTAAGAATTAAAACCGCAGTTCCATATGTGTAAGTTATCATAAGACTTAAGCCTATTTCAAAGTTGGCATCCTGCTATGAATGATGCACTGTAAACCACTGGGCATTGGAAAGTAACTACCAACTTTCCAACATGAAGTGGCCAGGGCGAGATTCGAACCGGCGACCTCAAAGTTTGAAGGCGAGAACCACATGTCAACTTGCCACAACTATTGGAAATAGCATTTTTATTAAATATTGGTTGTCACCTGTAACACACGTACATTTTCCAGGATTTATCAGTTATATGGACAATAGCTGAGATTGTGATCAATATAATTTTTTATAATTTAATTTTATATATAATTTTTTGCTGAATATGTGTGGTGTGTTGTTTAATTTAGACAGAGTATTTTGTTCTAAGTACTTTTGTTTGATAACATTTTGTAGATGGTAAATATTAACATCATGTCTGTGTTTAGATCAATGAAATATATAGCTTCGAGTGATCATAATTATAAAGTTTAAAGACCAAAATTTTGATAATGCTTCTGATACCCAAATGTAAAGTCCAACTCATTAAGCTTTATTTTAATGGAAAGTTTCAATTCAAACCATGTTGTAATATTTTTTTCCAAAGATCAAGCAGTCTTTAATATTAAGCAATATCAAAATAACAGTTAACTTACAGCCAACTAAATATCACAAAACAGATCTTAATATTTTGTGGAATTATACATGAGGAAAGTAGCCAAAAACATATCAAATACATGTTATGTGGGTGTTCCACCACACGACTAAGGCTCCCGATTAAGGGTTTTTGAGGGTCGGTTTCAAAAATTTGCTTAGTCTCAGGCGTCCTGTAAGGGTCGGTTGTGGTCGGTTGAGGCCGTGTGAAAAATCAAACATGTTTGATATTTCTCCCGACCCCAACCGATTATTTTTTCCCGCCATAAACAAAATGTCCAGTCCCAGGCTTCCTCAGGCCTCCTCAGACCAAATTTACACAGTCCTATGTTGTCCCAGGCCGCCTGCGACCCTTAGTCCCCGACCCTTAGTACCTTAGTCCCAGGCCTCCTGCGACCCTTAGTCCCATTGCAAAACAAGAATCGGCTATCTCGGTCTGGGGACACCTGGGGACGCCTCAGGACACCTTGTGGGGTCGGGACTTAATTGTGGGTTAGTCAGGGCTTAGTCCCAGGAGGCCTGAGGCGTCCTGGGACTCAATCGGTTTGTCTACGACAGGATCGTGGTTCAAACCGACCAGAAAAATGGCTTAGTCGGTTCTTAGTCCCAGACCAGTTAGGGACTGTCTGGGGCCACCTGAGGCGTCCTGAGGCTTCCTGAGGACGATCTGTACTTAATCCCAGACTTTAAAACCGATCCAGTTTTCCCGCCCATTTTTTTTGTTTTTTCTCCGACTGTCCACGATTAAGGGTCGCCGACAGGATCGGGGCTTAATCCTTTGGTGGAACAAGGGTATTATACAACATTTTTACCTTCTTCGACAAATGTACATGACAGACTGTCAAGTTGAGCCATGCAGTTTTGCATTTTCTATTCATTTCACGCCTTGTTTTAGTAAATCTTAGAAACCTTGAAATTTCTAAACAAAAATTCACAGAAACTATATTGTGCACCTTTATCAACGATAATTCATGCTGAACTGATAAACTCCATTTGACAGATGTTCTTTTCATTGACTTTCATTGACATATCAGTTATATTTGTTTGAATATGTCAAACAGACAGACTACAATACAATTGTTTCTTTTCAAACTTTACGAAAACATCTCTTAACATATCAAGAATTCAGGTTCAGTCATAAGTAAGCACTCATTAAGTTAGATTAAGCCTTTCTATTTGTTTTATGAGAGTTTGCCTGTACACAGGGTTGATCTTGTGCAGAAAATCTGGTTTGGCCAGTGACCCACTTTACTCATGTCAAAGTGTCCTTGTTTAGTGACTCTAATGGCTTCTACTGACTGCTTTACACAGATTAATACATTTGGGTTCCACTATTTACCTCTATCACTACGTATTTTGTTTTAGCTTCTGCACTGCCAGAGTAGAAGTCTTTGAATCTATCAATCTACCTTTGTGTGGTCATTTGTAAACTGAGAGATGTAATGTTCAGTCTAGCTTATTAAAATTGACATGACATCAGATAAAACACTTTGCGAATATCATAAATACATACTATTGGATCTAGAAGGAAGAAAATTTCTAGGGATTCATGAGCACATACAATTGTCAGCTAATGTGTTTTCCTGACTTTATTCGCTCAAGTCAGACAACCTGTTTTCACGTCTGCTATACCTTATTTGGTGAGGGGAGTTACGTGTGGAAAATATCTTATTGTACATATATGTCACTAGAGCACATGGCATGGATCCCCTTCTTCAAAAATACTGAATACATATTTTGACAAATTCATGAATAATACAGATACTGATTTACATTTGTGAGTTGCAGTCAGAAGACTAAGCACTAATGACGTGGGATACATTACATTCACCTTTATTATTCAGTCTTGTCTATCTTATCCAACTTTATAAGAACGGGGCATATCAAATTATTAGACACTGATTCACTTTCAGAAAGTGGTAATCAGAAGAATATGCAATAGTGACGTCACATACATTACAGCTGACTTTCATCCCAGACTTTGTCTGCCCCATTCAACTTTGTACGAGAAAGTGTGAAAAGTACCTTAACTCAGAATGTGTAGAAGGGCCAGAAGACATTCCAGCTGAGCTGCAGAAGACCCCACAAACATACAATTTATTGTGTTTCTCAAATAAGGTTTCACAACATAACAGTTAGAGCTACAGCTGTTGCTCCTCATTTGTGGTAAGATTAATTTGCCTGCAAATCTGCTACTTGGAATATAAAAAAAGCTGTTGCACCATAATTGCAGGTAAATTTCACCAAGTAAGAACCGAATTAATGTCGATGACAACTGTTATGTAAACAGACATTTCCGAATGGTTGCATAACACTGGAAGGTGAAGGTAATCTCCACTGTCCCAATACTATCTGGGTCTAGATTTTTAAAATATAAAAATAATAATTTTTCAAAATTTAGATAGTATTAAGCTGGTATATAAAGGAAGGACTTGTAGAGGCATGTAGAGACATGTAATCAGTTGGTTCTGGCATGTGTGGTAGTTGGTTCTACTCCAGCTCAAATAACCTGTAGGATTTCATATAGGCACTGTCCAGAAATGACCTCAGCGGTTGACCCCAACTTTGACCCCCTGAATTCTGATGTCATACACCTTCATTCTATAGTATATCAATGGAGACAATGACATTCTTCACCATGCAATTTAAATCAGATCGAAGAGCTGGAAAATAATAGCTTGTCAAAGAAGAATTAGAGGAAAACATCTGAATTAAGCTCATGAGAAGTTTTGTCTTTTTTGCACTTAACTCCTTTGCTTGGAATTGTTATTCCTTTGAGATACCCACGCTTTTTGAGTGCAATTACTTTCATTGTGAGAGTAACTGAGTGGGATGTTGTCAGCCTTTTTTGATGCCATTAGATGCAATCCTAGATTTCGGAAGCTGAAGAGATTTTTGTTACGAAGCCTTTCAAAAACTGCTATCATTGTTGAGATAAAAGATGTGTGAATGTTTCACAATCAAGCAGCTGCTCAAATTCCTGTCACATGATCCACTGGCTGCCAATTAGTTAAAGAATTGAGTTTAAAGCGTGACCAGTAGTCCTTAATACACACATGTACCTACAAAAGGTGATTTCTGGAAAAAAAGATTGTGCATAGAATTCTATTTCCTTAGTACTGATGCGAATAGATACACCTTAAAGCACCAAGAACCAAAAAAATAATTTTAAAGGATTTTTAAGCATGATTAGAGACACGTTTCTAGAAATCACTTAAAAGTATATTCAATTAATATAACAAGTGTTTATTACACGGGCTTTTCAGTCGTTAGAATTATTTGTCACCTTTGCCACTTTAGACGTAGTTTTGTAGGACTTCATTTTTTGTACTAGCAACTCTTAAGGCACAGATGCAAAGTCATTGTTTAAAATACATTAAGCCATTTAATGAAGTGGTGGTGAACCACAGAAACCATGTCACCTAATGTAATATAATGAGTAGTTTTTCGGCAATTAATATCTATCATATGACACACTTTACAGGGAGACAGGCGAGCTATGAAGCCCCTACATTAGAAGGTAGGCTTTACTGAAGGGGTATATCTTCAGTTTGTGCCTGAAACATAACAGAGAAACTGCTGTCAGAGTTTTGAAAACGGAGTGTGGTTCAACAAGTAACCAGCGTAAATCTTTAAGTGCAGGTGTGATTCTAGAAAGTTTGTTACTATTTCTTATGATTCTACCTTGGGTTATTTGGATGCACAGAGGTTTTTTTTCAGAACAGTGAACTACAGAAGTCAAGGTCACTGCAAACAAGAATGTTACAAGCTAGTATTGGCACAAATGAGGTACTTCCGAAATGTGTCTGCGACTACCCATCTGAACAAAGCAGCCTCTACAAACCTCTTAATATGGGTACCAAATGAGAACCCTACATCACACTAAAACCCAAGTTTTTGTTATACATACTACTTTTATCTAAATGCTAAACAAAGGAGTGCTCAGAATGTTGATAAGGAAAATAGAATTTATTTTGTTTTGTTGCTATTTTTTGTTTGCCAAACACAATACATAGAAAAAATTAAGGTGGGAAATCTGTGTGAAATTTGTGAGTTTCAAGCCTTTTCATGGAATATGTTAGAACGAAAGCTCTATAGATAGATAATAATTTTTTTTTATTTTAAAGATGATGTGTTAACGATATCTCTAAATACATAAGAGATATGTACATTCAGGTTAATAGGTCAACTTTAAGTCCACATGTGCATAATAGGATAATTTAAGTGGTGTGGTAATTAGAAAAAAAATTAAACAGCATTTACTTGTGATTTTGGTCAAGCATCTTAATCTTATTGTTTAAATTAAGTGAATTTTTGGCACTGCCAAAGTGAAACTAAATATTTAACAAATACCCATTTCAAGGAACAGTTCATTAATGCAGATTATAAATGAAATCCTCTTAATATACTGGATTAATTTCCCCACATTGTTGCTTCTTCACCACCTCTCAAAATTAATTGTCTACCTGAATATGGTTTCAACTATCAGCACACAGACAAGTAATGTGGACCAGTTTTAACATCTCCCCATAATTCTAGTAATCTTATTGATACAGTATCTATAAATTGCTACATTACCTTGCACTGTCTGCTGTCTTAAGGCTGAGGGGGTATCATTAACTGCAAATTGTTACATTTCCTTGCACTGTCTAGTTTCGTAAACATGAGGTGGATCATTAAACAGCTAATAACATGATGCCTCTGAATGTCAGTCCTGATAATAACACCTATGCCAGTAAATCCAATTAGCGAAACTGAGCCTTGTCTAATTACTCTCACTCTAATAACCCTGATCTTCGATGAGGTAGACTCTGCATTTTTTGAGAAATCATGATCCCCATCAATTGAATAATTTTTTCAGTTATGTGTGCAGACTTACAGGCGTAATTACAATATCCACACCCTCCCCCTTTATGGGTTGAGGGTGACAATACAAGAAAAGATAGGTCAGTCCTCTTTCATAAGAATAACAAGGGCATGCAGATGCATGAAGATGCAACGCGTAGTAGTTGTGCAGTAATGCAAACAAACAAATGGACAGACAAGTGGTCATGAAAATAATAGTTCCTTGGCAGAGGTTAAAAATAGAAAAAAAATCATCATATAACACGTTTTAATGTAAACATAAGAATTTACTGGAGAATATAAAAATCGTGGGTTTCCATGACAAAAGTAACGTCTCACTGGAACTTAGACAAAGTGAAACACTATTCTCTGAAGGTGAAAAGCTTCCAATTTTTGCACATCATAATATTAATTCGTACGGCTAAAATGAAAGGAAATGAAACCCACGTTACTTAATAAATGAAATGTAATGGTATGATCCATGGCAAAAACAAAAGCTCAAGCCAACAAAGACCACATGGTTTCAAATTAGTAAACCTAACCATCTGAAAATTATAATCAAAGGTTAAATATAGACATGATAACAATAGATATTGATATATCTACTCTACATTAATGCACAGTGATGGGCGAGATATAATAGGAAAACTTCCGAAATGACATATGAACTGTTAGATGTAGAATATTCTAGAAATATATGTATCACGAATAAAGATGGCCATGTTATACGAGTACACAATACAAGTATATCATGACTGATATTTTTGTATATGCTTAATGAGGGATGCTTCACTTTTCCTATTCACCATTTTATATGAGTAACAACTAAAATAAGTCAATACTTAAAGAAAGAATACAAAATAGAAGTTATATGTATATATGAGGATATTTGTGAATATAAAAACATCAACTGTTAACTTACACTACTTAACCATTTTTACATGGGTTTTTTTTTGTTTTGTTCATCAAAACAAGAAGTTCTGTTTAAATACCTTTCTAATGTGTATAATATATTGACAGCTTTAAGAATTAATGAAATATTAAAGAAAATTGAACCTTTTTAACGATTTGTAAAGCTAATTATTCGCAGTAAGTACTAGTGTTAAGATGTTAGGAATACCAAAAACAAAACATTTCCCAGGGTGCATATCCCTGATTTTCAGGTCATATAGGCAGCTTGGTGGGTATTAAATAGTGAGCTCTACATTCACCGAAAGTGTTACTACACCTGAATTTATTTTAAATTTAAATTGTTAGCAACTGTTGGCGGTTGCTATACATATCTCAAAATATATGAAAACCATATCATTGATATGAATGATTGTTTAACCAACGCTACACAATTCAAAGCCAAGAGGCAATGCCTGAGGCAGTTCAAACGATTTCCCAGGGTTACAGAATCAGATAATGACACAAAAGAAAACCCCTGAAACATTTGTCTGAATGTGAATGCAATACAGAACATAAGACCTGCCATAGTTTATTTATGCATCCTTTGCATTTTTACTGATAACATTTCTAAAAAGTTGGATTTATCCTTGTCGACTAATAAATTACAACGGGCAATCTACTTGCGTAGTCTAGCTAGAATTTGTGGTGACTTATCCTTGAGCCAGCCTTTGCCAGTAGATAGGAATCTGAGAGCCATTTAGCAGGATGTTTGGTGAAAGTACGAGACAACTTAGGAGCGTGTTTATCAAGCACATCATTTAGGTCATTAGTATATTGCCCATAGAGGACACTGGTAGTATTAACAGAGCATTTAACAAAAACAACAATTGGTCAGATCACTCAACAAACTGTCCACTTTTATCTTGTGATACCTCTGAAAGGTAACATCTTTGACCTGGAAACAGAAGGGATGATAGAATCGAGCTGACCCAGCTCCAAGGAATGGTCTAAAATAAACTCACTGACCCATCTATTTAAAAAACAAATAAAAATAAGAAGTACTTAGATATAGGACAGTTTATGTCATTTTCAAGCCTAAAGAGACTCATGACAGATGGGCATCATCATCTCCCATTGTTACAAGTGTACAACAGTCGCAAATAATGGTCTTTGGCTGAGCTCATTAAACATGGCCATGCTAATGACTTAGCAATACAACTGGCCAACAAAGGTTCAGCACAATTCTCAAAGTTAGAAAATGTCCTGATTAAGCTGACGTTGTGGTCATACCAGAACAGGTGAATCCCACATATTGACACGAGTTGGATGATGTTAACCCATGATCCCAGAGGTAAGAGCCAGGGAATTATATATCAAACTAGTTGACCACTTGCCCAGTTGAACACTAAGGCTTGTTTCTACCTTGGTGATTACAAGTTCCAAGGCACCCACCTGAATGGGATCTACGTTGGACCAAGAC
This sequence comes from Sabellastarte sp. h YS-2021, assembly GCA_964017235.1. Lineage (NCBI taxonomy): Eukaryota > Metazoa > Annelida > Polychaeta > Sabellida > Sabellidae > Sabellastarte > Sabellastarte sp. h YS-2021. Next base: position 53,784,163 of record OZ024927.1, on the reverse strand, counting down.
TCACCTGATGATTTTTTTCAGGAAGATCCAATCAGTAGTATTTGCATAATCCTGCAGTCAAACGGACAAGCAGACAAACGATCATTAAAATAATATCTCTTTGGCGGAAGTAATAGTCAATTTTGGCTGATATATTTTGTTACAAAGAATCATATCTGAATACACTCACTTGGATATTAGCTATACACCCATGCTGAGTCAAAAAGGTGATTTTCCTCATTTCAACACCAACAAAATAAGTATCAGTGAACTGGCGTGGCCGTTTAGACACCCTATTGGAGGTTATATAAAACCAGAGCTATTAAGGTGAAAAACATGGTTAAAAATATTGTTCGATGATTAAAATATTTTCCTTTTTAAAATCAATGTTATCAACCTATTTGTCTTGTACAAAATATTTAAGCACTATATTTTATGGAGATAAAATTTGCAAATTTCATGATTCATGAATGTTGCCAATGACAACCATATTTTATTTTCCTTTGAAAATACATGTGTATTGCATATACCAAAATCTGGAATTTACTGCACCATGCATTAAGACCATACTTTATTTTATCAAATGCAAAACAATACTCAAATTTAATGCCTACATGTAGTATAATTTAAGTATTATATGGTTTCATCTGGTATTGAAATTATAAGGGTCACACTAAGTAGAATCTAATGTATGGTGTCGAGATTTATTTATTTATTTTTATGGTGGGCCGAATTGAAATGGCACTTGGTGTTGAAACGGTAGCATTAACAATTTTGTACATTGTGATTTGTCCAAGAAAATTTTTGCATCTCATTGATAAAACCTTTGCTATTAAGATGTAATATAAAAGGACCTGCGTATATTGTGTGCTATACCAAAAATAACATTTTCTAAATGTCTTCATCTGAATTTGAATTTAGCTGTTTTTCCATCACAAGACTGCTTAAAATTAATATTGATTATGTAGAGTAAAATTAACCTTCAGAAAAGGACTAAAAAGGACGCACTTCTATTACGAAATCTTGCAGATAATATTTGAGTCTCTGTGTCATCAGGAAGTCATTTCTGCCTCAATTTTCTTGGGAAACCTTCTTTGAAACTTTCACTTATGAGGCGATTTTTCCATGAATACAAATGCTAGCAAAACCTCTCTCAGAAAGGTTATAAGGTCTCCTATTACTGTAAATTGTGATATCAATAACACAGATCCTAATGACCGTAAATTTTATTTGCAACTTAAGCCTTTTCAAAGGTTTCCCCGATTAGAGTTGAACTCAGGTTTCAGACAGATGAACTTTTCATTATATTCTCATTTGTGGAATATACAAAGTATGCAGTTAACATATAACATTAAAAGAAACATCACAATATGTAAGACACACTAGAGGAGAAACTTACCTTATGTAAGATAAAACTATTCTATGAATACAATATATACTTATATATTTGTGTTGGCTTACAGTTCAACTCTTTTTTTTTCACTTTGATTTTCACTGTCACTGAATTTAAAATAACTTGCATAACTTTGCCAAAGTCAAAGTTTGAATGAATGATATGTCCCCAGTGCCAATTCTAAGCATTGAATTCAAAACCATAAACAATCAAGCCAAGTTACCAGTGGAACATGGTAAACACTAGGCCACTGTCTCGCATTTCAGAAACAACTAGATTTTGCCAAGGCAAAATCGAAGTGTCCCACATCAAGCAATGGCAAATTTAAAGATATATTGGCAAAAGAGACATCTTTGTAGTTTCAGTCATCAGTTGAAGCTATATTTTTCAGCGTAAAAGATACTGTATAATTATGACCACATACAGGAAAATAAGTTCAATAATATAGAGGGTACGATTTAATAACTGAAAAAGGGGCCACAGTGGCAGAGTGGTAACACTCTCGCCTCCCACCTCTGAGGCCGGGTTTCCTTTCTAGACATGGCCTCAAGTGGGAAAGCTGGTAGTTGCTTGCCGTTGGTCAGCAGTTTACAGTACAGAACCCTGACAAACTGTATGTACTGGTTTCCTCTGCCCTTCCAACTACCTGTCATGATATGACCTGTACAGTGTTGAAAGCGACGTAAAACCCCAAATAAATTAATTAATAACTGAAAATATGACCTATATGGGATTTCAAAATTATTAAACGAGAGAGAAACCAATAATAAAAAATAAACATTATATGCAGACACTGATTACAATAATTGCACTTTACTTACATTTAAATCATATACTTACCTACACTTAAATCATATTTATTTAGTACACATGAATAATAAAGCATATCATTTAAATATTCTATTGTAAAGACAGGTCTTGAAGGGTACTTAAAATACATTCTATCCCTCATAAAAAGTGATAATTTAATATGTTCAATATTTTACAATATCCTTTCCTTTGCATGTATTACTACTTATTTTAATTATCCTTGTAACATTTTCATAATCACAGATATGATCAGACAATGACCAATGATGAAATAAATAGTAAAAAAGTTTTAGACACTGCAGATTGGCTTCCATTAACCGTAGGTTTTTCACATCACCCGAACATGATTTTTGATTTGTAATGTATTGCTGGAGAATTTAACAGTAATAGAAATAAAATACAAAATTTTGTTATCTTTTTGGTTTCTGTGCCTCGACAGGAATATGATTGAACATTAGACACATACTTTGAACGAGTTTGTTAATTAATGCCGACAAATTCTCGAATAAACTTTCTCCATGCAAAATCTGAAAATTAACTGGTGCCTAGATTTTGATGGGAGGCAAAAATGCTTGCCAGATATGGTTAAACTATTATGTTGTACTTTCTGAGAAAATCTGGTCAAAAAGGAAAAACAAAAATGTACCTTGAAGGAGGTCAAAGATTAAAGTCATTCTGGTTGCAAAAATGTCCAGCATCTACAGATGATAATTGCCAAAAAGCATTTTGATAGTCGTATATTAAGCAACATGTGGAAAGTGTGATACCAATGTGCCGGTTGTCTAAAAATAGGGACTAATTCAAATAGGTGTCTTCTTTACCAGGCATGCTTAATTACAAATCTCTTAATATTTCTTGCATCATCTGTGGTCATAGGTGGTAGTACGGAAAATTAGTAGGGCCAATGTTAATATTTGTTTTGTAATCTCAATAAATTGATAAATGAGGCTAGTGACCTTGATTCGTCAAAACATGAACTGATAAATGAAAATAATAATTTTCTACATTTATTAAAGCAGTAAATCAAGAAGATAATCATCTTGACTTACCATAATAATTGTGTCAATTTTATTAAGATATTAAGTGAGCAATTACAAACAAAATTCCCTTGGCCCTACTACTCTTTCATAGTAGTAGACCATTGCTAAAACAGTTGAACACATCCCAACAGTATAGTTCTGTTAGATGTGAGCTGAAGCATGAAAATAATTTAGTGCAGATAGATCAGGTTCAGCTTGCCTTTTCGATAAAAATAATTATTACTGTCAATATCTTGCCAAAAAGGGTAAGGCTGAAAAAAGCTAAAGATGTCACGTTTTGGAAGGGTATTAGCAATTTGTCCCACAAAATGGGTCACTGAAGAAGTGTCTTTCTGGTTACAAGACGCTGCCCACAAACAAAAGGTTTGTTTATTGATGGGTAGATCGGCAAAAAGAGAAGTGACATTTAAAAACAGTGCTTTCAATAAAAAATATATCTCCTTGGTGTAACCTTAAATTTAAAACTTATTCCACCCGCTCCTTCACTCCTGTCCTTTGGGTGTGGTCAGTGGTGTAATCTCTAACATTTTCCCACTACCAGATTGGTCTTTTGCTGGCCTGGGATCCCAAAGAAATGTAAAGCTGTTGGGAGCTTACAGGCTAGTAGGTTTGGTTCTTACCAAAAGTTGTCACCTCTGTGTTAGTTCAACTCCCACAAGAGAAAATGTTGACATCCTGTCCCAATGACACTCGCTGTTGAACGGGATGTAAAACTGGTACCTTAAGTTTTATTTTGGCATAAGAAATGTAACACTTGACAGGAATTGTATTGAATACACACGTTTTATAAATATATGAAAAGCTTCAAATAACAGTTCCACTTCTAAGAATTAATTCCTGTATTGCCCCCATATGAGGAAACCGGGGGATTTTTACCAATGGGGGCCATCTTGCAGGCCTACCTAAATTATCTCGGACCCTATTGGGTGAATCTTGACCTTTTTAGTCCCATCCTTCAACACATAATTTGCAGCAGCTCCAGTGAAGTGATTTTTATTTCATCTAGGTCTGACCCCTGACTTGTTCAGGGTATTTTGTTAAACTTCAATGATCGTTGGGAGAATCGGGGAATCTGAACATGATTTTATTTGGGAGCAATCCATGTTCATCAGTGAGTGAACCAGAAGCAGTTTTGCATGTACTTAGGACCTATATATGAGATCTCTGAGTAATTCCTGGAGCAATAAGTGGAAGTCCAGGATGCACTGGTAGCAGATAATGAAAGTTTACAAAAATTACAAATTTCGGGACCAAGGCTTCTTGAGCACAAGAATGTACCCCCTAAAACAACTCTCCCAGACGGCTCCCAAACCATCATTGGAGGTGAAACTGTTCTGTTCCTATTTATCCATATTTATCCATATTTACCTCAGAGAATAACAAATTAGAAATATTGGGATATTTATGATATGGCAAAAGAGATGTCTGTACAAATAAAAAATTACCAATCCAGTCATATCATTTTCTTTCACAATAACTGATCTCCCATTGATAATGCTCATGTTCGGAAATAGTTCCAAGGACTTTTTATCAACCCACACACCTATATTCAATTGCATGTCAGATTCAACCATAGTACTTTTCTATGTGTATCTAATTTAGCTATGTATGAAATACCCTCAATTGCTTTTTACTTCCCTCATAGTCCAGTGACATTAAAAAATTAATAAATTACTGCTTTGCATGCAGTGTATCTATTATATTGCAAAGTAAACGCCTGTATTTGTGACAAGCCACCCCTTTGTGTAAATAGCCCTGAAAACAGTACTGAGTCATTATGGTCATTATAGCCATGAAGTGTTGCTGTGATAAAATTTACTCGGGGAGGAAGGATACATCTTGTTGCATTGTACAGAGAAAACAGGCTGGTTAAAGTGCAAGCCTTGTGGCAATCCATTAGGGATACACTTGCTAACTAGGGGAGTTCTTTAGATGCACAGAGAAGGTGTTTAGAAGTTACGTTCGAAAATGAGTTAATTTATTCAGCTTACAGTGAGAACATTAGATATATTGACACCTTTTCTTGCGAAAGAGGTCGGTTTAATATTATTTTTATTTTGGGATATTGCAAGGAAAATCAAAATGTTAAATTTGTGATTTGATAAAAAGGTTTGGATGTCTCAAGAATTTTACAGACATATGGTGATTATTTCATTGAAGGATTTGTCAACTGTTCTGCTTAGTAGGGGGCACATAACCATCAGGTGTCCCTAAATACATTTTGCAGAATATACCGCCTATAAAGCTACATTTGGAAAGAATGGCTGATGCTGCTTCTAGCTACCTGCACTGATGGAGTTTCTACTTGAAGATAAGGACTCAAATGCTAGTTTTGCATACAATTTGAGTATCCGGAGTAATGCCAAGCTGATATTTCAGCAGCCAAGTGAACATCTTCGAGTTTTTGGTAAAGCGGTAGAAGCTCTAAATGTATTTGGGATACCAATCATTATTTTTATAGGATGTATAGGAAACACACTGAGCCTCATAGTATTTTGCGCAACCCATTTAAAATGGCATTCATCCACAGTTTACTTAATGTTTTTAAACCTTATGGATACAGTATTCCTCCTGTGTCTTATTCTCACTTGGTTAGGGTATTTAGACTTGCATTTTATTCATGGAAATGGATGGTGTCAAATAACTTTATTTCTGAGTTATGTGAGTGGATTTCTGTCAGTATATGCAGTTGTTGGCTTTACTGTAGAACGTTGGATTGTGGTTTATTATCCACTTAAGAAAACTGCATGGTGCACAAGAAAGAGGGCAGGATATATTGTTGTTGGTCTGGGTCTGTTTTCCATTATAATGTACTCTTACACGTTATGGGGTTCTGGAGTGATGGAACTTGGAAACAGTGGTCTTTCGTTGTGTTTACCAAAGGAACAATTTTACACATTCTTTCAGATTATGGCAGTTCTAGATACAATCATGACACTGCTACTACCTTCAGTTGCTATCGTTATTCTTAACGTCTGCATTACTTGTAAAATTTGGCGCTTCATGTATCAGCGAAGGCTATCAAATGGTGGTGTAAGAGTTAACTTCAGTTTTTCTTCAAAACCCAGTTTAAGACCACTGGGTACTACCTTAGAGTCCACGACCCTAACATTTAATCAATCAAACATAGTGAGCCATCAGATCATAAGAATTGGACATGCATCAAGTTCCAGGCAAAGACTTCAATTGAGGACCACCAGATCTCTCATAGTCGTGTCTACTGTCTTTGTGTTGCTCAATCTTCCAAGTCATGCCTTCAGAATAGGAGCAGTCACCATGGAGCTTTCAGATCCCAGTTTTATGTACTCCAGAGAGGCATTACTATGGCAACACGTTTGCCAGATTATATATTATTCAAACTTTGCTTTGAACTACTTTTTATACTGTGCCTGTTCAAAGTCATTCCGTGTTGCATCTTTGAAGTTGCTAAAACGGTTTCCATGGAGATTACATATGAGATGGAATATGAATTAAATTTTCAACCTAAGTAAAGGAGGGTGTCTCAACCAGTATTTATTGATTGTACTTTGACCCTATTTTCCAATCTGCTATATTCAAGAATAACAAAAGCCCTAAAAAGTTCATTCATGATTTAACTATATCTAGTCATATTTTTACCAAAACAAATATAAAGATTGCATTAAATTTATAATTATTTTTATATTTTTGGGCGAGGTATACTTTCCATTGACTATGAAAACACAGTGTCTCAGATATAATGTCATCAAATAAAGGTTACTCAGTTGGAGGGAGATTGTGTTGATGTGTTGAATGTCAAGGAATTGAATACAAACAATGTTTGGAACAGCATGAAACAATTAACCGTCAATATGCTATATTGGAACTCAGTATCATCAAAATATTGAGACACTTTAAAGGTTACTTTTACTATTCAGAGTTTGGCATTTCCTTACATTTCAATTGCTCGAGTAATCACAAAGGCAATAGCCAAGTAGCCATTTACCAAAACTTTCAGGTCAATTGAGGCCAACAAGTACTTGCTATGGCATCTTAAACAGACATATATTATACAGAGCACCATAAACTGCTACCCATACCAAGCTGTAATAGTGGATGAAAATAAATGCTTACTATATATTGATACGTTCCATGTTATGTTATATAAATTGATATCCCATTTTACAGGTTGTGTTTCTTAATTAAACCTTGTTTCGAGGGTGTTCTTCAGTGTACTTTGTGGCATGTAACAACTTATTTTGTATAAATGACTTATTTTGTATTACCTGATTTATTTTGTATCAGTTTTTGACTTATTTTGTATTACTTATTTTGTAGTAAAATTGATATATTTTGTATTACTTGGCCAACTTATTTCATACTAACAGCTGACTTAATATGTTACAAAATGGTGCGCAGAATTTTAACAAGATTTCATGGTGATACAAAATAAGTCGATAATACAAAATAAGCTGCTGTATAGACAACTTGTTTTGTATCACTCACTTGTTTTGTATTATTAGGTTGTAAAACTCCAAACTGTGGAAGGAGTTTTGTTTTTAAAACTGTGGAACTCTTTGTTTATTCATTATTTTTATGTTACATTAAGACTATTGCATAGATTACACTAAAACATAGATCATAAGTTAGAAAATACATCCAAATTGATATAATTTTCAAATATGTGCCTCTTATTAGCCATTCCAAGAAAGACCATGCAATTTTCCTTGGATGTGTAGCCATTCCTATCACAAATTGAAGATATATCTTGGACATCTCAAAAATGCCTGGGTAGAATTATGTGAAGCGGAGTTTGATTGGTTTACCATCTTAAGGATATTTTAGAAATAATGTTAATGAACGACTTTTTTGGCATATTATGATTTTGTCACATTAATATATAGTGTATTTTTTTCTTTATAAGGGGTTTGTAAAGTTGCATTTAATTAACCAGTGTCATTAAAAATTATAAGAATATTACAGCATGGATTACAACAGTATTTCCTAAATATTCAGAAAGGTGCATGAATATTTTGTTTTGATTAAAGTATAGTAATTGTAACACAACTGTTAGATAGCAGCTTGTCAATCAGCAATTTTCAAAGCAATTTGACCTTCAAGAGTTTTCTTATCAAGGACAATGACATTTATTCTATGATCATTTTGTGGTTGAATTTGTTTGTGTACAATTTAAAAATTGACATTATTTTGTGTCATCCTTTTCAAGTAATTTTTATGATAATTCTGTACAAGGACTTCTTACAATGGTAATTAGCACATAAGAAGTGGAAAATTGTATTTATCCCCGAAATTTGAGTACTTGCATAGACTTTGGTTATTAAAATGATACAGTCATTCTTGCTTTCTGATACATACAAAATGCTTCGTGCTACCAATGGATAAACATATTTGCCACCTTCTCTATATTCTATTGAATAATGCTGAGCTAACATGTGATTACCATTTGCCTGTTGTCTATACAATTGGACATTTTGCATTATAGAATTTGGGATGTATGTAGTTTTTATGCTTTGCAGGTATTGATGTCACCCATGGTGTCAGGCTGGGCAGCTGGGTGGTCTCTCAGCCAAGTTGGAGGGCTGGTTCAGTATTAACTTGTCCCTGCTGTATCTCATAAACCATAAGGGGTAGGATGTTGAGCCTTGATAGATAAATCCAGAGACACTGGTTAGGGGGTGTAGGTGTGCAACATTATAGTATGACCTTGATTTGACTTTTGACCTTGACATAGTGACTTTGATCTTTAAATTCTTATCCGGCCCATATCTTTCAAACTGTAAGGTGTAGGAGGTTGATACTTGGTTGGGATATTGGTTAGGAAGTGTAGGTTAGCAATGTGCAGTCTGGTGAGGGGGACAGGTGTGTTGTTCAACTTTATAGCCTTACATCAATGCTCCCTATAACTTTTACTCTGTAATGTTGAACATGAATATAATATTTAGGCAGATGTTTCTTGAATGTACAAAGTTACATTTTAACATCTAATATCCAATGCAGCATTTTAACCTTTTTATGCTAGTGTTTCTACCAGTAAACCAAATCTGAGCTCTCTATATGTAAACTTTATCTGATTCAACGAGGACATTCATATTTCCACAAGTACATTCAAGTCCAAGATTTAACCCCAAAATCAAATTCATTTACGGATGCAGATATAATTTTCAATATTCTACTGACTAGTCTAATCAATTATATCTCTGAAATTTCAGTGCTGAAAATAAGAATTACTATCAGGCAAATGGTAAATTGACTAAAAGATTGAATACAGTAAGGATTAAATTCCTGAGTCCATCCTTTGATGGAGACAAGGCACTATAAAAGGTGAATTGAAAATACTACAAAATAAGTCAGTGATACAAAACAAGTTGTCTATAGAGCAGCTTATTTTCTATTATCGACTCATTTTGTATCACAATTTTGTTAAATTCTGCGCACTTTTTTGTAACATATTAAGTCAACTGCTGATACGAAATAAGTCAGCCAAGTAATATGAAATAAGGCAACTTTACTACAAAATAAGTCGGTAATACAAAATAAGTAAAACACTGATACTAAATAAGTCAGGTAATACAAAATAAGTCAAAAATTGATACTAAATAAGTCAGGTAATACAAAATAAGTCGTTGATACAAAATAAGTTGTTACAGTGGCTCTAAAAAGTCAAACAGGCAGTAACACACATGTATTTAGCTGAATCTTATTGTAACTACTCAAACACCAAAGAAAAACTCATTATCCGGTATAATGAGTTTTATATGGAACTCTCATTTCTTACATTTTTCCTTTTGTTGTATATGCGGATGCTGCAATGACTGGCCACAGTTATTTCTCTCCGAAGGAATTTCTTTTTAGTTGTAGATAATGAAGTGGCCTTGCTGGAAGGTAATGGTTAAAAGGCATAAAAGGACAGGACACTCTAAATCTCTATACTAAAAAGAACTTTCCTGGTGCATTATACAACTAGATTGGGCCAACTCGGCGCCAACATATCCCCAGAAAGGTCATCACTCACGCCACAGGTTTTGATCGGAAATTTTTTAAAACATAATTACCCATTATTATATGAACTTCAGCACATCAATCTACTCTGTTTATATCTCCCCAAGGAAGATGGTGTATCCCCAGACGCCGAATACATAACTCAAATTATATTTTCAATCTTCCTGCAATGATAACTCTAAACCTATTTTCAAAGTATTTAAATGATTGATGAATGTCCATTCTAAAATAATAATCCCAAAAGAGCATATCTGTTTCTATATTTGTTGACAAATAAAATATTATTTTTAACTCAACTCATCATATTTTTCAATCTTCCTTCAAAGTATTTAAATGATTGATGATTCAATGTCCATTCTAAAATTCATAATCCCAAAAGCGCATATCTGTTTCTATATTTGTTCACAAATAAAATATTATTTAAAAAAAAATTGTTTATATTATTATTTTATTATATTATTTTTAGAATTTGCAAATTGTTTTCAGTTATTCATTTCCTCTATACCTATATATGTGGTCCATATATATGCAACCTAAATATGTGACACAATCTCAGTTCTGACTCCCCTTTGTGTTATATGTAATGAAGCCCACCACCTCCCACCCCCACCCCTCTCCCCTTCTCCACACCTCTCTCACTATTACACAAGATCTGCAACCCCATTGAGTTCTTTGTTTCTCATCTGATATCATTAAATACCATTGTTTATTTAGTGTCACTCAATATAGCTGGAGGTCCCAGAGGTGGGTGGGGGGAATCCGGGTGGGGGATGTGGGTTGAGCATAAATGGTAAACAAACAATCTATATAAAAGGGGTACTCAAATACAAAAAGAATTGAGAATTTTAAGTATGTGATTATCAACTGAAATGAGTTCATAACTGTAGGAGCTGTGCCAAAATTAACTGAGGCAAGTTGAATAAAACTGGGCTAGTTGAGGGTTAAAAATCCCCTAGTTTTACTACATAAGGATATAATTTCATTAATATTGGGACTTAAAGCTCACTTAAAGTGTCCATTTTGTCTACTTGAATATGCTTAACCAGTTTCATTTTAAAAAGTGAAAAACTCAGCAAGCAGAGGTATAACACACAAAAATAAGTTCTTAAAAGACTAAGATAGCCATAACATTATTAATATTCAAAATTTAAATAGACAGGCATTTCCTTTTAAAAATTCAAAGATTTCAGCTCTATACCCCACATCGTTTGACAGTTACTGGGCTTTAAAGTGGCATAATATCCATAAATTGGGTTTCTGTGGGCATTTTACAATTGTTAAAGAGACCTTAGCAATTAAACTACAGATCTGAAACTTTTTGGGGGACATACATAACAAACAAAAATTATATATAATACAGTTTAAGACTTGTCACACTAAGCATTTCCAAATAACAGGGCAAAATACAGAAAAAATGTCAAAAAAGGCACTTGGGCGAGTGTCTATGGCCCTCATACACAGGTTAAATGTCTACTAAAAACCTTGATTTTCGGCATATGTAAAAAGGACATAATAATGCAATCCCAGATGGGATTTCAGCTCCATCAATCACATAGTTTAACAGTTACAGGGCTTAAAGGTGGTAAAAAGTCCAAATATTGGGTCATTGTGGGCCTTTTAGAGATCTCGATGTGGCTTTCAAATTAAAGCTTCAGACTTAAAATTTGTTACATACTAAGATTACACATAGAATATGTATCTAATAAAGTTTGAAACATCTCAGACTTACCATTTCCAAGTTACAGAGCAAAATATGTGAAAAATGTCTTAAAAGGGTCACTCAGGTGGGTGTTTAAGGTCCTCATACACAGGTTAAATGTCTACTTGAAGCCTTGATTTTTGGCACATGTAAAAAGAACATAATAATGTATTCCCAGATGAGATTTCAGCTCTATCAGTCACATAGTTTAACAGTCACAGGCCTTAAAATTGGCAAAAAGTCCAAATATTGGGTCTTTATGGGGCCTTCTAGAGACCTAAATGTAGCCTTCAAATTAAAGCTTCAGACTTAAAATTTGTCACATACTAAGATTACACATAGAATATGCATCTAATACAGTTTGAAACTTCTTAGACTTACCATTTCCAAGTTACAGGGAAAAATATGTGAAAAATGTCTAAAAATGGTCACTCGGGTGGGGATTTATGGTCCTCATACACAGGTTAAATGTCTTCTTAAAGCCTTAATTTTTGGCACATATAAAAATAACATACTAATATCTTCTCAGATAGGATTTGAGCTCTATCAGTCACATAGTTTGACAGTCACAGGGCTTAAAAGTAGCAAAAAGTCCAAATATTGGGTCTTTGGGAGCCTTTTAGAGACCTCAATTTGACCTTCAAAATTAAAGCTTCAGACTTAAAATCTGTTACATACTAAGATTACACACAGAATATATATCTAATACAGTTTGAAACTTCTCAGACTTACCATTTCCAAGTTACAGGGAAAAAGATGTGAAAAATGTCTTATAAGGGTCACTCGGGTGGGTGTTTATGGTCCTGATACACAGGTTAACTGTCTATTAAAGGCCTAAATGTTGGGGCACATATAAGAAAACACATAGATATATTCCCAGATGATATTTAACTTAGATGAGAGACATAGTTTGAAAGCTACAGTGCTTGAAAGTGGCAAAAAGTGCATAAATTGGGTCTCTGTGGGCACTTTTGAGACCTTAAGTCGACCCCTTTGGGTAAACCTACAGCCCTAAAATTTTCTACAGACAAGGATTACATATCAAAGTTATACCTAGCGCAGTTTGAGACTCATCAGAATTATCACTTCCAAATTATAGGGCAAAATATGTGTAAAGTATAGCAAAAAATCCCTAAGTGGGGGTATTTATGGGCCTCAAACACAATTTTCTCCTCAACTTAAAGTCATGATTTTCGGCACATGTACTAAGAACATATTAATGTGTTGTCAGGTAAAATTTCAGCCAGCTGAGCATCATAGTTTGTGACCTACAGGGCTCTAAGTGGCCAAAAGTGCAATTTCTGACCTTAAGGTGGCCATAAGTTCTTTTTTACTGGGAGTTTAAGGTCACCTTAAAATAGGGATCTTCCTTTGGGCACCCTTAACATGAGTACCAAGTTTGAAAAAAAAATATTAATTTGTTTTTGAGTTATCGCGTCCACAAGGAAATTTCTACGGCGGCGGCGGCGGCGGCGGCGCGACGGACCTGAATCCAATATATCCCCGACTTTCGTCTGGGGATATAATAAAACAACATCCATACATATGACTGATATTACACATTGAGACCTACTTTTCATTAAAGTTTTGTATGGCTTGTAAATTTGTGTGTATTTTGTCGAAATATTCTTCAGACATAAAACACTGACAGATGATTAATAGCTACAGAGTCTTTATTAGGCCATTACAGAATACATTCCATGTGCTAATTTGTGCACACATCATCTCATGTGCTTGTGATCTTCTCGTGCTCACAAAACAATTATTATAATAACTTGTGTGCACAAGATAATAAGTGCACCAGTTAATTATCTTGTGTGCACGAAATATCTTGTGCTCACCAGATCAAATCATGTGCACTAGATCATCTTATAGTGAGATTATGTTGTATGCACAAATATAATTAGCCCATCCTGACAAGATCATCTTATGATCACAAGATAATTTAGTTGTGCACACAGGATAATCTTTTACAAGACCCAGCATATAAGAAATAATCTGCAATTTCCTAGTAGGGGCTCTGTATTATCCTATTTTTTCAGAGCTGACACTTTTTTGCATATTTTATTACTTCTGTTTTCAAACTTCAAGGTGCCCATGTTCAATTAAACTCATTTGGATGTTTTTCGAAACCTAATTATGGTTAATTTAAACCACTTAAATCAAGACCTAAAGGTAGCTCTAATAAATGTTTAAATCAGCAAACTTCAAGAAACGAGAAACAGTGGGCAGATAAATAAACAGTCTAATGAGACTGAGTCCCTTTAAAGATTGTTTGGCATGCAGGCTTTCACTTTGCTTGATTAGCAGAGGCTAATGTATTGAGCTCTGTTTGCTAAAACCTTAAAGCTGCCAAGCTTCTCTGTGGCACATCAACAAGAAAATGATTTCACTGGAAATGGACAACTAATATATATAAGACGTTAATTTACATAAAAAGTAGCATAAAATTAATTACACTGCAAACACTCCTCTTGTATAAATGATTCCATTATTTATTTTTGATTAGGTTATCTATATTTTAATCAAAAATATGATTACATCTGATCACTAATTAAGTAAGCAAAAACACTGATATCTGATATATAGGGTATAGGGTGGCAGAACATTTTCCACACCTCAACACTTCCAGTGTCATTTTGCATCATGTCAAAATAAACATACCTTTTACAAGGCATTAGTCCTCTTTTAAGGTAACAAAGGGGTGAAGAGATCTCAGTTCCTACTGAATGACAATGTGGGAAGTCTAATTAAAAGACTCGCAGTAACACAAAACTGTAATTTTTTGTGCTGATGAGCATATCTTTATGTGATATGGCAAAGCATCTCATAAATAGGAAAAAATATTATCAGGGTATCTGAAGGAAATTCAATCTCATTTTGCTGCAATTCTAGACGCAAATAAACCCTGAACACCACTTAAGACATCTAAGATAACTGCAGGAAGAACCTCAGGGGTTCAGTCACCAAGCCATTAATGAAAAAAGAAAACGACAGACCAAGCAATGGGGAACTAGTGGCTAGTACAAAGAGACCCTTTCTTTTCAAATAAACAATCTGTGATATTTGTTAAGATATTCTTTTAAATAACAATTGCTTTAACAGTTGACGCGACTGGTCCCGCCAAACGCCAGAAAAAGATGTCCTGTATATAATACCGGCAGGACCGGTCAGGAGAGTGTATTCGCCAGGTGGTGCATGGTACTTACTTCCTGTCTAGACAGTGCGACGTCATAGCATCTTTTTTGTGTCTAATCCTAGTAAGACCCCTAGTAAGCTGGTAGCGGGGCAGGTTGGGTGGGCCTTGCCTGTCCATTGGATAGGGTATTAACTAAATATTGACTTAATTTACTTATTAAATTTGCAATTTGATTGTGTTAATACATCCTATCCAATGGACAATTGCTGAATAACTACTGCTTGGAAGGCGGGTAAGCTGCTAGGGACTCTAGTGAACTCATAACAAAACAAAACTGAAAAGGCCCATTTGACCTAGGGTCATAGAACCTTGTAAGGTCAAGGTCGGCTACCAACTAACCGGTTAACTGGAAGTCTACCAACGTTGCCCCCCTTTTCCTTTCCTCAGGAGGGTTCTGAGAGAAGGAAAGAGAGAGAGAGAGAGAGGGGCTGCATTCAGTCCCATGAAATAAACTGCCCTAGGGAAGCAAGTCACAGTATTTTTTTTTTTTTATATACATTGTGTACATATTTACATTATGTACATCTTAACATATTTACAGTATGTACATATTTACATATATACAACATCTCCTCATTTCTGGGCCTGGTGGTGCACCTGTTTGGCAGCCACAACAGGCCCCAGATGGAAAAGCTCGGAGTCAGCCCAGGCAACATCCTTCAAGTAAAACTGAGTGAAGGTGTTATGAGATTTCCAGTGGCAGGCTGACAAAATCTGCTCTAAGGAGACTCCTGACTGGAAAGCCTTAGAGGCAGCAAAGGCCCTGACATCGTGGGCTTTAACCTGATGCAAGGTGAGGGCCTCCTGGTCAGAGAGCTCATAGCATAGGATCACAGTCTGTTTGGTCCATGAGGAGATGGTAGCAGGAAAGATGTCAAAACCTTTCTTGAAGGAGACAAAGACCAGCTCCTTATTCTGCCTAAGGTCTGAGGTCCTGTCTAAGTAGTAGCGCAGGGCTCTAACTGGACATAGGGACATGTCACCTTTGAGTGACTTATCCAGAGAAGGGGCCAGGGCTGGTAAGACCACTGAGGCCACACTATCTGGACCCTCCTTAGCCAGCTGATTCTTGGATAGAAAGCTGGGTGAAGGGTACAAGGACACCTTAGACCAGTCTGACTGGTGTCTGATGTTCTTATGTAGCCAAGCATGGATCTCACTCCTGCGTTTACCAGAACACAAGGCCATCAGAAAAACAGTCTTAAAGGTCAAGTGTTTCAAGGAGGCCTCCTTCAGGGGTTCAAATGGAGCCTTTGTCAACTGGTGCAGCACCAGAGAGAGGTTCCAGGAGGGGATGCCCCTCCTGCCCTTGGGTCTGTCTCTATGGAAACTATCCAGGAGACGAGTGAGATTCTCATCTTTGCTGACATTAATAGTGACATTGCCCAGTTTGTCAGCAATAGCTGATCTGTAGCCATCAATAGTGCCTGGTTGCAACTTTTTGTCCTGAAACAAGTGCAGGAGGAAGTCAGCAATGGCTTTCAGAGGTGGTGCCCTGACGTCCACCTGATTACAGAGGCACCACTTTGTAAAAATGGTCCACTTTGCCTCATAGACAGATCTGGTTGATCCTCTTTGAGGATGCAATTCGTGCTGCCACTGCCTCAGAGAAACCTTGTTCCTTGATAGCTGAGGCTCTAGGAGCCAGGCATGTAGGTTCAGATTTGACAGGTTCCTGTGAAGGACCTGGTTGAAAGGCTGAGACACTAAGTTGGGAATGTTGGGGAGGCACAGTGGGATCTGACTGGACATTGCCACTAGATCCCAGAACCAGGGCATGTTTGGCCACCCCAGTGCAATCAGGGTTATCCTGTTGCAAGGGTAGTCCTGTAACTTTTCTGCTGGTGGAAAGGCATATGGGTCCAGATTTTCCTATGACAGGCTGAGTGCATACACTGCCCATGCCTGGGGGTCTGAAACCGGTGACTGTGGCAGTTTGTTGTTGAACCTGGTGGCAAACAGGTCCACCTGGGGCTGATGCCACCGGGAGCATATAGCTTTGAACACTTCTGGATGAAGTAACCACTCTGTTTGAATGGTCTGGCCCAGTCTGGATAGCTTGTCTGCTATCACGTTCAGCTGGCCGGGGTGTGACATGCCCTGAGGGTCACCTGCTTCCTGGTGCACCAGGACAGGATTCTCCACATTAGGTCACACAGGGAGCCTGATTTCATCCCCCCTTCTTTGTTGATATAGGCAACCACTGTTGTGTTGTCTGTAGCTATCAATACTGTCTTGTTGCAGCAGAGGCTTTGAAACTCTTTTAGAGCTAGAAAGACTGCCTTTAGCTCTAAGTGATTTATGTGCAACTTGCTTTCTGGAAGGGACCAAGTTCCCCTTGCAGTGTGCTCGTTTAAGTGAGTGCCCCACCCTTCTTTTGATGCATCTGTAAATATTTGCAGAGCATGTTTTAGAGGGTGCAGAGGTTGACCTGGTAGCACATCGCTTTCCTCCAGCCACCACCTTGGGTGGGGGTGGAACAACCTGGGGACTGGGATCACCTTGTCTAGTGATTCTGGGACCTTCCAGTTGTTTTTCAAGTGCCATTGTATGGGCCTCATGTGAAGTCGCCCTAGGTGTACTTGTTTTTCTGTTGCTGTGAGAAGACCTATGAGGAACATGAACTGTCGGACCGGGCATACCGGACTGGACAGTACAGACTGGATCTTGTCTGTCAAGCCCTGCCAATGCTCTGGTGTGGGTCTGACCTTGCCCTCTTTCAGATCGAACTGGTAACCTACGAAGTTGAAAACCTGTTTTGGAACCAGCTCTGACTTTTCCTTGTTCACTAGCCAACCTAGATCTTGGCAGAGAATTACCAAGTTCTTTGTATGTTGGAGACAGGTTTCGTGGGATCAGACTCTCACCAACCAGTCGTCTAGGTACTGGTGGATCCTTATACCCCTCTGCAGTGCCAGGAGTTTCTTTGGCTACCACTGTGAACTCCATGGGGGCTGTGGAGAGGCCAAAGGGTAGGGCTTTGAATTGGTAGGACCGACCCTGAAGGTGAAAACGCATGTACTTCCTGGACTGACTGTGAATAGGTATGTGGAAGTACGCATCTTTGAAGTCTATGGAAGTGACCCACTCCTCTGCGTGTAGGGAGGTTCTTATTGTCTCTGGGGTCTCCATCTTGAACGACTCTGTGTTCAAAAAGGTGTTCAAGGTGCTCAGGTCCAGGATAGGTCTCCACCAGTTGTTGGGTTTGGGAACCACAAAGAGCCGGTTGTAAAAACCCAGAGAGTTTTGATTTTCTACCGGTTCTACTGCATTTTTGTTCACCAGCTGATACAGTGCATCTAAAAGGTTGGACTGTTTGGCTGGATTGTGGTAGTTGCTTATGACAATTGGTGACCTGGTCAAGTTTGGTCTGAACCAGAAGGGGAGGGTGTAGCCCTCTCTCAGTGTGGTGACTACTTTTGGACTCGAACCCAAAACTTCCCACTTCTCACAAAACTTGAGGCCGGGGTTCGATTCCCGACATGGCCTCTAGTGGGAAAGCTGGTAGTTGCTTGCCGTTGGTCGGCAGTTCACAGTACAGAACCCTAGCGAACTGTATGTACTGGTTTCCTCTGCCCTTCCAACTACCCGTTGTGATATGACCTGTACAGTGTTGAAAGCGACGTAAAACCCCAAATAAATAAATAAAAAAATAAACAAGAAACATCTTGCACATATTTTATTTCTGTGTACATTTGACAACAATTGGGATTTATGCCTTTCCTTTGACAATATGAGCATTTGCAACGCAAGTCTACATTCAAATTTAGTCACTTTCTTGTCCCCAGCTACAACTGAAGGTGGGTTCAAGCCTGTCTGACCGGTAACACAAAGAGAGTTCTTCTGACCGGTCACAGAATTTACACAGTGATTGTCATTTACGTGGCTTGGAACCCTTAGCTGGCGTCTGGGAGAATGTTGAGGCCTTGCCACGACCTTTCCTTCACTGTTGCTTGTCCCTTATCTGTTTCCATGCGGGGACTCTGGTCCGGGTGGCTAGTAGACTTGTCACTAGAAGCGTAAGGGTGAAAACGTCCTTGACGTCTGTGTGGCTGGCCAGCAGAACGTCTCTCCTCACTTCTGCAGATTTCTTCCTCAGCCTTGGTGATAAGCTGATCCGGGAACAGTGAGTTGAGATGGACTGGAGATGTTCTCAAGGCGTTCAGGGTATCTTGCTTCACACCGGCATGTAAATACTCTAAGTAACTGTCCCTGCGCGCCAGTGTGAAGTTGGCCATGCTGATAAAAACCCCTTCTGACAAATCTTGCATAGTCCTGGCTTGAGAAATTGACCGGTTAAAGGTCACAAGATAATCCAGTTCATCGATAGCTTGCCAGACGACTTGCCTTTCTTGTCCAGATGCAGGGTTTTCAGCTGAGCAGACATGGCATCTTGAACCCTGGTCAAACACCTTGACAAACCAGCAGCCTGGTTACACATAACCGTCTGTTCACATGCTGCTCTCTCCCAACGCATGTCCTGGCTGAAGGCCCGGGAGGGTGGGGCAGAAGGAAGGTTTCTATGTGCAACCCTACGGAAGGAATGGTTGAGTTTGGCTGGTTCCGGTGACCAGGTGCATACTGTGTTGCTCTCACAGTCCTTCTTCTCAGTATGCATCCCATACCATCTGGAAGATCTGGGTGGCTTGATGAACTGATCGTTGAGGAGACCAGCAGTGTCAGTGTTTCTTGCAGGGTACCCCCTGTGATGGTGAGGTTAAGTTTTCCCATCTTTCTGCATAACCAGTCATCCACCGGGAGCTTGACTGAAACTTTACCGGTTGGCTGTACAAATGCACCGGCAAAAGGGTTGTCATCAGAAGAGGACACAGTCTCGAACTCTGGGATCTTGTGCCAACCCATAAAACTTCTAATATCTCTCATTGTCTCTCGATAATTTGCCTCCTCAGAAAGTTCCTGATCTGCAGCCTCTTCTCTGGGAAGGTCTCTGTCTGGGGACCCGTACCGGTAGTTCTCCTCAGATAGGGAACCAGTAACACTGTGCTGGTCACCCTCACTATCAGATGCCGCACTGACATCTGCCTCACCGGATGGCTGTACATTAGGGACTGAACCGGGGGCCTGAACAGGCTGGGTTGCTGTCCCGGCACCGGGAGCCTCAAGAGGCTGGGTGGCAGTCTGCATCTCCTCTACAGCCTCACTGGTGGTCTGAACAAGGCTGGGACCCGAAACTTTCTCTAGCCAGACTGCTGGTGCTAGCACCAGGGCAAAAAAGGGCTTCTGGCTAGTGGTGACTTCTGCTGCTGGTTTCACAACCGGTTCAACCGGTACTGTGAAAGACTTGGCTAACAGCATTGCTTCCAGCCAGGAGAACCTCTCTGGATGTCTACCAATGTTAAGACTCTTTAAGATAATTTGTGATTGGATGATGAAGTGTTTCTTTTCATAAGATGAACATCATCTTTTTACTGGTTTTTATTGTAATGCAAATCTACTTCTGTAATGTGAATGTCATTAGTCTCACATGACTGCGAACACAATGCCGATAGTGTCGATCAATCAATAAAAGCTTCAGCATGAAAAGCGAAATATTAAAATAAAATAATACATTATGTCATAAATTGGCCTCACCAAATTATTTGTGATACTTACACATACACCGCAAGACCATGAGCAAAAAAATGTCAGAGGTAACTAGACCTAGCGCATCGGAGAACCAATGTAAATTGCATCCACCAGAAGGAAAACTCACTACAGCCAATCAACCATTGCTTAATCTTGAAGGAAGAGCCCATGGTGAAATCTGACCACATCAAAAGATTCTTAGCCCATGCTTTCCTATAGGTAGGTGTGACATTGCAAACCTCTAGGAACATGAATGAGCGAGTTATAAGCACTTTTAATTTTAGCTATCCTCATTGACCTTGAAAGAGGGGCCATAGGTCAAATCTGATCACATCAAAAGATTCCTAGCCCATAATTTCCTATAGGATGGTTTCACACTACAAACTTCCAAGACCAAAAAAAAAGCAATTTATAAGCACTTTTAGATTTTGCTATCCTCGTTTCATCTTGAAGGAGGGGCCCAAGGTCAAATCTGACCACATCAAAAGATTCCTAGCCCATCATTTCCTATAGGTTGGTATCAAATTGCAAACCTGTACGACCAATAATAAATGAGTTATAAGCACTTTTAAGCTTGGCTATCCTCGTTTGACCTTGAAGGAGGGGGTCCAAGGTCAAATCTGACCACACCAAAAGATTCTATTCTATTCTGTACTTTTATAGCGCTTAATCTCTGCTAGGCAGACTCTAAGGCGCAACACCAAAAATCAAGTTTAAGAAATCATCTGTCCATAGCCGTTGCCAAGTCCAGTACCACGGAGACGCCGGATAGAGTGTAAGCTAAGGCGGGAATGCCTTGTGGAAGAGATATGATTTTAACCTTTTCCTGAAACAGGTGAGAGTTGGGGCAGAACGTACCTCATTAGGCAAATGATTCCAGACTGTGGGGGCATCAAAAGCAAAGCTGTGGCCAAAGTGATTTTTGGATTTATGTACAGATGGACAGAATTGAGGAACCTCCAGGAACCTTTTATCTGGATGGTTGTATCTTGTACTATATCTTCCGCAACGAGTGGGCAGAAGAGGACCAAAGTAACTGGGATGACCACTGTGAAGAAACTTATAAACTAGAGTGGCAGTTTTGAAGATACAGCGAGATTCAACTGGGAGCCAATGGAGTCGTTTGAGAATAGGAGATGCCCGCGTGTATTTGTTACAGTTTGTGACAATCCTGGCAAGTGTATTTTGAATACACTGTAGTTTACGCATATTGAGACTGGACAGACTCCTGAAGAGAGAGTTGCAGTAATCAAGGCGACTGCTCACCAAGGCATTAGCTGCCAGGATAGCAGCCTCATCAGTCAAGTGCTTTCTAACCCGCCTGAGATCACGAATTTGAATGAAGCATGCCTTACAAATATTGCGGACATGGTTAGCAAAGGAAAAATTAGCATCAAACCAGACACCAAGGTTCTTAACAACAACTGCAGGATGCATGAAATTACCAAATATCTAACTGGGAGATAGGGATCTAAATTCTTGAGTTGTGCATGGGATCCAAAGATGATAAACTCTGTTTTGTCAGGATTTAGTTTGAGCATACTTGACGACATCCATTTTTGAACATCCAGAAGACAAGAATTCAGTTTGTTAAAAGCCAGGGCTGCATTTTTGTGAGAGATATGAATAAACAACTGCGTGTCGTCTGCATAAAAGTGGTATTTGATGTCAGGATGCGTTCCAATAACCTTACTCAAAGGAGTGGTGTATAAGGAGAACAGCAGAGGACCAAGGACGGAGCCTTGTGGTACTCCAAACAACAGCTCATGCAAATCAGAGAGGGTTGACCCAATTTTAATTGCCTGGAAACGGTGGCTGAGATAGGACGTGAACCACTTCAAGGCTGTGCCAGACACACCAAACCATGATTTAAGACAATTAAGAAGAGTCGGGTGGTCAATTGTGTCGAACGCAGCTGACAGATCCAGTAAGACCAATGCTGTGGAGTGACCACTTTTGTATGCAGATTGCCTAGGATTATCAAGATTGTTACTATTGATATGTTGCATGAGCTGTTTAACTACTACACGCTCCACCAATTTTGACATGAAACATAGTCCTGATACCGGTCGATAATTTTGCAAATCCTCATTTGGAAGTGATGCTTTCTTAATGAGAGGAGTGACAACTGCCTTCTTGAATTTTTGAGGAAATACACCCTCAGCCAATGACAGATTGACAAGTTTTGTAATTGACGGGAGTAAAATTTCCACACAATCTTTCAAAAGAAAAGTAGGGACTGGATCTAAAAGACATGATTTTGTAGGGGAATTTTTGATGATTTTTAGTACCTCGTCCTCCGAGACCTCATTGAAGGAAGGTAGGTTGGGAGGTGTACACATGGGTGATATGACTGTTGCCGAAGAGGCTGCGAACATATCACGAATCCTTCTGATTTTTTTATGAAAGAAGGAAGCAAATTTGTTTGCTAAGGATTGATATTCCCAGCTCATGATTTCCTACAGGTTGGTTTACCATCCCAAATCTCTAGGACCAATAATAAGGGAGATATAAGCACTTTATATGACTGACAAAAACGCCCATGGTGGCCATCTTGTTTTTCAAAATGAGGAAAAAATATTCCCAGTCAAGATTTTGTAATGAGGAACATATCCTGTGAATTTAAGATCTATAATACCCTTCGTTCTACAGGGCCAACAAAAGTCCTTGCTTAAAGTCAAATAAACGTCCCTGGCGGCCATCTTGTTTTTCAAAATGAGGCCAAAAATATTCCCAGGCAAGATTTTATGGTTATGAATATATCCTGCAAATTTGAGAAGGCTAGCTATTATATTTTTTTCGTTAGAGTGGTAAAGATGAAATCTCTCTACACACTGCGGCGGTGGCAGCGTAACGAAGTGAATTCCATAGTATCCACCAGATAGCATGCGGTGGATACAAATACATATAAGGATTTCCTGAGATGAAAGAAACCAATAAATACAAGTCAGTACGATAAGGCACTACAAGCTAAAATATATTGGCAACAAACTCTTAACTCTTAATAATCTCCATGTCCAGGATGAGCTTCAAACCCATAACCTCTAAGATGGAGGTCTGTAATTACTGCATTTTTACTGGAAATCAAAGTAACACTTTTGTCTACTGTACTGGAATAGATCTGGTATCTGCTATACACAACGGCCCTGATTGGAACTTCCTAGGGGTTGCTGATGTTACCCCTTCAATACATAAGTCACTAAAGTTCTCCTATAGCTTTGCCTATGATGCCACATCTTTGTGGAATTTGTTGGCTGATGACATCAATTCAGTTATTTATTGTTTTATGTTATGCCTTGTACCTTTGTATCAGTTATATTGTAACAGGCACTTACAAGGGCGGAGGAAACCAATACATATAGTTGGTCAACTTTTTGTACTGTAAACCACTAACCAAAGGAAAGCAACTACCAGATTTCCCACTTGAGGTTGGGCTGGGATTCGAATTTCAATTTCGGAGGTGGGAGGCGAGTGTGTTACCCCTGTGCCAGAATGATCCCCTGAAATCTGTACAGAAGCCTGTTAACCTTTACAAGTAAACCTAAGGTGTACCTTTTTGGCATGCATACCCTAAATAGAGGACTTGCTTATCAGCGTCTCTGGAGAATACACTGCTATGCCTTATGACTTATGCTTTTACCTTCTGAATCTGCCTCTAGTGCCTTACCAGTCTATCTTAAGCATTATAAATGTACTCATTATATTACATTATGTCAAACCTCAACTTGTGTAAATGGGTTATTATAACAAGGCCAAAAGGTGTTTTGGTCCCCTAGCGTGAGTGCAAAGCCATCAGACACCCGTAAAGTGTGTAGGAAAGGAGATATACATGGCAGGTGACAGAAGGACATATGGCCGGAAATGAAATGTGTAATTATTGGATGCAAGAGGGACATATGTATGGCAAAGAGCCAAAAGGACATGTGTCCTTTTTAGTTATAGTGGGTACTCATGCAGGTTTGCCAATGTTGCTTGTATATTAATCCAGAGAAAGAGAGAGCATCGATTAGAGAGCAAGAGAGGGAAATTCGGAATCCACAGGTGTTGTCAATTTCATCAAAGCCCGGAGACAAAAAAAAAAACAAAAAACCTGATCTGTAGAAGTGTGAGCTCTAACGAGGCTCGCGTTTAAAAATAACATGCTACTAGCTACGAAACCAAATTAGAAAACCAAAACACCATTAAAATATCACAAAAGGAATTAATGACACAAACTGACTGCTATAGCTTCACTGTTCAGAAGAGGAAACAGTTTGTCACACATTCACCATGAGATAAATGGGTGACATAAAATTTGGAGGTCAAGTGGTCAATTGACTGTACAGTATTACTGACCAAAATATAGCACTTTATACTCAATACAGATTTTTATTTCAGAACATCAGTGTCACACTAGAAATCATAATGAAACCATTACAAATAAACCCCATTAACCTGTACTATCATTTATATACATATAATAAACACAACTACTGCACTTTGATCTTCAATCTACTTTTTGAAGATACTCTTTTGAGCTGTCAATTTCCCTGCTGTTGATGAGTGTGTCCTTATACAAGACCAGCCAGGTATAAAACACCCCGAGTGCACAGTAAAATGAAGTCAACATCAGCGGCAAAAAGGGATAAACCTGCTGGAACCCTAACAACGGGTGCAGTACACTGCAGAAGGCCTCTAAAGGAAGTAATCCAATAAGGTAAAAAGTTTCTAGAGAATTCAACACAGGAAGATGTCTCGGCTGGTTCTTTCTTTCAAAAGTCCTACAAATCAATCAACATAATGGCATCACATAGAGACTAAAAAAGAAACCGGCACAAGCAAAGAAAACTGACAGTAAAATGATAATGACACACTGGTTTTATCACTTGGCCTCAAATCCAACAAAGGTCTCCATAGCTAAGCTTGAGATTTTTATGGAGTTCCTTTCTCTCTCATGTCATTAAAAAACCCATTGGTGGAGCCATTATGTGTGTATTTCACTTTGGTTTTTAGCTATAAAGGTCTTTCTTCAATACAATGTTTTACAAATTGAAGGCACTTCTATGATTTCTTGTTCAGTAATCAATGTGAAAGTAACTACAGTATATGGTATTCTCTAGTGTAGAAACCCTTGTTTCTATTTCCTTGACTTGTTAGAAATCCAAAATCACAGATTTGTGATTTTTATGAGTACAACAGACCTCAGATCTTGATTGTAAAATTCTACTTTTATATTATCTTACTCTGCATTATAAAAAACTACATTATAGCCTCAAATTCGTTAAGCCTAGATGGGCTGTGGAAAAGGTCATGGAAGAAAGTTTCTGAGAACTGTGAGGATATCAAGACATCTTCTGTGCCTCAAGATGGCAATTTCCATTTAGTGGACTATTTTCCTCTTTATTCTGGCTGAAAATCTTTCTCAGTGTGCAATTAAGACGCTTGGCTGAAAACACTTGAAATGTCACAGATTTTATAAACCACTGCAGCACCTTTAAGGAGGCTTCACAGGACTTAGACAAATTAGTGCCAAATACCGTTTTTTTTACAGTGCAAAAATGAAAAGAATTAGAATGACTCTCAACTCCAACTAACAGGTGATAGGAGATTTGTTTTTCATCGACTATAGAAAGACGTGACAGCAAGTTATTGTTCTATTTGTGTAAGTTCTTTGGGACTCAAAGTAGTTATTTCAGTTTTTTTCATTTCACATGAAATGAACATTTACACAGACAAAATGACTTTGAAGGATAAATATTTGTCCCATGCCCCAAATTTATTCAGCCAATCTGCAGCGAAATATTTCATGGACATCTACACTCAATGTTTCCATATACATTGGCTAATTAGTATTTACAGAATATAAACAGCCTTATTTATAATTCTGCCCATGGACTGTAAATTCTGATACAGCCCTCTCAAACATCTTATATTCTGTTAGTTATATCGTCCTACCTAATTCAAACGTGCATAATAGTTTTGAATGTCCAAGTATTCAACAATGCACAGCGACTGCTGTCACCATGATAAAAAGAAAATTGCAAATTTTCGTAAC
This sequence comes from Sabellastarte sp. h YS-2021, assembly GCA_964017235.1. Lineage (NCBI taxonomy): Eukaryota > Metazoa > Annelida > Polychaeta > Sabellida > Sabellidae > Sabellastarte > Sabellastarte sp. h YS-2021. The sequence goes on along the minus strand of OZ024927.1, from coordinate 53,757,445 downwards.
TACCAAGACTGAGGGCTACTCAACCATATTCATTGTCTAAACCGTGGTGTATCAAAGTTCTTTTTCACTACAAAAAAGTCAAGCAGGGACACATTTAGAGGTATCATGTCATGAGATGTGAACAATGAAATAAGTGGTAGCTTTTACATTATCAGTGAAGCCACATACAAGGCAATTAAACATTATGTATGCATAAACTCTCAGATAAAATAGATCAGATCGCAAAGGGTTTGAGAGGGGTACTTTTACACTTTCTCGATGACTTTGAAAGAAGAGCATTCAGGTCAAATTTCTTCAGGTTTATAGAAGGGAAATATACATACATAACTTATGCACATTAACCAATACATTGTCCAAGTGACCATATACAAGAACAAAGCTAGAAACATTGCCCAAATTAACACCACCACTGTCCTTTTACTAAGAGTTAAAGGTCACCAACAAGAAGCCTTTTTGCCCTTCCCCATTTGTACTCACATACCCTTCCCCATTTGTACTCACATACCAAATTCAAAGCTATGTAAAACATTTTTACATTTTAGTGTATATACTCTAAATATTTAGTATATCCCTGGTAGCAGATTTTTACAAGCTGAAAAATAGCATCAGAGATGCCGGTACCCCACAGCCTGGGGAAATAGTTTTCAACACCATGACATATAAAAGTGGTGAAACAGTACAAAGACTGAGATACTTTCAACGCAGTGTCATTTATATAAAGTCCAAATAATGTTTTAGTAGAGAAAATAACATCTAAGAGAAAGAAAATGTATGCAAGGATAAAGTACTAAAACAAGACAATTCAATAGCAAGATGACAGCATTAATCAGCAAACTAAAAAATATGAAGCTGTAAAATTTATTAATTGGAGAATAGCTGTCAATGGAAATAGCACAATTATGTAAAAGTGCATATAATAATCAGTTGCAGCAATCCATATATCTTTGTCATAAGAGAAAGATGTCTCAAATATGGCAGGTGAACACACTTTGGCAGAAGAAAAAGATCACACCATGTACCCCTATACCCCTTAACCAATGTCCCTACCAAGTGTCAACATTCTACACCTTATGGAATCCAAGAAATAGCCCAGACAAGATTTTAAGACTCATGGTCACTATGACAAGGTCAAAGGTCAAACCAAGGTCACACCATGATGTTGCACACCTACAAGCCCAAACTGATTTCCCTACCACATATCAACTTCCTACACCTTACGGTTTCTGAGATAAAGTCCAGACAAAATTTTATAAGTCAAGGTCACTACGACAAGGTCAAAGGTCAAATCAAGGTCACACCATGACGTTGCACACCTACACCCCCTAATCAATGTCCCTACCAAGTAACAACTTCCTACACCTTACGGTTTCTGAGATATAGCCCGGACAAGATTTTATAGGTCAAGGTCACTACGGCAAGGTCAAAGGTCAAATCAAGGTCACACCATGACGTTGCACACCTACAACCACCCACCAATGTCCCTACTAAGTACCAACTTAGACACATGGTTCAAACTTGAGCATAGAATGTTACTGCTTGAAAAGAATTGATGTCCATTGCCCAGGCCAAATTTACACCAGCTTCAACTGTATCAATTATGCAACACTCAAGATAAGGGCAAAGAAAACACTGTTATCTTTTTCTTCTCTGCGGCACTATCTTTCACATTTCGTAATCATGTCAGAGGTAATGGTAACACTGTAATAAAGGTAATAACTGTTACTTCTAAAAACAGTCTCATCAAATTTTGACATCACATGATCCTCCTGATTTTAATCAGCAAAAATGTGTGTTTTTTCTGGGAAGAGAAAACATCAGGAATTATGTAAACCATTATTTACTTCAATGCGCTTTGTACCTTGATTTACTCAATTAAGCACGATTACTTCGAGGGATAAAATGTCCCAAAAAGCACTGCTTTGTCTAGATAATGACTCTGACGCATAAAATAATTGTTATTTCCTGCCGTTTTTATGTACAATAGACGCAATAATTGTGGCATGAAATAACCCTTTTTCCTAACTGATAACCTTAAATAAAGAAATGGAATTTGTGCACAAATATGTTACAGACAGGTGCTTTACTAAATTTTAAAGATGGATCAACAATTTGTCAAAATGTTTGACAAGAATATTTTGGTGATATACCATGTACCTGTTCAAAATTTAAACAACTGAAACCAAAACACTTTAAGGTACAAGAAAAAGTAATTCTGCACATTGTCAAAAGAACAAATTTTACAAGGTTATAAACCTAGAAACAGTGACTGGATTCAGTGTAAACTCATTGGATGTCTGTGACTCACATAAAACAAGTAACTTAGACAGAAGTTCATTAAAATCAGAACAAAATAGTTTCAGTAAGGTCAGGCCACAATACAAAGAAAAATCATAGAGGCGAATATTTTACAAACTACAGAAGTGCAGAAAGTAATGTTTGCCAATAATCTGAGAACATTTTATTTAAAGTCATGAGGTAATTAAATATGTATATTTGTTGCAATGTCTGCTTCCAAAATTAGTATTTGCTAGACATTATTCAAACTCCTTAGTGTCATCTATGGGTGCAAAATTCACACGTCTTATAAATTCTCGAAATATTTTAAATCATTGCCGGTAATAATTGTGACCGGCATATTCTTATTACCAGTTTCACCACAAAGGTTTCTATTGTTATACTCAGTCTGATAAATAGCACCAGGTATAGATGGTAATATATCAACTTGTTTTATGTGCACGGCCAATGAATTGTCACTTGTTTTCTGTGACTGTCACATGAAGAGCTAATTTATTTTATTTGTGTAAGTACAGCTGTACAGAAGTTTCTCCCTTCTTTAGAATATACAAAAGCAACAAAAGACTCGCTAACAAACAGTGGTGATTGCTACTGAATTACCATGCTTGTTTAAGTGCAACAGCAATGCCAGGGACACATGATTAAGGTTGTACTTGTTCACTACTGAATACAATGCTTTTTCAGAAAGAATGGTGGATTATTACTCACTGATATGCCAATATCACCTTGTCCTTGACCACTTTAAACACAGGAATTACTGTCACAAACAACATATGCTAGCCTGAATTATATTTCTAGGTTCTGTTATGAAATACTACTTGTTACAAACTTTAATATGGTTACAACTTGTAGCTATTTTTCTGTATATGGGAGTGTTTAACAGGCTTCTTTCACAATCACCATGATTGGAGTTTTAAATCTCACTTCAGACTTCAAGTGTGAATGTAAGCAATTGCATATTGGTAATGAGTGCTTTCCAGTACAGTGTATTATGCACTTGTCTATCTTCTCACCAACTAAAATGGCAGTCTATGAGCTGTAAAACCTATCGCCAGTGCTGTAACCTACATATAGTCTCCCATACCAGGGTATACAATGCATTTGCCGGGAAATCAGTTGGTGCTAAGTGAAACATATGCAGCTTTGCATATACAGTACCAACAAGGGGTAAAAATAGATCAGACTGCCCCATTCATATTGCTTGTCATGTTTTGCATTCTTCTTGTTAAATATCTTCCCAATAACAAAATATTTGAGTCCAATGTGGTCCCATCCATGCTAGAAGGAGCCTACATTAGACCCACCGTTTTTTGTGAGCTGGATAACCGGTTACAATTTAATATGACAATAACATCAGAGCTGCCCAACTCCACAAACTTACCTAACATTTGCTCCAATGTATTTAAAGGCAAGAGCTGTGTAAATCAGCATCAAAAGGTACTTGATGCATGTTTCTGAAAAAAAGGATACAATAAAAAATCAATTACTATAATTGCACTGTATACACAGCAGAGCTTTGTTGTAAAAAGAATAAGCAAATTTATTTTATTTTTAAAATAATACAAATTAGTAACTCACTGAAAAAATATCTATCCATTATTGCTCTGTTAATAACTTCCATTATATTAAAGTATAAGTGTTGACAAAAAAAAAATTTATAATTGACACATCACACAAACCAAAAGGAGTGAATATGAGAGGAAACAGCGAGAAATGTCCAACAGTTGAGAGCAGTAAAAACACCCTGGCAGATCTTTTATCATCAAAGCTGAATAAACTGAAAATATACAGCAATGCAAACATTGAAAATATTTGGTCTGGTGGTTTACTACAATTGCCATCAATAAAAGACACCTTTATTACTTTTGTCTTTTCAACAAAGTCGCTGCCAGCAACCTCCCTAAACATGTAAACACTTACTAAGATTTTATACTGAACCCAAAAATTGTCCTTGTATAGCAAAAATTACTGATTGGAAATTGCATACCCGATGGCAGGAGACACTCAGTTCTCAGAATAAAAACTTTTAACAAAAGCTCGAAATTTTGTGTGAAAAAAATTCAGGTCGCCGACTGATTTATTGGGAAAGTTTACATTTTCCTTCTTAACAAAAACTTATACAATAAACTTAAGGATGCAGATTCGGAATTCAACATTCATAGGTACTTATAGCATTTGAATTCATTCGAATTTCGGGAAAAGATCACCCGATTAATGACTGATGGCAACTGGGATAATTGTAAAGTTCACACTCAGATTGTTTTTATTAATAACACATAACATTTTTTTCATATCTGCATAATTATGTTTATTGACATATTTTTAAGGCAAGTTGGGATATCAGTGACATAATGGCAATTTCCATTGTTTAAAGGATTGTAGAATTCCCCTCCCATGAAATAGACAGAAGTAGCTATATTTATCATATAATTTTTAACACAATATAGAGTTCCCTGTAAATTACAATAAAGTGATTGACAAGTAGGTATTGGCATAATGTGTATTAAGCATAGATAGGTCTACTTATTTACTGCCAAACCTTAGTCTACCTGCCAACCTGTCATCTATAGCTATGTTAATATATATTAATAAGTATATCCTATAATCCAAGAGCCACTTTTATTTTAGTTTTCAGGAAAGGGAATCCTGCAATTCAGCCCACTGTTGCTACTGGCTTGCTCTTGGGAAAGTTGACAGTGGCTTATATATAGCTGGCATTTTCCAATGCAAAATATTCAAAAACTATTAATAAATACTAAAATTATGGCTGGTTTTATTCATCCTAACAAATGCCACTTGTGTTAGCACTTAACAAATTACATAACAAATTCTAGACAGATTTTAAAATTGAACTAATTTTACAAAATATACTTTCTACATACTTATATTTTTGTATGTAGTATATCTGCTGAAAATAAGACCATTTTTAATGGCTACATCCTGACAAGTATATATATGTCAAAGGTAACTACAACCTGTCACATTATTATGGATGCAAACCAGAAATATGCTTTAAGTAATGCCAGATTTGCTTAAGGCACAGTATACCTTTGTGCAATTATAGATAATGGTACAAAAGTAACCTACGTTAATGGAAGGATAACCAGTAAAATAGCTTTTTCATGAACGTGCCATCCAAACATGTAGGATCCAAAGCCACACAAGGTTATTCCCCTGATAAAACTATTTGGCTTGCTGGGGTTACACCACATGTTCAGCAGACAGGGCTGGAGAGAAATAAAAAAAAGTAGTAACAAAATTTTACAAAATATACCTTGTGAACGAAGAAGATATAAGCTAGATTTATTAGGTTACTGGATAAAGATTATAAGATTAGATAATAAAATAGAATGCAGATTAGATTTGAATACATAAATTTACCTGATTTACCATACTAATGTGTCTCTTTTTATTTCTTTTTTTTTTTTTTATTTATTTATTTTTTGCGGGCATTTGGAGGATAAAAAAATTAAATTACAGGAATCTACTTCAAGAGATGCATGGATTCTAAATTTAATATTAGCTAAGGCTGTAGCAGTACAAAAAAGGAAGAAGCAAGACAAATTAGATCTTAAAGGGCCGATTGTACCAACTGAATTAGAAAATAATGCAACAAAACAATAAAAGCCAATAATATGAAACAAATTTTGATTTGCAGAATTCTCCAACTTCTGTTAGGTCTCATCAGCATATAACACAGGGCCTGACTTAAAAATGAACACAACTGTCTTATTTCTGGACAGATTATACAAATTTTTTCACCACTGTCTTCACTTCTGAGGGAATCATATTAAAACAGTTTGGTGCCTGTGGACCTTTGGTCAGTCCACATTTTGACAGTAACCTCTTTTCTGAGCCAAGGTACTCTGTAGATGTTTGATGTATTAAAACAGTAAAGGGTGATCTAAGAACACCAACTGTACACTCGGAAGAATATTATTATGCAAACTGGTTGGGGCGATGGTAGGTATTTTCCAAATATAAGTTTAAGTTCTATAGCCCTGTGCTTGGACTCTGTCTTAGCGCCATTTTTGTACTCACAATTGAGTTACACTATAACTCATGTGTTTGTGCAAGTGTGTCATCTAAGTTACAATGTACGAAAGTTAATGTATTGCTTTCTTGATAATTGCACTGACAATCAACTAGGATTGGGACAACTGCAAAAATGTAAGCTGTTCTGATGTACAACTTGACTGTGTTGAGAAAAAGTTTATCAACTAAAATTCTGTTGAAAAATTATATAATGCGTGGAAATTAATAGATTTAAAACAACATGCAGCCAAACCAAACACAAGCAGCACCATTAACTGTCTTATAATTTACAATACCAAAATCCATAAGTGACATTCCATTTTCAGAAAATATGTCTTCAATTTATGTTTTCATGTTACAAAGCATCAGTGACCTTAAAAGTAATTGGGTTGTCAAAATTAGATGAATAAAGGTTGTCCAAAATGGGAAAAAAATCTGAGGATTTGGTTGATACAAGACGACAGAAGCTCTCAAACAAAAGGTGAATGTTACAAGAAACTGAAAGTAATAATAAATAACCCATTTTAATCCAAAAACAGTATTTTCTGCAAAATTTGTTTTTGATGACATATATGATTTTATATAATTATGTTGATGAAAAACTAAAAGCATAACTATGTTACTGTATCCAGTATGCTAAAGTTCAAACATGTTTAGTAAAGTTTCTACTGATTTATTTTTATTCACATTTTGCAATTGGCACTTAAGCAATATATAGTTAACTGAGATGTGCAATGTTTTGTGTTTCGATTAACCTTGCCTGGGTCACAATTTGTATTGTGCAATTTCATTGGGGAATGACATCATATTTCACCTGGGATCTGCAACATTCATTCTGATTGTTCACCTTAAAAATTTACCTTTGATCTTCCCTCTCTCCCCCTCCCACAACAGAAATATACAACATATAAATATCAAAATAAAAATACATCTATCAACTGCCCCGAGCATGCTACAATTAAAAACCAAAGCATCAAATAGTTCTGTATATTATTATTATTATTAAAGGCTGTGAGACATACAGAAACAAAACTGCACAACAAAAATAATACAATAATATCAATTTATTTTAAAGTGTCTCACAATCACTGCAGGCTTAGGATTAAGGGTAACAATACAGCTCATTGCTGAACAGTTTAACATTTTGGTTTTTGGCATAAATTCAGTATCACAAGCCATAGACAGGAGAAAATGAATAACAATTTCACCTATATGATTTGCCATTCTCATTTTCTAAGCATCATACAGTTACCACTGTGAAAGGATTGCAAAAGAGTCTACCGTAAAATAAGACTCCAGTTTAAAAGAAACTATTTTGGAAATGATGTCCCTGTATTTTGAGGACAGTTACTGTCTGTTAAATATCTTTAGAACAAAGATTGGCCTTCTATATTTTTTTTTTTTTTTTTTTTTTTTTTTTTTTTTTTTTTTTTGCACACGGCCAAATGCCCAATCGAGACACAAGAAAGGTCCTGGCCTTCTTTAAAGAATATGGCCATGGCATTTTTACAGCATGAAAGAGAAACTGTCAGAGCAAAGTAACTAAAGTGTGTTAGATTTAACATCAAGCAAATGAAACTTTTTATGAGGTAGAGGTTTTACATTTCCTTATTTTGGGGCAAAATCCTTTACATAGAATAAAGACAATGACCACATTATTGCAGACCTTGCCCTTGTGTGAAAAACTATCATAAAATACTCCTAGGTACCTGAAATGGTTTTGAAAAGGTCAAAAATATCATAAAAGATCGGGGACAAAACTGGTACACAACATAAAATATAAAATAAGTGAAAGTCTTTAAACCTGTCACATAAAAGCCCAAAAAAGATTACTTCAACATCTATTTTATGTCTCAACAAGACAAATTAATGCACTGAAGTGAATGAAATTATGTCATATGGAAAAATTCTACTCTATTCTATTCCATTCTATACTTCATTTATAGTCCTTAATCTCTGCTCAAGGCAGACTCTAAGGAGCAACACCAGAAACTAATTCAATAATCATTGGTCCATTAGACATAGCCAGGTGGATACCACATAGACCAAGGGTAATTTATGTTCTGAAGGCAAAAGCCTTTCAAAGAGATAAGATTTTGGCTTTTTCCTGAAACAGGAAACTGGAACTGAACAAAAATCATCATTTAAATCATTATCATTCTAAACTGTGGGAGAATCAAAGGCAAAACTATAACCAAAGTATTTTTGGATATATGGACAGATAGATAGAAATGAGGAACTTCCAAGAACATTTTATCTGGAACCAAAATAATTGGGATGATCACTTTGAAGAAGCTTATAAACCAAAACGTGGCCATTTGGAAGATGCAACTGTATTCAACAGGCAAACACATGGAGTCTTTATGAATTACTGTGTACACCAATTACTGTCCAATTTCTAGCAAGTGTATATTTTGGATACATATTGGATACATATTTTGGATTTGTGCACCTTAAAACCAGAGACTTCTGAAGAAAGAATTGCAGTCAAGACAACTACATGCACAATGTTTATCAGTGAAAAGATATACCGTATTTATTGTAATAAACACCCCGGGGCGATGCATTTTTCAAAAGGGGGGGGCGACTATTACAGATAAATAAAATCATATCTCGAGTCCAGTGGCAATGGGCGATAATGGACACTTGCTGCCTTGATCTCGCTTGCTGGCATGTATAATGGCGAAACAGCTTAAAATATTTAAAACAAACCTTAAATCTGAAGAAATTATGTAGTTTTATCTCCTATTTTTGCAGATTTCAATGTGTCTGTGACCAAAACTGCCATGTTTTGTTTTTATTTTCTTTATTTCTCGTAACCGATATTCGCTTGGGAAGTACTAAAATGCACCATTTCGGAATCCCGGAATCGCAAAGGTGTTGGCTGTTGAGAGGGATGTAAAACCCCGAAATATGAACTTTGCAATGGTAGAGAAGAGTGGGGGGGGGGCGATTAATATGGAGGGGGCGTTTATTACAATAAATACGGTATTTAAAACTACAAATATAAGCTTGCATTGATAGTGCTTATCTGGTTTTTACTATCATAGCTAAAATCTCACTGAAATAATAAAAATAGTTTTGCTGCACATAGATTAGACTGGTGCAAGTTTACAGGAAAGGGCCAATTGAAAGCCAGTAGAACAGTGAATTACTATGACACATTGAATTACTATGACTTATGTCTCCACATGATACTATGATCTCTTTCAATGTTAAAACAATGTTAATGAGCATCATAAAATGATAAGATTAATCAATGAGCATTGGACCAAACTGTGGGCTTAAATTAAACATGCAATTTTAATGGCAAATGGCAAACATTATAAGAATATTATCCACTCTTTCTGTAGTTAAGAAAATAAAATTGCCTCACTTTGTCTGTTGTACAATGACCCACTACTATTTAAATTTAAATGTCAGTCATACAGCAAACTTCTATCCTCTCAAGTAGGATTTTGAGGATCACTGTTTGTAACTATTTACTGCAGTCAGTGACCTCTAATGAAAGGGTATGCTTACTTCCAGGAGACATATTTGACAGAATTAGAAGGGGTGACATTGATGACAGTTTCATCCAGTATGAATACAACTTATTACACAGTATTTTTTTCAACCAAACAACAAGAGATAAGGCCTCGTAGAGGGCCCAAAGAAATCAACAGAGTAGAAAAGCTGACATTCACCACAGTAAGGGATTTTTGGCAGAGAGGAAAACCCCAGGCCTTCTTACCTGACTGGTGGCCAATTCTTGACACATTTATAATTTCTTTTACTTTATTAGGCCACTGATCTCTGCGGATGTAGAACAGGCACAAATTTTGATAATTTTGTCTTACTTTTAAAGGGTGCCCTCCCCCCACCCCCCCACCCCCCACCCCCACCCTCCAGTGGGAAACAGCATATACTGTGGCAACTTTCACATTTTTCAGTCTTCAGAAAAAAATAGAGAGCAAAGTTTGAGAAACAATATTTGTATTCAGGATATTCTTGTAGCTTGTAAATATTCATCAGATTTACAAAAATAACTTCTGTGACTTATTACTCACTTAGAAGACCAACAGTCACATAAAATTCCAGTTAGTATTTTTCTTGATGGGGTGACACTTGATCTAATTTATTATATAGACACAAAAAGTTTTTTTTTTATTTGAGTGGGTGTCAATGGATGAAAATGCCTCAATTAATCTGGACATGTCTAGAAACTAGTAACATAAATATTCATGATGACTCTAATTGGTGCTGCGCATGACATACAAAAGAAAATGATTTGCAATTCTTGTCTGGTTGCCTGGAATAAAAAAGCACTGTTGAGTTGAAATAATTTTCATTGCAGGCATCAACAAAAATTACACAGCTATCTGGATTGTAAACTTCTTTACTTGACTAACAAAACACTGAGTTATGCTCATACTAATTTGATTCTTTAAAAAAACATTTCATGGACAAAACTGGAACTTTAAAGAACAGAGTAATGTGAATCTGGTTGCCATTACTGTTTCTGTAAGTTTCAACCTCCAAAAATTTGCAATAGAGTCAAAAAGGTTGGATAAGAAAACTACACCTTAAAGAAACTTTGCTAAGTTTAAGGATTGTCCCTTTTGGATTCTAGAGCATCAGAGGATCTGCATTGATTTTACACTATACAAATGTTTCTATTATTATTACTATTATTATTATTACAATTATTATTAAACATGGATTCAATATAATGAAGCAGTGGGTAAACTTACAGATTTCTGTCCATTTAGCTCAGAAGATGACACAAACTTAAAACAAAGTCTAGACAACAGGTTACAGGTTTAGTCCATTTTTCAATCACTATGATAATTTCTGCCACAAGATGGCCATATTGTATTGTGCATTTTATAAATCTACATACACTGCGATAAGAAGCTTGAGCACTACTTTTAATCATTTAAAATATTATCAACAACTGATTGAATTCAACTGTGTGTTTCAGTAGAATTTTCAAAGGTGTTTTCTAGTATTATATTATAATAAGTTGGTTCATTTTCAGAATTTTATTGTTTATTTTTTAATGTTAAGTTACCCCTTTGGTTTTAGTTCCTAGGTTAGGTTTTTACAAGATGAAGAACATTTGTGTGTGAGGCCATCAACATGTTGACACACCAGTTAAGAGATGTATTCTTGTAAACAGACTTTCCTAAATGTACAACACACTACAAGACTGAAGTTCAATGACAGAAATCAATGTTTGTTCAGAACCAGGTTTAAAAATATTATTTAATTGCTTTTATTTTGTTCCATACACCCAGCAAACAAAAAGGCTATTCAGTGTAAAGAAGATATCTATTGTAAACCATGACATATATGATTATCTGAATGCTGGGACAGACACCATGGAAGTAGTGATTATGCATTTTTATCTAGATAAATCGCAAGCCCACAATTACATTGTATTCTAAAGGAGATGGACTGAAACCGACAACAAACTGAGCTTGAATGAATGGTTATTTTGTTTGGTAACAAATAAAATAACAGATATATAAAAGTTAATACAAAGGAAGATGTTTACTGCACACCAGCAAAGGTCAGAATACTGTAGAACGTCCACATTCATCTAACAGCTATTTACAAGACAGATAGATTTCCAGCCCACATAGAAGACGAAAGAAGTTGAATTGATACCAACAACCCATTTGACCTTGACTGAGTGGTCAAAAGTCTGATAAGAACACTCTCAACTAAAGAGTTGTGTGTAATTTGTTTTCAAAGGGCACACACATAAAACACCCATAATGTGTTATTTGTACCATTAAAGGAAACCTCTGTTTGACATTTTTATACCCCTGTTCCACTGTCCTAATTAATTGTAAGACCTAGCTGATTTTAAACTTTGAGTACTGCTATGACTGATTCTGCCATAAAGTGCAGCAAAATTGGCAAACCAAATGATTTTTTCCCGTATGACCAGCATTCTGACCTGTTCCCAATTGCTATAGTTCATAAAGATCACGGTTTACACTAAGCCTCGATCACTCTTGTTCAGTAATAGGCACACTTCAACAATTAAATTTTCTTTTGGGACAAGATCACTCTGCTACATTTTTACAGAAGAGTGTATAAGGTTAAAACTTTGGGTGATATACCATAAACAGAAATCATAGAAACCAAAAAGTTATTCATAACTGCCACATGAACCAAAATAACTGGCCATGATTACTTGTGAGAGAAATGCTCACTCAAAAAGGTTATTAAATATGTTAAATATCCTTAATGAGCATTTACAACAGTTTACTACTGGTATTATGTACCTGACATTCAAGTTTGAAATAGACTTTCTTCAAGTCCTTTTGTCTTAGGTATTACTAGTATATGATGACTGAATGACTTTGTTACCAGAATGTGACACTGACAAGTCTTTGCATTTCAGCAGAGAGAAGCTTTTTCACTCATTCACTGGATTCATAATGATTTCATGTATGTCAGATTTTGTGGAATGAGAAATACAAAGACTTGTAGCAAGTCTAGTTTGAAAAGTCATACAACCAATATAATTACTCTCTGGACAATAGTAATGGGGTGTTCAGTACGCATTTAACTCATGACAGTGGAACATGATATTTTGGATAGTTTGGACCACACATCTTACATCCTTAACAATTCTTCTGACAATTTTTTGACACTGACAACAATGCATGATGTAACAGTATCACTTCAACGATATCCTGTATTGGACTTAAAATTAAGATGAACAAGACAATTAAAAAAGTTTTATTGCTCACATATAATTATCTACTGGCTGAATGTAACAATTTTGTGCACTTTCATCATTACATTTAATAGGATATCCTAGCAATCTTTAATGATTAAACTAGGCATCTCACATTTGGATCCCAACATACTAGACAAATATAGCTTCTCTCATCCTTCAAAGTGCCATTATCTCAGGAAATTTATTTTTGCAGTAAAATGTCATCCAAAAGCACATACAAATGGCTGAAGCCATAAAGCAAGAGTAGCTCAGCGATTTTAATGGTCAAGCCATTAAAGCCACTGAACAATCCAGATGAACAATCAGCTGAAACAACCAAAAAATATTCTAAAACAAAGACAAGGTAAGCAAAAAACGCACAGAATCAGCTTCTTCTGATTAAAACGTTAGAAGTAGAAAAGGATTCTTCCTGAGGCAAAAGCGAAAAATTGGAAAAACAACTGCATGATAACTTTAATTGAAAATTATGAAAGATTTAAGATTATTTCATTAATTTCAATGTTCTTGCAGTGATAAGTTTTATCCTTTGTCAAAGTATTTAAATCACTGATAGTACATTCTAAAAGAGTAAGCTAATAGTAAGCCTGAAACATATTTATCTGTTTTCTATGTCCTTGATTTTTTATTAAATACAATGTAGATAAAATATTGCAAAACTCTGTGATGACATCTTAAAATATAGCCTTATATCTTAAGGATTTTGGAATACTTTTTTATTTCAAAATACATTTATATTTGTGTCCTTAATTATGGAAGAACAATACCTCTTGATTGGAATGATGTACTTAAATGTATTTATATTTCATATATGTCTGTATGACTATATAGCATTTCTATTACTGACAAAGATGACTGTGTGCAAACAAAAAAGAGGTGAGGAACAAAAGGCTGAAGATCGACCTCACAATTCATACCCACTCTTGGCAAGGGGGATGGGGGTTAGGAATATTTCTTTAATTCAAAGGTCTGTTCATATTATTTCATCTAAATAGCAATATATATCTATATAGCGATAATGAAATACTGACCAATCACTCGATTTACCATCTGAATTATCTGAAAATAGACTAGACTTGGGATATTAAAATGGTTATTATAGATGCCAAAATTTAGAATAATTGGTTTCATCAGACTGGTTATTTTGAAAATCACTTTTCAAACTGAACGTACTTAAACCTTTTGGCTGTACAATCTAAAATAGTTAGAACCCCCTTCCATCACCCCCAACATCATTCATCACCGGCACTTCTTCCAAAACATTTTACTTCTTTTCTATGCCTTAAATAACATGTCAGCAGAGAAATGACATATTATGAAAGACTGTGATGATATTATATTAACCTTTGTTTTTTAATTTTCAGTGTTTTGTTACCTAATAAATATACATTAAATTTTAAGTGATATGATGAAGCATAATCCAATTTACTGACCAGATGTATCCTTTGGCAACAGAAATATGAGACTTTTATATATCAATTAAAAATCAATAACTCACAACCTTAATGAGATCATTATGTATGTCAAATTTGGCAGATCCATTGTGTCACCGCAAAGAAGTTGCATGCCAGAAATCATCTTCATACTATAAATAATTAAATACTAAAGAAAATATGAAACTGTGATGGCAGCCAAAAAGCAAGATCCTAAAAACAAAAAAGTTCCTTTTCCAACAGATGTTTAATATTGAAATTTTACTCCAGAGACTGTAATTTTGTTATGAGATAAGACCATGATTATAGTCAAAATCTTGTAATTTACCTGGATTATAATTTTATTAATCATTGTACCACCTATTTGACAAGAGGCCAAAATAATTTCACTCTGATCTGTCTTTGTAGAGTTTAACCTTGTTTAATGCTGAATCTCAAGGGAACCCAAAATACAGCTTGTCAACCCAAAATTCCAGATAATAGGGTAAATATCAATGGAGAGGACTCTTTTTTTGGACCTGCTACTACTGTTCGGAAATCACTTAAAGTTTTGAGTTTGATATTTCATATCTCCACAAGGAAGTGAACTTCGATCTAGTTCGATCATCAAAACAACATTTTCAAAACCAGTAAAATTGAGAAATCTACCATAAAATCTTGTCACTTTCTTCAAAATATAAGACAAACATAATAAATTAATAATGTTGGTGATTTCTAAACACTTTGAGGAGTCTAAATTTTACACTTAGTCTAAATTTTTTGTAAACCGAACCTCACACTGAGGACCTGTCAATGAGTGAACTATCGAACTTTTAAAAATATCGTTCCAGTACTTCCTGCTATATACTTCTACTTTACAGGCAATTTTTTCTATCGGCATTCTACTTAAAAGCCTCTCAACTGTATTCAAATTTATATCTTAATATATATATCCCTCATTATGTCTAAAGAAAACCACTATGTCACAAATGCAGAAAGTTATTACATGTAGTAAAACTCTAAAACAAAATAACAAGAGCCTGTCTAAGAAAAGCTCATGTGTAGCTTTTTTGAAGACTTTATTACATTACCAAGTGTCTGGGACAGTAAATTACCTTGACAACCAGTCGCAGTGAAAAAGGTCTTTTCCATTTCTCTTTTCAAATTAGGGATCCTATAAAAACCCTCAGTGGCACACAAATGCTTCAAAGACCTTGACAAATATTATCATCTATGTTGCGGAAGTAACGGGAACTGCTGACTGGGGTCATATCAATAGTATAATTTTTATACATAGGTATCTGGTATTTTGACATCTAGGAGTGACAATATTTGCCTTGAAGAAGAACTTATTGCTAGGTTGGAGCAACATTCTGATCTAAAAGCAGTTTTCAAAATGATTCTTCAAATAAGTGAAAACTGCTTTAGATCGTGAAGAACCAGTTCTTAACCCAGTAAACATTTTTGGGTTTTGCAAACGTTTGAAAGGAAACGTTTGGCAAAGGTTAAAAAACGATGGGTACGAAAACCATTTGTAATAGAATGTTTTTAAAACATTTTATGAAAACCGTTTATTAAATGTTTAACGATAAATGTTAGAAAAACATTATAAATGAACATAATAATGTCTGAATAATAATGGGGTCAGAGGTCAAATTCAATATCTTTGTACGGTTACTCACTACTGAAAATATTATTTTTATGTCTAAACTTGTAAGATTGTGGCTTAGAACTTGTGCCCCCATTCAATTGTTAATTTTAGGGATTGCATGTGGGGCAATTTTTGACAAAGTCCTCTAAAATCCCCTATTATTGCTCACCACCATCTTTGTTTGGACATGTTTGAAGGTGAAGGTTTAAAAATATGGGTTGAAAAAACATTTTTGATAGAATGTTTTTAAAACATTTGACAAGCAATGTTGTTTAAAAATTTTATGTGTACTGTTTATCAAACATTTCCTGATGAATGTTTGAAAAACATTTCCAGAAAAACCTTAATTTCTTCAGCTATTTTACAAATGTTTTTAAAACGTTCTCAGTCAAACCTAGTTTCTTGAGTTATTTTATAAAGTTTAATAATGTTTAATAAACATTTTTAGTAAAAACGTTTGTATAGAGAATGTTTATGAAATGTTTTTTAAACATTACAGCATAAACTTTCACTTAGAAACATTTAGAAAACCATTTGAAACCATTTAAAAACATTTCTAATGTTTTACTCGGTAAATACATGTGCCTTTTACTTCTTTATACGACTGATATTTCATCAAAGAAATTTTTTTTAAAAACTGTAAATCTGGTGCAATATTTCAAAATTTTGATTTTATAAATTGAGTAAAATAGAGTTTTTGTGACTTGAAAGTATCTCACAAATACACTTCTTATTTCAAATTATGGCTCCTGTATGTTGGTTTTTACGTTTCATTGAAACACTGATAAAGCAAATGAAAGCCCAGATTTTATTTTTTCAAGATTTGGAAACTGGTGTTTATTTTTCAAAATGTTGGTACGGTTAGTCATGTGAAAGTATACACCATGTAAACAAGAAGAGAAAGCAAGAACAGCATCATCAGTACTGAAATTAAATTTCAATATCAATATGAAACTTTAATTTAGCTTTCTATATCAATCATTTTTAAAATAGAGTTCACTATAAATATCACTGTCTGGTATCAAGATTTTAAAGAATAGCCAGATTCATCAGGCAGGAACCCCAGCCTGCAGGTACAATTAACAGGCAACAACATGGAAACTGGGAAAATCTTAGAAACAACTTAAAATGTAAGAAGTATACAGAAGCCATGATAAGTTGTTAGATGTAAGAACTTTCGTGTTGTTGAAGAAAATACAGATTTTATTCCTTCATGATGTGAAGATTTCCTTCAATAACAGCCACGCATCATTTAAATCAAACTGTATTGCAATAAAGATTTCAAATTATATTTCCATTTTATCTCCTTCATTTATCATTTCAAATCTGTATTAATATCTTGCGTATAAACTAACCAGCAGTAAAACTTAATTCAAAGGAATCTTTTTTAAAAATGAAAGATTAGTGTAATTTTCTTCTGGCTAAAATTTTTACTTATACAGAATTAAAACAATATATTTATACTAAAATAAACCATACCACCAGTGAAAATGGTAGAAATAAAGAGAAAAAACAAGGGCACTGCTGTACTCACAAAAATAAATACGTACAAGAATGGACAATACTGTGAGTATAAATGTCACTGGAGGAGATATGGAGGGCAGCACTGAATGGTGAAATTCCTGCACCAGACCACCAGTCATTGAAGCTACACTGACGTTATGGCTGCCTAGTAGTCCCATCTTTTTACCTACAATATAAAGGTTTGTGTAACACACTTAGAGATAGAGACCAGCTGAAACAATACAAAGATCAGGACACTTTCAGAACAGCCAGTGTAAGTTATGTGAAGGTGCAAGACAAATAACAAAAATGGCTATCAATAGAAATGGCACAATTAATTACATATAATAATAATAATTTGCAGCAATCCATATATCTTTGTGATAGGAGAAATATATTTGAAAGTATCATGGTAGAAAATATTCTGGTACAGTCAAGCTCACATTAAACAGTTTCCAAATATAGCCCACACAAGATTTTAAAGGTAAAAGTCACTACAGCAAGGTCAAAAGTCAAATTAAGGTCACATCATGAGGTTGCACATATACACTCGCCTACCAATATCTCTACCAAGTATTAGCCTCCTTCACCTTACGGTTTCCAAGATAAAGTCCAGACAAGGTTTTAAAGATCAAGGTCACTGCATCAAGGTCAAAGGTCAAATCAAGGTCATATCATGACATTGCAATCCTACACCCTCCAACCAATGTCCACACCAAGTATGTTCCTATACCTCAAGGTTTCTGACATTCACCCAGGAGATGTTTTTTCTTGTTGTTGCATCCGCCTGCCCTGACAGACACAGGGTTAAAAATTTGAAATATCTTCAAAAGTTTTGTTCAGTCGGCTTAACTTTGTAATTCTGTCTATAAACTGGATTTAGAGTTATATGTCAAATCCACCAAAAGGGACACTCTTTAAAAGTAATACAAAAGAATCAAAAAGTTATGCCAATTTTCTTTCCAGGGGAGATCAGAGGTCTTTTGTGGTTACAAAATTCACAAAAGTGTAAACGATTTCCTACAGCTCAAGGAAGTAAGAGGGGTTTTCTTCATTAGCAAATTTCACCCACTGTGGGGAATTTAACATTTGTCACTCTACATTCCAACAAAAAATAATAAGAAATTCAAAGAATGTCCTCAAATACATTAGCCAAATTAAAACTTTATCTGGAAACATCAAAACTTTAAAGACTGTGAAAAGATATAGAATGTCCAATATTTTTGTTCCTCTTATTACACAAGAAATGCATAATGCGTCCTAAAAGAAAACAGAAATAAGAAGAATTCAAGAACATAAAACCAATTTTCCATAAGAAGCAGGTACTACAAAATTTGCCTCACGTTACTTTCACAAAGACAGAAAAAATCTTTTAAGACACCACAAAATGGAAGAAACAACTGCTGCACTGAGATGGAATTGTGACTACTAGCCTGGAAGTAATTGACAGAAAAACAGAAGTTTGCACAAGATGAGTTACCACAAGACACCTAGTTTACTTGTTCAGTACAGTCATACATTTTCCTAACTTTTAACTTAATGTTCCATTTTATGTATGTAAATTACTGATTTGGATATATGCACAAAATTTATTTTAAAAAAAGGATTTGCCTAAAGAGGAATAGAGTCCCTTTCCAGGCCTGGGTCAGATGACATTTCTGGTAAATAGCTTTTTGAAAATGTCTCACATCATGAAGTCCATACACAGAACTCATGAGAACCCTTTTACATCATACTGTTGCACAGCTACACCACCTAACCAATGTCCCTATCAAGTATCAGCTTTCTACACCTTACAGTTTCTGAGATAAAGCCCAGACAAAATTTTCTTACCAGTAAAGGTCAAGCCAAAGTCAAAGGTTAAATCAAGGTCACACCATGATGTTGCACACCTACACCCCCTAATCCCTACTAAGTATCAACTTCCTACACCTTGTGGTTTCTGACATATAGGCCAGACAAAATTTTAAAGCCAACATCACTACAGCTACGTTAAAGGTCAAATCAAGGTCACACCATGATGCTGCACAGCTACACCCCCTAACCAATGCAATGCAACATTTCTGTCGCACACTTGCCTGACTGGCGATCCATCTAGATGCTAGGGGTGAAAACAATACCAGCACAGCCCTTAAGGGATTTGGGTAAAAACCGAGCTTGTAATTTCACCATTTCACTCTATTGGCAATTGTTCAAAAAAGTATTCTATAAATTTATCGATTTGAACTGGATTTAATAACTCACATGGGATGACATACTATCTGTACACTATTTATACACAAGATATTAAAAAAAGTTCCAAAATATGTGAGAAGAAAATGGGTAAAAAGTGTTAAGCTTTTTAACCTCACTTTAAAACTCCATAACAAATGGATGGATCAGGATCCCCCAGAGTACTTTTCTCACACCAAAAATTAGCAAATTGTTGGTATTGTAGTTTTGAGGAGAGGTTGGAGAGGTTCTCAAGAACAACATCAGTATAAGAAACACCTGTGTCAGTCAAACTGAAGCATAAGTAACATCATTTGGAAGTGCCTGCACTAGCCTGCATGAGAATTTGTTTTGTTTTTTGTTTTTTTGGTTTTTTTGTTTTTTTTTGTAGTTGTAAATAAATTTAGTCCTAACAAGAACTATATTCTGTGAATATTGGAGATTCTAGTTATACAGAAATGACTATATTCCTAGTCAAACGGATAACATGAAAGAAAATCAGGATTTTCTAAGCATGAAAGATGAATTACCTCAAGCCAATGTAACAACACTTTAGAACCAGACCATGATAATACATCGACAACTTCATTAGCTGACATAACAAAAGCTTCTCTGCTATTTTACAACCAGTCACCTGTCCCAAAATGGACATTTACATACCTGATGTGAGGAGAACTTTATCAGCCACATTGTACAGTGTCCAGACATTTGGTGCCCAGTAAGCATGACAGAGTCCTCTCTTAAATGGAAACAGTCTCGACAGCACTTGGGGGAGCTGATTCTGAAAATGAGAACGCAAATTTGTAAAACATACCTGGCTATTGTACCTTTTAATTTTTGATTTTATATTTCAGTAAATATCTTGCATTCATTGAGACTCAATATTTAATCGAACAAGAATAAAATAATAGTTAGAGATCTTTTATTATACATTTCTACACAATTTAAAACCGATTGAGAGTGGGTGTGAATGGAGAAGGACTGACCGTGCTCCCTTGCCGCGCCCCGTAGCGAACTATATCACCCCTTCTCAATGACCCTTAAGAAAGATAAAAGACTACAAGAACTTAGAGTAAATTATGGAAGTAAATTCTTCAACTCCCAAATTCAGACTGAGAGAAATCTGAAAGCACATAAAGATTTCAAGTTCCTGCAAGTGTGGTATTCAACCAGTCTCCCTGAGTGATACAACAAATAACTTACTATAGTTGTCGATGCTCAACCAATTTTAATGTAAAGATAGTAAGTGACAATAAAAATAAATTATTTACTTATTACATTGGCTCTATTACTCTTGTGTCAATCCACTTAATAGCTGAATAAATCAGACTTTTACTGAAAACTACTCAGCCTTTGCTTGGTTTTGAACTGTATGAAAACTATCAAATGTCCAAAATTTACAAGGATTCTATTTACCATAATAAAGTTTTTAAAGGTGGAGCAAGTTAAGTTGAGAATTTACCCTGTAATATTTATGGACATAAAATATGTAATTTTAAACTGCAGGGTAAAATGAAGAGGAAACACAGACTTCTCTTCTGAAGAAGAAAAATGTACAATGAATCTCTCAACTGTTTGAGTTCTAATTATAGCAACTTAATAAAGATGGTGTCAAATGTATTCCAAATGGGGAAATTTTGATAATTTTTACCTGTTTTTTCTTTAATATAATATGACACTAAATAAAATAAAATTATTTAAACTAAAGTTTAAATATATTTTTAGTATTTTTTACTGTTGCAAATTTCAGGATGCCTTTACAAATCATTTTTATAATAATTTATTGGACTTTCTTTTACCTTAAAGAAATTAAACTTATAGAGAGCGGCACAGGGTAATGTCACAAAGGTCTAATCCACCTTCCATATGTATACTTATAAATAACCATAAAACATCGATATACCACAGAAAGTCAGTAGAGATTACAACATCAAGGTCACATGGAGTAAGCAATGTGAAATTTACCACAACATATGAAATTCTCCATGAAATAAAACACCCTTCTATATCTAGGATTTGTTTAAAATTCTTTACACATTGTGACTTTTGTGATCTCTCTAGATGCAAAATTGACACAAATTTTGTTTATTTCATTTATTTTTAAAGGGTGTCACCAATGGCCCATTTCACATACTGTGGCAAATTTCACATATTGTGACAAATTTCATGCCTTACTCCAATACATGGTTTTTAAGCACAAGTCTCACACTTCAAGAGATCACTTTTCTTTTGTTTTCTTTTTTCCCCACAGCTTATCTCTTTTTTTAAGTCAATGGACTTTCATGATTTGTGGCATAATGTGATGAGTACCTGCCTCATCCCTGAAATTAAGCAGCAATGGGCTATGTTAGTACTTGGATGGGTGACCACCTGAGAGCACTACTTGTGTCTCTGATGGCTTTGCAGCTTGTGCTGGTGGACCGAACCCATTTCTGCCTTGTTTTCTTTCATTTCACCTGTTCAATCTTTACCAGGTACACAGAGGTGTGACATTAAAGAAAGACAGAAAGAAAGAAAGAAAGAAAGAAAGAGACATCAGTGACATATTTAGAAATGCCATTGCAGTGCCACAGAAATAGAAGTTATTATCAGTTGTACTATTTAGCAGGCCAATAGACCAAAGTCTATGTTTATTGATTATTTGCAGTTGTCACTTTCAACACATTCTTTAGGACCTGGTGATGTCCCAATAGGTGGTGGAAAGGACAAGCAATAGCAAATCATACCAGTTGCTTGAGATTTTGCACTGAAACTGTGGGGCAGGGGAACCAATACTTCAACCCTGGCTTAAAATTGAATCAAGGACTCAATAGAGAAAAGCTCAGTGTACTACGTAGCAAATTAAAGCCACTGACAGTATCTTAAATGAATAGTCATTTTTTTTAGTGATACTTCTTGTATTGCTACAACTATTTGCCAATGAAGCCAGATTGAAATGTCGATGAAATGTCATAATGAATTATCACTGACAAGCCAGAGTTAGTCCTACCTAATGGTTACAACAGACTGCCCTGAAAAACTGGGGAAAAAAGTTAAATTACTGCTACAATTTTTTTTTTCGGTGAAGAAAAGTTTATAGAACATTCAGTTCATTTTCAATCTTCCTAAAATAAGATTGATTCTTTGTTAAACAGTGATTCAAATGGTTAACTACCTAGGCTTGTAAAATAGTAATCAAGAAAACGTTGGTACTTCCAGCATGGAGGACATGCACAAATATTTCAAATGATTTCAATTGATCTATTGCTGAAAATTGACAAAGTTTTAAGAATAAAAAATATTTGTTTTTGATTTATAATTACATCTTATTATGTTATAAAACTGTATGATAAAAATATTAATATAAAGTTAACATTTTCAAGCTTTTTCAACACTGGAAAATTAACTGACAAGTGTCATTCAACATGGATTAAGATGGACCTGATTTAATCTGTTTTAACCCTTAATCCTAGTCAAATCAGATTGTGTTTGTACGAAGTCTATAATTTATGTTCTTTCCCTGATAAGATACGCAAACACAAAGATGTGGGCAGGAAAGAGCAGAGGGGGAAACTAGTCTCAGGTATTTGTTTAATTATTTGATGTGTGAATTTACAAAAGCAACTTATTTTCTGAAAAAAAAAACACAGTAGCTGTTTGTTGAGAAGTTCTAAGCAATACACGATAAAATTAGGAGATATTTTTTTTAAAAGTTAATCATTTCTCAATCAGTCATGTATGGCCGGCTGGCCCTATTGATATGAAAATAAACTGGGATTAGGATAATAATCTGGTCAATAAACTCAATATATACACTAAGTGAAAGAATGGATTGGATTATGGCAAACTTTTCCCATGCTGAAAGAAGATACATTCTAGAAATCATTTCAATACTGTTTTTTATTGTAATTTCTTTACTTCAAACAGGAATAATAGCATCGGAGATGCCCATATCCCATGAGCCTGGGGAAATAGTTTTCAACACCATGACATGGAAAAAGTGACAGGAGACTTTCAGAGCAAGCAGTGTAACATGATGTTGCACACCTACAGTCTCTAACAAATGTCCTTAGCAAATATTAACTTCCTATACCTTACGGTTTCCAAGATATAGCCGGGACAAAATTTTAAAAGTCAAGGACACTATGGTAAGGTCAAAGGCCAAATAAAGGCAATATCAGGCGTTGCACACCTATAACACCTACCTAAAATCCATAGCAAGTATCAACTTCCTGCACCTTAGAGTTTCTGAGAAGAAGCCCGGAGAAATTTTTTAATGTTAAGGTCACTACAGCAAGGTCAAAGGTTAAATCAAAGTCACACCATGACATTGCACACCTACACCCCCTAAACAATGTGCCCACCAAGTATCAACCTCCTATAACTTACAGCTTTTGAGATATAGCACAGACAAGATTTTAAAGGTCAAGGTCACTACAACAAGGTCAAATCAAGGTCACATCATGATGTTGCACATCTAAAACCCAATCCAATGTCACATAGTCTTACAAGTATCAGCCAAATATCAGTATCAATCCATATTATATTGTACAAAAATACACTGTGGGAATTCCTTAATACCCCATTTGTAAAGATTATAATTGCAATTAATTATTCTATTCAATATTCTGTACTGAAACTTTACATATGCATTTCTGCCAGGACTTTTAGTTTATATGAAAATATGTGTAAAACTAGAGATAGTTTTTTTTTCCAAGAAGGGGTTCATTAATTTTTCATTCCATGCATTTATTGACATTGGTGGTTTGGTAAATCCTTGTTTTAAAATTTCATATATTTGTTTTGAATTGGTTTTTCTCAAGTGAATCCATTTACAATTGGCTTTAGCATTTATTTCATATGTGCCATGAAGTTTTGTATGAAGTTTCTGATTAAGTTTAGTTTTTTTCAAAATATTTTCCACATGTTCAGTGATATCAATTAGTTTAATATTTTGGCCATATCTATTTCAGAGCTGATTCAAAGTAACAGTTTCTTTTTTCGCTATTTTAATTTCTTTGTTGTGCAGAATGTATTTCATTTAATATTTCCATATTTGTTTAAGGTTTAACCAAGAAGACTTTCATCCACCTCTCTAGGACTTGTCTATGAAAGGGGAAAGATAGTTTTTGTACACTCAGGATTTAACATTTTGTTTAACATATTTTCATTTATTGACAACATTTCAAGAAATAAGAGTTATCAAATGCATTTTCATTTGATATTCCCCTTTTCATCCAGATACACATGCCTCCCACATGCATGTTATTCACATCTTCAATTGTAATCCTCCTTCACCTAGCTGTCCAATAATGGTTTCTTTCTATATTTTTGCAGGTTTATTTTTCCAGAGAAAGGTCAAGAAGAAGTTCCTTATTTGGTCAAATAAATCTTTTGTTACATAAAGTAAATTGAATAAATATAAAATCTGTGGCAGTAAGAGGGATTTTATAATAGTTATCTTCTCTCTTAATGAAGAGGTCCTAGAGTTTCAATTAAAAAGAACAATTTTCATATTTTCCAATCTTTCATTAAAATTAAGGCTTACTATTTCCTTCTGGTTTTTTGAAATCAGAAACCCAAAGTATTAAAAGGGCCATTTCTTATTTTATTCTTTAACAAGTCAAGCACTGTATTGTATTTGGATATGTATGCTGCGGAGTGGGATTATTTCTGTTTTTTCAAGGTTGATATGTAGTCCTGAATAGTTAGCAAAGTGTTGAAATTCCTGAATACCCACTTCAGTCATGTTTTTGGTATAAGACTGGTATTGTCTTATTTCATTTTAAATGTTATTCCATTTAAAACGTTCCCTTTAATGTGATCACTTTGCCTCAAGTTTACAGTAATTATCCCTGACACAAAGAGAAAAAGTAGGGTTGGTATTAGACATCTTTGGCTGATACCTGTATTAAGTTGAAGTAACCAGATTAAAAACCACTACTTCCTACACATTAAGATAATTAGTGCATGCTAATTTAAGCCACATAATAAATTGGGGGCAAAGTTAAATCTTTCTTATGCCTTAAAGAGAAAATTCCATTCTATGGAGTCAAAGAACTTTTTGAAATGAATTAGCAGGGCACCCTGGATTTTTAGTTTAGTGGTGTAGGTCATGAGAACTTCCAACCGTCTCAAATACTCACCTATAGATGTATTTTATTAAGTGTCACATGTTATACAATAACAATTTAACAAAAATTGATATATAGGACAATATCCAGCCTAATGAGGCCTGTGAGATACAGTAGTAAACATAAACATTTTCTGTCAGAACAGGTGCATAAAATTGGAAATTTATGGATATGTTCTGCAGTTAAATTTACAATAGCTGGGAGACGAAACATTTTTTTTGGTTCACAACTATCATTAAGAGTTTTAACATTTATGTTGATTTTACCAACTTGCTGCAATAGTTTATTTCTTTTGGAACAAAACTGTACACAATACAATTATATATGTAGCTCATCATCAACAGAGCCACTGTCACATCTTTGACAATACTCAAAGATGTTTTGGAATACTTCTGTATACTATCCCCTCTTAACCTCATTAAAAATCAAGCTATGAAATTTCACAATAACTGACCAGCTGTTTCAAATTTTACAACTAGATACATAAATCTTCTCCTCTAAATTTAACACAATTAATTTATCTCCTGTTCTTTACACCAAAACACCTCGTATTTAACAAACCTTCCAAGCAAAATGTCATTCCCCTATTTTGGTGACATAACAGAACTCCAACTTTTTATTGCAAAGCTCTTTTGCAGCAATAATAAAAAGAACATATTCTGTAGAACTGCATTTATCTTTTCATAAAATAATTTTCAAAATGTGGTTTTCCCTCCATTACTCAGTTACATTTGAAAAACTAAAAATTTATTTCTTTAATCCAATTACTGGTACATGTAGTTTAACTGATATACTTGATGAGATACAGTTCAAAAACTTTGAGTTAACTCTGATTAACAGGACTCGCTTTGAATTATAAGTAAACATGGTGTTTTTATTAAAGTTGTTCTCAATGAATTTGTGGTTCAGATGACAGATTTTTCTGTTATCTAAATAACTGCTCTTCTAATAGTCTGAAATCTTTGGTCCTCCTAACTCTTAACTGAAGGCGGGTTGGCTTTGGTCCTCCAATCTCAAAATAGGAGAGGGGTGAGGGGGTGGTTTGAACTATATCTTTAATTTTTAAGGGCTTGCTGGCATTAAGGTTATAGTATATGTAAACTGTGATATCCTTGTGTACTTCAATGTTATACCATATATTAATTGGTTATTACATTTATTCATATAATCACACCATCAGTAGACCTAATCCCCCCAGACCAACCATACCAAATGTAATTCTCACTGACTTTAATCCACTTTAATGACTTTAATCGGTGCTGACCCCTGCAATGTCTCTGGTTTTTTAATATTGAACAATGTTTTTGTGTGATGCGCCTTAGAGTCTGTCTTTTGACGGAGATTAAGCGCTATAAAAGTGCTATTAGAATTAGAATTAGAATTAGAATCCAAGTATATTTAGCAAGGTGGGGAAATTTATCTGCTAAGGTACAGACATTAGTGACAAGTCATCTAGATATGTGCACTATGGTTTGTGTTAATAGTGTCTTTTTCAAACCCAAGATAAGTACAAGTCTTATAATGGTACTTCACTTCTACATAGAGCATTGGATACCCATGTGCTCAGACTGACCAACTCAAAGAATTTACATTACAATATTACAATTTACAAGTATGAGAGTTTACTCCCTTCAGTCTGGTGATTTTGTTTTTTTTTCAAACTCACAAGGTATTACCCTGTAACTTTTGACTCTAAAATGTTATGCAAAGTGTGTACACAATGCACTCATATAAGTCACAAAGTAAGCTGATTCTGCAAAAACTTTAAACACGCATTGATGTAGTATTTCTGATTGAGGTCAGCCATCAGGTAATGGCTGGTGTTTGTGAAGAAGGAAGAAAATAAAATAAACCATTAGATCACAAGTATCAAAGGTCAAATGTATATATATGGAAAAACTTTCCCTTGCCTTAGTTATATATGTGGTTATGAAGCCGCCACTAATAAGGGAGATACTGAAGGAAGACCATATGGCAGGAAAGAGGACAAGTGAACCCCAAAAATAAATGAGCACCTTTCTGT
Organism: Sabellastarte sp. h YS-2021; assembly: GCA_964017235.1. Classification (NCBI taxonomy): domain Eukaryota; kingdom Metazoa; phylum Annelida; class Polychaeta; order Sabellida; family Sabellidae; genus Sabellastarte; species Sabellastarte sp. h YS-2021. Next base: position 53,729,466 of record OZ024927.1, on the reverse strand, counting down.
GGATGCTTAATAACAGCAATTAATTGCCAAGTGGTTATATACATGATACACTGTAATACAAACACTGCTCTAAAAGTTGAATACTTACAAGTACAACAAATGGGCCCAAGGAAACAGCAAACACTGTTACAACACTGAAACCCAACATAATGAACCTCTTCACAGAGAATGAAGACCACTGTAGTTTATTGTCTGAAAAGGAACAATGGTATTAAGAGTGAGAAATGTGAAATTGTACTCAGTATATTTTATTTGGTACTGGAGGGGGGGCAGTCTTTCATAGCAACACAAAATTATCCGATGTTGTTCCAGTTTTGCACCAGGGGTGTTAAAAGAGAGATGTAGTCACAAAAACCATATTGTGTAAAGAACTTTATAAGTGGATATAGAAGGGGTTTCATCATATGCAAACTGCATTACATCTAAACACAGTCAATTTGACTTACAAGATATATTGAACACCAGCCTAAAGAAGTGGTGAAAATCAAAATGGAAACCAGAGTTCTTTTAAGAATTAAAAGCTTAAGTCAAAGAACATGTGGTTTCAACTTTTCAAATGGAGATTTAAATAATATATAAATCAGTGTAATTATACTTTCTGATGCTACATTTTAATTACATTTTTATTAACAAATAAGTATGTCTTAAAGTTTTGGTTATTTAATTTATATATTTTTTACGTTCATAATATTCATAAATATTGTAATGCATATTAATACAAAAACAAAGAGTCCCAAAAGGTTAGATGCTTTATAGTATAAAGTAGAAAAAGGTTTTTGAAAAGAAAAACATGCAGCACTGAGAGAAGAAGCTAAAGTTAAGCAGACGGTGTGGAAGTTTATGCACTGACATGAAAGAAAAATGTAAGCTTTATTTTGTTTTCTATGGTAATAAATTGTGTAAAGTTAATTAAATAATCGCTATAGTTTGTAAGAAGAGTAGTTTTAAAGTAGATATAAGGCAAAACAAGAAAATCTGCTATTTTAGGACCTCAGTTTGACCCGTAAGAAGGGGTCAGGGAATGAATGGCAATATAGACTCTCCATATACTATGTGTAGTTACTATGTGTAGTTCCTTTTCCTATGTGTAGTTCCTTTCATTTGGGTGGCCTTTATAAAGAATACCCACCTAGCTCAAACAGGCTCAGACTGAGTGATTGGACTGCAAAAGAGGTTGGGAAGTTTTAATTGTACTTAAATTTGTTTCCACAGACATGATTCAGTTTGTTTTAATATATAATTAAAGAAGCTCCCACAAGATCAGGGAACACACTCTCAAATAATAACATGAGGAAAGTTCTGGCCTTCTCATATCTGAATGGAAATAGATATTATAACAGTCCACTGTTTATACTCCACACACACAAATACACACACACACAACCCACTCACACACAGAGAGACAATTCTCTCATCTGTAGAGGAGTGAGTGAGGGATGGGGGTGTGTGTTGAGTCTCAGTGCACAGATGAACGTATTTATAGTTTGCTAGTTAGCCATTCATAGCTATGAAATCATCTACAAGTCTGATATTTTACTATGTTATAGTTTAAAGAAAACCAGCTGAAAAACATATAAACAAAATGTTCCAAATGCAATACTTTCAAGTTATAAGTGATTTACTGCATGAATTCTTGAATTTTTAATGCAATAAAAATTATTTTAAAAATTCACTAAAAAAAAAATAAAAACATGCAGCACTGAGAGAAGATTCGGAAGTGAAAGTTAAGCAGACAGTGTGGAGGTTTATGCATTAAGATGAAAGAAAAATTTAAGCTTTATTTTGTTTTCTATGGTCATAAATTGCGAAAAACTTAATTTAATAAATGCTATAGTTCATAAAAAGAGTAGTTTTAAAGGAGATATAAGGCAAAAACACAATATCTGCTATTTTATGACCCCAGTTTGACCCATAAGAAGGAGGTCAGGGGTAAATCTGACCGACTATCTAGACTCTTCATATAAGGTTTGCAAATACCTGTTAATACATTCCAAAGCTCTAAAAGCAAGAATAAAGGAGATATAAGGAAAACACACAAAATAGGCTATTTTATGACCCCAGTTTGACCCATAAGTGGGGGTCGGGGTAAATCTGACCAGCCAACTAGACTCTTCACATATGGTTTCCCAATATCTCTTAATACATGCTAAAGCTCTAAAAGCAAGAATAAAGGAGATATAAGGCAAAAACACAAAATCGGCTATTTTATGACCCCAGTTTGACCCATAAGGGGGTTGGGGGGTAAATCTGACTGGCTGTCTAGACTCTTCACATATGGTTTCGCAATACTTCTTAACACGTTCTAAAGCTCCAAACACAATAATAAAGGAGATATAAGGAAAAACGTCAAAATCAGCTATTTTATGACCCAGTTTGACCCCTACAGGGGGGGTCGGGGGGAGGGGGGGAATTTGACTTGCTTTGTAGACTCTCCACATATGGTTTCCTACTACCTCCCAATACATTTTATGGCTCTAAATGCAATACTTAAGAAGATAATAGGGAGGTTCACATGAATTTTAAGCTTTCTGGTTGGTACCTGTGAGAAAATCGCTCATAAATCAGTCACTTTTGATCAGATCGCTCACAAAATCTAATCAGCTCGCATTTTTGATAGTATGAACATGTGTGTAAAATAACAAGCCTCTGCAGTCAGCAAATTTTGCTGAGCGGTGATGACGGGTGGGTGTACCCAAAAAAAACTATTTTTTGATCATGTGACCTTGATAAAGATCAAAGGTCAAATTTGAGCATGTGGAAAAATTTTCCCATGCCTAAGGTATATAACTGCCCGATATGGTTAAAAAGTTTCAATAATAAGGGAGATATTCAAGAGAGACCATAATGCGGCAGTGACAGCGGTGGCGGTGGTGAGGAAACTGAAGCGAAAACAAATAAGCGTCCTTTTTAGGGACCCTTAACTATCTTTTCAGTTATTATCATAGATTAAAAAAATATTAATGAACTATTCCCTAGAGTATTCAACATCTGTCAATCAAATTTCAAGATTTTCGTATTTTTAGCAATCCTGATGTATAACAAATATTACATATGACATACTATCTTCCAAAGGTAATCAGCACAAATGTAATATAACTAAAGGAAAAAGTTAACTTGAGAAGTTATAATTATTCATTAATGCTGATATTAGAAAATAAGATCTGTGGCATTTTGTTCAATTTTCAAATTAAAGAACAGTTCATCTGTAGCTTCAGATATATACAAAAATGTGCATCATGTCTTGACAAAAATATTCACGGATAAAGAAACTTCATTATGTCTCCAATCTGCCTTGAGACATGCTTCAAATAGAAGTTTTCAGATTTCTTATTTCTATTCTTAGTACCTCCTTCACACCAGTATATCAGTATCTTTGTAAAACTAAAGAAAGAAGAAAGACATTTCCTGAAAAGACTACCTGTTAAGTCTTTCCCATATTTCAATGAATACTTGGTCAAGAAAAATTGCAAGTAGACAGACAGTCTGGGGCATTGCAGCAGACACTGGAAAATTTACCCTCACAGCAAAGAACCTCTCTCACACAGTCATAATTTTACCTAAATGTCTCAACAATATTGTTTTAGTAGGAATTTTCACCAGGTATAATTGTTGCATTTTAACTAATGAAATAAACTGAGTCAAATTAATTCCAAATAAAATTTTAAATCAAAATTTAATCTCTTTACAGAAACGGTGTATAAATAGTAATATTGGTGAACTTTATAAAATCTGAAATTAAGTTGAGATTTTTTTACTGGAATTCCAAATTATACAGTAATTTCACTATAAATATTGGTCTACATGATGTTCTGTACTGAAATTTTCAACTTTTTGGTGAATTATTTCAGCCAAAATTACATTCTTGGTTTGAAAATATCTGTCATCAACACATAATTACATAGAGTTACAATTTTTTGAGACTGACGACAAAATAACAGAAAAAAACAAGTCTACTAAGCCAGGATTTCTACATATCAAAGTACAGTTTTATTAAAAGAGATACAAATGTACTTTAATGGGAGGAAGAAGCCTGTGGTCTTATATTGAGACATTGTTTCCTCACCTCGATCACTTTGAAAGCAGTAGTTTCTCAGAAGGAATACAAAGTACGCTGGTGCTGTGTAGAGATAAATGTGCTTAAAATTCAGGAGTGCTGCAAACCATATGGCTCCTTCAATACAGTGACCCTGTACAATTAAATATAAACACATTCATCCTTACTTACTTTGTAAGTCGTATTTCTAGCAATTATTGATCCTTAATTTGCAATTTTCATATTTAATTGGGTAATATACCTAATTTAACATTGTTCTGTTGATGAAGGACATGTTCTGACCAATTTTGTTCTTAAGCTCACCTTTCAAATAGGAGGGATGAGTGTAGAGTAAGAAATCTTGCCTAGAGTATGAAATCTATTTTTTGCCTATATGAATAACTCAAAAGTAGGGCAGGGTCAGAAGCAGATTTCCCATTTGGGTATCCGTGAAACCGTACCGATTCAGGGATACTGAAAGAAATTGCATTCTAGCATATCCCCAACTGAATGGGACCACCGACATAAAGCAAGATTCACGGGATTCAAACATGGGATAAACATTTGTAATTTCTTCAGATTTGAGGTTTGTTTCTACTACTTTACATTTTCTCACAATATTATATACCGATATTCGAAATATCGGCTGTAAAGTGCACCATGGTATTGAAGTGAATTGGTCTCGATACCAAGATACCAGTGTAACCGAGCCTGCCGTACTCAAAAGTATATATTGGATTGAGGGCCATATTTTCACACAATGTGGAGTCTACCCGCAGCTTGGTTCTCCTCAAAGATTATCCCAATCCCCTTTGGGACTCACGCAATCTTTTAGGTATTTTTTGCTAATATCTGGAGAGGTTTGTGCTCCCTCAGGCCCTGTCAAAAGGTCAAAAGTAAATCTGAATAATTCTACTTGCCAACCTGTTAATGTGTGGAAATATAACTAGACCTACGCATCGGAGAACAGATGCAAATCTGTATCCACCGGAAAGACAACTCACCAAAGCCAGTGAACCATCGTTTGACCTTGAAGGAGGGGCCAAAGGTCAAATCTGACAACAGAAGATTCCCAGCCCACAATATCCTGCAAGTTGGTTTCACATTGCAAACCTCTAGGATCAATAATAAATGAGTTATAAACCCTTTTAAGTTTGGCTATCCTCATTTGACTCAAGGTCTCAAGGTCAAATCTGACCACATCAAAAGATTCCCAGTCCATGATTTCCTATAAGGTGGTTTCACATTGCAAACCTCTAGGACCAATAATAAACAAGTTATAAGCACTTTTAAGTTTGGCTATCCTCGTATGACCTTGAAGGAGGGGTCCAAGGTCAAATCTGACTACATCAAAAGATACCCAGCCCATGATTTCCTATACGTTGGTTTACCATCCCAAATGTCTTGAACCAATAATAAGCGAGTTATAGGCACTTTTAAGTTTGGCTATCCTCGTATGACCTTGAAGGAGGGGTCCAAGGTCAAATCTGACTACATCAAAAGATACCCAGCCCATGATTTCCTATAGGTTGGTATACCATCCCAACCCTCTAGGACAATATTAAGCGAGTTATAAGCACTTTTAAGTTTGGCTATCCTCATTTGATCTTGATGGAGGGGCCCAAGGTCAAATCCGACCACACCAGAAGATTCCCAGTCCATGATTTTAGATAGGTTGGTTTACCATCCCAAACCTCTAGAATCAATAATAAGCGAGTTATAAACACTTTTCACTTTGGCTATCCCCGTTTGACCTTGAAGAAGGGGGCCCAAGGTCAAATCCGATCACACCAGAAGATTCCCAGCCCATGATTTCCTATAGGTTGGTTTACCATCCCAAACCACCACGACCAATATTAAGCGAGTTATAAGCACTTTTAAGTTTGTCTATCCTCGTTTGACCTTGAAGGAGGGGTTCAAGGTTAAATCCGACCATACCAGAAGATTCCCAGTTCATGATTTGCTATAGGTTGGTTTACCATCCCAACCCTCTAGGACCAATAATAAGCGAGTTACAAGCACTTTCAAGTTTGGCTATCCTCGTTTGACCTTGAAGGAGGGGTCCAAAGTCAAATCTGACCACATCAAAAGATTTGCAGCACATGATTTCCTATAGGGTTGGTTTTACATTGCAAATCTCTAGGACCAATAATAAGCGAGTTATAAGCACTTTTATGTTTGGCTATCCTCGTTTGACCTTGAAGGAGGGGTCCAAAGTCAAATCTGACCACATCAAAAGATTTGCAGCACATGATTTCCTATAGGGTTGGTTTTACATTGCAAAGCTCTAGGACCAATAATAAGGGAGATATAACCACTTTTAAAGTCCATTATGTGGGTTACTTTGGCACTCCGTGCATGACCTTGAATTAAGAGCTTCAAACTCAAATGTCTGTAAGGTTGTAGAAGACATATATATCTGTTATACATATCACCTATGAAGACATTCAACCTTCCACCTATGAGAAACAGCCAGTAGAAAAATGTAGATAATTTTCAAAGAAATGCCTGCGGCGGCCATCTTGTTTTTCAGAATGAGGCCAATCTTAACGGCCAGTGGTTTCAAAACGGCATGTAACATATGCAAATGTGTTAGCTGTTAGTTGTTAGGTTCATTCTCATCCTTTGTCAGTACAATTTGTGTAAAGTATTTGCTTATTAAGACAGCTACTAACAATGTCATGTTCAAAGGGCTTAAACCATCAGTGCCATTAAAGAGATATCTAAAACATACTTAATACATTTCCTGTGTACTAGCCTTTCATTTCGTATGGATTCAAAACATCTCAGCTGTAAATATCGAAAGATACACTTTACAGGTTATTAAAATAATTAATTTTCACGGTTCCACTGAAACAACTCTGTTACCACCCATCATTCAAATAAGCATAGTTAAACATTTCTTAAATTTATAAGTTAAATAAGTTTAAGATTACCTCACATATCCTGACTATTGACAATAGCATTATCCCAAACAAGAAGCCATTATACTGAAAATGGATATCTGGGTTCAGGTTAAGAAAAAAACTACACTTATTCCCTGTAAAGGCTGAAAGGTGAATCCTAGATATTTGTTCTTTGTTGGCATTACTATTCAATTATAATTTTACAATAACAAACAATATTTGGTAAAGTTTAATTACAGATAAAATACATGCATCCAAGGCACATAAAAAATTTATAAAACTAATTATCATGTCTTTGAATTTTCAATTACCCATAAAAATATATGTATTCATTCCAAACAAATGTTTTTCTTCATTTACTGGATTGTTGCGATGTCTTCCATGAGTTTTTTAGTTACTATTTTCACTTCAGAGTAAATAACTGAGTGAAGGAACATTAATTTTAGTGATTTGGGGGTGACTTTACTAATGGTGATGAGAAACAGTAGACAATATGTAGTTTTGGTCATGAAATTATCTTTCTTTCATTTAGTTACATAAACAGACCACATACTAACATATATTTATCAAAAACCACAACCAAATAATCGAATTGGGAATAGTGATATTCTGTCATATTACCTGCTGCATAAGATAAAACAAAAACATACAATACAGAATACATATGTTTTCACTGGAGTTTGTCACAAATAAATAATATAAACAATTAATGCCGAATGATTTGTATCAGTTTGCGTGGAACCTTTAACATTCATATTCATTTACTAAACTATGCTGTACATTTCATAAACAAATTTTAATTTAAAATAAGTTAAAAAGAAACACCAGTAAATTTGTGATTCTGAAATATGTTATATTATTTTAATAAATTGTAAATCTAGGGCCATAAAGAAAAATTACAAAAGGATACGATCAACAAGTAGTAAACCAAAGTTGCATAACAGTAAAATAAAAAGTTTTTGTTTAGAGCTTCTTTGTACTTCATTTCTTCCAAATCTGTAATTGCAGAATCTATACAAAATAAAGAGAACAGTAACATTAAAATCAGTGTTGGTGACCAGCTTGATATTATTGGAGACTTCAAAAGTCCACCATTGTCAAAGATTGGAATAAAAATGGACAAAAAGTCTGTAATAATTGAACTCTTTGAACTATCAGTAATAAGCTTCCCTCCAATATTCATATGAGTTTTTTGCTTCAACTTACAAAATACAGAGTATTGAAGATATACAAAAGCTTTATAGTCATGACCTTGAATTAAAAACATTCTGCTAAATTAGAAACCAGTGTTGAGTGGAAGTCAATACAAGGTCTTTCAAGAGCATTTTTCACTGAAATTAATGCCGTTACTGGTAATCACTAGATGAGTGGTAATATATTGGAATTTAACATAACAGAGTTTAACAATTTACTGTAATTTTGTTTACAAAGTATCTCACATACCATTACTGACAGATTTACAACCGCATATCTTTTGTTATCAGAAGTAAAATAGATGGTAAAATAAGTCACATTAAGATACAAACTGCTTAAGAATTATTATATATGTGGTCGTTTTGTTTCACAATGTCCCAATAAGTTAACATTGGGGTTTACTTTTTGAACAATAACTGGTGTAAATTTTAGTTTATATGTTTGTTTTCATTTAAATATTCCTGGGTATTTTCAAGTTAAATACACTCATAAAATATATGTAGCATTGATTACTACCATAGACATTTTTTGACAACCTGTCACTTCAGTTTACCTCCAATATATTAAAAAAATCCAGTAACCCTAAGATTTTTTGGCAAATCAAGAGTTTTTATGTTGATTTGCTCCCAATAAAGATAACCATTGATCTATGGATATGGAATCCATATTACACAGATGAATGTAAAAAGCAATAATTAAAGTACAACAGAACCAAAAGATGCTAACACCTAAATGGAAGTAGCTATTATCCGCCCACTATTGGGTTGACACCCAAATTGCTAGCCATGTTGTAGCTATGGAAAAAGTAGCTGAACAATATATTTCAAGAAAATGCTCAAAATGCAATAGTTTTTAAGTTACAAGTGATTTTACTCATTATGGAAGGTACTGAAACATCTGAAAGTAGCTATTACTCACTTAGCTTTTGGGATAGATTCCCAAGTTACTCACCATGTTCTAGCTATGAAAAAAGTAGCTGAATAATACATTCTAACAAAATGCTCTGGATGTAATAGCTTTCAAGTTATAAGTGATTTAGTGCACGATTTAATAAATTTTAATGCATCAAAAATTATTTTAAAAATTCATTAAAAACTAGACCTAGCGCATCGGAGAACCGATGCAAATTGTATCCTCCAGAAGAAAACTCACCAAAGCCATTCTAACATCGCTTAACCTTGAAGGAGAAGTCCAAGGTGAAATCTGACCATATCAAAAGATTCTTAGCCCATGATTTCCTATAGGTTGGTGTGACACTGCAAACATCTAGGAATACGAATAAGCAAGATATAAACACTAATTTTGGCAATCCTCATTTGACCTTGAAAGAGGGGCCAAAGGTCAAATCCGATCACACAGAAAGATTCCCAGCCCATGATTTCCTAGATTTTGGTTTACCATTCCAAAGCTCTAGGACCAATAATAAGCGAGTTATAAGCACTTTTAAGTTTGGCTATCCTCGTTTGACCTTGATGGAGGGTCCAAGGTCAAATCCGACCACAGCAATAGATTCCCAGCACATGATTTTGTGTACTATCCTCGTTTGACCTTGAAGGAGGGGTCCAAGGTCAAATCCGACCACACCAAAAGATTCCCAGCCCATGATTTCCTATAGGTTGGTTTACCATCCCAAACCTCTAGGACCAATAATAAGCGAGTTATAAGCACTTTTAAGTTTGGCTATCCCCGTTTGACCTTGAAGGAGGGGTTTAAGGCCAAATCTGACCACACCAAAAGATTCCCAGCCCATGATTTCCTATAGGTTGGTTTACCATCCCAAACCTCTAGGACCAATAATAAGCGAGTTATAAGCACTTTTAAGTTTGGCTATCCCCGTTTGATCTTGAAGGAGGGGTTCAAGGTCAAATCCGACCACACCAAAAGATTCCCGGCCCATGATTTCCTATAGGTTGGTTTACCATCCCAAACCTCTAGGACCAATAATAAGCGAGTTATAAGCACTTTTAAGTTTGGCTATCCCTGTTTGACCTTGAAGGAGGGGTCCAAGGTCAAATCCGACCACACCAAAAGATTCCCAGCCCATGATTTCCTATAGGTTGGTTTACCATCCCAAACCTCTAGGACCAATAATAAGCGAGTTATAAGCACTTTTCAGTTTGGCTATCCCCGTTTGACCTTGAAGGAGGGGTTTAAGGTCAAATCTGACCACACCAAAAGATTCCCAGCCCATGATTTCCTATAGGTTGGTTTACCATCCCAAACCTCTAGGACCAATAATAAACAAGTTATAAGCACTTTTAAGTTTGGCTATCCTCGTTTGACCTTAAAGGAGGGGTCCAAGGTCAAATCCGACCACACCAAAAGATTCCCAGCCCATGATTTCCTATAGGTTGGTTTACCATCCCAAACCTCTACGACCAATAATAAGCGAGTTATAAGCACTTTTAAGTTTGGCTATGCTCCTTTGACCTTGAAGGAGGGGTCCAAGGTCAAATCCGACCACACCAAAAGATTCCCATCCCATGATTTCCAATAGGTTGGTTTACCATCCCAAACCTCTAGCACCAATAATAAGCGAGTTATAAGCACTTTTAAGTTTGGCTATCCTTGTTTGACCTTGAAAGAGGGGTCCAAGGTCAAATCCGACCACACCAAAAGATTCCCAGCCCATGATTTCCTATAGGTTGGTTTACCATCCTAAACCTCTAGGACCAATAATAAGCGAGTTATAAGCACTTTTAAGTTTGGCTATGCTCGTTTGACCTTGAAGGAGGGGTCCAAGGTCAAATCTGACCACACCAAAAGATTCCCAGCCCGTGATTTCCTATAGGTTGGTTTACCATCCCAAACCTCTAGGACCAATAATAAGGGAGATATAAGCACTTTTCATGACTGCAAAGAAACGCCTGTGGCAGCCATCTTGTTTTTCAAAATGAGGCCAAAAATATTCCCAGTCAAGATTTTATAATGAGGAACATATCCTGTGAATTTGAGATCTCTACCTATAATACCCTTTGCTCTAGAGGGCCATCAAAAGTCCTTGTTTAAAGTCAAAAAACGCCCGTGGCGGCCATCTTGTTTTTCAAAATGAGGCCAAAAATATTCCCAGGCAAGATTTTATGGCTATGAATATATCCTGCAAATTTGAGAAGGCTAGCTATAATATTTTTTTTCGTTAGAGTGGTAACGGTGAAATCTCTCTACACACTGCGGTGGCGGTGGCGGCGGCGGCGTAACGAAGTCAAATCCATAGTATCCACCGGATAGCTACTATAATCAAGAAAGATTTAGGCCTGATACTCAAACAACGGAATCTACTTGTGGCCTAGTCCATATGTGCAAGATAAGAGACAAATCCCTTCAATAGTTATTGAGGAACTTGTGCTAAGTGCTGAAATTTTCACACTTTGGGTGGGGATACATTGCTTGTAATGTCTCTGTGGAACAGAAGAACAAACAGATTTGCATGCCTTGAACAATTTTTCATCCTCAATAGATAAGGTATCTAGAATTGTAGAATTGTACTGTGTCCCCAGCTTTGGTTAAAGACTGAAGCGGATGAAATTCAAAAGGACTAACATTATGCTGGCTGACTGGCAATATTTTTGCAGATCCAGACCACCCTTTCACCAGAGGGATTGAGCCATGGTGAAGCCCCAACTTGTTAAAAATATAACCTAGATCCAATATACAGGTTAAGACAAATGCACACAGGCAGAGAGAGAGGCAAACACAAAGTTATCACTTGCCAAGTTTTCACTAGATGTCAGCAGAAAATTCAATACAGTATCATTTTGCTAACTACTGTTAAACTTCTAGTCATATGCCCACATAAGTTAATGCATTTAGCAAGATGGGTCCTGTCTGCCTCCTCTCTTCATGGAGGAAAGAAGGAATTACTATTAATTGTCCGCCATTTTGTGGGACAGCAAACGAGTGACATCATTGTCTAATCTTGTGGAGTGTAAGGTCACCTTACCCTACAGGTCTTCTCCAGGACTTTCTATATTCACAACCTAGAAATTTCTTTTTCAACTTAGATTTGTAGCAATCAGCTCACATAAGCTCTAAATGCAATACTTTTCAAGTTGAAAGATATTTAAGATTTTAATGCATTTAAAAATTATTTAAAAACTTTATAAAAACTAATGAAGAAACACCCAAGCCTGATACTCACACACGGTAATCAACTTATGGCCTGGTACATATATGCAAGATAAGAGAGAAATCCCTTCAATAGTCAATAAGAAAATTGTGTTAAAGTGTTGAAATGTTCACACTTTGGGTGGGGTTACCTCACTTGTAATGGCTCTGGGGAACAGACAAACAGACAGATTGCATGAATTTTTTTCGATTTATCATCCTCGATAGATAAAGTATCTTTTAAAAGTAACAGGATGTCTCTGGACCTTGTACCTTTGGAGTTGTTCAGCTGACATAAAAATGGTGTCTCAGTAATTTTTGTAATTTTTTTCAGAGTCCTATGTTACAGATTGCAACATTTTTCTATTTTAAGTACTGTATTATTCTATTTATGCTGTATTATTGCATCACTGTATTGTTTATTACATTGTCTGAAAATAACATTATGATTCTTATATCTCTCTTAATTCTTTTTACTTGAATCTTGGTTGTTGCACCTTTTGATCTCTTTTGTTGCAGGTTAAGCACTGTTAAAGTCATATCAAAATTCATTAAGGAGTTTACTTTTGTAACTTCCCATTGTCGCAGATAGAATTTCATCAAGTGAGTCACAGGTTACAAATAAGTATGTTTGGGCACTATTGAAAACATCCAAACCGTAATTTGACCATGCAATAATGCATATATAAAAGCTTTTTAAACACAAGTCAACTGAGAAGGTCATGAACTAGTGGACTGGCACTAGAAAATTTTTAACCCTGTGCAGGACTTCCAGTCCAAGTGGAGACCAATTCTCCTGACCACATATTTGCCGGCCTTAGTCTACTGGTCTTGGCGAATTCACCAGTCTGTGCTGTGGTGTGGAATGCAAAACACTGATAAAAATATTTGAGTCCATGAAACAAAGAAAATGTTGCTGTGGCAATCATTACTGGTAGTTTAAGGTCACCTCAATGTAGTATCAGTTACATGTACCGGCAAATTATAGATCAAATATGTCATGCTATTTTTGGTATATTTTGTGGAAACATAGAAAAACTTGAGCTCAGTAAAATTCTTTTACATATGAGAGTTTAAGGCTACCTTAAAATAGGGCACATCTTCAGGACTAGACACATTAATATACCAAATATAAATTAAATCTCTTGTGCAGCTTTCAAATACTCTCCAAAAATTAAATTCAATATAATTATGTTATCACTAGGAGTTTGAGGTCACCTTAAAATAGGCCACACCTTGAAGACCAGTTACACCCACAAACCAAATTTGATTTGAATCTGTGAAGCCATTTTTAAGCTATTGCCCACAAATCGCAAAAGTTAAACTAGAAATAGGAAGCCCTGTAAAAGGAGAAAGTCGAACAATAGAGAAATAGGTGGATTACAAACAGGAAAATACATTATCATGTGTAATGTCCACCCATGATGCTTGGAAACACTACAATTCATTTAATGAAAAGATGAAAATGTAAATATCTGGGGGTCAAACACTTCGACGAAATCGCTCTATCTCACACCACTTCCGAGATAATTGCATTTTTGAGTTTTACACAGAAATTCAAGATGGCCACCAAACGATTTTTAAGAAAAGTCGACAGTTGACTCTATTGATAAACTGGGTCAAAAATTTCAACAAAATCGCTCTATCTTGCACCGTTTCTGAGATAAATGCGTTTTACGCAGAAATTCAAGATGCCTCCAAAAATGCGCAAAAACGATTTGGGAAAAGTCACCAGTTGACTCTGCTGATACCCTGAGGATAAAAACTTTCAAGCAAATCGCTGTATCTCACACCGTTTCCCAGATAAATACATTTTTACATTTTAGGCAGAAATTCAAGATGGCTGCCAAAAATGGCAGGAAAACAATTTTTGGGAAAACTCGCCAGTTGACTCTGGGGATACCCTGGCGTTCAAAAATTTTAACGAAATCGCTCTATCTCACACCGTTTCCGAGATATTTACACTTTTTTATTTTCCGCTAAAATCCAAGATGGCTGCCATAAGTTGCAAAAATTGAAATTTTTCTCTTTTCAAAAAGACACCCTTGTACTACCCAGTGGGCCAAAAATTCAGTCGTAATCGCTCTATCTCTTACAGTTTCAGATATATTTACACTTTTTTATTTTCCGCTAAAATCCAAGATGGCTGCTAAAAGTTCCGAAAATTGAAATTTTTTGTTTTTACCCAGGACAATCTTCTATTACCCTTTAGGTCGAACGGTTTCTGAGATATAAGCAAATTACTCAAAAGAAGTATTGAAAATACCCATTAAAGTACCTCAATGGCTATTACTCACTTACTTACAAAGCTATCAGTACCAAAAGTAATACCAAGCGAGCTATAGATATAACAATCTTATATTCCCAATTTTACTGAAATAACTTGAATCATTTTCCCTTTAATGCACGGAAACCAATAGGTACTGAAAACAGCTATACTTATATATACTATACTATACTATATATTAGTACACATTTCTCAGTCCAATTATTTCAATTATTGTTTTACTACACCATGTTTTCATTTTTTTACCACTTATGTAGTCTATAGCAGTCTGCTCTTTTATTACCCCATAATCGGGTATTATCGCCCATTTACCGGGAATTACCGTGTAACTGTCCAAACTATTGGTGTATCATCCCTATTATTTATTTTTCACAGAGTTATTCCAGTAACCTTTTTTGCTGCTTTGTTGTATGGTTCTTGTGTTATATAAGTTATTGTGGCTATCTTGAGGGCAGTTTTAAGGTTCTGAGGCTTATTGGGGTGAATAGGGTGCCCGTGAGTCGCCCACGGGACGAAGATCGGAATGTGAGCTTACTAGGGACATTTGTCATGAGTCACCCCAACCACTTAGTTTGCTAGGTGTCTATTACCCTGTCTTGCCTGCTCCTTAGCCATGATGTTGTTGGGTTTTCTGTGCTTCAGTCTCCTCTTTTGGCTGAAAGTGGCTGACCAAAGTCAGTTCTTAGTCTCTCCCTGTGCCCTTCGTGTTCCTGCCCCGATGAGGGATTACTCCTGTAAAATTTTCTCAAATAAGTTTCCTGCATATGCCAGGGTCAAATGTCTTTTGATTCTGTTGTTGTTATCTGGTGACATCGCCCTTAATCCAGGTCCTGTAAACTTTGGCTTTGTGAATTGCCGTTCCATCAGGAATAAGGGTCCCTTGATCTGTGACACAATTGTCTCGAATAATCTTGATATTTTGGCACTTGCAGAAACTCACATTCACATTTCTGATACCGACAGCCTACTGAAGTCAGTAACTCCGCCTGGATTTCAACTCACTCATAGGCCCCGGACGATTGGTCGCGGTGGCGGAGTGGGCTTCCTTTCCAAGAAAAACTTACCTGCTAAGACTGTTGACGCACCAACACATTCCACTTTCGAAAAGATCGTCATATCAATTGTCACTAACTCAAAATCATTTGTTATGGCTTGTGTTATGGCATCCAGATAAAAGGTTCCTGGAGGTTCCTCAATTCTGTCCATCTGTACATAAATCCAAAAATCACTTTGGCCACAGCTTTGCTTTTGATGCCCCCACAGTCTGGAATCATTTGCCTAATGAGGTACGTTCTGCCCCAACTCTCACCTGTTTCAGGAAAAGGCTAAAATCATATCTCTTCCACAAGGCATTCCCACCTTAGCTTACACTCTATCCAGCGTCTCCGTGGTACTGGACTTGGCAACGGCTATGGACAGATGATTTCTTAAACTTGATTTTTGGTGTTGCGCCTTAGAGTCTGCCTAGCAGAGATTAAGCGCTATAAAAGTACAGAATAGAATAGAATAGAATACTTGGGTATTACTCAGTAAGCAAAAGAGCTACAACAGCTGAAAGCAATCCCAAGCAAGACACTGACCCAATAATCCTGCATACTAAATTTGGTGAAGATAGCTCTAATACTTTTCCTTAAAATAAGTGGAAATGATGTGACGCCGGATGCCGTACAGCGAAAAAAGCAAAAATAATTTGTCCACACACCCCACCCCCCACCCCCACCCCACCCCGTGTTATTAGTGGGAGTTAAAGGTCATCTTAAAATAGGGCACATATCGACGACTAGCAACATCCACATGCTAAATTTGAATTTCATCCTACAAGAAATTTTTGACATATTTTGCAGAAACAAAGTGTGATGACGATGCTGGTCCTATATGTGATTCATCATCACTGAGTGACACCAAACTGTTACAACCTTAAACTAGAATAAGCATCTAAAATATCAGCAATTTATTGTAACCTTACAAGAGACCTTTTTCTTTTTTGTCTACATATATGTACATGCTGAATATCAATGAAAAAATTTCAACTAGAAAAATGTTTTTGCTAACAAAACAAAGCATCCCAAAAGGTCAGATGCTTTATAGTATAAAGTAGAAAAAGTTTTTGGAAAAGAAAAACATGCAGCTCTGAGAGAAGAAGCTAAAGTTAAGCAGACAGTGTGGAAGTTTATGTATTAACATGAAAGAAAAATGTAAGCTTTATTTTGTTTTCTATGGTCATAAATTGTGTAAAGTTAATTTAATAAATGCTATAGTTTGTAAGAACAGTAGTTTTAAAGTAGATATAAGGCAAAACAAGAAAATCTGCTATTTTATGACCCCAGTTTGACCCGTAAGAATGGGTCAGTGGGTAAACCTGACTGGCTATATACTCTCCATATATGGGGTAGTGTGACAACAAAACTGGGTTGAAAGCCCAAGAAGCAATAATGAGCGGGATAAAAGAACTTTTCCATATGATAAACTCAACTTTGAAGCAACTTTACTAAGCAGCAGATGTAAAATTTGCTAAAATCACTGTATGTTTTACAGTTAAATAAATGACATTTTCCATTTCCACAAAAATTCAAGACCCCTGTCAGAATATTGAAAATTCAAATTTATTTCCACAAGAGTCCTTAATACTAGGGGTGCAAGGAATCATAAAATTGTGAATTGAATCAATTTGCAAATCAAGTTTTGCAAACCAGATCAATTCATGAGTCGACTTGGTTTAAAAAAACTTTTTCAATCTTGATGCTAAATATTATGTCACTATGAATATCCAAGTCTTACTACTATATCAGACATTTAAAGGAAAATTTGCTAAGGGAGAAGTTGCAACTTGGTTTAAAAAAACTTTTTCAATCTTGATGCTAAATATTATGTCACTATGAATATCAATGTCTTACGAATATATCAGGCATTTAAAGGAAAATTTGCTAAGGGGGAAGTTGCAACTCAATAAAAGCCTTTACATGACGCAGCTTGTCACTGTTAAATGCCATATATCTATTTATATTTTAGAAAAAGGCATAGTAAAATTTAAGCCATCTATCTCAACGAGTAAATAAATGGTCAATGTTCCCACAAGCCTATTTATATCTTATGAATAATGTTCATTTCCATTTATATATAATTGCAAGTCTTTCATGAGTCCCCAGAGAATTAGTCCACTGGGTATATGCTGATAAGGGATAAAATCAAGTTAATGTTATCTCTTCACATAAGGTTTCCAATACCTCTTAATACATTGTAAAGCTCTAAAAGCAAGAATAAAGTAGATATAAGACAAAAACATAGAATCGGCTATTTTATGACCCAGTTTGACCCATGGGGGGCAGGGGTTAAATCTGACCAGCTATCTTGACTCTTCACATATGGTGTCCCAATACCATAAAGGGGGGTCTGGGGGGTACATCTGACCAGCTATATAGACTCTTCACATATGGTTTCCAAATGCCTCTTAATACATTCTAAAGCTCTAAAAGCAAGAATAAAGGAGATGTAAGGCAAAAACACAAAATCGGCTATTTTATGACCCCAGTTTGACCCATAAGGGGGGTCAGGGGGTAAACCTGACTGGCTACCTCGACTCTTCACATATGGTGTCCCAATACCTCTTAATACATTCTAAAGCTCGAAACGCAAAAATAAAGGAGATGTAAGGCAAAACACAAAATCGGCTATTTTATGACCCCAGTTTGACCCATAAGGGGGGGTCAGGGGGTAAATCTGACCAGCTATCTAGACTCTTCACATACGGTTTCCCAATACCTCTTAATATATTCTAAAGCTGTAAAGCAAGAAAAAAGGAGATATAAGGCAAAAACACAAAATCGGCTATTTTATTACCCCAGTTTGACCCGTAAGGGGGCTCAGGGGGTAAATCTGACTGGCTATCTTGACTCTTCACATATGGTTTCCCAATACCTCTTAATACATTGTAAAGCTATAAAAGCAAGAATAAAGGAGATATAAGGAAAAATGTCAAAATTGGCTATTTTACGACCCCAGTTTGACCCCAAAAGGGGGGTCGGGGGGGGGGGGGGGGGGGGGGGGGACTTGACTTGCTCTCTAGACTCTCCACATGTGGTTTCCTATTACCTCCCAATACATTTTATGGCTCTAAATGCAATGCTTAAGAAGATAATAGGGGGGTTCGCAAGATTTTAAACTTTCTGGTTCATAGGTGTGAGAAAATCGCTCATAAATCAGTCATTTTTCATCGGATTCCTCCCCAAATCTAATTAGCTCGCGTTTTTGATAGTATGAACATGTGTTTATAACTAGAAATAGGCCGCCCTGTTGATAGTAGATGCGAATAGAAACAGGATAGTATAGAAGAACACACATTATCATGTGTAATGTCCACCCATGAACCTTTTGCGCAAATTGTACAGTAGTCTTACAAGACCCTGTTTCATTTGTAAAATATATCAATGATGCTTAAATATTTGTTAGTGTAGATGTAAATTATTTCAGCTTCATGCCTTTTTGCATTGGTTGGGTTGAAAATTTTGACGAAATCACTCTATCTTGCACGGTTAAGAAGATAGAAGCAAATTCCTGTTTTTCTATTTTTGGCAAAAATTTGAAAATTCAAAATGGCCGCCATTTTTGGGAAAAGGAAATTTTTTTGAAAATTGCCAAGAGTACATTTCTTAGATACCCTATGGGTCGAAAATTTCAACAAAATAACTCTATTTTGCACGGTTAAGGCCAGTTTGTGTTTTTCCATTTTGAGCAAAAATTCGAAAATTCAAAATGGCTGCCATTTTTGGGGAGGGGAAAATTTTTGGAAAATTGCAAAGATTGCATTGCTTAGAAACCCTGTGCGTCGAAAATTTTGACGAAATCGCTCTATCTCGCACGGTTAAGGAGATAGAAGCAAATTAGTGTTTTGCCATTTTTGGCAAAAATTCGAAAATTCAAAATGGCCGCCATTTTTGGGGAGGGGAAAATTTTTTTTTAATTACCAAGAGTACAATGCTCAGATACCCTGTGGGTCGAAAATTTTGACGAAATCGCTCTATCTCGCACGGTTAAGGAGATAGAAGCAAATTTGTGTTTTGCCATTTTTGGCAAAAATTCGAAAATTCAAAACGGCCGCCATTTTTGGGGAGGGGAAAATTTTTTGAAAATTGCAAATATTACATTCCTTAGATACCCTGTGGGTCGAAAATTTCGACGAAATCGCTCTATCTCGCACGGTTAAGGAGATAGAAGCAAATTTGTGTTTTGCCATTTTTGGCAAAAATTCGAAAATTCAAAATGGCCGCCAATTTTGGGGAGGGGAAAATTTTTGGAAAATTGCAAAGATTGCATTCTTTAGATACCCTGTGGGTCGAAAATTTCGACGAAATCGCTCTATCTCGCACGGTTAAGGAGATAGAAGCAAATTAGTGTTTTGCCATTTTTGGCAAAAATTCGAAAATTCATAGGCCACACCTTGAAGACCAGTTACACCCACAAACCAAATTTGATTTGAATCTGTGAAGCCATTTTTAAGCTATTGCCCACAAATCGCAAAAGTTAAACTAGAAATAGGAAGCCCTGTAAAAGGAGAAAGTCGAACAATAGAGAAATAGGTGGATTACAAACAGGAAAATACATTATCATGTGTAATGTCCACCCATGATGCTTGGAAACACTACAATTCATTTAATGAAAAGATGAAAATGTAAATATCTGGGGGTCAAACACTTCGACGAAATCGCTCTATCTCACACCACTTCCGAGATAATTGCATTTTTGAGTTTTACACAGAAATTCAAGATGGCCACCAAACGATTTTTAAGAAAAGTCGACAGTTGACTCTATTGATAAACTGGGTCAAAAATTTCAACAAAATCGCTCTATCTTGCACCGTTTCTGAGATAAATGCGTTTTACGCAGAAATTCAAGATGCCTCCAAAAATGCGCAAAAACGATTTGGGAAAAGTCACCAGTTGACTCTGCTGATACCCTGAGGATAAAAACTTTCAAGCAAATCGCTGTATCTCACACCGTTTCCCAGATAAATACATTTTTACATTTTAGGCAGAAATTCAAGATGGCTGCCAAAAATGGCAGGAAAACAATTTTTGGGAAAACTCGCCAGTTGACTCTGGGGATACCCTGGCGTTCAAAAATTTTAACGAAATCGCTCTATCTCACACCGTTTCCGAGATATTTACACTTTTTTATTTTCCGCTAAAATCCAAGATGGCTGCCATAAGTTGCAAAAATTGAAATTTTTCTCTTTTCAAAAAGACACCCTTGTACTACCCAGTGGGCCAAAAATTCAGTCGTAATCGCTCTATCTCTTACAGTTTCAGATATATTTACACTTTTTTATTTTCCGCTAAAATCCAAGATGGCTGCTAAAAGTTCCGAAAATTGAAATTTTTTGTTTTTACCCAGGACAATCTTCTATTACCCTTTAGGTCGAACGGTTTCTGAGATATAAGCAAATTACTCAAAAGAAGTATTGAAAATACCCATTAAAGTACCTCAATGGCTATTACTCACTTACTTACAAAGCTATCAGTACCAAAAGTAATACCAAGCGAGCTATAGATATAACAATCTTATATTCCCAATTTTACTGAAATAACTTGAATCATTTTCCCTTTAATGCACGGAAACCAATAGGTACTGAAAACAGCTATACTTATATATACTATACTATACTATATATTAGTACACATTTCTCAGTCCAATTATTTCAATTATTGTTTTACTACACCATGTTTTCATTTTTTTACCACTTATGTAGTCTATAGCAGTCTGCTCTTTTATTACCCCATAATCGGGTATTATCGCCCATTTACCGGGAATTACCGTGTAACTGTCCAAACTATTGGTGTATCATCCCTATTATTTATTTTTCACAGAGTTATTCCAGTAACCTTTTTTGCTGCTTTGTTGTATGGTTCTTGTGTTATATAAGTTATTGTGGCTATCTTGAGGGCAGTTTTAAGGTTCTGAGGCTTATTGGGGTGAATAGGGTGCCCGTGAGTCGCCCACGGGACGAAGATCGGAATGTGAGCTTACTAGGGACATTTGTCATGAGTCACCCCAACCACTTAGTTTGCTAGGTGTCTATTACCCTGTCTTGCCTGCTCCTTAGCCATGATGTTGTTGGGTTTTCTGTGCTTCAGTCTCCTCTTTTGGCTGAAAGTGGCTGACCAAAGTCAGTTCTTAGTCTCTCCCTGTGCCCTTCGTGTTCCTGCCCCGATGAGGGATTACTCCTGTAAAATTTTCTCAAATAAGTTTCCTGCATATGCCAGGGTCAAATGTCTTTTGATTCTGTTGTTGTTATCTGGTGACATCGCCCTTAATCCAGGTCCTGTAAACTTTGGCTTTGTGAATTGCCGTTCCATCAGGAATAAGGGTCCCTTGATCTGTGACACAATTGTCTCGAATAATCTTGATATTTTGGCACTTGCAGAAACTCACATTCACATTTCTGATACCGACAGCCTACTGAAGTCAGTAACTCCGCCTGGATTTCAACTCACTCATAGGCCCCGGACGATTGGTCGCGGTGGCGGAGTGGGCTTCCTTTCCAAGAAAAACTTACCTGCTAAGACTGTTGACGCACCAACACATTCCACTTTCGAAAAGATCGTCATATCAATTGTCACTAACTCAAAATCATTTGTTATGGCTTGTGTTATGGCATCCAGATAAAAGGTTCCTGGAGGTTCCTCAATTCTGTCCATCTGTACATAAATCCAAAAATCACTTTGGCCACAGCTTTGCTTTTGATGCCCCCACAGTCTGGAATCATTTGCCTAATGAGGTACGTTCTGCCCCAACTCTCACCTGTTTCAGGAAAAGGCTAAAATCATATCTCTTCCACAAGGCATTCCCACCTTAGCTTACACTCTATCCAGCGTCTCCGTGGTACTGGACTTGGCAACGGCTATGGACAGATGATTTCTTAAACTTGATTTTTGGTGTTGCGCCTTAGAGTCTGCCTAGCAGAGATTAAGCGCTATAAAAGTACAGAATAGAATAGAATAGAATACTTGGGTATTACTCAGTAAGCAAAAGAGCTACAACAGCTGAAAGCAATCCCAAGCAAGACACTGACCCAATAATCCTGCATACTAAATTTGGTGAAGATAGCTCTAATACTTTTCCTTAAAATAAGTGGAAATGATGTGACGCCGGATGCCGTACAGCGAAAAAAGCAAAAATAATTTGTCCACACACCCCACCCCCCACCCCCACCCCACCCCGTGTTATTAGTGGGAGTTAAAGGTCATCTTAAAATAGGGCACATATCGACGACTAGCAACATCCACATGCTAAATTTGAATTTCATCCTACAAGAAATTTTTGACATATTTTGCAGAAACAAAGTGTGATGACGATGCTGGTCCTATATGTGATTCATCATCACTGAGTGACACCAAACTGTTACAACCTTAAACTAGAATAAGCATCTAAAATATCAGCAATTTATTGTAACCTTACAAGAGACCTTTTTCTTTTTTGTCTACATATATGTACATGCTGAATATCAATGAAAAAATTTCAACTAGAAAAATGTTTTTGCTAACAAAACAAAGCATCCCAAAAGGTCAGATGCTTTATAGTATAAAGTAGAAAAAGTTTTTGGAAAAGAAAAACATGCAGCTCTGAGAGAAGAAGCTAAAGTTAAGCAGACAGTGTGGAAGTTTATGTATTAACATGAAAGAAAAATGTAAGCTTTATTTTGTTTTCTATGGTCATAAATTGTGTAAAGTTAATTTAATAAATGCTATAGTTTGTAAGAACAGTAGTTTTAAAGTAGATATAAGGCAAAACAAGAAAATCTGCTATTTTATGACCCCAGTTTGACCCGTAAGAATGGGTCAGTGGGTAAACCTGACTGGCTATATACTCTCCATATATGGGGTAGTGTGACAACAAAACTGGGTTGAAAGCCCAAGAAGCAATAATGAGCGGGATAAAAGAACTTTTCCATATGATAAACTCAACTTTGAAGCAACTTTACTAAGCAGCAGATGTAAAATTTGCTAAAATCACTGTATGTTTTACAGTTAAATAAATGACATTTTCCATTTCCACAAAAATTCAAGACCCCTGTCAGAATATTGAAAATTCAAATTTATTTCCACAAGAGTCCTTAATACTAGGGGTGCAAGGAATCATAAAATTGTGAATTGAATCAATTTGCAAATCAAGTTTTGCAAACCAGATCAATTCATGAGTCGACTTGGTTTAAAAAAACTTTTTCAATCTTGATGCTAAATATTATGTCACTATGAATATCCAAGTCTTACTACTATATCAGACATTTAAAGGAAAATTTGCTAAGGGAGAAGTTGCAACTTGGTTTAAAAAAACTTTTTCAATCTTGATGCTAAATATTATGTCACTATGAATATCAATGTCTTACGAATATATCAGGCATTTAAAGGAAAATTTGCTAAGGGGGAAGTTGCAACTCAATAAAAGCCTTTACATGACGCAGCTTGTCACTGTTAAATGCCATATATCTATTTATATTTTAGAAAAAGGCATAGTAAAATTTAAGCCATCTATCTCAACGAGTAAATAAATGGTCAATGTTCCCACAAGCCTATTTATATCTTATGAATAATGTTCATTTCCATTTATATATAATTGCAAGTCTTTCATGAGTCCCCAGAGAATTAGTCCACTGGGTATATGCTGATAAGGGATAAAATCAAGTTAATGTTATCTCTTCACATAAGGTTTCCAATACCTCTTAATACATTGTAAAGCTCTAAAAGCAAGAATAAAGTAGATATAAGACAAAAACATAGAATCGGCTATTTTATGACCCAGTTTGACCCATGGGGGGCAGGGGTTAAATCTGACCAGCTATCTTGACTCTTCACATATGGTGTCCCAATACCATAAAGGGGGGTCTGGGGGGTACATCTGACCAGCTATATAGACTCTTCACATATGGTTTCCAAATGCCTCTTAATACATTCTAAAGCTCTAAAAGCAAGAATAAAGGAGATGTAAGGCAAAAACACAAAATCGGCTATTTTATGACCCCAGTTTGACCCATAAGGGGGGTCAGGGGGTAAACCTGACTGGCTACCTCGACTCTTCACATATGGTGTCCCAATACCTCTTAATACATTCTAAAGCTCGAAACGCAAAAATAAAGGAGATGTAAGGCAAAACACAAAATCGGCTATTTTATGACCCCAGTTTGACCCATAAGGGGGGGTCAGGGGGTAAATCTGACCAGCTATCTAGACTCTTCACATACGGTTTCCCAATACCTCTTAATATATTCTAAAGCTGTAAAGCAAGAAAAAAGGAGATATAAGGCAAAAACACAAAATCGGCTATTTTATTACCCCAGTTTGACCCGTAAGGGGGCTCAGGGGGTAAATCTGACTGGCTATCTTGACTCTTCACATATGGTTTCCCAATACCTCTTAATACATTGTAAAGCTATAAAAGCAAGAATAAAGGAGATATAAGGAAAAATGTCAAAATTGGCTATTTTACGACCCCAGTTTGACCCCAAAAGGGGGGTCGGGGGGGGGGGGGGGGGGGGGGACTTGACTTGCTCTCTAGACTCTCCACATGTGGTTTCCTATTACCTCCCAATACATTTTATGGCTCTAAATGCAATGCTTAAGAAGATAATAGGGGGGTTCGCAAGATTTTAAACTTTCTGGTTCATAGGTGTGAGAAAATCGCTCATAAATCAGTCATTTTTCATCGGATTCCTCCCCAAATCTAATTAGCTCGCGTTTTTGATAGTATGAACATGTGTTTATAACTAGAAATAGGCCGCCCTGTTGATAGTAGATGCGAATAGAAACAGGATAGTATAGAAGAACACACATTATCATGTGTAATGTCCACCCATGAACCTTTTGCGCAAATTGTACAGTAGTCTTACAAGACCCTGTTTCATTTGTAAAATATATCAATGATGCTTAAATATTTGTTAGTGTAGATGTAAATTATTTCAGCTTCATGCCTTTTTGCATTGGTTGGGTTGAAAATTTTGACGAAATCACTCTATCTTGCACGGTTAAGAAGATAGAAGCAAATTCCTGTTTTTCTATTTTTGGCAAAAATTTGAAAATTCAAAATGGCCGCCATTTTTGGGAAAAGGAAATTTTTTTGAAAATTGCCAAGAGTACATTTCTTAGATACCCTATGGGTCGAAAATTTCAACAAAATAACTCTATTTTGCACGGTTAAGGCCAGTTTGTGTTTTTCCATTTTGAGCAAAAATTCGAAAATTCAAAATGGCTGCCATTTTTGGGGAGGGGAAAATTTTTGGAAAATTGCAAAGATTGCATTGCTTAGAAACCCTGTGCGTCGAAAATTTTGACGAAATCGCTCTATCTCGCACGGTTAAGGAGATAGAAGCAAATTAGTGTTTTGCCATTTTTGGCAAAAATTCGAAAATTCAAAATGGCCGCCATTTTTGGGGAGGGGAAAATTTTTTTTTAATTACCAAGAGTACAATGCTCAGATACCCTGTGGGTCGAAAATTTTGACGAAATCGCTCTATCTCGCACGGTTAAGGAGATAGAAGCAAATTTGTGTTTTGCCATTTTTGGCAAAAATTCGAAAATTCAAAACGGCCGCCATTTTTGGGGAGGGGAAAATTTTTTGAAAATTGCAAATATTACATTCCTTAGATACCCTGTGGGTCGAAAATTTCGACGAAATCGCTCTATCTCGCACGGTTAAGGAGATAGAAGCAAATTTGTGTTTTGCCATTTTTGGCAAAAATTCGAAAATTCAAAATGGCCGCCAATTTTGGGGAGGGGAAAATTTTTGGAAAATTGCAAAGATTGCATTCTTTAGATACCCTGTGGGTCGAAAATTTCGACGAAATCGCTCTATCTCGCACGGTTAAGGAGATAGAAGCAAATTAGTGTTTTGCCATTTTTGGCAAAAATTCGAAAATTCAAAATGGCCGCCATTTTTGGGGAGGGGAAAATTTTTTGAAAATTGCAAATATTACATTCCTTAGATACCCTGTGGGTCGAAAATTTCCACGAAATCGCTCTATCTCGCACGGTTAAGGAGATAGAAGGAAATTTGTGTTTTGCCATTTTTGGCAAAAATTCGAAAATTCAAAATGGCCGCCATTTTTGGGGAGGGGAAAATTTTTTGAAAATTGCAAAGAGTACACTCCTTAGATACCCTGTGGGTTGAAAATTTTGCCGAAATCGCTCTATCTCGCACGGTTAAGGAGATAGAAGGAAATTTGTGTTTTGCCATTTTTGGCAAAAATTCGAAAATTCAAAATGGCCGCCATTTTTGGGGAGGGGAAAATTTTTTGAAAATTGCAAATATTACATTCCTTAGATACCCTGTGGGTCGAAAATTTCGACGAAATCACTCTATCTCGCACGGTTAAGGAGATAGAAGCAAATTTGTGTTTTGCCATTTTTGGCAAAAATTCGAAAATTCAAAATGGCCGCCATTTTTGGGGAGGGGAAAATTTTTTGAAAATTGCAAATATTACATTCCTTAGATACCCTGTGGGTCGAAAATTTCGACAAAATCGCTCTATCTCGCACGGTTAAGGAGATACAAGCAAATTTGTGTTTTGCCATTTTTGGAAAAATTCGAAAATTCAAAATGGCCGCCATTTTTGGGGAGGGGAAAATTTTTGGAAAATTGCAAAGATTGCATTCCTTAGATACCCTGTGGGTCGAAAATTTCGACGAAATCGCTCTATCTCGCACGGTTAAGGAGATAGAAGGAAATTTGTGTTTTGCCATTTTTGGCAAAAATTCGAAAATTCAAAATGGCCGCCATTTTTGGGGAGGGGAAAATTTTTTGAAAATTGCAAAGAGTACACTCCTTAGATACCCTGTGGGTTGAAAATTTCGACGAAATCGCTCTATCTCACACCGTTAAGGAGATAGAAGGAAATTAGTGTTTTGCCATTTTTGGCAAAAATTCGAAAATTCAAAATGGCCGCCATTTTTGGGGAGGGGAAAATTTTTTTTTAATTACCAAGAGTACAATGCTCAGATACCCTGTGGGTCGAAAATTTTGACGAAATCGCTCTATCTCGCACGGTTAAGGAGATAGAAGCAAATTTGTGTTTTGCCATTTTTGGCAAAAATTCGAAAATTCAAAACGGCCGCCATTTTTGGGGAGGGGAAAATTTTTTGAAAATTGCAAATATTACATTCCTTAGATACCCTGTGGGTCGAAAATTTCGACGAAATCGCTCTATCTCGCACGGTTAAGGAGATAGAAGCAAATTTGTGTTTTGCCATTTTTGGCAAAAATTCGAAAATTCAAAATGGCCGCCAATTTTGGGGAGGGGAAAATTTTTGGAAAATTGCAAAGATTGCATTCCTTAGATACCCTGTGGGTCGAAAATTTCGACGAAATCGCTCTATCTCGCACGGTTAAGGAGATAGAAGCAAATTAGTGTTTTGCCATTTTTGGCAAAAATTCGAAAATTCAAAATGGCCGCCATTTTTGGGGAGGGGAAAATTTTTTGAAAATTGCAAATATTACATTCCTTAGATACCCTGTGGGTCGAAAATTTCCACGAAATCGCTCTATCTCGCACGGTTAAGGAGATAGAAGGAAATTTGTGTTTTGCCATTTTTGGCAAAAATTCGAAAATTCAAAATGGCCGCCATTTTTGGGGAGGGGAAAATTTTTTGAAAATTGCAAAGAGTACACTCCTTAGATACCCTGTGGGTTGAAAATTTTGCCGAAATCGCTCTATCTCGCACGGTTAAGGAGATAGAAGGAAATTTGTGTTTTGCCATTTTTGGCAAAAATTCGAAAATTCAAAATGGCCGCCATTTTTGGGGAGGGGAAAATTTTTTGAAAATTGCAAATATTACATTCCTTAGATACCCTGTGGGTCGAAAATTTCGACGAAATCACTCTATCTCGCACGGTTAAGGAGATAGAAGCAAATTTGTGTTTTGCCATTTTTGGCAAAAATTCGAAAATTCAAAATGGCCGCCATTTTTGGGGAGGGGAAAATTTTTTGAAAATTGCAAATATTACATTCCTTAGATACCCTGTGGGTCGAAAATTTCGACAAAATCGCTCTATCTCGCACGGTTAAGGAGATACAAGCAAATTTGTGTTTTGCCATTTTTGGAAAAATTCAAAAATTCAAAATGGCCGCCATTTTTGGGGAGGGGAAAATTTTTGGAAAATTGCAAAGATTGCATTCCTTAGATACCCTGTGGGTCGAAAATTTCCACGAAATCGCTCTATCTCGCACGGTTAAGGAGATAGAAGGAAATTTGTGTTTTGCCATTTTTGGCAAAAATTCGAAAATTCAAAATGGCCGCCATTTTTGGGGAGGGGAAAATTTTTTGAAAATTGCAAAGAGTACACTTCTCAGATACCCTGTGGGTCGAAAATTTTGCCGAAATCGCTCTATCTCGCACGGTTAAGGAGATAGAAGCAAATTACTCAAAAGTAGTACTGAAAATACACAATGAAGTACCTAAATGGCTATTACTCATGTACTGACAAAGCTATCAGTCCCAAATGCAATACCAAGCGAGCTATGGACATAACAATCTTGTATTCAAAATTGTAGTAAAATATCTTTAATTATTTTGGCTTAAATGCACGGAAACCAATGGGTACTGAAAATAGCTGTACTTAAGTATTACTCAGTAAGCAAAAGAGGTACAACAGCCAAAAGCAATCCCAAGCAAGCTACTGACCCAATAAGCCTGCATACCAAATTTGGTGACAATAGCTCTAATACTTTTCCTTTAAATGAGCGGAAACCATGCGTGACGCCGGACATCGGACGCCGGACGCCGGACATCGGACAACGGACATCGGACATCGGACGGCGAAAAAAGCAAAAATAATATATCCACCCCCCAGGGTGGTGGACATAATTACAAGCCTCTGCGGTCAGTAGATTTTGCTGAGCGGCGATGACAGGCGGGTGTACCCAAAAAAACTACTTTTTGATCATGTGACTTTGATAAAGATCAAAGGTCAAATTTAAGCATATATGGAAAAATTTTCCCACGCCTAAGGTATATAACTGCCACATATGGTTAAAAAGCTTCAAATAATAAGGGAGATATTGAAGGGAGACTATAATGTGGCGGCGGCGAGTAAACTGACGCGAAAAAAATAAGCGCCCTTTTCAGGGACGATTAATTAGCACATCAAATATCTTTGAAAGACCAAAAAAAATTGTCCCAACCTTAAACTCAATGGTAGTTTGCAGTTGTGGTGAAGTTTAAGGTAATCTTTTACTGAGGGTTCTGTTCAAGGTTTGTTACATCGTCAACTGGAACATGCCTAGAATTGCAAAGTATTTGAAATACTGTTAAAAAATGGGCAAACTTAAAGTGAATATAATTCCGTTATTATTCGAAATTTAAGGTCACGTTAATGTGTGACACTTGGCTATGGCCAGTTACATATACATGCAAAATATAAATGAAATCTGTCAAGTTATTTTCAGTATACTCTATGGAAAAATAAGAAACTTAATTCAACATAATCATTTTATACATGGGAGTTTAAGGTCACCTTAAAATAGGGCATACCTGAAATCCAGTTACAACCACATGCCAAATTTGAATTGAATCTGTAAAGCCATTTTGGAGACACTTTCCAGAAACGGAAAAAGTTAAACTCAATATAAGTATGTTACTACTGCGAGTTTAAGGTCACCTTACAATAGAGAATACCTTGACAACTAGTTACATCCACATAATAACTTTGGATTCAATCCATCAAGCTATTTTTGATACACTCTCTAGAAATCATGTGTGATGACGACACAGACCATGTATGTCCTCCATCATAGCTGCTAGTGACACAAGACTGTTGCAACCTTAAACTCATAAGTTTGAAATACCAGTAATTGACTATAACCTTACAGAAGAGACCCTTTTAGGTCTAGCTATATGTACATTATCAATATCAATGAAAAAAGATGTCAATTACCACATGAAATATCTTCCAAACACCAAAAATGTTGTCCCAACCTTAGTTACTTTGCAGTTGCGTAGAAGTTTAAGGTAATGATTTCCAGAAGGTTCTGTTCAAGGTTTGTTACATCCACAACTTAAACATGCCTCGAATTGTACAATTTTTGGAACAATGTTCAAAAATTTGCAAACTTAAAGTGATTATAATTCTGTTATTAGTGAGAGTTTAAGGTCACCTTATTGTATGGCACTTACCTATGGCCAGATACATATACATGCAAAAGTTGAATGAAATTTATTTTCAGTATACTCCATGGAGAAAGAAAAAATGTAATCTCAACATAGTTCTTTAATACATAGGAGTTTAAGGTCACCTTAAAGTAGGAAACACCTTCAAAACTAGTTACAACCACATGCCAAATTTGAACTGAATACATGAAGCCATTTTTCAGATATGGTCAGGAAAAAACTTAAACTCAAGATAAGTACCTTAGTAGTGGGAGTTTAAGGTCACCGAACTATACAGCACACCCTGAGGAGCAGTTACATCCACATGCCAAATTTGAATTAAATCTGACAAGCCTTTTTTGTGATACTGTCCAGAATACAAAGTGTGACGACGACACCAGCAACAACAGACGACGTCGATGCCACAAAATGGGATGACAAAACAATCCCTGTATGCCACGCAGCATAAATGCTGATGACACAAAAAGGATGACTCTGGGCCTTGTACTTTTGGAGAAGTTGTTCACTGGGACGCAGATGCATATGATACTTACCATTTTGAAACCATTGGCCGTTTCAAAACGGTAGAGGTTTTGAAAATGCTTGGCCGTTTTGAAACTACATCACTGGCTGTTAGCAACCAGTATTTTCAATAATTATTTTAAAATATATAATTCAATTGTTACAAATTTGTAGTGGCACTAATGTATAACTAGAGCATCGCTCGCAAAAAAAAAGATAATGTTTTTGCATAGCAAAAACAAAGCGTCCCGAAAAGGATATAAAGGTGAGTGCTAAAGTATTAAGAAAATGCTTCGTTTCTAGCCTTATACTGTTGTGGCAACCAAAGTCAGTGCAGTCTGCTCTATCTAGCACGGTTTTCAAGATATAAGCATTTTTGTGTTTTGCAAAAAATTTTTAAAACATTAAAAATGTCCGCTATATTTGGCGAGACAAAAATATTATGAAAATTGGCATGGCTACTCTGCAGAGCATTTACTCATTTTGAGTAGGTGAATAAATAGCTATGGGTCTGAAACTTCACAGAGTGAAAGCTCTCCCAAAAGTAGGTGAATGAGTTATTTGAGAAAAATTGGCTATCTGCAATACTTATAGAGATAATTCGCATTTACTCATTTTGAGTAGGTGAATAATTAGCTATGGGTGTGAAACTTCACCAAGTGAAAGCTCTCCCAAAAGTAGGTGAATGAGTTATTTGAGAAAAATTGGCTATCTACAATACTTTTAGAGATAATTCGCATTTACTCATTTTGAGTAGGTGAGTAATTAGCTATGGGTCTGAAACTTCACCATGTGAAAGCTCTCCCACAAGTAGATGAATGACTTATTTGAGAAAAATTGGGTATCCGCAATACTTTTACAGATAATTAGCATTTACTCATTTTGAGTAGGTGAATAAATAGTTATGGGTCTGAAACTTCACAGAGTGAAAGCTCTCCCAAAAGTAGGTGAATGAGTTATTTGAGAAATATTAGCTATCTGCAATACTTTTAGAGATAATTCGCATTTACTCATTTTGAGTAGGTGAGTAATTAGCTATGGGTCTGAAACTTCACCAAGTAAAAGCTCTTCCAAAAGTAGGTGAATGATTTATTTGAGAAAAATTGGCTATCTGCAATACTTTTAGAGATAATTCGCATTTACTCATTTTGAGTAGGTGAGTAATTAGCTATGGGTCTGAAACTTCACCATGTGAAAGCTCTCCCAAAAGTACATGAATGAGTTATTTGATAAAAATTGGGTATCCGCAATACTTTTACAGATAATTAGCATTTACTCATTTTGAGTAGGTAAATAATTAGCTATGGGTCTGAAACTTCACGGAGTGAAAGCTCTCCCAAAAGTAGGTGAATGAGTTATTTGAGAAAAATTGGCTATCTCCTATACTTTTAGAGATAATTCGCATTTACTCATTTTGAGTAGGTGAGTAATTAGCTATGGGTCTGAAACTTCACCATGTGAAAGCTCTTCCAAAAGTAGGTGAATGAGTTATTTGAGAAAAATTGGCTATCTGCAATACTTTTAAGAGATAATTCGCATGTACTCATTTTGAGTAGGTGAGTAATTATCTACAGGTCTGAAACTTCACCATGTGAAAGCTCTCCCAAAAGTACATGAATGAGTTATTTGATAAAAATTGGGTATCCGCAATAGTTTTTGAGATAATTAGCATTTACTCATTTGAGTAGGTGAGTAATTAGCTACGGGTCGGAAACTTCACCAAGTGAAAGCTCTCCCAAAAGTAGGTGAATGAGTTATTTCAGAAAAATTGGCTATCTGCAATACTTTTAGAGGTAATTCGCATTTACTCATTTTGAGTAGGTGAGCAATTAGCTATGGGTCTGAAACTTCACCAAGTGAAAGCTCTTTGGGATAGCTGCTCTGCAGAGATACCCTGAAGATCAAAAATTTCGTCGAAATCACTCTATGTAGCACAGTTTTCAAAATATTAGCATTTTTGTGTTTTGCAATTTTTTCGAAAAATTCGAAAATTCAAAATGGCCGCCATTTTTGGCGAGACAAAATTCTTCTCAAAATTGGGATAACTACTCTGCAGAGATACCCTTTGGGTCAAACATTTCGTCGAAATCGCTCTATCTAGCACGGTTTTCGAGATATAAGCATTTTTACGTTTTGCAATTTTGCGAAAAATTCGAAAATTCAAAATGGCCGCCATTTTTTGCGAGACAAAAATTTTTTCAAAATTGGGATAACTACTCTGCAGAGATACCCTGTGGGTCAAAAATTTCGTCGAAATCGCTCTATCTAGCACGGTTTTCGAGATATAAGCATTTTTGTGTTTTGCAATTTTTGCGAAAAATTCGAAAATTCAAAATGGCCGCCATTTTTGGCAAGATAAAATTTTTTTGAAAATTGGCATGCTACTCTGCAGAGATACCCTGTGGGCCAAAAATTTCGTCGAAATCTCTCTATCTAGCACGGTTTTCGAGATATAAGCATTTTTATGTTTTGCAATTTTGCAAAAAATTCGAAAATTCAAAATGGCCGCTATTTTTGGCGAGAAAATTTTTTTTGAAAATTGGCACGGCTACTCTGCAGGGATACCCTGCGGGTCAAAAATTTCGTCGAAATCGCTCTATCTAGCAGGATTTTCGAGATATAAGCATTTTTCTGTTTTGCAATTTTTTGCGAAAAATTTGAAAATTCAAAATGGCCGCCATTTTTGGCGAGAAAAAATTTTTTTCACAATAGGGATAACTACTCTGCAGAGATACCCTGTGGATCAAAAATTTCGTCAAAATCGCTCTATCTAGCACGGTTTTCGAGATATAAGCATTTTTGTGTTTTCCAATTTTTGCGAAAAAATTCGAAAATTCAAAATGGCCGCCATTTTTGGCGAGACAAAATTTTTTTGAAAATTGGGATAACTACTCCCCAGAGATACCCTCTGCTTCAAAAATTTTGTCGAAATCGCTCTATCTAGCACGGTTTTCGAGATATAAGCATTTTTGTGTTTTCCTTATTTGGAAAATTCACAATGATTAATTAATCATTAATTACTCGGCCATTTCTTAACCAATCAATGCCAAAATCTAATGATTTCCAGATTTTAATAGAATGAATGTATTTGCCAAGTTTCAGGTGAATTGATAAAATTCCTTTCAAGTTATCATCCGGACAAGCTTCCCCATCGAAAAAAGACATTTTTGGTCATGTGACCTCTCTGATTGGTTGAAATGTCACTGCAGCATATTCAAAAAAATTCCCCAAGGCTACTGCTTAAACCTGCCAAATTTGAAAAGAATCCGCCTAACGGTTACAGAGTTATAAGGAAAACAAAATGCGGAGCCGCCGGAGCCGCCGGAGCCGCTGGAGCCGGCGGAGCCTGAAGGTCTCCCATACACAAACAAGCGTCCCTTGCGGGACGCTTAATTACTAGTATACTTTTTATGATCGTTATAACACAATTTTGATGTCCAGCTTTATAAAGCTATGCAATTGACGATATCTTAAAAAGGCTTAATTCTACCCAGTTTGTACTTTGTTATACTTTGTTACTTTTCTCTGATTCATTAATAACTGGGGAAATCCAATCAAGTGATTTCTTAAAGAGTGATTAACAAATCACCATCAAAGAAATAACTAACACAGGGTCAGGGAGGCAGCCATTCCATTCATGTTGATTGTTTTTAGGTGCAAAGGTTAATTACATTAAGTTTATGTTATTGTCAGGCCATAGACCAATTACAAGCTGATCAGTATATCAAAACAACAGGCACAATTGAAGTTCATAGCTTACTCTACCAAGTAAGGTTTTGAAACGGCAAAATAAATAATTTGGCCATTTCAAAATGGCCAAGGTTGTGAAATGGCCAGGAACACATACACGGACACCGCAGTGTGATGCCATAATGTCAGCTGGTTGACAAGTCAGCCAACATAAAAAGCACTCTTAATGACAGTTATGACAACAAGAGGAGAGTGCCCGTGAACGGGCACTGTGTCAGCTGACTGAATGTTTTTGATTTGTGATGGTGATAATGAGAGGAAAGCATAATTATCAGGGAAAGGGCTGTACAGAAATACAGTAAATGGTAACTGAACAGCATGTTCGAAAGATATTCCGAAGCTGACAGAAGAAAAGGACAAGAGAAAATGCAAATGGTATTATGAAATAAAGTAACAAGGTAATTGTTTAAGTGTAAAAAGTAGGTTAAAAATATTTAAAGAAATACTATAAATGCAATATCCTCGTTCGACCATGAAGAAGGGGTCCAAAGGTCAAATCTGACCATACCAAAAGATTCCCAGCCAAAGAATTTAGGATGGTTTACCATCCCAAACCTCTCGGACCAATAATAAGTGAGTCATAGGCACTTTTTAAGTTTGGCTATCCTTGTTTGACCTTGACGGAGGGGTCCAAGGTCAAATCCGACCACACAAAAAATTCCCAGCCCATGATTTCCTGTAGCTTGTTTACCATCCCAAACCTGTAGGACCAATAATAAGCGAGTTCTAAGCAATTGTAAGTTTGGCTATCCTCAATTGACCTTGAAGGAGGGGTCCCAGGTCAAATCTGACCACACCAAAAGAATCCCAGCCCATGATTTCCTATATGTTGGTTTACCATCCCAAACCTCCAAGACCAATAATACGCGAGTTATAAGCACTTTAAGTTTGGCTATCTTCGTTTGACTTGGAAGGAGGGGTCTAAGGTGAAATCCGACCACACCAAAAGATTTCCAGCCCATGATTTTCTATAGGTTGGTTTTCCATTCCAAACCTCTAGGACCAATAATAAGCGAGTTATAAGCACTTTTAAGTTTGGCTATCCTCATTTGACCTTGAAGGAGGGGTCCAAGGTGAAATCCGACCACACCAAAAAATTCCCAGCTCATGATTTTCTATAGGTTGGTTTTCATTCCAAACCTCTAGGACCAATAATAAGTGAGTTATAAGCACTTTTATGTTTGGCTATCCTCATTTGACCTTGAAGGAGGGTTCCAAGGTCAAATCGGACCATATTAACAGATTCCCAGCCCATGATTTCCTACAGGTTGGATACAATGATTTACTCAACAGTGAGAACCTGAAAGAAGCTATTGCTCAGCTATGCCATGACATAGAGGTCTGCAATTTTACTATGTTATAGCTGACCAAAACGTCTGTGAATAACATATTTAACAAAATACTCTAAATGTAATAGTTTTCAAGTTACAACTGATTTACTCAAGAGTGAGAACCTCAAAGTAACTATTACTCAGCTATGCAATGAGCTACATGTCTGAATTTTTGCTCTGTTATAGCTGACCTAAAAGTAGGTGAACAACATATTTAAGCAAAATACTGTAAATGCAATAGTTTTCAAGTTACAACTGATTTACTCAATAGTGAGAACCTGAAAATAGCTATTGCTCCGCTATGCCAAGAGCTATAGGTCTGTAATTTCACTATGTTATAGCTGACCCAAAAGTAGGTGAACAATATATTTTAACAAAATACTCCAAATGCAATATTTTTCAAGTTATAGCCGATTTACTCAACAGTCAGTGCCTGAGAATAGCTATTGCTCAGTTGTGCCATGAGCTACAGGTCTGTAATTTCACTATGTTATAGCTGACCCAAAAGTAGCTGAATAACATATTTGCACAAATTTCTGTAAAGGCAATAGTTTTCCAATTACAACTGATTTACTCAACAGTGAGAACTTCAAAGTAGCTATTACTCAGCTATGCAATGAGCCACAGGTCTGGAACTTCACTATGTTATAGCTGACCCCAAAATAGGTGAATAACATATTGAAACAAAATACTCTAAATGCAATAGTTTCCAAGTTATAAGTGATTTACTCAACAGTGATAACCTAAAAGTAGCTATTACTCAGCTATGCCATGAGCTACAGGTCTGAAATTTACTATGTTATAGCTGACCCAAAAGTAGCTGAATAACATATTTATACTAAATTCTCTAAATGCAATAGTTTTCAAATTATAAGTGATTTACTCAACATTGAGAACTTCAAAGTAGCTTTTACTCAGCTATGCAATGAGTCACAGGTCTGGAACTTCACTATGTTATAGCTGACCCCAAAATAGGTGAATAACATATTGAAACAAAATACTCTAAATGCAATAATTTCCAAGTTATAAGTGATTTACTCAACAGTGATAACCTTAAAGTAGCTATTACTCAGCTATGCCATGAGCTACAGGTCTGAAATTTTACTATGTTATAGCTGACCCAAAAGTAGGTAAACAACATATTTAAGCAAAATACTGTACATGCAATAGTTTTCAAGTTACAACTGATTTACTCAATAGTGATGACCTAAAAGTAGCTATTACTCAGCTATGCCATGAGCTACAGGTCTGAAATTTTACTATGTTATAGCTGACCCAAAAGTAGCTGAATAACATATTTATACTAAATTCTCTAAATGCAACAGTTTTGCAATTACAACTGATTTACTCAATAGTGAGAACCTCAAAGTAGTTATTACTCAGCTATGCAATGAGCTACAGGTCTGAAATTTTACTATGTTATAGCTGACCCAAAAGTAGGTGAACAACATATTTAAGCAAAATACTGTAAATGCAATAGTTTTGAAGTTACAACTGATTAACTCAATAGTGATGACCTAAAAGTAGCTATTACTCAGCTATGCCATGAGCTACAGGTCTGAAATTTTACTATGTTATAGCTGACCCAAAAGTAGCTGAATAACATATTTATACGAAATTCTCTAAATGCAATAGTTTTCCAATTACAACTGATTTACTCAATAGTGAGAACTTCAAAGTAGCTATTACTCAGCTATGCCATGACCTACAGATCTGAAATTTCACTATGTTATAGCTGGCCCAAAAGTAGCTGAATAACATATTTATACGAAATTCTCTAAATGCAATAGTTTTGCAATTACAACTGATTTACTCAATAGTGAGAACCTCAAAGTAGTTATTACTCAGCTATGCAATGAGCTACAGGTCTGAAATTTTACTATGTTATAGCTGACCCAAAAGTAGGTGAACAACATATTTAAGCAAAATACTGTAAATGCAATAGTTTTCAAGTTACAACTGATTTACTCAATAGTGATGACCTAAAAGTAGCTATTACTCAGCTATGCCATGAGCTACAGGTCTGAAATTTTACTATGTTATAGCTGACCCAAAAGTAGCTGAATAACATATTTATACGAAATTCTCTAAATGCAATAGTTTTCCAATTACAACTGATTTACTCAATAGTGAGAACTTTAAAGTAGCTATTACTCAGCTATGCCATGACCTACAGATCTGAAATTTCACTATGTTATAGCTGGCCCAAAAGTAGCTGAATAACATATTTATACGAAATTCTCTAAATGCAATAGGTTTTAAGTTACAAGTGATTTACTCAATAGTGAGAACTTCAAAGTAGCTATTACTCAGCTATGCAATGAGCCACAGATCTGAAACTTCACTATGTTATAGCTGATCCCAAAATAGGTGAATAACATATTGAAACAAAATACTGTAAATGCAATAGTTTCCAAGTTATAAGCGATTTACTCAACAGTGATAACCTAAAAGTAGCTATTACTCAGCTATGCCATGAGCTACAGGTCTAAAATTTTACTATGTTATAGCTGACCCAAAAGTAGCTGAATAA
Source organism: Sabellastarte sp. h YS-2021 (assembly GCA_964017235.1). Classification (NCBI taxonomy): domain Eukaryota; kingdom Metazoa; phylum Annelida; class Polychaeta; order Sabellida; family Sabellidae; genus Sabellastarte; species Sabellastarte sp. h YS-2021. Next base: position 53,690,679 of record OZ024927.1, on the reverse strand, counting down.
CATATTTATACGAAATTCTCTAAATGCAATAGTTTTTAAGTTACAAGTGATTTTACTCATGATGGAAGTTACTGAAAAGCCCAAAAGTAGCTATTACTCACTTAGCTATTGAGACAGGCACCCAACTTACTCACCATATTGTAGCTATGAAAAAAGTAGCTGAATAACATATTTTAACAAAATGCTCTAAATGCAACACTTTTCAAGTTATAAATGATTTTGTGCATGATTTCATGAATTTTAATGCATTAAAAATTATTAAAAAAATTTATTAAAAAAAAAGTAAGACAGATCCAGGTCTCATACTCACACAAGAGAATCTACCTGTGGCCTAATACATATATGCAACATATGAGAGAAATCCCTGCAATAGTCACTGAGAAAATTGTGATTAAGTGTTGAAATTTTCACACTTTTGGTGGGGGTACCCCCCTTGTAATGTCTCTAGCAAACAGACGAACAGACAGATTTGCATGCCTTGAACAAATTTTCATCCTCGATAGATAAGGTATCTTTTAAAAAAAACAGCACGTCTCTAGGCCTTGTAGTTTTGGAGGAGAAGTTGTTCACGCGGACGCGTACGCCCACGCCACAGAGTGACGACATAATGTCAGCTGACTGACAAGTCAGCTGACATAATAAAAAATAACAAAACTGAAAACAGAGTTAGAGTTACTCACTCATTAACAGCATATATGTAGACAAAGTCAGTAAATATGACTGATAATCTCTGGAATAGGACCGTTGCAGGGCTGGCATAATTCAGGTTGCTGACAACCAGCATTTCGGAATCAAAGAAGACAGCAACTTGTGACATCACATATTCAAAACTGGCAAATAGGGGTGGATAATCAAGTGTCCATTCTGAAGTATTCTAAAACAATTTGGTACATAGTGAGACATATAAAGTTCACCTGTGGACAGGTGTGTAATGGTTAATGTTACTCACAAGACCAGTAGTATGCCTTTTCAGCTGATATAAATTTACTTATAATTAATTAATGAAGGATCGTCGTGCTTATAAATACTGTAACTTTTCACATAAAAATAAACATCATCTGTGAATGTTTTACTTTTCTCCAGCCTACCATTTATAATATCTTTACAAATTAAAGTTTTTCTTGGGTACCAATTGTTTATGTTACAAAACAAAGGTGTGACAAAAGAAAAAGAAAATCTACAATAGACACATGTATGTTGAATCTTCATCTAGAAGTATGTCATTGTGTATTGGTACTGTTTAGTGTTTAACATGGTTCATATTTCAGCAAGTGCAAAGTATACTCACCTCCAGATACCATTCACGTATTGGCAGACTATGTGTAATTGCCAACCAATTCCGATGGACTTCAAAATCAGTTGAACGGCTGGAAACACATGCAAGAGGACCAAAACAAAAATTAAAATTGGAGTAACACTTGGTCAAAAATAGTATTTACCATAACAACACTTGAACTGAGCCCATTAGACAAAATGAAATAAGATACAACCAAAGATCAAATAATACATACATGAATTAATATAACCAAGGGAACTGTTTTTAGGTACTCAATTTTCAAGTATTGCATCTACAGCTCTTTAATTTGAACAAGAAATTATGAACTAAAAAATAATAGTGTCTGATAAAAAGCCCACAAGGGAATAAAGGACATTAAGTTGAATTATACTACATGTATTAGGTTTGTTTAAGACCCATGATACAGTAAAATAATGCCACAAGCTGGTTGTCTAGTGAAATATTTTTCCCATGATTATTTAAAGAAAATTGTCTAGTGATCACTTTGCATGATATAAAATTATTTTGAATACAAGTTTGCTTTTCTACAGATCATTCCAAAGTAAAGCGATCACTGAAATCCATATTTTTCTCAAAATACATCTATATTAGAGAATTCTGGAGGAAAGTTTTCACTTCTGAAACTTTCACATCATATACAAAATATACTCATATACAAAACATACAACAAATTTATTGTATCATTCCACTTTTTACAAGGAATGGTGTACCATAATGTTTTAATCTTGTTTAACAGCTTTAATGTTGTAGATAGTGCTGTAATAATAATAATTTTATAACTATTATATGTTTTTGCATACATATATACTATTGTTGTAATTATATGGACCATGAGTCTGTAATAAATAAAATAAATAAATAAAATGCATTAACTTATTCTAGCAAAAAGGCAATATCTGTACAATATGCAGTTACCCATTCAAATAGTCACATTAATTTTCTATTGATTCACAATAAAACTGGACACATACAATTGTGATAGAAAGTATCACTCCATAGTTTAAAATTAGGACATAACATAGCACTGTGGTTTAGCCCTACAGACAAATGGCCAGGCTTGGTCAGAATTTGCCCTTTTCTAGGGATTGTGCCACAACAGACTTATTAAATGTTGAGGTGTGGAAAATTGGCCTCCCTAAGGTTTATTTTTAGGACAATGAATAATATGTTAGGCATTAAAAAAAATAAATTAAAAAGCATAATACATTCATGATAAAATTAAATAGCTAAAGGGACATTTTGTTCATCTTTTAAATCCTGAGTAGTTGTGTTGGACCCCAACTTAGGAGTCCAAGTTGTATCCTAAATTGGGTTGCATATCTTAAGATGGGCTTAGCCCATCTTCAGATGGGCCAGAACATATTAGCCCAGGAATTTTAAGCCACATCACATTACCGTCACACACAAGTCTTTCTGAAGATGTCAGGAATTGGAAGCCTCATCATTATTGCATTGGATTTTTGTGTTGGAGACTTCAATTCCCCATCTTGGGATTTTCAATGGGTTTGCAAATATTGGGGGACTTTCAATTTGAGGATTGAAAATATAATCATACTGAAAAGCTTAACCTACTAACTACCAATATGTGCATGGCTGTCCTGTAAAAAGGAACTATACAAATATACACACATGTGTATCAATTTAAAAGAACATGGCTATTTTAAAGAGCCTGGGGTTTTGTCCACCCCCTCAAAATTAACTGCGGGGTTGTGTCCTAGTAGCTATAATATTCCGGGGATTTGTCCAGTATTTTGTCCTCTGGGGTTTTGTCTACCATTCTGTTTAATCATGAAACTGTATTTAACCAGCTAGTTTACTTATGTACTGAAATTTCCGTTAAACAGCCTATGATTGTGAAATGTTATTTAAGGTTTCTTCCTTATAATTTCCAATTGTTTGTTTACAGATATTAGCCCAATTTATATTGTGCATAGGTAGTTTTTATTCCCACATTCAAATAATATTATTTACTGACTGATGTACCTACATTTTTATTTTTCATTTAATTCAGTATTTGTTGATAGGATTAGTCTTAATTCATTTATTGTTTCAAGACTCTGTTTCAGTTAACTTGCTTTACAATAAGAGGATAATTTCATGACAAGGTATCTATTGTTCAACCACTGGTTAGAACTTGATTTGTTTTACTTCTGGGGAGTAATTAAGCAACTGGATTACATTGTCATTTATCTATTATGCCAATACTCTTTTAAGTTGATTTGTCTGACCACATGTGTGGCTTGGTAACTGGATTAACCTAAAGATTTACCTTTTGTTCTAGCATTCTTTTGAACTTGATTTGTTTCACTTGTGGTTGAGTAATTAGTTAACAAGATTAAATAAGTATTGTTGTAAGATTCTTTTAAGGTGTTTGTTGCATGTTTACATGTTTAAAGCAAAACAATTAACACAATCATAATTTCAAAAGGTAGGTGTTTAAACAGACAATAACTGTCGTTTAACTGAATTCATCAGATTAACTTGTTTGATTTAATTAAATTTTATGTTAATTAGTGTAATTTAAAGAAGGTAATTTGCAATTATTTGTGAAAATAAAGTGTTTTTAATAAAACTTTTTTAACTTTTATAATATGACTTTGGGCTAACCACATAATCACCTATTACAAATGGCTGGTCCTCCTTTAAAGGTTTGATACGATTAAGCCTCATTGTATTTTGATATTACTTTGATGATGAGTTGTTTCACTTTATGATTTTTGGGTATTCCTATAATGTTTCATCCGTCCCAAGTGAAACAAATCAACATCACCAGAATGTTGAAACAATAGACACAAATCCAGTTTAGAAAACATCCTGCCACTAACACTATGTAAATCAACCACAGGTGCAGTGGTGCTGCATCTGTGCATGGACCAGGTGCACTAAAACAGCAGCACTGCACCTGTGATCAAGTCTTGCACCTGTGCAACACAGGTGCAGAACCAGTGCAAAACGCAGGTGCAACAGCACACCCCCAAAAGTACCTCAGGGAGTCTGGATGCAGATAATTCAAAGCCTCTGGTGAGACTGAGTCAAATAGTTTTACAGTCAAAATACAATTAACATACAGTTAATTATATAAGGCAAATATTATTTTATTTTCCTAGTCTGAGTGAAGCAGGAAGTAGATTTACTAGTATTTCACTATGAGTGCTCCTTCAACTACTGCTAGCCAGATTGACTTCTGTGATGCCAAGTCTAGAGTCAACCTCACCTCAGAACCCAATAGTAGTTACAATACACCCATCACAAAAACCTGGCCATAGAAACGGGTCGTTACAGTAATATTCCTTTGGAAAATAGATTATGCACTTTATGCAATTCAAAGTTAATTGAATCTGAATTTCATTTCATGTGTATATGCAGTAAATTTGAGATAATAAGAAAAAAATATTTTGCTCAGTATAGTGCAAAATGGTTAGATTTTGAAATGTCAGATAGTGAAACAAAATTCCTTTATATTATGAAAAACCACCAAAAGATTCTTGGTAATTTTATTGTGGAACTATGGGAATACAGAAAGGAGTTGTTGTTTAAATAGTATTGGTTATCATTATTCTTTCAAATTTGTACAATATGTTCAACACCAAATTATAAATTATATATTTTGTGTTTGCCGAGATATACCCAACATATGTTAAATGTTTGTAAATGAAGTGACTTATAAGCCCTAAGGGGCTGGGTGTTAAATTTGTTTTGTTTTTTTTTGCCTGTATAAACTGTTCATGTATAACACATGTCACTATAATAAAGAAATAAACTAACTAACACAAAAACCAGAATTTCAGATCAGATAATTGACACCCTGAATTCTGTTAGTACCAGACTTGTAAACAAAGTAATAGAAGTAATAGAAAAGTAATAGATTGGAGTCAACTTCGATGTAATAGTAATAGTAACAGATTGAAGTTTTTCAAATGTAATAGTAATAGATTGAAATTCTATCTATTACATCTATTACTTTCTATTATTTTTCTATTACAATTTACCCTTTGCTATTTTTCAGAAGGAGGTTGTAGAAAAATGATCACTTAACATGGACTTTAATTCTGTAATGAATTAGTTTTCATATAAATTAATACTTTAAATGGACTTTGATACAATAATGAATTAATTGTCATAAAATCATCACTTTAAATAAACTTCAAAACAATAATGAATTGATTTTGTAGCACTCATAAGTCAAATTCATATTAAACTTTCATACATAAACTTTTCAAATAATTAACTTGTCATCAAAGAATACTAAATATAACACACAAATGTTAAAATAAATAACTTTGAAATATCAAGGGACCTTTAATTGTCCCTCTTTGATTGAATGTTCTAAAACAACTGTCTTTGAGGTGGTATTATTAAAGGCTTAAAGAGGCCAATTTAACCTTTGGAAGGATTAACTAAATGTTCCTGAGTAAGGAGAAACTGTGACACATGAAAGGCAATCACACAGGTCACTCTAATAATTGTGTATAATAAGGGCAGCATTGTGGCATGTGTTAGCTGTTTCACTGATTTACATAAAATTACCGGAGTTATTATTTTCAAACATAAATGTCACTCTTGAATCATTTTGAGGTGGGCTCTGCATGCAAAGAATTTGAAAGAAAGGGGTTCTTTGAATGCAGTGTTTTCTTTTTTAAACACTGCTCATCAAGTATTTCTCATAATAAGATTTTTTCAAATCTAACAACTCATCATAAAGTGAATAAATATGAGAATTGTTTTACAACAGTGTATTTTCCCCCAGATAATATTTACTGATAATAACATATTTTTCAGCATTTAAAAAGCTTTGCACGGAATTTGCCAGAAATATACCTCTCATTGCAAAATTTACAGCACTTAAGTGGCTTTGTATAGAATTCTCATAAATTCTCCAAGTAGTCAAGTCATTCTTAAAAAGAATAAATACGGGATCTATTTATTCAATTGTAAATATCCCAAGTGATATATTTGTGATATTTTATCCTTGTATGGCATAATCTGAAGCATTTTCAATAAAATTAGATGTATAAAGTGTCCTGTCAGTTTCTCTATTGGCATCAACCAATTTGTGTGATTCTTTATGAATATTATTCAGACTACATGCACTCAGTAGCCCACCTTTTTTCTTTGTTTAACATATAATTGTGTAAAAACAAATAGCATTATTCAATTGTCAGCATTGTTCTGAAGTTTTCTCAATTAAAATCAATTTCTTATTCAATAGAAAAGTCTGCTATGCACATTTCAGGTTTTATATGGGATCATGTAACAAATTTCTTTGGACGCATGTGAAAAAAAAAGAGTCATACATGGTATAGCTACATCTACAGGGGTGGATAGCTATTCAGCTAGTATATGGGTGGACATAAAGATAAACAGACACAAAGATAAATGGTCTTGAGCACTTTTCAAATATAAGAGGTGTAAACAACAAAATAGATCAAGTTTCTGTCCTATCGCCAATTGCTTTTGAAATACTGAAGGATGCAATGGCGAGGGACAGAGCTCACATGTACTTGTTTTCTGTGTAAATCTTGAACGGCATATTTGTACACAAATTAGCACAAATATAAAGTGTTATTTTCATTCTTTGAGGTACATATATGTGCCGTTCACTAATATTTAATGCCTATCCAGCTGCCATGAATAAATTTCTACATATTTATGAAATGTAAACTAACTTCACCAAACTTTTCTGCTGCCATAAATGTATGTTATAGTAATGTGTGAAATGCTTTCTAAATAAATTTATATTATAATTTTTTCACCTACAACTAATTCAAAGGAACAAGAATAATTGGCCACTGGAACAGAAATATGTACTTCAAGATTTACACAGAAAACAAGTACAGGTGAGCTCTGTCCCTCCCCATTGCGTACCATCAGAAATATCAACAGCAATGCACGATGGGACAGAAACTCGGTCTAACAACAAAATTGCATAATTAAACTAAGAAACATAATACAGTAAAACAAAGCTTGTTAAGATATTTGTTATTTATTTTGATCAATTTAATCATTTATACCACTAAAACGAGCCAAGTTCTGAAGACTGTTTATCTTTGTGTCCAGTTTATCTTTGTGTCCATCCTTGCAGGGTTGCCACTCGTGATTGTTTTTAAAATTCCCTGACTTTTCTCTGACTTTTCCCTGACTCAAAGCCAAATTTCCCTGACCACCGCGATGAATTTAGAATGAAAACTGTAGCAGAGATCAAGGTGTTAAAACCTTTTCTAATCAATAATAAGCAATAATCAATCCATGATGCAATCATGTAAATGTCAAAGAACAAGAATTCTTTTATGCAGTTTTATTTGAAATACATTTATAATTACTTGCCGTTTTAATTAAGCCCACCAGAAATGTCAAAGTAAAATTACAGGTATCGTCACAGAAAATAATTTGTCCAGTAGCAAGGCATATTTTTGGGGGGGAAAAGCAAAGATTGATGAAAGAAAAGGTCATAAATATGTTACTTTCACAAATTAAGTTGAAAAAAACAACACCCTGCCTGTAATGCAAATTATTAATACTTTAAGTCCTGCTTGTTCAACTAAAACCTGTACATTATCGATCAATGATAGCAATACTATGAACAAAAGCCTCCCTTTTTTTCAGTCAATACTAAGTTGAGGGGAAAATAAAATTACAATTTGAACAGTGATATTTCGGTTTATGGCATAATTACTAGAGCTGTAATCAACAGTGATTTCTGTAGATCGACGCTCGCTTGTTAGATGCGAGTTGAACTCGAGTTGAACTCGAGTAAATGACACAAATATAAATAAAATAACAATGTCCAAATATTGTCATCAAGGGATCCGCCATTGACGTATTTAGTACCATTTTATTGCAAGGAAATATATTCTGTTGCCGGTTAAATTGTACAGATATGTATGAGCACATTATGGAACATCCACGTAAATAAGGAAATAAAAAAACGGCCATTGCTCATTGAATTTTTTGTCTTTATGGCTAGATAAATTGTAAAAGTGCTGGTTTTATAACAAGACTAGTATATCATAATTTATTTCTTAAAAACTCGAGTTTAAATTACGTAAATCGATGTGGTCCCAAATATCGCCCACCGAGTTACGACTCGAGTTTCGGTCAACTCGTTACAGCACTAATAATTACCAGAAGTATTATAGGCAAATAAAAACACAAATAAAATTGAATAATTGTGGTATAGAAACCCTGGGCTTTATGATGTAGGGCTCAATGTTATTTAACACCATAAACATGATAAAACAATGTATACGACCAACAATTAAAATTACTGATTAGTGATTACTGCACAAATTTTGTCTCTGCCTCAATTACTCTTTTTGTATAAGCTTCAGTTTTTTTTCTGCCAACTCTGTTTGGTTCTTGGCACTGTCCAACTCCTTTCTCTTCAACTTGCTCTTTGCTCTCAAAGCATTAGCTTCTGTTACCAAAGCCATGCTATTCTTGGCTTCTGCATCATAGCATAACTTGTCAGCTTTAGTGATTAGCCTGTTTGCTTCTTCCTCTAGTCTACGTTCCTTTTTCTTGCATTCATCCACTTCATGCTTGGCCTCTGTTATCTTTGACTGCTTTGCTTTTCTCCTTTTGTTCTTCCATGTGAGCACAATACCGCTGACGGGAAAATTTGCATGACTGCAACATCTCTTTGTCAACCACCACTTCATGAACTTTGCATGCCATCTGCTTTACAGCATCATAAACTGTACGGTATGCACATAATGTTTCTGTGTCCATGTTGAAGGAAACCACATCTTTGTTAATGGAAAATGGAAATGGAAGAACAGTGATTTCATTAATGAATTTAGGTATAGTTTTTACTGTACAGAAGACTGCCATAGCCAATTTTTACAAGAAAAAAATGCCAGGTAATGTACTTCAATGACTATATTACTTGAGATGTTTATATCAACACTGTATTTTTAAATTATTCATGCTATGCAAACATTACCAATGAGTGGCATCATAGCTTCCCTTAAACCAACGCGTGCGACTCATAAAAGTCAATTTTCCCTGACTTTCTGAGCATTTCTTCAAATTTCCCTGACTTTTTTCAAAATTCCAAAATTCCCTGACCCAGAACAGAATTCCCTGACTTTTCCCTGACCTTGAATTTCCCTGACTTTTCCCTGACCAGTGGCAACCCTGTCCTTGTATTCTTAATTGTGACTCTGCAATCATTAAAAAGAGTAGCTAAGTAATCTTTTGTTTCTAGTCATGGACTGTTAAACCAGTAGTATCTAAATGAGAGTACCACATGATTCTCAACCTGGAAGGGACATATGTTGCATGGGCGATAAAGGAAGAAAACGCAATAGTCAAAATGTGCGCAAATATGATTAGATAAACATTTGCAATGTATAAAAGTGATCAGATTTAGCTTTTTGTAACTAAACTTACTACAAATAGATGAATAAAACTTTAAATAAAGAAAATATCGCTGCAAAAGTCCACATCGTTATAAATCATACGTCTTACCAAACTTCATAAAATCGCAGAAAATCCGAAACTTCGGGTAGACCCGAACAAGTGTAAAATCAGGTAGTATTTTGACTATTAATGCTTTTTGATTTGAGTGGGCGTAATAAATTACTCAATCATATGTACAGAATCATATATAGCAGCTCTTTTCAATACTACACAATCACATATATATATCTATGTAAAGTTGACTGCATAAAATTTATAAAACTGCTTCAGACGGGCTTGAAGATCAATGTACTTATCGGCTGTACAAGATACAAAGTGATGTGTTTGGATGCAAAGCAGTATAATCTTTATTGACATAAATAAAACTAAAATTGTATCAATCTTGCCATTCCAGTAATTTATGCTTTATAATTTTAATTACATAGTCATTTTTGGGGTGATTTGGGCAACTCTGATATTGAAATAGTGTTGTAAAATTACAGACTCACCAGTAGTTATCTGCAGTGATGCTATTAGTTAAAAGTTGTAATAAAATTTTTATTGCGAAGATTTTTCAATAGAAAGAAAAAAAAGCAGTGATGCTAAAACACAAACGGCAGGCGAACGAACTTCCATTCAAAACTACCCGGTGGCTTTACTTCATTCCTCCCTGTTTTGTTGAGAACTGGTCCACCAGTCATCCAAGGTTGCCAAGGTGGGTTGTAGCCAGTCCAGACCAAGGTTTTTAATGCACTTGCAACAGTCCTTGACAAATAGAACAGTGTTGCCTATCCTTGTTTCTTTCCAGAGAACTTACAACAGTTCTTGACATGTGGAACAATGTTTATAATCCGTCCGGTTTCTTTTGAGACTCCTCAACGGTTCAGGAACTTGTAGAACAATGTTGAGAATTCATCTGATTTCCTTTTGAGACTGAGCACGTGAACATTCATGGAGTAATAGAACAACGGTTCTGGAACTTGTAGAACAATGGTGGTGATTCCTCTGTTTTAGAAGATACTTAACAGTTCAATATGATGAACAATGTTGCTGTAATCCCTCCAACTGTCCGGTAACGGGGACAACGTTGTGAGATATCCATAACAGTCCATTACGTAAAACAATATTGATGAATTTTGCAACAGTTCATTTCGCCATGTAGAACAATGTTAATACTCCCTCCATTCTACTCTGTTCACACGTACAATACCCTCAGACCTTTAGACCATAGAGATCTGCAGCATTCTTTCTGGTAGTGGTCAGCACTGCCTTGATAGTTGTGTCTTTCAGTTGAGCTACACGTCGAGCTACTTCCTCCAGACCATAATGGGTATTGTAAGCGCAGCTACCATGAACTGGGGGTGTCAAGTATGGGGAATCTGTCTCTAAAAGGATCTGCTCTAGATCTAAGTACTCCACGGCGGCTTCAAGTTCTGGATTTCGGCCCTTTCGCAAAAGCAAACCAGTAACTCCAATCCTTATTCTAGGAAATCTTGCCAACCAGTCGCGATGTGTAGACACACCCCCATTAAAACAGTGAAAATGAATGCTTATATCTTCTCTATGGAATGCAGGTATCTCCTCCTCAAAGACCTTGAGACAGTTTTTATACCCATCCATACTGTTTCCCTTATCCCTGCAGTGAATCACAATGGCTTTGCTGTAGTACAGCTCTTCCCTAACAAACATCTGTAGGAACTTTCTACAAAGTAGAGTTTGTTGAACTTTAAACTTTCTAAAGTGAGCACTGAAATCAAACCCAATCTCACCAAGGCCAACACAACGTGGATCCTTGAACATTGATATTTTGCTCGAACGCTTTCTCAATGTCAACGAGACACTTCTCATCAGCCACACCTTCCAGTTGTTTCTTCTGCTGATCTAGGATCTGTTCATGCTTCTGTAATGCAGCTTCATTTTCTGTCACAAGCTTGGATAATTCTGAAAAAGAAGTTTCCAAGTCCTTTTGCAAAGCTTGAAAAGCTACATCCTGCTCCACACCAGTTCGATGTTTACTGATCGAAGGGTTGTGGTCACAGGGAGCATGCTTTAGATTCTGCACTTCCTCTTTGACATCCTGCACCTGTCGAGCTAGACCATCTAGATCTCGATGCAGCAAAGAGACTTCCTGCTGATGTTGACTCTCAGCATTTTCAAATCGTTGAAGAGAAATTATCGCTTCATCTTGGGATCTCTGAGTTTCTTTGACTGACTCCAGTTCCCGGTCAAACATCACTTGATGTTGCGTCACCCTGGACTTCAAAGAAGAAAACTCAGTTCTCTGCTGGTCGTACTCTTCAACCTGTCGATCCAAATGAGAATCAAGTCTTGAAAACCTAGACTTCGTTTCTTGCATCTTGGACTGTAACTGTTGACCAAGGTTCGAGACATCCCTATAGCAGTTGAACATAACTTCCTGCTGAGAAGACGTCAAACCGGACACATTACTCTTCAACACTGCGGTGTCACTTTCCATTCTGTCAAGTTTTTGATGTTTCTCCTCGACATCAGTCACTCTCTGATCCAGGCGATCTACCTTAGACTTAAGTTCAAGTTGAGCCTTACTGGTCGAATGAACTGTACGGTTCAATTCTTCCACAGTACTGAACAACTTGGCCACTTTTTTATTGGTTTCAACCTGAGCCGTTTCCAATTTCTTCACAGACTTCTCTGTTTTGGATGTGTTACCCTTGATTGCGACCAGAACTGACCAAATATCATCAAGTCCTGGTTTTCCAGCAAGTATTGGTATAGAGTCCGAAGTCTCGGGTTCAAGTCCTGCAGTTCCCTGACTGGGAAAAACCTGATAGGATGAGCCCGACAACTCTACTTTTGGCGACTGTAAATTCTGATGTTCAAGTGATAATCCCGACAAATGCAACGATTCTTTGTCAGGGAAAGCACACTGGTCATCCGAATCTTCATCGTCCTTCTCCTCCACCTCATGGAAATCTTCCGTGCCAGCTTGAATTAATAGGTGTTCCTGACTGGAGCAAACCTTACTTTCAGCTGACACATTTTTTCCACTGAATATTATGAAACCCGAGTGTTGATCGCAGAATTGCTGACAACTTTTGACTTCTGAAGGTCATGCAAGGTCAGTGTACCACCATTTTCTTCCCTCAGGTTCAATATCCTGTCTGCCTTTGCTTCACCAATGCTTCTTATTGACAACAAATCAGCCTTGGTTGCATCTTCAATGTGGACTGGTTTCTTTCCACCGGTGTAACGCCATATTTTACACCCCTGCCATATTTTACACCCTCTCTTTGATCTTTTAGGGGGTGCATTATGTGGCAATCATATTTTACACCCCTAACAATAGGGGATTAAGGGGGTGTAAAATATTACTGCCACATTTTACACACCCATCAAAAGTTACACCCCCTACTGGGCCATACAGAGCAAATCAATTGGGGATTAAGAGCAAACCTTTTATTGGTTAAATTGCATGAGTTTTTAATTGTCTATTGTCTAACCACTGCTTAGAACTTGATTTGTTTTACTTCTGGGTGTGACAGAAACTGGATTAGATATGATATGTCTATTGTTACAATACTGTTTAAGTTGATTTGTTTGGCTATGTATGTGACTTGGTAAATGGATTAGCCTTAGATTTGCCTTTTGTTCTAGCATTCTTTTGAACTTGATTTGTTTCACTTGTGGTTAAGTGACTAGCTAAGCTAACAGGATTAATTGGTATTGTTGAAAAACTCTTTTTTAAGGTAATTTTGGGAGATACTTCTCCCTGATAATGTAACATAAAGTTTTTCATTTACATAAGCTTGTATGGTTTATATTATATTCACAGTAAAAATCCTTCTAGAAGAACTTTGTTATTACATTATTATTATTACATATAAAACTGTAAAATACCATTGTTAATAAAATACTCAGATATGCAATAACGTCCAATGTGTTCAGGTATCATAAAATATATTTCGATATTCATGGATATCAATAATATATTACAATTCATTTAATTTATGTACATGTGCCATTTTTGCTTGTTCATGGTTTCTAGATGAGAAGCCAGAGATAAGTTGGTCAATGGACCCATTTTGTTCATTATGTGATGTAAATCCAACCAAAAGAAACAATGCATAAATTATCTAATTAATTAATCACTAACTTATAATAGAACAATAACCTATGTATCATCTATTACTGCATGTCTTTTTAAAGTCAATAAAAGAAAACACTAACAGTTCATAAACAAGAACCCCCAGGTGAGAAACCACAGAAGCTTAAAGCCTTGCACATAGTTGCAGGTCTAGTAGCAAGATTCCAATCAAAGGGCTGTGGGAACTTAAGACAACAATAGGGATATTTTCAGTTAGGGACTAGCCTAGTGAATACAAATCAACAATGGGTTGGCCTATCACTTCAAAGAAAAATATATAGAAAGGATTTGTCCCACTGGATTAGCACTAAATGTATTTTATTTCGTTCAGTTTGCTATTCTTAGACATTAAACAATTTGTAAGAAAAGGAATTATTGTCTTTGAGTTTTAATGCTTAATGTGTGGATGTTTATAGCTGTTGAACTTCACTTATTTCATAACATAGTAATTGTAAAGAAATCCACCAAGGGGTGAAAAATATGGCAATGGGGTGTAGAATATGGCAAGGGGTGTAAAATATGGCAAGTTCACTTGCCATATATTACACCCCCATGCATTTTATGTGGGGTGTAAAATCTGGCGCTACACCGGTAGCCATTTTCAGTTTTTTTTTTAAAAGTGAATTTACTCAATTCAACCAACAAACTGACAAACACCGGACAATCAATAACCAACTAGCAAAACAATGCCAAGTCAATTAATGAGATTTCACACAAATGACACACAAATCCGATTATTTTAACTTGCAAAACGGAGTAAAGTTAAACCGAATTTAATCAAACCCAATCTGCACGACAATGCAAAGATATAGGTCAAAGTACAATAAATAACTCGAAAGACAAAGCAAAAGTTATTTAGCAAAAATCACAATTTCAAAATATTAACAAATGAAATGAAGAAAATTTGAAATACTGTTCAAAAATTTTCACATTTACAGAAAATCCACTAGTTTAATTTTTTTTTTTATTCCAAAAATAAATAATATACAATTTACACTACAAGTAATTCAGACTGGATTTAATTTTGTTATTGAAACTCAATAAATTTTAAACACGATAAAAATTTTTTTTTACGCAATAAAAAATTACTCTATTGTAAAGCAATAAAAAATCACTAGAATATTACCTAAAAATACTACCAACAGAAAATGTGCCCTGAGCTCTCTGGAGAATGCCCAAGTGGCCCAGCTCCTTCTGAAATCATGAAAAGTAAAAGTTTTTGCTGAACCCATGCGGGACTGGCTTTATGTGGTTCCTGGCCCTCAATCTGTCAGAAAGATATTCCCAGATACATATGTTGGAACATGAAATAAAGGTAGATCTGGAAAGGTAGAGGTCCCAGCAAGCATATTCTTCAAAGCTTTAACTGGACACAAAGCAGAAACACATAAAGACTGAAAGAGTGGTGGAGGGAAACTCAATCCTGAATAGCCTTCGACCATTTAATAATGACAGTGGCTCCAACATCTAAACATATGATATCCCAAAGACAGAGGTATCTGGATACATTAATTGTGGTCACAGATTATGGCAGTATGTTGGACAACATAAGAAATGAGAAAAAGGTCAACAAAAATAAAGCAGTGAATATTAGAGAAAAAGGCAAATACCATGTCACAGTAATAATATGCAGTACTACATTTTTATCTATAAGAACAGTAATTCTTGGTTGCAAAGGTCTATTTATTTTCATAGTTTTAATAAATAAAGGCAACCTTTGATCCCATAATGGTGTATTATCACAGGCATATACAAAGTCAAAGTCAAAGTTGGGGTTTTACGTCCCGTTCAACAGCCAGGGTCATATTGGGACAGGTCCTCAGAATTGCCACTTGTGGGACTCGAACCCACAGAGGTGACAGCCTATGATTAGATGCCAAACTTGCTAACCACTAGGCCACTGAGGACCTCACAGGCATATATGATACATAAAGATTTTATTGCAGTAAGATGGTTTGTAATATGCCGCATATACTCCATGAAAGCAAGAATGTGTAGTGTAGTGACCTGGGACAGCAACAGGCACAAGGTCACCAAAAAGGCCAGATAAAGTCGAAACATACGTTAGTAGGAAGCAAGGTGGAAGGACGGCAGACAAATCACAATCTGTTAATAGCTTGTGTGGCCAGGTTGTCTGTCACAGTCCAAGGATCTAAAACAATAGACACAAGCTCAATATCACGGTTAAAAAGAGCAGGTCAGTGTATGTATCCACCCATATTGGGGATTCAAACAATTTGCTAGGCTTGGTTTTATTACCCAGAGTTGTATGTCACCAAGACAGGAGGCAATTCAATTATCCAAAGAACTGATATGTAAAACCACTAAAGAAATGTTAAAGATGGCTGTAAGAAGCCAAATATTCAGAGCACAAGCGTAGAGTGTTGAATTTCTAGCCCAGACAGGGGTCAAGCTTTGACCACTGCACTATTGTCACAGAATTTTTGAATACATTTATTGACCCAGTTAGAACCCCAAATTTTCAATGTCACCATTATATTCAACATTTCTAGGTGAACTTTATTGTAATTCCCGAAACGTTAGGGTATATGCATAATGTAGAGGTCTGACATCATAGAAATTAATGCCATTATATGACTTCAAAAATGCTCAAAACCAAGCCAGATCCCTGAAAAATTCTTGTCTTAAGATAATGGTATACTGATCTACATTATCCCGAAGAAGTTGCAACATTCTGTTAAGAAAAAATCTGGCCAGTTTAACATATTTGCTTATATGTAAAAGTAGATCTAATAATCACTGAAATTTTGTCTTAGTAACTATTCATTTATCCGACCATTTGTTACAAACCAAAATAATCTCCTGTCATTTTCTTCACGGATTTATATGATTCTGTTAATATTGTCAAATAATTTGCCTAAGCACGTAACTTTAGTATCTTGAGGACATAACTTCTTAGAACTGATGTCCAGATCTGATTCTTGTAATAAGTCTAGAAGAAAATGATAAGCCTTATCAATAGAAGACGGCAAGCCACAATAGATTAAGTCATCTATGTTGTTTAGGAGTGCATTATGACCATTTTTAGGCCTTATGTACCTGAGTTGCTTATCTTACTAAAGAAAAAAAGAATCTGAGCGATATCCTTGTTTTAATGTTATAATCCCAAGAGATCTATGTCTCCTGGATCAATCTAGAAATGGCAAAATGCCTGACTAATATTTGAATATCCTGCCAGCAGGTCCAAATGTGTTCAAAGTTTGTATCATAAACTCTACTGTTGGATAATGCATTTGAAATCTTGTACCCAGATAAACATCTTTGGAAATACTATCATTAATTGACAAACCCTTGGGAAAACTTAGATCAATGATAATTCATCAACAATCTGTACAAATTTTTCCCTGGTCATGAACAGTGAGATATGCATCTTAAATGGCTGAGTTTCACGTGGCCAAAAGATAACCCCAAACTTAAGTTCTTCAATATATTATGCACATACATGGGAGAAATATAACCTCGCTGAGGCATGATTCATCAAAGTACTTTCTAACTGTTTGTTGTCCTATCAAAATACAGGGGAAAGCTGAATTCTTTGAGGTTGTCTGTCAAAATAATCACAGATATTCTCTCTCCAGTTTGGTATATGCAAATTGGTATTTACTGGTATCATAAGGCCCAAAAAAATTGGGAGTCAACGTTCTCAAACAATTTTATAAGCCTTAATGACATCTGGGACATCTACCAGGTAACTCTATCCCTCAATAAATATGAATTGGGGAAAGGGTTTATGTTGTAATTCCTCTAGACCTGCCTGCATGATATCAATAACCAGATCCACAGTCACATTATTATCAAGGACCCCTGCAATCTCAACTAAAGAACATTTAGAGGGACCATTTTTGTTTGTTTTTTTCATCTGGATTCCTCTGTACCACACATGACACGTACTAGTGTTTTGTATGTTATGATCCTAATACTGCCTTAAAAGGACTACTGGCTTTTTCACTGTCTAAGGAGTAAGTACTCACTTTTTGCCTGGTTACAAGTTTCTGGTACTTTCCTCCCTGGCTTCTGAGCCTCAGAAGATCTCTTGCCCACTTTGCCTCTTACACTTTACTGTCTGTTTATGTCACAACTTCCATTACCTGTGTATGTTAATGCTGTTTGCTAACTTCTCGTCAACATTTACAACTAAAGCAACTTTAAATACATTATACTGTGGCCTACCTGCACTGGTATAGGCACTGGCGTGACTATAGTGAAAGCCCTTGTCACACTTACCCAACACAACCTGTGCAAAATACCCATTGCCAAACTTACTAAATGGGGCTAAAGTTCTTTGCCCTGTAAGCTTAAGTTCACTATTGGTACGATTAATAAAATAATCAATTTGAGCAGAATTGTACTGTGAATTAACAGCAAATTTAGGATTGTGGACATATCCTTTGTGAGTCATGTCCTTACCTACTCATATTTTTTACACTGATTGACTCTTCCTATAGTCCAGTTGGGCATGATTGAAGGCCTGACCTTATTTTGTCCAATAAAATGAGCATATATGTTAACATATGACTCCCCTGAGTTCATGTGTTTGTTTCTGCAAACATACTCTCTTATTGGAATAAACACAAGGCAATGACTTAGTATTGTGAGAATTAGACTTGTCTTGCTCTCTTGCAGCATTATTTTGACCTACCCCAAGTCTCTGGGTGTGTGCCCTGCAAACCCTGTCTATCTTCGGTATCAGCCCATGTTGAAATGTCACCTTGCTCTATGTGACAGAAAGGGGCCACGGTGGCAGAGTGGTAACACTCTCACCTACCATCTCTGAGGCCGGGGTTCGGTTCCCAGCACAGCCTCAAATGGGAAAGCTGGTAGTTGCTTGCCGTTGGTCGGAAACTGTATGTACTGGTTTCCTCTGCCCTTCCAACTATACCCGTCGTAATATGACCTGTACAGTGTTGAAAGCGACGTAAAACCCCAAATAAATGAATAAATCTATGTGACAGAATAAGACCACATGGCTGGCCTTTGAAGAAACCCAGAAGTCTGTAGCTTAATCTAACAAGTTAATCACATAGTCTAACATATATTCCTTAATCTGGCTGTCAGACTCCTCCTTGAAAGTTTTGCATAATCCAGCCATTCAATGGATGGGGGATAGCTGGTTATACGTAAGTCTATCCTTATTCTGACCAGTTAGGACATACTCAAACAATTCTCACAGAGCCCCAGATGCGACCTGTGCTTTACTCCCACTTTGAGACCTAGTCTTATTTATTTGTATTTTCTATGCTGGCAGAAACATTTCTTGGTGTGTACTGGTCAGCTTTCAAAGTCAAGGTGGCAGCATGTCTTGGAAGTTGCAAGGACAACCCCCCACAATCTTGACCAATCAGCAGAGATATACCAATATGAAAAATTGGCAGGACTTAAAATAATTTTTATTTGGACCAAAGGAATGAGCCCTGAGACACCCACATTTCTCCCAGCAGAAAGAAGTTGCTGACGTACTGAAAAATATTTGTCGACATATTACATGCGTTTGATTACTGTAATATTTTTGGGGGTTTTTTCCCGCCTTGTCGTGTTGAGGGGTCTGTCTTCTTTAACCAGTTAATCATTAAATTTGTTTCATATTTAAGGAAAATTTGCTGCAGCAATGAAGGAGATGTCCAAGGCATCAGAGATTTCAACAGGTAGACAGCCAAGTTGATAATTTAAATTTGAGGAATGCTTTTGCTATTTTTTGGGGAAGACCGCAATGATTACGGTATTTCGCGCTTTCCGCCAGACGCAAAAAGTAAATTCAGGATGTGACCAGTTAAAGATACCAATGAGACAGCTTTTGTTATATGAAGTCATATTGGTTTTAAATTAAGGTATTAAATATAGAAACTGAATTATATTGCCACTTAAAAGCCCCCAAAGTTCAACCAGCCCTCTTTTCTATGTTTATTGTGTGCAGTGTTATTTGGAAGCATCAAAACATCACAAAAAAGTCGCATTTTGCAGTTAAAAACTTAAAATAGACAAAAATTCAGCCCTTTAGTTTCAATTAAGTCACAGTAACTGATCACTTGTTTTGATAAAAATTGACCTATTGACCTTTTGCATCGACGTCACAATATTACGTCAGGATGACGTTTTCAGTAAAGGACGGCAAAACATGGATTATCAGTGCTGTACTTTGACAAAAAATAAGGTTACGCCTTTTAAAATCATATATTTGGGTTCTGTAAAAAGAGAAATATATTCTAAATATATTTCCTTAATGAAGGTACTAGTACAGCTTTTGAAAATATATTATTTTGTCTTTAATTATTATTTTGATATTTTATAGGAACTTTTGTCAGTTTTTACTTGTGAACGAAAAACACTACACTCAACATATATATATAAAAAATACACAACTTTTAAATTATTATTTCTCTTTGAATAATTTGTCCTTTTTTGTTCTGTAAAAACTATATTGATGTGAAGGAAATCAACAGTTTGGTAAAATGAAAATAAGGAATTCTTCTATGGCTTAACATTTATATTTTTGCCTGTACTTAGGACACACATTACAGAAAATGGATATTTTGCATTTTACTACAAGTTTAATACTATATCTCGACAATTCTGCATCGTTATGCTATTTTTGAAACACTACCAGATAGACAAGTGTTTGTACTTTTATGTGTGCAATTTTGAAGTCAATAAGATGCATATTTATTTTATAATTAATTTTTAAAATAAGGTATCTCTTCACATATCCCGTATGCGTTACACAGACATGTTCGTTCAAGCGTGATGTTTTGCCGTCCAAATCATGATACGTAACATTGTGACGTAAGATGCAAAGGGTCAATAAACAATCATTAACAATACATGAAGCATACAAGGGTGGTCACAATTGTGTCCACGTCATAAATATATCCAATTTTTATTAGAGTTTATTTTTAAAATGCTGTAACCAGAATTTTTAACATTTTTTTTTCAAATTATTCCCTTTGAGATCACAAGGACACAAGTTTTTTGACAATTATGACCTGACCAAAATTGTGACCACCTCACAGTAAACATTACAAACATTTATAAACATTTATAAACCCAACTATGAACGGTTTATTTAAGGTTTAAAATGATGGGCTCCTAAACGTTCGCCTATAAACGTTTATCGACGTTTAAGCGAAAACGTTTATATGATTGTTGTACCTATTTCCAGTCTATTACAAAAATTGGACAATATCATTTAGCCGTCACTTCTGAAACATTTTAGTGCATTTTTTCTTGTTACAAAATATCGTTTGTATAACAAACAACACTTCTATTATAAGAATATACAGTTTCTTTTAATATTTTTGCACAAAAACATGCATACGTCTGACTTTAAAACCGTTTAGACCGGAAAGTGGAATGGACCGGATTCTGGTTCAAGAAGGATAAATGTTCAAGTATCCAGCATGATTCAAGGGAGAATTTAAACAAACTTCATTTTATGAATAATTTCCCAGTTTACATTAATTTAACCTTGTACAGTCCATCCTATGATATAATGTACTTTTATATCTCCACTTATAATTTAATGATGGCTTCAAACAACAGTGATACAGCAAGATATAGTAACAGAAATATTTCTCCAGTTTCTCTCAAAATGGCTGTGCTGATATCATCATCCAAAATGAAAGTAAGATTAAGATATTCTTCACTCTTTGTAAACATTTAAAAACATTTATTAAACGTTTATAAACCAAACTAATGTTGCTGAAACATTTATAAACCCATAATATTGAGTAATTGTCAATATTCAGGTTTATATTTGGTTTTAAAAACATTTATACGTTTACTAAACATTTATAAACGTTTGCTATGTTTACTGGGCTGTGTAAGGGTGATTTGTATCAAGTGATATACAGGGGGGGTCACATTAGCAAATGGGACATCCATGGCGAACGGCAATCTACCATAACATTGAAAAGATAAATATCAGGGACATACGGTTCCAATACCCCACTTATTTTAATATATGGATAAATAAACAATAATCCAACCACTGGTGAACCTTGTCCCCCTGTTTGTGCATTGTTTTAAATGTCACGGTAGATTGAAGTAGGAACTTTATCTGGCCTTTTTTCTTAACCTGTATCCGTTTCCGTTATTGCCTGTATCCGTGATACCCTAGATCTTTTGGTATAAAATAGTGTACTAGCTGCCCGTGTCCGTGAAGAACGAATTTTTCCTTCCTAATAATGGACACGGATGAGTACACTGTTTTATACCACATGGTCTAGGGTAGGGACGTCATCGTTGGGAAGTTTGCTGTCTCGATACCGTGAACAAAACAGTGGGCGATATCGCGGTATTTATCGCTAAGTTAATATCTACATTTCAACTTCATATTTTTAAATCAAAACATTATAAACCCTGTCAATTCTCCGAAATAACAAAGATTTTTTACTTTATTAAGGGTAAAATCCTAGAATCTTCGTTTTAAAATAAACTGAAAGCCATTTCCAGTTACGAGTTCTGGCTCATGTACACCCACGTATATACTTTTCATTAATGTATATACTTTTCATTAATGTAGTAACTAAACCCCGGAAATCGGGCTATGAAAACAAAGCTCGATATCGTGTGCGGACTTGAAACATCGGTGATGTGATGATATCACGATACACGATGACGTCCCTAGTCTAGGGTATCCCGGATACGGACAATAACGGACACTGATACGGGTGAAGAAAAAAGGACAGGTGAAGTTCCTACAGTGTTCGCTCACGTCAAAAATGAATACGAGACAGACTGTCTCCCTTCACTTGAAAAGGCGAGACAACTGTGAAAAAATGTGAGACATGTTTTGGGTCAAGATATTTTGAAATATTTACTTCCTATTTGGGACTAGTGGGTGGACGATTAGACGTTGGGTCGATTATTCGTCGGCAGTACAGTAAAATTGGGATCGGTCGGCACTTGCCTTACATAATCGAACATTAGACACTTCATTAAACACTACACAGAAAAGCAATAAATTTGTCTATTTATTTTATATTCAGCACATAATACTTGCTATTTTTCCAAATAAAGCACCTAGATTCTTGTGTACTTATTTCCTTTTCAAGTTGTGACGTAAACAAAGGGAGCGTGTCATTATTTCATGACATTAAAGTATTTATTATCTCCCGCCGGGTTTTAGCCCGGGAGGGAGATTATGAAATGATGCTTGTGTGTGCGTGCGTGCGTGTGTGCGTGCGTTAGTTAGTCACGCAGATTCCTCCAAAACTACTACAGCTACAGATTTTTATGTCCACCCCCCTGGGGGGTGGATATATTATTTTTGCTTTTTTCGCCGTCCGATGTCCGATGTCCGATGTCCGGCGTCCGGCGTCCGATGTCCGGCGTCACGCATGGTTTCCGCTCATTTAAAGGAAAAGTATTAGAGCTATTGTCACCAAATTCGGTATGCAGGCTTATTGGGTCAGTAGCTTGCTTGGGATTGCTTTTGGCTGTTGTACCTCTTTTGCTTACTGAGTAATACTTAAGTACAGCTATTTTCAGTACCCATTGGTTTCCGTGCATTTAAGCCAAAATAATTAAAGATATTTTACTACAATTTTGAATACAAGATTGTTATGTCCATAGCTCGCTTGGTATTGCATTTGGGACTGATAGCTTTGTCAGTACATGAGTAATAGCCATTTAGGTACTTCATTGTGTATTTTCAGTACTACTTTTGAGTAATTTGCTTCTATCTCCTTAACCGTGCGAGATAGAGCGATTTCGGCAAAATTTTCGACCCGCAGGGTATCTGAGGAGTGTACTCTTTGCAATTTTCATAAAAATTTTCCCCTCCCCAAAAATGGCGGCCATTTTGAATTTTCGAATTTTTGCCAAAAATGGCAAAACACAAATTTGCTTCTATCTCCTTAACCGTGCGAGATAGAGCGATTTCGTCGAAATTTTCGACCCACAGGGTATCTAAGGAATGCAATATTTGCAATTTTCAAAAAATTTTCCCCTCCCCAAAAATGGCGGCCATTTTGAATTTTCGAATTTTTGCCAAAAATGGCAAAACACAAATTTGCTTCTATCTCCTTAACCGTGCGAGATAGAGCGATTTCGTCGAAATTTTCGACCCACAGGGTATCTAAGGAATGCAATCTTTGCAATTTTCCAAAAATTTTCCCCTCCCCAAAAATGGCGGCCATTTTGAATTTTCGAATTTTTGCCAAAAATGGCAAAACACAAATTTGCTTCTATCTCCTTAACCGTGCGAGATAGAGCGATTTCGGCAAAATTTTCGACCCACAGGGTATCTAAACAATGCAATCTTTGCAATTTTCAAAATATTTTCCCCTCCCCAAAAATGGCGGCCATTTTGAATTTTCGAATTTTTGCCAAAAATGGCAAAACACAAATTTGCTTCTATCTCCTTAACCGTGCGAGATAGAGCGATTTCGTCGAAATTTTCGACCCACAGGGTATCTAAGGAATGTAATATTTGCAATTTTCAAAAAATTTTCCCCTCCCCAAAAATGGCGGCCATTTTGAATTTTCGAATTTTTGCCAAAAATGGCAAAACACAAATTTGCTTCTATCTCCTTAACCGTGCGAGATAGAGCGATTTCGTCGAAATTTTCGACCCACAGGGTATCTAAGGAATGCAATCTTTGCAATTTTCCAAAAATTTTCCCCTCCCCAAAAATGGCGGCCATTTTGAATTTTCGAATTTTTGCCAAAAATGGCAAAACACTAATTTGCTTCTATCTCCTTAACCGTGCGAGATAGAGCGATTTCGTCGAAATTTTCGACCCACAGGGTATCTAAGGAATGTAATATTTGCAATTTTCAAAAAAATTTCCCCTCCCCAAAAATGGCGGCCATTTTGAATTTTCGAATTTTTGCCAAAAATGGCAAAACACAAATTTGCTTCTATCTCCTTAACCGTGCGAGATAGAGCGATTTCGGCGAAATTTTCGACACACAGGGTATCTAACCAATGCAATCTTTGCAATTTTCAAAATATTTTCCCCTCCCCAAAAATGGCGGCCATTTTGAATTTTCGAATTTTTGCCAAAAATGGCAAAACACAAATTTGCTTCTATCTCCTTAACCGTGCGAGATAGAGCGATTTCGTCGAAATTTTCGACCCACAGGGTATCTAAGGAATGTAATATTTGCAATTTTCAAAAAATTTTCCCCTCCCCAAAAATGGCGGCCATTTTGAATTTTCGAATTTTTGCCAAAAATGGCAAAACACAAATTTGCTTCTATCTCCTTAACCGTGCGAGATAGAGCGATTTCGTCGAAATTTTCGACCCACAGGGTATCTAAGGAATGCAATCTTTGCAATTTTCCAAAAATTTTCCCCTCCCCAAAAATGGCGGCCATTTTGAATTTTCGAATTTTTGCCAAAAATGGCAAAACACAAATTTGCTTCTATCTCCTTAACCGTGTGAGATAGAGCGATTTCGTCGAAATTTTCGACCCACAGGGTATCTAAGGAATGCAATCTTTGCAATTTTCCAAAAATTTTCCCCTCCCCAAAAATGGCGGCCATTTTGAATTTTCGAATTTTTGCCAAAAATGGCAAAACACAAATTTGCTTCTATCTCCTTAACCGTGCGAGATAGAGCGATTTCGTCGAAATTTTCGACCCACAGGGTAGCTAAGGAATGTAATATTTGCAATTTTCAAAAAAATTTCCCCTCCCCAAAAATGGCGGCCATTTTGAATTTTCGAATTTTTGCCAAAAATGGCAAAACACAAATTTGCTTCTATCTCCTTAACCGTGCGAGATAGAGCGATTTCGTCGAAATTTTCGATCCACAGGGGATCTAAGGAATGCAATCTTTGCAATTTTCCCCTCCCCAAAAATGGCGGCCATTTTGAATTTTCGAATTTTTGCCAAAAATGGCAAAACACTAATTTGCTTCTATCTCCTTAACCGTGCGAGATAGAGCGATTTCGGCTAAATTTTCGACGCACAGGGTATCTAAGCAATGCAATCTTTGCAATTTTCAAAATATTTTCCCCTCCCCAAAAATGGCGGCCATTTTGAATTTTCGAATTTTTGCCAAAAATGGCAAAACACAAATTTGCTTCTATCTCCTTAACCGTGCGAGATAGAGCGATTTCGTCGAAATTTTCGACCCACAGGGTATCTAAGGTATGTAATCTTTGCAATTTTCAAAAAATTTCCCCTCCCCAAAAATGGCGGCCATTTTGAATTTTCGAATTTTTGCCAAAAATTGCAAAACACAAATTTGCTTCTATCTCCTTAACCGTGCGAGATAGAGCGATTTCGTCGAAATTTTCGACCCACAGGGTATCTAAGGAATGCAATCTTTGCAATTTTCCAAAAATTTTCCCCTCCCCAAAAATGGCGGCCATTTTGAATTTTCGAATTTTTGCCAAAAATGGCAAAACACAAATTTGCTTCTATCTCCTTAACCGTGCGAGATAGAGCGATTTCGTCGAAATTTTCGACCCACAGGGTATCTAAGGAATGCAATCTTTGCAATTTTCAAAAAATTTTCCCCTCCCCAAAAATGGCGGCCATTTTGAATTTTCGAATTTTTGCCAAAAATGGCAAAACACAAATTTGCTTCTATCTCCTTAACCGTGCGAGATAGAGCGATTTCATCGAAATTTTCGACCCACAGGGTATCTAAGGAATGTAATATTTGCAATTTTCAAAAAATTTTCCCCTCCCCAAAAATGGCGGCCATTTTGAATTTTCGAATTTTTGCCAAAAATGGCAAAACACAAATTTGCTTCTATCTCCTTAACCGTGCGAGATAGAGCGATTTCGTCGAAATTTTCGGCCCACAGGGTATCTAAGGAATGCAATCTTTGCAATTTTCCAAAAATTTTCCCCTCCCCAAAAATGGCGGCCATTTTGAATTTTCGAATTTTTGCCAAAAATGGCAAAACACAAATTTCCTTCTATCTCCTTAACCGTGCCAGATAGAGTGATTTCGTCAAAATTTTCGACCCACAGGGTATCTGAGCATTGTACTCTTGGTAATTTCTAAAAAATTTTCCCCTCCCCTAAAATGGCGGCCATTTTGAATTTTCAAATTTTTGCCAAAAATGGCAAAACACAAATTTGCTTCTATCTCCTTAACCATGCGAGATAGAGCGATTTCGTCGAAATTTTCAACCCACAGGGTATCTAAGGAATGTAATCTTTGCAATTTTCAAAAAATTTTCCCCTCCCCAAAAATGGCAGCCATTTTGAATTTTCGAATTTTTGCCCAAAATGGAAAAACACAAACTGGCCTTAACCGTGCAAAATAGAGTTATTTTGTTGAAATTTTCGACCCATAGGGTATCTAAGAAATGTACTCTTGGCAATTTTCAAAAAAATTTCCTTTTCCCAATAATGGCGGCCATTTTGAATTTTCAAATTTTTGCCAAAAATAGAAAAACAGGAATTGGCTTCTATCTTCTTAACCGTGCAAGATAGAGTGATTTCGTCAAAATTTTCAACCCAACCAATGCAAAAAGGCATGAAGCTGAAATAAATTACATCTACACTATCAAATATTTAAGCATCATTGATATATTTTACAAATGAAACAGGGTCTTGTAAGACTACTGTACAATTTGGGCAAAAGGTTCATGGGTGGACATTACACATGATAATGTGTGTTCTTCTATGCTATCCTGTTTCTATTCGCATCTACTATCAACAGGGCGGCCTATTTCTAGTTTGTAAATTAATTGTCCCGATGAATTTTCACGCCCTCGAAAATTTTTTTGGTTTTATGGACTTAGGCCTAAAGATAACTGAGTAATAGCTATCTTAGCTACTTGGAGTAAAGGGCTCATAACTCAAAAACTATTGCAGTTACAACTTTTTCTTCAAATATGTTGTTCAGCTACTTTGTCCTTAGCTATAAGATGGTACATAGTTTGGGGTCCCATTGCATGCCATAAGTGAGTAATAGCTATTTTCTCATTTGTAGCTAAATAACAAAAGGAGTAAATGTCAAATATCTTCAAAAGTATTAGAGTTACAGAAATCTTTTCAAATATGTTGTTCATCTACTTTTTGGTAAGCTATCACATAGTAAAGTTTCAGACCTGTTGCACCTTGGATAGCTGAGTAATAGCTACTTTGAAATTCTGACTATTGAGTAAAGCCATTGTAACTCCAAAACTATTGCAGTTAGAGTGTTTTCCTAAAATATGTTGTTCAGCTACTTTGTCCTTAGCTATAAGATGGTACATAGTTTGGGGTTCTATTGCATGCCATAAGTGAGTAATAGCTATTTTCTCATTTGTAGCTAAATAACAAAAGAAGTAAATGCCAAGTATCTTCAAAAGTATTACAGTTACAGAAATCTTTTCAAATATGTTATTCATCTACTTTTGGGTAAGCTATCACATAATAAAGTTTCAGACCTGTTGCACCATGGATAGCTGAGTAATAGCTACTTTCAAATTCCGACTGTTGAGTAAAGCCATTGTATCTCCAAAACTATTGCAGTTAGAGTGTTTTCCTAAAATATGTTGTTCAGCTACTTTGTCCTTAGCTATAAGATGGTACATAGTTTGGGGTTCTATTGCATGCCATAAGTGAGTAATAGCTATTTTCTCATTTGTAGCTAAATAACAAAAGAAGTAAATGCCAAATATCTTCAAAAGTATTAGAGTTACAGAAATCTTTTCAAATATGTTATTCATCTACTTTTGGGTAAGCTATCACATAGTTAAGTTTCAGACCTGTTGCACCATGGATAGCTGAGTAATAGCTACTTTCAAATTCCGACTGTTGAGTAAAGCCATTGTATCTCCAAAACTATTGCAGTTACAGTGTTTTCCTAAAATATGTTGTTCAGCTACTTTGTCCTTAGCTATAAGATGGTACATAGTTTGGGGTTCTATTGCATGCCATAAGTGAGTAATAGCTATTTTCTCATTTGTAGCTAAATAACAAAAGAAGTAAATGTCAAATATCTTCAAAAGTATTAAAGTTAGTGAAATCTTTTCAAATATGTTGTCCATCTACTTTTTGGTAAGCTATCACATAGTAAAGTTTCAGACCTGTTGAACCTTTGATAGCTGAGTAATAGCTACTTTCAAATTCCGACGGTTGAGTAAAGCCATTGTAACTCCAAAACTATTGCAGTTAGAGTGTTTTCCTAAAATATGTTGTTCAGCTACTTTGTCCTTAGCTATAAGATGGTACATAGTTTGGGGTTCTATTGCGTGCCATAAGTGAGTAATAGCTATTTTCTCATTTGTAGCTAAATAACAAAAGAAGTAAATGTCAAATATCTTCAAAAGTATTAAAGTTTGGGAAATCTTTTCAAATATGTTGTCCATCTACTTTTTGGTAAGCTATCACATAGTAAAGTTTCAGACCTGTTGAATCTTTGATAGCTGAGTAATAGCTACTTTGAAATTCTGACTGTTGAGTAAAGCCATTGTAACTCCAAAACTATTGCAGTTAGAGTGTTTGCCTAAAATATGTTGTTCAGCTACTTTGTCCTTAGCTATAAGATGGTACATAGTTTGGGGTTCTATTGCATGCCATAAGTGAGTAATAGCTATTTTCTCATTTGTAGCTAATTGAGAGCTTTCACTTGGTGAAGTTTCAGACCCTTAATTAGCTAATTACTCACCTACTCAAAATGAGTAAATGCGAATTATCTCTAAAAGTATTGCAGATAGCCAATTTTTCTCAAATAACTCATTCACCTACTTTTGGGAGAGCTTTCACTTGGTCAAGTTTCAGACCCGTAGCTACTTACTCACCTACTCAAAATGAGTAAATGCGAATTATCTCTAAAAGTATTGCAGATAGCCAATTTTTCTCAAATAACTCATTCACTTACTTTTGAGAGAGCTTTCACTTGGTGAAGTTTCAGACCTGTAGCTAATTATTCACCTACTCAAAATGAGTAAATGCAAATTATCTGTAAAAGTATTGCAGATAGCCAATTTTTCTCAAATAACTCATTCACCTACTTTTGGAAGAGCTTTCACTTGGTGAAGTTTCAGACCCGTAGCTAATTACTCACCTGCTCAAAATGAGTAAATGCGAATCATCTCTAAAAGTGTTGCAGATAGCCAATTTTTCTCAAATAACTCATTCACCTACTTTTGAGAGAGCTTTCACTTGGTGAAGTTTCAGACCTGTAGCTAATTATTTACCTACTCAAAATGAGTAAATGCTAATTATCTCTAAAAGTATTGCAGATAGCCAATTTTTCTCAAATAACTCATTCACCTACTTTTGAAAGAGCTTTCACTTCGTGAAGTTTCAGACCCGTAGCTAATTATTCACCTGCTGAAAATGAGTAAATGCTAATTATCTCTAAAAGTATTGCAGGTGGCCAATTTTTCTCAAATAACTCCTTCAGGTACTTTTGGAAGAGCTTTCACATGGTGAAGTTTCAGATCCGTAGCTAATTACTCACCTACTCAAAATGAGTAAATGCTAATTATCTCTAAAATTATTGCAGATAGACAACTTTTCTCAAATAACTCGTTCATCTACTTTTGGGAGAGCTTTCACTTGGTAAAGTTTCAGACCTGTAGCTAATTATTCACCTGCTGAAAATGAGTAAATGCTAATTATCTCTAAAAGTATTGCAGGTGCCAATTTTTCTCAAATAACTCCTTCACATACTTTTGGAAGAGCTTTCACATGGTCAAGTTTCAGATCCGTAGCTAATTACTCACCTACTCAAAATGAGTAAATACGAATTATCTCTAAAAGTATTGCAGATAGCCAATTTTCTCAGATAACTCATTCACCTACTTTTGGGAGAGCTTTCACATGGTGAAATTTCAGACCCATAGCTAATTACTCACCTACTCAAAATGAGTAAATGCTAATTATCTCTAAAAGTATTGCAGATAGCCAATTTTTCTCAAATAACTCATTCACCTACTATTGGGAGAGCTTTCACTTGGCGAAGTTTCAGACCCGTAGCTAATTGTTCACCTACTCAAAATGAGTAAATGCTAATTATCTCTAAAAGTATTGCGGATAGCCAATTTTTCTCATATAACTCATTCACCTACTTTTGGGAGAGCTTTCACTTGGTGAAGTTTCAGACCTGTAGCTAATTACTCACCTACTCAAAATGAGTAAATGCTAATTATCTCTAAAAGGATTGCAGATAGCCATTTTTTGTCAAATAACTCATTCACCTACTTTTAGGAGAGCTTTCACTTGGTGAAGTTTCAGACCCATAGCTAATTACTCACCTGCTCAAAATGAGTAAATGCTAATTATCTCTAAAAGTATTGCAGATAGCCAATTTTTCTCAAATAACTCATTCACCTACTTTTGGGAGAGCTTTCACATGGTGAAGTTTCAGCCCCATAGCTAATTACTCAGCTGCTGAAAATGAGTAAATGCTAATTATCTCTAAAAGTATTGCAGATAGCCAATTTTTCTCAAATAACTCATTCATCTACTATTGGGAGAGCCATCACTTGGTGAAGTTTCAGACCCGTAGCTAATTATTCACCTCAAAATGAGTAAATGCTAATTATCCCTAGAAGTATTGCGGATAGCCTTCACATGAAGTTCCAGACCCGTAGGTAATTACTCACCTACTCAAAATGAGTAAATGCGAATTATCTCTAAAAGTATTGCGGATAGCCAATTTTTCTCAAATAAGTCATTCACCTACTTTTGGGACAGCTTTCACTTGGTGAAGTTTCAGACCTGTAGCTAATTACTCACCTACTCAAAATAAGTAAATGCCTATTATCACTAAAAGTATTGCAGATAGCCAGTATTTCTCAAATAACTCATTCACCTACATTTTGGAGAAGTTTCACATGCTTAAGTTTTTTTATGAATTTTTAAAATAAATTTTAATACATTAAAATTAATTAAATCATGCACTAAATCAATTATAACTTGAAAAGTACTGCATTTAGAGCACTTTGTGCAAATATATTATGCAGCTACTTTTGGGTCAGCTATAACATAGTAAAATTTCAGACCTGTAGCTCGTGGCATAGCTGAATAATAACTACTTTTAGGTTATCACTGTTGGGTAAATCACTTATAACTTGAAAACTTTTGCATTTACATTATTTAGTTTCAGTATGTTATTCACCTATTTTGAGGCAGCTATAACATAGTAAAATTCCAGACCTGTGGCTCATTGCATAGCGGAGTAATAGCTACTTTGAAGTTCTTACTCAACACTAAATCATTTATAACTTGAAAAGTATTACATTTAGAGCATTTTGTTAAAATATGTCATTCACCTACTTTTTCCGTAGCAACAACATGGTGAGTAACTTGGGTGTCTATCTGAATAGCTAAGTGAGTAATAGCTACTTTTGGGCTTTTCACTAACTTCCATCATGAGTAAAATCACTTGTAACTTGAAAACTATTGCATTTAGAGAATTTTGTGCAAATATGTTATTCACCTACTTTTGGGTCAGCTATAACATATTAAAATTTCAGACCTCTAGCTCGTGCCATAGCTGAGTAATAGCTACTTTTGCCTTTGCCGGTGGATACATTTTGCATCTGGCCACAGATGCATCCTTGGTCTAGTCTCTAAAAGTATTACAGGTGGGCAATTTCTTCTAAATAAGTCATTCACCTACTTTTGGGTGATCTACCACATAGTGAAGTTGCAGAACTGTAGCTCTTTAGATGGCAGAGTAATAGCCACTAAAATAAGTAAATGTCTTGTATCTCTAAAAGTAGTACAGATAGGCTATTTCTTCTAAAGACGTGCTTCCCTACTTTGAGTTGATCTGCATAATGAAGTGGCAGAACTGTAGCTCTTTGGATGGCAAAGTAATAGCTACTAAAATGAGTAAATGCCTTTTGTCTTTAAAAGTATTGCAATCAAACATTAAACTTGTCACTTCTACATGTGCCTCCATCTCGCAGGAAAATTTATATTCCACTATCTTTAGGACATCTAATTTATACGGCGGTAGATAAATGCATGCGTCAGAATGCTTGTTTTTAGCTAGTTCAGCACATGGTTTATGTCTTTTGTTCTGGAAACAAGTAAAACAGTTTAAGATGGCAGAAAATAAAAAAATTGGGAATTTCCCAGGATTAGCCAAATCTCTTGTGTGAAATTTCTTTGGGTTTTATGGAGTAGACAGAAAAGTCATGAAGGAGAAGGCTGTTTGTAAACTTTGCTTCAAGGAATATGCCTACAAAGGTTTGTTTTATTTTTCTGTCTTGTGTGAACTGCCCACTACATGGTCATTTGTAAAAATATCAATGCTAAATAAAATTATTGAAAGCAATGTTGAATTGTTATTTATTCCAAAAGTGAGGGTATACTGTGGCCTAGCTGGGTAGAAGGTTTAGCATCTAATCACAGTCTGTCACCCCCACTTTGGCTTTATTAGTGAAAACTGAAAACACTTTGATCGTAGCTAAATTAATTTAAATTACAGTATTTCCTTATTATTTTTGGAGTTTTAGTGGTAGCTTTACTTTTTCAGGGAATACAACAAACCTTCTGACACATTTGAAGTCTGATCACAAATCTGAGTATAGCCAAAAGGCAGGAGCTGATTCTGTGGAATCAACGGTACAACAGAGACCTATTACTTCAATGTTTGCGAGTCCCAGGAGTTCTCCTTTAACTGCTGTTAGTAAAAGCCAAATTGACACAGCAATAGAAAGCTACATTATAGATGCTTTGAAGCCCCTTGGTACCGTTGAGCAACCTTCCTTCATCCAGCTGATTGTAGTGTTAGAGCCAAGATACCAGATGCCAGCCAGGAAAACAATTGTGTCTCATTTCAATAAATCTTATAACTGTCTTGTTGCAGATTTAAAGTCAGAACTTTCAGATTCCCCAAATATTGCATTTACACACGATAGCTGGTCATCTCTGAACACCCAGAGTTATGGCACAGTTACTGCTCATTTTGTATCAAAACAGTGGGCTCTATCCTCTAAAGTGCTCGAAACCAAACTTTTCCCAGGAAGCCATACTGCTGAAGCCATTTCAAAGTCTTTAAAAGACACACTAGTGCAGGAATGGGGGCTCAAAATAGAAAATTTGATTGGGGTAACAGACAATGCAGCCAATGAAAAGCGAGCATTTGATATCCTTAACTGTTCAAGATTATCTTACATGGGGCACAATATAAATCTCTCTGTGAAAGCGGGTTTAGGGGTTTCTGAAATTGACAGGCTTGTTGGGAAGGGGAGATCATTGGTATCTTACTTTCACAAAAGTCCATTGGCCATGGATGTCCTTCTTAAAAAGCATATGTTGTTGTTGCCTAGAGAAGCACAGGGGCACAAGCTTATCCAGGATGTAGCCACTAGGTGTAACAGCACCCTGGATATGCTTGAGCGCCTGAGTGAACAAACTGTTGCTATCCATGCAACAATCAGTGATCCTTCTCTGGTTAAAGTAAAAAATGACCTTGCCTCAAAATTGTTCGCATATGATGACCAAAGGGTTGTGGGCCAAATGATCCAGTTGTTGAAACCTTTTAAAAATGCTACAGAAACTCTGTCTTCAGAAAAAATTCCCACTACACCCTTCATTTTGCCAACACTGATTAAACTGAATATGTTTCTTGAGCCTAAACCTGATGATATCACATGTGTTAAAAAAATGAAAGCAGAAATGTCCAAAAATTTGGCAAAAAGACTGCCCAGTGAGGAACGCGAGATTTGTATGCTAAGTTCACTTTTGCATCCAAAGACTAAGCAGCTAGGTTTTTTGGATGCTGCTGAAAAAGAAACTGCCAAATTTCTTCTTTCTTCAACTGCCAAAAATTCGCATTCTGACTCTGGTACAAGTGGCATAAAGACTGAACCTGAGGTGCTCACCACTTCTACCAATCAGGTCCCCACCCCTTCTGTTGATAATTTCACTATTAAGAGGGAAGTTGAAGTTGAGGAGTTGGAAAGGGAAATATTTGTTGAGCCTAAGGAAAAAAAAAATCGGTACTACTACTGATCATAGTCAGGCTTGGTTAGATGATATCATATGTGTAGCAAATGATTCAGTTGAAACTGGTACATAGATAGACCAGGAGATCCAACGCTATTTGGCTGAACCACTAGGCACAAACCAATGTGCCCTGACTTGGTGGAAAGAGAGGGAAGCCAGTTACCCCATTTTGTCCAAGTTAGCCAAGAAATACTTGGCAATACCTGCTACCACTGTGCCATCAGAGCGCATATTTAGCTTGGCAGGTAATCTTGTGACCAAAAAAAGGGCTCTTTTGTCACCTGAAACAGTGAATCTCCTGATATTTTTGAATAAAAATAGGAAGCCTTAGTTTTGTACCAGTACTTGTTGGTCATGCTTTTAGTTTTTAGTAATTAAAAGGACTACAGGGGCCGGTTTCATGAACAGACTTAAGCCTTGAGTCAGACTCAAAAGTTGAGACTTTGTCTCAAATTTTGGAAATATTTTGCTGAGTCTGTGAACTCGGACTCAATGCATTTCACAAACAAGCTCAACTTGAGACCTGGCTCAGTCACAGGCTCAAATTTGAGCCCATGAAGGAGGTGTCTCAAATTTGAGTCCAAGCTTTGATGCCAAAAAACACATACATAAAGCGATACAATTTGTTCCAAAATGAAATTGATAAATCTTGAAATCTTCTATTTTCATTTTATTTTGTAATTACAGCCACATATTCAATATTTACTAATAACAAAAGTCAATAGAATTGACATGCTTTATAGGCTATTATCAAGTGACAGGCCTCAAGGATGGACTCAAAGCCAGACTCAACCTCAGTTGAGTCTCAATCTTATGGATCACTTAGAATAATATATTATCATATAATTTCTTTGT
Organism: Sabellastarte sp. h YS-2021; assembly: GCA_964017235.1. Classification (NCBI taxonomy): domain Eukaryota; kingdom Metazoa; phylum Annelida; class Polychaeta; order Sabellida; family Sabellidae; genus Sabellastarte; species Sabellastarte sp. h YS-2021. The sequence continues at coordinate 53,655,120 of OZ024927.1, read as the reverse complement.
ATTATGAGTATTAAAGATATTTAAAATGATAATAATCATGAAATATAACTTTTTAAACTAAAAATAAGCCCACTAAATATATGAAATGAGATTAAAAAGTTGAGACCATAACTTGAGACTGTGATCCACCCTTTGTGGAATCTATTTGAGCCAAAAACTCAGCCGAGACAAAAGTCTCAGATTTGAGACCCTGACTCAGCCTTGAGTCTGGCTCAGTTTGAGACTTTTCATGAAACCGGCCCCAGGATACAGTACATATTATTATAAGGTAAGTACATGCTAATTAAAGTAGCATAATATTCGATTATGGCTCGATGCTCGGTCGTCATTTGCGACGAACAATTGACGCACAATATATACAGTGATTCTCAACACTATTTGGGACTGCATAAAATCTTCTTAAAATAATAAGAAATATATGCTAAACTAAAAGTCAAGGTTGGCAGTTTTTTCCAAAGCGTTTTTATGTCAGCTGACTTGTCAGTCAGCTGACATTATGTCGTCACTCTGCGGCGTGGCGTCCGCGTGAACAACTTCTCCTCCAAAACTACAAGGCCTAGAGATGTGCTGTTTTTTTTAAAAGATACCTTATCTATCGAGGATGAAAAATTGTTCAAGGCATGCAAATCTGTCTGTTCGTCTGTTTGCTAGAGACATTACAAGGGGGGTACCCCCACCAAAAGTGTGAAAATTTCAACACTTAATCACAATTTTCTTAGTGACTATTGCAGGGATTTCTCTCATATCTTGCATATATGTACTAGGCCAGAGGTAGATTCTCTTGTGTGAGTATGAGACCTGGATCTGTCTTACTTTTTTTTTAATAAATTTTTTTAATAATTTTTAATGCATTAAAATTCATGAAATCATGCACAAAATCATTTATAACTTGAAAACTGTTGCATCTAGAGCATTTTGTTAAAATATGTTATTCAGCTACTTTTTTCATAGCTACAATATGGTGAGTAAGTTGGGTGCCTGTCTCAATAGCTAAGTGAGTAATAGCTACTTTTGGGCTTTTCAGTAACTTCCATCATGAGTAGAATCACTTGTAACTTAAAAACTATTGCATTTAGAGAATTTAGTATAAATATGTTATTCAGCTACTTTTGGGTCAGCTATAACATAGTAAAATTTCAGACCTGTAGCTCATGGCATAGCTGAGTAATAGCTACTTTTAGGTTATCACTGTTGAGTAAATCAGTTGTAACTTGGAAACTATTGCATTTAGAGTATTTTGTTTCAATATGTTATTCACCTATTTTGGGATCAGCTATAACATAGTGAAGTTTCAGATCTGTGGCTCATTGCATAGCTGAGTAATAGCTACTTTGAAGTTCTCACTATTGAGTAAATCGGTTGTAATTGGAAAACTATTGCATTTAGAGAATTTCGTATAAATATGTTATTCAGCTACTTTTGGGTCAGCTATAACATAGTAAAATTTCAGACCTGTAGCTCATGGCATAGCTGAGTAATAGCTACTTTTAGGTTATCACTGTTGAGTAAATCACTTATAACTTGGAAACTATTGCATTTAGAGTATTTTGTTTCAATATGTTATTCACCTATTTTGGGATCAGCTATAACATAGTGAAGTTTCAGATCTGTGGCTCATTGCATAGCTGAGTAATAGCTACTTTGAAGTTCTCACTATTGAGTAAATCGGTTGTAATTGGAAAACTATTGCATTTAGAGAATTTCGTATAAATATGTTATTCAGCTACTTTTGGGTCAGCTATAACATAGTAAAATTTCAGACCTGTAGCTCATGGCATAGCTGAGTAATAGCTACTTTTAGGTCATCACTATTGAGTAAATCAGTTGTAACTTGAAAACTATTGCATTTACAGTATTTTGCTTAAATATGTTGTTCACCTACTTTTGGGTCAGCTATAACATAGTAAAATTTCAGACCTGTGGCTCATTGCATAGCTGAGTAATAACTACTTTGAGGTTCTCACTATTGAGTAAATCAGTTGTAATTGCAAAACTATTGCATTTAGAGAATTATGTCCACCCCCCTGGGGGGTGGATATATTATTTTTGCTTTTTTCGCCGTCCGATGTCCGGCGTCCGGCATCCGATGTCCGGCGTCACGCATGATTTCCGCTCATTTAAAGGAAAAGTATTAGAGCTATTGTCACCAAATTTGGTATGCAGGCTTATTGGGTCAGTAGCTTGCTTGGGATTGCTTTTGGCTGTTGTACCTCTTTTGCTTACTGAGTAATACTTAAGTACAGCTATTTTCAGTACCCATTGGTTTCCGTGCATTTAAGCCAAAATAATTAAAGATATTTTACTACAATTTTGAATACAAGATTGTTATGTCCATAGCTCGCTTGGTATTGCATTTGGGACTGATAGCTTTGTCAGTACATGAGTAATAGCCATTTAGGTACTTCATTGTGTATTTTCAGTACTACTTTTGAGTAATTTGCTAATATCTCAGAAACCGTAAGAGATAGAGCGATTTCGTCGAAATTTTCGACCCACAGGGTATCTAAGGAATGTAATATTTGCAATTTTCAAAAAATTTTCCCCTCCCCAAAAATGGCGGCCATTTTGAATTTTCGAATTTTTGCCAAAAATGGCAAAACACAAATTTGCTTCTATCTCCTTAACCGTGTGAGATAGAGCGATTTCGTCGAAATTTTCGACCCACAGGGTATTTAAGGAATGCAATCTACAATTTTCCAAAAATTTTCCCCTCCCCAAAAATGGCGGCCATTTTGAATTTTCGAATTTTTGCCAAAAATGGCAAAACACTAATTTGCTTCTATCTCCTTAACCGTGCGAGATAGAGTGATTTCGTCGAAATTTTCGACCCACAGGGTATCTAAGGAATGCAATCTTTGCAATTTTCCAAAAATTTTCCCCTCCCCAAAAATGGCGGCCATTTTGAATTTTCGCCAAAAATGGCAAAACACAAATTTGCTTCTATCTCCTTAACCGTGCCAGATAGAGCGATTTCGTCAAAATTTTCGACCCACTGGGTATCTGAGCATTGTACTCTTGGTAATTTTTAAAAAATTTTCCCCTCCCCAAAAATGGCGGCCATTTTGAATTTTCGAATTTTTGCCAAAAATGGCAAAACACTAATTTGCTTCTATCTCCTTAACCGTGCGAGATAGAGCGATTTCGTCAAAATTTTCGACCCACAGGGTATCTAAGGAATGTAATATTTGCAATTTTCAAAAAATTTTCCCCTCCCCAAAAATGGCGGCCATTTTGAATTTTCGAATTTTTGCCAAAAATGGCAAAACACAAATTTGCTTCTATCTCCTTAACCGTGCGAGATAGAGCGATTTCGTCGAAATTTTCGACCCACAGGGTATCTAAGGAATGCAATCTTTGCAATTTTCAAAAAATTTTCCCCTCCCCAAAAATGGCGGCCATTTTGAATTTTCGAATTTTTGCCAAAAATGGCAAAACACCAATTTGCTTCTATCTCCTTAACCGTGCGAGATAGAGCGATTTCATCGAAATTTTCGACCCACAGGGTATCTAAGGAATGTAATATTTGCAATTTTCAAAAAATTTTCCCCTCCCCAAAAATGGCGGCCATTTTGAATTTTCGAATTTTTGCCAAAAATGGCAAAACACAAATTTGCTTCTATCTCCTTAACCGTGCGAGATAGAGCGATTTCGTCGAAATTTTCGACCCACAGGGTATCTAAGGAATGTAATATTTGCAATTTTCAAAAAATTTTCCCCTCCCCAAAAATGGCGGCCATTTTGAATTTTCGAATTTTTGCCAAAAATGGCAAAACACAAATTTGCTTCTATCTCCTTAACCGTGCGAGATAGAGCGATTTCGTCGAAATTTTCGACCCACAGGGTATCTAAGGAATGCAATCTTTGCAATTTTCCAAAAATTTTCCCCTCCCCAAAAATGGCGGCCATTTTGAATTTTCGAATTTTTGCCAAAAATGGCAAAACACAAATTTGCTTCTATCTCCTTAACCGTGCGAGATAGAGCGATTTCGTCGAAATTTTCGACCCACAGGGTATCTAAGGAATGTAATATTTGCAATTTTCAAAAAAATTTCCCCTCCCCAAAAATGGCGGCCATTTTGAATTTTCGAATTTTTGCCAAAAATGGCAAAACACAAATTTGCTTCTATCTCCTTAACCGTGCGAGATAGAGCGATTTCGGCAAAATTTTCGACCCACAGGGGATCTAAGGAATGCAATCTTTGCAATTTTCCAAAAATTTTCCCCTCCCCAAAAATGGCGGCCATTTTGAATTTTCGAATTTTTGCCAAAAAATGGCAAAACACTAATTTGCTTCTATCTCCTTAACCGTGCGAGATAGAGCGATTTCGGCAAAATTTTAGACGCACAGGGTATCTAAGCAATGCAATCTTTGCAATTTTCAAAATATTTTCCCCTCCCCAAAAATGGCGGCCATTTTGAATTTTCGAATTTTTGCCAAAAATGGCAAAACACAAATTTGCTTCTATCTCCTTAACCGTGCGAGATAGAGCGATTTCGTCGAAATTTTCGACCCACAGGGTATCTAAGGAATGTAATCTTTGCAATTTTCAAAAAATTTTCCCCTCCCCAAAAATGGCGGCCATTTTGAATTTTCGAATTTTTGCCAAAAATGGCAAAACACAAATTTGCTTCTATCTCCTTAACCGTGCGAGATAGAGCGATTTCATCGAAATTTTCGAACCACAGGGTATCTAAGGAATGTAATATTTGCAATTTTCAAAAAAATTTCCCCTCCCCAAAAATGGCGGCCATTTTGAATTTTCGAATTTTTGCCAAAAGTGGCAAAACACAAATTTGCTTCTATCTCCTTAACCGTGCGAGATAGAGCGATTTCGTCGAAATTTTCGACCCACAGGGTATCTAAGGAATGCAATCTTTGCAATTTTCCAAAAATTTTCCCCTCCCCAAAAATGGCGGCCATTTTGAATTTTCGAATTTTTGCCAAAAATGGCAAAACACAAATTTGCTTCTATCTCCTTAACCGTGCCGGATAGAGTGATTTCGTCAAAATTTTCGACCCACAGGGTATCTGAGCATTGTACTCTTGGTAATTTCTAAAAAATTTTCCCCTCCCCTAAAATGGCGGCCATTTTGAATTTTCAAATTTTTGCCAAAAATGGCAAAACACAAATTTGCTTCTATCTCCTTAACCATGCGAGATAGAGCGATTTCGTCGAAATTTTCAACCCACAGGGTATCTAAGGAATGTAATCTTTGCAATTTTCAAAAAATTTTCCCCTCCCCAAAAATGGCAGCCATTTTGAATTTTCGAATTTTTGCCCAAAATGGAAAAACACAAACTGGCCTTAACCGTGCAAAATAGAGTTATTTTGTTGAAATTTTCGACCCATAGGGTATCTAAGAAATGTACTCTTGGCAATTTTCAAAAAAATTTCCTTTTCCCAATAATGGCGGCCATTTTGAATTTTCAAATTTTTGCCAAAAATAGAAAAACAGGAATTGGCTTCTATCTTCTTAACCGTGCAAGATAGAGTGATTTCGTCAAAATTTTCAACCCAACCAATGCAAAAAGGCATGAAGCTGAAATAAATTACATCTACACTATCAAATATTTAAGCATCATTGATATATTTTACAAATGAAACAGGGTCTTGTAAGACTACTGTACAATTTGGGCAAAAGGTTCATGGGTGGACATTACACATGATAATGTGTGTTCTTCTATGCTATCCTGTTTCTATTCGCATCTACTATCAACAGGGCGGCCTATTTCTAGTTGGTCTTGGAGGTTTGGGATGGTAAACCAACATATAGGAAATCATGGGCTGGGATTCTTTTGGTGTGGTCAGATTTCACCTGGGACCCCTCCTTCAAGGTCAATTGAGGATAGTCAAACTTACAATTGCTTAGAACCCGCTTATTATTGGTCCTACAAGTTTGGGATGGTAAACAAGCTACAGGAAATCATGGGCTGGGAATTTTTTTGTGTGGTCGGATTTGACCTTGGACCCCCTCCTTCAAGGTCAAACAAGGATAGCCAAACTTAAAAAGTGCCTATGACTCACTTATTATTGGTCCGAGAGGTTTGGGATGGTAAACCATCCTAAATTCTTTGGCTGGGAATCTTTTGGTATGGTCAGATTTGACCTTTGGACCCCTTCTTCATGGTCGAACGAGGATATTGCATTTATAGTATTTCTTTAAATATTTTTAACCTACTTTTTACACTTAAACAATTACCTTGTTACTTTATTTCATAATACCATTTGCAGGGCACAACTTTTTTGTCCTTTTCTTCTGTCAGCTTCGGAATATCTTTCGAACATGCTGTTCAGTTACCATTTACTGTATTTCTGTACAGCCCTTTCCCTGATAATTATGCTTTCCTCTCATTATCACCATCACAAATCAAAAACATTCAGTCAGCTGACACAGTGCCCGTTCACGGGCACTCTCCTCTTGTTTTCCGGTTTTTACCGTCCCGGAAGAAATAGGTTTTATCCGCTTTTGGACAAAACCGGAAAAAAACTCTTCATAAATTAAAACCAACAATTGATTTTGTTTGTTTGTTTATTTGGGGTTTAACGTCGCTTTCAACACTGTACAGGTCATTTCACGACGGGTAGTTGGAAGGGCAGAGGAAACCAGTACATAGAGTTCGCTAGGGTTGTGTACTGTAAACTGCCGACCAACGGCAAGCAACTACCAGCTTTCCCACTTGAGCCCGTGCGGGGATCGAACCCCGGCCTCAGGGGTGGGAGGCGAGAGTGTTACCACTCTGCGACCGTGGCCCCTAAAACCAACAATTGAAAACCTAGAATCAAACAAAATCATTTACAAAAATGTTACAAGAATAGTAGCTGTTCTACATTTATTACATATTTATACCTTTATGATATTCTATATTATATGTTTTATGTTATATGTTAAGTATCCCCATGCACTTGCATTTACATAAATACATACACAAAATATACATAACATATACATTACATAGACATGCATTTCAGTAACATTTTCACTTAAACACTGGGTTATTTAATGTAGATTCTAGGATTCATATTGAAATATACTATTGTATGTGTACAATCTTATGAAGTACACATAATCACAGTGAAAAATATGCAGTGGTGTAAGCACCTTAACTTTAAAAAGTTTAATTCCAGTTCTAGTTATGCAAGCACTTTATCTTTAAAAAGATTTAATTTTACTTCTAGTGTTTTAATTCTTTTGGGCCCCTCAGCATTCTGTAACAAAACAATCTATGTCTATATGTACAATACACTAAATCTTAAAACATAAAAGGATAGGGGAAAGGGATTATAAATTCATGTATATAGTAAACACCAAATCGCACAAACTTTTATTTGATTGCCTTAACTTTATTGTCTAGGCACACTGCATACAATTGCAATTGAGATTTAGTAGCTGGGGTTCAGCTCCTCAAGTGTCAGCAACTAGAAATAACTCTGCGGTAGATAAACCCCTTGCATAAAACCCTCCGAACTAAACTGCTTATGAAAGAATGAGTTTAATAACACAAAAGGGCATCACAATATGTCCTTGCCTCATGAGTAAAACCAGAAATATCACTTGTATTGTCATTTAGGCTGACATATGTCACACCCGAGTTATACCACTAATTTTCTCCAATCTTGAAATGAATGAAATATGAAATTAAAATTATACATACACTTTAATGGATAATGTTTTGTGTATTTTTAGTATTATTATATATTTTAATTTTCTAGTCTCCTGTAAATATAATTAACAAAAACAGAATTAACAATCATAAATGTTGCTCTGCTCCATTGGACCTTTGGTGACTTTGATTATATAAATACAGAGGGCAAGTGGACGTGTGTTTTAATTTTCAAAAATAAATGTATAAAATGAAGGACGGACAAAAAGAAGCCGGACAAAAAGAAACTGGACAAAAAGAAACCAGACAAAAAGAAAGAGGACAAAAAGTTTTACTAGTAGGACAAAAAGTTTTTATTTTAAAAAAGTTTCTTTTAACATAAAAACAATATACAACATTTAAACATGAATATTCACAACATGCATTCCCTCAGTGACATCAGATAAAGGCAGAAAGGCTAGCCCATCCAACATTCCACAAAAATGTCTAAAGCTGCCATTTTCCTTGTAATATTGACTGAGCCCTAATTCTTGTGCTTTCCTCCAGGTTGCCTGGGTAAGGTTATAGAAGCAGCCAAGGGTCAACACATGGGGGCCAAAAGTAGCTTTGACTGCATTAATTGCTGCTAGATGAGTAATAGCTACTTTTAGGTTATCACTGTTGAGTAAATCACTTATAACTTGAAAACTATTGCATTTAGAGTATTTTGTTGCAATATGTTATTCACCTATTTTGGGGTCAGCTATAACATAGTAAAATTTCAGACCTGTAGCTCATGGCAATTTATTCTACTACTATTCAGAAGCAAATTACTTTTAAATTTCATAACCCCCACAGAAAGATCTTTTTAATTTTTTTTTCACTGCAAATGGGCACACATGTCCTATTCTTTCAAGGTCCCAGTTTACAAGTCTGTCACTTTAAGTATCAGTCTGCCTTTGGGCTCTGATTGATTTTAAAAAAATTAAAATTTGGAATTTTTTAATTGTTTAAATAAGTTTTTTTTTCATGTAATTGTTGTAATTAGTATCAAGTACTTTATATGTGATGTAATATTATTTTTGTATATTTATATTTAATTTAAATCAGTTTTTTCCAGTTTTGTCCAGTATTGTCCGGTTTAAACTGGGAAAAAGGGGGTTTTATCCAGTTTTTATGTCGTCACTCTGCGGCGTGGGCATACGCGTCCGCGTGAACAACTTCTTCTCCAAAACTACAAGGCCTAGAGACATGCTGTTTTTTTTAAAAAATACCTTATCTATCGAGGATGAAAAATTGTTCAAGGCATGCAAATCTGTCTGTTCGTCTGTTTGCTAGAGACGTTACAAGGGAGGTACCCCCACCAAAAGTGTGAAAATTTCAACACTTTATCACAATTTTCTCAGTGACTATTGCAGGGATTTCTCTCATATCTTTCATATATGTACTAGGCCAGAGGTAGATTCTCTTGTGTGAGTATGAGACCTGGATCTGTCTTACTTTTTTTTTAATAAATTTTTTTAATAATTTTTAATGCATTAAAATTCATGAAATCATGCACTAAATCACTTATAACTTGAAAAGTGTTGCATTTAGAGCATTTTGTTAAAATATGTTAATCAGCTACTTTTTTCATAGCTACAACATGGTGAGTAACTTGGGTGTCTGTTTCAATAGCTAAGTGAGTAATAGCTACTTTTGGGCTTTTCAGTAACTACCATCTTGAGTAAAATCACTTGTAACTTGAAAACTATTGCATTTAGAGAATTTCGTATAAATATGTTATTCAGCTACTTTTGGGTCAGCTATAACATAGTAAAATTTCAGACCTGTAGCTCATGGCATAGCTGAGTAATAGCTACTTTTAGGTTATCACTATTGAGTAAATCACTTATAACTTGAAAACTATTGCATTTAGAGTATTTTGTTTCAATATGTTATTAACCTATTTTGGGGTCAGCTATAACATAGTAAAATTTCATATCTGTAGCTTGTGGCATAGCTGAGTAATAGCTACTTTGAGGTTATCACTGTTGAGTAAATCACTTATAACTTGAAAACTATTGCATTTACAGAAATTTGTGTAAATATATTATTCAGCTACTTTTGGGTCAGCTATAACATAGTGAAATTACAGACCTATAGCTCATGGCACAACTGAGCAATAGCTATTTTCAGGTACTGTATTTTGAGTAAATCAGTTGTAACTTCAAAAATATTGCATTTGGAGTATTTTGGTAAAATATGTTGTTCACCTACTTTTGGGTCAACTATAACATAGTGAAATTACAGACTTATAGCTCATGGCATAGCTGAGCAATAGCTATTTTGAGGTTCTTACTCTTGAGTAAATCAGTTGTAACTTGAAAACTATTGCATTTACAGTATTTTACTTTAATATGTTGTTCACCTAATTTTGGGTCATCTATAACATAGTAAAATTTCAGACATGTAGCTCATGGCATAGCTGAGTAATAGCTACTTTTAGGTTATCACTGTTGAGTAAATCACTTATAACTTGAAAACTATTGCATTTAGAGTATTTTGTTTCAATATGTTATTCACCTATTTTGGGGTCAGCTATAACATAGTAAAATTTGAGACCTGTAGCTCATGGCATAGCTGAGTAATAGCTACTTTGAGGTTATCACTGTTGAGTAAATCACTTATAACTTGAAAACTATTGCATTTAGAGTATTTTGTTTCATATGTTATTCACCTATTATGGGGTTAGCCATAACATAGTAAAATTTCAGACCTGTAGCTCATGGCATAGCTGAGTAATAACTACTTTGAGTTTATCACCGTTGAGTAAATCACTTATAACTTGAAAACTATTGCATTTACAGAAATTTGTGTAAATATATTATTCAGCTACTTTTGGGTCAGGTATAACATAGTGAAATTACAGACCTGTAGCTGATGGCACAACTGAGCAATAGCTATTTTCAGGTACTGACCGTTGAGTAAATCAGTTGTAACTTGAAAAATATTGCATTTGGAGTATTATGTTAAAATATGTTGTTCACCTACTTTTGGGTCAGCTATAACATAGTGAAATTACAGACCTATAGCTCATGGCATAGCTGAGCAATAGCTATTTTGAGGTTCTCACTGTTGAGTAAATCAGTTGTAACTTGAAAACTATTGCATTTACAGTATTTTGCTTAAATATGTTATTCACCTATTTTGGGGTCAGCTATAACATATTAAAATTTCAGATGTGTAGCTCATGGCATAGCTGAGTAATAGCTACTTTGAGGTTATCACTGTTGAGTAAATCACTTATAACTTGAAAACTATTGCATTTACAGAAATTTGTGTAAATATGTTATTCAGCTACTTTTGGGTCAGCTATAACATAGTGAAATTACAGACCTGTAGCTCATGGCACAACTGAGCAATAGCTATTTTCAGGTACTGACTGTTGAGTAAATCAGTTATAACTTGAAAAATATTGCATTTGGAGTATTTTGGTAAAATATGTTGTTCACCTACTTTTGGGTCAGCTATAACATAGTGAAATTACAGACCTATAGCTCATGGCATAGCTGAGCAATAGCTATTTTGAGGTTTCTCACTATTGAGTAAATCAGTTGTAACTTGAAAACTATTGCATTTAGAGTATTTTGCTTAAATATGTTGTTTACCTACTTTTGGGTCCGCTATAACATAGTAAAATTTCAGACCTGTAGCTCATGGCATAGCTGAGTAATAGCTACTTTGAGGTTATCACTCTTGAGTAAATCACTTATAACTTGAAAACTATTGCATTTACAGAAATTTGTGTAAATACGTTATTCAGCTACTTTTGGGTCAGTTATAACATAGTGAAATTACAGACCTGTAGCTCATGGCACAACTGAGCAATAGCTATTTTTAGGTACTGACTGTTGAGTAAATCAGTTGTAACTTGAAAACTATTGCATTTAGAGTATTTTGTTTCAATATGTTATTCACCTATTATGGGGTTAGCCATAACATATTAAAATTTCAGACCTGTAGCTCATGGCATAGCTGAGTAATAGCTACTTTGAGGTTATCACTGTTGAGTAAATCATTTATAACTTGAAAACTATTGCATTAACAGAAATTTGTGTAAATACATTATTCAGCTACTTTTGGGTGAGCTATAACAGTGAAATTGCAGACCTGTAGCTCATGGCACAACTGAGCAATAGCTATTTTCAGGTACTGACTGTTGAGTAAATCAGTTGTAACTTGAAAAATATTGCATTTGGAGTATTTTGTTAAAATATGTGGTTCACCTACTTTTGGGTCAGCTATAACATAGTGAAATTACAGACTTATAGCTCATGGCATAGCTGAGCAATAGCTATTTTCAGGTTCTCACTATTGAGTAAATCAGTTGTAACTTGAAAACTATTGCATTTAGAGTATTTTGCTTAAATATGTTGTTCACCTACTTTTGGGTCAGCTATAATATAATAAAAATTCAGACATGTAGCTCATGGCATAGCTGAGTAATAGCTACTTTGAGGTTATCACTGTTGAGTAAATCAGTTGTAACTTGAAAACTATTACATTTACAGTATTTTGTTTAAATATGTTATTCACATAATTTTTGGTCAGTTATATCATAGTGAAATTGCAGACCTCTATGTCATGGCATAGCTGAGCAATAGCTACTTTCAGGTTCTCACTATTGAGTAAATCATTGTATCCACTGGATAGCCGCAGTGTGTAGAGAGATTTAACCATTACCGCTCTAATGAAAAAGATATTACAGCTAGCCTTCTCAAGTTTGCAGAATATATTAATAACCATAAAATGTTGTCTGGGAATATTTTTGGCCTCATTTTGAAAAAACAAGATGGCCGCCAGGGTCGTTTATTCGACTTTAAAAAGGACTTTTGCTGGCCCTCTAGAGCAAAGGGTATTATAAGTAGAGATCTCAAATTCGCAGGATATGTTCCTCATTATAAAATCTTGACTGGGAATATTTTTGGGCTCATTTTGAAAAACAAGATGGCCGCCACTGGTGTTTCTTTGTCAGTCATGAAAAGAGCTTATATCTCCCTTATTATTGGTCCTAGAGGTTTGGGATGGTAAACCAACCTGTAGGAAATCATGGGCTGGGAATCTTTTGGTGTGGTCAGATTTGATCTTTGACCCCTCCTTCAAGGTCAAACGAGGATAGCCAAACTTAAAAGTGCTTATAACTCGCTTATTATTGGTCCTAGAGGTTTGGGATGGTAAACAGACATATAGGAAATCATGGGCTGGGAATCTGTTGATGTTGTCCGATTTGACCTTGAACCCCTTCTTCAAGGTCAAACAAATATAGCGAAACTTAAAAGTGCCTATAACTCGCTTATTATTGGTTCTAGAGGTTTGGGATGGTAAACCATCCTATAGGAAATCATGGGCTGGGAATCTTTTGGTGTGGTCAGATTTGACCTTTGGACCCCTCCTTCAAGGTCAAATAAGGACAGCCAAACTTAAAAGTGCTTATAACTCGCTTATTATTGGTCCTACAGGTTTGGGATGGTAAATCAACCTAAAGGAAATCATGGGCTGGGAATATTTTTGTGTGGTCAGATTTGACCTTGGACCCCTTCAAGGTCATACGAGGATACTGCATTTGCAGTATTTCTTTAAATATGTTTTAACCTACTCTTTACACTTAAACAGTTACCTTGTTACTTTCTTCATAAAACCATTTGCAGGGCACAACTTTTTGCTCCTTTTCATCAGGTTCACAATTTCTTTGAACATGCTGTTCAATTACCATTTACTGTACTTCTGTACAGCACTTTCCCTGATAATTATGCTTTCCTCTCATTATTACCTTCACAAATCAAAAACACTCAGTCAGCTGACACAGTACCCGTTCACGGGCACTCTCCTCTTGTTTTGCATTTGCTATGGATTTCCCGTTCGCTAACGTGACCCCCCGTATATGTCATAATATAACAACCATGCAATATCAATTTTTATATGATGCCAAAAGGGCCTTCTTTTGCATGTAAATGTATTCTGGTACAATATTATTTTGATGTAATAGGAGGTCAGAAAATGGTCGTGTTTCACAGATAAAATGATGAAAGTACAGATTTTTTTTAGTTTCAATGTAGTTACACAGCTGACAGTTTGACACTCCTTAAGGACTGTGCGGTATTGGTTTCACTTGTGGCGTCTGGATGGGCAGGAAGACCAATAAAATTTTGCACAAGCTGTATCTCAGAAACTGTATGGCGTAGGAAGTTGATACTTGGTAGGGACATTGATTAGGGTGTATAGGTGTGTAACGTTATAGTGTGACCTTGATTTGACCTTGACCTTTAAAATCTTGTCAAGGCTATATCTCAGAAACCAGAAGGTATAGGAAGTTGAGACTGTGTCGGGACATTGGTTAGGAGTGTACGTGTGCAACGTAATGGTGTGACCTTGATTTGACATGCTGTGGTGACCTTGACCTTTAAAAATTATTTAGGGTATCTAAGGTGTGGAAAATTAATACTTCATAGGGACATTGGTTAGGGAGTGTAGGTGTGCAATGTTGTGTGGTGTGACCTGGATTTGACCTTTGATCTTGCTGTAGTGACCTTGACCTTTAATAGTTTGTTTGGGCTATATCTGGGAAACTGTACAGTGTAGGAGGTTGATACTTGGTATGGAGATTGGTTAGGGGGTGTAGGTGTGCAACATCATGGTGTGAAGTTCGTATTTGTTAGGGAAATTGGTTAGAGGCCAATTATTTTCTTTGTCATGTTGAAGTATTGTGACTTTCCTTTCAGGAGAAGAAAATGCAGCACAAGAGGAGGTGGAATCAACATACATTCCTTCAGTTACTTTTACATTTAGAAATCATTTGATAGAAGTAATTGAAGAACTAAGAGTGAAAAGAGTGAGTAAATTTCAAAATGTTAATGCTAATGTAATGAGTATTTTTACAGTGCTTAACATCCATAATATGACGAGAGTCTAAGGTGCTAGGTAGTGTTAAAGATGGCAAACTCGACAGTTGGTTTTTATTGGATTTGTATTGACGTAAATAAAATCTAGTGACAGACATCTGAGAACTGGTTCCCGAAAAGCTACATTTTTATTGCGTTAATACATCCTACCCAGTGGACAATTGCTGATCCGGTCGGCGCAGACCGGCCCTCCAAACGATAAATCCGTCCTGTGTTTCCACCGGCAGGACTTGTGTAGTTCTATGCATTAGCTAGGTGGCGCAAGGTACTTCCTTTTTGTCTAGACAGCGTGACCTCAGCATCTTTTTTGTTTGGCGCATCAACTGTGCTGACAGAATTTTAAGAGTTTCTCAGAAGTTAAAGTTTTTGGTGGAATTTCTACAAATTTAAACTTTACTTCTGATCTACATTTTATTGTGAATATTGTGGACTAACGTAGCATTGCCTGGAAAAAAACGGGGACTTTGTGTGGCCATTTAATGGCAGCTTTTGACAAACATTTTTATTGTGCATGTCGCTGTGAGAAAGTAGAGGGCACTGATCCCTGTACTATGAAGAAAGAAGGCTGTCCACACTGTAACATAGGAAGTATGTTTGGCCACTCCATGTTATCAAAAAAAGAAGGAAAAATGTGAACTAAAAGTCACGCTCGTATCAGTCTTTGGGTTAGCGAAAGGCAAGGCAGTAAAGAACTCCAAAAGAATAGAGTAGCACCCCTGGGGTAGCAAAAGACAAGAAGACTGGCAAGAGTTCAGAAGAGTCGAGCAGCAACTTTGCGAAAGACAAAAAGACTCAAAAAACACCAGATACAGCTGTGGCCAAAGATAAAAGACAAGAGCAGTAAGAGACATTCCCTCACCGGCCAAGCCCTCTACAGACAGCAAACTGGAAGCTACGGACCAGAAATGGTCAGAAAGGTTTAGTAGACTTGAGGCTATGTTGCTTTCTAAGACTTTGAACCAGCCAGAATCGACCTTCAGTCAGGGTTACTCCAGTCAAGCCTCCACCAGTTGGTGCTGTTGAGACCACAGAGCCCTTCTTGACTCCCACTCAGCCGACCGACCGGTCCAAGTCCAACAGCAGTCTTCTGACCTATCTCATCCTGATGACTGGCCTATGTCCACCGACCAGCCATGCACTGACCAGGTGCCCAGACAGGTCCCTAGCACGTCAGTCGTAGAAGTGACCCAGCAACCTTCAGAGACTGAAATGGACACTGATTCCGACTCCAACTCTGACTCTTTGGTGCGGCTGCATATCACTGGCCAGACAGAAGAGGGCAAAATGTAGATCTAGATCAAGATCTCTTAGTTATCAACACCGACCAGGGCCAGTCTGAGGAACAAACCTACAAGGAGATCATGCATGGGATAAGATCTTATATGGGTTGGATTTATATCCCCGATGTCGACTCTGCTATGTCAAGTGCTGAGAACAACCCCTTTGCAGCACATAAGCAGCAGCCAGTGGGAAAAATCAGCATCAGCTTGCCCACCGACGACTGGTGCTGGAAAATGGATAATATGAACTTAACATTAGTGCAAAGATACCCATCTAGAAGCTCTGAAGCTGGTGGTTTACAATGGGACCAGTTCATCAAGCTGACCAAGTTTCAAGCCAAGTGGTACAGACTGTACCCTAACAAGGACAGGCCAGCCGGATCAGTTACCGTCTGGCACAGTGACTGCAAAACTGAACAGTGTGTACTAGTGCTGGGATGAGTTGACTGAAACTTGAGTTGTAACTCGATGGGCGATAATTAGGGGTAACATTGATCTGCACAAGTGAAACTCGAGTTTTGAAAACATCAATATTTTCACCATCTAAGGCTGACACTTCATCAAAACAACATATATATTCAAAATTTTCCAAAATATATTCCATTTCCACAATCCATTCCTACTTTATTCTGGCTAAAATCAATGAAGATTTAACATAAATTATATCGCGAAAGCCATGTCCAGGTCAAAGTTTTGGTTCATGTACGGCTATGTAAAATATTTTCCCACATTATTGGCTAATAAACAAAATACTTTATTCTGAAAATTACTTGAGTTTAACCTGAGTTCAACTCGCTTCTAACAGGTGATGCTCGATCTGCCATTTTAGCTGCCGATCCCACCACTAGTGTGTACAGTAGAATTGCCAGATTGTCTGGACTCGCTACACCAGCACCTGCTTCATGTACCATCTCATAGGATACTCTCAGAAGATGGGAGAAGGCTGCACGCGAGTCATCATATGTCTGTAACCAGGCAGCTGGACTCAGTAGGTGCCTTAGTAAGGTGCAGCAGGGCATGCAATCTCAACTGAAGGTACTGCAGTTGGAACAAGCCAAAGGGAAGTCAGCCGGGATAGTAGGCATGGCCACGGAGGAGCTTCAGTATTAACCAAACTTTGACTTGATCAACCAACGCATGGCCCAGGCAATGGAGCATTTGTCAAACTTTGTTTTTTTAACCATTTCGAATGTCACCCTTGTCAGAAAAAACTGATATCTAGTACACGTCAAGTCAGATATTAAACAGGATATTTTGGCCACCTTACGACAGGCTTAACTTGATCTACCCACTCTCTTCCCAGATAACATACTTAAGAAGGCTGAGGAAGACATCACTAAGTATGAGGACCAGGGGCAATGCACACTTAAGCTCCTCTAGCGGCAAAGATATCTGGTATCAGACAAGGCATCTTAGGATAGCAAGTCCGGCAAACTGACCTGGAAAACATTGGTTGGTTCAGCAAGAAGAAAGGCAGACACAAGTGCAGCAAGTACTCCTCCCATCGGGCCAAGTTTCAGTTATCTTTTAAATGACAATTGTTGTGTAAATACTCCAACACAATCAAGATGACTGACCTGGAGCAAAGAGACTGTAAAGTTTGATCAATGTCACTAGACCGGACCAGTGCCTGGAGAGACAGTAAAATCTTGTCAGACAGTAAAAACTTGTGTAAAGTCAGTTGTTATAAATCATGCACATATTGTAAAAGGGCAGCCACAAAGGAAAGGCATAAGTCTGGCTATTGTCCAATGTCACAAATTAAAATATATGAAAGATGTTGCCTGTGTCGGTCACTCGAGTTTTGTCCAACCCGTAACAAATGTTCAAACTGCTGCTCAAGATCTACCTGTAGGGGCAAAACTACACCAGTTTTGGGAAACTTGGGAACCCTTGGGGCCGGTTCAAATAGTGTAAAAATACTCGGACGGTTACTCTCTCCCCTTCCTTACCCAGCCAAATCTGAGAAAGTCACCCACCATCGTAAGGTGCTATGTCAATCCTCTCAGGAACCTCTACCTGACGGAGGCATTGCATGCACTTATGACAAAAAAATTGCAGTAAACTGGTCAAAAATCAGAAATCTCTGGGGTTTTTAAAAAGACTATCTTTGGTTCCAAAACAAACAACTGGTGGCGAGCCATCCTAAACCTCAGCAATCTAAACCAATTCCTTAAGGCTGAAAAATTCAAAATGGAGACACCGGAAACAATAAGGACGTCCCTCCTGGCAGGGGAGTTTACGGTAGTGGTGAAGGAGGTCAAGCTGATGGCTTTACAAAAGGGTATAACAATCCACCAGTACCTAGACGACTGGTCAGTAAGAGCCAGATCTCACCAAACCTGTCTCCAACATACACTAATTCTGGTAGCAATTTGTCAGAATTTAGGTTGGTTAGTGAACACGGAGAAGTCAGAACTGGACCCCCAAACAGATCTTAGACTTAGTTGGTTACCAGTTCAACCTGAAGGAGGTCAAGGTCAGATCCACTCTGGAGCGTTAGCAAGCTGTAACTGCAAACATACAAGAGCTGCTGACTGGACTGACCTGTCCGGTCCAGCATCTGATGTCCCCGATAAGGTTACTGACAACCATAGAAAAGCAAGTCTACCTCTACGTGAGACACATATAGTGGCACCTAAATAACAAGTGGAGGGTAACAGAATCCCTGAAAAATGTGATCCCCATTCCAAGGTCGTTCCACACTCACTTAAAAGATGGTTGCATCGGAAAGAAAATGTACTTCCGGGCCAGCCATTATACCCTTTGAGTCCTGCTGTGCAAATTTTTACAGACGCATCAAAAGAAGGGTGGTGCGCTCACTTCAGGGAACACACTGCTAAGGGAACCTGGTCCCTTCCAGAAAGCAAGTTGCACATAAACTACCTAGAACTAAAGGGAGGGGAGGGGGGTCTTCTTGGCCCTAAAATAGTTCCAGAACCTCTGTTTAAACAAGATAGTTCTTGTAGCGACCAACAACACCACAGTGGTCGTTACATAAACAAAGAAGGAGGCATGAGGTCGGGCTCACTCTGTGACCTTCTGTGGAGAATCCTGACCTGGTGTTCCAGAAAATGGGTTACTCTCACTGTAAGCCCGACACATTCCAGACTGGCTGAATCTGGTTGCAGACATGCTATCCAGGCTAGGCCAGACCGTCCAAACAGAATTCCAGAGGTCTTATAGTCGATTTGCAACAGGTGGCGCCACCATAAATAGACCTATTTGGCACGAGGTTCAATGACACACTGACCCAGTTTGTGTCACCGGTTCCATACCCCCTTGCCTGGGCAGTTGATGGACTCTGCCTTCCAATGGATTATCTGGATCCATATGGTTTCCCACTAGTAGCCTGGACAGATTCCAGTGAGGAGTCTGAAGTGGTGGTGAAACTGCATGACTACCTATCAGTGATTCTGCTACATGAAAAGTCTGGCCGGACATTCTGTCCTAAGACTAGGAAAACGTTTAGGACATTTTCGAAGAATTTAGGACAGAATTCTTGTCAATCAAATTTTCATTCTACAGGTTGGTAAACTTAAGTCGTTAAAGTCAATGACCCTATATAAATGGGAAATAAAGTAAAATTTACTGAATCATAATAAAAATCTCATTTTAGTTAAAAAGTCAAAAAGTCTTTATGATGTTCAATGATCATGTATTACTAAAACGAGAACTCACGGCCACAGAACCTAAGTATGGTGATCCACGAGATTTTCATGCTATTAAAATGTCCAGTAGGCAGTAAATCTTACAGCTAGCAAATAAACTTTCAATCTGATTTTTTTCCAGTGCAATTATTAATAAAAAGAAATATTAATCAAAGCAAAAATTCAGAATATTACAGTAAAATTTATGTGGAAACCTACAGAAAACAAAATCTACAATTACACAAAAATACCAGATGACCATAATTAATATTCATGAGAAGATACGAGGACACAGATTTTCCATTTGATTTCCTAGCAATATTTTATAAAATGGAAGCATAGACGAAAATCAAATACTTTAAACTCAAGAACTCATGACCATAGCACCCAAGTCATAAATATTCATGAGAAGATATGAGGACACAGATTTCCCCTGGGATTTCCTTTCAATATTTTATAAAATGGAGGCAATAGACGAAAATCAAATACTTTAAGCTCAAGAACTCATGGCCACAGCACCCAAGTCATTAATATTTATGAGAAGATATGAGGACACCGATTTCCCTTGGGATTTCCTTGCAGGTCACGTGGCTTGTCACAAGACTTCATAAAAAACGTCTAGACTAGTGTTCTCAATAAACCCTTTTTACTAGGACCGGGTATGCAGTGGTTTCAGCGGGCGGGTACCCGGGTACCCGCGCCGATGGGCGATAATAGCTGAAACTACAAATATCTCCATGTTTACAGACTTAAAACCTACAGAAATAATGGGATGCAACCATTTGCTTTATTTCTTGTTGACCACGGTTTTGCATTCAAAACAATATTGCACGGAAGAAAGGTTAAATAAAAAAAGACTTCTGTACATTCAAAACACGGTTGTTTATATAAAAATGGAGTCACATGACCTATCACAAGAGCATTACACTACTACTCGAATGTAGTTTCGGAATTGAAACTTTATTTTTATTTCAGGTTGTAAGTTAATTTTATTAACGTAAAATTATTAACTACTGTGTGAAAATATTGTACTCTTATTTATTTAAGGAGTGCATGTCACTATATATGGCCAATATACAGCGTTTTATGGACTCGGAATTAAGAAACTGTGTTGATATACTGACGATTTTCAAAGGGTTCCGGTATTTGACAATGTATAAACAACTAAAATAAAAGACAAATAAAATACTATAAATGGTGTACAAGGGTGAGAAAACAATATTATTATGCATTTTAATTGAATAGTTTCATTTTAAAGTGAATTAATGAAGTCCAGATACGTCTGTACTTGGTCAGCCAATGTGGGCGATATTAACAGAAATAAGCTTAGATTCGGGTACTCGGGTATAAGATTTCAGATTCGGGTAAGTATTCAGGGTTCGGGTACCCGGATATCCGGGTACCCGTTGAGATCACTAGTCTAGACCTTGCTATGATAAAAATCACGTAGATCTCGCGAGATTTTAGGGTTGTAACGTGACTTCATATTTTGTAAATTAAAAAGACATCTGGATCTTCTATTATCGCCCACGGATACGACTCGGACAATATGTCCTAATATTCTATTTAAAATTCGGGGTTTTGTTGCAAAATTCGGTCAATGACCGATGGCCGACGCGAATCTGAAACCCTGCCTATGCAGGAGAATCATTCTGATTGGATAGCCCAACATACCTTGATTTTGGGTAAGGCGGCGATCGAGTGGTCGGTATTCGTGAGTGGAGTCGATTTGAGAAGATCTCGAGTGCTTTCTGGTCCACCCGATCGTTGTTAACTACTATAATATATTATATTGTCGCCCACTTTATCACGTTTTATAGGGCGACAAAGAATGACAACACTGCAAAATGGCAGAATTCTTTGTATATTGGGAAATGTTATATAATACTCCTCATTCTATAACAATATAAGTTTTGATTACCTTTAACCACTATTTTAATTCTATAACATCGTTTCCGGAAACCACTGTTTTGTTTATGGAGAGGAAAAAACATCCATACTAAAACACGCGAATACCAAACTGTGAGACGAATTTGCATAGCTCGGGTACTGGGATGGATTTTAACCATCCGTCACAGCCTTAGTTTTGGGATCTAGTGACCATTTTGAGTCAGATTCCCTTGTGCCTGCCCAACCTGCTCACACAGCCTTTCAATCAGACTCCTTACTGTAATCTGTCCAGCCTAAATCTACGTGCTTAGCGCCTAGAGCCTCAGCAATCAAGGAGCATGAATTGAGGCTCCTCAGAGAAGTTATCAACCAGATTTGTCTATGAGGCAAAGTGGACCATTTTTACAAAGTGGTGCCTCAGTAATTAGGTGGTCTTCAGGACACCAACTATAAAGTCCATAGCTGACTTCCTGCTGTATTTTTATTCCAGGACAGGAAGTCGCAGCAAACTGAGCCAAGTAACATTGATGGCTATAGGTCAGCCATTGCAGACAAACTGGGAAATCGCCCATTAATGGCAGCAAAGATGAGAATCTCACTCGCCTCTTAGTTAGTTTCCAAGTCAGATCTAAGGATCATAGAGGCATCCCCTCCTAGAACCTTTCCCTGGTGCTGCACCAGCTCACAAAGGCTCCCTTTGAACCCATTAAAGAGGTATCTTTGAAACATTTGACCTGCAAGACTGTCTTCCTCTTAGCCATGGGCCCAGGCAAACGCAGGAGTTAGATCTGTGCTTGGCAAAGCAAGAACATCAGACACCAGTCTGACTGGTCAAAGGTGTCCCTGTACCCCTCACCCAGCTTTTTTCCAAGAACCAGCTTGCCAAGGAGGGTCCAGAAAATGTGGCCCCAGTGGTGATCCTAGTCCTGGCCCCAATTCTGGATAAGTCATTCAAGTCTGATAGGTCTCTATGTTCGGCCAGAGCACCACGCTATTATTTGGACAGGACCTCAGACCTGAGGCATAACAAGAAGTTGGTCTGTGTATCCTTCAAGAAAGGCCTCAACAAGGATATCTCCCCTGCCACTATCTCCCCATGGATCAAGCAGACTGATCCTATGCTATAAGCTCTCATCAGGATGCCCTCACCTTACCTCAGGTTAAAGCCCATGATGTGAGGGCCTTTGCTGCTTCTACTGCCTTCCAGTGAGGAGTCTCCTTAGAACAAATTTTATCAGCCTGCCATTGGAAGTCAGACAACACCTTCACACAGTTCTACTTGAAGGATGTGGCTTGGGCTGGTTCAGAAAATTTTCATCTGGACCCAGTAGTGGCTGCTCAGCAGATCCACCAGTATCCCTTATGGCTTGTATTGTAGGAAAAAAAAAGTGAGATGCTTCTTTTGGGAGTTTTATTTCCCGTGACTGAACTCATACCTCTCTTCCCCTTCCTCAGAGTGGGTTTGTTAAAAAAGGGGAGTAGGGCAACATTAGTACCCTGCCGGCAACCAGATCACTGGTAACTGACCTATAAAACCCAATGGAGTCCTGGCTGGGGTTGTTTTTTATCTTAAATTTTAAGTTCACTTGAAGTCCCTATTAACTGACCATCCTACCAAGTGGTAGTTATTCAGCAATTGTCCATTGGGTAGAATGTATTAATGCAATAAAACTGCAAATTTAATAAGTAAATGAATACCCTATTTAGTGGACAGAGAAGGCCCTCCCAACCAACCCTGCTGTCAGCTTTCTAGGGATGTAAACAGATTTAGACAACAAAAAAGATGCTATGACGTAAGGCTGTCAAGACAGGAAGGAAAGTATGATGCGCCACCTTGCACAGTACGTGATGGCTCAGCCAGTGGAGACACAGGACGACTTTTTCTGTCACTTAGCGGGCCTGTCTGTGCCGACCGGATTAGCAATTGTCCATTGGGTAGGGTATCAATTTATAATGATTTAATTTACTTATTAAATTTGTAATTAAGTATTCCCCTTGTCGAAACTGACTTGGAACAGGAAATCAAATTAATTGAAACAAAACAGGTTCATCAAAAATCGCTACAAAACCTGAAAATTTGCAAAAAGAAATTTGGATAAAATTTATGTTATATTTGTACTTACTTGAACTATTTCATGTTTTCCAACGAATTTATGCACTGGCAATTGACATGTCAGAATTAATATTTTACTTCTTTATTTTAGTAAGATAATCTTAATACTGTAATACTGGTAATACCATCTCATCCCTAGGTTTGAACAACTCCATAGTCTCCATTTACTGTTGATGGCCGGTTTGATGGGGAAATGCTAATACATAAATACAATTATAATACAATTATATATTTCTTCAGGCTGTAGATGAGGAAAATGAACAGAAGCTGAAGAATCTAGTTGCTGAAAAACATATGTTGCTGTCGGAACATGCAAGTATTAACATGAAATATTTATTGAATGTTTAAGGTATCACTATTTGGATGGGCTGGGCGACGGTGTAAAAAAGTGTGTAGACACTTGATAGTAAGTTGATACGGACATTGGTCAGGGAGTGTAGGTGTGCAATGTTATGGTGTGACTCAGTGTGGGAAATTTGCGGCGGACTGGCAGCCCAAAGCCGGCAAATATATAGTCGGGTTGGGAAAAGTCATCCCCACTCGGACCTGGAGTCCTGCATCTTTTTGGTAGCCAGTCAAAACAGTCAAACAAGCACTGACCGAAGAAATTTGTTTACTATAGGAAGTGACAATGTACATATTTCCTCATAGGAATAGATGAAAAAGTGATTATGAAATTATGCCTGTGTGTACGTGCGTGCGTTAGTTAGTCACGCAGATTTCTCCAAAACTACTACAGCTACAGATTTTTTGTAAATTAATTGTCCCAATGATTTTTCACGCCCTTGAAAAAATTTTTGGTTTTATGGAATTAGGCGTAAAGAAAAGTGAGTAATAGCAATTTTAGCTACTTTGAGTAAAGGACTCCTAACTGAAAAACTATTGCAGTTACAGCTTTTTCTTCAAATATATTGTTCAGCTACTTTGTCCTTAGCTATAAGATGGTACATAGTTTGGGGTTCCATTCCATGCTATAAGTGAGTGATAGCTATGTTCTTATTTGTAGCAAAATAATGACATAAGTAAATGTCAAATATCTTCAAAAGTATTAAAGTTAGGGATTTTTTTTCAAATATGTTATTCGTCTAGTTTTTGATAAGCTATCACATAGTAAAGTTTCAGACCTGTTGCACATTGGATAGCTAAGTAATAGCTACTTTGAAATTGTGACTGTTGAGTAAATCCATTGTAACTCCAAAACTATTGCAGTTAGAGTATTTTCCTACAATATATTGTTCAGCTACTTTCTCCTTTAAGCTATAAGATGGTACAGAGTTTGGGGTTCTGTTGCATGCCATAAGTGAGTAATAGCTAATATAGTATTTACTTATTTGTAGCAAAATAATGACATAAGTAAAAGTCAAATATCTTCAAAAGTATTAAAATTAGGGAATTCTTTTCAAATATGTTATTCATCTAGTTTTTGATAAGCTATCACATAGTAAAGTTTCAGACCTGTTGCACATGGATAGCTGAATAATAGCTACTTTGAAATTCTGACTGGTGAGTAAATCCATTGTAACTCCAAAACTATTGCAGTTAGAGTATTTTCCTAAAATATGTTGTTCAGCCACTTTCTACTTAACTATAACATGGCATATAGTTTGGGGTTCTATTGCATTCTACAAATGAGTAATAGCTATTTTCTTATTTGTAGCAAAATAATGACAGAAGTAAATGTCAAATATCTTCAAATGTATTTGCAAAAACTCGTTTATCTCGGAAACGGATCAAGATAGAGCAATTTTTGACTGTTTTTGACCCACAGGGTATCTGCAGAGTCTACTAGCAGCTTTTCCCAATAATCGTTTTCCCACCACTTTTGGTGGCCATCTTGAATTTCTGCGTAAAATCTAAAACACGTTTATCTTGGAAACGGAGCCCGACCTAGATATAGCGATTTCGATGAAATTTTTGAGCCGCAGGGTATCTGCAGAGTCTACTGGCGACTTTTCCCAAAAATCGTTTCCCGGCCATCTTGAATTTCTGCGTAAAACCCATAAAAAGCGTTTATCTCGGAAACAGAGCGAGATAGAACGATTTCGACAAAATTTTTGACTCACAGGGTATCTGCAGAGACTACTGGTGTTTTTTTGCAAAACAACGTTTTCCCGCCACTTTTGGCGGCCATCTTGAAGTTCTGCGTAAAACGCTAAAACACATTTATCTTGGAAACAGGGCGAGCTACAGTAGTATCTGCAGAGTCTACTGGCAACTTTTCCCAAAAATCGTTTTCCCGCCACTTTTGGCGGCCATCTTGAATTTGCGTAAAACAGAAAAAAAAAACGTTTATCTCGGAAACGGAGCAAGATAGAGAGATTCTGACAATTTTTGACCCGCAGGATATCTGCAGAGTCTACTGGCGACTTTTTGCAAAAAAACATTTTCCCGCCACTTTTGGCGACCATGTTGAATTTCTGCATAAAATGCGCTTATCTTGGAAATGGAGCGTAATAGAGCGATTTCGACGAAATTTTGACCCGCAGGGTATTTGCAGAGTCTACTGGCGACTTTTCCCAAAAATTGTTTTCCCGCCACTTTTTGGCGGCCATCTTGAATTTGCGTAAAACAGAAAAGAAGCGTTTATCTCGGAAACGGAGCAAGATAGAGATTCTGACAATTTTTGACCCGCAGGATATCTGCAGAGTCTACTGGTGACTTTTTGCAAAAGAACATTTTCATTGCGTTAATACATCTTACCTAACAGACGATAGCTAGCTATTGTCCGGCGCCAGCCGGTCCCGCCAAACGCCAGAAAAAAGACGTCCTGAGTTTCACCTCCGGCCGGACCGGCACACTCCAATCCACTCGCCAGGTGGCCTAGTTCCTGCTTTATTCGCCAGAGGGACGTGACGTCATAGCATCTTTTTTGTTTGGCGCGAGATTTGAAGTTGTGTTTTCTCTAAAACTTTCTATTTTGTGGATAATTATATCAATCCTTTTTGTGTGTACTTGAGCTTTGTCAGTTGGAATCTTAATTCATCATGGCATCTCCAGGACAAAGGAAAGGGGCGTGCGGCCATATAATGGCCTCTTTTGACACCCACTCTCGCTGTGCACGTTGCAGGGACAAAGGCATGGGTGAGGATCCGTGTGTGGCTAAGTTACCCTGTGAGTACTGCGATTTGTTAACTCCGGAGCAGGTGATTCAGTTGGCTACACCAACATATAAACTGCGAAAGGAAAAGGGAAAAAGTAAAGAAACTTTAATAAACCCAGCTTCTGTTACGGTTGTTGGCCAAGTAGATCCCCAGGACGTAGAGCCTTCTGTTTCTACTCGTGAACCTTCTTCTGACCTTTCTTTACCACAACCATCCTTCCGGAAAGGCCTCCAAGAACTGGATGAAAAGTGGTCAGTTCGCATGGCTCGTCTAGAAGCTCTGTTAACACTAGGACATCGTCCAGCTTCTCAGCCATCTTTCTCCCCGGTGAAAGCACCGGTTACTCATCAAGCACCTGCCGTATCAATTTCTCAAGCCCCTTTCCTCTTGACTTCAGTTCCTTCTGGCCCAGCCGCCCCGGCTTCTGGTCCGGATAGAACTCAAAGTGCTTCTAATATGGATATGGTGTCTCCTCTGGAACAGTTATACCAGGACCCTGACCCGGAACCGGTTTTTGCTGGACCTACTTCTTCCGGCCTGGTGTCTTATGAACAAGGTGTTGAACCTCTGTCAGTGTCTGCCCGGAATGTTTCTCCACATACTCATTTTGAAGAGGGCGAATTGTCAGAGCCGGAGGATCAGCCAGATCAAGACAATGTTGAAAGTGTTGAAAGTGACCACGCTATGAGCGAGGACCAAAACTACAGGGAGACAGTGAGAGGCGTCCGCGCCTTTATGGGATGGTCACACATCCCGGATTTAGAATATTCTCCTTCTTCCAGGGCTGATAATCCGTGGATAGGTCATAGATCACAGCCAGTAGGAAAGGTATCCGTCAACCTCCCCCCGGAGGATTGGTTATGTAAAAAGTTGGAGAACTTGAATCTGGTACTCATTGAAGGCTACCCTTCAAAATCTGCAGAACCCGGGGGTCTACATATGGACCACTATCTCCGTCCCCCTAAATCACAAGCTAGGTGGTATGGGATACATCCGGTAGAGCCCAAAGACATCTCCAGACCTGGAAAATATGTTACAACTTGAAACTTAATAGTGCTTTTGCCCGCATTGCAAAACCATCTGCTACTACTTCTCAACCTTCTTCCCGGCCCATTGCTCAGGACACGCTCTGGAAATGGGAAAAGGCTGCCAAAGAGACTAGCTATATATGCAACCAATCTGCAGGATTCAACCGTTGTATTACTAAAATACAGGACAGTGTCCAGGAACAGTTAAAAGTTTTACAAAGTGAACTTGGAAAGGGCAAATCATCTCCCAAGGCTCAGGCCGCGTTGGATGAACTTCACTATCTCACATCATTCAATCAGAATGTGAGTTTTGCGGTCGGAAAATCCCTCCAACATCTTTCCGACTTTACTTTTGTACAGATGGCCAATCTCACCCTAGTGCGTCGAGACTCTTATCTGGATCATTTGAAGCAAGGTATAAAACCGGACACTTTTTCCGCCCTGCGGAATTGCCCTTTGAATACCCATGCTATGTTCCCGGATGCGGTAATCCGCAAAGCAGAAGATGAAATTGCTCAGTTTGAAACTGTTAAGCGTACTCACCAGCCCGGTCCGGGCCGTGGTGGGTTCGCCGGAAATCAAAAACGACAACAAACCAGATATCAACCATACTCTACTAGCTGGAAACCAGGTCAAGATACTTCTCATACCGGAAACCCCACCGGTAAAGACATGCCGGCTTGGAAATCATTTGGAGGACGTGGTATAGCAAGAGGCAGAGGCAGGGGAGGTCAGCCCGGACGCGGTACCCGCCCTCCTAGGGATCAGGGGCAGTATAAATGACAATTATTGTGTTCTCAGTCCGGTGGCAGTAGCCCGGCCAAACAAGAGTGTGTTAAATGTGGAAAGACAAAACTTTTCTGTGTCTGTTCAACAAGCTGTGTTATGTCCTGTTGTCAGTCCTGTACCTTTTGTCTTAAGTGTGAGAGGGCAGTCACAAAAGAAAGACACAAGTCCCTCTTTAAAAATGAAACAAGAAATAAAGTTTGTCAAAGATGCTTTTTCTGTAGATCATTGCGTTTTTGCCCCGGTTGTTCCAAATGCCCACAATGTTGTCAATGTTCATCAGATAGGGGGACGTCTCCAAAAGTTTTGGCAAAAGTGGTCCCTCCTGGGTGCAAATCCGAGAGTAGTGTCCATTTTGAAGGACGGCTACATTCTCCCATTCAAGGTCAGACTAAATCTAGTCAGAGATCCGTTGATAGTCAGCGGCTATGCAAACCCCCTCAGGAACCTCTACCTGAAACAGGCTTTGCAGGCCTTACTGCAAAAGGAGGCAGTAGAGATGGTGAGGGTTCGAACATCTCTAGCCTTCTTCAATCGACTGTTCATAGTTCCAAAACCAAATCAGAAATGGCGACCAATCTTGGACCTCAGTGCTCTAAACAAATTTTTGAGCGTAAAAGCATTCAAAATGGAAACTCCGGAAACAATTCGGTTGTCCCTGCAACAAGGGGAATGGGTCACATCGCTGGATTTCAGCGACGCCTATTTCCACATTCCAGTTCATGTAAAGTCCCGGAAATATCTCAGGTTCCATTTTCAAAATCAGTCCTATCAGTTCAGGGCCCTTCCCTTTGGCCTCTCCACAGCTCCAATGGAGTTCACTTGTGTGGTCAAAGAGGTCAAGTTAATGGTTCAATCCCAGGGTATAAGGATCCACCAGTACCTAGACGACTGGTTGATTCGAGCCCTACCAAAGAATCCTGCCACCAGGGCACTCAATCCCTCCTCGCCCTTTGCCAGGAGTTGGGTTGGATAGTCAACCTCCAAAAGTCAGAACTAGAACCCAAACAGACTTTCGAGTTCGTGGGTTACAAGTACGATCTCTTCCAAGGACGGGTCTTACTGACTCAGAACAGGTGGGAGTCGATCCTCCAAAAGTTGGAATCCATTCTATCCAAACCGAGTTGCCGAGTCAGGAAATTTATGTCCCTGATAGGCCTGCTTACAGCGACGGAAAAACAGGTTCCCCTGGGAAGACTCCACATGAGACCCATCCAGTGGCACCTAAAACGACATTGGAGAGTTCCAGAATCCCTGGAAAAGGAGATTCCTGTTCCAAGGTCGCTACACCCACACCTTCTATGGTGGACCAAGGAGACAAATGTCTTGACAGGACAGTCTTTGCACCCCTTGAGTCATGCCGTGCAAATCTTTACAGATGCCTCAAAAGAAGGCTGGGGTGCTCACTTAGGAGACTTCACAGCAAGAGGCGTTTGGTCAGTTCCAGAAAGTCATCTTCACATAAATTTCCTGGAACTAAAAGCGGTCTTACTGGCCTTGAAAAGGTTCCAGCACTTGGTACAAGGCAAAGTAGTTCTAGTTGCCACAGACAACACCACAGTTGTGGCATACATCAACAAGGAAGGAGGTATGAGGTCAGGCTCACTTTGTGCCCTTCTATGGCGACTCCTGTGTTGGTGCAATCTGAGACAGGTAGTGCTAAAAGCCAGGCACATCCCTGGTCGTCTCAATGTGATTGCAGACAAGCTGTCTCGTCAAGGCCAAGTCATTCAGACGGAATGGTCACTTCACCAGGAGGTCTTCGACCGCCTAGTTCAGACCTGGCACCGTCCCCAAGTGGACATGTTTGCAACCAAATACAATTGCAAACTAGCCCAGTATGTGTCTCCAGTGCCGGACCCAAGTGCATGGGCAGTGGACGCCCTAACAGTCTCTTGGGAGAACTTGGACATGTATGTTTTTCCCCCAGTGTCGTTACTGGGCAAGGTGGTCAGCAAACTGTCGGACCATCTTTACAAAAGAGTGATCCTCATAGCTCCGGGTTGGCCCAACATGCCATGGTTCTGGGACCTGGTGGAACTGTCGTCTCAGATCCCTCTTTGCCTACCCAGTCATCCCGACCTAGTGACACAGCCATTCAACAAGGTGCGTCACAGGAATCTGACCAATCTAAACCTTCACGCCTGGCTCCTAGAGCCGAGGCTATCAAGGAGCAGGGATTCTCTAGTCCAGTGGCGTCACGAATTGAGGCTCCTCAAAGAAGTTCAACCAGAACAGTCTATGAGGCAAAGTGGGCCGTTTTTGTCAGATGGTGTGAATCAAGTCAGGTGGACTTCAGGTCTCCATCTGTCAAACAGATAGCGGATTTTCTCCTACATCTATTCCAGGAGAAGAATCTCCAACCCAGTACCATTGATGGTTACAGATCAGCCATTGCGGACAAATTAGGGAATTCTTCCTTGAATGTGAGCAAAGATGAAAACCCAACTCGCCTTTTGGACAGTTTTCACAGAGATAGACCAAAGGGTAGGCGAGGAATTCCTTCGTGGAATCTCTCTCTCGTTCTGCACCAGCTCACCAAACCACCATTTGAGCCTCTCAGAAAGGCCTCATTAAAACATCTGACCTTTAAAACGGTTTTCCTCCTCGCTCTAGGTTCTGGAAAACGTAGGAGCGAAATTCACGCTTGGCTGAACAAAAATATTAGACACCAAGCTGACTGGTCAAAAGTGTCCCTTTACCCGTCACCGAGTTTCTTGGCTAAAAACCACTTAGCAAAAGAAGGTCCAGAGTGCGTGGCTCCAGTGGTTATACCAGCCCTGGCTCCTACTCTGGACAAGTCCTTGAAGGAGGACAGGTCACTCTGCCCAGTGAGAGCTCTGCGCTACTATCTGGACAAAACTCAAGATGTCAGACAAGGAAAGGAACTGGTTTTTGTCTCCTTCAAAAAGGGTTTCACGAAGGATATTTCTCCTGCTACGATCTCGTCTTGGATCAAGCAGACGGTTATCCTTTGCTATAATCTCTCAGATCAGGAGTCTCTAACCCTTCACCAGGTGAAGGCGCATGACGTTAGAGCCTTCGCGGCTTCTAAAGCCTTTCAAGGTGGCATCTCTCTAGACCAGATCTTAGCTGCATGCCACTGGAAGTCCCACAACACCTTTACTCAGTTCTATCTTAAAGATGTGGCGTGGGCAGATTCAGAGATTTTTCACTTAGGTCCAGTGGTGGCTGCACAGCAGATCCACCAATGAGCCTTCTTGGCTCCTATTTTGTAAATAGTGTACATAATAATTAAGGTTTTTTACTAGGTTGCCTGAGGCACTGAGTATGAGACCATTATTCCACTCTTACAGGCTAATTGGAATCTTTAGGACTGAACTCTTCTCTCTTCCTCCTCTCAGAGCAGAAAAAAAGGGGGGGGGGGGGGGGGGGGGGGAGTGGCACTGCTTTGTAACTTAAGGAGCAATTGTTAGCTTCTTTATCAGCCAGGCCAGAGGTTACGTGCCTATTTTATAGAGTTCCTTCTAGTCCTCAGGAAGCTGCCCTCCTTCCACTGGGTAGTTATTCTAGCTATCGTCTGTTAGGTAAGATGTATTAACGCAATGAAATTGCAAATTTTAATCAGTAAATTAAATTTTTATTAGTTAATACCTTACCTAACAGACGGGAGATTCCCACCCGGCCTTCCCCGCTTTTCAGCTTCAGTTAACCTAAGTTGGGACGAAAAAGATGCTATGACGTCACGTCCCTTTGGCGAATAAAGCAGGAACTAGGCCACCTGGCGAGTGGATTGGAGTGTGCCGGTCCGGCCGGAGGTGAAACTCAGGACGTCTTTTTTCTGGCGTTTGGCGGGACCGGCTGGCGCCGGACAATAGCTAGCTATCGTCTGTTAGGTAAGGTATTAACTAATAAAAATTTAATTTACTAATTAAAATTTGCAATTTCCCACCACTTTTGGCGACCATCTTGAATTTCTGCATAAAACGCGCTTATCTTGGAAATGGAACGTAATAGAGCAATTTCGACGTTCGGTCCCGCCAAACGCCAGAAAAAGACATCCCGAGTTTCACCTCCTGCAGGACCGGTACACTACAATCCACTCGCCAGGTGGCCTAGTTCTTGCTTCATTCGCCAGAGGGACATGACATCATAGCATCTTTTTCGTTTGGCGCGATTAGGAAGTTGTGTTTTTCTCACAAATATTTTGAAGTTGGATTTTATTCTTAAGTTTAGTTTTTTGTTATGTCAGCTGACTTTTCAGTCAGCTGACATTATGTCGTCACTCTGCGGCGTGGGCGTACGCGTCCGCGTACACGTCCGCGTGAACAACTTCTCCTCCAAAACTACAAGGCCTAGAGAATACCTTATCTATCGAGGATGAAAAATTGTTCAAGGCATGCAAATCTGTCTGTTCATCTGTTTGCTAGAGACATTACAAGGGGGGTACCCCCACCAAAAGTGTGAAAATTTCAACACTTAATCACAATTTTCTCAGTGACTATTGCAGGGATTTCTCTCATATCTTGCATATATGTACTAGGCCAGAGGTAGATTCTCTTGTGTGAGTATGAGACCTGGATCTGTCTTACTTTTTTTTTAATAAATTTTTTTAATAATTTTTAATGCATTAAAATTCATGAAATCATGCACAAAATCATTTATAGCTTGAAAAGTGTTGCATTTAGAGCATTTTGTTAAAATATGTTATTCAGCTACTTTTTTCATAGCTACAATATGGTGAGTAAGTTGGGTGCCTGTCTCAATAGCTAAGTGAGTAATAGCTACTTTTGGGCTTTTCAGTAACTTCCATCATGAGTAAAATCACTTGTAACTTAAAAACTATTGCATTTAGAGAATTTCGTATAAATATGTTATTCAGCTACTTTTGGGTCAGCTATAACATAGTAAAATTTTAGACTTGTAGCTCATGGCATAGCTGAGTAATAGCTACTTTTAGGTTATCACTGTTGAGTAAATCGCTTATAACTTCAAAACTATTGCATTTAGAGAATTTCGTATAAATATGTTATTCAGCTACTTTTGGGTCAGCTATAACATAGTAAAATTTCAGACCTGTAGCTCATGGCATAGCTGAGTAATAGCTACTTTTAGGTTATCACTGTTCAGTAAATCGCTTATAACTTGGAAACTATTGCATTTACAGTATTTTGTTTCAATATATGTTATTCACCTATTTTGGGATCAGCTATAACATAGTGAAGTTTCAGATCTGTGGCTCATTACATAGCTGAGTAATAGCTACTTTGAAGTTCTCACTATTGAGTAAATCACTTGTAACTTAAAACCTATTGCATTTAGAGAATTTCGTATAAATATGTTATTCAGCTACTTTGGGGCCAGCTATAACATAGTGAAATTTCAGATCTGTAGGTCATGGCATAGCTGAGTAATAGCTACTTTAAAGTTCTCACTATTGAGTAAATCAGTTGTAATTGGGAAAACTATTGCATTTAGAGAATTTCATATAAATATGTTATTCAGCTACTTTTGGGTCAGCTATAACATAGTAAAATTTCAGACCTGTAGCTCATGGCATAGCTGAGTAATAGCTACTTTTAGGTCATCACTATTGAGTAAATCAGTTGTAACTTGAAAACTATTGCATTTACAGTATTTTGCTTAAATATGTTGTTCACCTACTTTTGGCTCAGCTATAACATAGTGAAATTTCAGACCTGTAGCTCATTGCATAGCTGAGTAATAGTTACTTTGAGGTTCTCACTCTTGAGTAAATCAGTTGTAACTTGAAAACTATTACATTTAGAGTATTTTGTTAAATATGTTATTCACAGACGTTTTGGTCAGCTATAACATAGTGAAATTGCAGACCTCTATCTCATGGCATAGCTGAGCAATAGCTTCTTTCAGGTTCTCACTGTTGAGTAAATCATTGTATCCAACCTGTAGGAAATCATGGGCTGGGAATCTGTTAATATGGTCCGATTTGACCTTGGAACCCTCCTTCAAGGTCAAATGAGGATAGCCAAACATAAAAGTGCTTATAACTCGCTTATTATTGGTCCTAGAGGTTTGGAATGAAAACCAACCTATAGAAAATCATGAGCTGGGAATTTTTAGGTGTGGTCGGATTTCACCTTGGATCCCTCCTTCAAGGTCAAATGAGGATAAGCAAACTTAAAAGTGCTTATAACTCGCTTATTATTGGTCCTAGAGGTTTGGAATGGAAAACCAACCTATAGAAAATCATGGGCTGGGAATCTTTTGGTGTGGTCGGATTTCACCTTAGACCCCTACTTCCAGGTCAAACGAAGATAGCCAAATTTAAAGTGCTTATAACTCGCGTATTATTGGTCTTGGAGGTTTGGGATGGTAAACCTACATGTAGGAAATCATGGGCTGGGATTCTTTTGGTGTGGTCAGATTTGATCTGGGACCCCTCCTTTAAGGTCAATTGAGGATAGCCAAACTTACAATTGCTTATAACTCGCTTATTATTGGTCCTACAGGTTTGGGATGGTAAACCAGCTACAGGAAATCATGGGCTGGGAATTTTTTTGTGTGGTCGGATTTGACCTAATAGACCCCTCCGTCAAGGTCAAACAAGGATAGCCAAACTTAAAAAGTGCCTATGACTCACTTATTATTGGTCCGAGAGGTTTGGGATGGTAAACCATCCTAAATTCTTTGGCTGGGAATCTTTTGGTATGGTCAGATTTGACCTTTGGATCCCTTCTTCATGGTCGAATGAGGATATTGCATTTATAGTATTTCTTTAAATATTTTTAACCTACTTTTTACACTTAAACAATTACCTTGTTACTTTATTTCATAATACCATTTGCAGGGCACAACTTGTTTGTCCTTTTCTTCTGTCACCTTCGGAATATCTTTCGAACATGCTGTTCAGTTACCATTTACTGTATTTCTGTACAGCCCTTTCCCTGATAATTATGCTTTCCTCTCATTATCACCATCACAAATCAAAAACAGTCAGTCAGCTGACACAGTGCCCGTTCACGGGCACTCTCCTCTTGTTGTGTCTTGGTGTGCTCTGCGGATATATTGTTAATCATGGCATCACCTGGACAAAGAAAGGGAGCGTGCGGCCATATTGTGGCTTCATTTGACCAGCACTCAAGATGTGCCCCATGCAGGGACAAAGGACACGCTGATGACGCATGCGTGAAGAAACTACCTTGCGAATTTTGTGAGTTGCTAACCCCTGAGCAGGTTTTACAACTTTCAACCCCGACTTATAAACTCAGAAAAGAAAAGAAACAAGAACGTGAGTCTTTAGTTGATCCCAGTACTGTAACTGTGTTATCTTCAGTGGATCAGGACAAGTCTGTTGGTGCTTCATCTTCTTTAAATACTTCAGAAGATCTGTCCTTACCTCAGCCTTCTTTTAAGAAAGATTTGTAGGTTTTGGATAAGAAATGGTCTCTAAGGATGGCTAGGCTCGAGGCATTGATAACTATGGGACATCGTCCTCAACATGCTACTTTCTCACCGGTCAAAGCACCGGTCTCTCATGCACCGCCTGCGGGCTCTCTATCTCAGGCTCTCTTTTTGCTTTCAGCTGTTCCTTCCGGCCAGCCCGGTCCGGCCTCCGGTCTGGATAGAATTAGCTTTACTTCAAGTACTACTTCTGTGGGCATGACATCTACCCTGGAGAATTTGTACCCAGAACCAGATATTGACTACCGAACCGGTATTTTCACAGCCCGGTCAGGTATCTTATGGGGATTCAGTTTCTCACTCTCTCCCGGTCTCCAGTGCCAGTTACCTACCTCCGGAACCGGCTGAGGAAAGAGAAGTTTCAGACCCGGAAGAGCAACCGGATGTTGAAGCTGGAGATTCTGACAGAGTAATCAGTGAGGAACAGAACTATCGTGAGACAGTAAGGGGTGTAAGAGCTTTCATGGGCTGGACTCACATCCCAGACTTAGAGTATTCCCGTGTGTCTAGGACTGATAACCCCTGGGTAGTAGTGGGTGGACGATTAGACGAACGTTCGATTAATTGTCGGTGTCATGGTACAGTCGCGTTCGGTCACTGATAACTTCTGGAAATCGATTAAATCTTACCCTTCTTTATGTGTCTCAATATCCACGTATTTTTTATATTTTAGGCAGTTTCCTAAACTTTCTTTTAATAAATCAAGAGATTTGTCACGAATTTTGTGTTTGTTTATAACTACCGCTATATTTACCGGAAGTGAGTGCTTTTGGTGGTTACTAAATGTCGGAAACACCGTTATTCTTACCGGATTGACATATACTTCATCCCGGAATGTGTTTCAG
This sequence comes from Sabellastarte sp. h YS-2021, assembly GCA_964017235.1. Classification (NCBI taxonomy): domain Eukaryota; kingdom Metazoa; phylum Annelida; class Polychaeta; order Sabellida; family Sabellidae; genus Sabellastarte; species Sabellastarte sp. h YS-2021. The sequence continues at coordinate 53,618,500 of OZ024927.1, read as the reverse complement.
GATATATTGGCCAACAGTGGAGTAAAAAAGTCGATTATGGGTTGATCATCGGTCGGAAAAATGGACAAATAATCGACCATCAAAATTGAGGCGATTCCACTCACTACTGGGTAGGACACCGTGCTCAGCCAGTGGGCAAAGTCTCAGTGGACCTACCACCTGAGGATTGGTTGTGTCGCAAGTTGGAAACTTTGAACTTAGTACTTATTGAGGGTTATCCCTCCAAGTCTAGTGAGCCTGGAGGACTTCATGTAGACCAATTTCTGAGGCCACCTAAGTCACAGAATAGATGGTATGGCATACATCCCGCAGAACCCAAGGATCCACTTAGGCCCGGGAAATCTGTCAACTCCTGGCCCAATGATGCGGCCAAACTCAACAGTGCCTTCCCCAGGATATGTAAACCTGCTGTGGCTAACTCTCATCCACCTAGCCGTCCCATTGCCCAGGACACCTTACGCAAATGGGAAAAAGCAGCCAAGGAAACGAGTTATGTATGCAACCAGTCAGCCGGCTTTAATCGTTGCATCACGAAAATTCAAGACACTGTACAAGATAATTTGAGATCCTTACAGACTGAATTATCAAAAGGGAAATCTTCTGCAAAGGCCCAGGCAGCTTTAGATGAGCCACATGACTTGGCTTCATTTAACCAGAACGTTAGTTTTGCCATGGGGAAATCATTGCAACATTTGTCGGACTTTATTTTTGTACAAATGGCAAATTTGACTTTGGCACGCAGGGACGCATATCTTGACAACCTAAAGGCAGGAGTTAAACCTGATACCTTCTCAGCCTTGCGCAACTGTCCTCTCAATGGATACGCACTCTTTCCTGACGCTATCATAAGGAAAGCTGAGGACGAAATCACTCAGTTTGAAAACACCAAACGTACCTCCCAGCCTGGTTCGGGCCATGGGGGGGTTTGCCGGTGGCTTTAAGAAGCAGCAACAACAAGGACGTTTCCAGCCATACCCTGCTAACTGGAAGAAAACACAAGACACTGCCTGGTCCGGAGGACAATCTGGCAAGAATATGCCTGCATGGAAATGCTTTGGCAGCAGAGGTATAGCTAGGGGTCGCGGCAGGGGTGGTCAACCAGGACGCGGCACCCGCCCGGCCAAAGAACATAATCAATATAAATGACAATTATTACTGTTTGCTAAGTCCGGAGCCGATGGCCCGGCCAGTAAGATGTGTGTCGGATGTTCAAAGACAGAACTTTCAGGTACCTGTACAACAACCTGTATTGTGTCCTGTTGTCAGTCCTGTACCTTTTGTCTTAAATATGAGAGGGCAGTCACAAAAGAAAGACCAAAGTCCCTCATTAAACGTGAACACAGAAATAAAATTTGTGAAAAGTGTTTTTTCTGTAGATCATTGTGTTTTTGCCCCCACTGTTCCAAGTACCCACAATGTTGCCAATGCTCAGCTGGTAGGAGGGCGTCTGCAAAATTTTTGGCAGAAGTGGTCCCTCCTGGGTGCAAATCCGAGAGTAGTGTCCATCTTAAAGGGCGGTTACATTCTCCTGTTCAAAATCAGACATCCCCTGGTGAGAGATCCCTTGATAGTCAGTGGTTATGCAAACCCCCTCAGGAACCTCCACCTCAGGGAGGCTTTGCAAGCCCTACTGCAAAAGGAGGTAGTAGAGATGGTGAGGGTTCGAACATCTCTAGCCTTCTTCAACAGACTCTTCATAGTTCCAAAACCAAACCAAAAATGGTGACCAATCTTGGACCTCGGTGCTCTAAACAAATTTTTGAGCGTAAAAACATTCAAACTGGAAACCCCAGAGACAATTCGGATTTCCTTGCAACAAGGGGAATGGGTGACATCACTGGATTTCAGCGACACCTATTTTCACATTCCAGTTCACATCAAGTCCCGGAAATATCTCAGGTTCCACTTCCAAAATCAGTCCTATCAGTTCCGGGCCCTTCCTTTTGGCCTCTCAACAGCTCCGATGGAGTTCACTTGTGTGGTCAAAGAGGTCAAATTAATGGCTCAGTCCCGGGGTATAAGGATCCACCAGTACCTAGATGACTGGTTGATTCGAGCCCCTACCAAAGAATCCTGCCACCAGGGCACCCAATCCCTCCTTGCCCTTTGTCAGGAGTTGGGTTGGGTGGTGAACCTGCAAAAGTCGGATTTGGAACCCAAACAGGTGTTCGAGTTTGTGGGTTACAGGTACGATCTCTCTCACGGATTGGTCAAACCGACCCAGAACCATTGGGAGTCGATTCTCCAGAAGTCCATCCTAGCCAGCCCAACTTGTCGAGTCAGGAACTTCATGTCACTAATAGGCCTGCTTACAGAAACAGAAAAACAGGTGCCCCTGGGGAGACTCCACATGAGACCCATCCAGTGGCACCTCAAAAGACATTGGAGGGTCCCAGAATCTCTAGAGAAAGAGATTCCAGTTCCAAGGCCCTTTCACCCGCACCTTCTATGGTGGACCAAGGAGACAAATGTCCTACTAGGCCAGCCTCTGCACTCTTTGCGTCATGCCATTCAAATCTTTACAGACGCCTCAAAAGAAGGCTGGGGTGCTCACTTAGGCGACTTCACAGCAAGCGGTACTTGGTCAGTTCCAGAAAGTCACCTTCATGTAAACTTCCTGGAACTAAAAGCTGTCTTGCTGGCCTTAAGATTTCAGCACTTAGTACAAGGAAAAGTAGTTCTAGTTGCCACAGACAACACCACAGTTGTGGCATACATCAACAAGGAGGGAGGTATGGGGTCAGGCTCACTTTGTGCCCTTCTATGGCGACTCCTGTGCTGGTGCAATCTGAGACAGGTTGTTCTAAAGGCCAGGCACATCCCTGGTCATCTAAATGTGATTGCAGACAAGTTGTCTCGTCAAGGCCAAATCATTCAGACAGAATGGTCCCTTCATCGGGTTTTCAACCTCCTGGTTCAGACCTGGCATCGTCCCCAAGTGGACATGTTTGCAACAAAGTACAATTGCAAACTAGCCCAATACGTGTCTCCAGTGCCGGACCCCAATGCGTGGGCAGTGGACGCTCTAACAGTCTCATGGGAGAACCTGGACATGTATGCCTTTCCCCCAGTGTCGTTACTGGGCAAGGTGGTCATCATATAGCCCCGGGTTGGCCCAACATGCCATAGTTCTGGGATCTGGTGGAACTGTCGTCCCAGATTCCTCTTTGCTTACCCATTCATCCCGACCTAGTGACACAGCCATTCAACAAGGCTCGTCACAGGAATCTAAACCTTCACGTCTGGCTCCTAGAGCCGAGGCAATCAAGGAGCAGGGTTTCTCTAGTCCAGTGGCGTCACGAATTGAGGCTCCTGAAAGAAGTTCAACCAGAACAGTCTATGAGGCAAAATGGTCGTTTTTGTCAGATGGTGTGAGACAAGTCATGTGGACTTCAGGTCTCCATCTGTCAAACAAATAGCAGATTTTCTCCTACATCTATTCCAGGAGAAGAATCTCCAACCCAGTACCATTGATGGTTACAGATCAGCCATTGCAGACAAATTAGGCAATTCCTCCTTGAATGTCAGCAAAGATGAAAACTTAACTCACCTTTTGGACAGTCTTCATAGAGATAGACCAAAGGGTCGGCGAGGAATTCCTTCGTGGAACCTCTCTTTGGTATTGCATCAGCTCACCAAACCACCACCCAGATAGCAAGACGCTAGTGGGCCACCGTTGGCTATGGGTGGCAAAATATAGCTTGTGGGCCACCACTGAGCCACTGGTGGCCCACTGACTGCATTTTTTTTCAAAATTTTAAAGCATTATAAACAACTTCAAAAGCAACCTCAAATACTGTTTTCTGACATATTATTTAACAATATTCAATGTTAAAAACACATTTTTTCAAAATATAAATACATTGCGTGGCCCACTGTTGGCCCACCAACTACCAGAGTCAGTGGCTGTAGCTCAGGTACCAGCCTACACCCACTGGTGTAAAATCCTGGGAAAAATTAGATAAAATGTGTGTTTTCTTTCACTTAACATAAGTTAATGTCATTTTTTAACAAACTTATTCTGTATTCCTTCATTTTGCTCAGTCAGTCTTTTCTCCACTTTATTACTTTATATATTACTTGCTTATATATTTGCCACAGGTGGTCCATCAATGGTCCACCCACTACAGAAGTAGTACATGACCCATGATGGGCAGCCAGTGGGCCACTGGTGGCACATATATATATATATATATTTTTAGTGAAGGTTAAAGAAAGATACTTTCATTTTTTTCCTTTTGATATAAATTTGTTTTTTGATGCAACCTAAAACTATCGCAGAATTTGTTTTTGTCTGACACATGCAACTATCATCTGTAAGAGCTATACTTAGTTGGTGGACCAATGGTGGTCCTCTGGTGGCTACACCTCAAGCTCTGCTGAACGGCATTTGTTTTGACAGATCTTGAAGAGAGGCTGTCTTGGCTTAAATTCATTTGTTTCAAGTGAATTACTTTCCAAAAGTAGCTGTTCTGAATTTTATTACATAAAAAAATTGTAAGATTTGCCACTGGTGGTCCATCAGTGGTCCACCTTCTGCCTGCATAGTACACATACTGTTGGCCCACCGGTGGCCCACAGACGGCAAAGTAATTAGATACTTTATGTATGTGTGTGTATATCACCAAGACACCAACATTTTTAAATAACAGATGTCACATCTCTGCCTTAATATATATTTCTTTTCTTCCCATTCTTGGGCCACAAATTTCTTCCAAGATTTACCACTGGCAGCCCACCAACTATATCAGTGGTATATAAGCTATGATTGATGGGCCACTGATGGGAATTTTCTAATTTCCACCCGGATTTTAGATCTAATCAATAAAATCATCTGATAATTACACAGAAAAGTTAATAGAAGTGAAAGTTTCCCCTGTAAACAAACCATAAAACATGTACAGGAGAAAAATATATTAAATCAAAACCCTATTAATTGGGGTTGAGGTGTAGCCACCACTGGACGACCCTTGGTCCACTAGCTGCAATATGTATGTGTCAGATAAAATATAAAGTTTCTTAAGTTGAAAGGAATAATTACCCATGAAATATATTCCAATCAGTGGCCGAATTACCCATGCCAACGCTGGCCCAGTGAAGGCTTGCCAACCAAAACTCAGGCTGCCAAGGTTGGGCCAACGGTGGGCCAATGGTGGCTTTTTATTCAAGATGGCGGCGAGCAATAATAGGGGATATTGAGACACTTAGTAAAAAATTATTTATTATGGTATGTCTAAAAATCATATTTCAGTGGGCCCACAATTTTTAACTAACTATTTAACAATTTTAGACATAAAAATAACATTCTCATTAGAAGAAAAGTAAGTAAAGTTGTTTCTGAACATTATAATTTTATTGTTTGACTATGGAACATGTGATCCTAAGATACTGTTCCACCATTGTTTATGTTTCGTCATGTGACTTATTAGGGATTCCCTTAACTAAAATCCACCCACAATCTGTCAATTATTTGCTTTCTGTTAAACAATGGCCACATAACTTCATGCTGCAATCTGATTGGCTGATGCTATATTATAGTGGTAGTAAAATTTTACCAGTGGCTTGCCAATGTCAGACCGACACATCCACCGGCCTAAAAGCCAGTGGGCCACTGATGGGCCACTAGTAAACCTTATTGTTGGCTGCCAACAGTGGACCACTGTCTATCAGCTGGTCATGCCACCAGAGAACCACCACTGATGGCACTCAACAGTGGGCCACTGATGGGCCACCAGTAAACCTTATTGTTGGCTGCCAACAGTGGGCCACTGTCTATCAGCTGGTCACGCCACCAGAAAACCACCTTTGATGGCACCCAACAGTGGGCCACTGGTGGACCACCAGTCAACCTTGTCGGCTACTGAAGGTGGGCCACTGGTGGGCCAATAGAAAAGCTTATCATTGGCTGCCGACAGTGGGCCACTGAAGGACCATCAGAAAACCTTATTGTCGGCTACCAACGGTGGACCACTGCCTATCAGCCGGTCACGCCAACGGCTGGCCACCGCCTGCAGCCAACGTCAGTCCGACAGCTATGCCGCCAGTGGGCCAGCGGTGGCCCTACAGAGTCTTGCTATCTGGGCATTTGAGCCTCTCAGAAAGGCCTCATTAAAACATCTGACCTTTAAAACGGTTTTTCTCCTAGCTTTTGCAGTGTTCATTTTACTACGCGTTTCCGCGTGTTTTGTCGCTATACTGGGGCGAAAAGACGCGTACACGTTATGATCTCGAGTCGCGGTGACGCATAAATCTTGCATTATCGCCCGCGTTTTCGCTGTAAATATTGGGAAAATTAGACGAATTTTGTTTAAAAATCAAATAAAAGGACACATATATTGTCTTTTTAACCCAATTCCTCCATGTTTCCTTGCTTCTACATGCCTTAATTTGATTGGTTGAGCGGAAACGGCACTGTCCAATCATACTTCGTTTAACAAAAATTCAGTATTTATTAACAGAAAACACGTTTATAGTAAGTGATTTAAACTCACCAGTAGCTGTAAATTTCCACGTTTTTCATAGTTTTGTTAAATATGTATAGAAATAAATATCTATTGCACAACAAGATTTTATTATCCAGCTTTTTAATATTTTCACTTTTTAAAGTTTATTTTTGCATAATGCACTCTTACAAGTGACTTCAAAGACAATTGTTAACAGGTAACAACAAACATTTTAAACTACTGTGGGACAAACTTGAAAAGTTGGATCTATGTTAACAACAAATTTTTGGCTGGAAAAAAGTTAAATAATAATTTAACTTAAACTTTACATGGTATGTTATTGCTTTAAAACCAGTTTGTTTTTGTTTTTTTTTTTTCAAAAAGTGGCGAGTGAGTTTATATCCACTTACATAAATAAATCGGAGCTTTTTTGTATGAAATAAAAACAACTCCCTGAGTGAACCTATGTCAAGGTGAGTTAATTTTTTTTTCTAGTTTTAGATAGAGCAGGGTTGGACCATATTTATTGAAAAAAAAAAACAAAAAAAAAAAAAAACAAAAAAAAAAAAAAAAACCTTTTAATTATTGCAAATCATGTACATCATAGGAAATCTTGTACATCATGCTGACTACAAATATGTCTTGAATTGAAGTAAAGTTTTTTTCACAGTGAGTAGACTTGAATTTGATTTAGTATTGCAAATTCACTTTGAAGATAGATTAATAGTACTTTTTTTCTCCTCTCTCCTATTTAAGTCAATTTGCTCAACTGTAAGGTTAATTTTTGTCATTTGATTCATTGCATTTACTAAATGTCCCACCAAAATTTAGTAAAGGAGTCATTTGACTCAAGTAGCTCCAACTCTAGAATGAACACTGCTCTTGGTTCTGGAAAGCGTAGGAGTGAAATACACGCATGGTTGAACAAAAATATTAGACACCAAGCTGACTGGTCAAAAGTGTCCCTTTACCCATCTCCAATTCTAATTCTAATAGTATGTGTACTTTTATAGCACTTAATCAGATGAAGTTAATCTCTATCTATTGACAGACTCTAAGACGCATAAAGCCAAAAATCAGAGATCGTAATCGTTAAATCAGAGACATTGCAGGGGTCGGCACCACGGAGAAGACGAAATGAAAACTGAGGAAAAAACTAGGGTGGGTAGGCTTTTTCAAAGAGGTAAGTTTTCAACTTCTTCCTGAATGAGGAGAGAGATTTAGCTGAGCGTACATCATCAGGGAGATCATTCCAAATCATCGGAGCATCGTATGCAAAGCTAAGGCCAAAATGCCTATTTGACTTATATATTGATGCAAAATGTGGGACCTCAAGCAAAACACCCTGAGATTGACTTCTACACATTCTGTACATACTGTGTCTAGGTTTAAGGAAAGGTTCTAAGTATTTTGGATGGCCACTATGTAGAAACTTGTACACCAATACGGCCACCTTGAAAATAGAGCGATGCATGATAGGCAACCAATGAAGACTCTTTCTTACAGGAGTGATATGTGAGTACTTGGTGGTATTCGCCACAATTCTAGCTAGACTGTTCTGAACACATTGGAGCCTACGAAGGTCAAGAGCAGAGAGACTTCTGAATAGAGAATTACAGTAGTCAAGCCGACTTCCAACCAAGGCATTTGCAGCCAAGAGAGCAGCTTCACGTGTAAGATACCTCTGAGTCACTTTAAATCCCTGGTATGAACAAAACAAGCCTTACAGATATTTCTGACATGGCAAGAGAAAGAAAAATCAGAATCAAACCAGACACCAAGGTTCCTAATTGCCTCAACAGGTGACAGGGGGGTACCAAGTATATTAACTGGGAAAAATTTGCCGAGTTTTGTACGGACATTTTTTGAACCGAACAGAATAAACTGTCTTGTCAGGATTAAGTTTAAGCTTGTTTACTGAGAGCCACTTTCTAACATCACCCAAGCAGTTTTTCAGCCTTTCAAAGGCCAGAGTGGCATGCTTGTGTGTGAGATGAACGTATAACTGTGTGTCATCCGCATAAAGTGGAAACATATGCCAGGATGATTCTGAATAACATTACTTAGCGGAGTAGTGTATAATGAGAAAAGGATCAGCCCCAAGACAGAGCCCTGGGGCACACCATACAATAGCCTTTTAGCATCAGATAAAACAGAACCAATCTTGATGCACTGACAGCGGCAGTGTGAGAAATTCGTCACAAAGCAGTGGTGGCCCCATAGGGCCACTAGGTTTTGAAGTTCAGTGGCCCCTATTAAAACTTGATGGCCCAAACTTTTTAAAAACTAATTAAGACACTTTATTTTTCTAAGAAATTGTCTTTTTAATTTATTAAAAGTAATAAGTCAAAAAGATACAAAAGTGATCTATGTTAAATTTCTTTAATTAACTTCAAGCTTGAATACAAATTATACAAGATGCACTCAGAGAGAGCAAAACGCTTGAATCCATGTGACCAGTCTCTCAAGTGATATGAAGTATTGTAAGGAAGACAATAAAATAAAACCAAACATGTAAATTAATTTTTGAAGAAATATCAAGTAGAAAGCTAAGGTCATTAAAAATGGATTTAAATGGGACCCCTGAAAACCCATGATTATTTTGTATCCAAACTAAGATCTAGATTTTTCTTTTTTAGTAACTTCTTCCTTTGGCCAGGTCCTACCCACAAAAATTTTTAATAAAGATCTGTTCATTAGTTCTGGAGTAACCTAAACACACACACACAAAAAAGAAAAAAAAACAGAGAGACAGGCAAATAGACAATTAGCACACAAGAACATAAACTGCTGGGTGAGGTAAAAAAATATTGCTTAAAAGTCACTTCTTGGTAAAAATCACTCATGGTAATTTTTTTTTTTTTTTGATGGCCTGTCAAGGAACAAAGAAAAAAAGAGAAAATAAAAACAGAAATGATAATTAATAAAAATTATGGATACACCACATCCCTCTTTATTATCTTTATGTAAATTTCAAGACAAAAAATGGGAAGAAATATTTTTACTTAAAGACAAGTATCACACCCTAGGCTTGTGACCTCACAATAACAATTGCATTGTGATATCATTAAGCAGCGTAACAGACTCGGTCAAAAATAATGGTGGCCAGCAGGACCAGTAACTTTTAGACTTAAGTGGCCCTTACAAATATTAAGCGGTCCTTCTTTTTTCAAAAATACTGCAAATACCTTTACCTCTACATATTTTAGGCTAGCTTGTTGAGACTATCATTGACAATGTAATGAATAGGAAACAAACAAGGTGACAAAGTGTTTCACATATCACAAGTCACAAATAGATATCTGGTTTTTAAAACTTTATTGAAAGAATTATTTGAATTTAAGAAATTATTAAAATTCATATGAATGGTTCATAATGGTTACATTGTTCAAGAATACAACTGAACCAAATTGTCAATCTGATCTTCATTTAGATCACTCTCCAAACCACTGTCGTAGTCTGATTCACATGGAGAATCATCATCATTTGGTGATATGTGAGCTAAGTTTTGCAGTTCTTCAACTGCCATAGGTTGTGCGTCATTGCTTTGTGTGTCTATAGATTCTGATTGTTTGGCTGATTCTGATACAGATTGTGGGATATCTGCAAAAGCCTGTGAGGCCACAGAATTTGATGGCTCAGAAAGCTCTGCTGCTACTGGTTGTGTGGCAACCTCCTGCAGGTTTTGTGGGCCCTTGGCAGCTGTTGTAGTAACATTCTGCACGACACCCAACTCCACAATTGAATAAGCAACTTTTCTGTCCGATTTTGCTCTACTTTTGTCTTTGAAAACTGGTCTTCTCACACATAAAACACTCGTGTTCCAGAAGTCAATGGCTTCACTTGGGTCATATTCACTTATAGGTTTGCTCAGCATTTTGATTGCTAGAGAGTTATTTAAATGCTTTTCAGAAAGTGATGATCTGAAACTAGTTTTTAGAAGTTTCAATTGGGAAAAGCCTCTCTCAACTTCAGAACTGGAGGCTGGCAAATCAAGTAACAGATCAATGACATCCAAAATGTTTCCATGGTCTTGTCTGTACCTCTTATTGACCACTTTCCAAGTCAGTTTCTCCAAATCAGAGCTGAAACCAGATAATAATGGTACTGTTAAACTTTTTACTTTGGTTTGAACTTTACTTTCTATACATATAAAATGTTATTATATATTCACACTAGGGAACAGAGGAATGGTTTTAACTTTGCTTTCAATACATATAAGTGTCACTATATATTTACACTAGGGAACAGAGAAAGTTACAGCATGCTTGTAGGGAAATCTTCAAAAAAAGCCTTTACTGAAGCAATTAGCAACTTTCCCATTTAAAATCAAGCGTGAATCAAGACCAGGGCCTGAATCTTGAGAGGTAATGAGAGATAAGTGTGATACGCACCCCTGGTTAGTACTCTTGAAATGTGACTGTATAAAAAGTCAATAATTAAATAAATTTGTCAAAATCAAAACCATTCATGATTGGAAAATCCTTCCACATGAAATTACTTTTCAGAATACAGCACTGCTTTCAGGGATATCCACTCGGATTCAATTTGGCTGACATCAGTGTTTGCCTGCTGGAGTATGGGATCGAAATGCCTAACAACTACTTGGAGGTCATCACAGCCATATTCTGAAAAATGTCACAATTGCCTTTTTGTGTCACCAGCATTTATGCAGCGTGGCATATAGGGATCGCTTCGTCATCCAAATTTGTCGCGTCGGCGTCTGTCGTCGTCACACTTTCTATTCCGGACAGTATCTCAAAAATGGCTTGTCAGATTTAATTCAAATTTGGCATATGGATGTAACTGGTCCTGGGGGTGTGCTGTATAGTTTTGTGACCTTAAACTCCCACTAGAAAAATACTTAAACTCAATTTAAGTTTTTTCGTTTCCGGACAATATCTCAAAAATGACTCGATGGATTCAGTTCAAATTTGGCATGTGGTTGTAACTAGTTTTGAAGGTGTGCCCTATCTTAAGGTGACCTTAAACTCCCACGTATAAAAAACTTATGGCCAGTTTACGTTTTTTCTTTCTCCATGGAGTATACTGAAAGTAACGTAAGAAATTTCATTCAACTTTTGCAGTTATATGTAACTGGCCATAGGTAAGTGCCACACATTAAGGTAACCTTAAACTCCCATTAATAACAGAATTATATTCACTTTAAGTTTGGTAATTTTTGAATAGTAAGTCAAGTATTGTGCAATTCTAAGTATTTCAGTTGTGGATGTAACAAACCTTGAACAAAACTTTCAGGAAAAAATTACCTTAAACTCGCTACAATATACAACAGTGCAAACAAACTTTGAGTTTAAGGTTGGGTCAATTTTTTTGGTGTTTGGAAGATATTTTATATGCAAATTAGGACTTTTTACATTGATATTCATCATGTACATATATATCCACAAGAAGAAAATGGTCTCTTTTGTAAGGTTATAGTAAATTGCTGATATTTTATAAATTAATGAGTTTAAGGTTGCATTGGTTTGTGTCACTAGCAGCTTTGATGGAAGACATACATGGTCATTGTCTTTACACTTACTTTGCAGAGAGTATCTCAAAAATGGCTTGATGAATTAAATTCCAATTTGGCATGTTGATGTAGCTTTTCCTCAAGGTGTGCCCTATTTAAGATGACCTTAAACTCACAGTTGTAAGATGCTTATATTGATTTGAATGTTTTTTTGTTTCTGGACAGTGTCTCAAAAAATTGTAGACAGATTTGATTCAAATTTGGCATGTGGTTGTAACTGGTTTTCAAGGTGTGTCCTAGTTTAAGGTGACCTTAAACTCTCATGTTTTAAAAAGTTATATTGAGTTTACATTATTTTTCCATAGAGTATACTGGAAATAACTTGGGAATTTCATTCAAGTTTTGCATGTATATGTAACTGGCCCCAGGTAAGTGCGTTACAATAAGGTGACCTTAAACTCCTAGTAAAAACCAAATTATATTTACTTTAAGTTTGACAATTTTTCAACAGTATTTCAAACACTGTGCAATTCTAAGCATTTTTCAAGTTGTGGATGTAACAAACCGTGAACAAAACCTACAGGAAAAGATTCCCTTAAACTTCGTTACAGCAGCAAACTAACTTTGAGTTTAAGGTTGGGACAATTTTTGGTGTTTGAAAGATATTTGATGTGCTAATTAAGACTTCAAGCTTTTGATATCCATCATGTACATCTGTCTATACAAAAAAAATCTCTTTTGTAAGGTAAATCCTGATATTTGATAATCTTATGAGTTTAAGGTTGCATTACTTTTGTGTCACTACCAGCTATGTTGTAGGACAAATATGATCAGTGTCGTCACACTTCCTACACTACAGAGTATCTCAAAAATAGCATCATGGATTAAATTTAAATTTGGCATGTGCATTTAATTGGTCCTCAAGGTGTTCCCTATTTTAAGGTGACCTTAAACTCCCACTAGTAACGTATTTATATTGATTTTAAGTTTTTCCGTTTCGAGACAGTATCTCAAAAATTTGTTGACGGATTCAATTCAAATTTAGCATGTAGTTGTAACTGGTATTCAAGGTGTGTCCTATATTAAGGTGGCCTTAAACTCCTCTGTCTGAAAGAATTATGTTCAGTTTAAGCTTTTAACTTTTCCATAGAGTATACTGAAGGATTTTAAGTTTTTCCGTTTCCAGATAGTATGTTGAAAATGGGTTGATGGATTCTATTCAAATTTGGCTTGTGGTTGCAACTGGTATTCAAGGTGTGTCATATTTTAAGGTGACCTTAAACTCCCATGTATAAAGGAAGTATGTTGAGTTTAAGTTTTTACTTTTCCATAGAGTATACTGAAGGTAACTTAAAAAATTCCATTCAAATTTTTGCATATATCTGTAACTTGCCATTAGTGGTGGGATCGCCAGCTTAAATGAAAGATCGAGCATCACTTGTTAGAAGCGAGTTGAACTTGAGTCAAACTCGAGTAATTTTCGGGATAAAGTATTTCGTTTGTTAGCGAAAATATTTTACATAACCGTACATGAGGCAAAACTTTGAACTGGAAATGGTCTTTCGCGATATAATTTAAGTTAAATCTTCATTGATTTAAGCAAGAATAAAGTAAAAATACAATATATTTTTGAAAATTTCAGATATTTCTATTGTTTTGGTGAAGTGTCAGCCTTAGATGGTGAAAATATATACGTTTTCAAAAACTCGAGTTTGACTTGCGCAAATCGATGCGACCCCCAATTATCGCCCATCGAGTTGTAACTCGAGTTTCCGTCAACTCGTCCCAGCACTACTTGCCATAGATAAGTACCACATATTAAGGTGACCTTAAACTCCCAGGACTAACACATTGAGAGTGTCATTGTCACACTTCCTTTCCAGACAGTATCCCAAAAATGGCATGATGGATTAAATTCATATTTGGCATGTGGATGTAACTCGTACTCAACATGTGCCCTGTTTTAAGGTGATCTTAAACTCCCACTTGTAACATACTTATATAGATTTTAAGTTTTTCTGTTTCCAGACAGTATCTCAAAAGTAGGTTGATGGATTCTATTCAAATTTGGCATGTGGTTGTAACTGGTATTCAAGGTGTGTCCTATTTTAAGGTGACCTTAAACTCCCATGTATAAAAGAATTAGGTTGAGTTTAAGCTTTTAACTTTTCCATAGAGTATACTCAAGGTAAGTTAAGAAATTTCATTCAAGTTTTGCATGTGTATGTAACTGGCTATAGATAAGTGCCATACATTAAGGTGACCTTAAACTCCCAGTAATAACACATTTTTAGTGTCGTCATCACACTTCCTTTCCAGACAGTATCTCAAAAATGGCATGATGGATTAAATTCCAATTTGGCATGTGGATGTAACTGGTGATCAAGGTGTGCCCTGTTTTAAGGTGACCTTAAATTCCCACTAGTAAAGTACTTATATTGATTTTAAGTTTTTTCGTTTCTTAGATAGTATGTTGAAAATGGTTTGATGGATTCTATTCAAATTTGACATGTGGTTGAAACTGGTATTCAAGTTGTGTTCTATTTTAAGGTGACCTTAAACTCCCATGTATAAAAGGATTATGTTGAGTTTAAGCTTTTTCTTTTCCAGAGGTTGCTGAAGATAACTTAAGAAATTTCATTCAAATATTTGCATGTATATGTAACTCGCCATAGATAAGTGCATACATTAAGGTGACCTTAAACTCCCAGTAATAACACATTGTCAGTGTCGTCGTCACATTTCTTTCTTGACAGTATCTCAAAAATGGCATGATGGATTAAATTCAAATTTGCAATGTGGATGTAACTGGTGATCAAGGTGTGCCCTGTTTTAAGGTGACCTTAAACTCCCACTAGTAACGTACTTATATTGATTTTAAGTTTTTCCATTTCGAAGATAGTATGTTGAAAATTGGTTGATGGATTCTATTCAGATCTGGCATGTGGTTGTAACTGGTGTTCAAGGTGTGTCCTATTTTAAGGTGACCTTAAACTCCCACTAGTAACATACCTATATTAATTTTAAGGTTTTCCGTTTCCAGACAGTATCTTAAAAGAGGTTGATGGATTCAATTCCAATTTGGTATGTGATTGTAACTGGTATTCAAGGTGTGTCCTATTTTAAGGTGACCTTAAACTCCTATGTGTAAAAGAATTATGCTGAGTTTAAGCTTTTTCTTTTCCAGAGGTTGCTGAAGATAACTTAAGAAATTTCATTCAAATATTTGCATGTATATGTAACTGGCCATAGATAAGTGCCATACATTAAGGTGACCTTAAACTCCCAGTAATAACACATTGTCAGTGTCATCACACTTCCTTTCCAGACAGTATCTCAAAAATGGCATGATGGATTAAATTCAAATTTGGCATGTGGTTGTAACTGGTACTCAAGGTGTGTCCTATTTTAAGGTGACCTTAAACTCCCACTAGTAACATACCTATATTAATTTTAAGGTTTTCCGTTTCCAGACAGTATCTTAAAAGAGGTTGATGGATTCAATTCCAATTTGTTATGTGATTGTAATTGGTATTCAAGGTGTGTCCTATTTTAAGGTGACCTTAAACTCCTATGTATAAAAGTATTATGCTGAGTTTAAGCTTTTTATTTCTCCATAGAGTATACTGAAGATAACTTAAGAAATTTCATTCAAGTTTTGCATGTGTATGTAACTGGCCATAGATAAGTGCCTACATTAAGGTGACCTTAAACTCCCACTAATAACACATTTTGAGTGTCGTCATCAACTTCCTTTCCAGACAGTATCTCAAAAATGGCATGATGGATTAAATTCAAATTTGGCATGTGGATGTAACTGGTGATCAAGGTGTGCCCTATTTTAAGGTGACCTTAAACTCCCACTAGTAAAGCACTTCTATTGATTTTAAGTTTTTCTGTTTCGGAGATAGTATGTTGAAAATGGTTGGATGGATTCTGTTTAAATTTGGCATTTGCTTATAACTGGTATTCAAGTTGTGTTCTATTTTAAGGTGACCTTAAACTCCCATGTGTAAAAAAATTATGTTGAGTTTAAGCTTTTTATTTTTCCAGAGGTTGATGAAGATTACTTAAGAAATTTTATTCTAATATTTCCATGTATATGTAACTGGCCATAGATAAGTGCATACATTAAGGTGACCTTAAACTCCCAGTAATAACACATTGTAAGTGTTGTCACATTTCCTTTCCAGACAGTATCTCAAATATGGCATGATGGATTAAATTCAAGTTTGCAATGTGGATGTAACTGGTGATCAGGGTGTGCCCTGTTTTAATGTGACCTTAAACTCCCACTAGTAATGTACTTATATTGATTTTAAGTTTTCCCGTTTTGAAGATAGTATGTTGAAAATGGTTTGATGGATTCTATTCGGATTTGGCATGTGGTTGTAACTGGTATTCAAGGTGTGTTCTATTTTAAGGTGACCTTAAACTCCCATGTATAAAAGAATTATGTTGAGTTAAAGCTTTTTATTTTTCCAGAGGTTGCTGAAGATAACTTAAGAAATTTCATTCAAATATTTGCATGTATATGTAACTGGCCATAGATAAGTGCATACATTAAGGTGACCTTAAACTCCCAGTAATAACACATTGTCAGTGTTGTCATCACACTTCCTTTCCAGACAGTATCTCAAAAATGGCACGATGGATTAAATTCATATTTGGCATATGGATGTAACTCGTAATCAAGGTGTGCCCTGTTTTAAGGTGACCTTAAACTCCCACTAGTAACATACTTATATTGATTTTAAGTTTTTCCATTTCCAGACAGTATCTCAAAAGTAGGTTGATGGATTCAATTCAAATTTGGCATGTGGTTGTAACTGGTATTCAAGGTGTGTCCTATGTTAAGGTGACCATAAACTCCCATGAATAAAAGAATTATGTTGAGTTTTAAGTTTTTTTTTATTTTTACATAGAGTATACTGAAGATAATTTGAGAAATTTCATTCAAGTTTTGCATGTATATGTAACTGGCCATAGGTAAGTGGCATACATTAAGGAGACCTTAAGCTCCCAGTAATAACACATTTTGACTGTCACACTTTCCACACATTATCTCAAAAATGGCATGATGGATTAAATTCAAATTTGGCATGTGGTTGTAACTGGTATTCAAGGTGTGTCGTAACTTAAACTCCTATGTATAAAAGAATTATGCTTTTAAGCTTTTTATTTTTCCATTTTTGACTAAATTCAAATTTGGCATGTGGATGTAACTGGTCCTCAAGATATGTCTTATTTTAAGGTGACCTTAAACTCCCACTAGTAACATGCTTATATTGATTTTAAGTTTTTCCGTTTCCAGACAGTATCTTGGACATTGGACAGACATTGACCTGTACATTGAATCAAGGCTATATTTTTCAACAAGGTACTTCTTAAGGATGGTCTGGATATGCAAAAATACTGCCAGTCAGCCAACTAATTTATGTTCAGCATAATTTTTGTCCCTTTGAATTTCATCCACTTCAGTCTTTAAACCAAAGCTGGTGACACAGTACAATTCTTCTGAATTCTTGTACAGTAGAGTTTCCATCATTATATGACTATTTTTGATGCATGTGGTTTTCTGCACACTGTAAAGCAGTTAAAGTATAGATGTAACAGATTTAATATCGGATTGTCACGAAAAACGTTCAATAAGTAGGTGGATAACAGAACTTACAAAGCAAATAAACCTAGACTACTCAGACACACTAACTTTGAGTAATATACCACAGTGGGAAAATGATAAAGAAGCACAAAACCAAGGTTTAATACATAATGTTAAAACTTATGATGCAAAATGAATCATCATTGTTCACAGTTTACTTGTAAGCTAGTAGCAGCTGGAAGACAAATGTTATTGACAAAAAAACGTAAAAGAAAAAAAGTGAAAACAAAGCAAACAATATAAGCATAAACAAACTTAACTGTTTCATTCCATTTTAACTGTTTCCATTCCATCTGAATAAAAAGTAAAGTCTTAACTACAAAGTTGCTTATACTAATTTTGATATTGCACCTGGATCTTCACTACAGTCAGCAGGCCAGTTTTGAAACTTCAATATCCCACAAGCTCTTAACACATTTTCATATTCTCTGTCCAAAAATCTTGAGGACAGAGCATTCTCCAAAGCAGAAATCAGTTTGGATTTGTCAGAATTAAAAGGTGACAGGTCCCCCTTTAATTCCTCAGCCAAATCGCCACTCTCTATCTCCTTTAGATGAGCTCCAGATCTGCAATAATTATTTATATACAATAGATAAAGACAAATATGGGTTTATGGGTTTTTACATGTCTTTCAACAGCTAAGTGACAACTGGGCTTTTGACCACAGAGGTGTTAATTAGATTGATCAAATACCAAACTTGGGTAGCACTAGTCTTAGACCACAGTATGATACTTTGAATATACCAGTGATTGTCAAAGTTTGGAAATAATGGAAAATTAAGTACTATGAGCAAATCTGACAGCATTATAAATGAATCTTTCTTGCAATATAGAAGCTCACATGAATTATACTGGTCAGTGGGAACCGACCACCATCAGGTAAGTAATAATAGTAATGGTGACTTTAACTAAGTCATAAATTTCTCAGAAAATGGAGTGTTCGTGTTTGCGATACATTTAGCTAAATGAATGTTACAATTTGTATACCTTGTCTTGAAACTGTTGATAACCGCCAGTGTTGCCTTGAGACTTCGCTGGATGTCAGCAACAGTGGCGTCACTGCCCTGGCAGGTAAGTGACAACTTTTTCAGCATTTCAGTGACATCAAGGAGAAAGTGGAGAAAGAAGACAACATCTTTGGCTGTCAGCAATTTCAGGAAGCACTTTGCCTTACTCGCTGACACATTGTTTGAAGAGTCATCTGTGTCAGTGATCTAGGTAAAAAATATTTCAGACTCAAAGTAATATTTTGATATGATTACTGTGACATTTGTAAAAGTGTTCAACTTTGTTCATTTGTAAATTTTAAAAATTTGGACGATTTGGACGATATTATAAAATAACTGGGAAAAATTGATCAGCAAACATGTCACCTGAAAAGATGGGATCCACAATGAAATTATCAGTTGAACAGAAAGCCAAAGTATTTAATATAGTAAAATGGGTAAAAATAAAAGCCTTTAGATTTTACTTTCTGAGTTCCAACGAAATTATAAGTATTATAATTATTATTATTCAAAACTGCAGTGCACCTGTTGTAAGTGGAGCGTCAATGCTGAGTAGCCCACTGTGATGTTTATAAGTGCACGGTGGATGTGGCCCACCCAACGTGTACCTCCAACCCTTGTCGGCATGAGTGGCTTCATCTTCAGTGCATCATAAGCTCTTCTAAGCAGTGACCTGTTCAGTGATGACCTGTGATAGAAGTAATAGAGGCCCATGCATAATGTCTCTATACTTTTCTCGTACAACTTAAGCTTTTTTACAGAATCCTTGAAAGCTAATTCTAGCCTGTGGGCAAAGCAATGCAGTGGTATTATGCAAGGTTGCTCCTGACGGAGCAAGGCATACAGCCCTGATTTTTTCCCAAGCATTACCGATGCTCCATCACAGCCAAGTGAACATAACTTTGCAGTAAACTCAGTCCATGGCATCCCTAAATAATCAACCACTGCTCGTTCCATTGCTGCACGAATTCCTGCTGAGTTTGCCTTTTCCACTTGTATTACTGCAATAAAGAACATGTTTATCTCTCCATGTTTAACTGTACGAAGAAAAAACATCTCTTGTTCAGGCACACTGGAGTCAGTAGAACCATCAGACAGTACTGATAAGAACTTCACATCCTTGGCAATTTGTAAATATTTCTGCAGTTCAACTTTAGCAATGGCTGATGTGAATGACTTTGCAGCCTCAATATTCCTGTATGTCTTTCCAAGTGATAGTCCCTTACATTCATCAAGATCACACATCTACAAATAGTCACTATAGGGTCTGTGATTCATGGCCAAAGCATGGCAGTTTCTGAACATCTTCTGCAACTTCTCCAAAACTTCTTTATTCAAACTACAGACTATTTCGAAAGCTGGTGTACTGGTCGGTTTCAATTTTCCTGCAATTACCTTCTCTGCCTTCTTATGGTTCAATGACTCCTGATGCAGTTTGATGCTTTCAAGTTTTAGAGATGTGCACCCTGTTACGAATCTGTTCCTTATGCCAACATCTTTGATGGTTTTGGAAACCTCTGTGCAAACTGAACAAAACATTGTTCCACCAACAGATGAGGAGTGGTGGTCAGACAAATTTGCTGCATCTTTCTCTGAAAAACAAAAATATAAATAACCACTGTTATTACTAATCATAATTAACACTTTTTCCAAAATAAAAATAATTACAGCTATTATTAAATAGAAATACTTCTCCCAAAAACTGACAAGACCATATTCAGTAAAAAATAAAAAATTGTAAATCAGACAATCAAATAAATTATAAGAAAATTAAATTGTAGTAAATCACTAAAATTAATTAGAATTTATTATTTTGGATTAATATTCTGAGTAGAACCGATATTAGTAAATACCAGTATATTACCACAAAAACTTCCTATAATACCTTAAAAGGCTGTATGGGTACACAGTCATTTAGAAAAATACAGGTGCCAATGTTCAATTACCAGACATTCTGAAAATGTTGTTTAGAGATCGTAGTCAAAAAATTTTGGAAATAACAAAATATTTAAAGCATTGGACAAACAGATAGTTAATTTAAAATCATCCCACCATCCCATCTCAACCCCACAAAATTAATCAATTTAAATTTACTTAGCAAAATAATTACCATAAATATTATTTCAAAATATTTGCCATGATAATTTGTAAAATATACTGTGCAGCTACCCAAGTTCATCACCCACCCAAACTCATCACCAGCCCAAAATTATAATCCAGAGCCCCTGCAAATTCTCAATTCTAATTTGACTTTTATAGTGCTTTTTCTCCAGTGAGTAATGGACTCTAAGGCGCAACAACAATATAACAGTGTTCAAGTTCAAAGTCCAGGGACAGAAATATTACTACGAAAAAACCATAAGCTCAACACAAAAACTCCACAGTAATTGTTTTTATTGGATATTTATTTTCATAATCATTTTGGTTTTAGGTTATATGAATTAAAATTCAGAGTATCTTCGTAACCGACAAGAACGGGTCACAATTCTTTTAATTTCAGAACCGTCACGTTCAGATTATAACTATTTGATGTGTGGCTGTTGAATTAAAACATGCTGTTGATGAAAATAGATACATAAAAATATCGACAATTACAATATATCAACGTTCTGAGGTCCAGTGTAAAATCTCTAGTGGCATTCTACAGTAAACGCCCGTGCAGAAGTAAATATATTGAATTTAAATTATATAAATAGATTTTTATTTTATCCTTCTTCTACCAGATTGTCAAATGATGTATACAGCAATTAATAATTCAGGTGCATTGTACACTAAATTTGTTTCGAAGCTTTATATTTTAATAATTGAACTCTATTATCGGCCGTTTTTACCGCAAACCGGAAATACCAATTTTGTAGACTCATAGAAGCATTTGTCCTTGACCTCTAACAAAGATATATAAGGTGGGCGTTCACTGGTAGGCGGGCGTTCACTGGTAGAAAGTCACTATTTATAAAATATATCAAGGGTAAAGACATTTTTCTTTAAAACGGGTCTTAAAGCAAATAATTTGTGAGCCATTTCCATGGACGGTTCTGAAAGGGATTGTTTTCTGAAAAAATATCTGTTCAGTAGGTGAAATTTGTCAAAGTAGCTGAAAGTAGCTATTTCATTTATTTATGAATATTGCCTGTCCTTGAGCCCTTTTACAGCAGGTGTTGAACTTGGGTGACGAAATTCAGTGATTGACCACAACATATTTCCATTCATCAAATACAATTCAGATTGAAAGGTTACCCAGATAGCATGCCGCCGTCGGACCGACGTTGGCTGTTGGTCGCAAGGTCGGCAGATTTTGCCGACGTTGGGCCAACGGCTGACTGCCAACCACAACTCTGGTTATATATCTCTACATTTTGCCGACGTTGGGCCGACGTTGGGCCAACGGTGGATTTTTATTCAAGATGGTGGCGAGCAATAATAGGGGATTTTGTGAAACTTAGTAAAAAATTATTTATTATGGTATGTCTAAAAATCATATTTCAGTGAGCCCACAAATTTTAACCAACTATTTCATAATTTTGGAAATAAAAATAACATTCTCATTATAAATTCACACTGAAAAAGTTGTTTATGGACAATCTGATTGGTCGATGCCATACAATGAGTAATTTTTTTTCGGTGGCTTGCCGACGTTGGGCCAACGTCGGGCCGCCGGTCAAAAAGCTGTTGGGCCAACGTTGGCAGCCATCGTCGGGCCGACGGATGTGCCGACATTGGCCCAACGTCAGCAAGCTATCTGGGTATTTCTTATAATGTTTACAGCCAGTTCACATTTTAGTAGTATGAAAAAAAAAGACATGGATACTGAAATTCATAATTACCATATGCACAGTTCTCCGTGTACATTAGCCCTGGTCTGTCAGTTTTCCACTTAGGAAGAAAACCTCTTTCCCTCTCATATCTGTCATAATTTCTTTGCTGTTCTCTTTTTTGATCTTCAGTCTTTCGTTTTTTAGGCCCAGAGGGAGAAATATTTAAATATCTCGCCAGAAAATTTGCCATACTGCAGTAATATTGTTCCTATCGCGAAACCGGAAGTGAAGAAGCGAAGAGTTTGTCGACGTTTCGCTTCATTTTAAATTCGCCAGTAGAAGCGATTATCGACGTTTCGGTTTATATTTTAAATTCGCCAGCGGGGGCGACACACAATCGCATTTCTGTGGCCATTTCGATTCATTGTAAATACGCCAGCGGGGCGACAATAAAAGCATTTCTACTCGACCTTCGTCCAATAAAGTCGCCATGGGCGAGTTGGCGACCGCGAATTTGCAACCCTGATTAACCCTTTCGCTACTGAAGGAACATTATTCCCTGGGACTGTAGCCATATGACGTCATATCACGTCAGAAACGCCAATGAAGTAAAATAATAACTCACTACCTTATACACTTTATTTGCGGTATTTTTCGGTATATTTCAGTAGGAATTGATGAAAGTCGAATGGGCAAATTCGTGGGGATTCCCCAAATAAAAATAACCACGAGTAAACAATATCAGCTATATACGGTAAATACGGCAATATCTACATAAACCAGTTAAAATAGGTGAAATAGTGATTTTTAAAAAAAAAATATAACATAACTTTCATATAAAATACTTTAAAAATCGGTTTAATACTGATACACCAAAGAAAACGTACAACAGTACACTGAAGGGAAAGAAGAAATATATATTATTGCTGTCGACCCTTGGTCGTCAGACATGGTCCCTTGTTATGCACATTGATGTCAACTGCTAGTCGACATACATGGTAGCGAAAGGGTTAAGTAATGACATCACCAGAAAGAAAAATACGTATGTGAGAAGAGAAGCAGATTTCACTGTAAAAGCCCAATTAAAAATAAGAAAAACTCTCTCCTGGCTTTAATTTTCACACAAATTACACCACATTTGGAACAATTCATCTCTACCCCAATTCATTTATTTAACTTTCCTAATGTACTGATGGATTGATTCTGCACTCTTCCAAGAGTTAATACACTAAGTGGTTCTCCCCTAGCCGGGCCTTCCTGGCTGTCTCAACCATAATGCAAATGTGAAATGTTTTTGGCCATAATGCACACTGTATCAGAGGCCTTTTTAGTCTGGAAGTTCTCCTCAGCAAGCTAGGCTAAGTAAATGTATGAGAGCATTGTGAAAAATACTTATAATGCAATCAAACAGTTGTGTCTATATTATACATATAAATGCTTGTGGCAAGGCTAGTTCTCCCCCTCCCCCTTCACTGGGAAGACTGCAGAAAAAGGATCAATATATAACCAGTACACTGACAAGTCCCCCCCCCCCCCCCCTCACTCACACAAAACTGCCAGTGAAGAAACATTCAGCCACACATACACTCACTGCCTAGCTTTAACATGTAAAGGAGTGGGGGAAAGTATGTTGGCCTGTGTTTGAAAGACAGAGAAACAGTATCAGCTAATTAAGGGTGAACTCAATCTGGAATATGCAAAACACAATGCATAATTAAGGGCTTAGCCATGGAAAACGAAAACTAATTTAAAAAAATGACAGCACACTGGATTGTATTACCACACAAGGCATGTTGTAGTCAATGTGGTGGCCCATTGGGGCCCATGAAAGTCAAGTTGTGGTGGCCTTAACTTAAAAACGGGGGGGGGGGGGCACGGGGCCACCGTGAATTTCGCACGCTGGATAGTGTTACGGTCACGGGCAAGCGCGGTAGCAATTACCGGTTGTCTTTAAGTTATAACAGAAAAAGCAAAAAGTTAAACTTAACAAATTTATTTAATAGTCAACAATAATGATTACAGTCAACTGGTATGCTCTTAACTAAACACACTAATACAATAATAAGATCTAGCTGACCTGACCACAGAGATTATGAGTTAAATTTATCCGCCGTATCCAGCAATCTGTTCCGTAATCCGTCCTGTAGTATATTCTGTGGTCTATCCAATGTCCTGTGGTCTGTCCTGTGATCTGTCCAATGTTCACTCACACACGGATATCTATATCTTGTGACCTGTCTCACACTCAACAACACAAAAGGTTCCTGTCCTGCTATTCTTTGTATATCCAGTCACACAGAATGTCTGTCTGGAGATATTTAGAGAGTTAACACAACTGTACTGTCTGCTCCAAGATGTGGACAATGTCCAAAATGCAGTAAATTCATTCTGTTATATGAATGTACAATATCCAAAATATCCAAAGTACAATAAATCTGTCCAGATGATGTATCCAGTTCACTCCAGTAAAAGTTCACAGTGATATAAGCATATATTATACTCCAAAACACAATAGCTCTCCTTATAGCAAGCGAATACAAAGTTCACTTGTGGTCAGATGTACATTCCTTATATACCTTCACAGATTCCTGTGGAATTGTACAGAACCAACTCAAAAGAAGATTGAGCCATCTAGGCCAAATGAGGAAGTTCTAGAAACTACTGGCAATTGGGTTTCCCCAAATCTAACATAACCACTGAGGGGGGGATTTCCCCCAGTCTGTGAACAGATCAATAAACACTAAAACACAAAAATCAATAACTCCCTTACTTTAAATGTCAACACACAAAAAGAACACAATTATCTTTTATGACAATGTATAAACATAAAGCTTAAATTAAACAATGCACTAATATAGTGCCTAATATATGTAACAATAGCGGTCAGAAAAGTACGACCTGAACCAGTCCAGAACCACACCTCCAACACCAAACCAGGAACCTAAACACTCAATGAGCGTACTATGATCAATGGTGTCGAATGCTGCTGATTGGTCCAAGAGAACCTATCCCAGAGCAGCTATCCCAAAGAGCTTTCACTTGGTGAAGTTTCAGACCCATAGCTAATTGCTCACCTACTCAAAAAGAGTAAATGCGAATTACCTCTAAAAGTATTGCAGATGGCCAATTTTTCTCAAATAACTCATTCACCTACTTTTGGAAGAGCTTTCACTTGGTGAAGTTTCAGACCCATAGCCAATTACTCACCTACTCAAAATGAGTAAATGCGAATTATCTCTAAAAGTATTGCAGATAGCCAATTTTTCTCAAATAACTCATTCACCTACTTTTGGGAGAGCTTTCACATGGTGAAGTTTCAGACCCATAGCTAATTATTTACCTACTCAAAATGAGTAAATGCGAATTATCTGTAAAAGTATTGCAGATAGCCAATTTTTCTCAAATAAATCATTCACCTACTTTTGGGAGAGCTTTCACTTGGTGAAGTTTCAGACCCATAGCTAATTACTCACCTACTCAAAATGAGTAATTGCGAATTATCTCTAAAAGTATTGCAGATAGCCAATTTTTCTCAAATAACTATACTCAAAATGAGTAAATGCGAATTATCTGTAAAAGTATTGCAGATAGCCAATTTTTCTCAAATAACTCATTCACCTACTTTTGGGAGAGCTTTCACTCTGTGAAGTTTCAGACCCATAGCTAATTACTCACTACTCAAAATGAGTAAATGCGAATTATCTCTAAAAGTATTGCAGATAGCCAATTTTTCTCAAATAACTCATTCACCTACTTTTGGCAGAGCTTTCACTTGGTGAAGTTTCAGACCCATAGCTAATTACTCACCTAATGAAAATGAGTAAATGTGAATTATCTCTAAAAGTATTGCAGATAGCCAATTTTTCTCAAATAACTCATTCACCTACTTTTGGCAGAGCTTTCACTTGGTGAAGTTTCAGACCCATAGCTAATTACTCACCTACTCAAAATGAGTAAATGCGAATTATCTCTAAAAGTATTGCAGATAGCCAATTTTTCTCAAATAACTCATTCACCTACTTTTGGGAGAGCTTTCACTCTGTGAAGTTTCTGACCCATAGCTAATTACTCACCTACTCAAAATGAGTAAATGCGAATTATCTCTAAAAGTATTGCAGATAGCCAATTTTTCTCAAATTAATAATTCACCTACTTTTGGGAGAGCTTTCACTTGGTGAAGTTTCAGACCCATATCTAATTACTCACCTACTCAAAATGAGTAAATGCGAATTATCTGTAAAAGTATTGCAGATAGCCAATTTTTCTCAAATAACTCATTCACCTACTTTTGGGAGAGCTTTCACTTGGTGAAGTTTCAGACCCATAGCTAATTACTCACCTACTCAAAATGAGTAAATGCGAATTATCTCTAAAAGTATTGCAGATAGCCAATTTTTCTCAAATTAATCATTCACCTACTTTTGGGAGAGCTTTCACTTGGTGAAGTTTCAGACCCATAGCTAATTACTCGTCTACTCAAAATGAGTAAATGCGAATTATCTCTAAAAGTATTGCAGATAGCCAATTTTTCTCAAATAACTCATTCACCTACTTTTGAGAGAGCTTTCACTTAGTGAAGTTTCAGACCCATAGCTAATTACTCACCTACTCAAAATGAGTAAATTTGAATTATCTCTAAAAGTATTGCAGATAGCCAATTTTTCTCAAATAACTCATTCACCTACTTTTGGGAGAGCTTTCACTTGGTGAAGTTTCAGACCCATAGATAATTATTCACCTACTCAAAATGAGTAAATGTGAATTATCTCTTAATAGTATTGCAGATAGCCAATTTTTCTCAAATAACTCATTCACCTACTTTTGGAAGACCTTTCACACACGAAAATGAAAAATTGTGAACATCTCGGAAAAGCTATTTCTTCTGCTTTAATGCTCGGTGGGAGATACACACCACGGCAGTGGTCTTGACAAAAATTTTTGTCTTCCCAAAAATGGTGGCCATTTTGAATTTTCAAAGTTTTTACAAAACACAAAAATGCTTATATCTCGAAAACCGTGCTATATGGAGCGAACTCAACAAAATTTTGGACCTGCTGGGTATCTCTGCAGAGTAGCCATGCCAATTTTCAAAATATTTTTGTCTCGCCAAACATAGCGGACATTTTAAATTTTTTTATTTTTTGCAAAACACAAAAATGCTTATATCTTGAAAACCGTGCTAGATAGAGCAGACTGCGCTGACTTTGGTTGTCACAACAGTATAAGGCTAGAAACGAAGCATTTTCTTAATACTTTAGCACTCACCGTTATATCCTTTTCGGGACGCTTTGTTTTTGCTATGCAAAAACATTATCTTTTTTTTTGCGAGCGATCCTCTAGTTAGACTTGTCCCTGGTGATTAGGGTATTGCACTGAGCTATCTGTTTACGAAGTCTTGCCCGATTCAGTGGAGACTTGTCTTTCCGCCAGAACCTCTCAAATTGACGCCTGACAGCTTTATCCTGTAAGTAGGTGTCTGATGGCCAACCTGCGGCCCCTTTGGTAAAGGTTCGGGTGACCGTAGGAGCATGTTTGTCTAGCAGGACACTCCAATCTCTTATGTATTGCTCATAAAGGGCACAAACTGTACTGCCAGGACTTGCGACGAATGAACAATGTGCGAGATCACACATCAGACTGCATGTTTATCTTGTGATACCTCCGAAAGGTAACTGTTTGATTTAGGTGCAGAAGGACTAAGCAAATCAAGCTGTCCATGAACAACGGTGTGATCAGAAAAAAATCCACCAACTCAAACATTGGAAACTACAGTAGGCTCAGTTGGTGTGAGGACAAGGTCAAGGATGTGACCGTGAAGGTGAGTAGGTGAGCGAACATGCTGAGTAATATTGCAGGAGTCAAGACAATTCAAAAATTTAGTACTGTCCCTAGAAGTAGTGTCCACATGAATATTGAAACCCCCGCACATAAAAAATGAGGAACTAACATAAGACAGATACTCAAAAAGATTGAGAAATTGGTCAAAAAATTCATCTGAGCATGAGCCTGGAGGTCGATAAACACAAGCTATCGTAAAAGGACTAGTAGAAGAGCCAATACCAATAACAATGTTTTCAAAGGATGTATAGGTAGGACTGTCAAGAATTTTGAACTTGATATTTTCATTGAGAAAAAATGCCAACTTCACCCCCGAAGCCGTGAGAACGAAGTCTATGGCATAATTTAAAGCCAGCAGGAGTGATGGAGTGAAGAAAACTGTCATTGTCGATTGGACAAATGTGTGTCTCTGTCATGGCCAGTAGACTGAGAGAGTGTGTGGACATGATGTCCGAAATACTGGGTCCCTTGTTTCTGACTGATCGACAGTTGACAACGCCAAATGAAATAGGGCCTGGGTTTAGGGAAATATCACCACACAGTAGCAGCAAAACTGACAGACCTCTAAACTTAGTTAAACAAGGAAAGTGATGTACATTTCTGCTGCAGCTTGCCTGCCTAAAGGATCTAGGGAGACGGCTAGAGGCTTGAGTGGACCCAGAGACAAACAACTCGGTACCATTTCGTGAAACATTCACGAGGAAAAACAACAGAAAGGCAAGACAACAAGGGGCATACATCCCTGAGCATAAGGAATAGTGATACTCCAGTAACCTTAAGCTGTGAGTAAAAGAAAAGGGACCGTGGAGAGTCTACCCAGTTGAAATCCTTAATGCTCAGTTATCCAAGCATCAAGCTCCTAAGTCGTTCGTCCCGTGGGCGACTCACGGGCACCCTATAGTTTCTTGGCTAAGAACTACTTGGCAAAAGAGGGTCCAGAGTGCGTGGCTCCAGTGGTCATCCCGGCTCTGGCTCCAACTCTGGATAAATCCCTGAAGGAGGATAGGTCACTCTGTCCAGTTCGTGCTTTACCCTACTATCTGGACAAAACACAAGACTTCAGACAAGGCAAAGAGCTAGTCTTTGTCTCCTTCAAGAAAGGTTTTACTAAGGATACTTCTCCTGCTACAATCTCATCTTGGATTAAGCAGACAGTTATCCTTTGCTATGAACTTTCAGATCAGGAGGTTTTAACGTTACATCAGGTTAAAGTGCATGATGTTGGAGCCTTTGCGGCTTCCAAAGCTTTTCAAGGTGGCATTTCTCTGGACCAAATTTTGGCGTCTCATCAAACTGAGACATTAATGCATATTTTTATTGCGTTAATATATCTTACCTAGTGGACCGGTGCAATAGTCCGGCGCCTAGCCGGTCCCGCCAAACATTAGAAAAAAATGTCCTGAGCTGGGCTCTGGCCTGGACCGGTAGTGTAGTATTCACTCGCCAGGTGTCACCGGACACCCAGCTCCCCTACTGCGCGTGTGCGCGCATGCGCACTTCCTCTTTTTGTTTGGCGCCATTGTGTTTGAAATCGTGAAAGTTATAAGAGAAACTTTTTATTATTTTACAAGTGACATATTGTTTGGTTGTTGATTAAACTTGGATTATTAGTTCACATATATATCATGGCATCACCAGGCCAACGTAGAGGAAACTGCGGGCACATCATGGCAGGATTCGATGGACATAAAAAATGTGCTAGGTGTAGGGAAAAGAAGTTAGGAGATGATCCGTGTGTGAAGGACTTAGTTTGCTCCATTTGTAATGCATTTTCGGATCAGCAGCGTTCTATGCTCTCCACCCCTCAGTATAAAATCCGCAAGGATAAGAAATCCGGACTTTTAGTCTCTCCCTCAAAAGTCACCGTCGTTGGTGTTGCTAATCAAGAGGACTTGGGTGGAGAACAGGATGATGAAGAGTTGGATAGTGTTCCGGTCCTTGCTTCCGGTTCCGGTGAGCCACAATTTGCTATCTCCCATCATACTCCTGAGGACTTCGTCTCTAAGCGAGATTTTGACACACTCAGTAATCAACTAGAGGAGAAATTCGCCCGTTTTGAGGCTCTACTCAGCAGGACTAACATTTTTTCTACACCAAAAGCCCCAGTTTCCGCTGTTTCTATTACTACTTCTGAACAGCCCTTCTTCAATCCCTCTGAGCCTGGAGCCACCGGTCCGGTGAGGCCTCCGGCTACAGATGGGCAGAATCCGCAGGTTAAAGAAAAGAAAAATAAGGGCACGGGCAAGAAAGTTAGAAAGACTAAAGTGGCCCCTACTGCTACAGTTGTGTCCGAGGCACCGGCTCCGGTGAAGGACCAGACTGTTAGTGAATCTCTTCCTGCTCAAAGACATGAAGAACTGGTTAAGATGGATGCTCCCGTTCCGGGCCCTGCCCTGTCTCTTTTACCCGGTGTGAAATCTACATCCAAGCCAGAAACTTCATTTTTCAGTTCAGTGCCTCACACTACTACCGGTGTTTCCGGTACCGGTCAATCCTTTTCTGCTGAACAGGACGTGTCTGATGTGGACTCTAATCTTGACCGGTCTGATAAGGCATCTGACGAGGGTGAGATCTCGGACTCGGAGACAACAGAACAAAATGAAGAAATGAACTACCGGGAAACGTGCAGGTCAGTTAGGGCCTTTCTTGGATGGACTCATATCCCAGACTTTGAGCTCTCTGTATCAGACGGGGATAGGTCAGACAACCCGTGGAAGGGAAAACACCCAAGGAAAACCGGCAAAGTGTCAGTAGAGTTACCCCCGGATGACTGGCTTTGCCACAAGATGAAGAAACTGAACTGTCGGGTCGCTGAAGGTTACCCTTCTCGTTCCCAGGAATCGGCTGGGTTGAAAGTAGACCAGTATATTCGCACTCCTAAGAGTCAAGCTAAATGGTACAAGCAACATAGAATTAGGCAGGATTCAACCAGTAGACCAGGCAGAACCATTTTCAGCTGGTCCGACTCTGAGGCCCGCCTCAACACTCAGTACTCTAGGGTAGCTAAAGTTTCATCCTACCCTCAATCTGGTCCCCCTTCCTGACCGATACCTCAGGACACCCTACGCCGGTGGGAGAAATGTGCCCGTGAAGGAACATACATTACAAATCATGCAGCAGCCTTTAATAGGTGCACCAGTGAAATCCAGGACAAGATGAACGCTCACATTGGTCTGCTTAATGACGTTATTGTCAAGGGAAAGGCTCCCAAGGAGGTTGTAGAGGCTATCAGGGATCTCAAAGACTTATCCTCCTTCCATGCAAGCGTATCAGTGGCTCTAGGAACTTCACTCCAACACCTAGCCGACAGTTTGTTCATTCAGCTTGCCAACTTTATATTGCTACGCAGGGATTCATATCTTGACTTTGCTAAACCCGGACTGAAGCCGGACACTTGGAACAGGTTGCGCAATGCACCATTGTTTAGTTCCTCACTGTTTCCAGATGACATCCTTGCCACAGCAGAACAGGATATAGCAAAATTTGAATCTACATCAGGTGCTCATGGTCCCGGTCCGGGCACAGGGCAGCACTCTGGTCGAAAACACCAATCGTACCGGTACAAGCCGTACGACAAGAAAGATAACAGACACTCAGGCCATTCCTCCTCCCAGTCTAGCCAGGCTTGGCGTCAGTTCTCTCATAGAGGGAGGGGCCGCGGTCGCGGACGTGGAGGCAACAATACCAGTTATTTCTCCAAATCATCCCGTCAACAATCCTATAAATGACAATTATTGCTTAGTAGATCCTCAGGTAGACTTAAGTGTGGAGGATCCGTTTTGCCAGAACTTAAACAAAAATGTAAACAAGACTGTAAACTTGCCTGTTGTCGGTCATGTACCTTATGTAACAGGGCAGTCAGAAAACAAAGACTTAAGTCCCTCTCAGGTTCCAATGAAAATAAAGT
The DNA here is from genome assembly GCA_964017235.1 of Sabellastarte sp. h YS-2021. NCBI lineage: Eukaryota > Metazoa > Annelida > Polychaeta > Sabellida > Sabellidae > Sabellastarte > Sabellastarte sp. h YS-2021. Next base: position 53,586,412 of record OZ024927.1, on the reverse strand, counting down.
GTGTGAAACCTGTTTGCTGTGTAAATCCTTGTCTTTGTGCCCCAACTGTTCAAAATGTATCTCCTGTTGTAGAAAATCCACCTGTGGGGGCCCGTCTGCAAAGGTTTTGGCAGGTCTGGCACTCCCTGGGTGCAAATCCAAGAGTAGTTTCAATTCTTCAGGAAGGGTACAACCTACCCTTCAAGGAGAAACCTCCTCTGACAAGGTCACCGGTCATTATCAGTGGATACGCAAATCCGGTCAAAAGCAGACACATAAAGGACTCTTTACAAGCACTCATTCAGAAACAGGCGGTAGAAAAGGTGACAACTCCATCCTCCCTGGCCTTTTACAACCGCTTGTTTCTTGTTCCAAAACCCAACAGGAAATGGAGGCCCATCCTAGATTTAAGCCGTCTGAACTGTTACCTAGCAACTTCATCTTTCAAGATGGAGACACCAGAGACCATCCGACTCTCCCTTCAAAAAGGGGAGTGGGTGACTTCTCTGGATTTCAGCGACGCTTATTTCCATATCCCAATAGGACAAAGGTCGCGGAAATTCCTCAGGTTCTTCCTCCACAGTCAAGCTTATCAGTTCACAGCCCTCCCCTTTGGCCTCTCAACGGCTCCGTTGGAGTTCACCAAGGTGGCCAAGGAAGTCAAGTTAATGGCACAGGCTCGGGGTATCAGGATCCACCAGTACCTCGACGACTGGTTGCTGAGAGCCCCGTGCCCGGAAACGTGCCTACTTCATACCCGGACCCTCTTGGACCTATGCCACAGGTTAGGGTGGGTAGTCAATATGACCAAGTCGGAGTTGGTGCCTCAGCAAGTCTTCAACTTTGTAGGTTACCGTTTCGACCTCTCTCAGGGGCTGGTCAAACCGACCCAGGAGAGGTGGGTGGCTCTGTCCCAAAAGATCAACGACCTTCTCAATCGACAGGTGTGTTCGGTCCGACAGTTCATGTCCCTGATAGGACTGCTAACAGCCACAGAGAAACAGGTAGTAGCGGGGCGGCTTCACATGCGACCCATCCAGTGGCATCTGAAGAGACATTGGCATGTCCCAGAGTCATTGGAAAAGATTATCCCTCTGCCTCAGGCCCTTCATACACACCTGAGGTGGTGGTTGAGCCCCAAAAATGTCCTAAAAGGTCAGCCTTTACACCCACTTCAGCACGCTCTTCAGCTGTTTACCGACGCCTCAAACGAAGGTTGGGGTGCTCACTTAGGCGACTTCACAGCAAGAGGCCTTTGGTCCATACAAGAAAGCGCCTTTCATATAAACTTGCTGGAACTCAAGGCTGTCTTACTAGCTCTAAAACAGTTCGAGCGATTGTGTTGGAACCAGACCATTCTGGTGTGTTCCGACAACACAACAGTGGTCTCGTACATAAACAAGGAGGGCGGTATGAAATCCGGCTCTCTCTGTGCTCTCCTCTGGAGGCTGCTGATGTGGTGCAACCAGAGGCAAATCGTATTAAGGGCAAGACATATTCCGGGTCACCTCAATGTCATTGCGGACAAGTTGTCCCGGCACGGTCAGGTGATACAAACGGAATGGTCCCTCCTGCAAGAAGTCTTCGACCAGATTTGCAGAAGATGGCACAAGCCGGAGGTGGACCTATTTGCGACCAAGTTCAATCACAAACTTCCCAGGTTTGTGTCCCCGGTTCCGGATCCGCTAGCCTGGAAAGTGGATGCCCTCAGCGTTCCCTGGCGAGGTCTGGATGCCTATGTTTTTCCCCCGGTGGCCCTCCTGGGGAAGGTGGTCTCCAAGTTGATGGATCAAGGATTCCACAGAGTCATTCTCATTGCACCAGGGTGGCCCAACATGTCATGGTTTTGGGATCTGGTCAGCATGTCAGTACAGATTCCCCTAAGTCTTCCGAGAGTAGGGAACCTGTTGACTCAACCCTTCAATCAGTGTCCTCACAGGGACCTTCACAGTCTGAACCTGCATGCATGGCTCCTAGAGCCTTTGCCATCCAACAGGCAGGCTTCTCTGAAGAAGTGGCAACACGAATTGAAGCTCCTCAGAGGCGTTCAACCAGAGCCATCTACGAATCAAAGTGGTCCGTTTTTGTCAGATGGTGTGAGGAACATAAGGTGGACTTCAGGTCTCCTTCTATAAAGCAGATCTCTGACTTCCTGCTCTACCTATTTCAGGAGAAACATCTGCAGCCTAGCACCATAGATGGCTATAGGACCGCTATATCTGACAAGATAGGAAATGGCCGGGTAAACATTGGCAAGGATGAGAATCTTACCAGACTGTTGGACAGTTTCCATAGGGACAAGCCTAAGGGTAGGAGGGGTGTTCCTTCCTGGAACCTTTCCTTGGTTCTTCATCAGCTCACGAAACCTCCATTTGAACCTCTTAGGAAGGCTTCCCTTAAACACCTTACCTTTAAGACGGTCTTCCTTCTTGCCTTAGGTTCGGGCAAAAGAAGAAGTGAGATTCATGCCTGGGTACATAGGAACATTAGGCATCAGGAGGATTGGTCGAATGTCTCCCTGTACCCTTCCCCAAGCTTCATCTCCAAGAACCACCTGGCTAAGGAAGGTCCAGGTTGTGTGGCTCCGGTTATAATCCCGGCTCTTGCTCCGACCTTGGACAAGTCTCTTAAGGAGGACAGGACCTTGTGTCCGGTGAGATCCTTGCGTTACTATCTAGACAAAACCAAGGACCTTCGGTCAGACAAGGAGTTGGTTTTCATCTCTTTTAGGAAGAGCTTCACGAAGGACATTGTGCCAGCCACTGTCTCTTCCTGGATCAAACAAACGATTGGTTTATGTTACCAACTCTCGGATGAACAGTCTCAAAATTTGCATCAAGTTTGGGCTCATGATGTCCGGGCTTTCGCGGCTTCCAAAGCTTTTCAAGGGGGCGTACCCTTGGATCAAATTCTATCAGCCTGCCATTGGAAGTCTCATAACACTTTCACCCAGTTCTACCTAAAGGATGTAGCCTGGGCAGACTCTGAGCTATACCACCTGGGTCCGGTGGTAGCAGCTCAACAGATTAGAGATTAAGTTGGAGTCTTTGTAGATATGTACATAAAAAAAAAAAAAAAAAAATGTCTCTGCAGTCTACCTTACCAGGATAGATGAGGGACCAAATGGAATTTCCCCTATTGCTTCCTCAGGACTCATTGGGACTCTTCTCTCCTCCCCTCTTCATGAGTGTCAGATTTCTGAAAAAGGGGGGGGGGGGGGGGGGGGGGGGGGGGAATGTAATATAACCAGAGGTTTAGGAACCGGTCTAGGTTTGTTTCCTCGGTCTATATGAGTTTTGGGGGTTATCCCCCATAGTGAGTCCCCTGAATTTTGGATTGATCTACCCGCCGTCCAATGGGTAGTTATTCTGCACCGGTCCACTAGGTAAGATATATTAACGCAATAAAATGGAAAATTTAAGAATTAAATTAAATTTTTATAAGATAATATCTTACCTAGTGGACAAGGAGAGTCCCACCCTACCTTCCCCGCTTAAATCAAGGGGACTTTACTTGGTAGGCAACAAAAAGAGGAAGTGCGCATGCGCGCACACGCGCAGTAGGGGAGCTGGGTGTCCGGTGACACCTGGCGAGTGAATACTACACTACCGGTCCAGGCCAGAGCCCAGCTCAGGACATTTTTTTCTAATGTTTGGCGGGACCGGCTAGGCGCCGGACTATTGCACCGGTCCACTAGGTAAGATATTATCTTATAAAAATTTAATTTAATTCTTAAATTTTCCAGTTTGTTAAGTGTCTCAATGTAAAAGACCTTGGGGCTGAAATAGTTGAATTTGTTTACATTAAAATCCACCTACACATAAATTTCAGTAATTTCAGTATATTATTTGGTTATATGAACTTTGATCAAAATAAGGTGCCAATAAACATACTGTTATTAGTAACAAAGAAATATATTTTGACTCTTGTAGTACAAACAACTTCTTTAGTTTTTATGTATTAAAACATAGGTTACAACGAGTATATGAAGAAGAAAAGTATGTGGCTCAATTAAATAATAAAGAAGAAAAGTTTTTTAAAATATGGAAAAAGTGGGAACCAGTTTTCCAGTGTGAATCTTTAAACTAAATTTCTATCATTTCGTAGGTAAATGAAAAAATGTATGTATATCTAACCGAATTTGTTTTATGTGTGTCTGGAGGATTTTTAATGGTAGAAGTTAATGTTGAATTTCGGACTGCTGAATAGAGTGTTATTGCTTTATTTTTTTAATGTATGCACAGACATGTATCACTTTGTTCTGTACATGAAAATGGCGGTATGCAACAATAAAAAAAAAAAAAAAAAAAAAAAAAAAAATTGGCGGCATGCCACTGGAAGTCCCACAACACCTTCACTCAATTCTATCTTAAAGATGTTGCTTGGGCAGATTTGGAGCTCTTTCATTTAGGTCCTGTGGTGGCTGCACAGCAGATCCATCACTAAACACCTGTGCTCCTATCCTGTATATAGTGTACATAGCAATTATAAGTTTTGTTGGGTATAGGTCTCCCCTTTTTTTGACCTATTCCCTAACTGTAAGGTTTTTACCTGGGTGCCTAAAGTACGAGGTATAAAACCTTTCTCCACTCTTTCTTGGGTGTATCTGGAATCTGGATTCTCTAGGACGGAACTTTCTCTTTTCCTCCCCTCAGAGCAGAAAGGGGGGGGGGGTGCTCCTTGGGCCTTAAGAGCCTGGTGTGACCTTTTCACCAAACAGGCCAGTGCCCCTGAGCCTAGACATAGAGTTCCCTTTTATCCTGAGTAGCTGCCCTCCATCCACTGGGTAGTTATTCTAGCTATCGTCTGTTAGGTAAGGTGTATTAACGCAATGAAATTGCAAATTTTAATTAGTAAATTAAATTTTTATTAATTAATACCTTACTTAACAGACGGGAGATTCGCACCCGGCCTTCCCCGCTTTCAGCTTCAGTTTTCAAATCTAGGGACGAAAAAGATGCTATGATGTCACGTGCCTCTGGCGAATGAAGCAAGAACTAGGCCACCTGGCGAGTGGATTGTAGTGTACCGGTCCTGCCGGAGGTGAAACTCAGGACGTCTTTTTCTGGCGTTTGGCGGGACCGGCTGGCGCCGGAGTATAGCTATTGTCTGTTAGGTAAGGTATTAACTAATAAAAAATTAATTTACTAATTAAAACTTGCAATTTCCCGCCACTTTTGGCGACCATCTTGAATTTCTGCATAAAACGCAAAAACGCGTTTATTTTGGAAATGGAGCGTAATAGAGCGATTTTGACAAAATTTTGAACAGCAGGGTATTTGCAGAGTCTACTGGCGACTTTTCCCATAAATTGTTTTCCCACCACTTTTGGCCGCAATCTTGAATTTCAACGTAAAACGCAAATACGGGTTTTTCTCGGAAACAGAGCGAGATAGAGTGATTTTGACGTAATTTTTTACCCACAGGGTATCTGCAGAGTCTACTGGCAAAATTGTTTGGCAGCCATTTTTAATTTCTGCGTAAAACGCAAAAATACATGTTTATCTCGGAAACTGAGTGAGATAGAGTGATTTTGACAAAATTTTTGATCTGAAGGGTATCTGAAGAGTCTAGTAGCGACATTCCCCAAAAATCATTTTTCCAGCTATGTGGAATTTTTGCATAAAACGGAGGGGGGGATAATAATAATAATACTCATTGGGACGCAAACATTAAAGTGCCTCTTTTTCAATTTTCGCCACTTTTGGCGAAAAGTTATCCGCCATGCAAATGATGCATCCTTCTATATATCTACTTAGAATGTAATGATGGATTCAAACAACAGTGATACAACAAGATATACTTATAGAAATATTTCTCAAGTTTCTCTCAAAATGGCTGTGCTGATGTCATTATCCCAAATGAAAGCGAGGTTAAGATATTCTTCACTCTTTGTAAACGATTATAAACGTTTATGCATAAACGTTTATAAACGTTTATGCATAAACGTTTATAAACGTTTATATATAAACGTAAACGTTTATAAACCAAACTAATGTTGCTGAAACGTTTATAAACCCATAATGTTGAATAATTGTCAATATTTAGGTTTATATTTGGTTTAAAAAACGTTTATAGGTTTACTAAACGTTTATAAACGTTTATAAACCTTTGCTATGTTTACTGGGATATTATCAAAATCCGGAGTACTGAAACACTTTATTTAACATGTTTTTTATAACGAAAGCACATGTATCCTCCATCTTTGTTGTCATTAGAGGTGAAGGTCACAAATTGGAAAGTTTCTGGAGGCACCCAACTCACAGTCGTAAATACCACCTGTGAGACCGTTCTTGACAAATTTACAGACTGTGAGATCGTGTTTATGGTCGGTAAGAACACTGCATAAGTTTATCCACTAACGGCTGACGGAAGTTTCCTCACAGACATGCGCACTCAAAACTATGACAAGGCTTAATTCTACATAAAAATCGCGTCCTGACGGTAGGGACGTCATCGTTGGGAAGTTTGCTGTCTCGATACCGTGAACAAAACAGTGGGCGATATCGCGGTATTTATCACTAAGTTAATATCTACATGTCAACTTCATATTTTTAATTCAAAACATTATAAACCCTGTAAATTCTCCGAAATAATAAAGATTTTTACTTTATTAAGGGTAAAATCCGAGAATCTTCGTTTCAGAATAAGCTGAAAGCCATTTCCAGTTACGAGTTCTGGCTCGTGTACACCCACATATATACTTTTCATTAATGTAGTAACTAAACCCCGGAAATCGGGCTATGGAAACAAAGCTCGATATCGTGTGTGGACTTGAAACATCGACGATATGATGATATCACGGTACACGATGACGTCCCTACCTGACGGATGCACCGACAACCGAAATTCGCGTCCAAATCTAAAATACTGCGTGTTTAACTTACTTGGACGGCGTAATCGTGAACCCTGAAGGAGGTATACTAGTGCATGTTTGTGACTATGTGTTGGGTTTGGTGTTTTAAAATACTGTCATTGAATCAAGTTGGCTTGAAAGTTAAATGTTGAGCTAAGTCTACCAGAATGAATGGTGCATTATTTAAGTAAACTTTGTGAAACATTTTTCTATTCCAATAATATGTTGCAGGAAGATGTTGAGTACAAGTTGAAACAGTATAAAGATGAAAAGGAGTCAGAAATATCAGTGATAAAGAAAGAATATGAGCTGCAGCTTAAAAATATACAGGAAGAAAAGGTGAATAGTATCTGATAATGAATTCTCACTGGTAAAAGGTAGGCGGTTACGAGGCCCCAAGTAATAACCAGACCATGAATGTTCATAATATAGTTAACAAGGCATGAGACAGTATTTACCTGTATTGTTTTGATCAACTCCATTTCCTTTTGACAGCTGGTTCGGTTTGGGAAACACTAGCACATCCCAGAATCATGATGGTTTTGCATTGGGTGAATACAGATAAAATATGCTACAGTCCCATCCCTACAGTTAACAGCTAACACTGTGGGTAGAAATGTGTGATTTGCTGACTGGGTGAAGGTTTACTCTTTATATATCGCCAATAAAAACTCATTTGACTTTCTGAAAATGTTCTTACAGAAACAAACGTAATAAGTTAAACATACTGTTTGTCCTTCAACCCTTTTTACCCCACAGACCTTAAGGGCTGTCTGGGTATTGTTTTCACCCATGGTGTCTGGATGGGTGGGTGGTCAGCGGGAAAAAGTTTTTCCGGGCTGTATCTCAGAAACCATAAGGTGTAGGAAGTTGATACTTGGTCGGGACATTGGTGGGGGGTTGTAGGTGTGCAACATCATGGTGTGACCTTGATTTGACTTTGACTGTAGTGACCTTGACCTATAAAAGCTTGTCTGGGCTATATCTCGACAACCGTAAGGTGTAGGAAGTTGATACTTGGTAGGGACATTGGTTAGGGGGTATAGGTGTGCAACGTCATGGTGTGACCTTGATTCGACTTTTGACCTTGCCATAGTGACCTTGACCTATAAAATCTTGTCCGGGCTATATCTCGGCAAACGTAAGGTGTAGGAAGTTGATATTTGGTAGGGACATTAGTAGGGGTGCGACCGAGCAGTCGACACTCGCCGAGCGAGGCAAATTTCACGAAAATTCGATCCCAATTTTAAGAGTCGACTACTCGTATGTATACAAGTACATAACAACCTATTGAAGCGGTTACGTTTTTTAGGAAATAAAAATTAAAGAACATACCTTGCTAGCATTAAATCGCATAATCCACCATTTTTAACATAATATTAAGTATATTATATGATGACATCAGCTAATTCAAGCGATTCAAAGCTTTTACCTCTATATTTTTATTGTTTACGGGAGCCGCCATATTGGATGTTGGTTCCTGTAATGGTGGATACTAAACTTCGCGAGTGCTCGATGTCGAGTCGATTTTTGGTCCGCGAGTAATCGACCCGAATTATTTGTACTCGTCCCACCCCTAGACATTAGGGGGTGTAAGTGTGCATGATGGTTTGACCTTTTTGCTCTGCCAAAGTGTGTTCAGCTGCCATATTTGAGACATCTTTCTCTTATGACAAAGATATATGGATTGCTGCAACTGATTGTTATATGCACTTTTACATAATTGTGCTATTTCCACTGACAGCTATTCTCCAATTAATAAATTTTACAGCTTTATATTTTTCAGTTTGCTGATTTTTCAATTAGCCGTAGTAGATATCGTGCGGTTGTCAACCGCTACAATTTTCTACTTGAAGAGTCTAGATGAAGGCACTATTCCGCAGTTATTGCTGAAAACAATGGTAATCCCAAGGCTTTGTGGAACACTTTCAAAAAAATTCTACATAAATCTTCGATCATTATTTTACCCGATCATGTCAGTCTGAATGATCTAGCCAATTCCTGTGGGCATTTTTTCTGTGACAAAATCATGAAAATCAGAAGCGCACTTCAGTCATCGGGTCCGGTTTCGATCACCAGACCAAGCATGAACAACAGTGCCCTATCTTCTTTTGAGCCTGTATCTGAGGAAGACATTCTCAAAATTCTAAAATCATCTACCAAATCATGTGATCTAGACCCAATACCAACCTCACTGGTCAAAGATTGTGCAGACATCCTAATCACCCCAATTACCAATATCATAAATTATTCGCTCAAAGAAGGCAGTTTTCCTAACTGTTTCAAAATCGCATATGTTACTCCCCTTCTCAAGAAGCCTAGCCTAGATAGAAATCTCCTGAAAAACTATAGACCAGTGTCAAACCTTAGTTTCATATCAAAATTGATTGAAAAAGCTGTAGCGAATCAGTTAAATAGTTACATCAATAATGAGGGGCTCTCCAATCTGAACCAATCAGCCTACAAGAGATTGCATTCCACAGAAACAGCACTCCTTAAAGTTCAAAATGACATTGCTGCTTCGATGGACTCCGGCAAGGCTGTTGCTCTCACATTATTGGACCTCTCAGCAGTAGTAGTGTGGTGATTAGACGTATTGTCGATTTAACGTTGGTGAGAGTGTAGAATCACGGTCGGTCACTTATGTTTTCTAATGATCGATTATTAAGCTTATATCTTACCTTTCCTAATTTATATCGATATCCACATATTTAAGCGTCCCGCAAGGGACGCTTGTTTGTGTATGGGAGAGCTTCAGGCTCCGCCGGCTCCGCATTTTGTTTTCCTTATAACTCTGTAACCGTTATGCGGATTCTTTTCAAATTTGGCAGGTTTAGGCAGTAGCCTTGGGGAATTTTTTTGAATATACTGCAGTGACATTTCAACCAATCAGAGAGGTCACATGACCAAAAATGTCTTTTTTTCGATGGGGAAGCTTGTCCGGATGATAACTTGAAAGGAATTTTATCAATTCACCTGAAACTTGGCAAATACATTCATTCTATTAAAATCTGGAAATCATTAGATTTTGGCATTGATTGGTCAAGAAATGGCCGAGTAATTAATGATTAATTAATCATTACGAATTTTCCAAATAAGGAAAACACAAAAATGCTTATATCTCGAAAACCGTGCTAGATAGAACGATTTCGACGAAATTTTTGACCCACAGGGTATCTCTGCGGAGTAGTTTTCCCAATTTTCAAAATTTTTTCTCTCGCCCAAAATGGCAGCCATTTTGAATTTTCGAAATTTTCGCAAAAATTGCAAAACACAAAAATGCTTATATCTCGAAAACCGTGCTAGATAGAGCGATTTCGACAAAATTTTTGACCCGCAGGGTATCTCTGCTGAGTAGTTATCCCAAGTTTGACAAAATTTTTGTCTCGCCAAAAATGGCGGCCATTTTGAATTTTCGAATTTTTCGCAAAAATTGCAAAACATAAAAATGCTTATATCTCGAAAACCGTGCTAGATAGAACGATTTCGACGAAATTTTTGACCCACAGGGTATCTCTGCGGAGTAGTTTTCCCAATTTTCAAAATTTTTTCTCTCGCCCAAAATGGCGGCCATTTTGAATTTTCGAAATTTTCGCAAAAATTGCAAAACATAAAAATGCTTATATCTCGAAAACCCTGCTAGATAGAGCGATTTCGACGAAATTTTTGACCCGCAGGGTATCTCTGCAGAGTAGCCATGCCAATTTTGAAACAAAAAATTTCTCGCAAAAAATGGCGGCCATTTTGAATTTTTCGCAAAATTGCAAAACACAAAAATGCTTATATCTCGAAAACCGTGCTAGATAGAGCGATTTCGACGAAATTTTTGACCCACAGGGTATCTCTGCAGAGTAGGCATGCCAATTTTCAAAAAAATTTTGTCTTGCCAAAAATGGCGGCCATTTTGAATTTTCGAATTTTTGCGCAAAAATTGCAAAACACAAAAATGCTAATATTTCGAAAACCGTGCTACATAGAGCGATTTCGACGAAATTTTTTATCTTCAGGGTATCTCTGCAGAGCAGCTATCCCAAAGAGCTTTCACTTGGTGAAGTTTCAGACCCATAGCTAATTGCTCACCTACTCAAAAAGAGTAAATGCGAATTACCTCTAAAAGTATTGCAGATGGCCAATTTTTCTCAAATAACTCATTCACCTACTTTTGGAAGAGCTTTCACTTGGTGAAGTTTCAGACCCGTAGCTAATTACTCACCTACTCAAAATGAGTAAATGCTAATTATCTCAAAAACTATTGCGGATACCCAATTTTTATCAAATAACTCATTCATGTACTTTTGGGAGAGCTTTCACATGGTGAAGTTTCAGACCCGTAGATGATTACTCACCTACTCAAAATGAGTAAATGCGAATTATCTCTTAAAAGTATTGCAGATAGCCAATTTTTCTCAAATAACTCATTCACCTACTTTTGGAAGAGCTTTCACATGGTGAAGTTTCAGACCCATAGCTAATTACTCACCTACTCAAAATGAGTAAATGCTAATTATCTCTAAAAGTATTGCAGATAGCCAATTTTTCTCAAATAACTCATTCACCTACTTTTGGGAGAGCTTTCACTTGGTGAAGTTTCAGACCCATAGCTAATTACTCACCTACTCAAAATGAGTAAATGCGAATTATCTCTAAAAGTATTGCAGATAGCCAATTTTTGTCAAATTAATCATTCACCTACTTTTGGGAGAGCTTTCACTTGGTGAAGTTTCAGACCCATAGCTAATTACTCACCTACTCAAAATGAGTAAATGCGAATTATCTCTAAAAGTATTGCAGATAGCCAATTTTTCTCAAATAACTCATTCACCTACTTTTGGGAGAGCTTTCACTCTGTGAAGTTTCAGACCCATAGCTAATTACTCACCTACTCAAAATGAGTAAATGCGAATTATCTCTAAAAGTATTGCAGATAGCCAATTTTTCTCAAATAACTTATTCACCTACTTTTGGCAGAGCTTTCACTTGGTGAAGTTTCAGACCCATAGCTAATTACTCACCTACTCAAAATGAGTAAATGCGAATTATCTCTAAAAGTATTGCAGATAGCCAATTTTTCTCAAATAACTCATTCACCTACTTTTGGGAGAGCTTTCACTTGGTGAAGTTTCAGACCCATAGCTAATTACTCACCTACTCAAAATGAGTAAATGCGATTTTATTACGCTACAATAGCTTACCATGTGGGACTTAATGCTGTTCTCGGGTTTGCCACACCCGGGGCCAACGTCTTAGAAAAAAAGACAGTTCTTGTTAGCCACCGGATACACTGCTAGTTGTCGTCACGTGATAACCTCTGACCTCTCGCCCTACTTTCTCGTTGGCCACGCGAATTAGCAATGCTTTATTTTGCAAGGAATATTATTTCATTTTTACAAGGATATACTTATTGTTGGATATGGAAACTACACCAGTTTCTTTATTTTATTGCATAGAATCACAATTCGATGTCTTTTCATAGTTCAGATAAGTATCTTTACTATATTTTACAACTGAAGTCCACTTCCGGATTCACGTAAAGCAATGGCGACTCGTTTATGTGGTTTCTAATACAGGATATATATATGCCTGTCAGTAAAATAAAATAAAACAAAATATTTAAGCCCTATCTGCTTCATTATTGGACCCCTTTTAGGGTTTAAAAGTGTATAAATGTAACACAAACGAGTCCTGGCCGAGTAAAATCTCCGGAAACAACTTCCGTTTTATTGTCGAGACAGCAATTTCTTGTAATGCGCGTCTCGCGTTGGTAGTTTTTATACAGGAATATATGCCTGTTGAAATCAAATTAAATAAATTTTGCAAGGGTTTACCCCCGTTCTTTTACTCTATTGGTCCATTTTAAGGGTTAAAATATGATATAAAGCACGATTCTAACTGGGGGAATCCTCAGGGAAACCCCTGTGATGACGTCACGTCTAGACCGCATGTGCTGAGAGACGCGGGTTTCTTACAGTACGTTTATAAATATAAATAAAATAAAATAATATATTTTATCCCTTCTTTCCTGTATTATTGACCATTTATAAGGTTAATACTTAAATAAACAGGAATAGAATTCTTCATTAATCGTCTAGACACTACGTGTCTCTTTAGGCTATAAGGTAACCTTGGTTACCCATTATTTTAATTATATTTTAATTCATCCAGTTTTAAATTATAATTACTTGTTTTTTAGATTCTATGTTATTTAATAAAATTCTGTGTAATTTCTGCTTTCATTATCTCACAACTAGCCCTACCTGCAGTGAGGCGAGTGGGGCAGGTGACCTTGTGTCACAGTTGATTTACTTACGTAAATCTAGTTTAGTTCCTTCGAAGAAGGAAAGGCAAAGCTTCCTTGGAAGCTTACCTTAAGGAAAGCTTACATAGAAATTATAATATCCAACTTCTTTCTCCAGGGTGGATCAGATCCCTGCTTAAATTCAGATAAGATCTTAGTTCATCCGAGATTTTTAATGCATCCGATAATCGGATGCAGTATTCTCAACTTTTACTCAACCCAGTATGATTTGATACTCGGTTTTCATTGCATCTCTCGGATCATCTGAAATCTAATGCTTGGTGGATTGTATGTAGATCTGATCCTCGGATGATCGGATCATCTACTCTGATGTTCGGATGTTGATTCCAGATCAGAACACTAACAATCCTCACACACACAAAAAAAAAAAAAAAAAAATAAAGCTTGGAGTAATAGTTCACCAGCCTGGCAGTAAATATCACCTATTGGAGGCTTGGGTCCAAGTTCAAAAAGTCCAAGTCCTCATGCCCAAGAGGCCTTCTAAACAAGGTCCTTCATTCAGTCCTGGCTCTATATTTTAGGGAAGTAGGTTGCCTGACTTCACCCTAACCAATTTTTGAGGACATTGAAACTTAGGCAGTTTTTTTAACCTCCCTGCCCCCAGGGAATTTATGCCTAGATCCTCCACAGTCTGGACAATGAATGATTTACTAGGCCAACAGGAACTTGGGCAGTTTAATTTCCCTTAAGATGGAACAAGTTTTCAAATTTGTATCTCCTTAGGGGCCTCCTTGGGTAAGCCCCTCCTCCCCTTCTGGTCAGCAAGAGTTGAGCTTCAGGCTGCTCTTCACTAGGTTTTTTTCTGAATACAACCTGGTTATATATATATATGTTAAGACAGTAGCAAGGCTACTACCAGACAGGTCAAACTCAATTCCATGGTGCATATAAGTAGTCAGAAGGGGTATGGTGAATTCAGGTGAGATACTGGATCTTTAGATCTTAAAGTTCCCCATTCACAACTACTTTAGGAGGGACAGGAGTCCCTCATCAAGGCACCTGTAATAACACTTAGGGTTTAGGCCCTGTTAATCAACCCTTTCCAATTCCCCACATCTAGAGGCTCCTACAGGAAGCACCCCAATGGGGGTCATTCCATCCCTAACAGTATCCATCGTTTTCCCCAGGTAGGGGGAAATCGAGTAGCCGAGGCTCCAAGGTCTTTTGACCCACTCCAGGGGACGAGGGCATAAAAACCCTTCTCCCCAATGACTCCTCCAGCCTCACTCAGTCCACCAGTAGGAGTTCTCCTCCGTTCTTTCAGATTAGACTGGCAAACAAATCCTGTCATTATTTTTAATCCAAGTTCAGTCAGACTCCTGACCCGGTCAGAATACAAGGCCCTTCAAAGACCAAGTCCTGGCCTCTGTATCCAGTCTCTTATGTCAAAGAACGCAATAGAAAGGGTGGAAAATGTAAAATCTCTCGGGTTTTACAGTCGCCTGTTCCTAGTACCAAGCCTCACCTAAGGTGGAGGCCAGTCATAGACCTAAACAGGCTCAACACTTTTCTACACGTAGAAAAGTTCAAAATGGAAACTCCCGAGTTCATCAGGACCTCCCTGATTCCAGGAGAGTGGGTATCGTCGATAGATCTATCGGACACTTACCTACACATCCCCATCCATCCAAACTCAAGGAAATACCTAAGGTTTTGCTACAAGTCACAGGTGTTCCAATTCACCTCCCTCCCATTCGGACTAGTCACAGCCCCCCAGGTCTTTACAATGATCGTAAAGGAAGTGAAACTAATGGCCCTCTCAAGAGGACTCAGAATTCACCAATACCTGGACGACTGGCTGATCAGGTCCCAGTCTCAGGAGGAAGCCCAAGTGAACACATAGGCAGTGGTAGACCTAACTCAGTCCTTGGGGTGGATAATAAATCAGGAAAAATCAGAACTGAAACCTACTCAGGTGTTTTTCGTTCATGGGCTACGAATACCACCTAGATTCAGCCCTTGTAAAACCCACTCAAGAGAGATGGCTCAAACTTCAGGATTTGATCCTACTACTCAAGTCAAAACGTGTTTTGACTGCAAGATGTTTGATGTCTCTAATTGGGTTGCTAGCCTCAACGGAGAAATGGTCCCGGAGGGACGCCTTCACAGGAGGCCCTTTCATTTTCATCTCAAGGAGCACTGGAGATATCCTCAGTCGCTGGACAACCTCCTTCCTTGGACAGAAGCCATTGCAGCCCACCTAGATTGGTGGCAAAATCCCTCAAACGTGATGAAAGGTGCAGACCTTCATCCCAAACACCACAGTATCCAACTCTTTACCGACGCCTCACACGAAGGTTGGGGCGCTCACTTAGACCAAAAATTCCACAAAGGGTCTGTGGTCAGATTGGGAAAAAAGGCTACACATATATGTCCTAGAATTGAAGGCGGTCTCCCTGGCCCTTCGAGACTTCAAGGACCAGTGCCAGAATCAAACAGTGTTAGTTGCGATGTACAACTCAACAGTGGTAGCCTACATCAACTACAAGGAGGAACACACTCAGTAGAGATGTGCGCTCTCCTGTGGAAGATCACGACCTGGGGCCATCACTACCTCATAACATTGAAAGCCAGGCACGTTCTAGGGTGCCTGAATGTGATGGCCGACCTACTGTCCAGGTCCAACCAAGTGCAATCAACAGAATGGTCTCTTCACCCCCAGGTGTTCAAACAGATCTGCCAGAAGTGGTTCACACCTCATGTAGACTTATTTGCCACTCACCTGAACCACAAGCTCCCACTGTACGTGTCTCCTATCCCAGACCCAAGGGCCTGGGACATAGATGCTCTAAACATAAACTGGACCAACCTCACGGCCTAGGCGTACCCTCCTACGGCTCCTTCACAAGGTGATCCAAAAGATCAGGCAATGTTATTGTCTGATCATCGTAATAGCCCCAGGCTGGCCAGGGATGCCCTGGTTTTGGGACCTAGTGCAGCTCTCAACAGAGATCCCACTACAACTCCCAGTGTCAACGACCCTACTCAAACAGTCCCACAACTATGTGTTCCACAACAATCCACAACAGCTGAACCTCCACGCCTGGTGTCTAGGAGTGGACAACTCCAAGAACAAGGCTTCTCTGTGGAGGTGGCAGAGAGAATTGCTGCCCCTCAGCGGTCATCAACAAGGACCATCTACAGGTCAAAGTGGTCCCTATTTGAAAAATGGTGCAGAGAAAATTTGGTGGATTTCTCCACTCCATCTGTGAAACAAATCTCAGATTTTTTCATGTACCTGTACCAAGACTTAAACAGGCGCCCCTCGACCATTGATGGTTACAGGACTGCAATCGTTGACACTTTGGGCCCAACGGCCCAACACATTGCACACAATGCAGACCTTCATAGGTTACTCTCCAGTTTTCACAGGGATCGTCCTAAGAGTTCCAGAAATTTACCCAAGTGGAACCTTTCTGTTGTCCTTAACGAGCTCACTAAAGCACCATTTGAGCCCATGAAAGACACAGACCTCAAACATCTTACTCTAAAACTGCTTTCTTGCTAGCTTTGGCCTCCGGCAATCGCCGCAGCGAAATCCATGCCTGGGTCGCAAACAAGTATCTAATCTAGGCCAATGGGAAAAGGTTGCCTTGTTCCCTTCTGCTGATTTCATAGCCAAAAACCAACTAGCAAGAGAAGGTTCTCAAAGTGTATCTCCGGTGACTATTCCTGCTTTGACTACCATTGTAGATAGACAATTTAAGGAAGACAGGACCCTGTGTCCCGTGCGGGCCCTGAGGTTTTATTTGGACCGAACAAAGACCTGAGAGGGTCTCGTTCTCTCCTTTTCATCTCCTTTACGAAAGGACATACCTCAGACATCAGACCCCCTACTCTCTCTTCATGGTTGAAACAAACCATCCTACTTTGTTACAAACAAGCAGATCAACAAGCCTTGGACTTGGTCCAAGTCAAAGCGCATGACATCCGGGCCTTCGCGGCCTCTAAGGCCTTTTACGGTGGGGTATCGGTGGACCAATCATGCAAGCCTGTCACTGGAAAGCTCACAACACATTTACAAATTTTTACCTAAAAGACCTTACTTGGTCGGACACCGACAACAATATGTATCTGGGACCCGTAGTAGCGGCACAACAAGTCCTAGATCCTTCCCCTCAGACCAGTTGTCCTCGGAAAGAAAAAAGGGGGGGGGGCACATCCGCTACAATCAAGTCTTCAGGAGTCTCTCCCAGGATCTAGGTATTCCTTTACCTTCAAGATGTTACGGGTAAGGTCATTTTTGTTTTTCAGTTATCAAGTAACTTCTATTAAGGACTTATTTAGTTGTCATTAATCTCATATTCAGGTTGTAAAAAATTTATGAGATGTCCAACCATGGGTTGGTCAGTCACTAGTGAAGGGCCCTCAGGGACCCTTAGACCTCGAAGTGAGCACTGCTGCACTTCCGTCCTACAATCAAACATCTAGACAGTTTCAGCACTGTCTCTCATTTTATTTAGGTTTTTGGCTCATTACAGGCCCGGTCTTTGGGATCGGGGCACTGTAAATGGGACTCAGACTGGTATTTCTGGCACTATTCTATACATATTAATTCAAAATCTTAGAAAAAATGACATACCTTCCAGTCTCAGCTGTAATCCCGCCACCGGGCGGTTGAATTCAGCATTAAGTCCCACATGGTAAGCTATTGTAGCGTAATAAAATTGTAAATTTTAATTACTTAAATGTAGCTTTTATAAGCTACAAGCTTACCATGTGGGACTTAGAAGAGTCCCACCCTGCCTCCCCGCTGTTTACAGCTGAGGGGTAGGTTTTAGAAAATTTCAACGAGAAAATAGGGCGAGAGGTCAGAGGTTATCACGTGACGACAACTAGCAGTGTATCCGGTGGCCAACAAGAACTGTCTTTTTTTCTAAGATGTTGGCCCCGGGTGTGGCAACCCGAGAACAGCATTAAGTCCCACATGGTAAGCTTGTAGCTTATAAAAGCTACATTTAAGTAATTAAAATTTACAAATTATCTCTAAAAGTATTGCAGATAGCCAATTTTTCTCAAATTAATCATTCACCTACTTTTGGGAGAGCTTTCACGTGGGGAAGTTTCAGACCCATAGCTAATTACTCACCTACTCAAAATGAGTAAATGCGAATTATGTCTAAAAGTATTGCAGATAGCCAATTTTTCTCAAATAACTCATTCACCTACTTTTGGGAGAGCTTTCACTTGGTGAAGTTTCAGACCCATAGCTAATTACTCACCTACTCAAAATGAGTAAATGCGAATTATCTCTAAAAGTATTGCAGATAGCCAATTTTTCTCAAATTAATCATTCACCTACTTTTGGGAGAGCTTTCACTTGGTGAAGTTTCAGACCCATAGCTAATTACTCACCTACTCAAAATGAGTAAATGCAAATTATCTCTAAAAGTATTGCAGATAGCCAATTTTTCTCAAATAACTCATTCACCTACTTTTGGGAGAGCTTTCACTTGGTGAAGTTTCAGACCCATAGCTAATTACTCACCTACTCAAAATGAGTAAATGCGAATTATCTCTAAAAGTATTGCAGATAGCCAATTTTTCTCAAATAACTCATTCACCTACTTTTGGGAGAGCTTTCACTTGAAGTTTCAGACCCATAGCTAATTATTCACCTACTGAAAATGAGTAAATGTGAATTATCTCTAAAAGTATTGCAGATAGCCAATTTTTCTCAAATAACTCATTCACCTACTTTTGGGAGAGCTTTCACTCTGTGAAGTTTCAGACCCATAGCTATTTATTCACCTACTCAAAATGAGTAAATGCTAATTATCTGTAAAAGTATTGCGGATACCTAATTTTTATCAAATAATCATTCATCTACTTGTGGGAGAGCTTTCACATGGTGAAGTTTCAGACCCATAGCTAGTTACTCACCTACTCAAAATGAGTAAATGCGAATTATCTCTAAAAGTATTGCAGATAGCCAATTTTTCTCAAATAACTCATTCACCTACTTTTGGGAGAGCTTTCACTCTGTGAAGTTTCAGACCCATAGATAATTATTCACCTACTCAAAATGAGTAAATGTGAATTATCTCTTAATAGTATTGCAGATAGCCAATTTTTCTCAAATAACTCATTCACCTTCTTTTGGAAGAGCCTTCACACACGAAAATGAAAAATTGTGACTATCTCGGAAAAGCTATTTCTTCTGCTTTAATGCTCGGCAGGAGATATACACCGCGGCAGTGGTCTTGACAAAAACTTTTGTCTCCCCAAAAATGGTGGCCATTTTGAATTTTCAAAGTTTTTGCAAAACACAAAAATGCTTATATCTCGAAAACCGTGCTATATAGAGCGAACTCAACAAAATTTTGGACCTGCTGGGTATCTCTGCAGAGTAGCCATGCCAATTTTCAAAATATTTTTGTCTCGCCAAATATAGCGGACATTTTAAATTTTTTTATTTTTTGCAAAACACAAAAATGCTTATATCTTGAAAACCGTGCTAGATAGAGCAGACTGCGCTGACTTTGGTTGCCACAACAGTATAAGGCTAGAAACGAAGCATTTTCTTAATACTTTAGCACTCACCTTTATATCCTTTTCGGGACGCTTTGTTTTTGCTATGCAAAAACATTATCCTTTTTTTTGCGAGCGATCCTCTAGTTTAAAAATATTTTAGGTATTTTTACTTGATAAACTGACAGTTTTGTCTTGAATTTCAACTTTGTTTATGTCTACCGCCATATTTACAGGAAGTGGGTGCTTTCGGTAGATTCTAAATGTCGGAACACCGTTATTCTTACCGGATTGACCTATACTTTATCCCGGAAAGTGTTTTTTAAATAATAAACAATAATGGAGTAAACTAATCGATTATGGGTCGATCATCGCTCGGAAAAATGGACGAATAATTGACCATGCAAATTGGAGGCGATTCCCAGCACTACTCAGCAGCATTTGATACCATTGACCACACCATTCTTTTTAACTGCCTCAGGGACAATGGTTCGGTGTGGATGGCACTGTGCTGATGTGGATCAAATCATATTTCACAAATCGTAGACAGAAAGTTAAATTGGGTAATAGCTTCTCGAATGCCTTCTCACTCCATTATGGGATCCCTCAAGGTTCTGTCATGGGTCCACTGCTTTTCACTCTTTGCACTACCCCCCTCAGCCATATAATTTCCAGTTTCAATGTTGCCCATCATCTTTATGCCGATGACACCCAAATATACTTGGCACTTGATTCCAGGAACTTTGATTCCAGTATTGCTGAGCTCACAGAGTGTGTTGCTTGCGTTCAAAAATGGATGGATGGTGTCAGATTGAAACTTAATCCAGAGAAGACAGAATTTATCATCATTGGCGACAGACAGGCCAGGGAGTCAATCATGCAAAAAATTTCCCACCCAGTTTCTTGGAAACTCAATCTCCCCCACTAATGAAGTTAAGAATTTAGGTGTTACTTTTGATTCTGGGAACACCTTTGCCAGCCATATAACCAAAGTTTGTCATGCCTGCTACTACCATCTCAGAGATCTCAGACGCATTCATAAATTCCTCAGTGTGGAGACTGCAGCCCTGCTGGCCAAGTCAATGATCAGTAGTCGAATTGACTACTGCAATTCCCTATTTTATAGTGGGTGGACGATTAGACAAATGTTCGATCAATCGTCGGTGTCATGGTACAATCGTGTTCGGTCAATGACAACTTCTAGAAATCAATTAAATCTTACCCTTCTTTGTGTGTCTCAATATCCAATATCCACATATTGTTTTATATTTTAAACAGTTTCCTAAACTTTCCTTTAATAAGTCAATTGACTTCTCACAAATTTTCGGTTTGTTTACAAATACCGCCATATTTACCGAAAGTGGGTGCTTTTAGTAGATACTAAATGTCGGAAACACTGTTATTCTTACTGGAATGAAATATAATTCATCCCGGAAAGTGTTTCATGATATATTGGCCAACAGTGGAGTAAAAAAGTCGATTATGGGTCGATGATCGGTTGGAAAAATGGACGAATAATCGACCATTAAAATTGAGGCGATTCCACCCACTACTACTTTATGGTGTGAATAAATACAATGTGGCTAAACTCCAAAAGATTCAAAATGCCCTCTGCAGAATTGTTTTCAGACTTGATAAAACTAGCCATGTTACTCCCTATCTGCAAAAACTACACTGGCTCCCCATTTCATACCGTATCCTGTTCAAATATAATCTTATTACATTCAAGGCTATCAAGTTCTCCCAACCCTCATATTTATCATCCTTAATCAAACCCAGTAGCCTTACTTGTGGAAATCGGCTTTCTCTTTCTTCAGTTCGTCCCAAGAAGGCCATTGGTAGGCGAGGTTTTGCAATGGCTTATCCCACTGAATGGAACAGACTCCCACAATCGGTACGATCTCAGAACACAATCATATGGTTTCGAAGCCACCTAAAGACCTACATGTTTAGACTTGCATACCCCCCACCATAGTATTTCTCCCCTTGCAGCGCTAAATCAGGATTTGGACCTGGCATGTCCCTCGAATTTCCGTTTTTTGGCTTGAGCGCATTAGAGGATTTTGCATCAATTTTGCGCTATATAAATCATTCATTCTATTCTATTCTATTAATGCTGTCATCTTGCTATTGAATTGCCTTGGTTAAGTACATTATCTTCACATACATTTTCTTTCTCTTAGATGTTATTTTCTCTACTTAAACATTATTTGGAGCTTTTTATAACTGACACTGCTCTGAAAATATCCTTATCTTTTACTGTTTCACCACTTCTATATCTCATAGTGTTGAAAACTTTTTCCCCAGGCTGTGGGGTATGGGCATCTCTGATGCTATTTTTAAAATTTATTTGAAGATCTTTTTGGGCCAGGGTTGGTAATGCTGGTATCAAAATCATTTACCTGTAAATACTCTGACCACACTTTAAAACAGGCATCTTGATTGTCTGCTCAAATAAATCTAGAGAAACTTAAAACTAACCCTGAATCTGAATAAATTTTTATCCCCTGTCAACAAAAGTTGAGGGTAATGGGTGAACGATTAGACATGTGCTTGATTATGTCCACCCCACTTATTTTTGCTTTTTCCGCTGTCTGCCGTCCGCCATCCGGTATGGTATGGAGGTTCATTGGGTTAATAGCTTGTATGGGATTGCTTTTGGGGGGAATTGCTTCATAGATGAGTGAGTAATTAATTAAATAAATGAGTAATTGGCTATAAATAATTTTGAATACTGAAAAAGGCAAATGTGCTCATATCTCCTAAACCGTGCAAGATAGAGCGATTTCGTCGAAATTTTGGACCCACGGGGTATCTAAGGAATGTACTCTTTGCAATTTTCAAAAAATTTTCCCCTCCCCAAAAATGGCGGCCATTTTGAATTTTCGAATTTTTGCCAAAAATGGCAAAACACAAATTTGCTTCTATCTCCTTAACCGTGCGAGATAGAGCGATTTCGTCGAAATTTTCAACCCACAGGGTATCTAAAGAATGTAATCTTTGCAATTTTCAAAAAAATTTCCCCTCCCAAAAATGGCGGCCATTTTGATTTTTCAAATTTTTGCCAAAAATGGCAAAACACAAATTTGCCTTAACCGTGCAAAGTAGAGTTATTTCGTTGAAATTTTCGACCCATAGGGTATCTAAGAAATGTACTCTTGGCAATTTTCAAAATATTTTCCTTTTCCCAAAAATGGCGGCCATTTTGAATTTTTAAAGTTTTGCCAAAAATAGAAAAACAGGAATTTGCTTCTATCTCCTTAACCGTGCAAGATAGAGTGATTTCGTCAAAATTTTCGACCCAACCAATGCAAAAAGGCATGAAGCTGAAATAATTTACATCTACACTAACAAATATTGTAGCATCATTGACATATTTTACAAATGAAACAGGGTCTTGTAATTTTGGCAAAAGGTTCTTGGGTGGACATTACACATGATAATGTGTGTTCTTCTATGCTGTCCTGTTTCTATTCGCATCTACTATCAACAGGGCATCCTATTTCTAGTTTCTTCAGATCATTGTTTTCAATGTATATCAGACACATCATGTCTTCTCCTGGACAACGAAGAGGGAGCTGCGGACACGCTATGGCTAATTTTGACACTCATTCTCATTGTGCCCGTTGCAGAGAGAAGGGTAAGGGTACGGATTTCTGTGTCGAAAACCCTCAGTCATCTGATTGCCAGATATGTAATTCTTTCTCCAATGAGCAATGTCAACAACTGGCTACTCCTTCTTATAGATTAAAAAAGGAAAAACGGGAGGCGAAGAAACTTGAGGCACCCCCTCCCCAAGATATTGAAGAGTTAGTTGACCCTTACAACGATCAGTTATTGGGGCTGTGGACAACCAGGGATCTGTGAAATCTCCCGTTTCTGCGTCTCCACCTGATAAGAAAACTAAGAAAGACTCTAAGAAATAACACTAAGAAAGAAAAGTCTCCTTCTTCAAAAGCTTCTAAACTGTCAAGTCAAGCTAGTGCTGACGTTAAAATTGCAGAACTGGACAGCAAGTGGTCGGAGCGTTTCAATCGCTTGTAAGCTTTGATAATGGCCAAGAGATTTGAACCGACTTTTTCTGCAAATGTGAAGGTAACACCGACCCACTCACCTCCATCAACTGTTGAGAATGTGTCTGAGCCCTTCATCCGACCTTCTATTCAGCAACGCTTCCTGGCTCTGGCTTCTCTGCTGAAAAGCATCAGCCGACCAGTAAAGCAGTGACCAGCCAACAGACTTCTACATCTAAGTTTCCTGGTATAGGCTTCTGTGCTAGTAAGCATCAGCTGGCCAGTCAAACTAAAACCAGCCGACCGACATCAACAACAAAGCTTCCTGGACTGGGCTCCTCTGCTATTACGCATCAGCCTGCCAGTCAAGCTAAAGCCAACCGACCTTAGTGTTGAGACCTTTAGAATTGAACGAAACCGGATATCGAAATACTTGTAACGGTATTATTGACGGTTACGTTAATAAATTGTAAAGTCTACCTACCTAACAATAGGGGTGGGAAGAGCACACTTTTTTAGGGTCGAGTACTCGTTAGTTAATGCTCGAGTCGACTTCGAGTACTTGCAGTAGTGTACAGGCAACCCCAATTTACGGGAATTAGCGTGATAATCACCGGTAGACAAAATAAGCTCACCTGTATCAAGTAGTAGTTTTCTATCCCATTATTCAGTGTTATTATGTCAATAAATAAAGAAAAATATGCTTTATGACTTTTATTTTGTTCATTTTATTGGTTTTCACATGCAACAGGAAGTACTTGCACAAAAAGCAGTATAGGAAACAGGAAGTGTAACCTGAGTCAGGTGAGACTCAACTTAAAGACAAAATATCTGCTGTTTTTAAGGTACACAGAAAAAAATGACAAAATAACAGCAAAGGAAAAATTCATATGAAATTTTAATTTTGTACACCTTAAAACTACATTTTAAGAAAATTATCTCAATTATGTTCTGAAATTAATCAAAGCTTATCTAATTTTCAATAGTCTTTTCATAAGTAGTCCATGTGAATGTCATTTAAAGATTTCAGTTTTAACTTCTGTTGGCAAGTCCTTAACATTTATTTCACCACTCACTTCCAATTCCACATCTTCTGGAATCAGCCCATTCTCAGTTGTAGGTTCTGTTTTGTCATTGGGACCTGAAATTTGGAAATTGGATTCTATGAATGCCTTGATGGATGGCTTCAGATTTTTGTTAACAAATACAATTTTGTCAACTGTATCTGGATCCAAACTTGATCTAAGGCTGTTGACTGTAAGACCTGCTACTGAGAATGTCCGTTCTGAAGATATGGACGTGGCAGGGATGGCAAGGAACACTTTTGCCACCTTGGCAATTCTTGGGAATTTAGAGGCACATAGCTGCCACCACATGAGAGGTTCAGACACTGCAACAGATTTTTTTAAAGTAACATTCAAGCTCAAATTCTACAGATGAGTCACTACAATCTTTTGACAAATCAATCACATCACCCTTCAAGGCATCTAGAATTTTACATTTTTTGGTAGGGGTGTGATTATCCTCCTCTTCAACTTTTACACTTTGACATGAAGCCAAAGTACCTACAGACTTGTGCAAACCATTCCGCTGCTCCTGTGACAGGACATCCCTCCCTATAAGTGATTTATATCTAGGGTTTAAGAGACTGGCCATCAGCAAAGGGAAATTTAGGACATTATCCTCAGGGACACCATTGTGGTCAACCTTAAATCTCTTCTGGAGCCCCTCTTTTATCTTTAGTTTAAGTTCTTTTAGCACACAACTATCCCCCAATTCTGAGCAAAGAACATGAGTGAACACATTTTTGATCAGGACATACACAGAACTACCCGTGGGTTCGTTCTCCTTACCCAGTACCTCTGTGATTTCAGCCAATGGTTCAAGAATTGGAAGTATGTCTTCAATTACTTTCCAGTAACAGTCTTTCATGTCAAGTTTGGCTCTGTCTCCCACCTTTGTAAGTTTGTCGTCAAACAAAACCCCATAAATTGGAACTCTCAATTTTAGTAACCTTTGAAGCATCAGAAAGGAACTATTCCATCTAGTTTGGACAGCTTGTATGAGCTTTAATTTTTGGGGACCCTCTTGTTTGCTAAGCAGCCCATCGGTTGCAATGACGGAGTGATTGAAGTGACTGACTAATTGTCTGGACACACTCAAGGTTTTGGAGATTTGGGGTACTTTTAGCCCATCTTCAATCGCAAGTTGGAGTGTGTGTGCAAAGCAGCCAACATGCCTATAGTCCAAGATGCCAGCAGCCACAGACATGTTTGAGGCATTATCTGTGGTTAATGCTGCACAGGATACAATCTGGAATTCATCCATCAATGCCTTAATCTCTCTTGCAATATTATCGCCGGTGTGCCTATTTTTCATTTTCCTAGTAGCTAACACTTTTACCTTAAGTTCCCATTCATCAGATATGTAATGCCCAGTTAACCCCAGGTACCCCTCCATTGCATTGCTGGTCCACAAGTCACTGGTTATGGCTACAGAATGACCCCCTAAGTTTACCAACAAGCTCTTCCTTTTCCTCATCATAAATTTTCTGTAAATACTTAGATACTGTCTTTTGACAAGGAATTTTATAGTCTGGATTTAACTCATTGCAGAAGTACTTGAAATCAGGCCCCTCCACTAGGCTAATTGGCTTCACATCAACAGCACACATAACAGCTAGTTTCCTTGTGGCCCTCTGGTACTGTTGGGTGGTCATAGTTTTCTTGGAACTAAAGGCCAAGGTACTTTGCCGACAGGTAGCACCAAATGAAGGCTTATTTTGGGTCCCACCATGACTTAAGTCAACACTCGGATGTCTAAACTGCAGATGACTTCTCATTGATGAGGTATTTCGGCCTATAGATAACAAAAAAAAAAAATTTGCTAAGTTTTTGCATTGCTAAAAATAAATTCTGAACGTAAGAAATTCAAGCTGTGGATTCAAAAGTAAAATTTAGGAACCACACATATCTTTAGAATTAAAAAGAAAAATTGAGAGAGGGAATTCAAAAGAAATTTTACAAACCAAACATACCTTTGAAATTCAGGGAAGCTTTGCATAATTGACAGATAGTTTTGCTTTCATCCTCATTTTTTGGAAATATTTCCAAACAGTACTTTTTCCCCCCCATTTTGTACAGATTCAAAAAAGTTGACCCTGACCTTAAAGACAGCAGATATTTCGTCATTGCAGTAATCATTACGTCACAATGTACTTGGATACTCATGGCAGTTCAGAAGATCAAAGTAAGACAATAAAACACAATTTGTTGACAAGTAACAGCTTTATTTTTTATTTCAATGAATAAAACGTTTAATAGTATGAATAATATGTGTACTTGATGAAATTATGAGTACTCGACGCTGTGTTTAGGGATTGAGTACTTGCAAATTTGTGCTCGTTTATCGAGCGTCGAGTACTTGGTCGCACCCCTACCTAACAACAGAGCTTCTAAATCGCCTTTCACTTGACAGTTACATATATTAATAGGAGTAATCCAAAAAGTAGCCAAGTTTTACACACTTTCATACATATTTTCTTCATCTTTCATCCCAAATAGGTACTTACCGATACTTAAAATATCATTCACGACATTCGGCCAATGAAATTGCAGGACAGGTAAAGGTGTGCAAATGGTGCATACTAAATCATCTGATTGACTGTTTAAGGTTCCCACACATTTATTGAACCAAATTCACAGTTTACAGCACAAACATGAAACAAAACTTAAGTCATGTAATATTTCATTTACTTGTATAAGATATTGAATTGAAGTTAACTGCTCCTTTTACTTTTCTTAAGTTGTATTTAAATGGCTTGAAATGTTGTTAAACTAAGTCTTCCAGAATTGTACACTCCGTCAACTTAACTATCATATTTTTGTAACAAATGTTTATTTTATGCAAAATGTCTTATTCAGTATTGAATAAAATCATAAATAAAGACAGTTTATAGTGTTTGAATGATTGTCTTTTGGAATTGAGGCTCAGTAGGTTAGTAGTTAGCATGCAGGAAAACTAACTTATCAACAGTCTCGGGCTTGAGGATACTTCTTTTTTGAGAAACTAAGTTCCCTGCAGTACTAAACAGACTCTTTGAAGGGGTACTCGTGGCTGGGACACATGTGTACTTTCTAACCAAGTTGGAGAGCATAGGGAAACAGGCACAATTTGTTTTCCACCAGTTCAGAGGATTAAAATCTTTTGACCTCGAGATGTCAACTGAAATTGACTCATGGATGTAATGGTCAAATTCTATGGCAGCTGCTTCCCTTGTGGTTGTAGCTGGAGCAATTTCAATACCACAGCATATGATATCATCTAGGTCAAAGTCCCCATCAGTTTTGATTTTCTTGGACTGTGAGGTATAAGGGACATCTGGGTGATCAGACCCTTCCCTCTTGAGGTTAGGCAAAACTGGCAAATTTGGCAATGGAGGATCAGGAATAGGAAGGTTTGGGGTATCTTGAGGCTCGTGCTTAACCTGAACAGGAACTTGGGCAGTAGGAGGGACTCTACACATCTCATCTTTGATGCTCTCAGTGATCTCTAGCCTTTCATCATTTGACAGGAAGCCAAGATGTCTTAATCTAGGATCCAGTAAAGCTGCAGTGTTCAGGAATTTCCTCACTGCTGGATCCTGGTACCTCTCCTGCAAACTGGCATGGAGAGTTGCTTTAACATTGCTACTGAATTTAGAGTCTCCTTCTCTAGGAGCAGTGTGCTTATTGAGCAGCTGGAACATGGTAGGTGCAATTATGGAAACTGTGGCATAAGATTGCCCACTGAGCCTTACAGTGATGTCCTTAAAGGGACCGAAAATCGCAGCTAGCTCCTCCAGGAGTGATACCTGCTTTGATTCAAGGCTCAAATCCTTGAGTTTCTGTGGCCCTTCCATCAGCACTGCACAAATAGGAACCTGCTGTTCCAAAATCCTGACAATCATATCAAATGTTGAGTTCCATCTAGTTTCAACATCCATCAGGAGTTTGTTTTCAGGGATCTTGAGGAGTTTCTGTTTCTCGTTAAGGTTGTGAGAACTGGTGGAGGAAAAATGGAAGTGGCTAACAAGTCTCTTGACACTTCGACTAGAGCAGAAACTTGGTTGATGTTCAGAGCCTTTTTCACAGCCAGATTCATGTGTGGGCAACACAACCAACAACCAATTTG
Organism: Sabellastarte sp. h YS-2021; assembly: GCA_964017235.1. NCBI lineage: Eukaryota > Metazoa > Annelida > Polychaeta > Sabellida > Sabellidae > Sabellastarte > Sabellastarte sp. h YS-2021. The sequence continues at coordinate 53,557,605 of OZ024927.1, read as the reverse complement.
TCAAGCAAGCCCCAGGCATTTAAAATGTTGCGGGCATTGTCGGTTGTACCAATGATATTTTTATCAGATAGACCCCACTCAGAAAAAGAATCAGTCAAAGCTTCAGCCAAATGATTAGCTGTATGAGAGACTGGGAGGTGGCGAGTTTGAAGAACTCGTGAAATCATTTCTCAGTTGTCGTCTATGAAATGAACTGTGACAGCCATGAAACTTTGTGTTGCCATAGAGGTCCATCCATCAGTTGTTATGCCAAATGAGTGATATTTTGACAACTCTGTCAAAAGACGGCCTTTTGTTTCAGCATAGAGCTGGGGCGAAATGACAGATGTGAAGGTCTTCCTGCAAGGTTTTTGATACCTTGGGTTAAGGGCATGTACAAAATTGGCAAAAGGGGGTCTATCCAAGGTTGACAGTGGTATCAGATCTTTGATTATCCATTCAGAAAGATAACCTGTAATTTGCTTGTGAATCTTGCGACCTTTGCTGAGGGGTGTGGCATCAAGTTTTGAGAATGTCGACATAATAGTAGTTTGCTTCTTCGAATCTTGTTTTGTATGAGAGGGATTCAGGATCTCGGTATGAAATGCATTTAAATGGGAAGTGGCACTGGCACTTTAAATGGCACTGGTACCGACTTTTCTGCTGTAAAGCACCAGTCTACCAGCCAGCTTCAGCCGACCACACAACCAATTATTGTCGGTAGTGGAATTTTTGTGGACGGTAAAAATACTATTAAGTTGCCGGTTGAGTTCATTCTTTCTGCTCACGTCTACTGTGATTCCAGTTCTAGTTCCTGAAATTCACCTCCAGAGCACACTGGTACAGATTTCTCTGCTACAAGCATCAGTCGACCAGCCAGCTCACGTGTACTGTGGTAAAAAGGAAAGAATGCGACCAGTGACGTCATCTCCCCGAAGCTGGTCACATGATTCACCAACTGGCAATTCTTTCTACATATTGCTACTGCGTTCTTCACAACTTACGTCTACTGTGATACCAGTCCCTCTCTCATGGACCAGGCCTTTGTTGTCTGGTAGTGGGGTTTGTGGATGAGCAGAATACTGTGCCTTTGCCTGTTTAAGTATCACAAAAGAACGTGACAACGGACGAGCTTGTCACGTGACACGCCAACCAACAATTGCTTCTAAAAATAGCTCAAAAGGGCTTTCCCAGCAACTGTCAAATCTACAAATAAGACGTGCGCTTAAAAGAAATACTTTAATTAATGGAGGAAACGTGCAGTAAACTGAATTCAACACAAAAGATAGTTGTAAACTTCCTTCAGCAACTGGTTACAGAGTGTACCGACCGGGTACCGGCTACAGAGCCTTGTACAGTTGCTTCAACAACTGGTTACAGTGTACCAACCGGCTACCAGCCACACCGCCTTGTACAGTTGCTTCAATAACTGGTTACAGTGTACTGACCGGGTACCGGCTACACAACCTGCACTGAACAGCTTGCTTCATATTAGCCGGTTACAGAGGCCTCCTGCCTATTACCAACCAGTAGTGCTGGGACGACGTTCGCAAACTTCAGTATTATCGCTCACTGGAACATTGCCGAACAATGATCGGTAAAATTTAATTACAACCGATAGTTGCTAAACTCATTTCTTTGTAGCCTTTTTGACATAATAATCTCCTATTTTGTAATAATTTTGTACATTCACGAAGTTAAAATCACAAAATTAGCCGTAAATGGAAAATTATAAGGTAAACGAAAATACCTTTGGGGATTTCCCACTGTTATCAAGGTGATCATAAAATTAGCCAATCGCAAGTAAGGATACAGAAAGCATGATATGGAGTGAGGGACACGTTTGTGAAAACCTTTTAGGTTATATTTTGGTTACATTTAAGGAGACTTATGTCCATTTCTTTGTTTTATTTAATATTTGATTTTTTTTTGTCTGGTTTACACTTTTGATTCCATGATCGGCGATGATCAATCTTTGTCCACATTTTTCCGATACGAACATCGACAGGTAAAATAGTAACGATCTCCCAGCACTACCAACCAGCACCAAGAATCACCAACCCAAAGGTCTTCTACCAGCTGGCTACTCCTCATCAGCAGCCTATTCACCGGCCTAAGACTGATGACAGGCCTAATAATGTGTAGTGCCCTGACAGGAAGTTTTTCCTACACAGAAACTGCTTCAACCAGTTACAGAGCTCACCAACCGGTTACCGGCTATACAATTTTCACTGAGCAGTTTTGCTTCACACCAGCTAGTTACAGAGACTACCGACCTGCTATCAGGTGCAATTACTGTCTTGCCCCTTTTCAATACTGGTTTCAGAGGACTGGAACCGACCGACAGACCCACCTGGGGATCACCTAGTTAGTAGACCAGTAACTAAATTCAATGGTCAGCCTAGCCTACCAGTTTTACTGGTTACAGAGTATCACAGGCTACAGAGAATTACTGTGGCCAAAATTGCTGGTTACAGAGAAAACAAATTTTTGGAGAGACAGTAAATGCTTCTTTCAGTCTACCAATGTCCCAAATGTTGCACTAAATTTACCTGAAGGGGCCAGACTAAATCACCTTTTGGAACTTAGGAAACCATGGGAGCTGGACCCTAGGTAGTACAATTTTGAAGGAGGGTTACACCCTCCCTTTCCAGGCCAGACCAGCCTTACAAGGACCTTGAACATCATAAAAAAAAAACAAAAAAAAAACAAAAAAAATCACCGGAAACCATCAGAACCTCCCTCCAACAAGGGGAGTGGGTTACCTCTATAGTTTTCGAGGATGCCTACTTCCTTATACCAATACAGGAACAGTCCAGGAAATAACTGAGATTTCATGTACAGGGGCGGACATACCAGTTCAAGGCACTGCCATTTGGTTCGTCCACAGCACCCATGGAGTTTACTGTAGTAGCAAAGGAGGTGAAATTGATGGACTGAATCAAGGGTATAAGAATCCACCAGTAACTAAACGATTGGTTGGTGAGAGCCACATCCCACCAGGTTTGTCTCCAGCATACACAAGATCTAGTGAAAATATGCCAAGAATTAGGCTGGCTGGTGAACTTAGAAAATCAGAACTGGAACCAAAGCAGGTCAGGTCCGAACGACACCGGACCGTTGGCAGAACCTTCAGGACAAATACTAGAAATACTGTCACTACAGGCTTGTCCGGTCCAGCAGTTCATGTCTCTGATAGATTTACTAACAGCCACAGAAAAGCAAGTTCACCTAGGCCGACTTCATATGAGACCCATACAGTGGCATCTCAAAAACAACTGGAGGGTACCAGAGTCACTAAAAAAGGTGATTCCAATACCAAGGTCCTTGTACCCACATTTACAATGGTGGCTGCAAGAGGACAATGTCCTTACAGGCCAACCATTACACACCCAATTAAACATGCTCTGCAAATCTTTACAGACGCATCAAAAGAAGGGTGGGGCGCTCACTTAAAGGAACGCACTGCAAGAGGCACTTGATCCCTTCCGGAAAGCAAGTTGCATATCAATTACCTAGAACTCAAGGCAGTCTTTCTAGCCTTAAAAGAGTTCCAAGACCTCTGCATACACAATATAGTGCTTGTAACGACAGACAACACCACAGTGGTGTCATACATAAACAAGGAAGGAGGCATGAGGTCGGGCCCACTGTGCTCTACTATGGAGAATCTTGACCTGGTGCACTAGAAATCAAGTAACTCTCAAAGCCCGACACATTCCAGGCCGGCTGAGTGTGGTAGCAGACAAACTATCCAGGCTAGGCTGGACCATCCAAACAGAATGGTCTCTCCTTCAGGAGGTCTTCCAAGCAATATGCAGCAGGTGGCACCGTTCTCAAAGAGACCTATTTGCCACGAGGTTCAACAACAAGTTGCCCTTGTTTTGTGTCACCGGTACCAGATTCCCTGGCCACAGCAGTGGATGCACTAAGTCTGCCATGGGAGGATCTGGATGCATATGCTTTCCCACCAGCAGCCATCTTGGGCAAAGTGGTGGAGAAGTTGCAAGACTCCCCATGCAAAAGAATCATTCTGATTGCTCCGGGGTGGCCCAACATGCCTTGGTGTTGGGACCTAGTGACCATGTCCAGTCAGATCCCACTGAGCCTGCCCTTCAGGCCCAACCTGTTAACGCAGCCCCTCAATCAGATCCGTCACAGAAATCTGACGAACCTAAATCTCCATGCATGCCTCCTAGAGCCACATCAATCAAGGAGCAGGACTTCTCTGAAGCAGTGGCAGCAAGAATTGAGGCCCCTCAAATAGGATCAACCAGATCAGTCTATGAGGCAAAGTGGACCATTTTTACAAAGTGGTACGTCACTAATCAGGTGGACTTCAGGGCACCCCCCCTGTAAAGTCAGTTGCTGATTTTCTATGTACCTATTGAGGACGGGAAGTAACAGCCCAGCACCATTGATGGTTACAGGTCAGCCATTGCTGATAAACTGGGAATTTCACCCTGCAAGATCAGCAAGGATGAAAATCTCAATCGTCTCCTGGATAGTTTCCATAGAGACAGACACAAAGGCAGGAGCGGAATCCCCTCCTGGAACCTCTCACTGGTCTTGCACCAGCTGACTAAGGCTTCGTTTGAACCAATCAAGGAGTCCTCCTTGAAGTATTTGACCTTCAAGACGGTTTTCCTCTTGGCCCTTGGGTCGGGCAAGCGCAGAAGTGAGATTCATGCTCGGCAAAACAGGAATATTAGACACCAATCTGATTGGTCAAAGGTGTCCCTGTATCCATCACCCAGCTTTCTTTCCAAGAATCAGCTGGTCAAAGAGGTTCCAGACAGTGTGGCCCCAGTGGTTATACCAGCCCTGGCCCCAAACTCTGGATAGATCCCTCAAGTCTGACAGGTCCCTCTTTCAGGTTAGAACATTGCGCTACTATTTGGACAGGACCTCAGACCTCAGGCAGAATAAGGAGGTGGTTTTTGTCTCCTTTATGAAAGGTTTCAACAAAGACATCTCACCTGCCTCCATCTCCTCATGGATCAAGCAGACTGTGATCCTATGTTATGAGCTCTCTGACCAGGAGGCCCACTCTTTACATCAGGTTAAAGCCCATGATGTCAGGGTCTTTGCTAAGGTCTTCCAGTCGGGAGTCTCCTTAGTTCCAATCTTGTCAGCCTGCCACTGGAAGTCGCATAATACCTTCACACAGTTCTATCTGAAGGGCGTGGCTTGGGCTGTCTCAGAGCTTTACCAGTTGGGCTCGGTATTGGCTGCTCAGCAGATCCACAAGTGGCCCTTAGATTGAGTAGATTAGTATATATGTACATAGTGTAAACAGTTTTACATGTACATAATAATAATAATAATAAAAAAGTGTGACGTGCTTCCTTAGGGAGGTTTACTTGCATTCTGGGACTGAACTCATCCCTCTCTTCCCCAACCTCAGAGCAGGTCTGCTAAAAGGGGGGGGGGGGGGGGGGATGGGGGCGACATTGGTATAGCCACGGTTAACCAGTTGCTAGCAACCGACCATGGCCTTACAGGGTTTCCTGACCTTAAGGTCAACCCAGGCCTGGGCCTATAGTTCTCCTGACGAAGTCAACCTAGACTGTAGGTTAAATTTGCTATTGTGAGTTCACATAAGTCCCTAGTAACTTACCCGCCAACCAAGCGGTAGTTATTCAGCCATTGTCCATTGGATAGGATGTATCAACACAATAAAATTGCAAATTTAATAAGTAACTTAAATTTGTATAAGTTAATACCCTATCCAATGGACACACAAGACCCTCCCACCGACCCCGCTATCACCTTACTTAAGGGGTCTAATAGGTTTAGACAACAAAAAAGATGCTATGACGTCACTCTGTCTAGACAGGAAGGAAGTACGATGTGCTACCTTGTGAGGTTTAGTCCATTCTCTAAAAATTATGAACATGTTTTGATATGTTCATGACCACTATCACTGCCTTCTGCATACATCTACCATACATCGATCCTGTAGATATGGTAATACTATGTCTTTAATAAATTATCTTTTGTAATTAGGTGCCATGCAATAATATATTATGATACATTAATGCTCTACTCTTACTTAGTTTCAGTCCTACATTTAGTATAGCATAGATACAATAATGTAACCTAGATTACTAGTTTTACATTTCTTAGCATGTCTAACACATTTACCTTAACTGGGTGACCTAACATTTCTTTCCTTGTTTCTAAATGTAATTACAGCAGTCGCTAACCTTATTGCTGCCTGCGCAACCCGCCTTTTGGGGCATTTCTGACCCTCTTGTTAGTTTACTGATTAATGCTGTCATCTTGCTATTGCATTGTCTTGTTTTAATACTTTATCTTTACATACATTTTCTTTCTCTTGGATGTTATTTTCTGTACTTAAGCATTATTTGGAGCTTTATATAACTGACAGTGCTCTGAAAGTCCAGATCTTTGTACTGTTTCACTACTTCTATATCTCATGGTTTTGAAAGCTATTTCCCCAGGCTGTGAGGTACGGGCATCTCTGATTCTATTTTTGCAGATTTGAAGAGTTTTATAGTTACTTCTATGAGCAGAACTGTTTTCATTAATTTCACTTCCTGGTAGTTAGTCTATTCAATTGGGGATATGCTAGAACACAACTTATTGGAATCCTGGAGTTGGAATGTTCAGCAGTGTTGGGAGCTTAGCTTTCCAAAATTGAAAATATGCTACCTACCCTGCCCTACTTTACAGTAGTTTTGTGATTTACTCATCCCTAAATTTGTTGTGGACAAGAATTTAGCTCATTATTACAAGCTGAAAAGAAGCAGCATGTTAAAAATCTGAGTTATTACAGTCTTGTAAAACAGATTCTGGGTATAAATTGTATATGGATTTGTTTTTGTTGTTTGCTAGGTGAAAACCAAGAATTATTTGAGCTGTGCACTTTCCGAAATAAAAACTTTGAAAGAAGAAATCCGAACATTGCAGGTAAATTGTTACACTTGATTCCTTGTAGTAAGACTATACCATTAAGGCATTAACGCCTGAAACTAAGATAAAATGTACAATTTTTCCCACAAGGCACCATTACTTCAGAAAAAAACATATTGTATATATTTGCATATATCTTTCGATATCAGTCAGTTGTCCCACGGAACCACTAATATTGACACATACTACCAGAATTTTAATATCAAAATAACATACAACAAACAAAAATCAAACAACCAGGGTAGTTTTATTGCTTAAACAAATATTAAGTATATAATATCCTTAAAAATCACGCAACTGAAAGAAACCTAGGTCAAGTCTGGGGCTATGACTGTTTACGTTGTCACTAACCTGCTTCAGCTGAAACAAAAAACCTGTGACAGGTAGTAACAGCAAACCATGAAAAAACTTGTTTTATGTGTTTTTGTTCATTCTCTTACCCCACAGCCTTTAAGGGCTGTGTGGGTATTGGTTTCACTTTTGATGGGTGGGTGGATAAGTGGCAGCTGGCAAAAGAATGTCTAGGCTGTATCTCAGAAACTGTGATTCTTAAGATGTTGATACCTGGCATGGACATTGATTGGGGTTGGTGTAGGTGGGCAATGTCATAGTGAGACCTTGATTTGACCTTTGTCCTTGCCATAGTGGCCTTGAGTTTGAAAATATTATCCAGGATATATCTTGGAAATCTTAAGGTGTAGGAAATTGATACTTGGTAGGACATTGGTTCGGGGATGTAGGTGTGCAACATCATGGTGTGATCTTGATTTGACCTTTGACCTTGCTGTAGAGATCTTGACCTTTAAAATATTGTCTGGGCTATATCACAGAAACTGTAAGGTGTAGGAAGTTGACACTTGGTAGGGACATATGTTAGAGGGTAGGTGTGCAGAGTTATGATGTGACCTTTATTTGACCTTTGACCTTGACCTTTTAAATCTTGTCCAGTCTATATCACAGAAACTGTGTAGGAAGTTATAACTTGATAGAGATATATATTACAGGGTGTAGGGGTGAAACATCATGGTGAGATCTTGATTTGACATTGCTATAATGACTTGAACCTTTAAAATCTCGTTTGGGTCATATCTCAGAAACTGAGTGGTGTAGGAGGTTGATTCTTGGTTGGGGAGTGTAGGTATGCTAAATCATGGTGTGACCTTTATCCTTGGCTCTACCAAAGTGTATTTGCTTACCATATTGGTGACATATTTCTCTGATCACAAAGATATATGGATTGCTGTAACTTCAGATTATTAGATGTTCTTTAAAACTTCTTTTATGTTTTGGTGCTATTTCCATTGACAGTAGTGCCAGGATCGTTAGCAATTTCTGCAGATTGAGTATCGCCTGTTCGAACAGAGAGGAACTTAAGTCAATGAAGAAATTGAATTTAAAATATAATAATGTCCAAATATGTGCAACCATATTTTTGAAAGTATACAGATACACCCAAAATCGAAAACTAGAACCTTTTAACAAACTTTTCCCTCACCCATACCATGCTTTATGAATACACACTTGTGATTAGCTGCTTTTATTGCATTAATACATCCTACCTACATAGCTTTACCAGTCGGTGCGACTGACCCTCCCAAACAACAGAAAAATACACCAGCTTGACCGGTCATGAGTGTGCATTCACTAGGTGGCATATCGTACTTCCTGTCTAAACAGCATGACGTCCTTGCATCTTTTTTGTGTGGCGCATGTTGGAGTATGCGTGCATGTTCTTGAAGAGCTCTTGAAGTGTGAAGAAACGGGAGATATTTTACGAATTTGAACTTTCTGTTATAAAGACTTTATTTTATTATGTTTCGTGAGGATCATGTCATCTCCAGGGCAGAAACGTGGCACTTGTGGCCATATTATGGCGTTTTTTCATGGCCATCTCAAATGTGCAAGATTTGTGTGTACAGAAGAAAGACTTTAAGCATTTACTGCTGAGCAGAAGCAACATCTGGCCACCCCTACCTACAGAGCACAAAAAGCAGCTCTACCTACAGAGCACAAAAAGAGAAGGAACACAGTAAGAAGGCTTCTACTGCTACCCCCCACCCTAGTCAATCCTGTGGATTGTAAGCTCCTAGGGAGGGTAGAAGATGAAAGGGTCATTGAAGAGACCCCTGTGAGCAAGAGAAAAAGAGTTCTGAAGATACACCTAAAGCTAGCAAGAGGAAAGCCAGCAAATCCACCTGATAACCTGAAAAGCTTGGATGAAAAGTGGTCACAGAGATTCGCACGTCTTGAGGCAAAGATCCTGGCTAAGAGTTTTGCAGTACCAGTGGAACAGGTTCAGAAGAGTGGCAGTTCTGTGGTGACCAGTGAGAAGCCCTTCTTTGATCCTGCAGCCGGAACCAGTCAGAAGATTGCCGGTGTAGTCACTCTGCCTTGAGTGGTATCTACTATAGGTACCAGTCCTGTTCAGGCTACCAGGGATGCACTCAGCTTTACTGCCAAGAAGATTGCCACCCAGCCTGTTGAGGCACCCGGTGCGAAGGTTGCCACTCAGCCTGTTGAGGCTCCCAGTGCTAGACCTGTGGTCCAGACCAAAGCTACCAGTACCAGCTAGTGCTGTAACGAGTTGACCGAAACTCAAGTCATAACTCGGTGGGCGATATTTAGGGATCACATCGATTTACGGAATTTAAGCTTGAGTTTTTAAGAAATAAATTATGATATACTAATCTTGTTATAAAACCAGGACTTTTGCAATTTATCTAACCATAAAGACATAAAAAAATCAATGAGCAATGGTCATTTCTTTTATTTCCTTTATGTGTCTGTTCCATAAAGTGCTCATACATATCTGCACAATTTAACCGGCAACAAAATATATTTCCATGCAATGAAATGGTACTAAACACGTTAATGGCGGATCCCTTGATGACAATATTTGGACATTGTTATTTTATTTATATTTGTGTCATTTACTCGACGAGTTCAACTCGAGTCCAACTCGCATCTAACAGGCGAGCGTCGATCTACAGAAATCACTAATGATAACGGCTCTTGTACCAGCAGTGAAGAAGTTAGAGTGGTAGACCAGTCCCTTACTGGCAAGAAGACTTTACCTGTTGCTGCTGCCGATGTGTCTGCTCACTCAGATATAGACTCAGATTAAGATCAGTTTTTTTTTAGCCAGGCTGTCCTACTGGTGCTGTAGAAGAAGAGGGTGAGCTTTCAGACAGGGACATGGTAAAAAAGGAAGAGCTGGACTAAGAGATTAGTGAAAAGTCAAACTACGTGGAGACCATGACTGGGATGAGGTCGTTCATGGGGTGGCACCAGATGCCAGAATTTGACAATAACTCGTCTTTGGATGACAACCCCTTTGCCAGTACCAAGACACAGCCAAACAGCAAAGTTTAAGTAAAGCTTCCGGCAAATGAGGGGCTGTGTAAGTTAAACGTGACTATGACTGGAGGCTACCCATCACGCAGCTCTGAAACTTTTCTCTTACTGAAGGATCAGTTTGTGAAGACACCGAAGACTGTTAAGTGGTACAGCGTGCACAGAAAAAAAGGACTTTTTATGTTTTAAAGTGTCTTCATGGCCAGGTTATCCAGCCAAGTTGAACAGTAGCATCAGCAGAGTTGCAAAACAACCACTGTCATCAGCCCTTCATCTCAATCCATCCAATCAGGCTGCTGGACTTAGCCGATGCCTTAGATGTACCTGTACGGGCCAGATTGCACCAGTTTTTACCCCACAGCCCTTAAGGTCTGTCGGGGTATTGTTCTCACCCATGGTGTCCGATGGGTGGTTGGTCAGCGAGAAAAAGTTTGTCCAGACTGTATCTCAGAAACCATAAGGTGTAGGAAGTTGATACCTGGTAGAGACATTGGTTAGCAGGTGTAGGTGTTCAACGTCATGGTCTGACCTTGATTTGACCTTGCCGTAGTGACCTTGACCTATAAAATCTTGTCCGGGCTATATGTCAAAAACCGTAAGGTGTAGGAAGTTGATACTTGATAGGGACGTTGGTTAGGGGGTGTAGGTGTGCAATGTCATGGTGTAACCTTGATTTGACCTTTGACCTTGCCGTAGTGACATTGGCTATTTCTTGGATTCCATAAGGTGTACAAGGTTGACACTTGGTAGGGACATTGGACTTGGTGTATGTAAATGTATGTGTGCATCATGGTGTGACGCTTTTTGCTCTGCCAAAGTGTGTTCAGCTGCCATATTTGAGACATCTTTCTCTTATGACAAGGATATATGGATTACTGCAACTGATTATTTTATTGCGTTAATACATCCTATCCAAGGACCATTGCTTATCCGGTCGGCGCGAACCGGCCCGCCAAACGTCGGAAAAAGATGTCCTGTGTCTCCACCGGCTAGGCTGGTCCAGTACTGTGCCCTCGCCAGATGGCATGTCGTACTCCCTTCCTGTCTAGACAGTGTGATGTCATAGTATCTTTTTCGTTTGGCGCATGTACATGTTGCACGGATTATCTGAGCGAAATTTAATTCCCAAGTTTTTGTGAGAACTCTTTACTACTTCATTTTATTTTACGTTCTACGGATTCTAGAAGACTTATAGACCATTATGTCTTCTCCCAGTCAGCTACGGGGTAGTTGTGACCATATGATGGCTGGGTTTGATTTTCACACAGTATGGTTTGATTTTCACAGTATGTGCCCGCTGTCATGACAAGAAAAAAGGACAGGATCCTTGTGTAGAAAAGCCAGGTTCTGACTGCCTGCATTGTAATTCACTCACCCCAGAGCAGTTGGCTCAGTTATCTACACCGTCATATAAGATCAAAAAGGAGAGACGTGAGTTGAAGTCTTCTACTCCAGCTAAGAACCCTCCAACGTCTGATGCCACTCTCAGTCCCACCCTTGTGGACCCAGCCCTAGTGTCGGTAGTGTGGGTCGTGGATGGCCAGAGCACCTCTAGGTCGCCTGGCTTGAGTGAGCAGCCGGTAGAGAAGAAGAAAAAGAAGGACGACAAGAAGGCTACTAGTTCCAAGTCTGTAAAACCAGAGAAGTCAGGCAAATCTACCTCTCACCGACCTTCCTCTTCAGACAGTACCGACCAGAAACTGAAAGTCATGGAACAAAAATGGTCGGAACGGTTCAACCGGTTAGAAGCTCTACTTCTTGCCAAGTCATTGGACCGTCCTCAGAAGCCGGTCTTCTCTGCTGTGAAGGTCGCACCGACCCATGCTCCACGGGCCAATGTTATCAGCACACAACCCTTTTTGAAGCCTTCCGACCAGCCTTCACACCGACCTTCCTTAACTTTACCGGCTACCGAACCTGCCAGTTCAGCTGCTGCCTCAAAGGCCGGATCAGACACTTCTCAACCCTCTCAGCCACTGGAAACTTCCGGAATGACCGGCCAGTCTGTCTTACAGAAACACATGTCCAGTGCTTTGACTCTACTAGGAGGGACGACCCCTCTAGCACTTCGGATTCAGACAGTGTAGCTTCCGACCGGCCTGTAGTTGACCTATACCCAGAAGAGGGTGAACTTTCCGATGAACATGATGTTTCCCTTACTGATCCTGACCAATCTCTCAGAAGAGCAGTCCTATAGGGAAACTATGAGAGGGATTCGGTCATATATGGGCTGGACCCACATCCCTGACATGGATTCAGGCACCAAATCATCGGATGATAACCCCTTCGCGGGACCCAAGCTACAGACACCCGGAAAAGTTTCTGTCTCCCTCCCCACCGACGAGTGGTTATGCAGCAAACTGAACAAACTCAACCTTACCCTAGTACAGGGTTATCCATCCCGTACCACTGAAGCAGAAACCCTCCAGAGGGACCAGTTCATCCGGACAGCTAAATCGTAATCAAAGTGATACCACCTTCATACAGAACCTAAGAAAGATTCTAGTGACTCTGTTAAATCCTGGCATACCGGATCTTCCCGGTTAAATAGTACTTACTTGAGGATAACCCGACAGGCCAGCATTGCCTCAAACCCACCTCTGTCCAGACCAATATCACAAGAGAACCTCAGGAAGTGGGAAAGGTCGGCAAGAGAGTCCTCTGTAATATGCATCCAGGCTGCCGGATTCAATTGCTGCCTTCTTAAGGTCCAGCAGAATATGCAAACCCAACTCAAATCTATCCGGACAGTGTCCAAAGGCAAGTCTTCGAACAAGATTGCAACAGCTACTGATGAACTACAGTTCCTGTTAGATTTTAATGCCGGTGTGTGCCATGCCATGGCGAAAGCTATGGAACATTTGACTGACTTTGTGTTTGTGAACATTGCAAATTCTACCTTGTTGAGAAGAGACTCCTACCTGTCGTATCTCAAGGCCGGGGTTAAGGCAGATACTTTAAATGCTCTTAGAGCAGCCCCTCTGGATCTGGATACCCTCTTCCCTGATAAGATTGTCAAACAGGCAGAGGAGGATATAGCAGCTTTCAATAGAAATCGCTCCGGATCAGTATACAAGAAGGGTAGATACCACCCGTATGAGAGACAGGACAAGAAGTCGGACAATAAAAAGTCAGACCAACCAGCTTGGAAGAACATCTCTTCTCATGGGCACCGCGGAGGGAAAGGCAAACACCAATACTCCACCCGACCAGCCAAGGGCCAGCAGCCGTATAAATGACAATCAACGTGTAAAAATGTTACAGGCACGGCTGCTGGCCGGGAGCTCACCACAGACTTTAAACAATGTTTCACCTTTAAATGTAAAGCCTCTTGTTGTTTCAAGTGTTCATACTGCGCCCGGGTATTCCCAAAAGAAAGAAATAAGTCCCGGGTCAGCAGGTTGTCATTACACAAATTATACATTAAAGTCTGTGAAAAGTGTTTCTTGTGTCACTCAATTGTCTTGTGCTCAACCTGTAACAAATGTCAAAAATGTTGCCTCAAATCTGCCTGTAGGGGCCAGACTTGGCTGGATCTGGGTGCCGGTCCGAAAATAGTTCAAACCCTGAAGGAGGGTTACACCCTTCCCTTTTGGATCCGGCCAAATCTCACAAGGTCTCCCACAGTCATAAGCTGCTATGTCAATCCCCACAGGAACAGCTACCTGATGGAGGCATTACATCAGCTTATAGACAAAAATGCTGTTAAATTAGTGCACAATCCGACCTCTCCAGGGTTTTTCAACCGGCTGTTTTTGGTACCCAAACCCAACAACAAGTGGAGACCTATACTGGACCTGAGCAATCTAAACCCCTTTCTCAAGGTGGAGATATTCAAAATGGAGACACCGGAAACCATCAGGACATCCCTCCAGCAAGGGGAGTGGGCAACCTCAATAGACTTCAAGGACGTCTACTTCCACATTCCAATACAGGAACAATCCAGGAAATACCCGAGATTTTTCACCCAAGGCCGGGCATACCAATTCAAAGCACTACCTTTCGGTCTGTCCACAGCACCCTTGGAGTTCACTGTAGTAGTAAAGGAGGTGAAACTGATGGCCATGCACAGGGGTATAAGAATCCACCAATACCTAGACGACTGGTTGGTGAGAGCCAGGTCCCACCAGGTCTGTCTCCAACATACTCAGGACTTAGTAAAAATGTGCCAAGACCTAGGTTGGCTGGTGAATGTAGAGAAGTCGGAGCTGGAGCCCAAGCAAGTCTTCGATTTTGTAGGCTACCAGTTCGACCTCAGGTCCGGTCGGGTCTGATCGACACCGGACAGGTGGCAAAGCCTTCAAGAGAAAATAAGAGGACTTTTATTACTACCGACCTGCCCGGTCCAGCAGTTCATGTCCTTGATAGGTTTGTTGACAGCCACAGAGAAACAAGTTCACCTAGGCCAACTGCATATGAGGCCCATACAGTGGCATCTCAAAAACAATTGGAGAGTGCCAAAATCTCTCAACAAAGTGATTCCAATACCCAGGTCTCTGCACCCTCACTTACAATGGTGGCTGGAGGAACGCAATGTGCTCCAAGGTCAACCATTGCACCTGTTACAACACGCTCTGCAGATTTTCACAGACGCGTCAAAAGAATGGTGGGGCGCTCACTTAAACGAGCGCATTGCAAGAGGGTCATGGATCATGTGGCCACATTATGGCACTTTTTGACTCTCACTCTAAATGTGCACAATGTTGTGAAAAGGGGATTGGCCAAGACCCTTGTTATGTCAGCTGACTTGTCAGTCAGCTGACATTATGTCGTCACTCTGCGGCGTGGGCGTCCGCGTATGCGTCCGCGTGAACAACTTCTTCTCCAAAACTACAAGGCCTAGAGACATGCTGTTTTTTTTAAAAGATACCTTATCTATCAAGGATGAAAAATTGTTTAAGGCATGAAAATCTGTCTGTTCGTCTGTTTGCTAGAGACGTTACAAGGGAGGTACCCCCACCAAAAGTGTGAAAATTTCAACACTTTATCACAATTTTCTCAGTGACTATTGCAGGGATTTCTCTCATATCTTGCATATATGTACTAGGCCAGAGGTAGATTCTCTTGTGTGAGTATGAGACCTGGATCTGTCTTACTTTTTTTTTTTTAATAATTTTTTTTAATAATTTTTAATGCATTAAAATTCATGAAATCATACACTAAATCACTTATAACTTGAAAAGTGTTGCATTTAGAGCATTTTGTTAAAATATGTTATTCAGCTACTTTTTTCATAGCTACAACATGGTGAGTAACTTGGGTGTCTGTTTCAATAGCTAAGTGAGTAATAGCTACTTTTGGGCTTTTCAGTAACTACCATCTTGAGTAAAATCACTTGTAACTTGAAAACTATTGCATTTAGAGAATTTCGTATAAATATGTTATTCAGCTACTTTTGGGTCAGCTATAACATAGTAAAATTTCAGACCTGTAGCTCATGGCATAGCTGAGTAATAGCTACTTTTAGGTTATCACTGTTGAGTAAATCACTTATAACTTGAAAACTATTGCATTTAGAGTATTTTGTTTCAGTATGTTATTAACCTATTTTGGGGTCAGCTATAACATAGTAAAATTTCAGATCTGTAGCTCGTGGCATAGCTGAGTAATAGCTACTTTGAGGTTATCACTGTTGAGTAAATCACTTATAACTTGAAAACTATTGCATTTACAGAAATTTGTGTAAATATATTATTCGGCTACTTTTGGGTCAGCTATAACATAGTGAAATTACAGACCTGTAGCTGATGGCACAACTGAGCAATAGCTATTTCCAGGTACTGTATTTTGAGTAAATCAGTTGTAACTTGAAAAATATTGCATTTGGAGTATTTTGGTAAAATATGTTGTTCACCTACTTTTGGGTCAGCTATAACATAGTGAAATTACAGACTTATAGCTCATGGCATAGCTGAGCAATAGCTATTTTGAGGTTCTTACTCTTGAGTAAATCAGTTGTAACTTGAAAACTATTGCATTTACAGTATTTTACTTAAATATGTTGTTCACCTAATTTTGGGTCAGCTATAACATAGTAAAATTTCAGACATGTAGCTCATTGCATAGCTGAGTAATAGCTACTTTTAGGTTATCACTGTTTAGTAAATCACTTCTAACTTGAAAACTATTGCATTTAGAGTATTTTGTTTCAATATGTTATTCACCTATTTTGGGGTCAGCTATAACATAGTAAAATTTCAGACCTGTAGCTCATGGCATAGCTGAGTAATAGCTACTTTGAGGTTATCACTGTTGAGTAAATCACTTATAACTTGAAAACTATTGCATTTAGAGTATTTTGTTTCATATGTTATTCACCTATTATGGGGTTAGCCATAACATAGTAAAATTTCAGACCTGTAGCTCATGGCATAGCTGAGTAATAACTACTTTGAGTTTATCACCGTTGAGTAAATCACTTATAACTTGAAAACTATTGCATTTACAGAAATTTGTGTAAATATATTATTCAGCTACTTTTGGGTCAGCTATAACATAGTGAAATTACAGACCTGTAGCTGATGGCACAACTGAGCAATAGCTATTTCCAGGTACTGTATTTTGAGTAAATCAGTTGTAACTTGAAAAATATTGCATTTGGAGTATTTTGGTAAAATATGTTGTTCACCTACTTTTGGGTCAGCTATAACATAGTGAAATTACAGACTTATAGCTCATGGCATAGCTGAGCAATAGCTATTTTGAGGTTCTTACTCTTGAGTAAATCAGTTGTAACTTGAAAACTATTGCATTTACAGTATTTTACTTAAATATGTTGTTCACCTAATTTTGGGTCAGCTATAACATAGTAAAATTTCAGACATGTAGCTCATTGCATAGCTGAGTAATAGCTACTTTTAGGTTATCACTGTTTAGTAAATCACTTCTAACTTGAAAACTATTGCATTTAGAGTATTTTGTTTCAATATGTTATTCACCTATTTTGGGGTCAGCTATAACATAGTAAAATTTCAGACCTGTAGCTCATGGCATAGCTGAGTAATAGCTACTTTGAGGTTATCACTGTTGAGTAAATCACTTATAACTTGAAAACTATTGCATTTAGAGTATTTTGTTTCATATGTTATTCACCTATTATGGGGTTAGCCATAACATAGTAAAATTTCAGACCTGTAGCTCATGGCATAGCTGAGTAATAACTACTTTGAGTTTATCACCGTTGAGTAAATCACTTATAACTTGAAAACTATTGCATTTACAGAAATTTGTGTAAATATATTATTCAGCTACTTTTGGGTCAGCTATAACATAGTGAAATTACAGACCTGTAGCTGATGGCACAACTGAGCAATAGCTATTTTCAGGTACTGACTGTTGAGTAAATCAGTTGTAACTTGAAAAATATTGCATTTGGAGTATTATGTTAAAATATGTTGTTCACCTACTTTTGGGTCAGCTATAACATAGTGAAATTACAGACCTATAGCTCATGGCATAGCTGAGCAATAGCTATTTTGAGGTTCTCACTGTTGAGTAAATCAGTTGTAACTTGAAAACTATTGCATTTAGAGTATTTTGTTTCCATATGTTATTCACCTATTATGGGGTTAGCCATAACATAGTAAAATTTCAGACCTGTAGCTCATGGCCTAGCTGAGTAATAGCTACTTTGAGGTTATCACTGTTGAGTAAATCATTTATAACTTGAAAACTATTGCATTAACAGAAATTTGTGTAAATACATTATTCAGCTACTTTTGGGTGAGCTATAACATAGTGAAATTACAGACCTGTAGCTCATGGCACAACTGAGCAATAGCTATTTTCAGGTACTGACTGTTGAGTAAATCAGTTGTAACTTGAAAAATATTGCATTTGGAGTATTTTGGTAAAATATGTGGTTCACCTACTTTTGGGTCAGCTATAACATAGTGAAATTACAGACTTATAGCTCATGGCATAGCTGAGCAATAGCTATTTTTAGGTTCTGACTATTGAGTAAATCAGTTGTAACTTGAAAACTATTGCATTTACAGTATTTTGCTTAAATATGTTGTTCACCTACTTTTGGGTCAGCTATAATATAATAAAAATTCAGACATGTAGCTCATTGCATAGCTGAGTAATAGCTACTTTGAGGTTATCACTGTTGAGTAAATCAGTTGTAACTTGAAAACTATTACATTTACAGTATTTTGTTTAAATATGTTATTCACATAATTTTTGGTCAGTTATATCATAGTGAAATTGCAGACCTCTATGTCATGGCATAGCTGAGCAATAGCTACTTTCAGGTTCTCACTATTGAGTAAATCATTGTATCCACTGGATAGCCGCAGTGTGTAGAGAGATTTAACCATTACCACTCTAATGAAAAAGATATTACAGCTAGCCTTCTCAAGTTTGCAGAATATATTAATAACCATAAAATGTTGTCTGGGAATATTTTTGGCCTCATTTTGAAAAACAAGATGGCCGCCAGGGTCGTTTATTCGACTTTAAAAAGGACTTTTGTTGGCCCTCTAGAGCAAAGGGTATTATAAGTAGAGATCTCAAATTCGCAGGATATGTTCCTCATTATAAAATCTTGACTGGGAATATTTTTGGGCTCATTTTGAAAAACAAGATGGCCGCCACTGGTGTTTCTTTGTCAGTCATGAAAAGAGCTTATATCTCCCTTATTATTGGTCCTAGAGGTTTGGGATGGTAAACCAACCTGTAGGAAATCATGGGCTGGGAATCTTTTAGTGTGGTCAGATTTGATCTTTGACCCCTCCTTCAAGGTCAAACGAGGATAGCCAAACTTAAAAGTGCTTATAACTCGCTCATTATTGGTCCTAGAGGTTTGGGATGGTAAACAGACATATAGGAAATCATGGGCTGGGAATCTGTTGATGTTGTCCGATTTGACCTTGAACCCCTTCTTCAAGGTCAAACAAATATAGCAAAACTTAAAAGTGCCTACAACTCGCTTATTATTGGTTCTAGAGGTTTGGGATGGTAAACCATCCTATAGGAAATCATGGGCTGGGAATCTTTTGGTGTGGTCAGATTTGACCTTTGGACCCCTCCTTCAAGGTCAAATAAGGACAGCCAAACTTAAAAGTGCTTATAACTCGCTTATTATTGGTCCTACAGGTTTGGGATGGTAAATCAACCTATAGGAAATCATGTGCTGGGAATATTTTTGTGTATTCAGATTTGACCTTGGACCCCTTCAAGGTCGTACGAGGATACTGCATTTGCAGTATTTCTTTAAATATGTTTTAACCTACTCTTTACACTTAAACAGTTACCTTGTTACTTTCTTCATAAAACCATTTGCAGGGTACAACTTTTTGCTCCTTTTCATCAGGTTCACAATTTCTTTGAACATGCTGTTCAATTACCATTTACTGTACTTCTGTACAGCACTTTCCCTGATAATTATGCTTTCCTCTCATTATTACCTTCACAAATCAAAAACACTCAGTCAGCTGACCAGTGCCCGTTCACGGGCTCTCTCCTCTTGTGTAGAGAAGAAACCTTGCCAGATCTGTGATAACCTTTCTGAAGATCAGAAGAAACAGCTGGCCACCCCTACTTACAGGACACGTAAAGAGCTCCAGAAGAAGATAAGCTCTCCCTCCCAGGCTGTTAATCTTTCTGACGTCACTGTGTTGGGGAAGGTAGAGAGCAGGGGTGAGACTAGTGATCGAGGCGAAACTCCCAGTAAGAAAACCAAGAAGGCCTCTCACAAGTCCCCCACCAAGAAGAAAGTCGGCAAAACTTCTGTAGACTTTCAAGCTGACCTAAAATCTATGGACGACAAGTGGTCAGAACGTTTTGCCCGGCTAGAGGCTATTTTCCTGGCCAAGAGTTTTCAAGTACCGGTGGAACCGGTCAAGAAATCAGACATGGTGGTGACTGACAGGCCCTTTATCCCACCAGTTCAACAGGCTACCGGTGTTACCAATGAGAAGCAGTCGGTGCAAGATAGAAGTTGAGAGAGTCACCCAACCTGTTCAGGTTCCCAGTGCTGTGCTAGCCACCCGGCCTGTTGAGGCTCCCAGTGCTGCACCTGTGACATACACCACCAGCCAGGAAACTGAGCTACCTGCAGTAGTCTACAGACCCGAGGTTCAGCCCCCAGGTCCTGCTGCTCAACCCTCTACCACAGCCAAGCAGATTTCTACATCTCATTCCAGTTCTGTAGTCCCTGTTGAGGAACCGGCAGCAGAGTCAGATCAATTCAGTGACCGGGCTTCCAGCTTAGCTGATGAAGGGGGAGGTCTCTGACTTGGAATCTACTGGTCCAGATCGTGAGGAATTGTTGGATGTGGACCAATAAATCACTGCTGAACAGACATACAGGGAAACCCTGCGAGGTGTTAGGTCATTTATGGCCTGGAATGACATTCCTGAGTTTGACTCTTCATCAAGTTCACAGGATGACAACCTATATACCGGCTCCAAGAGTTCTCATACCGGGAAACTGTCAGTGAAAGTAACTGTGGACGAATGGTTTTGTAAAAAGATGGAGAAACTCAACATAACTGTACAGGAGGGCTACCCGTCTCGTACATCTGAAACTGCAGGGTTAGCTAGGGTAGTTCATCAAGCCTCCAAAGACATTGAAATGGTATGGGATGCACTGTGAGAAGACAAACTTTTCTCGTTCCAAAGTTCATACTTGGACAAATGAACCGGCTAGGATGAACAGTATCTTCCCAAGAATAGCCAACAGATCCCTACCTTCAGCCCCTGCCTCCAGACCCGTATCACAAGAAAATCTAAGGAAGTGGGAACGAGCTGCACGTGACCAGTCCTACATGTGTAATCAGGCTGCAGCTTTTAGCCAGTGTCTCACCAGAGTGCAGGACAACATGGCTTCACAGCTTAAGATTATTCAAAGTGTTACGTGCAAAGGGAAATTAGCCACCAAGGTTAGCCAAGCTGCTGATGAGTTGGACTTTCTAGTGACTTTCAACTGCAGCATTACACAGGCTATGGCTCGCACCATGCAAGATTTATCAGAAGGGGTGTTTGTAAATGTGGCTAATTTGACACTTGCACGACGAGATAGTTACCTGGAGTACATTAAAGCTGGAATAAAGGTCGACACTTTAACATCTCTCAGAACTGCCCCACTTCATCTCAGTGCACTGTTTCCGGACCACATTATTGCCAAGGCTGAGGAAGAAATACGCCACCATGAAGATAAGCGTACTTCTGGCCTTTCACAAAGGAAGCCTCAATGTTTCCACCCGTATTCCAAGACAACAACAGGAACCGGACCGGAAACAGGGTCTCCCAGCTTGGAAATAGAAGACGTGGGCAGAGATCTCACCGGGGCAAGGCTACCTCTTCATTTTCCCAGCGACCGGCCAAGACACAGAAGCAGTATAAATGACAATTATTGTGCTCAGTTTGTGGCCGGGGAAGTAGTTCCTGTCTGTGTTACCGGCAAAGTGAATTGTGTTGTGACCGGTGTAGAAGAGAGTTTGAACAGTGTATCTGTAACTGGAAAGGACTTTCATTCTGTTACTAGAAACTTAAAGACAAGAACTCATTTACCTGTATTTTGTCATGTTGTAAATCCTGTTCCTTTTGCCGGAGGGTTGCTGCAAAAGAAAGGTGTAAATCCCGAGCATCAAAGATCAATAAAATCTGTGAAAGGTGTTTTCTGTGTAAATCAATCGAGTTCTGTACAAAATGTCACAAATGTCCCACCTGTTGTACCAAATCTGCCTGTAGGGGCCAGATTACACCAGTTTTGGGAAAAATGGGCAGCGCTAGGCATCAGCCCCAAAGTACTAGCAGTCCTCAGAGAAGGTTACATACTTCCCTTCCGGTTCTGGCCCAACCTGACAAGAACTCCCACAGTAACAAGCTGCTATGTAAATCCCCACAGGAACAGCTATCTGTTGGAGGCATTGCATCAGCTGTTGCACGAAAATGCTGTAGAGATAGTTCAAAACCCACAATCCCTGGGGTTTTACAACCGATTATTTTTGGTACCCAAACCCAACAACCGGTGGAGACCTATCTTGGATCTCAGCAAACTCAACACCTTTTTGAAAACACAGTCGTTCAAAATGGAGACCCCAGAGACAATAAGGACCTCCCTCCAGACAGGGGAGTGGGTAACCTCCATAGACTTCAAAGATGTGTACTTCCACATACCAATAAACAGCCAGTCCAGGAAGTACGTGTGTTTTCATATCTAGGGCGAGACTTGTCAATTCAAAGCACTACCCTTTGGCCTCTCAACAGCCCCTATGGAGTTTACAGTAGTGGCCAAGGAGGTCAAACTGCTAGCAATGAAACAGGGTATAAGGACTCACCAGTACCTAGACGACTGGTTGGTCAGAGCCAGATCCCACCAAACTTGTCTTCAACACACACAGACCTTGGTAGCCCTCTGTCGAGAATTGGGCTGGCTAGTGAACGAAGAAAAATCAGAGCTGGAACCCAAACAAGTTTTCAATTTCGTAGGTTACCAGTTCGACTTGAAAGAGAGCAGGGTCAGACCCACACCAGAACGTTGGCAGACCTTACAGACAAAGATACGGGAAATCATGTCTAGTCCAGTGTGCCCGGTCCGGAAACTAATGTCCTTAATCGGGTTACTGACTGCTACAGAAAAACAAGTGCACTTAGGCCGCTTACACATGAGACCCATACAGTGGCATCTCAAGAACAACTGGAGGGTACCAGAGACAACGGAAAAGACCATCCCCATTCCAAAGTCATTCCACCCACATCTAGTATGGTGGCTGGAGGAAAACAATGTTATTACAGGTCAATCATTAGACCCTCTACAGGGTTCGCGATTACGCCGTCCGAGTATGTTAAACACGCGGTATTTCAGATTTGGACGCAAATTTCGGTTGTCAGTGCGTCCATCGGGACGCGATTTTTATGAAGAAAATATTTCTGCTTTAGAAGCGAATTTCAGTTGGCAGGAAGCGTAGATGTACAAGCAATATATATAACACTGAAGATAAGCTTTATATTTTAAAGTTAAATGGTTTCGAGCGATTTCTTGGCAAGTTGTTTACGTCCACCATTGTAAAGCGAGATATATTTTGTACACTAGCAAATCTACTCAAAACGTTACCTATCAAAAGAAAGCCTGATCTCTGCAAGGAAACAGTCGAAACAACAAACCAGAACGGTGAATTTCGTGGGAGACTATTTTACTAAATCTCGGAAACTCTTGATATTTAACCCCGGAAAGTTGCCCGGAAAATAAAAGCTGCAACATTCGAAAATATTTACAGATGATGTAACAAAAAAAAACTATATCTCTAGAACTAACCAATGAATTTTTGTCAAACAAAAGGCAAGAAAAGCTACAAATTTTTGTCTTTCAAACAGTATCAATGCCATATTTGTAGCTGAAATAAAATAATCATACAAAATAAATTTCAATCTAATTGCACTAAAATGAAGTTTGTTGACTGGGGTTCAGCTTTTAGAAATATTTTAAAATTTATTTATGGACAGATGCATATTTTTTATTGCGTTAATACATCCTATCCAATGGACAATAGCTTATCCGGTCGGCGCAGACCGGCCCGCCAAACATCAGAAAAAGACGTCCTGTGTGTCCACTAGCAGGTCGGTCCGTAGCACCAGTGCACTCGCCAGATGGCGTGTCGTACTTCCTTCCTGTCTAGACAGAGTGACATCATAGCATCTTTTTCGTTTGGTGCGAACCAGTGCACAGTGGAAAATTTTATCTCTGCCAGAAATTGTGTTTTTTGGAAATTATTGCTTGGAAATCGTCTTGAATCTTAGTATTCTAAAGTTACATCTCTGTTTTATGAACTATGTCTTCACCTGGCCAGAAGAGGGGGAGTTGTGGCCATGCAATGGCTATTTTCGACGGACATGCTTTCTGCGCACGTTGTAGGGAAAAGGGGAAAGGTGAGGAACCGTGTATTGCTAACAAAGACACTGCAGACTGTACTCTCTGTAATTCATTCACCCCTGAGCAGCGTGCCCAGATCTCTACTCCATCGTATAAAATCAAGAAAGAAAAAAGGAAGGCAAAACGTTTGGATAATCCCCAACCCACGGACGAACTTGTAGACCCTTCCAGTGTCCCCGTCATTGGGGTTGTTAGTGGGCCTAGTGCTGATAAATCGCCTGCCCCACCTGCTAAGAAACTCAAAAAGGAAAAGCCCCCTGCTAAAACAAAGAAATCATCATCATCTTCAACTCTCTCTTCTGCCACGGAAGAAAAGTTTTCAGCCCTTGAAGACAAATGGGCGGATCATTTCAACAGGCTAGAAGCCTTACTCTTAGCCAGATCCATAGAACCTACCTTCTCTTCAGATGTCAGGGTCGCTCCAGATCACCCTCCACCAGGAAATATTTCACGTGATTCTGAACCCTTTTTTCATCCAACTGATAAGTCTCTGGACATCTCTCAGCGCACTGGCCCAGACTCTAGTGCTGCCTTGCAGCCGTCGGCCGGTAAGCTACACTCAGAGAATGCATCACAAGGTTCTTCAACTATAAAGCGCACTGGCCCAGACATTATTGCTTCACAGCAAAAGTCGGCCGGTAAGCTGAAATCTAAAGTTAACATTGCTACACAAGGGCGCACTGGTCCAGACATCGCTTCTCAGAAGCATAAGTCGACCGGTAAGCCTAGCTCAGACTCTCACCGACCTTCAACTCTTCCTGCTGAGACATCCGACCACCCTCCCTCCGACCGACCTTTGAGTTCAACCGGCTCATTTTATTGCGTTAATACATCCTATCCAATGGACAATAGCTTATCCGGTCGGCGCAGACCGGCCCGCCAAATGTCAGAAAAAGACGTCCTGTGTCTCCACCAGCAGGTCGGTCCGGAGTACCAGTGCACTCGCCAGGTGGCGTGTCGTACTTCCTTCCTGTCTAGACAGAGTGACGTCATAGCATCTTTTTTCGTTTGGCGCGAACCAGTGCACAGTGGAAAATTTATATCTGCCAGAATTTGTGTTTTTATCAGTTTTAAGTGTGAAGAACGATCTTGGATTCTATTTTATTGTTATCTTCTGTGTTCCTACAATACTATGTCGTCTCCTGGCCAGAAGAGAGGGAGTTGTGGTCATGCAATGGCCATTTTCGATGGACATGCGTTTTGCGCACGTTGTAGGGAAAAAGGAAAAGGGGAGGAACCTTGTGTTAAGGACAAGGACTCTGTTGACTGTTCTCTGTGTAATTCCTTCACCCCGGAGCAACGTGCCCAGATCTCAACACCGTCTTATAAAATTAAGAAGGAAAAGCGGGAGGCTAAACGTGCTGACATTTCCCAACCCACGGATGAGCTTATAGACCCGTCAAGTGTTTCCGTTATTGGGGTTGTGGCTGGACCTAGTGCTGATAAGTCTCCAGTTCCTCCTGAGAAAAAGACCAAAAGGACAAATCTTCAGTTAAACCCAAGAAAACTGCTACTACAACTCTCTCTTCTGCTTCAGACGACAAGCTCACAGCTTTAGAAGATAAGTGGTCCGACCGCTTTAACAGGTTAGAGGCGTTACTGTTAGCCAAGTCTATGGAACCTGCCTTTTCGTCGGATGTCAGAGTTGCCCCTACTCATTCTGCACCACCTAATGTGAATCGGGACTCTGAACCCTTTTTTCAACCATCTAACCCTTCAGATGACGTATCTCAGCGCACTGGCCCAGACTCTAGTGCTGCCTTGCAGCCGTCGGCCGGTAAGCTTGTCAGAGACTCTTCATTACTTGGATCTTCATCATCTGAGCGCACTGGCCCAGACAATATTGCTTCACAGCAAAAGTCGGCCGGTAAGCTTAAAGGTCAGAGCACTTCTCAAGGGCGCACTGGTCCAGACACCGCTTCTCAGAAGCATAAGTCGACCGGTAAGCCTAGTGCTGGTTGTCACCGACCCACTACAGTTACTTCTGAGATTGTCAAACAACCGACCACCGACCATCCTCCCTCCGACCGACCTCTTGGCTCCACCGGCTCTGCTTCACCGACCCTTCAGAAGGGCAGAAAGGACAGCATTTCTAGCTTAGATTCAGATACTGATAGTCAAATCTCGGATACCCCTCCGGTGGAACTTTTTGCAGAGGAAGGGGACTTTTCGGAAGATCCAGAATTTGAACAGGAACTACCGACATCAGAAGAACAAACTTACAGGGAGACCATGCGCGGCATACGATCCTTCATGGGGTGGTCGCATATCCCTGACATGGATAGCTCAAACCCATCTGACGACAACCCTTTCGCTGGGCCTAAAGCTCCCCTTCCCAGCAAAGTCTCAGTCCAGATGCCTACCGAAGATTATCTTTGTCGCAAGCTATCTAAACTCAATCTCACCATGACGGAGGGATACCCGTCCAGAACTACAGAAGCCGGCAGCCTGCCAATGGACCATTTTCTCAGACCCCCTAAGCCGCAAACAAAGTGGTATGGACTATTTTATTGCGTTAATACATCCTATCCAATGGACAATAGCTTATCCGGTCGGCGCAGACCGGCCCGCCAAACGTCAGAAAAAGACGTCCTGTGTCTCCACCGGCTAGGCCGGCCCAGTTCTGTGCACTCGCCAGATGGCGTGTCGTACTTCCTTCCTGTCTAGACAGCGTGACGTCATAGCATCTTTTTCGTTTGGCGCATGTTCAAGTGTACACGAATATTTTTTCTGAGCTTAATTTCAGTTTTTTTGCCAGATTAGTTGCTAAAGTGTTGTGAAATTTTATCTACGGATTCTTCACACCTTATAGACCTTCATGTCTTCTCCAAGTCAACGTAGGGGGGGTTGTGGCCACATGATGGCTGGCTTTGACTTGCACAGTTTTTGTGCACGCTGTCGCGACAAGAAGAAGGGTAAGGACCCCTGTGTGGAGAACCCTAATGGTGAATGTCAGCTTTGTAAAACCCTTACTCCAGAGCAAGCTTCCCAGTTAGCAACCCCTTCATATAAACTTAAAAAGGAGAAGCGGGATAAGGCGGAATCTACACCATCTAAGAAAGATTCATCTTCTTCAGCGTCAGTCACTCTCAGTCCCACCCTTGTGGACCCGGCACGAGTGTCGGTAATAAGGGCAGTGGATGGCCAGGACACTGGTTTGAGTGCACAACCAGCAGAGAAAAAGAAAAGGGTAGAGGAAAAGAAGAAGTCGGTTAAACCCAAGCCTTCTACCTCAACTGCGGCTGCAGTTTCCACCGACCAGAAATTTCAGGAGATGGATCAGAAATGGTCGGACCGGTTCAACCGGCTTGAGGCTCTCTTACTAGCTAAGACCCTAGACCGACCTCAGCAGGAACCAACATTCAGCACTGTGAAGGTGGTCCCTACCCACTCGCCACCAGCTAATGTCACCAGGTCTGAGCCCTTTATCAACCCTGCCGACCAGCCTTTTACCCAGTCTTCTGATCTACCGGCCACATCTTCAGACCGACCTGCTGTAGGTGCTATCACCGACCCACCGGCCTCTTCTAAGAAAGCTGACCGACCTTCAACCTCTGATAAACCTTCCAGTGCCTTCCAGCCGACCAGAAAGGACACTAGTGATTCAGAGTCGGACAGTGAACAATCTGACCAGCCTCCCCTGGACATTTTTGTAGAGGAGGGCGAGTTATCAGAGGATCCGGATGCCGGTAACGACCCCGAACAAACATTGTCAGAAGAGCAGTCATACCGTGAGACAATGAGGGGCATCAGAAGCTACATGGGATGGACCCACATCCCTGATATGGAATCTGCTGCCGGCTCTTCAGATGATAACCCCTTTGCCGGGCCTAAGATGCAAACCCAGGGCAAGGTTTCAGTTCAACTTCCAACAGATGAGTGGCTTTGCCGAAAAATCTCTAAACTGAACCTGACTCTTACAGATGGTTACCCATCCCGTGGGGCAGAAGCCGGTGGTTTGCACAGGGATCAGTTCCTTAAACCCCCAAGATCTCAGGCCAAGTGGTATGGGGCCCACCAGCAAACTAAGAGTACTGATGATACGGTGTCATCCTGGAGCTCAGATGCAGCTAAAGTAAACAGTGGCTACCTGAGGATAGCAAGACAGGCCGGAATCGCCACCAGCCCTCCCCAATCGCGGCCAATCTCTCAAGACTCCTTGAGGAAGTGGGAGAAAAGTGCACGGGAGTCGTCTGTTATCTGCAATCAGGCTGCAGGTTTCAACCGCTGTTTAGTTAAAGTGCAGCAGGACATACAGTCTCAGTTAAAGACAATTAGATCAGAACAGAAAGGGAAGTCAGCTTCCAAGGTGACAGAAGCCACAGAGGAAATGCAGTTCCTTCTGGACTTTAATGCTAGTATCTGCCAGGCCATGGCCAAGTCCATGGAACATTTAACAGACTTTGTTTTTGTGACCATGGCCAACACCACCTTACTCAGGAGAGATTCGTACCTAGCGTACTTGAAGGCTGGAATTAAAGCGGATACTATGGCAGCTCTTAGAACAGCACCTCTCCACCTCTCCACCCTATTTCCGGATAGTGTACTAAAACAAGCCGAGGAGGACATTAGTGCTTCTGAAAAGGGTCGGTCTGTCTCAACATATAAGAAAAATCGCTTCCACCCTTATGAAAGGCCGGAAACTAAACCAGACAACAGACAGCCGGATAGGCCGGCTTGGAAGAACCTCTCACGTGGCCATAACAAGAGAAATAAAGGCAAGCGGCAGTACTCATCGCGTCCTGCCAAGGGTCAACAGCCTTATAAATGACAATTACTGTGTAAATCTGTTACCGGACAGGCTGTTGACCCGGACAAGTGCACTACCCAGAAAGACAATAAACTGTTTAAGTTTAAATGTAAAGCATCTTGCTGTAAACCATGTTCATTCTGCGCCCGGGCACTCCCAAAAGAGAGAGCTAAGTCCCGGGTCAGCAGGTTGTCATCAGTCAAAAAGCAAATTAAAATATGTCAAAGGTGCTTCTTCTGTCATTCAATTCTCTTGTGTTCAACCTGTAACAAATGCCATGAATGTTGTCTCAAATCTGCCTGTAGGGGCCCGACTTCAAAACTTTTGGCTAACTTGGTTGGAGAGGGGTGCCGGACCGAAAATAATTCAAATCCTGAGAGAGGGCTACACCCTCCCCTTTCGGATCCGGCCAAACCTCACAAGGTCCCCCACTGTCATAAGCCGTTATGTCAATCCCCACAGGAACAGCTACCTGTTGGAGGCATTACATCAGCTTATGGACAAAAATGCAATAGAGCTAGTCCAAAATCAAACATCTTTAGGGTTTTTCAACCGACTTTTTCTGGTACCCAAACCCAACAACAAGTGGAGACCCATACTAGACCTAAGCAAACTAAATCCCTTCCTCAAGGTGGAAAAGTTCAAAATGGAGACACCGGAAACCATCAGGACATCCCTCCAACAAGGGGAGTGGGTAACCTCAGTAGACTTCAAGGATGCCTACTTCCATATACCAATACAGGAACAGTCCAGGAAATATCTCAGATTTCATGTCCAGGGTCGGACTTACCAGTTCAAGGCACTGCCCTTTGGTCTGTCCACAGCACCCATGGAGTTCACTGTATTGGCAAAGGAGGTGAAACTGATGGCCACACACAAGGGTATAAGGATCCACCAGTACCTAGACGACTGGTTGGTCAGAGCCGGAACCCACCAAGTCTGTCTCCAGCATACCCGGATCCTGGTCAAGATGTGCCAGGATCTAGGCTGGCTAGTAAATTTAGAAAAATCGGAACTGGAGCCCCAACAGGTATTCAACTTTGTCGGCTACCAGTTCGACCTCAGGTCCGGCCGGGTCAGACCGACACCGGACCGGTGGCAGAGCCTTCAAGGGAAAATACAAACACTACTTTCACTACCGGCCTGTCCAGTCCGGCAGTTCATGTCCTTGATAGGTCTGTTAACGGCCACAGAGAAACAAGTTCACCTAGGCCGTTTACACATGAGACCCATACAGTGGCATCTCAAAAACAATTGGAGAGTACCGGAATCCCTGGAAAAAGTTATTCCTTTACCCAGATCCCTGCACCCACATTTACAGTGGTGGCTAGACGAAAGCAATGTGCTTCAAGGTCAGCCATTACACCCCATACAGCATGCTCTGCAAATTTTTACAGACGCATCAAAAGAAGGGTGGGGCGCTCATTTAAACGAGTTCACTGCAAGAGGGTCCTGGTCAGTGCCGGAAAGCAAGCTGCACATAAATTATCTGGAACTAAAAGCAGTATTCTTAGCCCTAAAAGAGTTCCAAAACCTTTGCACAAACCAGATTGTCCTAGTGGCCACAGACAATACTACAGTAGTGGCCTACATAAACAAAGAAGGGGGAATGAAGTCGGGCCCACTGTGTGCCCTACTATGGAGGATCTTGACCTGGTGTTCCCAGCGACAAGTGACCCTAAAGGCCCGACATATCCCTGGCCGTTTAAATGTGATAGCAGACAAGCTATCCCGGCTAAATCAGACCATCCAAACAGAATGGTCCCTCCTTCCGGACATCTTTCGGGAATTGTGCAGAAAATGGCACCGGCCACAGATAGACCTATTTGCCACAAGGTTCAACAACAAACTACCTCGATTCGTGTCTCCAGTGCCGGACACTCTGGCAGTAGCAGTGGACGCACTCACCCTACCTTGGGAGGATCTGGATGCATACGCTTTTCCACCGACCGCCATATTGGGCAAAGTGGTGGAGAAGTTGCAGGACTCCCCTTGCAAGAGACTCATTCTGATTGCTCCGGGGTGGCCCAACATGCCTTGGTTTTGGGACCTGGTGACCATGTCCAGTCGGGTCCCTCTCAGCCTGCCCGACCAACCCAACTTGCTGACACAGCCCTTCAGTCAGATCCCTCACAGAAATCTGACAAATCTAAATCTCCATGCCTGGCTCCTAGAGCCACAAAGATCAAAGAACAGGGCTTCTCTGAGGCAGTGGCAGCAAGAATTGAGGCTCCTCAAAGAAGATCTACCAGATCAGTCTATGAGGCAAAGTGGGCCATTTTTACAAAGTGGTGCCTCACTAATCAGGTGGACTTCAGAGCACCACCTGTAAAGTCGGTGGCTGACTTCCTCATGTACCTCTTTGAGGACAAGAAGTTACAACCAAGCACCATTGATGGATACAGGTCTGCCATTGCTGACAAATTAGGTAATACAGCAATTAATATCAGTAAAGATGATAATCTCACTCGTCTCTTGGAAAGCTTCCACAGAGACAGGCCCAAAGGGCGCAGGGGGATTCCCTCTTGGAACCTTTCCCTGGTACTACACCAGCTAACAAAGGCTCCCTTCGAACCTCTTCGGGAAGCATCTCTGAAGCATCTGACCTTCAAAACTGTCTTCCTGTTGGCCCTGGGCTCAGGTAAAAGAAGGAGTGAGATCCATGCCTGGCAGCACCAAAACATCAGACACCAATCCGATTGGTCTAAGGTGTCCCTTTTCCCATCTCCCAGCTTTCTATCCAAGAATCAGCTGGCCAAAGAGGGTCCACAGAGTGTAGCCCCAGTGGTCATACCAGCCCTGGCTCCTACCCTGGATAAATCCCTCAAGTCTGACAGATCCCTGTGTCCAGTCAGAGCTTTGCGCTACTACCTGGATAGGACTTCAGACCTCAGACAACACCAGCAGTTAGTCTTTGTCTCCTTCAAGAAGGGTTCCGACAAGGACATCTCACCTGCCACTATCTCCTCATGGATCAAACAAACGGTGATCCTATGCTATGAGCTCTCTGATCATCAGGCCCACACCCTACATCAGGTTAAAGCCCATGATGTCAGGGCCTTTGCTGCTTCTAAGGCCTTCCAGTCGGGGGTCTCCTTAGAGCAGATCTTAGCAGCCTGCCATTGGAAATCTCATAATACCTTCACCCAATTCTATCTGAAGGATGTGGCTTGGGCTGACTCAGAGCTCTACCATCTTGGACCGGTTGTGGCTGCTCAGCAGATCCACCAGCAGGCCGGTACCTAGAGGAGATTTGTACCTATGTAAATATTTGTACATATTTGTATATATATTGCACAGATAGTTAAGGAGCAAAACAAAAAAAAAAAAAAAAAAATCTCACGTACTTTCTCCGGGAGACTTAATTTTATGGGACTGAACTCATCCCTCTCTTCCCCTACCTCAGAGCAGGTCTGTTAAAAAGGGGGGGGGGGGGGGGGGGGGGGGGGGGCAAGGTCGATTCTGACGGTTCCCTTCCGGATAACCGGATGATGATATTCGACCATAGCCTTAAAGGGGTTTTTGACTTAAAGGTCTACCCAGGCTTTAGGAAGAAATGGTCATTATTCTAACCAGAGTTCAAGTTTTAGTCCCTAGTAGCTTACCCGCCTACCAAGCGGTAGTTATTCAGCTATTGTCCATTGGATAGGATGTATTAACGCAATAAAATTGCAAATTTAATAAGTAAATTAAATTTTTATAAGTTAATACCCTATCCAATGGACACACAAGACCCTCCCACCGACCCCGCTGTCAGCTTACTAGGGGTCTAATAGGTTTAGACAACGAAAAAGATGCTATGACGTCACGCTGTCTAGACAGGAAGGAAGTACGACACGCCATCTGGCGAGTGCACAGAACTGGGCCGGCCTAGCCGGTGGAGACACAGGACGTCTTTTTCTGACGTTTGGCGGGCCGGTCTGCGCCGACCGGATAAGCTATTGTCCATTGGATAGGGTATTAACTTATAAAAATTTAATTTACTTATTAAATTTGCAATTTTCTGATCAACAATTGGACCCGGCCACTGTCACCAGTTGGAATACAGGCCCGTCTAAATTGAACAATAGTTTTGGTCGTATAGCCAGAAGAGCAGCCTTGGCAGCCACCCCTCCGGGTTCCCGTAGAATTTCACAAGATACCCTGCGTCGTTGGGAAAGGACGGCTAGAGAAGCCTCAGTGGTGTGTAACCAGACGGCTAGCTTTAACAGGTGTTTGTTTAAAGTTCAAGGAGAAATGAATGCCCATTTGAAAGTTATAAGAAATGAAAACAAGGGCAAAGTGTCAAACAAGTTATCTGAGGCGGCCGAAGAACTTCAGTTCCTTATGGAATTCAATTCCAGTATTACACAGGCGGCTGCGAAGGCCATGGAGCATTTAACAGACTTTGTTTTTCTTACCATG
Organism: Sabellastarte sp. h YS-2021; assembly: GCA_964017235.1. Classification (NCBI taxonomy): domain Eukaryota; kingdom Metazoa; phylum Annelida; class Polychaeta; order Sabellida; family Sabellidae; genus Sabellastarte; species Sabellastarte sp. h YS-2021. Next base: position 53,524,300 of record OZ024927.1, on the reverse strand, counting down.
GGGAATATTACCTTGACCCGTAGAGACTCTTACCTTAGCCATTTAAAGAATGGAATCAAGCCCGACACCTTCGCAGCTCTCAGAACAGGCCCCTTGCACATTGCCACTCTGTTTGCAGAGCCTGTGGTTAAGAAAGCGGAAGAAGAAATTGCTCTGTATGACAGCAAGAGTCATCCCGCACCTGCTACTACTGCACGGGCTAAAAACCGTTATCACCCATATGAGAAGAATGATAGGAAGCAAGAGGGCCGGTCGGAAGGGAAACAGGACAGGCCAGCCTGGAAGAACATTAACCGCCGACAATTCAAAAGAGGCAGAGGCAAGGCCTCTAGTTTTTCATCCTGACCTGCACGTGGGCAACAGCAGTATAAATGACAGTTATTGTTCAAACAGGGTTTCCAATCAGCTGCTGACCCAGAATTTTTTCACAGATCAGACACTGAACAATTCTTTAAGTTCAAATGTAAAATATCATGTTGTACAGTATGTTCCTTCTGCACCCGGGCTTCCGCAAAGGAAAGGTTTAAGTCCCGGAGTGTCAGACTGTCACCAAACAAAATCTCAATTAAAATCTGTGAAAGGTGCTTCTTGTGTCACTCAGTTGTTGTTTGCCAATCCTGTCTCAAATGTCCCAAATGCTGTTCCCAATCTGCCTGTAGGGGCCCGACTTCAAAAATTTTGGGAAAGTTGGTTGAATCTGGGTGCCGGCCCGAAGGTAGTTCAGATCTTAAAAGAGGGCTACACCCTCCCCTTCCGGGTCCGGCCAAAACTCACAAGGTCTCCGACTGTCATAAGTTGCTATGTCAATCCCCAGAGGAACAGCTACCTACTGGAGGCATTACATCAGCTTATAGACAAAAATGCGGTAGAACAGGTCATGAACAAAACATCTCTGAGCTTTTTCAACAGACTTTTCCTCGTCCCAAAACCAAACAACAAGTGGCGCCCTATTCTAGACCTCAGCAATCTAAATCCATTTCTCAAGACGGAGAAATTCAAGATGGAGACACCAGAAACCATCAGGACATCCCTCCAAGGAGGGGAGTGGGTAACCTCTATAGATTTCAAAGACGCCTACTTCCACATCCCAATTCAAGAACAATCCAGGAAGTATCTGAGGTTTCATGTCCAGGGACAGACATACCAGTTCAAAGCCTTACCTTTCGGCCTGTCCACAGCACCCTTAGAGTTCACTGTAATAGCAAAGGAGGTAAAGCTGATGGCCACCTGCCAGGGTATAAGGATCCACCAATACCTAGACGATTGGTTGGTCCGGGCTGGATCCCACCAAGTCTGTCTCCGGCATACCCAACATCTAGTGAAGATATGTCAAGATTTAGGTTGGCTAGTAAATTTGGACAAGTCGGAGCTGGAACCCAAGCAAATCTTCGACTTTGTAGGTTACCAGTTCGACCTCAAAGTAGGTCGGGTCCGGCCGACTCCGGACCGGTGGCAAAGTCTTCAAGAAAAGATTCTAGAGATTTTAGACCAACCGACCTGTCCGGTCCGGCAGTTCATGTCCCTCATTGGCCTGTTAATGGCCACAGAGAAGCAAGTTCACCTAGGTCGGCTACACATGAGACCTATACAGTGGCACCTCAAGAACAGCTGGCACGTACCGGAATCACTAGAAAAGGTGATTCCCATCCCCAAATCCTTGCACCCTCACCTGCGGTGGTGGTTACTCGAAGAAAACGTGCTATCCGGCCAACCTTTACACCCAATCAGACATGCTCTGCAGCTCTTTACAGACGCATCAAAAGAAGGCTGGGGCGCTCACTTAAACGACCGCACTGCAAGAGGCTCCTGGTCCTTGCCAGAAAGCAGACTACATATCAATTACTTGGAGCTAAAGGCAGTTCTTCTTGCTCTCAAAGAGTTCACAGATCTCTGTACCGGTCAAATAGTACTTGTGGCAACAGACAACACCACAGTAGTTTCCTACATAAACAAAGAAGGAGGCATGAGGTCAGGCCCCCTGTGTGCCCTTCTCTGGAGGATCCTGACCTGGTGTTCCCAGCGGCAGGTAACCCTGAAAGCCCGGCACATTCCAGGCCGGCTAAATGTAATAGCGGACAAGCTATCCCGTCTGGGTCAGACCATTCAGACAGAGTGGTCCCTCCTGCCGGAAGTTTTTCAGACTTTATGCCACCGACCTCAGATAGACCTCTTCGCTACGAGGTTCAATCACAAGCTGCCCCAGTTTGTATCTCCAGTACCGGACTCCCTAGCGGTAGCAGTGGACGCTCTCACTCTACCATGGGAGGACCTGGATGCCTATGCCTTCCCACCAACAGCCATATTGGGCAAAGTAGTGGAGAAGTTAATACACTCCCCGTGCAAGAGAATTATTCTGATTGCCCCGGGTTGGCCCAACATGGCTTGGTTTTGGGACTTGGTGAACATGTCCAGCCAAATCCCCCTCAGCCTGCCCAACCTGCCAAACCTGTTAACTCAACCCTTCAATCAGACCCATCACAGGAATCTGACAAATCTGAATCTGCATGCATGGCTCCTAGAGCCACAGCAATTAAACAACAGGGCTTCTCTGAGGCAGTGGCAGCGAGGATTGAGGCTCCTCAAAGAAGGTCAACCAGATCAGTCTATGAGGCGAAGTGGGCCATTTTTACAAAGTGGTGCATCGCTAATCAGGTGGACTTCAGATCTCCGCCTGTAAAGTCAGTCGCTGAATTTCTGCTGTACCTCTTTGAGGACAAGAAGTTACAGCCCAGCACCATTGATGGATACAGATCTGCTATCGCTGATAAACTGGGTAGTACAACAGTCAATATCAGCAAAGATGATAATCTCACCCGTCTCCTGGAAAGTTTTCACCGAGACAGACCCAAGGGGAGGAGGGGAATCCCCTCCTGGAACCTTTCCCTGGTCCTACACCAGTTGACAAAGCCCCCTTTCGAACCTCTTAGGGACGCGTCCCTGAAACACTTAACTTTCAAGACGGTTTTCCTTTTGGCCCTGGGTTCGGGCAAAAGAAGAAGTGAGATCCATGCATGGCAACACAAAAACATCAGACATCAAGCCGATTGGTCCAAGGTGTCTCTATATCCATCACCCAGTTTTCTCTCCAAGAACCAGCTGGCTAAGGAAGGTCCAGAGAGTATAGCCCCAGTGGTCATACCAGCCCTGGCTCCTACTCTGGACAGATCCCTCAAGTCTGATAGGTCTCTTTGCCCAGTCAGAGCCTTGCGCTACTACTTGGACAGGACTTCAGACATTAGGCAGGACAAAGAATTGGTCTTTGTCTCTTTCAAGAAAGGTTTTGACAAGGACATTTCACCTGCCACTATCTCATCATGGATCAAACAGACTGTGATCCTATGCTACGAGCTCTCTGATCATCATGCCCACACCCTACATCAGGTCAAAGCTCATGATGTCAGGGCCTTTGCTACCTCTAAGGCCTTCCAGTCAGGAGTCTCCTTGGAGCAGATCCTATCAGCTTGCCACTGGAAATCCCATAATACCTTCACTCAATTCTACTTGAAGGATGTGGCTTGGGCTGATTCAGAGCTCTTCCATCTTGGTCCAGTCGTGGCTGCCCAACAGATCCACCAACAGACTGGTACCTAGAGGAGATCAGAGCCTATGTAAATAGTTGTACATATTGTATATATATGACACATATATTTAAGCAGCACTATATAAAAAAAAAAAATCTCACGTACTTCCTCAGGGAGAATTAACTTCATGGGATTGAACTCATCCCTCTCTTCCCCTACCTCAGAGCAGGTATGATAGCAAAAGGGAAGGGGGGGGGGGGGGGGACAAGGTCGACTCTGACGGTTCCACTCCGGTTAACCGGATGATGATATTCGACCATAGCCTTAAGGGTTGTGACTTCAATATCTACCCAGGCTTTAAGAAGGAATCTTCATTATCCCTAACATGAGTTCACGCAAATCCCTAGTAACTTACCCGCCGGCCAAGCGGTAGTTATTCAGCTATTGTCCATTGGATAGGATGTATTAACGCAATAAAATTGCAAATTTAATAAGTAAATTAAATTTTTATAAGTTAATACCCTATCCAATGGACACACAAGACCCTCCCACCGACCCCGCTCTCAGTCTACTAGGGGCCTAATAAGTTTAGACAACAAAAAAAGATGCTATGACGTCACTCTGTCTAGACAGGAAGGAAGTACGACACGCCACCTGGCGAGTGCACTGGTACTCCGGACCGACCTGCTGGTGGAGACACAGGACGTCTTTTTCTGACGTTTGGCGGGCCGGTCTGCGCCGACCGGATAAGCTATTGTCCATTGGATAGGGTATTAACTTATAAAAATTTAATTTACTTATTAAATTTGCAATTTTCACCGACCCCTCAGACGGGCAGAAGGACAGTATTTCTAGTTTGGACTCGGATACCCAGAGTCAGCTGTCTGACACTCCTCCGGTGGAACTTTTTGTAGAGGAGGGAGATTTGTCCGACGACCAGGAATTTGATCAAGAACTCCCGACGTCAGAAGAGCAAACCTACCGGGAAACTATGAGAGGCATACGTTCCTTCATGGGGTGGTCGCATATTCCTGATATGGACAGCTCAAACCCATCTGACGACAATCCCTTCGCGGGTCCCAAGGCTCCGGCACCCAGCAAGATTTCAGTACAAATGCCTACAGAGGACTGGCTCTGCCGAAAATTAGCTAAACTCAACCTTAACATGACTGAGGGATACCCCTCCAGAACCACTGAAGCCGGTAGCCTTCCTATGGACCATTTCCTCCGGCCTCCAAAACCACAGACTAAATGGTATGGTCTTTACTCCGACCAGCAGTTAGATCCAGCCACAGTCACTAGTTGGCATACAGGCCCGGCTAAGTTGAATAACAGTTTTGGAGAATAGCCAGGAAAGCCGCCTTAGCAGCTACACCCCCAGCTTCACGTAGAATTTTACAAGATACACTTAGGCGTTGGGAGAGGACGGCCAGAGAGGCCTCAGTAGTGTGCAATCAAACGGCCAGCTTCAACCGCTGTTTGTTTAAAGTACAAGGGGACATGCAAGCACAGTTGAAAGTTATACGTTCAGATAATAAAGGCAAAGTCTCCAAGAAACTATCCGACGCCTCTGAAGAATTACAGTTCCTTATGGAATTCAACTCTAGCATCACACAGGCCACAGCCAAGGCAATGGAGCACTTGACAGATTTTGTCTTCATTACCATGGGAAACCTTGCCTTGGCCCGTCGGGATTCATATCTCAGCCACTTAAAGAACGGAGTGAAACCAGACACGTTTGCTGCCCTTAGGACCGGCCCACTCCATATAGCCACTTTGTTTGCAGAAACAGTTGTTAAAAAGGCTGAGGAGGAGATTGCCCTGTATGATAACAAGAGTCACCCAACGGCCACCACTTCACATACTAGGCAACGTTTCCACCCATATGAACGCCCTGATAAGAAGCAGGAGAGTCGGTCGGAGGGAAAACAGGACAGACCTGCCTGGAAGAATATCAACAGGCGGCCTTTCAAGCGAGGCAGGGGAAAAGCCTCTAACTTCTCTTCCCGACCTTCCCGCGGTCACCAACACTGTAAATGACAATTATTATGTACACAAGGATACAAGCCAGTTGCTGACCCGTACTTTCCACACAGACCATACAATGAACAATTTACTGACTTTAAATGTAAAGCCTCTTGTCAAATTTGTTCCTTCTGCACCCGGGCTTCCACAAAGGAAAGGGATAAGTCCCGGAGTGCCAGAATGTCAGTGTCAATTAAAATCTGTGAAAAGTGTTTCTTGTGTCACTCCATTGTCTTGTGCCAATTCTGTTTCAAATGTACCAAATGCTGCCCTCACTCTGCCTGTAGGGGCCAGACTGCAAAATTTTTGGCAAACTTGGCTGGACCGGGGTGCCGGTCCCAAAGTAGTTCAAATCCTGCGAGAGGGCTACACCCTCCCTTTCCGGATCCGACCAAACCTCACAAGAATTCCTACAGTCGTAAGCTGCTATGCCAATCCCCTCAGGAACAGCTACCTGTTAGAGGCATTGCATCAGCTTATCGACAAAAATGCTGTAGAACAGGTTTCCCATCAGACCTCGTTGGGGTTTTACAACCGACTCTTTTTAGTCCCCAAACCCAACAACAAATGGAGACCTATATTGGACCTCAGCCATCTGAACCAATTTCTCAAAGTAGAGAAATTCAAGATGGAAACCATCAGAACCTCCCTCCTACAAGGGGAATGGGTAACGTCGGTGGACTTCAAGGATGCTTATTTCCACATACCGATACAGAAACAGTCCAGCAAATACCTCAGATTTCAGGTCCAGGACCAGACCTACCAGTTCAAAGCTCTTCCCTTTGGTCTGTCCACAGCACCCATGGAATTCACTGTAATCACAAAGGAAGTCAAGCTAATGGCCATGCACAAGGGTATAAGAATCCACCAGTACCTAGACGACTGGTTAGTAAGAGCCAAATCCCCCCAGGCTTGTCTCCGACATACTCAGATGCTGGTCAAAATATGCCAGGATCTAGGCTGGTTAGTGAATTTGGAAAAATCAGAGCTGGAACCCAAACAAGTCTTCAACTTTGTAGGCTACCAGTTCGACCTCAAGTCCGGTCGGGTCCGACCGACACCGGACCGGTGGCAAAGCCTCCAGGGAAAGATACAAACACTTTTGTTACTACCGACCTGTCCGGCCCGGCAATTCATGTCCTTGATAGGTCTGTTAACAGCCACAGAGGAGCAAGTTCACTTAGGCCGATTACACATGAGACCCATTCAGTGGCATCTCAAAAACAACTGGAGGGTACCGGAATCCTTGGAAAAGATCATCCCTCTACCCAGGTCTCTGCACCCACATTTATGCTGGTGGCTGGAAGAAGGCAATGTCCTCCAAGGGCAACCATTACACCCCATGAGGCACGCTCTGCAAATATTTACAGACGCCTCAAAAGAAGGGTGGGGCGCTCACTTAAACGAGTTCACGGCAAGAGGGTCCTGGTTGGTGCCAGAAAGCAAGCTGCACATAAACTACCTAGAACTCAAAGCAGTTTTTCTAGCCCTCAAAGAATTCCAAAGTCTCTGTGTGGACAAAATAGTCCTAGTGGCAACCGACAATACTACGGTGGTCGCTTACATAAACAAAGAAGGAGGCATGAGGTCAGGCCCACTCTGTGCTCTCCCGTGGAGAATCTTGACCTGGTGTTCCCAGAGACAGGTGACCCTAAAAGCCCGGCATATTCCAGGCCACCTCAATGTGATAGCAGACAAGCTATCCAGACTGGGTCAGACCATCCAAACAGACCATCCAAACAGATAGACCTATTTGCCACGAAGTTCAACCACAAGTTACCTCAGTTTGTCTCTCCAGTACCGGACACCCTGGCTGTAACAGTGGATGCACTCACTCTGCCATGGGACGATCTGGATGCATACGCCTTCCCACCGACTGCCATATTGGGCAAAGTGGTGGAGAAGCTGCTGGACTCCTCGTGCAGAAGAATCATTCTGATTGCCCCGGGGTGGCCCAACATGCCCTGGTTTTGGGACCTAGTGGCCATGTCCAGTCGGGCCCCCCTCAGCCTGCCCAATCTGCTAACACAACCCTTCAATCAGATCCCTCACAGAAATCTGACAAATCTAAATCTTCATGCCTGGCTCCTAGAGCCGCAAAAATCAAAGAACAAGGTTTCTCTGAGGCAGTGGCAGCAAGAATTGAGGCTCCTCAAAGAAAATCAACCAGATCAGTCTATGAGGCAAAGTGGACCCTTTTTACAAAGTGGTGCGACACTAATCAGGTGGACTTCAGGTCACCACCTGTAAAGTCGGTGGCTTACTTCCTGATGTACCTCTTTGAGGAAAAGAAGTTGCAGCCCACCACCATCGATGGATACCGGTCTGCCATTGCTGATAAACTAGGTGATACAACACTCAATATCAGCAAAGATCATAATCTCACTCGCCTCTTGGAAAGCTTCCACAGAGACAGACCCAAAGGGCGGAGGGGAATACCTTCCTGGAACCTTTCCCTGGTACTACACCAGCTGACAAAGCCCCCTTTCGAACCTCTTAGGGAGGCATCTCTGAAGCATCTGACCTTCAAAACTGTCTTCCTTTTGGCCCTCGGCTCTGGCAAAAGAAGGAGTGAGATCCATGCATGGCAGCATAAGAACATCAGACACCAGTCGGACTGGTCTAAGGTGTCTCTGTTTCCATCTCCCAGGTTTCTCTCCAAGAATCAGCTGGCCAAGGAGGGTCCGGAGAGTGTAGCCCCGGTGGTCATACCAGCCCTGGCTCCTACTCTGGATAAATCCCTGAAGTCTGATAGGTCTCTTTGTCCAGTCAGAGCCTTACGCTACTATTTGGACAGGACTTCAGACCTTAGGCAGGACAAACAATTAGTTTTTGTCTCCTTCAAGAAAGGCTTCGACAAAGACGTCTCACCTGCCACTATCTCCTCATGGATCAAACAAACTGTGATCCTATGCTATGAGCTCTCTGATCATCAAGCCCACACCCTGGATCAAGTTAAAGCTCATGATGTAAGGGCCTTCGCTGCTTCTAAGGCCTTCCAGTCGGGAGTTTCCTTGGAGCAGATATTATCAGCCTGCCACTGGAAATCTCATAATACCTTCACCCAATTCTATCTGAAGGATGTGGCTTGGGCTGACTCAGAGCTCTACCATGTCGGACCGGTTGTGGCTGCTCAGCAGATCCACCAACAGACTCGTACCTAGAGGAGATTTGTACATATGTAAAGACTTGTACATATTTGTATATACTACACATATAGTTAAGGAGCAACACACACACAAAAAAAAAAAAATCTCACGTACTTCCTCCGGGAGACTTAATTTTATGGGACTGAACTCATCCCTCTCTTTCCCCTACCTCAGAGCAGGTCTGTTTTAAAAAAAGGGGGGGGGGGGGGGGGGGGGGGGGAGAAGAAAGACAAGGTCGACTCTGACGGTTCCAACCGGGTTAACCGGATGATGATATTCGACCATAGCCTTAAGGGATTTTAGACTTCAAGGTTTACCCAGGCTTTAAGAAGGAATTTCCACGAGTTCACACAAGTCCCTAGTAACCTACCCGCCGACCAAGCGGTAGTTATTCAGCTATTGTCCATTGGATAGGATGTATTAACGCAATAAAATTGCAAATTTAATAAGTAAATTAAATTTTTATAAGTTAATACCCTATCCAATGGACACGCGAGACCCTCCCACCCACCCCACTATCAGCTTACTAGGGGTCTAATAAGTTTAGACAACAAAAAAGATGCTATGACGTCACTCTGTCTAGACAGGAAGGAAGTACGACACGCCATCTGGCGAGTGCACTGGTGCTACGGACCGACCTGCTAGTGGAGACACAGGACGTCTTTTTCTGACGTTTGGCGGGCCGGTCTGCGCCGACCGGATAAGCTATTGTCCATTGGATAGGGTATTAACTTATAAAAATTTAATTAAGCGTCCCGCAAGGGACGCTTGTTTGTGTATGGGAGAGCTTCAGGCTCCGGCGGCTCCGGCGGCTCCGCATTTTGTTTTCCTTATAACTCTGTAACCGTTAGGCGGATTCTTTTCAAATTTGGCAGGTTTAGGCAGTAGCCTTTGGGAATTTTTTTGAATATGCTGCAGTGACATTTCAACCAATCAGAGAGGTCACATGACCAAAAATGTCTTTTTTCGGTGGGGAAGCTTGTCCGGATGATAACTTGAAAGGAATTTTATCAATTCACCTGAAACTTGGCAAATACATTCATTCTATTAAAATCTGGAAATCATTAGATTTTGACATTGATTGGTCAAGAAATGGCCGAGTAATTAATGATTAATTAATCATTACGAATTTTCCAAATAAGGAAAACACAAAAATGCTTATATCTCGAAAACCGTGCTAGATAGAGCGATTTCGGCGAAATTTTTGACCCACAAGGTATCTCTGCGGAGTAGTTTTCCCAATTTTCAAAAAAATTTTGTCTCGCCCCAAAATGGCGGCCATTTTGAATTTTCGAAATTTTCGCAAAAATTGCAAAACACAAAAATGCTTATATCTCAAAAACCGTGCTAGATAGAGCGATTTCGACGAAATTTTTGACCCACAGGGTATCTCTGCAGAGTGGCCATGCCAATTTTCAAAAAAAATTTATCTTGCCAAAAATGGCGGCCATTTTGAATTTTCGAATTTTTGCGCAAAAATTGAAAAACACAAAAATGCTAATATTTCGAAAACCATGCTACATAGAGCGATTTCCAAGAAATTTTTTATCTTCAGGGTATCTCTGCAGAGCAGCTATCCCAAAGAGCTTTCACTTGGTGAAGTTTCAGACCCATAGCTAATTGCTCACCTACTCAAAAAGAGTAAATGCGAATTACCTCTAAAAGTATTGCAGATGGCCAATTTTTCTCAAATAAATCATTCACCTACTTTTGGAAGAGCTTTCACTTGGTAAAGTTTCCGACCCGTAGCTAATTACTCACCTACTCAAAATGAGTAAATGCTAATTATCTCAAAAACTATTGCGGATACCCAATTTTTATCAAATAACTCATTCATGTACTTTTGGGAGAGCTTTCACATGGTGAAGTTTCAGACCCGTGGATGATTACTCACCTACTCAAAATGAGTAAATGCGAATTATCTCTTAAAAGTATTGCAGATAGCCAATTTTTTTCAAATAACTCATTCACCTACTTTTGGAAGAGCTTTCACATGGTGAAGTTTCAGACCCATAGCTAATTACTCACCTACTCAAAATGAGTAAATGCGAATTATCTCTAAAAGTATTGCAGATAGCCAATTTTTCTCAAATAACTCATTCACCTACTTTTGGCAGAGCTTTCACATGGTGAAGTTTCAGACCCATAGCTAATTACTCACCTACTCAAAATGAGTAAATTTTAATTATCTGTAAAAGTATTGCGGATACCCAATTTTTATCAAATAACTCATTCATCTACTTGTGAGAGAGCTTTCACTTGGTGAAGTTTCAGACCCATAGCTAATTACTCACCTACTCAAAATGAGTAAATGCGAATTATCTCTTAAAAGTATTGCAGATAGCCAATTTTTTTCAAATAACTCATTCACCTACTTTTGGAAGAGCTTTCACATGGTGAAGTTTCAGACCCATAGCTAATTACTCACCTACTCAAAATGAGTAAATGCGTATTATCTCTAAAAGTATTGCAGATAGCCAATTTTTCTCAAATAAATCATTCACCTACTTTTGGGAGAGCTTTCACTTGGTGAAGTTTCAGACCCATAGCTAATTACTCACCTACTGAAAATGAGTAAATGTGAATTATCTCTAAAAGTATTGCAGATAGCCAATTTTTCTCAAATTAATCATTCACCTACTTTTGGGAGAGCTTTCACTTGGTGAAGTTTCAGACCCATAGCTAATTACTCACCTACTCAAAATGAGTAAATGCGAATTATCTCTAAAAGTATTGCAGATAGCCAATTTTTCTCAAATAACTCATTCACCTACTTTTGGGAGAGCTTTCACTTGGTGAAGTTTCAGACCCATAGCTAATTACTCACCTACTCAAAATGAGTAAATGCGAATTATCTCTAAAAGTATTGCAGATAGCCAATTTTTGTCAAATAACTCATTCACCTACTTTTGGCAGAGCTTTCACTTGGTGAAGTTTCAGACCCATAGCTAATTATTCACCTACTCAAAATGAGTAAATGTGAATTATCTCTAAAAGTATTGCAGATAGCCAATTTTTCTCAAATAACTCATTCACCTACTTTTGGGAGAGCTTTCACTCTGTGAAGTTTCAGACCCATAGCTATTTATTCACCTACTCAAAATGAGTAAATGCTAATTATCTGTAAAAGTATTGCGGATACCCAATTTTTATCAAATACTCATTCATCTACTTGTGGGAGAGCTTTCACATGGTGAAGTTTCAGACCCATAGCTAATTACTCACCTACTCAAAATGAGTAAATGCGAATTATCTCTAAAAGTATTGCAGATAGCCAATTTTTCTCAAATAACTCATTCACCTACTTTTGGGAGAGCTTTCACTCTGTGAAGTTTCAGACTCATAGCTAATTACTCACCTACTCAAAATGAGTAAATGCGAATTATCTCTAAAAGTATTGCAGATAGCCAATTTTTCTCAAATTAATCATTCACCTACTTTTGGGAGAGCTTTCACTTGGTGAAGTTTCAGACCCATAGCTAATTACTCACCTACTCAAAATGAGTAAATGCGAATTATCTCTAAAAGTATTGCAGATAGCCAATTTTTCTCAAGTTAATCATTCACCTACTTTTGGGAGAGCTTTCACTTGGTGAAGTTTCAGACCCATAGCTAATTACTCACCTACTCAAAATGAGTAAATGCGAATTATCTCTAAAAGTATTGCAGATGGCCAATTTTTCTCAAATAACTCATTCACCTACTTTTGGGAGAGCTTTCACTTGGTGAAGTTTCAGACCCATAGCTAATTACTCACCTACTCAAAATGAGTAAATGTGAATTATCTCTAAAAGTATTGCAGATAGCCAATTTTTGTCAAATAGCTCATTCACCTACTTTTGGCAGAGCTTTCACTTGAAGTTTCAGACCCATAGCTAATTATTCACCTACTCAAAATGAGTAAATGTGAATTATCTCTAAAAGTATTGCAGATAGCCAATTTTTCTCAAATAACTCATTCACCTACTTTTGGGAGAGCTTTCACTCTGTGAAGTTTCAGACCCATAGCTATTTATTCACCTACTCAAAATGAGTAAATGCTAATTATCTGTAAAAGTATTGCGGATACCCAATTTTTCTCAAATAACTCATTCACCTACTTTTGGGAGAGCTTTCACTTGGTGAAGTTTCAGACCCATAGCTAATTATTCACCTACTCAAAATGAGTAAATGTGAATTATCTCTTAATAGTATTGCAGATAGCCAATTTTTCTCAAATAACTCATTCACCTACTTTTGGCAGAGCTTTCACACACGAAAATGAAAAATTGTGAATATCTCGGAAAAGCTATTTCTTTTGCTTTAATGCTCGGCGGGAGATACACACCGCGGCAGTGGTTTTGACAAAAAAATTTGTCTCCCCAAAAATGGTGGCCATTTTGAATTTTCAAAGTTTTTGCAAAACACAAAAATGCTTATATCTCGAGAACCGTGCTATATGGAGCGAACTCAACAAAATTTTAGACCTGCTGGGTATCTCTGCAGAGTAGCCATGCCAATTTTCAAAAATTTTTGTCTCGCCAAATATAGCGGACATTTTAAATTTTTTTATTTTTTGCAAAACACAAAAATGCTTATATCTTGAAAACCGTGCTAGATAGAGCAGACTGCGCTGACTTTGGTTGCCACAACAGTATAAGGCTAGAAACGAAGCATTTCTTAATACTTTAGCACTCACCTTTATATCCTTTTCGGGACGCTTTGTTTTTCTTTCTTTTTTTTTTGCGAGCGATCCTCTAGTTTACTTATTAAATTTGCAAATTTATCAGTATAAAGGAAATTGGATATATAGTGCTTCTATATATTTAACTGTATCTGAATTACGGGAGAAAAATTATTACTTGCACCCAATTTTCATACAGTGGTACCTCTTTTTGATGAGCCATGAGGTACAAGGTACCCGATGTTTCATAACCCTAATGCAAACACAGGACTCAGAAAAAAATGATTGGGACTCCATTTTTCGGAGGACATGTAGTCCGTTGGACTCCATATTTTAGAGGTACTTCTCTAACCCTGCTCTAATACATGCTCTGCAAATCTTTACAGATGCATCAAAAGAAGGGTGGGGCGCTCACTTAAACGAGCACATAGCAAGGGGAAACTGGTCGCTCCCAGAAAGCAAACTGCACAAAAACTACCTAGAGTTAAAGGCAGTCCTTCTGGCCTTAAAAGAGTTCCAGACCCTCTGTACCAACAACATAGTCCTCATAGCTACAGACAACACTACAGTGGTTGCTTACATAAACAAAGAAGGGGGAATAAAGTCGGGCCCCTTGTGTCCCCTACTGTGGCGAATACTGACCTGGTGTACCAGGAACTCAGTAACTCTCAAAGCTCGTCACATTCCCGGCCGTCTAAACATGATAGCAGACAAGCTATCCAGACTGGGCCAGACCATTCAAACAGAATGGTCCCTCAATCCAGAAATGTTCCAAGCAATATGCAACCGGTGGCACAGGCCCCAAGTGGACCTATTTGCCACCAGGTTCAACAGGAAGCTTCCACAGTTTGTCTCTCTGGTCCCAGACCCCCCAAGCATGGGCAGTGGATGCTCTCAGTTTGTCATGGGACGGACTGGACCCATACGCCTTCCAACCGGCAGCCATCTTGGGCAAAGTGGTGGAGAAGCTGTTAGACTACCCTTGCAACAGGATAATACTGATTGCACCAGGTGGCCCAACATGCCTTGGTTTTGGGATCTGGTGACCATGTCCAGTCAGATTCCCCTGAGCCTGCCCAACCTGCCAAATCTGGTAACTCAGCCATTCAATCAGACCCTACACAAAAATCTGTCAAATCTCAACCTCCATGCCTGGCTCCTAGAGCCACAGCAATCAAGGAGCAGGGTTTCTCTGAGGCAGTGGCAGCACGAATTGAGGCTCCTCAAAGAAGATCAACCAGATCAGTCTATGAGGCAAAGTGGACCATTTTTACAAAGTGGTGCCTCTCTAATCAGGTGGACTTCAGGGCACCACCTTTGAAGGCAATTGCTGACTTCCTCCTATTCTTGTTTCAGGACAGGAAGTTGCAGCCAGGCACCATTGATGGCTACAAATCAGCCATAGCGGATAAACTGGGGAACTCTCCCACTAATATCAGCACAGATGAGAATCTCACTCGCCTCTTGGATAGTTTCCACAGGGACAGACCCAAGGGCAGGAACCTCCTGGAACCTTTCACTGGTATTACATCACTTGACAAAGGCTCCCTTTGAACCCCTTAAAGAGGCCTCTTTCAAGCATTTGACATTCAAGACTGTGTTCCTATTGGCCCTGGGGTCAGGTAAACGCAGGAGTGAGATCCATGCTTGGTTACGCAAAAATATCAGGCACCAAGCAGACTGGTCCAAAGTTTTTTTATATCCCTCTCCCAGCTTTCTATCCAAGAATCAGCTGGCCAGAGAGGGACCAGATAGTGTGGCCCCGGTGGTGATTCCAGCTCTGGCCCCCACTCTGGATAAGTCACTCAAAGGTGACAGGTCATTGTGTCCCGTTAGAGCCCTGCGTTACTACTTGGACAGGACCTCAGATCTCAGGCAGAACAAAGAGCTGGTCTTTGTCTCCTTCAAGAAAGGCTTCGACAAGGACATCTCTCCTGCCACCGTCTCCTCATGGATCAAACAGACTGTGATCCTATGCTATGAGCTCTATGACCAGCAGGCCCTGACGTTACATCAGGTTAAAGCCCATGATGTAAGAGCCTTTGCTGCCTCTAAGGCATTCCAGTCTGAAATGTCCTTAGACCAAATATTATCAGCCTGCCTGAAGTCACATAACACCTTCACCCAATTCTATCTGAAGGATGTGGCCTGGGCTGATTCAGAGCTTTTCCATTTAGGGCCAGTAGTGGCTGCTCAGCAGATCCACAAACAGCCCCAAAAATGAGGAGACATTAATTTGTAAATATGTACATATTGTATATACTGAGACTTAGATAAGTATAAATCAACAAAAAAAAACAACAAAAAAAAAAACAAAACTGTGACATGCTTCCTTTGGGAGGTTTATTTCTTACTGAACTCACACCCCTCTTCCCCAACCTCAGCGCAGGTATGACAAAAAAGGGGGGGTGGGGGGGTGTCTGTATACTCCCGGTTAACTGGATTCTAGTATCAGACCTTGACCTTATGGGCTCTTTAGGTAACCCAGGTCTTTTTGTTGTCTAAATCTATTAGACCCCTAGTAAGCTGATAGCGGGGTCAGTTGGGAGGGCCTTCCCTGTCCATTGGGTAGGGTATTAACTTATAAAAATTTAATTTACTTATTAAATTTGCAAAATTCTGTCCATTCGTTTGTTTGTCAACATTTTCATTTCCGGACTCTACCTCAAAAACGCTTTGTCCAATCAAATTCAAACTGACAGGGACATAGATCACCATCACAGCTAGGTTCCTTTCGAAATTGGTGTAATTCCGTTTGTCCGTTGTTTGTCCGTCAAAATTTCCGTTTCTGGACTCTAACTCGAAAACGGTTTGTCCAATCAAATTCAAACTTGACAGGGAGATAGATCACCATCATAGCTAGGTTCTTTTCGAAATTGGTGTAATTCTGTCCATTCGTTTGTTCGTCAACATTTCCGTTTCTAGACTCTAACTCGAAAACGCTTTTCCCAATCGAATTCAAACTTGACAGGGAGATACATCACCATCATAGCTAAGTTGCTTTCGAAATTGGTGTAATTCCGTCCTTTCGTTTGTCCGTTTATAGCATAGATACAATTATGTAACCTAGATTACAAGTTTTACATTTCTTAGCACGTCTAACACATTCACCTTAACTGGGTGACCTAACATTTCTTTCCTTGTTTCTAAATGTAATTACAGCAGTCGCTAACCTTATTGCTGCCTGCACAACCCGCCTTTTGGGGCATCTTTGTCCCTCTTGGTTGTTGTTTTGTTTTTTGGCTTATACCCATGGATACTACCATTAATTACGTGGTCGATAAGAGTAAAAGGATAAGCTGTCCCTGTGTACTAACATGAACAAAAGTGGTGGATGACGATAAATGATTAATTGTTCCTGCGTACCATCATGAACATAAGTGGTGGACGACGATAAAGGATTAATTGTTCCTGCGTACCATCATGAACAAAAGTGGTGGACGAGGGTGCGTTTGTTAAATTAAGCCTTTTTATTTCTTTCATGCTACCATGAATAAAATGGCAGGCCCAAGATGGCCTGTTTTTCCTGTTATCTTCCTCAAGAATCTTTCCCCTGTCAAATTGTCCAGTAATGACCATGGTTAACCATTGTTAAAGCAAGGTTAACCACAGTTAACCATGGTTGTATAACCTTAACATTTTTGACAAATTGCACCATTACCAACCATGGTTGCAAACCATGGTTTTAAGTAACCATGGTTTGTGACAATGGTCTACCATGTTTATTAACCATGGGTGACCATGGTTACAGACGACGATTGTAGACCATGGTTAACTATGGTATACCATGGTCTACCACGGTAAAAATTTAACATTTTTGACAAATCGCACCATTGCTAACCATAGTTGCTTCAAATAACCTTAGTTTGTGACAGTGGTTCACCATGGTTAGTAACTATGGCTGTTACAATGGTCTAACACAATAATAAACTTGAATTAAATGTGTTATTCAACAAAGTAATATCAATAATATATGTCATCTTAAATACTTACACATAAACTCCAGATGGTTGCTCCAATTTTTAAATATACTCTATTTTACTGAAAGACATGACCAGTAATTTCATGTAACATTTAAAATATAAATCTTGTAACTGCAATATGTTATTATCTCAATATTCCCACAATCACAAGGGTATTTGATCCTTCTATTGATATTTGGCTTCATCTTAAAAGCCTTCTGGAGAGAAGTAAGAATGTAACCCTTTAGATTATATATCCTGTTATTCCATTGATGAGTATGTGCATGTATTCCTTCTTTTCTTATCTAACATCAACTTATATGCCTATTTTGTAAGTATTATATATCTAGTTTCTTCTTTATTAACAAACCACTTGCATTGTTCATGTCAATATAATACTTGTTTCATTCTATCCAAATAAAGTGAGCACAAAATAAAACAAAAAGAAACAACAGTTTTATAATGCAACTTCTTGTTCACCTTTTCTTTTGTGTTTGAAATTCCCTCCATTCTATAAAAACTTCCTATTGCCTGGCCACTCAAAATGCAAGATACAAAGATGACCCAACTAATCTTCTCTTTCACTGTGATCATAAGCTTGCCTATCTGTTGTTTATGTGATAAAGAAAGAGCATCTCCCACACATCTGTTCATGGATTCAGTCTGTGTGTGGGATGATGTGCTAACCTGAACAAATACCCCCTGGCTATTTTGTTTGCATGTGGGGTGTTATATATACAAGGTCTATTGAGAAACTGGACCTAGTATAACAGAGTATCCAGTATCATTTTCTTTGATAATGAATTAATCAGTCTTATGTGTCTTGTGTCTTATGTGATCCTGCTAGAGTTCTGTATTTAGTGCATATTTGCTGTTTTGCATATATTCACTATCATGCAGATAATTCATTTAATTAAAAAGTAATCTATTCTTTTTATTATATATTTGGTTATTATGTCCACCCCACTGGGGGATGGACATATTATTTTTGCTTTTTCCGCCATCCGGCGTCCCACTTGGTTTCCAGACATTTTAGGCAACAGTTCTTATCCTATCTTTACCAAATTTGGCATGCAGGTTTATTGGGTTAATAGCTTGTATGGGATTGCTTTTGGTGATGATAGCTCTACAGCTAACTGAGTAATAGCTACTTTGCTACTTTTGAGTAGCTCTTTGGTTTCCAGACATTTTAAGGAATGCTATTAAGCCTAGCTTTCTGAAATTTGGTATGGAGGTTCATTGGGTTAATAGCTTGTATGGGATTGCTTTTATGGGGAATTGCTTCATAGATGAGTGAGTAATTAATTAAATAAATGAGTAATTAGCTATTTTGAATACTGAAAAAGGCAAATGTGCTCATATCTCCTAAACCGTGCGAGATAGAGCGATTTCGTCGAAATTTTCGACCCACAGGGTATCTAAGGAATGTACTCTTTGCAATTTTCAAAAAATTTTCCCCTCCCCAAAAATGGCGGCCATTTTGAATTTTCGAATTTTTGCCAAAAATGGCAAAACACAAATGTGCTTCTATCTCCTTAACCGTGCGAGATACAGCGATTTCGTCGAAATTTTCGACCCACAGGGTATCTAAGGAATGTACTCTTTGCAATTTTCAAAAAATTTTCCCCTCCCCAAAAATGGCGGCCATTTTGATTTTTCGAATTTTTGCCAAAAATAGAAAAACAGGAATTTGCTTCTATCTTCTTAACCGTGCAAGATAGAGTGATTTCGTCAAAATTTTCAACCCAACCAATGCAAAAAGGCATGAGGCTGAAATAATTTACATCTACACTAATAAATATTTAAGCATCATTGATATATTTTACAAATGAAACAGGGTCTTGTAAGACTACTGTACAATTTTGGCAAAAGGTTCATGGGGTGGACATTACACATGATAATGTGTGTTCTTCTATGCTATCCTGTTTCTATTCGCATCTACTATCAACAGGGCGTCCTATTTCTAGTTAAATGTATTATTTATATAAGACAACATGCAATAAAGTACAAATTCAGTACAAACTAAAAAATTTATAGTTCTGTCATAGGATTTTTAATGTACTTGTAACCTTATAATTTATAATATAATAAGCCACCATTAACTACATTCAAACCAAGGTTAATTTAGGTTTAACCATGGTTATTAAAACTTAACCATGGTTTTGCTTTCAACCATAACTTGAAAGCATGATCATCCATGGTTACTCAGTGTTTGAAACCATGGCTAACTAGGGACGTCATCGTGTACCGTGATATCATCATATCGTCGATGTTTCAAGTCCACACACGATATCGAGCTTTGTTTCCATAGCCCGATTTCCGGGGTTTAGTTACTACATTAATGAAAAGTATATATGTGGGTGTACACGAGCCAGAACTCGTAACTGGAAATGGCTTTCAGCTTATTCTGAAACGAAGATTCTCGGATTTTACCCTAAATAAAGTAAAAATCTTTATTATTTCGGAGAATTTACAGGGTTTATAAATGTTTTGAATTAAAAATATGAAGTTGACATGTAGATATTAACTTAGTGATAAATACCGCGATATCGCCCACTGTTTTGTTCACGGTATCGAGACAGCAAACTTCCCAACGATGATGTCCCTATGGCTAACCATGGTTAACCATGGTCATAATTCTAACCATTTCCAAATATTGTCCGACAATGGTTTAACCATGGTTTCTCCCTTGGTTAACCATGGTTGACAGTAGTGCTGTCGCGACACTCGCTACTTCCAATACTATCGTTTGCTAGGTCAATTATGAGCGATAATTGGATGCGTTTTTTCAAATCCGATTGCAAAGATATTAGCATATTTATATAATAAAGATAGAATATCTTTTAAAAGTGAAGGGTTATTCAGCATTTTAAAATATATTTTCGGCCTTTTGACAACACAGTCCGTACAAATCTAGTCACATGACCTATCTGGAACGCATTAAACCATTGCTCGAATGTAGTTTCGGAATTGCATCTTTATGTTTTTCACACTTCAACTTGGTAAGTCAATTTAATTGACGTAAAGTTTTCAAATAATCTTTAAAAACACTGTAGTTCTATTTATTTGAGGCGTACATGATATTATAATGCCATTATGCAGCATTTTGTAAAGTCGGAATTAGATAAGTATTTTAATATACTGACGGTTTTCAAAGTGTTCCTACGTTTGACAATGTATAAACAACCGAAATAAAAGGACAAAGTTAGCCTTGTACCTTGCAACCAGATTTAATGGCCAGGGTGCTTGTTCAAGTCCTTTTGTGAGCTACCCTCCATCCACAGGGTAGTTATTTTGCATTTGTCCACTAGGTAAGATGTATTAACACAATAAAATGGAAAATTTAATAAGTAAATAAATTTTTTTTAAGTTAATGCCTTACCTAGTGGACAAAAGGATTCCCACCCTACCTTCTCTGCAATTTACAGCTCAACAGGGGACATGTTAAGTAAGGGTAGGAAACAAAAACAGGAGGTGTGCATGCGCAAGATGCACAGCAAGCAAGAGCTGGAGGCTACACGGCCACTTGGCGAATGAACAGGACACTACTGGTCCAGGCCAGAGCCCAGCTCATAACGTTTTCTTCTAACGTTTGGCTAGACCGGCAGAGCTCCAGACTAATGCATTTGTCAACTAGGTAAGGTATTAACTTATAAAAATTTAATTTACATATTATATTTTCCATTTTCTACCTAAAAATTACATGGACTTTTACAAAACTGACACTCTTTGCTCTGAAAGTCTCTCAATCTGTGTACTATTTTATTTCTATATATCCTGGTGTTGAAAGCCCCTGGGCTGTGGGGTATGGGATCTCCGATGCATTTTTTTTAGTTTCTATTAGAGAAATGTAAGTTTACAACTAATGAAAAAACCCCAAAAAACCTCTAATACCGCCCACACTTAAGTTAATGGTTCTGATATTGAAATATCGATTGAAATAGCACCCTGACTTTTTGTTCATTGTCGATTCACCACAATAATTGGCAGTCAGTCGCTACACTGATGTTCAGATACTTAAATTGTGTATAGTTACTAGTGCTGTGAAATCGCTTTGAATATCGGGTTCGATGTTTGGTATCTGTATAAGCTAGTGTTGTTAACGGTTTACCGGTATCCGGAATATTGTTTTGTTTTGGTAGAAAAAACGAAATCCGCAAAGAATATTTGGGAACCGGTTTTTAAAGAAGTTATTATTTTAGGCTTTCTAATGGCTGATACTTCATCAAAACGACAAAAAATATACATATTTTGTAAAATATGTCACATTTTTACCTTATATTGAGGAAAAATCATTTTTGCATACATAAAAACATCTCGCGAAAGCCACTTCCATTTACAAGTTATCACTCATGTACGCCCGCGAATAATATTTTCAATGTACACAACAAGTATACGAAATACCGGATTTCGTTTCGTTTCAAAGCCCCGGTAACCGGTTTTGATTTCTGTAAACGATGCCACCACTAGTATAAGCTAGCGAACTTCGGTCTAGTTCGATCTTCGAAACAATGTTTTCAAAACCAGTTAAAACGCAGAAATCTCACATAAAATCTTGTCACTTTATTGAAAATATAGCAAAAATGTAAAATCCATATATATTTTAAATAAATTCCGCCAAATTTTCAACAAAGAAACAAGTTTTATATATGGGCAAAAATAGGATCCGTTGGGATGTGGTGTGATGTTGGGGATTTCTAAATGTTTTGCAAAGTCCGAATTTCAGATGTTTGAACCGAACTCCGAAATCGGGGCAGTAAACGAGCGAACTATCGAACTTCTTCAAACATCGCAGCGCTAGTAAATACTGGTTTTAAAAGTAATTAATTTAATGAGAATATACACTTTCAGAGCATGTTTATCTTACTTATCTAGTGAAGTCCTCAGTGGCAGTTAGCAACTGTTTGGCATCCAATCACATGGCTATCACCTCTGTTTTAGTTTGAATCCCACAAGTGGCAATACTAAAGACCTGTCCCAGTATGACCCTGGCTGTTGAACGGGATGTAAAACCTACCAATTTTGAAGCTATGTAATAATATGTATCCAGTTTAGTAAAACTGAATGTTTAAATCAGTTTTAACTATACTTTAATTGTTTATATTTTTAATGTCAAACCTTTTTCAGATGAGCAAGTGTTCCTTGGAAAAAAAGTGGAGTGAACAAGAACGCAAGATGGCCTTACAAAATGAAAATAAAATTTCTAATCAGGTTCAGATAGGAGGCATTGAGGAGCAGTGTAAAAGCATGAGAAATCAAGTAGCTGATTATATCTTGGCTCAAGAGAAGTTGGCTAAAAATGGTATATATATGTTTAGTTTTATGGACAAAATTGTGACAGAATAATGAGAATACTAGTGCTGCGAGTTCACCATGAACTGTTATAGCTGATATGGTTGGCAATTCCTTAGTTAAAATAACTAAGGATGAGAACCTTACTTGGATATTGGACAACTTCAACAGAGATATCTCCTCCTGGAACCTATCTCTTGTGTTACATCAGTTGATCAAGCCCATATTTGAACCTCTGAAAGGCCTCTTTGAAACATCTCAACTTCAAAACAGTCTTCCTGTTAGCTCTGGCATCTGGAAAACATAAAAGTGAAATCCAAGCCTGGGTAAATAGGAACATTTGCCACAGGAAGAGCTGGTCTCAAGTTTCCCTTTACCCTTCGCTAAGTTTTCTTTGTAAGAACAAACTGGCCCTTGAGGGTCCTGGTAGTGTGACCCCAATGGTAATTCCAGCACTTACCCCCACTATGGATAAATCCCTTAAGGAAGATAGATCCCTCTGTCCAGTCAGAGCACTGCACTATTATCTAGACAGGACCAAGGTTCTTTAGAGACAATAACAATTTTTTAAGTTTGTCCGGGCTGTATCTCAGAAACTGTAAGGTGTAAGAAGTTGATACTTGGTCAGGACATTGGTTAGGAGGTGTAGGTGTGCACTGTTACGGTCTGACCTTGATTTGACCTTGAGTAGGAAGTAGATACTTGGTAGGGGGTTGTATGTGTGCAAAGTAATGATGTGACCTTGATTTGACCATACCATAGTGACCTTGAGTTTGAAAATCTTGTCCGGGCTATATCTCAGAAACCGTAAGGTGTAGGAAATTGATGCTTGGTGGGGACATTGGTTAGGGGGTGTAGGTGTGTGATGTCATGGTCTGACCTTGATTTGACCTTTCATCTTGTCCTATAAAATCTTGTCTGGGCTATATCTCGGAAACTGTAAGGTGTAGGAAATTGATACTTGGTAGGGATATTGGTTAGGGGGTGTAGGTGTGCAACATTATGGTGTAACCTTGATTTGACCTTTGACCTTGCTGTAGTGACCTTGACCTATAAAATCTTGTTCAGGCCATATCTCAGAAAATGTAAGGTATAGGAAATTTATACTTGGTAGGGACATTTGTGGGGGAATGTAGGTGTGTAACATTATGGTGTGACCTTTATTTGACCTTTGACCTTGTTGTAGTGACCTTGACCATGGCGTCAAGGTATTCCTATATTCTCCTGTATTTCAGGCCCACATCCTATATTTTAGAGGGAAGGAAAAAATTCCTATATTTTGCATAAATTGTTCTGTATTTCCTATATTTAAGGAAATGTCTCCTATATTTCTAGAACTATGTATCCCCGTGTCAAAACAGCAATTCCTGCAACAATTTCAGATAAAATTTTTGCTGCTAGTCGCAGCATATCTGATCATAATATAGCTTGTCTTGTGTTCAACTTCATTGCTAACCAGTATTTCCCTTCATGTTTGATGATTCACTCATGTGATACTGGTAGCTAGATTTACCCATAAGGTACCATACATATAATGTGTGCTACCTTTAGGGTGGGCTTCCAGCATAAATACAGTGCAACAGTGCAACTTTAATTATATCCCCCGACGAAAGTCAGGGATTTATTGGATTCAGGTCTGTCGTGTCACTGCCATAGAAATTTCCTTGTGTACATGATAACTCAAAAAGAATTAAGATTTTCTTGCTTCTGTTATGTTTATGTTTATAGACTATCAATTTGTGAACTTATCACAAAAGTATGCACTTGAACAGTGTTTATCTGAGTGTTTATCTCACAGTATAATAAAAAGGAGGTAAGGATGGCTATGACACCCCAGTTACACATCCAAGGATCATCCACCGGATCGCGCTAGGTTCCTCATGTGGAAAATTTTGAGTGATTTATGGATCATATTTTTATGTCAGCTGACTTGTCAGTCAGCTGACATTATGTCGTCACTCTGCGGCGTGGGCGTCCACGTCCGCGTGAACAACTTCTCCTCCAAAACTACAAGGCCTAGAGACGTGCTGTTTTTTATGTCAGCTGACTTGTCAGTCAGCTGACATTATGTCGTCACTCTGTGGCGTGGGCGTCCGCGTCCGCGTGAACAACTTCTCCTCCAAAACTACAAGGCCTAGAGACGTGCTGTTTTTTTTAAAAGATACCTTATCTATCGAGGATGAAAAATTGTTCAAGGCATGCAAATCTGTCTTTTCATTGCGTTAATACATCTTACCTACCAGACGATAGCTATAGCCCGGCGCCAGCCGGTCCCGCCAAACGAAAGAAAAAGACGTCCCGGGTTTCACCCCCGGCAGGACCGGCACACTACAATCCACTCGCCAGGTGGCCTAGTTCCTGCCTCACTCGCCAGAGGGACGTGACGTCATAGCATCTTTTTCGTTTGGCGCGATATTTAAAGTTGTGGATTTTTATCTGTGAACCTTTTGGTTTTATATTTGTGTTATATCTGTTTAATTTGTGTCGGAATAGTTGCCATTAGTTGACTTTTCTATCATGGCATCTCCAGGACAGAAAAAGGGTGCGTGTGGCCATATTATGGCTTCATTTGACAAACATAGTAGGTGTGCGCGTTGTCGCGAGAAAGGACATGGTGATGACCCTTGTGTTCAGAATCTGCAGTGTGACTTTTGCAGTGTCCTTACCCCGGAGCAAGTGCTCAAGTTAAGTACTCCTACCTATAAACTCAGAAAGGAAAAGGCTAAAGCAAAGGAGGTATTAGTCGACCCGTCTTCTGTGGTAGTTCTTGATACCCAGCCAGAACAAGAACCTGATGTTTCTGTTGCTTCTGCTCCGGATTTGTCCCTTCCTGTGCCTCAGTTTAAGAAAGAACTTCAAGAACTGGACGAAAAGTGGGCCACTCGTATGGCCAGGCTTGAGGCACTTATTACTGTAGGACATCGCCCCTCACCTTCTGTGCAACAAAATCCGTCATTTTCTCCGGTCAAAGTACCGGTCTCTCATGCTGCTCCAGCAGGTGCTCTTTCCCAGACACCCTTTTTTGTCACTACTTCTGCTTCTTCCGGCCCAGCCGGCCCGGCTGTTGGCCCGGATGAGGCTAGAGATCAGGATTTTTCCTTTGCTGACAGACAATCTCCACTTCAAAACCTCTACCCGGAAACAGAACCTATGTTTAAACACCCTGCTCCGGTGGCTACTGTTTCGTCAGCTGCTATGTCTGCTTCCTCTCAATCTTCATTTCAACAACCTTCTTCCGGCTCCGGGCCGGTCACCTTCCGCGATGTCAATCCTCAGGAAACATTTGAAGAGGGTGAGTTATCTGACGCAGAGAAATCCCCAGACGTAGAAACCTCAGACCCGGACCGGGTCCTCAGTGAAGATCAAAACTACCGCGAGACTGTGAGAGGTGTCCGCGCGTTCATGGGATGGACACACATTCCTGACCTGGAGTTTTCTCCGCAATCCCGCACTGATAATCCTTGGGCAGGTCACCGTTCTCAGCCTGTGGGTAAGATTTCTGTGGATCTTCCACCGGAAGATTGGTTGTGCCGAAAACTAGAAACTCTAAACCTTGTACTGATAGAAGGATATCCTTCAAAATCTAGTGATCCAGGTGGCCTTCATGTGGACCAGTTCCTCAGACCCCCAAAATCCCAGAACAGATGGTATGGGATACACCCGGCGGAGCCTACAGATCCATCTAGACCGGGTAAATCGGTGAATTCTTGGCCAAATGATGCGGCGAAGATCAACAGTTCATTCCCCAGGATTTCAACCATATCTTCTACTTCTCCTCAGCCTCCTTCCCGCCCACTATCACAAGACACTATGCGTAAGTGGGAGAAAGCAGCAAAAGAGTCTTCATATATTTGCAACCAGTCCGCGGGGTTTAATCGCTGTATCACCAAAATACAGGATGCCTTCCAAGAACAATTGCATATTTTACAAAGTGAACTTAAGAAAGGCAAGTCTTCTGTCAAATCTCAAGGTGCATTGGATGAACTTTTATACTTATCCTCATTTAACCAGAATGTCAGTTTCGCCATGGGTAAATCCTTACAACATTTGGCAGACTTTACATTTGTGCAGATGGCGAATTTGACCCTACTCCGTAGGGACTCATATTTGGAAGCTGTGAAACCGGGGATTAAACCAGATACTTTCAATTCCTTGAGAAATTGTCCCCTGAATGGATATGGATTATTTCCAGACGCTGCTATTAGAAAGGCTGAGGATGAAATCAACCAGTTAGAAGCTTCCCGACGTACCTCCCAGCCCGGCCCGGGCCGTGGGGGGTTCGCCGGTAGAGGCAGAAAGCAGAGATACCAACCCTACAGTACTGGTTGGAAACCTCAAGACACTGCTAAATCAACTTCTCAGGCCGGAAAGGAACTACCAGCTTGGAAAGCGTTTGGTTCCCGCAATAGAGGCCGGGGTGGTCAACCCGGACGTGGTACCAAGATGGCTCATGAGAAGACACAGTATAAATGACAATTACTGCAAGTCAAGTCCGGTGCCGGTGGCCCGGCCAGTCAGTTCTGTACAAAGTGTCATAACAAGAAACTCTTTTGTATCTGTTCCAACAAATGTTTCTTATCATGTTGTACGTCGTGTACCTACTGTAACAAGGTGGCAGTCGCAAAAGAAAGACGTAAGACCAAAATTAAAGATCAAAAGTCAAATAAAGTGTGTGAAAAGTGCTTCTTTTGTCGGTCACTTTGTTTCTGCTCCAAATGTTCCAAATGTCCCCAATGTTGCAAGTGTCCAACCAGTGGGGGGACGTCTTCAGAGTTTTTGGGAAATATGGGCTCACAAGGGTGCAAACCCAAAAGTAGTGTCCATATTAAAGGAGGGTTATGTTCTTCCCTTCAAAGTAAGACCTCCCTTAGTAAGGGATCCCCTGATAGTAAGTGGCTATGCAAACCCCATCAGAGACTCCCACTTGCAAGCAGCTGTACAAGCTCTGATCGAGAAAAAGGCAGTAGAGAGGGTCAGGGTTCAAACCTCACTAGCCTTTTTCAACAGACTGTTCATTGTCCCAAAGCCGAACCACAAGTGGCGGCCAATCTTGGATCTCAGTACTCTAAATCAGTTTTTATGCGTAAAAACATTCAAAATGGAGACTCCAGAGACAATCCGGACCTCTCTACAACAAGAGGAGTGGGTGACATCGCTAGACTTCAGCGACGCCTACTTCCACATCCCAATTCACTACACATCCCGAAAATTCCTCAGGTTCCACTTTCAGAACCAGTCGTACCAGTTTCGGGCACTTCCCTTTGGCCTGTCAACAGCTCCCATGGAGTTCACTGGTGTGGTCAAAGAGGTCAAGTTAATGGCTCAGTCACAGGGTATAAGAATCCACCAGTACCTAGACGACTGGTTGATTCGAGCCCCTACCAAAGAATCTTGCCACCAGGGAACCCAATCCCTCCTAGCCCTCTGCCAGGAGTTGGGCTGGATGGTAAACATGCAAAAATCAGAACTGGAACCCCAACAAGTCTTCGACTTCGTAGGCTACCAGTACGACCTACTCAACGGAGTAGTCAGACCTACTCAAAATCGTTGGGAAACCCTTCAACAGAAAATAACAGTGCTTTTACAGAACAGATCTTGCCCAGTGAGAACTTTCATGTCTCTTATAGGTCTTCTCACTGCGACAGAAAAACAGGTGACCCTAGGCAGACTGCACATGAGACCTATTCAGTGGCACCTCAAGAAACACTGGAGAGTCCCAGAATCTCTGGAAAAGGAGATCCCAATTCCGAGGTCTCTCCATCAGTACCTGCAGTGGTGGACCCAAGAGGAAAATGTCCTAAAGGGTCAGCCCTTACACCCCCTGCGACACGCAGTTCAAATCTTTACAGACGCCTCAAAAGAAGGCTGGGGTGCTCACTTAGGCGACTTCACAGCAAGCGGTACTTGGTCAGTGCCCGAAAGCAAGTTGCACATAAACTTCTTAGAACTAAAAGCCGTGTTGTTAGCACTAAAAAGATTCCAACATTTAGTGCAAGGAAAGGTCGTCCTGATTGCCACAGACAACACCACGGTTGTGGCATACATCAACAAGGAAGGAGGTATGAGGTCAGGCTCACTCTGTGCCCTTCTTTGGCGGCTCCTATGTTGGTGCAGCCTCAATCAAATAGTACTGAAGGCCAGACACGTTCCAAGCCGTCTGAATGTAATTGCAGACAAATTGTCTCGCCAAAGGCAGGTCATTCAGACGGAGTGGTCCCTCCATCAAGAGATCTTCGACCTCCTTTGTCAAACCTGGCATTATCCCCGAGTGGACATGTTTGCAACAAGGTACAACTGCAAGCTAGTTCAATTTGTGTCCCCAATTCCAGACCCAAAGGCCTGGTCAGTGGATGCTCTGACATTATCCTGGGAGGACCTGGACATGTACCTCTTCCCCCCAGTATCTCTGATGGGGAAGGTGGTCAGCAAGCTGTCAGATCACTGGTATCGCAGAGCAATCCTGATTGCCCCGGGATGGCCCAACATGCCTTGGTTTTGGGACCTAGTGGAACTATCTGCGAGGGTTCCTCTTTGTCTTCCACACCACCCAGATCTAGTGACCCAACCTTTCAACAAGGCACGTCACAGGGATCTGACAAACCTAAATCTCCATGCCTGGCTCCTAGAGCCCAGACAATCAAGGAGCAGGGGTTCTCTAGCCCAGTGGCGTCAAGAATTGAGGCGCCTCAAAGACGTTCAACCAGAACAGTCTACGAAGCGAAGTGGGCCGTTTTTGTCAGATGGTGTGAAACAAGTCAGGTGGACTTCAGGAACCCATCTATAAAACAAATAGCAGATTTCCTCCTGCACCTTTTCCAGGAGAAGAATCTCCAGCCCAGCACTATTGATGGTTACAGGTCAGCCATTGCAGACAAACTGGGAAATACCTCGGTTAATGTCGGCAAGGATGAAAATTTGACTAGACTGTTAGACAGTTTTCACAGAGATAGACCCAAAGGGCGCCGGGGGGTTCCTGCTTGGAACCTCTCCCTGGTTTTACACCAGCTTACAAAAGCGCCTTTTGAACCACTCAGAAAGGCTTCTCTGAAGCACCTTACTTTCAAAACTGTTTTTCTCCTAGCCCTGGCTTCAGGAAAACGCAGGAGTGAGATTCACGCTTGGTTAAACAAAAATATCAGACACCAAGCTGAAGTTTCCCTCTACCCTTCACCAAGCTTCTTGGCGAAAAATCACTTGGCAAAAGAGGGACCAGAGTGCGTGGCCCCTGTGGTCATTCCAGCCTTAGCCCCCACTCTGGATAAGTCTTTAAAGGAAGACAGATCCCTTTGCCCCGTTCGGGCTCTTCGCTACTACCTGGACAAAACGCAGGACCTAAGAACGGGAAAGGAGTTAGTTTTTTGTTTCATTCAAACAAGGGTTTAACAAGGACATCTCTCCTGCCACTATCTCGTCCTGGATCAAACAAACAGTAGTGTTGTGTTATGATCTCTCTGACCAAGATTCCTTGACCTTACATCAGGTTAAGGCCCATGATGTTAGGGCCTTTGCGGCCTCCAAAGCCTTTCAAGGTGGCATATCTCTGGACCAGATTCTAGCAGCATGCCACTGGAAGTCCCACAACACCTTTACACAGTTTTACCTTAAGGATGTTGCCTGGGCAGATAAGGAGCTTTTTCACTTGGGTCCTGTGGTGGCTGCCCAGCAAATCCACCACTAGTCCCCTAAGCTTCTTTGTATATAATTATATATAGTGTACATACTAGTTAGTTTTAGGTGTAGGCTCACTTTTAGCCTAGGCCTTGGCTTCTCAAAGTCTTTTACTTCAGAGTAATCCTCTGGGTATAGGACTTTCCCTCTCTTCCAGGTTAACCGTGGGAATCATTGACTTGAACTCTTACTCTCTTCCTCCCCTCAGAGCAGTCAAAAGGGGGGGTGGGGGGGGTGGGGGGTGGGGGGGGGGGGGCAGGTGGGTCTAGTTACCCTTGAGACTAACATGTCTCCTCAAAGGACTAGAACCTCACACCTAGGTATAATATAAGAGTTTCTCCAATCCTCAGAAGGCTGCCCTCCTTCCACTGGGTAGTTATTCTAGCTATCGTCTGGTAGGTAAGATGTATTAACGCAATGAAATTGCAAATTTTAATTAGTAAATTAAATTTTTATTAGTTAATACCTTACCTACCAGACGGGAAATTCCCACCCGGCCTTCCCCGCTTCCAGCCTTCATCATTCAATCTTAGGGACGAAAGAGATGCTATGACGTCACGTCCCTCTGGCGAGTGAGGCAGGAACTAGGCCACCTGGCGAGTGGATTGTAGTGTGCCGGTCCTGCCGGGGGTGAAACCCGGGACGTCTTTTTCTTTCGTTTGGCGGGACCGGCTGGCGCCGGGCTATAGCTATTGTCTGGTAGGTAAGGTATTAACTAATAAAAATTTAATTTACTAATTAAAATTTGCAAGTTCGTCTGTTTGCTAGAGACATTACAAGGGGGGTACCCCCACCAAAAGTGTGAAAATTTCAACACTTAATCACAATTTTCTCAGTGACTATTGCAGGGATTTCTCTCATATCTTGCATATATGTACTAGGCCACAGGTAGATTCTCTTGTGTGAGTATGAGACCTGGATCTGTCTTACTTTTTTTTAAATAAATTTTTTTAATAATTTTTAATGCATTAAAATTCATGAAATCATGCACAAAATCATTTATAACTTCAAAAGTGTTGCATTTAGAGCATTTTGTTAAAATATGTTATTCAGCTACTTTTTTCATAGCTACAATATGGTGAGTAAGTTGGGTGCCTGTCTCAATAGCTAAGTGAGTAATAGCTACTTTTGGGCTTTTCAGTAACTTCCATCATGAGTAAAATCACTTGTAACTTAAAAACTATTGCATTTAGAGAATTTCGTATAAATATGTTATTCAGCTACTTTTGGGTCAGCTATAACATAGTAAAATTTTAGACCTGTAGCTCATGGCATAGCTGAGTAATAGCTACTTTTGGGTTATCACTGTTGAGTAAATCGCTTATAACTTCAAAACTATTGCATTTAGAGAATTTCGTATAAATATGTTATTCAGCTACTTTTGGGTCAGCTATAACATAGTAAAATTTCAGACCTGTAGCTCATGGCATAGCTGAGTAATAGCTACTTTTAGGTTATCACTGTTGAGTAAATCGCTTATAACTTGGAAACTATTGCATTTACAGTATTTTATTTCAATATGTTATTCACCTATTTTGGGATCAGCTATAACATAGTGAAGTTTCAGATCTGTGGCTCATTGCATAGCTGAGTAATAGCTACTTTGAAGTTCTCACTATTGAGTAAATCACTCGTAACTTAAAACCTATTGCATTTAGAGAATTTCGTATAAATATGTTATTCAGCTACTTTTGGGCCAGCTATAACATAGTGAAATTTCAGATCTGTAGGTCATGGCATAGCTGAGTAATAGCTACTTTAAAGTTCTCACTATTGAGTAAATCAGTTGTAATTGGAAAACTATTGCATTTAGAGTATTTCGTATAAATATGTTATTCAGCTACTTTTGGGTCAGCTATAACATAGTAAAATTTCAGACCTGTAGCTCATGGCATAGCTGAGTAATAGCTACTTTTAGGTCATCACTATTGAGTAAATCAGTTGTAACTTGAAAACTATTGCATTTACAGTATTTTGCTTAAATATGTTGTTCACCTACTTTTGGGTCAGCTATAACATAGTAAAATTTCAGACCTGTAGTTCATTGCATAGCTGAGTAATAACTACTTTGAGGTTCTCACTATTGAGTAAATCAGTTGTAATTGCAAAACTATTGCATTTAGAGAATTTCGTATAAATATGTTATTCAGCTACTTTTGGGCCAGCTATAACATAGTGAAATTTCAGATCTGTAGGTCATGGCAACGCTTAGTAATAGCTACTTTGAAGTTCTCACTATTGAGTAAATCAGTTGTAATTGGGAAACTATTGCATTTACAGAATTTCGTATAAATATGTTATTCAGCTACTTTTGGGTCAGCTATAACATAGTAAAATTTCAGACCTGTAGCTCATGGCATAGCTGAGTAATAGCTACTTTTAGGTCATCACTATTGAGTAAATCAGTTGTAACTTGAAAACTATTGCATTTACAGTATTTTGCTTAAATATGTTGTTCACCTACTTTTGGGTCAGCTATAACATAGTAAAATTTCAGACCTGTAGCTCATTGCATAGCTGAGTAATAACTACTTTGAGGTTCTCACTATTGAGTAAATCAGTTGTAATTGCAAAACTATTGCATTTAGAGAATTTAGTATAAATATGTTATTCAGCTACTTTTGGGTCAGCTATAACATAGTAAAATTTCAGACCTGTAGCTCATGGCATAGCTGAGCAATAGCTATTTTTAGGTTCTGACTATTGAGTAAATCAGTTGTAACTTGAAAACTATTGCATGTACAGTATTTTGCTTAAATATGTTGTTCACCTACTTTTGGGTCAGCTATAACATAGTAAAATTTCAGACCTGTAGCTCATGGCATAGCTGAGTAATAGCTACTTTGAGGTTATCACTGTTGAGTAAATCACTTATAACTTGGAAATTATTGCATTTAGAGTATTTTGTTTCAATATGTTATTCACCTATATTGGAGTCTGCTATAACATAGTGAAGTTCCAGACCTGTGACTCATTGCATAGCTGAGTAATAGCTACTTTGAAGTTCTCAATGTTGAGCAAATCACTTATAATTTGAAAACTATTGCATTTAGAGAATTTAGTATAAATATGTTATTCAGCTACTTTTGGGTCAGCTATAACATAGTAAAATTTCAGACCTGTAGCTCATGGCATAGCTGAGTAATAGCTACTTTTAGGTTATCACTGTTGAGTAAATCACTTATAACTTGGAAACTATTGCATTTAGAGTATTTTGTTGCAATATGTTATTCACCTATTTTGGGGTCAACTATAACATAGTGAAGTTCCAGACCTGTGGCTCATTGCATAGCTGAGTAATAGCTACTTTGAAGTTCTCACTGTTGAGTAAATCAGTTGTAATTGGAAAACTATTGCCTTTACAGAAATTTATGCAAATATGTTATTCAACTACTTTTGGGTCAGCTATAACATAGTGAAATTACAGACCTGTAGCTCATGGCACAACTGAGCAATAGCTATTCTCAGGCACTGACTGTTGAGTAAATCGGCTATAACTTGAAAAATATTGCATTTGGAGTATTTTGTTAAAATATATTGTTCACCTACTTTTGGGTTAGCTATAACATAGTGAAATTACAGACCTATAGCTCATGGCATAGCGGAGCAATAGCTATTTTCAGGTTCTCACTATTGAGTAAATCAGTTGTAACTTGAAAACTATTGCATTTACAGTATTTTGCTTAAATATGTTGTTCACCTACTTTTAGGTCAGCTATAACAGAGCAAAAATTCAGACATGTAGCTCATTGCATAGCTGAGTAATAGTTACTTTGAGGTTCTCACTCTTGAGTAAATCAGTAGTAACTTGAAAACTATTACATTTACGGTATTTTGTTAAATATGTTTTTCACAGACGTTTTGGTCAGCTATAACATAGTGAAATTGCAGACCTCTGTGTCATGGCATAGCTGAGCAATAGCTTCTTTCAGGTTCTCACTGTTGAGTAAATCATTGTATCCAACCTGTAGGAAATCATGGGCTGGGAATCTGTTAATATGGTCCGATTTGACCTTGGAACCCTCCTTCAAGGTCAAATGAGGATAGCCAAACATAAAAGTGCTTATAACTCGCTTATTATTGGTCCTAGAGGTTTGGAATGAAAACCAACCTATAGAAAATCATGAGCTGGGAATTTTTTGGTGTGGTCGGATTTCACCTTGGACCCCTCCTTCAAGGTCAAATGAGGATAGCCAAACTTAAAAGTGCTTATAACTCACTTATTATTGGTCCTAGAGGTTTCGAATGGAAAACCAACCTATAGAAAATCATGGGCTGGGAATCTTTTGGTGTGGTCGGATTTGACCTTAGACCCCTCCTTCCAGGTCAAACGAAGATAGCCAAACTTAAAGTGCTTATAACTCGCGTATTATTGGTCTTGGAGGTTTGGGATGGTAAACCAACATATAGGAAATCATGGGCTGGGATTCTTTTGGTGTGGTCAGATTTGACCTGGGACCCCTCCTTCAAGGTCAATTGAGGATAGCCAAACTTACAATTGCTTAGAACTCGCTTATTATTGGTCCTACAAGTTTGGGATGGTAAACAAGCTACAGGAAATCATGGGCTGGGAATTTTTTTGTGTGGTCGGATTTGACCTTGGACCCCCTCCTTCAAGGTCAAACAAGGATAGCCAAACATAAAAAGTGCCTATGACTCACTTATTATTGGTCCGAGAGGTTTGGGATGGTAAACCATCCTAAATTCTTAAGCTGGGAATCTTTTGGTATGGTCAGATTTGACCTTTGAACCCTTCTTCATGGTCGAACGAGGATATTGCATTTATAGTATTTCTTTAAATATTTTTAACCTACTTTTTACACTTAAACAATTACCTTGTTACTTTATTTCATAATACCATTTGCAGGGCACAACTTTTGTGTCCTTTTCTTCTGTCAGCTTCGGAATATCTTTCGAACATGCTGTTCAGTTACCATTTACTGTATTTCTGTACAGCCCTTTCCCTGATAATTATGCTTTCCTCTCATTATCACCATCACAAATCAAAAACATTCAGTCAGCTGACACAGTGCCCGTTTACGGGCACTCTCTTGTTTATTTGTGAGCTCATCACAGACACCAGCACAGATGTGATGTGTCTGCAAGGACGCTACGGAAGAATCAAACTGCTTGATTTTTCTGTAAATGCTTTGCAGACCTTATCTGTAATTGATATCTGTAACTCATCCGTAACTCGTCCTAACATCCTTAAACCCATCTGGAATGTCCTTGTGGCATCCCTAACATCCTTGACTCTTCCGCGCCAATGAAGGTTCGGGAAAATTTCCACGGAGGTCCCTGGAGGCTACAAGGATGCCTCCAGATGTTAACGGACATTCCCTGAAACCCCAATCAGAATGGTCCCGGGAGAAGGTGACGGAAATGAAATTTTCTTGCGGATATACAGACATTTGCGGATGTGTCCCAGGACAATAGGGACAGAGTTTACAGATGATAAGGATGCCTCAAGGACAATAAGGACGGGGTTTACAGACAGATTTGTGGTTTCCCACGCTCTTCGGGAAATTACGGAAAGATGCTTTTTCATGGATGAATGCATATATGAAGGACACTTGGCTTGGCTTTTGCTCATACACATTTTGCATTTCGATGAGGATACACCAATTCAACAACTTTACAAGCGAAACTAGAGATATTGGGGATATATTTTGCTTGCATATTAAGTCAAAATTATATTGAGACTTTTTTTTTTTGAAAAAGAGATTTGGTGAATATTTCTGTAAAATGCCACCAAAGAAAAGGTCAAAGAGGAGAAGCAGTCATGATGGGGAGAGGATGCCTACCCAGGAGTCCAGAGGTGGACTAGTTGCATTGTGTACCAGAGATTCAGCAGGCAGCTGGGGTGGAGGAGTTGGTGGTGGGAGTGGAGGATTCTCTGGAGATGTTGGATACAGAACAGGGTGACATTGCCCTTGAGACACAGCAGGATTCGGATTCAAGTGATGAGGACATTGCTGACACACAGGCTGAAGGGCAAGGGCAAGTCAAAGACCAGGCAAGGGCAACATGTATCAGAAGAGAAGGCTAAGAAAAGAAGCAAGAATCCTGCTGTTCTGTTCTGAGGAGGAGCAGGAATTAGTGGACTTTATGCATGACAATGAAATTCTCTACGAGCGTTAAATGGGCTACAAGGATAGGTCAAAGAGGAAGGCTGTGTGGGATAAGTTTTGTGAGGAGAAATACATGGACAAAGATGCCTGCCAAAGATGGTTTCAGAGCCAGCGCACACTCTTCGGAAAGGTCACTCACATGAACTCGGGCCAGGGGGAACCACAGCTGACAGAGAAGCAGAAATGGACCAGAGACAATTTTGACTTCCTGAGGGACCACATCGTGCCCCATCTTACAGCAAAAAGTGAATTCAGGGTTTCCAGGGGGTCTGCTTCCCAAGCCACTGCAGCAGCAGCCTCAGCATCCAGACTGGAGACTGTGCACATCGAACCGTTCCAGGATACTTCTCGCCCAGAATCCACTGATGACCCAGGAGACCTGTCCAACCTGGATGCACAAATTAGCCTTATTCCTAGATCACGTGGTGTCAGTGTTTAACCTCAAGCTTAGCAGAATCCGACCTCCAATCAGCTCTTGCAGAATCTCAGAGGGTGACAACGGAGTTAAAAGGCATTGTGGTTAAAAAGCTGAGTGATGACAAGCCTGATAACACAAGACTGGGCTTCTGTGACTTTCTAAAGGTGGAGGTGGTACAACTAACAAGTGACTCGTATGACGAGTTTCAACAAGAGACATTCAACTTAGTATGAGACTTACATGTAGGGACAAGCAGCAGCAAATGTACGACACGCAATCGGCACAAGTATGGCCCAGACCGCCACGTACAGCCAGGCCTCCACCTCATACCAGTATCCTCTGTCTCACACCCAGATGCAGACCCCGCCGCAGCAGATGCAACAGACATTTACACACGTACCACAAGCACTTCCACAGCAGCAGCATTTACAACATTCACAGCAACACTTTCAAGAGACATTTACTCAGGCATATGCACCAGCTCAACAACAGATCCATGGCCAGGCTCCACAGCAAAGCATGCAGGTATCTGATCCTCAGTAGGTTGTGCAGTACAAGGCAGGCCATGACCACCCTGGTCATCATCAGGGGCTCCTGCTGCATTGACCTTTGACCTTGTCATTGTGAACATGAGTTTTAAAGTCTTGTCTGGACTATTTCTTGGATTCAATGAGGTGTAGAAGGTTGACATTTGGTAGGGACGGGTGTATGTAAATGTATGTGTGCATCATGGTGTGACCATTTTACTCTACCAAAGTGTATTCATCTGCCATATTTGGGACATCTTCCTCTAATGTGACAAAGATATATGGATTGCTGCAACTGAATATTACATGCAATTTTACAAAATTATGCTATTTCCATTGACAGCTATTCTCCAATTAATAAATTTTACAGCTTCATATTTTTTTAGTTTACTGATTAATGCTGTCATCTTGCTATTGAATTGTCTTGTTGTAGTACTTTATCTTTACATGAATTTTCTTTGTTTTACATGTTATTTTCTGTACTTAACATTATTTCTGTACTTAACATTATTTGGACCTTTATAGAGGTGACACTGCTCTGAAAGTTTCCCAGTCTTTGTACTCTTTCGCTGCTTCTATATGTCATGGTGTTAAAAACTATTACCCCAGGCTGTGGGGTATGGGCATCTCTGATGCTATTTTTTTTTCTCTGTCAGTACTCCTGTGTTACAAACTTTCAGCCCAGGAGTCGCTGTAGGTCAATTGGGTAAAAGCCCACAATGTTAAGGCTTTTACTGCTTCTAAAGCCTTTCAAGGAGGAGTCCTCTTGGAGCAGATTCTCTCAGCTTGTCAATAGAAGTCCTACATCTTCACCCAATTCTACTTGAAGGATGTTGCCTGATCAGACTCTGAACTTCATCATTTAGGTCCCATAGTGGTAGCACAGCAATTTCGTTATTGACAGCAGACCACTAGACTTTATTTTTTCCTCCTTTTGTATTGGTTTTGGATATTTGAGGAGGTATTGCCCTTCAGCCAAGTAGAAAGGTACCTTCTTTTTCCAGGCTTTATCCTCACCTCCTTGCTAGCCTAAGAGTCAAAAGTTCTGTCAGTGCTTTCTTCCCTGATCTTCCTCTGGAAACACTAGGGACTGAACTTTTTCTCCCAACTCCCCCATTCTAGGGGAGAAAAAACCGGGGTTTCAGTAACTGGTCAATGGGTCAGATATAGGACCTAATAAAAGCAGATTTCTGCCTAACTCCTCCTTAAAGTTCTATCTTGTCCCTTCAGTAAACTACCCATTATCCTTTCAGTAGTTATTCTGGCATTAGTCTGTTAGGTAAGATGTATTAATGCAATTGAGAGGTTGCGAACGTTTTATTTAAAACTTGGCACAAACTCATAACATAAATTAAAACAACATTAATATCAGAGATCAAAGTGGCAAAATCTTTTTTAGCGTGAAATACATAATGACTGGTACTTTTTACGTTGTGAAATGATATTCAACACAAGAATCACTGATGTGTCTAGTAGCGAAAAACTTGCAACCTCTGTATTAAAATAGAAAATCTTACCTAACAGACGGGAGAGTCCCACACTCCAACCCTGAAAATCTACCTTACTGGGGTTCATAAGGGTCAGTAATTTTCAAACAAAAAAGAGGAAGTGATGTCACTAGCAAACTGGCGAGTGAGGGAGCCACTAGCACTCTAGCGAGTGGGGGCAAAACCAAGGCCGGTTCCACCGGAGAAGGCTTACAACTTTTTTTTTTCTGATGTTGGGTGGGTCCAGCTTGCATTGGACCTATGGTGTCAGTCTGTTAAGTAAGAAATTAACTTATAAAAATTTAATTTACATATTAAACCTATTTTTTTTGCAATTTTAATAAAACTGAGTAAAGAATTTAATTTAAACTGTCTCTTCAAAATAAGATTTTGGTTGTACTTTTATCCAGTTCAGGAGGCAAGAAATCTAAACAGAAAATTGGGGTTCATTAATGAACACCAAAAATGTGAGGTGCAAAGCTACTGCTCTGAGTTAGCAAGACTGAAAAGGGCCAATGAGGAATTACATGTGCAAATTAGCAAGCAGCCAAGTGAATTTGAACATCAACTCTTTGTGAAGCAAGAAGAAATCATAACCTTAAAGCAACAAAATCAAATGGTAATATGTATATTTTAGTAATTTTTACCACACAGTACACAGGCTGTGCGGTGTTTTTGCACCCATGGTGTCTGGCTTGGGGAGAGGCAGGGAACTCTCTGAGTACTCATCCAAAATAAGCGTTGATTGCAAAAGTGAAAACCTTTACATACTGCATCACTTGCCAAATAAAATCTGTAGGACAAGCCAAACACAGCTTAATGGACTGATTTCAAGCCCTGTCACTAAACCCACACGCATTGGTCAACAGGAAGATAATTGAAAAGCACTGGACAGACTAAGAACCAGTGCCCCTCAAGGTCTCAATATCTAAGAATAATCTTCAAGATATTTGGTTGAATAATATTAATGTGTAGGATGTGGATACATAGCAGGGTTATTGGGTGGGGGTGTGTGAATATGCAACGTTGTGGTGTGAACGTGATTCAACTTGTTAGCTTATTGTAGTGACCTTGAACTTTAAAATCTTGTCTGGACCACACATCAGAAACCGTAAGTGTAGCAAGTTGATACTTGCCAAGGATATTGGTTGGCGGTATGAGTGTACAATGCCTTGATGTGACCTTGTTTTAACATTGCTGTAGTGATCTTAACCTTTAAAATTTTATGTGGGCTATAGTTTTTAGAAAATATAAGGTGCAGGAAATTGTAATGGGTAGTAGGTATATTGGTTGTAGGTATGCAATGTCATAGTGTGATCTTCAGCCTTGGGCACCCTCAGAATGTTCTCAGCTGCCGCATTTAAGGCATATTCCCCTATCACAAAAAATATATGAATTGCTGCCACCTAGTATTATCTGTACTTACCTAATTGTGCTATTTTCATTTCAGATATACTTCATTTTATTATATCATTACATCTACAATAGCTTACCATATGGAACTGAATGCTGATCTCTGGAGGCCACAGGCCCCGGCTAACGTCCCAAAAAAATAGAAGTTTAGTGTTGACCGAAGCCTCAGGTTGTCCTCATGTGGCGTTCTTCCTCCTTTTCTTGTTGGCCGTGTGATTTGGAAGCGTTTGCTTTTTGCATTCATAATTTCTACTATATCCCGGTATATACGTATTGTTGGATGTTTTAATTCAGCTGTTTAGTGTAAATAGTGTTATACATATTCTGTGAAAGTTTAATTTCAACATGATAAGTATTTCTTAACTTTTTTGTCTGTGAGTTTTTCGGTTCGGCTTGCACAGAATTATTGGTGTAAAAATGTCTTCCCACCAAGCAAGCAAAGATAAACCTAGATCCCTTAAGTGTCGCCACTTCTGTCTGCCTTTCAACAATCACAACTACTGCTGTAGAGAATTTAACAAAGGTGATGACCCTTGTGTTACACATGAAAAGCCGTGAGATCTGTTCAGGCTTTTCCGAAGAACAAATTCTTAAAATAAACAGGTGGAGATACGTCAGAAAGCAGAAGGTGGCTGATACTTTCAAAGACGATGAATTAGATTTACTAGGAGACGAAGATGTGGAGTCTTTTGCTGGATCTCACACAGACCTTGAGGGTGCTGTTGATAATTTATTTGCTTCTCCTCCCATCCATCAACCCTTACGTTTTGAGGCATTGTCTTTGCAAACTCCAGCAAAAACTGTCCCACCAACCCCACGTACGGTTTCACAACAAAAAATTGAATCTAAACTTGAGAAATCCCTTGGTACTCAATTTAACATCCAACTGCAGCAACAAATGGGGGTTTCCAGGATTACATGCTTGAAGCTATGAAGTCTCTGAGAGACGAAATGCAGTCTATGAAAAAGACTGCTAAAGAAGTGGAGGTGGATCAGACCCCCACTTCGGCTTCAAAGCCTGGCACAACTAAACAGACTGATACTTTGCCCCCAAACACTGCTCCGAACACTCAGCCATCCGAACACACAAATGAGGCCATGGTCTTCTAAGCCCCCAAGGGCCCCTTCTGAACAAGACCAACAACAACATGATCCAGACCCACTTTTCTACACGGAAGTAGCTATGGCTGACTTACCTTCTCAATATGCAGAAGAAGTTGAGACCTTCAGACGCATTCTTGATCTCCCTGACCCCAGGGAAACTATGCCCAGGTCTTCCTCTTCTGTTCTGGGCCTGGATGACCAAAAAGGCCAACAGGAGCTTAGACCAAGAGGCCCTTCATCTATGCTCCCTCTAAGCTCTAAGTTTGAGCAGGACTTCCTGGCCTCTAATTTACCTGGGGGTAAATACATTAAACCCCCTCCTTCCACTGCAAAGTGGTACAAGGTGGGACAGCCTTGTTTTGAAGATAAAATTCAAGAGTTGAATACAGATTTTTCCAAAATCTGCATCTCTCCCAAACCCTCTGGGGCCCCTATGGGCAAGGTTCCCCTACCAGTTCTCAAGGAACTGGAACATCAAGCTAGGCAGAACCTCTACCATCAACTTCATGGCTGCCCTTGATAAGACTGCTTCTTTTTGCAACACTACTATGGAGAAGAGCCATCCAGGAAGTCCAGTCTTAAATCTACCTTCAAAAAGTTTAAAAGTCAGATTCAGAAAGGTACCGATCCAGCCAGGTGTGATTATGATAATGCCTGTGACTATTTTGAGGTTCTGAATAAGACTATTCTTATTCAACAAAGAGGTCTTGCCTCTAAGTAAATCTCTAGCCCATATACTCCAGAGGAAACTCTACACTATGGGTAACACTGGCCTGCTAAGTCGCGAGGCCGAGATGACCCTTTCACAACCACATTTAGGGGATACGAGGCGTCAAGAACTGAGGAATTTGCCATTTTGGCCTTCCTCCTTGTTCCAAGTCTCAACTAGTCAAGGAGGGAGAAGACTTTCTCCTCAAAAAAGGCACCTCTAAGGAATCGCAGGGTTTTGGACCCTATCAAAATAAGCCCTTTCATGGTCCCCACAGTAAGAAAAGAGGCTCCTACAGATAACGCCCCTATGGAGGCAACTCCTCACAAAGCAGTAACCAATTGTTTTTCTCAGGAGGAAATCAAACAGCAGAGGTTCCAGGGGTCATTTTCGACCCCACCCTAGGGGACGAGGGTGTGGAAACCCCTCCCCCCAATGACTCCTTAATAGCCTCCCTCAGTCCACCAGTAGGAGGTCGCCTTCGTTCTTTCAGAAGAGACTGGCAAACAAATGTTCAGACAACGTATTGAACATTATCACTAATGGCTATGTTCTGCCATTCATCTCAAAACCAAATTGGGTCAGAGCTCCCCTGATTTGATCAGGTTACAAGGCCCTTCAAAAAGAACAAGCTCTGTCCTCTTGCATCCAGTCTCTTCTGACAAAGAACACAATAGAAAGGTGGAAAATGTAAAATCTCTCGGGTTTTACAGTCGCCTGTTTCTAGTCCCCAAACCTCACCAAAGGTGGAGGCCAGTAATAGACCTAAGCAGGCTCAACACCTTCTTAATTGTAGAAAGGTTTAAAATGCCTCTCTGCAGGGGAATGGATGTCGTTGATAGACTTATCACATCCCCATCCACCCAAAGTCAAGGAAGTACCTAAGGTTTTGCCACAAATCACAAGTGTTCCAGTTCACCTCCCTTCCTTCCGGACTGGCCAGAGGGACGCTGTCACATGAAGTCCTTTCAGTTTCACCTCCTGGAGCACTGGAGATATCCTCAGCTGTTGGACAGAAACCATTTCAGCACACCTAGAGTGGTGGCAGAATCCCACAAACGTGATGACAGGTGCAGACCTTCATCCCAAAGACCACAGTATCCAACTCTTTACAGATGCCTCAAATGAAGGTTGGGGCACTCATTTAGAGCAAGCCTCTACAAAGGGTCTGTGGTCTACAGGACAAAAAGGCTACACATAAATGTTCTAGAACTGAAGGCGGTTTCTCTGGCCCTTCAAAGTTTGAAGGACCAGTGTCAAAACAGTATTGGTTGCTACAGACAACTCAACAGTAGTAGCCTTCATAAACAAACAAGGAGGAACCCACTTGGCCGAGATGTGCGCTCTCCTGTGGAAGGTCATGACCTGGTGCCATCATTACCAGATAACATGAAAAGCCAGACACATTCCAGGGTGTCTGAATGTGATGGCCGACCTTCTGTCCAGGTCGAACCAAGTCCAGTCAACAGAATGGTCACTGCATCCGCAGGTGTTCAAACAGATCTGTCTCAAGTGGTTCACTCCTGATGTAGATCTTTTTGCCACTCGCCTGAACCACAAAGTTCCACTGTACGTGTCTCCAGTCCCAGACCAAAATGCTTGGGACATAGATGCTCTGAACATAAACTGCTTGGGTCTCACTGCTTATGCTTACCCTCCCACAGCTCTCCTTCATAGGGTGATCCAAAAAGTCAGGCAATCCAGTTGCCTGATCATTGTAATAGCCCCAGGCTGGCCAGGGATGCCCTGGTTTTGGGACATAGTGCAGCTCTCAACAGAGATCCCAGTTCAACTTCCGGTGTCAAGAACTCTTCTCAAACAGTCCCACAATTATGTGTTCCACAGCAATCCTCAGCATCTCAACCTCCACACCTGGTGTTTAGGAGTGGACAGCTCCAAGAACAAGGCTTCTCTGTGGAAGTGGTAGAGAGAATTGCTGCCCCTCAGAGGTCAGCAACAAGGACCATCTGTTGTGCTTAATGAGCTCTAAAGCACCCTTTGAGCCTATGAAAGACACAGACCTCAAACATCTTGCTCTCAAAACTGCTATCTTGCTAGCTTTGGCTTCCAGCAAGCTCCGCAGCAAAATTCATGCCTGGGTTGCAAACAGAGTATCTAATCTAGGCCAATGGGAAAAGGTTGCCTTGTTCCCTTCTGACTTATAGCCAAATACCAAGTAGCAAAAGAAGGTTCTCAAAGTGTGTCTCCGGTGAGTATTCCTGCCTTGACTACCATTGTAGATAGGCAATTTAAAGAAGACAGGATCCTGTGTCTGGTACGGGCCCTGAGGTACTATTTGGATCGAACCAAAGACCTAAGAGGGTCTTGATCCCTTCTCTTTATGTCCTTTAAGAAAGGACATACCTCAGACATCAGACCCGCTACACTCTCTTCTTGGTTAAAACAAACTATCCCACTTTGTTATAAACAAGCAGATCAACAAGCCTTGGACTTGGTCCAAGTTAAAGTGCATGACATTAGGGCTTT
Organism: Sabellastarte sp. h YS-2021; assembly: GCA_964017235.1. Taxonomy (NCBI): domain Eukaryota; kingdom Metazoa; phylum Annelida; class Polychaeta; order Sabellida; family Sabellidae; genus Sabellastarte; species Sabellastarte sp. h YS-2021. The sequence goes on along the minus strand of OZ024927.1, from coordinate 53,479,744 downwards.
TATGGTGGGGTATCGGTGGACCAAATCATGCAAGCCTATCACTGGAAAGCTCACCGCACATTTACAAATTTTTTGCCTAAAAGACCTTACTTTGTCAGTCAATGACAACAATATGTATCTGGGTCCAGTAGTGGCCGCACAAGTCCTAGACCCTTCCCCTCAGAGTAGTTATCTTCGGAAAGAAAAGAAGGGGGAGGGGACATCCGCTACAAACAAGTATTCAGGAGTCTAAATCCCAGGGTCTAGGTATATGATTATGTTTACCTCCTCAGGATGTTGGGTAAGGTTTTTATCCTTTTCAATGTGTATTTGTAAAATGTTTTAAGGACATATTAAGGTTGTCATTTAATCTCATTTTAGGGTAGCTCAAATTTATGAGATATTCAGTCTTAGGGCTTGTTTTCACCTTCAAGTTGGCGCTTTTTACTCTTCTAAGTGAGTACAGGCTGTACTTCTCTCCTCCAGTCAAAACATCCTGACAGTTTTTAGCACTGTCCTTGATTTCTGGTTTTTGGCTTATTACAGGCTCGGTCACGGGGATTGTGGCACTGTAAACGGGACTCAGACTGGTATTTCTAAACATTCGTTCTAGCTATTACAAAAAAAAAAGGAGGAAGATTGAAGAACGCTACGTGAGGACAACCTGAGGCTTTGGTCAACACTAAACATCTATTTTTCTTGGACGTTGGCCGGGGCCTGCGGCCTCCCGAGATCAGCATTCAGTTCCACATGGCTTGTAGCGTATAAAAGCTACATTTATGCAATTAAAATTTTCAAATTTAATACATTTTACAGCTTCATAACTTTTAAATATATACAGTCATGTATTTACTGAACCAGCAGCAGACTGCTTTGACATTTTAGTGTAGTTACCCAATTTTTTTTGAGAATCTCATAATTTCTTGGAGAATCAATTTGGCATCCCCATAAACAGGAAAATCTGTCTCAGTCTTTACTTTACCTGCTGGGGTTAATGAGAACCAAGACTTTCAGTCATTTATGCATCTTTTCATATTTTTGAATTTCAGAATGAGTATATAATCAATGAAGTAAAACTGGGTTTGCAGGAACAAGAAAGCCTCAGGGAGGTAAGAGTGACCAACTTAAAACAGAAATATTTCTATAACTGAACAAGTAATCAAAAGTATGACTGATCATCAGTTAACATATCCAGAAAATGTCACAAACAGAAGTGGTATACAATTTTGCAAACTTCACATCTAATTCTGTTAGTGGTAAAGATGCCAAATTGGAAAGTTCTCTCTTCGATTGATATAAGCGTAAAAATAAAATCCCTTTACAGATGTACAAAAACCAGTTCCTGAAAAGTCATTTTAAAACAAAATTCTAAAATATTGCACAGAAATGGTGAATAAGGAGTACTTGTATTCGGTATATTTTGTCAGTATACATTGAATTAATATACAGAACATTACATACAATCACAAACTGCATTTTAGTTCTGGTTATGTTTCGTGTATACCTGTATGGGATTTTATGGGATAAACACAATGTTATGATTATCTAAGAAAATAATTGCTTTCTTTAGGTTGTATTAGTTGTAACAAGTTAACTATATATTTATATGTATCTACTGGATTGCATCTGGTGGATACCATGGATTATGCATGGGTATGCCCACTGCAGTGTGTAGAGATTTTCCTGTTGCCTCTCTAGAGCCTAAGGTATTCTAGGTCGAGTTATCAATTTTATTGCGTTAATACTTCCTATCCAATGGACAATAGCTTATCCGGTCGGCGCAGACCGGCCCGCCAAACGCCAGAAAAAGACGTCCTGTGTTTCCACCGGCTGGCCGGTCCCAGTACTGTGGATTCGCTAGGTGGCGCATGGTACTTACTTCCTGTCTAGACAACATGACGTCATATCATCTTTTTCGTTTGGCGCGTGTACTGTGCAGACGTGTTTTCAACATCTCCAGAGTTTTAAAGGAAAAAGTGTGCACTATGACGGATTTTCGACCTTATTTGGGAATATTTTAGTGTAGAAATGTTATCTTCATATCAAGCACGGATATACCTTAAGAAATCTGCTGGAAACGCTCCCTAGCTGACTCAATTTAGTGTTGATGATAGGGCAGTAATCGACGAGGAATATGCAGGCAGCCATTTTTTTCTAGTTTCCTCCCATTCAACCATGGTGTTGTTAGGGGCAGATCGACTATATTAAGGAAATAATGGATATACTACTTACAGGTATTGTTATCCGTGTTCGTTTGTTCAATGTACCCTCTGTGACTTCCAGTTCAATCACCATAGAAACGTCTTTTCTAGTACTACGAATAGAAATCACGGAAAACCTCAATCTACGTAGTTTTGAACACTGCAAATAGAAGGAAATCCCCAAGAGGTGCATTCTTCAGAGCGCACTGGTACCGACTTCTCTGCTGTAAAGCATCAGTCACACCAGCCTAGCTCGAGTTTTTAGTGTTTTTTCATCAGAAGCAATAGGTGAATTCTTCAGATTTCTTCAGAGCGCACTGGTCCAGACATCTTTGCTTTAAAGCATTAGTCGACCGGTAAGCTTATATATATATGTACATCTTCAGCAAGAGATGAATTCTTCAGATTTCTTCAGAGCACACTGGTCCAGACATCTTTACTGTAAAGCATTAGTCGACCGGCAAGCTCATGTTCAGCCGACCTCACCTAGTATTTACATAGAAGGAACTTCATCTTTAATCACTCTCAGTCCCTCCCTTGTGGACCCGGCACTTATGTTGGTAGTAAGGGAGGTGGATGGCCAGGAAACTGGTTTGAGTGTACAGCCGGCTGAAAAGAAGAGTCGACTTCAGACCGGCCAGGACTTCATCTACAGAGTGCACTGGCCCAGGCTTCTCTGCTTTAAAAGCATCAGCCGGCCGGCCAGCTCAAAAGAACGCGACCTCTGACGTCATATCCAGTCAGCCAATCGCGTGTCTTTCCGACCAATCACGAAGCAGGTCACGTGTTTTCACCGACCAGGAAGGTCGGAAGTGCGTTCTTCAGAACTCACGTCTACTGTGACTACAGTCCCTGCTTTACAGACCCGACCTTGTTGTCGGTAGTGGGGTTTTGTGGACTGTAAACTTGCTGGTAAAGCATCACACAAAGAACGCGAATACTGATGTCATCTCCAGTTAGCCAATCGCGTGTCCTTCCGACCAAATCACGAAGCTGGTCACGTGTTTTCACCGACCAGGAAGGTCGAACTGCGTTCTTCACAACTTACATCTACTGCGATACCAGTCCTTCTCTCATGAACCGACCTTCGTTGTCGGTAGTGGGGTTTGTGGATGAGCAGTATACTGCGCATTTGCATGTTTAATTATCACAAAAGAACGCGGCAACTGATGAACTCCAATCAGCCAATCGCGTGTCTTTCCGACCAGCAGGCTGGTCACGTGACACACCGAATACCAAGTGTTTCTAAAAATAGATTACAAGGGCTTTCCCAGCAACTGTCAAATCTTCGAACAAGACGTGCGATTTAAGAAATACTTTAATTAATGGAGGAAACCTACAGCAAGCTGAATTCAACACAAAAGATAGTTGTAAAATTGCTTTAGCAATTGGTTACAGAGTGTACCCACCAGTATACTGGCTACACAGCCTTGTACACTTGCTTCAACAACTGGTTACAGAGTGTACCGACTGGTACTGGGCTACACAGCCTTGTACACTTGCTTCAACAACTGGTTACAGAGTGTACCGGCTGGTACTGGTTACACAGCCTTGTACACTTACTTCAACAGCTGGGTACAGAGCGTACCAGCTGGTTTTGGCTACACAGCCTTGTACACTTGCTTCAACAACTGGTTACAGAGTGTCCGGCTGGTACTGGGTACACAGCCTTGTACACTTACTTCAACAACTGGTTACAGAGTGTACCGACTGGTACTGGCTACACAGTCTTGTACACTTGCTTCAACCTACCGGTTACAAAGTCTACTAACAGGGTGCTGGCTACACTGTCCTTACTGTACAGGGCTTCACCCCAACTGGTTACTTTAAAAAAAAAAAAAAAATAATATACTGTCTAAATTCATTGGTGACCCCAGCCTCCCAGTTTTTTTGCCGGTTACAGAAAATTACTGGTTACAGTAAAGTACCGGGTATGGAGTCCTGGTACTGGACAGAGTTGCCTAAAGTAAATTTGGTTACAGAGAATTCTTAGACCAGTCAGTGGTCTTGGGGATATGACAGTGATATGACAGTGTCCCAAGCTACTGCCAGGCAACCTTCCCTTATCACACCTCTCAACAAACTGTTATCGGTGCTGGACTTGACTGGAGAGATAATAAAGTTTGTCATCATGTCCAGCCAGGGGTCAGACATCTCACAAATGACAATTGCTCTGGTAAATGCTGCACCTTGCAGGCTGCTGGCCCGGGGCAAAGAGTCTATTGATGTGAAAAGTTGTGTCAACCCCACCGGACCACAATAAGAACAGAGAGACTGTTAACTTGGATCATTGTCACCAGACCGGACCAGTGTCCGGAGGGACAGGAAATATTGTCAGGATACCAAATGTCCCAAATGTGGCACACAATCTGCCTGTAGGGTCCAGACTAAGCCCTTTTTGGGAACTTAGGAAGCCTTGGGGGCTGGACCCTAGGTAGTACAATTGTGGAAGGAGGGATACCTATGTCCATATACCTATACAAGAACAATCCAGGAAATGCCTGAGATTTCACATCCAAGGTCGGGCATACCAGTTCAAGGCCCTGCCTTTCGGTTTGTCCACAGCACCTTTGGAGTTCATCGTGATACCAAAGGAGGTGAATTGATGGCCATACACAAGGATTTAAGAAACCACCAGTACCTAGACGACTGGTTGGTGAGAGCCAGATCCCACCAGGCTTGTCTCCAACATACACAGGAGCTAGTAAATAATGTGTCAGCAACTAGGTTGGCTGGTGAACTTAAGAGAAATCAGAGCTGGAGTCCAAAAAAGACTTCAATTTTGTAGGCTACCAGTTCGACCTCAGGTCTGATCCGGTCCGACTGATTCCAGACCGGTAGCAGAACCTTCAAGAGAAAATGCTGAAATTGCTATCCCTACCGGCTTGCCCGGTCCGGGAATTCAGGTCCGTGATAGGCTTACTAACAGCTACAGAAAAGCAAGTTCATGTAGGCCAACTTAATATGAGACTCATTCAGTGGCATCACAAACACAACTGGAGGGTCCCAGAATCACTGGTCCCAACCCCCAGGTCCTTGCACCCCCTTTACAATGATGGCTGAAGGAAGACAATGTACTTACAGTCCAACCATTACACCAATAAAACATGCTCTGCAAATAATTACAGACGCATCAATAGAAGGGTGGGGCGCTCGCTTAGACGAGCACTTGCAAGAGCAACCTGGTCCCCTCCGGGAAGCAAGCTGCATATAAACTATCTAGAACTTAAAGCAGTTCTTTCTGGCCTTAAAAGAGTTCCAAGACCTTTGCTCAACAAGATAGTACCTGTAGCAACTGACAACACCACAGTAGTGTCATACATAAACAAGGAAGGAGGCATGAGGTCGTGCCCACTTTGTGCCCTACTATGGAGAATCTTGACCTGGTGTACCAGGAAACAAGTGACTCTAAAGCACGACACATTCCAGGCCAGCCGAATGTGGTAGCAGACAAGCTATCCAGGCTAGGCCAGACCATCCAAACAGTGGTTTCTCCTTCCAGAGGTCTTCCACTCTATGCAGCAGGTGGCACCGGCCCAAATAGACTTATTTGCCACGAGGTTCAACAACAGGTTGCCTGTGTTTGTGTCACCAGTACCGGATCCCCTGGCCACAGCAGTGGATGCGCTCAGTCGGCCGTGGTAGGATCTGAAAGCATACACCTTCCCATCAGCCATATTGGGCAAAGTGGTGGAGAAGTTGCAAGACTCCCCATGCAAGAGAATCATTCTGATTGCTCCGGGGTGGCCCAACATGCCTTGGTTTTGGGATCTAGTGGCTACATCCAGCCAAATCCCACTGAGCCTGCCCAATATGCCCAACCTGTTGACAGCCATTCAATCAGATCCCTCACAGAAATCTGACAAACCTTAATATCCATGCAGGGCTCCTAGAGCCTCAGCAATCGAGGAGCAGGGCTTATCTGAGGCAGTGGCAGCAAGAGTTGAGGCTCCTCAAAGGGGATCAATCTGATCAGTCTATGAGGCAAGTGGGCCATTTTTACAAGTGGTGTATCATTCATCAGGTGGACTTCGGGGCACCCCCTGTTAAGTTAATTGCTGACTTCCTTATGTACCTATTTCAGGACAGGAAGTTGCAGCCCAGCACCATTGATGGTTACAGGTCAGGCTTTGCTGATAGACTGGGAAATTCGCCCATCAATATCAGTAAGGATGAAAATCTCACTCGTCTCCTGGATAGTTTCCACTGAGACAGACCCAAAGGCCGGAAGGGAATCCCCTCCTGGAACCTCTCCCTGGTTTTTGCACCAGCTGACAGGGGTCATTTGGAACCAATTAAAGAGGCCTCCTTGAAGCATTTGACCTTCAAGACAGTTTTCCTCTTGGCCCTGGGGTCAGGCAAGAGTAGAAGTGAGATACATGCTTGGCAAAACAGAAATATTAGACACCAGTCCGACTGGTCAAGGTGTCCCTGTACCCGTCACCCAGCTTTCTCCCCAAGAATCAGCTGGCCTAAGAGGGTCCAGACAGTGTGGCCCCAGGGATATAACAGCCCTGGCCCCAACTCTGGATAGATCCCTCAAGTCTGACAGGTCCCTCTGTCCAGTCAGAGCATTGCGCTACTATTTGGACAGGACCTCGGGCAGAATAAGGAGGTGGTTTTTGTCTCCTTTAAGAAAGGTTTTGACAAAGACATCTCACCTGCCACTATCTCCTCTTGGATCAAGCAGACTGTGATCCTATGTTATGAGCTCTCTGACCAGGAGGCCCACACTTTACATCAGGTTAAAGCCCATGATGTCAGGGCCTTTGATGCTTCTAAGGTCTTCCAGTCGGTAGTTTTCCTTGGATACAGTCTTGTCAGCCTGCCACTGAAGTCACATAATACCTTCACATAGTTCTATCTGAAAGGCGGGGCTTGGGCCGATTCAGAGCTTTACCAATTGGGCTCGGTAGTGGCTGCTCAGCAGATCCACTAGTGGCCCTTAGATTGAGGAGATTTGTATATATGTATAAACAGTTTCTTCATGTACATAAGAATTAAGTGTGGCGTGCTTCCTTTGGGAGGTTTATTTGCATTCTGGGACTGAACTCATCCCTCTCTTCCCCTACCTCAGAGCAGCTCTGCAAAGTGGTCTTACAGGGTTTCCTGACCTTAAGGTCAACCCAGACCTGGGCCTATAGGTCTCCTGACGAAGTCAGCCTAGACCGTAGGTTAAAATTTGCTATTACTTGTGAGTTCACATAAGTCCCTAGTAACTTACCCGCCGGCCAAGCGGTAGTTATTCAGCTATTGTCCATTGGATAGGAAGTATTAACGCAATAAAATTGCAAATTTAATAAGTAAATTAAATTTTTATAAGTTAATACCCTATCCAATGGACACACAAGACCCTCCCACCGACCCCGCTATCAGCTTACTAGGGGCCTAATAGGTTTAGACAACGAAAAAGATGATATGACGTCATGTTGTCTAGACAGGAAGGAAGTACCATGCGCCACCTGGCGAATGCACAGTATAAAAACTTATAAAAATTTAATTTACTTATTAAATTTGCAAATTTGCGGTGTTCATCAATACATAAGCTTGCCTGGGAATACTTTTGGCCTCATGTTGAAAAACAAGATGGTCACCATGGTGATTTGACGTAATCAAGAAGAAGTTTTGCTACCCCCTTTTGAGCAAATGGTATAATAGGTAGAGTTCTCAAATTTGCAGAATACGTTCATGATTAGAAAAGCTAATTTTTGGCCTCGTTTTGAAAAACAAGAGGGTCAGCACGGGCGTTTATTTGATGGTCATGAAGGAGTTTTACACATTCTGAGGCTTTATCTCATCAATAGAAAATTGAATCTCTTTATGATTGATATTTTTAATAGATGTATGTGCTCTCTATCCTGTAGACGTTTGACCTTGAAGCTTGTCCTTCAAGGTCAGCGTTTGAGCCATAAAATGTCCCACTGAATCCAATGTTTTGCAACTTAGCAATATTTTCCCTGCTTTTGCACATTATTATTATTATGTATTTATACTCAGCGCAATATCTCCATATACTACAGGACTCAAAGCGCTATTTACCCAATCCGACTGTACAGGTACAGCCCCAACTCACAAGTAACTGACATTCCCCTAACTGGAAGATAGAGGCTCAAGGATGACCATTCATCAATGTCCTTGAGGTTCTTTAACCTGCCACTGGGGATAGGACCCAATGACAGAGAACATTTTAAGTGGTCATCCGAGCCACTATGTATCTGCCTGTACCTAGGATTGAACCCACGTCCTGAGTTCCTAGACAAGTTTGTTGCCCGCTAGGCCACAGTGGCAGATGTAGGTCAATAGCTAAGTGAGTAATAGTGCTGGTAGTTACTTTTGGTAAATTTCTTATAACTCCAAAATAACTGCAATTTAAGGGTGGAAACGAATACAAAATCTGCATTCAGCCAATCATTTATGAAAATTTGTTTTGGTTTTGATTACTCATTTTCTATTACAATTGTGCAAGAAATCCATCAAAACCCCATAAATATTGCTTTTATTGTGTTAATACATCTTAACTAATGGTCACAATTAGCTATACGAGTCAATGCGACTGGGTCCCACCAGACTTCAGAAAAAGATGTCCTATACAAGAAATGGTAGGACCGGACTTCCTTCTTGTCTAGACAATGTGATGTTATAACATCTTTTTCGTTTGGCACATGTGCATAAAGACAATTTTTGGAAATTTGAAAGAAAATTGTTTAATTCTTCAAGAATTCATCTTATTTTAACATATTTTTACTCTACAGCCCTTAAGGGCTGTCGGGGTATTGTTTTCACCCATGGTGTCCAGATGGGTGGGTAGGCGGCGGGAAAAGTTTGTCCAGCCTGTATCTCAGAAACTGTAAGGTGTAGGAAATTGATACTTGGTAGGGACATTGGTTAGAGGGTGTAGGTGTGCAACGTCATGGTGTGACCTTGATTTGACCTTGCCGCAGTGACCTTGAGTTTAAAAATCTTGTCCGGGCTATATCTCAGAAAACGTACAGTGCAGGAAGTTGATACATGGTAGGGACATTGGTTAGGGAGTGTAGATGTGCAACATCATGGTGTGCCTTGATTTGACCTTTGACCTTGCCGTAGTGACCTTTACCTATAAAATCTTGTCCAGGCTATACCTCGGAAACCGTAAGGTGTAGGAAGTTGATACTTAGTAGGGACATTGCTCAGGGGGTGCAGTGATTCTGCTACGTGAAAAGTCCGGCCGGACATTCTGTCCTAAGACTATGAAAACGTTTAGGACATTTTCGAAGAATTTAGGACAAAATTCTTATAAATCAAATTTTCATTTTACAGATTGCTAAAATTAAGCCATAAAAGTCAATGACTCTATAAGAATGGGAAATAAAGTAAAATTTACTGAACCATAATAAAAATATCATTTTAGTTAAAATGTAAAAATGTCTTTATGATGTTCAATGATGAGATCATGTATTAATTTACTAAAAATAAAATACAGTGAAATAATTGAATGCTGTTTTATTCAAAGCCAAAGTGACAAAGCAAGAGTACTTTAATTATTGTTGTAATGTTAGATTATTGGCATTTGGAAAATATACGTCTCTTCTTGTCTGCTTTCCATTGTTGGAGTGCCTTTTCAAATGGAAAGTCATCAATAGACATTTTGTATCCCTTTACTCTAATTAGATCCTCCTGTGTTTCCGGATTCAGTCTGTTTCTAGAGCTGGTGAGAATAGAGTTCTGTATACTAAAACCTCTTTCACACCCAGAAGTGTGGATTGGACATGTCAAGCCTAAGGCTGCCAACTTCAACAAGTTCGGATATTCATCCTGACAAAACTGATTGATCAAACACCACAAGTTCCTGGTATTGTCCCTTGGAAACTTTAAGGCTATGACTCGTGGTTTCAGTGCTTTCCACTCTGTAAGTGTATCTTTAACATCAATCAAAGGTTCAGAAACTTTGGTATGATGTTGCTTTTCATGGCCTGATCCTTCAGTCCATGAGTGAGATTTTGGACAAGCAAAATGATTTGTTAAGATCTCAATGTCATCATTGCCCCATGTATCCAAGTCATCTCTGGATAAAAATGAAATTGGCCGCATACTCAAACTGCCAAATGCTGATAAAACATCTGAACTAGGAAACCTTTCATTCAGGTTTGAAATAAGTTTTTCAAGAAACTTTCTCTTTGCAGCGGAAACATGAAGGTCTTGGCAACTTGCAATTTCATGTTCACCTTTGTACACTGTTTTTGTCTCATTCTCAACATCAAGAAGTGAGATGTGCTGACCAAATTCAGATTCAAAATTGCCAGGCTTTTCTTTCAACTCACCTAGAGACCTAAGACACTCAGCAATATTCACCTTCACCAAAGCAATATCCAGGTCATCCTTTTGGAAAAATAAACTTAGTTTTGTCACATGGGGTATGATATCCATCAAAATGTAGGTAAGTGCTAGAAATTTTTTCGTCATGATCTTTTTTTTCAGTCCAAGAGCTTTTGCATCTTTATGAGCAATTGCTGCTTGTGCAAGGTAAGTAAGCAAGGCATCAAGTGTACGATACACTGTTTCTAGAGCACCATAGAACGATAGCCACCGAACACTATGGACTTCTTTATACTTCAGTTGAGGTGAGTCTAGTATTTCCTGAATGTTTGCCATTTGATCTTGCTTGCAAGGTGAGTATTTGAAGTAGTAGTAAATAGATGTTATAACCTCCTGATAGTCTTTCATTGCTGGAACAGATTCTGCTGCTTGACTGGTACACAGTGCAAGTCTATGGGCAATGCAATGGACGTTTAAAAGGTGCGGATTTTTGCGCAACATCATTCCTGTGACACCCTTGCCCCGCCCTGTCATAACACTGGCTCCATCTGAACCTAGTCCCATAATCTTTTCAGGTGGTACACCACAAGATTGCAGCTCTCTGTATATTGCATTTGCAATCCCCTCACCAGTGCCATCTGATAATTTCACATTGGCCACAAATTCTGTTGATGTTTCAAATGAAGTAGGATTGAGAATTTGAGCATAAATTACCAACCTTTTGTTTACAGTAATGTCAGTAGACTCATCTGCAAGCACTGTAACAAATGGGGAACTTTGTAACTTTTCAAACAACTCCTCTTTCAAAACATTTGAAATGGAATGCAAGAATTCTAAGGCAGAGTATGAAGAATCATAAGCCATTTCATCAGACACTTTGAGATGTTTGATATCTGGTGCGTTGACTGCACGTAAAAGGTTTATTAATGACTTGAATTTGACCAGTGGCAACCCTTCTTTAGCCAGCCAGAAAGTCGATTTCAGTGCATCTATAATGGCTTTTTATGTCAGCTGACTTGTCAGTCAGCTGGCATTATGTCGTCACTCTGCGGCGTGGGCGTACGCGTCCGCGTCCGCGTGAACAACTTCTCCTCCAAAACTACAAGGCCTAGAGACGTGCTGTTTTTTTTAAAAGATACCTTATCTATCGAGGATGAAAAATTGTTCAAGGCATGCAAATCTGTCTGTTCGTCTGTTTGCTAGAGACATTACAAGGGGGGTACCCCCACCAAAAGTGTGAAAATTTCAACTTTTTATCACAATTTTCTCAGTGACTATTGCAGGGATTTCTCTCATATCTTGCATATATGTACTAGGCCAGAGGTAGATTCTCTTGTGTGAGTATGAGACCTGGATCTCTCTTACTTTTTTTTTAATAAATTTTTTTAATAATTTTTAATGCATTAACATTCATGAAATCATGCACAAAATCATTTATAACTTGAAAACTGTTGCATCTAGAGCATTTTGTTAAAATATGTTATTCAGCTACTTTTTTCATAGCTACAATATGGTGAGTAAGTTGGGTGCCTGTCTCAATAGCTAAGTGAGTAATAGCTACTTTTGGGCTTTTCAGTAACTTCCATCATGAGTAGAATCACTTGTAACTTAAAAACTATTGCATTTAGAGAATTTCGTATAAATATGTTATTCAGCTACTTTTGGGTCAGCTATAACATAGTAAAATTTTAGACCTGTAGCTCATGGCATAGCTGAGTAATAGCTACTTTTACGTTATCACTGTTGAGTAAATTGCTTATAACTTCAAAACTATTGCATTTAGAGAATTTCGTATAAATATGTTATTCAGCTACTTTTGGGTCAGCTATAACATAGTAAAATTTCAGACCTGTAGCTCATGGCATAGCTGAGTAATAGCTACTTTTAGGTTATCACTGTTGAGTAAATCGCTTATAACTTGGAAACTATTGCATTTAGAGTATTTTGTTTCAATATGTTATTCACCTATTTTGGGATCAGCTATAACATAGTGAAGTTTCAGATCTGTGGCTCATTGCATAGCTGAGTAATAGCTACTTTGAAGTTCTCACTATTGAGTAAATCAGTTGTAATTGGAAAACTATTGCATTTAGAGAATTTCGTATAAATATGTTATTCAGCTACTTTTGGGTCAGCTATAACATAGTGAAATTACAGACCTGTAGCTCATGGCATAGCTGAGTAATAGCTACTTTTAGGTCATCACTATTGAGTAAATCAGTTGTAACTTGAAAACTATTGCATTTACAGTATTTTGCTTAAATATGTTGTTCACCTACTTTTGGGTCAGCTATAACATAGTAAAATTTCAGACCTGTAGCTCATGGCATAGCTGAGTAATAGCTACTTTTAGGTCATCACTATTGAGTAAATCAGTTGTAACTTGAAAACTATTGCATTTACAGTATTTTGCTTTAATATGTTGTTCACCTACTTTTGGGTCAGCTATAACATAGTGAAATTTCAGACCTGTAGCTCATTGCATAGCTGAGTAATAACTACTTTGAGGTTCTCACTATTGAGTAAATCAGTTGTAATTGGAAAACTATTGCATTTAGAGAATTTAGTATAAATATGTTATTCAGCTACTTTTGGGTCAACTATAACATAGTAAAATTTCAGACCTGTAGCTCATGGCATAGCTGAGTAATAGCTACTTTTAGGTCATCACTATTGAGTAAATCAGTTGTAACTTGAAAACTATTGCATTTACAGTATTTTGCTTAAATATGTTGTTCACCTACTTTTGGGTCAGCTATAACATAGTAAAATTTCAGACCTGAGCTCATGGCATAGCTGAGTAATAGCTACTTTTAGGTTATCACTGTTGAGTAAATCGCTTATAACTTGGAAATTATTGCATTTAGAGTATTTTGTTTCAATATGTTATTCACCTATTTAGGGGTCAGCTATAACATAGTGAAGTTCCAGACCCGTGACTCATTGCATAGCTGAGTAATAGCTACTTTGAAGTTCTCAATGTTGAGTAAATCACTTGTAATTTGAAAACTATTGCATTTAGAGAATTTAGTATAAATATGTTATTCAGCTACTTTTGGGTCAGCTATAACATAGTAAAATTTCAGACCTGTAGCTCATGGCATAGCTGAGTAATAGCTACTTTTAGGTTATCACTGTTGAGTAAATCACTTATAACTTGAAAACTATTGCATTTAGAGTATTTTGTTTCAATATTTTATTCACCTATTTTGGGGTCAGCTATAACATAGTGAAGTTCCAGACCTGTGGCTCATTGCATAGCTGAGTAATAGCTACTTTGAAGTTCTCACTGTTGAGTAAATCAGTTGTAATTGGAAAACTATTGCTTTTACAGAAATTTGTGCAAATATGTTATTCAGCTACTTTTGGGTCAGCTATAACATAGTGAAATTACAGACCTGTAGCTCATGGCACAACTGAGCAATAGCTGTTCTCAGGCACTGACTGTTGAGTAAATCAGCTATAACTTGAAAAATATTGCATTTGGAGTATTTTGTTAAAATATATTGTTCACCTACTTTTGGGTTAGCTATAACATAGTGAAATTACAGACCTATAGCTCATGGCATAGCGGAGCAATAGCTATTTTCTGGTTCTCACTATTGAGTAAATCAGTTGTAACTTGAAAACTATTGCATTTACAGTATTTTGCTTAAATATGTTGTTCAGCTACTTTTAGGTCAGCTATAACAGAGCAAAAATTCAGACATGTAGCTCATTGCATAGCTGAGTAATAGTTACTTTGAGGTTCTCACTCTTGAGTAAATCAGTTGTAACTTGAAAATTATTACATTTAGAGTATTTTGTTAAATATGTTATTCACAGACGTTTTGGTCAGCTATAACATAGTGAAATTGCAGACCTCTATGTCATGGGATAGCTGAGCAATAGCTTCTTTCAGGTTCTCACTGTTGAGTAAATCATTGTATCCAACCTGTCGGAAATCATGGGCTGGGAATCTGTTAATATGGTCCGATTTGACCTTGGAACCCTCCTTCAAGGTCAAATGAGGATAGCCAAACATAAAAGTGCTTATAACTCGCTTATTATTGGTCCCAGAGGTTGGAATGAAAACCAACCTATAGAAAATCATGAGCTGGGAATTTTTTGGTGTGGTCGGATTTCACCTTGGACCCCTCCTTCAAGGTCAAATGAGGATAGCCAAACTTAAAAGTGCTTATAACTCACTTATTATTGGTCCTAGAGGTTTCGAATGGAAAACCAAGCTATAGAAAATCATGGGCTGGGAATCTTTTGGTGTGGTCGGATTTGACCTGGGACCCCTCCTTCAAGGGCAGTTGAGGATAGCCAAACTTACAATTGCTTAAAACTCGCTTATTATTGGTCCTACAAGTTTGGGATGGTAAACAAGCTACAGGAAATCATGGGCTGGGAATTTTTTTGTGTGGTCGGATTTGACCTTGGACCCCCTCCTTCCAGGTCAAACGAAGATAGCCAAACTTAAAGTGCTTATAACTCGCGTATTATTGGTCTTGGAGGTTTGGGATGGTAAACCAACATATAGGAAATCATGGGCTGGGATTCTTTTGGTGTGGTCAGATTTGACCTGGGACCCCTCCTTCAAGGGCAGTTGAGGATAGTCAAACTTACAATTGCTTAGAACTCGCTTATTATTGGTCCTACAAGTTTGGGATGGTAAACAAGCTACAGGAAATCATGGGCTGGGAATTTTTTTGTGTGGTCGGATTTGACCTTGGACCCCCTCCTTCAAGGTCAAACAAGGATAGCCAAACTTAAAAAGTGCCTATAACTCACTTATTATTGGTCCGAGAGGTTTGGGATGGTAAACCATCCTAAATTCTTTGGCTGGGAATCTTTTGGTATGGTCAGATTTGACCTTTGGACCCCTTCTTCATGGTGGAACGAGGATATTGCATTTATAGTATTTCTTTAAATATTTTTAACCTACTTTTTACCCTTAAACAATTACCTTGTTACTTTATTTCATAATACCATTTGCAGGGCACAACTTTTTTGTCGTTTTCTTCTGTCAGCTTCGGAATATCTTTCGAACATGTGTTCAGTTACCATTTACTGTATTTCTGTACAGCCCTTTGCCTGATAATTATGCTTTCCTCTCATTATCACCATCACAAATCAAAAACATTCAGTCAGCTGACACAGTGCCCGTTCACGGGCAGTCTCCTCTTGTTCTTCTTCACTGTTGGCTTTCTTCTGACATGAAGTCATTTCAGTTTGTAAACTTGCTGCTTTCAATGCCATCTGATGGTCACCAGTTTTTTGATGGTCATGTAATGTTGAAGTTCTGAAGTTACAATTTCCAGTAGTGAAAACATTCTTCCGTCCCCTCTCGATACCTAAAAAATATGCAAGTGCACTTAAAATCACGTACTTAACACTTTGATTTGACAGAGTATTTTTTTGTTAATTTTTCTGAACATACAATGTAACAAAACTACAAAATACACACCACCATTTGGCAGAGTAAATAATCAGAAAGGAGTCTGTAAATCTGGGCCAGTCAGAAGTTCATGTTGAGGTGTAAGGTTGATAGTTACTTGCTAATAAATGCCTGTGTATGATTCCTTGGACAACAAATATGCAGGTGTGACATAAAACATTCAATACTTTCAATACATAAACATCTCAGTCAACACCCAAATAGAACAAAATAATTTACACATTTATTTATTTGGATTTTAACGTCGCTTTCAACACATTGTATAGGTCATATCACGACAGGTAGTTTTATGGGCAGAGGAAACCAGTACATACAGTTGGCCAAGTTTCTGTACTGTAAACTGCTGACCAACGACAAGCAACTACCAACTTTCCCACTTGAGGTCGGGCCAGGAACCTAACCCCAATCTCAGAGGTGTAAATAATTTACACAAAAAGTGGACTTACATAGAGTACATGTCATCACATTTCCATCAAAGTTGAGCCATGGGTACAATCTCAGCCATTGCATTTGAAATTTTCTTGCTATTTTGCACTTATTTTTCTCTGTCTGCTCAGGAACAACATTATTATTAACTTCAGAACTATCTCCAGTCTCCTTTGATTCCTCAGGCTTATCTCCAGCAAAATAGTGTTTTAAAGTTATCTGCTGTAAGTTGGAATGATCCATGGTTCAAGGTATCTCTACAGTAGTGGTTAATACTGCAGCATTTATTGGGTTTATTAGCATGTTTAGTCACTTAGTGGAGGAGAAAGTTGTAAAATATTGCTAATTCTGTGATTCTGTTGCATTTTATACCGCTATTATAGCATTTCTAACGTGCTATAATTAGAAATAAATTCCGTAGATCTCGCGAGATCTTAGGGTCTCGTGAGTTGTAACGTGACTTCAGTTCATATTTTGCAAGTAAAAAAGACGGCTAGACCTTTCTGCAATAAAAATCACGCAGATCTCGTGAGATTCTAGGGTCTCGTGACTTCAGTTCATATTTTGCAAGTAAAAAGACGGCTAGACCTTTCTGCAATAAAAATCATGTAGATCTCGCGAGATTTTAGGGTTTCGTGAGTTGTAACGGGACTTCGTGTTTTGTAAATAAAACGGTGGCTAGATCTTCTATTATCGTCCACGGATACGTCTCGGACAATATGTCCTAAGAGTTTATTTAAAATTCGGATTTTCGTTGCAAAATTCGGTCAATGACCGATGGCCGATGCGAATCTGAAACCCTGGGGGTGTAGGTGTGCAACGTCATGGTGTGACCATGATTTGACATTTGACCTTGCCGTAGTGACCTTGACCTTTAAAATTTTGTCCAGGCAATATCTCTGAAACTGTAAAGTGTAGGAAGTTGATACTTGGTAGCGACATTGCTCAGAGGTTGTAGGTGTGCATCATAGTTTTTAGTTTACTGATTAATGCTATAATCTTGCTGTTGAATTGTCTTGCTTTAATACTTTATCTTTACATACATTTTGTTTCTCTTAGATGTTTTTTCTCTACTTAAACATCATTTGTACCTTAATATAACTGACACTGCTCTAAAAGTATCCCGATCTTTGTACTGTTTCACTACTTCTATATCTCATGGTGTTGAAAACTATTTCCCCAGGCTGTGGGGTACGGGCATCTCTGATGCTATTTTTGATATAATCTGTTTCTACATCTAACATGGCCTCTCCAGAACAAAAACGAGGCAGTTGTGGGCATGTCATGGTCGGATTCGACAAACAAGGTAAGTGCATGAGGTGTGGGATAAAAGGGTCCTGAGATAGATCCATGTGACCACTAGCAAGAGGAAATAAGCTTGAAATAAGTCTGCTCCTTCCAAAGGGGCTAGCAAGAACGAATCTAGAAAGTTGTCAAATATGCCCAGTTCTAGTGAAGATATCGAGGCTTTTGAAGAAGAGTGGTCACAGAGATTTGCAAGTTTGAGACCATGCTCCTCGCAAAGACATTTACTATGCCAGGTTTATCGGTGAAGCAATTTACAAGTGTTGTAACTTTAGAAAGACCTTGTAAACTACCAAGTCGACCTGCTACTAGTACCAGTGTTTTACAGTCTATCAGACTGGTCTGCCTGAGTATCTCCAGTCAGACCCCTACTGGCAAGAAGGCTGCACAACTGTTTCAGTGACTTTCTCATGCTCCACAGGACCCTGATTCTGACATGGATCAACATACCTACCCCAAATCCCCTGCTGACCCTGTGGATGAAGAAGATGAGGTTTCTGATAAAGACACTGCTATGCCGGAACTGAAACTGGACCAATAGTTTTCTGATAAACAAAAGTAGCACCAGATTCCAGAATTTGAGAATTTAGCCTCATCTCAGGATGACAATCCATTTACCGATTCCAGGACCCAGCCAACCAGCAAAATCTTGGTCAAGCTCCCATCAGATGATTGGCTCTGCCGGAAGATGGAAAAGTTAAACATCACTCTTACACTTATAATACCTTACCTAGTGGACAAAGGGATTCCCACCTTACCTTCCCCGCAATATACAGCTCAACAGAGGACACAAAAAGAGGAAGTATGTTACTCCATCAAGTGAGAGCTTGGGGTGACGCAGCCACCTGGCGAGTGAACAGGACACTACCAGTGGATAATATTTTTATTGCATTAATACATCCTATCCAATGGACAATAGCTTATCCGGTCGGCGCAGACCGGCCCGCCAAACGCCAGAAAAAGACGTCCTGTGTTTCCACCAGCAGGTCGGTCCGTAGTACTAGTGCACTCGCCAGATGGCGTGTCGTACTTCCTTCCTGTCTAGACAACATGACGTCATAGCATCTTTTTCGTTTGGTGCGTGCTAATGCACAAGGAAATTTCTTCAAAGGAGTTTATTGAGTTTTTCTTCTACCATTTTGCGTTTTCTTCACTATTATTACATTTTATTATATACCAGGACTATCATGTCTTCTCCTGGCCAACGCAGAGGCGGTTGTGGGCACGCCATGGCAAATTTTGACTCTCATGCATTTTGTGCAAGATGTCGCGAGAAGGGTAAGGGGACGGACGATTGTGTAAAAAACACCCAGTCTTCAAATTGTTCCATCTGCAATGCCTTCTCTGAGGAACAACGTACTCAGCTAGCCACTCCCTCATATAGAATTAAAAAAGAGAAGCGGGAGGCAAAGAAATTGGAAACTACGCCTATTAAAGACTCTGAGGCTTTAGTTAATCCTGCTAGCGTGGACTTCGATTCCAAATGGGCGGAGCGTTTCAACCGCTTGGAGGCACTTCTGCTGAGCAAGAACTTTGAACCTCAGTTTTCTGCTAACGTCAAAGTCACTCCGACCCATTCACCTCCAGCTTCAGTAGAACGGGTATCAGATCCTTTCATCCGACCCTCATCTTCATCTGCTGCGCTTCCTGGAACTGGCTTCTCTGCTGAAAAGCATCAGCCGACCAGTAAAGCATTGACCAGTCAGCAGTCTTCAAGCAGCAAGTTTCCTGGTACGGGCTCCTCTGCTCATAAGCATCAGCCGGCCAGTCAAACTAAAACCAGCCGACCTACTTCATCTACCACCACCGACCAACATACCCCGGCTGGAGATATTGGTACCGACCCAACCTCTCTCTCTCAACAGGGCAGTCACCAACCAGCCACAGACCGACCAATGCCCTCTGATACAGCTGACTCAGGCTCTCCGACCTTGCATAGGTCCAGACAGGACAGTTTCTCAAGCCTCTCTTCCAATGATGGTAGTGCACTGTCGGACAGGCCTCCCTTAGACTTATATGCCGACGAAGGGGAATGGTCGGAGGAACATTCAGTAAATGAACAGGACCAGCCCATATCTGAAGAACAGACTTACCGGGACACCATGCAAGGTATCCGATCTTATATGGGTTGGACACACATTCCTGAGGTCGACAACACCACTGCCACATCCGACGACAATCCATTCGCCGGCCCCAAAACTGTCACCCCGGGTAAGGTATCTGTCAGGATGCCCACAGAAGAATGGCTCTGCAAAAAACTTGGCAAACTCAACCTCACTATAGCAGAGGGTTACCTGTCTAGGGGGTCGGAAGCCGGTGGACTGGCCAAGGACGTTTTCATCCGACCACCCCGCTCTCAGACTAAGTGGTATGGCCTACACACCGACCAGAAGCCTGAACCTTCCAGAATCTCCACATGGCACACAGACGCAGTTAGACTGAATAGTAGTTACAGTCGCATAGCCAGGTATACGGGACTGGGCTCCACTCCCCCTGCTTCACGCAAGATTTCTCAAGAAACTTTACGCAGATGGGAACGGTCGGCCCGTGAGGCCTCAGTTATCTGTAATCAGACGGCCAGTTTTAACCGTTGCCTGGTGAAGGTGCAACAGAGTATGAAGGAGCAGCTCAAGGTTCTTAAAGCCCAGAATAAAGGGAAAGGGTCGACAAAGGTCTCTCCTGCTATTGATGAACTCCATTACTTAATGGATTTCAACGCTAGCATCTCACAGGCAGCAGCAAAGTCGATGGAGCACCTATCCGACTTCGTCTTCATCACTATGGGGAACCTTACTCTTGTCCGTCGTGATGCATATCTCAGTCATCTCAGGACCGGGATCAAGCAGGACACCCTCACAGCCTTGAGAACTGCTCCCCTTCATCTGTCGACTCTTTTCCCAGATGCTACCATCAAACGAGCTGAGGAAGATATAGCTCAGTTTGAATCCAAGGGGCAATCTACTTCAGGTCATGGCAAGGGTCGGTACCACCCATACGAACGCCCGGAAAGGAAAACTAGTCACAGAGACTCTCGACCGGACAAGCCTGCTTGGAAAACTATTGGAAAGAGACAGTACAGGAAAGGGAAGGGTCGTGCTGCCTCATTCTCATCCCGACCTGCCAAGGGCCAGCAGTCGTATAAATGACAGTTATTGTGTAACCAAGCTCCACACACGACTGCTGGCCCGGAGCAACACCCTACAGACATTAGACACTTTAAATGTAAAGCTTCCTGTTGTTCATCATGTGACTACTGCGCCCGGGCAATCACAAAAGAAAGATTTAAGTCCCGGGCCAGTAAATTGTCAATGCAAAGAATGCAAATTAAAATCTGTGAAAAGTGTTTCTTGTGTCACTCAATTGTCTTATGTCAATCCTGTTACAAATGTACCAAATGTTGCCCCCAATCTAGCTGTAGGGGCCAGACTTCAGAACTTTTGGAAAACTTGGTTGGACCTAGGTGCCGGTCCAAAAGTAGTTCAGATCCTCAAAGAAGGCTACACCCTCCCATTTCAGATCAGACCAAAACTAGTAAGATTTCCAACCGTCATAAGCTGCTATGGCAATCCCCAGAGGAACAGCTACCTGCTGGAGGCATTACATCAGCTTATAGACAAAAATGCAGTCGAGCTAGTAAGAAACCAGTCATCTCTGAGCTTTTTCAACAGATTATTTCTGGTCCCCAAACCCAACAGTCGGTGGAGACCGATCTTGGATCTGAGCAACCTGAATTTCTTCCTCAAGTCGGAGAAATTCAAAATGGAGACCCCGAAGACCATCAGGACATCCCTCCAACAGGGAGAATGGATCACCTCCATAGACTTCAAGGATGCATACTTCCACATCCCAATACAGGAACAGTCCAGGAAATATCTAATGTGGGTGTTCCACCACACGACTAAGGCTCCCGATTAAGGGTTTTGGGGGGTCGGTTTGAAATATTTGCTTAGTCCCAGACCTTCTGTAAGGGTCGGTTGGGGCCGTGTGAAAAATCAAACATGTTTGATATTTCACACGACTACAACCGATTCATATTTCCCGCCCTCAACAAAATGTCCAGTCCCAGGCGTCCTCAGGCCTCCTCAGACCCAAATTTACACAGTCGTGTGTTGTCCCAGGCCGCCTGCGACCCTTAGTCCCAGACCTCCCTAGCTTAGTCCCAGGAGGCCGGTGGTTAATCCCAGACTCAAATATGATGCGTATGAATTTCATGCGTCTGAAAGTGGGTCGGTTGCATTAGTCCCCGGAAGCCTCAGACCGTCTGCGGTGTCCTGGGACCCAAAAATCAAGGTCTGGGACTAAGAACCGACTAAGGGTAACCGACCCTAACCGATCCAAACCGGCCTCCCCAGGACGCCTGGGACCACACATTTTCAGTCTGCGGCGGCCTGAGGACGCCCCAGGCAGCCTGGGACTAACAACCGATTAAGAACCGACTGTTTTCCGCGCGTCGGAAATTAAAACGAGGCAATGAGGGGGTCTGGGACTATATAAGCGACCGCACACACTTTGTCGTTGTTACTGACTGTTTGGCTACTGAGAGACGTGTGTCACTGATTTGTAGGGGTTTTCAGTTTTTATTTTACATTTTATATACTTGAGCTTAGGGCAAATTTCACAGTTAGGAGACACATTTTACTATTTTTTTATTATTTTGTCGACTGGATTATGAGGAAAGAGAAAGGAGGGAAGAGAGGAAGGAAAAAGATGGATGAGAGGGAGAAGGAAAGTCAAGTAGAGGAGAGGAGTGAGGTTATTACAGAAGAAGGAAGTGAGAGGAGAGAGGAGGAGGAGATTCAGGAAGATCCAGCTATTGGGGAAGCTGTGGCAGAAGAAGAAGAGAGGTGTGAGGAAGATCCGGAGTGCCATTCTTCAGCCAAGAGAGCCAGGGTGTGTGCCACTTTTACAGACAGCCAGGAAGTTTCCATTGTGGAATTTGTAAAGCTGCACCCTCAACTGTATGACAAGGAACATTCACGTTTCCACGACAGGACCAGAAGAGAGGCTCTCTGGGCAGAAATATCTGCAGAACTCAAGCTCCAGCCCTTTGATGTCAGAAGATGGTTCCGTTATGGGAAGCTGTCTAAGCTCCAATCTGGCCAAGCCCCGAGGGAGATGACCAAGAGACAGTCCTGGGTGTACCAACAGATGGGTTTTCTTAAAACCCACATCAGAAGAAAGGTGGCCAATAGAAGTTCAGGTTTTGAGGCCAGTCCAAATACCAGCAGGCAGGACGAATCACGTGGCTCAACTACTGATACAGAACACCTCGAGTCCAGTGTCCTGAGGGAGAGGAGTCAGTCCATCATTACATCAACGCCCGTTTCAACTACAGACTCCAAGATTCTCGAACACTTTGAGCAGATGAGGACACTTATCTCTTGTTTTCTGCATCAGAAGTCAGACAGGCAGCCCTTCTTTGACTACGTGGCATCAGAGGCCGAGAAGATGACTCAAGAAGAATTTGAAGAATTAAAGGGCAAGATTTTTAGAGACATCGAAACTATTAAGAGTAACCGCAGACGTCAGCCATTGCCCAGAAGATCAGCCACTGTTACCACGGAGTCCCAGAGGGTCGGCCTACTGCCAACAACCACTCCACAGGCGTCTAGTTCCACTCAAGCAGCAGTTTTGTGTACTATACACCAAGCCCCATTGGCTTCAGCAACCCGACATCTGTCCTAACTGTACAGGACGAAGGGAGCAGACACAATCTGAGTGGAATCTTAAGCCAGCTACCAGATCTGACATCAACACAGATCGTCGAGCAGCCTCAGCAGCAGCAGCAGCAACAACCGCAGCAGCAGCTCTTTACTATCACCACTTCAGCACCACCTCAACAGCAGCAGCAGCCTCCTCAGTAGCCATCCAGTCAGGGCGGGTCTTTGACCTGCCAGGCCCTTTTCAGGGCCACCAAATCTTCCAAAAACAATTATTCAGCTACGTGTTCCAATTCCCCTCCCAAAACAAAAAAGTTCAGTACAAATACTTATCACAAGAAAAAAAAAATTCAAGTCCAACACCTACACCACCCCAAACATGAAACAAATAACCCATGGTACCACACATAACAAAAAAGGCCACATAAAAAAAATTAAAAATAACTCCCAATATGGCCATTAATCAGCCCATTTTTAGATTAAAATCCATGGGATAGTTTAAAATCTGTAATTGAAAAGTCCAACACTTACACCTTCCCTAGAGTTAAAAGGCATTATCACATACTTACCAACCCACAAACAGACAAACCCAACACCAAACATAACTCCCAAATAACAAACCCAGTACCAAACCTAACACCCAACTACCAAAAATAAACCCAACCCCAGTAACCACCAACCAACAAACACACAAACCCAAAAGTAAATATAACCCATGCCAACAAACTGACAAACTATTTTGCAACACAATTCCCCATTATTGAAAGCAAAACTAATTCCATGGTTATATTTTCCCCATTTTTGTGATTATAAGTGAAGATTTAAAATTGAAGATTTCCATGAAAACCTTTGTGCTACAAATAAATTTGCAAGCCATTAACAAGAAAAATTGGTGAAATTATGATGTGGATTTCAAAATATATATAAAAAAAAAAATCAATTTCGGATATTATGTGTGACTTTGTGTTTGGCTTTTGTTTAACAGTGGGTTTGTGTGTTTGTTGGGTGAGTAAGTTGTGTTTGTCTGTTTGTACAAGTTATGTTTGGCATGGGGTTTGTCTGTTTGTCCGTCTCAACAAGTTATGTTTGGCATGGGGTTTGTCTGTTTGTCCGTCTCAACAAGTTATTTTTGGCATGGGGTTTGTCTGTTTGTCTGTCTCAACAAGTTATGTTTGGCATGGGGTTTGTCTGTTTGTCCGTCTCAACAAGTTATGTCTGGCATGGGGTTTGTCCGTCTGTAGCAAACATAGCTGATTAATTGTTTTTGGAATAATTGGTAGTCCTGAAAAGGACTGTTATAGTTAGTCCTGAAAAGGACTGTTTACTGCAGCAGGACTTATATTCTGCCATCTTGCCAGGCGACTGCTCCCTCATTGTTGAAGTAGTCCTTCAGGTAATCCCTCTGTCTCTTGGCTTCTCTGGCAGGGTTTCTGTCTTGGCCACCACCAGCAGCACCACCAATCAATCCACAATCATCAGGTACATCATCATCATCGTCCTCCCCCGGCTGCTGACCACCAGGTTGACCTTGATACTGGCTTCTCAGTATGTTGTGTAGAACAACACAGGTCAAGACCACCTCCCTGACTGTTGCTGGGGGTAGTTCAATGGTTGTCCTCATCACCCTGAATCTTGACACAAGGATGCCAAAAGCGTTCTCCACCACTCTTCTGCCCCTTGAAATTCTATAATTGGCAATCCTTTCCTCTCTTGTTAACATCCTTCTGCCATAGGGTTTCATGAGCCAGGTCTTCAGGGCAAAAGCATCATCTGCCAGGATGAAGTAGGGGACATCTCTCCCACCCTGGGTTATAGGAGCTGGGTCAGGGAAGCCTATCCTGCCATCCTCAATCCTCCTCTTCAGCTGAGAGGCATTAAATATCTGGCCATCCGAGCAGGATCCTTCAGTACCCACATCCACCCATCTGAACTTGTACTGTCCATCTACCAGGGCCAACATCACAATGGAAAAGAACCCCTTATAGTTGTGGTAGAGGGCTCCAGTGTTCTTGGGCTTCTTCAGGGCCACATGCTTCCCATCCAGAGCTCCCAGGGCATGTGGAACATTCCATCTGATCCTGAATTCCCTCTCCAGTTCTTTCCACTCATCTGGGGTTGTAGGACACTTCAGGTACTCCCTGGTGAACTCATCCTGGATGGCCCTGCAGACCTCTGGTATAAACTTGGAGATGGTGGATCTTCCAACCCTGAACTGACAGGACAATGATGTGTAGGACTCTCCAGTGGCCAGATATCTGATGGTGAGGGCTAACTTCTCACCAACACTGATTGGTGCTCTGTAGTTGGTGACCTGCCTGGCTAGGTGTGGTTCCAGTCTGGTCTTAATCATTTCAAAAAATTCTGGGGTCATCCTCATGTAGTTGGTGAATCCTGGAATATCTGTGGCATAAAGATCAGCCATAATGTTGTGGTAGGCCCCCCTCTCCTCTCTCTGTAGCAGCCATGGCCTGACCCACATGTTGTGCCTTCTAGGTATGGGTGCTGGTGGTGGTTGCTGTGGTCGACGTAAAAAATGGAAATACATGATTATTTGTAACTGAATAAAAACCAAAAAAGCCCTAAGTTGTTGTTGAATCTGTCTTCCATTAAAAGGTGGCATCCTGCTGTGTTCCTAGAATAGCAATGATGATTAGATCGCGAATTTTATATATATATATACCCAGAAAATCCAGCAACTTTGGAAAACAATAATCGGGGATCCTGGTCTGGGGAAGACTGAGGAGGCCTGAGGACGCCTGAGGACGCCGGTAGTTAATCGTGGGTTAGTCGGGGCTTAGTCCCAGGAGGTCTGAGGCGTCCTGGGACCCAGTCGGTATGAGTACGACAGGATTGTGGTTGAAACCGACCTGAAAACTGGCTTAGTCGGTTCTTAGTCCCAGACCAGTCGGGGACTGTCTGCGGCCGCCTGAGGCGTCCTGGGGACGATCTGTTCTTAATCCCAGACTTGAGTACTGACCCAGTATTCCCGCCCATTTTTGTTATTTTCCCACCGACTGTCCACGATTAAGGGTCGCCGACAGGATCGGGGCTTAATCTTTTGGTGGAACAGGGGCATAAGATTTCATGTCCAAGGACAAACCTACCAGTTCAAAGCCCTACCATTCGGGCTTTCGACAGCACCACTGGAGTTTACTGTAATAGTAAAGGAAGTCAAACTGATGGCCACACACCGGGGTATAAGGATCCACCAGTACCTAGACGACTGGTTGGTGAGAGCCGGATCCTACCAGGCCTGTCTCCGACACACACAAGAGCTAGTACAGCTATGCCGGAGGTTAGGTTGGATAGTAAACCTGGAAAAGTCGGAACTGGAGCCCAAACAAGTCTTCAATTTCGTAGGTTACCAATTCGACCTGAAAGCCGGCCGGGTCCGGCCCACACCGGACCGGTGTCAGATCCTCCAAGAGAAAATCTTGAAGATCCTGTCTCAACCGACTTGTCCGGTCCGGCAGTTTATGTCCCTGATTGGCCTGCTAACAGCCACAGAAAAGCAAGTTTTCCTCGGCCGACTTCACATGAGACCCATACAGTGGCACCTCAAAAACAACTGGAGAGTGCCGGAAACCCTGGAAAAGGTCATTCCGGTACCCAGATCCCTCCACCCCCACCTAGAATGGTGGTTAGACGAAAACAATACACTACGAGGTCAACCACTGCACCCTTTAAAACACGCACTGCAAATCTTTACAGATGCGTCCAAGGAAGGGTGGGGTGCTCATCTTGGCGAGCATACCACAAGAGGTTCCTGGTCGGTTCCAGAGAGCAAACTCCACATAAACTTTCTGAAGTTAAAGGCAGTCTTTCTGGCTCTCAAGGGGTTCCAGCACCTGTGTACGGCCAGAATTGTCCTGGTGGCCACGGACAATACAACAGTGGTAGCCTACATCAACAAGGAAGGGGGCATGCGGTCAGGCCCACTTTGTGCCCTTCTATGGAGAATCTTGACCTGGTGTACAAATCGCCAAATAACGTTAAAAGCCCGGCACATCCCAGGCCACTTAAATGTGATAGCAGACAAGCTGTCCAGACTGGGTCAGACTATCCAAACAGAATGGTCCCTCCTTCCGGAAGTTTTTCAACAAATATGCAACCAATGGCACCGGCCTCAAATAGACCTATTTGCCACGAGGTTCAACCACAAGTTACCTCAGTTTGTCTCTCCAGTACCGGACTCCCTGGCTGTAGCAGTGGACGCACTTACTCTGTCATGGGAGGATCTGGATGCATATGCCTTCCCACCGACCGCCATATTGGGCAAAGTGGTGGAGAAGCTACTGGACTCCCCGTGCAAAAGGATCATTATGATTGCCCCGGGATGGCCCAACATGCCTTGGTTTTGGGACTTGGTGGCCATGTCCAGCCAGGTCCCCCTCAGCCTGCCCAACCTGCCCAATCTACTGACACAGCCCTTCAATCAGATCCCTCACAGAAATCTGACAAACCTAAATCTCCATGCCTGGCTCTTAGAGCCACGGAAATCAAAGAACAGGGCTTCTCTGACTCAGTGGCAGCAAGAATTGAAGCTCCTCAAAGAAGATCTACCAGATCAGTCTATGAGGCAAAGTGGACCATTTTTACAAAGTGGTGCGTCACTAATCAGGTGGACTTCAGGTCACCACCTGTAAAGTCGGTGGCTGACTTCCTAATGTACCTCTTTGAGGACAAGAAGCTACAGCCCAGCACCATTGATGGTTACAGGTCTTCTATTGCTGATAAGCTAGGTAATACCACAGTCAATATCAGCAAAGATGAAAATCTCACCCGTCTCTTGGTAAGTTTCCACAGAGATAGACCCAAAGGGCGAAGGGGAATACCCTCCTGGAACCTCTCCCTGGTGCTACACCAGCTGACAAAGGCCCCATTCGAACCTCTCAGGGAGGCATCTCTGAAGCATTTGACCTTCAAAACTGTCTTCCTTTTGGCCTTGGGCTCGGGTAAAAGAAGAAGTGAGATCCATGCATGGCAACACAAGAACATCAGACACCAATCCGATTGGTCTAAGGTGTCTCTTTTCCCATCTCCCAGCTTTCTCTCCAAGAATCAGCTGGCCAAGGAGGGACCGCAGAGTATAGCCCCAGTGGTCATACCAGCCCTGGCCCCTACTCTGGATAAATCCCTCAAATCTGACAGATCCCTTGAGCTACACAGCGATTATAATCTGCACAATAAACCCTATTTTCCCAAATAGGCAATGGAATAGCTGTATTCGCATAAGTGGGTTTAAACCCAGCATTTAAAAGGCCAGGTTCCGACTGTGAGCCGACAACACTTTGGTTTGTTGTATTTACAGGGACCTCAGTACTTATGCTAGGGAACAAATCACGACTGGTATTTTGGTGATGTTCACTTGTATTTACTAAGTCATCACAATCCATATTTTCAGGATATTTTTGATCACGACTTGGTTTTGTAGGATTACATTTTTTTTCTTTTACCTTTCTGGGGGCCAGCAGTATCCCTAGGTGAGAAACTAGTGAAATTAACGTCATTTTGACAGTCACTATTTACAGATACTTCACTGTCATCAGTATGAAGGTCATACAGTACCTGATACCTGTTATGTGTACTGACAATGTCAGTATGGGATTTTTTAGCAGGCAGATAAGGTGCTTTCACATTTGGACGACTAAGTGACTGTTGTGGATTGACAGATGCGTCATACCCCACTTTGTTAGCCACGCCTGTGCTACCCAATGTACTAAGCCTTGGTTTACATTTGTCAGGTTGACAGTTCTGTGACAACATGGGACTGTTAACAGGGTTCGCGATTACGCCGTCCGAGTATATTAAACATGCGGTATTTCAGATTTGGACGCAAATTTCGGTTGTCAGTGCGTCCATCGGGACGCGATTCTTATGAAGGAAATATTTCTGCTTTAGAAGCGAATTTCGGTGGCACGAAGCGTAGATATGCAAGCAATATATATAACACTGAAAATAAGCTTTATATTTTAAAATTAAATGGTTTCGAGCGATTTCCTGGCAAGTTGTGTACGTCCACCATTGTAAAGTGAGATATTTCGTACACTAGCATATTTACTCAAAACGTTATATATCGAAAGAAAGGCTGATCTCTGCACGGAAACAGTCGAAACGACAAGCCAGAACGGTGAATTTCGTGGGAGACAAACTATTTTACCAAATCTCGGAAACTCCTGATATTTAACCCCGGAAAGTTGCCCGGAAAATAAAAGCTGTAAAATTCGAAAATATTTACAGGGGATGTAACAAAAAAACTATATCTCTGGGACTACCCAATGAATTTTTGTCAAACAAAAAGCAATGAAACCTACAAATTTTTATATTTCAAACAGTATCAATGCCATATTTGTAGCTTAAATACAAAATAAATTTCAATCTAATTGCACTAAAATGAAGTTTGTTGACTGGGGTTCAGCTTTTTAAAATATTTTTAGCATTTATTTATGTACAGATGCATATTATTTATCAGTATAAAGGAAATTGGATAGTGCTTATATATGTTTAAATGTACCTGAATTACGGGAGAAAAATTATTACTTGCACCCAATTTTCATACAGTGGTACCCCTTTTTGATGAGCTATAAAGTACAAGGTACCCGACGTTTCATTGGACTCCATATTTTAGAGGTACTTCGCTAACCCTGGTTAAGCATTGAAGTGCTTTTGACTACTTGTGCATATGACCTACTATCTATCATGTCAAAAGCTTTGGCTTGGTGGAACCACTGGGACCAATCAACTTTAGTAGCATTTAATTCTGTATTAATTTTGTTTTTATCAATATTTACAGCAAACAGAGTACGAGCACTATGGACACGAGCACCAGCATGGCTCATGCCCTTGGTACTTCGTTTTTTGGACTGATTTTTTTCTTATTTCTACAATCCAATTCACTATGTGGGAATGTCCTATTTGCTGTTGTGAAACAATGGGAACATATATGTTTGTATAATACACCCCTAGTTTCGTGTGTGGTTGTATGGGAACAAGAGTTTTGATTGAAAAATTGGCAAGGCATAGTTTTGCCAGCTTTCAAAGTGGTCTTTTTGCCAAACTGAGCACTGTTGGGGTTAAAAGGACCTTGTGTCACATGTTTTTGTGCATTTGCTCTTCTAATTCGGTCGATTCGATCAATTTGGTCATAGCCTGTAACTTCCCCCTGCTCCATGCGACACAAGAGGACCGCATGGCTGGCCTTGGCTGCATTCCACGAGAAATCATTCGCATCATCCATCAAATCAATAAGATAATTCAACATATGATCTTTTAAATTTTGATTGGTTTCCTCTCTCATGGTGCGGCAAAAGCCAGCCATCCACTGGGGCATTGTAAGTTGATCATAGGAAATTCGCTCTTTAGATGAGCCAGACAACACAAATTCATGGGGCCATTTAACTCGGGTCCGAACAAATACATCAACTTGACCTCCGCGTTGTGATTTGACCTTATTACAAGTACCTGTTTGTGCAATATCTGCCAACTGTCTTAGGCGCTGATCTACTTGGGCCTGTATTTGTTGATCCTGTTTAATTGCTTGTAAGGAAGGTACAGAAGTGTCGGGTCCGACCTGGACAACCGGCTGCGTCTGGGTAAGTGAAACCTTGGCTTTAGGTTTCTGGCCACGACTACTGGCCTCATGCACTGATTTTCTCAAAGGCACTGTGTTAACCATACCCGATGTACTGGGTAATTCAACATGTTTTGATTGTTTAAAAGTTTTGTTTTTGATTTTTGCTGCCTGAAGAGATTTTTTGCAATTTTTCTGTTCTAATGTATCTAGCCTAGCACTGATTTTCTCAAGTTTATCTAAAATTGTTTGATTGACCATTTGCCGAGTATCATTACTGCTATTTTCATCCGGAATTTGACTTTCAGAACTAAATTTCTCATAGGACCTGTGCTCAGTATCTGATACATCCGTTTCATTATCGGATGATTGCACTAGATCCGAAATATCGAAATCACTACCGGATGACAAATCAGAATGAACTTGCCGTTGAGCAGGGGTAGGGTGACTACCCCCCAGCACTTGAGACATGAAGTCCTGGTCGTCACACAACTGTAGTTGAACGGGTAGTACAGTGTCCCTCTTTCCTGATCTGAGGTTATACTTCTGAGCCATGTAACAGCAGTGTAGTGTTAAAAGAAACTCAAAAAAAAAAAAAAATAAATGTAAAGTAAAACACTAAAAACCTAAAATATTTTTCCAACACGTGGCAGCATGTAGACAGTGCTGTGAGAAATTCAATATAGCTGTGACCCCTTCAGTGTCTGCAGAGCAAATGGCAGAATGAAGGGCCAAACCTTTGGTCCTCATTACCTAGACCAATCACAAGCTGCCACACACTTTTACTATTAATTATACTAAAGGACATAACAATTTCGAACCTTGGGACTTCCCCAAGCAATGATCTTGCTGGCACCCGAATGCCAGCCTGAAAAATGGCAAAACACGAATTTGCTTCTATCTCCTTAACCGTGTGACATGGAGCGATTTCGTCGAAATTTTCGATCCACAGGGTATTTGAGCAATGTACTCTTGGCAATTTAAAAAACTTTTCCCCTCCTCAAAAATGGCGGCCATTTTAAATTTTCGATTTTTTGCCAAAAATGGCAAAACACAAAATTGCTTCTATCTCCTTAACCGTGCGAGATAGAGCGATTTCGTCGAAATTTTCGACCCACAGGATATCTCAGAAATGCACTCTTAGCAATTTTCAAAAAAATTTCCCCTCCCCAAAAATGGCCGCCATTTTGAATTTTCGAATTTTTCCCAAAAATGGCAAAACACAAAATTGCTTCTATCTCCTTAACCGTGTGAGATAGAGGGATTTCGTCGAAATTTTCGACCCACAGGGTATCTGAGGAATGTACTCTTGGCAATTTTCAAAAAATTTTCCCCTCCCCACATATGGCGGCCATTTTGAATTTTCAAATTTTTGCCCAAAATGGAAAAACACAAATTGGCCTTAACCGTGCAAAATAGAGTTATTTTGTTGAAATTTTCGACCCATAGGGTATCTAAGAAATGTACTCTTGGCAATTTTCAAAAAATTTTCCTTTTCCCAAAAGTGGTGGCCATTTTGAATTTTCAAATTTTTGCCAAAAATAGAAAAACAGAAATTTGCTTCTATCTTCTTAACCGTGCAAGATAGAGTGATTTTGTCAAAATTTTCGACCCAACCTATGCAAAAAGGCATGAAGCTGAAATAATTTACATGTACACTAATAAATATTTAAGCATCATTGATATATTTTAAAAATGAAACAGGGTCTTGTAACACTACTGTACAATTTTGGCAAAAGGTTCATGGGGTGGACATTACACATGGTAATATGTGTTCTTCTGTGCTATCCTCTTTCTATTCATATGTCGCAGCTACTCTCAGCAGGGCGTCCTATTTCTAGTTGTATACTGTTATTACATGTATTTAATTATTTCAACTTTGAAGTTCAATTGGGGTAACTTTGTTGTTAAAATATGAAGATAATGGGTCACGAATCAGTAGACAATCACTGGCAGTAAAATGTTAAAATCCGCTGGTCCAG
This sequence comes from Sabellastarte sp. h YS-2021, assembly GCA_964017235.1. Classification (NCBI taxonomy): domain Eukaryota; kingdom Metazoa; phylum Annelida; class Polychaeta; order Sabellida; family Sabellidae; genus Sabellastarte; species Sabellastarte sp. h YS-2021. The sequence continues at coordinate 53,446,883 of OZ024927.1, read as the reverse complement.
TAAAATTTATCTGTTAGACTGTGGTCAGAATTTGTAGGATCTTTTGGCTTGTGCACATTTGATGTATTTGGGCAAATTGCACTTACCTAAGCATGATCTGGTTAAATATGAAGATGATGGGTCACGAATTAGTAGTAAGCCAATCACTTGCAGTCAAATTTTGAAATCCTTGTCTAAACTTGTCTAGCAAAATTGTCAATTAGACTACAGAATATGTAAGAGGTTGTGGTTTGTGCACATTTGATGTGTTTGGGCAAATTGCACTTGCCCCAGCCTTTCATATCAATGTAACTACTTCATTGCCAGATAACCTTTAGACATACAAGTTCCAAAGTAAAAACCAAATTTGACTTTGGTTTACTAGAGCCTCTAGAGCCATGGTATATATTAAATTACTTGCATTCCAGAGACAGACTTTTTATCTCCACCAGGGAGGTATTTATTTCACGACTGCTTTGTTTGTTAGCAGGATCATACAAAGACTACTGAAGAATTCAGAAGATGGGTCTTTGTGCCACTTAGATCTCGTTAAATTTTAAGAGTGATCTGGATCACTATCAGGATACAAAAAAAATCAAGATTTTCCCGTTTACTTATAATATAATCTCTGAGTTTGTGATCTCTAATTGGTCTTGTTTAACATGAACTAGTACTCAAACAGTGTTAACTCAAATTCTAGCATTTTATGGCACTCAAATAGCTTACCACCTGCGACTCAAATTGAAGCAGTTTGTGAATCCACTTGAGAGATTAACTTAACTTTTTTATGTCCTTAGAGTTCATGGACATATTTGGAAATATATATTTTTGCCTGTTAAATTGTACAGGTATGTATCGTGCACTTCATGGAACAGCTATGTAAGTAAGGTAAACAAAAAAAGTAGTAAAAACCAAACATTATTTTTGATTTTTTAAAAGTTTTGATGATTTAATAAGTTGCAAAAGAGCCAATTTATTACAAGGTTAATGTATCATTATTTTTTATTACTCACTGAATAATGACTCAAGCTACAGTCAAGTCATCACAGCAGTAATATACAAGATATTTTAACAAATGTGAAAAAAAGAGTAAATAATAGATTCTGGATATCACCAGTTAGATCTATGGGTGATCAAATAGCCTATAAAATATACAGATATCAAAGGAATTACAGTCGGCAAAAAACAAATTAAGCTAACACAATTTGAGGGTGACACCACCGTTATCCTTGATGGAAATCAAAAGTCCTTGCAGGCCACTTTAAATACTTTAGAGATATTCGGTAGTATATCAGGTCTTGAAGTGAATAAAGATAAAACTTATCTGGATTGGAAGCAAAATAAACTGTAAATCCAGAGTAGATGTTAATGCTGAAATGCTTTGGGGAGAAAATGAATTCACACTTTTGGCGATTATTTTCTCAACAGACCTAAATAATATTTCAAAGATAAATTTTGAAAAAGTTTTACTTAAAGCAAAAGCCGAATTAAACTCTTCGAAATACAGAATATTATCACCCATTGGTAAAATAACTGTTTTAAAAACATTAATTTTGCCGAAATTTATCCATCTGTTTTCATCAATACCAACACCTAATTACATTCTAAATGAAATTAACAAAATGTTTTACAATTATATTTGGAACGGAAAACCTGATAAAGTGAGTAGGAAAACATTATCCATGAACTATAACAAAGGTGGTCTAAAAATGATAAATATATTTAACTTTGAAAAGTCTATGAAACTTAAGTGGATTAAATATATTATCTTCCAAACTGGACACACTTGGAGTGATCTGCTGATTAGTGAAATACAGAAACTAGACAAAATAAATATCTATGGTGGACAATGGTTGTTAAATTTTCAACAAGTTCTAAATCCATTTTGGAATGATGTTTTTAAATATTGGTCAGAGCTATGTGCAAAACAAAAAATCAAATCAAATGAAGATATTTGTAACAGTAGTCTCTGGTTTAACAAACAATTAAGTGCCAGATACACTTTCCACTTAAACTGGTCAAGAAAAGGTATTAATATCATAAGTGATATCATAGATAATCGAGGTAATATACTATCCCATGACACTTTAACAGAAAGGTACAAGATAAATATAAATATTTTGCATTATTACAGTATAAAAAGGTTGGTAAAAGGCTTCATTGAAAAACACAAAAAGGGGAATAACTTTGCTTGTACGAAACCATATGTACCTTCCCATTTAAAAATAATTATGAACTCCATGAAAAACAAAAGGGAAATATATGAAGCAATGTCTGATTATGAAGCAGATCAACTTGGCAATGAAATTAAATGGAACTCAGAATTTGGAACAGAACAAGATAGTAAAAATTGGCAGTATGTGTACAATGCATGCTTTAATACCATAAAAGATAACACTTACATATGGTTTCAATATAGAATTATTCCGAGAATACTAGGTATCAATCACTTTTTGAAAAAAATTAAAGTTATAATACTGACCTATGCCGAATATGTGGTGAACAGGCTGAAACTTTGGTACATTTATTTTCAGAATGTGAAAAAGTATGTGACTTATGGTACAATGTAAAAGCATGGATAAGATCCAAAATAAAAATGAATCTAATTTTGACAAAAAAAAACATTGGTTTTAGGTTACACTGAAGCTGATACAAACTCTTGCCCATTGAACTTTATTTTGATGATTGTTAGATACTATATTATTAATTGTGCTATGAAAGGTAGGGATTTAAATGTGTACCAAGTCCAGGTAATTGCGAAAGAAAAATTCATAGAGCAAGAATTGTTATCAAAAATAAATAATAAAAGTGATTTCAAGAAAAAGTGGACACTATGGAAAGATATGTTTTCAGGAATTAAAAAAAAATACAAATATGAGAGTTTTGTGAAATAGGAATTCCAAGCCAAGTGTCAATGTAAAAAGACCTGTTGTTTTTTTTGTTGTTTTTTTTCTTAGCAGACTAGAATTTAGATTAAATACTTTGTAAAATCGATCTTTGTTATCAGTTACTAATATGCTAGTTTTTTTTCTATTGATATGAACTTATTGTGATTTGGTAATGTTCTTTTCTTATCCTCCTTGCATAAATGTATATTATATATTGTGTACTCACCTCTGTACTATACAAATGTATGTATAATTTAGAGAAATAATAAAAAAAAAAATTAAAAAAAAAAAAAAAAAAATAGCCTATAAAATTATCATTGACTAAATTTCAAGATCAAATGTTGGTTATCAATATTATTAACTATGGGTATAAGAACTAAGGGTGATCTATTGACCTAAAAAATTACCATTGCCTGTTTAAATTCAATGTGAAATGTTGGTTATTTATATTGATATTTATCAATCTTCACCTTGATTACTGGAAGACAATTATTTTGCAAAACCTGTTTTTAGAGAATGAGATAAACTTTACAGATGAAGTCGAAAACAAAAATAGTGCTTAAGTATTAGTGTTTCAGCAGAGAATTACTGTAATCTTAACATCAGCTAAATTAGCTGAATGATGCACACTTGTGACAGATTTTTACTGGTTTGCTGCACTGGAAAAAAAGGTCAAAGTGTGAAGGTTGTGGTTTGTGCAAACTAGATCAACTTTAAAGCAGATTGCACTCACCTCAGCCTTTACTCTTGCACTTGAACAAAAGCAAACATATGGAATGCTACTTTATGACAGTCTAAATTAAAATTAAGTATTTGATAGCAGTGTCAGTATCCTTTAATAAAACTATTTCACTGAACTATTCAGCAAAATATTTCAACCGGCATCTTGTATTTTTACCATGTAAAATGGTATTATAAGTTAACTTAAAATTCCAGAAACAGACTACAATCTTAAGAAATATTACTTTCATTTTTCTGGAACAGGATGAATGCACAAAGTTTAGGCTGAGTACTTGATTGTTATCCTCATTTTAGTCCATGCAGATGCCAAATGGCCATATTAGGTCAATGTGTGTTTTGTTGCTATTGTGAATTATTGTATCCCCAGACGAAAGTCGGGGATACTTGGGATTCAGTACGGTCACGCCTCTGCCGCTGCAGAGATTTCCTTTCAGACTCAATAACTTAAAAGCTATTTTAGTTAGACCTTTCAAATTTCGTATGTGGGTATATATGGGCAATGCCACAAACGCTATTGTTTTGTGACCTTCAATTTCAAGGTCAATGGTGGCATCTTAAAGGTCAGATTTTGGCCATTTTTTCACATTTTGGCCAAGTTCTCATATACAGAAAGTTAGATCATCTTATGGGTGGTGTATATAATACATATATATGTCCTCTGTAAGCATGCAGAAATTTAACCTTGAAGCTCTTCATTGAAGGTCATCCACAGTACCTCACCGAGACCATTTTTGGCCTTTTTGGAGATATTTTCACACTTAATGCTGACTATATTGCATGGAAACTATTGAAAATGGCTTTGGAGGTTGAGTACATGATGGAGTACCAGCATCAGTTTGTTGACCTTGACTATTGTTTTAAAGGTCACCTTAGGCCTGCTAAAATGACTCAAAATGATACCTTTTACTGTATATATGCCTATATAAGACTGTAAGGCCATATACCTCCTTTATTATTTGCTGTATAACTTACTGGCTCATATTGATTATTGTATCCACCGGAGGCATCCGGTGGATACTTTGGTTTAGCGTTCGCTACGCCGCTGCCGCCTCTGCTGTTGCAGATTTTCGGCGTTAACGCTCTCAGAGGAAATCTACACCTGCTAGGTTCACCAAATTTGCAGGATATCTTTATTGAGGGGTAAGCTTCTCTGGGACTGCAATTAGCCTCATTCTGAAAAACAAGATGGCCGCCACGGGCATTTTTTTGAAATTATCTACATTTTTTACCCCACACATATACGGGGTATTGTTTTCACCCATGGTGTCCGGATGGGCGGGCGGGAAAAAGTTTGTCCGGGCTGTATCTCAGAAACCGTAAGGTGTAGGAAGTTGATACTTGGTACGGACATTGGTTAGGAGGTGTAGGTGTGCAACGTCATGGTCTGACCTTGATTTGACCTTGCCGTAGTGACCTTTAGTTTGAAAATCTTGTCTGGGCTATATCTCGGAAACTGTAAGGTGTAGGAAGTTGATACTTGGTAGGGACATTGGTTAGTGGGTGTAGGTGTGCAACGTTGTGGTGTGACCTTGATTTGACCTTGCCGTAGTGACCTTGACCTCTAAAATCTTGTCCGGGCTATATCTCGGAAACCATAAGGTGTAGGAAGTTGATACTTGGTAGGGATGTTGGTTAGGGGGTGTAGGTGTGCAATGTCATGGCGTGACCTTGATTTGACCTTTGACCTTGTTGTAGTGACCTTGACCTATAAAATCTTGTCCGGGGTATATCTCGGAAACCTTAAAGTGTAGGAAGTTGATACTGAGTAGGGACATTGGCTAGGGTGTGTAGATGTAAAACGTCATGGTGTGACCTTGATTTGACCTTGCCGTAATGACCTTGACCTATAATCCCTTGTCTGGGCTATATTTTGGAAACCATAATATGTAGGAAGTTAATATTTGGTGGGGACATTGGTCAAGGGTTATATGTGTGCAACGTCATGGTGTGACCTGGATTTGACGTTTGATCTTGCATATCTGATGCTATTTTATGTCTACGAGAATATCTGATACTATTTATCTCTCTTATATCTCATATCGTTTTACTTGAATGTTGGTTGTTGCACCTTTGGGTGTCTTTTGGTGTAGATTAAGCACCGTTAAAGTCATATTAGAAGTCATTAACTGTTTTACTTTTGCAACTTTCCATTGTAACAGATGGTATTGCATCAAGTGAGCCACAGGATTTTGCCCCAATTCCACATAAAAGCATGTATTGCTACATCTGTATGTATGGGTAATATTCAAAACATCCAAACCATAATTCGACCATATAAATGAAAATCAAAATGGGAAAAGTCTTAAAGCATCATAACTTTTGTTTACTGAATTGTCTTGTTTTAATACTTATTCTTTACATGCAATTTTTTTCTCTTAGATGTTATTTTCTCTACTTAAACATTATTTGGACACTTACATTGCTCTGAAAGTATCCCAATCTGTGTACTGTTTCACTACTTCTATATCTCATGGTGTTGAAAACTATTTTCCCAGGCTGTGGGGTACAGGCATCTCTGATGCTATTTTCTATTGGCTGTTTCTCATAGGTAGAAGGTTCAATCTCTTCATAGGTGATATGTATAACAGATAAACATGTCCACTACAACCTTGCAGACATTTGACCTTGAAGCTCTTAATTCAAGGTCATCCACAGAGTGCCAAAGTACCCCACATAGCGGACTTTGAAAGTGCCTATATCCCTTATTATTGCTCATAGAGGTTTGCAATGTGAAACCAACCTATAGGAAATCATGTGCTGCGAATCTTCTGATGTGGTCAGATTTGACCTTGGGCCCCTCCTTCAAGGTCAAATGATAGCCAAGCTTAAAAGTGCTTATAACTCGTTTATTATTGGTCCTAGATGTTTGGGATGGTAAACCAACACATAGGAAATCATGGGCTGGGAATCTTCTGGTGTGGTCGGATTTGACCTTGGGCCCCTCTTTCAAGGTCAAACGAATGTAGCCAAACTTAAAAGTGCTTATAACTCACTTATTTTTGGGTCCTAGAGGTTTGGGATGGTAAACCAACATATAGGAAATCATGGGCTGGGAATCTTATGGTGTAGTTGGATTTGACCTTGGGCCCCTTCTTCAGGGTCAAACGAGGATTGCCAATGTTAAAAGTGCCTATAACTCGCTTATTAGGTCAAATCAAGGTCATATTATTTTTGCTTTTTCCGGCGTCCGCCGTCCCACTTAGTTTCCAGACATTTTAGGCAACAGTTCTTATCCTATCTTTACCAAATTTGGCATGCAGGTTTATTGGGTTAGTAGCTTGTATGGGATTGCTTTTGGTGATGATAGCTCTACAGCTAACTGAGTAATTGCTACTTTTGAGTAGCTGTTTGGTTTCCAGACATTTTAAGGAATGCTATTAAGCCTAGCTTTCTGAAATTTGGTATGGAGGTTCATTGGGTTAATAGCTTGTATGGGATTGCTTTTGGGGGGAATTGCTTCTTAGATGAGTGAGTAATTAATTAAATAAATGAGTAATTGGCTATTTTCAATACTGAAAAAGGCAAATGTGCTCATATCTCCTAAACCGTGCTAGATAGAGCGATTTCGTCGAAATTTTCGACCCACAAGGTATCTAAGGAATGTACTCTTTGCAATTTTCAAAAAAATTTTCCCCTCCCCAAAAATGGCGGCCATTTTGAATTTTCAAATTTTTGCCAAAAATGGCAAAACACAAATTTGCTTCTATCTCCTTAACCGTGCGAGATAGAGCGATTTCGTTGAAATTTTCGACCCACAGGCTATCTAAGGAATGTAATCTTTGCAATTTTCAAAAAAATTTCCCCTCCCTAAAAATGGCGGCCATTTTGCATTTTCGAATTTTTGCGAAAAATGGCAAAACACAAATTTGCTTCTATCTCCTTAACCGTGCGAGATAGAGCGATTTCGTCGAAATTTTCGACCCACAGGGTATCTAAGGAATGTAATATTTGCAATTTTCAAAAAATTTTCCCCTCCCCAAAAATGGCGGCCATTTTCGAATTTTTGCCAAAAATGGCAACATTCCCTCACCCCAAAAGTGATGGTCAAAGGTCAAAGTGGACCATCAAGGTCAACACTACCATGAATGATGTGACAAGAGCAATTCATATAACTTCTATGACAGTTAAAGTGTATAGGCTGGTTCATATTCATCCCAGACTCAGAGTGACCTTCAGGTCCAATCCCAGTAAGGTCAAAACAGAGATACCTAACCAAGTTACCAAAAGAAGGTAAGGACTAGAAAGGTTTTAATAATGCTGAAGTGAAAGTTCAGTAATAAGAGATGAAATTGACCTCTGAGTCAAGAATAAGGTCAGATAGCAAATTATAATCTCCTCACCAAGATGAGAGGTCAAAGGTGATTACAAAGTCAAGGGTTAACTCTGATGCTATAATGCGTATGCATTTCAACACAGGAAATACCCGATTGGGTTTTTAGGCGGGTTGCGTGTAACCAACCCGCCTATTAGATTGATGTGTCCGTCTGTCTGTCCGTCCACATTTTTCGTTTCCGGACTCTAACTTTAAAACGGTTTGACCAATCAAATTCAAACTTCACAGGGAGATAGATCACTATCATAGCTAGGTTCCTTTCGAAATTGGTGAAATTCCGTGTGTTCGTTTGTCCGTTTTTCGTCCGTTTGTCTGTCCATCCATCTGTTTGTCCACATTTTCGTTTCCGGACTCTAACTTTAAAACGGTTTGACCAATCAAATTCAAACTTCACAGGGAGATAGATCACCATCATAGCTAGGTTCCTTTCGAAATTGGTGAAATTCCGTGTGTTCGTTTGTCCGTTTTTCGTCCGTTTGTCTGTCCATCCATCTGTTTGTCCACATTTTCGTTTCCGGACTCTAACTCGAACACATTTACCTTAAGTGGGTAACCTAACATTTCTTTCCTTGTTCCTAAATTTAAATAATGAGAGCAGTTGCTAACCTTGTTTCCTGCGTGCGCAACCCACCTTTTGGGGCACCTCTGACCCTCTTGTTAATTTTTATTATACAATTACACAACTTTCTATCACTAAAATTTACTTTTAAGACACACAATATAATTACAAACACTATTTTTTAAAATGTAACTTATGTTTCATCTGCACCCCGGACGGACGCGGTGCCCGAGCCCGCAGCGCCGCCAAGGTATAAACCATAAACGTGGCTACGGGCAAGCCCGGCACCAAACTGGAAATTTTTATAAATTTTACATGAATATTTACATTTGACTAAGATGCAGATGATGAATAATGTACTCCTATAGTTAACATTTCTGACACGAAGCTCTAATATAATATGAAATTTAAATTTCTGTGGACATTAACTACAATGCCATATAACAAGTGGCAACTAATAAGCTGGAAGCCACAGTTGTGAATATAATGACCCAATTTAACAATTATTAAGAACCAAGAGGTTAACCTCGAATAGGAAGTTAATTTTTGGGTGATTCGAAATATAATGAATATTAGAAAAGGTAACCCCCCTGAAATGCCCCAGGGGAACTTCCCCTGAATTGTCTTACTTACTGAATTATAAGGAGGAGACATGATAATGAAACATAGCAACATTCACCCAAACACCCATCAATGGGGTAGGTGTAGTCGAAAAGCTTGTAAAAGAGGATCAGAATGAGTGTGAGTAGTTGTATGAATATATCGCCAGACACAATCTGACTTCCATGTGCCTTGGGTTTTTATGGCCTCAATGGGGACCCCATGTTGGAAGGCCCAAGAGGCCCCAGACCTTCTAAAGGTATGGAAAGTGATGTGCTTATCTTGCCAACCTAACATACGAGTGATGCGTGTCAAATGCTTCTTAACTATACTGTCCGTAAGGGGAAACCAAGAACCTTGCCTACATATTGAAAACAATGGATCATCCTAAGATCCAGGAACCAAGGCCAACATATGTTTTAATGCTGTGACAGGGCATAGCCTGGAGTGAGGCAATACTGGGATATGTATACATGCAATCTTATCCCTAGCCTGTAAGGTTTTTGACCATTTAACAAGAATAATGGCCATGTCATGAGAAAAAATAATGTCACCTCTCGCTAGGTGTCTAGAACCATCAAAATTTTTAAAACTGTGTGGGACCATGTTGGAAAGTCTCAAAAATGAGAAGAAAGCCAGTAGGTAGAGTGATGTAAAGACCTGTGGGGCCTCCAGCTTTGCAGTGACCTCCAGAATACTAATCAACATGTCCTGGGTAAGTATAGGAGTATTTTTAATCACCAAAAGTCTATTGATTTTTAGAGATCTAATAAACATTTGAATCTTTTCATCTCTAAATGATGTGGTAGGAATATTGTAAATGACACAGTAAGCTCGAATACCAGCCAAATAATTGGAGATATTTGAGGGGATATGGTGATTCTGATATAAGTATTCCATAAAAGCCAATATTGTATGGACATTTACCTGAGATGGCAGCAGTCCAGCCACCACCAGAAATGCCATGAAGTCTGAAAACATTCTACTGTAAGCTCGTGTGGCTGGCCTGAAGGATTGAAGCAACCGAGCAAACGCCCTGGTGGTCAGCTGGACTGCTGCAGAAGGCATATCTACAATCATAAATCATGGTTTAATTTGGTTAAATCAATATGAGTGTGAATCCACATCAAATTGGGAACATATTGATGCAATAAATGCCAGGATGCAGTATCAAACTTAAACCTAGATAAGAGGTCAGCAACTACATTATTTTTACCTGGAATATGCTCGATATGAATAGATATGTTAAATATTGCTGATATAAGCCATATATTACGGGCACACAATGCAAGTACAGAATCTTTGGTCCTACCAGAGGTCAGTACTTCAACCACGGCCATATTGTCGCATTTGATTCGTAATTTTTTGCATGACCACTGAGTGGCCCAGATTTTTAGAGCTACAACTATGTTAAGCATCTCCAGGTGTACAATTGAGTAATTATTAAAATTTTTTGGTATGGGAACTTCCGAAGGGCATAACACTGATTAAGAAATATGCCTCCAAAGCCTGTCAAACAGGCATCTAAATGCAGCTCAGCTTGGACTGGTTTAACATCATAATAAACTACACCATTGAATTGTTTAAGAAAGGTAACAAACCATTTTAAATCCTTAAAGAAATCGACAGTCAGCCTAGTAGATGAGTTACCCTTCATGGATCTAAGAAACTGAAGCATACGGTTCAAAAATGCCCTGGCTGGTCGGACGCATTTTGATACATATAAGAGAGATCCTAACAAAGATTGTAGCTCTCTCTTTGAGCAAAATTTTTTGTCTTGCCATTCATCACACATTTTTACAATATTGTCTAATTTTTCAGGGGGAACAGACATGGTTCTAGTCTCAGTATCGATTAATATGCCTAAGCACACCATAGAAGTAGTACTAGATACCAACTTCTTACTGTTCAGTGTCAGACCCAATTGGTGTAAAAGATCGACTAAAAATTGAAAAGCAGGTTGAATTTTTGAGGGAATGCCACATTGGATTATATCATCCACATAATTGAACAGATCATGAAAGCCATGTTTCCTCATTATGAATCTAATACTATCTGTCACTTTTTCAAAGAAAATTGAGCCCTGCCTGTTACAGTACCCAAAAGGTACCGATTGATCGATATAATAAGAATCTAACTTTAAACCTAGCAAATTAATATCCCCTGGGTCAACTTTAAGTTGGCGAAAGGCCCGACTGATGTCGACTTTACACAACAAAGATCCAGGTCCCAGTTCAATAAGTCTTTTAACAATGTCATCAACAGATGGGTAATTGAGAATAAAATCTGAGCCTAAATAGTTATCTTTTTGCACACCAGCATTAACAGACTTGCCTTTTGGCCAGCTTAAGTCGACAATAGTTCGCCTGGTGTCTGAGTCAGGTTTGTCCCTTGTCATAAAAGGTGAGATGTGCAATGAGATGGGCTTATGTTCAAATGGCCCCAATATGGCCCCATGTTTCAATTCTTCACGAATATAAGTTTGAACATGAGAAGAATACTGTTTTGCTGAAGCATGATTTTCCTCAGTAGATACAAGCTCAGTATTGGTGTCAAAATCAAGAGGAAACCGGAATTCCAATAAGTCAAGCAACTGGGTATCCCAGTAGTCGTTTAAGTGAAATTTCCACTTATCTATGTTCAAATTTGAAACCACTGGAATCCGAGCTCCCAGAAAGTTTGGACAGCCAAACTGCTTCACTGACTTGTGTAACTGTAAGGGGTCACTAATGGGTTGATTTTTTGTCTCTGGGCCCTCATACTTTTGCAAGGTACTTAGGGGTATCACCCCAAAAGATTCGCCCATATGATTTTTGCAAGCCACATAATCAGGACAATTTTTTGCCTGCCTGATGACACTAGGGGCAACTCTTTTCTTCAACAATGCTTTATCGAATTTATCACAATCTTCCAAGTTTTCAGTATGATATGAACTTACATTCAGCCCAGTATCACCAGGAGCAGTGCCCACTGCTTGGATTTCACATTCAAGCGTGTCAAAATCATCTAAAAACAAACCTTCTTCCATCAAAGGTTCGAACCTATTCTTACACACAATGATATTTTCACTTGGACAATTTTTTGTGGTTTTACAAAATTTAGTTTTTTGTTTAGAAGGCTGATGAGGCATATTTTGAGACAGCTTAGCACCTTCCTTGAACAACTCAAGAGGCTCACCTGGTTTGCTTGCAACTTGAGTACCCACCAGAGGTGTAGCTTGCCCATGGCCCTTCTGGCCCAAGTTAGCCCTGACCACATCAGCAAAAGACTTACCAGTAACAACAGGCTTATAACTGTTGCTGGCGTCAAACCACTCCATCCAGTCATTTCTAGAAGCTTGACATTCAGTAACTACAGTTTTCCTACAACAAAAACTATTAAAAACATGCCTATCAACAAACTTTTGATTTTTACACAGATTTTCTGGACACAATCAGGCTGCCATGTAGCCTTATCGACTATGCCCAGAGTTAATCATTTTTTGAATTTTTTGTCTTACAATCCAGGGCAGTGTGGGCACTGACCTTGCCATCCTGGGCAAAACATGTACTACATATATGTCGGTAGAAAACTCCTTTTGTCTCGTGATGTTTTTGAAAATTACAAGAATTATCATTGTAATACACACAGGGCATTGACTTGCTTGCTTTCTGGCCCGACTGATTTTTGCGAAATTTTTGTGAGCTATTGGAAGCTTGTGTAGAGACGACATGTCTTTGGGCATTTGCCCGTCTGATCCGGTCAATTTTTTCCGTATCTGACCAACCGGTCACCTCCCCTTGCTCCATGCGACATAAGAGCACAGCATGGCTGGCCTTGGCTGCTTGCCACGCAAAATCATTAGAATCATCAAGGAGGGCAATTAAATAGTCTAACATGTGGTCCCTAATTTTTTGACAATTTTCATCTCTCAAAATTCTGCAGAAACCAGACATCCACTGTGTGATATTTAATTGATTATATGTAATTCTATCCTTGGTACTACCCGCCAATACAAATTCATGGGGCCATTTAACTCTTTCCTTGACAAAAACGTCCGTAGCACCATCCCTCTGTGATTTATATTTCGGATCCGTACCTTTAACATCATTGTTTGACAATTGCCTGATCCGGGCTTCAACCTGATCCTGAACGGATCTATCATGTCTCAAGGTATGCAATTCTGGTAATTTTTTGGCCGAATCACCCTAGAAAAACTTCCATTGAGACTTGAACTAGCAGTATCCCTAACAGTAACTTTTTTGGCCTTAGGCCGAGCAGCAGAAGCCGAACTCTGTTCAATAGCAGTCAAACGCTTGCGTCCAGTTGAGAAAGTATCCTCTCATTAATGAGTGTCTGATCCGGTTGACTTCCAGCTGTAACTTCCCTACTTCTTAAATTTTTGAAACGTGAAGGTCTGTCTGATTTTTTGCATTTTTTGGTCTGTACATGCACAGGAGATTCGTCAACAGAATCCTCACTTTCCTGTGACAACAGAGTACCAATTTCCAAATCAATACTAGTATTAGAATCAGTATCAGTATCAGACCTAGATTTTGAACTCTGACCCGGTTCCGGTTGAAAGGCAAATTCATTCAGAAAAGTATTGTCATTATTTAATTGAAGTTCTATGGGAATCTCAACTTTCCGACGCAAATTGTAAGAGTTACCTGCAGTTCTGTGCTTCTGTTTCGCTGCCATGATGAATAAAAATCAATAGACAAGACCCTAAAAACTATGTATGAGCAAGATACAATAAAATAATTTAAGTAATAGAAAACAAATAAATTCTTTATAAAATAAAACAGGTCTTGTCTTGCCAACTGCCAGTTCAAATCTGGCCATTCTCCCCTTGACCACAGCAAGGGTCAAAGCTTTGACCAATCAGAAATGACCATGTGGCCAGTAAACCCATTTATAATATAGGGGTGGTTCAAAAATTAGGGGTGAAGGAATGATTAAGGTTGGCACCTCAATGCCAACCCGCAAAACACAAATTTGCTTCTATCTCCTTAACCGTGTGAGATAGAGCGATTTCGTCGAAATTTTCGACCCACAGGGTATCTAAGGAATGTACTCTTTGTATTTTTCAACAAATTTTCCCCTCCTCAAAAATGGTGGCCATTTTGAATTTTTGCCAAAAATGGCAAAACACAAATTTGCTTCTATCTCCTTAACCGTGCAAGATAGAGCAATTTCGTTGAAATTTTCGACCCACAGGGTATCTAAGGAATGTACTCTTTGCAATTTTCAAAAAATTTTCCCCTCCCCAAAAATGGCGGCCATTTTGAATTTTCGCCAAAAATGGCAAAACACAAATTTGCTTCTATCTCCTTAACCGTGCGAGATAGAGCGATTTCGTCAAAATTTTCAACCCACAGGGTATTTAAGGAATGTACTCTTTGCAATTTTCAACAAATTTTCCCCTCCCCAAAAATGGCGGCCATTTTGATTTTTCGAATTTTTGCCAAAAATGGCAAAACACAAAATTGCTTCTATCTCCTTAACCGTGCGAGATAGAGCGATTTCGTCAAAATTTTCAACCCACAGGGTATTTAAGGAATGTACTCTTTGCAATTTTCATCAAATTTTCCCCTCCCCAAAAATGGCGGCCATTTTGAATTTTCGAATTTTCGCCAAAAATGGCAAAACACAAATTTGCTTCTATCTCCTTAACTGTGCGAGATAGAGAGATTTTGTCGAAATTTTCGACCCGTGGGGTTTGTAAGAAATGTACTCTTTGCAATTTTCAAAAAATTTTCCCCTCCCCACATATGGCGGCCATTTTGTATTTTCGAATTTTTGCCCAAAATGGAAAAACACAAATTGGCCTTAACCGTGCAAAATAGAGTTATTTCGTTGAAATTTTCGACCCATAGGGTATCTAAGAAATGTACTCTTGCCAATTTTCAAAAAAAAATTTCCTTTTCCCAAAAATGGCGGCCATTTTGAATTTTCGAATTTTTCCCAAAAGTAGAAAAACAGGAATTTGCTTCTATCTTCTTAACCGTGCAAGATAGAGTGATTTCGTCAAAATTCTCGACCCAACCAATGCAAAAAGGCATGAAGCTGAAATAATTTACATCTACATTAATAAATATTTAAGCATCATTGATATATTTTACAAATGAAACAGGGTCTTGTAAGACTACTGTACAATTTTGCCAAAAGGTTCATGGGGTGGACATTACACATGATAATAATGTGTGTTCTTCTATGCTATCCTGTTTCTATTCGCAGCTACTATCAACAGGGTGTCCTATTTCTAGTTATTGGTCCTAGAGGTTTGGGATGGTAAACCAACCTATGGGAAATCATGGACTGGGAATCTTCTGGTGTGGTCGGAATGGTTGGTTGGTTGCTATGGCAACAAATTTGAAAATCTGAGTTGACCAAACTTAAAGGAGCCTATATCTCCCTTATTATTGGTCGTAGAGGTTTTGGATGTGAAGACAACTTATAGGAAATCATGTGCCCCGAATCTTTTGGTGGGGTCAGATTTGACGTTAGATCCCTCCTTCAAGGTTGAAAGTGGGCCTTGATACGTATAATGGCCTATATCGCCCTTATTATGTCCACCCCCCTTTTTCTGCCGTCCAGCATCCACTATCCGTCGTCACACTTGGTTTCCGGTCATTTCAAGGAAAAGAATTGATCCTATCTTTACCAAATTTGGTATGGGTGTTGATTGGGTTAATAGCTTGCATGGGATTGCTTTTGGTGAAGATAGCTAACTGAGTAATAGCTACTGAGCTACTTTTGTATACTTCTTTTGTTTACGGGCATTTGAAGGGAAAATATTTGACATATGTTTACCAACTTTGGTATGAGCAATAGGTAGGTCAGTAGCTTGCTTGGGATTGCATTTAGTGATAATAGCTATATAACTGACTGAGTAATAGCTACTTAGCTACTTTGAGTAGCTTTTTTATTTTAAGCATTTTAAAAGAAAAGTATTATTTTCACCTATGTTCACAAAATTTGGTATGGAGGATTATTGGATCAGTAGCTTGCTTGGGATTGCTTTTGGTGATAATACCTTTATAGCTAACAGAGTAATAGCTACTGTGCTATATAGCTATTGTGCTATTTTGAGTTGACTTTTTTCTAGAAAATTTATATGAAGGATAATTGGGTCAATAGTTTGGCCAGGATAGCTTTTGGTCGATGATAGCTTTTTAGCTCTGAGTAATAGCTGCTTTGCTACTTTGAGCTTACTCTGAATTGTATTACTGTTTTCACTCTTTTAAAGGAAACATATTTAACTCATCTTTTTAAAATTTGTTGCGAAGGTCTATAGCGTCAATTGCTTGGTTGGTATTGTTGTTGATGGTAATAGCGTTAATCTCCTTAGTAATAGCTACATAGCATAAAACATAAATATGTCTATCTGCTAAACCGTGCCTTTTTCTGTTGTTTGGCGGGAAGAGTCACGTCGGCCGGTTAAGCAATTGTCCATTTTATTGCGTTAATACATCCTCTCCAATGGACAATTGCTAATCCGGTCGGCGCAGACCGGCCCGCCAAACGCCAGAAAAAGACGTCCTGTGTCTCCACCGGCTGGCCGGTCCGTAGTACTGTGCACTCCCCAGATGGCGCCTCGTACTTCCTTCCTGTCTAGACAACCTGATGTCATAGCATCTTTTTCGTTTGGTGCGTGTACTGTGCAGATGTGTTTTCAACATCTCCAGATTTATTTAAGGAAAAGTGTGCCTTATGACGGATTTTCAACCTTATATGTGGATATTTTCAGTGTAGAAGTGTTACCTACTAATCAAGCACGGATATACATTTATAAGTCTGCTGGAAATGCTCCCTAGCTGACTCAATTTAGTGTTGACGATAGGGCAGTAATCTACGAGAAATATGAAGGCAGCCATTTTCTAGTTTCCTCCCATTCAACAATTGTGTTGTTAGGGGCAGATCGACAATTTTAGAAATATAATGGATATACTTACAAGGTATTTTTATCCGTGTTTTTGTTTGAATGTACCTGCTGTAACCTTCCAGGTAATATCACCATAGAAACGTATTTTCTAGTACTACAATAGAAATCACGGGAAACTTCAGTCTACGTAGTTTTGAACACTGTAAAGAAGGAATTCCCAGCAAGGTGCATTCTTCATCTTCAGAGCGCACTGGTACCGACTTCTCTGCTGTATAACATCAGTCACACCAGCCTAGCTCGAGTATTTAGTGTTTTTTCATCAGAAGCAAGAGATGAATTCTTCAGATTTCTTCAGAGCGCACTGGTCCAGACATCTTTGCTTTAATGCATTAGTCGACCGGCAAGCTCGTATTCAGCCGACCTCGCCTTGTATTTACATAGAAGGAACTTCATCTTAATCACTCTCAGTCCCACCCTTGTGGACCCGGCACTTGTGTCGGTAGTAAGGGCAGTGGATGGCCAGGACACTGGTTTGAGTGCACAGCCGGCTGAGCAACCGACTTCAGACCGGCATCGACCAGGACTTTCATCTTCAGAGGGCACTGGTCCAGGCTTCAGCCGACCGGCCAGCTCAAAGAACGCAACCTCTGACGTCATATCCAGTCAGCCAATCGCGTGTCCTTCCGACTAATCATGAAGCAGGTCACATGTTTTCACCGACCAGGAAGATCGGAAATGCGTTCTTTCAGAACTCACGTCTATGTGATTCCAGTCCCTGCTTTGCAGACCCGACCTTATTGTCGGTAGTGGGGTTTTGTGGACTGTAAATTTGCCGGTAAGGCATCACACAAAGAACGCGAATACTGACGTCATCTCCAGTTAGCCAATCGCGTGTGGTAGTGGCTACACAACCTTGTACACTTGCCTCAACAACTGGTTACAGAGTGTACCGGCTGGTACTGGCTACACAGCCTTGTACACTTGCTTCAACAACTGGTTACAAAGTGTACCGGCTGGTACTGGCTACACAGCCTAGTACACTTGCTTCAACAACTGGTTACAAGTCTACTAACAGGGTGCTGGCTACACAGTCCTTACTGAATAGTGCTTCGACCCAACTGGTTACATATATTAAAAAAAAAAAAAATAATGCTGGCTAAATATAGACCAGTAGCTGTCAAAATTGATTGGTGACCCCAGCCTGCCAGTTTTTTGCCGGTTACAGAGAATTGCTGGTTACAGTTAAGTACCGGGTATGGAGTCCTGGTACCGGACAGAGTTGCCTAAGGTTAATTTGGTTACAGAGAATTCTTAGACCGGTCAGTGGTCTTGGTGATGTGACATGACAGTGTCCCAAGCTACTGCCAGGCAACCTTCCCTTATCACATCTCTCAACAACCTGTTATCAGTGCTGGACTTGGCTGGAGAGATAATAAATTTTGTCATCATGTCCGGCCAGGGGTCAGACATCTCACGAATGACAATTGCTCTGTAAATGCTGCACCTTGCAGGCTGCTGGCCAGGGGCGAAGAGTCTATTAATATGAAAAGTTGTGTCAGCCCCACCAGACCACAATAAGAACAGAGAGACTGTTAAACTGGATCATTGTCACCAGACCGGACCAGTGTCCGGAGGGACAGAAAATGTTTATCAAAATACCAAATGTGGCACACAATCTGCCTATAGGGTCCAGACTATGCCCTTTTTCAGGAACTTAGAAAGCCTTGGGGGCTGGACCCTAGGTATTACAAATGTTCAAGGAGGGATACCTACTCCCATATACCTAGAACGATCCAGGTAATGCTTGCTATTCGGTTTGTCCACAGCACCTTTGGAGTTCACTGTGATACCAAAGGAGGTGAAATTTGTGACCATACACAAGGACTTAAGAAGCCACCAGTACCTAGACGACTGGTTGGTGAGAGCCAGATCCCAGGCTTGTCTCCAACATACACAGGAACTTGTAAATAATGTGTCAGCAACTGGGTTGGCTGATGAACTTACAGAAATCAGAGCGGGAGCCCAAACAAGACTTTGATTTTGTAGGCTACCAGTTCGACTACAGGTCTGATCGGTTCTGACCGACTCTGGACCGGTGACAGAACCTTCAAGAGACTATGTTAAAACTGCTATCCCTACCGGCTTGCCCGGTCCGGGAATTCATGTCCTTGATAGGTTACTGACGGCTTCAGAAAAGCAAGTTAATCTAGGTCGACTTCATATGAGACCCATACAGTGGCATCTCAAAACAACTGGAGGGTACCAGAATCACTGGAAAAGGTGATCCAAGTCCCCAGGTCCCTGCACCCCCCATTTACAATGGTGGCTGAAGGAAGACAATGTTCTTACAGGCCAATCATTACACCCAATTAAGCATGCTCTGCAAATATTTACAGACGCATCAATAGAAGGGTGGGGTGCTCACGTAAACGAGCACACTGCAAAAGGGACCGGGTCCCTTCCGGGAAGCAAGCTGCATTTAAACTATCTAGAACTTAAGCAGTCTTTCGGGCTTTAAGAGTTCCAAGACCTTTCCTCAAACAAGATAGTACTTGTAGCAACCGACAGCCACACAGTAGTGTCATACATAAACAAGGAAGGAGGCATGAGGTCGGGCCCACTTCTGCCCTGCTATGGAGAATCTTGACCTGGTGTACCAGGAAACAAGTGACTCTAAGCCCGACACATTCCAGGCCGGCTGAACGTGGTAGCGGACAAGCTATCCAGGCTAGGCCAGACCATCCAAACAGAGTGGTTTCTCCTTCCAGAGGTCTTCCACTCAATATGCAACAGGTGGCACCGGCCCAAAATGGACTTAATTGCCATGAGGTTCAACAACAAGTTGCCTCTGTTTGTGTCACCGGTACCGGATCCCCCGGCCACAGCAGTGGATGCGCTCAGTCGGCCATGGTAGGATCTGGAAGCATACACCTTCCCACCATCAGCCATATTGGGCAAAGTGGTGGAGGAGTTGCAGGACTCCCCATGCAAGAGAATCATTCTGATTGCTCCGGGGTGGCCCAACATACCTTGGTTTTGGGATCTAGTGGCCATGTCCAGCCAAATCCCACTGAGCCTGCCCATCTGCCCAACCTGTTGTCGGCCATTCAATCAGATCCCTCACAGAAATCTGACAAATCTTAATCTTCGTGCATGGCTCCTAGAGCCTCAGCAATCGAGGAGCAGGGCTTGTCTGAGGCAGTGGCAGCAAGAATTGAGGCTCCTCAATTTGACCTCAAAGGAGATCAGTCAGATCAGTCTATGAGGCAAGTGGTCCTTTTTACAAAGTGATGTATCACTCAGGTGGACGGGCAAGCGTAGAAGTGAGATACATGCTTGGCAAAACAGAAATATTAGACACCAATCCGACTGGTCAAGGTGTCCCTGTACCCTTCACCCAGCTTTCTCTCCAAGAATCAGCTGGCCAAAGAGGGTCCAGACAGTGTGGCCCCAGGGGTATAACAGCCCTGGTCCCCCAAGCTGGATAGATCCCTCAAGTCTGACAGGTCCCTCTGTCCAGTCAGAGCATTGCGCTACTATTTGAACAGGACCTCAAGCAGAATAAGGAGGTGGTTTTTGTCTCCTTTAAGAAAGGTTTTGACAAAGACATCTCACCTGCCACTATCTCCTCTTGGATCAAGCAGACTGTGATCCTATGTTATGAGCTCTCTGACCAGGAGGCCCGTACTTTACATCAGGTTAAAGCCCATGATGTCAGGGCCTTTGATGCTTCTAAGGTCTTCCAGTCGAAAGTTTCCTTAGATACAGTCTTGTCAGCCTGCCACTGAAGTCACATAATACCTTCACATGGTTCTATCTGAAGGGCGGGGCTTGGGCTGACTCAGAGCTTTACCAATTGGGCTCGGTAGTGGCTGCTCAGCAGATCCACAAGTGGCCCTTAGATGGAGGAGATTTGTGTATATATATATATAAACAGTTCTACAAGCACATAGTATAAAATGTGGTGTGCTTCCTTCGGGAGGTTTATTGGCTTTCTGGGACTGAACTCATCCCTCTCTTCCCTTACCTCAGAGCAGGTCTGTTAAAAAAAGGGGGGGGGGTGCGACGTCGGTATAGCCCCCGGGTAACCGGCTGTTGGCAACCGACCAAGGTCTTACAGGGTTTCCTGACCTTAAGATCAACCCAGACGAAGTCAGCCTAGACCGTAGGTTAAAATTTGCTATTACTTGTGAGTTCACATAGGTCCCTAGTAACTTACCCGCCGACCAAGCAGTAGTTATTCAGCGATTGTCCATTGGATAGGATGTATTAACGCAATAAAATTGCAAATTTAATAAGTAAATTAAATTTTTATAAGTTAATACCCTATCCAATGGACACACGACCCTCCCACCGACCCCGCTATCAGCTTACTAGGGGTCTAAGAGGTTTAGACAACGAAAAAGATGCTATGACGTCAGGTTGTCTAGACAGGAAGGAAGTACGAGGCGCCATCTGGGGAGTGCACAGTACTACGGACCGGCCAGCCGGTGGAGACACAGGACGTCTTTTTCTGGCGTTTGGCGGGCCGGTCTGCGCCGACCGGATTAGCAATTGTCCATTGGATAGGGTATTAACTTATAAAAATTTAATTTACTTATTAAATTTGCAATTTGGTAGGGTATCAAATTTAATTGACATTAAATTTGCATATTTTGGGTATACCTTCGATAATTTAAAAAGTATTTTATAGACCTCTCAAATTTGTTTTGTGGATATGTATTAGTAAGATCTTGGAATCTACTGTTTTTGACATTGTCCTTCCACTTTATGACTAATATTGGGCTTCTAAAGGTCAAATTTTATTGCACTATAATAGCTTACCATGTGGGACTGATTGCTGTTCTCGGATGGCCGCAAGGCATCATGGCCAATGTCTAAGAAAAATAGACATTTATAGTTGGCCGTAGCCTCTGGTTGTCGTCTCGCAGTACACTCTCACGTTCTTCTCCTTTTCTCGTTGGCCGCGTGATTTAGCAATGCTTTATTTTAGAAGGGAAGTTATCTCTTTTTTACAAAGATATACTTGTCGTTGGATATGGAAACTACATCAGTTTCTTTATTTTATTACATAGAATCATATTTCAGTGTCTTTTCATAGTTCAGCATAGTTCAGCATAGTTTAGCATATTTTACAACTGAAGTCCACTTTCGGGTTCATGTTGTAAAGAAACAGCAACTCGTTTGTGGTTTCTAATACAGGATATATATATATATGCTTGTCGGTACAATCAAATCAAATCAAATATTTAACCCCTATCTGCTTCATTATTGGACCATTTTAGGGTTTAAGGGGGGGCGGGGGGGGGGCTGGGCAACCCGATGCTCGGATATCAGATCCGAGGTTCGGATGTCTGCTACTCCCGTCCTATGATCGGATGTCACACTAAGTTCCAATGCTCGGATGATCTACTCTAAAATCCGATGCTCGATGATTGTATCTTAAGATCTAATCCTCGGATGATCGGATCTTAAATCTGATGTTCGGATGATGGTTCCAGATCAGAACTCTGAACAATCCTAACACACACTTGGGCTAATAGTTCATAAGCCTGGCAGTAAATATCCCTTATTGGAGGCTTCGGTGCAAGTCCAAGTCCTCCAGCCTTTCTGTCCTGACTGTATTTTTAGGGAAGAAGGTTGCCTGACTTCACCCTAACCATTTTCTGAGGACATTGAAACTTAGGCAGTTTTTTGAACCTCCCTGCCCCCAGGGAATTTATGCCTAGATGCTCCACAGTCTGGACTCTGAATGATTTACCAGGCCAACAGGAACTTAGGCTGTTAATTTCCCTTAAATGGAACAACCTTGTTTTGAACACAAATTACAAGTTTTCAAATCTTGTATCTCCCTAGGGGCCTCCTTGGGTATGCCCCCCTCCCCCTTCTGGTCATCTAGAGTTGAGCTTCAGGCTGCTCTTCACTAGGTTCCTCTGAATACAACCTGGTTATGGATATCTGTTAAGACAGTAGCAAGGCTACTACCACACAGGTCAATCTCAATTTCATGGTGCATATAAGTAGTCAGAAGGGGTATGGTGAATTCAGGTGAGATACTGGATCTTTAGATCTTAAAGTTCCCCATTCACAACTAGTTTAGGAGGGACAGGAGTTCCTCATCAAGGCACCTGTAATAACTCAGGGTTTAAACCCTATTAATCAGCCCTTTCCATTCCCCACAATCTAGAGGCTCCTACAGGAACCACCCCAATGGGGGTCATTCCATTTCAAGCAGTATCCATCATTTTCCCCAGGTAGGGGGAAATCGAGTAACAGAGGCTCCAAGGTCGTTTTGCGACCCCACTCCAGGGGACGAGGGCATGAAAAGCCTTCCCTAATGACTCCTCCAAAGCCTCCCTCAGTCCACCAGTAGGAGGTCGCCTCCGTTCTTTCAGGAGAGACTGACCAACAAACAAATGTTCTTCAAACGTGTTAAACAGTATCACCAATGGCTACGTACTGCCATTCCTTTCAAAGCCAAATTTGGTCAGATTCCCTCTGATCCTGTCAGAGTACAAGGCCCATCAAAAGACCAAGCCCTGGCCACTTGTATCCAGTCTCTCCTGTCAAAGAACGCTATCGAAAGGGTGGAAAATGTAAATCTCTCGGGTTTTACAGTCGCCTGTTCCTAGCTCCCAAGCCTCACCAAAGGTGGAGGCCAGTCATAGACCTAAGTAGGCTCAACACTTTTCTACATGTAGAAAAGTTCAAATGGAAACTCCAGAGTCCATCAGGACCTCCCTGATTCCAGAGGAATGGGTATCGTCGATAGATCTGTCGGACGCTTACCTGCTCATCCCCATCCACCCAAACTCAAGGAAATACCTAAGGTTTTGCCTCAGGTCACAGGTGTTCCAGTTCACCTCCCTTCATTTCGGTCTAACCACAGCCCCCCAGGCCTTTACAATGATTGTAAAGGAAGTGAAGCTAATGGCCCTCTCCAGAGGACTCAGGCTTCACCAATACCTGGTCGTCTGGCGGATCAGGTCCCAGTCTCAGGAGGAAGCCCAAGTGAACACTCAGGCAGTGGTAGACCTAATCCAGTCCTTGGGGTGGATCATAAATCAAAAAAAAAAAAAAAAAAAAGAACTGAAACCTACTCAGGTGTTTTCATTCGTGGGCTCCAAATATCATCTAGATTCAGCCCTCGTAAAACCCACTCAAGAGAGAAGGCTCAACTTCAGGATTTGATCCTAAGACTCAAGTCAAAACGTGTTTTTGACTACAAGATATTTGATGTCGCTAATTAGGTTGCTTGCCTCAACGGAGAAAACGGTCCCGGAGGGACGCCTTCACTTGAGGCCCTTTCAGTTTCATCTCAAGGTGCACCGGAGATATCCTCAGTCGCTGGACAGCCTCCTTCCTTGGACAGAAGCCATTGCAGCACACTTAGACTGGTGGCAAAATCCCTCAAAAGTGATGAAAGGTGCGGACCTTCATCCCAAGACCACAGTATCCAACTCTTTACAGACGCCTCAACGAAGGTTGGGGCCCTCACTTAGATCAAGTTCTACACAGGCTCTGTGGTCAGACCGGGAAAAAAGGCTACACATGAACATCCTAGAATTGAAGGCGGTCTCCCTGGCCCTTCGAAGCTTCAAGGACCAGTGCCAGAACCTAACAGTACTAGTCGCAACGGACTACT
Source organism: Sabellastarte sp. h YS-2021 (assembly GCA_964017235.1). Lineage (NCBI taxonomy): Eukaryota > Metazoa > Annelida > Polychaeta > Sabellida > Sabellidae > Sabellastarte > Sabellastarte sp. h YS-2021. Next base: position 53,422,271 of record OZ024927.1, on the reverse strand, counting down.
CAACAGTGGTAGCCTATTTAAACAAACAAGGAGGAACTCACTCAGCAGAGATGTGTCCTCTCCTGTGGAAGATCATGACCTGGTGCCTTCACTATCACATAACGTTAAAAGCCAGACACATTCCAGGGTGCCTGAATGTGATGGCCGACATTCTGTCCTGGTCGAACCAAGGGCAGTCAACAGAATGGTCACTGCATCCGCAGGTGTTCAAACAGTTCTGCCCAATGTGGTTCACACCTCATGTAGACTTATTTACCACTCATCTGAACCACAACCTTCCACTGTACGTATCTCCTGTCCCAGACCCAAATGCTTGGGACATAGATGCTCTGTACATAAACTGGACGGGTCTCACTGCCTACGTTTACCCTCCGACGGCTCTCCTTCACAGGGTGATCCAGCATTGCCTGATCATCGTAAAAGCCCCAGGCTGGCCAGGGATGCCCTGGTTTTGGGACCTAGTGCAGCTGTCAACAGAGATCCCACTGCAACTCCCAGTGTCAACAACTTTTCTCAAACAATCATCTCAACCTCCATGCTTGGTGTCTAGGAGTGGACGGCTCCAAGAACAAGGCTTCTCTGTGAAGGTGGCAGAGAGAATTGCTGCCCCTCAGAGGTCATCAACAAGGACCATCTACAAGTCCAAGTGGACTCTATTTCAGAAATGGTCCAGAGAAAATTCGGTGGATTTCTCCAATTCATCTGTGAAACATATCTCAGATTTTTTCATGTACCTATACCAAGATCTAAACAGGTGCCCCTCGACCATTGATGGTTACAGGATGGCCATTGTTAACACGTTTGGCCCAGCGGGCCACCATATTGCACAAAGTTCAGACCTTCACAGGTTACTCTCCAGTTTTCACAGGGATCGTCCCAAAAGTTCCAGGAATCTTCCAAAATGGAACCTTTCTGTTGTTCTCAATGAGCTCACAAAAGCACCCTTTGAGCCTATGAAAGACACAGACCTCGAACATCTTACTTCCAAAACTGCTTTCTTGCTAGCTTTGGCCTCCGGCAAGCGCAGCGGAATCCATGCCTGGGTTGCAAACAAGTATCTAATCTAGGCCAATGGGAAAAGGTTGCCTCGTTCCCTTCTTTTGATTTTATAGCTAAAAACCAACTAGCAAGAGAAGGTTCACAAAGTGTGTCTCCGGTGACTATTCCTGCTCTAACTACCATTGTAGACAGTCAATTCAAAGAATACAGGACCGTGCAGGCCCTGAGGTACTATTTGGACCGAACCAAAGACCTGAGAGGGTCTCGATCCCTCCCTTTCATCTCCTTCAAGAAAGGACACACCTCAGACATCAGGCCCGCTACTCTGTCTTCATGGTTGAAACAAACCATTCTACTTTGTTATAAACAAGCAGACCAACAAGCCTTGGACTTGGTCCAAGAATTAAGCGCATAACATTTGGGCCTTTGCGGCCTCTAAGGCCTTTTTATGATGGGGTATTGGTGGACCAAATCATGCAAGCCTGTCACTGGAAAACTCACAACACATTTCCAAATTTTTACCTAAAAGACCTTACTTGGTCCGACAACAATATGTTTCTGGGACCAGTGGTGGCGGCACAACAAGTCCTAGACCCTTCCCCTCAGACCAGTCATCCTCAGAAAGAAAGAAGGGGGGGGGGGGGGGCACATCCGCTACAGCCAAGTCTTCAGGAGTCTAACCCAGGATCTAGGTATAGGTTTACCGTTCAAGATGTTACGGGTAAGGTCATTTTGTATTTTTAGTTTATCAAGTATAAGATGTATTAAGGACTTATCAAGGTTGTCATTAATCTCATGTTCGGTGCCAAAAATTTATGAGAATTCCAACCAGTGGGCTGGTTTTTTCACTCATGGATGGTCCCTCAGGACCCTTACACTCCTTAAGTGAGCATGTCAGCACTTCTCTCCTACAATCAAAACATCTTGACAGTGTTAGCACTGTCATCCATTCTATTCAGGTTTTTGGCTCTTTACAGGCCCGGTCTTCGGGATTGGGGCACTGTAAACGGGACTCAGACTGGTATTTCTAACATTCATTCTATCTATTACTTCAAAATCTAAGAAAAATTGACATATCTTCCAGTCTCAGCTGTAATCCCGCCACCGAGCGGTTGGATTCAGCAATCAGTCACACATGGTAAGCTATTGTAGCGCAATAAAATCGAAAATTTTAATTACTTAAATGTAGCTTTTATAAGCTACAAGCTTACCATGTGGGACTGAGAAGAGTCCCACCCTGCCTCCCTGCTGTATTACAGCTGAGGGGGTATGGTTTAACATTGCAACGAGAAAAGGAGAAGAACGTGAGAGTGTACCGCGAGACGACAACCAGAGGCTACGGCCAACTATAAATGTCTATTTTTCTTAGACATTGGCCATGATGCCTTGCGGCCATCCGAGAACAGCAATCAGTCCCACATGGTAAGCTTGTAGCTTATAAAAGCTACATTTAAGTAATTAAAATTTTCAATTTAAGCTATTTCATATTTTGGTCTGGTAGTGGCATATATAGAGGACAGATCATCCTGTAGCTGACATGCACAATCGTATGTACTAGAGCTGGTATCATTAGTGATTTCTGTAGATCGATGCTCGCCTGTTAGATGCGAGTTGAACTCGAGTAAATGACACAAATATAAAAAATAACAATGTCCAAATATTGTCATCAAGGGATCCGCCATTAATGTGTTTAGTAGTACTGTTACGGGCCGTTTCAGCTCCATGCGCCGTCTCGACCTGGCACACTCAATATGTGCGCCGTTTCAACACCTTTTCTTGGTGATAAATGCTCAAATTATAACATTTAGAGGTCATTTGAAGGCAAATGGCACATAACAAAAGGTTTTATCTATACCTTTATGTTTTTCACGCCAGGCAGGTTTATTTCTCAAAAAAAAATCTCTCAATATAACATCCAAACACAAAGACTCCCGTCAGAAGTTTCACCAGCCTGTCATATATATATTTACCATACGTATATGTATTTACCATATCATAACTTGAAGTGTAATGATAACCTAGTGTTTGAAAGCCCCTTATATATTGATCCCATCTACCTACTCAGGCCTGTATAAAACAACGTAAATTAACTGGTGTTGAAACGGCGCAGTGAGCCGTTTTGACCCGGCGCTGGTGTCTAAACAGCCTGATACAGTACCATTTTATTGCGAGGAAATATATTTCGTTGCCGGTTAAATTGTGCAGATATGTATGAGCACTTTATGGAACAGCCACGTAAATAAGGGAAATAAAAAAACGACCATCGCTCATTGTTTTTTTTTATGTTTTATGGTTACATAAATTGCAAAAGTGCTGGTTTTATAACAGGATTAATATATCATAATTTATATCTTAAAAACTCTAGTTTAAATTGCGTAAATCGATGTGATCCCCAAATATCGCCCACCGAGTTACAACTCGAGTTTCGGTCAACTCATTACAGCACTAATATGTACCCTATAAGGCATGCCATTCAAATAGATATTTTGGCTGCATTGCTGATCTTTTTCAGAATGGCTGAATTCTCTGTGTTAAGTTAATCATGTAGTGTCCAGGGATACACTTAATTCAGATGCAATCGCTAGCCCTGGTAAAGATTTTCTAAATTACTAGTTTTGCACTTTAATTTGCTAGTTATATTAAAAATGGCTTTACATTTTCCAACGTACAAGGTTTTTTTTAAAGCCTATTTTTATGTCAGCTGACTTGTCAGTCAGCTGACATTATGTCGTCACTCTGCGGCGTGGGCGTACGCGTCCGCGTACGCGTCCGCGTGAACAACTTCTCCTCCAAAACTACAAGGCCTAGAGACGTGCTGTTTTTTTTAAAAGATACCTTATCTATCGAGGATGAAAAATTGTTCAAGGCATGCAAATCTGTCTGTTCGTCTGTTTGCTAGAGACATTACAAGGGGGGTACCCCCACCAAAAGTGTGAAAATTTCAACACTTAATCACAATTTTCTCAGTGACTATTGCAGGGATTTCTCTCATATCTTGCATATATGTACTAGGCCAGAGGTAGATTCTCTTGTGTGAGTATGAGACCTGGATCTGTCTTACTTTTTTTTTAATAAATTTTTTTAATAATTTTTAATGCATTAAAATTCATGAAATCATGCACAAAATCATTTATAACTTGAAAAGTGTTGCATTTAGAGCATTTTGTTAAAATATGTTATTCAGCTACTTTTTTCATAGCTACAATATGGTGAGTAAGTTGGGTGCCTGTCTCAATAGCTAAGTGAGTAATAGCTACTTTTGGGCTTTTCAGTAACTTCCATCATGAGTAAAATCACTTGTAACTTAAAAACTATTGCATTTAGAGAATTTCGTATAAATATGTTATTCAGCTACTTTTGGGTCAGCTATAACATAGTAAAATTTTAGACCTGTAGCTCATGGCATAGCTGAGTAATAGCTACTTTTAGGTTATCACTGTTGAGTAAATCGCTTATAACTTCAAAACTATTGCATTTAGAGTATTTCGTATAAATATGTTATTCAGCTACTTTTGGGTCAGCTATAACATAGTAAAATTTCAGACCTGTAGCTCATGGCATAGCTGAGTAATAGCTACTTTTAGGTTATCACTGTTGAGTAAATCGCTTATAACTTGGAAACTATTGCATTTACAGTATTTTGTTTCAATATGTTATTCACCTATTTTGGGATCAGCTATAACATAGTGAAGTTTCAGATCTGTGGCTCATTGCATAGCTGAGTAATAGCTACTTTGAAGTTCTCACTATTGAGTAAATCACTTGTAACTTAAAACCTATTGCATTTAGAGAATTTCGTATAAACATGTTATTCAGCTACTTTTGGGCCAGCTATAACATAGTGAAATTTCAGATCTGTAGGTCATGGCATAGCTGAGTAATAGCTACTTTAAAGTTCTCACTATTGAGTAAATCAGTTGTAATTGGAAAACTATTGCATTTAGAGTATTTCGTATAAATATGTTATTCAGCTACTTTTGGGTCAGCTATAACATAGTAAAATTTCAGACCTGTAGCTCATGGCATAGCTGAGTAATAGCTACTTTTAGGTCATCACTATTGAGTAAATCAGTTGTAACTTGAAAACTATTGCATTTACAGTATTTTGCTTAAATATGTTGTTCACCTACTTTTGGGTCAGCTATAACATAGTAAAATTTCAGACCTGTAGCTCATTGCATAGCTGAGTAATAACCACTTTGAGGTTCTCACTATTGAGTAAATCAGTTGTAATTGCAAAACTATTGCATTTAGAGAATTTCGTATAAATATGTTATTCAGCTACTTTTGGGCCAGCTATAACATAGTGAAATTTCAGATCTGTAGGTCATGGCACAGCTGAGTAATAGCTACTTTGAAGTTCTCACTATTGAGTAAATCAGTTGTAATTGGAAAACTATTGCATTTACAGAATTTCGTATAAATATGTTATTCAGCTACTTTTGGGTCAGCTATAACATAGTAAAATTTCAGACCTGTAGCTCATGGCATAGCTGAGTAATAGCTACTTTTAGGTTATCACTGTTGAGTAAATCGCTTATAACTTGGAAACTATTGCATTTACAGTATTTTGTTTCAATATGTTATTCACCTATTTTGGGATCAGCTATAACATAGTGAAGTTTCAGATCTGTGGCTCATTGCATAGCTGAGTAATAGCTACTTTGAAGTTCTCACTATTGAGTAAATCACTTGTAACTTAAAACCTATTGTATTTAGAGAATTTCGTATAAACATGTTATTCAGCTACTTTTGGGCCAGCTATAACATAGTGAAATTTCAGATCTGTAGGTCATGGCATAGCTGAGTAATAGCTACTTTAAAGTTCTCACTATTGAGTAAATCAGTTGTAATTGGAAAACTATTGCATTTAGAGTATTTCGTATAAATATGTTATTCAGCTACTTTTGGGTCAGCTATAACATAGTAAAATTTCAGACCTGTAGCTCATGGCATAGCTGAGTAATAGCTACTTTTAGGTCATCACTATTGAGTAAATCAGTTGTAACTTGAAAACTATTGCATTTACAGTATTTTGCTTAAATATGTTGTTCACCTACTTTTGGGTCAGCTATAACATAGTAAAATTTCAGACCTGTAGCTCATTGCATAGCTGAGTAATAACCACTTTGAGGTTCTCACTATTGAGTAAATCAGTTGTAATTGCAAAACTATTGCATTTAGAGAATTTCGTATAAATATGTTATTCAGCTACTTTTGGGCCAGCTATAACATAGTGAAATTTCAGATCTGTAGGTCATGGCACAGCTGAGTAATAGCTACTTTGAAGTTCTCACTATTGAGTAAATCAGTTGTAATTGGAAAACTATTGCATTTACAGAATTTCGTATAAATATGTTATTCAGCTACTTTTGGGTCAGCTATAACATAGTAAAATTTCAGACCTGTAGCTCATGGCATAGCTGAGTAATAGCTACTTTTAGGTTATCACTGTTGAGTAAATCGCTTATAACTTGGAAACTATTGCATTTACAGTATTTTGTTTCAATATGTTATTCACCTATTTTGGGATCAGCTATAACATAGTGAAGTTTCAGATCTGTGGCTCATTGCATAGCTGAGTAATAGCTACTTTGAAGTTCTCACTATTGAGTAAATCACTTGTAACTTAAAACCTATTGTATTTAGAGAATTTCGTATAAACATGTTATTCAGCTACTTTTGGGCCAGCTATAACATAGTGAAATTTCAGATCTGTAGGTCATGGCATAGCTGAGTAATAGCTACTTTAAAGTTCTCACTATTGAGTAAATCAGTTGTAATTGGAAAACTATTGCATTTAGAGTATTTCGTATAAATATGTTATTCAGCTACTTTTGGGTCAGCTATAACATAGTAAAATTTCAGACCTGTAGCTCATGGCATAGCTGAGTAATAGCTACTTTTAGGTCATCACTATTGAGTAAATCAGTTGTAACTTGAAAACTATTGCATTTACAGTATTTTGCTTAAATATGTTGTTCACCTACTTTTGGGTCAGCTATAACATAGTAAAATTTCAGACCTGTAGCTCATTGCATAGCTGAGTAATAACTACTTTGAGGTTCTCACTATTGAGTAAATCAGTTGTAATTGCAAAACTATTGCATTTAGAGAATTTCGTATAAATATGTTATTCAGCTACTTTTGGGCCAGCTATAACATAGTGAAATTTCAGATCTGTAGGTCATGGCACAGCTGAGTAATAGCTACTTTGAAGTTCTCACTATTGAGTAAATCAGTTGTAATTGGAAAACTATTGCATTTACAGAATTTCGTATAAATATGTTATTCAGCTACTTTTGGGTCAGCTATAACATAGTAAAATTTCAGACCTGTAGCTCATTGCATAGCTGAGTAATGACTACTTTGAGGTTCTCACTATTGAGTAAATCAGTTGTAATTGCAAAACTATTGCATTTAGAGAATTTAGTATAAATATGTTATTCAGCTACTTTTGGGTCAGCTATAACATAGTAAAATTTCAGACCTGTAGCTCATGGCATAGCTGAGTAATAGCTACTTTTAGGTCATCACTATTGAGTAAATCAGTTGTAACTTGAAAACTATTGCATGTACAGTATTTTGCTTAAATATGTTGTTCACCTACTTTTGGGTCAGCTATAACATAGTAAAATTTCAGACCTGTAGCTCATGGCATAGCTGAGTAATAGCTACTTTGAGGTTATCACTGTTGAGTAAATCGCTTATAACTTGGAAATTATTGCATTTAGAGTATTTTGTTTCAATATGTTATTCACCTATTTTGGGGTTAGCTATAACATAGTGAAGTTCCAGACCTGTGACACATTGCATAGCTGAGTAATAGCTACTTTGAAGTTCTCAATGTTGAGCAAATCACTTATAATTTGAAAACTATTGCATTTAGAGAATTTAGTATAAATATGTTATTCAGCTACTTTTGGGTCAGCTATAACATAGTAAAATTTTAGACCTGTAGCTCATGGCATAGCTGAGTAATAGCTACTTTTAGGTTATCACTGTTGAGTAAATCGCTTATAACTTGGAAACTATTGCATTTAGAGTATTTTGTTGCAATATGTTATTCACCTATTTTGGAGTCAGCTATAACATAGTGAAGTTCCAGACCTGTGGCTCATTGCATAGCTGAGTAATAGCTACTTTGAAGTTCTCACTGTTGAGTAAATCAGTTGTAATTGGAAAACTATTGCCTTTACAGAAATTTGTGCAAATATGTTATTCAGCTACTTTTGGGTCAGCTATAACATAGTGAAATTACAGACCTGTAGCTCATGGCACAACTGAGCAATAGCTATTCTCAGGCACTGACTGTTGAGTAAATTGGCTATAACTTGAAAAATATTGCATTTGGAGTATTTTGTTAAAATATATTGTTCACCTACTTTTGGGTTAGCTATAACATAGTGAAATTACAGACCTATAGCTCATGGCATAGTGGAGCAATAGCTATTTTCAGGTTCTCACTATTGAGTAAATCAGTTGTAACTTGAAAACTATTGCATTTACAGTATTTTGCTTAAATATGTTGTTCACCTACTTTTAGGTCAGCTATAACAGAGCAAAAATTCAGACATGTAGCTCATGGCATAGCTGAGTAATAGTTACTTTGAGGTTCTCACTCTTGAGTAAATCAGTAGTAACTTGAAAACTATTACATTTAGAGTATTTTGTTAAATATGTTATTCACAGACGTTTTGGTCAGCTATAACATAGTGAAATTGCAGACCTCTATGTCATGGCATAGCTGATCAATAGCTTCTTTCAGGTTCTCACTGTTGAGTAAATCATTGTATCCAACCTGTAGGAAATCATGGGCTGGGAATCTGTTAATATGGTCCGATTTGACCTTGGAACCCTCCTTCAAGGTCAAATGAGGATAGCCAAACATAAAAGTGCTTATAACTCGCTTATTATTGGTCCTAGAGGTTTGGAATGAAAACCAACCTATAGAAAATCATGAGCTGGGAATTTTTTGGTGTGGTCGGATTTGACCTTGGACCCCTCCTTCAAGGTCAAATGAGGATAGCCAAACTTAAAAGTGCTTATAACTCGCTTATTATTGGTCCTAGAGGTTTGGAATGGAAAACCAACCTATAGAAAATCATGGGCTGGGAATCTTTTGGTGTGGTCAGATTTCACCTTAGACCCCTCCTTCCAGGTAAAACGAAGATAGCCAAACTTAAAGTGCTTATAACTCGCGTATTATTGGTCTTGGAGGTTTGGGATGGTAAACCAACATATAGGAAATCATGGGCTGGGATTCTTTTGGTGTGGTCAGATTTGACCTGGGACCCCTCCTTCAAGGTCAATTGAGGATAGCCAAACTTACAATTGCTTAGAACTCGCTTATTATTGGTCCTACAGGTTTGGGATGGTAAACAAGCTACAGGAAATCATGGGCTGGGAATTTTTTTGTGTGGTCGGATTTGACCTTGGACCCCCTCCGTCAAGGTCAAACAAGGATAGCCAAACTTAAAAAGTGCCTATGACTCACTTATTATTGGTCCGAGAGGTTTGGGATGGTAAACCATCCTAAATTCTTTGGCTGGGAATCTTTTGGTATGGTCAGATTTGACCTTTGGACCCCTTCTTCATTTTTTTGTGTGGTCGGATTTGACCTTGGACCCCCTCCGTCAAGGTCAAACAAGGATAGCCAAACTTAAAAAGTGCCTATGACTCACTTATTATTGGTCCGAGAGGTTTGGGATGGTAAACCATCCTAAATTCTTTGGCTGGGAATCTTTTGGTATGGTCAGATTTGACCTTTGGACCCCTTCTTCATGGTCGAACGAGGATATTGCATTTATAGTATTTCTTTAAATATTTTTAACCTACTTTTTACACTTAAACAATTACCTTGTTACTTTATTTCATAATACCATTTGCAGGGCACAACTTTTTGTCCTTTTTTTCTGTCAGCTTCGGAATATCTTTCGAACATGCTGTTCAGTTACCATTTACTGTATTTCTGTACAGCCCTTTCCCTGATAATTATGCTTTCCTCTCATTATCACCATCACAAATCAAAAACATTCAGTCAGCTGACACAGTGCCCGTTCACGGGCACTCTCCTCTTGTTGAACTGACAGGGTTGCATTTTAGTTTAAATTTGCACTTTAGAGCTATGTTAGATTTGTGCGACTTTAATATTTTTGAAAGATATTGTAAGAAAATCTGAAAGTCTGAAGTACCGTAATTCAAAGCTCTGTTTTAATTCTATGGGTACTTATAAGTGAAAGGAATCCTTGTTCAAAATTATAATTTATTTTTCTGTTGTTATTTGAAAAAGGAAAAAAAACACACCAAAAAACACAATATATTAGCAATGGTCATGGAAAAATTATGAGCTCATTTTCATCTGTACAGGCCACTCAAAAATGCTGGTAGATTTCATCCAAAATGCCCTATGACTTAACTATATCATAGGGCTTAAATTATGGACTTTTTTCTTGATTTCAATCCACCCAAACAAAATGCTCAAGGCAGTTTCAGAGGCATATCAGCTTTCAAAGTTCATCTATGCTAGTTTCTGTGCATTGTCTTTTTAGACCTTTTTTAATGATTTTGCTCTACTTCATTTCAGTTATAAGGTATGTTAGCACTTAGTAGATGTATTTGATTGAGGAAAGATATTACTCTTAGGATAAGACAGAATGTTTTTGGCATGAGTATCTTGCCAATACAAAACTGGACCAAATCCAGGATAGCGTAAAACCCTATTTTTTCTTGTATTGTCCCAATCAATTAAGCCCACTAATAGGAAGATGTAATCAAAGAAAATAAAACACCTTAAATTCGTATTTAAACTTTATACATGCAAAAAAACATTGGAGAAATTGGTTGGATTTCTTATTGTATCTCTGGACAAAAGTCAGGAATACTTAAGTTTTGGCACAGCCTCGCTACCACCCCGACTGCTATCGCTACCCCAGAGATTTTCTTTCATATGTGATAACTTTCATATTTTAGGTGGCATACCATCTGAGACAATTCAGCTGATAATTTACTGATTTTCTACTGTTTAAACACTTCTGTAAGAGGTCATGACAAAATTTTGGGAATTATGTCCGAAACATGATGAAACAGGTTATATGGTGTACAAAATATTTTCTGTTTTCTATAGCATGCACAAGCCAATCTAAAGGAAACAAATGCCTTACTTAGCAGGCATGTAGAAAGTATTGGTGTTTATGAATGTCAAACTGAGCAATTAAAACAAGAAATTGGAGATTCAGAGAAGACATGCAGCTCTTTGAGCAGTCAGTTGACAGAAAAGAAACATGAATTAGATTATGAAAGGGAAAAATTTTCAGAGAAATTAGCGGAATGGAAAACACAGGTAAGCAAGTTCTTGCTTAAACTAATACCTCTTTCATACAGTTTTTTCATGTGACTTTTAAACACCAGTTGGTTAATGTTTCAGTAAAAGTTACAGTGTGGATTTAGCAATCATTGAAATAAAACTTTAAGCCTCATGAGATTTTTTTTGTTTCCCTGAAATTCTTAGTTGTAGGTTGGGGTCTAAAGAAACATGTACACCTCAATATTTTCGGTAATTGGTGAAAAATCAGCCTTAAAAATTATGAAATGATTTTGAGAATCAATCATGATCCATATTAAAACAAGGGCTGTGAATGGCTCTAAAAAGGATTCAAGACTGATGAGAAACCAAGTAAAAACTAGTGAACCTGGTACTGTAAACTATTAGTAAGAATATTCAATAAGCTGATTTCCAAAAATGTGAATAAAATGGGTGAAATGTCGATTTTTAGTCAGATTATTTTTCACATAAGTTTTATTTTAAGTTTTCACCCATGGTGTCTGGATGGGCGGTTGGGCGGCGGGAAAAAGTTTGTCCGGGCTGTATCTCAGAAACCGTAAGGTGTAGGAAGTTGATACTTGGTAGGGACATTGGTTAGGGGGTGTAGTTGTGCAACGTCATGGTGTGACCTTGATTTGACCTTTCCGTAATGACCTTGACCTATAAAATCTTGTCCGGGCTATATCTCGGAAACTGTAAGGTGTAGGAAGTTGATACTTGGTAGGGATATTGGTTAGGGGGTGTAGGTGTGCAACGTCATGGAGTGACCTTGATTTGACCTTGCCGTAGTGACCTTGACCTATAAAATCTTGTCCGGGCTATATCTCAGAAACCGTAAGGTGTAGGAAGTTGATACTTGGTAGGGACATTGGTTAGGGGGTGTAGTTGTGCAACATCATGGTCTGACCTTGATTTGACCTTTGACCTATAAAATCTTGTCCGGGCTATATCTCGGAAACTGTAAGGTGTAGGAAGTTGATACTTGGTAGGGATATTGGTTAGGGGGTGTAGTTGTGCAACGTCATGGTGTGACCTTGATTTGACCTTTGACCTTGCCGTAGTGACCTTGACCTATAAAATCTTGTCCGGGCTATATCTCAGAAACCGTAAGGTGTAGGAAGTTGATACTTGGTAGGGACATTGGTTAGGGGGTGTAGGTGTGCAACGTCATGATCTGACCTTGATTTGACCTTTGACCTGGCCGTAGTGACCTTGACCTATAAAATCTTGTCCGGGCTATATCTCGGAAACCGTAAGGTGTAGGAAGTTGATACTTGGTAGGGACATTGGTCAGGGGCCATAGGTGTGTATTATCATGGTGTGACCTTAATTTGACCTTTGACCTTGTCGTAGTGACCTTGACCTTTAAAATCTTATTGCACCTTTGGGTCTGTCTTTTGATGCAGATTAAGCACCGTTAATTCATATTAGAATTTATTAAGAATTTTACTTTCATAACTTCCCATTGTAAGAGATAGAATTTCATCAAGTGAGCCACAGATTTTGCTCCAACACCACACATAAGCGTTCATTAAATGTATTACCACTTCTGTATGCATGGTAATATTCAAAACATGTAAACCATAATTCGGCCATGCAGATGTAGATAAAGAATGTTGAATTTTAGTTTGCTGATTAATGCTGTCATCTTGTTATTGAATTGACTTGTTTTAATACTTCATCTTTACATGCATTATCCTTCTTTTAAACATTATTTTCTGCATTTAAACATTTTTTGGAACTTTATATAACTGACAGTGCTCTGAAAGTATCCTGAACTTTGTACTGGTACAGTGCTTCTGTATCTCATGGTGTTGAAAATATTTCCCTAGGCTGTGGGGTACGGGCATCTCTGGTGCTATTTTTTTCCACAGATTTTTAGGCGGGTTGCATGTAACCAACCCGCCTATTAGATTGATGTGTCCGACGTCCGTCAACATTTTTGTTTCCGGACTCTAACTTGAAAATGCTTTGTCCAATTGAATTCAAACTTGACAGCGAGATAGATCACCATCATAGCTAGTTCCTTTTGAAATTGGTGTTTTTATTGCGTTAATACATCCTATCCAATGGACAATTGCTAAACCGGTCGGCGCAGACCGGCCCGCCAAACGCCAGAAAAAGACGTCCTGTGTTTCCACCGGCTGGCCGGTCCCAGTACTGTGCATTCGCAAGGTGGCGCATGGTATTTACTTCCTGTCTAGACAACATGACGTCATAGCATCTTTTTCGTTTGGCGCGTGTACTGTGCAGACGTGTTTTCAACATCTCCAGAATTTTAAAGGAAAAGTGTGCTTTATGACGGATTTTAAACCTTATATGTGGAGAGTTTCTTTGTAAAGTGTTACCAGCTGGTCAAGCACGGATATACATTTAGAAATCTGCTGGAAACGCTCCCTAGTGGGCTCAATTTATTATTGATGATAGGGCAGTAATCGACGAGATATATGAAGGCAGCCATTTTGCTAGTTTCCTCCCATTCAACCTTTGTGTTGTTAGGGGCAGATCAACAATATTGAGGAATTATGGATATACTTCTAACAGGTATTTTTATCCGTGTCTTTTGTTTGAATTTTTTCATCTATAACCTTCCAGCTACAATCACCATAGAAACGTCTCTACACGAGATCTTCAGTCTACGTAGTTTTGAAATCTGTGAATGGAAGGAATTCCCCATCACAGATGCATTCTTCAGAGCGCACTGGTACCAACTTCTCTGCTGTAAAGCATCAGTCACACCAGCCCAGCTCGAGTATTTGGTGTTTTTTAATCAGAAGCATGAGATGAATTCTTCAGATTTCTTCAGAGCGCACTGGTACTGACTTCTCTGCTGTTAAGCATCAGTCACACCAGCCTAGCTCGAATATTTTTTCATCAGAAACAAGAGGTGAATTCTTCAGATTTCTTCAACCGACCTCTCAAGTATTTTCTACATAGAAGGAACTTTTGTCACTCTCAGTCCCACCCTTATGGACCCGGCACTTGTGTCGGTAGTAAGGGCAGTGGATGGCCAGGAACTGGTTTGAGTGTACAGCCGGCTGAGAAGAAGAACTGACTTCAGACCGGCCAGGAATTTCATCGACAGAGTGCACTGGTCCAGGCTTTTCTGCTTTTAAAGCATCAGCCGACCGGCCAGCTAAAAGAACGCGACCTCTGACGTCATACCCAGTCAGCCAATCGCGTGTCTTCACGAAGCTGGTCACGTGTTTTCACCGACCAGTCACGAAGTTTATCACGTGATTTACCGAACAAGAAGGTCGGAAGTACATTCTTTGCACTCACGTCTACTGTGATTCCAGTTTTTTAGTTCCTGTAATCCACCTCCAGCGTACTGGTACAGACTTCTCTGCTACAGACATCAGTAGACCAGTAAGCTTACGTTTACTATGATATAAGGAAAGAACACCTCTAGTGAGGGCGTATCCCCGAAGTTGGTCACATGATTTTCCGACCAGTTCACGAAGCTGATCGTCATCTCCAACCAGCCAATCACGTTGTCCCTCCGACCAGCAAGCTGGTCACGTGACACACAGACCAACATTGGTTTCTAAATATAGCTCACAAGGGCTTTCCCAGCAACTGTCAAAATCTACAAATAAGACGTGCGTTCAAAGATGGTTGTAAAATTTTCAATTTTCAACAACTGGTTACAGAGTGTATCGACCAGTACCGGCTATACAGCCTTGTACACTTGTTTTCAACAACTGGTTACAGAATGTACCGGCTATACAGCCTTGTACACTTGCTTCAACAACCGGTTACAGAGGAATTAATGGAGGAAACTGAATTCAACACAAGATAGTTGTAAACTTCATTCAGCAACTGGTTACAGGGTGTACCTACTGGCTACACAGCCTTGTACAACTGGTTACAGAGTGTACCGACTGACTACCGGCTAAACAGCCTTGTACAGTTACTTCAATAACTGGTTACAGACTTCAATAACTGGTTACAGTATGTACCGACCGGCTACCGGCTTCACAGCCTTATACAGTAGCCTCAACTGGTTACAGTGTACCGGCTACACAGCCTTGTACACTGGCTTCAACAACTGGTTACAGAGTGTACCGACTGGTACTGGCTACACAGCCTTGTACACTGGCTTCAACAACTGGTTACAGAGTGTACCGGCTGGTACTGGCTACACAGCCTTGTACACTTCAGCAACTAGCTACAGAGTGTACCGACTGGTACTGGCTACACAGCCTTGTACACTTGCTTCATTCTATGGGTTACAAGTCTACTAACAGGGTGTTGGCTACACAGTCCTTACTGTAGTGCTTCAACCCAAATGGTTAAAAAAAAAAAAAAAACTGGCTAAATATAGACCAGTAGCTGTCGAAATTCGTTGGTGACCCCAACCTGCCAGTTTTTGCCGGTTACAAGAATTACTGGTTACAGTAAAGTACCGGGTATGGAGTCCGGGTACCGGACAGAGTTGCCTAAGGTTAATTGGGTTACAGAGAATTCTTAAACTGGTCAGTGATCTTGATGATAGGACAGTTTCCCAAGCTACTGCCAGGCAACCTTCCCTTATCACACCTCTCAACGACCTGTTATCGGTGCTGGACTTGACTGCAGAGATAATAATCAATTTTGTCATCAGGTCCGGCCAGGGGACTGACATCTCACATATTACAATTGCTCTGTAAATGCTGCACCTTGCAGGCTGCTGGCCCGGGGCAAAGAGTTTATTAATGTGAAAATAAGACCACAATAAAAACAGAGAGACTGTTAACCTGGATCATTGTCACCAGACCGGACCAGTGTCCGGAGGGACAGAAAATATTGTCAGAATACCAAATGTCCCAAATGTGGCACACAATCTGCCTATAAGGTCCAGACTAAGCCCTTTTTTGGGAAGTTAGGAAGCCTTGGGGACTGGACTTTAGGTAGTACAACTGTTGAAGGAGGGATACCTACGTCCATATACCTATACAAGAACAATCCAGGAAATGCCTGAGATTTCACATCCAAGGTCGGGCATACCAACTCAAGGCCCTGCCATTCGGGTTGTCCACAGCACCTTTTGAGTTCACCGTGATACCAAAGCAGGTGAAGTTGATGGCCATACACAAGGAATTAAGAAGCCACCAGTACCTAGACGGCTGGTTGGTGAGAGCCAGATCCCACCAGGCTTGTCTCCAAAATACACAGGAACTAGTAAATAATGTGTCAGCAACTGGGTTGGCGAATGAACTTAGAGAAATCAGAGCTGGAGCCCAATCAAGACTTTGATTTTGTAGGCTACCAGTTTCGACTTCAGGTCTGATCGGTTCCGACCGACTCTGGACTGGGTACAGAACCTTCAAGAGACTGTTAAAACGGCTATCCCTACCGGCTTGCCCGGTCCGGGAATTCATGTCCTTGATAGGTTACTAACATCTACAGAAAAGCATGTTAATCTAGGCAGACTTCATATGAGACCTATACAGTGGCATCTCAAAAACAGCTGGAGGGTACCAGAATCACTGGAAAAGGTGATCCAAGTCCCCAGGTCCCTGCACCCCCATTTACAATGGTGGCTGAAGGAAGACAATGCACTTACAGGCCAACCATTACACCCAATAAAACATGCTCTGCAAATATTTACAGACGCATCAATAGAAGGGTGGGGCGCTCACTTAGATGAGCACTTGGCAGGAGCAACCCAGTCCCCTCCGGGAAGCAAGTTGTATATATAAACTATCTAGAACTTTAAGCAGTTTTTCTGACTTTAAAGAGTTCTAAGACCTTTGCTTAAACAAGATAGTACTTGTAGCAACTGACAACACCACAGTAGTGTCATACATAAAGGAAGGAGGAATGAGGTCGGGCCCACTTTGTGCCCTACTATGGAGAATCTTGACCTGGTGTACCAGGAAACAAGTGACTCTAAGCACGACACATTCCAAGCCGGCCTAATGTGGTAGCAGACAGGCTGTCCAGGCTAGGCCAGACCATCCAAACAGTGGTTTCTCCTTCCAGAGGTCTTCCACTCTATGCAGTAGGTGGCACCGGCCCAAATAAACTTATTTGCCACGAGGCTCAACAACAAGTCGCCTCTGTTTTGTGTCACCGGTACCGGATCCCCTGGCCACAGCAGTGGATGTGCTCAGTCGGCCATGGTAGGATCTAAAAGCATACACCTCACCATCAGCCATATTGGGCAAAGTCGTGAAGTTGCAAGACTCCCCATGTAAGAGAATCATTCTGATTGCTCCGGGGTGGCCCAACATGCCTTGGTTTTGGGATCTAGTGGCCATGTCCAGCCACATCCCGCTGAGCCTGCCCAATCTGTCCAGCCTGTTCACAGCCATTCGATCAGATCCCTCACAGAAATCTGACAAATCTTAATCTCCATGCAGGGCTCCTAGAGCCTCAGCAATTGAGGAGCAGGACTTGTTAGAGGCAGTGGCAGCAAGAATTGAGGGGAGAAAAAGGGGGGTCAATCAGATCAGTCTATGAGGCAAATGGGTCATTTTTACCAAGTGATGTATCATTCATCAGGTGGACTTCGGGCACCACCTGTAAAGTCAGTTGTTTACTTCCTTAGGTACCTGTTTCAGGACAGGAAGTTGCAGCCCAGTACCATTGATGGTTACAGGTCAGCCATTGCTGATGGTCTAGAAATTTGCCCATCAATTTTAGTAAGGATGAAAATCTCACTCGTCTCCTGGATAGCTTCCACTGAGACAGACCCAAAGGCCGGAGGGTAACCCCTTCCTGAAACCTCTCCCTGGTTTTTGCACCAGCTGACAAGGTTCATTTTGAACCAATTAAAGGCCTCCTTGAAGCATTTGACCTTCAAGTCAGTTTTCCTCTTGGCCCTGGGTTCGGGCAAGCGTAGAAGTGAGATACATGCTTGGCAAACAGCCCAACACCATTGATTGTTATAGGTCACTCATTGTTGATAAACTGGAAATTCACCCTTTAACATCAGTAAGGATGAAAATCTCGCTCGTCTCCTGGATAGTTTCCTGAGAGACAGACCCAGAGCCAGGAGTGGCATACCCTCCTGGAACTTCTCACTGGCCGTGCACCAGCTGAGACTCCTTTTGATCCAATCAAGGAGGCCCCCTTGAAGCATTTGACCTTCAAGACGGTATTCCTCTTGGCCCTTGGGTCGGGCAAGTGCAAAAGTGAGATTCATGCCTGGCAAAACTGATATATTGGACACCAATCCGATTGGTCAAAGGTGTCCCTGTATCCATCACCCAGCTTTCTATCCTAGAATCAGCTGGCCATAGAGTGTCCAGTGTGGCCCCTGGGGTTATAACAGCCCTGGCCTCGACTCCGGATAGATCCCTCAAGTCTGACAGGTCCCTCTGTCCGGTCAGAGCATTATGCTACTATTTGCCTATAGTATTTGGACAGGACCTCAGACATCAGGCAGAATAAGGAGGTGGTTTTTGTCTCATTTAAGAAAGGTTTCAACAAAGACATCTCACCTGCCACTATCTCCTCTTGGATCAAGCAGACTGTGATCCTATGTTATGAGCTCTCTGACCAGGAGGCCCACATTTAACATCAGGTTAAAGCCCATGATGTCAGGGCCTTTGCTGCTTCTTAGGCCTTCCAGTCGGGAGTCTCCTTAGATCCAATCTTGTCAGCCTGCCACTGAAGTCACAATACCTTCACACAGTTCTATATGAAGGGCGGGGCTTGGGCTGATTCAGAGCTTTACCAATTGGGCTCGGTAGTGGCTGCTCAGCAGATCCACAAGTGGCCCGTAGATTGAGGAGATTTGTATATATGTATAAACAGTTTCTTCATGTACATAAGAATTAAGTGTGGCGTGCTTCCTTTGGGAGGTTTATTTGCATTCTGGGACTGAACTCATCTCTCTCTTCCCCTACCTCAGAGCAGGTCTGCAAAAAGGGGGGGGGGGGGGGCGACGGCGGTATAGCCCCGGGTAACCGGCTGCTGGCAACCGACCATGGCCTTGCAGGGTTTCCTGACCTTAAAGTCAACCCAGGCCTGGACCTATAGGTCTCCTGATGAAGTCAGCCTAGACCGTAGGTTAAAATTTGCTATTACTTGTGAGTTCACATAAGTCCCTAGTAACTTACCCGACGACCAAGCGGTAGTTATTCAGCAATTGTCCATTGGATAGGATGTATTAACGCAATAAAATTGCAAATTTAATAAGTAAATTAAATTTTTATAAGTTAATACCCTATCCAATGGACACACAAGACCCTCCCACCGACCCCGCTATCAGCTTACTAGGGGTCTAATAGTTTTAGACAACGAAAAAGATGCTATGACGTCATGTTGTCTAGACAGGAAGTAAATACCATGCGCCACCTTGCGAATGCACAGTACTGGGACCGGCCAGCCGGTGGAAACACAGGACGTCTTTTTCTGGCGTTTGGCGGGCCGGTCTGCGCCGACCGGTTTAGCAATTGTCCATTGGATAGGGTATTAACTTATAAAAATTTAATTTACTTATTAAATTTGCAAAATTCTGTCCGTCCGTTTGTCCGTTTCCGTTCTTTTGTCTGTTTTTTGTCCATTTGTCTGTCCAATACTTCCGTTTCCAGACTCTAGCTCGAAAACGCTTTGTCCAATCGAATTCAAACTTGACAGGGAGATAGATCACCATCATAGGTTTCTTTCGAAATTGGTGTAATTCTGTCCGTTTAATTGTCCGTTTATAGTATAGATACAATTATGTAACCTAGATTACAAGTTTTGCATTTCTTAGCACGTCTAACACATTTACCTTAACTGGGTGACCTAACATTTTTTCCTTGTTTCTAAATTTATTTACAGCAGTCGCTAACCTTATTGCTGCCTGCGCAACCCGCCTTTTGGGGCATCTTTGACCCTCTTGTTAACTCAGCCATTGTAGATGCTTCACTTTGCCAGTCCATAAAAAATCCCAAGCATCAACCAAATTGATAAACAATTTCACAGCACTGTTGTGTTTTAGAACTACTTTATATTTTGATAGTAAATATTCACTTGTTGGAAGATTTAATTTGATATGTTTGAGGAAGTCGATTACTTAAAAATTAAACATACACCATTTATGTCTTTAGCTCTGTCAAATATCTTCTATATTTTTTCTTTAATAAGGCACTTGTGGCTATAAATGATGCTTTTAAGTTTTTACAGTATGTATGAAACTAGGGCTGCAACGATTCTTCGGTTACTCGGCAACGAAACGATTCAGTGGAAAACTTGAGTCAAGAAAAGTGAACCAGGTCTTCGAAAACAACTAAAAATAGGCGTAAAAACTACCACAAAATTTGATTTTTCTTTAAAATATATTTATATATTTTCCTAATATACGGTGTTTCTGTTTTTAGTTTTTACTTTTAAGCATTTGCAGACGTTAAATGTGTGTGTAATAATCCTTTTATAAGATTGTATTTTAGTTTAACGTATTTCGAAGACGCCTCAAGTCTTGCAATATAAAGATGGTTAAAGTTTCCTGTATTTTGCATTATAAATGCTTCTTTATTCCGAAATTCCATGAAATATCCACATTCTTTCCTGTTGTGTACATTTTAATTGTTTTATAAGGTGTAATATATCAAAATATGATGAAGTTTATTTCGTGGGCGATAATCAAGCGATTAACCGAGTCCGAATCGGTTCTTTAAAAACGAGGAATCGAGGCACATTTTCGGGCTCGCTTGCAGCCTTATATGAAACATTATTTCAATATCGTTTGATATGCAAAGTTTAATTAGGGCTGGATATTGATATTGAAATTGCATTTAAATTCCTTCATTAGTTAAAAAATGATTTTGCATTTGTATGACAGAAATTGATTATACCTTATTTTTTTAGGAATTATCATTTCAAAGTCAGCTCGGAAGAGTCCGGGATGATTATGAATCCTTGACAGAGACATATAATGATCTTGAAGAAGTAAACACATATCTCAGTGGAAATATAAAAGATTTGCAAGAAGAAGTAAAACAAACCAAGGTTATTCAATATTTAAAACTGTAAAAATTCTTCATAAATTTTCCTACTGTGACCCTTTTTACCCAAATTAATTACATTAAATTTTGTAAAAATATGGATATGAAAATGTACAAGGCCAAACAGCATACTTAGAATTAAAAATATCAGCTTTATGAATCAGTTTAAGTAGTTGATTTATGAACCAGGATTATGTTACTATCCCTTTAAATGTATGTGTCTTTTATATTTGATATGTAATTCCACTTTTTCCAAGTGCATTTAACTAAAATTTAAGTTTACTTCAAGGTTTATGTATGCTCAGGAGACTAATATTTAGTATAATTTTACGGTTCTACATTACAGGAAGAGTTGAATAAGCCCAAAACAACCGTTGAAACACAGGTGGATAGAAATGTATGTGATGTTTCAGTTGAAACAGATAAAGTTTCTGCCTGTGATATTGGTATACAAATTAATACTTGCACTAAAACTCAAGAAACTCAAGTTGAAGTGAAGTTGATGAATGTTTATGTTGAAACTGATGAAACATCAACCTGTGATCTGTCTATACAGAATACCTGCGGCAACAATACCCAGGGAACCCAAACCGTCTCAGATGGTATGCTGAATTGCTGTTGTTGCCCTCTGATATGTGTTTTTTTTGTTGTTTTTTTTTTTGTTTCAGACATCTTTTTAAAAAATGATTCAATCTGCAAGTCATTGCAAAGACTGTCCCAATAAGACCCTGCCTGTTGAACTAGGCATAAAACCCCTAACTGTGACCCTTCTTTGACCATATCTTCTGGTATGCAACACATAAGAAGTGTAGGTTGTGAGATAATAAGAAGTGTGCATGGCATACTAAGTAATAGAGATGAGATCATATGGTGCTTACAATTAATATCTTGTGGTCATGAGCAAAATCAAAATATGTTTTTATTGCGTTAATACATCCTATCCAATGGACAATTGCTGGTCCGGTCGGCGGAGACCAGCCCGCCAAACGTCAGAAAAAGACGTCCTGTGTCTCCACCGGCCGGCCGGCCCCAGTACTATGCACTCGCAAGGTGGCACATCGTACTTCCTTCCTGTCTAGACAGAGTGATGTCATAGCATCTTTTTCGTTTGGCACGTGTACTGTGCAGACGTACTGTACAGAACCTTCAACAGAAAATGCTGAAACTGCTATCCCTACCGGCTTGCTCGGGAATTCATGTCCTTGATAGGTTTACTAACAGCTACAGAAAAGCAAGTTCATCTAGGCCGACTTCATATGAGACCCATTCGGTGGCATCTCAAAAACAGCTGGAGGGTACCAGAATCACTAGAAAAGGTGATCCCAATCCCCAGGTCCCTGCACCCCCATTTACAATGGTGGCTAAAGGAAGACAATGTACTTACAGGCCAACCATTACACCCAATAAAACATGCTCTGCAAATATTTACAGACGCATCAAAAGAAGGGTGGGGCGCTCACTTAGACGAGCACACTGCAAGAGGAATCTGGTCCCTTCCAGGAAGCAAGCTGCATATATACTATCTAGGACTAAAAGCAATCTTTCTGGCTTTTAAAGTTAAGTTAAGTTAAAAAAATTTGGTGCTTAAACACCTTGGTGTCATACAGCACCATTAAAACTAATAAGTACATTAACTAAAATATATACAACATCAATAAATACAAGTAAAATGGAGAACTATACAAAAAACAATCAATAGAAATACAATACACTTTACTGGTCAAAAAACCAAAACAAATGACTAGATAAGGAAAGTAAAAATAACATAGAAAATGGAAAATATAAAATATATCATAATACAATAGAATACAAATACGACTAGACTACACAAAATAGATATACATATATCACAGACAAAACAAGAAAACTAGAAAACACACAATAACTTAACAAAAATTACGACAATACAAAATAAATTAGATTGCTAAAATTTATAAAATAATCCACATTCTTTTAAATAATTGCATATAACTTTAATGTTTCCATATAGTAAGTCTTTTAAATTATTTATGTTTCTATAGTATTTAATTCTTGTGTCACGTAGGTCGATACAGTCTAGTAATATATGTTTGACTGTATCAGGACAATGACATGGAATGCACCAGGGCATATCTTCACCTTTCAACAGATAACTATGGGTGAAATAAGTCTGTCCTATACAGGCTCGTGTTATAACTATTTCTTCCCTACGAGATAAATCCGTCCAAACATAAAAATCTCCAACAGTAGGGTTTATTTGGAATAGTTTATTATCAGGACACGCATTCCATTGAGCTTGCCACTTCTGTTTAAAAACACTATTTACATTTACTTTCAAGTCTGTATAGGGGACTTTCAAGTCTAAAACATTACAATTCAATGCCTGTTTGGCAAGCTCATCTGCTTTTTCATTGCCCTTTATGCCTACATGACTAGGAACCCAAGCTAAAACAACTTTCTTATTTACTGAACAACAATCATTAAAAAGCTTTAAAATATCTTGAATAAAAGGATGATCACAGTTGTTGCTATCAAGAGCTTGAAGACTAGATAAAGAGTCACAAAATATGATAAAACGATCCTCATCACAATTTTTAACTATATTAAAAGCCATTTTCAGAGCCTGTAATTCAGCTGTGAATATGCTAGCATTGCCAGGAAGTCTGACCTGGGCACTGAGGCCATCAGATGTAGCAGCTGCAGCAACCCTATTTTCTGTTTTCGATCCATCAGTATATATAGCCCTATGGTCAGAGTAATAGCTTCTTAACTCAGCAAATAGACTTTGAAACATACAATCATCACCAAGATGTTTCTTTTGATGTGTGAGATATAAGTCTATGTGAGGTTTCTGTATAGTCCAGGGTGGGTCATCTGGCAATGACACAGTCTGAATTAGATCCAGCTGAGGACAGACAGCAGACAAATCTTCCTCTACTCGATGCCCAAAGATCTTATTGCAGATGGTTTCTTATCATACAGATCATATAACTGAGGGTTAAAAACAACATCGTAAGCTGGATTGTCAGGATTACTTCTCAATTTCAAAGCATACTGAATACATAATTTATCAAACCTTAAATACAAGGGTGGCTCATTTGCCTCTACATACAAGCTTTGCATTGAAGAAGTCCTGAAGGCTCCCAGGCATATTCTCAAGCCCTGGTTTTGAATGGGTTCCAATTTCTTAAGATAAGACTTACGAGCAGAACTAAAAACAGCACAACCATAGTCCAATCTAGAACGAACAAATGAACGATAAAGTCTCATTAAAACACTTCTATCTGCTCCCCAATCCATTTTGGCAACTACTTTCAGTAAGTTCATGGCTTTTTCACATTTCTGATGAATATAATCAATGTGTGCCATAAAATTCAGTTTACTGTCAAATATAACACCAAGGAACTTAGTTTGTGACACAACAGGGATTTGTGAGTTATATATTGTCAATGTTGGGTCTGGATGAAGTTTTCTTTTATTACAGAAATGCATGCAAACAGTTTTGGTTTTAGAAAATTTAAAACCATTTTCATCAGCCCATTTCTCTACTTTATTCAAACACAATTGAAGTTGCCTTTCTATTGAAGCCATATTTCTAGAAGAACAAGTGATTGAGAAATCATCAACAAAAAGAGACTTTTCAAAGCTAGCTGGAATCACATCAGCAATACTGTTAATCTTTAAAATAAATAACGTAACAGAGAGGATGCTGCCCTGGGGAACACCCATCTCTTGCCCATGTATATCTGAATAAACGGATCCTAAACGAACTCTAAAAACTCTGATAAAAAATTCTGAATAAACATGGGCATTCGCCCCCTTAGGCCTACTTTATGTAGATCTCTTACAACGCCATACTTCCATACTGTATCGTAGGCTTTTTCTAAATAAAAAAATACAGAGACTACATGGTTGCCTTTTAAAAAGGAATCTCTAATAAAAGATTCAAGTCTTATTAATTGGTCTGTTGTAGTTCGACCTTTTCTAAAACCAGTTTGATATTTTGTTAAAATATTATTTTTCTCAAGGAACCAAATTAATCTAGTATTAATCATTCTTTCCATGGTTTTGCATAAACAGCTCGTCAGAGATATGGGGCGGTAATTGGACGGGTTTTTTGGGTCTTTGCCTGGTTTAGAAATAGCTATTACAGTGGCCTCTTTCCAGCATTCAGGAATTTCACCTGAAGCCCATATATCATTAAATACATCAAGTAACACCATAAGTGAGTCTCTTGGTAGATGTTTTAGCAGCTGATAATGGATCTCATCTGGACCAGTGGCCGTATCATGAGACTTTTTCATAGCATCACATAGTTCTCTAATTGTAAATGGTACATTGTAGTTTTCAGAGTTGTCTGTGTCAAAATCCAAGTGTTCTTTTTCAGTTTTCTCTTTATATTTTTGAAACTCTGTACGGTAATTGTTGCTGCTAGAATTCTTGTGGATTTCTTCGGCCAACCTATTTGCTATATCAACTCTTTCTGTTACTTTTGTCCCATCATTATTTTCCAGATGGTGTATTGTGGTGTTACTTTGTTTGCCACTTATTTTCCTTATCATTTCCCATACCTTCTTTGCTGGTGTCTTTACATTTAGTTTTGATACATATTCATGCCACGATTTCCTTTTATTTTCTTTAATTATTTTACGAGCATTAGCTCGACAGGTTTTATATTCATTTATGTTATCCGATGTAGGATTTATACGGCATTTATCCATTGCATTTTGACGAGCCTTAACAGCTTTTTTGCATTCACTGTTGAACCATGGTTTGTAGCTACCAGTGGACTGTCCAGTTGACTTTGGCACACATTTTGTTGCTATGTCATTTAACTTATTTAAAAATGCAGGAAACTTTTCTGTAGAGTCAGTAAAATTATGTCTATTAATATCCAGAGAACACTGAAGTTTGAATTTTGGCCAATCAGCCTTTTTAAGATTCCAACGAGGAACATTGTCCTTAGGCATACTCTTAACTATATCAATTAAAATAGGAAAATGGTCACTACCACACTGATCTGAATGGACCTGCCATGTAAAATCAAGAAAAACAGATGCAGAACATAAAGACAAATCTATTGAGGTGAATGAACCTGATGCAGGATGAAAGTAGGTAGGTGACTTATCATTAAGTAAACAAATATCAGAGGATTCAAGAAGATGTTCCACCTTATAGCCTAAACTATTAGACGAGGAACAACCCCACAAATCACTATGTGCATTAAAATCTCCAATAAATAGAAAAGGTGCAGGTAACTGGTTGACTAGATTATCAATATCACTTTGTCCAACATTAAAACGTGGTGGAATATAGTTATAGTTTTATGCAGAGATACTTTTACAGCAACTGCCTGCAGTTCTGTATCTAACTCAAGTACCTCATGGGGTATACCTTTCTTAACAAAAATAGAGCAGCCACCAGTGGCTCTCCCATCTACTTCAGACATACAAGTTTTAAAATAATGATCAAATCCTCTAATATTTACATTATCTGTTTCTTTAAAATGAGTTTCCTGTAATGCTAAAATGTAGGGTCTAAAATTGGAAATTAAATTTTTATTTTATTGTGTTAATATATCTTGCCTAGTGGACCAGTGCATTTGTCCGGCGCGCAGCCAGTCCCGCCAAACGTTAGACAAAAACGTCCTGAGCTGGGCTCTGACCGGGACCGGTAGTGTACTCCTCATTCGCCAGGTGTCGTGACTGCACCCAGCTCCCCTACTGCGCGTGCGCGCGCATGCGTACTTCCTCTTTTTGTTTGGCGCCATAGTGTGTTAGCGATAAATTTCAGTAGAATTAACTTTGAATTATATTAGTTGTTTACAAGTGTGTTACAAGGAAAGTTTTGGATATTTGAGAAATATATTTATCATGGCATCACCAGGACAGAGGCGTGGAAGTTGTGGCCATGTTATGGCTGCTTTCGACTTACACAAAAAATGTGCCCGCTGCAGGGACAAAAAGATGGGAGATGACCCTTGTGTCAAAGGTCAACGTTGTGATTTATGTGACAGTTTTTCGGAATCTCAGAAGGGTATGTTGGCAGCCCCGCAATATCAAATCCGGAAAGATAAGAAAGCTGGGACCTTGGTTTCCCCTAGTAAAGTTACTGTTGTGGGTCCCGTAGAGGATCAGACTGAATTTCAAATGGCCCCGGACGCTGCGCATGCGCAGGAACGGGTTTTTACCGGTGCCTCACCGGCTGATCAAGCTAGTGTTGGAGATTTTGTCTCCCGTCAGGACTTGGAACTGTTAAACAATCAATTAGAAGAAAAGTTCGCCCGTTTTGAGGCTCTCCTTTCAAGAACTAACATCTTCTCAACTCCCAAGGTGCCTGTATCAACATTTCAAGCTCCCATCTCTGACACGCCTTTTATCAACCTGTCTCCTGACCCCGGAGCCACCGGTCCGGTGAGGCCTCCAGGTCAGGAGTTAGAGGTTTCACCTGCTGTTAAAAAACATAAGGGAAAATCTAAACACAAGAAGGCTGTTAAACCGGCTGCTAGTGCCAGTTCTTCAAATCAGATTGCTTCGGATCCTATCCCTCCTCTCAAGACAGTTGTGCCCGGTCCGGGTTTGCAAACTCTTGAGCAACCGGAGGAAACTGTTAACAGTGTCACGTCTCTTGGATCCTCTTCTCAACCGGTCATCACCGGTACGCAACCTTCCAGTGGTTCTACTTCATTTGCTCCAGACAGTTTTCTCAGCCGGATCCGGCTCTGTCAGACGAGGAACCCCTTCCGGACCGGTCAGATAAAGACTCCGGTGAGGAGGGTGAACTTTCAGATTCTGAGGTAGTTGAAAGAAACGAAGAAATGAACTACAGGGAAACGGTCCGGTCGGTCCGTTCTTTCCTTGGCTGGTCTCACATACCAGATTTTGAAGCTGCTATAGGTGACACGGATAACCGCTCTGACAACCCTTGGAAGGGTAAACACCCTCGTCGTACAGGAAAAGTGTCAGTAGAATTGCCAGCAGACGACTGGCTGTGCTATAAAATGGAAAAGCTTAATACACGGGCTGCAGAGGGCTACCCTTCCCGGGCTCAGGAAGCAGCAGGTCTGAAACAGGACCAGTTCATCAGGACACCTAAAAGCCAGGCTAAATGGTATACTCAATCCCGAATAAAACAGGATGGCAACCAAAGACCCGGAAGGAGTATCTATGGCTGGTCGGGGTCCGAAGCTAGATTAAACTCTCAGTTCTCACGCATTGCCAAGATTTCCTCTTACCCATCCTCAGGACCGGCTTCCAGGCCTATCTCTCAAGAAATCCTTAGAAGGTGGGAGCAATGTGCCAGGGAAGGCTCCTTGATCACCAACCATGCCGCAGGGTTTAACAGGTGCGTGAGTGAGATCCAGGACAAAATGAACCAACATATTTCCTTTCTGAACAGTACCATTGTTAAAGGTAAAGCCCCAAAGGAGGTCACAGACGCCGTCAAGGACTTAAAAGACTTGTCAGCTTTCCATTCTAGCGTCTCTGTGGCTTTGGGTACTGCTTTTCAGCACCTCGCAGACAGTTTGTTTGTCCAACTGGCAAATTTCATTTTGTTGAGAGATTCCTACCTAGAATATGTTAGACCAGGACTGAAACCTGACACCTGGAATAAGCTGCGCAATGCCCCCCTTTTTACTTACGGGTTGTTCCCGGATGATGTTCTGGCGGTGGCTGAGCAAGACATACAAAAGCATGAGTCTAATAGGAGTGCTCCTGGTCCCGGTTCGGGCACATACCAGCACTCCAAGAAACATCAGTTCAGGTACCAACCCTACGACAAGAAAGATAGTCGTCAATCTGGTTTTTCATCTTCTCATACTCAGCAACCTTGGTGGCAGTTTTCGGGCAGAGGCAGAGGCAAGAATCGTGGTAGAGGTGGCGCTAGCTCCACATATTACTCCAAGCCTGCCCGTGGTAGTAAGCCATATAAATGACAATCAATGTTTGTGGAGTCCCCTAGTTCAATTAAAATCAAAGTCCGGGGATCTCAATCTAGTGTCAGCAACCAACAAAGTGACTTTTCAAAAGACTGTAAATTTGCCTGTTGTTCTTCCTGCAGTTTCTGTAAAAGGGCCGTTGCAAAAGAAAAACGTAAGACCCTCTCATGCCAAAATAGAAATAAAATCTGTGAACAGTGCTTTGTTTGTAAATCAATGTCTTTTTGCCCCAAATGTCATAAATGTACCTTGTGTTGTCAAAGATCCACCTGTGGGAGGCCGTCTGCAACTGTTTTGGCAGGTTTGGCTCTCCCTGGGTTCAAATCCAAGGGTAGTCTCCATCCTCAGGGAAGGGTATCAACTACCCTTCAAGGAGAGACCACCTCTAGCAAGATTTCCTGTAATAGTCAGTGGTTCATCAGCTCCTTTAAGAAACAAAAAGCTGAACGAAGCCTTACAGTCTCTAGGTCAAAAACAGGCGATAGAAAAAGTGTTAGTTCAGTCATCTCTGGGCTTCTACAACCGGTTGTTCCTGGTTCCAAAACCCAACAAAAAATGGAGGCCCATTCTAGACCTAAGTCAACTGAACCTGTACCTTGCTCCGACAACATTCAAGATGGAAACTCCGGAGACCATCAGACTTTCCCTGCAACAGGGGGAGTGGGTCACTTCGCTGGATTTCAGCGACGCTTATTTTCACATCCCCATAAACCACAGGTCGCGAAAATATCTCAGGTTCCACTTAAAAGGTCAGACCTTTCAGTTCACAGCACTTCCCTTTGGCCTGTCGACGGCTCCGTTGGAGTTCACAAAGGTGGTCAAGGAGGTAAAACTCATGGCTCAATCGAGGGGTATTCGAATCCACCAATACCTAGACGATTGGTTACTGAGAGCCCCATGCCGGGAAATTTGCCTACGTCATACGCAGATCCTTTTGGACCTTTGCCACTCTCTAGGTTGGGTAGTCAACATGGACAAGTCAGAGCTGGTTCCCCAACAAACTTTCGACTTCGTAGGTTATCATTTCGACCTATCTCAGGGGTTAGTCAAACCAACTCAGGACAGGTGGAGGAGTCTATCTCAGAAGCTCAACTTTCTCCTGGGACTGGAATGTTGCTCAGTCAGGCAGTTCATGTCTTTGATCGGCCTTCTGACGGCAACAGAAAAACAAGTAGTATCGGGGCGGCTGCATTTGAGACCCATTCAATGGCACCTGAAAAAGCATTGGCATGCCCCGGAATCTCTGGAAAAAGTCATTCCAATTCCTCCATCTCTCCATGTACATCTAAGGTGGTGGTTGGACCCGACCAAGGTGCTCTCCGGTCAACCCTTACACCCTCTTCAACACGCCCTTCAACTGTTTACAGACGCCTCAAACGAAGGTTGGGGCGCTCACTTAGGCGATTACATGGCAAAAGGAGTCTGGTTAGAGTCAGAAGGCGCCTTGCACATAAATTTGTTGGAGCTCAAGGCAGTCCTGCTGGCCTTAAAACGGTTCGAGCGGTTATGTTGCAACCAGATAGTTCTTGTTTGTACAGACAACACCACTGTGGTCTCTTACATCAACAAGGAAGGGGGTATGAAATCAGGCTCACTCTGTGCCCTCCTTTGGAGACTGATGCTTTGGTGCAATCAAAGGCAGATTGTCCTGAGGGCCAGGCATATTCCGGGTCACCTGAACGTCATAGCTGACAAACTGTCCCGACTCAATCAGGTGATCCAAACGGAATGGTCCCTCCTCCCGGAGGTGTTTGCTCAGATATGCCGGCGTTGGCACCGCCCGTCTGTGGACCTGTTTGCCACCCGGTTCAATCACAAACTTCCCCGGTTTGTATCCCCGGTTCCAGACCAATCAGCGTGGGAAGTGGATGCCTTAAGTCTCCCTTGGGAGGACCTGGACGCTTATGCTTTTCCACCGACGGCCCTTCTTCATCAGGTGGTAACGAAACTTTTGGACCACGGATTTCGTCGTCTCATTCTGATAGCACCAGGTTGGCCCAACATGCCTTGGTTTTGGGACCTGGTCAACATGTCAGCTCAAATTCCCCTCCTGCTCCCTCAGGTGTCGAATTTGATAACTCAACCGTTCAATCAGTGTCCTCACCGGGACCTTCCCAATCTGAACCTTCATGCTTGGCTCCTAGAGCCTCTGCCATCCAGCAAGCCGGGTTCTCGGCAGAAGTGGCAACAAGAATTGAGGCTCCTCAAAGACGCTCTACCAGAGCCATTTATGAGTCAAAGTGGTCCGTTTTTGTCAGATGGTGTGAGAAAAATCAGGTGGACTTCAGAACTCCCTCTATAGAGCAAATTGCGGATTTTCTCCTTTCCCTTTTTCAGGAGAAACATCTTCAACCTAGTACCATAGAAGGCTATAGGACTGCCATAGCCGACAAAGTGGGGAATTCCAGAATTAACATCAGCAAGGATGAAAACTTGTCCAGGTTGTTGGACAGTTTTCATAGGGACAAACCAAAAGGCAGGCGTGGGGTTCCTACGTGGAATTTATCTTTGGTCCTTCACCAACTTACACAACCTCCTTTTGAACCTCTCAGGAAGGCTTCGCTGAAGTACCTCACTTTTAAGACTGTCTTCCTTCTAGCCTTGGGCTCTGGGAAACGGAGGAGTGAAATTCATGCTTGGGTTCACAGGAACATTAGGCACCAAGAGGATTGGTCGAATGTTTCCTTATCGCCCTCTCCTAGTTTCATCTCTAAGAACCACCTGGCTAAAGAAGGTCCCGCCTGCGTGGCCCCTGTTATCATTCCAGCCTTGGCTCCTTCATTGGACAGATCCCTCAAGGAGGATAGGAGTCTGTGCCCGGTCCGGGCACTACGTTATTACTTGGACAAAACCAAAGATCTCCGTTCTGGCAAAGAATTGGTTTTTGTTTCCTTTAGGAAGAGTTTCCAGAAGGATATTGTCCCTGCTACCGTTTCCTCCTGGATCAAACAAACCATCGTCCTTTGTTACCAGATGTCAGACCAACAGGCTCAACAATTGCATCAGGTTCGGGCTCATGACGTTCGCGCGTTCGCGGCGTCCAAAGCCTTTCAGGGGGGTGTTCCCTTAGACCAGATTTTGGCAGCCTGTCACTGGAAGTCTCATAATACCTTCACCCAATTTTACCTGAAGGACTTGGCCTGGGCAGACTCGGATGTGTACCATTTGGGTCCTGTGGTAGCTGCCCAACAAATTAGAGACTAAATAGAGGCTTCCATGTATATATAGTGATGTATATATGTATTCATACATGTACATAAAAAAAAAAAAAAAAAAACAACGTCCCTGCAGTCTGTCTTGCGTTGCAAGAAGATGGGGGACCATCTTAATCTTCAATTCCCCTTCACTTCCTCGTGGACTCGTCAGCTACAAAACTGAAAGGGGGGGGGGGGGGGGGGGGGGGGGGGGGGAGACTGTACCTATCCAGGGTAGTTAGAAACCCTTCCCGGGTGATTCCCTCTGGATTTGCGGAGTATATATGTAGATCTTAGAGTCTCTGTCTCCCCTTTTTCCATAGCTACCCTCCAACCACTGGGTAGTTATTCTGCACTGGTCCACTAGGTAAGATATATTAACGCAATAAAATGGAAAATTTAATGGTTAAATTAAATTTTTATTAGTTAATATCTTACCTAGTGGACCAAGAGAGTCCCACCCTACCTGCCCCGCAATAGCTCAAAGGGGGACATTCTTAGGTAGGCCACAAAAAGAGGAAGTACGCATGCGCGCGCACGCGCAGTAGGGGAGCTGGGTGCAGTCACGACACCTGGCGAATGAGGAGTACACTACCGGTCCCGGTCAGAGCCCAGCTCAGGACGTTTTTTTCTAACGTTTGGCGGGACCGGCTGCGCGCCGGACAAATGCACGGGTCCACTAGGTAAGATATTAACTAATAAAAATTTAATTTAACCATTAAATTTTCCAATTTCTTCAAAATTTGGCCTAAAGCCAGGACAGTTCCACTGTATTATACTTTTATTTTTGTTTGGTTCCATTATTTACACTTTTATTGCCACTCCGCCCTTGTGAACTTGTGATTGGGGATTCTTTGACACTCATTTCACTGTCACTATCACTCAAAACATCATATTTGTTGTATTGTTTAATAGGGTCATTAGATCCCTTATGTTGTTTCGTCAAATATACTTTGCTTTGACTTATTTTCAGTTTAATAGGGTCATTTTGAGATGCACTTGTCTGACTTGATGAACTTGTTTTAGTCACTTTAGTTGTCTGTTTTTCAACTGCACACTTTTTTGGTTGTTTTGTGCCTTCTGGCCAAGTCATTTCTGTTTGTGTTTCCACTGTTGCTGTTTTCACCACAGGTTTGGTTGCTGCAGCTGCCTGGGCATATGTTGTTTTCACAGAATTAAATATGTCCGTCCGTTTCTTCGCTTCTATGTATGAAATTCCTCTTTCTGTCTTGATTCTTTGAATTTCCTTTTCTTCTTTCCATTTTGGACATTCTTTATTATTTGATTCATGCTTACCTTGGCAATTGACACATTTTGCTTCATTCTTGCATTCTTGATGGTCTGTGTGATCTTCTTGCCCACATTTAGTGCAAACTTCATTCTTTCTGCAGTTGAATTTAGTATGACCAAACTTTTGACACTTGTAGCACCTCACAGGATTTGGGATAAATTGTGACACAGCCACCCTATAGTAACCCACCCTGATGTATTTAGGTAAGGTCTGGCTTTGAAATGTCAATATAAAGGTCCCTGTTGGTTTTCTCTGTCCATCTCTAAATACCGAAATCCTGTCTAGTTTGATGACACCTTCAGTTTTCAGGCCTTCTAATATTTCGTCATCAGTACAGTCTTTTATGTCTGGGCATCTAATGACCCCTTTCTTAGTGTTTAAACTGTAATGTGGTGAAACATCGATTGGGATAGCATTGTCCATTGTCAGATTCAATTTTGTAGTTTTCAGTAATTTCTGGCTCTGTGTTTCCTTGTCCACTTCCACCAAAATGCTTCCATTCCTTAACTTCTTTATGTTAAATGGATCAGAACCAAGTATAGCAACAATGGCTTTGTTAACAGCAAATGGTGACAGTTTGTATAAGGGTCTTTCATCATTTGTACCTTTAATAAGCAGGAAACGTGGCCATGAGCCAATCTGAGCAGAATCAAAGTCCGTAGTCGTAATATCAGGTCTAGATCTTTTCCTATCAATCAGTAGAGAGTGTTGAGTTGCCATAATGTAGTAAAGATTTTTCGTTGCCAATGCTCTCCACCCACCCTTCAAGCCCAATAAGGGGATATCATAATAGTGTGGAGCTGAGCCCTGCACACTGATATCAGAGATACATTAGCAATATACTCAAAGAACACATAAAAAGTGAACCATGATTGACCTGTTAAGCAGCCGCCTTCTAGATACTCCAAACCAAAGCACAGACCAAACACCATCAGAATACAACAATCAAGTACAACAGTATAAACCATTACAAACAACAAGCCATCACTAATTTGGAGTATTAGGGCTTGGCACTACCAGCCGATTGATTAAGCCAGGCCATCTTAACCTTCCGACTAAGTGAAATTGAGGCCAAAGCTGTGTATTGCCTCCTCAATGCCGCAACAAAGTATTGGCTCAACAGCCAGGACCCTCTCTTCCACTGACACGGATTGCAACCCACGGCAAACAGGCTGCCCCCAATTAGTCGCCTCTTACAACACGCAGGAGGATACGTTGGGCCTATTCTACATCCCCAGACCCACAGGAGGATTCTGGCTTTTAAAGAGTTCCAAGACCTTTGCTCAAACAAGAGAGTACTTATAGCAACTGACAACACCACAGTAGTGTCATACATAAACAAGGAAGGAGGCATGAGGTCGGGCCCATTTTATTGCGTTAATACATCTTACCTAGTGGACAGATGCATTTGTCCGGCGCCTTGCCGGTCACGCCAAACGTTAGAAAAAAACGTCCTGAGCTGGGCTCTGGCCGGGACCGGTAGTGTCCTGTTCACTCGCCAGGTGGCTGTACAGCCTACCTGTCGGTGCAGTGCGCATGCATGCGCATGCTTGCCTCTTTTTGTTTGGCGCCATATTTAAAAGTTGTCAAAAAAGATTTATAGAGACGTTTTTCAGTTTTAGTGTTGGATATACATTTTAAAGTTACAGTATTTTTATATCAAGTGATCACAGAATATTCATGGCTTCTCCTGGAGATTTTAAGGGGCAGCGCAGAGGCGCAAGCGGACATATAATGGCTGCTTTTGATCTTCACGAACGCTGTGCAAGATGTAGAGAGAAGAAGTTGGGGGAGGATCCGTGTGTCAAGGACAAACCTTGCTCATTGTGACAATTTTTCGGAAATTCAAAAGGAAACGTTGTCTACACCATCTTATCGAATCAGGAAAGAAAGGAAAGCAGGATTGCTAGTGTCCCCCAAAGAGGTGACAGTCATTTCTCCGGTGGAGGACTTGTCGTCTGCTAACGCTCCGACAGATAATTCTTCTGCGCACCCTTCTGCGCAGTTAGTACCGGAGTCTCAGCCCTCTGCGCAGCCTTCCACGCAGGCACCTGCCGCGTCTTCTGCTTCTACTTTAAACGCCTCTTATGTCACTTCTGATCAGTTCTGTGCATTATCTGACAAGATGTCTGAGCAGTTTGCAAGATTCGAGGCACTTCTCTCACGAGGTAACATTTTTAGTGCCCCTTCTATGCCTGTTAACCCCGTTCCTGCTCAAAAAGTGTTATCAGATACTCCTTTCATTAACCCTTCTTCTGCCCGACCCACCGGTCCGGTGTGGATTCCGGCAGAAGCTGAACATTCTAAAGGGTCTGATTCTAAACCGGAAAAGAAAAAATCTCACAAACACAAGAAGTCTGATAAGAATACGCACAAGCACTCCGGTAGACATTCTGATAAATCTACCGACAGGCAAAAGGATTCAACTGAATTAAATCCGGTCGGTCCTAAACAACTGGCTTCAAGCTCATCACAGGCAACCACTGAAGGCATGACCGACACCGGTTCTTAAGCTCTTCCGGCCAAAGCATCTTTTTCACAGGCGGCTGTCCAGTCAACCGGTCCACCGGCCAAGGAACTATCAGCTACCGGTCTGACTCCCAGTTACTCTCAGGCCAGTGCTACTTTCAGAACCTCCGGTCCGGTGGATTATTCACAGGCTAGTGTGTATTCTGAACTACCATATGACCCGGAAGACAGTGATCATTATTCAGCTTTTGAACCGGATGAAGGAGAACTGTCGGATACTGGTGAAAAACAGGAAGTTACAGAGGATATGAACTACCGTGAAACCGTCCGGTCTGTCAGATTGTTTATGGGGTGGAATCATATTCCTGTTTTTGAGGCTGATTTCAGTGCACCGGACAAGAGTAACAACCCTTGGAAGGGGAAGGTACCCAGACGACCAGCTCGTGTGTCTGTAGCTATGCCACTGGACGACTGGTTATGTCAAAAGCTTTAGCGTCTCAATACCATGGTGGCCGAGGGTTATCCCTCTAGGAGTCAAGACTCAAGTGGTCTGAAGAAGGACCAATTTATCAAGATGCCGAAATCGCAAGTGCGTTGGTACCAGATGCACACTCTCAAGCCGGACACAACTCCTCGCCCTGGCAAGTCTGTGTTCAGTTGGAGGAACACCGAGGCTAAGGTCAACTCGCAATTTCCGCGTATAACCAAGGCCTCTGCCTACCCACCTTCTGGTCCTGTATCCCGGCCAATTTCCCAGGAGTACCTGCGTAGATGGGAACGGAATGCTAAAGAAGGCAGCTACATTGTCAACCAGGCTGCAGGCTTTAATAGATGTGCTAGTGAACTGCAGGACCGTATGAACCAGAGTTTAGTGTGCCTTCAGTCTAACTTCAATAAAGGAAAGGCCCCAAAAGAAGTCTCAGAGGCTCTTCACGACCTGAAAGACTACCTAGCTTTTCATCAAAATGTCTCTATTGCCATGGGCACGTCATTGCAGCATCTCGCTGACAGCCTTTTCGTTAACATGGCTAATCTGGTACTTCTGAGGCGTGACTCTTATTTAGATCATGTCAAGGCGGGAGTCAAGCCTGACACCTGGACTCGGCTCAGGAATGCTCCATTGTTTAATTACAGTCTCTTCCCTGATGACCTCATATGCATTGCAGAACAGGATATTACTAAGTCTGAATCCACCAGTGCCGATCCAAGACCTGGTCCGGGTGCTATGCAGCGCACTGGGTGGCGTAACCAAAATAGGTTCCAACCCTATGATCGCCGGGAGTCGAGAAATGCAGCTTCATCTGAACCGACCCAACCATGGCGACAGTTTGCTCGGGGCAGGGGCAGATCACGAGGAAGGGGTCGTAGTACTAACCCCCGTTTCTCTCGCGCCCGTGGTTTTAAAAACCAAAAATGACAATTACCAATACAACCCAACCTCTGTAGTCAAGACATTAAATCAGTTGGGCAGAAAACAGACTCTAAACTTAGTCAAGAAAGTTTTTCTCAAACCAGTTCTTTGTTCGAAGTTAAATCAAGTTCAACCGGAAATGACCGGTTCAAATATTCATGAGACAGTAAAAGACATGTTAACAGAAAGTTCGGGTCAGTTACAGATAGAAAGTTCACGACCCCACACATCTCAGGATCAAGACTTTCCCATGAGGCAAGTAAATCATGTAAGTCAGGATGTGTTCTTTCATGTTGCAACTCATGCTCCTTCTGAAGCTACCACCGGGCCTCCGCAAAAGAAAGGTCTGAGTCCCGTACCAGTGTTGAGAAAAATAAAGCATGTGAACAGTGTTTCTTGTGTCGATCTATGTCTTTTTGTCCAAAATGTTCAAGGTGTCCTGTAGGAGGCCGTCTTCAAAAGTTTTGGCAAGTTTGGCAAAGGTTAGGCGTAAACCCTCGAGCAGTGTCCATTTTAAAGGAGGGTTACAGCCTGCCCTTCAGATTACGACCTCCTCTCACCAGGGTTCCAATCATTCAGAGCAGCTATGCCAATCCGGTCAAAAGCCGTTTCCTCAAAGAGGCACTGATCTCTCTCCAAGGAAAGTTGGTAGTAGAGCCAGTCCTGGTCCGGTCTTCTCTAGCCTTCTACAACCGGCTGTTTTTAGTACCCAAACTGGAAAACAGGTGGAGGCCTATTTTAGATCTGAGTCGGTTGAACAAATTCCTCAAAACCGGCACATTCAAGATGGAAACTCCGGAAACCATCCGGACCTCTCTATAAAAAGGGGAGTGGGTAACCTCACTGGATTTCAGCGACGCATACTTTCACATCCCCATTCACCCCCGGTCGAGGAAGAGATTCATGAGAATACATACATGAGATTCTTCCTCAACAAACGAGCGTACCAGTTCACTGCCCTTCCCTTCGGGTTGGCCACGGCTCCTCTAGAGTTCACCAAGGTGGTCAAGGAGGTGAAACTTAGGGCTCAGAACAGGGGTATAAGAATCCACCAGTACCTAGACGACTGGTTACTGAGAGCCCCTTCGAAGGAAATTGGTCTACGTCACACCCAGGTTCTGTTGTCTCTTTGCCACGAACTGGGCTGGCTGGTCAACATCAAAAAGTCGGAGTTGAATCCTCAACAGGTCTTTACCTTCGTCGGTTACCGGTTCGACCTGTTGACGGGTCGGGTTTTGCCAACTCAAGAAAGATGGGCAAGCTTGCGTCAGAAGCTGTTGTTTTTAAAGGCTCAGGACAGTTGCACGGTCAGGCAGTTCATGTCCTTGATAGGACTCTTGACCGCCACCGAGAAACAGGTTTGGTCAGGTCGTCTCCACATGCGTCCCATTCAGTGGCACCTGAAGAGACACTGGCAGGTACCCGAGGTCTTAGAGAAAGTCATTCCTCTACCTCCCTCTCTTCAGCCTCACCTAGATTGGTGGTTAGACGAGGGAAATGTGTTAAGGGGTCAACCCTTACATCCATTAAGTCACGCCCTTCAACTGTTTACCGACGCATCAAACGAAGGTTGGGGCGCTCACTTAGGGGACTCTACGGCAAGAGGAGTTTGGTCAGAAGTAGAAAGTCAACTTCATATAAACTTCTTGGAACTAAAGGCAGTCTTTCTGGCCCTCAGGAGTTTCGAGCTTCTCTGTCAGAACCAGATTGTGTTGGTTGCGACAGACAACACAACTGTGGTCGCTTATATCAACAAGCAGGGAGGTATGAAATCAGGCTCTCTTTGTGCCTTCCTCTGGAGACTCCTATCCTAGTGCCACCCCAGAGGAATAGTTCTGAGAGCCAGGCACATTCCGGGTCGGTTAAATGTGATAGCAGACAAGCTCTCTCGGCACAATCAGGTAATCCAGACAGAGTGGTCACTCGATCAGAGTGTGTTCAATCTCTTGTGCTGGAGATGGGCCCAGCCACAAGTGGATCTGTTTGCCACCCGGTACAATTACAAACTCCCCAAGTTTGTCTCACCGGTTCCGGATCCGACTGCCTGGGCTGTGGACGCTCTGAGTCTATCCTGGCAGGATCTGGATGCGTATGCCTTCCCTCCCGTCGCCCTCCTCAGCCAAGTGATCTCCAAGATAGTGGAGCAGGGGTGTCGACAGATGATTCTCATTGCCCCAGGGTGGCCCAACATGCCGTGGTTTTGGGACCTGGTCAATCTGTCAGTGCAAATTCCATTCAGTCTCCCTCGGCAGAAGGATCTGGTCACTCAACCGTTCAGCGGGATCCCTCACCGAGATCTGTCAAATCTGAATCTGCATGCATGGCTCCTAGAACCTCCCTCATTCAAGGGAAAGGATTCTCTGGCGAAGTGGCAGCACGAATTGAGGCACCTCAGAGACTTTCAACCAGAGCAGTCTACAAGTCAAAGTGGGCCATTTTTGTCAAATGGTGTGAGGAAAACGAGGTGGACTTCAGGTCGGCCACTCTAAGTAACATTGCCGATTTCCTGTTGTATTTGTTTAAGGAAAGAAAATTACAACCCAGCACCATTGACGGCTACAGAACTGCTATTGCCGACATGGTCGGAAATGAGAAGCTAAATATCAGTAAAGATGAAAACTTGACACGGTTGTTAGACAGTTTTCATAGAGATAAACCTAAAGGGAGAAGGGGCATTCCTTCTTGGAATCTTTCTCTGGTTCTTCATCAGTTGACTAAGGCTCCCTTTGAACCCATGACACAGGCTTCTCTGAAACACCTCACTTTTAAGACCGTTTTCCTCCTAGCCTTAGGTTCGGGCAAATGACGGAGCGAGATCCATGCATGGCTTTACAAGAATATCAGACACCAGGAAAACTGGAGTCAGGTTTCCCTTTACCCTTCTCCCAGTTTCCTGTCCAAAAACCAGCTTGCTCGGGATGGGCCGTCTTCCGTAGCTCCAGTGGTTATCCCGGCATTGGCTCCCTGTTTAGACAGGTCCTTAAAGGAGGATAAGTCACTTTGCCCGGTACGCGCTTTGCGTTACTATCTGGACAGAACCAAAGATCTTCGTAAGGGTAAAGATCTGGTCTTCGTGTCCTTTAGGAAAAGTTTCCAGAAAGACATAGTTCCAGCAACTATCTCATCTTGGATTAAACAGACGGTCATGTTATTTTACCAGCTGTCAGATGAGGAATCTCATTCCTTGCATCAGGTTAGAGCTCATGATGTCAGGGCCTTTGCAGCATCCAAGGCGTTTCAAGGCGGGGTCTCCTTAGACCAGATCCTTGCAGCCTGTCATTGGAAAGCCCATAATACTTTTACCCAGTTCTACCTGAAGGATCTTGCATGGGCAGACTCTGAACTATACCACTTAAGACCTGTTGTAGCTGCTCAACAGGTCCACTATGACAAGTAATAGCATTACTTAATTTGTACATAGTTTAAATAATGTATATAAAAAAACAAAAAAAACAAAAACAGGTTATTCTTAGGGTTCACTCCTCTTGTGTTTGTTCCCAAATATTCAGGAGTGCCCCTTGGATAGGGTTTTTCTCATTCCTGTTCCTCCTCTTCCTCACTGGAACTCTTACTCCTCCCTAGGTCTTCCTGGATTTCCTTCGGGCTGTTCTAAGACCTATATGTCGAAGAAAAACAACAGGGGGGGAGTTGTCGGGTGGTTTACCTAGATTGGTTATTTAGTATCCACCGGTTCCACCCTTATGATATTATAGAGTTCTTGGCAATTCCCCTTTTTGGCTACCCTCCATCCACTGGGTAGTTATTCTGCATCAGTCCACTAGGTAAGATGTATTAACGCAATAAAATAGAAAATTTAATAGTAAATTAAATTTTTATAAGTTAATACCTTACCTAGTGGACAGGGGGATTCCCACCCTACCTTCCCCGCTAGTTTATCCAATAAGGGGATTTATTAAGGTAGGCAACAAAAAGAGGAAGAGCGCATGCGCACTGCACCGACAGGTAGGCTGTACAGCCACCTGGCGAGTGAACAGGACACTACCGGTCCCGGCCAGAGCGAAGCTCAGGACGTTTTTTTCTAATGTTTGGCGTGACCGGCAAGGCGCCAGACAAATGCATCTGTCCACTAGGTAAGGTATTAACTTACAAAAATTTAATTTACTATTAAATTTTCTACTTTGTGCTTTACTATGGAGAATCTTGATCTGGTGTACCAGGAAACAAGTGACTCTAAAGCCCGACACATTCCAGGCCGGCTGAACGTGGTAGCAGACAAGCTATCCAGACTAGGCCAGACCATCCAAACAGAGTGGTTTCTCCTTCCAGAGGTCTTCCACTCAATATGCAGCAGGTGGCACCATCAGCCATATTGGGCAAAGTGGTGGAGAAGTTGCAAGACTCCCCATGCAAGAGAATCATTCTGATTGCCCCGGGGTGGCCCAACATGCCTTGGTTTTGGGATCTAGTGGCCATGTCCAGCCAAATCCCACTGAGCCTGCCCAATCTGCCCAGCCTGTTGACAGCCATTCAATCAGATCCCTCACAGAAATCTGACAAATCTTAATCTCCATGCATGGCTCCTAGAGCCTCAGCAATCGAGGAGCAGGGCTTGTCTGAGGCAGTGGCAGCAAGAATTAACAATACCCTATCCAGTGGACACGCAAGACCCTCCCACCGACCCCGCTATCAGCTTACTAGGGGCTAATAGGTTTAGACAACAAAAAAGATGCTATGACGTCACTCTGTCCAGACAGGAAGGAAGTACGATGCCCCACCTTGCGAGTGCACAGTACTGGGACCGGCGGGCGGTCTGCGCCGACCGGATTAGCAATTGTCCATTGGATAGGGTATTAACTTATAAAAATTTAATTTACTTATTAAATTTGCAATTTTATTATGTTATTACATCTTACCTAATGTACAAATAGCTATACCCGTAGACACACTGGTCCTGCCAAATGCCAGGAAAAAAAAGACATCCTGTGCATTAACACTGAAAGGACCGGTCGTAGTGCATTTGCCAGGTGGTGTGTTGTACTGACATCACTAGACAGGAAGGGAGTACAATACGCCATCTGGCGAGTGGACATTACGGCTGGTCCTGCCATTCATATGCACAGGACAATTTGTCCATTATGTAAGGTATTAACTTTTTAAAAAAATCATTTTTATTGCGTTAATACATCCTATCCAATGGACAATTGCTAATCCGGTCGGCGCAGACCGGCCCGCCAAACGCCAGAAAAAGACGTCCTGTGTTGCCACCGGCTGGCCGGTCCGTAGTACTGTGCACTCCCCAGATGGCGCCTCGTACTTCCTTCCTGTCTAGACAACCTGACGTCATAGCATCTTTTTCGTTTGGCGCGTGTACTGTGCAGACGTGTTTTCAACATCTCCAGATTATTAAAAGAAAAGTGTGCTTTATGACGGATTTTGAACCTTTTATGTGGAGAGTTTCTTTGTAAAGTGTTACCAACTGGTCAAGCACGGATATACATTTAGAAATCTGCTGGAAACGCTCCCTAGCTGACTCAATTTACTTTGATGATAGGGCAGTAATCGACGAGATATATGAAGGCAGCCATTTTGCTAGTTTCCTCCCATTCAACCTTTGTGTTGTTAGGGGCAGATCAACAATTTTGAGGAATTATGGATATACTTCTAACAGGTATTTTTATCCGTGTCTTTTGTTTGAATGTTTCATCTATAACCTTCCAGCTACAGTCACCATAGAAACCTCTCCTAGTACTACACGAGAGCTTCAGTCTACGTAGTTGAAAACTGTGAATGGAAGGAAATCCCCATCACAGGTGCATTCTTCAGAGCGCACTGGTACCGACTTCTCTGCTGTAAAGCATCAGTCACACCAGCCTAGCTCAAGTATTTTTTCATCAGAAGCAAGAGATGAATTCTGCAGATTTCTTCAGAACACTCTCAGTCCCACCCTTATGGACCCGGCACTTGTGTCGGTAGTAAGGGCAGTGGATGGCCAGGAAACTGGTTTGAGTGTACAGCCGGCTGAGAAGATGAACCGACTTCAGACCGGCCAGGAATATCATCTTCAGAGTGCACAGGCCCAGGCTTCTCTGCTTTTAAAG
Organism: Sabellastarte sp. h YS-2021; assembly: GCA_964017235.1. Lineage (NCBI taxonomy): Eukaryota > Metazoa > Annelida > Polychaeta > Sabellida > Sabellidae > Sabellastarte > Sabellastarte sp. h YS-2021. The sequence continues at coordinate 53,378,686 of OZ024927.1, read as the reverse complement.
CAACAGCCGGCCGGCCAGCTAAAAGAACGCGACCTCTGACGTCATATCCAGTCAGCCAATCGCGTGTCTTCACGAAACTGGTCACGTGTTTTCACCGACCAGTCACGAAGTTTATCACGGAATTCACCGAACAAGAAGGTCGGTAGTACGTTCTTTGCACTAACGTCTACTGTGATTCCAGTTTTAGTTCCGGTAATCCACCTCCAGCGTACTGATACAGATTTCTCTGCTACAGACATCAGTCGACCAGTAAGCTTACGTTTACTGGGATATAAGGAAAGAACTCGTCTAGTGAGGGCATCTCCCCGAAGTTGGTCACGTGATTCACCGACCAGGTCACGAAGCTGATCGTCATCTCTCATCAGCCAATCACGTTGTCCCTCCGACCAGCAAGCTGGTCACGTGATACACCGACCAACATTTGTTTCTAAATATAGCTCACAAGGGCTTTCCCAGCAACTGTCAAACCTACAATTAAGACGTGCGTTCAAGAAATACTTTTATTAATGGAGGAAACCTACAGCCAGCTGAATTCAACACAAAATATAGTTGTAAAATTGCTTTAGCAATGGGTTACAGAGTGCACCGACTACACAGCCTTCTACCCTTGCCTCAACAACTAGTTACAGAGTGTACCGACCTGTACCGGTTACACAGCCTTGTACAATTGCCTCAACAACTGGTTTCAGAGGGTACCGGCTGGTACCGGCTATACAGCCTTGTACAATTGCCTCAACAACTGGTTACAGAGGGTACCGGCTGGTACCGGCTATACAGCCTTGTACACTTGCTTTAGCAATTGGCTACATATGGTTTCAACCTACCGATTACAAGTCTACCGGCAGGGTACTGGCTACACAGTCCTTACTGTACAGTTTTTCACCCAACTGGTTACATAAACTGACTAAATATAGACCAGTGGCTGTCTAAATTCGTTGCTGACCCCAGCCTGCCAGTTTTTTGCCAGTTACAGTTTTTATTACTGGCTACAACTGGTTACAGAGTGTACCGGCTGGTACTGGCTACACAGCCTAGTACACTTGCTTCAACAACTGATTACAAGGTGTACCGGCTGGTACTGGCTACACAGCCTAGTACACTTGCTTCAACAACTGGTTACAGAGTGTACCGACTGGTATTGGCTACAAAAAAAAAAAAAAAAAAGGCTGGCTAAATATAGACCAGTAGCTGTCAAAATTGATTGGTGACCCCAGCCTGCCAGTTTTTTGCCGGTTACAGAGAATTGCTGGTTACAGCTAAGTACCGGGTATGGAGTCCTGGTACCGGACAGAGTTGCCTAAGGTTAATTTGGTTACAGAAAATTTTTAGACCTGTCAATGGTCTTGGTGATGTGACATGACAGTGTCCCAACCTACTACCAGGCAACCTTCCCTTATCACATCTCTCAACAATCCGTTATCAGTGCTGGACTTGGCTGGAGAGATAATAAATTTTGTCATCAGGTACGGCCAGGGGTCAGACATCTCACGAATAACAATTGCTCTGTAAATGCTGCACCTTGCAGGCTGCTGGCCCGGGGCGAAGAGTCTATTAATATGAAAAGTTGTGTCAGTCCCACCAGTACCACAATAAGAACAGAGAGACTGTTAACCTGGATCATTGTCACCAGACCGGACCAGTGTCCGGAGGGACAGAAAATATTTTTTCAAAATACCAAATGTCCCAAATGTGGCACACAATCTGCCTGTAGGTTCCAGACTAAGCCCTTTTTCGGGAACTTAGGAAGCCTCGGGGGCTGGACCCTAGGTATTATAAATGTTCAAGGAGGGATACCTACTCCCATATACTTATACAAGGGCAATCCAGGTAATGCCTGCTATTCGGTTTGTCCACAGCACCTTTGGAGTTCACTGTGATACCAAAGGAGGTGACATTTGTGACCATACACAAGGACTTAAGAAGCCACCAGTACCTAGACGACTGGTTGGTGAGAGCCAGATCCCAGGCTTGTCTCCAAGATACAAAGGGAACTAGTAAATAGTGTTTCAGCAACTGGGTTGGCTGATGAACTTACAGAAATCAGAGCGGGAGCCCAAACAAGACTTTGATTTTGTAGGCTACCAGTTCGACTTCAGGTCTGATCGGTTCCGACCGACTCTGGACCGGTGACAGAACCTTCAAGAGACTATGTTAAAACTGCCATCCCTACCGGTTGCCCGGTCCGGGAATTCAGGTCCTTGATAGGTTACTGACGGCTACAGAAAAGCAAGTTAATCTAGGTCGACTTCATATGAGACCCATACAGTGGCATCTCAAAACAACTGGAGGGTACCAGAATCACTGGAAAAGGTGATCCAAGTCCCCAGGTCCCTGCACCCCCATTTACAATGGTGGCTGAAGGAAAACGATGTACTTACAGGCCAACCATTATATCCAATAAAGCATGCTCTGCAAATATTTACAGATGCATCAATAGAAGGGTGGGGCGCTCACTTAAACGAGCACACTGCAGGAGGAACCGGGTCCCTCCCGGGAAGCAAGCTGCACATAACTATCTAGAACTTAAAGCAGCCTTTCTGGCTTTAAAAGAGTTCCAAGAACTTTGCTCAAACAAGATAGTACTTGTAGCAACTGACAACACCACAGTAGTGTCATACATAGACAAGGAAGGAAGCATGAGGTCGGGCCCACGTGTGCCCTACTATGGAGAATCTTGACCTGGTGTACCAGGAAACAAGTGACTCTAAGCCCGACACATTCCAGGCCGGCTGAATGTGGTAGCGGACAAGCTATCCAGGCTAGGCCAGACCATCCAAACAGAGTGGTCTCTCCTTCCAGGGGTCTTCCACTTAATCTGCAGCAGGTGGCACCGGCTCAAATAGACTTATTTGCTGAGGTTCAACAACAAGTTGCCTCTGTTTGTACCACCGGTACCGGATCCCCTGGCCACAGCAGTGGATACACTCAGTATGCCATGGTAGGATCTGAAAGCATACACCTTCCCACTATCAGCCATATTGGGCAAGTGGTGGAGAAGTTGCAAGACTCCCCATGCAAGAGAAACATTCTGATTGCTCCGGGGTGGCCCAACATGCCTTGGTTTTGGGATCTAGTGGCCATGTCCAGCCACATCCCGCTGAGCCTGCCCAATCTGTCCAGCCTGTTCACAGCCATTCGATCAGATCCCTCACAGAAATCTGACAAATCTTAATCTCCATGCATGGCTCCTAGAGCCTCAGCAATCGAGGAGCAGTACTTGTCTGAGGCAGTGGCAGCAAGAATTGAGGCTCCTCAAAGGGGGGGTCAATCAGATCAGTCTATGAGGCAAATGGGTCATTTTTACCAAGTGATGTATCATTCATCAGGTGGACTTCGGGCACCACATGTAAAGTCAGTTGCTGACTTCCTTAGGTACCTGTTTCAGGACAGGAAGTTGCAGCCCAGTACTATTTTTGGTTACAGGTCAGCCATTGCTGATAGTCTGGAAATTTGCCCATCAATGTTAGTAAGGATGAAAATCTCATTCGTCTCCTGGATAGCTTCCACTGAGACAGACCCAAAGGCCGGAGGGGAACCCCCTCCTGGAACCTCTCCCTGGTTTTTGCACCAGCTGACAAGGTTCATTTTGAACCAATTAAAGGCCTCCTTGAAGCATTTGACCTTCAAGGCAGTTTTCCTCTTGGCCCTGGGTTCGGGCAAGCGTAGAAGTGAGATACATGCTTGGCAAACAGCCCAGCACCATTGATGGTTATAGGTCACCCATTGTTTATAAATTGGGAAATTCACTTTTCGACATCAGTAAGGACAAAAATCTCGTTCGTCTCCTGGATAGTTTTCTCAGAGACAGACCCAAAGGCAGGAGTGGCATACCTTCCTGGAACTTCTCACTGGCCGTGCACCAGCTAAGACTCCATTTGATCCAATCAAGGAGGCCCCTTTGAAGCATTTGACCTTCAAGACGGTATTCCTCTTGGCCCTTGGGTCGGGCAAGTGCAAAATGAGATTCATGCCTGGCAAAACTGATATATTGGACACCAATCCGATTGGTCAAGGTGTCCTTGTATCCATCACCCAACTTTCTATCCTAGAATCAGCTGGCCATAGAGTGTCCAGTGTGGCCCCTGGGGTTATAACAGCCCTGGCCCCGATTTTGGATGGATCACTGAAGTCTGACAGGTCCCTCTGTCCAGTCAGAGCATTGCGCTACTATTTGGACAGGACCTCAGACAGAATAAGGAGGTGTTTTTTGTCTCCTTTAAGAAAGGTTTTGACAAAGACATCTCGCCTGCTACTCTCTCCTCTTGGATCAAGCAGACTGTGATCCTATGTTATGAGCTCTCTGACCAGGAGGCCCACACTTTACATCAGGTTAAAGCCCATGATGTCAGGGCCTTTGATGCTTCTCAGGTCTTCCAGTCGGGAGTTTCCTTAGATCCATTTTTGTCAGCCTGCCACTGAAGTCACATAATACCTTCACACAGTGCTTTCTGAAGGGTGTGGTTGGGCTGACTCAGAGCTTTACCAATTGGGCTTGGTGTTCGGCTGCTCAGCAGAACCACAAGTGGCCCTTAGGTTGAGGAGATTTGTATATATGTACATTTTCATTGCGTTAATACATCTTACCTACCAGACGATAGCTATAGCCCGGCGCCAGCCGGTCCCGCCAAACGAAAGAAAAGACGTCCTGGGTTTCACCCCCGGCAGGACCGGTACACTACACTCCACTCGCCAGGTGGCCTAGTTCCTGCTTCACTCGCCAGAGGGACGTGACGTCATAGCATCTTTTTTCGTTTGGCGCGATATTCAAAGTTTGAATTTTTGGAAACTCTTTTTATTTTGAGTATTTCTTAATTTATACAGTGTGTTTTGTGTTACGATTTGTCAGTTAGTTGGATAAACTACCATGGCATCTCCAGGACAAAGGAAAGGAGCCTGCGGGCATATCATGGCTAATTTTGACCCTCATTCTCGTTGTGCCAGATGCAGAGATAAAGGGTTGGGCCAAGACCCGTGTGTTTTAAAGTTGCAGTGTGAGTTTTGTGACACTTTAACCCCTGAACAATTGCTCCAGCTTTCAACCCCTACGTACAAACTGCGGAAGGAGAAATCTAAAACCAAAGAAGCCCTTGTGGATCCGTCCACTGTCACTATCGTGTCGCAGGTGGAATCTCAGGAAGTTGCTTCAACTTCTCCACCCCATGTTGCTGAGCAAGATCTCTCTTTACCTCCACCTATGTTCCGCCAAGAGTTAAAAGACTTGGACGAAAAGTGGTCAGTACGTATGGCCCGTCTGGAAGCACTCATTACTTTGGGGCAGCGTCCTTCACCTCAACCTTCCTTCTCACCGGTCAAGGCACCGGTACCGCATCAAGCTCCCGCGGGAGCTCTTTCTCAGGCACCTTTTCTCTTATCATCTGTCCCTTCCGGCCAAGCCGCCCCGGCTTTTGGCCCGGATAGGATAAAACCTAGTGCCACTGTCACTACCAGCTCAATAACTAGGACGTCTCCTCTAGAAGGCCTTTACTCTGAACAGGACCCGGAACCGGTATTCTCTCAACAGAGTTCTTCCGGCCCGGTGGCCTCTGCTTTGCCTCAACCTCCTCCGCAATCCAGCTTGTTCAAGTCAGCTCCGGAGCACTTTGAAGAAGGTGAGGTATCTGACCAAGAAGACGTCACTGACCATCCTGATCAAGAATCTCCAGACTTGGATAAGACATTGAGCGAAGATCAAAATTACAGAGAGACTGTTAGGGGAGTACGTGCTTTCATGGGCTGGTCACATATCCCAGATCTTGAGTATACTCCAAGTTCCAAGTCAGACAATCCCTGGATTGGCCACCGGGCACAACCTGTAGGCAAGGTCTCTATCGACTTACCACCAGAGGACTGGCTTTGTAAGAAACTTGAAAATTTAAATCTCGTCCTCATAGAAGGTTACCCGTCCAAGTCTACGGAACCGGGTGGACTTCATGTTGATCAGTATCTCCGCCCCCCCAAATCTCAGGCAAGGTGGTACGGGATTCATCCCGCTGAAAATAAAGACATCACTAGGCCGGGAAAATATGTAACTACTTGGCCCAATGACGCGGCGAAGTTGAACAGTTCCTTTGCCCGAATTGGTAAACCTGCTCTTGCTTCATCCCAACCCACCTCCCGCCCTATTGCTCAGGATACGCTCCGGAAGTGGGAGAAAGCAGCAAAAGAGACCAGTTATATTTGTAACCAGTCCGCTGGTTTCAATAGGTGCATCACCAAGATACAGGACTCGTTTCAAGAACAGTTACAAATTCTTCAGACAGAGTTGGGAAAAGGAAAATCTTCCACAAAAGCTCAAGGTGCACTTGATGAATTACATTTCCTGTCTGCATTCAACCAAAATGTGAGTTTTGCGGTTGGCAAATCCCTCCAACACCTCTCAGATTTCACTTTTATACAAATGGCTAATTTAACTCTGGTCAGGAGGGATTCTTATCTTGAGCACCTAAAAGCTGGCGTCAAGCCAGATACCTTTTCCTCTCTCAGGAACTGTCCTCTACAAACCAGGGCTTTGTTTCCGGACGACATTATCCGGAGGGCGGAAGATGAAATAGCAGCATTTGAGTCACATAAGCGTACCAACCAGCCCGGTCCGGGCCGTGGTGGGTTCGCCGGCACTCAGAAAAAGCAACACCGTTACCAGCCATATTCAACATGGAAACAGGAGGATTCTGGAAACTCCGGGGCTCCCGGCAAAGAGATGCCTGCATGGAAAACATTTGGCAATCGCGGGAGAGCCCGTGGCAGAGGCAGGGGTGGTCAACCCGGTCGCGGTTCGCGCCCTGCCAGAGATGCTAAGGCGTATAAATGACAATCACTGCAAAGTTCCTCCGGAAGTAACATCCTGTCCGGAGTTTGGTGTTGTAAATGTAACAAAGACAAGTCTTCCTGTTCTTGTGAAAGACTCTGTAAATTGTCACAATGTTGTTCATCATGTACTTTCTGTAAAAAACATCAGGCAGCCGCAAAAGAAAGGCATAAGTCCAATCTTAAACTCACAAAATACAATAAAGTATGTGAAAAGTGCTTCTTTTGTAAATCACTGTGTCTTTGCCCCAAGTGTGTCAAATGTCCTCAGTGTTGCAAATGTCCAATCAGTGGGGGGACGCCTACAAAATTTTTGGAAAATATGGGCTCTCAAGGGTGCAAACCCGAAGGTAGTATCCATTTTGAAAAAGGGCTATGTGCTTCCCTTCAAGGTCAGACCTCCCTTAATAAGGGAACCCCTGATAGTGAGCGGCTATGCAAACCCCACCAGAGACTCCCACTTACAAGAAGCAGTGCAAGCTCTGATCAAGAAAAAGGCAGTAGAGAGGGTCAGGGTTCGAACCTCACTAGCCTTTTTCAACAGATTGTTCATTGTCCCAAAGCCGAACCAAAAGTGGCGGCCAATCTTGGATCTCAGTACTCTAAATCAGTTTTTATGCGTAAAAACATTCAAAATGGAGACTCCAGAGACAATCCGGACCTCTCTACAACAAGGCGAGTGGGTGTCATCAATAGATTTCAGCGACGCCTACTTCCACATTCCAATCCACTTCACATCCCGAAAATTCCTCAGGTTCCACTTCCAGAACCAGTCGTACCAGTTTCGGGCTCTTCCCTTTGGCCTCTCAACAGCTCCCATGGAGTTCACTGCTGTGGTCAAAGAGGTCAAGTTAATGGCTCAGTCACGGGGTATAAGAATCCACCAGTACCTAGACGACTGGTTGATTCGAGCCCCTACCAAAGAATCTTGCCACCAGGGAACCCAGTCCCTCCTAGCCCTTTGCCAGGAGTTGGGCTGGATGGTAAACATGCAAAAATCAGAACTGGAACCCCAACAAGTCTTCGACTTTGTAGGCTACCAGTACGACCTGCTCAACGGACTGGTCAGACCGACTCAAAACCGTTGGGAAGCCCTTCAACAAAAAATAACAGGGCTATTGCAGAGGAGATCTTGCCAAGTGAGAACTTTCATGTCTCTTATAGGCCTTCTCACTGCGACAGAAAAACAGGTGACCCTAGGCAGACTGCACATGAGACCTATTCAGTGGCACCTCAAGAAGCACTGGAGAGTCCCGGAATCTCTGGAAAAAGAGATCCCAATTCCGAGGTCTCTCCATCAGCACCTGCAGTGGTGGACCCAGGAGTCAAAGGTCCTAAAGGGTCAACCCTTACACCCCCTACAACACGCAATACAAATCTTTACAGACGCCTCAAAAGAAGGCTGGGGTGCTCACTTAGGCGACTTCACAGCAAGCGGGACTTGGTCAGTGCCCGAAAGCAAATTACACATAAACTTCTTAGAGCTAAAAGCCGTGTTGTTAGCACTAAAAAGATTCCAACACTTAGTGCAAGGAAAGGTCGTCCTGATTGCCACAGACAACACCACAGTTGTGGCATACATCAACAAGGAGGGAGGTATGAGGTCAGGTTCACTGTGTGCCCTTCTTTGGCGGCTCCTATGTTGGTGCAATCTCAGACAAACAGTACTGAAGGCCAGACATATTCCGGGCCGTCTGAATGTAATTGCAGACAAGTTGTCTCGCCAGGGACAGGTCATTCAGACAGAGTGGTCCCTCCATCAGGAGATCTTCGACACCCTTTGTCGAACTTGGCATTATCCCCAAGTGGACATGTTTGCAACAAGGTACAACTGCAAACTAGTCCGGTTTGTGTCCCCAATTCCAGACCCGAAGGCCTGGTCAGTGGACGCTCTGACGCTGTCCTGGGAAAACCTGGACATGTACCTCTTTCCCCCAGTGTCTCTGATGGGGAAGGTGGTCAGCAAGCTGTCAGACCATTGGTATCACAGAGCAATCCTGATTGCTCCGGGATGGCCAAACATGCCTTGGTTTTGGGACCTAGTGGAGCTGTCGGCCATGGTTCCTCTTTGTCTTCCACACCATCCAGATCTAGTGACCCAACCTTTCAACAAGGCACGTCACAGGGATCTGACAAGCTTAAACCTCCATGCCTGGCTCCTAGAGCCCAGACCATCAAGGAGCAAGGGTTTTCTAGCCCAGTGGCGGCAAGAATTGAGGCGCCTCAAAGACGTTCAACCAGAGCAGTCTACGAGGCAAAGTGGGCCCTTTTTGTTAGATGGTGCGAAACAAGTCAGGTGGACTTCAGGAACCCATCTATAAAACAAATAGCAGATTTCCTCCTGCATCTTTTCCAGGAGAAGAATCTCCAGCCCAGCACTATTGATGGTTACAGGTCAGCCATTTCAGACAAACTGGGAAATGCCTCGGTTAATGTTGGCAAGGATGACAATTTGACTAGACTGTTAGACAGTTTTCATAGAGATAGACCCAAAGGGCGCCGGGGGGTTCCTGCTTGGAACCTCTCCCTGGTTTTACACCAGCTTACAAAAGCGCCTTTTGAACCACTCAGAAAGGCTTCTCTGAAGCACCTTACTTTCAAAACTGTTTTTCTCCTAGCCCTGGCTTCGGGAAAACGCAGGAGTGAGATTCATGCTTGGTTAAACAAAAATATCAGACACCAAGCTGATTGGTCCAAAGTTTCCCTCTACCCTTCACCAAGCTTCTTGGCGAAAAATCACTTGGCAAAAGAGGGACCAGAGTGCGTGGCCCCTGTGGTCATCCCGGCCTTAGCCCCCACTCTGGATAAGTCTTTAAAGGAAGACAGATCCCTTTGCCCCGTTCGGGCTCTTCGCTACTACCTGGACAAAACGCAGGACCTAAGAACGGGAAAGGAGTTAGTTTTTGTTTCATTCAAACAAGGTTTTAACAAGGACATCTCTCCTGCCACTATCTCGTCCTGGATCAAACAAACAGTAGTGTTGTGTTATGATCTCTCTGACCAAGATTCCTTGACCTTACATCAGGTTAAGGCCCATGATGTTAGGGCCTTTGCGGCCTCCAAAGCCTTTCAAGGTGGCATATCTCTGGACCAGATTCTAACAGCATGCCACTGGAAGTCCCACAACACCTTTACACAGTTTTACCTTAAGGATGTTGCCTGGGCAGATAAGGAGCTTTTTCACTTGGGTCCTGTGGTGGCTGCCCAGCAGATCCACCACTAGTCCCCTAAGCTTCTTTGTATATAATTTTATATAGTGTACATACTAGTTAGTCTTAGGTATAGGCTCACCTTTAGCCTCGACCTTGGCTTCTCAAAGTCGTTTACTTCAGAATAATCCTCTGGGTATAGGACTTTCCCCACTCTTCCAGGTTAACCGTGGAATTTCATTGCCTTGAACTCTTACTCTCTTCCTCCCCTCAGAGCAGTCAAAAAAGGGGGGGGGGGGGGCAGGTGGGTCTAGTTACCCCCGAGACTAACATGTCTCCGAAAAAGGGCTAGAACCTCACACCTAAGCACAATATAAGAGTTCTCTCTAATCCTCAGAAGGCTGCCCTCCTTCCACTGGGTAGTTATTCTAGCTATCGTCTGGTAGGTAAGATGTATTAACGCAATGAAATTGCAAATTTTAATTAGTAAATTAAATTTTTATTAGTTAATACCTTACCTACCAGACGGGAAATTCCCACCCAACCTTCCCCGCTTTCAGCCTTACAATTCAACCTTAGGGACAAAAAAAGATGCTATGACGTCACGTCCCTCTGGCGAGTGAAGCAGGAACTAGGCCACCTGGCGAGTGGAGTGTAGTGTACCGGTCCTGCCGGGGGTGAAACCCAGGACGTCTTTTCTTTCGTTTGGCGGGACCGGCTGGCGCCGGGCTATAGCTATCGTCTGGTAGGTAAGGTATTAACTAATAAAAATTTAATTTACTAATTAAAATTTGCAAAATGTAACAGTTCTACAAGCACTTACTATAAAATGTGATGTGCTTCCTTCGGGAGGTTTATTGGCCTTCTGGGACTGAACTCATCCCTCTCTTCCCCTACCTCAGAGCAGGTCTGTTAAAAAAGGGGGGGGGGGGGGGGGGGGGGGGGGGGGGGGGGCAATGTCGGTATAGCCCCCGGATAACCGGTTGCTGGCAACCGACCAAGGTCTTATAGGGTTTCCTGACCTTAGGATCAACCCAGGCCTGGGCCTATAGGTCTCCTGACGAAGTCAGCCTAGACCGTAGGTTAAAATTTGCTATTACTTGTGAGTTCACATAAGTCCCTAGTAACTTACCCGCCGACCAAGCGGTAGTTATTCAGCAATTGTCCATTGGATAGGATGTATTAACGCAATAAAATTGCAAATTTAATAAGTAAATTAAATTTTTATAAGTTAATACCCTATCCAATGGACACACAAGACCCTCCCACCGACCCCGCTATCAGCTTACTAGGGGTCTAAGAGGTTTAGACAACGAAAAAGATGCTATGACGTCAGGTTGTCTAGACAGGAAGGAAGTACGAGGCGCCATCTGGGGAGTGCACAGTACTACGGACCGGCCAGCCGGTGGCAACACAGGACGTCTTTTTCTGGCGTTTGGCGGGCCGGTCTGCGCCGACCGGATTAGCAATTGTCCATTGGATAGGGTATTAACTTATAAAAATTTAATTTACTTATTAAATTTGCAATTTTTTATTGAAGTTGCAAATGTATGTCCTAATAGTGCACCATACAAAGAAGCCAGTAGTGTTGGAGGTGTCATAATAACCTAAAATATAAATTACAAATTTTCAGACTTTTGCAGTATTTCCAGCAAAGCTTCTTGGGATTCTTCAGTGGAGAAAATAGGATCTGGGAACAGTGGTAGTAAACCATCAAGTGCCATTTCAGAAAAAGTTAAGCTCAAAGAACAAGATGATTTGCCTGAATCTACAGATTCAACTGACCAAAATACTGAAGACCGTGTGAAATCTAACTCACAAACAGTATTTATGGAATATGTTGGATGCATTCCTGAATCCCCCCGTCAGAGTTTTTCACAGCCATTACCTGCAGACACAGCCATAGAAATAGCAGGTAAATGCTTTTATCCTTACTTAAACAAGTTATCGCAACAAAGTTTCACCAATACAATACTGATACCACAGATTGATACAATCTATTACAAACACCCTTTGGGTTAAGTGTATTCAGACAGTTAAAAATAAAAGCTTACAAATTATAGGCGGATCTGAAAATTGACTCTTGCTTTTTTGAGCAATAACTACAGTATAGGACTGTAAACTTTTGTTTATATTGTTAGAAATTGAATTAAGTTAACAATCCCACGTTCTGAAATGCCCATGGACGATGTGACTATATATATCCCAAAGTTGATAATGGGCATTTATGACAATGAAAACCAGCTTGGTATTCCGAAAAAAAAATTTGCCTAGGTACTCACATTTTAGTATATGCCAACTGGTAGCATAGTGTGGTAGATGGAAACAAATCTGTTCACAATAAAGTGTAAAATACTGAGTCCGGTAAAACAATATGTTTTAATTGCGTTAATACATCCTATCCAATTGACAATTGCTAATCGCCAGAAAAAGACGTCTTGTGTCTCCACCGGCCGACTGGTCCCAGTACTGTGCACTCGCAAGGTGGCGCATCGTACTTCCTTCCTGTCTTGAGACAGAATGACGTCATAGCATCTTTTTCGTTTGGCGCGTGTACTGTGCAGACTAGTGTTGGTATCGAATAATAATATGCATATCGATATCAAACCATATTTTTATTGCGTTAATACATCCTATCCAATGGACAATTGCTAAACCGGTCGGCGCAGACCGGCCCGCCAAACGCCAGAAAAAGACGTCCTGTGTTTCCACCGGCTGACCGGTCCCAGTACTGTGCATTCGCCAGGTGGCGCATGGTATTTACTTCCTGTCTAGACAACATGACGTCATAGCATCTTTTTCGTTTGGCGCGTGTACTGTGCAGACGTGTTTTCATCATCTCCAGATATTTTAAGGAAAAGTGTCCATTATGACGGATTTTCAACCTTATATGTGGATGTTTTCAGTATAGAAGTTTTATCTACTGATCAAGCACGGATATACAGTTAGAAATCTGCTGGAAACGCTCCCTAGTTGACTCAATTTTATTTTGATGATAGGGCAGTAATCGACGAGAATTATGAAGGCAGCCATTTTTGCTAGTTTCCTCCCATTCAACCATTGTGTTGTTAGGGGCAGATCGACATTATTGAGGAATTATGGATTTACTATTGCAAGTATTTTTATCCGTGTCTTTTGTTTTGAATGAATCTTCTGTAACCTTCCAGCTACAGTCACCATAGTAACGTCTTTCTAGTACTAAAATGGAAATCACGGGAAACTTCAGTCTACGTAGTTTTGAACCCTGCAAGGAATTCCCTTATGGAAGGTGCATTCTTCATCAGAGCGCACTGGTACAGACTTCTCTGCTGTAAAGCATCAGTCACACCAGCCTAGCTCGAGTATTTTTCATCAGAAGCAAGAGGTGAATTCTTCAGATCTCTTCAACCGACCTCTCAAGTATTTACTACATAGAAGGAACTTTTGTCACTCTCAGTCCCACCCTTATGGACCCGGCACTTGTGTCGGTAGTAAGGGCAGTGGATGGCCAGGAAACTGGTTTGAGTGTACAGCCGGCTGAGAAGAAGAACCAACTTCAGACCGGCCAGGAATTTCATCTACAGAGTGCACTGGTCCAGGCTTCTCTGCTTTTAAAGCATCAGCCGACCGGCCAGCTAAAAGAACGCGACCTCTGACGTCATACCCAGTCAGCCAATCGCGTGTCTTCACGAAGTCTTGACTCACCGAACAAGAAGGTCGGAAGTACATTCTTTGCACTCACGTCTACTGTGATTCCAGTTTTTAGTTCCTGAAATTCACCTCCAGCATGCTGGTACAGACTTCTCTGTTACAAGCATCAGTCGACCAGTCAGCTCACGTTTACTGTGATAGCCTCCCAGTTTTTTACCGGTTACAGAAAATTACTGGTGACAGTAAAGTACTGGGTATGGAGTCCTGGTACTGGACAGAGTTGCCTAAAGTAAATCTGGTTACAGAGAATTCTTAGACCAGTCAGTTGTCTTGGGGATATGACAGTGATATGACAGTGTCCCAAGCTACTGCCAGGCAACCTTCCCTTATCACACCTCTCAACCTGTTATCGGTGCTGGACTTGACTGGAGAGATAATAAATTTTGTCATCATGTCCGGCCAGGTGTCAGACATCTCACAAATGACAATTGCTCTGTAAATGCTGCACCTTGCAGGCTGCTGGCCCGGGGCAAAGAGAGTCTATTGATGTGAAAAGTTGTGTCAGCCCCACCGGACCACAATAAGAACAGAGAGACCGTTAACTTGGACCATTGTCACCAGACCGGACCAGTGTCCGGAGGGACAGGAAATATTGTCAGGATACCAAATGTCCCAAATGTGGCACACAATCTGCCTGTAGGTTCCAGACTAAGCCCTTTTTGGGAACGTAGGAAGCCTTGGGGGCTGGACCCTAGGTAGTACAACTGTTGAAGGAGGGATACCTATGTCCATATACCTATACAAGAACAATCCAGGAAATGCCTGAGATTTCACATCCAAGGTCGGGCATACCAGTTCAAGGCCCTGCCTTTCGGTTTGTCCACAGCACCTTTGGAGTTCACCGTGATACCAAAGCAGGTGAAATGGATAGCCATACACAAGGATTTAAGAAGCCACCTGTACCTAGACGACTGAGTGGTGAGAGCCAGATCCCACCAGGCTTGTCTCCAACATACACAGGAACTAGTAAATAATGTGTCAGCAACTGGGTTGGCTGATGAACTTAGAGAAATCAGAGCTGGAGCCCAAACAAGACTTCGATTTTGTAGGCTACCAGTTTCGACTTCAGGTCTGATCGGTTCCGACCGACTCTGGACTGGTGACAGAACCTTCAAGAGACTATTAAAACTTCTATCCCTACCGGCTTGCCCGGTCCGGGAATTCATGTCCTTGATAGGTTACTAACATCTACAGAAAAGCATGTTAATCTAGGTCGACTTCATATGAGACCCATACAGTGCCATCTCAAAAACAACTGGAGGGTATCCAGAATCACTGCAAAAGGTGATCCAAGTCCCCAGGTCCCTGCACCCCCATTTACAATGGCGGCTGAAGGAAGACAATGCACTTACAGGCCAACCATTACACCCAATAAACATGCTCTGCAAATATTTACAGACGCATCAATAGAAGGGTGGGGCGCTCACTTAGATGAGCACTTGGCAAGAGCAACCTGGTCCCCTCCGGGAAGCAAGCTGCATATAAACTATCTAGAACTTAAAGCAGTTCTTTCTGGCCTCAAAAGAGTTCCAAGACCTTTGCTCAACAAGATAGTGCCTGTAGCAACTGACAACACCACAGTAGTGTCATACATAAATAAGGAAGGAGGCTTTGTGCCCTACTATGGAGAATCTTGACCTGGTGTACCAGGAAACAAGTGACTAAAGCACGACACATTCCAGGCCGGCTGAATGTGGTAGCAGACAAGCTATCCAGGCTAGGCCTGACCATCCAAGCAGTGGTTTCTCCTTCCAGAGGTCTTCCACTCTATGCAGCAGGTGGCACCGGCCCAAATAGACTTATTTGCCACGAGGTTCAACAACAGGTTGCCTGTGTTTGTGTCACCGGTACCGGATCCCCTGGCCACAGCAGTGGATGTGCTCAGTCGGCCATGGTAGGATCTAAAAGCATACACCTTCTCACCATCAGCCATATTGGGCAAAGTGGTGGAGAAGTGGCAAGACTCTCCATGTAAGAGAATCATTCTGATTGCTCCAAGGTGACCCAACATGCCTTGGTTTTGGGATCTAGTGGCCATGTCCAGCCACATCCCGCTGAGCCTGCCCAATCTGTCCAGCCTGTTCACAGCCATTCGATCAGATCCCTCACAGAAATCTGACATATTTTAATCTCCATGCAGGGCTCCTAGAGCCTCAGCAATCGAGGAGCAGGGCTTGTCTGAGGCAGTGGCAGCAAGAATTGAGGCTCCTCAAAGGGGGGTCAACCAGATCAGTCTATGAGACAAATGGGTCATTTTTACCGAGTGATGTATCATTCATCAAGTGGACTTCGGGCACCACCTGTAAAGTCAGTGGTTTACTTCCTTAGGTACCTGTTTCAGGACAGGAAGTTGCAGCCCAGTACCATTGATGGTTACAGGTCAGCCATTGCTGATAGCCTAGAAATTTGCCCATCAATTTTAGTAAGGATGAAAATCTCACTCGTCTCCTGGATAGCTTCCACTGAGACAGACCCAAAGGCCGGAGGGTAACCCCTTCCTGAAACCTCTCCCTGGTTTTTGCACCAGCTGACAAGGTTCATTTTGAGCCAATTAAAGGCCTCTTTGAAGCATTTGACCTTCAAGGCAGTTTTCCTCTTGGCCCTGGGTTCGGGCAAGCGTAGAAGTGAGATACATGCTTGGCAAACAGCCCAGCACCATTGATGGTTATAGGTCACCCATGGTTGATAAACTGGAAATTAACCCTTCAACATCAGTAAGGACGAAAATCTCACTCGTCTCCTGGATAGTTTCCTCAGAGACAGACCCAGAGGCAGGAGTGGCATACCTTCCTGGAACTTCTCACTGGCCGTGCACCAGCTAAGACTCCTTTTGATCCAATCAAGGAGGCCCCCTTGAAGCATTTGACCTTCAAGACGGTATTCCTCTTGGCCCTTGGGTCGGGCAAGTGCAAAAGTGAGATTCATGCCTGGCAAAACTGATATATTGGACACCAATCCGATTGGTCAAAGGTGTCCCTGTATCCATCACCCAGCTTTCTATCCTAGAATCAGCTGGTCATAGAGTGTCCAGTGTGGCCCCTGGGGTTATAACAGCCCTGGCCTCGACTCTGGATAAATCCCTCAAGTCTGACATGTCCCTCTGTCCGGTCAGAGCATTATGCTACTATTTGGACAGGACCTCAGACATCAGGCAGAATAAAGAGGTGGTTTTTGTTTCCTTTAAGGAAGGTTTCAACAAAGACATCTCACCTGCCACAATCTCCTCTTGGATCAAGCAGACTGTGATCCTATGTTATGAGCTCTCAGACCAGGAGGCCCACATTTAACATCAGGTTAAAGCCCATGATGTCAGGGCCTTTGCTGCTTCTAAGGCCTTCCAGTCGGGAGTCTCCTTAGATCCAATCTTGTCAGCCTGCCACTGAAGTCACAATACCTTCACACAGTTCTATATGAAGGGCGGGGCTTGGGCTGATTCAGAGCTTTACCAATTGGGCTCGGCAGTGGCTGCTCAGCAGATCCACAAGTGGCCCTTAGATTGAGGAGATTTGTATATATGTATAAACAGTTTCTTCATATACATAAGAATTAAGTGTGGCGTGCTTCCTTTGGGAGGTTTATTTGCATTCTGGGACTGAACTCATCCCTCTCTTCCCCTACCTCAGAGCAGGTCTGCAAAAAGGGGGGGGGGGGTGACGGCGGTATAGCCCCGGGTAACCGGCTGCTGGCAACCGACCATGGCCTTGCAGGGTTTCCTGACCTTAAAGTCAACCCAGGCCTGGACCTATAGGTCTCCTGACGAAGTCAGCCTAGACCGTAGGTTAAAATTTGCTATTATTTGTGAGTTCACATAAGTCCCTAGTAACTTACCCGCCGACCAAGCGGTAGTTATTCAGCAATTGTCCATTGGATAGGATGTATTAACGCAATAAAATTGCAAATTTAATAAGTAAATTAAATTTTTATAAGTTAATACCCTATCCAATGGACACACAAGACCCTCCCACCGACCCCGCTATCAGCTTACTAGGGGTCTAATAGTTTTAGACAACGAAAAAGATGCTATGACGTCATGTTGTCTAGACAGGAAGTAAATACCATGCGCCACCTGGCGAATGCACAGTACTGGGACTGGCCAGCCGGTGGAAACACAGGACGTCTTTTTCTGGCGTTTGGCGGGCCGGTCTGCGCCGACCGGTTTAGCAATTGTCCATTGGATAGGGTATTAACTTATAAAAATTTAATTTACTTATTAAATTTGCAATTTTGCCTTCTGTATCGATCGATATTGAAATATTGGGGCATGAGATGCTTTCCTTTGGGACACCTTCCAAACTCTTTCGCGAGGTTTAGTATTTCCCGAAACGTAAACAAATATGGCGTTTCCGCTTTAGCGGTAAGTGAAAGTTTACAAAAATAATATGAAACCCAAAGTATTCTTCAAATACTGTCCTTTATTTGAATGAAAAACCCCATATTTGTACCTGTTAAGTAGTATATTTCGATATTGATATGGCACTCTACATTATTGATATCGGCAAATTTAGTGTGAATCGATAAATATTTCAATATTGATAAACAATACCAGCACTAGTGCAGACGTGTTTTTAACAATCTCCAGATATTTTAAGGAAAAGTATGGATTATGACCGATTTTCTACCTTATTTGCAAATAATTTATTGTAGAAGTGTTATCTACATATCAAGCACGGATATACTTTTATTGCGCTACAATAGCTTACTATGTGGGATTCAATGCTGTTCTCGGATGGCCGCAAGGCATCAGGCCAACGTCTAAGAAAAATAGACATTTATAGTTGGCCGTAGCCTCCAGTTGTCGTCACGTGATAACCTTTGACCTCTCGTCCTACTTTCTTGTTGGCCGCGTGGATATGTAGCATTTGTCGTTTACACAGACATTTTCATCTATTTCTCAGCACATACGTATTGTTGGATGTTTATTTTTTGTCATTTCATTTATTATATATCATTGATTATTCTGTAAAATTTCCATTTTATTACGCTACAATAGCTTACCATGTGGGACTTAATGCTGTTCTCGGGTTGCCACACCCGGGGCCAACGTCCTAGAAAAAAAGATTGTTCTTGTTAGCCACCGGATATACTGGTAGTTGTCGTCACGTGATAACTTCTGACCAATCGCCCTACTTTCTCGTTGGCCACGATTGACTGGTAGCAGTTTGTAAATATACAGACATTTTCATTTATTTCTCAGTTTTTACTTATTGTTGGAGGCTAATATTTGCATATTTCTTGTAAAATATATCATAGATCATTCTGTAAAATTTTAATTTTCACAGGATAAGTATTTCTCTTGCTTTCACGTGTTTTGAGTTTTCCTCGGTACAGGCAATTATATTGTACGTCTTTTATTGCGTATAAAATGTCTCTCCATCAAGCAAATAAAGACAAACCGAGAGCTCAGAAATGCCGCCACTTTTGCTTCAGTTTCGATATACACAACTACTGCCCTACCTGTAGGGAGGCTGGCCAGGGAGACGACCCCTGTGTCACCTTCGAAACTCCCTGTCAAATCTGTACGTCTTTTTCAGATGAACAGTTGCAAAAAATCCAGAACAGGAAACGTTATTTAAAAAAGCAAAAAGCGGAAACTAGTTCCAAAGATGATGAACTAGATCTTTTGGGTGAAGGCGACGGGGATTCCTTCACTGGATCAAATGCAGACCTCGAGAGTGCTGCTGATAATCTGTTTACCTCACCCCCCGTCCTCAACCTCTCGCCTTCAGTTCCTTGTCTTTAAAGACCCCAGCCAAGTCTGTCCCTCCCACCCCAGGTACAGTTTTGCAAAATAAAATCCAGAAAAATCTTGAGAAATCCCTCGGTGATTCCTTAAATATACATTTACAGCAGCAAATGGGTTTCTTCCAGGCATCCATGTTGGAAGCGTTTCAGTCACTCCGAGAGGAGTTGGCTACAAAAAAGAAAGACGAGGTCGAATCCTCGCTTCATGCTTCCAAACCTGGCTCGTCCAGTAACAATGCTGCCAATCTGGACTTACCCCCTCCGAGATCTGGTACTAACCTTCGGATGTGGACTACGGTCCAGCACTCCCTCCTCGTCTAGTACTCAACCAAGATACCTCGGATCAGTACGTTGCCCCCTCTGAGGGTCACCCCGAAGAGGTGTTGTACTCTCACAAAAAGCAAAGCCATAGGCAGCCAGTTGACCCGAGCTCTGCCTTGGACCAACTACATGAGGATTCCGATCAACCTCGGATTCCTTCTTCTAGATCTAAAAAACACTCTGACAAGAGCAAACATAAATCAAGGTCTAGATATGTGTCATTCTCTTCAGAGGAAGATCAGTCCCCTGTAGCCAGACACAGGTCTTCTAAGCCCTCTAGGGCTCAGCCCTCAGGAGCAGCTTCTGATCAAGACCTCCCACAACATGATCCAGACCCCCCTTATTATAGGGAAGTAGCTCTGTCTGACATTCCCTCACAATACTCTGAAGAAGTAGACACCTTCAGGCGTATTCTCTCTCTCCCTGATCCCAGGGAATCTATGCCCAGGTCTTCAACTTTAGTATTGGGTCTGGATGATGAAAAAGGCCATCAAGAGCTCAAGACCTAGAGGTCCTTCCTCTATTCTACCCCTTAGCTCAGTTATCAAGGACGCCTTTGATAAATTTCAACATGACTTTAAGGCTGCCAATTTATCTGAGGGCAAATATGTCAAGCCTCATCCTTCCACTTCAAAGTGGTACAAGGTGGGACAGCCCACATTTCAGGATAAAATTCAGGAGTTGAATACAGACTTTGCCAAGATCTGTATTACTCCTAGACCTCCTGGGGCCCCAGTAGCCAGAGTTCCCCTGCCAGTTCTCAAGGAGCTGGAACTTCAGGCTAGACAAAATATCTCAACCCTCAACTTCACCGCTGCATTTGCCAAAACCTCTTCTTCTGCTTCCTTGGAAAAATGCCAACATAGCATTAAGTCAACTGTCAAGAAGATTAAATCTCAGATTCAGAAAGGTGCCAATCCTGAGAAAGCAGCAAAGCGCGGATATGAGGAAGTCGCTGACTACATGGATTTTTGGAACAAGACAGTTCTTGTCCAACACAGGGCCCTCACCTGTCTCAGCAAATCTCTAGCCCATATTCTCCAGAGGGAGTTATATTCTATGGTTAATACTGGCTTGCTTAGGCGCGAAGCCGAGATGACTCTATTACATCCACAGTTAGGAGAAACGAGACGTCAAGAACTTAGGAACTCGTCCTTTTGGGGCTCTTCCTTGTTCGAGTCTCAACTCGTGAAGGAAGGTGAGGACTTCCTTCTCAAAAAAGGCACCTCAAAAGATTCTCAGGGTTTCGCACCCTACCAGAATAAGCCCTTTTGTGGTCCCCACAAGAAAAGAGGCTCCTACAGGAAACGCCCCTATGGGGGCAATACCTCTCAAAGCAGTAACCAATCCTTTCCCTCGGGAAGAGGAAACCCAACTTCAGAGGCTCCAGGGGTCGTTTTCGACCCCACAATAGGGGAAGGGGGCGGGGAAACCCCCCTTCCCAATGACTCCTCCAAAGCCTCACTCAGTCCACCAGTAGGAGGTCGCCTCCATTCTTTCAGGAGAGACTGGCTAACAAACAAATGTTCTCAAAACGTGTTAAACATTATCACCAATGGCTACGTTCTGCCATTCCGTTCAAAGCCAAACTTGATCAGATTTCCTCTGATTCTGTCAGAGTACAAGGCCCAACAAAAAGACCAAGCCTTGGCCACTTGTATCCAGTCTCTCCTGTCAAAGAACGCTATCGAAAGGGTGGAAAATGTAAAATCTCTCGGGTTTTACAGTCGCCTGTTCCTAGTACCCAAGCCTCACCAAAGGTGGAGGCCAGTCATAGACTTAAGCAGGCTCAACACTTTTCTACACGTAGAAAAGTTCAAAATGGAAACTCCAGAGTCCATCAGGACTTCCCTGATTCCAGGGGAGTGGGTATCGTCGATAGATCTGTCGGACGCTTACCTACACATCTCCATCCACCCAAACTCAAGGAAATACCTAAGGTTTTGCTACAAGGCTCAGGTGTTCCAGTTCACCTCCCTCCCGTTTGGGCTGGCCACAGCCCCCCAGGTCTTTACAATGATCGTAAAGGAAGTGAAACTAATGGCCCTCTCAAGAGGACTCAGAATTCACCAATACCTGGACGACTGGCTGATCAGGTCCCAGTCTCAGGAGGAAGCCCAAGTAAACACACAGGCAGTGGTAGACCTAACTCAGTCCTTGGGGTGGATAATAAATCAGGAAAAATCAGAACTGAAACCTACTCAGGTGTTTTCGTTTGTGGGCTACGAATACCACCTAGATTCAGCCCTTGTAAAACCCACTCAAGAGAGATGGCTCAAACTTCAGAATTTGATCCTACGACTCAAGTCAAAACGTGTTTTGACTGCAAGATGTTTGATGTCTCTAATTGGGTTGCTAGCCTCAACGGAGAAAATGGTCCCGGAGGGACGCCTTCACAAGAGGCCCTTTCAGTTTCATCTCAAGGAGCACTGGAGATATCCTCAGTCGCTGGACAACCTCCTTCCTTGGACAGAAGCCATTGCAGCCCACCTAGATTGGTGGCAAAATCCCTCAAACATGATGAAAGGTGCAGACCTTCATCCCAAAGACCACAGTAACCAACTCTTGACAGACGCCTCATACAAAGGTTGGGGCCCTCACTTAGATCAAACTTCTACAAAGGGTCTGTCGTCAGACCGGGAAAAAAGGCTACACATAAACGTTCTAGAATTGAAGGTGGTCTCCCTGGCCCTTCGAAGCTTCAAGGACCAGTGCCAGAACCAAACAGTGCTAGTTGCAACGGACAACTCAACAGTGGTAGCCTACATAAACAAACAAGGAGGAACTCACTCAGCAGAGATGTACGCTCTCCTGTGGAAGATCATGACATGGTGCCATCACTATCACATAACATTAAAAGCCAGACACATTCCAGGGTGTCTGAATGTGATGGCCGAATGCCGAACTTCTATCCAGGTCGAACCAAGTACAGTCAACAGAATGGTCACTGCATCCGCAGGTGTTCAAACAGATCTGCCAAAAGTGGTTCACTCCTCATGTAGATCTATTTGCCACTCACCTGAACCACAAACTTCCACTGTACGTATCTCCTGTCCCAGACCCAAATGCTTGGGACATAGATGCTCTGAACATAAACTGGATGGGTCTCACTGCTTATGCTTATCCTCCGACGGCTCTCCCTTACAGGGTGATCCAAAAAATCAGACAATGCCATTGCCTGATCATCGTAATAGCCCCAGGCTGGCCAGGGATGGCCTGGTTTTGGGACCTAGTGCAGCTCTCAACAGAGATCCCACTGCAACTTCCAGTGTCAACAACCCTCCTCAAACAGTCCCACTTTTATTGCGTTAATATATCTTACCTAGTGGACCGGTGCATTAGTCCGGCGCCTAGCCGGTCCCGCCAAACATTAGAAAAAAATGTCCTGAGCTGGGCTCTGGCCTGGACCGGTAGTGTAGTATTCACTCGCCAGGTGTCCCCGGACACCCAGCTCCCCTGCTGCGCATGTACGCGCATGCGCACTTCCTCTTTTTGTTTGGCGCCATTGTGTTTAAAATCGTGAAATTTATAGGAGAAACTTTTATTATTATACCAAGTGTCATAGTGTTTTGTTGGTGATTAATTGTGGATTATTACTTCATATATATATCATGGCATCACCAGGACAGCGTAGAGATAACTGCGGGCATATTTGGCAGTGTTTGATGGACATAAAAGATGTGCAAGGTGTAGGGACAAGAAGTTGGGGGATTACCCTTGTGTTAAGGACCAGCCTTGTACCATTTGTGACTCTCTTACTGGCCCACAACGGTCCATGCTCTCCACCCCTCAATATCAGATCCGAAAGGATAAAAAGTCGGGTCTGTTAGTCTCACCCTCCAAAGTCACCGTTGTTGGTGTAGTTGACCAGGAGGATTTGGGCGGAGAGGAAGATGCACCGGTTCAAGGTTCCGGTGAGCAAGAAGTTTTTATGTCAGCTGACTTGTCAGTCAGCTGGCATTATGTCGTCACTCTGCGGCGTGGGCGTCCGCGTCCGCGTGAACAACTTCTTCTCCAAAACTACAAGGCCTAGAGACGTGCTGTTTTTTTTAAAAGATACCTTATCTATCGAGGATGAAAAATTGTTCAAGGCATGCAAATCTGTCCGTCTGTTTGCTAGAGACATTACAAGGGGGGTACCCCCACCAAAAGTGTGAAAATTTCAACACTTAATCACAATTTTCTCAGTGACTATTGCAGGGATTTCTCTCATATCTTGCATATATGTACTAGGCCAGAGGTAGATTCTCTTGTGTGAGTATGAGACCTGGATCTGTCTTACTTTTTTTTTAATAAATTTTTTTAATAATTTTTAATGCATTAACATTCATGAAATCATGCACAAAATCATTTATAACTTGAAAACTGTTGCATCTAGAGCATTTTGTTAAAATATGTTATTCAGCTACTTTTTTCATAGCTACAATATGGTGAGTAAGTTGGGTGCCTGTCTCAATAGCTAAGTGAGTAATAGCTACTTTTGGGCTTTTCAGTAACTTCCATCATGAGTAGAATCACGTGTAACTTAAAAACTATTGCATTTAGAGAATTTCGTATAAATATGTTATTCAGCTACTTTTGGGTCAGCTATAACATAGTAAAATTTTAGACCTGTAGCTCATGGCATAGCTGAGTAATAGCTACTTTTACGTTATCACTGTTGAGTAAATCGCTTATAACTTCAAAACTATTGCATTTAGAGAATTTCGTATAAATATGTTATTCAGCTACTTTTGGCTCAGCTATAACATAGTAAAATTTCAGACCTGTAGCTCATGGCATAGCTGAGTAATAGCTACTTTTAGGTTATCACTGTTGAGTAAATCGCTTATAACTTGGAAACTATTGCATTTAGAGTATTTTGTTTCAATATGTTATTCACCTATTTTGGGATCAGCTATAACATAGTGAAGTTTCAGATCTGTGGCTCATTGCATAGGTGAGTAATAGCTACTTTTAGGTCATCACTATTGAGTAAATCAGTTGTAACTTGGAAACTATTGCATTTACAGTATTTTGCTTTAATATGTTGTTCACCTACTTTTGGGTCAGCTATAACATAGTGAAATTTCAGACCTGTAGTTCATTGCATAGCCGAGTAATAACTACTTTGAGGTTCTCACTATTGAGTAAATCAGTTGTAATTGCAAAACTATTGCATTTAGAGAATTTAGTATAAATATGTTATTCAGCTACTTTTGGGTCAACTATAACATAGTAAAATTTCAGACCTGTACCTCATGGCATAGCTGAGTAATAGCTACTTTTAGGTCATCACTATTGAGTAAATCAGTTGTAACTTGAAAACTATTGCATTTACAGTATTTTGCTTAAATATGTTGTTCACCTACTTTTGGGTCAGCTATAACATAGTAAAATTTCAGACCTGTAGATCATGGCATAGCTGAGTAATAGCTACTTTTAGGTTATCACTGTTGAGTAAATCGCTTATAACTTGGAAATTATTGCATTTAGAGTATTTTGTTGCAATATGTTATTCACCTATTTTGGGGTCAGCTATAACATAGTGAAGTTCCAGACCTGTGACTCATTTCATAGCTGAGTAATAGCTACTTTGAAGTTCTCACTATTGAGTAAATCAGTTATAATTGGAAAACTATTGCATTTACAGAAATTTGTGCAAATATGTTATTCAGCTATTTTGGGGTCAGCTATAACATAGTGAAGTTCCAGACCTGTGACTCATTGCATAGCTGAGTAATAGCTACTTTGAAGTTCTCAATGTTGAGTAAATCACTTGTAATTTGAAAACTATTGCATTTAGAGAATTTAGTATAAATATGTTATTCAGCTACTTTTGGGTCAGCTATAACATAGTAAAATTTCAGACCTGTAGCGCATGGCATAGCTGAGTAATAGCTACTTTTAGGTTATCACTGTTGAGTAAATCACTTATAACTTGAAAACTATTGCATTTAGAGTATTTTGTTGCAATATGTTATTCACCTATTTTGGGGTCAGCTATAACATAGTGAAGTTCCAGACCTGTGGCTCATTTCATAGCTGAGTAATAGCTACTTTGAAGTTCTCACTATTGAGTAAATCAGTTATAATTGGAAAACTATTGCATTTACAGAAATTTGTGCAAATATGTTATTCAGCTACTTTTGGGTCAACTATAACATAGTGAAATTACAGACCTGTAGCTCATGGCACAACTGAGCAATAGTTATTCTCAGGCACTGACTGTTGAGTAAATCAGCTATAACTTGAAAAATATTGCATTTGGAGTATTTTGTTAAAATATATTGTTCACCTACTTTTGGGTTAGCTATAACATAGTGAAATTACAGACCTATAGCTCATGGCATAGCGGAGCAATAGCTATTTTCTGGTTCTCACTATTGAGTAAATCAGTTGTAACTTGAAAACTATTGCATTTACAGTATTTTGCTTAAATATGTTGTTCAGCTACTTTTAGGTCAGCTATAACAGAGCAAAAATTCAGACATGTAGCTCATTGCATAGCTGAGTAATAGTTACTTTGAGGTTCTCACTCTTGAGTAAATCAGTTTTAACTTGAAAATTATTACATTTAGAGTATTTTGTTAAATATGTTATTCACAGACGTTTTGGTCAGCTATAACATAGTGAAATTGCAGACCTCATTGTCATGGGATAGCTGAGCAATAGCTTCTTTCAGGTTCTCACTGTTGAGTAAATCATTGTATCCAACCTGTAGGAAATCATGGGCTGGGAATCTGTTAATATGGTCCGATTTGACCTTGGAACCCTCCTTCAAGGTCAAATGAGGATAGCCAAACATAAAAGTGCTTATAACTCACTTATTATTGGTCCCAGAGGTTGAAATGAAAACCAACCTATAGAAAATCATGAGCTGGGAATTTTTTGGTGTGGTCGGATTTCACCTTGGACCCCTCCTTCAAGGTCAAATGAGGATAGCCAAACTTAAAAGTGCTTATAACTCACTTATTATTGGTCCTAGAGGTTTCGAATGGAAAACCAACCTATAGAAAATCATGGGCTGGGAATGTTTTGGTGTGGTCGGATTTGACCTTAGACCCCTCCTTCCAGGTTAAACGAAGATAGCCAAACTTAAAGTGCTTATAACTCGCATATTATTGGTCTTGGAGGTTTGGGATGGTAAACCATCATATAGGAAATCATGGGCTGGGATTCTTTTGGTGTGGTCAGATTTGACCTGGGACCCCTCCTTCAAGGGCAGTTGAGGATAGCCAAACTTACATTTGCTTAGAACTCGCTTATTATTGGTCCTACAAGTTTGGGATGGTAAACAAGCTACAGGAAATCATGGGCTGGGAATTTTTTTGTGTGGTCGGATTTGACCTTGGACCCCCTCCTTCAAGGTCAAACAAGGATAGCCAAACTTAAAAAGTGCCTATGACTCACTTATTATTGGTCCGAGAGGTTTGGGATGGTAAACCATCCTAAATTCTTTGGCTGGGAATCTTTTGGTATGGTCAGATTTGACCTTTGGACCCCTTCTTCATGGTCGAATGAGGATATTGCATTTATAGTATTTCTTTAAATATTTTTAACCTACTTTTTACCCTTAAACAATTACCTTGTTACTTTATTTCATAATACCATTTGCAGGGCACAACTTTTTTGTCCTTTTCTTCTGTCAGCTTCGGAATATCTTTCGAACATGCTGTTCAGTTACCATTTACTGTATTTCTGTACAGCCCTTTCCCTGATAATTATGCTTTCCTCTCATTATCACCATCACAAATCAAAAACATTCAGTCAGCTGACACAGTGCCCGTTCACGGGCACTCTCCTCTTGTTTCTATCTCTCATCATAGTGCTGAAGAATTCGTGTCTAAACAGGACTTTGATACGCTTAGCAACCAGCTAGAAGAAAAATTCGCCCGATTCGAGGCACTGCTCACCAGGACAAATATTTTCTCAACCCCGAAAGCCCCAGTTACCGCCTCATCTGTTACTACTTCCGATCAGCCCTTCTTCAACCCTTCTGAATCTGGAGCCACCGGTCCGGTGAGGCCTCTGACTTCAGCTAGGGATGCTTCACAGAAAAAAGACAAGAAGAATAAGGGCACGGGCAAGAAAGGTAAAAAGAACAAACCTATCCCTAGTACTACAGTTATGTCTGAGGCACCGGCTCCGGTGAAGGACAATACTGTAAACATATCTCTGCCCTCTCAGGATATTGAACAGCCGGCCAAGGTGGACGTACCCGCTCCGGGCTCTGACTTGTCCCTTGCCCCCGGTGTTGATACTTCTGTCTCCAAGCCAGCTCCGGCTACGCACTCAGCCTCTAACACCTTGTCTGCCTCTGCCACCGGTGCTTCCGGTCAGTCTTTCTTCACCGACCCGGACGTTTCAGATTTTGAATCTACCCAGGACAAAGACTCAGAGGAAGGTGAAATCTCAGATTCAGAAGCTACAGAGCAGAACGAGGAAATGAATTATCGTGAAACATGCAGAGCTGTTAGGGCTTTTCTAGGATGGGATCACATTCCAGACTTTAAACTCTCCGTTTCGGATGGTGATAGATCAGACAACCCTTGGAAGGGTAAACACCCAAGAAAGACCGGCAAGGTGTCTGTAGAGTTTCCTCCAGATGATTGGCTCTGCCATAAGATGGAAAAACTAAATTGCCGGGCTGCTGAAGGTTACCCTTCACGTGCCAGGAATCCGCTGGCTTGAAGGTCGACCAATTCATCCGCACGCCTAAAAGTCAATCAAAGTGGTATAGGCAACACAGACTGAGACAAGACTCCAGTTCCAGACCAGGCAGAACCATCTTTAGTTGGTCAGACTCTGAGGCCCGCCTCAACGCCCAGTATTCTAGAGTCGCAAAAGCATCAGCTTACCCTCAATCTGGCCCTGCATCACGTCCAGTGCCTCAGGATATTTTACGCCGGTGGGAAAAGTGTGCTAAGGAAGGGACATACATTACCAACCACCCGGCAGCATTAAATAGATGCACAAGTGAAATACAGGAGAAGATGAACAGTCACATCAGTTTGCTCAACGATGTTATTGTCAAAGGGAAAGCCCCCAAAGAGGTCGTCAATGCCATCAAGGACCTTAAAGATCTATCCGCTTTTCACTCCAATGTTTCGGTGGCACTAGGAACTTCCCTTCAACATCTGGCAGACAGCTTATTTATTCAACTGGCAAATTTTATCCTACTCAGAAGAGATTCTTAACTTGAATTTGCAAGAGCCGGCTTGAAACCGGATACCTGGAACAGGCTGCGTAATGCTCCAGTGTTTAACTCTTCCCTGTTTCCGGATGATATTTTAGCCACAGCGGAGCAGGACATAGCAAAATTTGAATCTACACCAAGTGCTCAAGGTCCCGGTCCAGGCACAGGGCAGCACTCTGGTAGAAAACACCAGTTATTTCCTGTTATTTCTCCAGGTCATCCCGTGGACAGCACTTTAAATGACAATTATTGTTGGATAGATCCTCATTTAGAGTTAACGGTAGAGGATCCAATAGTTCAGGACATAAACCAAAATGTAAGCTTACATGTTGTATGTCGTGCACCTTGTGTAACAGGGCTGTCGGGAAACAAAGACATAAGACCCAATCAGCTCAAATGAAAATAAAGTGTGTGAAGCCTGTTTGCTGTGTAAATCATTGTCTTTATGCTCCAACTGTTCAAAATGTCCCTCATGTTGTAGAAAATCCACCTGTGGGGGCCAGGCTGCAAAGGTTTTGGCAGGTCTGGCACTCCCTGGGTGCAAACACAAGAGTAGTTTCAGTTCTTCAGGAAGGGTACAACCTACCCTTCAAAGAGAAACCTCCTCTGACAAGGTCACCGGTAATTATCAGTGGATACGCAAATCCGGTCAAAAGCAAACACATAAAGGACTCCTTACAGGCACTCCTTCAGAAACAGGCGGTAGAAAAGGTGACAACTCCATCCTCCCTGGCCTTTTATAACCGCTTGTTTCTAGTACCAAAGCCCAACAACAAATGGAGGCCCATCCTAGATTTAAGTCGACTGAACTGTTAACTAGCAACATCATCTTTCAAGATGGAGACACCAGAGACCATCCGACTCTCCCTTCAAAAAGGGGAGTGGGTGACGTCTCTGGATTTCAGCGACGCTTACTTCCATATCCCAATAGGACAAAGGTCGCGGAAATTCCTCAGATTCTTCCTCCACAGTCAAGCTTATCAGTTCACAGCTCTCCCCTTTGGCCTCTCAACGGCTCCGTTGGAGTTCACAAAGGTGGCCAAAGAAGTCAAGTTAATGGCACAGGCTCGGGGTATCAGGATCCACCAGTACCTCGACGACTGGTTGGTGAGAGCCCCTTGCCCGGAAACGTGCCTACTTCATACCCGGACCCTCTTGGACCTATGCCACAGGTTAGGGTGGGTAGTCAATATGACCAAGTCGGAGTTGGTGCCTCAGCAGGTATTCAACTTTGTAGGCTACCGTTTCGACCTCTCTCAAGGGCTGGTCAAACCGACCCAGGAGAGGTGGATAGTTCTGTCCCAAAAGATCAGCGACCTCCTCAATCAACAGGTGTGTTCGGTGAGACAGTTCATGTCCCTTATAGGGCTACTAACAGCCACAGAGAAGCAGGTAGTAGCCGGACGGCTCCACATGCGCCCTATCCAGTGGCATCTGAAGAGGCATTGGCATGTCCCGGAATCATTATTAGAGAAGATTATTCCTCTACCACAGTCCCTTCATCCACACCTGAGGTGGTGGTTGAACCCAGGCAATGTCCTAAAAGGTCAACCTTTACACCCATTACAACACGCTCTTCAACTGTTTACCGACGCCTCAAACGAAGGTTGGGGTGCTCACTTAGGCGACTTCACAGCAAGAGGCTTTGGTCCACGCAAGAAAGCGCCTTGCATATAAACTTGCTGGAACTCAAGGCCGTTTTACTAGCCCTAAACCGGTTCGAGCGGTTGTGTTGGAACCAGACCATTCTGGTGTGTTCCGACAACACAACAGTGGTCTCTTACATAAACAAGGAGGGCGGTATGAAATCCGGCTCTCTCTGTGCTCTCCTCTGGAGGCTGCTGATGTGGTGCAACCAGAGGCAGATTGTATTACGGGCCAGGCATATTCCGGGCCACCTCAATGTCATTGCGGACAAGTTGTCCCGACACGGTCAGGTGATACAAACGGAATGGTACCTCCTCCAGGAGGTCTTCGACCAGATTTGCAGGAGATGGCACAAGCCGGAAGTAGACCTTTTTGCGACCAAGTTCAATCACAAACTTCCCAGATTTGTGTCCCCGGTTCCGGATCTGTTAGCCTGGAAAGTGGATGTTCTAAGCGTCCCCTGGCGAAATCTGGACGCATATGCCTTTCCCCCGGTGGCTCTTCTAGGGAAGGTGGTCTCCAAGTTGATGGATCAAGGATTCCACAGAGTCATTCTAGGGTGGCCAAACATGCCATGGTTTTGGGACCTGGTCAGCATGTCAGTCCAAATTCCCCTAAGTCTTCCGAAAGTCGGAAACCTATTGACTCAACCTTTCAATCAGTGCCCTCACAGAGACCTTCACAGTCTGAACCTGCATGCATGGCTCCTAGGGCCTTTGCCATCCAACAAGCAGGCTTCTCTGAAGAAGTGGCAACACGAATTGAAGCTCCTCAGAGACGTTCAACCAGAACCATCTACGAATCAAAGTGGTCCGTTTTTGTCAGATGGTGTGAGGAACATAAGGTGGACTTCGGGTCTCCTTCTATAAAGCAGATCGCTGATTTCCTTCTTTTCCTATTTCAGGAAAAACATCTTCAACCCAGTACAATAGATGGCTATAGGACCGCTATATCTGACAAAATAGGGAATGGCCAGGTAAACATTGGTAAGGATGAGAATCTTACTAGGCTGTTGGACAGTTTCCATAGGGACAAGCCTAAGGGTAGGAGGGGTGTTCCTTCCTGGAACCTTTCCTTGGTTCTTCATCAACTCACGAAACCTCCTTTTGAGCCCCTTAGGAAGGCTTCCCTTAAACATCTTACCTTTAAGACGGTCTTCCTTCTTGCCTTGTGGTCGGGCAAAAGAAGAAGTGAGATTCATGCCTGGGTGCATAAGAACATTAGACATCAGGAGGATTGGTCTAATGTTTCGCTGTACCCTTCCCCAAGCTTCATCTCCAAGAACCATCTGGCTAAGGAGGGTCCGGGTTGTGTAGCTCCAGTTATAATCCTGGCTCTTGCTCCGACCTTGGACAAGTCTCTGAAGGAGGACAGGACCTTGTGTCCGGTGAGGTCCTTGCATTACTATTTAGACAAAACCAAGGACCTTCAGGCAGACAAGGAGTAGGTTTTCGTCTCCTTTAGGAAAAGCTTCAAGAAGGACATTGTACCAGCAACTGTCTCTTCATGGATCAAACAAACGATTGGCTTATGTTACCAACTCTCAGATGAGCAGGCTCAAAATTTGCATCAAGTTCGGGCCCATGATGTCCAGGCCTTCGCGGCTTCCAAGGCTTTTCAAGGAGGCGTACCTTTAGATCAGATTCTATCAGCCTGCCATTGGAAGTCTCATAACACATTCACCCAGTTCTATCTAAAGGATGTAGCCTGGGCAGACTCTGAGCGGTATCATTTGGGCCCTGTGGTAGCGGCTCAACAGATTAGAGATTAAGTTTTGAGACTCCTTTGTAAATATGTAAATAAAAAAAATTTTTTAAAAAAACGTCTCTGCAGTCTACTTTACCTCTCAAGATAGATGGGAGACCAAATGGAACTTCCCCTCTTTGCTTCCTCAGGACTCCTTGGGACTCTACTCTCCTCCCCTCTTCATGAGTGTCAGATTTTCTGTAAAAGGGGGGGGGGAATGTATCGTAACCGAGATGGTCAGGAACCGGTCTAGGTTGTTTCCTCGGTCTATATAATGTTTTTGGGAGTTATCTTCCATAGTGAGTCCCCTTGTTGTTTGATTGGTCTACCCGCCATCCAATGGGTAGTTATTCTGCACCGGTCCACTAGGTAAGATATATTAACGCAATAAAATGGAAAATTTAAGAATTAAATTAAATTTTTATAAGATAATATCTTACCTAGTGGACAAGGAGAGTCCCACCCTACCTTCCCCGCTTAAATCAAGGGGACATTCTTTGGTAGGCAACAAAAAGAGGAAGTGCACATGCGCAGCAGGGGAGATGGGTGTCCGGGGACACCTGGCGAGTGAATACTACACTACCGGTCCAGGCCAGAGCCCAGCTCAGGACATTTTTTTCTAATGTTTGGCGGGACTGGCTAGGCGCCGGACTAATGCACCGGTCCACTAGGTAAGATATTATCTTATAAAAATTTTTATTTAATTCTTAAATTTTCCAAATTACGTTTTTATTGCGTTAATACATCCTATCCAATGGACAATTGCTAATCTGGTCGGCGCAGACCGGCCCGCCAAACGACAGAAAAAGTCGCCTTATATGAGTGCATAATGCCCTCTCAAGCTGGCCGGTCCCATTGTGCACTCGCCAGGTGGCGCATCGTACTTCCTTCCTGTCCAGACAGCGTGACGTCATAACATCTTTTTCGTTTTGCGCATGTATTGTGTACACGGAATATTTTCTCAGTTTTTAAATTTGGATATATATTATAAGTGACTTTAGTTTTGCTTTTAAAGTATTATCAACTTTATTGTGGGAGTACACGTTTTCATCTCAGGAATTCATTGTTATCAGATCATTATGTCTTCTCCGAGTCAGAAACATGGAAGCTGTGGACACATCATGGACTCGTTTGACAGCCATAGTTTCTGCGTACGCTGCAGAGAAAAAGGTAAAGGTTCTGATCCTTGTACGTCTCATAATGATTGCACTGCTTGTAATTCCCTTACTGAAGAACAATGCTTACAGTTGTCCATGCCTAGTTATAGGCTTAAAAAAGAGAAACGTGAACTTAAGAAATCTACTGATAATACTCCCCAAAAGGACTCAGACAGTTCCTCTCTCATTCACCCGTCCTCTGTGACGGTAGTGGGAGCTGTGGACGGCCAGGGGATGGTACAGTCCCCTGGTTCGAGTTCAGGTACCAAGAAGAAGAAATCTAATCCTTCAGATAAAAAAGTTTCATCTGCTAAACACCCCAAAGAGAAGCCTGTCAAATCGCCTACATCCAACCCTCACAGATCCTCAGCTGACGCTAGGATTGAAGAGTTAGACCAAAAATGGTCGGATCGTTTGAACAGATTTGATGCTCTCTTGCTTGCAAAGACATTGGATAAACCGGAACCGACTTTTGGTACGGTTAAAGTTACACCAACGACCTCCCCTCCAGTTGGTATCACTACATCTACAGAGCCGTTCATCAGGCCTACTGAGAATCTTCAAGCTACAGACTTGGCCGGTACCGACCACTCTCCACAGAAACAGGCCACCGACAAGTCACTCTCATCCACTTCTACAAAATAGCCAACTTCAGATTTGCATGGTAGCTCTCAGATTGTTGTTAAACCACAATCGACCGGTAAATCGCTTAAAGCAGACCGCCTACCGACCACACATCAGATCTTGCTGGCACCGACTCACCTACTGTTCACCAGGTTCCCAACAGATCATCTTCAGCACTGGCCGGAAGACAGAGCCCTGTATCCATGGACATAGACTCAGACTCTGATTTTTCTGACCGACCCCCTGTGGACATTTTTGTGGAGGAAGGGGAGCTGTCCGACCAAGAACCTGATGCTGCTGCTACCGACCCGGATCAGACCCTCTCAGAAGACCAGAATTATAGGGAAACAATGAGAGGGATCAGATCGTTCATGGGATGGACACATATTCCAGATATGGATTCAGCAGCAGCCACATCAGATGACAACCCCTTTGCTGGGCCCAAAACACAACCAACGGGCAAGGTGTCGGTCAAAATGCCTACTGACGAGTGGCTATGTAGGAAGATGGGCAAACTCAACCTTACTCTGGTGGAGGGATATCCTTCACGTAGCACGGAAGCTGGAGATCTACTCAAAGATCAGTTTGTTCGACCAGCCAGATCTCAGAGCAAATGGTATGGGTCTGTGCCCAGCCAACAGAAAAGTGATACTGGATCTGGGAAAACTGTTTCATCATGGAGTACCGATGCTTCCAAAGTCAACAGCACGTATAGCCAGTGCAGCAGGAATTGCCTCAACCCCACCAGCCTCCCGTCAGATCTCACAAGACAATTTGAGGCGCTGGGAGAAATCTGCATGTAAAGCTTCCACCATTTGTAACCAGGCAGCCAGTTTCAACAGGTGCCTTTACAAAGTTCAGGAAAATATGCAGTCCCAGTTGAAGCTTATCAGGTCTGATCTTAGCAAAGGCAAGTCGTCCTCACGAATGTGGGGTGCAGCTGATGAACTTCAATTTTTGATGACTTTCAATTCCAGCATAACTCAGGCCATGGCAAAGACCTTAGAACATCTAAGTGACTTCGTCTTTGTTACTGTTGCTAATACTACGTTAGCTCGCAGGGATTCTTACCTGTCACACCTCAAGGCTGGCATCAAACCAGATACCCTGGCTGCCCTCAGAACAGCTCCAGTCCACATTTCAACCCTATTTCCAGACGAAGCTCTCAAGCAGGCTGAGCAGGATAGAGCCAATTTTGAGAGCAAAAGTCAACTTCACGCTGGGAAGAAAGGTCGTTTCCACCCTTATGAGTGCCCAGACAAACGGGCTGATAACAAGAAACCAGACCGACCAGCCTGGAAAAATATTGGAAACCGTGGGCAGAGCAAGAAAGCCAGAGGCAAGGCCTCTTATTACACTTCGAGACCAGCCAAGGGCCAGCAGTCTTACAAATGACAATTATTGTGTAAACAGTTTACAGGGAAGACTGCTGGCCGGGAGCCAAGATTCAGTTCAGAGACAAACTACAGACACTTGTGTAAATTTAAATGTTGTACCTTTTGTTCATACTGCACCCGGGCTTTCGCAAAAGAAAGAAGTAAGTCCCGGGTCAGCAGGTTGTCTTTCTCACCAGAAAAATTACAAAATCTGTGAAAGGTGCTTCTTGTGTCACTCAGTTGTCTTGTGTCAAACCTGTAACAAATGTCAAAAATGCTGCCTCAAATCCACCTGGTGGGGCCAGACTCCAAAATTTTTGGCAGACTTGGCTGAATCTAGGGGCCGGTCTGAAAATAGTTCAGATTTGAAAGGAGGGGTACACTCTCCCCTTCCAGAACCGGCCAAACTTGACAAGGTATCCCACTGTCATAAGCTGTTATGTAAACCCTCATAGGAACAGCTACCTGTTGGAGGCTTTACATTAGCTTATAGACAAAAATGCAGTCGAGCTGGTCCAAAATAAAAAATCTCTGGGATTTTTCAACAGACTCTTTCTGGTGCCCAAACCCAACAACAAATGGAGGCCCATCTTAGACCTGAGCAAATTAAATCTCTTTCTCAAGGTGGAGAAATTCAAGATGGAAACATCAGAAACCATCAGAACATCCCTCCAACAGGGGGAGTGGGTCACCTCAATAGACTTCAAGGATGCCTACTTCCATATACCAATACAGGAACAATCCAGGAAATATCTGAGATTTCATGTCCAAGGTCAGACTTTCCAGTTCAAGGCCCTTCCTTTTGGTCTGTCCACAGCACCCTTGGAGTTCACTGTGGTAGCAAAGGATGTGAAACTAATGGCCATGCACAAGGGTATAAGAATCTACCAGTACCTAGACGACTGGTTGGTGAGGGCCAGGTCCCACCACGTCTGTCTCCAGCATACCAAGGACCTGGTGAGAATATGTCAAGACCTAGGTTGGCTAGTAAATTTAGAGAAATCAGAGGTGGAACCAAAGCAAGTCTTCGACTTTGTAGGTTACCAGTTCGACCTCAGGTGGAGAGGTGGCAGACCCTCAGAACAAAGATTCAGACATTGTTAGCCCTACCGACCTGTCCGGTCCAGCAGTTCATGTCCCCTGATAGGTCTGTGAACAGCCACAGAAAGTTCACCTAGGCCGACTACATATGAGACCTATACAGTGGCATCTCAAAAACCGTTGGAGAATACCAGAATCACTAGAAAAGGTCATTCCAATACTCAAATCCTTGCACCCCCACCTACAATGGTGGTTGGAGAGCAACGTGCTGCAAGGTCAACCATTACACCCTGTAAAACATGCTCTGCAGATCTTTACAGACGCATCAAAAGAAGGGTGGGGCACTCACTTAAACGAGCACATGGCCAGAGGCTCCTGGTTACTACCAGAAAGCAAGCTACACATAAACTATCTGGAGTTAAAGGCAGTCTTTCTGGCTCTAAAAGAGTTCCAAAACCTCTGCTCAGACAAGATAGTTCTTGTAGCAACCGACAACACTACAGTAGTGTCATACATAAACAAGGAAGGAGGCATGAGGTCGGGCCCACTTTGTGCCCTGCTGTGGAGAATCTTGACCTGGTGTACCCAGAAACAAGTGACTCAAAGCCCGACACATCCCAGGCCGGTTGAATGTGGTAGCAGACAAGCTATCCCGGCTAGGCCAGACCATCCAGACAGAGTGGTCTCTCCTTCCATAGGTTTTCCAAACTATATACAACCGGTGGAACCGGCCTCAAATATACCTATTGGCCACCAGGTACAATTACAATTTACCTCTGTATCACCAGTACCGGACCCCCTAGCAACAGCTGTATATTCACCCAGTCTATCATGGCAGGATCTGGACGCATATGCCTTCCCACCAGCAGCCATCTTGAGCAAAGTGGTGGAGAAGTTCAGGACTCCCCATGCAAGAGAATCATTCTGATTGCTCCGGGGTGGCCCAACATGCCTTGGTTCTGGGATCTAGTGAGCATGTCCAGCGAAATCCCACTGAGCCTACCCAACCTTCCAAACCTGTTGACACAGCCCTTCAATCAGATCCCTCACAGAAATCTGACAAACCTAAATCTCCATGCATGGCTCCTAGAGCCACAGCAATCAAATAGCAGGGCTTCTCTAAGGCAGTGGCAGCAAGAATTGAGGCTCCTCAAAGAGGATCAACCAGATCAGTCTATGAGGCACAGTGGACCATTTTTACAAAGTGGTGCATCACTAATCAGGTGGACTTCAGGGCACCCCCTGTAAAATCGGTTGCTGACTTCCTAATGTACCTGTTTCAGGACAGGAAGCTACAGCCCAGTACCATTGATGGATACAGGTCTGCCATTGCTGATAAATTGGGAAATTCACCCATTAATGTCAGCAAAGATGAAAATCTCACTCGTCTCCTGGATAGTTTCCACAGAGACAGACCCAAAGGCCGGAGGGGAATCCCCTCCTGGAACCTCTCCCTGGTTCTATACCAGCTGACAAAGGCTCCCTTTGAGCCAATCAGGGAGGCCTTTTTGAAGCATCCGACTTTCAAGACAGTCTTCCTATTAGCCCTTGGGTCGGGCAAACGCAGAAGTGAAATTCATGCGTGGCAAAACAAGAACATCAGACACCAGTCTGACTGGTCCAAGGTGTCCCTGTACCCATCACCCAGCTTTCTGTCCAAGAATCAGCTGGCTAAAGAGGATCCAGAGAGTGTGGCCCCAGTGGTTATACCAGCCCTGGCCCCAATTTTGGACAGGTCCCTGTCCGGTCAGAGCTTTGCGCTACTATTTGGACAGGACCTCAGGCAGAATAAGGAGCTAGTTTTTGTCTCATTCAAGAAGGGCTTCGACAAAGACATCTCGCCTGCCACTATCTCCTCATGGATCAAACAGACTGTGATCCTATGCTATGAGCTTTCTGATCAAGAGGCCCATACCTTACATCAGGTCAAAGCCCATGATGTCAGGGCCTTTGCTGCTTCTAAGGCTTTCCAATCGAGAGTCTCCTTAGAACAGATTTTATCAGCCTGCCACTGGAAATCACATAATACCTTCACACAGTTCTATCTGAAGGATGTGGCTTGGGCTGACTCGGAGCTCTACCATCTGGGACCTGTAGTGGCTGCTCAGCAGATCGACAAATAACCCAGAAGTAGAGGAGATTCTGTACATGTATATATATAAATAGTGTACATATGTAAAAAAAAAAAAAAAAAAAAAACTCTGACGTGCTCCCTTCGGGAGGTTTATTTCTATGGGACTGAAATTCCTCTCTTCCCGTACCTCAGAGCAGGTCTGTTTAAAGGGTGTGGGGGTGGGGGTGGGGGTGGGGGGGGGGGGGGGGGGGGTGGGGGGGTGGGGGGGGGGGGGTGTAACCAACTATGGCCTTAAGGTTCCCTGACTTCAAGGTCTTCCCAGGCTTGGGACAAATTTTGTTAGTTCTGTTTATGAGTTCACCTAAGTCCCTAGTAAATTACCCGCCGACCAAGCGGTAGTTATTCAGCAATTGTCCATTGGATAGGATGTATTAACACAATAAAATTGAAAATTTAATAAGTAAATTAAATTTTTATAAGTTAATACCCTACCCTCAACATCTAAACCTCCAGACAGTTCCAATAACAAGGCTTCTCTGGAGGTGGCAGAGAGAATTGCTGCCTCTCAGAGGTCATCAGCAATGACCATCTACAAGTCAAAGTGGGCCCTATTTGAGAAATGGTGCAGAGAAAATTCGGTGGATTTCTCCACTCCATCTGTGAAACATATCACAGATTTTTTCATGTACCTGTACCAAGATCTAAACAGGTGCCCCTCGACCATTGATGGTTACAGGATGGCCATTGTTGACACTTTGGGCCCAGCGGCTACCATATTGCACAAAGTTGAGATGTTCACAGGTTACTCTCCAGTTTTCACAGGGATCGTCCCAAAAGTTCCAGGAATCTTCCAAAATGGAACCTTTCTGTCATTCTGAATGAGCTCACAAAAGCGCCCTTTGAGCGTATGAAAGACAGAGACCTCAAACATCTTACTCTCAAAACTGCCTTCTTGCTAGCTTTGGACTCCGGTAAGCGCCGCAGCGAAATCCATGCCTGGGTTGCAAACAAAGTATCTAATCTAGGCCAATGGGAAAAGGTTGCATTGTTCCCTTCTTCTGACCAACTAGCAAGAGAAGGTTCTCAAAGTGTGTCTCCGGTGACTATTCCTGCTTTGACTACCATTGTAGATAGACAATTCAAAGAAGACAGGACCTTGTGTCCGGTGCGGGCCCTGAGGTACTATTTGGATCGAACCAAAGACCTAAGAGGGTCTCGATCCCTCCTTTTCATCTCCTTCAAGAAAGGACATACCTCAGACATCAGACCCGCTACTGTCTCTTCTTGGTTGAAACAAACCATTTTATTGCGTTAACACATCCTATCCAATGGACAATTGCTATACCGGTTGGCGCAGACCAGCCCGCCAAACATAAAAAGACGTCCTGTGTTTCCACCGGCTGGCTGGTCCTCACACTGTTCAATCGCCAGGTGGCGTGTCGTACTTCCTTCCTGTCTAGACAGCGTGACGTCATAGCATCTTTTTCGTTTGGCGCATGCACTGCCTGCACGGAATTTTATGTGATTGGAAACTTTTAAAGTTTTTGTGTGTTACGGAAGGTTTTTAGTTTTACAACTTTGTTATTCACTTCCATAGATCTTATAGATCATTATGTCCTCTCCAAGCCAGCGTCGCGGGGGCTGTGGCCACATGATGGCGGATTTTGACCCTCACTCTGTATGTGTGCATTGCCGTGATAAGAAGAAGGGCCCAGACCCTTGTGTAGAGAAGCCTGATGCTGACTGTGCTTTCTGCAACGCCTTAACTCCAGAGCAATTAGCCCAGCTTTCCACCCCCTCGTATAAGCTAAAAAAGGAAAAGAGAGAGGCCGAATCGTCTACTCCAGTTAAAGAACAGGCTGCAGACACTCTCAGTCCCACCCTCGTGGACCCAGTACTTGTGTCGGTAGTGGGGGTCGTGGATGGCCAGAGCACCTTCTCAGATCACCGACTGACCTGTTGTTGACTCACCGACCACCGACCTTCCTCAACATAGGTCTACTGCCAAGGCTTTATCTTCAACTCAACTGGAACCGACCACTGCACAGACTTCTCAGACAGTTATCTAGTGCTTTTGACACGTCTAGGAAGGAATTCTCCTCCCCCAGTGATTCTGATTCAGACCGACCACTCTTGGATATTTTCCCGGAAGAGGGTGAACTTTCTGAAGATCAAGAGGCCAACCTGTCTGATCGTGACCAATCCCTCTCGGAGGAACAGTCCTACCGGGAGACCATGAGAGGGATTCAGTCATATATGGGTTGGAATCACATACCAGACATTGATTCCGGTGCCACTACACCTGAAGATAACCCCTTCGCGGGTCCCAAGTTACATACACCGGGCAAAGTATCAGTAAACCTACCCACCGACGAGTGGTTATGCAAGAAATGTCAAGACTGAATCTTACACTGGTGCAGGGCTACCCTACATGCACCTCAGAGGCTGGAGGACTGTTAAAGGACCAGTATGTGTGTCCACCCAAGTCGCAAGGAAAGTGGTACGGGTTCCAAGCTAACCCTAAGAAGGACTCTGACCAAACTATCTCCTCTTGGCACACCGGATCTTCAAGGCTGAACAGCACGTACTTAAGTATTGCTCGACAGGCCGGCATTGCTAGTTCACCTCCCATGTCACGTCCCATTTCCCAGCAGAGTCTTCGCAAATGGGAGAGGTCTG
Source organism: Sabellastarte sp. h YS-2021 (assembly GCA_964017235.1). Classification (NCBI taxonomy): domain Eukaryota; kingdom Metazoa; phylum Annelida; class Polychaeta; order Sabellida; family Sabellidae; genus Sabellastarte; species Sabellastarte sp. h YS-2021. The sequence continues at coordinate 53,337,458 of OZ024927.1, read as the reverse complement.
CATGCGAATCCACAGTTATTTGCAACCAAGCAGCCAGATTGAACCGTTGCCTGTTGAAGATTCAACAAAGTATGCACTCTCAGTTAAAGGCTATTCGGGTGGAGGCAAAGGGAAAGACACCGGCCAAGGTTTCATCAGCAATGGATGAACTTCAGTTTCTGCTAGACTTCAATTCTAGTGTTTGCCAGGCCATGGCGAAATCCATGGAACATTTAACTTAGTTCGTTTTTGTCAACATGGCTAATGCAACCTTGCTCAGACGTGAGCTGGTGTGAAGGCTGACACCCTTAATGCTCTCCGGACTGCACCACTCCATCTGGACACTCTTTTTCCGGATAGTACTGTGAAACGAGCTGAGGAGGACATAGCTGACTTTGACAAAGGTCGGTCAGTGTCTGTTTACAAGGGTCGTAGGTATCATCCCTACGAGAGACAGGAGCCAAGGTCGGACAAGAAACAGGACAGACCTGCCTGGAAAAATCTTTCCCGTAGTCAACGCAGGAAAAACAAGGGAAACAGCAGTATTCCTTACGACCAGCCAAGGGCCAGCAGTCATATAAATGACAATCAATGTGTAATTCAGTTACAAGCAGGACTGCTGGCCGGGAGCTCAACAAAAGAGACAATGAACACTTTGTCAAATGTAGAATTAAATGTTGTACATCCTGTTCATACTGCGCCTGGACATGCTCAAAAGAATGAAATAAGTCCTGGGTCAGCAGTTTGTCATTACAAAAGAAACGGATTAAAATTTGTGAAAGGTGTTTCTTGTGTCATTCCATTGTCTTCTGTAAAATCTGCAATAAATGCTCCCAATGTTGTCACAAATCTGCCTGTAGGGGCCAGAATGCAAAACTTTTGGAAAAATTGGCTGGATCTGGGTGCCGGTCCAAAAGTAGTTCAAATCCTCAAAGAGGGCTATGCCCTCCCCTCTTGGATCCGGCCGAACTTGACAAGGTTTCCCACAGTCATAAACTGCTATGGCAATCCTCACAGGCACCTCAACCTGTTAGAGGCATTACATCAGCTCATGGACAAAAATGCAATAGAGCTGGTACACAAGCAAAATTCACTAGGGTTTTTCAACCGACTGTTTTTAGTCCCAAAACCCAACAAGTGGAGACCCATACTAGACCTGAGCAATCTGAATCTCTTCCTCAAGGCGGAGAAATTCAAAATGGAGACACCGGAAACCATCAGGACATCTCTCCAACAAGGGGAATGGGTCACCTCGATAGATTTCAAGGACGCCTACTTCCACATTCCAATACAGGAACAGTCCAGGAAATACTTGAGATTTCATGTCCAGGGCCCGACTTACCAGTTTAAAGCACTTCCTTTCGGTTTGTCAACAGCGTCCATGGAGTTCACTGTAATAGCAAAGGAGGTGAAACTGATGGCTATACACAAGGGTATAAGGATCCACCAATACCTAGACGACTGGTTGGTGAGAGCCACCTCCCACCGGCTTTGTCTCGAACATACACAGGTCCTAGTAAGAGTGTGCCAGAAATTGGGGTGGTTGGTGAACATAGTAAAGTCAGAACTGGTACCGAAGCAAGTTTTCAACTTTGTAGGCTACCAGTTCGACCTCGAGTCCAGTTGGGTCTGACCTATACCGGACCGGTGGCAAAGCCTTCAGGAAAAAATACTGAAACTTCTATCCCTACCGGCTTGTCTGGTCCGGGAGTTCATGTCCTTGATAGGGCTGTTAACAGCCACAGAAAAGCAGGTTCACCTAGGCCGACTGCACATGAGGCCCATTCAGTGGCACCTCAAAAATAAATGGAGGGCACCGGAATCCCTAGAAAAGATGATTACACTAACCAGGTCCCTGCATCCACACTTACAATGGTGGCTAATAGAAGACAATGTTCTCACAGGTCAACCATTACACCCAATAAAACATGCTGTGCAGATCTTTACAGACGCATCAAGAGAAGGGTGGGGCGATCACTTAAAAGAACACACTGCCAGAGGAACCTGGTCCCTCCTGGAAAGCAAGTTGCATATAAATCACCTAGGCAGTTTTTCTAGCTTTATAAGAGTTTCAAGACCTCTGCATAAACAAGATGGTTGTAGTAGCAACCGACAACACTACAGTAGTGTCCGACATAAACAAGGAAGGAGGGATGAGGTCGGGCTCTCTGTGTGCCCTACTCTGGAGAATCTTGACCTGGTGCTCCAGGAAACAAGTGACTTTAAAGGCCCGGCACATCCCAGGCCGACTGAATGTGGTGGCAGACAAGCTATCCAGACTAGGCCAGACCATCCAGACCGAATGGTCCCTCCTTCCAGAGGTGTTTCAGACAATATGCAGCAGGTGGCACCGGCCACAGATAGACCTTTTTGCTACGAGGTTCAACAACAAGTTGCCTCGGTTTGTGTCACCAGTGCTGGATCCCCTGGCCACTGCAGTAGATTCACTCAGTCTGCCATGGGAGGATCTGGACGCATATGCCTTCCCACCAGTGGCCATCTTGGGCAAAGTGGTGGAGAAGCTGCAAAACTCCCCTTGCAAAAGATTGATTCTTATTGCCCCGGGATGGCCCAACATGCCTTGGTTCTGGGACCTAGTGGAAATGTCCAGCCAGATCCCATTGATCCTGCCCCATCTGCCGAATCTGTTGACTGAGCCCTTTAATCAGATCCCTCACAGAAATCTGACCAACCTGAATCTCCATGCATGGCTCCTAGAGCCACAGCAATCAAGGAGCAGGGCTTCTCTCGGGCGGTGGCAGCAAAAATTGAGGCTCGTCAAAGAGGATCAACCAGATCAGTCTATAAGGCAAAGTGGGCCGTTTTTACAAAGTGATGTATCACTCATAAGGTGGACTTCAGATCACCCCCCTGTAAAGTCAGTTGATGACTTCATGATGTACCTCTTTGAGGACAGGAAGTTAAAGCCCAGCACCATTGATGGTTACAGGTCTGCCATTGCTGATAAACTGGGAAATTTACCCTTTAACATCAGCAAAGACGATAATCTCACTCGTCTCCTGGACAGTTTCCATAGAGACAGACCCAAAGGTCCTGGAACCTATCCGTGGTCTTGCACCAGCTGACTAAGGCTCCGTTTGAACCAATCAAGGAGGCTTCCTTGAAGTATTTGACCTTCAAGACAGTTTTCCTCTTAGCCCTTGGGTCGGGAAAACGCAGAAGTGAGATTCATGCTTGGCAAAACAAAAATATTAGTCGCCAATCTGATTGGTCAAAGGTGTCCCTGTATCCATCACCCAGCTTCATTTCCAAGAACCAGCTGGCCAAAGAGGGTCCAGACAGTGTGTCCCCAGTGGTTATACCAGCCCTGGCCCCAACTCTGGATAGATCTCTCTGTCCGGTCAGAGCTTTGCGCTACTATTTGGACAGGACCTCAGACATCAGGCAGAGTAAGGAGCTGGTCTTTGTCTCCTTCAAGAAGGGTTTTGACAAAGACATCTCGCCTGCCACTATCTCCTCATGGATCAAGCAAACTGTGATCCTATGTTATGAGCTCTCTGATCAAGAGGCCCATGCTTTACATCAGGTCAAAGCCCATGATGTTGGGGCCATTGCTGCTTCTAAGGCCTTCCAGTTGGGAGTCTCCTTAGAACAGATCTTATCGGCCTGCCACTGGAAATCACACACCTTCACACAATTTTATCTGAAGGATGTGGCTTGGGCTGATTCAGAGCTCTATCACCTGGGACCTGTAGTGGCTGCTCAGCTGATCCACCAGCAACCCAGGACATAGAGGAGATCTGTACATATGTAAATAGTTGTACATATGTAAATAATTTGTACATATACTTAAGAAGCAAAAAAACCCAAAAAACTCCTTCGGGAGGTTTATATCCTACTTGTTATGGGACTGAGCTCATCCCTCTCCTCCCGTACCTCAGAGCAGGTCTGTTCAAAAGTGGGGGTACGTCGGTTTGGACCGGTTAACCGACCTCTGTTACCCGGCTATGGCCTTAAGGGTTTCCTGACCACAAGGTCAACCCAGGCCTGCAGAAAAATTCTTGTGTTAGTTCTGTTTATGAGTTCACCTAAGTCCCTAGTAACTTACCCGCCAACCAAGCGGTAGTTATTCAGCAATTGTCCATTGGATAGGATGTATTAAAGCAATAAAATTGCAAATTTAATAAGTAAATTAAATTTTTATAAGTCAATACCCTATCCAATGGACAGGCAAGGCCCACCCATCCGGCCCCGCTATCAGCTTACTAGGGGTCTTAATATGTTTAGACAACGAAAAAGATGCTATGACGCCACGATGTCTAGACAGGAAGGAAGTACGAGGCGCCACCTAGCGAATGCACACTCTGTGACCGGTCCTGCCGGTAGTATATACAGGACGTCTTTTTCTGGCGTTTGGCGGGACCGGTCGCGCAGACCGGTAAAGCAATTGTCCATTGGATTGGGTATTAACTTATAAAAATTTAATTTACTTATTAAATTTGCAAGTTTGTCCTCGTTGTGATATGCTCACAGAAGATCAGAAGATGAAACTGGCCACTCCATCTTATCAGAAAAAGGAGAAACGGGAATTGAAAAATCTTGCAGAGCACCCTTGTTGACTCGTCTCTTGTCTCTGTTATAGGGGTAGCGAAAGATAGTGGGGTTAAAAGCTCAGAAGAGGTGAGTACGCCCCCTGCGGGGGTGAAAGCCAAGAAGATGGATAAGAGCTTGGAAGCGGTGAGTAGCACCCCTGAGGTTGCGAAAACCAAGAAGTCACAGAAAACCCCACATAGTAAAGTGGCCAAGGAAAAGAGCAGCAAGAAATGGCACTCTTCACTGGCTAGATCTTCAACAGTCAACACTCAGCAAGCTGGAAGCCATGGATCTCAAGTGGTCGGAGAGATTCAGTAGATTAGAAGCCATGCTTCTCCAAGTTATTCAGTCAACCTGAACTGTCCTGCCAGCCGGTTAAGATCACTCCAGTGAAGCCACCACCAGCAGGTGCCGTGGATAATTCAGAACCCTTCTTTGCACCGACCAGATCTAACGACCGACCGACCTCATCTCAACAACAGGTTTCTGACCGACCTCAGCCGGTAGATAACCTTTTTCTACCGACTCGGCAACTAAACCCTCAGCCTCCACGTCTGGTGTAGAACCTACCTACCGACTTTCAGATTCGGATATGTACACTGACTCTGTTACTGATACCAAATCTCTGCCACGTGTCATGGGCAATACTGAGGAGGGTGAACTCTCTGATATTGAACAGGACGTAGCTCACTGATGCTGATCAGGCATTGTCTGAAGAACAGAACCATAGAGAAACTATGCGCGGAATAAGGTCTAACATGGGCTGGTCACATATACCAGATGTGGATTCTGCCTTATCTAGTTCTAAAGATAATCCATTTGCAGCTCCAAAGCAACAACCGACCGGCAAGATCAGTGTTAACTTACCAACAGACGACTGGTTGATAAGTATCATGGTGTGACCTCGATTTGACCTTTAGTCTTGCCGTAGTGACCTTGACCTAAATTTTGTCCAGGCTATATTTCAGAAACCAAAGGTGTGATAGGGACATTGGTTGGGAGTTGTAGGTATGCAACATCATGGTGTGACCTTGATTTGACCTTGCCGTAGTGACCTTGACCTATAAGATCTTGTCTGGGGTATATCTCAGAAACCGTAAGGTGTAGGAAGTTGATACTTGGGAGGGACATTGGTTAGGAGGTGTAGGTGTGCAACGTCATAGTGTGACCTTGATGCGACCTTGCAATAGTGACCTTGACCTATAGAATCGGTTTTGGACTAGGTGTTGTAGGTGTGCATCATGGTTTGACCTTTAACTTTGGTTCTGCCAAAGTGTGTTCGCCTGCCATATTTGAGACAGTTTTGTCTTGTGACAAAGATTGCTGCAACTGATTATTATATGCACTTTTACATAATTGTGCTATTTCCATTGACAGCTATTCTCCAATTAATAAATTTTACAGCTTCATAATTTTTAGCTTACTGATTAATGCTGTTGTCTTGCTGTTGAATTGTCTTGTTTTAATACTTTACCTTCACATACATTTTCTTTCTCTCAGATGCTATTTTCTCTATTTAAACATTATTTGGAGCTTTATATAAGCGACACTGCTCTGAAAGTATCCCGATCTTTGTACTGTTTTACTTCTTCTATATCTCATGGTGTTGAAAGCTATTTTCCCAGGATGCTATATTTCAGCTGACTATATTTGGTTCCAACACCAAACAACCAGTGGAGACCCATCCTAGACTGTAACAACCTGAACCAATTCTTCAAGGCAGAAAAATTAAAAATGGAGACAACGGAAACAATGAGCATCTCCCACTAGGTAGGAGAGTGGGTGACATCTATAAATTTTAAAGACCCCTAATTCCATATACCCATTCAAAACCAGACCAGGAAGTACCTGCCTTTTCACATTCAGGGTCAGACCTACAAATTCAAAGCAGTACCATTTGGTCTGTGTACCGAACCCATGGAATTTACGGTAGTGATAAAGGAGGTCAAACTGATTGAATTAAAAAAGGGTATAAGAATCCAACAGTACCTAGACGACTGGTTGGTAAGAGCTAGGTCCCACCAACCTGTCTCCAGCATACATAAACTCTAGTAGCAATTTGTCAGGAGTTAGGATGTTTGGTCAACATGGAGAAATCAGAACTGGACCCCGAACAGCTCCTCGACTTTGTAGGTTACCAGTTCAACCTGAAAGAGTGCAAGGTCAGACCCACCCTAGAGTGTTGGCAGAACCTAACCACAAAGATACAAGACCTACTGGCTGATGTTCCTCATAGGGCTACTGACAACCACAGAAAAGCTGAATAGTGCAATCAGAAGGATCGCAAGACATAGTTTGCCTGGTGCCCCACTTTCCCGGACCTTCAGCCAGGACATTTTAAGACGCTGGGAAGAGCAGCCACAGAACAAACTGTGATGTGCAACTAGGCTGCTGGTTTGTCAAGATGTCTGACTAGTAGTGCTCTCGCTGTGACTCGTCAACTCGAGTTTCATAACATTTTTGGTCAACTCGTGAACGCGAGTCCATTTTATTGTCAACTCGATTTAATTTGAAACATATATCCAAACAAAATATAATTTTATTGCGTTAATACGTCCTATCCAATGGATAATTGCTTATCCGGTCGGCACAGACCAGCCCGCCGAACGTCAGAAAAAGATGTCCTGTGTTTCCACCGGCCAGGCCGTTCCAATACTGTGCACTCGCCAGGTGGCGTATTGTACTTCCTTCCTGTCTAGACAGAGTGATGTCATAGCATCTTTTTCGTTTGGCGCATGTATTGTGTACACAAAGTTTTTTGAGGAGAAAGTTTTTTGAAATTTTGATTCCATATCTTCAGAGTGTGCTTTTATTGTGTAATCATAATCTGGGGACTTTATAGACTGTTTTGATATCGGATTCACTGATTCTCAGATCATTATGTCCTCTCCAAGCCCGAAACACGGGAGCTGTGGACACATCATGGCTAGTTTTGACAGCCATAGTTTCTGTGCACGCTGTAGAGAGAAAGGTAAGGGCTCAGACCCTTGTGTTTCACATAATGATTGCAACTCTTGAAATATTTTAACTGAGGACCAACGTTTGCAGTTGTCCACGCCTATTTATAGGCTCAAGAAAGAAAAACTAGATCTTAAGAAAGCCAGTGACACCCCCAAACAGGACTCTTCCAGTTCCTCTCTCATTGACCCGTCTTCAGATTTGCCTGGTAATGTTCAGACTGCTTCCAAGTCGACCTGCAAATCGTCCATAGGAAAGACTTCTACCGACCGACATTCAGATCTAGCTGGTACTGACTCCCCTGTATCTCGGCAAGTACATAGCAGGTCGTCATCGGCTCCGGCTAGAAGACACAGCACATCTTCAATGGATACCGACTCTGACACTGACTTTACTGATCGTCCCCCAGTGGACATCTTTGTTGAAGAAGGAGAACTGTCAGATCAAGACCCTGATGTTACTGCTGCCGACCCCGACCAGACCCTCTCAGACGAACAGAATTATAGGGAAACCATGAGAGGGATCAGGTCCTTCATTGGGTGGACACATATACCTGATATGGACACAGCAGCTTCAACGTCAGATGACAACCCCTTCGCAGGTCCAAAGGCCCAGCCAGCAGGCAAGGTTTCAGTCACAATGCCCACGGATGAGTGGCTATGCAGTAAGATGGGTAAACTAAATCTCACTCTTACAGAGGGTTACCCGTCGCGCAGCTCTGACGCTGGAGGACTGCTTAAAGACCAGTTCGTACGCCCCCCTCCAGATCTCAAGCAAACTGGTATAACTTTGTACCAAGCCAACAGAAAGCTGGACAGGATACTAGCAAGACTGTATCTTCTTGGAGTACGGACGCGTCTAAAGTCAACAGTACCTACAGTCGCATAGCCAAAGCAGCCGGCATTGCCTCAACCCCACCAGCCTCACGTCAGATTTCACAAGATAATCTGAGAAGGTGCGAGAAGTTAGCCCTCAAAGCTTCCATCATTTGCAATCAAGCGGCCGACTTCAATAGGTGATTGTACAAGGTTCAGGACAGCATGCATTCCCAACTGAAAGTGATTAAGTCAAAACTTAGCAAAGGAAAGTCTTCAAACAAGGTCTCACATGCTGCTGATGAGTTACAGTTCTTAATGGACTTCAATTCAAGTATCACACAGTCCATGGCCAAGACTTTAGAACATTTAACTGATTTTGTGTTTGTTACGGTTGCTAACACCACACTTGCAAGAAGGGATTCATATATGTCTCACCTTAAGATGGGAATAATTGGCTGCTTTACGAACAGGACCTCTTCAGGAACAGTCCAGGAAGTATCTGAGATTTCATGTAGAGGGACGGACATACCAGTTCAAGGCTCTACCCTTTGGTCTGTCCACAGCACCCATGGAATTTACTGTGGTAGCAAAAGAGGTGAAACTGATGGCCATACACAAGGGTATAAGAATCCACCAGTACCTAGACGACTGGTTGGTGAGAGCCAGATCCCACCAAATTTGTCTCCAGCATACCCAGACTCTAATGAAACTGTGTCAAGATTTAGGTTGGCTGATGAATGTAGAAAAATCGGAGCTGGAACCCAAACAAGTCTTTGACTTTGTAGGTTACCAGTTCAACCTCAGGTCTGGTCAGGTCCGACCAACACCGGACCGGTGACAGAACCTTCAAGAAAAGATACAATCACTGCTTTTACTACCGGTCTGTCCGGTCCGGCAGTTCATGTCCTTGATAGGTTTGCTAACGGCCACAGAAAAGCAAGTTCACCTAGGCCGACTACATATGAGACCCATACAGTGGCACCTCAAAACAATTGGAGAGTACCAGAATCACTAGAAAAGGTCATTCCAATACCCAGGTCCCTGCACCCACATCTTCAATGGTGGCTAGAAGAGAGCAATGTGCTTCAATGTCAACCATTACACCCTGTAAAACATGCTCTGCAAATTTTTACAGACGCATCAAAAGAAGGTTGGGGCACTCACTTAAACGAATGCACTGCAAGAGGTTCCTGGTCACTACCAGAAAGCAAGCTCCATATAAACTATCTGGAACTAAAAGCATTCGTTCTAGCTTTAAAAGAGTTCCAAGACCTCTGCTCCGACAAGATAGTACTTGTGGCAACACTAGAGTAGTGTCATACATAAACAAGGAAGGAGGCATGCGGTTGGGCCCACTTTGTGCTCTACTGTGGAGAATCTTGACCTGGTGTACCAGGAAACAAATGACTCTCAAAGCCCAACACATTCCAGGCCGAATGAACGTGGTAGCAGACAAGCTATCCAGGCTAGGCCAGACCATCCAGACAGAGTGGTCTCTCCTTCCAGAGGTCTTCCAAGCGATATGCAGCAGGTGGCACCAGCCTCAAATAGACCTATTTGCCACGAGGTTCAACAACAAGTTGCCTCTGTTTGTGTCACCGGTACCGGATCCCCTGGCCACAGCAGTGGATGCACTCTCTCTGCCATGGGAGGATCTGGATGCATATGCCTTATCACCAAGAGCCATCTTGGGCAAAGTGGTGGAGAAGTTGCAAGACTCCCCATTCAAGAGAATCATTCTGATTGCTGCGGGGTGGCCCAACATGCCTTGGTTTTGGGACCTAGTGGCAATATCCAGTCAAATCCCTCTGAGCCTACCCAATCTGCCCAACCTGTTGACGCAACCCTTCAATCAGATCCCTCACAGAAATCTGACGAACCTAAACCTCCATGCATGGCTCCTAGAGCCTCAGCAATTAAGGAACAGGGCTTCTCTGAGGCAGTGTCAGCAAGAATTGAAACTCCTCAAAGGGGATCAACCAGATCAGTCTATGAGGCAAAGTGGGCCATTTTTACAAAGTGGTGCCTCACTCATCAGGTGGACTTCAGGACACCCCCCTGTAAAGTCAGTAGCTGACTTCCTTATGTACCTGTTTCAGGATAGGAAGTTACAGCCCAGCACCATTGATGGTTACAGGTCAGCCATTGCTGATAAACTGGGAAATTCACCCGTTAATATAAACAAAGATGAAAATCTCACTCGTCTCCTAGATAGTTTCCACAGAGACAGACCCAAAGGTCAGAGGGGAATCCCTTCCTGGAACCTATCCCTGGTCTTGCACCAGCTGACGAAGGCTCTTTTTGAAACAATTAAAGAGGCATCTCTGAAGCATTTGACCTTCAAGACGGTTTTCCTCTTAGCCCTTGGGTCGGGCAAGTGTAGAAGTGAGATTCATGCTTGGCAGAACAAAAATATCAGACACAAATCTGACTGGTCAAAGGTGTCCCTGTACCCATCGCCCAGCTTTCTTTCAAAGAATCAACTGGCCAAAGAGGATCCAGACAGTGTGTCCCCAGTGGTTATACCAGCCCTGGCCCCAACGCTGGATAGGTCCCACAAGCCTGACAGGTCCCTCTGTCCGGTCAGAGCATTACGCTACTATTTGGACAGGACCTCAGGCAGAATAAGGAGTTGGTCTTTATCTCCTTTAAGAAAGGTTTTGACAAAGGCATCTCACCTGCCACTATCTCCTCATGGATCAAACAGAATGATCGTATGTTATGAGCTCTCTGATCAAGAGGCCCACACTTTACATCAGGTTAAAGCCCATGATGTCAGAGCCTTTGCTGCTTCTAAGGCCTTCCAGTCGGGAGTCTCCTTGGAACAAATCTTATCAGCCTGCCACTGGAAGTCGCATAATACCTTCACGCAATATACCTGAAGTATGTGGCCTGGGCTGATTCAGAGCTCTACCACCTGGGGCCTGTAGTGGCTGCTCAGCAGATCCACAAGTAACCCAGAAATAGAGGATATTTTGTACATACTATGTAAATACTTGTACATATATATAAAAAAAAAAAAAAAAAAAACCTGTGACATGCTTCCTTCGGGAGGTTTATTTCTACTTCTTATGGGACTGAACTCATCCCTCTCTTCCCCTACCTCAGAGCAGGTCTGTAAAAAAAGGGGGGGGGGGGGGGGGGGGGGGGGGGGGGGGGGCAAGTCGGTTTGGACCAAATAACTGGTCTCTGATAACCGACCATGGCTTTAAGGGTCTCCTGACATCAAGATCAACCCAGGCCTGGAAGGAAATTTTGTTAATTCTGTTTACGAGTTCACCTAAGTCCCTAGTAACTTACCCGCCAACCAAGCGGTAGTTATTCAGCATGTGTCCATTGGATAGGATGTATTAACACAATAAAATTGCAAATTTAATAAGTAAATTAAATTTTTATAAGTTAATACCCTATGGACACACAAGACTCTCCCACTGATCCCACTATCAGCTTACTAGGGGTCTAATAGGTTTAGACAACGAAAAAGATGCTATGACGTCACTCTGTCTTAGAAGTACGATACGCCACCTGGCGAGTGCACAGTACTGGACCGGCCTGGCCGGTGGAAACAGGACGTCTTTTTCTGACGTTTGGCAGGCCGGTCTGCGCCGACCGGATAAGCAATTGTCCATTGGATAGGGTATTAACTTATAAAAATTTAATTTACTTATTAAATTTGCAAATTAACTACTTACCTGTACATTAAAATGTAATAAAGGTACATTTTGACTTGTTTACAAAAGCTTTTCCTTCAAGTTTATCACTTATGACTCTGGGCCAATGGTTTCTTTACATAGAAAATGTGACCTCATAGTACCGTAATACGTCACATTGTTGCCCCCTACTTATAGTATTGATTTTTGGATTTGAAATTTTTTGCACTTTGTGTATGTTATACCAAGGAGTTATAAATTGTCTTCAGTTATCTGTTAATTCTATTTTTTGGAAATATGGACAGTACTAGTGATTGGGAACTCTTTCCTAATCCTAAAGGCAAAAGTGAGGTATGGAAATACTTTGGGTTTAGAAAGAAAGATGGTGACTTACAAACTGATTAAACTATATGTAGGATTTGTAGGGCAGAATATAAAAGCAGCACTACCTCACTTATAACCTCAACTCACAACATAAGGATGTTAACATTGGACGAAGGAGTAGGTCAGATTCATTGCTAAATTAGCCTACTTTAGTGGAAAGTTTACAAAGAATGTCTTCCTACAGCCAGACTTCTGCAAAGGCTAAGCACTTGGATGAATTGGTGCTTAAGTATATTGTGAAAGATTTAAAGCCAGTCTCAACTGTGGATTCCAAGCACTTCAGAAACATAGTTAATGGTCTGGGGCTGTATTCACGAAAGATCATAATCTTAGGCTTAGCCCAGTCTTAAATCTAAGATTTTTGTCCCAGCTAAGAATTGTCATAAAATGGTATTCACAAAGCAAGTCTTAGCCAGGACAAATGTCATAAACTTAAGACGAAGTTAAGACTGATTTTTCATATAACCACAGTGGTTTTCTGTGTCATGTGATTTCATTTTGCACATTTTATGTAGTTACACTACATTGTTCGTGGTATATCAGACAGCACATTTTGAGATACCAAAAATAACAACATAATTGAACATGAACATGACACAGCTCTGTACATAATAACAAGGTAAATTTCATGCAACTTGAAATCAGTTACAGATTATCTTGCATCCTGACAGGTACAAAATATACATGAGAAAAGTATATATAGGGGTACCAAAGCAATCACAAGTGCAATAAGAGAGCATGATTTATCACGTTTTGTTAACTGTCAGACAGTTGTGTTGGGAAGTCTAGAATACATATAGTAGAGCGGATATGCGACATTTTTTGCTTGAGTTGTGCACTTCCGGATAAAAGCATGAAACTTTGTCCTCGGGGGTTTTTGAGTATGCTGATTTCAAAAAGTGCGGGAACCACCATGTCATTTCAATGGTTCTCACTGAAAAATGCAAAATTGAAAACGGCCGCCACTGGCCTGTCGCTAAATAGTTTTTCACTGATAACTCGGCTCCTTGTACTCTGATTACCATGATCTTGGTGTCTTTCCATATGTTTTTGAGGTCAAGGAATCCAATAGGACACATAAAAAGTAGATCAGCAGCCAGCTGTTGGGGGAAAATCCAAAACAAACATTTAAAGCCATACATTTCAGCAGAAAATGATTACATATGCTTACAACGGGAGCTAGGGAATCATAATGAGTAGTATGACGATATGAATTAAAATTTGTTTTTTGTATTGGCATCCATGTTGAATACTAATTTAATATACAAGCATGAAAATGCAAAGTTCCATTCAATATCATAGAAATAAGTTTACTATTTGAAAACTAGACAAGTGGATATATTAATTGATACGAATTATATTGACAGTTTTAATGGTGAACAAATCTGAAATTGTAACACAATGTTGTCATGTCTGTTTCATGTGTAACTTAAACAGTTATGCATGAAAAAACAGTCTACATAATTTCCAATGCAATACTATGGTACTGTAAAGTACAATACTGTCTGAAAGCACATATTGTTAGATGTCTATTATCATTCTCTATCACACTGGTCAGAGCAGAAGCACAACTGTGTGCATCTAAGACCAGCCTTGAAACATTTGCATATTGTAGCATAGGACTTGTTACAGATGCACTTTAAGAGATCATGACACACTGTGGCAGCTTCTGAGAGTGTGTTCCAATATGAAGTCCATGCACTGTCACCCATTTTCTGCCAGCCTCACAGATCAGGTGAACCTCTGGTTCTCCTTTCAGACATTGTCCCCAGATATACCCTGCTTAATAAATGACCCTTTTCATATGCTGTTCCAGTCCATGTAATGTTGGAGGACCTTTCTCAATTTTTCAGTTCCCACAGGCAAATAGCTGTTTTCTGGCATCGTTTACATAGCTCAGCGTTGACATTCACTGATGCAGGAGAATTTTGCTGTATTGCTGCAATTTTGTCGATGGATACTTGGCTTGGAGTATGAGACATACAAGCAAAGATCTCTGCAAGGTTGGGCATACTACGCTGAACAGACTAGGCTGTTTTCTTGCCAATTCCAAAGAAAGACGACACAGTATCACATCCCAATATTGGGTGCATAAACACTTAAACAGGAGACCCCATGATGCCTCGCTTCCTAATTCAGCATCAGTGAGATGACATGGGATGTATCGTAGTCTAGAATCATGACCAAATGCTATCCTAACAGTTCACAGTTTGCAAGCTTTCCTGAGAGCAATCCCGAGAACTACCACATCAGTGTCAGTTGCATGTATGATCACCTTAGAAAACCCATGACAAATTGCATGTGAAACATGGACCATGAGTCATGTGTCCGCTTCTTCATGCGTACACAAGTTAGACAGGTTGGACATGGGAGCTGATACAGCATTCTGGCCATGGGTTGAGATTATTTGCTTTCGTCATGGTGACACAATCTCTTGTACAGCATTGGCTATAATAGTTTTAACAGAACATCCATGTTTGCATCAAGGCAAAGGATATTGTTCCAGTTTGCTGGAACAGATGTGTTGTTGGCTGCACAAATTTGACTTCCGGCATCGTGGTTCTGTCGGGTTTGTGCCTTTAGGTTGTCTTCACAGTAGACATCCAAGACAATGTCTACTCGAGCTACATCTTGCAGGATGTGTTCAATGTAAGGCAGAAAGACCCACTGTGCATAATCCTGGAATGTCTTAGATGTATTGATGACTTCCTCGGGTCAAGTTTTTGCACTAGAGCAGCTCCATTAACAATTTTGATGTCAACACTGGGAACAACATCTGGTTGAGGTACCAAGGCCTCCAGGCATCCCATCAGGTCTTATTTAGTAGTCTGATGCATGGCGTGGTTTGAAGCCAAAGATGGAGACTATGCATGATTTTCATGACTGAAAAAGGCATCAGTATCACTGTCTTTAGATTGACATGATATATACATACTTGAGAACGGACAAACATCATTCTGTAGATCGGCAAACCTGGATGTAGACTTCATAGGGGCTTTTCCA
Source organism: Sabellastarte sp. h YS-2021 (assembly GCA_964017235.1). Taxonomy (NCBI): domain Eukaryota; kingdom Metazoa; phylum Annelida; class Polychaeta; order Sabellida; family Sabellidae; genus Sabellastarte; species Sabellastarte sp. h YS-2021. Next base: position 53,322,112 of record OZ024927.1, on the reverse strand, counting down.
CAATTGGAAATGAAGAGAAGTAAACTGGTTTTTTTTGTATGTTGTCTCATACTGTGCTTTGCCAAGGTTTTCTGCAGTTTTTACAGTATGCACCACACTCTCGGGCATTATGACCTTAGTATCAAGTGTGTACAGATCTGTACTCAATTCGGAAAAGGGGTTGACAGTTTCTTCTGTCACATCAGTGATAGCCTTGACTTGATCTAGAAACATTTCCTGCACACTGGGTATTTGTTCATGGTCACGTTATGTGTTATCCTTAGCTCATCCTTTCTCATCGTATTCATGTAAGATTCTAGATTTCTGGGCCTGCCACCAACCACAGCATCAGTGCTGCTTCATTCTCTGTGAGATCTATAGCTCCGCCATCTCCCTTTAGCATGGCGTTGAGCTGTTCATGTACCTGATCATGAGCAAGTGAAGAGAATTTATTCCTGGACTTCTGGGGGACAAAGTTGCCGATGACAATCTCAGAATATGTGGTAGAGCTGGTAGTCTCTAGAAGTAGGTCTTTGACATGAACAGTCATATATCAAGAATTGTGGTAGAGCGCAAACATCCATGGAACTATTTTTCCAAGCACCTCTACATAGCTCATGAACTTTGCTCACATTGTGATCTAAGGAACTGCATGAATAGAAGTTACAATTGCAGCATGGTGTACCAGTAATCAAACTGGGGATGTGTTGATGCCATATGTTTGCACCACTCCTCAAAGTCGAGTTTCTCATTGTTTTGTGTGATGGTATAATATTCCCCATATGATCTGTTAAGAAGCCTATACTGAGAGCAGCTACTGTAACTTGATGAGCTCAATGAGATCTTAATGTATGTGAGCCTTTCTCCAGAACAAAAGCCCATCCTTCAGACTAGTGCTGTAACGAGTTGACCGAAACTCGAGTCGTAACTCGGTGGGCGATATTTGGGACAACATCGATTTACGTAATTTAAACTCGAGTTTTTAAGAAATAAATTATGATATACTAGTCTTGTTATAAAACCAGCACTTTTACAATTAATCTAACCATAAAGACAAAAAATTCAATGAGCAATGGCCATTTTTATGTCGTCACTCTGCGGCGTGGGCGTCCGCGTGAACAACTTCTGCTCCAAAACTACAAGGCCTAGAGACGTGCTGTTTTTTTTAAAAGATACCTTATCTATCGAGGATGAAAAATTGTTCAAGGCATGCAAATCTGTCTGTTCGTCTGTTTGCTAGAGACATTACAAGGGGGGTACCCCCACCAAAAGTGTGAAAATTTCAACACTTAATCACAATTTTCTCAGTGACTGTTGCAGGGATTTCTCTCATATCTTGCATATATGTACTAGGCCAGAGGTAGATTCTCTTGTGTGAGTATGAGACCTGGATCTGTCTTACTTTTTTTTAAATAAATTTTTTTAATAATTTTTAATGCATTAAAATTCATGAAATCATGCACAAAATCATTTATAACTTGAAAACTGTTGCATCTAGAGCATTTTGTTAAAATATGTTATTCAGCTACTTTTTTCATAGCTACAATATGGTCAGTTGGGTGCCTGTCTCAATAGCTAAGTGAGTAATAGCTACTTTTGGGCTTTTCAGTAACTTCCATCATGAGTAGAATCACTTGTAACTTAAAAACTATTGCATTATGAGAATTTCGTATAAATATGTTATTCAGCTACTTTTGGGTCAGCTATAACATAGTAAAATTTTAGACCTGTAGCTCATGGCATAGCTGAGTAATCGCTACTTTTAGGTTATCACTGTTGAGTAAATCGCTTATAACTTGGAAACTATTGCATTTAGAGTATTTTGTTTCATATGTTATTCACCTATTTTGGGATCAGCTATAACATAGTGAAGTTTCAGATCTGTGGCTCATTGCATAGCTGAGTAATAGCTACTTTGAAGTTCTCACTATTGAGTAAATCAGTTGTAATTGGAAAACTATTGCATTTAGAGAATTTCGTATAAATATGTTATTCAGCTACTTTGGGGTCAGCTATAACATAGTAAAATTTCAGACCTGTAGCTCATGGCATAGCTGAGTAATAGCTACTTTTAGGTCATCACTATTGAGTAAATCAGTTGTAACTTGAAAACTATTGCATTTACAGTATTTTGCTTAAATATGTTGTTCACCTACTTTTGGGTCAGCTATAACATAGTGAAATTTCAGACCTGTAGCTCATGGCATAGCTGAGTAATAGCTACTTTTAGGTTATCACTGTTGAGTAAATCGCTTATAACTTGGAAATTATTGCATTTAGAGTATTTTGTTTCAATATGTTATTCACCTATTTTGGGGTCAGCTATAACATAGTGAAGTCAAGTTCCAGACCTGTGACTCATTGCATAGCTGAGTAATAGCTACTTTGAAGTTCTCAATGTTGAGTAAATCACTTGTAATTTGAAAACTATTGCATTTAGAGAATTTCGTATAAATATGTTATTCAGCTACTTTTGGGTCAGCTATAACATAGTAAAATTTCAGACCTGTAGCTCATGGCATAACTGAGTAATAGCTACTTTTAGGTCATCACTATTGAGTAAATCAGTTATAACTTGAAAACTATTGCATTTAGAGTATTTTGTTGCAATATGTTATTCACCTATTTTGGGGTCAGCTATAACATAGTGAAGTTCCAGACCTGTGGCTCATTGCATAGCTGAGTAATAGCTACTTTGATGTTCTCACTGTTGAGTAAATCAGTTGTAATTGGAAAACTTGCCTTTACAGAAATTTGTGCAAATATGTTATTCAGCTACTTTTGGGTCAGCTATAACATAGTGAAATTACAGACCTGTAGCTCATGGCACAACTGAGCAATAGCTATTCTCAGGCACTGACTGTTGAGTAAATCAGCTATAACTTGAAAAATATTGCATTTGGAGTATTTTGTTAAAATATATTGTTCACCTACTTTTGGGTTAGCTATAACATAGTGAAATTACAGACCTATAGCTCATGGCATAGCGGAGCAATAGCTATTTTCAGGTTCTCACTATTGAGTAAATCAGTTGTAACTTGAAAACTATTGCATTTACAGTATTTTGCTTAAATATGTTGTTCACCTACTTTTAGGTCAGCTATAACAGAGCAAAAATTCAGACATGTAGCTCATTGCATAGCTGAGTAATAGTTACTTTGAGGTTCTCACTCTTGAGTAAATCAGTTGTAACTTGAAAATTATTACATTTAGAGTATTTTGTTAAATATGTTATTCACAGACGTTTTGGTCAGCTATAACATAGTGAAATTGCAGACCTCTATGTCATGGCATAGCTGAGCATTAGCTTCTTTCAGGTTCTCACTGTTGAGTAAATCATTGTATCCAACCTGTAGGAAATCATGGGCTGGGAATCTGTTAATATGGTCCGATTTGACCTTGGAACCCTCCTTCAAGGTCAAATGAGGATAGCCAAACATAAAAGTGCTTATAACTCGCTTATTATTGGTCCTAGAGGTTGGAATGAAAACCAACCTATAGAAAATCATGAGCTGGGAATTTTTTGGTGTGGTCGGATTTCACCTTGGACCCCTCCTTCAAGGTCAAATGAGGATAGCCAAACTTAAAAGTGCTTATAACTCACTTATTATTGGTCCTAGAGGTTTCGAATGGAAAACCAACCTATAGAAAATCATGGGCTGGGAATGTTTTGGTGTGGTCGGATTTGACCTTAGACCCCTCCTTCCAGGTCAAACGAAGATAGCCAAACTTAAAGTGCTTATAACTCACGTATTATTGGTCTTGGAGGTTTGGGATGGTAAACCAACATATAGGAAATCATGGGCTGGGATTCTTTTGGTGTGGTCAGATTTGACCTGGGACCCCTCCTTCAAGGTCAATTGAGGATAGCCAAACTTACAATTGCTTAGAACTCGCTTATTATTGGTCCTACAAGTTTGGGATAGTAAACAAGCTACAGGAAATCATGGGCTGGGAATTTTTTAGTGTGGTCGGATTTGACCTTGGACCCCCTCCTTCAAGGTCAAACAAGGATAGCCAAACTTAAAAAGTGCCTATGACTCACTTATTATTGGTCCGAGAGGTTTGGGATGGTAAACCATCCTAAATTCTTTGGCTGGGAATCTTTTGGTATGGTCAGATTTGACCTTTGGACCCCTTCTTCATGGTCGAACGAGGATATTGCATTTATAGTATTTCTTTAAATATTTTTAACCTACTTTTTACACTTAAACAATTACCTTGTTACTTTATTTCATAATACCATTTGCAGGGCACAACTTTTGTGTCCTTTTCTTCTGTCAGCTTCGGAATATCTTTCGAACATGCTGTTCAGTTACCATTTACTGTATTTCTGTACAGCCCTTTCCCTGATAATTATGCTTTCCTCTCATTATCACCATCACAAATCAAAAACATTCAGTCAGCTGACACAGTGCCCGTTCACGGGCACTCTCCTCTTGTTTTATTTCCTTATTTACGCGGATGTTCCATAATGTGCTCATACATACCTGTACAATTTAACCGGCAACAGAATATATTTCCTTGCAATAAAATGGTACTAAATACGTCAATGGCGGATCCCTTGATGACAATATTTGGACATTATTATTTTATTTATATTTGTGTCATTTACTCGAGTTCAACTCGCATCTAACAAGTGAGCGTCGAACTACAGAAATCACTGTTGATTACAGGTCTAGTGGTGACTTCCATCAAGCTGATATCCGATCACTGATAATATGGCCATTTCAATATGGAGGCCTCCCATCATAACAACATACCGTCCATACGTCCATCCATATGTTCACTGTCTATAGCAATAACATACAGCCCAGTAAACATAGCAAACGTTTATAAACGTTTAGTAAACCTATAAACGTTTTTTAAACCAAATATAAACCTAAATATTGACAATTATTCAATATTATGGGTTTATAAACGTTTCAGCAACATTAGTTTGGTTTATAAACGTTTATACATAAATGTTTATAAACATTTTTAAACGTTTACAAAGAGTGAAGAATATCTTAACCTCACTTTCATTTGGGATGATGACATCAGCACAGCCATTTTGAGAGAAACTGGAGAAATATTTCTGTTACTATATCTTGCTGTATCACTGTTCTTTGAAGCCATCATTATATTCTAAGTGAAGATATAAAAGTATATAATATCATCAAATTATATACTTCTATATATCTACTTAGAATGTAATGATGGCTTCAAACAACAGTGATACAGCAAGATATACTTACAGAAATATTTCTCCAGATATAAACGTTTATAGGGAAACGTTTAGGGACCCATCATTTTAAACCTAATCTAAACCGTTGCTAGTTAGGTTTATAAACGTTTATAATGTTTACTGGGAGAGGCTGATCTACAGTGAATACTGGCATTTGCCCAGGATTTATATGACCAGTGATCCGGACAATGATGTCCATTCCATGTTTCACCATGGCAAGAGAATGGGGAGTAGTGCAACAATTGCAGGAAGTTGTGTACAGACACTAGTAAGCTAGCAAAATAAGCAGACCAGGATATATGTGCTTGTCTGATCATCCTGGGTTTCACTGCAACATGCTGAAACTAAATGTTGAAGCCAAAGCTTTTCAATTTCATCTGCATCTAAACGTGTTGATGGAGAAAATACCTGGTCATCAGTTGTCGTTGGCACTACGTTTTCAGGAAGCATTGTTGGTGGAACATTGGTTTATGACTTTGGTAATGGCTTGATAAACATTGACATAGGCTGGAATAAATAACTATTAAATTTATTTATGCATCGTTCATGATACTAGACACACTTTTGTCATTGCTACACAGGTCTGATCCAAGTTGCTGTCTGATCCATATCTATCGTATTCACCTTTAACATGTTTAATCCATTACACCATACCATATATTTTATATACTAAGGCATGTATATAATTATATCATATACACAATAAGCAACAGCAATGATAGATGATGTGAAACTTACACAATTCATACAGGAGTATTATACATTATCTTTTACGTCGTGGTAAAATACAGAAATTTACTGCTTTAAATGTTTGTTTCGGATTTTCCCCCGAAAAGCTGGCTGCTGATCTACTTTTTATGTGTCCCATTGGATTCCTTGACCTCAAAAACATATAAAAAGACACCAAGAACATGGCAATTGGAGTACAGGGAGCCAAGTCATAAGCAAAAATCAATTTTTTGACGGGCCAGTGGCGGCCATTTTGAATTTTGCATTTTCAGTGGGAACCGTTGAAATGACATTGTGGTTCCCACACTTTTTGAAATCAGCATACTCAAAAACCCCTACAGGCAAGGTTTCATGCTTTTATCCAGAAGTGCACACCCCATTCACTTATCTGCTCCACTAATACAGTTGATTTAAATAAACTGTTGTGTGTATAATACATGAATTATATATAACATGCTCTGATATCACACCAGGCTGGGAACTCATAAATTCACATAAACAATGCATGTATGTTAATATGCACAGAAGAGGATATCATAATTATTCAGATTATAGTAACCATAATTGGTTATTTTTTCGTCTTTTATAATGAAACTGTAGCAAATGACTGGAATAAAAACATACATACATCCATGAACTGGTATTGCTTTTTTTTATTTACACATTATCATTACAAACTTGCTCATTTTGAAAGTTTAGTATATGACAGCATTTTAATTGTAATCACTCGTGAATTAAATGAATTAAAACAACTAATGGATAATTATGTGTTAAATATTTGTTATATGCAGCAATCTTGCTGATATGTATTTATCTGTATATGTGTTGATGTACACTGTAAAACTTGTCTGCTTATGGTTAATACATAAATCAGAAAGAGATAAGTTTTGCAGTTGAAAACCTCCAAACCATTTTAAAACATAAACTCAATTTTAGCCATATGAAGTTTTGAAGTGGGAAAAACATGACATGGCGGCCATATTTAAGACTACCCTCACCCAGTCGTAGAGTTATGACCAAATATAAGACTAAGATAAAACTAAAACCTTTTGTGAATTGCTCTAAGACAAATGACATAACAAGTTTTTGTCCAAAGTTATGACAAAAGTCTTAGATTTAAGACTAAGATTAAGATAAGACCTTTCGTGAATACGGCCCCTGGATCCTAAATATGACATGCCAGGGTATACATATTTCAGGAACAAACTTGCAAAGATATATGACATCACCGCAAAATCTCTGAAGGATATTCTTTGTAGACAAGTCAATGTGGCCTTGACATGTGACTTCTGGACGTCAGCTGTATGTCAGTCATATTTGACAGTAACGGCACACTACATAAATGCCTGGAGCATCTCATACACTGGTGACCAGAGAGATTGCAGAATCTCACACAGGTGAAAACATTGCTGGCAATCTGAAAGATGTGATTAGGGAATGGAACATTCCAAATGATATTTTTCTTAGCACTGACAATGCTTCAGATATGGTACTGAGTGCTAAATTTTTGAAGCAAGAAAGCATTTTAGAACAACATTTGCCCTGCCTAGGTCACTGCATTAACCTAGTAAATCTTGCCTAGACAAGAAAAACCAGAAGTGTCGGGTGCTTTGGCAAAAGTTAGAGCTGGAGTGAAGTTTTTCAGGAAGACCTCCACTGGTCTATAAGAAAAAGCAGGAGGCATTAGGATTACCTAGACACAGTCTTATACTTGATGTAGAAACCAGATGGAACAGTACCCTTGATATGATAAAGCGCTATAAAGAACACGAACCGGCTATACAAGCAGCACTGCTAGATCCATCAGTAACAAAGAACAGTAGGGGACTGTTCTTAGATTCTGACCAGGCTCTGATCCTTGAGGAGGTATCCATCATTCTACAACCATTCAAAGATGCCACAGAGCTACTAAGTAAAGAGAAAAACCCAACAGTGTCTCTTATTTTGCCTGTAATAACATTGCTGAGGAATGTTCTATGCAGTGATTCTGGATTTTCATCTGTCAAAAAGATGAAGGAGATAATGTTGAAGGATTTTGATGTCTGATGAGCTCCAGACCTTCTTTGCTGTTTCTGCCTTTCTTGACCCCAGATTCAAATATCTGGCTTTTAAGAATGAAGAATTAAGACAGGTGCCAAGGTAAGGCAAATTCTCTCTGAAAACGAACATGTCCCCACTGTTAAGAAAGAGCCGGATGAGCCACCAGTCCCATCACTACCTTCAATGGATCTATAAACCAGGCCAAACTTACCTGTACAAGAGCCTGAACCTGACCTGAAAAGAATCAAAACTGAATCTGACCTGAATCATTCAGATCCGGAAAGGCAAGAGTGTGAAAAGAAAGTGTATTTCTTCAGTGACCTATTCATTACAAAGGTAAAAGGGCCAAAATCAAGAGATGAGTTGATAACCAAGGAGGTAGAAAGGTATACATCAGAGGGTATTGAAATACCAGCTGATGCAAATGGGTCTCCCATGCCAGAAAAAATTGATACTCTTGATTGGTGGAAACATAGGTTGTCAACTCATCCAAGGTTATCTGCACTTGCTCGAAAATATTTATGTTGTCCAGCAACATCAGTGCCAAGTGAACAGTTATTTTCATCAGCTGGAAATTTGATAAACAAGCTGCTCTTTCTTTATAAAAACTGGTAAACTTTTTACTGCTGAATCACACAATTACATGTAATTTGATGTAAATGGTCACTGAAGGAAGACAGTATCTCTTGCCTTTCTTTCTCAAGTGTTCTGTTACTTCATAACTTCTGAACACGTAAACCAGTAATTGAATATATGAATGGATAATATTTTTAGTTTCTAGAGATTAAGCACTATGAAAGTTGAATTACAAGTCCTCATTTTCTTAAGAGACTTTTGGATTCAATGAACTTGGACCACGTGTTCAAAAGAGACCCCCTGTTTTTAAATAACGACATTTGTTTTACAAGATATAAGAAAGTTCAAGTTGTTGTTTACAGTTAAGATGTTCAATATATCTTCTGAAGTAATTGATAAAAGTGTTCAAACTTTGGAAACATGGCTGTGCACAAAAAGTACTATATTCTGTGTCCTGTGTTAGTTTTGGATTTGGCTGGACTAAAATTATATGCATTATGGTACCTGTCGACTTACCTGGGAAAACAACCAATCAAAACATCTGTTTCATTTTTCAACATGGCGGCATCCTTGTTGGAAAATGGTTAAAAATAGTATTTTATGATGAAAAGAAGCATACTAATGTGTGTATGTTCAGGGTTTGGTATTTTAAAATATTTTTATTGAATCGACTCGAGTTGACTCGCCGTCAATGTATGAAACTCGAGTCGGCAATTTGACGGCTCGCGGAAGCACTACTGACTAGGGTTCCGGATGCTATGTCTACTCAACTCAAGAACCTGCATCTGGATAAGGGAAAAGGCAAGTCATCTGAAAGAACGCAGCAAGCTGTGGATGAACTGGAGTATTTGGTTTTAACTGGTCAATCTCCCAAGCCATGGCCAGAACAATGCAGGACTTATCTGAAGGTGTTTTCATCAGCATGGCAAACTTTACTCTGGCACGTAGAGACAGCTACCTGGAATATTTACATGCTGGAGTAAAACAAGACACTCCCACTGCACTGCATACTGCTCCCGTCCATTTGCAGTCACTTTTCCTGGACCAGCTTCTCATTAAAGCTGAGGAAGAGGTTTCTAGAAGTGAGGAGAGGCGTTCTTCTGGCCAGTCACACACTCAGGAAGCCTTGTCATTTTCACCTGTATGCTTCCAATGAAAGTCTTCTCATCAACCGGACCGTAAGTCCACTATCCCACTTGGAAGCAGATATGCGAACGCCAGCAGGGAAAGAAAGGTCGTGGCAAGCCGACAACTTTCTCACAGAAACCGGCCAAGGGTTCTAAACAACGTAAATGACAATTAATGTGTAAAGTGTGCTACCGGACTGAAGGACTGTGCTTGTGTTGGAACCCTTCACCAGTGATCGCCAAAAGCAGACTTGACCAGCAAGAGCAAGACTGTAAGTTTACTTGTAAACTCTTGTGTTGCAAATGCTCATTCTGTTACCGGGTTGCCACAAAAGAATGGCGTAATTCCCAATTATTGTCACAATTACACAGAAATAAAATATGTGAAAGATGTTTCCTGTGTAGGTCACTTGAGCTCTGTAAATCTTCATTTGTCACAAATGTCCCAACTGTTACAAGGCTCCAATATGTTCAAAATGCGCTTGCACGGTTTGTCACTGGTGCTTCAAAGTACACTCACATTACATCCACCCTTAGGACACTCCATTGGCTACCCGTTAGACAACGTATTATCTTCAAAACCCTAGTTTTGGTCTATAAGTACCTCACCACTGGCCAGCCTAAGTATTTTGCACCATATCTCCCCTTGTACAAATCTGCCGTGAATACAAGACGTTCCAATCCCAAAAATTTGTTCCTTCTGGTTCCCTCTTACTGTCCTTCCATCCATAAATCAAAGGTCCATTTTAACAATAGTTTCTCATATGATGCCCCTAAGTTATGGAATGATCTTCCATATGATATACGCAGTGCTCCAAATCTCTCCAGTTTCAAAAGTCGACTCAAAACCTACCTATTTCAGAAATCATTCCCACCATAGCTTCTTACTACCGAACACCGGACCACCTCCCTGGCAACGACTCGGAACATGTCTAATGTCTCATGATTTATGCCTTACGGATTGGATGGTGTGCCTTAGAATCCGGAGATTAAGCACCTGGACAACTGATTGAATTGAATTGATTGATTGAATTGAATCTGTTGCCATAGATCTACCTGTAGGGCCCAGACTGCACCAGTTTTGGAAAAAATGGGAAGCCCTGGGGGCAAGTCCCAAGGTAGTAGCAGTACTCAGAGAGGGCTACGCCCTCCCCTTCTGGTTCAGACCGAACTTGACCAGATCACCAACTGTCGTATGCAAGTATGTCAATCCTCGCAAAAACCTCCACCTTTTGGAGGCCCTATATCAGCTGGTGAACAAAAATGCAGTAGAACCAGTAGCAAATCCAAACTCCCTGGGGTTTTACAACAGGTTATGTTTGGTACCCAAACCGAACAACCGGTGGAGACCTATCTTGGACCTGAGCACCTTGAACACCTTCCTAAACACAGAGTCTTTCAAAATGGAGACACCAGAGACCATAAGAACCTCCCTACAGGTAGGGGAGTGGGTTACCTCCATAGATTTCAAGGACTCGTACTGCCACATACCAATTCACAGTCAGTCCAGGAAGTACATGCATTTTCACGTCCAGCGTCGGTCCTACCAGTTCAAAGCACTACCCTTTGGCCTGTCCACAGCACCCATGGAGTTCACAGTGGTGGCCAAAGAGGTCACACTGATGGCTTTACAGAGGGGTATAAGAATCCACTAGTACCTAGACGACTGGTTGGTGAGAGCCACGTCCCAAACTTGTCTCCAGCATACACAGACCTTGGTAGCTCTTTGTCAAGAACTGGGCTGGCTGGTGAACAAGGAGTAGTCAGAACTGGATTTAAAACAGGTTTTCAACTTCGTAGATTACCAGTTCGACCGGAGAGAGGGCAAGGTCAGACCCACACCAGAGCGTTGGCAGGCCTTAACAGACAAGATTCAGTCAATACGGTCCGCCAGTTCATGTCCCTCATAGGTCTACTTGCAGCAAAAGAAAAGCAAGTCCACCTAGGGCGACTTCACATGAGACCCATACAGTGGCATTTGAAAAACAACTGGAGGATCCCAGAATCACTAGAAAAGGTGATACCAGTTCCCAGGTCGCTCCAGTCCCTCACTTAAATGGGTGACTGGAGGAAAGCAATGTGCTACCAGGTCAACCAATACACCCACTAAAGCATGCTCTGCAGACGCATCAAAAGAAGGGTGGGGCGCTCACTTAAATAAGTTTACTGCAAGGGGAACCTGGTCTCTTCCAGAAAGCAAGTTGCACATAAACCATCTGGAACTGAAGGCCGTCTTTCTGGCCTTAAAAGAGTTCAAAGAACTTTGTTCGAACAACATAGTTCTGGTGGCTACAGACAACACAACAGTGGTTGCCTTTATCAACAAAGAAGGGGGGATGAAATCGGGCCCTTTGTGTGCGCTACTGTGGAGAATCCTGACCTGGTGCACCAGGAGACAGGTAACTCTCAGACACACCCCAGGCCGGCTGAATGTGACAGCAGACAAGCTATCTAGACTAGGCCAGACCATTCAAACAGAATGGTCCCTTCACCCAGAGGTTTTCCAAGCTATATGCTCCCGGTAGCACCAGCCCCAAGTGGACTTGTTTGCCACCAGATTCAACAACAAACTGCCACACCGTGTGTCACTGGTCCCAGACCCCCAGGCATGGGCAGTGGATGCACTCAGTCTGTCCTGGGAAGATCTGGACCCATATTCCTTCCCACCAGCAGCCATCTTGGGCAAAGTGGTGGAGAAGTTGCAGGACTACCTATGCGACTCCCCCATTAATGTCAGCAAAGATGAGAATCACACCCGTCTCCTGGATAGTTTCCACAGAGACAGACCCAAGGGCAGGAGGGGCATCCCTACCTGGAACCTTTCCTTGGTTCTACACCAGCTGACCAAGGCTCCCTTTGAACCTTTAAAAGAGGTCTCACTAACACACTTGACCTTCAAGACTGTTTTCCTGTTGGCCCTGGGTTCTGGTAAACGCAGGAGTGAGATCCATGCTTGGTTACACAAGAACATCAGACACCAGTCAGACTGGTCTAAGGTGTCTTTGTACCACTCACCCAGCTTTCTATCCAAGAACCAGCTGGCTAAGGAGGGCCCAGATAGTGTGGCCCCGGTAGTTATACCAGCCCTGGCCCCCACTCTGGATAAGTCACTTAAGGGTAACAGGTCCCTATGTCCAGTTAGAGCCCTTCGCTATTACTTGGACAGGACCTCAGATCTTAGGCAGAACAAGGAGTTGGTCTTTGTCTCCTTCAAGAAAGGTTTTGATAAGGACATCTCGCCTGCCACTGTCTCCTCGTGGATCAAGCAAACTGATCCTATGCTATGAGCTCTCGGAACAGGAGGCCCTCACATTGCATCAGGTTAAAGCCCATGATGTTAGGGCCTTTGCTGCTTCTAAGGCTTTCCAATTGCAGGTCTCCTTAGAGCAGATTTTGTCAGCCTGCCACTGGAAATCACATAACACCAACTGTGACCTGCTTCCTTTGGAAAGTTTATTTCTTATGGGACCGAACTCAGCCCTCTCTTCCCCTTCTCACAGCAGGTGTGGGAAAGGGGGGCACAACATCAGTATACTTCCGGGTAACCGGTTTGTGGTAATCGACCATGACCTTATAGTGTTCTCTGACCCTAGGTCAAACCGGGCCTTCTCAGTTTTGTTTATGAGTTCACTTGAGTCCCTAGTAGCTTACCCGCCTTCCAAGCAGTAGTTATTCAGCAATTGTTCATTGGATAGGATGTGTTAATGCAATAGAATTGCAAATTTAATAAGTAAATTAAATTTTTATAAGTTAATACCCAATACAATGGACAGGCAAGGCCACCCATCTGCCCCCCCCCCCCCCCCCCCCCCCCCCCCCCCCCCCCCTATCAGCTTACTAGGGGTCTTAATAGGACTAGACAACAAAAAAGATACAAAGAAGTCACGATGTCCATCTTAAATATGTTGCTTATCTATCGTGGTGAACAAAAATTAAAGTAACATTCCTGTTTAAGTTTTAGAATTTCTGACTGGCTATGAAGCATAGATAGATTGCTAGTGGGAACAGCTGGTTCAGCAAGAGTTTCATTATCTGTGAATTGTTAGAACCTTTGGCAGACATCACACTATCTCTTATCTGTTGTAGTTTTTGTTTTATTGATTCTTTCAAATTTTTGTTTACAAAAATAATCTGATCTAATGAATCCGAATCAAGAGATGCTCCGAGCTTACTTACAGTTCGACCAGCCACAGAAAATGTTCTGTCTGAGGGTACTAGCGTTGCAGGTACAGCCTGGTTCACTTTTGCTAGCTTGACAACTTTTTGGTACCTACCTTCATTTATCTGCCACCACTTTAAAGGGTTAATTATTCAACTATTTCATTTAGGTAATCCTATAATTCTTCCTCTGCAGTTTCAGGTTATCGCTTCTACTGTCTACCATATCCCCTTGTAATATCTTAATATCTTTATTTTTGGGTGGAGTTTAACTTACCTCAGTATTTGGTTCTTTTATTTGTGTACCCTGATCTACAGGTACACTGGCAATCAAATCAGTCAAATCAAATGAATATGTCTACCTGATTTGAAGCTAAAAATGTCTCTTCCTAACAATGACTTGTACCTTGGGTCTAAGAAGAAAACAAGAGAGGTGATGACAAGATGTCATCAGTAAGCTTACCCTGGTCATTTAGCTTGAACCTTCTTTAATTTTTTCCTCTGATCTTTGACAACCCCACTGTTTTTAGGATCAGAGCTAAGAACAGTATTGAAAATGTCATTTAGTAAGATATACACCCCACTTCCTGTTGGGATGTCCTCTTTCTCAAGGATCTCCGTAATGTCTACCAAAGGATGGAAGACAGGCACAATGTCATCAGTCACCTTCCAGAAATTATTTTTCAGTTCCAATTTTAAACAGTCCCAGTGTTTTGTCACAGAATCGTTAAAAATAACAGAGTATACAGGAATCTTCGAGTGAATAAACGCTTGAGCATCAATTTTGAACTGTTCCATCTAGTTGGAACATCTTTTATTAATTTAAAATTTGTGCTTTGATAATTTTGTTTTCCAAATAACAAATTCACAACTACAAGAGATTTGCTGAAGTGAGCTACTAATTTCCTAGAAGCCCCCAACACTCTTGCAATTTGACTTATCCCAAGCCATCCTCAATCCCTAGTTGCAGTGTATGGGAAAAACAGCTAACATGAGGGACACTCTGCTCTTTGGCAGCAACTACCATGAGTAACTGCATTACTGAGTAACCAGTGCAGAGCAAGCATTGATTTTGAACTTTTGATTTGAGAAATCTCTAAAGTAATATTACAACCTGTGTGCTTTAGTACAGTAACCCTAGATTCTAGTACCTCTGATACTAAATACCAGTCTTTAGTTATGAAATGTCCTGTCACAGCAATGTAACCTTGAACAGCCACACTGGTCCATAGGTCACTGATGAAGGCTACATCAAGACCAGTAATTGTAGGGATGAGGTAAGCTTTCTTTTCCTTCGTCATAGATCTTTTGTAGATAATTGGATATTTTTCGCCAGAGTACTTTAAAATCAGGATTAAGCTCATTGATGAAATAACTGAACCCAATCCCATCAACAATATTTATGGGCTTACGGTCAACTGCACACATTAATGCCAGTTTTCTTGTTAGAACTTCAGATTTTGAAGCCATTAGGCCGCTTGACTAATCTTAAAAGTTCAAACTTTATGGAGGTGTTCCACCGGAGCTGACCCTACGACTCTAGGGTTGGTTGTAAAAGTCTTAGGATCATAGAAAAAAAATGGTGAGTGGGTAAAGAAATCCCCGACAGGACGGTACACTTACAGACAGGATGTGATGACTACCCAGACAAGACGTAGGGTCGGGGACGTTTATTGCACGGCCAGTCGTAGAAGTACTACGACAAGCCCTAAACCCCTATCAGACCAGCCATAGCAGGTCCCGACAAGCCGTACTGACAAACAGACAGGACTGGAGAAATAGACAGAATCACCCTGACCAGACGTGCAGTCAGTATTGCAAGTACAGTTTTTGATGAATTTTTGGGAAAAAAGAGGATCAAGTAAAATAAACAATTGTTAAACTAGGTCAAGGCTGAATATTTGGATCCCATCACGTGACCAAAATGTCCAAATTTATTTTTTTGTTATTTTAATTATAGTTTCCCCGTTTTTGCTTTAATATTATATAAGAAATAAATCAATGTATGTCTGCTTCAATTTATGAACGAAAAAGTAATTTAAAATTTGCATTAAAAATGTTACATCTCTCACGTGACAATGAAAACCTTCTGCTTGTTGCTGCCTTTTATAAGACCCTGCAGTAGTTCTGGTCACGTGATGGGATCCAAATATTTACTATTGACCTAGTTTTCCGACTTGTTGATTGGTCGACACTTGATCCTCTTTTTTTTTCCCAAAAAATTGCTAATGGGTTTTTACAGTGAGAAGAAATAACTTGTGATTGGATCCAAATAATTTAACTTTTTTTTCAAATTGCTCTGGTGAAATATGCCAAGAATTTGTTTATAATGTGACTAAATAAACCACTTTTTATGGTATCTCAATTATTTAAAGCATACATGTGGACCTTTACTATCTCTTAACTTCAAAATTATAATCACTTGCACTGGTTTTTTGTCATTCCTGACATAATCTTTTGTCATATTTTCACCTCACAATATAATTTTAATTTATGCTGCAACTTTTCTTTTTTTGTTATTTTAATTATAGTTTCCAGTTTTTTTGCTTTAATATTAAACGAAAAATACATCAATGTATATGTCTGCTTTCGATTATGAAATAAAAGTCATTTAAAATTATATAAAATTTACAATTAAAATGTTATATCCTGTTGAAAGAAGTATAGAGCGATGTGCTTCTAACAATATCTCACATGACAATGAAAACCCTCTTGCTTGTTGCTGGTTTTTTTACTCCAATTTTGAGCTTCTGGGAAGGACCCCTTCAAAATTCCGTCCCTCTGAGCAATTTTTCTACACATTTATACCAAATAATTTCGAGCCTCTGAGAAAGCACCTTTTTCTGGACGTGAAGGTAAACACCCTGTAGTTCTGATCATGTGATGGGATCCAAATATTTACTGTTGACCTAGTTTCAGATTTGTTGATTGGTCGACACTTGATCCCTCTTTTTCGCAGAAATTGCTTATGGGTTTTACAGTGAGAATAAATATCTTGTGATGGGATCCAAATAGTTTTTCAACGGTCCTTGACCTAATTTTCTCGATTTTTCGATTGGTCGACACTTGATCCTGTTTTTTCCCAAAAATTGTTTGTGGGTTTTTACAGTGAGAAGAAATATATTGTGATTGAATCCAAGTAGTTTGTTAACTTTTATTTAAATTGCTCTGGTGAAATAGGCTCAAAATTTGATTAAAACACTTGTTCAGGTATCTCAATTATTTACAGCATGCATGTGGACCTTTTCTATATCTTAACTTCAAAATTATGATCACTTGCACTGTTTCTTTGTCATTCTTGACGTAATTTTTGATCATATTTTTACCTCACATCATGCTGGAAATGGACTGCAAATGAGATGTACTTAAGTTACAAAAGACAAGCCGGCTTTATGTTACGACAGGCCTGCAAGTGATAACGACAAGCCTGGAAGGGTTACAGACAAGCCTGGAAGTGTTAACCAGCAGGCCCTTAAGTTAACCGACAGGCCTGTTGCTTGGTGGATACAATTAGGGTCGGATACAAGGGTCGGCAACGGTCATAAAAATATCAAACATGTTTGATATTTCACCGACTCTCCCCAACAGGCCGGGAAACTACAACCGACCCTAGCTGACCATGTAAACATTGGTCCCGACTCTCCAAAAATGCATAGTTACCGACAGGCCGGCCCCAGTGGAACACCTACAAAAGGTTGATACTTCAGGCCCATACTTCAGGGGATTAGTAAGGGATACACTTGTGTACCTGAATTCAAGGTGGGTTCTCATAAAGGATGTAGTAGAGCCTGAAATAGATAGAGCAAAATTTTTAATTGATAGATTCCATGGGTTCTGAATTTTTATTTAAAGTGTAAGCTCTCAAGTGATTTTATTCCAAATAAACTAACAAAGTAAGTGACATAAAAAAAGATCTATTGTACATACATGTATACCCAAAACTTGTTTTGCATAGCTGGCAAATTGTCCTTGTTTTAGTGTCATTTAGCTCAAAATAGTCGCACACAGCACTTTTATCAGCCATGTTTGTTGACAGATGCCAGAAATATATTGAATGACATTCACAAAAAGTGTCAGTTTTTCAAGTACTTCTAACATTAAGTAGTAAATGGAAAGGTATGGAGAAAAAGATACCAAAATGAAAGAATATAGGCTTTATTATCATTTTAATGTGATGACAAGTATTGGAAACTTCATTCTTTGAAAAGAAATGTAATGATGTCTTTTGATCTGTAGAATTTCGAGTGCGTTTAGAAGCACCCGATTTTGAATGTTTTTGTTTCATGTACAGAGTGTTGAGCACCCAGTCGCAGCCTCAGTAATAAATGTGGCAGATAAATTCATTGTATCCCCGGACGAAAGTCGGGGATACTTAGGATTCAGTACGGTCACGCCGCCGCAGAGATTTCCTTTTGGACGCGATAACTTAAAAAATATTTTAGTTAGAACTTTCAAATTTGGTATGTGGGTATATACGGCCAATGACACGAACGCTATTGTTTTGTGACCTTGACCTTCAATCTCAAGGTCACTGGTGGCCTCTTAAAGGTCAGATTTTGGCCATTTTTATTACATTATGTCATCACTCTGCGGCGTGGGCGTCCGCGTCCGCGTGAACAACTTCTTCTCCAAAACTACAAGGCCTAGAGACATGCTGTTTTTTTTTAAAAGATACCTTATCTATCGAGGATGAAAAATTGTTCAAGGCATGCAAATCTGTCTGTTCGTCTGTTTGCTAGAGACATTACAAGGGGGGTACCCCCACCAAAAGTGTGAAAATTTCAACTTTTTATCACAATTTTCTCAGTGACTATTGGAGGGATTTCTCTCATATCTTGCATATATGTAATAGGCCAGAGGTAGATTCTCTTGTGTGAGTACGAGACCTGGATCTGTCTTACTTTATTTTTAATAAATTTTTTTAATAATTTTTAATGCATAAAAATTCATGAAATCATGCACTAAATCACTTATAACTTCAAAGTGTTGCATTTACAGCATTTTGTGAAAATATGTTGTTCAGCTACTTTTTTCATAGCTACAATATGGTGAGTAAGTTGGGTGTCTGTCTCAATAGCTAAGTGAGTAATAGCTACTTTTGGGCTTTTCAGTAACTTCCATTATGAGTAAAATCACTTGTAACTTAAAAACTATTGCATTTAGAGAATTTCGTATAAATATGTTATTCAGCTACTTTTGGGCCAGCTATAACATAGTGAAATTTCAGACCTGTAGCTCATGGCATAGCTGAGTAATAGCCACTTTTAGGTTATCACTGTTGAGTAAATCGCTTATAACTTGAAAACTATTGCATTTAGAGAATTTCGCATAAATATGTTATTCAGCTACTTTTGGGTCAGCTATAACATAGTAAAATTTCAGACCTGTAGCTCATGGCATAGCTGAGTAATGGCTACTTTTAGTTTATCACTGTTGAGTAAATCACTTATAACTTGAAAAGTGTTGCATTTAGAGCATTTTGTTAAAATATGTTATTCAGCTACTTTTTTCATAGCTACAATATGGTGAGTAAGTTGGGTGTCTGTCTCAATAGCTAAGTGAGTAATAGCTACTTTTGGGCTTTTCAGTAACTTCCATCATGAGTAAAATCACTTGTAACTTAAAAACTATTGCATTTAGAGAATTTCGTATAAATATGTTATTCAGCTACTTTTGGGCCAGCTATAACATAGTAAAATTTTAGACCTGTAGCTCATGGCATAGCTGAGTAATAGCTACTTTTAGGTTATCACTGTTGAGTAAATCACTTATAACTTGAAAACTATTGCATTTAGAGTATTTTGTTTCAATATGTTATTCACCTATTTTGGGGTCAGCTATAACATAGTGAAGTTTCAGACCTGTGGCTCATTTCATAGCTGAGTAATAGCTACTTTGAAGTTCTCACTGTTGAGTAAATCAGTTATAATTGGAAAACTATTGCATTTACAGAAATTTGTGCAAATATGTTATTCAGCTACTTTTGGGTCAGCTATAACATAGTGAAATTATAGACCTATAGCTCATGGCACAACTGAGCAATAGCTATTCTCAGGTACTGACTGTTGAGTAAATCAGCTATAACTTGAAAAATATTGCATTTGGAGTATTTTGTTAAAATATATTGTTCACCTACTTTTGGGTCAGCTATAACATAGTGAAATTACAGACCTATAGCTCATGGCATAGCGGAGCAATAGCTATTTTCAGGTTCTCACTATTGAGTAAATCAGTTGTAGCTTGAAAACTATTGCATTTACAGTAGTTTGCTTAAATATGTTGTTTACCTACTTTTGGGTTAGCTATAACATAGTAAAATTTCAGACATGTAGCTCATTGCATAGCTGAGTAATAGTTCCTTTGAGGTTCTCACTGTTGAGTAAATCAGTTGTAACTTGAAAACTATTACATTTAGAGTAATTTGTTAAATATGTTATTCACAGAATTTTTGGTCAGCTATAACATAGTGAAATTGCAGATCTCTATGTCATGGCATAGCTGAGCAATAGCTACTTTCAGGTTCTCACTGTTGAGTAAATCATTGTATCCACTGGATAGCCGCAGTGTGTAGAGAGAGATTTCACCATTACTGCTCTGATGAAAAAAAATATTATAGCTAGCTTTCTTAAGTTTGCAGTATATATTAATAACCATAAAATGTTGTCTGGGAATATTTTTGGCCTCATTTTGAGAAACAAGATGGCCGCCACAGGTGTTTTTTGTCAGTCATGAAAAGTGCTTATATCTCCCTTATTATTGATCCTAGAGGTTTGGGATGATAAACCAACCTGTAGGAAATCATGGGGTGGGAATCTTTTGGTGTGGTCAGATTTGACCTTCAATGACCCCTCCTTCAAGGTCAAACAAGGATAGCCAAACTTAAAAGTGCTTATAACTCGCTTATTATTGGTCCCAGAGGTTTGGGATGGTAAACAGACAGGAAATCATGGGCTGTGAATCTGTTGATATGGTCCGATTTGACCTTGGAACCCTCCTTCAAGGTCAAATGAGGATAGTGAAAATTGAAAGTGCCTACAACTCGCTTATTATTGGTGACAGAGATTTGGGATGGTAAACCATCCCATAGGAAATCATTGGCTCGGAATCTTTTGGTATGGTCAGATTTGACCTTTGGACCCCTCCTTCAAGGTCAAATGAGGACAGCCAAGCTTACAAGTGCTTATAACTCATTTATAATTGGTCCTAGAGGTTTGGAATGGTAAACCATAGGAAATCATGGGCTGGGAATGTATTTGTGTGGTTAGATTTGACCTTGGACCCCTTCTTCAAGGTCGAACGAGGATATTGCATTTGTAGTATTTCTTTAAATATGTTTTAACCTATTTTTTACACTTAAACAATTACCTTGTTATTTTCCTTCATAATACCATTTACAGGGCACAACTTTTTTATCCTTTTCTTCTGTCAGCTTCGGAATTTCTTTCGAACTTGCTGTTCAGTTACCATTTACTGTATTTCTGTACAGCCCTTTTCCTGATAATTATTCTGTCCTCTAATCACCTTCACAAATCAAAAACACTCAGTCAGTTGACACTGCCCGTTCACGGGCACCCTCCTCTTGTTTCACTTTTGGGCCCAGTTCTCCTATACAGAAAGTCAGATCATCCTATGACTGGTATATATAATACATATATATGTAAGCATGCAGAAATTTGACCTTGAAGCTCTTCATTGAAGGTCATCCACTGACCGCCAAAGTACCTGACCGAGGGTCATTTTTGGCCTTTTTGGAGATATTTCACACTTAATGCTGACTATATTGCATGGAAAC
Organism: Sabellastarte sp. h YS-2021; assembly: GCA_964017235.1. Lineage (NCBI taxonomy): Eukaryota > Metazoa > Annelida > Polychaeta > Sabellida > Sabellidae > Sabellastarte > Sabellastarte sp. h YS-2021. The sequence goes on along the minus strand of OZ024927.1, from coordinate 53,300,484 downwards.
TATTGAAAATGGCTTTGGAGGTTGAGTACATGATGGACTTCTACCATCCAGGCTTACTGGTTACAGATCTTCATTTAAGGTCATCCACTGACTGCCAAAGTACCTGACCGAGGGTCATTTTTGGCCCTCTATTTGTTTGTTTGTTTGTAAACAAGATAAGTCAAAAACTGACAGATGGATTCTGATAAAATTTTCAGGATATGTCCAAAATGGTAAAAGGAAGATATAATTAAATTTTGGGAGTGATCCGGATCACTGTCTGGATCTTCTGGATCCATGAAATTTAATTTTTAAAGACAGATAACTCAAAAACTAATGGGTGCATTTTGATGAAATTTTCAGGAAATGTCCTTAATGGGACGAGGAACAAGTGATTAGATTTTGGGAGTGATCTGGATCATCCGGATCCAGGCTGCCAGATGTGTTTGTGTACAATATAGCTCAAAAACTTATGGATGGATTTTGATGAAATTTTCAGGATATGTCTGAAAAGGATGAAATGGTTGAATTTTGGAAGTGATCCGGATCACTATATGGATCTTCTGGATCCATGAAATGTAATTTTTAAAGACAGATACCTCAAAAAGTTATGGATGGATTGTGATGACATTTTCAGCAAATGACCTAAATGGTACAAGGAACAAGTGATTACATTTTTGGAGTGATCTGGATCATCTGGATCCAGGCTGCAACAAAATTTTAGGATGAATTTTGATGATATTTTTAGGATATGTTACAAATGGTAAAAGGAAGAAGTGGTAAAAGGAAGAAATGGTTCAATTTTGCGAGTGATCTGGACCACTCTCTGGATCTTCTGGATCCATGAAATATAATTTTTAAAGACAAATAGCTCAAAAAGTCATGGGTGGATTTTGATGAAATTTTCAGGCAATGTCCTAAATGGGACAAGGAACAAGTGATTAGATTTTGGGAGTGATCTGGATCATCTGGATCCAGGCTGTCAGATGCGTTTGTGTACAAGATAAATCAAAAACTTATGGACGGATTTTGATGAAATTTTCAGGATATGTCTGAAAAGGTAAAAGGATGAAATGATTCAATTTTGGAAGTGATCCGGATCACTATATGGATCTTTTGGATCCATGAAATGTAATTTTTAAAGACAGATACGGTAACCACAAAAAGTTATGGATGGATTGTTTCAGCAAATGGCCTAAATGGTACAAGGAACAAGTGATTACATTTTTGGAGTGATCTGGATCATCTGGATCCAGGCTGCCACATAATCTTGGGATGGACTTTGATATTTTTAGGATATGTTACAAATGGTAAAAGGAATAAGTGGTAAAAGGAAGAAATGATTCAATTTTGCGAGTGATCTGGACCACTATCTGGATCCAAGAAATGTAATTTTTAAAGACAAATAGCTCAAAAAGTCATGGATGGATTTTTATGAAATTTTCAGGAAATGTCTTAAATGGGACAAAGAACAAGTGATTAGTTTTTGGGAGTAATCTGGATCACTGTCTGGATCATGTGGATCCAGGCTGCCAGATGTGTTTGTGTACAAGATAACTAAAAAACTTATGGATGGATTTTGATGAAATTTTTAGAATATGTCTGAAAAGGTAAAAGGATGAAATGATTGAATTTTGAAAGTGATCCGGATCACTATATGGATCTTCTGGATCCATGAAATGTAATTTTTAAAGACAGATATAAGTGAAAGAACTAGTGATTAGCTTTTGGGAGTAATCTGGTACTATGGAGAATCCTGACCTGGTGCTCCAGGAAACAGGCTCAAGACCGACATATTCATGCCTTAACTATGCCCCGTCCGGGGATACACTGCGTCAAGACGCAATCTCTAGTTTCTTTGACAGTACATGAAAATAGGCGTGTACTACAGTAAGTTGCTTCACCTTTGTAAGAATCAGAGAAATTTGTGAAAATGTTTTATTGTTATTGTTTCATTATGTGTTCTGTAACAAACACTATTGTCAGAGCTGGTGTCCTCATTATTCATCGAGCTCTGTGGCCAGTTCCAGATATATGGCCAATTTTATTAATAGTCACAGATTGCTTGTTCGGTAATCTATTGTGACGTATTTTTTTTTGCCAGATGATAGCAAAAATACTGCATCATTGAGTCCTCTCAGTCGATTTTACAACAAAATGGCAACTGTTTCAAAAGAAAGAAAGAAATTTTGTAAGTATGGAAATATATGTTTTGGCATTCTGAACTTTGTAAACCTATGCAGAAATTGTATATGACATAAAAAAGTAAATGCCTTGGCAGCCCAAATTCTATTTTGTTTGTAATAAAAATGCAGTAAATTTAAACTAAATACAGCTTTGTCATCTTATATCAGTCTTTCAGCATGGAGCAATAGTGGTAACAATAAGTATCAATGTAAAAAAGGTAAGACCTTTTTCATCCGAAACCACAAAATCCAAGAAGTATTCTTCAAAAAAAAAAAAAAAAAAAATGTAATTACCTTGGTACCAATGTACTTTTGCATTTTTATCCAAGAATAAAATTACCAATTGTGTTTTGCAGCAAATGATGAAACGAAATCTTTAAGTAAAAGAAGGAAGATCAATGCCAGTGATGTATCTGAGAACACTGAAAACAAGGTTATGTTACAATGTTTTGTGATGTTGTTTCACTTGTTTGATTTTATTGCGCTAATATATCGTAACTAACAAACTAGTGCTATTCGTCCAGCGCAAGCTGGTCCTGCCAGATGCCAGAAAAAGATGTCCTGAGTTGCCTCCAGGGGAACTGCACATGGTGCTGCCCCCATTCGCTAGGAGGCCTACTGCCTCCCTCACTCGCCAAGTGGCTAGTTACATCATTTCCTCTTTTTATGTCAGCTGACTTGTCAGTCAGCTGGCATTATGTCGTCACTCTGCGGCGTGGGCGTACGCGTCCGCGTGAACAACTTCTCCTCCAAAACTACAAGGCCTAGAGACGTGCTGTTTTTTTTAAAAGATACCTTATCTATCGAGGATGAAAAATTGTTCAAGGCATGCAAATCTGTCTGTTCGTCTGTTTGCTAGAGACATTACAAGGGGGGTACCCCCACCAAAAGTGTGAAAATTTCAACTTTTTATCACAATTTTCTCAGTGACTATTGCAGGGATTTCTCTCATATCTTGCATATATGTACTAGGCCAGAGGTAGATTCTCTTGTGTGAGTATGAGACCTGGATCTCTCTTACTTTTTTTTTAATAAATTTTTTTAATAATTTTTAATGCATTAACATTCATGAAATCATGCACAAAATCATTTATAACTTGAAAACTGTTGCATCTAGAGCATTTTGTTAAAATATGTTATTCAGCTACTTTTTTCATAGCTACAATATGGTGAGTAAGTTGGGTGCCTGTCTCAATAGCTAAGTGAGTAATAGCTACTTTTGGGCTTTTCAGTAACTTCCATCATGAGTAGAATCACTTGTAACTTAAAAACTATTGCATTTAGAGAATTTCGTATAAATATGTTATTCAGCTACTTTTGGGTCAGCTATAACATAGTAAAATTTTAGACCTGTAGCTCATGGCATAGCTGAGTAATAGCTACTTTTACGTTATCACTGTTGAGTAAATTGCTTATAACTTCAAAACTATTGCATTTAGAGAATTTCGTATAAATATGTTATTCAGCTACTTTTGGGTCAGCTATAACATAGTAAAATTTCAGACCTGTAGCTCATGGCATAGCTGAGTAATAGCTACTTTTAGGTTATCACTGTTGAGTAAATCGCTTATAACTTGGAAACTATTGCATTTAGAGTATTGTATTGTGTATTTATACTCAGCGCAATATCTCCATAGTATTTTGTTTCAATATGTTATTCACCTATTTTGGGATCAGCTATAACATAGTGAAGTTTCAGATCTGTGGCTCATTGCATAGCTGAGTAATAGCTACTTTGAAGTTCTCACTATTGAGTAAATCAGTTGTAATTGGAAAACTATTGCATTTAGAGAATTTAGTATAAATATGTTATTCAGCTACTTTTGGGTCAACTATAACATAGTAAAATTTCAGACCTGTAGCTCATGGCATAGCTGAGTAATAGCTACTTTTAGGTCATCACTATTGAGTAAATCAGTTGTAACTTGAAAACTATTGCATTTACAGTATTTTGCTTAAATATGTTGTTCACCTACTTTTGGGTCAGCTATAACATAGTAAAATTTCAGACCTGTAGCTCATGGCATAGCTGAGTAATAGCTACTTTTAGGTCATCACTATTGAGTAAATCAGTTGTAACTTGAAAACTATTGCATTTACAGTATTTTGCTTAAATATGTTGTTCAGCTACTTTTGGGTCAGCTATAACATAGTAAAATTTCAGACCTGTAGCTCATGGCATAGCTGAGTAATAGCTACTTTTAGGTCATCACTATTGAGTAAATAAGTTGTAACTTGAAAACTATTGCATTTACAGTATTTTGCTTAAATATGTTGTTCACCTACTTTTGGGTCAGCTATAACATAGTAAAATTTCAGACCTGTAGCTCATGGCATAGCTGAGTAATAGCTACTTTTAGGTTATCACTGTTGAGTAAATCGCTTATAACTTGGAAATTATTGCATTTAGAGTATTTTGTTTCAATATGTTATTCACCTATTTTGGGGTCAGCTATAACATAGTGAAGTTCCAGACCCGTGACTCATTGCATAGCGGAGTAATAGCTACTTTTAGGTTATCACTGTTGAGTAAATCGCTTATAACTTGGAAACTATTGCATTTAGAGTATTTTGTTTCAATATGTTATTCACCTATTTTGGGATCAGCTATAACATAGTGAAGTTTCAGATCTGTGGCTCATTGCATAGCTGAGTAATAGCTACTTTGAAGTTCTCACTATTGAGTAAATCAGTTGTAATTGGAAAACTATTGCATTTAGAGAATTTCGTATAAATATGTTATTCAGCTACTTTTGGGTCAGCTATAACATAGTGAAATTACAGACCTGTAGCTCATGGCATAGCTGAGTAATAGCTACTTTTAGGTCATCACTATTGAGTAAATCAGTTGTAACTTGAAAACTATTGCATTTACAGTATTTTGCTTAAATATGTTGTTCACCTACTTTTGGGTCAGCTATAACATAGTAAAATTTCAGACCTGTAGCTCATGGCATGGCTGAGTAATAGCTACTTTTAGGTCATCACTGTTGAGTAAATCAGTTGTAACTTGAAAACTATTGCATTTACAGTATTTTGCTTAAATTTGTTGTTCACCTACTTTTGGGTCAGCTATAACATAGTAAAATTTCAGACCTGTAGCTCATGGCATAGCTGAGTAATAGCTACTTTTAGGTTATCACTGTTGAGTAAATCAGTTGTAATTGGAAAACTATTGCATTTAGAGAATTTAGTATAAATATGTTATTCAGCTACTTTTGGGTCAACTATAACATAGTAAAATTTCAGACCTGTAGCTCATGGCATAGCTGAGTAATAGCTACTTTTAGGTCATCACTATTGAGTAAATCAGTTGTAACTTGAAAACTATTGCATTTACAGTATTTTGCTTAAATATGTTGTTCACCTACTTTTGGGTCAGCTATAACATAGTAAAATTTCAGACCTATAGCTCATGGCATAGCTGAGTAATAGCTACTTTTAGGTCATCACTATTGAGTAAATCAGTTGTAACTTGAAAACTATTGCATTTACAGTATTTTGCTTAAATATGTTGTTCAGCTACTTTTGGGTCAGCTATAACATAGTAAAATTTCAGACCTGTAGCTCATGGCATAGCTGAGTAATAGCTACTTTTAGGTCATCACTATTGAGTAAATAAGTTGTAACTTGAAAACTATTGCATTTACAGTATTTTGCTTAAATATGTTGTTCACCTACTTTTGGGTCAGCTATAACATAGTAAAATTTCAGACCTGTAGCTCATGGCATAGCTGAGTAATAGCTACTTTTAGGTTATCACTGTTGAGTAAATCGCTTATAACTTGGAAATTATTGCATTTAGAGTATTTTGTTTCAATATGTTATTCACCTATTTTGGGGTCAGCTATAACATAGTGAAGTTCCAGACCCGTGACTCATTGCATAGCGGAGTAATAGCTACTTTTAGGTTATCACTGTTGAGTAAATCGCTTATAACTTGGAAACTATTGCATTTAGAGTATTTTGTTTCAATATGTTATTCACCTATTTTGGGATCAGCTATAACATAGTGAAGTTTCAGATCTGTGGCTCATTGCATAGCTGAGTAATAGCTACTTTGAAGTTCTCACTATTGAGTAAATCAGTTGTAATTGGAAAACTATTGCATTTAGAGAATTTCGTATAAATATGTTATTCAGCTACTTTTGGGTCAGCTATAACATAGTAAAATTTCAGACCTGTAGCTCATGGCATAGCTGAGTAATAGCTACTTTTAGGTCATCACTATTGAGTAAATCAGTTGTAACTTGAAAACTATTGCATTTACAGTATTTTGCTTAAATATGTTGTTCACCTACTTTTGGGTCAGCTATAACATAGTAAAATTTCAGACCTGTAGCTCATGGCATGGCTGAGTAATAGCTACTTTTAGGTCATCACTGTTGAGTAAATCAGTTGTAACTTGAAAACTATTGCATTTACAGTATTTTGCTTAAATTTGTTGTTCACCTACTTTTGGGTCAGCTATAACATAGTAAAATTTCAGACCTGTAGCTCATGGCATAGCTGAGTAATAGCTACTTTTAGGTTATCACTGTTGAGTAAATCAGTTGTAATTGGAAAACTATTGCATTTAGAGAATTTAGTATAAATATGTTATTCAGCTACTTTTGGGTCAACTATAACATAGTAAAATTTCAGACCTGTAGCTCATGGCATAGCTGAGTAATAGCTACTTTTAGGTCATCACTATTGAGTAAATCAGTTGTAACTTGAAAACTATTGCATTTACAGTATTTTGCTTAAATATGTTGTTCACCTACTTTTGGGTCAGCTATAACATAGTAAAATTTCAGACCTGTAGCTCATGGCATAGCTGAGTAATAGCTACTTTTAGGTCATCACTATTGAGTAAATCAGTTGTAACTTGAAAACTATTGCATTTACAGTATTTTGCTTAAATATGTTGTTCAGCTACTTTTGGGTCAGCTATAACATAGTAAAATTTCAGACCTGTAGCTCATGGCATAGCTGAGTAATAGCTACTTTTAGGTCATCACTATTGAGTAAATAAGTTGTAACTTGAAAACTATTGCATTTACAGTATTTTGCTTAAATATGTTGTTCACCTACTTTTGGGTCAGCTATAACATAGTAAAATTTCAGACCTGTAGCTCATGGCATAGCTGAGTAATAGCTACTTTTAGGTTATCACTGTTGAGTAAATCGCTTATAACTTGGAAATTATTGCATTTAGAGTATTTTGTTTCAATATGTTATTCACCTATTTTGGAGTCAGCTATAACATAGTGAAGTTCCAGACCCGTGACTCATTGCATAGCGGAGTAATAGCTACTTTTAGGTTATCACTGTTGAGTAAATCGCTTATAACTTGGAAACTATTGCATTTAGAGTATTTTGTTTCAATATGTTATTCACCTATTTTGGGATCAGCTATAACATAGTGAAGTTTCAGATCTGTGGCTCATTGCATAGCTGAGTAATAGCTACTTTGAAGTTCTCACTATTGAGTAAATCAGTTGTAATTGGAAAACTATTGCATTTAGAGAATTTCGTATAAATATGTTATTCAGCTACTTTTGGGTCAGCTATAACATAGTGAAATTACAGACCTGTAGCTCATGGCATAGCTGAGTAATAGCTACTTTTAGGTCATCACTATTGAGTAAATCAGTTGTAACTTGAAAACTATTGCATTTACAGTATTTTGCTTAAATATGTTGTTCACCTACTTTTGGGTCAGCTATAACATAGTAAAATTTCAGACCTGTAGCTCATGGCATAGCTGAGTAATAGCTACTTTTAGGTCATCACTATTGAGTAAATCAGTTGTAACTTGAAAACTATTACATTTACAGTATTTTGCTTTAATATGTTGTTCACCTACTTTTGGGTCAGCTATAACATAGTGAAATTTCAGACCTGTAGCTCATTGCATAGCTGAGTAATAACTACTTTGAGGTTCTCACTATTGAGTAAATCAGTTGTAATTGGAAAACTATTGCATTTAGAGAATTTAGTATAAATATGTTATTCAGCTACTTTTGGGTCAACTATAACATAGTAAAATTTCAGACCTGTAGCTCATGGCATAGCTGAGTAATAGCTACTTTTAGGTCATCACTATTGAGTAAATCAGTTGTAACTTGAAAACTATTGCATTTACAGTATTTTGCTTAAATATGTTGTTCACCTACTTTTGGGTCAGCTATAACATAGTAAAATTTCAGACCTGTAGCTCATGGCATAGCTGAGTAATAGCTACTTTTAGGTTATCACTGTTGAGTAAATCAGTTGTAATTGGAAAACTATTGCATTTAGAGAATTTAGTATAAATATGTTATTCAGCTACTTTTGGGTCAACTATAACATAGTAAAATTTCAGACCTGTAGCTCATGGCATAGCTGAGTAATAGCTACTTTTAGGTCATCACTATTGAGTAAATCAGTTGTAACTTGAAAACTATTGCATTTACAGTATTTTGCTTAAATATGTTGTTCACCTACTTTTGGGTCAGCTATAACATAGTAAAATTTCAGACCTGTAGCTCATGGCATAGCTGAGTAATAGCTACTTTTAGGTCATCACTATTGAGTAAATCAGTTGTAACTTGAAAACTATTGCATTTACAGTATTTTGCTTAAATATGTTGTTCACCTACTTTTGGGTCAGCTATAACATAGTAAAATTTCAGACCTGTAGCTCATGGCATAGCTGAGTAATAGCTACTTTTAGGTCATCACTATTGAGTAAATCAGTTGTAACTTGAAAACTATTGCATTTACAGTATTTTGCTTAAATATGTTGTTCACCTACTTTTGGGTCAGCTATAACATAGTAAAATTTCAGACCTGTAGCTCATGGCATAGCTGAGTAATAGCTACTTTTAGGTTATCACTGTTGAGTAAATCGCTTATAACTTGGAAATTATTGCATTTAGAGTATTTTGTTTCAATATGTTATTCACCTATTTTGGGGTCAGCTATAACATAGTGAAGTTCCAGACCCGTGACTCATTGCATAGCGGAGTAATAGCTACTTTTAGGTTATCACTGTTGAGTAAATCGCTTATAACTTGGAAACTATTGCATTTAGAGTATTTTGTTTCAATATGTTATTCACCTATTTTGGGATCAGCTATAACATAGTGAAGTTTCAGATCTGTGGCTCATTGCATAGCTGAGTAATAGCTACTTTGAAGTTCTCACTATTGAGTAAATCAGTTGTAATTGGAAAACTATTGCATTTAGAGAATTTCGTATAAATATGTTATTCAGCTACTTTTGGGTCAGCTATAACATAGTGAAATTACAGACCTGTAGCTCATGGCATAGCTGAGTAATAGCTACTTTTAGGTCATCACTATTGAGTAAATCAGTTGTAACTTGAAAACTATTGCATTTACAGTATTTTGCTTAAATATGTTATTCAGCTACTTTTGGGTCAGCTATAACATAGTAAAATTTCAGACCTGTAGCTCATGGCATAGCTGAGTAATAGCTACTTTTAGGTTGTCACTGTTGAGTAAATCACTTATAACTTGAAAACTATTGCATTTAGAGTATTTTGTTTCAATATGTTATTCACCTATTTTGGGGTCAGCTATAACATAGTGAAGTTCCAGACCTGTGGCTCATTGCATAGCTGAGTAATAGCTACTTTGAAGTTCTCACTGTTGAGTAAATCAGTTGTAATTGGAAAACTATTGCCTTTACAGAAATTTGTGCAAATATGTTATTCAGCTACTTTTGGGTCAGCTATAACATAGTGAAATTACAGACCTGTAGCTCATGGCACAACTGAGCAATAGCTGTTCTCAGGCACTGACTGTTGAGTAAATCAGCTATAACTTGAAAAATATTGCATTTGGAGTATTTTGTTAAAATATATTGTTCACCTACTTTTGGGTTAGCTATAACATAGTGAAATTACAGGCCTATAGCTCATGGCATAGCGGAGCAATAGCTATTTTCTGGTTCTCACTATTGAGTAAATCAGTTGTAACTTGAAAACTATTGCATTTACAGTATTTTGCTTATATATGTTGTTCAGCTACTTTTAGGTCAGCTATAACAGAGCAAAAATTCAGACATGTAGCTCATTGCATAGCTGAGTAATAGTTACTTTGAGGTTCTCACTCTTGAGTAAATCAGTTGTAACTTGAAAATTATTACATTTAGAGTATTTTGTTAAATATGTTATTCACAGACGTTTTGGTCAGCTATAACATAGTGAAATTGCAGACCTCTATGTCATGGGATAGCTGAGCAATAGCTTCTTTCAGGTTCTCACTGTTGAGTAAATCATTGTATCCAACCTGTAGGAAATCATGGGCTGGGAATCTGTTAATATGGTCCGATTTGACCTTGGAACCCTCCTTCAAGGTCAAATGAGGATAGCCAAACATAAAAGTGCTTATAACTCGCTTATTATTGGTCCCAGAGGTTGGAATGAAAACCAACCTATAGAAAATCATGAGCTGGGAATTTTTTGGTGTGGTCGGATTTCACCTTGGACCCCTCCTTCAAGGTCAAATGAGGATAGCCAAACTTAAAAGTGCTTATAACTCACTTATTATTGGTCCTAGAGGTTTCGAATGGAAAACCAACCTATAGAAAATCATGGGCTGGGAATCTTTTGGTGTGGTCGGATTTGACCTGGGACCCCTCCTTCAAGGGCAGTTGAGGATAGCCAAACTTACAATTGCTTAGAACTCGCTTATTATTGGTCCTACAAGTTTGGGATGGTAAACAAGCTACAGGAAATCATGGGCTGGGAATTTTTTTGTGTGGTCGGATTTGACCTTGGACCCCCTCCTTCCAGGTCAAACGAAGATAGCCAAACTTAAAGTGCTTATAACTCGCGTATTATTGGTCTTGGAGGTTTGGGATGGTAAACCAACATATAGGAAATCATGGGCTGGGATTCTTTTGGTGTGGTCAGATTTGACCTGGGACCCCTCCTTCAAGGGCAGTTGAGGATAGCCAAACTTACAATTGCTTAGAACTCGCTTATTATTGGTCCTACAAGTTTGGGATGGTAAACAAGCTACAGGAAATCATGGGCTGGGAATTTTTTTGTGTGGTCGGATTTGACCTTGGACCCCCTCCTTCAAGGTCAAACAAGGATAGCCAAACTTAAAAAGTGCCTATAACTCACTTATTATTGGTCCGAGAGGTTTGGGATGGTAAACCATCCTAAATTCTTTGGCTGGGAATCTTTGGTATGGTCAGATTTGACCTTTGGACCCCTTCTTCATGGTGGAACGAGGATATTGCATTTATAGTATTTCTTTAAATATTTTTAACCTACTTTTTACCCTTAAACAATTACCTTGTTACTTTATTTCATAATACCATTTGCAGGGCACAACTTTTTTGTCGTTTTCTTCTGTCAGCTTCGGAATATCTTTCGAACATGTGTTCAGTTACCATTTACTGTACAGCCCTTTCCCTGATAATTATGCTTTCCTCTCATTATCACCATCACAAATCAAAAACATTCAGTCAGCTGACACAGTGCCCGTTCACGGGCACTCTCCTCTTCTTTTCTTTTGGTACAGTCAAAAAAGATGTAGACAGGCATCCCAGGGGAACCTTTTAAAAAGGTTTTAGCCTTTTTTTTACTGAAAAAACTTTTTTCTTATTTTTTCAAGAAAAACCTTTTTTTAAGCTGAAAAATGGCGTGAAAACCTTTTTTAGCCTTTTTTTTTTCAAGCTGAAACCTTTTTTGTTTCTTTCTGAGCAGTCAAATTTGTCAATAAAGATTTAATTAACTGTGCATATATTCAATGTGTATATAGCTATAATTAAGTGTTTCAGAATGTTTGACTTCTGATCAGACCAAACATTGAAGTTGATATTGTGATACTAACAAAAATGTTTGGTCTGAGAAAAGTTGACAGTCTGAAACAGTAGTCATCATTCACTAGAACATTTAAACATTCTCGACTAGGAAAGCTAAGAGTCTGTCGTAGAAAGCCTTAGAAGTAGGAAGGTGTATTTTTGTCATATCCTAAGATGAAAATCAGGGATATACTGGTTTTATGTCTGTTTTGCTGCCGCGTACATTGTGATTGTGTGCGTGATAACTCAAAAACACTTTCATCTATTTTATTCAAACTTGGGACATACATGTATTTGGATAAGGAGAGGAACTTCATTTTAAAGGTGACCTTAAACTCCAAATAATACAGAGGTTATGTCAGTTATGTTATTTCACCTTAATGTCAGAAATGGACCTTCAGCCACTTGAAGCCCTCAAGGTCACAAACTAGTGGCTCTTATGGCTAAAATTTTATCTGAATGCACGTTAATATATTCAAGAATTTATGTTGTGCTTAAATTTGTGTTTGAGACCTCACTTGGTGGATATTTCCTACATTTTTCACACATTTTGCCCTGTAATTTGGAAATAGTAATTCTGATGATGCTCAGACTGTAATTATAGATGTAACTGTTACATGTAATCCTTATGCAAAATTTGAGGTCTGTAGCTTTAATTTTAAGGTCACCGTAAGGTCTCAATAAGTGTCCACGGGACCCATTATGTGAACTTTTTGCCACTTTAAGCCCTATAACTCTAACACTATGTGGTTCATTCATCTTAAATCTCATCTGGGAGTAAATTTACATGGTCTTTTTGAGAGCTGAAAGAGAAGACAAAAATCGTGGTCGAATATCCGCATCCCGGAATTCGGAAATTTTCGAATATTCGTTTGGTGTGTTTTAGCAATGTCCATTTATTTTGTCGAAATACCCAAATGCGGTTGTTGGTAAACCGCATGAAAGTTGTCATAAAAACATAAGTAAACGAGGTATATTTTACTTATTTCTAATGAATTATTATGTTATTTGACAAAAATCATAGTTAATTGCGCTATTTTGCGTTTTGATGCATAATTTCTATACATATACCGAATATTTGTTTGCTCATGATCAAAGTCGAATACGGAAAATGCAGAGCGGAAAACGAATAATGCGAATATCCCTTTCAACTCTAGTCTTTTTACATGTATCAGAAATCAAGGCTTTAACTTGACATTTTATTACGCTACAATAGCTTACCATGTGGGACTTAATGCTGTTCTCGGGTTGCCACACCCGGGGCCAACGTCTTAGAAAAAAAGATCATTCTTGTTAGCCACCGGATATACTGGTAGTTGTCACGTGATAACTTCTGACCAATCGCCCTACTTTCTCGTTGGCCACGATTGACTGGTAGCAGTTTGTAAATATACAGACATTTTCATTTATTTCTCAGTTTTTACTTATTGTTGGAGGCTAATATTTGCATATTTCTTGATATATATATCATAGATCATTCTGTAAAATTTTAATTTTCACAGGATAGGTATTTCTCTTGTTTTTGCGTGTTTTGAGTTTTCCTCGGTACAGGCAATTATATTGTACGTCTTTTATTGCGTATAAAATGTCTCTCCATCAAGCAAATAAAGACAAACCGAGAGCTCAGAAATGCCGCCACTTTTGCTTCAGTTTCGATATACACAACTACTGCCCTACCTGTAGGGAGGCTGGCCAGGGAGACGACCCCTGTGTCACCTTCGAAACTCCCTGTCAAATCTGTACGTCTTTTTCAGATGAACAGTTACAAAAAATCCAGAACAGGAAACGTTATTTAAAAAAGCGGAAACTAGTTCCAAAGATGATGAACTAGATCTTTTGGGTGAAGGCGACGGGGATTCCTTCACTGGATCAAATGCAGACCTCGAGAGTGCTGCTGATAATCTTTTCACCTCACACACCCCCCACCCCCACCCCGTCCTCAACCTCTCGCCTTCAGTTCCTTGTCTTTAAAAACCCCAGCCAAGTCTGTCCCACCCACCCAAGGTACAGCTTTGCAAAATAAATTCCAGAAAAATCTTGAGAAATCCCTCGGTGATTCCTTAAATATACATTTACAGCAGCAAATGGGTTCCTTCCAGGCATCCATGTTAGAAGCGTTTCAGTCACTCCGAGAGGAGTTGGCTACAAAAAAGAAGACTAGGTAGAATCCTCGCTTCATGCTTTCAAACCTGGCTCGTCCAGTAACAATGCTGCCCATCTGGATTTCCCCCCTCCGAGATCTGGTACTAACCTTCAAAGCGAGGCAATGGATGTGGACTACAGTCCAGCACTCCCTCCTCGTCTAGTACTCAACCAAGATTCCTCGGAACAGTATGTTGCCCCCTCTGAGGGTCACCCCGAAGAGGTCTCGTACTCTCACAAAAAGCAAAGCCATAGGCAGCCAGTTGACCCGAGCTCTGTCTCGGACCAACTACATGAGGATTCCGATCAACCTCGGATCCCTTCTTCTAGATCTAAAAAACACTCCGACAAGAGCAAACATAAATCAAGATCTAGATATGTGTCATTCTCTTCAGAGGAAGATCAGTCCCCTGTAGCCAGACACAGGTCTTCTAAGCCCTCTAGGGCTCAGCCCTCAGGAGCAGCTTCTGATCAAGACCTCCCACAACATGATCCAGACCCCCCTTATTATAGGGAAGTAGCTCTGTCTGACATTCCCTCACAATACTCTGAAGAAGTAGACACCTTCAGGCGTATTCTCTCTCTCCCTGACCCCAGGGAATCTATGCTCAGGTCTTCAACTTCAGTATTAGGTCTGGATGATGAAAAAGGCTGTAAAGAGCTCAGACCTAGAGGTCCTTCCTCTATTCTACCCCTTAGCTCAGTTATCAAGGACGCCTTTGATAAATTTCAACATGACTTTAAGGCTGCCAATTTATCTGAGGGCAAATATGTCAAGCCTCCTCCTTCCACTTCAAAGTGGTACAAGGTGGGACAGCCCACATTTCAGGATAAAATTCAGGAGTTGAATACAGACTTTGCCAAGATCTGTATTACTCCTAGACCTCCTGGGGCCCCAGTAGCCAGAGTTCCCCTGCCAGTTTTCAAGGAGCTGGAACTTCAGGCTAGACAAAATATCTCAACCCTCAACTTCACCGCTGCATTTGCCAAAACCTCCTCTTCTTGCAATGCTTCATTGGAAAAATGCCAACATAGCATTAAGTCAACTGTCAAGAAGATTAAATCTCAGATTCAGAAAGGTGCCAATCCTGAGAAAGCAGCAAAGCGCGGATATGAGGAAGTAGCTGACTACTTAGATTTTTGGAACAAGACAGTGCTTGTCCAACACAGGGCCCTCACCTGTCTCAGCAAATCTCTAGCCCATATTCTCCAGAGGGAGTTATATTCTATGGCTAATACCGGCTTGCTTAGGCGCGAAGCCGAGATGACTCTATTACATCCACAGTTAGGAGAAACGAGACGTGAAGAACTTAGGAACTCGTCCTTTTGGGGCTCTTCCTTGTTTGAGTCTCAACTCGTGAAGGAAGGTGACGACTTCCTTCTCAAAAAAGGCACCTCAAAAGATTCTCAGGGTTTCGCACCCTACCAGAATAAGCCCTTTCGTGGTCCCCACAAGAAAAGAGGCTCCTACAGGAAATGCCACTATGGGGGCAATACCTCTCAAAGCAGTAACCAATCCTTTCCCTCGGGAAGAGGAAAACCCAACTTCAGAGGCTCCAGGGGTCGTTTTCGACCCCACAATAGGGGAAGGGGGCGTGGTAAACCCCCCTTCCCAACGACTCCTCCAAAGCCTCACTCAGTAGGAGGTCGCCTCCATTCTTTCAGGAGAGACTGGCTAACAAACAAATGTTCTCAAAACGTGTTAAACATTATCACCAATGGCTACGTTCTGCCATTCCGTTCAAAGCCAAACTTGATCAGATTTCCTCTGATTCTGTCAGAGTACAAGGCCCAACAAAAAGACCAAGCCTTGGCCACTTGTATCCAGTCTCTCCTGTCAAAGAACACTATCGAAAGGGTGGAAAATGTAAAATCTCTCGGGTTTTACAGTCGCCTGTTCCTAGTACCCAAGCCTCACCAAAGGTGGAGGCCAGTCATAGACTTAAGCAGGCTCAACACTTTTCTACACGTAGAAAAGTTCAAAATGGAAACTCCAGAGTCCATCAGGACTTCCCTGATCCCAGGGGAGTGGGTATCGTCGATAGATCTGTCGGACTCTTACCTACACATCCCCATCCACCCAAACTCAAGGAAATACCTAAGGTTTTGCTACAAGGCTCAGGTGTTCCAGTTCACCTCCCTCCCGTTCGGGCTGGCCACAGCCCCCCAGGTCTTTACAATGATCGTAAAGGAAGTGAAACTAATGGCCCTCTCAAGAGGACTCAGAATTCACCAATACCTGGACGACTGGCTGATCAGGTCCCAGTCTCAGGAGGAAGCCCAAGTGAACACACAGGCAGTGGTAGACCTAACTCAGTCCTTGGGGTGGATAATAAATCAGGAAAAATCAGAACTGAAACCTACTCAGGTGTTTTCGTTCGTGGGCTACGAATACCACCTAGATTCAGCCCTTGTAAAACCCACTCAAGAGATATGGCTCAAACTTCAGGATTTGATCCTACGACTCAAGTCAAAACGTGTTTTGACTGCAAGATGTTTGATGTCTCTAATTGGGTTGCTAGCCTCAACGGAGAAAATGGTCCCGGAGGGACGCCTTCACATGAGGCCCTTTCAGTTTCATCTCAAGGAGCACTGGAAATATCCTCAGTCGCTGGACAACCTCCTTCCTTGGACAGAAGCCATTGCAGCCCACCTAGATTGGTGGCAAAATCCCTCAAACGTGATGAAAGGTGCAGACCTTCATCCCAAAGACCACAGTATCCAACTCTTTACCGACGCCTCAAACGAAGGTTGGGGCGCTCACTTAGACCAAAATTCTACAAAGGGTCTGTGGTCAGATCAGGAAAAAAGGCTACACATAAATGTCCTAGAATTGAAGGCGGTCTCCCTGGCCCTTCGAGACTTCAAGGACCAGTGCCAGAATCAAACAGTGTTAGTTGCGACGGACAACTCAACAGTGGTAGCCTACATCAACAAACAAGGAGGAACACACTCAGCAGAGATGTGCGCTCTCCTGTGGAAGATCATGACCTGGTGCCATCACTACCGCATAACATTGAAAGGCAGGCACATTCCAGGGTGCCTGAATGTGATGGCCGACCTACTGTCCAGGTCCAACCAAGCGCAGTCAACAGAATGGTCTCTGCACCCACAGGTGTTCAAACAGATCTGCCAGAAGTGGTTCACACCTCATGTAGACTTATTTGCCACTCACCTGAACCACAAACTCCCACTTTACGTGTCTCCTATCCCAGACCCAAGGGCCTGGGACATATATGCTCTAAACATAAACTGGACCAACCTCACGGCCTATACGTACCCTCCTACGGCTCTCCTTCACAAGGTGATCCATACGGCTCAAACTTCAGGATTTGATCCTACGACTCAAGTCAAAACGTGTTTTGACTGCAAGATGTTTGATGTCTCTAATTGGGTTGCTAGCCTCAACGGAGAAAATGGTCCCGGAGGGACACCTTCACATGAGGCCCTTTCAGTTTCATCTCAAGGAGTACTGGAGATATCCTCAGTCGCTGGACAACCTCCTTCCTTGGACAGAAGCCATTGCAGCCCACCTAGATTGGTGGCAAAATCCCTCAAACCTGATGAAAAGTGCAGACCTTCATCCCAAAGCCCACAGTATCCAACTCTTTACCGACGCCTCAAACGAAGGTTGGGGGCACTCACTTAGACCAAAATTCTACAAAGGGTCTGTGGTCAGCTTGTAGCTTATAAAAGCTACATTTAAGTAATTAAAATTTTCAATTTTATAGCAAAATACCCTTACCATTTCCTAACAGTAGCTACTTGTTGCAGCCATCTAACTTAGTGGCCAATGTAGAGATATGAATATATAACAACCTTAACATTTAACTTGTGTATGAGGCCCATAACCACCCCACACAGAGGAATTAAGCATCCTACATGGGACACTTTTTGTATTTAGGGGAGAGGGGAGAGAGTGGCTCCGCTGGCTCCCGCATTTTCTATTGCGTATCGCTCGACAACCATTGGCGCATTCTCTTCAAATTTAGCACATGTATGCAGTAGCCCTGGGAAAAATTTCTTAATATGGTGTCATGACATTTCAACCAATCAGAGAAGTCACATGACCAAAAACATGTTTTTCAAAGGGGTGTGTTTGTCCGGATGATAACTTCAATGCGCTTCACCTATTCATATAAAATTTGGCAATTAGGTTTGTTATATAGATGTCTGGAAATCATTAACTTTTGGAAGTGATCCAATACAAAATGGCTGACTTATTAACAATTAACTAAACACCACGATTTCCCTTAACGTTGAAAATGAAAAATCTTTAATATCTCAGAAACGCTGCGAGATAGAGCGATTTCAGCAAAAATTTTGGCCTGCAGGGTCATCTGACACTTTTGGCGGCCATCTTGAAGTTCTGTGTAAAATCCAAAACAAAAGAACATGTTTATCTAAGAAACCTTGCATTTTGGCAAAAATGGAAAAACATATTTTTTTTTTTTTTTTTTTTTTTTTTTTTAACTTTTTTTGTGTATCTGCCTTTTACAATGAGTGGAAGAGGTTCCCGGCAGCTAGGGTCTTCCTTTACAAATATTTATTGACTGAAAAAAATGATTGGAAGTTTTGAATTCTAGTATTAGTTGTCTACAGTTAGAGCAATGTGGAACTTTAATTTAAGATTGCTCCAAACAATGTCTTATTGCTGAATGGACAACAGAGTAATTAGTGTTTACTATCTGGTTACATTTTTTTCACGTAAATAACAGTTAAGAACGTAGTACATCAAGATATAACTAGTGACGGTTATAAGATAAAGTATATAATTCAATAGTTTACAAACAGATTTTTCCAGTATGACCACACATGATTAAACCTTTCTAATTTAAAATGCAATTTTGTCGAGCTTTCCTCTTCAAAAAAAGAGTTCTTCAATATTTGTTGCAGCATATAGAAATTGAGCTTGTACGTATTTTTTGCACACCAGAATATATACTTGCATGAGTGGATGAGAATAAAATTTAAAGGAACATAATTGCTATTATTTGAAACATAGGCTAATATTTTATCTTCATTGGATAGGCACACATCTATATTTAATCTATGTTTTATCCATGTACATATATTTGACCACAGTACATTACTTTCTGAACATTCGGACATAAGATGTTGAACAGTTTCAATATTGCTATCACAAAGTCCACATAGGCTATTTGTGGATATGTTCATTTTAAAAAGTCTATACCTGGTTCCTAAAATTTGATTCAAGACTCTATATTGGAACCACTTAACACTGTTGTCAGATGATACTTGGAAACAAGCTTTATATACATTCACCCATTGGCGTTTATTAAGGGAAATGTTTAAACTTCTATTCCATGTACCGAAATCTTCCGCGTAACCGCACAGGGGCGATAATACGGGAAAATCCCAACAGTTGGGGATGGGCGGTTACGCGAAGTAAATACGGAAAATAAAATATATTTTATCAACCTACCTGTGTTAATCCATATAGTTATTACACTTTTATCAGTCTTTACTCCGTTTATTTGGACTTGTTTCCATTTTGGTTCACCTGCAATTATTTACCTTCAATAATTTAACCGTCATTTTTTCACCTGTAATATACTAGACTGGTACCCTAAATTTGATCTTTGATGAAAATGCTGCAGTCAGACCCGTTTTTTACAAGTATGATTTCTCACTTCTTGGAAACCAAAAAATAAGCATTTTAAAAGGGAAGTTGTACATCTCATTAAAATTTTCCACCAGCATGGCATATTTTCACTTTATTATACACTAACATCCAAGTTTGTGAACAAACAAAAAAAAAAAAACTGACAAATTTTAAAAATCAAACATATGTCCCAAAGCCATTGTGATTGTCTTAAAAATGTTTTTTTGGTGTGAAAATGAAATTCATCTTAATTACTTCAAAATTTACTTTAAAAAGTTAGTCATCAGTAAGATCTGACTCAGAAAAGCCTGAGAATTCACTATCTGTGTCAGAATCGGACATGAATAGGAGTTGGGCTGCCTCATCTTGTAGGTCTTCCAGTCTACCAGCTTCATAAATAGCATCCATCATGTTGTCAGATAACAAGGCATCCTCGGTCCCGTCTAACTTGTTGCTGATGCCACAATACTTGAAGGATTTTTTTACAGTTTCCTCCTTAACTGCTCTCCAAGCTTTTGACACCCAGTTTATGACATCTTGACGAGTAGCCATTTTTAAATTATTTTGGGGAGTCCTAATGTCCTGTTCTCTCCAAGCCTTCCACTCTTTTCGAAGGGCAGTCTTGAATGGCAGGTTCCAGGCAACATCCGCAGGTTGGGCAATTGGGGTACATCCGCCAGGCACAAACACAACATCTGTGTCTCTCTGTGACAATTCCTCCACTGTAGCAGGCATGGTGTGTATCCTTGCCCTGTCTAATATAATCAGGCGCCTGACATCATCCACATTCTGGCCCCAAACTCTATTCACCCAATGCTGCATTTTGTCCCCGGTCATCCACCCATTCAGGCTGGCTGTAACCATGACATTATCGGGTATCCGGAGATTGGCAAAAACCCTTGGAGGAATAGTGGCATTTCTTTCCTTGAAACATATATATGCTGGTTTCTTGTCCCCTGTTGCCAATCCACAAAGTGCCACTGTAAAACCTCTCTTTGATCCACCTGTAGTGGCAATCCTCACTGATCTTTCATTTTTCAGACTATTGGTTGCTGTTGGGGCCATATCAAAACGACACATTGTTTGGTCCATATTTCCAATGTTGTATAAGGTATAATCATTTTGCCTTCGTTTGGTCTTGATCAGCTCCAAAAATTCTTTTATTTTTTCCCCATAGTCCGCAGGTATTTTCTGTGCCTCACTAGTACCTCTCAGAATAGCAACATTGTTCCTTTTTTTCCAGCGACTTAACCACCCATCACTAGCTTTGAAATTTGCCAGCTTGCCGTCAATGTCATCCATATCATTAGCAATCTCTAGCGCTTTTTCTTTTAGGCAGATATTGGAAACAGCCATACCCCTAGCCCTTTGGTCAATCAGGTACTCTAGCACTCCTTCTTCCACATCCCTACTTATAATCTCCCCACCACAGTTAATTCTTCGTTTTTTTGCATCAGATCCATGACTATGAGCCCTCAACTCATCTTCTTTGTTTATCCATTCTCTTATCCTTTTCCTATCAACTTTAAAATATCCAGCTGTTTTCCTGATAGATTTACCATTATCCCTGTACCATTTAATTGCTTCTAGTTTATATTTAACTGTATAGGAATTTTGTTTAGGCATTTTTTCTCTAAAATTATTAAGCAACACAGAACAGATAACAGACGCTATGTACAGACGCCACGAAAAACGTGTGACGAAATTCATGGTTATTTCCGGTTAATTTATCGATTTCTACTTTTGATCAATACATAATACAGGGTAAACGAACCGTAACTTATGAGAAAAAACGGTGAAAGATTGTCTGTTTAAACAACATAAAACATCATAATCACCAAAAATGCTGTATATCTTGGTAAGTTTTTCAAAAATAGTGGGTGAAAAGACAAATATTAAGGAATTTGGGGGATGGGCGGTTACGTGAAAATGGGCCGTTGTGCGGAAGATTTCGGTAAGTTCACATAAAGGACTGTCAGTAAAAATAAGTTTATTTTGTTGCTGATAGAAATCCCGACTTACTTTGTTTGGTTTAGTTAGAATCTTAATGTGGGTTGGTATGTGTGGTTTCTCACACACAAAATTATTGCCTATTTTATACTTATTTATGAATGTTCTTATCAAAGATCGAACTCTATAGTAATCAAATTCTATGTTTCTTAACTGATACATATTTTTTATCTCTTCACAGTTCAGAATATCCCCCTGGGGATTAACAATGTCATCAATTATAGTTATTCCTTTATTTTGCCATTTTGGTAAAAACAGAGTGACATTTGAGATCTGGGAGTTAAACCATAGTGGCGACTGGATTAATTCTGAATTATTTTCTGGGGTTCTTTGACGACAAAACTGTGCCCACTGTTTAAAAATATGCTTCCAGAAGGGGTTATCAATTTTCTTTTCTAGCATTTTACACCAGTCACCTCCCAAGGTTGTTATTTTGCCTAAGTCACCAACTAGACTTGTCAACAAAGTGTACCACGGTGGCGGATCATCTGAGTTTTGTGATATTAATCTTTTTATCCAACTCAATTTTTGTGAATTCTCAAAATGATAGACATTTATCATTTTTATGCCCCCCTGATTATAGTCTCTATATATGGTGTTTCTAAGAATTTTTTCAGGTTTTTTATCCCATAGAAACTGAAAAAATAATCTATTTATACTGTCAAGAATGTTTTTTGAAGTCAATAGTGATGTGAACAAGTGATTAAATTGAGGCAGAAGCAATGTTTTTATAACAGTTACTTTTCCAAGAGGGGTGAGACTTCTGTTTTTCCATAAATTAATTAAATTAGATACTTTATTAATTGCATTTATATAGTTAATTTGAGGTATTTTATCAATATCTACAGAATAGTGTAACCCCAGCAATTTAAATTCTGACTCTCCCCAATTTAGCTTTACTGGTATTTTTAATTTATCCTTTGAGTATCTTTTTTTCCCAATCCATATCACTTTGGTTTTATCATGGTTTATTTTCAGTCCAGATAGTGTACCAAATATTTCTAAAACATTAAGTGAGGCCTGCAAGGACCTAAGTGAGCCATCAAGTATAAGGGAGGTGTCGTCTGCAAACTGTACAAGCCTATATTGTGTTTTCCCTATACTTATTCCAGTGATTTCTGTGTCAAGTCCTATAAGAATGGCTAGAACTTCAGCAGCAAGTATGAACAAGTAGGATGAAATTGGATCTCCTTGGCGGCACCCTTTTTCAATATTGATAGGGTTTGACAGGAATCCAGAACATTGAACATTTTTATCCATTTTAGCAGATCATCATCAAAGCCGAAATATGAAAGAATTTTATATATAAATGTCCAAGAAATTGAATCAAATGCTTTTGCAAAGTCAATAAGTAGTAAAATTCCATTGATTTTTTTTACTTCAGTATAGTGCATTATGTCATATATTAGCCTAGTACTTTCAGAAATGTTTCTTCCAGAAAGAAATCCTGTTTGTGATTTAGATACAATTTTATCAATGTATGGCTTCATTCTATTTGCAATTACTGTCAAAGCTAGTTTATATGTTACACATAATAAGGAAATCGGCCTCCAATTCTTTAAAAAGCGCCTATCTTTAGTGTCTTTGGGTAGACATATTATAATGGCTTGGCGCATGCTATAGGACAGTTTTCCCTTTCTAAAGCAGCAATTAAGCGATCTCTGAATGAAGTGTTTCAAGTAGAACCAGAAGACTTTCAAAAAGTCTGTCGGTATACCATCGATTCCTGGAGTTTTGTTGTTTTTCATTGATTTTAATGCTTGACTGATTTCATATATTTTCAGATCTTGGCCTAGTTTGACATTTTTAACAGTATTTTTCTTATTATTATTCAATAATATTTCTATATCCTTTTCTATTTGTGGGTATCTTGCAAAGCAATTTCTATCTTTAAAGAGGTTGGCATAGAATTTCTCTGTATTTTTTAAAATCAATTTTTGGTCCGTAATTACAGTCTTATCACTAAGTTCTAGTTTTCGAATTGTTTTTTCAGTATAGTTTTTTTTTTCTAAGCCACAAAAGTACTTGCTTGGTTTTTCACCATCACTGATCCATTTTAATCGTGACCTTACAAATTCTCCTTTTAATTTATGTTCCCTTATGTTTTGAAGTTCTTGTTTTTTATCATTCAAAATCTGATCATTGTATGTTGAATGAGTTTCCAAGTATTCAATATCTTCTTTCAAAGCTTTTTCCATTGAGTTATTATTCTTTTTAAGTACAGAAGAAAATTTTATGGTTTCACCCCTGATTCTCAAAAACAAGAGTTCGAGGAAAGTGTCCTCATCAATTACGAATTGTAGGTATTCATTACTTGAAGTATCTTCAATATAATTTAATTGGTAGATGGGAAGTGCATATTTAACCTTTTCTTCGTTAATTACTTTTTTAATGATTTTTAAATAGTCCTGATTGCTGAGTAAGCTAGTATTAAATTTCCATATACCTTTACCAATTTGGAATTTAGAAAATTCAATTTCCAGTTGGATAATTGAGTGATCACTTCTGTAACCCGGTTTAATATTACATGTGTTAATAAGATCAAACATGGAGTTCGATATTAGAAAATAATCCAGTCTTGCTTGTTTAATAGGGTTCTTTCTTCTCCATGTATATCTTTTATCATTTGGATGGCAAAGTCTAAATATATCTATCAAGTTGTTTGCATTCATTATTTCAAGGACTGACTGCCTAGAATTAGGATTATTTATTTTATGGTAATTAAAGGCATCTTTTGAGGGGTCTAGAACCAAGTTGAAGTCACCACAGAGTAAGTTATAGTCAGCGTCTGAATGTAAGATCAGGTTTTCAATAGTTCTGAAAAAGTTGGGATTGTCAACATTGGGGGCATAGATTGTGATCAAATTGATCTTCAGGTTATACATCTCAATTTGCAAATTTAAGTAATTTCCATCTTTGTCCTTATGAACTGCATTTATCTTAAAATCAAAATTATTTGCAAATAGAACAGCAACTCCCCTAGAGTTAGTAGTGTGCCCATGAAGGTAGAATGTACCACCAAAAACCTTTTTAAAATCCTTCGTATCAGCTTCATTTAGATGTGTGTCTTGCAGACATATAATATGTGATTTTGTTTCTTTAAGATAGTTTATTACATCTACTCTTTTTTTAAGATCACGAAGGCCTTGGCAGTTTGCAGACGACACCAAAAAGGTGTTTTCAGGTGATATCATAGTATATAGAAGGAGGTACCTTGCAGGGAGATAATTTTTTTTTTTAAATTCAAAGGACAATATTGTACAAAATTATTGGTGCATTTTTTCTTGGAGAGATTTTCCTCAGCAACAAGACATTTCAATTTTAACATCGGTATACATTTGCTCAAGATAGGATCTAAATATTTTGGACTTAAATATAAGGTTTTAACCACAGACCTTGCATTTAAAGGAAGACAATATACATTTGATAATGTAATGAAAAACATTGTAATGTTAATAACCCTGAACAAAAACATATTTACAGTTTTATAAACAAACAAAGAAGTAAAGGTTTCTTGGTATAGGTTTAGCAAACTGATTGACTTTAACTACCCCTATTTATACATATATATTTTATTGCGTTAATATATCTTACCTAGTGGACCAGTGCATTTGTCCGGCGCGCAGCCGGTCCCGCCAAACGTTAGACAAAAACGTCCTGAGCTGGGCTCTGACCGGGACCGGTAGTGTATTCCTCATTCGCCAGGTGTCGTGACTGCACCCAGCTCCCCTACTGCGCGTGCGCGCGCATGCGTACTTCCTCTTTTTGTTTGGCGCCATAGTGTTTTAGCGGATAAATTTCAATAAAATAAACTTTAAATTATATTGTCTATTTGCAAACGAGTTGGAAGGAAAGCTTTGGATATTGCAAAATATATTTACCATGGCATCACCAGGACAGAGGCGTGGTAGTTGTGGCCATGTTATGGCGGGGTTTGATCTTCATAAAAAGTGTGCCCGCTGTAGGGACAAAAAGGTGGGAGATGACCCTTGTGTCAAAGGTCAGGACTGTGATTTGTGTAGTGCGTTATCTGACTCCCAGAAAGGTATGCTTGCAACCCCACAGTATCAAATCCGAAAAGACAAAAAAGCAGGGATTTTGATTTCTCCCAGTAAAGTTACGGTTGTGGGTCCGGTGGAGGAACAGGACGAACTTGAAATGCCTCCGGACACTGCGCATGCGCAGGGACAGATTGTTACCGGTGCCTTCCCGGTTTCTGATCAGACAGGTACTGGAGACTTTGTCTCCCGTCAGGATTTTGAACTATTGAATAATCAGTTGGAGGAAAAATTCGCCCGTTTTGAGGCTCTCCTTACAAGGACCAACATTTTTTCTACTCCAAAGATGCCTGTTTCAAAGAGTCAAGCCCCTGTTTCTGACACGCCCTTTATCAATCCCTCTCCTGACCCCAGAGCCACCGGTCCGGTGAGGCCTCCGGGTCAGGCTGTAGAGGATTCTGCTTCTTCTGTTAAAAAACAGAAAGGGAAGTCAAAACATAAGAAGTCTATCAAACCGGCCGCTGCTGCCGGTTCTGCAAGTCAGGTTGCTAGGGACCCTATTCCTCCCAAGACAGTGGTACCCGGTCCGGGTTTACAAGTTCTTGGTGAACCGGAGGAAACTGTGCCTGCTATCACCAGTGTCTCTTCCTTAGGGTCCTCCTCTCAACCGGTCATTACCGGTCCGCAGTATACCAGTACTTCTGCTTCCTTTGCACCGGATAGTTTTACTCAGCCGGATCCGGCTCTGTCAGACGGGGAACCCCTTCCGGACCGGTCAGATAAGGAATCTGGTGAGGAGGGTGAACTTTCAGATACTGAAATCAATGAGAAAAATGAGGAAATGAACTACAGAGAAACGGTCCGGTCGGTCCGTTCCTTTCTTGGCTGGTCTCACATACCAGATTTTGAGGCTTCAGCAAGTGATGCAGACAACCGTTCTGACAACCCTTGGAAAGGGAAATATCCTCGTCGCTCAGGCAAAGTTTCAGTGGAGTTACCAGCTGACGACTGGCTTTGCTATAAGATGGAAAAACTGAACACTCGTGTTGCAGAAGGTTACCCTTCTCGTTCCCAAGAGGCTGCAGGTCTGAAACAAGACCAGTTTGTCAGAACCCCCAAAAGCCAGGCAAAGTGGTATACACAGTCACGACTCAAACAGGATATAAATCAAAGACCTGGACGTACAATCTTTGGCTGGTCGGGTTCCGAAGCACGCCTGAACTCTCAATTTTCCCGTATTGCCAAGACTTCCTCATATCCATCTTCAGGACCAGCATCTAGGCCTATCCCTCAGGAGATTCTTCGAAGGTGGGAGCAATGTGCTAAGGAAGGCTCTTTGATTACCAATCACGCAGCAGGATTCAACAGGTGCGTTAGTGAAATTCAGGACAAAATGAATCAACACATTTCATTTTTAAACGCTACCATTGTTCAGGGCAAGGCCCCTAAGGAGGTCACCGACGCCATCAGGGATTTGAAAGACTTGTCAGCTTTCCACAGTAGTGTTTCTGTTGCCTTAGGTACTGCCTTCCAGCACCTCGCAGACAGTTTATTTGTTCAGCTAGCCAACTTCATTTTGTTGAGGAGAGATTCTTATCTCGAGTACGTTAAACCAGGCCTGAAACCTGATACCTGGAATAAACTACGAAATGCTCCCCTGTTCACTTACGGGTTATTCCCGGATGATGTACTGGCAGTGGCGGAGCAGGATATTCAAAAATATGATTCAAACAAGAGTGCTACTGGTCCCGGCCCGGGCACATATCAGCACTCAAAGAAGCATCAATTCCGGTATCAACCATATGAAAAGAAAGAGAGTCGTCAATCCGGCTTCTCCTCTTCCCAAAATCAACAACCTTGGAGGCAATTCTCAGGCAGAGGCAGGGGTAGAGGTCGTGGTAGAGGTGGATCTGGTTCTGCTTACTACTCCAAGCCTGCCCGTGGTGCAAAACCGTATAAATGACAATCAATATCTTCTGAGTCCCCCAGTTGTGTTAAGTTCAAGTTTAGGGGATCTCAATCTAGTGTCATCAGCAAACAAAGAGACTTTTCAAGAGACTGTAAATTTGCATGTTGTTCCTCCTGTACCTTTTGTAAAAGGGCTGTTACAAAAGAAAAACGTAAGACCCTCTCATTCTCAAATAGGAATAAAATCTGTGAACAGTGCTTTGTCTGTAAATCAGTGTCTTTTTGCCCCAAATGTAACAAATGCCCCATGTGTTGCAAAAGATCCACCTGTGGGAGGCCGTCTGCAACTGTTTTGGCAGGTTTGGCTCTCCCTGGGTTCAAATCCAAGGGTAGTCTCCATCCTCAGGGAAGGGTATCAACTACCCTTCAAGGAGAGACCACCTCTGACAAGATTTCCTGTGATTATCAGTGGTTCATCAAATCCCTCTCGAAACAAAAGTCTGAACGAGGCATTGCATTCCCTAGGTCAAAAACAGACTATCGAAAAGGTGGCCGTTCAGTCATCTCTGGGTTTCTACAACCGGTTGTTCCTGGTGCCAAAACCCAACGGGAAATGGAGGCCCATTCTAGATCTAAGCCAACTGAACCTTTACCTTGCCCCAGCAACGTTCAAGATGGAAACTCCGGAGACCATCAGACTCTCCCTGCAACAGGGGGAGTGGGTCTCGTCGCTGGATTTCAGCGATGCTTATTTTCACATTCCCATAAACCACAGGTCGCGAAAATATCTCCGGTTCCACTTAAAAGGTCAGACTTTTCAGTTCACAGCACTTCCCTTTGGCCTGTCGACGGCTCCGTTGGAGTTCACAAAGGTGGTCAAGGAGGTAAAGCTCATGGCTCAATCGAGGGGTATTCGAATCCACCAATACCTAGACGATTGGTTACTGAGAGCCCCATGCCGGGAAATTTGCCTACGTCATACCCAGATCCTTTTGGACCTTTGCCGCTCGCTAGGGTGGGTAGTCAACATGGACAAGTCAGAGCTAGTTCCCCAACAAACCTTCGACTTCGTAGGTTATCATTTCGACCTATCTCAGGGGTTAGTCAAACCAACTCAGGACAGGTGGAGGAGTCTATCTCAGAAACTCAACCTTCTCCTGGGACTGGAATGTTGCACAGTCAGGCAGTTCATGTCTTTAATCGGCCTTCTGACAGCAACAGAAAAACAAGTAGTGTCGGGGCGGCTGCATATGAGGCCCATTCAGTGGCACCTAAAAAAGCATTGGCATGCCCCGGAATCGCTGGAAAAGGTCATCCCAATTCCTTCATCTCTCCATGTACATCTAAGGTGGTGGTTGGACCCGACCAAGGTGCTATCCGGTCAACCCTTACACCCTCTTCGACACGCCCTTCAACTGTTTACAGACGCCTCAAACGAAGGTTGGGGCGCTCACTTAGGCGATTACATGGCAAAAGGAGTTTGGTTGGAGTCAGAAAGCGCCTTGCACATAAATTTGTTGGAACTCAAGGCGGTCCTGCTAGCCTTAAAACGGTTCGAGCAGTTATGTTGCAACCAGATAGTTCTTGTTTGTACAGACAACACCACTGTGGTCTCTTACATCAACAAGGAAGGGGGTATGAAATCAGGCTCACTCTGTGCCCTCCTTTGGAGACTGATGCTTTGGTGCAATCAAAGGCAGATTGTCTTGAGGGCCAGGCATATTCCGGGTCACCTGAACGTCATAGCCGACAAGCTGTCCCGACTCAATCAGGTGATCCAAACAGAATGGTCCCTCCTCCCGGAGGTGTTTGCTCAAATATGCCGGCGTTGGCACCGCCCGTCTGTGGACCTGTTTGCCACCCGGTTCAATCACAAACTTCCCCGGTTTGTATCCCCGGTTCCAGACCAATCAGCGTGGGGAGTGGACGCCTTAAGTCTCCCTTGGGAGGACCTGGACGCTTATGCCTTTCCACCAACGGCCCTTCTTCATCAGGTGGTAACGAAACTCTTGGACCACGGATTCCGTCGTCTCATTCTGATAGCACCAGGTTGGCCCAACATGCCTTGGTTTTGGGACCTGGTCAACATGTCAGCTCAAGTTCCTCTCCTGCTCCCTCAGGTGTCGAAATTGATCACTCAACCGTTCAATCAGTGTCCTCACCGGGACCTGCCCAATCTGAACCTTCATGCGTGGCTCCTAGAGCCTCTGCCATCCAGCAGGCCGGGTTCTCGGCAGAAGTGGCAACAAGAATTGAGGCTCCTCAAAGACGCTCTACCAGAGCCATTTATGAATCAAAGTGGTCCGTTTTTGTCAGATGGTGTGAAAAGAATCAGGTGGACTTCAGGACTCCCTCTATAGAGCAAATTGCGGATTTTCTCCTTTCCCTTTTTCAGGAGAAACATCTTCAACCTAGTACCATAGAAGGCTATAGGACTGCCATAGCCGACAAAGTGGGGAATTCCAGAATTAACATCAGCAAGGATGAAAACTTGTCCAGGTTGTTGGACAGTTTTCATAGGGACAAACCAAAAGGCAGGCGTGGGGTTCCTACGTGGAATTTGTCTTTGGTCCTTCACCAACTTACACAACCTCCTTTTGAACCTCTCAGGAAGGCTTCGCTGAAGTTCCTCACCTTTAAGACTGTCTTCCTTCTAGCCTTGGGCTCTGGGAAACGGAGGAGTGAAATTCATGCTTGGGTCCACAGGAACATTAGGCACCAAGAGGATTGGTCAAATGTTTCGTTATCGCCTTCTCCTAGTTTCATCTCTAAGAACCACCTGGCTAAAGAGGGTCCCGCTTGCGTGGCCCCTGTTATCATTCCAGCCTTGGCTCCTTCATTGGACAAATCCCTCAAGGAGGATAGGAGTCTGTGCCCGGTCCGGGCACTCCGTTATTACTTGGACAAAACCAAAGATCTCCGTTCAGGCAAGGAATTGGTTTTTGTTTCCTTTAGGAAGAGCTTCCAGAAGGATATTGTCCCTGCTACCGTTTCCTCCTGGATCAAACAAACCATAGTCCTTTGTTACCAGATGTCAGACCAACAGGCTCAACAGTTGCATCAGGTTCGGGCTCATGACGTTCGCGCGTTCGCGGCGTCCAAAGCCTTTCAGGGGGGTGTTCCCTTAGACCAGATTTTGGCAGCCTGTCACTGGAAATCTCATAACACCTTCACCCAATTTTACTTGAAGGACTTGGCATGGGCAGACTCGGATGTGTACCATTTGGGTCCTGTGGTAGCTGCCCAACAAATTAGGGACTAAGCAGAGGCTCCCTTGTATATAGTGTATAGTGGTGTATATATGTATTCATACATGTACAAAAAAAAAAAAAAAAAAAAAAAAAAAAAAAAACGTCCCTGCAGTCTGTCTTGCGTTGCAAGAAGATGGGGGACCATCTTAATCTTCAATTCCCCTTCTTCACTTCCTCGGGAACTCGTCAGCTACAAAACAAAGGGGGGGGGGGGGGGAGAGAGAGACTGTACCTATCCAGGGTAGTTAGAAACCCTTCCCGGGTGATTTCCTCTGGATTTACGGAGTATATATGTAGATCTTAGAGTCTCAGTCTCCCCTTTGCCCATAGCTACCCGCCAACCACTGGGTAGTTATTCTGCACTGGTCCACTAGGTAAGATATATTAACGCAATAAAATGGAAAATTTAATGGTTAAATTAAATTTTTATTAGTTAATATCTTACCTAGTGGACCAAGAGAGTCCCACCCTACCTGCCCCGCAATAGCTCAAAGGGGGACATTCTTAGGTAGACCACAAAAAGAGGAAGTACGCATGCGCGCGCACGCGCAGTAGGGGAGCTGGGTGCAGTCACGACACCTGGCGAATGAGGAATACACTACCGGTCCCGGTCAGAGCCCAGCTCAGGACGTTTTTGTCTAACGTTTGGCGGGACCGGCTGCGCGCCGGACAAATGCACTGGTCCACTAGGTAAGATATTAACTAATAAAAATTTAATTTAACCATTAAATTTTCCAACTTATGTTTTCCTCTTTAGCATTTCAGGACTACAATGCTCTGTCAAATACTACGAGAAATGTCAAATTCAAAATTTTATTTTAACAAGCTATTTATCATCTTAATGTACCAATTTGAATTCAAAACAAGATATTTATCAGTATATGATTTCATGTGATAAGTTTTATTTCAATGATATTCCCATTGGTTACTTTTCTGTAATATTAGTTAAGTTGACCTATAACACTTGTGTTTTATGTTATAAGTAAATAAACTTACAATGCTTTTGAGCATATTACATTTCATTTGAACTTTTTCATTTATCTAAGTATACACATTAAACACACAAAGAAAGGAACAATTACTTTTGTACACATACTTTTGGTAGGAGAAACATACAGAGTGATGCCTTGATTAAGTTTTTACATGAGGTAGAATCATACTTTTACCCCACTAAGCACTATTTAGTAGGTGGAGTACATTATCCGATAGCACTATTTTAGTTTCAAAATATCTAGGAAGAACAATTTCTGTTTTTAAAACATGGCTCACGTACGTTCATGATGAATTTATACCATACCATACTTTATGAAGTATTGAAATACAGTTATTTTATAGTACCCTTGAAATCAAATTGGATTATTGCAGACCATTTCCACGACTAAGATACAGTGTCAACTTTATGTTCTCTTCTTCAACAAGTCAATTGTATTAAACTGTTAGTATTGATAATTGTGATACATATTATCATTTTATGCTAAGAGAGTATTTGGGGACATGTATAAAAAAAAAAAAAAAAAAAAAACCAGCTGGGGAAAAAGATAAAATACATATATCATCTGTTATCATCGATAAAGTAAATTATGCACTCCAAACTTTTCAAGACACACTCACTTTGCACTAGGTTTATTAGTAAATTTTACAATCATTAACTAACTATGCCAACACACAATGGTAAAAAAAAGGTGTAAACTGTTGAGCAGTTTTATTTATACAATCCTTACATATCTATGCCCACTGATAGTTGTATTAAAATGTGTGGACTGAACAGTTTATTTATCACTTTAATCAATGCTGAATTAAGTTATATATATAGTTTTTAAGGCGTTTATTTATCTGGGTCACATGGGTGTTAAAATTTGTAAATACCTGTACTTTTTTAGTGTAAAAGTTTTCCACATACTGCATTCCACATATGGAATTACATACATAACATTATTGAGTCATTACTTTATCACAATTCCACTGTATTGAAATCCAATCGTACTTGGAATTCTACTTGTACTTTTTTAGCACAAATCTCTTCCACAGTCTGTAATAGTTAATTCTACTCAAGACCACAGACAATGAGATGAAAAGGTTAAACAACTTGCATATGTCACATATATATACCGTAAATGACCTATTTAGCGCACCCGCCCTTGTAAGCGCACCCTACCCCTACAAATGGATGGTCCCTGACAACTTTTACTAGAAGCTCTAGTGGGTGGACGATATTATGCGGTAATGGTGAATAATGGTGGTCGGTTACAAGTGTTTTCTAATAATCGATTATTCTGCTTAAATCTTACCTTTCTTAATTTTTCTCAATATCCACATATTTTTTATATATTGCACGTATTTTTACTCAATAATTTAACATTTTTGTCATGACTTTCGAGTTTGTTTTCATCTACCGCCATATTTACAGGAAGTGGGTATTTCTAAATGTCGAATTACCGTTTTTCTACCGGATTGACCTAGACTTCATCCCGGAAAGTGTTTCATGATGAAAAGGGGAATTTTTTTGCACCAAATATTGAATAAAAATAGACTTTGCTTAGCGCACTGTGCGCTAAATAGGTCATTTACGGTAACAACAATAAGGTTGGAACATCTTTCTGTAGGTGTATATCTGATCAATATATGTGTTGGACAAGAAGGTAGGAATCTTGTTGCCACATTCGCAAGGAATAACTTAGAAATGTTGCTTTACAGTATCTATACATGTATATTTACTCCAATGATATTTGTATGGGGTTTCATACTAGCACTTGATTACATATTGGTATTAAAAGTGGTTTGGTGTTATAGATAACACATTCCTATACACTTATTATAATCAACTCGTTTTCATACACCTGTCACATTTATCACATCGAAATATGGAACTGGGAGGTTATTTACTTTCGTTCAAATAACCCAAGTAAAATGAGCATATATAGTTAATAGACAATGATAACAGTAAACAGCAATACAATATTTCATCGTGAATGGAAGCTCAACATACTTATAAACCTTTAACACTGATGTAAGTTTTGATATACAGATCTAGGTCCATATATAGTTAATAGACACTGAAAACAGTAAACATACTTTATCCAGTTGCATATAGGTACAGCAGTAATAATGCAGTTTTAGAGTTCAGAGTCTGGTTGATGGGAGAGGAAGTGTCCAAAAAAAACTTGTTTCTCCTTATTACAAAGTTATTTTAGTTTAATCACTGTTAGTGAGCGACTGGAGAGCCTCAGATCCTACAGAAGAGATGATGGAGAACCTTTTTTGTCCAAGGTTAGGGCCATCGTGTCTCCTTGAGACTGCCAAGAGGATATTGGACTGTGATCTCTTTGCAATTAGATCTGCCAACAGACGAGAAGCCGACCATTCTCCGTCATCAGAGTTGCCACAGATACGCATTCCGTTATCGTCCGTTACAGTGTAGGCATACATAAGGTGATCGCTGTTAGCGATCTGAGAGGACTGGTAAAGAGCCTGGATAGCTGCTGCTGCATCTTTGATGCTTGACACCCTAAAAAAAACCATATTAATCACAGGAAGATAGTCATTTCTTCAAAATCATTAATACTCATTGGGAAGCTTTGTTTTTTCTGTGCAAAAACAATTTCCTTTTCTCTTGCAAAGCAATATTCCAGGTTTTTTCTGCATTTTTTACATATTTTGCTTAAAGTTTGTAACTTGATAATGGCAAGACTGACCAGACTCGAAATGTAGTAAATATAACCTCTATATGTGAATCTTTGTGGAAATTTTAATGTCTGTAGTTATATTTTTACGGCAACCTTAACGTTTCTAAATAGGGATAGAGACCAAATTTTTTTCTCTTTTTTTTTCACAAATTCGGCTTTCTAATTTGGAAAGGTAAAGTCTGACCAGCATCAAAGTGTAATAAATGTAACTTGTATGTAACCTCCCTGAAAAGTTTTAGCTCTGTAGTGTAAATTTTAAGATCACCTTAAGGCCTAAAAGTATGTTTACAAAGACCAATTTTATGCACTCTGGCAGTGTTTGCTCTCGAGCGCGATTTCGCGAGTTTGTACTAGGGATGGGTCGGTAGGGCCGGCATCTCTGTATCGAGAGCATTTTAATGAAATACCGTGACGAGATTTTAAAACCGCCACTTTGCTTGCCAACACATATAATGGAAGAAAGAGTTAAAATATTAGAAACATACCCCAAATATAAAGAAAGTATAAGCTTTTTATCCCATATTTTTGTCCATTTGCAGACTTTTATAAGCGATTCATTGAGGAGAACTGCCATGTTTTGATTACGACACTTTATAACCTCAATTTCGCTTGTCAACACTGTCATATAAATGAAAGAAAACTTAAAATATTGTATAGAAACCAGAAATATGAAGATATTATACGTTTTTATCACATATTTGGTGCATTTATGAGCTTTTATTGCAACGTCGTTGAGGAAATCTCCATGTTTGTTTGGGGTGTACTAAAACGCGGAGTCCCGAATTTGGTACAGTTTTGCACTGGCGACCTCCCGATGTACATATTTTTCATACCGACCCATCCTTAGTTTGTACACACTCTGGGGCGAGTTGTCGCAAAACCAACGTATCAACACTTCTACGCTGTCGCTATCGGGTGAAACGCCCAAAACAACTACTGACCAAAGAAATTTGTCTATTATCGGAAGCGACAACATACATATTTCCTTACAAAAATAGGTGAGAAAAACATGAAAGTGTCACTGAGTTTATTTTATTTGATACATCCAGCAAACAGTAAATCACTTGAGAATTTGGGTATTCTTGTGAGATTTTAGTGCTTTTTGTCGAATTTTTAACTCGTCTTTTGCATGTAGTTTCACAGGCAAAACAGTCAAAACAACTACTGACCAAAGAAATTTGTCTATTATCAGAAGCAACTGCATACAAATTTCCTCACAGAAATAGGTGAGAAAGACGTAAAAGTGGGTTTATTTTATTTAATACATCCAGCTAACAGCAATTCACTTGAGAATTCAGGTATTCTCGTGAGATTTCAGTGCTTTTCTGTGCATTTTTAACTTGTCTTCTGCATATAGTTTCACAGGCACAACAATCGAAACAACTTACGACCAAAGAAATTTGAGTGTTATCGGAAGAGCCAAATATATATTTCTTAATAGAAAAAAGAAGAAATGCAGTTCATTTTATTTTATGAATCCAGATAACAGTAACAAAACATAGTAGCACCCAGCCATTGAGGCTTTGATCTGGTTCTGAAGTGAAATTTAAAAAATTCACAAAAACAGCATTATTTTATTACGCTACAATAGCTTACCATGTGGGACTTAATGCTGTTCTCGGGTTGCCACACCCGGGGCCAACGTCTTAGAAAAAAAGATCGTTCTTGTTAGCCACCGGATATACTGGTAGTTGTCGTGACATGATAACTTCTGACCAATCGCCCTACTTTCTCGTTGGCCACGATTGACTGGTAGCAGTTTGTAAATATACAGACATTTTCATTTATTTCTCAGTATTCACGTATTGTTGGAGGCTAATATTTGGATATTTCTTTAAATATATGTCATAGATTATCTTGTAAAATTTTTAATTTCACAACTTAAGTAGTTTCCTTACAATCCGCGTGTTTTGAGTTTTCTCGGTTCAGGCAATCTTAATTGTACGTCTTTTTATTGCGTTAAAATTTCCCTTCATCAAGCAAACAAAGACAAACCGAGAGCTCAGAAATGCCGCCATTTTTGCTTCAGTTTTGATACTCATAATTACTGCCCTACCTGTAGGGAGGCTGGCAGGGGAGATGACCCCTGTGTCACTTTTGAAGCGCCCTGCCATATTTGTACGTCTTTCTCTGATGAGCAGTTACAAAAGATTCAAAACAGGAAGCGGTACTTAAAAAAGCAAAAAGCGGAAACTAGTTCCAAAGATGAACTAGATCTCTTGGGTGAAGGCGATGGGGACTCTTTTAATGGTTCTAATGCAGACCTTGAGAGTGCTGCTGATAACCTCTTTACCTCACCTCCCCGTCCTCAACCTCTCGCCTTCAGTTCTTTATCACTAAAGACCCCAGCCAAGGCTGTTCCTCCCACCCCAGGTACTGTTTTACAAAATAAAATTCAAAGAAATCTAGAGAAATCCCTGGGTGATTCCTTAAATATACATATCCAGCAGCAAATGGGTTCCTTCCAGGCATCCATGTTAGAAGCATTTCAGTCACTCCGAGAGGAGTTAGCAGTTAAAAAATCTGCCGAGGTTGATCCCTCGCCTCATGCTTCAAAAGCTGGTCCATCCAGCAAACCTGCTGCTCATCTGGACCTACCTCCTCCGAGGTCAAGTACTAATGCACAGTCCGAGGCTATGGATGTGGACGTTGGTCCAGCACTCCCTCCTCGTCTAGTACTAAATCAAACTTCCTCGGATCAGTACGTTGCCCCTTCTGAAGCAATACCGAAGGATTCCTCGTACTCACATAAAAAACAAAGCCACAGACAAACAGTAACACCGAGCTCTGCCTCGGATCATCTGGATGAGGATTCCGACGAATCTCGGATCCATCCTAGACCTAAGAAACACTCTGACAAGAGCAAGCATAAATCTAGGTCCAGATATATGTCATCTTCAGAGGAAGATCACTCCCCTGTGGCTAGACACAGGTCTTCTAAGCCCTCTAGGGCTCAGCCCTCAGGCGCAGCTTCTGATCAAGACCTCCCACAACATGATCCAGACCCCCCTTATTATAGGGAAGTAGCCCTGTCTGACATTCCCTCCCAATACTCTGAAGAGGTAGACACCTTCAGGCGCATTCTTTCTCTCCCTGACCCCAGGGACTCTGCCTAGGTCTTCAACTTCAGTGTTGGGTCTGGATGACGAAAAAGGCCGTCAAGAGCTCAGACCTAGAGGTCCTTCCTCTATCTTACCACTTAGCTCAGTTATCAAGGACGCCTTTGATAAATTTCAACATGATTTCAAAGCTGCCAATTTATCTGAGGGAAAATATGTCAAGCCTCCCCCATCCACTTCTAAGTGGTATAAGGTTGGACAGCCCACTTTTCAAGACAAAATCCAGGAGTTGAATACGGACTTTGCCAAGATCTGTATTACTCCTAGACCTCCTGGGGCACCAGTAGCCAAAGTCCCTATGCCAGTCCTTAAGGAGCTGGAACATCAGGCTAGACAAAATATCTCAACCCTCAATTTCACCGCTGCCTTTGCCAAAACCTCTTCTTCTTGCAATGCTTCCTTGGAGAAGTGTCAACATAGCATCAAGTCAACTGTCAAGAAGATTAAATCTCAGATCCAGAAAGGTGCCAATCCTGAGAAAGCAGCAAAGCGCGGATATGAGGAAGTTGCTGAGTACTTGGATTTTTGGAACAAGACTGTTCTTGTTCAACATAGAGCTCTTACCTGTCTCAGCAAATCGCTAGCCCATATTCTCCAGAGGGAATTATATTCCATGGCTAATACCGGCTTGCTTAGGCGCGAAGCCGAAATGACTTTATTGTATCCCCAGTTAGGGGAAACGAGACGCCAAGAACTTAGGAACTCGTCCTTCTGGGACTCCTCCTTGTTCGAGTCTCAACTTGTAAAGGAAGGTGAGGACTTCCTTCTCAAAAAAGGCACCTCAAAGGATTCTCAGGGTTTTGCACCCTACCAGAATAAGCCCTTTCGTGGCCCCAACAAGAAAAGAGGCTCCTACAGGAAACGCCCCTATGGGGGCAATACCTCTCAAAGCAGTAACCAATCCTTTCCCTCGGGAAGAGGAAAATCCAACTTCAGAGGCTCCAGGGGTCGTTTTCGACCCCACAATAGAGGAAGGGGGCGTGGAAACCCCCCTTCGCAATGACTCCTCCATAGCCTCATGCAGTCCCCCAGTAGGAAGTCGCCTCCGTTCTTTCAAGAGAGACTGGCAAACAAACAAATGTTCTCAAAACGTGTTAAACATTATCACCAATGGCTACGTTCTGCCATTCCGTTCAAAGCCAAACTTGATCAGATTCCCTCTGATTCTATCAGAGTACAAGGCCCAACAAAAAGACCAAGCCTTGGCCACTTGTATCCAGTCTCTCTTGTCAAAGAACGCCATCGAAAGGGTGAAAAACGTAAAATCTCTCGGGTTTTACAGTCGCCTGTTCCTAGTACCCAAGCCTCACCAAAGGTGGAGGCCAGTCATAGACTTAAGCAGGCTCAACACTTTTCTCCATGTAGAAAAGTTCAAAATGGAAACCCCGGAGTCCATCCGGACTTCCCTGGTCCCAGGGGAGTGGGTATCGTCGATAGACCTGTCGGACGCATACCTTCACATCCCCATCCATCCCAACTCAAGGAAGTACCTAAGGTTTTGCTACAAGGCCCAGGTGTTCCAATTCACCTCCCTTCCTTTCGGACTGGCCACAGCCCCCCAGGTCTTTACGATGATCGTAAAGGAAGTGAAACTAATGGCCCTCTCAAGAGGACTCAGAATTCACCAATACCTGGACGACTGGCTGATCAGGTCCCAGTCCCAGGAGGAATCTCAAAGGGACACACAGGCAGTAGTAGACCTAACCCAATCCTTGGGTTGGATAATCAACCAGGAAAAATCAGAACTGAAACCTACTCAGGTGTTTTCGTTCGTGGGCTACGAATACCACCTAGATTCAGCCCTTGTAAGACCCACTCACAAGAGATGGCTCAAACTTCAGGATTTGATCCTACGACTCAAGTCAAAACGTGTTTTGACTGCAAGATGTTTGATGTCTCTAATTGGGTTGCTAGCCTCAACGGAGAAAATGGTCCCGGAGGGACGCCTTCACATGAGGCCTTTTCAGTTTCATCTCAAGGAGCACTGGAGATATCCTCAGTCACTGGACAACCTCCTTCTTTGGACAGAAGCCATTGTAGCCCACCTAGATTGGTGGCAAAATCCCTCAAATGTGATGAAAGGCGCAGACCTTCATCCCAAGGACCACAGTATCCAACTCTTTACCGACGCCTCAAACGAAGGTTGGGGCGCTCACTTAGATCAAAATTCTACAAAAGGGCTGTGGTCAGAGCGGGAAAAAAGGCTACACATAAATGT
This sequence comes from Sabellastarte sp. h YS-2021, assembly GCA_964017235.1. Taxonomy (NCBI): domain Eukaryota; kingdom Metazoa; phylum Annelida; class Polychaeta; order Sabellida; family Sabellidae; genus Sabellastarte; species Sabellastarte sp. h YS-2021. The sequence continues at coordinate 53,260,554 of OZ024927.1, read as the reverse complement.
CCTGGAATTGAAGGCGGTCTCCCTGGCCCTTCGAGACTTCAAGGACCAGTGCCAGAATCAAACAGTGTTAGTTGCGACGGACAACTCAACAGTGGTAGCCTACATCAACAAGCAGGGGGGAACTCACTCAGCAGAGATGTGCGCTCTCCTGTGGAAAATCATGACCTGGTGCCATCACTACCATATAACATTGAAAGCCAGGCACATTCCAGGGTGTCTGAATGTGATGGCCGACCTCCTATCCAGGTCCAACCAAGTGCAGTCAACAGAATGGTCCCTGCACCCTCAGGTCTTCAAGCAAATCTGCCGAAAGTGGTTCACCCCTCATGTAGACTTATTCGCTACTCACCTGAATCACAAACTCCCTCTATATGTGTCTCCTATCCTAGACCCAAGGGCCTGGAACATAGATTCTCTGAACATAAACTGGACCAACCTCACGGCTTACGCCTACCTTCCTACGGCTCTCCTTCACAAGGTGATCCAAAAGATCAAGCAATGCCATTGCCTGATCATCGTGATAGCCCCAGGCTGGCCAGGGATGCCCTGGTTTTGGGACCTAGTGCAGCTCTCAACAGAGATCCCACTACAACTCCCAGTGTCAACGACCCTACTCAAACAGTCCCACAACTATGTGTTCCACAACAATCCACAACAGCTGAACCTCCACGCCTGGTGTCTAGGAGCGGACAACTCCAAGAACAAGGCTTCTCTGTGGAGGTGGCAGAGAGAATTGCTGCCCCTCAGCGGTCATCAACAAGGACCATCTACCGGTCAAAGTGGGCCCTATTTGAAAAATGGTGCAGAGAAAATTCGGTGGATTTCTCCACTCCATCTGTGAAACAAATCTCAGATTTTTTCATGTACCTGTACCAAGACCTAAACAGGCGCCCCTCGACCATTGATGGTTACAGGACTGCTATCGTTGACACTTTGGGCCCAACGGCCCAACACATTGCGCACAATGCAGACCTTCATAGGTTACTCTCCAGTTTTCACAGGGATCGTCCTAAAAGTTCCAGAAATTTACCCAAGTGGAACCTTTCTGTTGTCCTTAACGAGCTCACCAAAGCACCATTTGAGCCCATGAAAGACTCAGACCTCAAACATCTTACTCTCAAAACTGCTTTCTTGCTAGCCTTGGCCTCCGGCAAGCGCCGCAGCGAAATCCATGCCTGGGTCGCTAACAAAGTAGCTAATTTAGGCCAATGGGAAAAGGTAGCCTTGTTCCCTTCTTCTGATTTCATAGCCAAAAACCAACTAGCAAGAGAAGGTTCTCAAAGTGTGTCACCAGTGACTATTCCTGCTTTGACTACCATTGTAGATAGACAGTTTAAGGAAGACAGGACCCTGTGTCCCGTGCGGGCCCTGAGGTTCTATTTGGACCGAACTAAAGACCTGAGAGGGTCTCGTTCTCTCCTTTTCATCTCCTTTAAGAAAGGACATACCTCAGACATCAGACCCGCTACACTCTCCTCATGGTTGAAACAAACCATTCTACTTTGTTATAAACAAGCAGATCAACAAGCCTTGGACTTGGTCCAAGTCAAAGCGCATGACATCCGGGCCTTCGCGGCCTCTAAGGCCTTTTACGGTGGAGTATCGGTGGACCAAATCATGCAAGCCTGTCACTGGAAAGCTCACAACACATTCACAAATTTTTACCTAAAAGACCTTATTTGGTCGGACACCGACAACAATATGTATCTGGGACCCGTAGTGGCGGCACAACAAGTCCTAGATCCTTCCCCTCAGACCAGTTGTCCTCGGAAAGAAAAAAGGGGGGGGGGGGGGGGGGGGGGGCACATCCGCTACAACCAAGTCTTCAGGAGTCTCTCCCAGGATCTAGGTATTCCTTTACCTTCAAGATGTTACGGGTAAGGTCATTTTATTTTTCAATTATCAGGTAATTTCTATTAAGGACTTAGTCAGTTGTCGTTAATCTCATATTTCAGGTTAAAAAATTTCATGAGATGCCCGACCATGGGGTTGGTCACTCACACGTGAAGGTCTAATAGGGACCCTTAGACCTCGAAGTGAGCACTGCTGCACTTCCGTCCTACTACCAAACATCTGGACAGTTTTAGCACTGTCCCTTTTTACTCAGGTTTTTGGCTCGTTACAGGCCCGGTCTTCGGGATCGGGGCTCTGTAAAAGGGACTCAGACTGGCTTTTCTGGCACTATTCTGTATATATTAATTCAAATCTTAGAAAAAAAAAAAAAAAAATTACATATCTTCCAGTCTCAGCTGTAATCCCCCCACCGGGCAGTTGAATTCAGCATTAAGTCCCACATGGTAAGCTATTGTAGCGTAATAAAATTGTAAATTTTAATTACTTAAATGTAGCTTTTATAAGCTACAAGCTTACCATGTGGGACTTAGAAGAGTCCCACCCTGCCTCCCCGCTGTTTACAGCTGAGGGGTAGGTTTAATAAAATTTCAATGAGAAAGTAGGGCGATTGGTCAGAAGTTATCACGTGACAACAACTACCAGTATATCCGGTGGCTAACAAGAACGATCTTTTTTTCTAAGACGTTGGCCCCGGGTGTGGCAACCCGAGAACAGCATTAAGTCCCACATGGTAAGCTTGTAGCTTATAAAAGCTACATTTAAGTAATTAAAATTTCCAAATTAATTTATTTGAACTTTTAGTTTGGCATCAATTTCTTATTTTTTCAGGGTTTCCACATCCTTGAAAAGCCTTGAATAAATTTGCTTCATTTTCAAGGCCTTGAAAGTCCTTCAATTTGGCCAAAATTGAATAAAATCCTTGAAAAGTCCTTGAATTTGTTTTTGCCCAACTTCTGCATCTGCATCATCGAGTTTTATGCTGAAATCATGTGACAAAAAAAGAATATTGTGGGATGGCTAGAAGGGGAGGTAAAGGAGGCCGTGCCTTAAAATATATCCTTGAGAATTGTTGTTGTTGACCTTGAAAAAATCCTTGAAAAGACCTTGAATCCAGTTACTAAAAGTCTGTGGGAACCTTGTTTTTAAATAAAGTGGATTTTATGAAATCCCAAATTGGAACTGAATATTCCAAAATATCTTGACACAAAGTATGTCTCACATCATTTCACATTTGTCTCACTTATTCAAGTGAAGGGAGGTGTGTCTCGCTTTAATTTGTGACCACAGTGAACACTGCTCTTGTCACTTTAAGCCCTGTACGTTGCAAACTATATTGGCTCACCCACCTAATATTTATCTGAAACTTTATTAAATATGTTAGTTTTCAAATGTTCCTAAAATGAAGGCTTTAAGTATACATTTAAGCAATGTATGATGTACATAAAGACACCAACCAGTGATTTTTTTTTACATTTTTCATATACATGTATTTTGCCTTGTAAATTCAGAATCGTAAGTCTAAGTAACATCAGACTGTAGTAGATATAACTTCTGCATGGGATCTTTGTTTCTAGAAAATTTGAGGTTTGTAGTTTAAATTTTACGGTCACCTTAAGGTCTTCAAACTTACCCACAAGGACCCATTTTATGCACTTGTTGTTACTTTGATGCAGCTTACCCAGCTAAAATCTCACCTGGGGGATATATATTTCTATTCATATTGGGCAAATTTAAAGTTACTTCACATTTAGACAATTTTTAAAGCCCATAAAGATCCAACCTGGAAATGTAAATTTCTTGAGATATAAGTCAATCTCCTGAGATTTAATGAATGTCTGTGGTGTGAGAGATGGCCTGTCTTGATATTTGTTGGTGTCGAGTCGGTGCAATCTAGTTGTAATTTGTAGATGGTAAATCCAGACTTTCTCTTTCAAAAATTTTACTTGTGACCTTAATACTTATAAAGTGAATGTATATTTAGAACTTTTATTTCAGAACAATGCGAGTACAATATAAATAGGAAAAACCTTTTTTTTGTGTAGATTTAAAACCTTTTTTTCTTCCAAAATAGCCTTTTAAAAAAACTTTTTTTTTCCCCTTAAAAGTCACTGGGATGCCTGAGGAGCAAAAATTGCATCTGATGTCGAAACATTTGCTTACACTTGGTCATTAACAGCATGCACAACTATACAATTTCTTTTTACTTGTCAATACAGGGGGAGAAAGGCACAGAAAATTATACCTTCCAATTTTTGAAATTAGCTGACACTCTTTTGGACAAAACACCAGAAAGAGATGAGTCTTTGACTAAAGATTCCGTGAATTCTTCAGAAAATTCTAGGATACCACTGGTTGGCATTCTTTCAAACATTATAGGTACTGTAGTCAGTGTTAAGTGTAGTGTAAGATTGCTAGAAAGTTTGACAACTTAAAATCTGCTTAAAATTTTACCCACTGTGATTGAGACATAAAGTGAAATCCAAAGTACCACCAGAGACATCTGCTAGATAAAATTATCCAATATTGTATTCAAAAATCTCAAGGTTTACTTTTGGCAGCCATCTAGAATTTTTGAATTTGAAAATATTTGAGAATTTTGTTTCTCTTTTTTTTTTTTTTTTTTTTTTGCGGGGTGGTAAAAAGGTAAACCAAATATTATATTATGTGACCACTTGAAACTGAATTCTTATATTATCCAATATCCAATATATATGCAATTAATTCTTTCGGAAACTTATGCTGTTTAGATTTCAGATAAGGTGTTTTAACTGATGTAGTTTGTATAAAATTTACTTTAGATCAAAATGTACCCCGGAAGAAAGGAACAAAGAGAGTATCTTTTGCAATAGATGATATTGAACAAAATGCTGATGATGAAAAAGTTGAATCACAGCGTACTTCGTTAGAAGAAGAGTGGCACAGGATAACTTCAGTATTTGACACACCAAAGCAAAGAGAGGCAAGTTAAAATATTATATATCTTTGTTGCAATGCAAAAAAAAACAAAAAAACACTGAAACAAATAGGATAAAACATTTTAGTTGAATCATTTTGTGTGAAAAGTTTTTTTTTCATTTGGATTTTGTCTCCTTTAACAGCTGTAAATAGATCAAGTAGTAAATTTTACAGCTTTTACTTTGTAAGTTAATGTAATCTTTCTTTAAAATTGTTTTGTTTTGGTGCTATGTCTTGACATATATTTTCTCTTTCTCAAGTGTTATTTCTCCTGCACTTATACATAATCTGTTTATTTTGAAATTTTTACCCCACAGCCTTTAAGGGCTGGGCACATATTTTTTCAGAGTCCGATTAGGTGGGTGAGTGGCAAGAAAAAGCTTGGGAATTTAAGAGAAACTTATTTTATTTGTGTCAAACTGTGTTGTTTGAAAAAGAATGGTTTGTGAAAGGATATTTTATTGCACACTGCATCTACAGGACAGAAAACGGGTTTTTATTGCGTTAATACATCCTATCCAATGGACAATTCCTAATCCGGTCGGCGCAGACCGGCCCGCCAAACACCAGAAAAAGACGTCCTGTGTCTCCACTGGCCGGCCGGTCCCAGTACTGTACACTCGCAAGGTGGCGCATCATACTTCCTTCCTGTCTAGACAAGATGACATAGCATCTTTTTCGTTTGGCGCGTGTACTGTGCAGACGTGTTTTCAACAATCTCCAGATATTTTAAGGAAAAGTGTGGATTATGACGGATTTTCTACCTTATTTGCATATAATTTATTGTAGAAGTGTTACCTACATATCAAGCACGAATATACATTTAGAAATCTGCTGGAAACGCTCCCTAGCTGACTCAATTTAGTGTTGATGATAGGGCAGTAAGTGACGAGAAATATGAAGGCAGCCATTTTTGTAGTTTCCTCCCATTCAACAATTGTGTTGTTAGGGGCAGATCGACAATTAAGAAGAATATGGATATACTACTTACAAGGTATTTTTATCCGTGTCTTTTGTTTGAATGTTCCTTCTGTAAGCTTCCAGCTACAACCACAAAAGAAACGTCAGTATTTATACCTATAGAAGGAATTCCTCAAGAGAAGAGGTGCATTCTTTAGAGCGCACTGGTACCGACTTCTCTGCTGTTTAGCATCAGTCACACCAGCCAGCTCGGGTATTTAGTGTTTTTTCATCAGAAGCATGAGATGCATTCTTCAGATTTCTTCAGAGCACACTGGTACCGACTTCTCTGCTTTAAAGCATCAGTCACACCAGCCTAGCTCGAGTATTTAGTGTTTTTCATCAGAAGCACGAGATGCATTCTTCAGATTTCTTCAGAGCGCACGGTCCAGACTTCTCTGCTGTATAGCATCAGTCGACCAGCAAGCTCGGGTGAACCGACCTCCTAGAATTTTACTCTTCAGAACGCACTGATCCAGACTGCTTTGCTGTTAAAGCATTAGTCGACCGGCAAACTCCAGTTCAGCCGATCTCACAATAGAATGCGACCACTGACGTCATCTCAAGATAAAGAATTACGTTCTTTCTGCTCACGTCTAGTGATATCAGTACTAGTTCCTGATATTCACCTTCAGAGCGCACTGGTACAGACTTCTCTGCTACAAGCATCAGTCGACCAGCCAGCTCACGTTTACTGTATTAACAAGGAAAGAACACGACCAGTGACGTCATCTCTCCGAAGCTGGTCACGTGATTCACCGACCGGTAATTTTTTCTACATACTGCTACTGCGTTCTTCACAAGTAACGTCTACTGTGATACCAGTCCCTCTCTCATGGACTCGGCCTTTGTTGTCGGTAGTGGGGTTGTGGATGAGTAGAATACTGCGCATTTGCCTGTTTAAGTATAACAACAAAACACAAGAAGTGACGAACTGGTCACGTGACACACCGACCAGCATTTTCTGTGGTGCTGTTTCTAAAAATAACTCAAAAGGGGTTCCCCACCAACTGTCAGATCAACACAATTAGACATGCGCTTACAAGAATTCTTTTAAGGAATACAGGAAGCCTGCTATAAGCTGGATTCAACACAAGATGGTTGTAAAATTGTTTCAACAACTGGTTACAGAGTCTACCGACTGGGTACCAGCTACACAGCCCTTCCTATACAGTGCTTTACTGAAACCGATTATAGAGTCTCCCTACCTAGTCCACTCAACTGTACTTAGTCCACTCTCCAGAGTCATACATTATGGGGAAGTCATGGGAGATACCAGATCTTAAGAACTTTGGAGTTTCCGATTTTCTCCCTCTCCTTTGTTCCAGTCACATTTAGTGAAGGAGGGACAAGAGTTCCTCCACAAGGCATCCGTAAAAACTCTTAGCGTTTAGGCCCTATCAAATCAACCCTTTCATGATCCCCACAACCAAGAGGCTCCTACCGGAAACACCCCTATTGGGGTCAATCCATTCTAAACAGTAACTATCGTTTTCCCCAGGTAGGGGGAAATCGAGTAGCAGAGGCTCCAGAGGTCATTTTTGACCTCACCCAAGGGAACGAGATTGTAAAACTCTCCTCCCAATGACTCCTTATTAGCCTCCCTTAGTCCACCAGTAGGAGTTCTCCGTTCTTTCAGAAGAGCCTGGCAAACAAACATATGCTCAAACAATATCTTAAACATTCTTCCAATCAAAAGTTCCCCTGATTCACTCAGGATTCAAGGCCCATCAATATCTAACTCTGTCCTCTCTTCCAGTCTCTTCTGTCAAAGAATGCAATAGAAAAGGTGGAAAATGTAAAATCTCAATGGTTTTTACAATAGCCTGTTCCTAGTCCCAAAGCCTCATCCAGGGTGGAGGCCAGTGACAGACATAATCAGGCTCAACACCTTTCTACTTGTAGAAAGGTTAAATTGGAAACTCCAGAGTCCATTCTCAGGTGTTTTTGTTTGTGGGCTACGAATACTATCTATTCAGCCCTTGTACAACCCACTCAAGAGAGATCGCTCAACTTCAGGATTTGATCCTACGTCTTAAGTCAAAACATGTTTTGACTTCCAGATGTTTGATGTCGCTAATTAGGTTGCTTGCCTCAATGGAGAAAATGGTCCTGGAGGGACACCTTCACATGAGGCCCTTTCAGTTTCACCTCAATGGAGCACTGGAGATATCCTCAGTCATTGGACAGCCTCCTTCCTTGGACAGAAACCATTCAGCACACCTAGAGTGGTGGCAGAATCCCACAAATGTGATGAAAGGCTCAGACCTTCATCCCAAAGACCACAGTATCCAACTCTTTACAGACGCCTCAAAAAAAGGCTGGGGCACTCACTTAGAGTAAACCTCTACAAAGGGTCTGTGGTCAGACAGGGAAAAAAGCTCCACATAAATGTTCTAGTGTTAGCCAGACACATCCCAGGGTTCTAGTGAAAGCCAGACACATCCCAGGGTGTCTAAATGTGATGGCCGACCTTCTGTCCAGGTCGAACCGAGTGCAGCCAACCGAATGGTCACTGCATCCACAGGTGTTCAGACAGATCTGTCAGAAGTGGTTCACCCCTCATGTAGATCTATTTGCCACTTGTCTGAACCACAAACTTCCACTGTACGTGTCTCCAGTCCCAGACCCAAATGCTTGGGACATAGATGCTCTGAACATTAACTGGTCGGGTCTCACTGTCTATGCTTAACCTCCGACGGCTCTCCTTCACAGGGTGATCCAAAAAATCAGGCAATACCATTGCCTGATCATTGTAATAGCCCCAGGCTGGCCAGGGATGCCTGATTATGGGACCTAGTGCAGCTCTCAACAGAGATTCCACTGCATCTTCCGGTGTCAACAACTCTTCTCAAACAGTCCCACAATTATGTGTTTCACAGCAATCCACAACATTTCAACCTCCACGCCTGGTGTCTAAGAGTGGACAGCTCCAAGAACAAGGCTTCTCTGTGGAGGTGGCAGAGAGAATTGCTGCCCCTCAGAGGTCATCAACAAGGACCATCTACAAGTCAAAGTGGGCCCTATTTGAGAATGGGTACAGAGAAAATTCGGTGGATTTCTCCACTCCATCTGTGAAACATATCTCAGATTTTTTCATGTACCTGTACCAAGATCTAAACAGGCGCCACTCTACCATTGATGGTTACAAGATGGCCATTGTGGACACTTTGGGCCCAGCGGGCCACCATATTGCACAAAGTTCAGACCTTCACAAGTTACTCTCCAGTTTTCACAGGGATCGTCCCAAAAGTTCCACAAATCTTCCAAAATGGAACCTTTCTGTTGTTCTCAATGAGCTCACAAAAGCGCCCTTTGAGCCTATGAAAGACACAGACCTCAAGCATCTTACTCTCAAAACTGCTTTCTTGCTAGCTTTGGCCTCCGGCAAGCGCCGCAGCGAAATCCATGCCTGGGTTGCACACAAAGTATCTAATCTAGGCCAATGGGAAGAGGTTGCCTTGTTCCCTTCTTCTGACTTTATAGCCAAAAACCTACTAGCAAGAGAAGGTTCTCAAAGTGTGTCTCCGGTGACTATTCCTGCTTTGACTACCATTGTAGATAGACAATTCAATTCAAAGAAGACAGGACCTTGTGTCCGGTGCGGGCCCTGTGGTACTATTTGGATCGAACCAAAGGTTCTCGATCCCTCTTTTTCATCTCCTTCAAGAAAGGACAGACATCAGACCCACTACTCTCTCTTCTTGGTTGAAACAAACCATTCTACTTTGTTAATAATATAAACAAGCAGACCAACAAGCCTTGGACCTGGTCCAAGTTAAAGCGCATGACATTAGGGCCTTCGCAGCCTCTAAGGCCTTTTACGGTGGGGTATCGGTGGACCAAATCATGCAAGCCTGTCACTTGAAAGCTCACAACACATTTACAAATTTTTACCTAAAAGACCTTACTTGGTCAGACTACAACAATATGTATCTGGGACCAGTGGTGGCGGCACAACAAGTCCTAGATCCTTCCCCTCAGACCAGTTATCCTCGGAAAGAAAAGAAGGGGGGGGGGGGGGGGGGGGGGGGGGGCACATCCACTACAACCAAGTCTTCAGGAGTCTAATCCCAGGATCTAGGTATAGGTTTACCTCTCAACATGTCATTTTGTATTGTTAGTTTATCAAGCATAATATGTATTAAGGACTTATCAAGGTTGTCATTAATCTCATGTTAGGTGGCTAAAAAATTTATGAGAATTCCAACCATAGGGCTGGTTTTTCACTCGTGGATGGCCCCTAGGGGCCCTTACACTACTTAAGTGAGCACGATGTCATTTTATTGCGTTAATACATCCTATCCAATGGACAATTGCTTTACCGGTCGGCACGACCGGTCCCGCCAAACGCCAGAAAAAGACGTCCTGTATATAATACCAGCAGGACCGGTCAGTAGTGTGCATTCGCTAGGTGGCGCATCATACTTGCTTCCTGTCTAGACAGAGTGACGTCAGTTCATCTTTTTCGTTTGGCGCGTGTAGTGTGCAGACGCGTTTTGAAGTTATCTCCAAGTTTGAAGAAAACGCGGTTTATTCTACGAATTTAAAGCTTATTTTCATCTGAAAATATATATTTTGTGTCACTTACATATCATGGCCTCTCCAGGACTTAAACGAGGCAGTATCCAGCATTTTATGGCCAGTTTTGAAGATTTTCTTTGTTCTTGTCGTCGAGACGAAGCCGTGGGTTGTGCTTGCAGCATTCCTTCTTCTGTTCAAAATGTATATTTACCACGATTCGCCCTCCATTAATTTCTACATTGTCGAGTAACACTGCGTGTATGTCCACGAGAAGAAGTTAGAAGGAAAGAAGAATGCATCGTCTGACGTCATCACTTCCAGCTTATGCTGGTCACGTGACACAGACCTGGTCACGTGATACGCATTCAACTATGGAGGTCACGTGATACGCATTTATCAATGGAGGACTCGTATTTTTTCAACAGAAGTTTTCATCAGAGGAAGACGACCATTTATTAATCAACACCCATTTTTAACTGGCAAGAAGAAATCCAGCAACTCGCCTGTTGGTGTGAAGATATTAGATGACATTTGGTCACTGCAATCTGCGTGTTTTTGAAGTGCCGGTCATGTGACTTCACAGATCTCCATACACGACCGGCAAGGCTAGCAGAAGAAATTGTGGCTCCACAGATCCCCAAGTGTGACCGGTTCAGCTAGCAAGAAGATGACCAGGTCTAGACCCCTTGTGCTGAATTTTACCGGTACCAGCTCTGCTCAGACTACCGGTGGGGTCTCCAGCTAGCCCTCTCCCCCCCTTTTGACCCTACCTTGGTACGGGTACTGGGGCAGGTTGAGAGTAAGAAGATCTACCAACCGGTTACAGAGGATGGGCCTACCGGGAACTGGTTATAACAGTTGCTCCAGCTAGCTGTCCAGGCCACTGATTTTATGCTTCCTACAATACCGGTTACAGAGCCTACCCACTGGGTGCCGGCTACACAGCCCTCATTGACCAGTGGGCTTCCCCTTAGCCGGTTACAGAGCCAACCAGACCGGTTTACAGGCAGAAATTACAGAGAGAATTTTCTGGTTACACAGAGTTCTGCTGCTCCCACCATCCCAGTGCTGACAGCAGGCTAACCAGTTACAGATTTTACCGGTTACAGAGAGAGTTTACCGGTTACAGACAGGTCTGCTGCTCCCACCATCCCAGTGCTGACAGCAGGCTCACCAGTTACAGATTTTCCCGGTTACAGAGAGAGTTTACCGGTTACAGACAGGTCTGCTGCTCCCACCATCCCAGTGCTGACAGCAGGCTCACCGGTTACAGAGTTTACCGGTTACAGAGAAAATTTTCTGATTACACAGATCTGCTGCTCCCACCATCCCAGTGCTGACAGCAGGCTACCCAGTTACAGAGAGATCTGCTGCTCTCACCATTCCAGTGCTGACAGCAGGCTCACTGGTTACAGAGTTTACCGGTTACAGAGAGAATTTACCGGTTAGAGAGATCTGCTGCTCCCACCATCCCAGTGCTGACAGCAGGCTCACTGGTTACAGAGTTTGTCGGTTACAGAGAGAATTTACCGGTTAACAGAGGTTATTGGTTACAGAGAGATCTGCTGCCCCCACCATTCCAGTGCTGACCGCAGGCTCACCGGTTACAGAGAAATCAGTTGTTCCCATGGGCAGAAGGCAACTTAAGGCAACAAGTCCAGTGAGGACAACAGGGTCACCAGTTAGAGATTTGCCGGTGACAGTCAGATAGACAGGAAGTTCTTCAGTAAATTGACCAACCGGTTACAGAACCTACCGACGGGTTCTGGCTTACACAACCTCCAGGGACCAGTAGCTTCATACCAAGCCAGTTACAGAGTCTACTGGTCTGGCTTATAGACAGAAATTCCGGTGAAGAAACCTGATTGAAACTGGAACACCAGTTTACCGGATTGCCAGATCCACCAAGTGATCAAATAATGATAGAGCTGTGGCTGTCTGAATGCTTGGTTACAGAGAAGCACCAGTTTACCGGTTCATTACCAGTTAAGTGGCTTGCCGGTTACTGAGACGTGTTAGTTACAGAGAAAACCTTCTGATTCCAACATTACGGACAGGAAGAAGGCAGTTCTGTTAGATAAGCCTATCCCTGCTGAGACGTAGTCGCCCAGTTCTGCCAGCTCAAATGAGTTTTTTTTTGTAGAACTATGGATCCACCAGGAACCGGTTACAGAGCATTGCTTAACCTATAACCGGTTAGGCCCTGGTACTGGGCAGGTCCACAGGACTGGCTAACAGACCAGCAAAGTCTTTTAAGGGTCTAAATGGCCATCTTAGACCAACCAGTTGCTGGCTGAGTAATCTGGTTACAGAGAAATTCTTCGACCAGTCACTCGTCCTGGTGAGATGACTGTCTCAACCTGCCTGATCAGTCAGCCAGTTACTCTTGCCAGTGAGATGCGGAACTCAACCACATTGGTTAGAATACTGCCAACAAGAAGTCTGCTGTACCAGTTATTCTAGAGATGCCATTGATCCAGCCTCCGAAACTGGCCAACCCAGCTTGCCTTTTTACCCAGCTTTCCCTCATGATTACAACCCTTTTCTGGTTTGTCACAACTGAAGCAATGGGAAATTTATCTGTTAATTGGACCAGGGGTCACAGTGTTCGTAAATGGCTATTAGTGTTTCCACAGTGGGGTTCTGTGGAAATGACCTTATGTCGCAGATCCCCTTTGGATGGTTTCCTACTGTGTGGATCAGTGAACCTGTCGCCAGTGTTGACACTGGTATTTTTTGCACCAACCTGCCGGTTCAAACTTGGGCCACCCTAGGGGCCAGCCTCAAGTTTATATGAACCTCCCAGGAGGGATACACCCTCCCCTGCCAGAAACGACCAGTTTGACCAGTTCTCCAGGCAGGATTTTGGTTCAGTATCCTAAATGATTCAGCTGGAATTTCAGGAACCACATGAACCTCTCTTCAGCCAGAGGAGTGGCTAACCTCAAGGTTGCATACTCCCTCACCCCTTTCAACCAACAAGGAAATGCCAGCCCCCACCAAACCAGTCTCCAACATACACAATCTCTAGTAGCTCTGTGTCAGGAGTAAGTTTGAATGGTATCATGAAAAATTAGAACTGGACCTCGAGCAAGTCTTTGTCTTGAGAGCCTACCAGTTCAGCCTGAAAGAGGGCAAGGTGAGACCCACCCTAGAGCATTTGCAGACGTTATCTGCAATCCAGGAACTTCTCTCCGGATCGACATGCCCGATCCAGCGGCTCATGCCCCTGACAGCATTACTGACAGCTATAGCAAAGCCCGTCCACATAGGTGGCCTTCCTCATCAGGCCGATACAGTGGCACTTGATAAATAGCTGGAGAGTACCTGAATCACCAAAAGGTGATCCCAGTTCACTCCACCCTCAGCTAAAATCGTGGCTGCAGGAAGACCATGTGCTTCAAGGTCAACCATTACACCTACCTTATATGCTCTGCAAATCCTTATAGATGCATTTAGAAGGGTGGGGTGCTCACTTAAGGGAACACACTGCAAGGGGAACCTGGCCCCTTCCGAAGCAAGTTACACTTTAATATCTGGAATTTAAGGTGGCCTTTTGGCCCTAAAGAGTTCCAAAACCTCTGCTTGAACAATATTGCTTTTGTAGCTACAGACAACCCCATGGTGGTTTTCTGTATAAAGGGGGGATGGAATCGGACCCCCTTTGGGCCCTCTTGTGGAGAATTCTGACCTGGTGTACCAGACACAGGTGACTCAGAACCCGACACATTCACAGCCGGCCGAATGTGATAGCAGACAAACTATCCAGGCTAGGACAGACCAATCAACAAAATGGTCCCTCCATCCAGAGGTATTCAAGCAATATGCTCCCGGTGGCAGCATCCTCAAGTGGACCTGTTTGCCACCAGGTTCGACAACTACATCTCTGTCTCACCAGTTCCAGATCCCCAAGCCTGGGCAGTAGATGCCTTCAGTCTACCTTGGGAGGACCTGGACCCATATACCTTCCCACCAGCAGCTATCTTGGGCAAAGTGGTGGGAAAGTTGCAGGACCACCCGTGCAACAACTCATACTGATTGCACCAGGGTGGTCCAACATGCCTTGGTTCTGGGACCTGGTAACCATGTCCAGTCAGATCCCACTGTGTGCACTTTCTGCCTGACTTTTGACTCAGTTACTCAACCAGACCCTTCACAGGAACTTGGTAAATCTGAATCTACATGCCTGGCCCCTAGAGCCCCAGCTACCAAGGAAGCAGGGCTTCCCTGAGGCAGTGGCAGCTCGAATTGTGGCTCCTCCAGAGGATCAACAGATCAGTCTATGAGGCAAGTGCACCATATGTTTTACACGTGGTACCTCAGTAATCAGATGGACTTCTGGGCACCACCTTTAAAAGCTATAGCTGACTTCCCTTTGTACCTTTTCAAGACAGGAAGTTACAGCCGGGCACCATTGATGACTATAGACCAGCCATTGTTAACAATTTGGGAATTTGCCCATTAATGTCAGCAATGATGAAAATCTCACTGATCTCCTGGATAGTTTCCACAGAGACAGATCCAAGGGAAGAGGGGCATCCCCTCTTGGAACCTTTCCCTGGTTCTACACCAGCTGACAAGGTTCCTTTTTGAACCCCTTAAGGAGGCCTCCCTGAAGCACTTCACTATCAAGACTGTCTTCCTGTTGGCCTTAGGTTCAGGCAAGCGGAGGGTGAGATCCATGCTTGGCTGCATAACAACCTCAGACACCAGATTGGTCCATGGTGTCTTTCTACCCCTCAGCCAGCCTTCCTTCCAAGAATCAGATAGCCAAAGAGAGTCCAGACAGTGTGGCCCCTGTGGTTAATGCAACCCTGGTCCCCACTCTGGATAGGTCACAGGCGCTGGTGTCCAGTCAGAGCCCTGTGTTACCATCTGGGTAGGACCTCAGATCTTAGGCATAACAAGGAGCTGGTCTTTGTCTCCTTCCAAGGAAGTTGTCGATAAGGACATCTCTCCTGCCACCATCTCATGGATCAAGCTACTGTGATCCTATGCTATGAGCTCTCTGACCAGTAAGCCCTCGTCTTGCATCAGGTCAAAGCCCATGATGTTAGGGCTTTTACTGCTTCTAAGGCATTCCAGTCAGGAGTCTCCTTAGAACAGTCCTCAGCCTTCCACTGTAAGTCATATATCACCTTCACACAGTTCTGAAGGATGTGGCTGGGGCTGATTTAGAGCCTCTTTACTTGGGCCTAGTAGTGGCTGCTCAGCAGATCCACAAATAGCCCTTATATTGAGATTTGTATACATGTACATAGTGTAAATAGCTCATGAATCTAATTGACATGCTTCCTTCGGGAGGTTTATTTGACTTCTGGGACTGAACTCATCCCTCTCTTCCCCTACCTCAGAGCAGGTCTGTAAGAAGGGGGGGGGGGGGGGGGGGGGCAATGCTGGTATAGCCCTGGCAACCGGGCTCTGGTAACCACCATGGACCTATAGGTCTCCTGACTAAGTCAGCCTAGACCGTAGGGTAAAAATCTTGTTACCATTTATGAGTTCATTCTAAGTCCCTAGTAACTTACCCGCCGACCAAGCGGTAGTTATTCAGCAATTGTCCATTGGATAGGATGTATTAACGCAATAAAATTGCAAATTTAATAAGTAAATTAAATTTTTATAAGTTAATACCCTATCCAATGGACAGGCAAGGCCCTCCCAACCGACCCCGCTATCAGCTTACTAGGGGTCTAAATCTGTTTAGACAACGAAAAAGATGAACTGACGTCACTCTGTCTAGACAGGAAGCAAGTATGATGCGCCACCTAGCGAATGCACACTACTGACCGGTCCTGCTGGTATTATATACAGGACGTCTTTTTCTGGCGTTTGGCGGGACCGGTCGTGCCGACCGGTAAAGCAATTGTCCATTGGATAGGGTATTAACTTATAAAAATTTAATTTACTTATTAAATTTGCAATTTTGTATTGTTAATCAAGCATAATATGTATTAAGGATTTATCAAGGTTGTCATTAATCTCATGTTAGGTGACTAAAAAATTTATGAGAATTCCAACCATAGGGCTGGTTTTTTCACTCGTGGATGGCCCCTAGGGGCCCTTACACTACTTTAACTGAGCACAACTACACTTTTCTCCTACAATCAAAACATCTTGACAGTTTTTACTAGGGATGGGTCGGTATGAAAAATATGTACATCGGGAGGTCGCCAATGCAAAACTGTACCGATTCCGGGATTCGGCGTTTTAGTGCACCCCAAACAAACATGGACGTTTCCTCTTCACGACATCACAATAAAAGTGACCAAATGGATGAAATACGAGATAAAAGTTTATAATTTCTTCAGATTTCTTGTTTGTTCCCAATATTTTAAGTTTTCCTCGAGTTATATGGGCTGACAAGCGAGATTGAGGTTATAAATAGACGTAAATAAAAAATGGCAGTTCTGCTCAACGTAATCGCAACATTCATTAATAAAATCTGCAAATGCCTGAAAATTTGGGAGAAAAGCTGTAATTTCTTCAGATTTCGGGTATGTTTCTAATATTTTATCCCTTCCTTCCATTATATGTGCTGACAAGCGAAGTGACGGTTGTAAAATCTCGTCACGGTATTTCAGTAAAATACTCTCGATACCGAGATACCGGAACTACCAACCCATCCCTAGTTTTTACCACTGTCATTCAATATATTCTGGTTTTTGGCTCTTTATAGGCCCGGTCTTCGGGATTGGGGCACAGTAAATGGGACTCAGACTGGTACTTTCAAACATTTTAATCTATTACTTCAAAATCTAAGAAAAATTGACATATCTTCCAGTCTCAGCTGTAATCCCTCCACCGTGCAGTTGGATTCAGCATACAGTCCCACATGGTAAGCTATTGTAGTGCAACAAAATTGAAAATTTTAGTTACTTAGCTTTTATAAGCTACAAGCTTACCATGTGGGACTGAGAAGAGTCACACCCTGCCTCCCCGCTTTATTACAGCTGAGGGGTAAGGTTTTAAAATTGCAATGAGAAAGTAGGAAGAAGTTGCGTAGTGTACTACGAGAGGACAACTTGAGGCTATGGCCAAATATAAATGTCTATTTTTCATTGGCCTGATGCCTTGCAGCCATCCGAGAACAGCATACAGTCCCACATGGTAAGCTTGTAGCTTATAAAAGCTACATTTAAGTAATTAAAATTTTCAAATTTCAGCTAATGTGGCTTTACTCCTTTCAAAACTAAAGGGTAAGGCTCCCAAAGATGTCTCGGAAGCTCTCAAGGATATCAAGGACTATGTTGCCTTTCATCAGAACGTATCAGTAGCTATGGGAACAGCTTTGAAACACTTGGCTGATAGCTTATTTGTTAAACCTGATACTTGGAATTTGCTTAGGAATGCCCCCATGTTTGGGCATGGTCTTTTCCCCGACTCTGTTTTGGCCACTGCAGAACAGGATATCACCAAACTTGAGTCAGCTGGAGTTGCTCCAGGGCCCGGTCCGGGCGCCTCACAGCGCTCCAGTGGGAGGGGTAGTGCTAGATACAGACCTTATGAGAAAAGAGAATCACAGCAAGGTGCAGGTCAGGTTCCCACTCGGGACAGCTGGACATCCCTACTACAAAAGCTTAATTTCATCAAGGCCCGGAACTATTGCACAGTCAGACAATTCATGTCTCTGATAGGGCTTCTGACAGCAACAGAGAAACAGGTGTGGTCAGATCGCCTTCACATGCGACCATTCACTGGCATCTGAAGCGTCACTGGCATGTTCCCGAGAGTCTGGAAAAGGTCATTCCTTTTTCTCCATCCACATCTGGATTACGAGAGCAATGTTCTTCGGGGCCAACAGTTACATCCCCTTCAACACGCTCCACAAATATTTACAGACGTCTCAAACGAAGGTTGGGGCACACACTTAGGGGACTCCACTGCAAGAGGTGTTTGGTCAGACCCAGAAAGTCTCCTCCACATCAACTTTTTGGAGCAGTTTTCCTGGCCCTCAAGAGTTTTGAGCATCTTTGCAGGGACCAGATTGTTCTGATAGCAACGGACAACACAACTATGGTTTCCTACATCAACAAGAAGGGCGGTATGAGATCAGGCTCTCTTTGTGTCCTCCTCTGGAGACTTCTGTCCTGGTGTCACCCCAGAGGAATAGTTCTGAGGGCTTGGCACATTCCAGGTCGGTTGAATATGATAGCAGACAAGTTGTCCAGGCACAATCAGGTGATCCAAACAGAGTGGTCCCTATCTCAGCAGGTGTTCAGTCTCTTGTGCTCCAGATGGGACCTTCCTCATGTCCCATCTGGAGCACGTTTGCAACCTGGTTCAATCACAAACTCCCCAAGATTGTATCACCGGTGCCGGATCCGACAACCTGGGCAGTAGACGCCCTGAGTCTTCCATGGGAGAGTCTAGAAGCTTATGCATTTCCCTCCAGTCTCCCTGCTCACCAAGGTGATCTCCAAAGTGATGGATCAAGGCTGTCGCAGAATGATTCTAATTGCTCCAGGGTTGCCCAACATGCCTTGGTTTTGGGACCTGGTGAATCTATCACCTCAGATTCCCTTCAGGCTTCCACTGCAGGGGAATCTGGTGACAACAGAACAAGGGCTCTCTGGCAGCAAGAATTGAGGCTCCTCAGAGACTCTCAACCAGAGCCATTTACAAGTCAAAGTGGGCCATGTTTGTCAAATGGTGTGACACAAACAAGGTGGACTTCAGGTCGCCCTCTGTAAACCAGATTGCGGATTTTCTGTTGTATCTTTTCAAAGAGAGAAATCTGCAACCTAGCACCATTGAAGGCTATTGGACGGCCATTGCAGGCATGGTGGGCAATGATAGGTTAAATATTAGCAAGGATGAAAACTTAACTCATTTGTGGGACAGTTTTCATAGAGATAAACCAAAAGGAATGCGGGGAGTGCCCACCTGGAAGCTTTCACTGGTCCTTCACCAGTTGACTAAGGCTCCTTTTGAACCCATCCGAAAGGCTTCTCTTAAACACTTGACTTTTAAGACGGCCTTTCTTTTTGTTTTGGGCTCAGGCAAGAGACGCAGTGAGATTCATGCCTGGCTAAATAAAAACATCAGACATCGAGAAAACTGGAATCAGGTCTCTCTGTACCCATCACCCAGTTTCTTATCCAACAATCAACTAGCTAGGGATGGTCCAGCGTGTGTGGCCCCGGTGGTTATCCCAGTTTTGGCTCCTTCTTTGTCTCTTACGGAAGACAAATCACTGTCCAGTAAGAGCTTTACGTTACTACTTGGCGCGGTGTTGTGCAACCAGCTCTCAGATGAAGAAGCTCAGAACTTACATCAAGTTAGATCTCATGATGTTAGGCCCTTTGTGGCTTCCAAGGCTTTCCAGGGAGGCATGAGGTTACCTAGATAGTCAAGCATAGAAGATTTGGCTGCCTCTGACTTCTCTTCTTGGATACCTCTCACGAAGCCGGAAACCCACTGAGACATTGTTAGATCATCGTAACTTGGTCTGACTTTACGACTCCCAGTGAGTATAAAATTCTGTGGCCAATCTACTACTCTTTTCACCGTAACATCCCCAGGACCCCCACGTTGGGACTTCGATCTACCTTTTGTAGCGGATTCATTTAACAGTGCTAATTCTGACAGTCTCTTATCAACTTTCACTTGGACTGACTCATTGTTTCTGAGATAACCCAGTGAGATGACCACACTCTCTACCGTACATTCTGTATCGACACCGTGGCTCAATACGTTTGGACTAGAGGAACTGTGGGGAGTAATAGATGAAGAACTTGCCTGTGGGGTTCCCTGTCCCTGTGCTGCTTCCGTCCGCTGCACCCTCCAATCCATCAGATCCATCTTGTCCCCTAATTGCAGCAGAATCTGTTGGAAAACTAGTACTACTGCCTGATTCCGTGGAGGGGGGTGCAGCCACTCCACATCACCGGACAAGGACTCCCCTTCATACTGGCATTTCTTCCACACTGG
Source organism: Sabellastarte sp. h YS-2021 (assembly GCA_964017235.1). Classification (NCBI taxonomy): domain Eukaryota; kingdom Metazoa; phylum Annelida; class Polychaeta; order Sabellida; family Sabellidae; genus Sabellastarte; species Sabellastarte sp. h YS-2021. The sequence continues at coordinate 53,240,328 of OZ024927.1, read as the reverse complement.
TCGCGGATGCTGTAAACCACATTTAGAACAATGAAACACCTTAGGCGTCGTAAACTGAGCAATAAGAATAAAATGTAAAATAAAATTGATTAAAATGTAAAGTAAAATACAAAACAATACGGTAGCTCAGTTCAAATTTTCAACATGTATATTGAGAGTGTGGCGCCAAATTCAAATGCAACCTGGCTTTTATAGTAAAAGTCAGTGAAGCATGGAGTGCCACAATGCAACATTCTAGACTGGTACCAGAACTGAAGGTTAAGTTCAGTAGATGAACTTATCGCCATACTGGCCCCAACCAGAGCCCAGCTCATGATGGTTTATCTAGCATTTGGTGAGAGTGGCAGTGTGCTGGGCAAATGCATTTGTCCACTCAGTAATGTGTCAACTAATAAAAATTTAATTTACTTAATAAATTTTCTAGTTTACTGATTAATGCTGTCATCTTGCTATTAAATTGTGTTGTTTTAATACTTTATTTTTACATACATTTCCTCTCGCTTAAATGTAATTTCTTCACTTAAGAGACATTATTTGGCCTATTATATAACTGACACTATTTACATTGTTTATTTTGTACTGTTTCATTTCTTCAATATCTTATGGTATTGACAACTATTTCCAAAGTATTTGGGGTATGGCCATCTCTGATGCTAATTTTATCTCTGCTCTATTTAATAGCATCCAACAGTATTTCCCCAAGCTGTTTAAACAGGCATGTCTGATGCTGCGCTATTTTTTATTTTTGTAGAGTCAGAAAGAAGAGGAAGAAACAATCATATGTGATGATGAAGCTACACAGTTTGAACCATCAACACAATGTTCAAAAGTTTCAAGTCGATTTAAAACAGATAGACTATCTCTTGGTAAAAAGAATGGCAATTAAATTGTATTGATGTAATGCGGCTGGTTTTATTACCCCACAATCCTTAAGGGATGTCGGGGTATTATTTTTCACCCAGTGTCTAGATGGGCAGGTGGTATTCGGGAAAAAGTTTGTCTGGGCTGTATCTCAGAAACTGTAAGGTGCAGAAAGTTGATAATGGGTAGGGACATTGGTTAGGGAGTGTAGGTGTGCAACATCATGGCATGACCTTGATTTGACCTTTCCATTGTGACCCTAACCTATAATATCTTGTCCAGGCTATATCTTGGCAACCGTAAGGTATAGGAAGTTTATACTTGGTATGGACATTGGTTGGGGGTTGTAGGTGTGCAACGTCATGATGTGACCTTGATTTGTATCTTTGATCTTTTGTCTGGGCAATATCTCTGAAACCCTAAAGTGCGGTAAGTTGATACTTGGCGGGGACATTGGCTTAGGAGTTGTAGATGTGCATCATGGTGTGACCTTTAACTTTGGCACTGTCAAAGTGTGTTCACCTGCCGTATTTGAGACATACCAAAATCATCCATTGTAATCTCAGTGAGCCCTTCGCTGGGAAGACCTGAAAAGTGGGGCTTAAACCTCACCCTCCTAGATCTCTCCGCCGCTTTCGACACCATTGATCACACTATACTCCTGGACAGACTTAATGGTTACTATGGAATCAGTGAATTGGCACTTGGCTGGTTCAAATCATCCCTGTCGGGAAGGACACAGTCAAGGTAGGCAGCACACTCTCAAATCCTGTTGCCCTTCAGCATGGGGTCCCCCAGGGCTCCGTCCTTGGTCCAATTCTTTTTTCCCTTTACACCAACCCAATCAGCTCCATCATTCAATTTCACAGTAGCATCAATTACCATTTCTACGCCGATGACACTCAGCTATACATTTCACTCTCTCCAGCAAATTTTTCTTCCTCTGTACAAAAACTAAAAAATTGCCTAAACGACATCCAAAACTTCATGTTCACAAATAAATTAAAACTCAACCTTGATAAAACCGAGTTCATTTTGATAGGTTCGAAAAACAACCGTAAACAACTCCTTCCTCACTTTCCAATCAATATTCTTGGTAATCAGGTCTCACCAGCACAAAGTGTCAAGAACCTCGGAGTGGTGTTTGACTCCAATTTCACTTTCTCCGACCATGTGTCACAGGTCATAAATTCCACTAGAGCTCATGCAAGAGACCTCTACAGAATACGCCCCCTTCTAGACCTTAAAACATCAGTTCTTTTAGCCAATGCCTTGGTCAGCAGCAGATTGGACTACTGCAATTCCCTGTTTCTATCACTCACAGACTTTGAGCTAAGAAGATTGCAACTAGTGCAAAACTCACTCTGCAGGGTTATCACCCGTTCCTCAAAATTTTCTCACATCACCCCTCAACTGAAAAAACTCCATTGGCTTCCAGTTAGGTATAGGGTACAATTCAAAATAGGCCTCATTACATATAAAATCCTCAACCAAGGTCAGCCTGTTTACCTAAGAGAACTAATCCACCCCTACACTTCCTTTAGAAATACTAGACGAAGTACTCCTAAACTCAAGTTCCTTCATACCCCCACTTTTGACCATAGAGTTCATAAATCAATTAAACACTTCTCAAATTCTTTTAGTCACTATGCCCCAGTTTTTTGGATCTCTCTCCCCTTCCAAATAAGAAACAGTCCCTCTGTCGCATCTTTCAGGAAACACCTCAAAACGCACCTTTTCAACTCTAGCTTCCCAACTTAGTCTCCCTCCCTCTCGGTCCCACCCACAAACCCGGTACACTGACCTTGAACGCCCCTCGACTCTCCTTATAAGAAGTGATTTTTGTTACTAGCGCACTGAGTTCCCCTTAGTGGGGAAGATATTGCGCCTGCAAAGCAGTAGATTAGATTAGATTAAACTAAATGGACTTTCTGTGCACCTGGGGTTTAATTGTGCATTTGATTTCGTAGATACTTGTGTATTTACCTTTAATTTAATTGTAAAAGTAAAACAAAAACAGTCTGCTTATGTTGCTATAGATTTACATGTAAAATCTATTGGCTGCTGATTGGAAAAATCTGTGCAGTAGGTTTTCTTTACCCCCACACTTTTAAAGTACTACAAAAACAATGATCTCGGAATGCAGCATATTGTAAACTATCATTTTATTGCATTAATACATCCTATCCAATTGCAGGACAATTGCTTATCCGGTCGGCGCAGACCGGCCCACCAAACGTCAGAAAAAGACGTCCTGTGTTTTCGCCGGCCAGTCCCTAGTACTAGTGCACTCGCAAGATGGCGTGTCATACTTCCTTAATGTCTAGACAGAGTGACGTCATAGCATCTTTTTTCGTTTGGTACGAACTAGTGCACACAGATTTTATTTTGATATTGGAAATTGTGATTTATATTGAGAGTTTCTTTTTTTAGTGAACTTTTATTGTTTCTACGATATATATAGGAATTATATATGTCTTCTCCTGGCCAAAGAAGGAGAACTTGCGGCCATGTTATGGCTAGTTTTGACAGCCACCTTGTCTGCGCACGCTGCAGGGACAAAGGAGAGGGTAAGGATCCCTGTGTCGAAAAACCAGATTCTGAATGTAAGATATGCATGGCTTTCTCCCCTGAACAGTGTTTACAATTCTACGCCTTCCTATAAGATAAAGAAAGACAAGTGGGAAGCCAAGAAGCTTGAATCTACCCCTTCTAAAGACACAAAATTGCTCAACTTGATGAAAAATGATCCGACAGATTCAATAGGTTTTAAGCTCTTTTGTTGGCCAGGACTATAGAACCGACCTTCTCATCCAATGTGAAAGTGACTCCAACTCACTCTCCGCCAGCTTCTGCAGCTCACTCTACTGAACCCTTCATCAGACCGGTTCAACCGGTTCCTGCTTCTATAGAGTTTCCTGGATCTGGTTTCTCTTCTGTAAAGCATCAGCCAACCAGTCAAACTGAGACCAACCGACCGACCACTGCTACCATGCTTCCTGCCACAGGCTCCTCTGCTACTAAGCATCAGCTGACCAGTAAGCGAAATCCAGCCGACCAACCTCTTCTACAGAGCTTCCTGGGACCAGCTCCTCTGCTGCAAAGCATCAGCTGACCAGTAAAGCACAGTCTACCCGACTGACCTCTGCTGAGCCTGGTACCGGCTCCTCTACAGTCAAACTGTCAACCAGCAAGCATCGACCTCGGTCCAACCGACCATCTGCTACCGACCGACCCATGCCTTCAGACATTCAGGACACCGACTCTCCTGCTTTACACAGGTCTAGAAGGGACAGCTCTGTTAGTTCCAGTTCTGAAGCCAGTAGTGATCTGTCCGACCAACCCCCATTGGACTTGTATACTGAAGAGGGGGATCAGATGATCAGGAATCTACTGGTGTCGCCCAAGATCAACCTTTGTCACAGGAACAGACGTACCGGGAAACCATGAGAGGTATCCGTTCCTTTATAGGTTGGTCCCATGTACCACACATTGATATTGCTGAGGACAACCCCTTTGCAAGACCCAAGACTCCAGTTCCTGGCAAGGTTTCTGTACAGATGCCAACTGAAGACTGGCTATGTAAGAAGTTGCAGAAATTGAACACTACTTTGGTTGAGGGCTATCCCTCCCGTGGTTCAGAGGCCAGTGGCCTGTCGAAAGATGTGTTCCTGAGACCTGTAAACTTTACAGTGTAAAGTCACAGTCCAAGGGGTACAGGCTGTTGTTCTACCACAAAGTGACCCATCAGCCGTCTCATCTTGCTGCACAGACGCTACAAAGCTGAACAGTAGTTATAGCTGTATTGCCAGACACTCTGGACTTTCTTCAACCCCATCAGCTTCACGCAGGATATCACATGAAACTTTGTGCAAATGGGAGAGATCAGCTAGAGAGGCAACAGTTATATGTAATCAAGCAGCCAGCTTCAACCAGTGTTTGTTTAAGGTCCAACAGAACATGCAGGATCAGCTGAAAACCCTGAGGTCAGAAAGTAAGGGAAAGTCTTCTCACAAGAGTTCCTCAGCTGCTGATGAGTTGCAGTACTTAATGGATTTTAATGCCAGCATCACACAAGCAGCAGTCAAAACCATGGAGCATCTGTCAGACTTTGTTTCCATCTCCATGGTAACATCACTCTGGCCCGCAGGGATGCACACTTGAGTCACCTCAGAACTGGCATTAAACCCACACTTTAAATGCACTCAGAACAGGACCTCTACATATCAACACACTTTTCCCAGACTCAGTTATAAGAAAAGCTGAAGAAGACATTGCCCACTTCGAGTCCAAGGGACACTCCAGTGCTGTACGTAGTAAGGGTCAGTACCACCACTATGAGAGGTCAGATAAGAGGTCAGAACTGAGGCTAAGCCTTAGAAACCGGCCTGGAAAAACATCAGTAGGAGACAGTTTAAGAAAGGAAAGAGTCGTTCTTCAACCTACACCTCGCAACCAGCCAAGGGCCAGCAGTCGTATAAATAACAATTACTGTGTAACCAAGTTCCAGGCACGACTGCAGGCCGGGAGCCTCAGATCAAAACAGACAAAAGACACTTTTTTTTAAGTGTAAACTGTCATGTACCTTCTGTTCATTCTGTGCCCGGGCATTCCCAAAAGAGAGAATTAAGTCCCGGGTCAGCAGGTTATGTCAAAGAGAACAGATTAAAATATGTGAAAAGTGTTTCTTGTGTCACTCAGTTGTCTTGTGTAAAACCTGTAACAAATGTCAAAAATGTTGTCACAAATCTACCGGTAGGGGAGAGACTTCAAAACTTTTGGAAAACTTGGCTGGATCTGGGTGTCAGTCCAAAAGTTCAAATCCTGAAAGACGGTTACACCTAGTGGTGGGATCGGCAGCTTAAATGGCAGATCGAGTATCACTTGTTAGTAGCGAGTTGAACTCGAGTTAAACTCGAGCAATTTTCGGGATAAAGTAATTCGTTTGTTAGCCATCAATATGGCGAAAATATTTTACATGACCGTACATGAGTCAAAATTTGGACTTGGAAATGGGCTTTCGCGATATAATTTAAGTTAAATCTTCATTGATTTAAGCCAGAACAAAGTAAAAATGCAATATATTTTTGAAAATTTCAGATATTTCTATTGTTTTGGTTAAGTGTCAGCCTTAGATGGTGAAAGTATTGATGTTTTCAAAAAAAACTCGAGTTTCAATAGCGCAGATTGATGTGTCCCCCAATTATCGTCCATCGAGTTGCAACTCGAGTTTCCGTCAACTCGTCCCAGCACTAGTTACACCCTCCCCTTTCAGATCCGGCCAAAACTCCCAAGGTCTCGAACAGTCATAAGTTGTTCCACAGGAACCTCTACCTGCTGGAGGCATTACATCAGCTTATAGACAAAAATGCAGTGGAACTAGTACAAAACCAAACATCTCTGGGATATTTCAACCGACTATTTTTAGTCCCAAAGCCCAACAACAAGTGGAGACCTATATTAGATCTGAGCAAACTGAATATTTTTCTCAAGGTGGAGAAATTCAAAATGGAGACACCGGAAACCATCAGGACATCCCTCCAACCAGGGGAGTGGGTCACCTCAATAGATTTCTAGGACGCCTACTTCCATATATCAATACAGGAACAGTCCAGGAAATATTTGAGATTTCATGTCCAGGGTCAGACATACCAATTCAAAGCTCTGCCTTTCGGTCTGTCAACAGCACCCTTTGAGTTCACTGTTGTAGCAAAGGAGGTAAAACTGATGGCCATACACAAGGGTATAAGAATCCACCAGACTGGTTGGTGAGAGCCACATCCCACCAGATTTGTCTCCAGCATACCCAAGATCTAGACTAAGTGAAAATATGCCAAAAACTAGGTTGGCAGGTGAATTTGGAAAAGTCAGAACTGGAAACAAAACAAATATACGATTTTGTAGGCTACCAGTTCGACCTCAGAGCCAGTCGGGTCTGACCTATACCGGACCATTGGCAGAATCTCCAGGACAAAATACTAGAAATACTGTCACTACCGGCTTGTCCGGTTCGGCAGTTCATGTCTCTGATAGGCTTACTAACAGCCACAGAAAAGCAAGTTCACCTAGGCCGACTGCACATGAGACCCATACAGTGGCATCTCAAAAACAACTGGAGGGTACCAGAGTCACTGGAAAAATTGATTCCAATTCCCAGGTCCCTGCACCCCCACTTACAATGGTGGCTAAAAGAAGACAAAGTTCTCACAGGCCAACCATTACAGCCAATAAAACATGCTCTGCAAATATTTACAGACGCATCAAAAGAAGGGTGGGGTGCTCACTTAAACTAACACACCGCAAGAGGGTCCTGGTCACTACCAGAAAGCAAGCTGCATATAAACTATCTGGAACTAAAAGCAGTCTTTCTAGCCTTGAAAGAGTTCCAAGACCTCAGTAACGACAAGATAGTAGTTGTTGCAACTGACAACACTACAGTAGTGTCCTACATAATCAAGGAAGGAGGCATGAGATTGGGCCCACTGTGCCCTACTATGGAGAATCTTGACCTGGTGTACCAGGAAGCAAGTAACTCTCAAAGCCTGACACATTCCAGGCCGGCTGAACGTGGTAACAGACAAGCTATCCAGACTAGGCCAGACCATCCAAACAGAATGGTCTCTCCTTCCAGAGGTCTTCCAAACAATATGCAGCAGGTGGCACTGGCCTCAAATAGACCTATTTGCCACGAGGTTCAACAAGTTACCTCTGTGTCACCGGTACCAGATCTGGCTACAGCAGTGGATGCACTCAGTCTGCCATGGGAGGATCTGGATACATATGCCTTCCCTGCAGCAGCCATCTTGGGCAAAGTGGATAAGTTACAGGACTCCCCACGCAACAGAATCATTCTGCTTGCTCTGGGGTGGCCCAACATGCCTTGGTTTTGGGGGCATAGTGACCATGGCCAGTCAGATCCCACTGAGCCTGCCTTCCTTGCCCAACCTGTTAACACAGCCCTTCAATCAGGTCCCTCACAGAAATCTGACAAACCTAATCTCCATGCATGGCTCCTAGAGCCACAGCAATCAAGGGGCAGGGCTTCTCTGAAGCAGTGGCAGCAAGAATTGAGGCTCCTCAAAGAGGATCAACCAGATCAGTCTATGAGGCAAAGTGGGCCATTTTTACAAAGTGGTGCGTCACTAATCAAGTGGACTTCGGGGCACCCCCTGTAAAGTCAGTTGCTGACTTCCTTATGTACTTATTTCAGGACAGGAAGTTACAGCCCAGCACTACTGATGGTTACAGGTCAACCATTGCTGATAAACTGGGAAACTCACCCATCAATATCAGTAAGGATGAAAATCTCACTTGTCTCCTGGATAGAGACAGACCCAAAGGCTGGTGGGGAATCCCCTCCTGGAACCTCTCACTGGTCTTGTACCAGCTGACAAAGGCTCCATTTGAACCAATCAAAGAGGCTTCCTTGAAGCATTTGACCTTTAAGACAGTTTTCCTCTTAGCCCTTGGGTCGGGCAAATGTAGAAGTGAGATACATGCGTGGCAAAACAAGAATATTAGACACCAATCTACCCTGTACCCATCACCCAGCTTTCTTTCTAAGAACCAGCTGGCAAAGGAGGGTCCAGACAGTGTGGCCCCAGTGGTTATACCAGCCCTGGCCCCAACTCTGGATAGATCCTTCAGGTCCCTCTGTCTGGTCAGAGCATTGCGCTACTATTTGGACAGGACCTCAGACCTCGGGCAGAACAAGGAGTTGGTCTGTGTCTCCTTTAAGAAAGGCTTCGACAAAGACATCTCACCTGCCACTATCTCCTCATGGATCAAACAGACGGTGATCCTATGTTATGAGCTCTCGGACCAAGAGCCCCACACTTTACATCAGGTTAAAGCCCATGATGTTGGGGCCTTCGCTGCTTCTATAAGGCCTTCCAGTCAGGAGGCTCCTTAGAACAAATCTTTTCAGCTTGCCACTGGAAGTCACATAATACCTTCACTCAATTCTACCTGAAAGATGTAGCATGGGCTGATTCAGAGCTCTATCACCTGGGACCGGTAGTGGCTGCTCAGCAGATCCACCAATTACCCAAGGTTGAGAGGAGATTTGTACATTATGTCAGTTTGGACCAAATAACCGGTATCTATAACCTCTATATAATGGGGATTAACTTATAAAAATTTAATTTATTAAATTTGCAGTTTATTCTTATATGATTTATTGCCATAACCAGAGTTCATGACTTTTAAGTTAACACTATTTCTAAAGCCAAACAGGCAAATGAAAGTAACTAATTCTAACTACAGTTAGTGTTCAAAAACAAATGAGGGAAAACTACAACTGGTATGCTTGAAAGTTACAAATCTGATTAATTATATCGATCAAAGGAATCATCAGATTCATTATCAGAGTCAGAATATCTGGCAAGCGCCTCATCTTCCATCTGGTTTACATCTTTGTCAGCACCCCCAAAAAGCATTGACCATATTTTCACTTAGCATATCATCCTCATTCCCATCCAAATCATTGCCTATTCCACATGATTTAATGGATTTGATTTCCATTTTAGAATTGACTTTTCCCCAAGCACGTGATATCCACAGAATGACCTCTTGATGGGAAGCCAGTTTGTGATCCTTCCCAGTAAACATTACAAACTTTTATAAACATTTAGTAAACCTATAAACGTTTTTTAAACCAAATATAAACCAAAAAAAAACAATTATTTAATATCATAGGTTTATAAACGTTTCAGCAACATTAGTTTGGTTTATAAAGGTTTATAAACGATTATACATAAACGTTTATAAACGTTTTTAAATGTTTACGAAGAGTGAAGAATATCTTAACCTCGCTTTCATTTGGGATGATGACATCAGCACAGCCATTTTGAGAGAAACTGGAGAAATATTTCTGTTACTATATCTTGCTGCATCACTGTTCTTTGAAGCCATCATTATATTCTAAATAAAGATATAAAAGTATATAATATCATCAAATTAATAATAAAATAATATATACTTCTATGTATTTACTTAGAATGTAATGATGGCTTCAAACAACAGTGATACAGCAAGATATACTTACAGAAATATTTCTCCAGATTTTAAACACATGTACAAACGTCCATAAACATTTATGTATAAACGTTTATGTTTATAAACGTTTGTACATAAATGTTTATAAACGTTTATAGGCAAACGTTTATGGACCCATCATTTTAAACCTAATCTAAACCGTTTCTAGTTAGGTTTATAAACGTTTATAAACGTTTGTAATGTTTACTGGGTTCTTGGAGCCTCCATACCGCCCACTCCTTATGAAGGGCTGCCATGAATGGTGCATTTTATGGTAGTTGCTTACAAATTTTAAGAGAGGACTTTTTACCGTTTGTGCCAGACTTTCAGCACATTATATAGGTCATTGTTGAAATTGGTAGTTTTACCAGTAGAGGAAGCCAGTACATGCCAATTGGTCAAGATTCTGCACTGTAAAATGCTGGGGATTGCAAGAAACTACCACCTTCCCACATAAGTGAGTTACAAGAATCAAACTTCTAACCTCTAGTCTCCTTCACACCCACAACTTCGGATTACCGACCTTGAACATCCCTCAACTCTCCTTACAATAATGATTTTTAAGCTAGCGATCTGAGTTCTCCTTTAAGGGGAAGATATTGTGCCTGCAAAGCAGATTAGAATCAATTGATAACCTGATGCAAGTTTGTTACCAAAGTACAAAGGTAATGCGGACCAACTACCACAAAGAGGTTACATTCATTCAACAGCTATGCAGAATTATATCAAAATTACACGTGTCATGAACAAAACCAAGCAAAACTACAGTATTGCTTTGCAAAAAAAATAATAAATTGTCCCAACGAGTATTAATGGTTTTGTAGAAATGACAATCTTCCTGTGTTTAATGTTTTTCCATTAATCCAAAATACAAGGTTTCGTAGATGAATGTGTATTTTTTTTTTTTTTATGCCGAAATTAAAGATGGGCGTCAAAAATGGCGGGAAAATAATTTTTGGTAAACAATTCCAGTAGACTCTGCACTGTTTACCAGATAAATGTGTTTTTGCGTTTTATGCAGAAATTCAAGATGGCTGACCAGAAATGGTGGGAAAACTATTTTGGGGAAATTGCCAGTAGACTCTGGAGATAATCTGGGGATCAAAAATTTCGTCAAAATCGCTCTATCTACCATCGTTTGTGAGATAAATACGTTTTTGTGTTTTACGCAGAAATTCAAGATGGCCGCCAAAAATGGCATGAAAAGGATTTTTAGCTTAACCTGCTAGTAGACTGCAGATACCCTATGGGTAAACATTTTCATTGCACTGTTTCCGAGATAAATGCGTTTTTGCATTTTACGCAGAAATTTAAGATGGCCACCAAAAATGGTAGCCAGTAAACTCTGCATAAACCCTGTGGATCAGAAATTTCATCGAAATTGCTCTTTCTAGCAATGTTTCCAAGATAATTGATTTTATTGCGTTAATACATCCTATCCAATGGACAATTGCTAATCCGGTCGGCGCAGACCAGCCTGCCAAACGTCAAAAAAGACGTCCTGTGTTTCCACCGGCCAGGCCGGTCCAGTAGTGTGCACTCGCCAGGTGGCGCATCGTACTTACTTCCTGTCTAAGACAGCGTGAGGTCATAGCATCTTTCTCGTTGGGCGCCTGGTGTGCACACAAATTTGGATAGCTTCATGTACTAGGGATCCAAGGTTAGGGACCCAAGAGGGCCGAGACCTGAGGTTAGGGACCCAAGAGGGCCGAGACCCTAGGTTTGGGCCCGAGAGGGCTGAGACGCTAGGTTAGGGGCCCGAGAGCTGAGACTAGGGGCCCAGCATGGAATGCAAGTCGGGTATTGTCAATACAAGGCTTCAGATCCAAGATGGATCTTAAAACTAGTCCCATAAGATCTATAAAAACATATTAGAAGCCTGAAGAAAACCCCCATGTTGCTGAAGTTAGATATTATAATTTTTATGTAAGCTTTCCTTAATTTACAGTTCTTTGCCACACAACTGTGATTATTGTATTCACGAGTGACACATGGTCATCTCCCCCACCTGCCTCACTGCAGGTAGGCCTAGTTGTGTGATAAGGAAAGCATTAATATTTATTAAATAACATAAAATCGTAAATGCAAAATATGTTATATTTTATAAGATTGGATGACTTAGCATATTGCTAAACTAAGGTTTGCAAGCACCTGGGCCTGTATTCACGAAAGGTCTTAAACTTAGCCAGGTCTTAGGCTTAAATCCAGTCTTAAAGTTAAGACTTTTGTCTCCGCTAAGTTTTGTCTTAAAACCGTATTCACAAAGGGTGACTTAGCTAAGTCCAAGATTATCAAATAACCACAGTGGTTTTCTGTGTCATGTGACCTTTCTTTTCTATTCAAACTATACTATTGGTGATATATATCCTTCATATAATGCATTTTATCTAACAAAAAATGCTGTTTTGAAATGGAAAACCTTGTTACAACATATAAACTTCCAAAGACTGCTTTAGTGAAATGTTCTGTATGATTATACTTTATTTACAGCCATTTCAAATTTTGAAATGGAGAAAAGTTGATGGCGGCCATATTTAAGTCCTCTTTACAAAATTTAAGCCCACTACTAACCAGTCTTAAAGTTGAGCCATTGACTAAGCCTAAGGCCAGTCTTAAATTCTTTGTGAATACCACAAAACCTAAGACAAAAGGTTTTGGGCAGAAACTTGAGACAAAAGTCTCAACTTTAAGCCTAAGCCCTGGCTAAGACCTTTCGTGAATACGGGCCCTGTTGTCTAGACAAAGATTTCTACAAGGACTCGGATATTGAGTTTATTTCATTTCTGTTTCATATTTTAACCCTAAAATGGCCAAATAATGTAGCAGATAAGGGATAAAATATTTACTTATGTTATTTCGACAGGTAAAGGTCCTGTATAAAAAACTACATACACGCGTCTCTCATCACATGCTGTCTAGACGATGACGTCACCACAGGGATTTCCCCAAGTTAGTTTCATGCTTTATTTCAAAGTTTAACCCTTAAAATGGACAAATACTGAAGCAGAACGGGGATAAACCCTTCAAATATTTATTTATTTCAGCAGGGATATATTCCTGTATATAAGCTACATGAATAAGTCCTGCATTAGTTTGAAAGCAATTGTCGTCTAAGACAAAAAATGGAAGTTGTCTCCGATGATTTCTTTCAACAAGGACTCATTTTGTGGTTAATTTATATATTTTAAACCCTTGTAATGGTCAAATAAAGAAGCAGATAGGGGTTAAATATTTTATTTTATTTCGACAGGCATATATTCCTGTATAAAAACGACATACACCAGTCGTCACCCACTGTTTCTTTACAACGTGAACCCGGAAGTGGATTTAAGTTGTAAAATATGTTAAATATACTTATCTGATCTGTGAAAAATAAATAAAATACGATTCTATATATTAAAATAAAGAAACTGGTGAAGTTTCAGTATCCAACGACAAGTATATCCAAAAAATGCAGATCTTTTCTTTGTAATAAAAAGCATATCAGTACAATGCGGCCAACGAGAAAAAGATGGGGAGCATGCATGCGGTATTTCACTATGGCGTTCACCTACAGTACTAAGGCATCGTGCCATCATTATTTTGTCCATTTTTCTTGGACGTTGGCCAATTGCCTGCGGCCATCCGAGCAAGCATTCAGTTCCACATGGTAAGCTATTGTAGCACAATAAAAGTAGCTTTTAGTAGCTTTGGTCCGACTGATCAGAAAATCATTTCTTACCCCTGTGCATTTAGTTCTAGAATGTACCTTCAAAATTTTATTGCACTGGTGTATGGTTTTTTTCAGAAACATGATGACTGGGATGACTATTTTTGAAAAATGCTTTAGGTGACCTTATATGATGTTTAAAATGTAAAAATGGCATCAGAGATGCCCGTACCCCACAGCCTGGGAAAGCGCAGTGTCACTTATATAAAGGTCTAAATAAAGTTTTAAGTAGAGAAAATAAAATCTAAGAGAAAGAAAATGTATGTAAAGATAAAGTACTAAAACAAGACAATTCAATAACAAGAGGACGGCATTAATCAGCAAACTAAAAAATATGACGCTGTAAAATTTATTAATTGGAGAATAGTTGTCAATGAAAATAGCACAATTATGTAAAAGTGCATATAATAATCAGTTGCAGTAATCCATATATCTTTGTCATAAGGAAAGCTGTCTCAAATATGGCAGGTGATCACACTTTGGCAGAGCAAAAAGGTCACCCCCTGATGTACACCTACACCCCCTAACCAATGTCCCTTCCAAGTGTCAACCTACACCTTATGGAATCCAAGAAATAGCCCAGGCAAGATTTTAAAACTCATGGTCACAATGACAAGGTCAAAGGTCAAATCAAGGTCACACCATGATGTTGCACACCTACAACCCCTAACCAATATCCCCACCAAGTATCAACTTCCTACACTTTACAGTTTCCAAGATATAGCCCAGACAAGATTTTATAAGTCAAGGTCACTACGGCGAGGTCAAATCAAGGTAACACCATGACACTGCACACCTACAACCCCTAACCAATGTCCCTACCAAGTATCAATTTCCTGTACCTACAGTTACTGATATAAGGCCCAGACAAGATTTTATTGCGCTACAATAGCTTACCATGTGGGACTGAATGCTTTACTGGTTGCCGCGAGGAACTACGACCAACGTCTAAGAAAAAAAGACCTTTATTCTTGGCCGCAGCCTCAGGTTGTCGTCATGTGATCTGCCCCTTTGTAAGCACTTTTCTCGTTGGTCGCCGCCATTTTACAGTCTTTGCGAAGTATTTACTGCCGTTTTCTAGCTATATCTCAGTGCAGTTTTATTGTTATACGTCCCTTTTTATGTATTTCATTTATTATTGTATAAAGCACATTCTGGCCAATTTTCAGCACTTCCGCTTTTGTAATTTGTCCTTATTTTGAGTTTTGTGAGCTCGCCTCGACTGGCTTTCTTCTACGAGTATTTTAGTCGAGGATTTACTCGTGTTGCATTGCATTAAAACATGTATTCTTACCAGTCTAGCAAAGACAAACCCCGTGCAGCAAAATGTAACCATCTCTGCCACCCATTTGATCATCACAACTACTGCCCTACCTGCAGAGAGGCAGGTAAAGGTGACGATCCATGTGTCACTCTATTGTCTCCCTGTACCATTTGCTCGTCTTTCACTGAAGAACAACTAGCAAAAATCACCCACAGAAATGCTACTCTAAAAAATCTGATAAAAATAAAGCAGAAGACATAGATTCTGAACTATTGGGTGACAATTCTTCGGAATCTTATGGAGGCTCACAAGCAGAGTTAGAAGTTGCTGTAAATCGTCTTTTCACATCCCCGCCTCCTCAACCTCTTTCATTCGAGGCGTTATCACTACGAACTCCAGCTCGTACTATCCCGCCTACACCAGGTACGGCTTTACAACAAAAAGTACAAGCTATTCTCAAGAAATCTTTGTCTTCTCGCTTTGACATACAAATGGATCAGAAAATGGGGGCTTTTCAGGCCAGTATGTTGGAGGCGTTCAATAATCTTTGTGAAGATTTTCAGAAATCTTTACAAAAGCAAGGAGAGGTGATCAGACTTCTTCTTCGAACGCACCCTCCAAAGGTCTAGCCAAACCCTCGCAGTCCAGTAGTGCTCTCGAGTCTATGGAGGTCGAATATGGCCCAGAGCTTCCGCCTCTCCTCAACTCGTATTCCAGTCGCCTCGAAGACGACTCGGGTCAAGTCCGTAGTTCTGGCGAGGAGCCCTCGAAGGTTGCCTCGACCAAACCTAAAAAATCTACACACTCTTCTAGGTATCATGTTGTGGATCCGAGCTCTGCCTCAGACCACTACTCAGACTATTCTGTTGACCCTCAGCCAGCCCCTAGTAGGCCCAAAAAGCACTCTGATAAATCAAAACACAAGTCGAGGGCCAGATTTTTACCCTCATCTTCAGAGGAGGATCAGTCCCCTGAACATAGGCATAGGTCCCCTAAGCCCTCTGGGAAGTCTTACTCTGATCAGGACCACCCCCAACATGACCCTGACCCTCCTTATTACAGGGAAGTAGCCTTGTCTGACATCCCATCCCAATATACCGAGGAGGTGGATATGTTCCGACACATCCTAAAACTTCCAGATCCTAGGGAATCCTTACCTAGATCTTCAACAGCAGTCATGGGCCTTGATGATGAGAAAGGCAGGCAAGAACTTAGGCCAAGAGGTCCTTCCTCCATGTTGCCTCTCAATTCAGTCATCAAGGATGCCTTTAATAAGTTTGATCAGGACTTCCAGGAAGAAAAATTACTTGAGGGTAAGTACATCAAACCACCTCCCTCCACTGCCAAGTGGTACAAGGTAGGCCAGCCTTGTTTTGAGGACAAAATACAAGAGCTGAACACAGACTTTGCCAAGATTTGTATTTCTCCTAAACCATCTGGGGCTCCTATGGGCAAGGTCCCTATGCCAATTCTAAAAGAATTGGAACATCAGGCAAGACAGAATATTTCTACTCTCAATTTCGCTACTACTTTTGCCAAAACTTCTTCCTCCTGTAATGCCACTCTGGAGAGGTGTCAGCATA
Source organism: Sabellastarte sp. h YS-2021 (assembly GCA_964017235.1). NCBI lineage: Eukaryota > Metazoa > Annelida > Polychaeta > Sabellida > Sabellidae > Sabellastarte > Sabellastarte sp. h YS-2021. The sequence goes on along the minus strand of OZ024927.1, from coordinate 53,223,875 downwards.
GCTTGAAAGCGACCTCCAAAAAGGTCAAGTCTCAGATCAGGAAAGGTGCCGACCCTGAAAAAGCAGCGAAACGTGGACATGAAGCCTGTGAATATTTGGAATTGTGGAATAAGACCGTCCTAATCCAACACAGGGCCTTAACTTGCCTTAGTAAATCCCTGGCCCATATTCTCCAGAGAGAATTGTACTCAATGGGTAATCTTGTCTTGCTTAGGCGCGAAGCCGAAATGACTCTGTTACAACCCCACTTAGGAGAAACCAGGCGCCAAGAACTCAGGAATGCGAGGACTCCATTCTTTCAGCAGAGACTGGCAAGCAAACAATTGTTCATCCAACGTGTTAAACATTATCACCAATGGCTACGTTCTGCCATTCCTCTCAAAACCAAACTTGGTCAGATTTCCTCTGATAATATCAGAATACAAGGCCCTTCCAAAAGACCAAGCCTTAGCCAATTGCATCCAGTCTCTGATGTCAAAGAACGCTATCGAAAGGGTAGAAAATGTAAAATCTCTCGGGTTTTACAGTCGCCTGTTTCTAGTACCCAAGCCTCACCAAAGGTGGAGGCCTGTAATAGACCTAAGCAGGCTCAACACTTTTCTACACATAGAGAAGTTCAAGATGGAAACTCCAGAGTCCATCAGGACCTCCCTGATTCCTGGGGAATGGGTAGCGTCGATAGACCTATCGGATGCTTACCTTCACATCCCCATCCATCCTCACTCAAGGAAATACCTAAGATTTTGCCACAGGTCTCAGGTGTTCCAGTTCACCTCCCTACCTTTCGGACTAGCCACAGCCCCCCAGGTCTTTACCATGATCGTAAAGGAGGTGAAGCTCATGGCCCTCTCCAAAGGGCTCAGACTCCACCAATACCTGGACCACTGGCTGATCAGGTCTCAATCCCGGGAGGAAGCCCTAGTGAACACTCAGGCAGTGGTAGATCTAACCCAGTCCTTGGGATGGATCATCAATCAACAAAAATCAGAACTGAATCCCACTCAGGTGTTTTCGTTCGTGGGTTACGAGTACCACCTAGATTCAGCCCTTGTAAAATCCACTCAAGAGAGATGGCTCAAACTTCAGGATTTTATCCTACAACTCAAGTCAAAACATGTTTTGACTGCAAGATGTTTGATGTCTAATTGGGTTGCTAGCCTCAACGGAGAAAATGGTCCCGGAGGGACGCCTTCACATGAGGCCCTTTCAGTTTCACCTCAAGGAGCACTGGAAATTTCCTCAACCACTGGACAGCCTCCTTCCTTGGACAGAAGCCATCTCTGCACACCTAGACTGGTGGCAGAACCCTGCAAACGTGATGAAAGGCTCAGACCTTCATCCCAAAGACCAAAGTATAAAACTGTTTACAGACGCCTCAAACGAAGGTTGGGGCGCTCACTTAGAACAAAGTTCTACCCAAGGTCTGTGGTCTCCCCAGGAAAAAAGCCTTCACATAAACGTCCTAGAATTGAAAGCTGTCTTTCTGGCCCTGACACACTTCAAAGACCAGTGCCAGGACCAAACAGTGCTAGTTGCAACGGACAACTCAACTGTGGTTGCTTACATAAACAAACAAGGGGGAACACACTCAGCGGAGATGTGTGCACTCCTGTGGAGAATCATGACCTGGTGCCATCATTCCCACATCACATTGAAAACCAGGCACATTCCAGGGTGCCTGAATGTGATGGCCGACCTACTTTCCAGGTCGAATCAGGTACAGTCGACCGAATGGTCACTACATCCACAGGTGTTCAAACAGATCTCCCAAAAGTGGTTCACTCCCCACGTGGACCTATTTCCCACTCATCTGAACCAAAAGCTTCCACTGTACGTTTCTCCTATCCCAGACCCGAAGGCCTGGGACATAGATGCTCTAAACATAGATTGGACGGGTCTCACTGCCTATGCTTACCCTCCAACGGCTCTCCTTCACAGGGTGATCCAAAAAATCAGACAATGCAATTGTCTGATCATACTAATAGCCCCAGGCTGGCCAGGGATGCCCTGGTTTTGGGACCTAGTGCAGCTCTCAACAGAGATCCCACTACAACTCCCCATGTCGACAACACTCCTCAAGCAGTCCCACAACTACGTGTTCCACAGGAACCCGCAGCACCTCAACCTCCACGCCTGGTGTCTAGGAGTGGACAGCTCCAAGAACAAGGCTTCTCTGTGGAAGTGGCAGAGAGAATTGCTGCACCTCAGCGGTCATCAACAAGGACCATCTACAAATCACAGTGGGCCCTATTTGAAAAATGGTGCAGAGAAAATTCGGTGGATTTCGCCACTCCATCTGTGAAACAAATCGCAGATTTCTTCATGTATCTGTACCAAGACTTAAACAGGCGGCCCTCCACCATTGATGGTTACAGGACTGCCATTGTTGACACCTTTGGCCCATCGGGCCAACATATTGCTCATAATGAGGACCTTCATAGGTTGCTCTCCAGTTTCCACAGGGATCGCCCCAAAAGTTCCAGAAATCTCCCCAAGTGGAACCTTTCGGTTGTTCTGAATGAGCTCACAAAAGCACCCTTTGAGCCTATGAAAGACACAGACCTCAAACATCTCACTTTCAAAACTGCTTTCTTGCTAGCTTTGGCCTCCGGAAAGCGCCGCAGCGAAATCCATGCCTGGGTCGCTAACGAAGTATCTAACCTAGGCCAATGGGAAAAGGTCGCCTTGTTCCCCTCTTACTTCATAGCCAAAAACCAACTAGCAAGAGAAGGTTCTAAAGTGTGTCTCCAGTGACTATTCCTGCTTGTGGATAGACAATTCAAAGAAGACAGGACCCTGTGTCCTGTGCGGGCCCTGAGGTACTATCTGGACCGAACCAAGGACCTAAGAGGTTCCCGGTCCCTCCTTTTCATCTCCTTCAAGAAAGGACATACCTCAGACATCAGACCTACTACTCTCTCTTCTTGGTTGAAACAAACCATTCTACTTTGTTATAAACAAGCAGACCAGCAAGCCTTGGACTTGGTCCAAGTCAAGGCACATGACATTCAGGCCTTCGCAGCCTCTAAGGCATTTTACAGTGGGGTATCAGTGGACCAGATCATGCAAGCCTGTCACTGGAAAGCTCACAACACTTTTACCAATTTTTATCTAAAAGATCTTACTTGGTCGGACAATGACAACAATCTGTATCTGGGACCAGTAGTAGCGGCTCAACAGGTCCTAGACCCTTCTCCTCAGTCCAGTCATCCTCGGAAAGAAAAGAAGGGGGGGGGGGGGGGGGGGGGGCACATCCGCTACAACCAAGTCTTCAGGAGTCTAAGCCCAGGGTCTAGGTATACGTCTACCTCATCAGGGTGTATACGGTAAGGTCTATCTAATCTCTAAATCATTATAATTGTACATTATTAAGGACCTGAAGGTTGTCATTTTACTCAGTTCCCGAGCCTTAAGCTCAGGTTCTTCCGTGATCGTCCTTGGGACTGTCCCCGTCTGTGTATCTAGGGTACACATCTTCTTGTCAAACACCCTGACAGTTTTTTAACACTGTCATTCATTCAGGTTTTTGGCTTCTACAGGCCCGGTCTTCGGGATTGGGGCCCTGTAGACGGGACTCAGACTGGTACTTTCGATCTTTCATTCTACTATTATTATCAAAATTCTAAGAAAAAACAGACTTATCTGCCAGTCTCAGCTGTAATCCCTCCTCCGGACGGTTGGATTCAGCATTCAGTCCCACATGGTAAGCTATTGTAGCACAGTAAAATTGAAAATTTTAATTACTTAAATGTAGCTCTTATAAGCTACAAGCTTACCATGTGGGACTGAGGAGAGTCCCACCCTGCCTCCCCGCTGTATTACAGCTGAGGGGTATGGGTTTAAATCTCAACAAGAAAAGTGCTTACAAAGGGGCAGATCACGTGACGACAACCTGAGGCTACGGCCAAGAATAAATGTCTTTTTTTCTTAGATGTTGGTCGTAGTTCCTCGCGGCAACCAGTAAAGCATTCAGTCCCACATGGTAAGCTTGTAGCTTATAAACGCTACATTTAAGTAATTAAAATTTTCAATTTTGTAGGTCAAGGTCACTACAGTAAGGTCAAATCAAAGTCTCACCATGATGTTGCACACACACCTACAATCCCAAACCAATGTCTCTACCAAGTATCAACTTCCTACACCTTACAGTTTCTGAAATATGGCCCGGACAAGATTTTATAGGGCAAGGTCATTACGGCAAGGTCAAATCAAGGTCACACAATGATGTTACAGACCTACCAAGTATCAAACTTCCTACACCTTATGGTTTCTGAGATATAGCCCGGACAAGAATTTATAGGTGGAGGTCACTACATCAAGGTCAAAGCTCAAATCAAGGTTAGACTATGACATTGTACACCTGCACCCCCTAACCAATGTCCCTACCAAGTATCAACTTTCTACACCTTACGGTTTCTGAGATATAACCCGGACAAGATTTTATAGATCAAGGTCACTATGGCAAGCTCAAAGGTCAAATCAGGGTCAGATCATGATGTTGCACACCTGCACCCCCTAACCAATGTCCCTATCAAGTATCAACTTCCTACACCATACGGTTTCCGATATATAGCCCAGACAAGATTTTCAAACTCAAGGTCACTACGGCAAGGTCAAATCAAGGTCATACCATGACGTTGCACACCTACACCTCCTAGCCAATGTCCCTACCAAGTATCAACTTCCTACACCTTACGATTTCTGAGACACAGCCCGGACAAACTTTTTCCCGCCGCCCGCCCATCCAGACAACATTGGTGAAAACAATACCCCAACAGCCCTTAAGGGCTGTGGGGTAAAAACAAATAAGTGCCCCTGATGGGCCACTTAATTAAATCTGTCATGCAGTTTTAAGATACTCTTTAGAAATGTAAAAATTTAAATTCAATAGAATTATGTTATCACTAGGAGTTTAAGGTCAACTCAAAAGAGGTCATACCTTTAAGACCAGTTGCATCTAGATACCAAATCTGATTTGAATCTGTGAAGCCATTGTTAAACCATCACCCACAAATGGCAAATGTTAAATTCAATATAATTGTTATTAGTGGGAGTTTAAGGTCTTAATATAGGGCACATATTGATGACTGGCAACATCAAAAGCCAAATTTCAATTTCATCCTGCAAGGAATTTTTGAGATATTTTCCAGAAATAAAATGTGACAACGATGCTGGCAATATACGTTATGGACCATCACAGCTGCTAGTAACCAAAAAATGCTTAAACCTCAAATTCATAAGTTTAAAAAAAATATCAGCAATTTATTGTAAGCCCGTTATTGTAAGCCCATATTGCAACCTAACTAAAAAGACCTTTTAGGGTCTCATTACATATAGGTCATTCAACACGTGTTGAATATCAATGAAAAAAATCTGAATTAGCACATGAAATATCTTCCATACACCACTACCCCTAGGCTCCAAAAACAATCCTAAACAACTCCTTCCTCACTTTCCAATCAATATTCTTGGTAATCATTTCACCATCGCAAAGGGTCAAGAACATTGGAGTGGTGTTCGATTATAACTTCACCCTTTCAGACCATGTATCACAGGTCATAAAGTCTACCAGAGTTCATGCTAGAGACCTCTATAGAATTCTTCCCCTTCTAGACCTAAAAACACCAGTTCTTTTAGCAAAATGCTTTGGTGAGTAGCAGATTGGAAGATTAAAATTCCTTGTTCATATCACTGATTTTGAGTTAAGAAGATTGCAGCTGTTACGGTCACGGGCAAGCACGGTAGCAATTACCGGTTGTCTTTAAGTTGTAACAGAAAAAGCAAAAAGTTAAACTTAACAAATTTACTTAATAGTCAACAATAATGATTACAGTCAACTGGTGTGCTCTTAACCAAACACACTAATACAATAATAAGATCTAGCTGACCTGACCACAGAGATTATGAGTTAAGTTTATCCGCCGTATCCAGCAATCTGTTCCGTAATCCGTCCTGTAGTATATTCTGTGATCTGTCCAATGTCCTGTGGTCTGTCCCGTGATCTGTCCAGCGTTCACTCACACACAGATATCTATATCCTGTGACCTGTCCCACACTCAACAACACAAAAGGTGCTTGTCCTGCTATCCTTTATATATCCAGTCACACAGAAGGTCTGTCTGGAGATTTTTAGAGAGTTAACACAATTGTACTGTCTGCTCCAAGATATGGACAATGTCCAAAATGCAGTAAATCCACTCTCTGTTATATAACTGTACAATATCCAAAAATATCTAAAGTGCAATAAATCTGTCCAGACAATGTATCTAGTTCACTCCAGTAAAAGTTCACAGCAACACAAGTTATATTATATTCCAAAACACAATAGCTCTCCTTATAGCCAGCGAATACAAAGTTCCCTTGTGGTCAGATGTACATTCCTTATATACATTCACAGATTTCTCTGGAATTATACAGAACCAACTCAAAAAGGCTTGAGCCATCTAGGCCAAAGGAGGAAGTTCTAGAAACTACTGGCAATTGGGTTTCCCCAAATCTAACATAACCACTGAGGGGGGGATTTCCCCCAGTCTGAGAACAGATCAATAAACACTAAAACACAAAAGTCAATAACTCCCTTACTTTAAATGTCAACACACAAAAAGAACCAACAACACAATTATCTTTTATGACAATGTATAAACATAAAGCTTAAATTAAACAATGCACTAATATAGTGCCTAATATATGTAATATACAATGTACTAATATAGTGTCCAATATATGTAACACCTCCCCCCTTAAAGAAAAATTTTGGAAACCAAGGGGTTACAAAATTTTACAAGAGATTTTCACCAGGTATATACACACAGGTAATGACTTTTTACAAAACATATTTATCTAAATACAAAAGTAAAATTGATACCATGTATAACTTTTATAAACTTACTAATTACAGGTATATAAATCACACATTAAATACAGCTTCTGGACAGGGCGTATCCATGCGGACGCCATATGTTACTTTTTCAAAGTCCTGTTTATACACTGAATTCCTATCTTTAACAGTGTTTCTATTAATAGCCATCATAAGCTATGTTATACCTCTTTCGAAGTATGGCTTTACCATAGTTATTTCCCACATTTGGTTTGAATGTCTGTTATCACAGTTTTTAATGGTCTTTTGGAGAGTTTCTACTCTCCTTGCTACTGGGTATGACCCTAGATCTCTGGCCTGTAGTTTATTCATTTGGCCAGGTGATGACACTGAAGCCTTGCCTCCAGGATTGAAGATACGATTTTGTAATTTCTTATCATAAAGCATCTTCATTTTTGACTGAGAAGTTTTCAAATTTTGTTGCGCCAGCTCACAAGCCTTCTTTAACTTATTTCTGAACCTTGAGACATAATCTAACAGATTTAGGCTCTCGGTGTTCTCAGATAACCAGCTTTCCTTCAACAGCTTGAGAGGACCACGGACCGAATGGCCAAAGACCAACTCAAAGGGACTAAAGCCTAAAGACTCTTGAACAGACTCTCTAACTGCAAACAACAATAAGCTAATGCCTTCATCCCAGTCTTTTTCATTGTCTAAACAATATGTCCTAATCATATTCTTCAAAGTGGAATGGAACCTTTCAAGTGCACCTTGGGACCCTGGGTGATAAGCACTAGATTTGATCTGTTTGGCACCTAACTGAAATACAACCTGTTGAAATAGTCCTGACATAAAATTTGACCCTTGATCTGACTGGATCTCTTTTGGTAAGCCAACTAGAGTAAAGAAATTAACCAGAGCTTTTGAGATTTTGGGAGCTGTTATGTTGGCCAATGGTATGGCTTCGGGAAATCTGGTTGAGGCGCACATAATGGTCAAAAGATATTGGTTTCTGGATTTAGTTTTTGGTAAGGGACCTACACAGTCAATTATCACTTTGCTAAATGGTTCCTCAAATGCTGGAATGGGTTTGAGAGGAGCTACAGGAATTTTTTGGTTTGGCTTTCCTACCATTTGACAAATGTGACAAGTCTTGCAAAATTCTGCCACACAGTGCCAAATTTGAGGCCAATAGAAATGTTTGGTTATCTTGTTGTAAGTTTTGTTGATGCCTAAATGGCCACCCATCGGAGATTCATGAGCCAATTTTAATATCTCACTTTGGTACACTTTTGGCACAACAATCTGGTGTACTACTAACCATTCTTCAGATGCAGGGACATTTGGTGGCCTCCACTTTCGCATAAGTACACCATTTCTGACATAATAGCCTACAGGGACCTTATCTAGCTCTACTGGTGGCAAAACCAACTTGAATAAAGGAGCTAATTCAGGGTCATTTTCCTGCTCTGAAATCAATTTTGATTTTGAAAGTGATACATCTTGACAGTCAATTGAGTCTTGTTTTTCAGAATCTGCCCTGGCCTTGGGATTTGCATCACTAGAATTCTGCATATCATGGTCATAGTTGTTTAAGAATGTATCTGACAAATCAACTAAGACATCTGTAGATTGTTTACAATCTTTTGGTTCTTCTTGGGCCTTTTTGGCCATAGCTCGAGTCACAGCACAGGAGGGAAAAATACCAGGAATAACCTCTTCTAATTTCTCAGTGCTAACCAAAGTGATCGGCTTAGAAGTAACCTTAGGATCAGCAACTACCTTTCCACCTGCCAGATCATTTCCCAATAACAAAGATACCCCTTTAATGGGTAAAGTGGGCCTGGTACCCACAACAACAGAACCAGTAACTAAGTCTGATACTAAGTTGACCTTATGCAAGGGAACGTTCACACAGCCTCCTTCAATACCTTGAGCAATGACACTCTCACCAGTAGATGTGCTTATACTCAATGGCAATACACCTTCTAAAAGTAAGGACTGAGTAGCTCCAGTGTCTCTTAATATCTTAATGGGGATCTGACTGGAACTACTTTCCAAGGATACAAAACCCTCAGACACAAAAGGTTTGAACTCTTCCCTAATAATCTCAGACTTGTCTAAACCAATACTAGACTCTGCTCTATTGGGATTTGAACGCCAGTTAGATTTGCTAGACACAAAGGCGTTGGGCGTTGCTTCCTTTTCTCTTCTCTTCTTTAAGAGCCAACAGTCAGACATAACATGCCCAGGTTTCTTACAATAATGGCACACAGGAGCAAAGGATCTGGGCTTCCTATCCTTACTCATAGTCTGATTTGAAGTTTGACCCTTATCTGAACTCTTTTCTGGAGCTACATTTTCAGATTTCTTTCCTATTTCTGGATAAGACTTTTTAGCAGGACCAAAGGACTTATTCTTGTTGAAAGTGGATTTGTGAGTTAGCGCATAATCATCAGCATAAGCTGCTGCTTTTGCCAAATTTTCAACTTTCTGTTCATCTAGATAGGTTTTAATGTCATCACGAACACACCTTTTGAACTCTTCAATCAAAATAACTTGCCTAAGTTTTTCAAAGTCTGTACCTACTTCCCTAGAATTACACCATCTGTCAAAGTACACTTCTTTCTCATGGGCAAATTCAACATGAGTTTGACTTTCTTGTTTACGATAATTTCTGAATTTTTGACGATATGCTTCTGGTACCAACTCATATGCTTTCAAAATAGCATTTTTGACAGAGTTATAGTCCACACATTCAGAAATTGGCAAACCCGTGTATGCCTCCTGGGCCTTTCCCCTCCAAACACTTTGCAGCAATAAAGGCCACTGGTCTGTAGGCCATTTCAAATTTTGAGCTACTCTTTCAAAGTGTTGAAAGTACTTATCAACCTCTGACTCATTAAAAGGTGGTACCAGTCGCACATTTTTACCCAAATCAAATTTGGTAGCAATGGACTCTTCATGGGCAATTCTACGGGCATTGAGTTCTAAAGCTCTCATTTCTCTTTCATGTTTAAGCGCTCGCTCTTCCTTTTGAACTTGAGCTTCAAGCTCTTCTTTTCGCTGTTGAGCTTCAAGCTCTTCTTTTCGTTGTTGAGCTTCAAGCTCTTCTTTTCGTTGTTGAGCTTCAAGCTCTTCTTTTCGCTGTTGAGCTTCAAGCTCTTTAAGTCTTAACTCTCTTTCAATTTCTAATCGCCTGATCTCATATTGCTTAGAAGGTTCCATTGGTAGAGGCTTATACACTTCTAAACAACTATCAGGTAAAACATCTTCATCAACTAACTGTTCAACAATAAGCCTTTTAAGTTCATGTTTACGTGTTGACCTTTTCACCTCTATCTGTAACTCTTGTGCTACCTGCATTAACATATCTTTTTTAAAAGTTTCTAGAACTTCCATAGATGGTGACTGTACAAACTCTTTAGCACTAGCCATTTTGAGCACTGTTGACTGTAACCAATTACTAAATCAAATGGATTTTCAAAATGTTAATTGAACGGTTGATCAAATAGTTGTAATCAAATGGTTGGATCCCGGACGAGCCCCCAATTTTCCTGTTACGGTCACGGGCAAGCACGGTAGCAATTACCGGTTGTCTTTAAGTTGTAACAGAAAAAGCAAAAAGTTAAACTTAACAAATTTACTTAATAGTCAACAATAATGATTACAGTCAACTGGTGTGCTCTTAACCAAACACACTAATACAATAATAAGATCTAGCTGACCTGACCACAGAGATTATGAGTTAAGTTTATCCGCCGTATCCAGCAATCTGTTCCGTAATCCGTCCTGTAGTATATTCTGTGATCTGTCCAATGTCCTGTGGTCTGTCCCGTGATCTGTCCAGCGTTCACTCGCACACAGATATCTATATCCTGTGACCTGTCCCACACTCAACAACACAAAAGGTGCTTGTCCTGCTATCCTTTATATATCCAGTCACACAGAAGGTCTGTCTGGAGATTTTTAGAGAGTTAACACAATTGTACTGTCTGCTCCAAGATATGGACAATGTCCAAAATGCAGTAAATCCACTCTCTGTTATATAACTGTACAATATCCAAAAATATCTAAAGTGCAATAAATCTGTCCAGACAATGTATCTAGTTCACTCCAGTAAAAGTTCACAGCAACACAAGTTATATTATATTCCAAAACACAATAGCTCTCCTTATAGCCAGCGAATACAAAGTTCCCTTGTGGTCAGATGTACATTCCTTATATACATTCACAGATTTCTCTGGAATTATACAGAACCAACTCAAAAAGGCTTGAGCCATCTAGGCCAAAGGAGGAAGTTCTAGAAACTACTGGCAATTGGGTTTCCCCAAATCTAACATAACCACTGAGGGGGGGGATTTCCCCCAGTCTGTGAACAGATCAATAAACACTAAAACACAAAAGTCAATAACTCCCTTACTTTAAATGTCAACACACAAAAAGAACCAACAACACAATTATCTTTTATGACAATGTATAAACATAAAGCTTAAATTAAACAATGCACTAATATAGTGCCTAATATATGTAATATACAATGTACTAATATAGTGTCCAATATATGTAACACAGCGGGTCCAAAACTCACTGCAGGATTGTCATCCATTCCTCTAAATTCCCCCACATGATCCCTCAACTGAAAAAACTCCTTTGGCTCCCAGTCAGGTACAGGGTCTCATTACATATAGGTCATTAATACACTAGGTCTCATTACATACAAAATTCTAAACCATGGTCAACCAGCTTACTTAAGATTCACCCCTACACTTCTACCAGAATACAAGATGCAGCACCCCCAAACTTAAGTTCCTTCATACCCTGACTTTTGACCGTAGAGTTCATAAATCAAATAGACACTTATGTAATTCTTTCAGTTACTATGCCCCTGTCCTTTGGAACTCTTTCCCTTCCATATAAGAAATAGCCCCTCTGTCACATGCTTCAGGAAACACCTCAAAACCCAACTGTTCAACACCAGTTTCCCAACTTAGTCTCCTTCCCTTTTGGTCATGCCCATAACTCCTTATCACTGATCTTAACAGCTCATCTAATGACCTTATGATAAATGTATTTTGTTAACTTGCGCAGAGTTCCCCTTTGTGAGGAAGATATTGCACCTGGAAGGCAGTAAATTTAGATAAGATTAGTATTTGAAATGCTGTTCAAAAATTGCTGAACTTAAAGTAAACACAAGTCTGTTATTGAGATTTTAAAGTCACCTTAAAATTTGGCACTTTTATGGCCAGTTACATATTAATGCAAAATTTGAATGAAATCTCTCAAGTTATTTTCAGGATACTCTATAGAAAATAAAAAAAACTTCAGCTCAAAATAATTTTCTTATACACGGGAGTTTAAGGTCACTTTAAAAAAGGGTACACCTTGAAAACAGTTACCACAACATGCCAAATTTGAATTGAATCCATTAAACTCATTTTTGAGATACTGTCTGGAAACGAAAAAAAAAACAACTTAAACTTACTATAAGTATTACTGTATATTATACAACTGGGAGTTTCAGGTCACCTTACAATAGGGCACACCTTGAGGGTCAGTTACATCCACATGCCAATAGGCCACAACTCTCCTTAATTTTCCAAACAAACTTTGTTATTTGGAAAATTTATTTAAGTAAATTAAATTTTTATAAGTTAATATCTTACCTAACAGACTAATGGAATTTGCCAGGTGCAAGCTAGCCCCACCAAACATCAGAAAAAGATGTCCTGAGTCTCCTCCAGCAGAAGCGGCCATGGTGCCACCCCCACTCACTAGAGGGCTAGTGTATCCCTCACTTGCCAGGTGGCCAGTGACGTCACTTCTTTATTTGAAAATCTTGACCATTGTGAACCCTAGTAAGGCAGATTTGCAGGGTCGGAGGGTGGGACTCTCCCGTCTGTTAGGTAACTTAAAGATATTACCTTATAAAAATTTAATTTACTTGTTAAATTTTGTATTTTATTGCATTGATATATCTTACCTAACAGACTAATACCACAATAACTACCAAAAGCATGGTGGGTAGCTTACTGAAGGGGCAAGATAGAACTCTAAGGAGGAATTTCACAGAAAATCTCTCTTGTCAGGCCTTAGGTCCGACCGGTTGACCAGTTACCGGAATGGGTAACCCTCTCATTTTTTCTCCCCTAAAAGAAGAAGAGAGGGAAGAAAGAGTTCAGTCCCTAGTGATTTTCAGAGGAAGGACAGGGTAACATTGACAGAACTTGTAACTCTTACAGCAGCAAGATGGAGAGGTTCCGTGAACAAAGTAGGATCTATAGAATGAAAGTACCCTTCTGCTGTTTCCCCTCTCAAATATCTAAACAAGATACAACAGGTGGAAGAAAAACTAGATTTAGGTAGAACTGAGTGAAGGTTTTGTGAGACTTCCAATGACAAGCCAAGAGGATTTACTGTAAGGAAACTCCTTGAAAGACTTTGCAGGCAGCAAAGGCCCTAACATCATGGACCTTTACCTGATACACTGGCAGTGACTCCTGGTCAGAGGGCTTGTAACACTGGAGTACTGACTGTTTAATCCAAGAAGAGATTGTAGCAGGGGATACGCCCCTGTCACAATTCTTCTCAAAAGAGATGAAAACCAGTTGTTTGTTTCCTCTGAGGTCCTTAATTCTGTCCAGGTAGTAGCATAGTGCAGGGATTTGTCCAAGGCAGGGGGAAGTGCTGGGATGACCAGTGGAGTTGCATTGTTGGGACCCTATGAGATTTCAGTGATTTGTCCAAGGCAGGGGCCAGTGCAGGGATAACCACTGGAGCTACACTGTTGGGACCCTCACAGGGGTAAAGAGAGACTTGAGACCAGTCCTCCCTGCGGTGAATGTTCCTATTCACCCAGGCATGGATTTTACTTCTACGTTTTCCTGATGCCAGAGCCAATAGGAAGACAGTCTTGAAGGCGAGGTGTTTCAGGGAGGCCTTCCTGAGAGGTTCAAAGGGGGCCTTGGTCAGTTGATGTAAAACAAGAGATAGGTTCCAAGAGGGGATATCCTTGCGACGTTTTGGCCTATCTCTGTGGCAAGTTCATACTTACTCCAGAGTAATTGCCAACCTTATCAGCTATGGCAGTTATGTAACCAACTATGGTGGAGGGCTGAAGTTTACTTTCCTGGAACATGTAGAGAACGAATTCAGCTATTTAGTTTATAGATGGTGTTTCAAACAAAAATGATCCACTTCATCTCATAGACTGCTCTTGTTGAGCATCTCTGAGGAGCCTCAATTCATTCTGCCACTTGACCAGAGAAAGCTTGGACTCTGATGGTCGAAGCTCTGGAAGCCAAGCATGGAGATTCAGATTGAGGAGGTCTCTGTATAGGTTCCCAATTGAATAGTTGAGTTAGAAGGTTGGGTTGGTAAGGTAGGCAAACGGGAGCTGGGATGACAGGCTCACTAGATCCCAAAACCACAACATGTTGGGCCAGCTATGACTATTATCCTCTGACAGTCATTTCTGAGAATCTTGTTTATGACATTCGCTATCAGGGGAGTTGGTGGAAAGGCATACTTGATGAGCATATTGTAGATGATGTGGGGGTTGGCTTACTGGGGCATTGTCTTCCTCCACTTTAGGTGTTTGTGGGGAGACTTTGGAACAAGGATAGACCTTTCTTAGGACTCTGGGACATGCCAATTTGCCTTTACGTGCCACTAGATAGGCCTCATGTGTAGGCATCCTGAAGGAACTTGCTTCTCAGTGGCAGTGAGCAGACCTATCAATCACATGAACTGCCTTACCGTGCACTGCTTTTGCTTTAAAAGAGCCCCTATTTTGAGTTCAGGGCCTCCCATCTGTCTGAGGTGGGCCTAACTAGTCCTTGTCTGAGGTCATACTGATAGCCTACAAATGAAACAGCATAAAGACTTGGAAGTAGGTGTATCAACTTATTACCCTTACATGCCTTAATAGGTTGTGATACTGTATCATATCCCTTTGGAAGGGGAAAATCAGTGCTGCTAACCTCCTCCTCAAATCAGAGGTATATATGATGACATCAATTTAGAACTGGGATCAACAGTATTGCTATACCTTTATGGTAAACCGTTGCACATCTATAGAAACTGACCTTAATAGCTACTGATACCAACTCTTCAACGAAAAAAGGAAATCTCCCTAAGGTTAAAGTCCTGCCACCGACTAATAAAGCTGCATTTTCACATCAAGATAACACACTTACAAACTCTGCTTTGTTGTGTAGTAGATTCCAATGAGCCCCCAATACATTTGGCTGGGAAACTAAGGATAAAGGAGAATTGTGACCTATTTATGGGCCTGCAGCAGTTGCATCAGCAGTTATCCTCTACAAGTTGTATCTTGCTCATTCTATTCTTCATCTGAGTCATCAGTAAAACACAGTGCTTACAAATTCTGCCTCACAGTGACAGTAATCACTGTTGCCGTAAAGCTGGACTATCATACACATTTTACTGCCACTGTGAGGCAGAATCGAACTGTGGAAATAAAAGTAACTGTAACTGTGTAAGCATTGTGTTTCACTAATGACTCAGATGAAGAATAGAACATTTATTATGATGTCTATGAAGCTCTTTTAAATATATCAGTTCAGTATGTTGATGGTTTTCACTTTTTGACGTGAAATGATTTGAGCGAAGACTTACTTTATTTGTAATATAAACATTATGATTTAAGCCTTCTAATATATGCTAATAAATATGTTTATATTAAATCTATGCATTTGCTATTTTGTGTCTACGTAAACTTAGTAACAGACTGCATCAACAATTTATTGCCACTTCGGAAAATGACTGTATAATCGCAATTATGGAAGGTATGTTACTGTGGCTATTTTAAATTTTGGGGAAAACTAACATCTGTTTTGAGCATGTGATAGAGTATAAAAGTCTGAAAAAAATGATATATTACACATGAAAATTGATTAAGAAATAACGATTTAATGGCCATTTTTGATACAGCAGAATCGATATGGCGGCCATCTTGAATTTTGCTAAATTAAAAAAATTGCTCAACAATGCCAGAGCGGCACCCATCAGATTATTGATCTACTCCCCATTAAGAATCGATTTCAGCAAAAAAACGTTGTTCATACTGATTTTCACGCTTCAGCTAATTTTGGGGGTTTGTCTACTGGACTAAATGTTTTGATGAATAATTTAATATACAGATTAATTTCTCTGAATTAGCTTGTTCTACAATAAAATTGCAGTTAAATGAAAATTGGTGGGGCCACCATCACTGACAAATTTACAACTATATATCTTGGTTTATGATTGCAATAATTATTGGTAATTTTCTTTGAATCCTGTCAATCATTCCTGATATTGGGACTTTTTATATTGTATGGGGATTATTTTTAATTCACTTAGAATCAGAAAATGGTCATGTTTTGGAATAAAAATGGATGCATATTCGGACATGTTATTGTCAATAAGTTACACAACTTGCAGTTGTTTTCTTGGATGATAGTTGACATGTAAATTCACAAATAGTGATAAATGTGTTGATATGACATAAAATAACCAGTGTGACAGAATACACCTCATTAAACTGAACACATTGATGAAAACAAGCAATCAGTGTCCATGAACGGGCTCTGTGTCAGCTGTGTTTTCAGTTTCAGATTAGAAGTGAAAGAAGGAAATGACACAAAAGTTGAGCCCTGCAAATTGTATTCAGAAGTAAAGTACCAAATTAACTATTGAGGTGTAAAAAGTACGTAGAAAACATATTCAAACAAAATACTGCAAATGCAATAGTTTTCAAGTTACAACTGACTCAACAGTGAGAACCTGAAAGTAGCTATTGCTCAGCTGTGCCAGGAGCTATATGTCTGCAATTTACTATGTTATAGCTAACTGAAAAGTAGATGAATAACATAATTAAACAAAATTGTCTAAATGCAATAGCTTTCAATGTATAAGCAATTTACTCAACAGTGAGAACCTTAAAGTAGCTATTGCCCAGCTATGCAATGAGTTACAGGTCTGGAATTTTACTATGTTATAGCTGACCACAAAATAGGGAAATAACATATGAAACAAAACACTCTTAACACAATAGTTTTCAAGTTATAAGTGATTTACTCAATAGTACAGCTATGCCATGATGTTACAGGTCTGCAATTTTACTATGTTATAGCTAACCGAAAAGTAGATGAATAATATATTTAAAATAAAATTCTCTAAATGCATCAGTTTTCAAGTTCAAAGCAATTTACTTAACAGTAAGAACCTCAAAGTAGCTTTTATTGCGTTAATATACCCTACCTAGTGGACAAATGCATTTGTCCGGTGCCCTGCCGGTCTCACAAAAACGTTAGAAAAAAAACCGTCCTGAGCTGGGCTCTGGCCAGGACCGGTAGCGTCCTGTTCATTCGATAGGTGGCTGTATAACCTCCATGCCGGTGTGCTGCGCATGCACACTTCCTCTTTTTGTTTTGCGCCATATTTGAAAGTCACAGAAAATTATGAAGAGAAACTTTTATAAATTATTGTTTGATATTCATTTGGAAGTTTAAATTGTTTGAGTGCATATTGTTATTGCATATTGTTGTGCAAGATAAACCTTGTTCTATTTGTGACAATTTTTATGATTCACAAAGAGAGACATTATCAACACCATCTTACAGGATACGTAAAGACAGAAAAGCAAGTTTATTGGTATCACCTAAGGAAGTTACAGTCCTTTCTAGTGTTGAAAAAATGTTGTCTGACACTTCACTGGCTAACCAATCTACTGTGCAGGTTTCTGAGCAGACAGCAAGCAAGCACCTGCTACTTCAACCTAAGAGGTTTCTTATGTTACCGCGGAGCAATTTTTAGCAATGTCAGAAAAAATGGCTGAACAGTTTGCACGTTTCGAGGCACTTCTTTCTAGAGGAAACTTTTTCAGTGCTCTTGAAATGTCTGTCACACCTGTTTCTTCTCATCAAGTTCTTTCTGATAAACCGTTCATAGATCCCACTGCCCGACCCACCGGTCCGGTGAGGCTTCCAGCAGAGTTGTGGATGAAAAAGGGTCTGATAGTAAACATGACAAAATAAGTCCCACAAGTTAAAATCTAAACATAAAACAAGAAGTCTCACAAGCACTCTGATAGACATTCGGATAGACATTCTAATAAGTCTGAGACTCTTGCACCAGCTGGGGTATTCCCTCTTTCCACCGGTACTGCACCGGCAGGCACCAAGATATTCCCAGTCCAGGGGATTAGGTCAGTGCCCCCTCAGCCCGGGCTCTCACAGGCTGCATCTTATACCACTGGTCAGCTCTCTCAGGATACTCCTGAGCTACCAGTCAGGCTCAGCTAAAAACCCAGCCAAGTACCTCTTCCGGTTCATCTGCCTATGGACCCACCGGTCAGGAAGTCTACCCACCAGCAAGTGCGTTTGTCGATTTTCCAGATGATCTGGATGATAGTGAAAAGTACAGTTATTCTGAACCGGATGAAGGCGCATTACCCGATAGTGGGGACAAACATGAAGTTACAGAGGACATGAACTACCGGGAGACTGTCCGTTTGGTAAGATCGTTCATGGGATGGAACCACATACCTGTTTTTGAAGCAGACGTCCGTGAACCGGACAAGAGTAATAATCCCTGGAAGGGTAAAGTACCTAAACGTCCTGCCCATATTTGAGTTGCAATGCCACCAGATGACTGGTTGTGTCAGAAGCTAGAGAGGTTAAACACAACTGTGGCAGAGGGCTATCCGTCCAGGTCTCAAAACTCTGGGGACTTAAAGAAGGATCAATTCATCAAGATGCCAAAATCTCAGTCCAGATGGTATCATATGTACACAATTGAACCGGACACTTCACATAGAACTGGCAAATCTGTTTTTAGTTGGAGAAATACTGAAGCTAAAGTAAATTCGGAACTTCCCCGCATCACCAAGGCTGCTTCATACCCGTCAACTGGTCTTAAGTCTCATGCCCTATTACTCAAGAGTATCTCAGGAGATGGGAGAAAAGTGCTAAGGAGGGCAGCTACATTGCAAACCAAGCAGCAGGATTCAACAGGTGTGCAAGCGAATTACTAGAACACATAGGAGAGAGCTTAGCTTTTCTTCAGTCCAGTCTCAGCAAGGGGAAGGCTCCCAAAGAGGTCACAGATGCTGTCCGGGATATGAAGGACTACTTAGCCTTCCATCAGAATGTGTCAATTGTCATGGGCACTTCACTTCAGCACCTATCTGATAGCCTTTTTGTGAACATGGCTAATCTCATCCTCCAAGAGATTCATACATAGAGCATGTCAAACCAGGTATCAAGCTTGATACATGGAATCAGCTCAGACACGGACCACTCTTCGGATATGGGTTGTTTCCGGATGATATGATATGTGTTGTTGAACAGGACATAACCAAATTTGAGGCCTCCAGTGCTGCTCCAAGACCCGGATCGGGTGCTATACAGCACACTGGTTGGCGAGGTCAAAAAAGATATCAACCTTATGAATGTCGTGAGGCTAGAGGTGCTCCTCAGTCGGAAAAAGTTCAACCGTGGCAACAATTTTCCAGAGGCCGGGGCAGGAACAGAGGAAGGGGTCGTACCACTAACCTTCGTATCTCTAGATCCCGAGGTTTTAAAATTCAGAAATGACAGTTATTTGGCCAGTAGCCAAGAAAATCAATCAGTTGGGCTTAGAACAGACTGTAAATTTAGTCAAGGAAAATAAGTTAAAGTTCAAACAAACTGTAAAGTTAGTCAAGTTATGTCACCGGTCAGAACTAGTCTTAACTCAAAAACGAGACTTTGTTCAACCGGAAAGTTCCGGTATAGTGGATCAAAAGACAATAAATCCAATGATAAAATATTCAAATCAGTTGTTAGATCCAGTAAAGGTGGACAAACCAAGACCTCAATGGACACACAAACACGGAGGATGTGTTTTGTCATGTTGCCAGTCTTGTTGCTTCTTTGCATACCATAGGGCATCCGCAAAAGAAAGGTTAAAGTCCCGCTCGGTTGTTGAAAAGAATAAAGCATATCAAAAGTGTTTCTTGTGTAGATCCATGTCTTTTTGCACCAAATGTTCAAAATGCCTCCAGTGTTGTGACCGATCTTCCTGTAGGAGGCCGATTACAGGAGTTTTGGCACGTTTGGCAAGAGATGGGTGCAATTCCTTGGGTGGTTTCCATTTCAAAGGAGGGTTACACCCCACCTTTCACAATGAAGCCTCCTCTTACTAGGTCACCTATGATTTGAAGCGGTTACGAATTCCATGAAGAACTGTTTCCTCAAAGAGGCATTGACAAGTCTGAAAGAAAAGTTGTCCGGTCATCCCTAGCCTTTTATAACCGCCTGTTTCTAGTCCCCAAACCAAACAACAAATGGAGACCAATCATAGATCTAAGTCAATTAAACCGGTACCTCAACACTGGTACTTTCAAGATGGAAACTCTGGAAACCATCCGAATATCACTCCAGAAAGGGGAGTGGGTCACATCGCTGGATTTCAGCGACACATATTTCCACATCCCAATCCGTCACAGGTCTCGCAAGTACATGAGGTTCTATCTGAACAAGCAGACTTACCAGTTTACTGCCCTTCCTTTCGGTTTGGCCACAGCCCCACTGGAGTTTACAAAGGTGGTCAAGGAAGTAAAGCTCATGCCACAGACAAGGGGGATAAGAATCCACCAGTACCTAGATGACTGGTTACTCAGAGCCCCTTCCCAGGAAACGTGCCTACAACACACCCAGACCCTCTTGGCCCTTTGCCGTGAACTGGGTTGGGTAGTGAATATGAAATCAGAGCTAACCCCTCAACAGGTCTTCGTCGGTTACTGGTTCGATATGTTGACCAGTCAGGTGTTACCAACTCAAGAAAGATGGGCAAGACTCGGAATACTTGCTCAGTCAGGCAATTCATGTCCTTGATAGGACTATTGACAGCCACAGAGAAGCAAGTTTGGTCAGGTCGTCTCCACATGAGACCCATACAGTGGGACCTGAAATGACACTGGCATGTTCCGGAGATTCTGGAAAAGATCATTCCCTTACCCACATCTCTTCACCCACACTCAGACTGGTGGTTGGACCAAAGAAATGTGCTCCGGGGTCAACCGTTGCATCCCTTAAGTCATGCCCTTCAGTTGTTTAACAACGCATCAAACGAAGGTTGGGGCACACACTTAGGGGACTCTACTGCAAGAGGCGTGTGGTCAGACACGGAAAATCGTCTCCATATGAATTTCCTGGAGCTAAAGGCAGTTTTTCTGGCCCTCAAGAGTTTCGAGCTTCTTTGCAGGGATTAGATTGTGTTGGTGGCAACGGACAACACGACTGTGGTTGCCTATATCAACAAAGGGAGGTATGAAATCAGGCTCTCTTTGTAGCCTCCTTTGGAGGCTTCTGTCCTGGTGCCATCCCAGGGGAATAATCCTGAGGGCAAGGCACATCTCAGGTCGCTCAAATGTGACTGCAGATAAGTTGTCCAGGGACAATCAAGTTATCCAAACAGAGCGGTCCCTGTCTCAGTAGGTGTTCTCTTGTGCTCCAGATGGGCCCTTCCACAGCTGGACCTGTTTGCAACCCGGTTCTCTGTTGCAGTGTCCAGGCACTACATGAGTCAGTCCTCAATCCCCCACAGTGGGTGTAGAGCTATATTCAAGGGTTGGGTACCAGACTAGGCGTTTCAAAACTATACCAAAGGTAAACATCCTAATTTGGTTACTGGTCTCCTTAGCTACCATTGTATGGCTTATTGCTATTGGGTAATTCGAAATTTGGTGGGGTTTTGCTACTTTACAGGGAAGGACTCTTCACTTTGAAGCTAGAGTTTGAACTGTTAACATTAAATAATTTGAACTCCCAAACGCCCTTCCCTAGGTCATGTGGAGGGCCTCTAGGTGCTATCGTTAGGTTGTTGGCATCAGTTTGTCAAGCACTGCTGCTGGTTGTTATTTGTGAATGGTGAACTTTACATACTAGAACAGTACTTTGGCTCGCCTGTATGCTGTTTTTTTATTTAATTGTATAGTTATATTTGTGCCACTGGTCCTCCCTCTCTTACATTTGACCTTTTTATGGCAAGGTAATGTATGATTATACAGGATGTTGTAGTGGGCACTTTGTATTTGTATGGTGTTCTGTTATAATTTTATATTTTAGAGGTGTATCTTGTGCATTTTGTGTTTTTTCAGTAACTTCTATTTGCTTTTTAAATTCTCTCTGTGGGTTATTATTGAAGTGTTGAACCATTATTTAAAATGATTTCATACACTAGTCTTGTGACCTGCTGTGTTATTGGACAGTAATTTTCTAAGGTAACCTTAAAGTTTGGTTTTAGTACCCCTCTTAAGTTTTCTTCTTGATATGAAGGCCTTTAGGCCACCTTAACTTACATTATTAAGAAATGTGTTACATTTAGCCTACATTTAAGGCTACCTTATTTCTGCATGGCGTATTACATATACTATTATTGAAATGTATATATATTAGTAGTCTAGTCTCAGCAAGAATTGAGGCTCCTCAGAGATTATCAACAAGAGCAGTCTATAGATCAAAATGGGCCATTTTTGTCAAATGGTGCAGGGCTAACGAGGTGGACTTCAGGTCGCCCTCAGTAACCCAGATTGCAGATTTTCTATTGCACCTGTTTCAAGACAGAAAGCTACAGCCCAGTACTATTGAAGGTTATTGAACAGCCATTGCTGACATGGTAGGCAATGACAAATTGAATATCAGTAAGGATGAAAACCTAAACCGCTTATTGGATAGCTTTCATAGAGATAAGCCTAAGGGCAGGCGGGGCGTGCCCACTTGGAACCTCTCACTGGTGCTTCACCAACTTACCACGGATCCTTTTGAACCTATGCAGAAGGCCTCTCTTAAATATTTGAACTTAAAAGACAGTCTTTCTGATGCTTTAGGTTCCGGCAAGAGATGTAGTGAGATTCATGCCTGGTTATGCAAAAACATCAGGCATCAGGAAAACTGGAGCAACGTCTCTCTCCTTCACGCATTTTCCTGTCCAAAAATCAGCTGGCTCGGGAGGGTCCTTCTTCTGTGGCCCCAGTAGTTATACCAGCTTTAACACCAAACCTGGACAAGTCTCACCAGGAGGACAAAACACTGTGTATGGTGAGAGCTTTGTGCTACTATCTTGACAGGACCAATGATTTGCGCAAGGGTAAAGATCTGGTTTTTGTATCCTTTAGGAAGAGTTTCCAGAAGGATATTTTTCCGGCTACTATCTCTTCCTGGATCAAACAAACTGCTGTTATGTTACCAACTCTTGAATTATGAGGCTCAAAACCTACACCAGGTGAGAGCCCATAATGTTCAGGCTTTTGCTGCATATAAAGCCTTCCAGTGGGGGATCTCTTTGGACCAGATTCTTTCAGCTTGCCATTGGAAGGCCCATTATACCTTTATCCAGTTTTATCTGAAAGACGTGGCTTGGGCAGACTCAAGAGTTATATTATATACACCCTGTTGTAGCTGCCCAACAAGTCCATGAGTAATACCAGTTCAGTGTACATACATGTATATAGTGTACATGTATAAAAAACAAGCATTCTCACGAATGCAATTATCTCCTACCGTATTAATTAGATGTAGTAAAGATATTGTAATCTAGCTTTTCTTGTGAGATGGAGGCACATAAGTAACAATAAGAGGCACTTTAATGTTTGACTGCAATACTTTCACAGATAAAAGGCATTTACTCATTTTAATAGCAATTAGTCTGCCATCCAAAGAGCTACAGTTCTGCAACTTTACTATGTGGTAGATCACCCAAAAGGAGGTGAAGGACTTATTAGGAGAAATTGCCTATGTGTAATACTTTTAAGATAAACGGTATATACTCATTTTAGTAACTGTTACTCAGCTATGCAAAGAGCTACAGTTCTGCAACTTCACTATGCAACTTATTTAGAAGAAATTGCATATCAGCAAAACTTTTAGAGAAAAAAGACATTTACTCATTTTAGTAGCTATGACTCAGCTATGCAAAGAGCTACAGATCTGCAACTTCACCATGTGGTAGATCACCCAAAAGTAGGCGACTGACTTATCGCCTTATCTCTTACTGTTTTCGAGATAAATGACATTTTCCATTTCTGCCAAAATTCAAGATGGCAGTCGAAAATTGGAAAAGTCTAAACCATTCTGAGGTGCATGAGGAGTAGCCTGTATTACCCTAGGATTCCGAAATTTGCTCAAAATTGCTCTAGCTCTTACAGTTTATGAGATAAATGATATTTTCCATTTCCGCCACAATTCAAGATGGCCGCCAAAATTTAAAGTCTAAACATTTCAGAGGTCCAGGTGAAGTAATCCTTAGTACACTGGGGGTTCAAAATTTGCCCGAAATCTCTCTGTCTCTTACATTTTTCGAAATAAATCGCATTTTCCATTTGCGCCAAAATTTAAGGAGGCTGGATTTCAGACAAGTCTAAGTGTTTGAGTGATCCTAACAGGGTAGTTCTTTGTGCCCTAAGGATAACATATTTCATGGCAAAACTCTATACTGAATACCTTTGAACTTAAAAAGTGAGTTATTCAGTGGTAAAATGTCAAAGCAGCTATTACTTAGTTGGCATTAAAGCTAGAGTTCTGAGAATATGTCATGACACAGAACATTAAACAGTAGATAAACAACATATTTGATAACAAAATTTAAATTGAATATTTTTGAAGCCAAGTTACAAGTGATTTACTCATTAGCAAAATAGCAAAGCAGCTATTACTCAGTTAGCTGTGGGGCTAACTGATAACTAGTCAATCTGATGGTATAATTCTACATGTTCCTCAATACCAACCATCTATTTACAAATCCACAAAGCAGTTTGGTCTAAGCTTTGCATATGATGCTCCCAAAATATGGAATGAACTCCCTGATAATGTACGATCTGCCACTTCCATTGCTTCCTTCAGAAAAAAACTTAAGGCATATCTATTCTGCCAAGCTTATCCTCCTTAGTATTTTTCACCTCATATGGCATTCTCCGTGATGTCGACCATAGCTATGGACAAGAACAATGATTTTTGTAACTATGCTTATGATGTTGCGCCTTAGAGTCTGTCACTTCGGCAGAGATTAAGCGCTATAAAAGTTGAATTGGAATTGGAATTATAGCTCTGAAAATTTGCCATGGCACTGAACATCAAGAAGTAGCTGAACACCATATTTGAAAAAAAAACCCAATAACTTGAATACTTTTGAAGTTACAAGTGAGTTAATCATTGGCAAAATGAGTATAACTCTGGTGGATACAATAACCTAAAGTAGTAAATGATGTGTTATTAAAAACTCAACGAATAACATATTTGAAAAGACTGCCTAACTGTAAAACTTTTAAAGCTATTTGACATTTACTTCTTCTGTTATTTAGCTACAAATAAGAAAAATAGCTATTACTCATTTATTATATGCAATGGAGCTCCAAACTATGTATCATCTTATAGCTAAGGACAAACTAGAGATTGCGTCTCGACGCAGTGTATCCCCAGACGGGACATAGTTAAGGTGTGAATATGTCGGTCTTGAGCCTGTTTCCTGGAGCACCAGGTCAGGATTCTCCATAGTACCAGATTACTCCCAAAAGCTAATCACTAGTTCTTTCAGTTATATCTGTCTTTAAAAATTACATTTCATGGATCCAGAAGATCCATATAGTGATCCGGATCACTTTCAAAATTCAATCATTTCATCCTTTTACCTTTTCAGACATATTCTAAAAATTTCATCAAAATCCATCCATAAGTTTTTTAGTTATCTTGTACACAAACACATCTGGCAGCCTGGATCCACATGATCCAGACAGTGATCTAGATAACTCCCAAAAACTAATCACTTGTTCTTTGTCCCATTTAAGACATTTCCTGAAAATTTCATCAAAATCCATCCATGACTTTTTGAGCTATTTGTCTTTAAAAATAACATTTCTTGGATCCAGAAGATCCAGATAGTGGTCCAGATCACTCACAAAATTGAATCATTTCTTCCTTTTACCACTTCTTCCTTTTACCATTTGTAACATATCCTAAAAATATCAAAGTCCATCCCAAGATTATGTGGCAGCCTGGATCCAGATGATCCAGACAGTGATCCAGATCACTCCAAAAAATTAATCACTTGTTCCTTGTACCATTTAGGCCATTTGCTGAAACAATCCATCCATAACTTTTTGCGGTATCTGTCTTTAAAAATTAAATTTCATGGATCCAGAAGATCCATATAGTGATCTGTATCACTTCCAAAATTCAATCATTTCATCATTTTACCTTTTCAGACATATCCTGAAAATTTCATCAAAATCCGTCCATAAGTTTTTGATTTATCTTGTACATAAACACATCTGGCAGTTTGGATCCAGATGATCCAGATCACTCCCAAAATCTAATGACTTGTTCCTTGTCCCATTTAGGACATTTCCTGAAAATTTCATCAAAATCCACCCATGACTTTTTGAGCTATTTGTCTTGAAAAATTATATTTCATGGATCCAGAAGATCCAGATAGTGGTCCAGATCACTTGCAAAATTGAACCATTTCTTCCTTTTACCATTTGTAACATATCCTAAAAATATCATCAAAATTCATCCTAAAATTATGTTGCAGCCTGGATCCAGATGATCCAGATCACTCCAAAAATGTAATCACTTGTTCCTTGTACCATTTAGGTCATTTGCTGAAAATGTCATCACAATCCATCCATAACTTTTTGAGGTATCTGTCTTTAAAAATTACATTTCATGGATCCAGAAGATCCATATAGTGATTCGGATCACTTTCAAAATTCAACCATTTCATCCTTTTACCTTTTCAGACCTATCCTGAAAGTTTCATCAAAATCCATCCGTAAGTTTTTCAGCTATATTGTACACAAACACATCTGGCAGCCTGGATCCGGATGATCCAGACAGTGATCCAGATCACTCCCAAAATGTAATGACTTGTTTCTCGTCCCATTAAGGACATTTCCTGAAAATTTCATCAAAATGCACCCATAAGTTTTTGAGTTATCTGTCTTTAAAGATTAAATTTCATGGATCCAGAAGATCCAGACAGTGATCCGGATCACTCCCAAAATTTAATCATATCTTCCTTTTACCATTTTGGACATATCCTGAAAATTTTATCAAAATCCATCTGTCAGTTTTTGAGTTATCTTGTTCACAAACAAACAAACAAATAGAGGGCCAAAAATGACCCTCGGTCAGGTACTTTGGCGGTCAGTGGATGACCTTAAATGAAGATCTGTAACCGGTAAGCCTGGATGCTGGTACTCCATCATGTACTCAACCTCCAAAGCCATTTTCAATAGTTTCCATGCAATGTAGTCAGCATTAAGTGTGAAAATATCTCCAAATTTGCCAAAAATGACCCTTGGTCAGGTACTTTGGCGGTCAGTGGATGACCTTAAATGAAGATCTGTAACCAGTAAGCCTGGATGGTAGAAGTCCATCATGTACTCAACCTCCAAAGCCATTTTGAATAGTTTCCATGCAATATAGTCAGCATTAAGTGTGAAAATATCTCCAAAAAGGCCAAAAATGACCCTCGGTCAGGTACTTTGGCGGTCAGTGGATGACCTTCAATGAAGAGCTTCAAGGTCAAATTTCTGCATGCTTACAGAGGACATATATATGTATTATATATACCAGCCATAGGATGATCGGACTTTCTGTATAGGAGAACTGGGCCAAAAAGTGAAAAAATGGCCAAAATCTGACCTTTAAGAGGCCACCAGTGACCTTGAAATTGAAGGTTAAGGTCACAAAACAATAGCATTCGTGGCATTGCCCATATATACCCACATACCAAATTTGAAAGTTCTAACTAAAATATTTTTTAAGTTATCGCGTCCAAAAGGAAATCTCTGCGGCGGCGGCGGCGGTGTGACCGTACTGAATCCTAAGTATCCCCGACTTTCATCCAGGGATACAAATAGCTGAACAACATATTTCTGGAAAATACTCTAACTGCAATAGTTTTGTCGTTAGAAAGGCTTTACTCAATAGTAATAATTTCAAAGTAGCTATTACTCAGATATACAATGTGGAACAGGTCTGAAACTTTACTATGTGATACCTTATCAAAACTAGATGAATATCATATCTAAAAAGATTTGCCTAACTTTAATACCTTTGAAGACATTTGACATTTACTTCTGTCATTATTTTGCTACAAATAAGAAAATAGCTATTACTCACTTATGGCATGCAATGGAACTCCAAACTTCATGCCATCTTATAGTTAAGGACAAAGTAGATGAATAACATATTTCAGGAAAATACTCTAACTGCAAGAGTTTTGGAGTTACAAAGGCTTTACTCAATGGTAAGAATTTCAAAGTAGCTATTACTCAGCTATACAATGTGGAACAGGTCTGAAACTTTACTGTGTGACAGCTTATCAAAAGCTAGATGAATAGCATATTTGAAAAGATTAGCCTTACTTTAATACTTTTTAAGATATATGACATCTTATAGCTAAGGACAAAGTAGCTGAACAACATATTTCAAGAAAAAACTCTAACTGCAATTCTTTTTGAGTTATGAGTTCTTTACTCAAAATAGCTAAAATTGCTATTACTCACTTATCTAAGTCTAAGCCTAAGTCCACAAAATCCCCCAAAAATTTCAAGGGTATGAAAATTCATTAGGACAATTAATTTACAAAAAATCTGTAGCTCTAGTAGTTTTGGAGAAATCTGCGTGACACACTAACGCACGCACGCACCCACACACATGATGCATTTTAGAATCTCCCTCCCAGGCTAAAGCCTGGCGGGAGATAAAAAAAAACCAAAAAAAAAATGTTCTTATTCCTCTAATAAGTTTTGCTAGAACTCTTTTTTTCCCTCATTTCTCCTTGCTCACTTTACATTCGGGCCGAGTTTTGTACAACCCCAAAAAGGGGGGGGGGGGGAAGTTGGTGTAAGACAGGGCCGGTCAATGTACCCATTACCCTGTTCGTCTGGTTCAAGGTTCAGAGTTCTCGGGAAATCCCCTTAATTGGCTGCCCTCCATCCAATGGGTAGTTCTGCATTTGTCCACTAGGTAAGATATATTAATGCAATAAAATGGAAAATTTAATAGTAAACTAGAAATAGGACGCCCTGTTGATAGTAGATGCGAATAGAAACAGGATAGCATAGAAGAACACACATTATCATGTGTAATGTCCACCCCATGAACCTTGCCCAAATTGTACAGTAGTCTTACAAGACCCTGTTTCATTTGTAAAATATATCAATGATGCTTAAATATTTATTAGTGTAGATGTAAATTATTTCAGCTTCATGCCTTTTTGCATTGGTTGGGTTGAAAATTTTGACGAAATCACTCTATCTTGCACGGTTAAGAAGATAGAAGCCAATTCCTGTTTTTCTATTTTTGGCAAAAATTTGAAAATTCAAAATGGCCGCCATTATTGGGAAAAGGAAATTTTTTTGAAAATTGCCAAGAGTACATTTCTTAGATACCCTATGGGTCGAAAATTTCAACAAAATAACTCTATTTTGCACGGTTAAGGCCAGTTTGTGTTTTTCCATTTTGGGCAAAAATTCGAAAATTCAAAATGGCTGCCATTTTTGGGGAGGGGAAAATTTTTTGAAAATTGCAAAGATTACATTCCTTAGATACCCTGTGGGTTGAAAATTTCGACGAAATCGCTCTATCTCGCATGGTTAAGGAGATAGAAGCAAATTTGTGTTTTGCCATTTTTGGCAAAAATTTGAAAATTCAAAATGGCCGCCATTTTAGGGGAGGGGAAAATTTTTTAGAAATTACCAAGAGTACAATGCTCAGATACCCTGTGGGTCGAAAATTTTGACGAAATCACTCTATCTGGCACGGTTAAGGAGATAGAAGCAAATTTGTGTTTTGCCATTTTTGGCAAAAATTCGAAAATTCAAAATGGCCGCCATTTTTGGGGAGGGGAAAATTTTTGGAAAATTGCAAAGATTGCATTCCTTAGATACCCTGTGGGTCGAAAATTTCGACGAAATCGCTCCATCTCGCACGGTTAAGGAGATAGAAGCAAATTTGTGTTTTGCAATTTTTGGCAAAAATTCGAAAATTCAAAATGGCCGCCATTTTTGGGGAGGGGAAAATTTTTTGAAAATTGCAAAGATTACATTCCTTAGATACCCTGTGGGTTGAAAATTTCGACGAAATCGCTCTATCTCGCACGGTTAAGGAGATAGAAGCAAATTTGTGTTTTGCCATTTTTGGCAAAAATTCGAAAATTCAAAATGGCCGCCATTTTTGGGGAGGGGAAAATATTTTGAAAATTGCAAAGATTGCATTGCTTAGATACCCTGTGCGTCGAAAATTTTGCCGAAATCGCTCTATCTCGCACGGTTAAGGAGATAGAAGCAAATTTGTGTTTTGCCATTTTTGGCAAAAATTCGAAAATTCAAAATGGCCGCCATTTTTGGGGAGGGGAAATTTTTTTGAAAATTGCAAAGATTGCATTCCTTAGATCCCCTGTGGGTCGAAAATTTTGCCGAAATCGCTCTATCTCGCACGGTTAAGGAGATAGAAGCAAATTTGTGTTTTGCCATTTTTGGCAAAAATTCGAAAATTCAAAATGGCCGCCATTTTTGGGGAGGGGAAAATTTTTTTGAAAATTGCAAATATTACATTCCTTAGATACCCTGTGGGTCGAAAATTTCGACGAAATCGCTCTATCTCGCACGGTTAAGGAGATAGAAGCAAATTTGTGTTTTGCCATTTTTGGCAAAAATTCGAAAATTCAAAATGGCCGCCATTTTTGGGGAGGGGAAAATTTTTTGAAAATTGCAAATATTACATTCCTTAGATACCCTGTGGGTCGAAAATTTCGACGAAATCGCTCTATCTCGCACGGTTAAGGAGATAGAAGCAAATTTGTGTTTTGCCATTTTTGGCAAAAATTCGAAAATTCAAAATGGCCGCCATTTTTGGGGAGGGGAAAATTTTTGGAAAATTGCAAATATTACATTCCTTAGATACCCTGTGGGTCGAAAATTTCGACGAAATCGCTCTATCTCGCACGGTTTTTTTGCAAAAATTCAAAAATTCAAAATGGCCGCCATTTTTGGGGAGGGGAAAATATTTTGAAAATTGCAAAGATTGCATTGGTTAGATACCCTGTGTGTCGAAAATTTTGCCGAAATCGCTCTATCTCGCACGGTTAAGGAGATAGAAGCAAATTTGTGTTTTGCCATTTTTGGCAAAAATTCGAAAATTCAAAATGGCCGCCATTTTTGGGGAGGGGAAATTTTTTTGAAAATTGCAAATATTACATTCCTTAGATACCCTGTGGGTCGAAAATTTCGATGAAATCGCTCTATCTCGCACGGTTAAGGAGATAGAAGCAAATTTGTGTTTTGCCATTTTTGGCAAAAATTCGAAAATTCAAAATGGCCGCCATTTTTGGGGAGGGGAAATTTTTTTGAAAATTGCAAATATTACATTCCTTAGATACCCTGTGGGTCGAAAATTTCGATGAAATCGCTCTATCTCGCACGGTTAAGGAGATAGAAGCAAATTTGTGTTTTGCCATTTTTGGCAAAAATTCGAAAATTCAAAATGGCCGCCATTTTTGGGGAGGGGAAAATTTTTGGAAAATTGCAAAGATTGCATTCCTTAGATACCCTGTGGGTCGAAAATTTCGACGAAATCGCTCTATCTCGCACGGTTAAGGAGATAGAAGCAAATTTGTGTTTTCCCATTTTTGGCAAAAATTCGAAAATTCAAAATGGCCGCCATTTTTGGGGAGGGGAAAATTTTTTGAAAATTGCAAAGATTGCATTGCTTAGATACCCTGTGGGTCGAAAATTTCGACGAAATCGCTCTATCTCGCACGGTTAAGGAGATAGAAGCAAATTTGTGTTTTGCCATTTTTGGCAAAAATTCGAAAATTCAAAATGGCCGCCATTTTTGGGGAGGGGAAAATATTTTGAAAATTGCAAAGATTGCATTGCTTAGATACCCTGTGCGTCTAAAATTTTGCCGAAATCGCTCTATCTCGCACGGTTAAGGAGATAGGAGCAAATTAGTGTTTTGCCATTTTTGGCAAAAATTCGAAAATTCAAAATGGCCGCCATTTTTGGGGAGGGGAAAATTTTTGGAAAATTGCAAAGATTGCATTCCTTAGATCCCCTGTGGGTCGAAAATTTTGCCGAAATCGCTCTATCTCGCACGGTTAAGGAGATAGAAGCAAATTTGTGTTTTGCCATTTTTGGCAAAAATTCGAAAATTCAAAATGGCCGCCATTTTTGGGGAGGGGAAATTTTTTTGAAAATTGCAAATATTACATTCCTTAGATACCCTGTGGGTCGAAAATTTCGACGAAATCGCTCTATCTCGCACGGTTAAGGAGATAGAAGCAAATTTGTGTTTTGCCATTTTTGGCAAAAATTCGAAAATTCAAAATGGCCGCCATTTTTGGGGAGGGGAAAATTTTTGGAAAATTGCAAAGATTGCATTCCTTAGATACCCTGTGGGTCGAAAATTTCGACGAAATCGCTCTATCTCGCACGGTTAAGGAGATAGAAGCAAATTTGTGTTTTCCCATTTTTGGCAAAAATTCGAAAATTCAAAATGGCCGCCATTTTTGGGGAGGGGAAAATTTTTTGAAAATTGCAAATATTACATTCCTTAGATACCCTGTGGGTCGAAAATTTCGACGAAATCGCTCTATCTCGCACGGTTAAGGAGATAGAAGCAAATTTGTGTTTTGCCATTTTTGGCAAAAATTCAAAATGGCCGCCATTTTTGGGGAGGGGAAAATATTTTGAAAATTGCAAAGATTGCATTGCTTAGATACCCTGTGTGTCGAAAATTTTGCCGAAATCGCTCTATCTCGCACGGTTAAGGAGATAGAAGCAAATTAGTGTTTTGCCATTTTTGGCAAAAATTCGAAAATTCAAAATGGCCGCCATTTTTGGGGAGGGGAAAATTTTTGGAAAATTGCAAAGATTGCATTCCTTAGATCCCCTGTGGGTCGAAAATTTTGCCGAAATCGCTCTATCTCGCACGGTTAAGGAGATAGAAGCAAATTTGTGTTTTGCCATTTTTGGCAAAAATTCGAAAATTCAAAATGGCCGCCATTTTTGGGGAGGGGAAAATTTTTGGAAAATTGCAAATATTACATTCCTTAGATACCTTGTGGGTCGAAAATTTCGACGAAATCGCTCTATCTCGCACGGTTAAGGAGATAGAAGCAAATTTGTGTTTTGCCATTTTTGGCAAAAATTCGAAAATTCAAAATGGCCGCCATTTTTGGGGAGGGGAAAATTTTTTGAAAATTGCAAAGAGTACACTCCTCAGATACCCTGCGGGTCGAAAATTTTGCCGAAATCGCTCTATCTCGCACGGTTAAGGAGATAGAAGCAAATTACTCAAAAGTAGTACTGAAAATACACAATGAAGTACCTAAATGGCTATTACTCATGTACTGACATAGCTATCAGTCCCAAATGCAATACCAAGCGAGCTATGGACATAACAATCTTGTATTCAAAATTGTAGTAAAATATCTTTAATTATTTTGGCTTAAATGCACGGAAACCAATGGGTACTGAAAATAGCTGTACTTAAGTATTACTCAGTAAGCAAAAGAGGTACAACAGCCAAAAGCAATCCCAAGCAAGCTACTGACCCAATAAGCCTGCATACCAAATTTGGTGACAATAGCTCTAATACTTTTCCTTTAAATGAGCGGAAACCATGCGTGACGCCGGACATCGGACGCCGGACGCCGGACATCGGACATCGGACAACGGACATCGGACATCGGACGGCGAAAAAAGCAAAAATAATATATCCACCCCCCAGGGGGGTGGACATAATCAGAGATCAACAATTATTAAGGATGAGACATTGCAGGTGAAAAGCTGAAGGTTGTGAAGTAAGCTTCAAATTTGTAAAATAAGATTATAGGAGACATGGTGGGTTAACTATAAATCATAGTTCTCAATATCAAAAATATAAGTAGATTTTTGATACAAGAGTTAAAGGTAAATTTGTCTTTTATTGCTATATGGTTAACTTGCATAAATAATATAATTGACTTTAAATTATTCAATAAAACAGAATTTATAAATATTGTATGATCAGTAAGCCAATAATGTGAAGGCCTTGTTCCAAGATTACATCATAAGTTCAATGTTAGTTTTCCCCATTTCATCATGTATTGTCATAAGGTTGGTACTTGCTTTCCTTGGCATTCATGGGCATATGTTCTACTTCCCTTTCCACATTCAAAGATTACCTATACAAGGGTGCAAGTAAATATTAGACTAACACCATTTAAATTAGTACTTAAATTGTACTTAAGTTGTCTTAACATGGATGATGAAAGACCGATTTTGGGGCTCTAATGCTTCAAACCGTAACTTGGAAAATGCCTTAACTTTGCACAAAACAGAAGACAATTTATATCTTCACATTCACTTGCCACTGCAAAAATTTATATGTTGCGACACAACAAACACTGATTTATTGCCTTGTCTGTTGTAAAAGTTACATTTGTACTAGAGCTAGGGCCAATACCAGTGTCACTATTTTGGTTCTACTGGTTCAACACCGACAAATGACATTATAAAGGTTCTGCTTAATAGTACC
Source organism: Sabellastarte sp. h YS-2021 (assembly GCA_964017235.1). NCBI lineage: Eukaryota > Metazoa > Annelida > Polychaeta > Sabellida > Sabellidae > Sabellastarte > Sabellastarte sp. h YS-2021. Next base: position 53,189,483 of record OZ024927.1, on the reverse strand, counting down.
ATGGTTGACACATGATGGAAACTTTACTTGATATTAAACAAAATCTAATCAAAGAAAATATGTTGCCTACTGTAGTCACTGTTACGTTAGTATTTACCCAAAGTAAAAACATCATGTTAATGTTTCATGACTATTCTCTAGTGTTTTGCAAATGGCAGAATGTTATCTGGGGCCTCCCCGTAATTAAGTGAATTTCCATGGGTGTCAACTGAATGAATTAAGGTATTTCATAAATTACAAGTTTAAAGGACCAGGTGTGATCTATAAACAACTAGAAACAATTGAAAGTAATTCTGTATATATATGTATATAACTTTATACATAACACACCCAATGTCTTTCAGGTGCAAGCACCAGAGATCCTCAATATTGGTACTCTACATTATATTTAAAGAGGCTTGTATGGTTTATACACACCTCTGATATGGCTACACAGATTATACACCTGTCCAAATATGACCCTGAATGTTGCACACAACATTAAGTACAGACTTTTCACTTTGGAATATTTTTACTAGGAGACAGATACAGGCTGTCAAGGACAAAAGGCATTCCCTAAAATGCAAATTTTAAACACACAAAAGGGATGGAAAAGTTCATGTTATGTATTATATGTGACTTGTAAAACTGATGAAATACCAATTAAGAGTATATGTGTCACACATACACATTGATACCATTCGCATGTAAACCATTTTCAATTAAGTTTCTGACTTTGTATTCATGATAAAGGCCACTTTTCTGAACTTTTATTTGTGCAAAAACTTACACCCACATAATTAAAACTGCCACTTCCAAATATGTAAACGGTGTTTCTACCAGTGTTTTGAATAACCACCAACAAAAGCATAGAAGACTGTTTATTGAATATTGTCTATTGAACCTATTAGTATGTCTCAAAGACATGTCTGGAAGTCATGTGTTGAAGAACCAGACATTTATATTGGGGAAAATTACTCCCCTGAGTACCAGAGGACAAAGAAAAAGACAAAAGATTTTCTACATCCTGTTTCTTTGCAAGAAGCTAGACAAAGGCTAGACAGTGTATTTATTTCATAAACTGCACATTAAAGAAAATATTAAACAAAAAACAAAATGACAGAGTATATACAGTACCTCTTATATTTAATATATGTGTATAGATATTGCATATATCCTTAGCTTTTAGAGGATAAAATCGCGTTTTTTAAATAACAATCAGAACCCAGGACATAACTCGAATCCAAGATTCGACTAACAAAGGAATCTACCTGTGGCCTAGTACACACATGCAAGATAAGGATAAATCCATTCTATAGTCAATAAGAAAATTGTGATAAAGTGTTGAAATTTTCACACTTTGGGTGGGGGTACCTCTCTTCGAATGGTTCTGGGGAACAGATGAACAGACAGATATTATTGAATTTACGATTTATCATCCTCAATAGATAAGGTATCTTTTAAAATGTAACAGCATGTCTCTGGGTCTTGTACTTTTGGGGGAGAAGATGTTCACGCATACGCAGATGCTGCAGAGTGATGCCATAATGTCAGCTGACTGACAAGTCACGTAAAAATTGGACAAGAAGTAAAGAAAGTTATGGTCACTTAAACTAACAATAAATGTAAAAACAAAGTACAAAGTGGGTAACTGGTTACCGGATATGCAGATACATTTACTATATTGCCAATTCATTATATTATCATACAGCTGTGACAAAAAAATAGCATCAGAGATGCCCGTACCCCACAGCCTGGGGAAATATTTTTTCAACACGATGAGATATAGAAGTAGTGAAACAGTACAAAGATCGGGATATTTTCAGAGCAGTATCAGTTATATAAAGGTCCAAATAAAGTTTAAGAAGAGAAAAAAGATGTCTAAGAGAAAGAAAATGTATATAAAGATGAAGTTTTAAAACAAGACAATTCAATAGCAAGATGACAGCATTAATCAGTAAACTAATATTATGACGCTGTAAAATTTATTAACTGGAGAATATATGTCAATGGAAATAGCACAATTATGTAAAAGTACACATAACAATCAGTTGCAGCAATCCATAAGAGATCTTTGTCATAAGATAAACAGGTCTCAAGTATGACAGGCGCACACCCTTTGGTAGAGCCAAAGTTAAAGGTCACACCATGATGCACACCTACATAAGGTCAAAGATCAAATCAATATCCCACCATGACATTGCACATCTACACGCCCTAACCAATGTCCCTACTAAGTATCAACTTCCTACACCTTACATTTTCTGAGATATAGCCGAGACAAGATTTTATAATTTAAGGTCATTATGGCAAGGTCAAAGGTCAAATCAACGTCACACCATGACATGGCACACCTACACCCCCTAACCAATGTCCCTACCAGGTATCAACTTCCTACACCTTACGGTTTCCGAGATATAGCCCAGACAAGATTTTATAGGTCAAGGTCACTACGGCAAGGTCAAATGTCAAATCAAGGTCACACCATGACGTTGCACACCTACACCCCCTAACCAATGTCCCTACCAAGTATCAACTTCCTACACCTTACGGTTTCCGAGATATAGCCCAGACAAGATTTTATAGGTCAAGGTCACTACGGCAAGGTCAAAGGTCAAATCAAGGTCACACTACGACATTGCACACCTACACCCCCAACCAATGTCCCTACCAAGTATCAACTTCCTACATCTTACAGTTTCTGAGATACAGCCCGGACAAACCTTTTCTGCCGCCCGCCCACCATGGGTGAAAACAATACCCCGACAGCCCTTAAGGGCTGTGGGTTAAAAAAATGGTTTAGAAATCACATACATTTATAAATGCACTACTCCATCTCCGTTTCATCTTAAGGTGGTTTTTAGGCAACCAGGTAACCTCACTTGAAATAAGAATGTTGACCCTTATAAATTTTAACTATTTTTTAAAGTTATGGAGATGCTATTTTAGCCATACTTTTTTGTTATCCTAATCTACACCTCCAAAGGCGATTGACTAATGAGCCTTTAACGGCGAAACCTCACCAATGAATCTAATATTACATTCTAGGTTCCTTTCTTTCACAGCTGCAAATGACAAAGCTGGGGTTTTACATCCCATTCAACAGCCAGGGTCATATTGGGACAGGTCCTTAGCTTTGTCGCCCATGGGAGTCAAACCCACACAGAGATGAAAGCCTGTGATTTGGTGCCAAACTTGCTAATCCACTAGGCTACTGAGGACCTTATTCACAGCTACAGGATTGAACCAACACACAACTGCCAATGTCAAGTAATAACACTGTCTTAAACAGTGCTCATACAAGAAGCTCTACCTCTTTACTAAATTTTATCTTTAATTATTTCATGTTCCATAGAGTTTAGAGATAACAGACAATGCTTCTGTTTCGGTTTTCTCATGCTGGCAGACAAAAGACAACTGGGAAATGATCACCAATTCTGAACTTAAGATTTTCAAGAATTATAGATGAGGCAAAACAATAAACCCATTGTGCAACTATGGAACACCCTGTTTATTCTTTGTAGCCATTGAGCTACAACTTTCAAAATATTTTGAATAGTTGTCACCGTGATTATTGGAATGCTGAGGGCACAAAAATTGCCATGACCAACACATTGGTAATTCACAGACTCCTTGGATATTTTGATTTGCTAAACCTGAAAGTATCAGAATCTATGTGGTCCTGAGGAGGACATATATTTTGTAACAGAGTTTGTTCTTGCTCTCAATTTACCCCAACTTAACTTTAAATAGATGTGCTAACTACTTTTGGAAGACATATATCCACTCTTAACAATTTAAAATATTAACACTGAAAACATTTTGTAGATTTAAGCTTTCCCCATTTTGCCCAGTGTTCTCCCATCTTCTCAGATTTGTAGGGGAACCAAGTAGACATTTTTCACATGACAGGAATATAAACCCTACATAATGCATTCCAATGCCCTTTCCTGACCCACATCATTTTGCATAGTTCTAAACAGTTCTACATTCTTATGTCAATTTTCACTTTCTTCTGTTGTGGCTCATCATCACTACTACTACTGCTATCACTGGATGAGGATGAAGAGTCAGAATCTGATGAAGAATCAGATGAACTAGAACTGCTACTGTCACTGGAAGAGCTACTGTCACTGGAAGAGCTACTGCTATCTGAAGAACTCGAACTGCTTACTTCTTTTCTGAAAAATCATTGCCAAACTTAGTCCATGTAAGGAACCCCCACTGAATTCAATAGCCTAACATGAATATAAATGAGTTGTACAAGTCCAAGACTTTGAAATTTTGATCTTCAAGTAGTACTTTAATGACATATTGGGATTTTCTAAATATTTGTAGCTCTGTATACTACTGGGTGTCGAGATTCAGTGATCTGATAAATTTTCATTGATATTAGTGAACTGGGGGTACAAGTCGAAGGTCGAAACATCTGGTAATCTGCTAGAACACCCAAGGAAATTCTGTGACTTCATTTATGTGCTGTTTCTGTGGGTACGAGGCAGGCCTGGGGTATTCGTATTCATAAGTATTTGAATACACTTTTCTGGTTATTTGTATTCAAATACTTTTGTGAAAAAGGAAAGTTGTTATATATGTATTCGAATACATTTCAAAAGTATTCATATTCATGAATACGTTTATGAATACATTTAATATTTTTCAATTTTTGTTGATTTTTTTCAACCTGTACTGACAAGTTTTAGATAGAAATAACATCAAAGATGCCCGTACCCCACAGCCTGTGGAAATAGTTTTCAACACCATGAGATATAGAAGTAGTGAAAAAGTACAAAGATCTGGATACTTTCAGAGCAATATCAGTTATATAAAGCTTCAAATAATGTTTAAGCAGAGAAAATAACATCTAAGAGAAAGAAAATGTATGTAAAGATAAAGTATTAAAACAAGACAGTTCAATTGCAAGATGACAGCATAAGTAGAGAATCTCCCAAGTTGTTGCTTGGCTATGATGCCAAAATGATGCCCTCTTTTTCACGAGTATTCTCCAGTACACAAACCAGGGATGGAGTCAAATACATTTGTATTTGAAGTATTTAAATACTTTTTCAAAGTATTTGAACGTATTTCAAATATATTGAGGAAACAAGCAATCAGTGACCGATATGAATCGGTCACATATAGAGTTGGTACAGACCTTGGTGAGTGACAGGCTAAGTCAGGCAACAGAAAGGTCAAATCAAGGTCAAAACATGATGTTGCACACCTACACCCTAAACCAATGTCCCTACCAAGTAACAACTTTCTACACCTTACGGTTTCTGAGCTATAGCCCAGACAAGATTTTATAGGTCAAGGACATTATGGCAAGGTCAAAGGTCAAATCAAAGTCAGATTCACAGCCCATGATTTCCTATAAGTTGGTTTACCATCCCAAACCTGTATGAGCAATAATAAGCGAGTTATAAGCAATTTTAAGTTTGGCTATCCTCGTTTGACCTTGAAGGAGGGGGTCCAAGGTCAAATCCGACCACACCAAAAGATTCCCAGCCCATGATTTCCTATAGGTTGGTTTACCATCCCAAACCTCTAGGACCAATAATAAGTGAGTTATAAGCACTTTTAGGTTTGGCCATCCTCGTTTGACCTTGAACAAGGGGCCCAAGATAAAATCTGACCACATCAAAAGATTCCCAGCCAATGATATCCTATAAGTTGGTTTACCATCCCAAACCTGTACAACAGATAATTAGTGATGGGAATCACCTCCAAGTTGCATGGTCGATTAATCGTCCATTTTTCTGAGCGATGATCGAGCCATAATCGAATCCAATGTAGGCTATAGCAGGAAACACATTCCGGGATGAAGTATATGTTGATGCGGTAGGAATAACGTTGTTTCGACGTTTAGAATCTACCGAAAACGCTCACTTCCTGTAAATATGGCGGCAGATATAAACAAACCAAAAATTCGTGACAAATCTGTTAAATTATTGAGAAAAAAGCCTAAAATACTTGTAAATAAAGCGTGGATATGTAGACACATCACTAAATATTATGAAATCTTCAAGGATAATGATGAATCGATGTACACTTCTTCCGGATCGATCATCGCTACTACAGTGAATTTCGACCAACCATTCGATGTCTGTAGACAATCGTTCCACCACTACAGATAATAAGCGAGTGATAAGCACTTTTAAGTTTGGCTATCCTCGTTTGACCTTGAAGGAGGGGTCCAAGGTCAAATCTGATCACACCAAAAGATTCCCAGCCCATGATATCCTATAGGTTGGTCTACCATCCCAAACCTGTACAATAGATAATAAGCCAGTTATAAGCACTTTTAAGTTTGGCTATCCTCATTTGACCTTGAAGGAGGGGTCCTAGGTCAAATCTCACCACACCAAAAGATTCACAGCCCATGATATCCTATAGGTTGGTTTACCATCCCAAACCTGTATGACCAATAATAATAATCATTTTCAAAATGAGGCTAAAAATATTCCCAGTCAAGATTTTGTTAGGAGGAACATATCCTGCGAATTTGAGATCTCTCGCTATAATATCCTTTGCTCTAGAGAGCCAACAAAAGTCCTTGCTGGCCCCCACCTTGTTTTTCAAAATGAGGCCAAAAATATTCCCAGGCAAGATTTTATGGTTATGAATATATCCTGCAAATTTGAGAGGGCTAGCTATAATATTTTTTTCATTAGAGTGGTAACAGTGAAATCTCTCTACACATTGCGGCGGCAACAGCAGTGACGGCGTAACAAAGTGAAACCAGAGTATCCACTAGATGCTATCCGGTGGATACAATTATGTTAACTTTCCAAGAAATATGAAAATATATATCCAACTGGGGTGACGATTTTTCTTTTCAAATATTTCTTAGAATTTATATGCAAATTAGAAAACGCGAAGTCACCAAACTGTTGTGGATTTACAAGCAATATTTTATTTATTTTAATATTATTATTTAACGTCGCTTTCAACACTGTAAAGGTCATATCACAACCGGTAGTTTTATGGCCAGAGGAAACCAGTACATACAGTTAGTCCAATTTTTGTACTTATAAAATATAAACTTCCGACCACTGGTAAGAAACTAACAACTTTCCCACATAGGGTCTGTGGCTTGAACCTCTGACCTCAGAGTTGAGAGACCAGTGTGCTACCACTGCAACACCGTTGCCCCCCAAGCGATATTTTAAATAAGGATGCAGTGGCTGGATTTCTGCCAAAGATGGAGTAAAGTAAAATTTTTGGACAGGACTGGGAATTAAGGTCTGTGAACTATCGCCCATTTGCAAAAAACTTGCAAAGATGGTTACAGACATAATTGTTTTATGGATATTTGAAACTAGCTAACTGTAAGTATTTTTTATAAAATATCAACTGGGTCCTGTGCAGTCTTCTTCAATGTTTGTCATGGCCATAATATTTAACATTATAAACATTTTAAAGTGAAATAAAATTACCTTCTTTTCAAAAGTAATATAGGTTTCTAAATACAGGTTTATAAGTACAGGGGTTTATCTGTAACTACGCAGTTTGAATTTGGATTTTGAAGGGCGAAGACATATTTTAAGTTTGAAGCGTACACAGCGGATGAGCAGACTAGTACGTCGTAGTAGTTCATTTTATAAATATATAATCTATTTGAATTTTCTAAAAATATTGTAAAACAGATATTTTACACAACCGAACTGTAAGTATTTTGATAAAATATTCAGCTATTTCATTTAAAATAAGAAAATCAATTGCCTTCCTTCATGCTTTCGTGGTCTGTACGTACATGTAGCAGCCATTTCATTTGTTTTATAGTGCTAGGAGACAGTAGGTAAGGTGACAGTAAACTATTGCTGGATCATATATTTGCAAATTATTCCTAGAAACCTATTTCCGTATATCCTTGTGTACAACTACCAGCATTTGATATTTTATTTGTTTTTCATTGCAAGGAGACTTCAACAGTAGGTGACAGTAAAATACTGCTGGAAACCCATCGTGGCCTCATATTACCTTCACTCTTTGAGTGTACATATACTCCTATAAGTTCATTTAATAAATATAAAACCTATTTGGATTTTATAAAATATTGTTACATGGATATTTCACACAAGCAAACTAAGTATTTTGATCAAATATTCAACAATTTCATTTAAAATAAGAAAATCAATTGCCTTCATAGTTTTGTCGTCTGTACATACATGTGGCAGTCAGAACTTTTTGTGTAGCGTCCTCTGCAGTCTTCATCCATATATTTCTCGTGGCCATAGCATTTAATATTTATAACTATTTTAAAGTGAAAATAAAATATTTGTAAAGCCGTTTGCAGATTTTCGTAGCGAGATGTGTTGGGTATTTGAAATATTGTCTTGACCAGAAACCTGTATCGGTTTATAAATCTGTAAACTATTCTATTATTGCCCCCATTTGCAAAACCCTTGCAAAGATCTACAGATCTGTGAGGCAAGCTTGCACTGACCAGAAACGTGACGTTGAAAGGTTTATAAATAGAGGGGTTAGTATCTGTAAACTGCGCATTTTAATCTAGATTTCGAAGGGAGAACACATATTTTAACTTTGAAGCGTGGATACGTGTAAAATAAGATTAGATGTAGTTCATATAATATCAAAGCAATTTGGATTTTATAAAATATTGTAACACGGATACTTAACACAAGCAAACAGTAAGTATTTTTATAAATTATTCATAATAAATTACCTTATTTTCAAAAGAAATATAACTAGAGGATCGCTCGCAAAAAAAAAAGATAATGTTTTTGCTATGCAAAAACAAAGCGTCCCGAAAAGGATATAAAGGTGAGTGCTAAAGTATTAAGAAAATGCTTCGTTTCTAGCCTTATACTGTTGTGGCAACCAAAGTCAGCGCAGTCTGCTCTATCTAGCACGGTTTTCAAGATATAAGCATTTTTGTGTTTTGCAAAAAATAAAAAAATTAAAAATGTCCGCTATATTTGGAGAGACAAAAATATTTTGAAAATTGGCATGGCTACTCTGCAGAGATACCCAGCAGGTCCAAAATTTTGCTGAGTTCGCTCCATATAGCACGGTTTTCGAGATATAAGCATTTTTGTGTTTTGCAAAAACTTTGAAAATTCAAAATGGCCACCATTTTTGGGGAGACAAAAATTTTTGTCAAGACCACTGCCGCGGTGTGTATCTCCCGCTGAGCATTAAAGCAGAAGAAATAGCTTTTCTGAGATATTCACAATTTTTCATTTTCGTGTGTGAAAGCTCTTCCAAAAGTAGGTGAATGAGTTATTTGAGAAAAATTGGCTATCTGCAATACTATTAAGAGATAATTCACATTTACTCATTTTGAGTAGGTGAATAATTATCTATGGGTCTGAAACTTCACCAAGTGAAAGCTCTCCCAAAAGTAGGTGAATGAGTTATTTGAGAAAAATTGGCTATCTGCAATACTTTTAGAGATAATTCACATTTACTCATTTTGAGTAGGTGAGTAATTAGCTATGGGTCTGAAACTTCACCATGTGAAAGCTCTCCCACAAGTAGATGAATGAGTATTTGATAAAAATTGGGTATCCGCAATACTTTTACAGATAATTAGCATTTACTCATTTTGAGTAGGTGAATAAATAGCTATGGGTCTGAAACTTCACAGAGTGAAAGCTCTCCCAAAAGTAGGTGAATGAGTTATTTGAGAAAAATTGGCTATCTGCAATACTTTTAGAGATAATTCACATTTACTCATTTTGAGTAGGTGAATAATTAGCTATGGGTCTGAAACTTCACCAAGTGAAAGCTCTGCCAAAAGTAGATGAATGAGTTATTTGAGAAAAATTGGCTATCTGCAATACTTTTAGAGATAATTCGCATTTACTCATTTTGAGTAGGTGAGTAATTAGCTATGGGTCTGAAACTTCACCAAGTGAAAGCTCTCCCAAAAGTAGGTGAATGAGTTATTTGAGAAAAATTGGCTATCTGCAATACTTTTAGAGATAATTCGCATTTACTCATTTTGAGTAGGTGAGTAATTAGCTATGGGTCTGAAACTTCACCAAGTGAAAGCTCTGCCAAAAGTAGGTGAATGAGTTATTTGAGAAAAATTGGCTATCTGCAATACTTTTAGAGATAATTCGCATTTACTCATTTTGAGTAGGTGAGTAATTAGCTATGGGTCTGAAACTTCACCATGTGAAAGCTCTCCCAAAAGTAGATGAATGAGTTATTTGATAAAAATTGGGTATCCGCAATACTTTTAGAGATAATTTGCATTTACTCATTTTGAGTAGGTGAGTAATTAGCTATGGGTCTGAAACTTCACCATGTGAAAGCTCTTCCAAAAGTAGGTGAATGAGTTATTTGAGAAAAATTGGCTATCTGCAATACTTTTAAGAGATAATTCGCATTTACTCATTTTGAGTAGGTGAGTAATCATCTACGGGTCTGAAACTTCACCATGTGAAAGCTCTCCCAAAAGTACATGAATGAGTTATTTGATAAAAATTGGGTATCCGCAATAGTTTTTGAGATAATTAGCATTTACTCATTTTGAGTAGGTGAGTAATTAGCTACGGGTCTGAAACTTCACCAAGTGAAAGCTCTTCCAAAAGTAGGTGAATGAGTTATTTGAGAAAAATTGGCCATCTGCAATACTTTTAGAGGTAATTCGCATTTACTCTTTTTGAGTAGGTGAGCAATTAGCTATGGGTCTGAAACTTCACCAAGTGAAAGCTCTTTGGGATAGCTGCTCTGCAGAGATACCCTGAAGATAAAAAATATCGTCGAAATCGCTCTATGTAGCGCGGTTTTCGAAATATTAGCATTTTTGTGTTTTGCAATTTTTGCGCAAAAATTCGAAAATTCAAAATGGCCGCCATTTTTGGCAAGATAAATTTTTTTTGAAAATTAGCATGGCTACTCTGCAGAGATACCCTGTGGGTCAAAAATTTCGTCAAAATCGCTCTATCTAGCACGGTTTTCGAGATATAAGCATTTTTGTGTTTTGCAATTTTGCGAAAAATTCGAAAATTCAAAATGGCCGCCATTTTTTGCGAGAAATTTTTTGTTTGAAAATTGGCATGGCTACTCTGCAGAGATACCCTGTGGGTCAAAAATTTCGTCGAAATCGCTCTATCTAGCAGGGTTTTCGAGATACAAGCATTTTTATGTTTTGCAATTTTTGCGAAAAATTCGAAAATTCAAAATGGCCGCCATTTTTGGCGAGACAAAATTTTTTTGAAAATTGGCATGGCTACTCTGCAGATATACCCTGTGGGTCAAAAATTTCGTCGAAATCGCTCTATCTTGCAGGGTTTTCGAGATATAAGCATTTTTATGTTTTGCAATTTTTGCAAAAAATTCGAAAATTCAAAATGGCCGCCATTTATGGCGAGATAAAATTTTTTTCAAAATTGGGATAACTACTCTGCAGAGATACCCTGCGGGTCAAAAATTTTGTCGAAATCGCTCTATCTAGCACAGTTTTCGAGATATAAGCATTTTTGTGTTTTGCAATTTTTGCGAAAATTTTGAAAATTCAAAATGGCCGCCATTTTGGGCGAGACAAAAATTTTTTGAAAATTGGGAAAACTACTCCGCAGAGATACCCTGTGGGTCAAAAATTTCGTCGAAATCGCTCTATCTAGCACGGTTTTCGAGATATAAGCATTTTTGTGTTTTCCTTATTTATTCGTAATGATTAATTAATCATTAATTACTCGGCCATTTCTTGACCAATCAATGCCAAAATCTAATGATTTTCAGATTTTAATAGAATGAATGTATTTGCCAAGTTTCAGGTGAATTGATAAAATTCCTTTCAAGTTATCATCCGGACAAGCTTCCCCATCGAAAAAAGACATTTTTGGTCATGTGACCTCTCTGATTGGTTGAAATGTCACTGCAGCATATTCAAAAAAATTCCCCAAGGCTACTGCCTAAACCTGCCAAATTTGAAAAGAATCCGCCTAACGGTTACAGAGTTATAAGGAAAACAAAATGCGGAGCCGCTGGAGCCGGCGGAGCCTGAAGCTCTCCCATACACAAACAAGCGTCCCTTGCGGGACGCTTAATTATCTTTGTAGCAGTTATATTCCCTGATGAAAGCCATTTGATCTTGCTTTCGAAACTAAATCTCACAGCAAAGCTCATGAATATTAATGAGATGTACAAGTTCACGAATCGATCTTTTACTCTGTAGCAAAGCTAGTTCGTTTTGTTTTCTTTTTATATATGCTATCCATGATCAGTATTTTAAAGTGATATAATATAAAAATGCATTTTATTTTATAACATACAGATTTCTTTTCGTCATTTGTCAAGCACGTATAGTCGTATGCTCATAATGCACACAAACAAAACATTTTAATTCGCAGTCTGCTACAAAAATCGTTGTCTGCGTATGCCCCACATTTTTGTTGAATGAAAGATTGTACTACAATGACATCACTTCATTCATAATTTCTTTATGGTTTATTTGTTTGACACTAGAACTTATCTTGTGATATTGTTGGAAGCGAGGCTACAGCCTGTTGTTACTATCACGTGACTTCATATATCCGTTTTGCTTTGTTTTTTCTTCTTTTTATATAAGCTGTCCGTGATCAGTATCTTAAATGAAATAATATCAAAATACATCTTATTTTATTACAAAATGGAAAGAAATATTTTTCAAATAAATAAATCGCAAAGAAATTAATGGATAAAGTGAGTTCGTGAGCCAAGCTTGCAATTTCCGGGGTTAAAAAGAACCGAATTTCCGGGTTTTAGTATATATTCAATGGAGAAAGTACAAAAACAGTGGAAAAAGTACACAAAATCCCAACTACGTCATTGGAAAAATAAATTATATTGCTCATCCAATGAAATCCTCAAGAATCGCGCAGTCACTGTTATTGTAAAGTCGTTGTCTGCGCACGATTTCTGCTAGTCATTGTCAAACAAATAAACCGCAAAGAAAATAATGGATGAAGTGACCGCCAACCCGTACCCAAAACTCGAACACAAATCCATATATTTTGAAGCATTTACACCACTTCAGTTGTTAAATAAAATGATTATTTTATATAAAAGATGTTGGTTACTGATATCTACAAAGACAAGAGCCTTTAAGCAAAAATACAAACTTTCATATCCGAGATTAAATTCATCCTTGATGAATTGTGTCTTTAGCTGTAGCCGGCCCATATAGATCTTATCAGTAATTTAAGTTCAAAAGGTTATATTTAAATTAAATAGGTTAGTGTGCTATGCATGTCAAAAAAAGAAATTCGTTTACATATTTTTAATAAAGTGAGGAAAGAATGGCCAAGAAATCGAACGATCCTTTAATTACAGTTATTCAAAACTAACCGAAAACGGCAATCAGTAAGCACTCGAAACGCCAGAAATTCCAGGACAAAGACTCGCAAAAAACACAAAGTATGATAAAAAGTGTTTGTATTTGTATTTAAATGCATTACTAAAGTACTTGAAATTTCAAATACTTTTTTCAAATACTTTCAAATACATCTAATAAGCTGCTACAACCATATACTTTAAATTGAAAATTTTAATTACTTACAATGTAGCTTTTACACGCTACAAGCTTACCATGTGGAACTGAATGCTTTCTCAGGAGGTCGCAGGCATCTGGCCAACATCCAAGAAAAATAGACGTTTAGTATTGACCGGATCCCTGTGCTGACAGTGTACCATAACAGTGTAATCTTACGTCTAACCCTTTTTCTCTCCTTGTAAATTTAGCCCATACCCCCTCAGCTGGAATACAGCGGGGAGGCAGGGTGGGACTCTCCTCAGTTCCACATGGTAAGCTTGTAGCTTATAAAAAAAGCTACATTTAAGTTATTAACATTTTCAATTTTATTGCGCTACAATAGCTTACCATGTTAAACTGAATGCTGAATCCAACCATCCGGTGGAGGGATTACAGCTGAGACTGGAATAATAGTGAATTTTTCTTAGATTTGAATTAATAATAAACAAGACCACTGCTGCGGTGTATATCTCCTGCCGAGCATTAAAGGGGAAGAAATACCTTTTCTGAGATATTCACAATTTTTCATTTTCCCCTAAAATCCAAGATGGCCGCCAAAAGTGGCGAAAGCTGAAATTTTTCCCCTAGGCACAGAATACTGTTGTACTACCCTGTGGGTCAAAAAATCGCTCGAAATCGCTCTATCTCTTACCATTTTGAAGATATTTTCAATGTTTTATTTTCCGCTAAAATCCAAGATGGCCGCCAAAAGTGGCGAAAACTGAAATTTTTCCCCTTTGCATAGGACACTCTTGTACTACCCTGAGGGTCAAAAAGCTCGCCTCAAATCACTCCATCTCGTACGGTTTTCGAGATATTCACACGTTTTCATTTTCCGCTAAAATCAAAGATGGCCACCAAAATTGGCAAAAATTGAAATTTTTCCCCTTTGCATAGGATACTCTTGTACTACCCTGAGGGTCAAAACTTCGGTCGAAATGGCTCTATCTTGTACGGTTTTCGAGATATTCACACTTTTTCATTTTCCGCAAAAATCCAAGATGGCCGCCAAAAGTGGCGAAAATTGAAATTTTTCCCCTTTGAATAGGATACTCTTGTACTACCCTGTGGGTCAAAAATTCACTCGAAATCGCTCTATTTCGTACGGTTTTCGAGATATTCACACTTCTTCATTTTCCGCAAAAATCCAAGATGGCCGCCAAAAGTGGCAAAAATTGAAATTTTTCCCCTTTGAATAGGATACTCTTGTACTGTGGGTCAAAAATTCGATCGAAATCGCTCTATCTCTTACGGTTTTCGAGATATTTACACTTTTTCATTTTCCGCAAAAATCCAAGATGGCCACCAAAAGTGGCGAAAATTGAAATTTTTCCCCTTTGGATAGGATACTCTTGTACTACCCTATGGGTCAAAAATTCGATCGAAATCGCTCTATCTCTTACGGTTTTCGAGATATTCACACTTTTTCATTTTCCACAAAAATCCAAGATGGTCTCCAAAAGTGGCGAAAATTGAAATTTTTTCCCTTAGTATTGGATACTCTTGTACTATCCTGTGGGTCAAAAATTCGCTCGAAATTGCTCTATCTCTTACGGTTTGCGAGATATTTGTGATTTTTCACATTTTCACTAAAAGTAGCAATAAAGTAGCCATTACTCACTTGTACATTGAGCAACAGTTGTGAAACTTAAATATGTTACAGTTCACAAAAATGTAGATGAACAACATATTTGAGAGAAATTGTGTAGCTGCAATACTTTTGAAGATATAAGCCATTTACTCATTATGGTTATCATTAAAAATTGACAAAGTAGCTATTACTCACTTAGCTATGGAGATACACTTCCAAACTACTGACCATGTCGTTGCTGTGGAGAAAGTAGCTGAACAACATATTGCAACAAAATACTCTAAATGCAATTAGTTTGAGAGTTATAAGTCATATAATTATATTAGGTAAAAGTGGTATTACTCACTCAAAAGTAGCCACCAAAAGTAGCGAAAATTGAAATTTTTCCCCTTAGCATAGGATACTCTTGTACTACCCTGTGGGTCAAAAATTCACTAGAAACTACTCTATCTCTTACGGTCTGCGAGATATTTGTGATTTTTCACATTTTCACTAAAAGTAGCAATAAAGTAGCCATTACTCACTTGTACATTGAGCAACAGTTGTAAAACTTAAATACGTTACAGTTCACAAAAAAGTAGATGAACAACATATTTGAGAGAAATTGTGTAGATGCAATACTTTTGAAGATATAAGCCATTTACTCATTATGGTTATCATTAAAAATTGACAAAGAAGCTATTACTCACTTAGCTATGGATATACACTTCCAAACTACTGACCATGTTGTAGCTGTGGAGAAAGTAGCTGAACAACATATGGAACAAAATACTCTAAATGCAATAGTTTGAGAGTTATAAGTCATATAATTATACTATGTAAAAGTGCTATTACTCACTCAAAAGTAGCCGCCAAAAGTAGCTAAAATTGAAATTTTCCCCCTTAGCATAGGATACTCTTGTACTACCCTGTGGGTCAAAAATTCACTAGAAATTGCTCTATCTCTTACGTTTTGCGAGATATTTATGATTTTTCACATTTTCACTAAAAGTAGCAATAAAGTAGCTATTACTCACTTGTAGATTGAGCAACAGTTGTGAAACCTAAATATGTTACAGTTCACAAAAAAGTAGATGAACAACATATTTGAGAGAAATTGTGTAGATGCAATACTTTTGAAGATATAAGCCATTTACTCATTATGGTTATCATTAAAAATTGACAAAGTAGCTATTACTCACTTAGCTATGGAGATACACTTCCAAAGTACTGACCATGTTGTAGCTGTGGAGAAAGTAGCTGAACAACATATTGGAACAAAATACTCTAAATGCAATAGTTTGAGAGTTATAAGCCATATAATTATATTAGGTAAAAGTGCTATTACTCACTCAAAAGTAGGCCAAAGTTCACCAAACCCCCCAAAAATATTGAAGAGCGTAAAAATTCATTAGGACAAGTAATTTACCAAAAATGTGTAACTGTAGTAGTTTCAGAGAAAACTGCGTGACCCAGGCACGCATGCACGCACGCACGCACATGGTGCAAATTATACATCTCGCCAGCGGGAGATAATAAAATGAATATTTGAAAAACCAGTCTGAGTTCCACTTACAGAGCCCCAATTTTGAAAATCGGACCTGTAAGAAGCCAAAAACCAGAAGATTAATAAAAGACAGTACGGATATGGTCAGGATGTTTTGATTGAAGGATTAAGTGCAGCCGTGCGCACTTATGCGAGTATAGCCCCCAAGGGCATCACTGTAATGAATACCAGCCCTAAGTTTGAATATCATAAACTTGCCACCCGAAATAGGAGATGATGGTACACTAAAAGACTTAATATATTATACAGTTAAATAATAGATAATAGACCTTACCATAACATCCTGAGGAGGTAACCAATACCTAGACCCTGGGATTAGACTCCTGAAGACTTGGCTGCGACGGATATGCCCCCCCCCCTTTTCTTTCCGAGGATGAGCAGTCTGCAGGAAAGGGTCTAGGACTT
This sequence comes from Sabellastarte sp. h YS-2021, assembly GCA_964017235.1. NCBI lineage: Eukaryota > Metazoa > Annelida > Polychaeta > Sabellida > Sabellidae > Sabellastarte > Sabellastarte sp. h YS-2021. The sequence continues at coordinate 53,172,473 of OZ024927.1, read as the reverse complement.
GTTGTGCCGCTACTACTGGTCCCAGATACATATTGTTGTCGTTGTCTGACCAAGTAAGGTCTTTTAGGTAACAATTTGTAAATGTGTTGTGAGCTTTCCAGTGACAAGCTTGCATGATTTGGTCCACCGTAAAAGGCGTTAGAGGCCACGAAGGCCCTAATGTCATGCGCTTTGACTTGGACCAGGTTCAAGGCTTGTTAATCTGCTTGTTTGTAACAAAGTAGGATAGTTTGTTTTAGCCAAGAGGAGAGTGTAGCGGGTCTGATGTCTGAGGTATGTCCTTTCTTAAAGGAGATAAAAAGAAGGGATCGAGACCCTCTTAGGTCTTTGGTTCGATCCAAATAGTACCTCAGGGCCTGTACCAGACACAAGGTCCTGCCTTCTTTGAATTGTCTATCTACAATGATAGTTAGAGCAGGAATAGTCACCGGAGAAACACTTTGAGAACCTTCTCTTGCTAGTTGGTTTTTGGTTATCAAATCTGAAGACAGGAACAAAGCAAACCTTTTCTCATTGGCCTAGATTCGATACTTTGTTTGCAACCCCAGCATGAATTTCACTGCGGCGCTTGCCGGAGGCCAGAGCTAGCAAGAAAGCAGTTTTGAGGGTAAGATGTTTGAGGTCTGTGTCTTTCATAGGCTCAAAGGGTGCTTTTGTGAGCTCATTGAGTATAACAGAAAGGTTTCACTTAGGAAGATTCCTGGAACTTTTGGGATGATCCCTGTGAAAACTGGAGAGTAACCTGTTAAGGTCTGAACATTGGGAGATATGGAGCCCCATTGGGCCCAATGTGTCAACAATGGCCGTCCTATAACCATCAATGGTCAAAGGGCGCCTGTTTAGATATTGGTACAGGTACATAAAGAAGCCTGAGACTTGCTTTACAGAGGGAGTGGAGAAATCCACCTAATTATCTCTGCACCATTTCTCAAATAAGGCCACTTTGACTTGTAGATGGTCCTTGTTGATGACTTTCTCTGAGGCGCAGCAATTCTCTCTGCCACCTCCACAGAGAAGCCTTGTTCTTGGAGCTGTCCACTCCTAGACACCAGGCGTGAAGGTTGAGATGTTGTGGATTGCTGTGAAACACATAGTTGTGGGACTGTTTGAGAAGAGTTCTTGACACTGGTACTTGAAGTGGGATCTCTGTTGAGAGCTGCACTAGGTCCAAAAACCAGGGCATCCCTGGTCAGTCTGGAGCTATTACAATGATCAGACAACTGGATTGCCTGAATTTTTTGGATCACCCTGTGAAGGACAGCCATGGGAGGGTAAGCATAAGCAGTGAGACCCGACCAGTTTATGTTCAGAGCATCTATGTCCCAAGCATTTTGGTCTGGGACTGGAGATACGAACAGTGGATCTATGTGGTTCAGACGAGTGGCAAATATATCTGCATGAGGAGTGAAACACTTTTGACAGATCTGTTTGAACACCAGCGGATGCAGTGACCATTCTGTTGACTGGACTTGGTTCGACCTGGACAGTAGGTCGGCCATCACATTCAGACACCCTGGAATGTGTCTGGCTTTTAAAATGATCTGGTAGTGATGGCACCAGGTCATGATCTTCCACAGGAGAGCACACATCTCCGCCGAGTGAGTTCCTCCTTGTTTGTTTATGTAGGCTACTACTGTTGAGTTGTCCGTAGCAACCAACATTGTTTGGTTTTGACACTGGTCCTTGAACCTTTGAAGGGCCAGAGAAACCGCCTTCAGCTCTAGAACATTTATGTATAGCCCTTTTTCCCTGTCTGACCACAGACCCTTGGTAGAGGCTTGCTCTAAATGGGCACCCCAGCCTTCCTTTGAGGTGTCTGTAAAGAGTTGGATACTGTGGTCTTTGGGATGAAGGTCTGCACCTTTCATCACATTTGTGGGATTCTGATTCCCAATTAGCGACATCAAACATCTTGCAGTCCAAACATGTTTCGACTTGAGTCGTAGGATCAAATCCTGAAGATTGGGCCATCTCTCTTGAGTGGGTTTTACAAGGGCCGAATCTAGATGGTATTCGTAGCCCACAAACGAAAACACTTGAGTAGGTTTCAGTTCGGATTTCTCCAGATTTATTATCCACCCTAAGGACTGGGTCAGATCTACCACTGTCTGAGTGTTCACTTGTGCTTCTTCCTGAGACTGGGCCCTGATAAGCCAGTCATCCATGTACTGGTGAAGTCTCAGACTGATTCCCCTTGTAAGGGCCATCAGCTTCACTTCTTTTACAATCATTGTAAAGACCTGAGGGGCTGTGGCTTGCCCGAAGGGAAGGGAGGTGAACTGGAACACCTGTGACTTGTGGCAAAACCTTAGGTACTTCCTTGAGTTTGAGTGGATGGGGATGTGAAGGTAGGTGTCTGATAGGTCTATCAACGACACCCATTCCCCTGGAATCAGACAGGGAACCTTGCTTTGGAACACACCCTTTTAGGTTGTTCCAAGTGGTCCTCAGAATGAGGATCCGAGTGGTGGTCGGATTCAAGATCCGTGTGTTTGGAAGCAGGGTCGAACTGGACACTTTGAGTGAACTTTGGAGGAAGTGGAGGACCATATACGTCCGTGTCCGAGTGGTCAGATGCCCGAGTCAGATGTGAAGTCCAAGTCATGGTTAGGTTTGGTTGTTTACTTGGTCCAGCTTTTGATAAAGTGGAGGAGGTCTTATCTACCTCCACTTCGGAGGCTTTTTTCATAGAATGCATTTTGTCTCGAATAGACTTCATAGCCTCCAGCATGGACACTTGGCAAACCCCCATTTGTTGTTGGAATTGGATGTTAAATTGATTACCCAGGGATTTTTCTAGTCTACCCTTTATTTTATTCTGCAAAGCAGTACCTGGGGTTGGTGTGACAGTTTGAGGAGTCTTCAAAGACAAAGATTCGAAACGTAGGGGTTGGGGACATGGAGGTGAAGAGAATAAATTATCAGCAGCACCCTCAAGGTCTGCTTGAGAGCCAGAAAACGCCTCTACGTCATCCCCCAATAAGTCCAGATCATCATCCTTACTAGTATTACAAGGATCCGATGCCTTTTGTTTCCTGACATACCGACGTCTGTGCTTAATCTTAATTTGCTGTTCTTCAGAGAAATTTGCACAGATATTGCATGGAGATTGATTTGTGATGCAGGGGTCATCTCCTTTGCCAGATTCCCTGCAAGTGGGGCAATAATTGTGGGTATCAAACAGGAAACAGAAGTGACGAAATTTAGATGATCTGGGCTTTGCACTTGTTTGGAGGGAAGACATTTTTACTGCAATAAAATCCGAGTCAAACGTGGAAAACTCACAAACAACAAATATTCAAGGAATACTTATCCTGCACTTTTCAATCTATGCCAGAATGATCTATGAAATAAAAATAAACAAATGGCTGAATAATGACATCCAACAATACATATGTACTGAGAAACTAGTGAAATTGTAAGCTTATTTTCAAACGCTTGCTAGTCACGCGGCCAACGAGAGAAGAAGAGTTAGACGCGAGATTACACTGTTATGGTACACTGTCAGCACAGGGATCCGGTCAATACTAAACGCCTATTTTTCTTGGACATTGGCCGAATGCCTGTGGCCTCCCGAGAAGGCATTTTGGTAAGCTATTGTAGCGCAATAAAATGATGTTTTCAATTAATACGCATTAATTTATTTATTTATTTGGGGTTTTACATCGCTTTCAACACTGTACAGGTCATATCACGACGGGTAGTTGGAAGGGCAGAGGAAACCAGTACATACAGTTTGTTAGGGTTCTGTACTGTAAACTGCCGACCAACGGCAAGCAACTACCAGCTTTCCCACTTGAGGCCATGCCGGGAATCGATCCCCGGCCTCAGAGGTGGGAGGCGAGAGTGTTACCACTCTGCCACCGTGGCCCCATTAATACGCATTCTGCCACCGTGGCCCCATTAATACGCATTAAATCACCAAGCAAAGTTTTAAATGTTCTATAAAAAAATCCTCTCATAGGAAAATTTGTCATTTAACATCATTTCAGTTACTTAGGTGTATAGTTTGTATAACAAAGTTTACTGTTCAATTAACATGTTGAACAAATAATTATTTAAATGATGTGCTTTTATTTCAACCTTCATAAGTCACAAATAAAAAAGAATTTGAAAAGTATGGTAAAATCTATATAAACATCAAATGATGGTATGATGAATAATATGTCATAGCTACCTTTTCTTTTTCTTCTTCCTGTTCTTCTTTTTCTTCACAGTTATAGAAGTGCACTTCTCTCTAAATGTAAACAAAAGTCACAAAACTATTTTAAAGCAATATGAATTGTTTCATCCAGAAATGGAATTAGAAACTTATTACATGCAATTTCATACATGTTTTTGTTAAACACTATATCTGTATCTTATTAATTAATGATACTTTTCACCTTTCACTTTATGCTGTATTGAGATTTTGAATTGACCAATTCCAATATTTATCCTCTAAGTTATTAAGCGCAATACAACACTTTATTCTAAGGTAAATAATACAATCAAACAAGTGTTACAGGATTGTGACGATAAAGATCACATACAGTGCATTCAACTTTTCTTTCTCTTTTATGGCTTTTACTTCTTTGTCCAGTTTCTTCGAGCGAGATTCTCTCTCCAGATATTTTCTTTTTCCAGTGCACTGGTAAGTCCAATGCCCAAGTTCATAGCACTTCTTACAACGTACATTTTCTGTGCTCTGAGTGTCACTAAAATACAAATCAATTTAAAAAATATACTCACAGACCATTCATTTCAAAACTGAACATGGGATATTTTAACAGGATTTGAAAAGTGTAAATCACTGTCCATCTATGAGTGAATTGGAAGCAGTATTACATGTCCTTATGTCCTAGGTCATCTGGGGACACTTCCAGGTACCTACAGGGAGATCTGGGTGCAGAATCGGTACCAGGCCATAAAAGGTTAAAAATTCTACAACTGTCCGAGTCTGTTCCTGGATTATCTTGGAAGTGTAACTACCATAAAACTTTTGTGGACAAATATTGATGATACATGTAACAGTCTGACTCTTAGTGCCATTCACAGATAGTCTTGGCGTTGTTGTTGGTTATTGGTCTAAAACTAGCTGGAGGTGGTCTTGTATATTTCAGTATTCAATATGGCCAATACACCTTAAACCTCATTTGTTTAACTAAAAAGAAAAATGAGAAACCTTTGACTCCAACCTCATAATTTCAAATGGCAGTGATCTATTTTCATTAAGAAGACAATGTTGAATGTAAAAGTTTTATTATTTGTTATGCACGGAGAAGGAGGGGAGTGGTATTATAATCATATAATCATGTTTGTCTTTTGTTGGGGAGGGAGACAGTGATGAGCAATACTATAAAAAAAAACAATTTTGATCAGGTAGCTTTTTGTGTAGATGGCAATTATATTTTGCAAAAGACTTGTGAAAGCCATGCTTTAATTTGTGATTTCTTTAATTATCTGTTTGGATTTTTAGGAAATAAAAACTATATTTTCAACTTGCGATTTCTGCACCATGAATTTTTAAGCATTTAAAAGGAGCAGAAGAACTGTAATAATACCTTTCTAATGACGTAAATAACATATTTGTAGGTTTTATGGTTTTCAAAAATATTAATAAACAAGGCCCAAAGGGGTTTCAGTCTATTAACATGAGCTGCAAAGCCATCAGAGACAGCAGTAGTGCTCTGAAGTGGTCACTCATCCCAGTATTAAATGTATCCCATTCCTGCTTAAAATCAGTGGGGAGACAAATGCTCATCACACTATGCTATATCCCTTTGACAAATATCTCTGCAGAAACATAGATGAAGCTATATAATACTGATGTAAAAATTGTTGATGTCACAAGTGCCTCCAATTCACAGATTTCTGGAGAAGAATTTGATTGGATGAAAATGTGTCTAGAAGAAATCCTGGTATGATATTGATTTACACATGAGACAAGGGGAAGCAGATTTTGCTGTATATGCCCAACTGAAAATAAGATAAACTGTCTCCTGACTTTCACCAAAGTTGAATGGAATCCATGTAGACCCGATGAAGTATATGCCCATCAAATTTGAACTCAATTGATGTTATAGTTCTTGAGTTATAAGGGCAAGGTGTACAGACGGAAAGACAGAAGGATAAAAAGATGGAACAAAACTGATTACAAGAACCATCTCCATGTTGAGTGTTAATAATCCAGATTTTCCCATTTACCTATTATTACATGTCGTGGCAGAAGTATGTACTCTCTGAGTGTTCTTGTATATTTCTAATATAGTTGTCAAAACCATGTAGATATCTTTTTCAACAATAAGTGACATTTACTTTGTTCTAGGACAAACTCTGGAATTTTACAAGGAGAAACTACTTTTGGATTTCGTCCAAGGATAATTGCTAATTCTAGCAGAAACGTTATGGATGAATAAAGTTCGTATTTTAAATGATATTTTAACTATTTTTACCAACCTACTGGGTACCTTACTGGAGCACTTCAATCCAGCATTTTTGCACTTGTATTTGTTACTGATCCAAATCTCTTTCATCTTTCAGTAAATTATAACTTGAAAGTTTGATCTGGTACTTACAATGGTTCATTTAAACATATATGTTTGTTATTTAGTTTTAATATGCTTTACACATATTTATGTCTGATATTTCATTATGAGCTATACTGTAACAATGTCTTACTAAATATTTGACTTATAAATCTCCTTAGCGGGTAAACCTAAGCATAGCTCAAAAATAAAACATTATTAATTCATAATCACTTCACTTAATTTTATCCTTTAATAACAAATACTTTTAGTATTTAAACTGGAATTACTTCAATAATAATTGAATTAATTATTAATTAATTAATTCATTATTAATTCATTATTAACAACAATGAAATATGAGCCATATTAAAAAAATAGCATTAGAGATGCCCGTAGCCCACAGCCTGGAAAAATAGTTTTCAACACCATGAGATATAGAAGTAGTAAAACAGTACAAAGATCGGGATACTTTCAGAGCAGTGTCAGTTATATAAAGGTCCAAATAACGTTTAAGTTGAAAAAATAACATTTAAGAGAACGAAAATGCATGCAAAGATAAAGTATTAAAACAAGACAACTCAATAGCAAGATGACAGCATTAATCAGTAAACTGAAAATTATGAGGATGTCAAATTTATTAATTGGAGAATAGCTGACAATGGAAATAGCACAATTATGTAAAAGTGCACATAATAATCAGTTTCAGCAATCCATTTATTATCTTTGTCAGAAGAGAAAGATGTCTTATATATGGCAGGTAAAAACACTTTGGTAGAGCCAAATTTAAAAGTCACACCATGATGCACACCTACACCCCCTAACCAATGTCCCTACCAAGTGTCAACCTGCTACACCTTATGGAATCCAAGAAATAGCTCAGACAAGATTTTAAAATAGCAACAGAGAAGCCCGTACCCCACAGCCTGGGGAAATAGTTTTCAACACCATGAGATACCAAAGTAGTGAAACAGTACACAGATTGGGATACTTTCAGAGCAGTGTCAGTGTCCAAATAATGTTTAAGTAGAGAAAATAACATCTAAGAGAAAGAAAATGCATGTAAAGATTAAGTATTAAAACAAGACAATTCAGTAAAGTTAACTAAAAATTATGAAGCTGTAAAATTGATTAACTGGAGAATAGCAGTCAATGGAAATATCACAATTATGTAAAAGCACATATAATAATCAGTTGCAGCAATCCATATCCTTACAGTTGCCGAGATATGGAAGGACAATATATTATAAGTCAAGGTCAAATCAAAGACAGGGTTCCAAATTAGAATCGATCCGCCAGTCTGCGACCTACAGAAATGCTTTCTGGTTGAAAAGATTTAGACCCTGCCAGTCTGTTTGTCCTGGAACCTTAAGATGGTTATTCATGCACATTTCCCACAGTAGAATTATGGTTTGCATGTTTTCGAAATTGTTCAACCATACCAAAATGACCTTGTACATTTGTGTGAAGATTTAAGACTTTTCCCATTTTCATATTTGTTTTGTATGGTCGAATTATGGTTTGAATGTTTTGAATATTACCCACACATACAGATGTGGCAATACATGCTTATGTGTGGTGTTGGGCCAAAACCTGTGGGTCACTTGATGAAATACCATCTCTTACAATGGGAATTTGCAAAAGTGAAACCCTTAATGAATTCTAATGTGACTTTAACAGTGCTTAATCTACATCAAAAGACACCCAAAGATGCAACAACCAAGATTCAAGTAAAAAGATATAAGAGAGATAAAATAGTATCAAATATCCCCGTAGAGAGATTAAATAGCATCAGATATGCAAGATCAAAGGTCAAATCAAGGTTCACCGTGATGTTGCACACCTATAAACTCCTAACCAATGTCCCTACCAAATATCACCTTCCTACACCTTATGGTTTCCAAGATATATCCCAGACAAGGCATTATATGTCAAGGTCACTACAGCAAGGTCAAAGGTCAAATCAATGTCACACCATGACGTTTTACATCTACACGCCCTAGCCATTATCCCTACCCAGTAACAACTCCACACACCTTATGGTTTCTGAGATATGGCCCAGACAAGATTTTATAGGTCAAGGTCACTGCGGCAAGGTCAAAGGTCAAATCAAGGTCACATCATGACGTTGCACTCCTACAACCCCTTACCAATGTCCCTACTAAGTATCAACTTCCTACACCTTACAGTTCCCAATATATTGACCGGACAAGATTTTAAAGGTCAAGTTTTATTGCGCTACAATAGCTTACCATGTGGAACTGAATGCTTACTCGGCAGGCTGCAGGCATCCGGCCAACGTCCAAGAAAAATGGACGCATAATAGTGGCGAGATGCCTTGGAATCGAGGTGACCCCTGTAGTGACGTAGCCATCCACTTCCTCTTTTCGAGTTGGCTGCTAAAATAGAATACGCCTTTTCTATTGCAAGGAAAGAGATCTCAATAAAATAAAATAAAATTTTTTAACCCGTCTCCTTCATGTGACCATTTAAAGGGTTAAATATATAAATTAAAGCACAAAACGAGTCCTTGTTGAAGGAAATCGTTGGAAACAACTTCCGTCTTTGTCTAGACAGCAATTGCTTGCAAACTGATGCATGTCTCCTACATATGGTTTATATACAGGAATATATGCCTGTTTAATCAAATAAAATAAATATTTTTAGGGTTTATCCCCGTTCTGCTACAGTATTTGACCATTTTAAGGGTTAAAATATGAAATAAAGCATGGAAACTATCTGGGGAAATCCTTAGGGAAACCCGTGTGCTGACGTCATCGTCTAGACAGCATGTGCTGAGAGACTATGAACATGTATGTAGCTTTTGACAGGACCTTCACCTGTTGAAATAAATAAAATATTTTATCCCCTATCTGCTACATTATTTGACCACTTTTAAGGGTTAAAATATGAAATAAAGCACAATGTTGAGTCCTTGTCGACAACTTAATATTTAAAATATGTCCTCTTTTGCAATATTATTAATAAATATTCCATGCATTTAATGCTTTCCTTATCACACAACTATGCCTACCTGCAGTGAGTCAGGTGGGGGAGATGACCATGTGTCACTCATGGTTAAAATAATTCCAGTTGTGTAGTTCTTTTCAAAGAACGGTAAAATTAATGAAAGCTTACATGGAAAGTATAATATCCAACTACAACCACATGGGGGTTTTATTCAGGCTTCTATTATGATATTGTAGTCCTTGTGGGACTAGTTTTTAGATCCAGCTCGGATCTGAAGCCTGGGGCCGGTTTCATGAACAGACTTAAGCCTTGAGTCAGACTCAAAAGTTGAGACTTTGTCTCAAACTTTGGAAATATTTTGCTGAGTCTGTGAACTCAGACTCAATGCATTTCACAAACAAGCTCAACTTGAGACCTGGCTCAGTCACAGGCTCAAATTTGAGCCCATGAAGGAGGTGTCTCAAATTTGAGTCCAAGCTTTGATGCCAAAAAACACATTCATAAAGTGATACAATTTGTTCCAAAATGAAATTGATAAATCTTGAAATCTTCTATTTTCATTTTATTTTGTAATTACAGCCACATATTCAATATTTACTAATAACAAAAGTCAATAGAATTGACATGCTTTATAGGCTATTATCAAGTGACAGGCCTCAAGGGTGGACTCAAAGCCAGACTCAACCTCAGTTGAGTCTCAATCTTATGGATCACTTAGAATAATATATTATCATATAAGTTCTTTGTATTATGAGTATTAAAGATATTTAAAATGATAATAATCATGAAATATAACTTTTTAAACTAAAAATAAGCCCACTAAATATATGAAATGAGATTAAAAGGTTGAGACCATAACTTGAGACTGGTCTCAGCTGATCCACCCTTTGTGAAATCCATTTGAGCCAAAAACTCAGCCGAGACAAAAGTCTCAGATTTGAGACCCTGACTCAGCCTTGAGTCTGGCTCAGTTTGAGACTTTTCATGAAACCAGCCCCTGGGGCCGATTTCACTAAAGGACTTAAACTAAGTCCCTTTTGTGGCTAAGTCTTGGACTTAAATCTAAGACTTTGGTCTTAGCTAGAAAAATGGATTTCACAAAGGTGACTTAGCTAAGTCCAGGCTTATCATATAACCACAGTGGTTTTCTGTGTCATGTGACCTTTTGTATCTATTCAAAATATAATATTGATGCCACATATTCTTCTTTTAATGTATTTTATCTAAGGATAAGTGCTGTTTTGAAATTGAAAACCTTGTTAGCACATATAAACTTCCCAAACACTACTTTAGTGAGGTGTTCTGCATAATTATAATTTATTTACAGCCATTTCAAATTTTGAAGTGGAGAAAAGTTTATGGCGGCCACATTTAAGTCCTCTTTACAAAATTTAAGCCCACTACCTCCCAGACTTAAAAGTTAAGTCCACTGACTTAGCAATTTCATGGACTTAGCTGCTTTGTGAAATCTGCTAAGTCTAAGACCACAGACTTAGCAGTTTTTTGACAAAATTTAAGACCAAAGTCTTAGATTTAAGCCTAAATCTGGACTTAAGTCCCTTTGTGAAATCGGCCCCTGGTATTGACAATACCTGAATTGCATCCCATGCTCAGGCCCATTCTCGGGTCTCGACCCTCTCGGGCCCCTAACCTTGGGTCTCGGCTCTCGGGCCCCTATCCTCGGGTCCCTAATCTCGGGTCCCCAACTCTCGGGTCTCGACCCTCGGGTCCCCAATTCTCGGGTCCCGAGTCAATGGGCCTGTCCAAGTCTTTTGCTGCTGCATCTGAAGTTATCTATGCAAGTCAAAAATTCCTCAAATCCAAAGGGCTTCTTCTGAACAGATTTTTCAAACCAGTCCCTGTATTTTATAGGGAAATAGACTTGTCTGACTTCCCTCAGGACAACTGAGGACTTTGAGATTAGGCGGTTTCTTGAACCACCCTTTCCCCAGGGACAGTATGCCTAGGTCCTCTTCCAGTCTAAACTCTGAATAATGTAGCAGGCCAACAAGAGCTTTTGCTTTTGCCCTTCAGCTATTCCTCAACTAAATATGCTAGTTTAATTTGGAGGATTTGGCGGCTGCTTTTAAACCCCCTGGTCCCAATCTTAAGTAGTACTATTGGGACAACATTGTCTTTTATCTTGAGGACAAAATTACAAGATTTCAATCTGTATCTCCCCTAGCCCCTCTGGGGCCTCTATGGGTAAGGCCCCCCATCTGGTAGTCAAGAGTTTGAGCTTCAGGCTGCTCATTACTAGGTCTTTTCTGACTGCAACCTGGTCATGGAAATCTGTTAAGACAGTAGCAAGGCTACTGCCAGACAGGTCAAACTCAATTTAAAGGGTGCATTAAAGCAGTCAGAATGATTACAAGACCTGACTAGATATCCTGAATAAGAGGATCCTTATCCAACTGAGTTCCTTAGCCTGTCAAGTAGACCTTAACCCTCTTCCTCAGAGAGACTTAAACACCATGGGGAATTCAAGGGAGATACCTGATCTTAAGAACTTAAGAGTTCCCCATTCTCAATTAGTTTAGGAGGTACAGGAGTTCCTCCTCAAGGCACCCGTAAAAACTCTTAGGGTTTAGGCCCTATCAAATCAGCCCTTTCACGCTCCCCACAATCTAGAGGCTCCTACAGGAAACACCCCAATGGGGGTCATTCCATTCCAAGCAGTATCCATCGTTTTCCCCAGGTAGGGGGAAATCGAGTAGCAGAGGCTCCAGAGGTCATTTTCGACCTCACTCAAGGTGAAGAGGGTGTGGAATCCCCTCCTTCCAATGACTGCTTAAAAGCCTCCCTCAGTCCACCGGTAGGAGGTCGCCTCCATTCTTTCAGAAGAGACTGGCAAACAACTTATTAAACATTATCTCAAATGGTTACGTTCTACTATTCTTTTCAAAACCAAATCTGGCCAGAGTTCCCCTGATTCAGTCAGGATACAAGGCCCTTCAAAGATCAAGCTCTGGCCACTTGTATCCAGTCTGTCAAGAAACGCAATAGAAAGGGTGGAAAATGTAAAATCTCTCGGGTTTTACAGTCACCTGTTTCTAGTCCCCTAGCCTCACCAAGGTGGAGGCCAGTAATAGACCTAAGCAGGCTCAACACCGCCTTGTAGAAGGTTCAAATGAAACTCCAGAGTCCATCAGGGCCTCTCTAATTCCAGGGGAATGGGTGTCGTCGATAGACCTATCACACACCTACCTCACATCCCCATCTACCAAACTCAAGGAATACCTGACTGAGTCCTAATAAATCAGGAAAAGTCCGAACTGAAAGCTACTCAGGTGCTCTCATTCGTTCTAGATTCAGCCCTTGTAAAACCCACTCAAGAGAGATTGCTCAAACTTCAGGATTTGATCCTACGTCTCAAGTCAAAACATGTTTTGACTGCAAGATGCTTGATGTCGCTAATTGGGTCGCTTGCCTCAACAGAGAAAATGGTCCCGGAGGGAGGCCTTCAAGTGAGGCCCTTTCAGTTTCACCTCGAAGAGCACTGGAGATATCCTCAGTCACTGGACAGCCTCCTTCCTTGGACAGAGACCATTTCAGCTCACCTAGAGTGTTGAAAAATCCCTCAACATGATGAAAGGTGCAGTCCTTCATCCCAAAGACCACAGTATTCAACTCTTTATAGACGCCTCAAACAAGGTTGGGGCACTCACTTAGAGCAAGCCTCCATAAATAAAAGGTCTGTAGTCAGACAGGGAAAAAGGCTACACATAAATGTTCTAGAGTTGAAGGTGGTTTCTCTGGCCCTTCAAAGTTTCAAGGACCAGTGTCAAAACCAAACAGTGTTGGTTGCAACAGAAAACTCAACAGTGGTGGCCTACATAAACAAACAAGGAGGAACCCTCTCGGCGGAGATGTGTGCTCTCCTGTGGAAGATCATGACCTGGTGCCATCATTATCAGATAACCTTAAAAGCCAGACACATTCCAGGGTGTCTGAATGTGATGGTCAACCTTCTGTCCAGGTCGAACCAGGTGCAGTCAACAGAATGGTCACTGCATCCACAGGTGTTCAAACAGATCTGTCTCAAGTGGTTCACCCCTCATGTAGATCTATTTGCCACTCGTCTGAACCACAAACTTCCACAGTTTACTGTACATGTCTCCAGTCCCAGAAACAAATGCTTGGGACATAGATGCTCTAAACATAAACTGGTTGGGTCTCACTGCTTATGCTTACCCTCCGATGGCTCTCCTTCACAGGGTGATCCAAATCAGGCAATGCAATTGCCTAATCATTGTAATAGCCCCAAGCTGGCCAGGGATGCCCTGGTTTTGGGACCTAGTGCAGCTCTCAACAGAGATCCCACTTCAGCTACCAGTGTCAACAACAACAATTATGTTTTCACAGTAATCCACAACATCTCAACCTCCACGCCTGGTGTCTAGGAGTGGACAGCTCCAAGAACAAGGCTTCTCTGTGGAGGTGGCAGAGAGAATTGCTGCCCCTCAAAGGTCATCAACAAGGACCATCTACAAGTCATCTACAGGTCCCTATTTGAGAAATGGTGCAGAGAAAATTCGGTGGATTTCTCTACTCCCTCTGTGAAACAAGTCTCAGACTTTTTCATGTACCTGTACCAATATCTAAACAGGCGCCCCTCGACCATTGATGGTTACAGGACGGCCATTGTTGACACCTTGGGCCCAACTGGGAGCCATCTTTCCAAAAGCTCAGACCTTAACAGGTTGCTCTCCAGTTTTCACAGGGATTGTCCCAAAAGTTCCAGGAATCTTCCGAAATGGAACTATACTGTTTTGCTTAATGAGCTCACACAAGCACCTTTTGAGCCTATGAAAGACACAGACCTCAAACATCTTACTTTCAAAACTGCTTTCTTGCTAGTTTTGGCCTCCGGCAAGCGCCGCAGCAAAATTCATGATTGGGTTGCAAACAAAGTATCTAATCTAGGCCAATGGGAAAAGGTTACCTTGTTCCCTTCTTCTGACTTCATAGCCAAAAACCAACTAGCAAGAGAAGGTTCTCAATGTGTGTCTCCGGTGACTATTCCTGCTATGACTACCATTGTAAATAGACAATTAAAACAAGACAGGACCGTGTGTCTGGTACGGGCCCTGAGTTTTTACTCGGATCGAACCAAAGACCTGAGAGGGTCTCAATCCCTACTTTTTATTTCCTTCAAGAAAGGACACACCTCAGACATCAGACCTGCTATGCTCTCATTTTGGTAAAACAAACTATCCTACTTTGTTACAAGCAAGCAGACCAACAAGCCTTAGACTTGGTCTTAAGTTAAGGCGCATGACATTAGGGCCTTCGCGGCCTCTAAGGCCTTATACGGTGGGGTTTTTGGTGGACTAAATCATGCAAACCTGTCACTGGAAACTGGAAAGCTCACACACATTTACAACTTTTTACCTAAAAGACCTTCCTTGGTCAGATAACAACAATATGCATCTGGGTACAGTAACAGCAGCTTAACAATTCCTAGACCCTTCCCCTCAGTCTATTCATCCTCGGGAAGAAAAAAAAGGGGGGGGGGGGGGGCACACCCACTACAACCAAGTCTTCAGGAGTCTAAATCCCAGGGTCTAGGTAAACGCCTACCTCCTCGGGATGTTTGGTAAGGTCTTTTAGCTTTTTCTTAAGGCAGCATTTAATATATATAATGTATTACGTTTTCCCCAGGTGACCCCATAATCCTATTTTGGTTTTCATCTTTTCGTGGGTGGCAAAGATAATGAAATTTCCAAGCCCAGGGCTTGTCGTCATTGGTAGTGTAGCCCCTGGGGCTATTTATGCCATTTTTAGTGAGCATGGCTGCATTCCTTCCTCCAAAATCCAGACATCCGGACAGTATCGGTACTGTCATTTCAATTACCTTCTGGTTTTTGGCTTCTTGAAGGCCCAGTTTTCCAAAACCGGGGCACTGTAAGCGGGACTCAGACTGGTCATTCTAATACATTCATTCTAATCTAATTAATTCAAATCCAAGAAAAATTGACAAATACTTCCAGTCTCAGCTGTAATCCCTCCAACGAGCGGTTGGATTCAGCATTCAGTTCCACATGGTAAGCTATTGTAGCGCAATAAAATTGAAAATTTTAATTACTTAAATGTAGCTTTTATTAGCTACAAGCCAAAGAGTTCCACCCTGCCTCCCCGCTGAATAACAGCTGAGGGGGTATGGGCAAAAGTTCCAACTCGAAAAGAGGAAGTGGATGGCTACGTCACTACTAGGGTCATCTCCATTCCAAGGCATCTCGCTACTATTATGCGTCCATTTTTTTTTTGGACGTTGGCCAGATGCCTGCGGCCTCCCGAATAAGCATTCAGTTCCATATGGTAAGCTTGTAGCTTATAAAAGCTACATTTAAGTAATTAAAATTTTCAAGTCATTACAGCAAGGTCAAAGGTCAAATCAAGGCCACACCATAACTTTGCACATCTACACTTCCTAACCAATGTCCATACCAAGTATAAACTTCCTACACGTTACGGTTTCTGAGATGTAGCCCGGACAAGATTTCAAACACAAGGTCACTACAGCAAGGTCAAAGATCATATCAAGGTCACACCATGATGCTGCACACCTATACCCCCTAACCAATGCCCCCTACCAAGTATCAACTTCCTACACCTTACGGTTTCCAAGATACAGCCCTGACAAACTTTTTCCCACTGCCTGCCCGCTCGCCTACCATGAGTTAAAACAATACCCTGACAGCCCTTGAGAGCTGTGGGGTAAAAAAAAAGGCATTAACCTTAGTTAATCTTTGGCTTAGTGCAGTCTTAAATTTCAGATTTTCATCTCTGCTAATAACTGTCATAAATAGGTATTCACAAACAGTTCCTAGCCACAACAAATGACATAAAGAACAAATTAGTGTTTTCTGTGTCACATGACTTTATTTGTTTACTTGATACAGTTACAAAGGAACTACACCCTTGGGGTAAAAAAAGGCCTTAACCTTAGTTAATCTTTGGCTTAGTGCAGTCTTAAATTTAAGATTTTCATCTCTGCTAATAACTGTCATAAATAGGTATTCACAAAGCAGGTCCTAGCTACAACAAATGACATAAAGAACAAATTAGTGTTTTCTGCGTCATATGATTTTATTTGTTCACTTGATACAGTTACAAAGTAACTACACCCTTGGTGGTCCATTTCAGTTGATGTAACACTGATAGACAGTCTTACAGGACATTCTTGACATACATTCTGCTTTGATCAAACCACATATAATAGGCATTAATAGTATTACAACGTGTCATAGGAGTCAAGTGCAACAGAGAGCTATATTGTCTCAGATAAATTACAGCTTTTTCTGACAGAATCGTCATTCTACGATCACAAAACAAAGATTCTCCTGGTAGAATTTCTGACTGTCCCCGGGGAAACTGAAAGACTATCCTGAATAGGAGTTTTTTCCTGTGGCATATATAACAGAATAGTACACGGAGTTAGTGAGTATGGCTGCCAAAACAATGTGCAACGTTCATACATGCACTGAATGTGGATTTTATAATCGTTCACTATTTTGCACACCGTGAAATAATATATACTATATGGCTCTAAAATGCTGTTGTAAAAACACTGTGGAAACCTGTTTTGCTAGATATGTAGGGTGCTCTCACCAAAAAACATATTTCACAATTTCACACAATTGGTAAACCGCACTTCAGTACTCTCCATTACTGAAGTCTGAAGCACTGTAATTTTGCTTAATTTCCTTTAAAATTGAAATCTGAAAAAAAAAAACATTAATTTTTTTATCAATTATTATAATTAATATTTCAGTTTTATTTTAGTTTCAGTATTATTTTCAATTTTACTATGTTTTAGCTGACCCAAAAGTAGGTAAACAACCTATTTAAACAAAATACTGTAAATTAGTGTTGGGAATCGCCTCCAATTTTTATGGTTGATTATTCGTCCATTTTTCCAAGCGATGATCGACCCATAATCGATTATTTTACTCCATTATTGTTTACTATTTAAGAAACAATTTCTGGGATAAAGTATAGGTCAATCTGGTAAGAATAACAGTGTTCCGACATTTAGAATCTACCGAAAGCACCCACTTCCTGTAAATATGGCGGTAGACATAAACAAACTTGAAATCCAAGACAAAACTGTCAGTTTATTAAGTAAAAATACCTAAAATATTGTTAAAATACATGGATATTGATATAAATCATGAAAGTAAGATATAAGCTTAATAATCGATCATTAGAAAACGTCAGTGACCGACCGCGATTCTACACTGTCAGTCTGTCACTGACGACTAATCGAGCACACGTCTAATCGTCCACCCACTACTGTAAATGCAATACTTTTCCAAGTTACAACTGATTTACTCAACAGTGAGAACCCCAAAGTAGCTGTTGCTCAGCTATGCAATGAGCTACATATCTGGAATTTTAATATGTTGTAGCTGACCCAAAAGTAGGTGAACAACACATTTAAACAAAATACAGTAAATGCAATACTTTTCAAATTTCAACTGATTTACTCAACAGTGAGAACCCCAAAGTAGCTGTTGCTCAGCTATGCAATGAGCTACATATCTGGAATTTTAATATGTTGTAGCTGACCCAAAAGTAGGTGAACAACACATTTAAACAAAATACTGTAAATGCAATACTTTTCAAGTTTCAACTGATTTACTCAACAGTGAGAACCTGAAAAAGCTATTACTCGTAATGGAAGGTACTGAAAAGTCAGAAAGTAGCTTAGCTACTGGGATAGACACCCAAGTTACTCACCATGTTGTACCTATGAAAAAGTAGCTGAATAACATATTTTAACAAAAATGCTCTAAATGATTCATGATTTCATGAATTTGGATACATTAAAAATTTATAAAAAAATAATTAAGAAAGATACAGGCCTGATACTCACTCAAGGGAATCTACTAGTGGCCTAGTACATACATGCAAGATACGGGAAAAATGCCTTCAATAATAAATGAGAAAACTGTGATAAAGTGTTGAAATGTTCACACTTTTGGTGGGGGGTACCTCACTTGTAATGGAGAACAGACGAATGAACAGATCTGCATGACATAAAAATTACATATTTCTTAAACTTATGTTCAATGGGACGAATTGTTTTACGGGGCGAATTTTCTTCAGAAAATATGCAGGACTTGTTTCAAGGGCGAATTATCTTGACACCGACAGCTGTCACATCAAAAGTTGGGAAACATGGAGGGCGATAATATAATATTATCTACAGAGAACATATTACACGATTCTATTTCATTAAAACATCACAAATCATAAACAATCACGGTAACGTACTTTCTTCTGAGTAAATGTACAGGCAGAGGCATTTTAAGAAGGTTATAAATTCAGTTGTTTGAAAACGTCTTGTTTATGTCCAGAAATAAATACACGCGCAAAAGTTCGACGAATTCTTGAATATGCATTGATTCGCAAAAAGGCATCAAGAACATGCAAGAAATTTCATCATCTAGTATATAAGGGCAAGTCATACCACGCAACATCATTCCTTTCTGATGAAAGTTTCGAGAACGAAAGGAGTGTGAGAGTTACACAGGCATTATAAGTATCAATGTGCATGTAAAAACAACTTACATTGTTTATTACAGCTAGACAGGATATATATAGTCTGATATCTACTTACTTCAGTATATATCAATTCAGCTATTTATGTGGATACTTCTTTTTCACAATCATGATACGTTACGCTCTGCCTAGAATAGTAAGATATTGTAATGTAAAGAAAATATCAGGATATGGTATCCCAACAAAGAGATTTTACTACCCCCCAGCAAGATGTTTCCCCTGGAATCATCGTCTCTCAAAGTATGAAAGTTATATGGAGAACAAAATGGAAGAGGCACTTCACAACATCAATAAAAGTATGGGAGAATATATGAATTCCCGATGGACTAAGTTTAGCTACCCTATGTTCTCTCATCTGTCTACCAAGGAAGTTGAGGTACGTCATATGATTAATGATTATTCACCGTTAAAGATACAGCATATATGCATATATATAAATACAAGTTAATTAAACTGGAAATAAAATAAAGGTATGTATATATATATAAACATATCTATTATAGAATTTCAATTTTATGGGTTTGAGTCTTAGAACATCAGAGTTAAAACTGTTACTCATTTTCACAATAAAATTTGCCCACTGAAGTCTAATTAAAGGTGCATATTCAGATTTTAATAGTAATAGTCACACAAGTCAAGAGTTTGGGGGGAAAAAGTGTCAACATATAAAAAACAGATGTTATGTTTCACTTCTTCCCAAGATTCGGGCCGATAAAGGTGATGGTGTTTGTGAGGGTTTTTTTTTTCAAAACAAAACATGACAGAAGTCATGACGTCATTTTTGATTGACAGGAATAGTTCACTGGAAAAGCTTTGGCTTACAGGTAATATCTTTATTTTCAAAAGAAAATAAGAAATCACAAGACAAAAAATCTCAAAACTAGGAATCAACATAGGGGAATGTTTTGAAGAGGGGATTACTGTGATGCCAGATCAAGGCTTTTTAATGACTGGTTGCTCTGCTGTACCTACAAGTGTTCTAGTTCAAAACACATTTTATAACTGCGTATCATCAGACCTGTCTAGTCTCATGTGCACTGCTAAAGAAACGGTTTTGACTGGACTTTACACCAACATTTTTTTTATATATATGGATCACAACTCTATATAACATAAAAAGTTAGCCTTATAGAAAGAAACACATGGACAGACAATATATATTTATACAAGTTTAAATTGTACCAGAGAACTCACAAGATATAGCCTTTGCTTGCTGAATTTTTTTTACTAAGAGCCTACAAATAACTTAATATTCAGCAACTATTCACTGTTTACAGGGATCTGGTAACTCTGTGTAAACCTTCATCAATGTATATTATGCAATATTAGACCTAGAACTAAAAACATATCATATTTATGTCATGTTTTTGAATAAATAAAAAGGAGGCATGCACATAATGGCCATAAAAACTCATAATAGATGTAAGTAAATAAAAAATACTGGTATGTTGACATGTAAAAGTAAATTTTATTAGGATTACATGTATTACACTTTTTGATTAATAAAAATCATACTTTTGGTAGATGGCCTTGTAACAAGGCTATCAACAGGCATTCAGTGAAAACGGAATGGGGAGGGGTAGCTTGGATGGGATTAAATTTAGCAAGAACAAGGAACAGTTACCTTTATCATTGTAACATATTACACAAACAGACACACATATTGTTAGCATGTCTATTACTGAGAAGTCAGTTGTTGTTTTTTTTTTTATTATTATTATTTAAATTTTCCTCACAGAGTGTAACGCTGAAACAGTGTGGTGTTCCCATGAGATTTTATAAGAAAACCATAATGTGTTTATATTCCAGATCATCTACTATCAAGTCTTCTTGATCCTTGCACTGTCAGTAAAATATATTTCTGCTGCAAACCCATGCAGTGTTATGTGTAATCAAATTTCGTAATGATTTTTTTTTGGTTATTACGTCAAAGTGGGAGGTCACAAATGTTGTGATATGAGGATACTCGAACAACAAAAACAAAACATATGCAGTGTGGTTTAGTTAAAAGTTTTTATTTCAAGATAGGGTAAATTTTTGAAGAGTGAAAATATTGTAAATATGTTGTTTATGCATGATCCTAACATTCTGAGTGATCTTTGGCATTTGACCAAAAATTCTGAATATACACCTTTAAATCGAAATCAGAAATTGTTGCTCATATAAATAACTATGTGTTTCCTTTAATTTATCCCTTTAAAATACACAGGGACACAGAATATGTCTCTACTGTGTATTAAGCACATAATTCAGCGCTTCAGTCATTAAAATGTTGAATATGGCAACCTGTCAAAAATGTTGATGTACCAGAGATTTTAATAAATATAAACAGAAGTAAAATTTTATGTAAACACTAACTATATAGTGTTATTTTTAATGTTTTTAGGTCGTACATACAGCAGACAAATATGAGTTAAAAATAGATTTGTCAACCTTTTTACCTGAGGAGATAACAATTAAGCAGATAAACAACAGAATTGAAATATCAGCAAAACACGAAGAAAAACCAGGTGAACACGGATACATTTCACGAGAAATCAAAAGATGCTTTTCACTGCCTGAGGTTTGCTATATTTTATATAGAGAAAAAGTACTTTGCACAAAATAACAAATAAAGTAGTTATTCACTTTTGTTTCTGAAATTGATATACTATATGGGAAATTAATATTGTCAATCCATTTTTGTTAAAGTTTAATTAGATTACAATGAAATGCAAGAAAATATTTGTTAAATTTGATTTGTTACATTTTAGGATGTTGATGAGGACTCGGTAGTGTCTGTTCTAACAAATGGTGGAAATTTGATTTTAAAAGGTAAAATCAAGGAAGCAGAGAAAGTTACAGAAACTGCTATGGATATAGAAAAAGTGGAAGCCACATAAACTAATGGAAACTTATCCATACGGCAATTATTGGAAATCAGACTGACATTGCATGAAGTAAATATTTAATTTCCGTTGACCACATATTTTTATCTTAGATTTTTTGCTTTACATAATGTGCTTTCCTGGAATATACATTTAAACTGTTTATGAAGACCACAAAGATCTCCACCGGCATTTTTCATATACTTTGCCTTGTAAATTGGAAATGGTTAGTCTGCCTCGCCTCAACTTCTATATATGATCCTTGTGGGGAATTTGAGCACTGTTACTTTTATTTTAAGGTCACCTAAAAGTCTTTTAAAATGACCACAGGGATCCATTTTATACCTTTTGAACCACTTTTTCTCAGAAACTATGTGACATGACTGGATCAAATTTTATATATAAATTAAACTAATGGATATCCTCGATGGATTTCAGATCAGTCAAGTGATAAATGATATATGGAGAATGATTGTGTTTCTATAAAATGTTTCTCTTTTTTATCTAATCTTTTTCATAACTTCCAAACAGAAGCTGAACTCTTTCAGAAAATAAGTTGTTTATCTACTTTTCATGTAAATCATGTACTATTTAACCCTTATACTTATGGTGTATTGGAGATATTTAAATCAGTACCTGACTTGTACTCTGTGAGAAATATCAGCACCTTTTCTTCAATATTTGCTGTAGTATTTAAAAATATGTAATTTTATTGTGGCATGAATATTCTGAGAAGAAACCAGCATGACTCCAGCTTCTATTCGCCTACAACTTAATTTTGTTTAGACAGTGTCATCGTCATCAGTAATACATCTGGTGTTTGTTTCTATAAGTAAAAAAAACAATTGTTGTCGAGTCAGCACAATCTAGTTGATAATATAGTTTGCATGGTGACACATGATTTTAAAGATACTTTTAAGAGACAGGAGAATCGAGAAAAGCACACAATGACAGTGGAACAATTCTTATGTATATTCCATATTTGTATCTCTGTGATAATGATATATGGCCATATCTCATCTTATAAGAATGACACTGGTTTCGTTGATCATCTCATTTTCTGACTATTTCACCTAAGTATCCAGTTGGAATTTTGAAAATTGGAAAAAATGTTTTTTTTTTTAATAGCTATTTAGAATGTTGAAAAAAATAGTATTTCAATAAACCCTTTAACGATGTTCATAAAGACATAACTACAAAATCAATATTTTATCTTTGATGTAGATCTGATTTATAACTGATAGAAAACATTCAAATGTGATTTTCTGGTACTTAGTGGTTAGCAAGCTTGGCATCTAATCACAGGCTGTAACCCCTGTGGCAAATGCTGTGGGATCGTACCAATATGACCCTGGTTGTTGAACGGAATGTAAAACTCCGACTTTGAACTTCAAAGGTGATTATCCATTATTTATGCATAATTTATGTTGATCAAATTATACACACTGATTAATTTTTTTGAAGAAGTTGAAAAAATGAAATAGCTGTAATTAAATATCTTTTTAAAGCATAACTGCATAGGCTTTTGTAACCTTGATGTAAATTGACTATTTTAAAGTTGAAAGAAAAGATTATGAATGATTGGACTGGAAGGGAGCATATATGTAGTTCCAAAAGAAAAAAAAACGCATCCAATTCACATTTTATGGGTGGGGTAGAAAGTCCATTATAAATTGTTGATAAAATATGATTGACGTTTCCAAGAACATTTCTAAGAAATAAAGCTTTTTTTCTAATACAAAACAATTGCTCCACAGCAAAGAAAGTGAATAATGATAAAACTGGTAAAGATAAAGGCTTGTGAAATACATGAATGGGGTTGCTAGTAGTAATACATAGCATAACTACAAGTTATATTAAAAGGTATATAACAATATGCTGCCGCTGTGAACATTATTTTCAGAAACCAACATATTGATAATCTAAAAATAACATTAATATACATTTATATTCTCCATTTGTAGCATGTATCTCCATTTTCAATTCAAAAATACAAGTGCAATAATAAGAAATATCAAACAATATGCGAAAATGTGACCCATGTAGGGCAATGCTTATGAAGATACACTGAAAAATACAAGAATTTCAATGTTATGACTCCAGTTTAACTTTGAGGGGCTCAGGGGGCAAATTTGATGGGATTTTTTAAATCCAAGGCTACGGTTTCCTATTACCTTAAAATACATTTAAAGCTCTAAATACAAAAATAATTTGACATTACAAATCACTTCTGCCTGTAAACAGCATACCAAAGACACCTGATATGGCTGACTTTAAGGTAGCCTTGACATGATTATGTGACTTTTGAAGCTAAAACCCAATTTCATGTTTCAATAAAATATTGAATTTATGTATGTTCCCAAAAGGGTCAATTTCAGCATGTTTTTTTACTAAATGATATAATCACTCAGCTCTCAATCGGTGAATTATGGCACACTTGTTCTGAAGCAAGAAAAAATTTGTTTTGATCATGTGACCATGATAAAGGTCAAATTCATACCCATCAAAAAGTTTTCCCACAGCTATAAATAATAACTGCCAAAATTGCAAATTTAATAAGTAAATTAAATAGACCTAATAGACAATTTGCTATAATGGTCAGCACGACCGGTCCCACCAGAAGCCAGAAAATGACGTCCTGTGCATGTACCGGCAGGACCGATCAAAGAGTATATTTGAAAGGTGGTGCACCCTGTTTCTTTCCTGTTTATACAAGGTGATGTCATAGCATGTTTTTCATTGCCTAACTTAGGTAAACTCCTAGTAAGCTGATAACGGGTGTCAGTTGGGAGGACCTCGCTTGTCCATTAGGTAAGGTATTAACTTATAAAATCTAACTTAAATACATCTTACCTAATGGACAATTTGCTAAGAAATAACAACTGCTTGGAAGGTGGGTATTTGGGACTTCAACTCAAAAAGACATTAGTGATCTCCGAGAGACATCAGCTGGTCCCCTTAGTCAATTGTCAGTGAACAGATTACTGGATCCAACCAATGTTGCTCCCCTTTTTAACAGAACTCCTCTGAGGTGGGGGAAGAGAGGTATGAGTTCAGTCCCTGGAGAGACCCTCTAAGGCCACATCCTCCAAGTAAAACTGGGTAAAGGTGTTGTGAGATTTGCAGTGACAGGCTGATAATAATTGTTCTAAGGAGACTCCTGACTGGAAAGCCTTAGAAATAGCAAAAGCTCTAACATCATCAGTTCTTTGTTCTGCCTGAGGCCTGAGGTCCTGTCCAGATAGCACCGCAGGATTCTAACTAGGCATAGGGACCTATCAGCTTTGAGTGACTTATCCAAAGTTTGGGCCAGGGCCGGAATAACAACTGGGGCCACACTGTGTGGACCCTCTTTGGCTAGCTGGTTCTTTGAGAGAAAGCTTGGTGAGGGGTAGAGCTACACTTTGGACCAGTCGGTCTGGTGTCTGATTATTTTCTTGAGCCAAGCATGGATCTCCCTCCTGAACACAGAGCTAAGAAGACAGTCTTGAAGGTCATGTGCTCTGCCTTAAAGTCCACCCGATCACTGTGGCACCTCTTTGTAGAAATGAAGCAAAGTGGTCCCTTTCTACAAAGACTACAAAGTCTGATCTGGTTGAGACTCTTTGAGGAGCCTCGATTTGTGCTGCCACTGCCTCAGAGGCCTTGCTCCTTGATTAATGAGGCTCTAGGAGCCAGGCATGGAGATATAGGTTCGACAGATTCTTGTACAGAATTTGATTGAATGGCTGAGTGAGCAGTTTGGGCAGGTTGAGCAGGCATCTACTGGCCAGGCTAGGGAGTCTGAAACTGGTGACACAAACTGGGGTAGTTTGTTGTTGAACTTCATTGCAAAAAGGTCTATTTGGGGTTGGGGCCACCTGTTGCATATCAAGTGAAAAACCTCTGGAAGAGACCACTACATGATCTCGCATAGCCTGGAGAGCTTTTCCACTACCACAATCAGTCGGCTTGGATTGTATCTGGCCTTAAGGGTCACCCGATTTCTGGAGCACCAGGTCAGGATTCACCATAGTAGGGCACACAGTGGGCCTGACCTCAAGCCTCATTTCTTGTTTATATAGGCAACAACTTTAGTGTTGTCTGTTGCTATGAGAACTATCTTGTTTGAATAGAAGTCTTGGAACTCTTTTAGGGCCAGATAGTTCCAGGTAGTTTAGATGTAACTTGCTTTCTTGCAAGGACCATATCCCTGTTGCCATGAGATCTCCTAAGTGAGGGCCACAGCCATCTCTTGAGGCTTTTGTAAATATCTGAAGAGCATGGCTGAGTGGGTGTAGAAACTGACCTTGAAGGACATTTGCCTCTTGGAGCCACCATTTTAAATGCGAGTGGAGAGACCTTGGGACCTTTCCTAGTGATTCTGGGAGTCTCATTTTTCAGGTGCCATTGGCCTCATGGAGACGGCTTGCTTCTTCTTAGCTGTTAACAGGCCTATGAGTGACAGCAAGGGTCTGTGAGAACGTTCCAAGGTCCTTGCCCTCTTCGAGGTCGCACTGGAAATTGAAGATCTGTTTCCAGTTCGGACTTCTCTATGTTTACTACCCAGCATAATTCCTGACAGAGAATAGAGCTTTAAATTGGTAGGATAGACCCCGGATGTAAAAACACAGGTATTCCCTGGACTGTGGGTTTATTGGTATATGGAAGTAAGCATCCTTGATATTTATGGATGTTATCCATTCACCTTTTGGCAAGGAAGTCCTTATGCTCTCTGGTGTCTCCATTTTGAACGTCTCTGATTTCAAGTATTTGTTCAATGAGCTCAGATCTAGAGTAGGTTTCCATTTGATGTTGGGTTTTGGAACCAAGAAAAGGCTGTTGAAGAAAGTCAGATGTCTGATTTAGGACCTTTTCTACTGCATTCTTTTGAATAAGTGCATGTAATCCCTACAGCAGGTAGCTATTTCTAAAAGGATGTACATAGCCACTTTTTAAGTGCCAGCTCTAGCAAGACTCGCGCTTCTAGAGATCATTTTTTTTTCTGAAGACTTTCAAGAACAGGTGGCGGAATGACTGCCACTCTCATCAAAGAAGTTAAGCAGCAATGGGGAACGTTAGTACTTGGATGGGTGACTGTCTCGTTGCACTACTTGAGTCTCTGATTGGCTGTGGCTCGCGCTAGTTGACTGAAACCCCTTTTGGCCTTGTTATTACTGGAGACCTAGTCAAAGTTTGTTGGTTCCGGAAGGGGAGAGTGTAGCCCTCCTTGAGGATTCTTATGACCTTGAATCTGGCCCCTAGGACGGCCCAGGTTTTCCAAAACTGGTTCAGTCTGGTCTCTACAGGCAGATTTTTAGCAACAGTGTGGACATTGGTGACAGGCTTGCCAGAAGATAACTAACCTACACAGGAAACACCTTTTACATATTTTATTTATTTTACAATCAGACTTTGGCCTTTCTTTTGTGGTTGCCTGACAACAAAAGTTACATGATTTACAGCAAAACAATTTACATTTAAATTCTGACAATTGTCCATAAACGTCTGTCCTTTTGGCCATTTCTACAAAACACCACTGGGGTACACAGTAATTGTTAATTTGTTATTTATAAGAACTCTGACTCTTGGCTGGTTGCTGTGAATAGTTGGAAACCTTGCCTCAACCTCGTTTGATCTGACCACGCTGGCTAAGTTGTTTCCATGCTGGTGGACCGGATTTCATTCTGGTGTCTGGTGCTTTCTTGGCTGATGAATGGTACTGGTCAAACTTTATCGGAGAGCCACTAGTGTAGTGCTTGTCTTCATGGTGGGGAATTTCCTCCTCTGCCTTGGAGATAACTTCGTCTAGGAACAGGGAGGCCATATGAAGACGCGAGTTTCTAAGAGCTACCACACCTCACAAAATCCAAGTAACCATCACATCTGAGCAGAGTGATGTTTGCCATGTTAATGAAAACAGAGTCCGACAGGTCATTCTTAGCCCTGGCCATAGCATGTGTGATACTTTGATTGAATGTCATTAAGTAGGCTAACTCATCAATTGCCTCCTGTGTTTTAGTGGCCGACTTCCCCTTTGCTTTATCTTCTTGAATGACCCTCAACTGGGTGGCCATGCTGTCCTGAACCTGTGTTAAATAGTGACTAAAGCTGACTGCACATAAAGGTAAAATCTGGCTGACATCTCCCATTTTCTTAATGTTTCCTCCAGTATGGGTCGGGAAGCTGGTGACTATGTAGCCAGGGAAGGTCTAGCAATTCTTGTTAAGGCACTGATGATTTTTGCCATTATGCCAGTAAGTTACCTTGGACCAGTAAAAGACTTTCTTTTCTGAGTACATATCATCCCATCTCTGAGTGTGGGGGACCTTAACAAATTGGTCCTTACACAGTCCATTGACATCAGTACTATGCCTAGGGTAGCCTTCTGTCATTGTCAAGTTCAGTTTCTCCAACTTACAGCAAAGCCATTATCAGATGACAGTTTAACAGACACTCTACTGGTTACTCGATTTTTGGAATCAGCAAAAGGGTTATCATCTTGGGAGGAGGCTTAACTTTCAAATTCAGGCACCTGGTGCCAACCCATGTGTGACCTTACTTCTCCATTGGTTTCCCAGTAGGTTTACTCTTCAGATATCTGCTGATCAGAGTCCTGTTCTGGTATGCCGGCTTCCTGGTCAGACACTTCACTCTCTTCCTCAGGATAGATAGAAAGTGAGGTTGGTTTGCTGTTCAGGTCAGGATACTTAGAGGAAGCACTGGCAGTTGAAGAGGTAGACAGGGGCTTATCATTGGCACCAGTCACAGACTGGGTAATAGTAATCTGGTTGGAGTACTGGCATGTCACTGGCGCCGGTTACAGAGTGTTGAAGAACATCAACAGCAACTGATGTAGCAAGTTTCTGACCGACACTGGCAAGGGGTTGGCTGATAGTAGATTGACCAGTCCAGTAGGTTGAGCCACAGGCAACTCACCGGGACTGGTAACTGGATGGCTTGATGTCTGACTGACCAATCCGGCAGGCTGAATGAATGGTCTATCTGAAGTAAGTACACCACCTAGTAACTGTCTCTTGGGTGATACTGGCATTGAGATTTGCTGAAGGGGAGGCTGACCGGTAGTTGGTTGAAAAATCTTAGCAATTACCATTGTTTCAAGTCAGGAGAACCTCCTCCTCAGAAGAACCGGACAACTTAGAAGACTTCTTCTTGGTGGATTCTTTTACTGGGGTAGCCATCCTCTTGTCTGTAGCCACTTTCTGTCAGGAAGACTGGTATTGACCTATCCAAGGATCTGAAGAGATCCTGGATCTACAAATGAAGGGAGTGGGCTGGCTGTCTTCTTTTCTTTCTCTTATTGTGTCTTACAAGTGGGGGTGGCAAGCTGGGACTTCTGATTAGAAGTCAAAGATTTAGAGTTCACAGTCTTTCTTCAACACATATGGGTCAGTACCAACACCCCTATCAGGACACCTCACACACTTACTATGTATGCGGCAATGACATGCCCACAACTCCCACGTTTCTGTCCTGGAGAGACCTATGATGTATATACAATCACTTGATGTAAAGTATTTTATGAAGGAAATATGTTCACAGAGTATTTTGAAAAATGTCCTTCAACTGTCGAGAAGCGTCTGCACAAGTACCAAATGAAAGATATGCCATGACATCACATTGTTTAGACAGGAAGGAAGTAGGGTGTTCAAATTAGAAAATACTGCAGCGGTGTTGGTGGCTTAGGCTCTGAAAAAGGGGCAAAGCTAAGAAGTGTCCCCGTTTCAGTTAATTTCTAATTACTAGACGTTACCCATACAATATGAACTAGCTGGAAGGTTTTTTTGATGTATTAAAATGCTAGATATCTTTTACATCTCTTACTGATATCAAATGATGATTTTGAAGCAAATGCATTTAGCTATCTGTGGAAAAGTGGTTGTTCCTATGTGAAACAAGCAATCAGTGCTCATGAACGGGGTCTGTGTTAGCTGACTGTGTGCTTTGAGTTTCAGAGTAGAACTGAAAGAAGAATGGACACAAGAGTTATGCCCTGCAAATGGTATACAGAAGTACCAAGTTAATTGTTAAGGAGTAAAGTGTGGGTGAATAACATATTTAGACAATATACTGTAAATGCAATAGTTTTCGAGTTACAACTGATTTACTCAACAATGACAATCTCAGCTATGCAATGAGTAAAAGGGCTGCAACTTTACTCTGGTATAGCTGACCCAAAAGTAGGTGGAAAACACATTTAAAGAAAATACTGTAAATGCAACCAAGTTTCAACTGTTACCAAGTTTCAACTGATTTACTCAACAGTGAAAACCCGAATGTAGCTATTGCTCACCTATGCAATGAACTACAGGTCTGTAATTTGACTATGTTATAGGTGACTGAAAAGCAGCCGAATAACATATTTAAAGAAAATACTCTACTCTAAATGCAATAGTTTTGAAGAACTGATTGACTCAACAGTGAGAACCTTAAAGTAACTTTTGCTCAGCCATGCCATGAGCTACAGGTCTACAATTTCACTATGTTATAGCTGACCCATACGTAGGTGAATAACATAAACAAAACTCTCTAAATGCAATAGTTTTCGAGTTACAACTGATTTACTCAACACTGAAAACCTCAAAGTAGCTATTGCTCTGCTTTGCAATGAGCTACAGGTCTGCAATTTTACTGTTATAGCTGACCAATACGTAGTTAAGAACATATTAAAACAAAATACTGTAAATGCAACAGTTTTCGAGTAACAACTGACTTACTCAACAGTGAGAACTTGAAAGTAGCTCTTGCTCAGCCATGCCATGAGCTACATGTCTGCAATCTTACTACATTATAGCTGACACAAAAGTAGGTGAACAACATATTTTAACAAAATACTCTAAATTTAATGGTTATCAAATTACAACTGATTTACTCATCAGTGAGAACCTGAAATCAGTCATTGCTATGCAATGGGCTACAGGTCTGCAATTTTACTATGTTATAGCTGATTCAAATGCAGATGAATAACATATTTAAACAAAATTCTCTAAATGCAATAGTTTTCAAGATACAACTGATTTACTCAAGAGTGAAACCTCAAAGTAGCTATTGCTCAGCTAAGCCATGAGCTACATGTCTGTAATTTCACGCGGACATGGACACCAACACCGCAGAGTGACTCCATAATGTCAGCTGACTGACAAATAAAAATAGGATTGGAGATGCCATATTTTACAGCCTTTAAATAGTTTCAACACCATGATATATAGAAATGAAACAATACACAGTGTCAGATACGTAAAGATCCAAACAATTATCAGGTAGAAAATACACCTTTTCAGAGAGAGAAAAGTATGTAAAGACAAAGTATTAACAAGACAATTCAACAGTCAGATGACTGCATTAATCACTTAACTACAAATTATGAAGTTGTAAAATATTTTCATTGAAGCATAGCTGTCAAAGGAAGTAGCACAATTAAGCAAAAATACATATAACAATCAGTTGCAGCAACCCATATATCTGTATTGTGAGAAATATGTCTCAAATATGGCAGTTGAACACACTTTAGCTGAGCCAAGGTTAAATGTCACACCATGATTTAGCACACCTACACTTTCCAACCAATGACCCATCCAAAGATCTACTTTCTACACTTTATGATTACAAAGATATTGCCTGAACAAAATTTTAAAGGTCAAGGTTACTATGGCAAGGTCAAAGGTCACATCATGATGCTGCACATCTACATCCCCTAACTAATGTCTGTTCCAAGTGTCAACTTTCTACACCTTACAGTTTCAGAGATACAGCCCAAACAAGATTCTAAAGGTCAAGGTCACTACAGCAAGGTCAAGATCAAATCAATGTCACACCATAATGATGCACACCTACACCCCCTAACCAATGTACCTATCAAGTATCAACTTCCTACACCTTACGGTTTCTGAGATATAACCCAGACAAGATTTTAAAGGTCACTAAGAAAAAGGTTAAATCATGGTTACACCATGACATTGCACACCTACACCCCGCTAACCAATGTCCCTACCAAGTATATACTTTCTACACCTTATGGTTTTTGAAGATCATTCTAGTTTTCACATACCAAACTTCTAGGACTAACAATAGACAAAATGAGACAACAGCATTAATTTGTGAAATAAATGCCATGAAGCTGTAAAAGTTAATAATGGATATATTTATTATTTGAAGTATAGCTGTCAATGGAGAAACCACAATTAGCTAACACATATAACAGTCAATTACAACAACCCATATAGCCTTGTGATGGGATAAATGGGTCTCAAATGTGGCAGTAGAAAACATTCTGAGAAGAGCCAAGGTCAAAGTTTGCATCATGAGGTTGCACTTCTCCAAACAATAAACCTACGAAGTGACAACTTCCTACACCTTGTGGTTTCAAGGATGTAGCCAAGACAAGAATTTTAATGTCACGGTCGCTAGAAAGGTCACATCAGGGTCACACCATGATGCTGTAATCTACACCCCTCAAATCAATATCTCTGGCAATTATTTTCTACATCTTACAGTTACCAAAATATAGCTTGGGCAAGTCTTATAAGGTCAGGGTCACTACGACAAGGTCATATGTAAAAGGTAACATCATGGCATTGCACACTTACTACCCCAACCAACATTCCTGCCATTAATAATCTTCTTACACCATACAGTTTGAGATATAGTCTGAACAAGATTTTAAAGGTCGAGGTAACTGTAACAAGGTCAAAGTCACACCATAATGATGCACACCTACACCCCAACCAATGCCCTAACAATTTTCAACTTTTAAACCTTACGGTTTCCGAGAAATAGCCCGGATGAGATTTTGAGGGTTGGGGCAAGATTCTTCTCCCACCACACAACTACCAAGCAAACAATACTCACACAACCGTCAAAGGCTGTGATGTAAAATTGAAAAATAGCATCAGAGATGCCCGTACCCCACAGCCTGGGAAAATAGTTTTCAACACCATGAGATATAGAAGTAGTGAAATAGTACCCAGATTGGGATACTTTCAGAGAAGTGTCAGTGTCCAAATAATGTTTAAGTAGAGAAAATAACATCTAAGAGAAAGAAATTGCATGTAAAGAATAAGTATTAAAACAAGACAATTCAGTAAACTAAAAATTATGAAGCTCTAAGACTTCTCCCATTTTGTTTTCATTTGTATCTTTGAATTATGGTTTGGATGTTTTGAATATTACCCATATGTACAGATGTAGCAATACATGCTTTTATGTGGAATTGGGGCAAAACCTGTGGCTCACTTGATGCAATACCATCTGTTACAATGGGAAGTTGCAAAAGTAAAACAGTTAATGACTACTAATATGACTTTAACAGTGCTTAATCTACACCAAAAGACACCCAAAGGTGCAACAACCAAGATTCAAGTAAAAAGATATAAGAGATATAAATAGTTACAGATATCCTCGTAGAGACATAAAACAGCATCAGATATGCAAGATCAAATCCAGGTCACACCATGACGTTGCACACATATAACCCTTGACCAATGTCCATACCAAATATCAACTTCCTACACCTTATGGTTTCCGAAATATAGCCCAGACAATGCATCATAGGTCAAGGTCACTACGGCAAGGTCACACCATGACGTTTTACATCTACACACCCTAGCCAATGTCCCTACACCTTTCCGAGATATACCCCGGACAAGATTTTATAGGTCAAGGTCACTACGGCAAGGTCAAATCAAGGTCATGTCAGGACGCTGCACACCTACACCCCCTAACCAATGTCCATACCAAGTATCAACTTCCTACGCCTTACAGTTACCGAGATATAGCCCGGACAAGATTTTATAGGTCAAGGTCACTACGGCAAGGTCAAATCAAGGTCAGACCATGACGTTGCACACCTACACCCCCTAACCAATGTCCCTACCAAGTATCAACTTCCTACACTTTACGGTTTCTGAGATATATCCCGGACAAGATTTTATAGGTCAAGGTCACTATGGCAAGGTCAAATCAAGGTCAGACCATGACGTTGCACACCTACACCACCTAACCAATATCCCTACCAAGTATCAACTTCCTACACCTTACGGTTTCCGAGATATAGCCCGGACAAGATTTTAGAGGTCAAGGTCACTATGGCAAGTCAAATCAAGGTCACGCCATGACGTTGCACACCTACACCCCTAACCAATGTCCCTACCAAGTATCAACTTCCTGCAACTTACGGTTTCCGAGATATAGCCCGGACAAGATTTTCAAACTCAAGGTCACTACGGCAAGGTCAAATCAAGGTCACACAATGACGTTGCACACCTACACCTCCTAACCAATGTCCCTACCAAGTACCTAAGATGTCCTAACTTCCTACACCTTACGGTTTCTGAGATACAGCCCGGACAAACTTTTTCCCGCCGCCCGCCCAACCGGACACCATGGGTGAAAACAATACCCTGACAGCCCTTAAGGGCTGTGGGGTAAAAAGGAAAAGCATTAAAGTTCAAGTAATATTTAATGGCTTATTTCTGTGAAACTGTACAAATGTTAAAAATATTACAACTCTCCTCACCAGAACCAAATACACAGTCATCATGTAAGGTTACATGTGCATGGTGCACTAGACCTTAAAAAACATTTTCTTTAAGACGGCAGACAATTTTTATGATGTTGGGATATTTTACAACTGTAAAGATTGCTGTCTCCTGAAAAAATTACAAATATTAAATGAAAAGAGAGTTTTAAGGACACTGAAAGAGTTTTAAGTATGGCCATATCTATTTAATCTCAATGGATTTATAAAATCTAAAATATGGCCTGGCCAAAATATTTTGGTGTCTTTCTT
Organism: Sabellastarte sp. h YS-2021; assembly: GCA_964017235.1. Lineage (NCBI taxonomy): Eukaryota > Metazoa > Annelida > Polychaeta > Sabellida > Sabellidae > Sabellastarte > Sabellastarte sp. h YS-2021. Next base: position 53,137,773 of record OZ024927.1, on the reverse strand, counting down.
TGACAGGTTTTATGAAGCAACAAATAACTTTACTATCAATCAAATCCTATAGGTTTATTTCCTATTTCAGAATATTTGGGTTGAGACACACCAATTTCTGTTGACTAATGAATCAAAGTTGAAATTGCAAGACCACCCGTATTTAAGTACTGGCTTCATTTTCTCGATTAGAGAGGGAAAAAGTAAATGACACAACCGGGTGAAGACAGTCCATGCCAAATTTCAAATATGGGCATTAAGAAAACATAACTTGCAAATTTTAACAACCATATATGTAAAACCAGTAGTTATATGTTGCATAAAAATATGTCAAAATAAAGGGTAAGCAACAAATACATAAAAAAATGTATGTCATTATCTATTAAGACATGCAGAAAATCCAGTTAGGTACGCAACATGGTAAGGAGATTTAGAAAAAGATTTGAAATGAAGTTACTATTCTATTATTCCCTCAAAATTCATCAATGACCAATCATATTCAATGAAAAAGCAATACAAATTTCATTTCTTGCATTTAAAAAAAATCAATCTAATAAGCCTTGTATCTTTGTTATTTGTTCACATTAATAACAATAATTCACTGCACCACATATCACAGAATAAAATCATGCACTGATGTATAACATACAGAACTAGTATTAAGATATTCAAACTATGCATTAAAATGATGGCATCATATATCAATATTTCTATATTAATGGTTCAAACTTTCAACACTGATATTAAAAAATTATCAATTTTATATCAGTTCTAAGAAATTACTTAACAATTTGTGTAGAACATGTGATCCTACTGAACCAGATAATTACCTGGCAGAAAATAATGTTGAAATTTGAAAATTAAGTAACATGACCACTTTTGGTTTAATTTACAATGGGAGAAACTGGGCTATGACAGAGAATGTGAAATATTTTCGTGGTTGTGACCATTATCCCTGAAATAACCTTACATAACAGGTTGAGATCAAAACCTTTCCATTGATAACAAAAATTTGTCTATCTTTGATGTCTGCCACATATTAGATAAAATTGCACATTATCATCATTGATGGGCAATATAACATATTGATTAAAAAAGGGATAAGTTTAGTTGTAAACTGAAGCATTTTACAGTGAGATATGATATTTCAATGTTAATCAATATAGAAAGCAAAACTAAAGTTGAATATTGTTAAAGTTCTATATCTTACCAATACTACTGCTTAATGATGAAAAACAAAATATTGAATAATCACCTAAAATTATGCATTAGTCATGGCTTAGTCCCTCAGTCAACACTATTTTTCCACATATTTTATCCATAACTATGGGGTTCTGATATTCATTACCATAGTGGCTGTCTAAGAGACATCATGAAAATTCATCAATCCAAACACTTATATGTTGTATGATTATGTCACTCAAGGAGTGCAACTAATCTGGTGAAGGGGCCTGCCAACTTCCAGGCAATATTGATTTGTTCTATCTATCCAGAAGGATTTGATTTTTACGGTAACCCTTTTTAAGCATGAGCTCTAGCTTCTAGAAATCACTTTTTTCTTCTTTTTTGTCTCCGGACTTTCATGAATTGTGGCGCAGTGTGAGGAGTATCAGTTCACTGAAGTTAAGTGGCAATGGGCTACATTAGTACTGGGATGGGTGACTACTTTGGTGCACTACTTGTGTCTCCAATGGCTTTGCGGCGCGCGCTAGTAGACGGAAACCCCTTTCAGCCTTGTTTTTTTTAAATGTTTTAACCAAGATTTTAATAGTTTAACCCTTGTGGGATGTTGTTTAGAGTTTACTACAACACTAGCACAGCTTCAGCTATTTGTACCTATGTAAACTTAAGCAATTTTTGGGTCATATTATTGTTAAATGTAGCCAACTTTAGTTAGAGATAGTCACAGAGCAGTTTAACCTAAGACCACCTGTACTTTTGGCATTACTTATGGTGACCTTATCTTCAACTTGCTCAAAGTAATTCTAATTTATGCTCTGTTACTCCTGGGTAATAGCCCTTATGACATTTTGTGGGCTTTCTTTATAAAGACTTCACTTGAAAGGGAGACTGACTATAAATCTCTAATACTTGGCCATGTGGTTACAAATTGACTGCTTTTAAATAATGTTTCGCTCATCCTGAAGAACTGGGATACAAATTGTGTGCAGTTTCAAATGGCTAAAGCTTGGTGGTTTGCCATATACTAGGATTACTGTCCTCCACCCAAGCATCTGGTCAGAACAATTTAACAAGACCCTGGTACAAGTGACAAGATAACTTCTGAAGTTAACTAAAATGGAAACATGTTCCTCACACTAGTGAAAGGAGAAATAACCCTGTTTAAAGACATAAATTAGTTAAAAGTTCAGAAAATACTGCTACGTTATAACTGTTAATCATTCGTGAATGCTATTCAGGCTTGCAGCAATCTATTTGAAGAGACATTATTGTCTGAAACAAGGAGGGCATAGGTTTCAAGCCATACCAAAGCTAAAGTCTATGCTCCAGGCACATCATCTCTGTCTCTGTTCTAAAGGATAGAAGTTACCTTGTGCTACATACATAGTCTTGTTTGAGTTTTATACAAGAGTCCAGCTTGATTAGTTATATACACCAATATTATGCTTTACAGTATTAAAAGTATGAGTATAAATGCAGAGTCTACCATAAAATCTCAGAAGTATGGACTGTAACGTGCGTGTAACCCTGTGTGGCACATAATATTTCAATATGATCCTAACCTCACTCAAATCCAGCATTTAAAACATACTGTTTGCATTCCAAGTGTGAAAATGTTGACCTCAGAATAAGAGCAATAAGATCTGATAATTTATGTGAAAAACAATAGCACAATACATGTTGTGAAAATACATAAACAATACGACTCCAATCAGAATTTACCAACACATGTAAAATTTGATAACACCATCGTCAAAATAAACATGCAGATAGTATCCATCAAATAAATTGGTATAAACATTGACATTTTCTTAAAATAAACTGTTGGAAATTACATGTCCCCCCCCCCTCATAAAAATGGGTAAAAATTTGATCAGAAAACAAATCAAGCAAAGATGGCACTGTACAAAACAGAGAACCTGAAGTCATGTAATCATCATCTATTCTGAATGATCTTTCTTTTCGAGTAGAAATTCTATTTTATTTAAGATCACAATAATTATGGATTCTGGAAAATTTGAATTTAGGTTTTTGAAAACATATCTCAATTCTGGTCTTTACTGAACTCAACTCAAAACCCGTACACACCACATATGATATACAATAGGAAACTACAACTACATGTGAATACTGGAATTTCAGCTTATGAAGAAATTAACATAATAAAATATATACAAGTTTATAACTGTAATACAAAGTTTTTTTAAAGACACTTTTTGAAGGAATTTCACTGTACCAATGATATAAGGTGTAATTCATAACACAGTAATTATAACAATAGCACTATTTGCTTGAAAAAAAGTCTTGTATAATAAGGTTGAATTATTTATTCACACAAATTAACTGTTTTAGAATAATAATCATTTGTAATAGTTATGTAATCTTTTTGATTTCATGACTTTTCAACAATTACCACACAATGAGCAAAAACCTATACTTGTCTTACAGAAATCCAAAGAATAGACAATATTTTGAAATTCTAACAGGCCATAAAATTTTTAAGAACTCTAAAATTGAATATCAGAAACTCGTTTTCTCTGCCAAAAATTTGAATTTCATAAAATTATGATAAATTTACTTCATTTTAAACATATCTGAAACACCGGGTTATATTTGAACAGCAATAATTGATTGTCTGATTCAAAATGATGTTTTATTTTTCATTCACAGAGCCATTCTTAGCATGTGTCTAGCTGCTTCTGGTGGTGTGAAAGTTAAACTGGTATGCGTTTTTTTTTATTTGTTTCCAGTAGTAAATAACAAAATCTGCAAAGAATATTTGGGAACCAGTTATTGTAAAGATCATCATTCTAGGCTTTGTAATGGTGATACTTCATCAAAACGATAAAAAAGTATATATATATTTTTTGTAAAATATGTCACATTTTTATTTTATAGTGAGCAAAAGTCATGTTTATGTACTTAATACTCGCAACAGCCACTTCCAGTTGCAAGTTCTAGCTCACGTACGCCTGCGATTAATTTTCACTGCACAGTAACTAGGATATGAAATACCAGATTGTGTTTGTTTCAAAGCCCCAGTAACCGGTTTTGAATTCTGTAAACAGTCCCACCAGTAGCTACTTCATGATCACACAAAAGAAATCTAAACTCAGTTTAGATTTACAAACTATTTACATAAAATAGATTACGATTCGTGATAAATATGAATTGAAATGAAACACTTTTAACAAAATATATAACCACTCACTAATGACATACATCTGAGCAAGCACCCAAGCACATAATTTAGTTTTAATTTGATAAAACCATGTGTCGGGCACTTGATCACAGACCTTCTATCAAAACAAGAGGAGAGTGCCCGTGAACGGGCACTGTGTCAGCTGACTGAATGTTTTTGATTTGTGATGGTGATAATGAGAGGAAAGCATAATTATCAGGGAAAGGGCTGTACAGAAATACAGTAAATGGTAACTGAACAGCATGTTCGAAAGATATTCCGAAGCTGACAGAAAAAAAGGACAAAAAAGTTGTGCCCTGCAAATGGTATTATGAAATAAAGTAACAAGGTAATTGTTTAAGTGTAAAAAGTAGGTTAAAAATATTTAAACAAATACTATAAATGCAATATCCTCGTTCGACCATGAAGAAGGGGTCCAAAGGTCAAATCTGACCATACCAAAAGATTCCCAGCCAAAGAATTTAGGATGGTTTACCATGCCAAACCTCTCGGACCAATAATAAGTGAGTCATAGGCACTTTTTAAGTTTGGCTATCCTTGTTTGACCTTGACGGAGGGGTCCAAGGTCAAATCCGACCACACAAAAAAATTCCCAGCCCATGATTTCCTGTAGCTTGTTTACCATCCCAAACCTGTAGGACCAATAATAAGCGAGTTCTAAGCAATTGTAAGTTTGGCTATCCTCAATTGACCTTGAAGGAGGGGTCCCAGGTCAAATCTGACCACACCAAAAGAATCCCAGCCCATGATTTCCTATATGTTGGTTTACCATCCCAAACCTCCAAGACCAATAATACGTGAGTTATAAGCACTTTAAGTTTGGCTATCTTCGTTTGACCTGGAAGGAGGGGTCTAAGGTGAAATCTGACCACACCAAAAGATTCCCAGCCCATGATTTTCTATAGGTTGGTTTTCCATTCCAAACCTCTAGGACCAATAATAAGCGAGTTATAAGCACTTTTATGTTTGGCTATCCTCATTTGACCTTGAAGCAGGGTTCCAAGGTCAAATCGGACCATATTAACAGATTCCCAGCCCATGATTTCCTACAGGTTGGATACAATGATTTACTCAACAGTGAGAACCTGAAAGAAGCTATTGCTCCGCTATGCCATGACATAGAGGTCTGCAATTTCACTATGTTATAGCTGACCAAAACGTCTGTGAATAACATATTTAACAAAATACTCTAAATGTAATAGTTTTCAAGTTACTACTGATTTACTCAAGAGTGAGAACCTCAAAGTAACTATTACTCAGCTATGCAATGAGCTACATGTCTGAATTTTTGCTCTGTTATAGCTGACCTAAAAGTAGGTTAACAACATATTTAAGCAAAATACTGTAAATGCAATAGTTTTCAAGTTACAACTGATTTACTCAATAGTGAGAACCTGAAAATAGCTATTGCTCCGCTATGCCATGAGCTATAGGTCTGTAATTTCACTATGTTATAGCTAACCCAAAAGTAGGTGAACAATATATTTTAACAAAATACTCCAAATGCAATATTTTTCAAGTTATAGCCGATTTACTCAACAGTCAGTGCCTGAGAATAGCTATTGCTCAGTTGTGCCAAGAGCTACAGGTCTGTAATTTCACTATGTTATAGCTGACCCAAAAGTAGCTGAATAACATATTTGTACAAATTTCTGTAAAGGCAATAGTTTTCCAATTACAACTGATTTACTCAACAGTGAGAACTTCAAAGTAGCTATTACTCAGCTATGCAATGAGCCACAGGTCTGGAACTTCACTATGTTATAGCTGACCCCAAAATAGGTGAATAACATATTGCAACAAAATACTCTAAATGCAATAGTTTCCAAGTTATAAGTGATTTACTCAACAGTGATAACCTAAAAGTAGCTATTACTCAGCTATGCCATGAGCTACAGGTCTGAAATTTTACTATGTTATAGCTGACCCAAAAGTAGCTGAATAACATATTTATACTAAATTCTCTAAATGCAATAGTTTTCAAATTATAAGTGATTTGCTCAATTGAGAACTTCAAAGTAGCTATTACTCAGCTATGCAATGAGTCACAGGTCTGGAACTTCACTATGTTATAGCTGACCCCAAAATAGGTGAATAACATATTGAAACAAAATACTCTAAATGCAATAATTTCCAAGTTATAAGCGATTTACTCAACAGTGATAACCTCAAAGTAGCTATTACTCAGCTATGCCATGAGCTACAGGTCTGAAATTTTACTATGTTATAGCTGACCCAAAAGTAGGTGAACAACATATTTAAGCAAAATACTGTACATGCAATAGTTTTCAAGTTACAATTGATTTACTCAATAGTGATGACCTAAAAGTAGCTATTACTCAGCTATGCCATGAGCTACAGGTCTGAAATTTTACTATGTTATAGCTGACCCAAAAGTAGCTGAATAACATATTTATACTAAATTCTCTAAATGCAATAGTTTTGCAATTACAACTGATTTACTCAATAGTGAGAACCTCAAAGTAGTTATTACTCAGCTATGCAATGAGCTACAGGTCTGAAATTTTACTATAATGTTATAACTGACCCAAAAGTAGGTGAACAACATATTTAAGCAAAATACTGTAAATGCAATAGTTTTGAAGTTACAAGTGATTTACTCAATAGTGATGACCTAAAAGTAGCTATTACTCAGCTATGCCATGAGCTACAGGTCTGAAATTTTACTATGTTATAGCTGACCCAAAAGTAGCTGAATAACATATTTATACGAAATTCTGTAAATGCAATAGTTTTCCAATTACAACTGATTTACTCAATAGTGAGAACTTCAAAGTAGCTATTACTCAGCTGTGCCATGACCTACAGATCTGAAATTTCACTATGTTATAGCTGGCCCAAAAGTAGCTGAATAACATATTTATACGAAATTCTCTAAATGCAATAGTTTTGCAATTACAACTGATTTACTCAATAGTGAGAACCTCAAAGTAGTTATTACTCAGCTATGCAATGAGCTACAGGTCTGAAATTTTACTATGTTATAGCTGACCCAAAAGTAGGTGAACAACATATTTAAGCAAAATACTGTAAATGCAATAGTTTTCAAGTTACAAGTGATTTACTCAATAGTAATGACCTAAAAGTAGCTATTACTCAGCTATGCCATGAGCTACAGGTCTGAAATTTTACTATGTTATAGCTGACCCAAAAGTAGCTGAATAACATATTTATACGAAATACTCTAAATGCAATAGTTTTCCAATTACAACTGATTTACTCAATAGTGAGAACTTTAAAGTAGCTATTACTTAGCTATGCCATGACCTACAGATCTGAAATTTCACTATGTTATAGCTGGCCCAAAAGTAGCTGAATAACATATTTATACGAAATTCTCTAAATGCAATAGGTTTTAAGTTACAAGTGATTTACTCAATAGTGAGAACTTCAAAGTAGCTATTACTCAGCTATGCAATGAGCCACAGATCTGAAACTTCACTATGTTATAGCTGATCCCAAAATAGGTGAATAACATATTGAAACAAAATACTGTAAATGCAATAGTTTTCCAAGTTATAAGCGATTTACTCAACAGTGATAACCTAAAAGTAGCTATTACTCAGCTATGCCATGAGCTACAGGTCTGAAATTTTACTATGTTATAGCTGACCCAAAAGTAGCTGAATAACATATTTATACGAAATTCTCTAAATGCAATAGTTTTGAAGTTATAAGCGATTTACTCAACAGTGATAACCTAAAAGTAGCTATTACTCAGCTATGCCATGAGCTACAGGTCTAAAATTTTACTATGTTATAGCTGACCCAAAAGTAGCTGAATAACATATTTATACGAAATTCTCTAAATGCAATAGTTTTTAAGTTACAAGTGATTTTACTCATGATGGAAGTTACTGAAAAGCCCAATAGTAGCTATTACTCACTTAGCTATTGAGACAGGCACCCAACTTACTCACCATATTGTAGCTATGAAAAAAGTAGCTGAATAACATATTTTAACAAAATGCTCTAAATGCAACACTTTTCAAGTTATAAATGATTTTGTGCATGATTTCATGAATTTTAATGCATTAAAAATTATTAAAAAAATTTATTAAAAAAAAAGTAAGACAGATCCAGGTCTCATACTCACACAAGAGAATCTACCTGTGGCCTAGTACATATATGCAAGATATGAGAGAAATCCCTGCAATAGTCACTGAGAAAATTGTGATTAAGTGTTGAAATTTTCACACTTTTGGTGGGGGTACCCCCCTTGTAATGTCTCTAGCAAACAGACGAACAGACAGATTTGCATGCCTTGAACAATTTTTCATCCTCGATAGATAAGGTATCTTTTAAAAAAAACAGCACGTCTCTAGGCCTTGTAGTTTTGGAGGAGAAGTTGTTCACGCGGACGCGTACGCCCACGCCGCAGAGTGACGACATAATGTCAGCTGACTGACAAGTCAGCTGACATAACAATCTTAATCTATGTACTTTCACTATAAAATATACAATGGAAATTAGCTGAATAGAAATTATTACCAACATTAAAACACACCTTTCTTAGGTCCCTGTTCCACAGTCATGTTTAATTGTAAAAACTAGTTGGTTTTAATATTAGGGCCATTGTGCAACTAATCCTGGTTAAAAAATATCAGGAAAAGTGTGATGCACCAATTACAAACTTTACTGCATTACAACTGCAAAAATAGGTCCTACAAATCTGTTCACTGAAGTTAAGCGGCAATGGGCTATGTTAGTACTGGGATGGGTGACCGCTTCGGTGCACTACTCGTGTCTCTGATGGCTCTGTGCTCACACTAGCAGACCGAAACCACTTTGGGCAATGTTCATTTTTCTTTCTTATTTGTCAGAGAAATGTATAGTGTATATACTTTTTACTGGATGATACAGATTATTTTAAACAAAAATATGACATTTTTTCTCCAATTGTTAACTTTGCACCAAAAGAAAACACTACATCTAGCTAGACTAATTGGAAGACACCATCCTTCACATGACCAGGAATGAACACTGAAATGCATCAGTAAATTTGAAACACAAAGAATTGCTGTTCAAAATATATGACTAGAAAATGCACAATTTCTTAGACACTCTTGATAATGTCAGTGTTGATTCTAGGAATTTCAAAAAGTGGGGGCGATCCCCCACCACTACACAAAATGTGGGGGAGGGGCTAAAAATTCTGGGGGACGACTTTATGATGAAGTTTAAACTAATAAAAAATACATTTTCAGTTTATTTTGACATTTTTAACTGGGCTTCTATTAATTAGTGGTCAATTTTTATTGTCTTGTCCAATAAAAATAAACTTCAAGGCTAGTGATAGAATTTAAAAAAAATACTGAAAATGGTTATTTACATCAAAGTGACTCCTTGCCTGTCTTGGCATTGTGGTTTTAAGTTTTCATCTAATGTCAGGGCATCACAAATTCAGTAATTACACCATCAATTCGTACAAATATGTTGGAAAACCCCACAGAATACTATGACCTCATGAATATTAATGAGTAGTCCACAAATTCTTCAAGTAAAATATTGTTAAAAAATCCAATGCAATCGTCAAATATTTTTTACGCATATATAAATATTCATGAGCTCTGTACAGTACAGTAGTCCATCTAGTGCACTAGTAGATATGATATTTGATCTTAAAGCAGAAAAATATTAAGAAACCACCATCAAAATCTGTGACCTCGTTAATATTAATGAGCTGTCCATGAATTTTGATCAAGTAAAATATTTTTCTACACATATATTATTGGGAAATCCGACAGATACCTACGCCGGGTCAGCACCGGCTTCACTGCCATGGCCTGTTGTAACAATCCAGTCTCCTGTAAGTTTCATTTTTCTTGCAGCCATTTTTTATATAATCATCCACTTTCAGCTTAATTTATGTTTTTGGTTATAATATGTCCAAATACTGTCTGTACCTCATAATATATTTAAGTTTGTAAACGATCACGAAACCACAATCGTCAACAGGCATTATTCGAAGAACGTTTCGACGGAAAAATCAAAACCTCGACAAACTCTCGATGCAGTGTTTCGATTTTCTAGATCTCTCGTCTTTTCGCTTCATGTATTTCCCGCATCGCCTTGTGTACTACGCGTTCTGGTATAATTTGGTCACTGCAGACTCCAAGAAAAGCGTTTGTAGGCAAATTAATGTGCGATCCCGCGGAAAACGCATCCTAGAAGCAACTCTGATAATGTATATTTAGTGCGGTTATAATTTGTTTTCTATACACCACACAATGTATTTTACCTAAACACCAGGAAATAAAACTGGGTAATTCCAATAGAAAGGTATTTTTTACAGAGCTTCTGCTCTTTTGATGCTGCACGAAAAATTCATACAGAAATGGTGAAAACTACAGTGAAATTTTTTTAATTTTCATTGGTCCTCCTTACTATAGTTATATTTCACGGCTAAATTTTATACACAATTTCCTTTGTGGGGAAGATATTGCACCTGCAAAGTAGATTAGAATTAGAACAAGTGCAGTAAAGGACATTTTAGGTAGATATGAACTTATTTTGCTGACTATTATGGTGGATAATAAATGTACAATAACTTAGCACTTGAGAAGATAAAATTCATAATCATCCTTCTATGGATGATGCTATAAAATTTAAAAGTACGTGTCACTCAGGTTATTTTCCTGTTATACTATTCATATAAATTCATTTATATTAATCATACTAGAAGTCAACGGAAAAATTTCGCAAACAACAATTCTGCTTTTCAACATAATTATTTTTCAAAATAGAATCAATTTACACCAGACATAATCCAAAACACAACTAAAAATCATCATGCATGGTAATGTGCTAAACAATCACGCAGCACCAGACATTTTCACCAATTACATCATTTCTGACCCATACGGCCCTTCTATGAATCAACTCTGTAATCTCACTTGGATGGATAACACCACAGGGAGGTTTTCAAGGAAACCTTTGTAGGAATAATAGTTTCAGTGTATCCTAAATTTCCAATTTTTCATTATTTTACAAACAAACAAACAAAAAAGCCCTTTGGATTTTGAAAACACAGTCTTTCTGTTAGAAAGTGAAATGATGCTTCAAATTATTCAGGTAAAAATGTTTTGTAGAGTAAGAAATCTAAAATTCGCCAGGAATCTAAAATTCGCCACCTCTAAAACCTTAGTTAATTTTATGAAGAAAATGATGTTTTTGTGCAGAAATTGGTATTTTTCAGTTCAAAAAGCCTTAATTTATTATACAGTCAACAAATCTCACCACAATTCATTTATTTTATTAGTATTTTCACATGTGGCGAATTTCATATATGTGGCGAATTTTAGATTTCTTACTCTATATATTTTCTACTTTTTGTCAATATTCCCCGGGGTTAAGCTACAGTTTTAACTACGTCCATCAAAATCCTGCCAGCTCTGCCACAAAGGTTTACATTGCCATCTTGACATGAGCTAAGCTGTTAAAATGGCTGTTGGTACTGAATTGAGTTTTCAATACTGAAATTCAATTTGGCTTTTCACACTAAAAATAGGGAAACAATGTTAGCAGCCATAAAATTTATCACATTACAATCATACGGCTTAACAAAACCACATCCCTAATGATCAATATGTCATATGATGTGTGGCTTATTTAAAAAAATGACAATATGTTCCACAAAGTATTGCAACCCCTTGGAAAATCATACATCTCCCAAATAAATAATGCAAGCTATAAATAAAAAGCTTTCCATGTGTAATTAGGTATTCATAGATTACATAGTATTGTTCAGGCGTTTCCTTTATCACAATGATATTAACATATTCAATATTGATGTTGAAATTCAGAACCATTATCAATTAATATGTGATGCCAACACTAATTAAAACTAGATTGGGCCAACTCGGCGCCAACATATCCCCAGACAGGTCATCACTCACGCCACAGGTTTTGATCAGGAATTTTTTAAAACATAATTACCCATTATTATATGAACTTCAGCACATCAATCTACTCTGTTTATATCTCCCCAAGGAAGATGGTGTATCCCCAGACGCCGAATACATAACTCAAATTATATTTTCAATCTTCCTGCAATGATAACTCTAAACCTATTTTCAAAGTATTTAAATGATTGATGATTGAATGTCCATTCTAAAATAATAATCCCAAAAGTGCATATCTGTTTCTATATTTGTTGACAAATAAAATATTATTTTTAACTCAACTCATCATATTTTTCAATCTTCCTTCAAAGTATTTAAATGATTGATGATTCAATGTCCATTCTAAAATTCATAATCCCAAAAGCGCATATCTGTTTCTATATTTGTTCACAAATAAAATATTATTTAAAAAAAAATTATTTATATTATTATTTTATTATATTATTTTTAGAATTTGCAAATTGTTTTCAGTTATTCATTTCCTCTATACCTATATATGTGGTCCATATATATGCAACCTAAATATGTGACACAATCTCAGTTCTGACTCCCCTTTGTGTTATATGTAATGAAGCCCACCACCTCCCACCCCCACCCCCACCCCCACCCCTCTCCCCTTCTCCACACCTCTCTCACTATTACACAAGATCTGCAACCCCATTGAGTTCTTTGTTTCTCATCTGATATCATTAAATACCTTTGTTTATTTAGTGTCACTCAATATAGCTGGAGGTCCCAGAGGTGGGTGGGGGGAATCCGGGTGGGGGATGTGGGTTGAGCATAAATGGTAAACAAACAATCTATATAAAAGGGGTACTCAAATACAAAAAGAATTGAGAATTTTAAGTATGTGATTATCAACTGAAATGAGTTCATAACTGTAGGAGCTGTGCCAAAATTAACTGAGGCAAGTTGAATAAAACTGGGCTAGTTGAGGGTTAAAAATCCCCTAGTTTTACTACATAAGGATATAATTTCATTAATATTGGGACTTAAAGCTCACTTAAAGTGTCCATTTTGCCTACTTGAATATGTTTAACCAGTTTCATTTTAAAAAGTGAAAAACTCAGCAAGCAGAGGTATAACACACAAAAATAAGTTCTTAAAAGACTAAGATAGCCATAACATTATTAATATTCAAAATTTAAATAGACAGGCATTTCCTTTTAAAAATTCAAAGATTTCAGCTCTATAACCCACATAGTTTGACAGTTACTGGGCTTTAAAGTGGCATAATATCCATAAATTGGGTTTCTGTGGGCATTTTACAATTGTTAAAGAGACCTTAGCAATTAAACTACAGATCTGAAACTTTTTGGGGGACATACATAACAAACAAAAATTATATATAATACAGTTTAAGACTTGTCACACTAAGCATTTCCAAATAACGGCAAAATACGGAAAAAATGTCAAAAAAGGCACTTGGGCGAGTGTCTATGGCCCTCATACACAGGTTAAATGTCTACTAAAAACCTTGATTTTCGGCATATGTAAAAAGGACATAATAATGCATTCCCAGATGGGATTTCAGCTCCATCAATCACATAGTTTAACAGTTACAGGGCTTAAAGGTGGTAAAAAGTCCAAATATTGGGTCATTGTGGGCCTTTTAGAGATCTCGATGTGGCTTTCAAATTAAAGCTTCAGACTTAAAATTTGTTACATACTAAGATTACACATAGAATATGTATCTAATAAAGTTTGAAACTTCTCAGACTTACCATTTCCAAGTTACAGAGCAAAATATGTGAAAAATGTCTTAAAAGGGTCACTCAGGTGGGTGTTTAAGGTCCTCATACACAGGTTAAATGTCTACTTGAAGCCTTGATTTTTGGCACATGTAAAAAGAACATAATAATGTATTCCCAGATGAGATTTCAGCTCTATCAGTCACATAGTTTAACAGTCACAGGCCTTAAAATTGGCAAAAAGTCCAAATACTGGGTCTTTATGGGGCCTTCTAGAGACCTAAATGTGGCCTTCAAATTAAAGCTTCAGACTTAAAATTTGTCACATACTAAGATTACACATAGAATATGCATCTAATACAGTTTGAAACTTCTTAGACTTACCATTTCCAAGTTACAGGGAAAAATATGTGAAAAATGTCTAAAAATGGTCACTCGGGTGGGGATTTATGGTCCTCATACACAGGTTAAATGTCTTCTTAAAGCCTTAATTTTTGGCACATATAAAAATAACATACTAATATCTTCTCAGATAGGATTTGAGCTCTATCAGTCACATAGTTTGACAGTCACAGGGCTTAAAAGTAGCAAAAAGTCCAAATATTGGGTCTTTGGGAGCCTTTTAGAGACCTCAATTTGACCTTCAAAATTAAAGCTTCAGACTTAAAATCTGTTACATACTAAGATTACACACAGAATATATATCTAATACAGTTTGAAACTTCTCAGACTTACCATTTCCAAGTTACAGGGAAAAAGATGTGAAAAATGTCTTATAAGGGTCACTCGGGTGGGTGTTTATGCTCCTGATACACAGGTTAACTGTCTATTAAAGGCCTAAATGTTGGGGCACATATAAGAAAACACATAGATATATTCCCAGATGATATTTAACTTAGATGAGAGACATAGTTTGAAAGCTACAGTGCTTGAAAGTGGCAAAAAGTGCATAAATTGGGTCTCTGTGGGCACTTTTGAGACCTTAAGTCGACCCCTTTGGGTAAACCTACAGCCCTAAAATTTTCTACAGACAAGGATTACATATCAAAGTTATACCTAGCGCAGTTTGAGACTCATCAGAATTATCACTTCCAAATTATAGGGCAAAATATGTGAAAAGTATAGCAAAAAATCCCTAAGTGGGGGTATTTATAGGCCTCAAACACAATTTTCTCCTCAACTTAAAGTCATGATTTTCGGCACATGTACTAAGAACATATTAATGTGTTGTCAGGTAAAATTTCAGCCAGCTGAGCATCATAGTTTGTGACCTACAGGGCTCTAAGTGGCCAAAAGTGCAATTTCTGACCTTAAGGTGGCCATAAGTTCTTTTTTACTGGGAGTTTAAGGTCACCTTAAAATAGGGATCTTCCTTTGGGCACCCTTAACATGTGTACCAAGTTTGAAAAAAAAATATTAATTTGTTTTTGAGTTATCGCGTCCACAAGGAAATTTCTACGGCGGCGGCGGCGGCGGCGGCGGACCTGAATCCAATATATCCCCGACTTTCGTCTGGGGATATAACTAATGTCCAGCTCAACAGACTTGTGAACTAGATCTGTTGACGAAAACGATTACATGAAACCACATATGGTCTACCTGATCGAGAAGACGAAAACCTTGCGTAAGCGCATCAAAGTTCCTAATGTCCAATAACCATCTCTCTTAGACTGGCAAGTATTCTCATAGACCTGTAATTTTCTAGAGTTACAGGTGCGGACCTCCTGTAACTTAAGAAAACGGGAAGATTTAACCTACATTGAAATACTGACTGTCTACTTTTTTGTGTCACAGGTCCAGTGGGCCTGGAAAGGTTTCCTGAAAACGTAATACACTACCAACACCCCGGAGATAAAGAGACTGTGTTTCTATGTAAGACACAGAAAGTGCCCTATTCTTTCAAGTTTTTTTTTCATGAATGTTTCAACTGTGAATGTATATCTATCAGTGAATGCATTAAGCATTCTTGAAGACTCTTGCAGCCAATAATACACAAGTTTTCAATCCATCAATTCTGATATTAATTATGTAAAATTGCTTGGCAAAATATATATCTCTCACTTTAACTACTTTAATAATACACAACCAGAAGTATTGCTTTGATATACAAAGTGTTTTTAATCCACACATATCTAGATTACAAACTTTAAGCCTTCTCAACACACAACTATGGATACAAATACAAAACATTTTAACAAAGCAAAGACACTTTTAACTGGGCATGAGCAAATGTAATATCAAGCACTGGACTGTTTTTCAAGAAAAAGCAGTATGATAAGAGTTCAAGAGTCATACTTAAAATGTGAACGCTACACCTGTAGTTATAATTAAAACAAACAGATGGATATTCAGATTTCTAAATATTAAACAATCAAACCAAAAGTTTACACCTGCTAGCAGCTTTTACAATAAGCAAAAATTGTTCAATCTATTCATGAACTGAAGCAACACATGGTGAAAACAGCAAACCATTCTGAATAGGAAAATTCAATTATACAAAGGTGTACAGCACTATGTAGCTTTATAATAACATGTTAGCACTTTTTCTCAAAAGATATTTCTGGCACAAATGCTATTAACAGCATTATCTCCTTAAAAGTCTTACATCTTGTCTTTATAAAAGTTTCACTTTTCAAACTTTGGTGATAATAAAAAATACATGATTGCATTGTCAAATGGTAGGTGCTAAAATTGAAAGTCTGGCCCCCATTTCATAAATATATATTTTCCAACAAACAGCTTAATATTCACATCTGTATACATACAAAAAGTGATAAATTAACAAAAGGTATTGACATCATGAACTTATTCATCTTTTGACCTATCATGAGCCTGCTCATCTTCGGTTTCTGAGTAGTCATTTGGACTTTCACCAGGTTTCAGCAGTCGACCCACATAGTCATATTTTTCTGCAAAACACATATCACATTCACAAGCAGATGTAATTTGAAAACCTACTGAAACTAGATGAATGCTTTTGCTAACAAAAGCGAAGCGTCCCTGAGAGTTTAAAATGCCTTGTGGTTTTAATAAGCGTGCTGTAAAGCTAAGAATGCACAAAGCTGTACCGTACTGTTACATAAACCAACCCCCTTAGTGATATCATGACAGGGAAAATCCTATAAAGGTCTTCTTTAATTAACATAAACAAGCGTTGTAGACATAGACAAGCTGGAGAAAGTGTTGTACATTGGATGTACAACATTGGATGTAACTTTAGTAAATTTTGTGTAAATGCTACAAAGCATTTCAGTAATGAGTATTGATAACTTCATATATAATCATGTGTGCAAGTATGTATTGCTATTTAGATTGTCCACAGGGTTTTGCAATAGGTTTTAATACATTGTGAAAGCATAAAAGCAACAATAAAGGCAAAAGCTATTTCATGACCCCAGTGTGACCCATACATGGGGGTCAGGAGGTAAAAGTAACCGGCTATTTAGACTGTCCACATATGGTTCCCAATACCTCTTAATACATTCCGAAGCTATAATAGCAACAATGAAGGAGCTATCACGTAAAAACTCCAAAACAGCTATTTTTTACCCCAGTTTGACCCGGGGGGGGGGGGGGGGGGGGGGGGGGGGGTCAGGTGGTAAAACTGACCGGCTACTTAGACTCTCCACATATGCTTTCCCAATACTTCTTAATACATTCTCAATCTATAAAAGCAACATTAAAGGAGATATAAGACAAAAACTCGAAATCAGCTATTTTATGACCCCAGTTTGACCCATGGGGGGGAAAGATCAGGGGATAAAAGTGACCAGCTATTTAGATTCTCCACATATGCTTTCCCAATACCTCTTAATACATTCTGAAGCTATAAAAGCAACGATAAAGGAGATATAAGGCAAAAACTCCAAAGCAGCTATTGTATGACTCCAGTTTAGCCTATAAGGGGGGGGGGGGGGGGACCGTGGGGTAAAACTGACTGGCTATTTAGACTCTCCACATACGCTTTCCCAATACCTCTTAATACATTCTGAAGCTATAAAAGCAACAATAAAGGAGATATAAGGCAAAAACTCAAAATCAGCTATTTTATGACCCCAGTTTGACCCATGGGGGGGGGGGGGGGGGGGGGGTCGGGGGTTTTTAGACTATCCACATATGCTTTCCCAATACCTCTTAGTACATTCTGAAGCTATAAAAGCAACAATAAAGAAGATATAAGGCAAAAACTCCAAAGCAACTATTTATGACCCCAGTTTGGCCCATAACTGCCCATAAGGGGGGGTGGGGGGGTGGGTGGGGGTGGGGGGTGTGGGGGGGGGTGTGGGTAAAACTGACCGGCTATTTAGACTCTCCACATATGCTTTCCCAATACCTCTTAATACATTCTGAAGCTATAAAAGCAACAATAAAGAAGATATAAGGCAAAAACTGAAAATCAGCTATTGTATGACCCCAGTTTGACCCATAAGGGGGGGTCGGGGGGTAAAACTGACCGGCTATTTAGACTCTCCACATATGCTTTCCCAATACCTCTTAATACATTCTGAAGCTATAAAAGCAACAGTAAAAGAGATATAAGGCAAAAACTCAAAATCAGCTATTTTATGACCCCAGTTTGACCCATAAGGGGGGCCGTGGGGTAAAACTGACCGGCTATTTAGACTCTCCACAGATGATTTCCCAATACCTCTTAATACATTCTGAAGCTATAAAAGCAACAATAAAGGAGATATAAGGCAAAAACTCAAAATCAGCTATTTTATGACCCCAGTTTGACCCATAAGGGGGGTCGGGGGGGTAAAACTGACCGGCTATTTAGACTCTCCACATATGGTTTCCTATTACCTCCCAATACATTTTATGGCTCTAAATGCAATACTTAAGAAGACTAGGGTGAAGTGGTTGGCATTCTGCCAACCACAGAGTCGAATCTTAGGACAGCAGTGGGTGTTGAAATCTATAAACTTGGTATTATCGCCCACAACACAGAGTGAGGTACGGTGACAGTAAAATATTGCTGGTTTATATATATTTCTAAAATATTGTTAGAAACACCATTGTAGCCTCACGTTTTCAGCACTCTGTGGGTGTACAACTACCAGCATTTGATATTTTATTTGTTTTAAATATTGCAAGAAGACAGTGAGGTGCGGCGACAGTAAAATATTGCTGGATTATATATTTGTAAAACATTGTTAGAAACACCATTGTAGCCTCGCGTTTTCAGCACTCTGTGGGTGTACATCTACCAGCATTTGATATTTTATTTGTTTTAAATATTGCGAGAAGACAGAGTGAGGTGCGGTGACAGTAAAATATTGCTGGATTATATATTTGTAAAATGTTCTTAGAAACCCCATCGTAGCCTCACGTTTTCATCACTCTGTGGGTGTACAACTACCAGCATTTGATATTTTATTTGTTTTAAATATTGCGAGAAGACAGAGTGAGGTGGTGACAGTAAAATATTCCTGGATTATATACTAGTATTTGTAAAATATTGTTGGAAACACCATTGTGAATTATAACTTCTAGGACATACAAAAGCGCCTTCTAGTGGTTGAATGTAGAACTACGGAGTTTGAATATTTTCATTGTCTCTGCCAGAGGTGTCCTCGATTTTGATTGGCTGAATGACAAATGTGTAGTACTACCGTGACGTCACTTCATTCATTAATTTATTTGCGGTTTATTTGTTTGACAAATAATTGAGTACACGTAGATGGGCAGACAGCAATTTTACATTAACAGTGACTGCGTGATAAACCCTGCAGACGAATAAATTAATTGGGGTTTAAGGTCTAGAAACCAGCAGACGAAACCGTTAAAAAAGACTCGTTCGAGTAGACCATTACAATAGCAAAAACAATAGTTTCTAGGACATACGGGTCCTTGGAGAAAGCCAGATGTAGTGCTAGACAAGCTTTTTACTTTATAAAATATAACTGAATAAAAGCATTAAAAATCTTCAAAATGGCAGAGTGTATAGTATAGACCTTAATGTACCGATATGTGAAGAAATATTATGCAGAATTTGATATTTAAGGGCTTAAACGGCCATTTTAAAATCGCGGCCGCAACTCAGTACATAACTCGAATCAAAGATTCGACTAATAATAGGGGGGTTGACCTAAATTTAAGGCTCTCAGATTGGAAGGTGTGAGGAAATCACCCATAAATGAGACATTTTTCAAGGGATTGCTCCCAAAATCTAATCAGCTCGCGTTTTCGATAGTATGAACAGGTGTGTCAAATTATAAGGCTGTGTAGCAAGTAGTTTTTCCTGAACTGTGATGACCGGGGGTGGGGGGGGGGGGGGGGGGTACTTAAAAAAGATTTGATCATGTGACCTTCATAAAGGTCAAATTTAAGCATGCAGAAAAATTTTCCCACGCCTAAGGTATATAACTGCCAAATATGGTTTGAAACCTTCTAATAATAAGGGAGATATTCAAGGGAGACCATAATGCGGCGGCGGCGGCGAGGAAACTCAGATGAAAACAAATAAGCGCCCTTTCAGGGACGCTTAATTGACTACAGTCAAATCATTTCAAGCACAACTCTGTGAGCAGTGTTTAAGGGAGTATAATGGTACACACATGTTTCTGTGGGTTACTTTTGTCTCATTGTTTCGTATGAATATGTATCATATGTATGTTTTGATGTTTCAAAAATCTACTGTTTTCGGTTTTACTATTTGTAACAAGATCCACAGGGTAACCTACTGTACCAGTATAGTGTGCCATTATTAAATGGATCCAAACTGATAAAAAATAGCATCAGAGATGCCCATACCCCACAGCCGGGGGAACTAGTTTTCAACACCATGAGATATAGTAGTGGTGAAATAGTACACAGATTGGGATAATTTTAGAGCAGTGTCAGTGTCCAAATAATGTTTAAGTAGAGAAAATAACATCTAAGAGAAAGAAACTGCATGTAAAGATTAAGTATTAAAACAGGACAATTCAGTTAACTAAAACTTATGAAGCTTTAAGACTTCTCCCATTTTGATATTCATTTGTATGGTCGAATTGTGGTTTTAATGTTTTGAATATTACCCATACATACTATGTGGCAATACATGCTTTTATGTGGAGTTGGGGCAAAACCTGTGGCTCACTTGATGCAATATCATCTATTACAATGGGAAGTTGCAAAAATAAAACAGTTAATGAATTCTAATATGACTAACAGTGCTTAATATACATAAAAAAACACCCAAAGGTGCAACAACCAAGATTCAAGTAAAAACATATAAGAGAGATAAAATAGTATTAGATATCCCTGTACAAAGATAAAATAGCATCAGATATGCAAGATCAAAGGTCAAATCCAGGTCACACCATGACGTTGCACACATATAACCCCAGAACAATGTCCCTACCAAATATCAACTTCCTACACCTTATGGTTTTCAAAATATAGCCCAGACAAGGCATAAAAGGTCAAGGTCACTACGGCAAGGTCAAAGGTCAAATCAAGGTCACACCATAACATTTTACATCTACACACCCAAGCCAATGTCCCTACCCGGTATCAACTTCCTACACCTTACGGTTTCCAAGATATACCCCGGACAAGATTTTATAGGTCAAGGTCACTACAGCAAGTTCAAAGATCAAATCCAGCTCACGCCATGACGTTGCACACCTACACCGCCTAACCAATGTCCCTACCAAGTATCAACTTCCTCCACCTTATGGTTGCCGAGATATGGCTCGGACAAGATTTTATAGGTCAAGGTCACTACAGCAAGGTCAAAGGTTAAATCAAGGTCATGTCATGACGTTGCACACCTACAACCCCTAACCAATGCCCCACCAAGTACCAGCTGCCTACACCTTACGGTTTCCGAGATATAGCCTGGACAAGTTTTTATGGGTCAATGTCACTACGGGCAAGGTCAAATCAAGGTCAGAACATGACGTTGCACACCTACACCCCCTGACCGATGTCCCTACCAATTATCAACTTCCTACACCTTACGGTTTCCGAGATATAGCCTGGACAAGATTTTATAGGTCAAGGTCATTACGGAAAAAGGTCAAATCAAGGTCACACCATGACATTGCACACCTACACCCCCCAACCAATGTCCCTACCAAATATCAACTTTCTACACCTTACGGTTTCCGAGATATAGCCCAGACAAGATTTTCAAACCTAAGGTCACTATGGCAAGGTCAAATCAAGGTCACACCATGACATTTTACATCTACACACCCTAGCCAATGTCCCTACCCAGTATCAACTTCCTACACCTTACGGTTTCCAAGATATACCCTGGACAAACTTCTTCCCACCGCCCGCCCGACTGGACACCATGGGTGAAAAAAATACCCCGATAGCCCTAAGGGTTGTGGGGTAAAAACAGAAATGCACTAAAATTCAAATCATTTATGACTATTGGTGAAAAACTGAAAATAACATCTACAAACTGTTAGGCTGTAGGAATAAAATTAAGAGGCCGCAGCTACCTGGGTGAATAAAATCCCAGTATAATAGACGATCAGGAAACATGATATATACCTATCCCGAAGATGCACACTCAATTATTGAAGATGTGAAAGTTCTCTGACAGATGTCAAACTGTGACTGTATTTTGAGTGGCTCAAGCAAAAATTCATTAGGTGTGGCTATTTTGCTTAAAAAGTTAAATAAAGATAGCGAGGGAAACTACTTATGTGTGAACCCAAAAATGACATTACAAGATTTTCAAACTCCATATAACTACAGCAAAGTCAGAGGTTTAATCAAGGTCACACCCATGATATTGCACACCTACACCCCACGACCGATGTCTCTACCAAGTATCAACATCTTACATCTGAGTTTCTGAGATACAGCCCAATCAAGCTTTTTTCCTACCACCAACCTGCCCATCTGGACATCATGGGTGAAAACAATATACCAGGCAGCCCTTACAGCCGGTGGGGTAGAAACCCAAAATCTGTGATTTTATGACCCGAGTTTGACCCATAAGGGAGAGCCAAAGTGTAAATCTGATTAGTTTTTTCGACTCTCTGCATAAAGTTGACTATTACCTTCCAAAACATTTTATAGTCTAAATGCAACAGATAAGGAGATAATAGTGGTGTTCTGATGAATTTAAGCTTTTTGATTACTAATCAGCTTGAGAATTGATAATATTTACAAGCATTTAAAATAACACCCTCCTGCATTAAGTAGTTATGGCTGGCGGGGATGACGGGTTGATGTACACCCCCTCAAAATATTTTTGATCATGTGACCTTGAGAACGGTCAAAGGTCAAAAATAAGCATATTGAAAAATTTCCCACACCTAAGGTATATATAAGAGCCAGCCCATGACTTCTTATAGCATGGTTTCACATCCCAAACCTCTAGGACCAATATTAAGCAAGTTATAAACACTTTTAAGCTTGCCTATCCTTGTTTGACCTTGAAGAAGGGGCCCAAGGTCAAATCGGAACACATCAGAAGACTGCCAGCTCATGAATTCTTATAGGTCAGTTTCACATCCCCAAACTCTAGGACTAATAATAAAAAGAAGTGAGTTATAACCACTTTCATGTTTGCTCCACCCGTCTGACCTTGAAGGAGCTGTCCAAGGCCAAATCAGAACATTACAAAACATCAGAAGATTACCAGCCCATGATTTCCTATTGGTTGGCTTGACACTGCAAACCCCTAGGACCGATAATAAGTGAGGTATAAGCACTGTTAAGTTTGGTCATCCTCATTTGACCTTGAAAAAGGGGCCCAAGGTCAAGTCTGACCACATCAGAAGATTCCCAGCCCATGGTTACCTACAGGTTGGCTTTACATTGCACATGTCTAGGACCAATAATAAATGAGTTATAAGAACTTTTAAGTTTGGCTACCCTCGTCTGATCTTGAAGAAGGGGCCCAAGGTCAAATCTGACCACATCAGCAAACTACCAGCCCATGATTTCCTATGAGCCCAGGTTGACCTTCAGTGGGAGGGTTCGGGAGGCAAATGTGATAGCATTTTTGGAATCCCAGGCATTGGCTTCATATAACCTTTTAATACATTCCAAAGCTCTAAATCCAATAACATAATATACAAGTTCAACTAGAGGATCGCTAGTGAAGCAAAAACAAAGCGTCCCAAAAGAAAGATGGTGTTGGCTGCTTATAATAGAAAGATCTTGCCTAGATACCCTGTCAATCTAAAATTATATCGAAAAAAAATTGGAATATTTAAAATGGTTTAGGAGATACAAGCAATTTTAAGTTTTACCATTTTTGTCAAAAATTTGACAATTCAAAATGACCGCCATTTTTGGAAAGAGGAAAAATTTTTGAGAATTGAGCAGAGTATCTTCCATATATACCCTGCAGGCCAAAAATTTGGCCGAAATCGCTCTATCTCGCACGGTTTAGGAGATACAAGCAATTTTAAGTTTTACCATTTTTGTCAAAAATTTGAAAATTCAAAATGGCCGCCATTTTTGGAAAGAGGAAAAATTTTTGAGAACTGAGCACAGTATCTTGCACATATACCCCGTGGGGCCAAATATTTCGCCGAAATAGCTCTATCTCGCATGGTTCAGGAGATACAAGCAATTTTAAGGTTTACTATTTTTGTCAAAAATTCGAAATGGCCGCCATTTTTGGAAAGAGGAAGAATTTTTTTAAATTGAGCAGAGTATCTTGCACATATACCCTGTGGGCCAAAAATTTCGACGAAATCGCTCTATCTCGCACGGTTTAGGAGATACAAGCAATTTTAAATTTTACCATTTTTGTTAAAATTCGAAATTTAAAATGGCTGCCATTTTTGGATAGAGGAAATTTTTTTTTTTAAAAGTGTGCAGAGTATCTTGCTTAGATACCCTGTGGGCTAAAAATTTTGCCAAAATAATTATTTGTGAATTATTTGTGATGAACACTACATGAGTGCATTGTGTTCCCACAAATCAGAGTGCAGACCTTTAAATTTTTTGCCATTTTTGTCAAAAATTACAAAATTCAAAATGGCCGCCATTTTTGGAGAGAAGAAATTTTTTTTGAAATTGAGCAAAGTACTTAGCAAAGATACTCTGTGGGTCAAAAATTTCGTCGAAATCGCTCTATCTCGCACGGTTTAGAAGTTATGAAGGGATTTGTATTTTCCTTGTTAATAAAAATTATAATGCTTAGTTAATTAGCCATTTTTTACTGGAAGTCTACTAAAATCTAATCATTTCCAGATCTTTATACCTTGCATCCATATATCAAATTTCAGGCGAATATTTTAAACGCTTCTTAAGTTACCATCCAGACAAGCCAAATCCTGTTTTTGGTCATGTGACTTCTCTGATTGGTTGAAATGTCATGGCACCAAATTGAGAAAATTTTCCCAGGGCTACTAAATATATGTGCCAAGTTTGAAGAAATTCCACCCACTAGTAAAGTCGTTATAGGTAGGCAAACTTGCGGATACGGCGGACCCTTCCGCGAGAATTCCTCCCATATGCAAACAAGCGTCCCTCGCGGGACGCTTAATAACATAATATTTTCACTCGTAGTAATAGTTTAAAGAACTCAAAAGATACAAACCAGTGAACTGCATTTCCCACTCTCGCATGCTCTCCATTTGCATACTATTTAAGTCGCTGAGATCATCGTGGCCATCTTTTATACTATCTTCACCTAGAGAAAAAGTGGCAAGACCTCTGGACGCATCCCGACCAGCAAACACACCATAGGGTCCACCTGCATAGAACACATACATTTGTAGACTTCATTAATGCAATGCATTAATAATTGGCATCAGAGTTTTACACACTTTAGATGCCCTTGAAGTCTTAAACACAGAACACAATTGGACAAAAATCTCTCTATCTTGCTCCATTTCTGAGATAGATAATCACATTTTTGTTTTACGCAGGAATTCAAGATGGCTGCCAATGTTTTGGGGAGAAGATGATTTGAGAAACAGACAGATGCCTTTGAACATATCCTCCTGGCCAAAAAATTATCTGAAAGCACTCTGTTTCCGAACTAAGTGTTGGTCTGCTTTTACACCCTTAAAAATGGCTGCAGAACAATTTTTTTTAAAGTGTGCTTATGACTCTGCTACACCTCTCTGGCCTCAAAATTTGACTAAAATTGCTCTATCTCCCACAATTTCTGAGATATTAAGGATCTTTCATTTTCAGTGTTAAGAAAAATTGTAATGTTTAATTAATTGTTAATAAGTTAGCCATTTTGTATCACATCACGTTCAAAAGTTAATAACCTCAATATATCTATAGAACGATCCTACCTGCCATATTTCATGCGAATTTTCTCCTATGAACGAAAAAGAGCCTCAAAAGAAGTGCTAATTAAAAAATTTAAAAACCACACACACACATTCAATGTAAAATACTCAAAAGGTCTAATTTAAAATTATTATCTAAAATATACTTGATATTTCCTTTGTAATTACCGTATTTATTTGTATAAATGCCCCAGGGGGCAATACAATTGTGGGGGGGCAACTATTACAGGCACAAAAAAACAACTCTCGAGTCTGGTGGCAGTGGGTGATAATGGACAGTTTACAGCCTTCTTCCTGATTGCCAGCCCTCTTTGCAAAGGTAGAGGGGGGTGTTTAATAGGGAGGGAGGGGTGCTTATATGGATAAATATGGTATAGGATTTTATTTATGATGCCTGTACCTTTATATTCCAGAAACATTTTTTTAGAAATTCTGAAAATTGTAACCTTCAACTGATCGAGATTAGGGCAGTGACTTAGAAAAACGACATCGGGTATTTGTTTGCGAATTCGGGTAACCGTGGTTTAGTTGTCACCCAGTGGAAGTATCAGAGAAGCAAACATGGCAGATAATGTAAGTTTAAAACCCTACGATAAAGAATGTTAAGTATCTGTATAAATAAGGAAAATTATATGAAAAACTAACATTAGTTTGAGAAATCTGACAGAATACTAACATTTACCCAAGTTTTTTGTTGTTTTACGGTATATTTAATATTTTTTGGTTACCCGCTTTGCCACTTTGTACTCGGTTTCTCAAAGAATTCGAACCGTTTTCCGATAACAGGAAAAGGTTAAAATCGTATCTCTTCAAAAAGGCATTTCCAACTTAGCATACACTCTATCCAGCGTCTCTGTGGTACTGGACCTGGAAATGGCTATAGACAGATGATTTTTTGAATTTGATTTTGGTGTTGCACTTTATAGTCTGCCTAGCAGAGATTACGCGCTATAAAAGTACAGAATAGAACAGAATAACCAGGCACCGTCACGCACCCCTAACTGAGAATTCTTGTTGAGCCACTGAGTTCAGTTGAATAATGCTTGTACCTCACACAGTACTTTGCGTTTTCAGCAGGGATATTCATAACAGAAAAGTGTGGTCCAACATTTGGCTACACAAACAGGGTATTGTCTTTCTAAACCTGATGTTAACTTCAATATATCACCTTGTTAAGAGGTCAAAAACTTTTTGGAAAAATGTTCATCAGCTAAATATATTCAAATATTACTATAAAATTAGTAATAATTAGTAAGTCAGTACATTGACTTCAGCAATAAACACACCAATAATCGCAATTACAAAAAAGACTACAACTTGATTACATGCTTTGCAAAAAGGAGGAACAATTAAATTCATTCAGCTGCACAATAAATTGCATTTCTAGTATACTATATTTTTTCTACATTTGAGCCCATGTCTGGTGGGAGACAACTAAATTATCACTACATCCCCAGGAGGTCACCAAAGTAAAACATTGGGATAGGTCTAGGGACGTCATGACTCCAAATATTTCATGTCGGTTAATCGCCAAGCATTATTTGTGTCAACACCGAATAACTGTCGAATTTATAAAACAACCAAAAATCTTAAGTTTCATATTGTAAAAAGCATTGAAAAACGATAAAAATGTTAAATAATATGAAAATTTGTCTATATAATCTGTAAAATGGAATAACTTTGCTATTTTCCTGCAACTTTTGCTTCGTTTATTTCAGGCAGGAAGCGGGCGATATAAGAGGTATAAGGTACTTCCGGTTTTATGTGAATGAATAAAGAATGCAGAAAATGTGGGTGTTTTTGGATTTTAGCTTATTTTATGTGACATTATGGACATATTTTATGGATTCAGACCTTCTCCCATCTTTTACACTATATTGAGCGATTATTCCGACTTTAAAATATGAACCGGTAAATAGCACTGTTCTAACCATTGTCGATTAGTCGGCTAGTTGTGACAACCCTAAATGGGTCAGTAAGGAATATGTAGATTTCGGGCCTCTGTGTTTTAGTACACCAGAATCAACATGGACACTTTAACAAAATCACAACAAAAGTAATTTTGTAAGTTATCGATATATTTATCGCTATGTACAGTGGATTCGTCGGTTCTTACTAAAAGTCGGAAAACTGCAGTGTTATGTCACCAACCCACGAAAATATATTGTAATATATTTTCTCCATTATTTCTTCAAGGTTTCAAAGAAATGAAAATGTCAGAAACTCGATTTATGGTTTCCCTCCAGTACCGTATTTTATAGATCCAAAAGCAAATCAGTTTATAAAACATACGCAAAAGATGAAGACATATGGCTACCTTCCATTGCTTGCTTGAAATTAAATCTGAAACAACTATGAAAGTTACAAATATGATATTTCCCACATTGTTGGTATTTTATTCCAGTTATTATTCCAGTTAACTGATAAGCTATCTGAAAAGTGTTATGTTCACCACAGTTGAGTAAATAACTCACATTTCAATAATTTCATCCTCTCTGGTTTCTTGATGGATTAATAATACAATAATATCAGAAAAACTATTCCATTGCTTTTCCAATGAGATATAGTATGTATGTGTAGGTAATGCAGTTTTCTAAAATATTTGAAAAAGATGTACACCTGTTGAGATCCATCATCTTCCTCAAATTTGGTTCAAAATCCCATTACGTTGTTAATCAAAACTACAAATATGATATTCATTTTAGGGTTAAGCTAAGTTACTGTTGTTTTTTTTAGATGAAGGTTGGTCTAAGATATCTGAATAAGTGTTGTGAGTAATTAGTTGTTAAAAGGTGCTTAACTTTCAATAATGTTTTCTTGTTTGTTCATTAGTGGGTGGACGAGACATGTGCTCAATTAATCATCGGTGACAGTGTACAATTGCGGTCGGTCATTTTTTTCTAATGATCTATTATTCAAGTTAAATCTTACATTTCCTAATTTATCTCAATATCCACACATGTTTCATATATTTTACGAATTTTTACTTAATAAATCAACATATTTGTCATGCAGTTCGAGTTTGTTTATGTCTACCGCCATATTTACGGGAAGTGTATACTTTTGGTAGATTCTAAATGTTGAAACACTGTTATTCTTACCGGATTGACCTATACTTTATCCCGGAAAGTGTTTCCTAATTAATGACCAACAATGGAGTAAAATAATCGATTGGAGGTCGATCGTCGGTCGGAAAATGGACGAATAATCGACCCTGGAAATAGGGGGCGATTCCCAGCACTATTGTTCATGTGCAGATTTTAATGCAGTAAAAACAAACATATGCATTAAAAAAAACAAAAAACTTTCCAATGGTTTAAATGTTAAATATATGAGGGTAAATAAATTTATAAAATATTCACAAAAGATGAGGACTGCCTGACATCTTCCATCTTGTTTTTCCATTATCTACATGCTGGCTGAGTGATAGCTACCCCGGTATTTACAAATTCCTAATATTTAATATTATTTACATTCCTTTATGGTCTACACTTTTTAATAATTGTTTGCTAGCATTTCTATACCTTAAAAACTTCTTTTTTCGGATTTTAGCATACCCCATTGCTTACCATAGTAACAATGAATCTGATTGGTTGAACCCACCAGACACTTGTTTAAAAATGTAACCAAAACCATATTGGCTTTAATCAATAAAATATCAATAAATACACTAAAAATTCATAGTTTCTTCATTGAATCTATTTAAAATAGAATTTTTCTGAGTAATTAAACGATTTTATAGCGCAATTTATATGTGCTATAACATACTTCTCAATTTAAATCTTATATCGTCGAATCAACCGTATGCAAGGATACATTATATTTTATTTATTTGGGGTTTTATGTTGCTTTCAACACTGTACAGGTCATATCATGACGGGTAGTTGGAAGGGCAGAGGAAACCAGTACATACAGTTTGTTAGGGTTCTGTACTGTAAACTGCCGACCAACGGCAAGCAACTACCAGCTTTCCCACTTGAGGCCGTGCCGGGAATTGAACCCTGGCCTCAGAGGTGGGAGGCAAGAATGTTAACACTCTGCCACCGTGGCCCCTAGGATACATTATAATCTTAAACAATCATTTAACAGTAATAAAATACAGAAATATTTGCTATCCGTGGTTTGGTTTCAATTTTAAGGAACTTATTTCACGAGGGAACAAATTTCACGTGTCACCAGTGTTTACTGGTAGGTGGGCCTTTACTGGTAAAAAAGCCACTACAGGGTGTATCCAATAAATTTCAATAATTTTTCCAAGACTTCTCCATGACCGAAGCTTTAAAATTAAGGACCTTTTACATGCTTCATGGCATAAAAGAGACATGTACTGCTACATTGCATAAATTGGCCACAGACATAAGTTGGCCGCGGTTCATCTACAGGCTCCAGAAAGACAAATAGGTTATGGTACACCAATGAAAACTGTTGCATATAATAAGTTTAACAATAATACATGATTTCAGAGTGTACTACCTTGCTACCAAATATCACCGGGTACCAATTATCGCCAGACAGAATTCAAAAAGATATAACTTCACCAAAGTAGCATCCCAAGTTTAGTCCATAAGGTAAAACTATTTCCAAAGTGAATGGAACAAATAGTGGCTTTCTACCCGTGAATTCCCACCTTATATTTATTTGTTAGAGGTCAAGGACAAATGCTTCTATTTATCTATAAAATGTGCATTCACTGGTATTTCCGGTTTGCGGTAGAAACGGCCGATAATAGAGATATACTGCCTTGCTACCAATTATCGCCAGGTACCAATTATCGCCAGACAAAATTCAAATTGACATAACCTGACCACAAGTACATCCCAAGTCTAGCAAATAAGATAAAACTATTTCAACAGTGAATAGAACAGAAACACAATAAAAAGCTTTCAAAATGTGTGGCCATTACTGAAATATGAATGTTTTATTTTGGGCAGAGGATATTTACACCACCGCTGTGTACGCAATGCCGAAAAGTCGTCTTATGTACACCACCGCTGTGTACATAAGCTACATATGGTTCCTTATGTACACCACCGTTGTGTATATTAGCCAGATAATGTCTCTTATGTACACCACCGCTGTTTATGTAAGCTAGATTGAATATCTTGTGTACATATGCAAGATATTTGGGATATTTTGTGTACCACTAAAATGTAGGTAAGCTAATGTACATGGTCTTCTACACCACCTTATTGTGCATGCTATGTCAGTCCCCCTAGAAATGGGATGATTAGTCTTCCCCACTATTGTACTGTGGAAACTAAATTAAATTTCTTATACACACCTTGTTGTGTACCCAGCCAGGTAAAATTTGTTACATAATTAGCCTTTTGATCCCCACAGGTCGAATAGTTGTGGCTTAACTTGGGTTGGATGACACTTAGATGACAAAGATCAATGTAACATACATTACAAATGTACCAGGTTCTAATGGCATGAAAGCCTCTACACACGGCCATCTACACACCTTACAAAAAAGTGATATATAGCAAAAATACAAAAAGAAAAACATTCTTTTTAAGATTCTATATTTCTCACTAAATACATATCCATGGAGAGTAAACAGGACAATGCCAACTTGTTTTTGGCGTTTCTGTTTCAACTTTATAAGCATTAATCAAATATATTCTTGTAAAAGAGAGAAATTGAATTCATTTTCAAACTAACACTGATAAAACAGCTTTTGTTTTACTTTATATTTTTGTAGTGTATTATTGCATTACTCGACAGCCGTGGTGTACATAAAGAACTGAAATACCCTTATGTACACAGCCGTGGTGTAAATAACCAGTTCGTTTATTTTGTGGTGGCGATAATTGGTACCCGGCGATAATTGGTAGCAAGGCAGTATTACGAAAATATAAAGCCTTGAAACAAATGTAACAACATGCAACCCAGTTATTAATTTTAGTGCATATCATTGACAATCTATTTCAGAAAAATAAAAAGCTGTTAATATTATTTAAATTTACGGCGTTAAATTTAATATACGGCAAGGTTATGTCCCGGGACGTCCCGATATGTAACGTATTGGCTATATGTCGGGAAGTGCTAAATTGTGAGAACTTGGAAGTGCTTCATATAGGGAAGTGCTTTATATCATGGGATGCCTTGTTTTATGATTGTAACAATATTTTACAAAATGAAGGCCTCAAAAAAGATCAAATATATTTTACACTCAAAACTCCCGGCAGTACGTAGCACCAACTCATTAATATTCATGACAATATATGAGGTCATGGATTTCCCTGGATTTTCTTGCAATATTTATAAAACTGAAGCTTAAAATATCTTAAACTCAAGAATTCACGGCAGTAGCACCAATTCATTAATATTCATGAGAAAATATGAGGTCATGGATTTCCCGGGATTTTCTTACAATATTTTATAGAATGGAAGCTTCAATGATGATTAAATACCTTAGGTAAACTCGAGAACTCACGGCAGTAGTACCAACTCATTAATATTCATGAGAAGATGTAAGGTCACAGATTTCCTGACAAAATCAACCAATGAAATCATTTCCCGACATTTAGCCAGTAATTTACATATCGGGATGTCCCGTGATTTAACCACTGCGTTTAATATATTAGCTTCAGCATGGGCGTTTACTGGTAGAGTGCCACTACACAACAAAAAGGTTTCAAAATATATGACCATTACTGAAATATGAATGTTTTATTTTCTGGTGGCGATAACTGGTGGCAAGGCAGTAGTACAGAGGCCATGAGATCCCGCCGGTTTTGCCTTCGAGAACCATTCACAAGGTTCCAGTCACAGTACAGGAAGATGTGGAAGAAGGTTTAGACGCTTAACACACCTGGGCCATAAAAACGTTTTCCTCTTGTCATGTCGAATATTTTTCCATTTACTGCAATGAGAATTCTGCCATCTCCCGTTTTACCGTCGTAGGGTCTGAGTTCTTCAAGTGTCATGTCCTTTTTTTTCATCTTTGGTAAGGATGGCTCAACTTGTTTTGGGGGTTCCTGACGTCGTGTGCCAAATATCTTGTAGAGAAGATAGCCACAGATGCCCAACAAGGCAATATTAAGCGGGCTGGACAACATTTCAAATACAAAACTTGACTTTTCACCAGAGTCCGCCATTTTTGTTTTGAACCGTTAAAATAAGTAAACGACTAGAAAATCACCAATTTTTATCTCCACTGACGTCAAACGCACCAGAGCAAAATAATGTACACATCTTGTGTAGCGCCAGACAATGTATCCCCCACCCTCAAAAAAGTGTGCAGGCTGACCGCAAAGTGGCTGGGGATACATAATATGGTAAGGGTTCCTGCCACATTATGTATTCCTTGCCATATTCTATATCCCCTTTTGCATGTTTTTCATCTATAGTTATTTATGCGGTTTTTCATTAGCATTTCCCCATGTGCATTATGGTTATGCAGTTGATAGCCAAACTTTTGGGCTTTTAACAAACACATTTTCAATTTTCTAAAGCTTAAAGACTAAAATTGTACCTATATTATTACAGATATTTAATGTGAACTGCCGACCTAACTGTTTATGTTTGGTGATAATTAATCCAGTGTGGTCATCACTAATCCTAAAAGTGATCAAATTAACATAAAGGGGATGCAAAAACAAAGAAAGGATTTTAATCTAATCCTGCAATTAATATCTGGGCCATACTCTATTTATTTATTTATTTGGGGTTTCAACACTGTACAGGTCATATCACGATGGGTAGTTGGAAGGGCAGAGGAAACCAGTACATAAAGTTCGTCAGGGTTCTGTACTGTAAACTGCTGACCAACGGCAAGCAACTACCAGCTTTCCCACTGTAGGCTATGCCGGGAACTGAACCCCGGCCTCAGAGGTGGGAGGAGAGAGTGCTACCACTCTGCCACCGTGACGGCCATACTCTACAACAATACTTAGAAAAGGTGACCTTAGATCTAACTAAGGGAAGGGTTTTCACTTAAGTTTTTCTTGCGCTTTGTATTCAAAGGAACAAAGGAAGAACGATTCAGTTTCATAATGTCTTGCTAGAAATCCAAGAAATACTTGAAATCTAAGTTAAAAATGATCTAATTATTGTTCTAGAATACGGTCCCTGATCTGAAGACAAACAAATAAAATACTGTGTTGTCAATTAGACCTATAAACTGAAACAAGGCATTTAGTTGATAACTTGATACGAAATGTGGCTGCCACATTTTGAATTGCATAAAGGTTCAAAGTTTGGGCTTTGCATCCCATTAAATGGCCAGGGGCATATTGGGACAGAATTACCACTTGTTGGGATTCAAACCCTTACAGAGGTGAGAGACTGTGATTAGATGCCAAACTTGCTAACCACAAGCCCACAGAGGGCCTTTGTATAACTGCAAGCAATCTTACCCGTAAAAGAGAAGAAGAGTGTGAATACTTGTTTCATGTGTACCTGAACACATCAAAATGAGGTCCTCAATCACTTTGAATACTAGTACAATGAGTAAAAATTACTTACTATATGTGAAAGATTGTTCAAGCAAAAGTGTATTTTCAAGGTATGGGTTTGATTCCCAGTGATGTAAAGCAAGATATCATAGCTTAGTAATAGAGCATTCAGTCCATCACTTTTTGCTACAATGTTATACCATTTAAAAAGTATGTTTTACAAACTGTGCTCTGAGTATTTTATATGTTAAGTGTTACCTTTATTTTAACATATATTTCTCTATTCACCCATAAAGTCATCAAAGTTCAGCAATTGGAGTTATTGGCTTGCCAGGTAGATACATTAACTCTAAAAATTATAAATATATTTTTTTTTTGAAATTTATTTCATTTCTTTTAATTTTCTTGAAGTATGAAGTCACAAGTGATAAGTGTCATTGTTTGATAAATTCCATTCATAAACATAAAATTGAACATCAGAAAGTTTCTTAACTTGTATGGTATCTCTGACACACTCTCAAAATTAATTTCTAGTGACTATTTACAAAATCGAAGGCAATTGAAGTGTGGGGACAGACAGTGCACAGCAAAAATTAACATTGATTCTTGATAAAACAATTGAAACCAATGAGTTAACAAAAGTTCCAAATGAGTAAATCAAGTTATAAACAAGTTATTTTGAGACTTGTGAATGTAGGGATTGTGTATCAGTAAAGAAAGCAAAAACAGAAGCTACTGGCAGAAGTTTAGGCAACTTAACAGCAGAAGACCTTGATGAAAATACTAAACCGTTGGCAGGATCTACTAACATTTTTAGCCTACCATACATATAAAGATCATCCAGAGAAAAAGGAATTGCAGCCTTGTTCACAAGAGTTAGCCACGATGAATGTTTCTCTACAACCTGCATGCTAAAGATGAAGTTTGGAGGACCAATCCAAAAGTCATCATAAAATGGTTCTACATAAAGAACATTAGTACATAATACCAAAAATTTGTTTCTGAAGTAACATATATCTAAAGTAGGTAGAAATATTCATTTTTGCTTATTTTCTCAAAAATACTGTATGCCTTTTGCACCAAACAAAAAGTTGAGGTCTTGTGAATACAATCTCACCACCTGATGTGGGTGTAGTAGCCAACACCACAACTGACCCTACAACTCTAGGGTCGGTTTGTAAAATTTTGGATTGGGGGACAAAAATCCAAAAAAAGGTGCACAAAAAATTTGGGTTGATTTCACATCCCCGACAGGCCGAAGTGCATCCCAGCTTGTCTGGAGCAAGATCCCAACCTGATTTGGGATCAATGTGTTTTTCTCCACAACTAGATGGGAAACTATAAGCACAGGCTGTAAACTCCTAATTGGAAAGCCCTATCAGGTCACGACAAGTCATAGTGACAAACTGACAAGACTGGAGCAGTGTCCAGATCCACCCTGACTAGACTGATTAATTTCTGGAGTCGGGATAGTGAGTCGGGATCAAACTAACACTACATAACCCCTTCTGGCTGCTGTAACTCATGATTTATCACTGCAAAGATGCCAGCTACATTTCAAACAGACTTTCTACAGAAGCTTATATAATTAGGGCCCTGTTGTTTTTATTGAGTCTTATGTTTTGATTTCCATTCTGATTTGCACATAAAACAGGACTCATCTGACCCAGGATGAGCTGCCATATCAAGAAGGAAGTCACAAATTAAAGAAAGTCCTTAGTAGGTGGATTGAAAATGGCAATAAGACTGAGACATTGCAACACTAGAAACATACAAGTCATTACAATATCACTGGCTGGTTGGCTGAACCACCATAAGTAAATTTGTCCCCCATGCAGTTCTGCTGAGCCATCCTTGCTGATATCCAGGAAGAGTAATTGACCTGCCCCACCATCCTGAAGACTGCAGTTATAGAACCAGATGGAATGTGCCCCACACTATTGGGGCACTAAACGGGTAATATGTCCAAGAAAAAGCCAAAGAAATCTGGGAGTGAATATTATAAGTATAAAGGTTTCTTTTCTCTGGTACTTCTAACCCTGGTTGATGCAGACTACAGCTTCCTCTGGATAGATATTGGGTCAAGTGGATTGTTACATACTGTATAAGTGGTTATTTTCGCGTGGAATTAATTTTCGCTATATTCGCGAGTGACTACAAAACGCGAAAATAACTTCTAGCCAATATTTATCAGTAGAACCAGCCTAGCATGAGCGATAATACAAGATTGTGCAAGATACAATATTTGACACTGCCACGGAAACAATAAATTCCATTGCTTTATCAAATGTACCATTCACAGAAACGCCTAACTTCTTTGATCTTTCACCAATAGGGAGGGATTAATTCAATTACACGACCCCGCTACTGTACACAACTTCTTTGATCATGCGCCGATCAATGAAAGTGTGTTCGATTGGGTTTCGTAAATTTATAATCTCCCAGAGTAGGTTCACACACTGACAACGTGTATAAAAGAAAAGACGTTAACTATGCATTTCCAATCAAACCAGCAGAAGTCCGCATAATATTTTAATTTGAACATGTTGTTAGTTTGGGCGATAATTGAATATATTTCACCGCGAAAATAAATTCTCGCGAACCAGGCCTACAGTGTACATTCACGAACTTAAGTACCCGCGAAAAAAAACACTTATACAGTATATAGACACTGTGCCAATGCATGATTTCATTTGTGGAAAGTGTTGTGTTTGTGTGTTGCCATGTAAAAACCTTGAGTTGACGATTTTCCACAGAACTAGTTAGATAGTATTTATGTTTATTGTATTCTGTTTGAATGGTCTATTTATAGACTGGGGGAAACTCCTCTAGGCTTCTATAACCTCAGAAGTTCTACTTGGGTGACCTATTAATAGATATTGGGAACCCCTAAATCGATTTCTAGAGCTTTCTTAGTGATTCCTGTAAACAGTGCTTTTTCCCAAGTTAATTCTATAACCTTCTGGCCATATCCACTGCTGTATATAAAGTGCTGTACATCTGACCATGAGGAACATAGTTTTTGCTGGCTATAAAGAAAGTTATTATGTCTTAGAACTACTATTAAGTGGATATAAACTGCTTGTGTTGTTTATATTTTGTGGTGAACTCTTGTTGGAGTGAATTTGATACAGTGTGTGGATTTACCAGAGTGGATTTGCTGTACCTTATATATTGTATGTATTTGGATATAGTGTGTAGATCTACCAGAAAGTGGAATTGCTGTATTTTGGACTTTGTAAATATCTTGGAACGGACAGCATATTTGTGCACTCTCTATCTGTATACAGAAATTTTGTGTTAGTCACCGCTGAAAGAATCACAAAATACAGAAATATTGTGTTAGTGGATTCAAAACGGATGACAGGACACAAACATTGTGTGTTATCTGTCACCTAACAAATCACAAGATAGATTGCTAGACACAGTAGACAAACTGAACTGTTAATTATGTCTTAGGACCCTGGTCAATTCAGATTGTTTTCATTATTGTATGTTTGTTTATTGTATGAACTATTAAACATCTCAGTTGACTGTTATCATTATTTTAATTGTTAAATAAATTTAAGTAATACTTTTTGCTCTTTCCCTGTTGCAGCTTAAAAGCAACCAATAATTGCCACCACCCATGCCTATGACCACAACATGGATCTTCATCATATGCTTAAATATTTAATTGCAGCAGGTTGAGGGAAAATGATCGAGAATAGCACCTTGGGGCTTCTGAACCCCAGGGGGGGAGGCAGGGCCAGATTTACATTACTTTTTGCTTTGTGATGGTGCCTTGATGCCATTGCTGGTGAAACCCTACAGCCGAAGACAACTCACAAGGGAAGGGAGAATAGCAAACTACAGGATCTCCAGCGGCTGGAGGGTAGAGGAGAATGCATGAGGAGAAACTTGGCAAATAGATTCAGGGTCCTACTGAGCACAATGGACAAAGGCCAAAGGTTGTCAGAGGCATTGTTTTAACATGTGTTGCACAACATACTGAGGACACACCAACGAGGACTAGAGAGGGCAACCACCCCAGGAGATGACATAGCAGCCATAGCAAATAAACAAGTAGTATATGTGCCTGATGAAAACTACAGGAACCTTTCAGGGAAGCAAAACCTCTACCCTGGGGACAGAAGAAGCTGGTATCTATCAGTCCAATTATTCAAGGAATTTTTATCCAAGCTAGTGTTGCACCAATGACCCACGAATTTCGAAATAATTTTCCAAAAATTTTCTAAGAAATTCCAAGCAATTTCCGAACAAATCATAAGTCCAATGAAAATGGATTTTTTACAGCTTTTATTGACTCTTTTCTCCACAATGATCTCTGATGCCCTGGGGATTCGAGGGTTGCCAACCATCCACCAGGGCCTGACAACAAAATTCATATACAGTATAAAGTTAAAGAAAATCACAATTATAGCTGCTTTTATGTAATATTTTGAATACACAAATCACACAATGAGATAACAAAAGCACAAACACACACCATATACCCACATAACATGGACACATGACATGATAACAAAAACCTTAGACGTATATATCACAAAACACATAAGGATAAGGCTTGGTGCATATTGGTGATGTTGGCAGTTGTATAGACAATTAGTTGTACAAAATTCAAAAGGCATTTAATGCTTACAGTATTTGCAAAAGTGGGACCCACTTTGTTACTATTCCATTATTTTGTTGCCTAACTATGTTTTGCTATATTTTAAAAGTTTCTTTAATTTCCCCAAGGCTCCTTCCACACAGAGATTACTGCCATTGCACTACATATACATATCGCTTAATAATATTGATGAGATGGTTCATAAATATTTCATTTTGACTTAACCTCATACCTAGTAGAAATGACTTGCATGCAAATTTATAATGATGTATAATAACTTCAAAACAACTTTTTTAAATGTCCAACAGTAAATGTCACAATTTGTAAACCTTCAGGTTTTCTTTATCTTTCAAAATGGATTAAAGTAAAAAAAGTTTAAAAATATTTAATTTTTTTTCTCAACTTTTTTGTTGAAATTTAAATATATTTGTTACTACAAAACTTTGTGAAATGTCAAAATATTTGTACAACTTTAAAAGTTCTCGAAGGTCAAAACTGAAAGGTCAGATCCAAAGGTCAAAATCATTTGAAAATTGTCAAAGTGTATCCAAAGTCAAACTCTTATTCCGTTTGTAGAAAATTCTCAAACTTAAAACCCACTTCAAGCAAGTCCAAGTGTTTCTAAAACCTGAGAAATTTCTCAAAGGTCAAAAGTGAAAGCTGAAATCTAAAGAGCAAAATCATTTGAAAATTGTCAAAATTTCTCAAAAGTATATTCTTTTTCCAATGTTAGAAGTATGTCAAGGCTCAAACCCACCTAAAATTTGTCAACTTTGTCGAATTCCTCAAAGGTCAAAATATTTTTAACGATTTTAAACAGTTTTTTAAGATTCAAATGTTTTAGAAAGTTTTTAAGTTTTCTCGAAAGTCAAAAGTTTTTAAGTCCACATTTGAAGTTTATTTAACCTCAAATTTTCATTCACTCACACACTCACTATCTCACACATTTTTGATTTGTGTTTTAGGGACATATGTTTCAGTGTGGGGTGGTGTAATGTTCTTTGTTTAGTTTTTTTAAACATTCACCTTATTAATTGTTTTTGCAATATTTGGGTGGTCCTGAGAAGGACCCATTAATCAGCAGTTGTTCTGGAAAGGACAGTTTACAGCAGTGGTCCTGAAAAGGATCTATCAGAGGTAGGTGCAGTAAGTCCACTGCTTCTTTTTGTTTTTTTATTGGCGTCTTTAGTAGATGGTTATTACAATACAGATGATACATAAGTTACATAATTAATGTATAGATCAGTAACACAAATGGTCATATAGTATTACATACCTTTGTTTAAATACATTCACATTGTTAGTCATTGTAAATGATTCTTCTTCTCTTTTGTTGGATCATAAATTGCAAGTGTTTGATATTAGCAGGGCTCGAAAGACTCTTGCTGCTGGGTGGTTGTAGGAGAGGCAGCATGTTGATGTGGATCATTTGGTGAAAACGGTTGTGGCTTATCCATCTGCTGGTAGCTCATGACTGAGTGTAGATTCCCAAAATGTTCGAGTCCTAATATGTTGTGTGAACTTTCTTCACCTGTAACAGAGGCTACTGACCGTGGGTTGAAACTCTTGCTAGAGCTAATGGTGAAATGTAGCTGTCTTGAAGTCCCGGGTTGTTGCTTATCAACAACTAAGTATGAAATCTGTAGCCCTCTGGGTTGCTGCTGTCCTCTGGGCACCACATAGGTCTGTTGCACTGGTTGTATGTCATGGCTTTCCTGTGTCTGGGTTTCTTAAATAGTCAAGATGAATTCACTGGAAGTGGCTGCTGTGGCTGCTGCTGATAAATCAGTTGTGGCACATATGTGAAAGTGCTACTGGAGATCCTGGAAAGTGTAGGTTGCTAGGGCTGACGGTTCTGTTGTTCTACATTGGTCTGTATCCCAAGTTTAACAGCCTCATTTCTAAAAGTCTCTTTTTCAACTTCAGATGCGAGGCTGTTCTGGTGGTCTCTTGCCTAGGCCCAAGGAAAGATGTGAGCATAGTCTTTACCTGGGCAAACTGATCCATGACCTGCTGGTTGACTGATGAAGGCTGGGACCCTATATTGATACTGGAATTGCTGTAGATGGATGACTTGTGTGATGTGTCAGAGCGGATGCTGGTCTCCATACTGTCTGTATCCATGGACCCTCATGAAATGTCATGGAATGAGGCTGCACTAGCATTGGCTCCTCTCTTTGGGGACATGAAGCCTAAAACTTTGCTGGGCCCTTCCTTCTGATGTTGGCTTTCAAGAAGTTAAATTTGTCCTGAATCCAGTTCTACCTCTCTGTCATTCCCTTGGGAGTCGGGTCAGACTTGGACTTGGTGAGTTATCCATAGTGAGCCCTTTGGGATTTAAACCAAGTCTTGCATACTTTCACTGACAGCTTGTGGCTGCTTGCAAACATCTCCCACAGACTATGCTTCTTGGCCTTGTCCTTATAGTTTTTGTTGGGGCCACTCTCACTTCCCACCTCTGAGATTGGAGTTCTTATCCCGGCCTGACCTCAAGTGGGAAAGCTGGTAGTTGCTTACCGTTGGTCGGCAGTTCACAGTACAGAACCTTGACCACCTGTATCTGGTTGGCCTTGTGCCTCTTTAGCTGACATCAACTGTTTGTCAGCTTGTCACCTGCATATTATCATCTTCACCTCTATCGAGAGATCTTTGACCTAGAACATCTTGATCACTGAGTCATGGTGCAGTGATTATTACTTTTTTATGTGCTTACTACCTTCACAATTCACCATTACATCAGATGCAGTGCTACTCCACTATACCTGCTGTGACAATGTGTCCCTTCGGCTCTGGTAGCAGGGAGCCTAGAGATGATAAGGGGAGGGCCTGCTTGTGTCTGTTATCTGTCAAGGTGTATAATAATTCTGTGGACCAGTAGAGATTGGCTCATTTACACTTCTGCAGCTTGTGTTATATTTTGTGGTTTGCCTGCTGTCGTCTATGTGTGTGTATAAGCATGTTTATAACCTGCATATTGCCTTGGCATGCAGTTTGCGATTGACTTAGCGTAGGTTAGTGTCCCACGAGTGCCTGTTAGCCTTAATTCAGAGGAAGGACCTGGTGCTTCTTAGCTCCGAACTGTCTGTTTGAACTTCCCTGGAGCAGTATTGTGTCCAATAGTGTACTACATGCGAGGATTGATGGACTGTTGTGGCGCGTTTTGCCCAACAACTGTTTTATAGAGCATAGACAGTCAGTTCATTAGTGATAGATTTAATAGAGTGTTCTGGTCCACTTTGGCGCCCAATAGACAATAGTTAATTATCTTATTTACATCTTTATGATATAATACTTTTTATTCATAATTCATTGCTTGGCCAGTTGACTGGTCATTTCTGCTAATATCTATATTATTCACTTTCTATGGCTCATTCCATATCGTGGGCCTTGCTAGTTTGCAGATTTTTATCAACTGTAACTGCTTTTACAAGGGTCTACTCGGTGTTATGACCTTCAGTCACCTTTGATGTTTAGTATGCTTGAACTTTGACCTCATTATCTAGGTATATGTTATCACCTCTTAGTTCGCTCATTGAATTATGACCTGAGTATCCTGATAATTGTTGTAAACTTTTAGGGAATAACGGATGTGACCTGCCAATTTGACCTTGGGGTCCAAGTTCTTTAGCATTTAGTTAAACTGGATTTTGGGTTTTAATCATATCAGGTATACATTCTCATAATGTCACCTTCCACATTACTTTTAATTAGTATATGATGTATTTTATTATGTACTCGTATCTACGTTTATTCTTGTTTTATTACAATGCTCTTACAAGAACTTTTAGTAGTTGTATTTAATCTTGTATTATAAATTAGACAATCACATTTTGGGGGGGGGGGGGGGGGGGGGGGGGGGGGGGGGGGGGGGCTGGGAATGACTACCATATTTCCAATTTCAAGCTTGACCGAGAATCAAACCTT
This sequence comes from Sabellastarte sp. h YS-2021, assembly GCA_964017235.1. Classification (NCBI taxonomy): domain Eukaryota; kingdom Metazoa; phylum Annelida; class Polychaeta; order Sabellida; family Sabellidae; genus Sabellastarte; species Sabellastarte sp. h YS-2021. The sequence goes on along the minus strand of OZ024927.1, from coordinate 53,094,638 downwards.
TGACCTGTGGGCATGCAACATAAAATTAATTCTGCCTGTAATAGGTGAGAACAAAATAAACACGATCATGTAATACGCATATGTTATTCCAGTTTTATTAAAACAAAACACAAATATTTCAGAGGCATACATTATTTTTGTGCTAACAATAATTTAGTAATTTATTTTATCAGTATGTGACATTCAGCAGAATGGGAAGAACAATATGAATAACGAACAGTCTAACAATTCGGAGTACATTGTGATCACTTGAGAAAAATGAATGTGTGCATTATAGTCATGTGTAACGTTTGGTAAATGGCTATTTTTATTTCTTTCTTGGGCGTTTATAAAAATTACAGCATATAATAATTGATCAGAATTAAGTTAAATCGTTTGTATTCACACTGTAGTAACTTATTATTGTTTTATATATTCCAAGATTATTATTGTTTTATATATTCCAAGATATACAAAATCTCGTTTTAAATTGAGTAAAAAAAGGAAAGTTGCAAATGTTTGTGCGATATCACAAGTAGCTAAATTACATGCATTTAAACAGTTATGATAGAACTAGAAATGTTTATGCATTAACATTATTAATTACATAGAAAGAACAATATTTTTTTAATATAATATAAATTATTAATATAATAAAGATTATACATATATATTGGTACATGATTTATTTGAAAATATAAGGCATTTGCAGAGCAATAAAATCTTACTGTTTGATCATCACAACTAGTTGTATCAGAAACAGAAAAAATGCATTCCTTGTTAGAATATACCAAAATAAATAAAATGTGTTGAAATAATTAACGCCAACACGACATGCCTAATACTTGGGAAAAAAAGCATCCATCCATAGAGAAAAAGAACAACTGAAATAATAATGTTAAAAGATGTCCAATGTTTATGCAAGAGATAACTACACATCTAAAGTTTCAATATTCAAGCCCATTAGCTAACATAACTATAATTTCACAGCCAGTTAAAATTTGTAGCTCATACGCTTAACAAAATATACAATTGTCTCTGACATTGCATTTCCTGGGGACAACTCATGGTCTGGGCCCAGTTTCATAAGGCCTGCTCAAATTTTAAAGTTTTCCTTGAATTTTTCCCTCCTTTAATGACAATCAGCTTCTCAAGGCCGCCTTTCTTGAAAGAAACCTTGAAATATCAAGGAAACTCCCTTAAATTTTAAGGCAGCAAAGGAACCGTCTACATTTAAAGAAAAGTCCTCTAAGGAATGGTTCATATTTTCTACTCCTTCAGGTTTCAACGGACAACTTTGGTAAGAGCAGTTAAAGGAAACTTTGTGAAACTTAAGGTGGCCTTCTCAGAGGAAAAAAATTACCTCTCTTTACTTAAGGAGGCCCTTTCCAAAGGAGGCTTTGTGAATGAACAGGGCTGGTTACTACCCAATGGTTTTCAGTGAAGAATTTTGACCAACTAGTATGCACTCCTATCCTCCACCCTCTCAACCACATTGTAAGTTAAATTTTTCACTATTTCTTAACTTTAGCTATTCTACCTAATGAGATAGGAATAGTGCAAATTGATTCCTTGCGAAATTTTAAATTTATATTATCAGGAAACACCTCAAAACCCACCTCTTTAATTCCAGTTTCCCAACTTAGTTTCCTTCCCTCTTGGTCACACCCACAACTCCGGATTAATGACCTTGAACGCCCCTTGACTCTCCTTATGATAATGATTTTTGTTAAGTCAGCGCACTGAGTTCCCCTTTGTGGGGAAGATATTGCGCCTGCAAAGCAGTAGATTAGATTAGATTAGATATTATCCCAGCCCAGCAGAAACTAGCCATAAGTGAAAATTAATTCTAGTGGATTTCAAATTCAAGCATCTTCAAGATAAACAGTGCAAACATAATAAATATGATCTTTCAGATATGATTAGTTAATTTCTTGTAAATTGACAATTAAGTAAATTTGTTGGCATTCATTATAAAACTCATTCAATGTATATGTCTTTAATATTCGATGATATACCTACTGAGGGACAGTTATACAAAACATATGTGAAATTCTTGAGCAATGTTATGCTCAGCAAAAATCATGTGGTGCAGTTGTATGGAAGATTTATGGTTAATGGAAACCGGTCTGCAGTGTCTTAGAGTTTTTATTATTTATAATGTCATTATTGTCTGATAGTCTGATCTGTGATTAAGAAAATGTTGCAAAGAAAATTAAAATAGTTAGTAATACATGCAAAGAAAAGGATATTGTAAACATTGGACATATTAAATTATTACTTTGTGTGAGGGATGGGTGATATTATAAGTATCCTTCAAGAAATGGCTCTACAATTGAAGATTTAACTGATATCCTTTATATTTGTGTTCTAAATTTCTTTGATTAAAGTGTTGTTAAAATATAACTAAATTGCAACTATTGTAACTAGTGTCTGTATATAATATTTATCTTTATTACTTCTATTGGTGTTCCTTTCCTTCTGTTTTCCGTTGTAAGCAATGTATCTTGAATACGAGAAATAAACTATAGTAAGAATAATAACGCTCTTTAGACAGGCATGTGTACACATAACTACAATACAATTTTGATAAGACCTCACAATAAAGATGGCGTTGCAATGACATAGCTGGTCTTAACATAATACAATACAAACCAAAACAGAAGAATTATAATTTTGAAGAAGGGGTGAGATCGTCTACAAAATTAGAATCCAAACCGATTACCAAAGCCTTTACATGAACAGAATCAAGCGCTGTGTACACTTACCTTAGACATGGTGAAATGGGGCCATGGTGGGGCACAATCCCTTCCCACCTCTGAGGTTGGCGGTTCAAATGTTGGACCTTATGTGGGAAAGTTGGTAGTTGCTTACTGATGGTCGGCAGTTTACAGTACAGAACCTTGACCAACTGTATGTACTGGTTTCATCTGCCCACAAAACTACCCATCGTGATATGACCTGTACAGTGTTCAAAGTGACGTAAAACCCCAAATAAATAAATAAACAGACGTGGTGAAAGTTAAACGCAAGTGTACAAGAGCCATAATATTGAAGTGGAAATCTCTTTCGCAATATATTATGAAGTATATACATGCAAATATAATTTTTTCAAGCCTAAAGTAATACTGTGATACATTTCACCAATATTATATTTTTTTACGAAATATCAGCCATGAGAAAGCCTAAAGCTAGGACACTTAAGAGTCCCCAAATAATGTTTGCAGATTTCCTTATTCCTGTCATAATGAAATTAAAGAAAAACTGAATGTCAGGTCACTGTTCACACCACTATTATACAAGCAGGCATCACCAGTATATTACAAAGACATCCAACTAAACTGACAAAAACTTCTTTATTTCTGACCCAATTTTGAATTTTTTTCACGATTTGCTTCAGTTTGTACAGGCTTTGTATCTGAGTGTATCAGATTGCATCAGTTGAGTGAATATTTGCCTTTAGTATATAACTGTAGTATGTTAAATAAGGGCCCCAGTAGTCTTCTGGTTATCATATTTGGCAAATTATCATGTAATTCTCACCTGAATTTGAATCCTGAGGCCATATATGCACGTATATATATACTTATATTCACAAACAATGCATAGATAAGGAACTTTACATCTAACTAAGGGAAGCTTTTTATAACTTAATTTTCCCTTAGAATCGGTATTCAAGAAACAATATCTAGATAAGGTAATCTTACAGTTTAAGCAAGAAACTAAACTGGCAAGGTATATTTCTTTTTTAAAACTTGCATGAAACAAAGCCTCATACACATACAATTGTTTTTTGTAAGTAAATACTTATTATTGTCATTTTTGTCTGCCTGTTCACATAACTCTAAGGTCACCTTAGAGTAAGAAATGTTTGTGAATATGGCTTCATAGTTTCTGAATCGAAATCTAAGTAATACTTAAAATCTAAGTTAGGAATGGTCTACGTATTGTTCGTGAATCTGGGCCCAGGTCATGAGAAGACATAGGAAATATCGATTTTCTTTGTTACATGATCCTAGCTGGTCTGGCCCACGTAAAAGTAAGTATTGCCCTAGTTTAAAAAGACCTACTTTGTGCGTTATACCAAGTAAAATGGGTTTTAAAATGACCCCTGGACGGACTAGGATTAAGGTTCAGTGTGTTACTACAATATTTATTTTATTTTATAACTTTTCATGCAAACAAATTGTCAACCAAATAATTTTGGGGGTTTCTGCAATGCCTGGTCTTCTTGTTAGGCCTATATGTCACTTTATTAGCAGCAGTCAGGCAGGTCCACTTAATTAGCAGGGCAATAGCAATCTAATCGAGCAACACCTCGTTTTTTTCGAATTTTTTAGAAAAAAAGGTCAAAAGGCTTGAAAATCGTGTAACCACAATATTTCCAATGCCAGATTCTTAGAGGGTTTTCGTTGAATGGATATACACATTAACCCTAAAAATACTGTGAAAACGTGAGAATTAAAGTGGATTTGCAGTTAATTTGGGGGGTAAATATGGGGTGAACTCAATTTTAAAGAAATGTACATCAAAGTAGCAGTGTGCATGTCAAAATTAGACCCTAGTGTTCTGTTGCTAGTTTTTAGCTAAAAATTCTTATAACCTCGCAGTTTTCGTTTTCCAGCCTGGAAACCTGGATGCTGAGTGTTTAACAAGTTTGCATGTCACGACATGGAAATAGAGGATCATTTTGGTATGATCATTAATCCTTAAGACCACCACTCCAACCTTTATACATCTATCTGGAACCTATCTCTCATTTACATTTGAACAGTTTATTGAAAACTGTAATTAATAACATATTTATTCCATCTGGAAACCTGGTTCCAGTATATATTGTACATTGCAAAAATTGCAACTGAAACTAAGAACTGGTCGCGATTACAATACACTCAACAAGATGCACTCAGAGAGAGCAAAACGCTCGACTCCATGTGACCAGTTCATCAAGTGATATAAAGTATTGTAAGGAAGACAATAAAATAAAACCAAACATGTAAATTAATCTTCATAGAAATATCAAGTAGAAAGCTAGTCATTTAAAATACATTGAAATGGGACCTCTGAAAAATCATGAATTTTTTGTATCCAAATTAAGATCCTGATCTTTCTTTCTTTTAGTAACTACATCCCCCCCCCCCCCCCCCCCACACACACACACAAAATAATAAATAAAATAAAAAAAATAAACAATAAGCACATAAAAACATTAAACTGCTGGTGGAGGTAAAAATATTGCTTAAAGGTCACTTGGTGAAAATCACGCATGGTAATTTTTTGTGATGGACTGTCAAGGAATTGAAATAAAAAAAGAGAAAATAAAACAGAAATAATAATTAATAAAAATGATGAATATACCACCTCCCTCTTTATTATGTTTATTAAAATGAGAAGAAATATTTTTACTTAAAGACAGCAAGTATCACAAGCTAGGTTTGTGACCTCACTATGACAGTTGCATTGTGACATCACAGAGTAATGACATCATCAGAAAGCAAAATATTGATTTTTTACCTATGTGATGAAGAGAAGCAGTTTCACTGTATTCCCAATTAAAAATAAGAAAAAATCTCTCCTGGCTTTAATTTTCAAACAAATTACACCAAATTTGGAAGAATCCGTCTGTTCCCCATAAAATACCTTCCCACCAAATTTGAGATTGATTGATGTTATAGTTTTTGAGTTATAAGGGCAAAACAGTGCACAAACAGAGAAGCAGATTTCACTGTAAAAGCCTAATTAAACATAAGAAAAACTCTCTCCTGGCTTTAATTTTCACACAAATTACACCAAATTTGGAAGAATCCATCTGTTCCCCATAAAATACCTTCCCACCAAATTTGAGATTGATTGATGTTATAGTTTTTGAGTTATAAGGGCAAAACGGTGCACAGACAGAGAAGCAGAATTTCACTGTAAAAGCCCAATTAAAAATAAAAAAAACTCTCTCCTGGCTTTAATTTTCACACAAATTACACCAAATTTGGAAGAATCCGTCTGTTCCCCATAAAATACCTTCCCACCAAATTTGAGATTGATTGATGTTATAGTTTTTGAGTTATAAGAGCAAAACGGTGCACAGACAGACAGACAGACAGACAGATGGACAGACAGAAACAAACTGATCACAATAACCCTCTCCTATCGTCGAGCGTTAATAAGGGGTAGTGGTAATTAATCTAGGACAATATACCAATACTCAAAGATCTTTGGTGAATGCAGGCAGACATTAACAAGAACAGACAAACATTTAGCAGGACATAATTCACTTTCAACACAATATATATTTATTAGATATTAATGATCATTTTATCCGAACCCCTTCATGGTCTTTCCATATATTCCATTAACACCTTTTCTTAAATTTAAATTTCCTAGGTGTATCCCAATTTGGAAATGTGTCTTTAAAGTATGAGACAAGGCCCCATACTCTTTAACATTCTTAGTCTTTAAATTACTCCTATTCTGATAACTTGATAGTTGGGGGACGGGGGACCATTTTACCATGTTAGATCTATGGGGGGATACAAAATGTAGCTGTCATAGTTTGTGTATCTTATGTCTCCTATTTTTGGGAAATACAAATTCTAGCTGGCGTATTTTGTATATCCCTGAAGAATACACAGTGGAGTCAAATATGAGTTTTAAACAAACTAAAGCCATAGAAGTTTGAACCAAGCCTCAGTGAGGAATTTAATTACAGCCCCCAAGGGCCATGATAATAAGAAATAATAAAAAGCAAATTGGGTATATATAATATATTATCTATCATTTTCGCATTGGCACATTATACAACAGTTTTCATATATAAATTTCAATACTATGATAGTTACTCCTACTAACATGCTGAAGGTAGCCTGGATCAACTCTAAGGTTGGTACCTATCACGACCTTGATGTACATAAGGTCAAATAATTTTTTGGTAGCTTACCAAGCCCCAGAGTAACCAATGATCGAATTTTGCCAAATCTAAAGCAACTGGGGTGGTATAATAATTTAACTTGGAGGAATTTACCCAAGAAAAGATTTAATAAAGGAAATTTTGAATACCTGACTAAATTACCCAAGGATCATTTGACCTTGGATAGATGTTATGTGAGGTCAAACCGACTGAGTGCAATATATATATGTTGGAATTGATTCAGGCACCGAATAGCGAGTGTGTTTAATGTCTGGATAACCAGAAGGTGACTAGAACAATACCCAGCTTGACCTTGTCAGAAGTTAAAGGTCATATACAAGCCAAGGTCAAAGGTCAAATGCCATATTGTAAACTACATACACGATATTTGTGTTTAGGATTGTAACTTTAAAATAAGGGGAATGTTGCACCCCAGTCTAAGAATAATAATCAACTAAAATCCATGAGAGATTAGTGCTGTAAAAGTGACATAGTTGTTTGAGTTTTGTCTGGTGTGATATATTTGATCCCACACAAAGATGTGGATTCCACTCTCCACTCCTGACAAAGGAGCTGCACTAAACCAAATATGTTGGATGTTAGATCCATATGTGGATTGCCAATACAACTCCTGATAAAGGAGTTCACTAAAACATGGTCCTTGTAATGTCCAGTTCACCATTCAATATGTGGAAACGTTTACAGTATTGCACCTTAACCAACTGAGTGCACTGGTGTTCTCTGCACAAAAAAATACCCATCGTGATATAACAATTGTTGGGCGCGAACTACCGATTTGCGCGATCTCGAGATTTCACTTGCGCGATCTCGTCATCAAAAGATCGCGCGCCCATCTCGAGATTGCTCAAGCAATCTCGAGATGGAGCTGCTCCAACTCACAATGATTTCCATCGCAGAATCTTGATTTGATTGGCTGTGTTTAATTTTGAGGTGGTCAATAACTGGCTGATTTTTAAAATACACTTTATTATGACATTTGACTGAGTATAAAAGAGATAATCTGATTTGTACAAAAGTGGATATTAAATCATTAAAACAGGAAACAGACATATTACAGAACATTAAATGTGGCCTCTCTCTTTGCAATTCATTCACTTACTGATCCTTATTAAACCCCTCATTGTAGCCAGTTATTGGATTACATGTGGCTTCTTTATAATTGCTTCATTTAATAAAACCCTAATAACCACCCAAAATTTTTATAACGCAATTCAATTAGATGTGGCTTCTCCCTTTGCAATTAATTTACTTGATGACCCCTGATTAACCCCCTTATTGTAGCAAGCTAATTGGATTACATGTAGCTTCTTTATTTGCAATTGATTCTCCCCCCCAATTCATTCCCCCTTCATTGTAACAATATAATTGGATTAGTTGTGGCCACTCTAATCTATTCACTTAAGGAGACAGGGATAACCTTTTTGAAATTCAATGAGTAAATATCATTGTGAGTTGGAGCAGCTCCATCTTGAGATTGCTTGAGCAATCTCGATATGGGCGCGCAATCTTTTGATGACGAGATCGCGCAAGTAAAATCTCGAGATCGCGCAGATCGGTAGTTCGCGCCCAACAATATGACCTCTACAGTGTTGAAAGTGACGTTAAAACACAAATAATCTGATCTAAACCTGATAAAATCAACAAAAATATGAAACTTTCGTACCTGCACAAAAATAGGTTAGTCTGGCTAAAATTAACTTAACATAGAGGAGGAAATTGCAAACTGAGGTAATGGCTAAAAGAAGTTATCAATCAAATCAAATCAATTTAATAGTGTGTGCCCTCAATCATTATTTACGAACCCAAAGAACCATCTTCAAAAGGACCATTCATTTGTCGCCATTACCCCTTTTCTCCTTAATAGAGGCATAAAATTAAGACAATCAAAACCTCCTCGATCCATCAATGCAAATCCAGTCCATTTTGTCAGTGTCCCACACAACTTAGCAATTAACCTGAACTGGTAACTTGATTAAATGCTTAAGTGTGTACAATGCCCCATTTTTCAGTACATCATTAGAACAATAACTCAAATCAATGAGAGGGCATAACACTTTCCTTTCTAGTGTCCGTGCATTAAGCCACAATCTCTTTGTTAGCATCCCAACATATTGCATCAAAGTCAATACAGGTGTGCAAAACAGTACAAGGAAAAGGTGACCCTTGGACCACATCACCTTTTGAAGGAAACCTTAAGCTGATCAAGGATCACATTGAAAGGCTTTTTTGAAGACAATCGAAAAATAAAACACATTACCAACACATTTTATCACCCTGAAATTACAGCCCTTTCCTTTTTGCTAACATTTTAGTGAATGACCAAAAACCAAATCTCCCCTCACATTCTGTGGTGCTTCTCTTTCAACAAAGCCCAGAGAATTATACAATTACAACTTTTCATTAATTTCACCCCTCTTTTCATCCACCGCCTTTTTGCAATGGGGGAGAACTAATAACTCCCTTGCTTTTTCAGTTACAGTTATTAGTCAAAGCAATTAGCAGACCAACCAACAAAACTACCTTTTTTATGCAGAAACACAAAAAAGGGGTGAAGTAGGGTATAGAGGGGTCCAAATTGGTAGGGAGGAGAAGTGATAATTTTTAATGGCAATTATAACTAAACAGGACACACAAAAAGGTAGGTTTCACTCCTTTATCTCTCCCTGTCTCCCCTTTCTTACCTTTTCAATCAACGATTCTGCCCGCCATATGGAAGAGGTCGCTTGGTTGGACGGCCATAAATGATTTCACTGATGCATAGCTTCTCTGTTGAGTTGAGTACCTTGTTGCTATTGAATGGTAGTTTTATTTTCCTCCCTACTACCTAATTACTGTAGCACTAGCTACATAAAACTTAAGCCATCAATAGTGCACCTGGTGAAAAAATACCTTTCTCTGGTGTTATTAATTGAAAGCAAGGGGGACTTAAAAGCGGAGGATTTTTTTATTGTGGGCTCCCCCATTTTACCCCTCTTAAAAATCCCCACCCCTTTTGCTCTGTGGAAAGAGACTCTCGTGTTTCTTCCACCAGCAATATGTCACTGTTATTCTTTTTCATGCTCATAGTTCCATAAAAGAAAAACATTAAACAAACCTCGCTAGAAATATCAAAAGTAGAAGGGTTATGAACTGCAATGGTTATTGTAAAAAGCCCCTTTCTTCCTTTGTTATTAGGTGGTGTATTGTTACTTGGTTGCAGGTAATGCTTCATTGTGCAGAAAGTACTGGTTAAATTTTTAATAAACTACTTTTGTGATTGAGTGACAAACGTGACCAATCTGTGAAGGTAAGCATATATTTGAACTTATGTAATAATTTTGGAGATAGGTGCATTGAGGGATATGCCGGTGCAATGCACTTTATAATCTATGAATTACTTTGTAATAACAAAAACAAATCAACATTTTAAAGAATCTTCTGCAATTATGTTTTCAAAGCAAAATAATTTTTGTGCCTTTTTGGTTGTTCTGGAACAGAGTTTAGTTAATGCTCGATTTGACATGCTGCAATTTTTTATTTGACGGTTCGAATCTGTAGATACAATGCTTGTACATTTGTGATGCTTTTGCATTATTGATACTTATGTATGTAAAATTCTGAATTATATTTTTAGCCATACCTATGTATTGATAGATATCCTATGCAATTCTAGAAGTCCCCAATGGCCCAGTAGGTTAGCAGGTTTGGCATCTTTTCCAGGTTGTCACCTCTGTTTGGGTTCGATCACCACAAATGACAATGCTGGGGACCTGTCCCAATATGATTCTGGCTGTTGAACTTAACGTAAAACCCTTACATTGTCCTATGTAATTTTAAATGTCAATTAAAGAAAGCAGCGAGAGATATGTACAACACAAGTAATCAAGAATAAGTAGGTAATATTAAAGATTTGTTACCTATTGGGGACTTTAGGAATTGAATTTGCATGCGAAGAAATAAATTTCGTGGTTAATTTTGAATGTACAAGCTGATGCAAGTGATTGTTGTTGTACTACCTATTCAGACTAGCCAATCCAGCTTCAGTCTTCTTCCCTATCATAACTTCGAGACATACTCTTTCTGGCAATTGGTCTATTTGGACATCAGTGCCTTTGGGATGTCAACTGAATGTCTTACTTACAAACGAACGAACGAATGATGGCTCCTACTACATGAGTTAGAACCTCTGTTCCAGAAGTCCAAATGTATTATTGTTAGGCCCCAACTCGCGATCAGGAACATCTCGAGATTGTCCTTGCACAAACTCAAGATCTTGAGTTGAGGCAAACATCTCGAGATTGTGCAGAACATCTCGAGATGGTGCTGCCCATACTTAAGATGATGTATTTTGAATTGTCATTAGCACTAAACATGGTTGTATTTAGAGAAACCCACAAATGTGGCTTCCAAATATAATCTGGCAAAGGATTACAATGGTATTGAATATAAAACTCTTTGATTATCTCATCAAAGGAATTTGTTTGTGTAAAGTGTTGTCTGAACTTTTTCTCAGGTTCCTAATTGCACTTCTATAATTGTTGGTGTGTTGTCAGGTATTTCCCTGGACTATGATTACCAATTGCACTTTATAGCACTGAATCCTCCTATCAACAGGTTTATGGAATATGGTGGATATTAACACTTGATGTTTTAAGGTAGCAATTAAAAAAAACCAGTTATTGAGATAAAGTCATCTACAAATATTTAATGGTTAAAATTGATGACTTTTTAGTTCTTCATTACATTTTTTCTGAGATATGTCTAAAACCCAGATTCACAGAAATAAATCACATTTCATGTAAACATGGATACATATATCTTTTGTTTGATTCTTTGTAGTTAAAAAAACATCAACAAAGAACTCGTCATAATGAAAGAAAATTGCAATTATAAATGAAAAGGACTAACTGACTGAGCACACACAATATTGACTAGTCACTAAAATTAGCCAATCAGTTATTAGTAGATTCAATTAATTAGCAAATCACAGCCTTAGGTAAACATCTTAAGTTTGTGCAGCCCAATCTCGAGATGGGACTCCCATCTCGAGATGTTTGCCTCAACTCAAGATCTTGAGTTTGTGCAAGGACAATCCCGAGATGTTCCCGATCGCAAGTTGGTGCTCAACATTATCACTACCTTATTCCTCTGAATATATTGTATACCTGTCTACTGTAGAAGGGTTTTATCAGCCATTTCGTGAGTGCAAAAGCATAATCTCTTAACAAGATACAGTCCATTAGGGATGAGTGGGTCAGAATTCTATGTATCCACCTTCATTCCTATCCTTTACTTTATTTATAGTATCTCCTGGGTAGCATCCGGCGGATACTATGGAGTTTGCTTTGTTACCCCAACATTGCTGATGTTAGGCCTAAACTTAAGATCGGTAAAATCTTAAGATTTACTTGCTCAAACTTAGGATCCTAAGTTTAGGCAGAAATCTTAAGATTGTGCAAAAATCTCAAGATTTTGCTGCACAAACTTAAGATGAAATCCTCTATACTTGTTAAGTGATAAATAAAGATAATTAAGGATAATATGAGGGTTATGTAATGTCAATATATCTGTAATGTATATAAAAATACGAAATATTTTTAATTTGACACCATAGAAAAACTTATTCTATAAAGGGATTATTAAATTAAATTAGTTTATTTCGTACAAAGTAAAAAGTTTAGATATGAACACATAATGTAGGCTATTTACAAACAGTTAAACACAAGTAGTAAATGTAATTGTACATATGCTTCATGATGAGCACAGAAAAGTAATCATATCATTTAATTCAGAGAAAGTAAAGCTAGAGTTTCTTGATTCTCTGAGTGACAGTAGATCCCTAATATTACAAGCTACTTTTTCTTCATTGTCTGCCTCTAGACTCGCATCAGAGTCAATTTCATATTCTGGCACTGTATATCTCGGGGTATGGAAAACATCACTTATATCCCATTGTCACATATCTTACATAGGAAAGTCTTTACTAACTGTACTTCACAATTCTTTGGTGTGTTGTCTTAAGTTTGTCAATTTTTAATATTCGTCAAATTCAAATCCAAATAAAATATAAACTATTCATAACTGGGCAAATGACATAACCCTGCTAGGGTATACTTTTATTATATTCCATTGATCTTGATTTGATTGTCTATTATTGGGATGGCTTCTAATAGGATTTTTACTTATTGTCTAAGTATTCTATTGATGTTGATTTTGGTCACGGACAGACCAAGTAGTTATGCACTCAACTGACCAGTTTCAGTATCATAACACTGATTACCACTCGGGTTCCGTCCTGCCACCCAGTTCCATTCCAAATGTGAGTCGACTACAAACCCCTGTTTCAACACTATCTGATGACCTTCAACGTGGAATTCCAGATACCCAGAATATCGGATATAGTGCAACAAGTGACACTTACTAGGACTCCCAACCTGAAAAGGACCTGTTAAGTATAGCCTTTCTAAATGTTAATGGATGGACTGATTCTAATAACATTTTAAGACAACAAATAATTAAAGCTCTAGATAAAGACATTGTGTGTATTGCTGAATCCCATTTATCAAGAGACAAATTAGTTCATGTGAAAAACTATAATTGGTTTGGGTATAATCGTGCTGTAAAGCATATTAAATCCAGTATAACACATGGTGGTGTTGGTATTTTAGTGCGGGACTCATTATTAAAACTTTTTACAGTGAATATAATTGATAAACAAGTAGATGGTATTCTAGGTATTCAGTTAAGTAACAAATCTACAGGTTATAGTTGTCTGGTATATTGTTGTTATTTACCTCCTGAAAATTCCCCCTGGGCAGAACCATATAAATTTTTTGGTCATTTAATATCTCAGTTATATGTTAACAGCAGTGTTGAAACTGTAATTATATGTGGGGACTTCAATGCTCGTATTGGGAAAGAAATAGACTGTGCAAATTTTGATAGAATTCCAAATCGTTTAGTAATTGACTCAAATAAAAATACATACTGTGAAACATTTCTAGAATTTTTGAAAGACAGTAAATGTTGTATTTTGAATGGGAGGTTCAAAAAAGACAATTTCACATCAACTCACCGGGGAAATGCTGTTGTTGATTATATTATTACACCGCATGATTGTTTCCAGAGTTGTCGGAATTTTGAAGTTATTTTAATGAGTCATTTGCTTTCTGAACATAATCTTTTTATGTACATAGATTCAGCTAGTAAATCCCCTGACCACTCTGTATTATGTGTAGACATCTTCGTGGATAAAAGTAATGGTACAGAATTTACAGAAACAGCCACTAGAAAAGAAGGCCCTTTTCAGTATGTTCAGAGTAAAAAATATGACTTTGAAAATGTACCCAATTCCTTTATGCAAAATGAAAATTGGTTAAAGTGTGTCTCTGAGGTAATAGATAAAATAGAAAAAACAGAAAATCAACAAATTGAATTAGATTGTGTATACTCAAAATTGTGCCAGTGTATTCTAAATGAAATGGACACTCCCCTAAATTACAACTCTCAGAGTAAAGTAATACGTAAAAAGTTTAAAAGTTACAAGCCTTTTTGGAATAGTGATTTAACGCATATGTGGAAAAATATGTGTGCCAAAGAAAGGGCTTTTAGATCCATTTCAAAAGACAAAGAACTAAAATCAGCAATGAGAATGGAATATATAACTGCTAGGAAAAATTTTGATAAAAATGTATGTTTCTATGAAAGGCAATATAACAATAAAATAGTAAACAATTTAGAAAAAGTTAGCTCATCAAATCCAAGAGAATTTTGGCGAAAAATAAAAAACCTGGGTCATAGAAAGGCAAAAATTCCATTCTCAGTGTATAATGAAAATAATATATTGTGTAATGACACAAATGTAGTTCTGAAGAAATGGAAATCAGAATTTCAAGAGCTTTACTCAAGTGGGAATAAAAGGTTTAACGAATACTATCAGGATATGTTAAATCATAAATGTTTCCTTGAAAAGTCTGATAATGTTAATGAATTGATTAATGGTGACATATCATATGATGAAATAGAAAAAATTATTGACAAAGCTAACAAAAATAAAGCATGTGGCTTTGATGGGGTGTTTGTTGATGTACTGAAAAATAATGAATGTAAGTATGCATTATATAAACTGTTCAATCTATGCTTTTCATATGGTAAAGTTCCAGGATGCTGGGAAAAAGCTATAATAACCCCTGTACCAAAAAACTCTATGAAAGACCCACATGTGCCAACAGAATACAGGGGTGTATCTTTACTCTCACATATTGGCAAAATTTATTCACAAATATTAAACAACCGTGTTGTTAGTTACTGCGAGGAAATTGATTTATTTTGTGATGAACAAAATGGCTTCCGTCAGTCTCGCTCATGTGAGGATCACATATTCTCTCTCACAACTATTATTAGGAATAGATTAAAGTTCAAAAAGGATACTTATGTGGCTTTCATAGATATGCAAAAAGCATTCGACTGGGTCAACAGAGACCTCCTTTGGTATAAACTTTTAATTCACAACATAACAGGTAAAATTTATTGGGCAATTAGATCATTGTATGAACATAACATATCATGCGTGAAATTACATGGACTTTTAAGTGAATGGTTTAATGTGGATATAGGAGTTAGGCAGGGAGATAATCTTTCCCCCACACTTTTTGGAATATTTATTAATGATTTAGCTATAGATATAAAGAACCTGGGACTTGGCATTCCAATTGGCAATAGAAAGATACCCATATTACTTTATGCTGACGATATTGCAATATTGGCCGAAAATGAAAGTGATCTACAAAAATTACTTAATAAACTCCATGAATGGTGTGAAAAGTGGCAATTACAATTGAATATTAAAAAAAGTCAGATTGTTCACTTTAGGAATAAATGCAGGAAAAAAACAGATTCCGAGTTTTATGTTGGTCAATCAAAATTAGGGATTGTTAGCTCTTATAAATATTTAGGTATTTCATTAAACGAATTCCTGGACTACAATGTTTGTGCACAAGAATTAGCTGAAGCAGGGGGGAGAGCGCTGGGTGCAATAATCGCTAAATTTAAAACATTTAAGAATATTGGGTTTGAGACATTTTCAAAATTATACAACAGTGGAGTAATTTCTATCTCAGATTATGCTAGTGCCATTTGGGGATACAGGAATTCTGGGCATGCTGAGAAAATTCAAAATAGAGCTTGCCGTTACTTTCTTGGAGTAAATGCTAAAACCCCACTCAGTGCTTTACATGGAGACATGGGTTGGACAAGACCAAAATATAGAATGTACTTAAATATTTTAAGGTTTTATAATCGTTTAATTAAAATGAAGAATGACAGATTAACCTTCAGCATATTTGAATATGATTTGCAGAATATCTCAAATGATAACTGGAGTGGAGACCTTGAAAATATTTTAGAGGACATAAACATGCACGAAAATATGATTTTGGGCTCAGAAGTAGATATAAACGTAGCAAAGGAAAAACTTTTGATTTTAAGTGATCTTGAATGGCAAGACTCACTTAGTACAAAGACAAAGTTGAGAACATATGTTAAATTTAAGGCTCATTTAGAAACAGAAAACTATGTCTCTGTGAATTTGAAAAGAAATGAACGCTCACTTTTGGCTAAGTTAAGATCCGGAACTTTACCATTATCAATAGAAAAAGGTAGATACCAGCAAAAGCCACTACACAAAAGAGTTTGTCCTGTGTGCCAAATTAATGCAGTCGAAGACGAAATACACTTTGTAATCTGTTGTGATGGCTATTATGCAGAACGGTCTGCTTTTTTTAATTATATCTCACAAAATATTTGCTCTGACTTCCAAGAATTAGATCTGGAAGATAAATTTTTAAAATTAATGAAACTGCAGAATTGTCATCTAAGAAAGTTTGTCAAATTTCTAGTTAAAATTTGGGAATGTAGGAAAAATAAACTTTTAACGTGTTAAATTAACAAATATGACTTGTGGTGAATTATCAGGCATGACTTGTGTTTATAATGATAAATGTCCATTTACCAAAATGTTATTATTACTATGTATTACACACTATATTTGTCAATGTGGTTAAAACTGACTTGTAAGCCTTTTCAGGCTGGGTGTTACAGTATGTAGTTGTGATATTGTATTGTATGCATATAACACACTGTCAGTATAATAAAAAACATATCTATCTATCTATCTCTATTATTGGAATGGGGGGTTTCTTGGAGGATTTGAGCCTGTTGTCTTAGGGTCTCATTGATGTTGATCTATTACTGGGATGGTTTCTAATAGGATTAGTGTCTATTGTCTTAGCAATTAATTCATGTTGATTTATTCTCCTTGGTATGAGGAAGGAATTTACAAAATAAGTCTGTATATGATACTTTAAACTGTATAGCCCAATTTTTTATCTGTATAACTGAAATTTCAATCCGTATCACTCAAATTTTAATCTGTATAACTCAACTGTAATCTATATATTATATTTAAAGCTGTCAATGGAAAATCAATTTCACTGTTAAGTGTGTTCATTCAATCTTAAGTGGCTTGTGTCAATTACTGTTTCATTCAATCTTAAGTGGCTTGCTCCAATTACTGTTTCAACCATTGATCAGTCATAATAATCAACCAAGCAGCCAACAATAGACCACCAATAAGAATCACAGTCCAAGCAACATCTTAAGTTTGGGCAGCCTAATCTTAAGATTGGGCAGAAATCTTAAGATTTTTGCCTAAACTTAGGATCCTAAGTTTGAGCAAGCAAATCTTAAGATTTTACCGATCTTAACTTTATGCACAACACTGACACCGCCACAGTGTGTGGTAAGATTTCACCGCTACTTCTTTAACAAAAAAAATATTATAGCTAGACTTCTCAAATTTTCAAGATATATTCATAACCATAAAATCTTACCTGGAAATATTTTTGGCCTCAGTTGAAAAACAAAATGGCCGCCACAGGGGTTTTTCGACCTTGAGCAAGGAGGTCCGTTGGCCCTCTAAGGCAAAGGTTATTATAGGTAGAGATTTCAAATTCACAGGTTATGTTCATCATTACAAAATCTTGACTTGGAATATTTTTGGCTTCATTTTGAAAAACAAGATGACCGCCATGGGCGTTTCTTTGTCAGTCTTAAAAAGTGCTTATATCTCCCTTATTATTGGTCCTAGAGTTTGCAATGTGAAGCCAACCTATAGTAAATCATGGGTTGTGAATCTTCTGATGTGGTCATATTTGACCTTGGGCCCCTCCTTCAAGGTCAGACGAGGATAGCCAAATTTTAAAGTGCTTATAACTCGCTTATTATTGATACCAGAGGTTTGTAATGTGTACCCAATTTATAGAAAATCATGGGCTACGAATCTTCTGATGTGGACAGATTTGATCTTTGGCCCCTCCTTGAAAGTCAAATGAGGATAGCCAAATTTAAAATGCTTATAACTTTGTGTCATCCTGGTCACACCTTTCCACAAAGTCGTATCTGTACGTATTTGATCTCTGACTGATGACCTTGTCCTTCTGTTAGAGACCTTGTATCTTGGTATATTCCCATATTGCCATCCCACCCCCTTTCAACCCCCCCCCCCCTCCAGCATGTAGAGTTTAGTACAGCTTGTGAGAGGACATAGCAAGTCAACTATATTTTCAAAAGTATTTTGGAATGTAAATTGTGTTATGTGTTGGAAAGTACTAATCTTAATCAAATGCAAATGACACCGATTCATGCTGAATACATCCTACCAATACATGAATAAGTGTTTCGTATCACAAAAATCCACAACTGAAAGTACATGAGCCCATTCAGTTGCAGCTTTTGACCCAGCACAGTCAGTTGTCATCTAGGTGTAAAGGACCTATTTTCAGTTACACGTACATCTGAAGGCGCACACAAACAGATGGGCCTACTGCAAGTTTTTGCGGTCATAATTTCATCGACTATGGTTTGACAAATTAGAAAGGTTTTACCATGAATTGGTGTAAATTCATGTATGTATATGTTAGGTACAAGTTGAGATTTTGTACAAGTTGCAACTCGTACAAAGAGCCTGTACAAACTGCATCTTGTACAAGCAGTTTGTACAAGTTGCAACTTGTACAAGATTGGCTGTACAAGTTGTAACTTGTACAGAATTTCACCATAAAATAATCCCAACTTGTACAGTAGTGTTGTACAAGTTGTATTTAAAGGGAATTTTGGTTAAATTAGCAATTTTGTTGAAGACATTTCTTAATGTATGCGTATAAATATCCAAATTAATGTGAGAGTTTCACATACATATAATTTTTCCAGAAAAATTAACGTTGAATTTACAGAAAACAAAAAAAAAACAACAAATTTTTATTTTTTAAAAATACTTTACTTTTAGAAAAGTTTCAGTAATGAAGTTTTACTTTTAAAAAATACTTTACTTTTAGAAAAGTTTCAGTAATAATAATCAGACTTCAAAGATAGCAGTTAATAAAGTAAGAAGTAGAAATAAAAATCTTCTACGTGCAATCAACTGTCTTGGTGTGGCTTCCTATAGCATCAGGGCTATTTTGGGATTTACCTCTTGCCTAAGGCAATCAACCAGGATCACAAGTGGGTAAGGGAAAGCATCAAAGGGTAGGTGATAGTATATGCATAATTCAACTTGGCACAGGCTTTTCATTTAAATAACATCCTTGTATAGTCTTAAAATTCAGATGTGGTTTTATCACCATAAAGTAATTAATTTTATTTATCCCTTTGTTTTAGAACATCTAAATTTAGGAGAAATGTTGACAAAAAACATGATCATAAATTATAAGGTTTACCAAAACCATCAAACTGAAAAATCAGATACAACCTTCAGTTGGGTCAGCGTGACTCAAACTTTTAAAATAATATAAAGATATGCATTAAAAGTGTCATAATTGTCAACAAAATTATAAAATATACAGGTCAACAGTTTGCTTTCTCATCAAAGAATTATACTTCACAGTGAATTTGTCATTTATGAAGATCAGACATGCTGATTTTATGAATTTTAAAGTATAAATTCATTAAAATACATTGTTCAACTGATAACTATGGAACTTGTACAGGCCCCAAATTTGTACATGTTGCAACTTGTACAAGTCAACCTGTACAAGTTGCAACTTGTACAAGCTGCTTGTACATAACATATACATACTATATATATGTGAAGTTATATTTGTGTATCAGTTCGTAATTTCAGTATTTGACTGTTAATCTCTCCATTTATTTAAACGGTCACTTTTAGTATCCAAGTCGTGTTATATTATTTTGTCTATGTATTTGAGTTTTCAACACATTATTATTTCTAGAAGTTGACATTTGCTTTTGTTTATTTATTTATTTATTTGGGGTTTTACGTCGCTTTCAACACTGTACAGGTCATATCACGACGGGTAGTTGGAAGGGCAGAGGAAACCAGTACATAGAGTTCGCTAGGGTTGTGTACTGTAAACTGCCGACCAACGGCAAGCAACTACCAGCTTTCCCACTTACGGCCATGACGGGGATCGATCCCCG
This sequence comes from Sabellastarte sp. h YS-2021, assembly GCA_964017235.1. Classification (NCBI taxonomy): domain Eukaryota; kingdom Metazoa; phylum Annelida; class Polychaeta; order Sabellida; family Sabellidae; genus Sabellastarte; species Sabellastarte sp. h YS-2021. The sequence continues at coordinate 53,074,264 of OZ024927.1, read as the reverse complement.
GCCGCAGAGGTGGGAGGCGAGAGTGTTACCACTCTGCCACCGTGGCCCCGACATTTGCTTTTGAGTTGTCCTTATACATCAATACTTTTATGAATGACAATCATAAATGATATGCTTAATTATTTCTGTTGCTGATCAAAAATAATAGAATTAAGGAGTTATTTTAATCTTTATAGAAGAAACAGTTTATTTTTGTCTTGATGGTTTTGAAGCTTGTTTCATCTTGACCAAAGGGATGGTCAATACTTATTTCCAGGTCTTTGCTCAACTTACATTTAAAGTTTTAGTCAGTACAATTCTAGGTATGAAACTTGTACTTGGTTTTACATCCAGTCTCATTTGAGCAAGGCAAATTTATATAAACTTATAATCCAAAAAGAGGTATCCACGCCAACTGTCCCTCAGGACAACTGAAATTGTGAAATGACTGATGAATACAGTACTGACAGACAAAAGAGCATTGTTCCTGAAGCAAATTTGCCTAAACCCAAACATCTCCCACGTTACGGTAAGCAACTGCCAACTTTCCCATAAAGCTCCAGGGTTGGAACCACAGAGTTCAGGGGTGGGAGGCGAGTGTGTTACCACTGCGCCACTGACGCCCCCCTCAAAAGTGTCCAATCAGTGAGAGAACTTTACACCTATCCCGCTCTTCCAGACTGGTAAGTATTCTCTACAGGCCTGTATTTTTATAGACAGGTAAAGGTTCGGATATCCTGTCTTTGTACAAGAAACTCTCCATATTTTTAAAACTCAATATTGATTTAACTTACACTGAAATAAGGGCTGCCTACTTTTGCTAAGAACCTGTAACATTTTTGAGTTTTAGGTCGGTTGAACCTGGAAAGTTTTCTGGTACACTTCAAACACTGTGTCTATTACCAGAAATTATTGAGAACCTTGGCTCTATTGGCTACATTTTCTTCTGGAGGATTTTACTAAATCCAAATACCACAGCACAAACATTACCTATCCAAAAGCGTCCAAGGCGTTTTGCAATTTTACACCAGTTGAAGGTCAAAGTTGTGTTTTTATGGCTCTTTGTAAAGTCCAGGTCATATAACTGGCATAGACCATAACTATTTACCACAAAGGTGTGAGCAATGTGATCTCTTACCAAGCTACTCTCTCATGAAAAATTGTCCCAGAAGAAAACAGGCACACTGAGAGTGCATGTCTCTGCCAAGACCCAACACAATATTGCTTATGAGTGCAATCATAAAAAACTTCTGGACAGTGATCTGGATCAACACAAAAATGTCATCGACATTGTCATGACATTGTCGACGTTTTCTGAAAATTTCATCATAATCTGTTTATAATTATCTCTGTTAGTCCACATACAAACAGACTGATGCACGCTGACAATCACATTGCCTCCTTGGGGGAGGCAACAATCTATCTCAGAAACTGCATTATGTGTCCATTATGTACCTACGCATAACTTTTGTGACAGTTTGTCTTTCGGTGAAAAACAGACCTGTACTGTAGGTCACATTATCCCCCAGTATGCACAACTGGACTTTAAGTTAAAATAATGAACACTCGGGGTGATGTAATATGAATATGTTCCATCATGGTTACACAGAAACCATTAGTATATCCCACATATTCCCATGTAATGATATTTGAACCCGGGACCAACTGACCAGGTGAGAGGTTAGTGATCATTTTACAAACATCATAATCACCGTAAGCCGGATATATGTCCCCCAGGATTTATAAACAACATTAATTTAAAATACAATGAATGAATGTTCCGTATCCACCAAAAACAAACTCTCACAGAAACCGCTAGGAATTCTGGGAATTTACCAAGCCCCTACCTTTCACAGATGCTATGTTAGTGCATCTCTTTTTTGTAATATATTTATTAAATTAACTATAAAACACATGTAATATATTGAAGAACATTTTTCAGAAAATATGTCTAGTATTTCCCCATGTTAGAGCATAAAATAAAGTTGTGCGTAGGTATACAATGGGGGTCAGGGACTCATCAGTTTCTGAGATAGCTTTCAATTGAGACAGTATCTCGCGGGAGAACATGAATGCTTAGGGTGATGGAATCTAAATGTGTTTCATATTACATTACTCTGACGACAAAAATGTCAGTAAAACCCAAATGCTGAAGCATGACACAAGAACTGAACTATAACCCGCCCCCTCCCTTAAAAAAGAGTTCCCCTTACACTATCCAACTGAAAAAAGATCAGACAATTACACTCTAGTGAGAAATTACAAGCAGTTGTTCTATCTCCATAAACCCTATGCACCACTTGGGGGGAATAATCTACCATGTTAACCCGATTATAAAGTCATGATCACCTTCCTCAAAGGCACGTGAAGGGGGGCTCGCTAAGTGTGCCCCATTCACACCTAATAAAGAATTATGATCACAAACACACAGTCTCTTACCCACTTCCCCAACACCCCACTCATAAAGTCAAACCACGAACAGACTGAAAAGACGGAGACTTAAAAATGTCGACGACGACATTAAAATTACAAAAAAAAGCCATGCAAAATACTTATCGGGGAAATGTGGTAGCAATCACAATAAATTTCAAATAGCATACCCAATGAAATGTATTAATTAGGAGAGATTTAACATATGGGGTTTCTTTAGAATGAGATTAAGATTAAGAGTTTAAGGTTACCCTACTCCTGTGCAGGGAACGGATAAAGAATTTGTCACAAAATACCAGAATTGCTTCAAGCATATGGGATGCGATGTCTGTTTAACCCCGCAATATGATCTTTTATTTCCCTGCCCTTCTTGTTTTTAGTAAACTTAAGATGACCACAATGTTAATAATACTCACTACAATAGATTTGGCAAACTTTCTACTTTAGTTATTGCATTATAATATGTAATAAATATATAAGAGTTAAGTATTATCATTCACAACGGATATACTATTATCGTATTTAATGTGACTGTGATAAATAAAACTCACTTTGTGGTAACCTTAATGTCAAGTATAATTGATTCATGTCGGATGATTTCTTCCCTGGAACAAAGTGCACACTCGACATGTGTCTTTATGGTCAAATTGTACGCCTATTTTAGGGAGATATTTGAGTGTAATTATGTTTTTGTTGGGAAGAATTACTGACAAACTGTGTCTTCCCTTTGAACACCCGACGTGTGTGTTTTATGATTATTAAAAGGGTAGGCGGTCTCGTGGGTGGGGGCAGGGGGCTAGTGTGTGCTTGAGATGGGCGGCTGTATTGTAAGAAGATATTGAAATTATCAAAATAATACACAGTTATACAAGCTTTTTAGTGTTCACTAATTATATGCGGTGTTGTATTATTAATTTCAATTTTCTCCAGATTTCAGATGGGTTAATGTACCAAAAGAGCTTCATTATTGTATCTATGATTGTTGGTGGGTGTCTGACATATGCTGAGCTTTATTTTTGGTGAGATACTCAGACTTTCGCAAAAGGAACAAACCTTGTTGTCAGTGTTACACCATAAGTTCACAGAATTATTATCTGTGTAGCATTGTCTCTATGATCTCACAAATGACAATGGAGAATAATGAACTCCAATTTTCTATGTTAGTCTTTTATTGTTTATGCTACATTAATTAGCCTGGGATAGGGTATTCATGTAACAACTTCTATTTGAGGTAATCATTTAAACCTATTTTAGAGACACATTTGTCATTGATTACAGAAATTCAAAAATATAAAATTTCCACTTTGTTAGCATTGTCAAATCTGTATTTCGTATTTTCCTTTCAAATGTGTAAAATCACTCTGCTGATAATAAGATTTTTTTATTTTAAAGTTTACAATATATAATAATAATTTATGTTCTATTATACAAGTGGGCATGCATTACATCTCATATATAGTATCCAACCCATGGGGTGTGTGTTTATAACGTAAAACAAACCTAGCAGAAACAGTGGACGTTTCTGGTAACTATTTATTGTATTTTTATTACAAGTATTGCTATAAAATATATACAAGTATTTTAAATGTATTTATTCAAATTTCTCACAGAAAGTATAGCACGAAGAATATACTTGGTTCCATCATAAAAATAATCAACTCTGTAACATTGTGTCTATGGTCAAAATATATGTATGGTCTTTTAGTATAAACTACTGTTTTGCCCAAAACTGACTAATCAGACCAAGACGGGTTAAATGCAATCGATTTATCATCTCTTAAGACAGTATCAAATCATTATAAAACAATGACTTCCTATTAAGATCTAAATGGAGACGTATGGCCTGTGGCGATTAGTTAATTAGATTTAATTAAGCCTTATGTTGCTGCTCTCTCGATAGGAAGCCATGCCTTATATGTTGCACTGTTTAGTCTTTACAGCTTGACAAGTTGATTATATTTAAGCTTTGTTGACCTCTGGCCAGTCAGTATTTTGCTAAACAATAAAGGGGACTAATGTGATCAAATTTAAGGAAGTTGTAGTCATATTAAATCCTAACCTTATATTACAGGATGTTACATTTACTGAGTGTAATATTACTCATTTTCCTAAGAATAATTTTCTGCGTTAATATTGTAAAATAACATACACAAATTTCATAGAACTAATGCATTTTTCAAGGTTTATGAAAGTAAAGAGAGCAAAATCTATTAAAAATACATATTTTTTATTGAATATCTAATTCCCCACAGTTAGTAATAGGTTGTAAAAATGGGCAGTTAATACATAATTTATGTTGTTTTGAATTTAACTCATGTGCTGTATTTTAAGTATATACACTAGGAAAAAATAATAAAAAAAATTACCATAAATATTTCCAATGATTTTTCTTCAAAACTTGGTAACGACTACAAGGACTAAAAGGTGCTGGTATGGATATCCCATTTTGTGATGGGCTGGCCAGTATTAAGATTGGCTAGACCCTCCCAGCCGATTTTAATACTAACCTGCCAATATTAAGATTGGTAACCATACTTAGGATATTAAGTTGGTCTTGTGCCAGTCTTAAGAGTGCCAGCCTTAAAATTGTAAGTCTCTGGTTTGGCTCCAACATCTTCATTATCGCATATATTTAAGCAAGGATATTATGTAGGTACGGAAGCCTATGAAGGTCCTGTTGGGAAAAAATTCTTACTTGGTTTCTGGTTATATCATGTTCTGGGTATTACTATGGGAAATTTGGTAGTTGCATGCTGGTGCTGGTGGTTTTCAGTGCAGAATTTTGACATGACACTACTTTTCTCCTCCCTCCCTACCCTCCTGATATAGCCTACATAATTGTTTTGATAGTGACAATGCCTAGTAGAGGACGGATCAGATCGTTTTCTTTTGGACCAATTGTTTTGATGGGCTGGTCAATACCACTTTTAATTAACAAAAAAATGAACACAATATGGTGTTGTATAACCAGACCTCTTTTTTGGCTTACTAGTCATTTCGGAAAATGAAACAAGTATTGTTTAAGGGAGCACAAACCTTTGCTCAGGGATCCCGAACCAGATATTAGCAGAAAAATGCCTAAATATTCTGGAGTTCCAATGCCATTCCGGATCATGTTTGAGCAGAACCAAACCAGAAGAAGACCCTACCTTGTGTGAAAATAAGACCCCCATTACAAATAACAGTTTTAAGTTATAGAGTAGATATAGTAAAACCCTAAAATGTCTAAGTCTGGATCTAGATCATCATTGAGGGTGACCAAGTTCCTGAACGACCCCACCTTGGGTGAAAATATGACCAAAATTTGTTACATAGTTATTGTGTTATAGGTGCAGACAAACGATCAGACAAACATATACCCACGATCAGGTAATAAAACACCACATAATATTAAACAGCACAAATATTCTTCTTCAAGGCCCATCTTGTATCAACATATTTGACAAGATATGTCACCGAAGACGCTGGACCGAATAGATTTGTTTGGGGTTTTACATTCGGTTTAACATGTGTATAGGTCTTACCATGACAGTTACTTAGGAGACGGAGGAAATCAGTGTATACTAGTTGGTCAGGATTCTGAAAATCATGGGATAATATCCAGCAACAATATCTGTTGCACATCAGGTTGAGGCCCCAGGGGCAGTATTCACTAACACAGATCAGTGAAGATCAGAACAAATTCGTGGTAAAATGATCAACTTTTGATCAGATTTAATATGGATCAGCCCAGATTGCTATTCACAAAACATTTGATCTGATTTTTAAAATAAAATTTGAATTAACTTTGATCTATTCAATTTGATATATTAACTTTTGGATCCAGACAGATCAAAATAGCTGATAGAATATTTCTCAGGGAAGAAGAGGAATGTTTTATTTAGCCATTACAGAAGTAGAGGGTACTTCATGATTGAATAAACCCGTTAGAATTCCAGAGTGATGAAGTACTCTATTCAAAATTGTGAGAAATAATGAAAGTACAGGTCAAATATTTAATCTTTTTAGCTGAGTGATCCATGGTTTGTGAATAGCTGTTTAATCCACTGGCTTATTTGAAACTTCCTCCACAAAAAAACCCCCAAAAAACCCCCAATCTGATCTTGATCTGATCCTAATCCACGTTAGTGAATACCGCCCTAGGATTCGACTTAAATCTTCGAGAGGTAGGAAGAGAAGACACTGACCATTACACCTCCTTGGTTGCTGCTGGGTAGAACAGGATGAAACATGCAGCAGTAACAATAAATATGAATAAAGGCTAGATCAGGAGATCTGTATAAGCAATAATTGATCACTGATCCCAATCCATAAACGTACCCACTTATAATTAATTGATAAATTTTTCAGTGGTTAAACTGAACCGTTTTGACAATTTTATGACTTGGCACTCTTTCTGGTGTGATGCTAAATACTCTCTCTCAATATAATCTATATTGATTATTTAGGCGAGTTCTTCTGGTACCCATGGGGTTACTGTGTCATCGATAGAAATTTGTTATTCACATGTAAACATACACAGTGTATTTGGATGAAACATAGTCGTAAAAACAGATGCCAGTATTTTCATACAATAGTATAATAAAATGATGAGACAAGGTTACTGACACGTTGCTCTAACATCAGTTGTGTTGTGGATGTTAAATGTTTTAGAGTCATTACCCAGGCTAGTAAGGGTTTCCAGATCCCTCTCATTATCTTAAAGTGTCAGTGACCAGATATCCTGTATGTTGTTATAATATACCTGGGAGATTAAAATATGAAAAGATTCCCACACACTTCACTGAGACCTTCATGCAACAACTTGTGTTTTAATAAATTATAATACCTATGTACATGTTAATATCTGAATTAAAGAATTAGAATTAAACTTGTGTTTAATTGCAAAACATGGTGTCAGAAGTGGGATTATTAGAAAAAAAAAAATCTTGGGCACCAAAGACAGTGCTGCAAGGGCCCGCATGTTCAGAGAAACTGATCTAACCTTAGCCAGAGCAATAGATATGTGTAGGATTGTGGAAATCTCACAGCATCAACTACAGCAGATTGGTAGTAAGCAAGAAGAAGTCAATTTCACAAAGCAACACAAGCAACAGTCACAAAAACAGCAAAGACGGTCTCAACAGCCATCTCAGCACAAGAGATGCAAATATTGTGGACAGAGCCATACATTTGACAAGTCGAAGTGTCCTGCATTTGGGAAATTGTGCAAAGCCTGTGGCAAAAGTAATCATTTTGCTACAGTATGCAAGCAGAAACAGCGTGTAGAGAAAGCAGTACACAGGATTGACCAGGATTCTGAAGATTCATCAAGCGAATCAATTTTCCACACAAATCAATTTGTGGGAGCAGTAAAAACAAGAGGTAAGCAGCTTACAATACCTCTGAAGTTTTGGAATACCAAGGATTCTGTGTCAAATAACAGGTCAAAAGGCCTTGTGTGTCAACTGGATACAGGCGCCACCTGCAATGTTCTGAACATTGAAGATTACAAGGCAGTAACTGGTGAATCAGATTCAAATCTGAAAGAAAGCTCAGTTCGTTTGAATTTCTATGATGGCTCATGGATGAAGCCACTGGGATATGCTACTCTTTACACTAGAATCAATGGCAAGAACTTTAAGCTTGGCTTCCAGATTGTAAACACCAGGGTCGCACAAAAACCCTTGTTATCAGCAAACACATGCCAGCGATTGAATTTGCTTTCAATCAATTCAGATGAAGTTGTCCACATGTCACAGGAAGTCACTACAGGACTGTCTAAAGAGGATATACTTGGCAGTTTTTCAGATGTGTTCCAGGGATTAGGGCAGTTTCCAGGTGAACATCACATTGAGCTTGATGAGACGATCACGCCAGTGCAGCATCAACCAAGAAGAGTTCCTGTTGCCCTTAGAGCAGAACTTAAGGAGAAAATCGACTCAATGGTGGCACAAAGAATCCTCAAGAAAGTGGTAGAGCCAACACCATGGATTAACAGCATGGTTGTAGTTAAAAAGCCAGGGAAGCTACGACTCTGCATTGACCCAGTTGACCTGAACAAAGCGGTCAAACGTCCAAAATATCAGATGCCAACTATTGAGGAAATCCTGCCAAATCTAGAAAATGCTAAAGTGTTCTCTGTCCTAGACGCGAAGGATGGATTCTGTCACATCAAATTAGACGAAGAAAGTAGCATGCTCACAACGTTTTGGACTCCATTCGGGAGATACCGATGGTTGCGTCTACCGTTTGGCTTGACCTCAGCCCCTGAAGTGTTTCAGTGTAAACAGCATGAAGTCTTAGAGGGCCTGCATGGAGTGGAAGTCATTGCAGATGACATCTTGGTATACGGTTGTGGCAAAACACAGGAAGAAGCTGTAAAAGACCACGATGCAAATCTGATTGAGCTGTTGAAACGAGCACAGAAGGTCAACTTAAAGCTAAACAAAAAGAAGCTAAAGCTGAAGATGACAGAAGTGTCCTACATGGGTCATCTCCTCACATCTACAGGGCTTAAGCCAGACCCAGAGAAGATAAAAGCCGTGACTGAGATGAAGCGACCATCAAATGTGAAAGAAACTCAGTGTTTTCTTGGATTTGTAAACTATCTCGCCAAATTTGCACCACATCTCTCAGATGTGTCTGAACCTCTCCGACGTCTCACCGACAAGGACGCTGTTTGGGTCTGGCAAACACAGCAAGAGGAAGCTTTCCGGCGAGTGAAAGAGATTGTGACAGTACAGCCTGTTTTGAAATATTACAGCCTATCTGAGCCTGTCACACTGCAGAGTGATGCCAGCCAAAAAGGGTTAGGTGCCACATTATTGCAAAATGGCCAACCCATCGCATTTGCCTCCAGATCCTTGTCGAAAACAGAGCAGTCATACGCTCAAATTGAGAAAGAGTGTCTCGCTATAGTGTTTGGGTGCGAACGCTTTAAACAGTACTTGCTGGGAAGAGATTCCATACAAGTTGAGAGTGATCATAAACCTCTAGAAGTAATATTCAAGAAATCACTTCTATCAGCACCCAAGAGACTCCAAAGAATGCTCCTGAGGTTGCAGAAGTATAACTTGCAGGTGAAGTACAAACGAGGCAGTGAAATGTACATTGCAGATCTGTTATCTCGTGCATCAATCTCAGCAGCTTCACCTTCAACCCGTGATTTTGAAGTATTTTGCACAGAACTGGAACAGATAAGTTATACGGAACATTTGAAAGTATCTGACACAAGGCTTGATCAGATTCAAAGATCAACATTGCAAGACAGTACACTACAATCTCTTAAAAGAACAATTCTGGCTGGATGGCCAAATGACAAAAATGAAGTACCTGCATGCCTGAGAGAGTATTGGCCATACAGGGAAGAGCTTAGTGTTCAAAATGGAATTTTGTTCAAGGGAAACCAGATTTTGATTCCAAAGGCAATGATCCCAGAAATGCTTTCCAGGATTCATTCTAGCCACTTAGGCATGGCCGCATGCACAAGAAAGGCCAAAGATGTCCTGTATTAGCCACACATGGCAACTGACATAAAAGAGCTGATTTCAAAGTGTGAAACATGTGTGGAAGTGGAAGAGAACAGAAGAAAAGAACCTCTTATGACACATGAAGTACCAGACAGAGCTTGGAGTAAGCTTGCACTGGACCTGTTCTCTCTGCAGGACAAAAATTATCTTGTTACTGTAGACTACTATTCTGATTACTGGGAGGTAGATGCTCTCCATTCTACTTCAACTGCAGCTGTCATCAAGAAGCTGAAGCCACATTTCGCAAGATGGGGAATTCCAAATGAAATTGTCACTAATAATGGGCCCCAGTTTGTTAGTGACGAGTTTGCAAAGTTTGCCAAGGAATGGAATTTTCGCCACATCACCAGCTCACCGTATCACAGCCAATCCAATGGAAAAGCTGAATCAGCAGTAAAGATAGTAAAGATCTTAATAAAGAAAACCCAAAGAGCTGGAGATGATTTCTTTAAAGCACAACTAGATTGGCGCAACACACCTACCAGTGAAATGCAGAGTAGCCCTGTTCAACGCTTAATATCACGTAGGACTAGAACATTCCTACCAACATCAGAAAATCTGTTACGACCCCAGGTTGTGGAAAATGTTCCAGAAAAGATCAAACTGAAACGCCAAAAAGCCAAACTGTTCCATGACAAACATGCTCGACACCTACCAGAACTAGAAATTGGGCAACCAGTCTATGTTAAGCCATTACCAAACTCAACTGGCCCATGGAAGAAAGGAGTGTGCACTGACAAACTCTCACCTAGATCTTATACGGTGACGGTTGATGATAAATCTTACAGAAGAAATAGGTTCAACCTACGAGAGAGAGAAAAGGAGGTGAAAGAAGATGTCAATCCTCAGACCACTGACAATCAAAGTGTTGTTACAACAGAAGACACACAGTATGACAGCAGATCAGAGATAGCAAGTGTACCAACAAGCTCACCCAGTAAAACAACAGAAATAAGAAGAAGTGGGAGAAACAAGAAGACCACTGAACATTACCAAGCTGGTTTCAATTAGACAATTGGCTAAATAAATAAATAAAATAGGTCAAAATTGGCATTGTAACTACAAGTGTCAGAATAATACACAGTTACAAGCTTTTGTAAAGGAAGGTAGTCTACCCTTACCTTTACCAATTTGGAAGTTTTTAAATTGTTTTAAAATTATATATAGATGACATTTTATTCTTACTGATTCACAGTTTTTATATTCTTTTGTAAAAAAGGGAGGATGTTGTGGATGTTAAATGTTTTAGAGTCATTACCCAGGCTAGTAAGGGTTTCCAGATCCCTCTCATTATCTTAAAGTGTCAGTGACCAGATATCCTGTATGTTGTTATAATATACCTGGGAGATTAAAATATGAAAAGATTCCCACACACTTCACTGAGACCTTCATGCAACAACTTGTGTTTTAATAAATTATAATACCTATGTACATGTTAATATCTGAATTAAAGAATTAGAATTAAACTTGTGTTTAATTGCAAAACAAGTTGTAAATTATATCAAATATATATGACATCATGACATATTTCCTATGTCTGTTAAAATCATTGTTAATTATCCTTCTATTTCAGGCGTGTTTCATCTAGATCGAGTTCCTACCTTTGTAACATTATTTTGGTATTGGCATGTGGTTCAAGGTGACAGTGTTCGTTTGGAACCAAACATATTGCAAACTGGACTTTCTACCAACATAAACTTGGTAGAAAGTCCAATTGGAGTTTCTACTGGTAGAAAGTTCAATCTAGGAGGTTTGGGTATTGCTCTTTTGAGTCTATTTCAAGAATGTTACAATCAGCATCAAATCCCATCACCGTTTTTCCAAGGGAAGTACAGTTTTAGCCAATTAAATTTTGAAAGCAGTCACTTTCTACATGGACTTTAGTTGACCTATTAAGACTTATGGTTATGCAGCAGTATTTATTTGTCACAACTGCCTGGTTGATATCATGATGTAAAGCTTGCAGTACTGTCTCCTCATCTAGATTTTGAACATCTAGATTGGACTATCTACCAAGTTTATTAGATTTCGGACCCCAGGGCAATACTCTAATCTGCTAGATTGGACTTTCTACCAGTACAAACTCCAATTGGACTTTCTACCAAGTTTATGTTGGTAGAAACTCCAATTGGACTTTCTACCGGTAGAATTTGAAATTCTACCACATTGGACTTTCTACCATGACAGATACATAATGTTTTTGTGCACCAAAATTTTATTGAAATGTGTTACAATTAGCTTTATCTGGGAAATATTTTTACTACCTTGAGTCTGGGTGTCATTTTTTTTGTTTCTTCAACAGACAATTCATGAGAGGTCACGGAAGGTTTTCCAAGCATTTTTAGAAAGCAGTCCTGAAGATAAAAATCATTTTTCAAACTATATCCAACTCATCCCATCTAAATATGAATCCTACCAAATAGTGCCGAATGCGTCTTACCAAGACACAAAGTGGACCCTGGGATCCATAACCATAGGTAGACAACCCTGTTTCATTGTAGCTCGCTATCCCAGCACAGAAAAGGTTTGACCTAGGTATTATAGCTAATATTTTGGGTCAGACACCATATGTTGTTGACTGTAGTGTAAAAGTTTTACTGAGTGATCTTCTCCCTAGAAAATATTAATTTTATGAATTTCCCAATTACTGCACTAAAGTGGTTGCGGTATATTATTAGACATTGTCTTATTGAGCCGTAACAGTGTGAAGCAGTCTTTAATCTAATCTAATCTAATATAATCTTTTATGGACTTTTATAGTGCTTAATGTCCATCACTTGACAGACTCTGCATGTAAAAGGCTGTAAGGACGTTTTTGTCAGAGAAGTTATTTTCTTTTTATTTGGGACAAATCCCATGAAATAAAAATCATGAAAATGGTGCACTCGCAAAGATTATAGCTCTTTTTAGATGTCGACCCATGTCTGTCCCTGGACTCTCCCTTCTTGGACTTAAGTGCATTAGAGGATTTGTATCAATTTTGCGCTCTATAAATCCTACTACTATTTTTATTATTATTATTAAGAGCAAAATTGTGAAGACAATGGAGCCAACTAGGGACACGGCATGTGTACAATGCTTACATGTGCAGGTCTACCGATCTGAATATTTTTTGAAACATTTGGCTTGGTTGTGGCATCTTAGCTCCTGCCAACAAATAGCACTAGTGAGGATAAGTAAGTATTACTGTTGGGCGCCAGCTCGCGGTAGGGAACAACTTGAGTTGTTCCTTGCGCCAACTCGCGGTAGCGAGTTGTGGCAGTACATCTCAAGATGTTTGCCACAACTCGTCCCCGCGAGTTGGCGCAAGGAACAACTCGAGTTGTTTCCTGCCGCGAGTTGGCGCCTAACATTGACGGTTTACCAGTTTTCTTTCCTCTTTTCAACACGATCAACCATGCCAGCACCCCAAATTCAAAATTGGCTACATCTTGCCAAAGGGGAAGAGTGGCATTACTAATTCTGCCAAGGAGTGTATGTAGTTGGCGGGGTATATTTGTCTGTAAAATAACTTGAAAAGTTTGCTACGGACTTTGATGAAATTTTCAAGAAATGTTGACAATGGCACAAAGAAGAGATGATAGATTTGATGGTGATCCAGATCACTATCTGGATCCAGTATTGTTTTTAAGGATTTTTTATTTTTGCACTCATAAGCAAATTGAAGGTGCTGGGCCTTGGCATAGGAATGCTCTCTCTCTCTCTCTGAGTGCTTTTGTTATGTTTAAGAAATGTGGGAGAAAGAAAATTGTTTAGTCTACCTTGTAATCATTCACCAAAATTCTTAGAATTAACATTTGTTTCATCTGCTACCGTATTTTGATTTTCTTTACGAAGACTAAAATTAAGTTATCAGAAAACTTAACTATCCTTGATTAAGATATAAATTAACAAGAGCAGAATAGCACTGCCAAGGGCAAAGGTATGTATATTTTTAAAGTGGCTCAATAATAAGTAAATGGAAAAATACAGATCTTTGGTATTTTGCATCCAGGCGGTGATTAGGGTCACTATCAAAATTTTATGGGATCTAAGTTGGACCAAGACCCATCTTCTTATTTTTGTCATGGAGAGTCAACCAGTGATCCTCATTTGGAAGTGATGCTTTCCTAATGAGAGGAGTGACAACTGCCTTCTTGAATTTTTGAGGAAATACACCCTCAGCCAATGACAGATTGACAAGTTTTGTAATTGACGGGAGTAAAATTTCCACACAATCTTTCAAAAGAAAAGTAGGGACTGGATCTAAAAGGAGGTCTCGGAGGACGAGGTACTAAAAATCATCAAAAATTCCCCTACAAAATCATGTCTTTTAGATCCAGTCCCTACTTTTCTTTTGAAAGATTGTGTGGAAATTTTACTCCCTGTCAATTACAAAACTTGTCAATCTGTCATTGGCTGAGGGTGTATTTCCTCAAAAATTCAAGAAGGCAGTTGTCACTCCTCTCATTAAGAAAGCATCACTTCCAAATGAGGATTTGCAAAATTATCGACCGGTATCAGGACTATGTTTCATGTCAAAATTGGTGGAGCGTGTAGTTGTTAAACAGCTCATGCAACATATCAATAGTAACAATCTTGATAATCCTAGGCAATCTGCATACAAAAGTGGTCACTCCACAGAAACCGCCCTGCTGCTTATCAAAAATGAGATCCATCTCTCACTATCACGGGGCGAGCCTACTGCATTGGTCTTACTGGATCTGTCAGCTGCGTTCGACACAATTGACCACCCGACTCTTCTTAATTGTCTTAAATCATGGTTTGGTGTGTCTGGCACAGCCTTGAAGTGGTTCACGTCCTATCTCAGCCACCGTTTCCAGGCAATTAAAATTGGGTCAACCCTCTCTGATTTGCATGAGCTGTTGTTTGGAGTACCACAAGGCTCTGTCCTTGGTCCTCTGCTGTTCTCCTTATACACCACTCCTTTGAGTAAGGTTATTGGAACGCATCCTGACATCAAATACCACTTTTATGCAGACGACACACAGTTGTTTATTCATATCTCTCACAAAAATGCAGACCTGGCTTTTAACAAACTGAATTCTTGTCTTCTGGATGTTCAAAAATGGATGTCGTCAAGTATGCTCAAACTAAATCCTGACAAAACAGAGTTTATCATCTTTGGATCCCATGCACAACTCAAGAAATTAGATCCCTATCTCCCAGTTAAGATATTTGGCAATTTCATGCATCCTGCAGTTGTTGTTAAGAACCTTGGTGTCTGGTTTGATGCTAATTTTTCCTTTGCTAACCATGTCCGCAATATTTGTAAGACATGCTTCATTCAAATCTGTGATCTCAGGCGGGTTAGAAAGCACTTGACTGATGAGGCTGCTATCCTGGCAGCTAATGCCTTGGTGAGCAGTCGCCTTGATTACTGCAACTCTCTCTTCAGGAGTCTGTCCAGTCTCAATATGCGTAAACTACAGTGTATTCAAAATACACTTGCCAGGATTGTCACAAACTGTAACAAATACACGTGGGCATCTCCTATTCTCAAACGACTCCATTGGCTCCCAGTTGAATCTCGCTGTATCTTCAAAACTGCCACTCTAGTTTATAAGTTTCTTCACAGTGGTCATCCCAGTTACTTTGGTCCTCTTCTGCCCACTCGTTGCGGAAGATATAGTACAAGATACAACCATCCAGATAAAAGGTTTCTGGAGGTTCCTCAATTCTGTCCATCTGTACATAAATCCAAAAATCACTTTGGCCACAGCTTTGCTTTTGATGCCCCCACAGTCTGGAATCATTTGCCTAATGAGGTACGTTCTGCCCCAACTCTCACCTGTTTCAGGAAAAGGTTAAAATCATATCTCTTCCACAAGGCATTCCCACCTTAGCTTACACTCTATCCGGCGTCTCCGTGGTACTGGACTTGGCAATGGCTATGGACAGATGATTTCTTAAACTTGATTTTTGGTGTTGCGCCTTAGAGTCTGCCTAGCAGAGATTAAGCGCTATAAAAGTACAGAATAGAATAGAATAGAACCAGTAGTGTTTGCATAATCCTACAAGCAAACAAACAGACAAATAAACAGTCGTTTAATACCTTCTTGGTGGAGGTAACAATAGAACCAGATATCCAACTTGAGGCATTTTTTCTAGATGTCAGATACCTGTCGTATGAAGACATAATGAATAAATAAATGATCAAAATACACAGACGTAAAAAAAAAATTCGTTTCCTCCCATCCCTCCAAATAATGTTTGGAAGTATGGTAGGAAAAAATTTAGTAAAGTAATTCAGATTAATGAAAGTACTAACAATGTACAGTTACTGGATAAACTAATGGTTTTCCTGAATCAGTACTGACTTTAACATCATTAAGATGTCTCTTAAGTTAATCAATATAACGCCAAGCCGACAGTTTCTTATCCAAAATGAAAGGTCATTTCTCTACGGGTATTTATTAGCTCTGAAGACTGATCTTGCAATCTTTTTAAATTAAACATTGATTGTCCCTGTGTAAGATTCTATTTTTTAACCTCTCAGATCAGCTCCAACTCCCACTGTATCTGGAAGTAGACATGATAAATGGACATAGCTTAGGTTTAACGTTTTGTTTCAACTACCATGGTCACTCTTTTATGTCAGTTTTTACATCTGCTTCATTAAGCATTATTTATGGATAATTGTAATTATTCTTTAGAGGCAAAAATGACTATATGTTAAATTAAATGACTAAAATGTCAAGCGTCTGGAACTTTGACATATCCCTGATAAATGAAACTAGATATATTTATTTTCCCTTTGTCTTAAGACTGAAAAGAGCTTTGACGAAGTCATGATAAAAATACATTTTTTTCAGTATTCACTAGTTTTAACGCAAATATATATAAAAACCATTTGAACTGTCAATGTGAATTCATGTCCATGTATATAATTTACACTTTCTTTTCATTTGTATTGAACAGTAGTGAGCCCAAGGGATCATCTTTCTTTCATTTGTAATGGAATAGTAAGGCCAAGGCATCATCTTTTTCTTCAAACTGTTATTCCAAGTTATCGAGATAGTATCTTGAAGTCAGCCCATCTCAAGATGGATCATACTTAGAACTTTTTGGTTGGGAAGTCTGGTCTAGAATATTTCAGCTCAACCTAAATTAAGATAAGCCATCCAACCAAGGTTTTTAAGTTTTACTAAAGGCCATCTTCAGATGGGACGACTCCACAGTGGGCTACAACATTGATGTATGAAGTATTCGTAAACATATGTATATAATGACCTTTGTTTCATATACATTCATTTGTTCATATACTGTACTAACATGCAATATAACACGTATACGGGAAATGTAAGGAATTCTAAAATACTGTTGCAAGGCACAGAGATGGATTATTTTATTTATGCTTTAATGTAACTTCCAAAACATTGTATAGACTAGGTTAAGACAGGTAAGTTGAGGAGACTAGGTTAAACTAAAAGTCCCAGTCCATGCCGTCTGGGCAGTGATGGACAAACAGATTGGTGATAAAGTCCAAACGTGTGTAACGCCATATTGTATGCCTACCATATTCTGTATCCTACACAATACACATTTGGTTAAATTTACTCATGTGCTGTATATTAATAACATTTTAAAAGGAAACGATTATACTATAATGTTTTCTAATGGTTTAATTTCCAGACTTAACACAAATTAATTCACATGTCTTATCTAGTTCTACAAAGCTGCTAATAATGATATGTAAATTGGGGGAATATAGTAAATAATACAAAAAATATCCATAACACACAATCAAAAATGTACATAAAAAAACTTTCTTATAGTTATTGTTTTAAAAAGGTAATCCTTGCTATAAAATTTCCCATTAAAATTTTCCTATCTTAAGATTGGTAGCCAAACGTAGGATCTAAGTCCAGGCCAGTTCACATTCTCTATCTGTAATAATATTTTGAGGTACTATTTTAGTCTTTAAAAGGTTTTGAAAACTAAAAAAATGTGTTTATATTATGAATTTGGTCCATTTCACATTCCGGTCTAAAAATATTATCCTTAAAATAGAAGTGTTGTTTGTTATACACACGATTTTGTGGAACAAGAAAATGGACTAAAATGTTTCAAAATTGACGGCTAAATGATACTCTTCAATTTTTGTAATAGACTGGAAATAGGTACAACAATCATACAACATTGGGCTATCAAATGCTTAACAATAATGCACAGACGAAAATTTTAAAGACTAGCTCATAAATAACTGGGGGGTACAAAATATGGCAAAGGGGATACAGAATATATCAGGGGATACAAAATGTGGCAGCCCCCTTGCCATATTTTGTATCCCCAAACACTTTGTGGTAACCCCCCTTACCATATTTTGTTTCCCTTTGTGGCAGCCTCCTTGCCATATTTCATATCCCCACACACTTTGTGGCAGCCCCCCTTACCATATTTTGTATCCCCACACATTTTGTGGCAGCCCCCTTGCCATATTTTGTATCCCCACACACTTTGTGGCAGCCCCCTTACCATATTTTGTATCCCCACACACTTTGTGGCAGCCCCCTTGCCATATTTTGTATCCCCACACACTTTGTGGCAGCCCCCTTGCCATATTTTGTATCCCCACACACTTTGTGGCAGCCCCCTTGCCATATTTTGTATCCCCACACACTTTGTGGCAGCCCCCTTGCCATATTTTGTATCCCCACACACTTTGTGGCAGCCCCCTTGGCATATTTTGTATCCCCACACACTTTGTGGTAGCCCCCCTTACCGCACTTTATTTCCCCACACATTTTGTGGGGGATACATCATCTGGCGCTACACAGGATACTGGTTTCACACATGAGCTGGGGGTGAATTAAGCTGGTCAAGGCTCCTGCACACTGACATACTGGCAAGAAACTACCAACATCCCCCACTTCAGACGAAGTCGGGGTTTCTAACCCAGGAATGCGTTACCCACTGGTAAGCAGAACACATTGCATATTTTAAAGACAGAAGTTTCTTTCCTCCATCATTTTACATGTTGTTTTATTTTCATTTTAAAACTTGGATATCCAACTACTATTCGCCTGAATGATTCCAACTTTATTAAAACTGCATGTAAACATATGCATGTAAACTGTTTAATGTAACGTCCTGTGAATCCCAGTGGATGTTAATACCATTTTAGGATGTCTTTCCATTAGGTTATCTTGTGGTTTTAACAATGGTAGTTGCAAAACTGGTTATCCTACTTTGGCTTATTTCAAAACATCTCACTTATAGCTCCTTCAATGCAGAGAATAATGACATGCTGCTAGATACATGTATATTTATTACTAATGGTATTACTAACCATTTATCTTTGTAAAACTATTTAACATATTTTTTTTAATAATCAGAAGTATTTGAATACATTCATGTGTTGATGTGTAACAACAGATATATTCTAGCACAGCGTACAAAATCTTTTCCTATATATTCTGAATTCAGAACTATCTGGTTTGCATTATTCAATGTCCATTCGTCAAATAAATTGATATCTTTGGTGTATAGCCTTTTAAAATGTATGCAATAAATTATTTCACATATAACTGAATAAATATTCACTGATAAAGCCTTGATGCAACATTAAACTTTAATAGTGTCTAAACATTATCTTAATACATGTGTGTCGTGTATGTTTCTTATTCAATATAAGCATATTGCATATTTAAACATCCTTTTTCCCGAATATAAAACATGCCTAATCATATCGGTGCAAGTGCTTCAACTAATTGATAAATATTTAAAGTTAAAGTACTGACAATACATATTTTTGATCAATGGGGAAATACAAATATTAAATTATATATATATGTGTTTTTTTTTCTGAAAGGACAGTTAACATATAAATTTCACATAAAGAAGGTGCTGAAAATGAATATTGTATTTGAAAAGCCAATTGATGCAAAACCAAAAAGATAGTTTTCAAATGGTAGATGCTCAAAGAAAGTTTGAAATGAAGTTTCTGTACATAAAGTAATATGTTTATGAAAATAAAATTGTTATATGATCTATGAGGATGGATGGACTAGGAGCCATAACGTTTGAAAGGCTTGTCTATAACCCTATTTATTTTCAAGACACAGACTTTTAATCTAGAATGGAATAAGTATAATTTATTCATGCCCATCACAAAGCTCATTGCTTCTGTATACACAAGTACAATTACTTGGATAGAGTCTATTAAATGGATAAGTCCTTTCTCTCAACTGTCACAATTATTGGGGCTTTTTACTTAATAAATATCACTCTTAATGGGACTTAATACATAGTCTAAAAGTGCAGGGGAGGGTGGGGGTAAGGGGCATTACATAGAATGCTACTAAAACCAAGCACATAAAGACAGGAAAACATTGTAATCCCAGTAGCAGTAAACAATAAAACATGTTCTATTCTTTTACAGCTCACTTATTTTTATACAGATTAATAAATGGTATGCTTATTGTTGTCGACGACAGTTAGCACTCCCTGGTGGATCATTTTTCTTGCGAGCAAGGGGAGGCTTGGGAGAGTCTTATAAAGCATCAGTCATTGAGGACAGCATGACAGGTCAAGACATAAAATTGTCCACACACAAAATGTCCCTGCACCCCCCCCCCCTGTCTCCATTGAACATGTTTTTGACCTATTCTGCCACCACCCCCTGGCCACTGTACATCCCAGAAATGTGTGTGTCAACTTTGTCACCAAATTTCATACCTGGCACATTTTAATATATTACAGAGGCCACATGTGTAGATGGACACATTTCTTTCCTGACATGAAATCCGTATGGAGCAATAACATAAGTCTCCCTTGGGAACCCCTTCTGAGTTTTCTAATTTCTACTGGTAGTCAAAACAAGGTTGCAGTTTGTGGGGTTATTTCTGGTTCTCTTTCACACTTGATTACTGCCTGCTTCCCTCACTGCATCCACATAATTTATTTCTACCTGGAAATTACACCTTTGTGCGTGTATGTGTGTGTAAAAGGAACTTGGGTAGATGGGGGGAGGAGGGGTATTCATCGCCGACGTTTTCAACCCCTCCCCTTTTTTGCTTTACCTACCCCCCCATTTACCCCCCTCCTCACCCCGCCACAGCTTTTTCTCGGCTTCTGATTCGCCTTCATCTTTTATTAATCACCGCCAATTATCCCATTCCCAGGAGTCATCTGGCGCATATTTCACCAATCAATTTTAATTTCACCAAATTGAACAACAAGAAGGCTTCCTATAAATGGGGTTGCTCACTACTACACCTGGCAATACAACCGGGAGTCGTGTGTGCTTTAAATGGTCTCTACACTTCCATATAAGGACATATAAAAAGTGTGCGTTCCCCCTCCTGTCTTTTTACTCAACTACACACAGTGAGGGAGAGAACTCTATAGTCACCAGGAAAAGGGGAAAGGAAAGAGAAGGGACCATCCCTCCTCTATAGTGTTGGACTACAGCTGTTTCCAGAAGAAGGGGGCTTTTCCTCTGTTATTTGCATCATCATCATTAAAAGGACCATCACTTGAAGGTGGATCTCGCAGTTCACAAACATCCTAACTACTGGCACGTCTGACGTTTCATGGACTCCAAAATATTTGTACTGTAAGGAAAAGACACAGTTTTTGTCATTAAAAAGCAGTTACAGCTAAGACTTTGGCGAGCAGAAGACATATTTTGACAACATCAAGACCTTCCAGGTTTTTTTTTATTGTCAAGATGCAGATGGACATGGGACGATCTCACAATATGCCATCTTATCCTGGCATATATTCACACCATCAGGTGAGTTGATCAAATTTTCATCAAAATTCTGGTAGGGACCTTTTGAATTTTTAATACACTTAGGGATACAATAGGAAGGGGGGATATAGCCTTCGGTGTATTGTATGAGTTTAAATTTTTAATAGCCAGTGAGATTAATTTGGGGCCCCAGAAGTTAGAGATACTAAGCCATCATGTATGTACAAGGACTCCGCGTTTCTCTGTGTTTCTGATTTATGGAAATTGTTTAATTCATAATTGAAGAGGAAACACTCTGTTGTGATTAAAGTATATGGGATTTAGTGTTTTATTAATAAAGCTTTCTTCTATTTAAGCAAGTTCTAAGGCTCTTGGAATCCAAAAAAGGAGTTTGTCTGAATGGACTAGCACTTGGAATAAGAAAGGGTGTTAACATATTAGTATTAAAGCCTTTCTTTTGGGTGAAAACTTAAGACTTAAAATAAAACTTAAGTGCCTAGCAATATATTTGAATTTTTTTTTCACTGTGAAAAATTATTGTTTTCATACTTAAAAATAGAGCCACCTGTCCAGTGGAATTATAAACATGACTAGTATGGAATACTATTCAGTGTAAGTTGTGATTAACTTCTTTTGACAAGATGATAATTATCTTTGATATAGTAACGTGCGTGTTGGTGACTATTTTTTAGAATAACATTTAACTTCACTTTAATACAGGCCTAGATAATATGAATTAAGGGGGGGAACACTTGCAAACATCTTTATGCTCAAGTGAGTTTTGTATATGGGGCTTGAGATGTAATAGTCACTGATGCTTGGTGAAACCTGCCATCTTTCGCTTGTAATTAAAACCTTCACTTAAAAGGACAAGTTCTGAGTTCACTTCAGTAAGGACAGGTGGATAGTACATCTTAAAAAGAAAAGAAAGAGTCTTGTTCTGTTTGTAATACCTGTAGTTATGACAAGTTCTATAAAGGATTTACTTTACACAAAGAAAGTTTGTTACAATTCATTGATGATGATTGCATGCAGGCTTATCGGATACAAGTGCTTATTAAAGTGAGCAAGTTATTATCTAACTCTATTTCATTTGCAAAATAAAAAAATATTATTCAAATTTTACTTAGTAATTTGTACAAATTTAATTTTTATTTGGTTTATTTACTTAAAAACTTTTTTTTATCAGTTCGACATATTCATGTTTGCATTCGATTTTAATAAATATATAAAATCTTAATGATTTATTTTAATTCCATTGAAACAACCCGTTTACTATTCCGGGTATTTAAGTATTAAAACGTCATTAAAATATTATTAGTCCTTCAAATCTTGTGACAAATTTCTAAGAAACAATATTGTTTAATGCAATTAGACACTACATTCTATTAAATATTGATATTGATTATTTAGAACACTGGCTAAATATTAAAATGTCATTAAAATACAATAAGTTCGCCAGTCTGTTTGATTTCATTTCTGAGCTTCAACATTTCATTGACTCAGTAAGATAAATAAAATATGATTGCCTTTCTGAAACATTATGCCCAGTAGCTGAATTGCTGTAAGGATATGAAAACGTATCTTTTTAAAACCTAATGTGTA
The DNA here is from genome assembly GCA_964017235.1 of Sabellastarte sp. h YS-2021. Taxonomy (NCBI): domain Eukaryota; kingdom Metazoa; phylum Annelida; class Polychaeta; order Sabellida; family Sabellidae; genus Sabellastarte; species Sabellastarte sp. h YS-2021. The sequence goes on along the minus strand of OZ024927.1, from coordinate 53,051,041 downwards.
AAAAGATACTTATAGCTTTTATCTCCATTTCTTTCCAGAACAACATCTATGGAACAAGTGATGATCCACTACTGGCGAGGGCAGAGGCTGCAGCCATGCAGGATATCTCTAAAAGCAGCAGCTATCATCACTTAGGCTTGATGAAGCCAGACAGTCTGTATGGGCACTCTGGAGAGATCCCTATGCACCACAATGGATCCAGACACCAGATGCCTCTGCACAGTTTTGGTACCAGTGGCGGTGGGGGAGAATCCATGTTGGACCAGTTGACCTCTGTATCCATGCCCCTGAGCGGATACACCCCGGATCATGGCTCTATCGCCAGCTCCCAGGCTCAGACTGCTCAGATGTACAACCCTGCTTACAGCCACACCAATGTCAATCAAATGTGCAACAGCATGCAACAGATGTCGAGCGGATCTTCAGTGGCGGCTGCTGCTGCTGCAGCTGTTGCTCACTCCAGTATGGCGATGAGTCCCCACACGAACATGCCCCAGACGACACACCATGATCTTGATTGCGACCCTAGGGAATTGGAAGCCTTTTCCGAGCACTTTAAACAGAGACGCATCAAACTGGGGGTAACACAATGTGACGTGGGGTCAGCTCTGGGAAAGCTGAAGATCCCTGGCGTGGGTTCCCTGAGCCAGAGTACAATCTGTCGTTTTGAGTCCCTGACACTCAGTCACAATAATATGATTGCACTGAAGCCAGTGCTACAGGCCTGGTTAGAGGAGGCAGAGGCTAAGGCCAGAGAGCAGAAGCTCCTGGAAGATCCCACACTATCCGACAAGAAGAAGAAGCGCACATCCATCACCGCTGCTGAAAAGCGATCCCTAGAGGCCTACTTTGCCATTCAGCCCCGCCCTTCGGGGGAGAAGATCTCACAGATCGCGGAGAAACTGGGACTGAAAAAGAGTGTGGTGAGAGTATGGTTTTGTAATCAGAGACAGAAGCAGAAGAGAATGAAATTCTCCTCTGTGACAATGCAAGGACCCCATGTACCACAGGTACCCCAGCTTTCAAGATAAGAAAAATACATGTATATTATATTTATATTCTGTAAGTTGTGAAAGATGAAGTTGAGCTTAAACATAAAATAGTTTAAACTATGTATGTATTTCTACAAGTTGTGGAATGAAGTTAAATCTCCTTTGACAATGAAGGTGTATATACTTCAAATATTATTAGATATTTATTTTCCTATAAAACTCCTAGTTATGAATGTCTCTTTGTAAGAGAAAATTCGCATTTTTCTATGGTATATATAAAGGGGCTAGATGGTGTACTTTATTTTCACATATTTTTCTTGCCACGAGGGTGTTAGGAGAGACAGTTTCAAGGAAATATCAGTGATTAAAAGCAAAACTGATTTTTCTTTATACAGTGAATATTCTAGTCAGCGATTGTACATAGCTATCCTTGTATATATGTATATAGAGATTATATTTATACACACATATTTATATATGTTGTTATGTTTAGATCTATTTTATTCAAAATCACAGCAAAGTATAGGTTTTAGTACATGTTAATTATTGTTATTTTTATTTATTAAGATAATTTATAAGTAGATAAGTTTTTATTCTTAGTATCAAGTACATCAAAAATAATTTCACAGTAAAATGAGCTTTATTGGCATCTGAAAATGAATATGACAAGAGTCCCTTGTGGTCTGAAATGGGGTATGGCCAAATACCATAAAATATATAAAGTTTAAATAGAAAAAAAATCCATAAAGTTATAACAAAAACTAGAATGGTTGCTTCAAATGTTAATTTAAGTTTAATAATACAAATTAAGTCCCGACAAAAATGTTCTTAGTAACAAAAGGTGTCAACCTGAAGTAGATACAATACTTTCCCATCGGACTAAAATGTTATTTTTGGATTTGTTTTTATTAATTTAATAACACACAATTTACTGTAATTCAATTTGTAATCTCTATTCCATCACGCTTATTTTCACTTATGTTGCCGTTTGCCGCGAGGTAACCAATAGCTATAATTATTACTCTTCATTGTATCAAGCCCAATATTAAAATGCAAAAAAAGACAGCTATTTTGCAGGATGTTATAACTACTAGAAGAGTTGACTCTTTTCTTAATTAAAATAATTAAGTAATTAAAGAATAAATTAGATGGAAAAAAAATGGAGCTCATATCAAACAATGGAGGCACAATTAATTTTTTTTCCTGATATCTCATTTTTGCATTTTCTAATTTTACAAGCGTGACACATTTGAAGTATTGAAGACACACACACACACACACGTAAAAACAACATACTGAAAAGTTGTGGTGTCTCGGCTATTTAATACAAGTGAAAATATTACATGTGGTTTAAAATTTCCTCTTTTTGAGTTTTATTTCCTATAAAAACCATGGAGAGCATGTGCTGTAAACCATTATACACGCGTTGAACCAATTGTATATAGCTCCCAAGGTCTGTTTTTGAATTTCTGAAACTATTTTTATTTTCTTTTGCTTGCGACTAAAAGCTACTTTTCAAATAAACTCAAAAGTTTGTCATTTTGACACCAAATTCTTTTAACGCCCTGTTTTCACCATATTATAAAAACTAGTTCAGAGCCACATGTTTATAGATGTGATTTTCTTGAGTTAGCACCTTTGTGTAAAAACATGTTTACCTATTTCTGCTTCTGCCCCACCTAAGCCTGAGCGTATGCTGTCATGTACACTTCCACCGGGATTGCTAATATTCTTGTGTCCGCCATTTTGAAACACAGTAAACAGTTTATCATATTTATGTCAATCTCATGCATGCGCCAACCATGGACACGATTTACTTCATAGGCGATTGTTTGCGATCCTGGAGTCCTGTCGTACAATCATACTCGTTGTAACACTTTATAAGGAGAGGGGGAGGGTGACAAAGAATTCTCTGACATAAATCGGATATGTGGAAACGTGCAATGAATGACAGGTGCTTGTACAACCCCCAGGCACGCGACACTTCTTGAGATATGTCCTCAAACACTTTTACTTGCCCTCTAAATGTCAAGAGAATTGTGTCCACTTTTCTACGCCTTTTAAGACGCATGAATTCACGCCAGCGGCTGGAGAGGGGGTTGGATATGTCAAGTTGTTTAATAAATCCATTGTGTTCAACTCATGAACATGTTATATGTGCTGTTTTTGTGTGAAGAAGAGTTTAACAACAATTGGGATTCTTAAAATCTGTGAGCGTGTGATCAAATCAAATAATACAGTTATTATGTATTAAGCAGTCCATAAAAAAATGTTTAATGTGATGTGATGATATTTAGATAAATTATTTCCCATAGTGATTTAGGTAATTATATTAAAATAAAAAGGGGGAAAAAGAATAAAAGAATATTGGGGTTTAAATGTTGGGTTAAACAAAAGTAGCATTTTAATAGATTAGAAGCAAAATGAAACTGAATTATAATCTAGTATCGCAGTTTTTTTCAGACAAACATGCCAATATTTCATGTTGTTATTTAAGTTAAGAGATCTGTTTGTTTAATGTAATTTTTTTCAATTAAAAAAAAATATCAATTTTTATCACTTCACTGAGGAAAATTTAACTTTTTAAAACTATTCACTTGTATATATCGATATGATGTCTTGACTCATTCTTACAGTGACTGCTTTAATTTGTGTATTGACACTATAAATGATTTTGTCATTGTCTTCAAGTTTAAAATAACGCGTTTATGTGTTATCGCCATAAATAACCAGATATAAACGAGTGTATTGTTGTTATTATTTTACAGCACTGTATATTTGGTTGAACTATTTATTAAATAAAATAAAAAGAAGATATGAAAACTGAACTTTTTAAAGATATTTTTCTTTTGAAATCTTGGATGATGTTCAACAAAATCCTTTCCAACAACTAATGTCCAATTAGAACAGATCCTCTGATCTGATCCTACAACTATACATGTTGGAGCCAAATTTGAGTTTGGCTACCAATCTTAAAATTGGTTCGCCAATCTTAAAAAGGCCTGGGACAGGCTAGCCTATCATCTTAAGATTGGCTAGCCAATTTTAAAATGGGATATTCCTACCAGCACCTTTAAACTACATATACAGACAAGAAATAAAAACATTAACTTCTCTTTCAAAGAAAATATAAAAAGATTTACTTCTCTTTCATCTCTTATAATGATTTCAATTTCAGAACAAAAGAGATTTGGATTCAAAGGTCTTATCTAGGTCCCCACAACCAGCAAAAAATGTAATTGGGGAGTGACTACATGAAATACTACATGCATCTTATTCACAACACACTTAAAAATTGTAAAATATTCACTATAAGCTATATTCTAATACAATAATTTCTTCCAAAGTTAATAACTACTGCAAAAATTTCAAAGATTTCCCCTATTCAAGATGGGCTTGGACAGAGCCAGCCCATCTTAAGATTGGTAACTAATCTTAGGATCCTAAGTTGGACTAGCGCCATTCTTAAGATTGGCGAGATCTGAAATTCTTCTTCAACATGTACTTTTCCATGGTGGTTTTCTGTCTGTATGCAAGGTGTAACAACTTGGGTCATAGGCTAGCCAAAATCTCCACTTTTACAAACTTTGTCTCACAAAGCACGGGATCCAAACATTTGCTTTATTTCTTATCTGGCAACATTTTACAAATGACAAAGTAATCGTGTATATTAGGAAAATATTGTTGTTTTTTTTTGCTTCACTCGTTGGTGCATTCAAAACTCCAGGAGATGGAAGAAATGTTTATAAAAAAGACGTACATTCAAAACACGGTTGTTTATTCCATAAAAATGGAGTCACATGACCTATAAGTTAACATTAAACAAAGCTCGAATGTAGTTTCGGAATTGCAGCTTTATTTTTTTTTTCTCAGATCGATAAGTCAATTGATTGAAAGTCATAAAATACTGTGTGAAAACATTGTAATTTTATTTATTCAAGTAATACATGATGCTATATGGACAATATACAGCAATTTATGTTGGCGGAATTAGACAATTGTTTTAACATACTGACGATTTTCAAAGCGTTCCTGCATTTGGCAATGTTTAAATAACCAAACTAAAAGCTAAATATGACACTATAGATGGTGTATAAACGTGAAAAAAAAAACACGACAAGATTATTGTACAAATTAGCTTAATAGTTTCCTTTTGAAGTGACTGAAGTCAAGTCGGGACATGTCAGAACTCGGTCGGGCAATATGGATGATTTGGGAAGCACTTATGCTTAGATGATGGTACTCGGGTATGTGACTTCGGATTCGGGTAGATATTCAGTGATCGGGTACCCGGATATTCAGATACCTGTTGAGATCACTACTTAAGATATAAATAGATGTAGTAATTGCTATAGTTCTTACAAAACGCTATAACAGTTACTAAATCAATAATCAGTGGGCTAAGTCCATTGCTTTGGGCGGGAAAATTTCAAGTTGTAATTGAAATGATTTAAATCCAAACTAAGAAATATTTGTACACACAGATCTATTTACAAAATCGCATAAGAATTAAATAATGTGATTTAGGTAGTCATTTGCAATCAGTATAACCTCCAATACATTGGAGAGACTCAAAGATCTGGTCTGTTCAAGTTTAGAATATACGAATATTATATAAGCATTAAAAATTCTACCCTAGAAAATTTGCTCCTGTTTCCAAACATTTCAAACAGAAATATAACTCAGAAATATGGAGTTCAGTGTTTTACAGTGGATTGGGGAGGCTTAGTCTCTGTCATGTCAGGAATTATACTTCATCTGAATCCTCTCAACCATCCATCCACAGGCATCAGTGTGTAAGTATAAGGTTATATCCCTGTTGGAACCCAGCTTAGGAGTCAGCCCATCTTACGATCGCAATGTCGATGGCCAAACTTAGGATCCTAAGTTGGGTAGTCTATTTTAAGATGGGCTAGAATGTATCAGCCCACTTAAGATAACAGAATATAAGAATGACTTTCACTCTGAATATAATATTATCACATTAAACCTTTATTTATGCATTCATTTAAATCCAGATTTATGTTGTGTACATGGTCAATGGTCATGTGTAGTGTTAAAGCTAAAAAAAACTTGGTCTTGTTGTCATAAAATGTTCTAGCTCAAGTTGATCCCCAAACCAGTACAAGGTGAGCTAAAATGGTTCAGAATTAGGTTAGTATTAACAAAGAAGACCTGCAGCTGATTTTTGGTTCAGCTTATGGATTCATCCTTCAAACGGAGTCAAATTTTAGATGCAATTTTCTACTCTTGATCCCACAAAATCAACTTAACTTTGTGTGTACCAAATTAATTCAAATATTAACTGAACTTTTTTTCTGTAAACTGTAATCTAATATTTTTGTCTCAGCTGAATTCGTTTTTATGAATACCGAGTGTCTTTGGCTTTTCAGTTTCCATAAGTGTGATATTAATTTCTAGGCTTTGCCACCAGAACACAAGCGTCTTACAAACTGGTAAACAGATACTAATAACACTGCATAGCATATCTAAAAGATCCAACAGCCCCCTTCAAAGTCTCGCAATAAGACAGCCACATAAACCACTGTTTGAAAACTTGTCTGAAAAAACAACTAAATAAGTAAGCTGATTTTATAAGATAGATAGATGTAATTTTGTCACTAGCCCATTTTTAGATGGATAACATTTGTGGTTTTCTCAAAACTAAGTGTACATAGTGGGGAAGACAGCAGCCTCTTTGAGTATGAATATCTTATGATAGGTAAGATAGGTAGGTACCTTCACTAAAAGTCATCTGTGAGAAACAGCAGAAATGGCCTTCATAAAACCAAAAAGATAAAATCAAGTTAAGAGAGACCTGCAAATATAGTGAAAGTTTTGTATTTATTATCCACTGCAGGCCGTATTTAACCCATAATAGGGATAGACAGAACAGGATATATATTTTTTTGCATACAGCCGTGCCTCTGTACCATGGATAATAAGCGTCAATAACTTCCGGTTTTTCACTACTATCTCGGAAACTGTGTAACCTACAAATATATATTATGTATCATTGGAAAGGTCTTTATAGCGCTTCTGTTTCTCCACAAAAAATCCATGCAGAAATGGCTGAGAACTCGTAAGGTAAAGATTGATGCTTTATATTCACTGGGGCCCTGTATATATGAGATCCTTTTTCACATTCACTCTTTAAATATGGATTTTTTACAGTCATAAAACATATAAAATGGAAGATAATAAAAGTAAAACATCCCTCATTAGGCTTATACAGAAAAAATACACCAATCATGGAGATTAACAATATAATACTCGTGCTACGAAATTGTATCATATTGTTATCTTCATTGGTGATATATTTTTCTGCAGATATCATTTGGGAAGTTTTCCTGTTTAACAAGGGGTCGGTATTTCATACTGCAATAACAGTTAAGGGGAAATGCAATCTTGGTATACAAGAAGAGGTCTTTACATAGAGGCATGTCTTTATAGAGAGGTGGTCTGCCACACAGGTTAGACTGTACATCGTTCACATAACACTGGTAAGACCTGGGGATCTACCTATCCAAAAATATATCTGAGCAAAATGTTGTACCTTGACTGAGTTAATAGCATTAACATGAAAAATTGAAACAACATTGAAAAATAAGCATCCCCTTCTATGATTAAATTGCAGTTTTATTGGTTTAAGCACATAATGCTTCACTTTGCTCTTATACTGAATGATTGTTAGGATGACAAGTGAATAAAATGATTAAATATCATTGAAGACAACTACTCGACTATTTCAACTGATGAAAAAAATTTCTGATTGACATCCCTCTTGGAAAACATTTCAATTGCATTATGTTGACATGCCAAAAGCTATTTCAAAGTGTTTACAGACGAATTTTATTGCAGACAGTGCAGCTTTTTATTCACATTACATTGCCAATGAATTTCAGAAAGACTTGTCATGAGAGTAAAACACATTTGATACTGAATGTATTTTTTTTAAAAATATACAACTGCACACTGTTATAATTTGTTTAAGCTTCCCTGACATATAATGCAAAACAAATACTAAAGTGAATAATCTAAAATGAAGAGGCAATTGAATAACTGTACGAAGTGACAAATTTATTTGACATGTATGTCTATTGTATAGATGTGTAAACAAAAGCTCAATAGTGTCAAACGCCTTTCATTATCCTGCTTGCCTTTAGAACACAGTCTTCTATTACATCATCAGTGAGTGATATATGATGTTTAAAGTGACAGATATTTACAGGTGAAGGGTTCCCGTTGTATTTATGGTTTAAATTAGAGACAACAGGTATAAATAATATATTAGCTTAATGGCAAACTGAGTCTGATTTTAAGTTAAATCTCCCTGGATGTAACTGTAAGTTTGTGGTAATATGATGCAATAAAAGTTCTGCAATATTTGAATTTACACCAATGTCGCACAGTTAACCCACTGACAAGTTAGATAGTGAGCAGAACTGTGATTTTTAGATGTCACATTAATAGAAGTTATCCAACTGTTACAGAAACAGGATGCCTTTACATTAAGGACAAAAAAAATTGAGTTCAGGCAAATTCACATAGGTGACATTGTTAAAGGCACCAATGTTATCCAAAACAAAAACCTGCAAATAGTGAATTATTAGTGTATATGAGTGAATCCAAGTAGCTTATATAAAAACAGAGTTTTAAGTATAATCATATTTCTCACGACTGACCCATGTCCTTTCAATACAGATATATCCTAAAATTTTGTTCATTGAATTAAATCGGAAATACAAGGATAATTTGTGAAGCAGATAAAGGAGTGTATTTTGGTGACATGACACACATTTGGAAACAGATGTACACAATAAGGTAGATTGCCTTAAGAGTGAGTAAGCTGTCTCACAAGTCCTTAATAGGATAATTATGATATTTGTCATGAGTTTGCTTTAAGTTAATTAGACAATGAGGGTGAATAGACCAGATTGGTTTGCTATTGATATGGCAATTCCTGCAATTGAGGTGGGACAAATCTGTGTGTGATGATGATAATAGGCTCAAATCATATGTACAAGTTTATGATTGGAAATTGAGTGATCCGAAAAGTGGTTTCAATACCTCAAGATGCATAAAAACTACATGCATCTTTTTTGTTCTCAATTGAAACTGAATATCTTATACTGGATTATACGTGGCTCTAAAATCTATTCTGAAGTTGCACATTACTTCATCATTACAAGGTATCGCCATTTTGTTGTAGATGCAGGCTTGTAAAGCTTTTGGGTCAACTTTCTTGACTATTGAAAGCAGAAATATAAGCATACCATATCAATTGTATTTTAATTGAGATTACATTCTTCACGTATGAAGGGACCGTGTATCTGGAACAACAGGATCTAGTACAGTAATATAATTTATCCTTTTGCAGATTAATTTGCCATCAGTTCGAAAAGTTGGATCAAATTTGATTGCCTACTCAGTTCTGTCGTTGTTTTTGGAAACATTTTCCCATATCTGTCGTCGATGGTGGCACGTGCCATTCAGTTTCTAAGAAATCACAACATTTGAGTTTTAAGGAAATCCAGCAGGTTTTTTTAAAAAAAACCCAGGATCTGTGTTATTATGTTGATCACTTTACAGGCGGTTGAAACCAATGCTGCGCTGTTTACTAAATACTTTATAGTGATTTTTAAGTCAATGACGGTCCTTCTAGATGTGACACACACAGTGTATTGATTATAATTTGAGTGCCATAATGGTGCAGTGGCAACAGATTCCTGTCGCACCTAAGAGACTGAAGTTCCAATCCCAGCCCAACCTCAAGTGGGAAAGCTGGACGTTGCTTGCTGTTGGTTTACAGTGCAGATCCTTGACTAACTCTATGTACTGGTTTTCTCTGACCTAACCACCTGTAACAATATAAACCAATACAAAGGTACTAGGCATGACACAGAATACTAAATAAATATACATATAAAATACAGATGCAGAGGTATTTAATAAAAACGACCAAGTGCCAGAAAAGTGAAACTAATTTACAAAACAAAATGTAATTTCCTCAATTAAAATCTGTGTAATATGCTAAGAGGCAGATGCATTTGATTATTACATGTTTTCTAACAACATAATTACATACCAAATTGGGCCATTGTTGAGAAAACTGACAAAAATAAACTATACACATGTTTGTAGAGTGTCACATAGCCATTCCATTCAGGGTAGCAATCAACTGCACCATATTCAAGTTGTGTGGGCTTATTTTAAGAAATCCCTGTTAATCTCTGCCTCTCTTGTTTTTATGTCATCAACAAAATACCCTATCTAAGCTTTCTACAAGAACATAACAATGACAAAAAGATCCTTTCCCCCCTCACTGAAAAAAACACTAGCCTTCCTTTTTTATGGTATCATGCTAAGCATTCTGGCCCATCTATCTATCTTTGTCGCTGTCTTTTTGCCATCAACTTTTACATTCTACTAACACCATTACACTTAAGTGTCTGTTGTAATTATAATGTCCATATTGTCCTCCCATAGAAACACACCCTAAAGGCTTTAAGTGAGTTAAGCCACTTCCACCCCTTTATTCTCTCTCCCCCCTTCTATCCCCTGCACTTTTTCTGCCCCTTTGACTGCTGTAAATGAGATGTGTAAATGGCAACAGAGGACTTGGGACAGGGAAGAGTTTGGAGGTTATGATACCCCGAAATCTAATTCTGTCCTCACACACGGGGGTCCTAGTGACTTAATTTACGATGGACTTAATGTAAAGGGGATTCTGCAGATTTGAAATTATCATCAGATACATCCGTTGGACAACTGACTCAAAGTTACCATATCTGTACATTTGATCTAACCTGTTGGGGCGTCATCAATATATCGAGGAGCCATAAGGCTTAGGGACATGCTAGTGATTTGCAATGACTTACAGAAGTAGATTAAGACTATCTTACATACAAGGACTGGTCTGTAAGCCAGAGTTGTGTTAAACATATCAGGCTTTTTGTGACACCACTGTGCCTCTATTCCCCGAACAATAATGTCTCAGAGTTTGGATGGCTGCTAAAACAAAGCTAATTTTCTACTGGATGCCCCATATATTGGAGTTCCAGACTTACCCTTTATATACTCAGTCTATTCATATTTAAAGTGTTACAGAAACAGACACTTTATAACTTTATGCTAAAAATAAAGTAGATATATTATTTAACTTATTACTTCAAAACCAATGTATTTATAAGGTCGTCAGTAACTAACAGAAATAAAGGGGAGTTCATTTCATGGAAATGAAAAAGTGTCCAACTTAATATATGGTAGAATATGATAACCACATATTTGACTGGGTGTGTATGTGTCTCTGTATGGGTGTAGATGTTGGTGGTGGGCTTTAAAGTGTCCGTTATCCACACCCGAGATTGAGTATTAAGAGATACAAAATGCATTTTGGGCCATGTGGTTTCCCACAGGACTCCACTCAGAGAGATGCTGAGAATGGTTAAAGTAAAATGAGAAATGTTGGGATTGTCCTGGTTAATTTAAGGTCACATATTTGTAGCTATTACTAATTAACAGTCAAACTGTGTCCATGAAAAATACAGATTTACTAATAACTTAGGGAAAGTATTTCTGTTGAAAGTATTTGAAACAAGTATTCTAAGAGCTTTTGAAATATCCCCACCCCCATCTCTGAGTTTTTAACAATTTTCCTTACAGCGAAGCTTTTTGCAGTTTATTTTACGTCTTTATCCTCTATCATACATCAAAATGTCTCATCAGCTTTTAGGCAATGAGAGAGACCTAAAAATACACAATAGAGTCAAAATGTAGCTAAAATACTTAGATATTAAGAGAACACATTTCTCTTTCTAAAACCAAAAAAAATCCAAACTGACATTAAAGGATGTACAATAACAGATGAAACCAAAAAATCCTTCCGCCCTCAGTGGCTTTTGGTCAATTTAAATGATTGTCCTCCGATCCATCACTTTGATTTGGGCAAAGGACATGGTAATTCTGTTGGTATTTTGGCTGCCACTCAAGATGAGAGCAGCCTGGGATCAGGAGCTCTGTGGACCCCCATCTAACACACTATAAAGCTTCATTTGCTTTCATTAAGCCCACTCCAAGTGGTAAGTACCCTCCACTCCTCTGGGGGACCATAAATGCCGGTTTAGATCGCCTTAATGTAGACGGGGCATTAGCAGGATGCTTGACAGAGAGTGGCTAATTAAGACACAAGTTGGGGGTACTTGCTTTTGGCCAAAAAACCCAGCCCTGCTGCCTTGCATTGTCTTCTTGTAAGACCAGCAGCAACAAAAACCTGCCCTCCCCATCTCTTACAAAAACATAAACTTCCCTGTAAGGACATTTCTTGGAGGCAGTAGTTGCTCTAAAGTCTTCAAACTGCAGGAAAGTTTGATGAACTTAACCCTACCATATTACGGTAATGAATTATCGCTCAGGTCAGGTATATATATATATATTTTTGCTCTTTTATTCTCCACAAGCTGCAATTTGTATCAGGTATTCTAAAATTATATAGATAGAATAGTAATTTCAAAAAGATACATGTGTAGACATTTAAGATTGCAGTGTTGGTCTTGGAAAGGGGAGCACTGTAGTAATGCTTTGTTCTGTTCTTGTAAAACAGTCCAAAGGGGTATTTTGCAAATTTACGGCATCTATCTACAGGCTTTATATTAAATCACAAAGAACAGAAAAAATGGACTTCTAACTCTGGTAAATGCCTCCATTTTATTGTTTTCAGAGATCCGCCTAAAGAACATCTACTCATGAAAGTGACTTTCTTTGATTTATGACCCTTTAAGGGTGTTTGTCAAAGTGTTTTATTTCTTAGTGACTTTGGAAATAAACTAGATAAATAAATTTTAAAGAGCAGAAAACATATCCAAATATAGCGAGTTAAAGAATGCATTAAATTGTACACTTTATCTCTGTTTGTGTGGGACGTATGAGGGTTTATGGTCAATATCAATTTATAGTTTTTGGACCATGCCATACAACCATAAATCATAATACATCTCTCCAAAACATTTAGGTTTTGTCAATATCGCCCACTGAAAATGTAAGCTATGTTAATAACAATAATAATGACAACAAGACCACTGCCGCAGCGGTTATCTCCCGCCTTAGAATCAGTAATAATGGAGAACTAAAGGAGATATAGGCATTTGTAGTAAGATAACCCCACTTGACATTGAAGAAGGAGTTAAAGGTAAAAGTCAGAAATTGGAAAAAGAGTCTCAGGCCTTGACTTCCTTTAAGTTGTTTTCACATTTGGAACCGATAGTAGCAATGATAAGGGAGATATAAGGTTTTTAAATAGGATAATCCCATTTAACATGTGATATGATGGCCATTTTGTTTTCAAAACTAGGCCAAATTACTATCAGGCTAACTTTCCTAGCCATATATATTTTGCGTATCTTTGATGAACCTAGCTGCAATATTTAAAGTTTAATGATTTTTAAATAATTGGCTATGGCGGCCATTTTGTTTTTCAAAATAATGCTAAAATTGTTCACTGGCAAAACATTTGAAGGACAGGATTTTTGATGGTCTGTCTTTATATTCTGAAGCCATAGCGCCAATAATAAGGGTAAAGTAAGGACATTTTAGTGTGACAACCCCATTTAACCTTGAAGCAGGGGTCAAAGGTCAAATTCAACACCTGGAAAAGATTTCCAGGCCATGACTTCATACAAGTTGTTTTCACATTCTGAACATCTAAGAGCAATATTAGGGGAGATATAAGGCCTTTTTAATAGAATAACCCCATTTGACATTAAACATGTGATATGGCAGCCATTTTCTTTTTAGAACTAGGTCAAAATTACTGTCAGACTAGCTTTTCTAGCCATATATCTTTTGTGCAAATTTGATGAAGCTAGCTGGAATATTTCGAGATTTAGAACAACTTTATAATTTTTAAACAATTGGCTATGGTGGCCATTTTGGTTTTCAAAATGAGGCCAAATTTTGCAGAGACAGGTTTTTGTAGCCATAAACATTCCCTGTAAAATTGACGAAAATATCTTTATAAATGAATGAGATGTTAAGGTTTTTGTTAAAAACCTGGTGAATGGATGCCCAGACGGATGCACAAACAGACACATGTATGGAAGGTGTTTACAATCTCTCGACCATGGCCTTTGCTTTTCAAGGTCTGTCTTTACAATCTGAAGCCATAGCACCAATAATAAGGGAGAAATAAGGACGATTTAGGGTGACAACCTCATTTAACCTTGAAGCAGGGGTCAAAGGTGAAATTTAACACCTGGAAAAGATTCCCAGGCCATGACTTCCCACAAGTTATTTTCACATTCCGAACCTCTAGGAGCAATAGTTGGGGAGATATTAGGCCTTTTTAATAGGATAACTCCATCTGATTTAGAATCAAGATTTAGAACACCTCTATAATTTTCAAACAATTAGCTATGGTGGCCATTTTGTTTTTCAAAATGAGGCTAAAATTTTGCAGACAGGTTTTCATAGCCATAAACATTCCCTGCAAATTTGGTGAAGATATCTTTATAAATGAATGAAATATTAAGGTTTATGAAAAAACGTGACGAACGGACCGACGGATGCATGTACGGAAGGCATTTTATAATCTCCCGACCATGGCCTTCGGCCACAGGCGGGACATGAAATGGGATATTAGTGATAAAGGCCATACCTTGAAGTGTTAACTTTCCAAACGGGAAAGACTAATGTAAAACAAGGCCAAAAGGGGTTTCAGTCTACTAGCGCGAGCTGCAAAGCCATCAGAGACTACAATAGTGCACTGAAGCGGTCACCCATCCAAATACTAATGTAACCCAATACTGCTAAACTTCAGTGAAAAGAAAGATACTCATCACACTACACTACAATCCATAAAAATCCGGAGACAAAAAAGTGATTCCTAGAAACGCAAGCCTTGCTAGAGCTCGTGCTTAAAAAATTGTAATTTTTTCTAAAACAATATGAAGATTAAAAGGCGAGAGATAGGCTATTGACAAAAATATAAACATCGCTCAGAAGCCAAAGAAACCAAATGTCTTGGGTTTAATATCTATTTTACTATGATTATTTGTATATCAAACACATAGCTATATATCTATATGTATTTAAAAAGTATTGACAAGACGTATAGGAGTACTATTGTAGTGCTATAACATTTCCAATAATTAACCGTAACGAACTACTTCAGTTATTTTGCCCAGTTTTGTGTAGATGTATATAGATGCATCCACGTACCTATGTAGTAAGTGGATCAATTTTCCCTAACAATTTTAAAACTGATATGATCCCAATATCTAACAAAGCAATCCCCAATATGAATTTTTAAAACAGATTTTTTTTCATTGTACATCTGCCAAACAACGAGCCACCCAGTCTGCGGAAAATTGTTGTCGAAATACTGATGCCAAACCCCAAGTTTAAACAAGGTTATAGGTCATATAAAGGTCACATGGACCTTATAGATCTATGACAATACCTGGCAGTAAGAAGTTTGAAATTTATACCCACTGTTTTGAAACTAAACCCTTGTTATGCAAAAATAAAATAAAAAATGCACCCAACCAAGCGGTAAAAGTAAAGTGACAGGTATGAATTGTAATTCTGTTTGAATGTTGACCACTTAAGTCTAAATGATGGTATGTCAACGGTTA
Source organism: Sabellastarte sp. h YS-2021 (assembly GCA_964017235.1). Classification (NCBI taxonomy): domain Eukaryota; kingdom Metazoa; phylum Annelida; class Polychaeta; order Sabellida; family Sabellidae; genus Sabellastarte; species Sabellastarte sp. h YS-2021. The sequence goes on along the minus strand of OZ024927.1, from coordinate 53,035,419 downwards.
AGAGAAGGTCAACAAGTTATATATGCAATGTGAGAGTATTATATACTTGATCAAATATAAAGTGACTTCTGGAGAAAGCTATTGTATCTTGTATTCCAGGGAAAATTTAATCCATTCAACAGCAGATGCGGCTGCAAAGCCACACCTGATGCATTCATTTTTCGCTTGAACCGAGGAAATACATTAATTACATATCAGTGTATTTTAAAGATTATTAGCCCTATACAGGCTTATAAGTCAACACAAATTAAACTATTGGCAAACATGCAATGGATGCGAGAAAAAGTAATTTTTCCTTTCTTTTTACTTATCATTTAAGCATTGACAAAATTTACAAAAATAACTTTATCATTTAAGTGTAAAAAGGCTACATTTAAAAGTTTTTAAAAACCGTTTGATGAGTAGTCAGTGAGTTTTGTCTTAATTTTTCCAAATCGTGATTTTATTTTGTTGTCTCAATTCTCTTTAATTTAATTAAAAACTTTAACCAAGGTAGCGCCTGACCATCACCTTCTAATTGCAAATTTCAAAATCTATCTTTTATAACCCCAGCATTCAAAATGAAACTGAAACTTAGATGTTTCCCTTTAGCAGCTGGGACTTAAATTTGAAAAGACCAACAGTGTTTTCAATGTTGGGCAAGATTTAGGTCCAATCCAATGGTAATTTGTCAAACATTATATCCGCTAGGCTACTTATTCCCCTGTGTTCAGAAGGTACTTGGTACACTGGTAAAATGAATAATAAACATTATAATACAGGAAACACATATAAGTAGCTAGAAACATAAATAATACAAGAGACTGTTTTGCTTCAAGCAACATTTTGTCAAAATAATGGTTCTGTCAGATTTTCTCTTGCTTTCTTCTAAACTGTTTGCACTGTTGGGACAAAATGGCATTTAATATTTCAATTATGAAATTAAAGTAACAAAGAGCTGTTTATTCTGGCACACACAATACTGACGCCCCCTTGTTTCAAGGCTTCTCCATACTGGCACAATTGACAGTTAATAAGAACAATGAGAGCCAATTTCAGGGCAAACATGAAAGTACTTCCAATCTTCCAGCAGAAATCACCTTGCCAGCCATCTGGGCCAATATTCTACAGGTCCATGACTTTAAGTCTTGATGTTAAGGTTTTGTCTAAAGCATTGGCAAATCCTTTGTTGTATCAATATAACAACATCCACAAATTTATATAGATTTTATTAGCTATTAAATGCAGTTGATGTCTGTTAGAACAAAACATAGTTTAGCCTACAATCTCTGTAAATTTTGATATATTTTAAAAGTTACAAGGTTTACATGGCTTGAAGAACCCAAAACTTATTTTATCTGTGTGGGCTACACTTGTTAGCAGAAAAACCCTGATAAATTATAAATTGAAGCTTTAGATATTTGTTATTTAGTTATTATTTTATATATCTTTACACGCCTCAACACTACCCTAAAACAAATAATATCTTGGCGCATAGCATCTCCTGACATGATATTTTCTTCTATTTCTCTTCAAAACATCAGCTTAATAAAAACTCAGGGAAAGCATCTTAGAGTTAACTTAAACCCAAGGTATTGGGATTTTGCAATTAATGCATTTAATTCAGGTCCCCAGACAGAAACAGACACCTGCTTTGGTGCGGAGTTTTTCCACCTCATGCGAGAGGGGGAAAGAGAGTTTTGGAGGTTTCTGATTAACACGCTAAAATCTCATTATATGAGCAAACCAATTTCAATCTTCACCAGTCAAAACTCAGGGAGCGGGCCAATTGTGTTCAGAGAAATGGACTGGAGGTAGAGACACACAGGAGGCGTGTGGCCAACAATTGCATTATTGTCTAATTGGAGTTTGGTTAGAGCAACTGACAGTCTGCATACGTGAAACCGAGTCTGGCCAAATCCACCTAAATAACCGAGAAGCACGGAAACTCTCATTTCCCCTGTGTATGCTATATTACCGGACAACACTTAATTTGTTACGTTATCATTTTATTTATTGCAGGTTGGATTTTTAAAATAACTGAAACAAATGTGAATTTTCAGAAAAGAGAGAATTTTTGTATGTCCAAATTTCATATGTAAAATTGCTGACAGGGTTATAAGCTTTCTCTGAACCCAAGTCAAATTATTGATATTTTTCTTACAAGTTACTAAATGAAAGTATTTGTACAGATGAAAGCCACATAACTAAAGAAATATGTTAACAATTACTTACCTTACTTGTATTTAAAAAATTGGGTTGCACAAAAGTATACGCAAAAGACAATTATTTCACCACCAGACAATACAGAATCTGTGTGTCTCTTAAATGTAATTAGTCTGCTATCTTCAACACCAAAGATTTACCTCTGCAAGGAGCTCATACTTTGAGGTGAGTTCATTTGTTTTTTCTGTTTTTACAATAACTTTATGATTTGGGCAAGTGTTTGAGATTACTCGAAAGCTAATATAAAAGCAATAGTTTGGTTAAATTACATTATGGGAAGACACAGCACCCTGGGGAGGGGGGGTCTGGATTAGTGTCAACTGATGCAAACCCTCTGGACCCAGGCCCTTGGACTATGTCAGAGGACAAACTTCTGACCTAGATCCCATTCCTACCTTCTACATGCAACTCTATTCTGTGATTGTATCAGCATACTCCTCACCCCTATCACAAATATTGTGAACAATTCCCCTACAGGAGAGCAGTTTTACGTCCTGTAGGGGAATTGTTGCTAAAATTAAAAAAATGATATTGCCTCCTCGATAGACAGTGCCTAAAACTGGTATGGCATTAATGGGCTTGTACTCAGATGGGTCGAGTCCTATCTTTAGTTCAAGAAAACAAAAAATTAAGATAGATGGAATCCCTTTCAGCTCCCCCATTGGGGACCTCAAGGCTCAGTCTTGGGCCCACTCCTCTCCACCCTCTAATATCTAAATTTAATGTCACACATCATCTATATGCAGATGATACCCAAATTTACTTAAAACTTGGAATTTTAACTCATGTATGACTAAATTGGCAAATTGCCTTAAGGCCATCCAGCTGTGGATGGGAAATAACAAGCTCATACTGAACCCTGACAAAACAGAGTTTATTTTGATCGGCGATGATGGAATCAGAAATTCCTTGAAGTCATCACTCTCTGTATGTCTCCTTGTAAATACCATGGAAGCAACTGAATAAGTGAAAAACCTTGGTATCATGACAACTCAATGCAAAGACATGTGGTATATGTTGTGTATGCTACTATCATCTCCGGAAACTACGAAAGGTTTGTAGGTATCTGACTCATAAAACAGCTGTAAAGGTGGCAAATGCCATGATCAGCAGTTGTCTGGACTATTGCAACTCTCTGCTCTACCACACAAAAACACAAATATCAGTAGACTTCAAAGAATCCAAAACACCATTTGTCGCATTGTGCGTAAACTTAGTAAATTCAGCCATGTGACACCTTTCCTACACAAACTACACTAGCTCCCAATTCAGTACCGTATAATGTTTAAATGTAAACTCATTACCCACAAGGCAATAAATTTTAGCCAACCTTCATATCTGTCCTCTTTAATTAAGTGCAATGACCATACACGGGGCAATTGCCTCTCAGTTTCCTCAACCAAACCTAATAAACACATGGGGATGCGTAGTTTTGCAGTTGCTGCTCCCACAGAATGAAATAAACTCCCTCAGGCCATCAGAACCAAATATAGCATAAATGGATTTAGACAACAGTTGAAGATCTACCTATTTAGGTTAGCCTATCCACCACCATAGTCCTTCTCCCCTATTGGACACTAACATGGATATGGACTATTTTTTGGAAATTGGACCATCCCTTCTTGGACATCAACACCTTAGAGGATGTTCTCATCAATTTGGTGCTTTATAAATGCTTCATACTGCTACTACTACTGTTTTTTTTTAGTTTATTGTAACATAACTTTGCTCTTTAAAATCAGACATATCATCATTTAAAACTTTACATTCATTCTGGGTTTCACAAACATCAGAACAAGTACTAGAGGTAAGTAGTGCTCAACAAAGCTTTAAGAAACTATTGATACTTTCAGCAAAACATTTCGTAAAATGACTGTCTAAAAGCCAGTTACACACACGAAGAGTGCAGTATGTCAAGACGCTAAAAAATAAATGTGAAGAACACTGCTTTTCTTACAGATGTAAATGGCACAGAAAAATCATGTAAATGTAAAAGGTAAGATATCTTAAAGACAATTTTCTGTCTAGCATGTATTTAAAATCCCATTCCACTGCACCACACTGATATATTATATACAAAACCAGGAGCCATGGTGGTGCAGTGGTAACACATTCGCCTCCTACCTCTGAGGTTGGCGGTTCAAACCCCGAACCTATGTGGGAAAGTTGGTAGTTGCTTGCCGATGGTCGGCAGTTTATAGTACAGAACCTTGACCAACTGTATGTACTGGTTACCTCTGCCCACATAACTACCTGTTGTGATATGACCTGTAGAGTGTTGGAAGCGACGTAAAACCTGAAATAAATATAAGTATTTATGCATTAAAGCTATCCAACCTCATATACTTCATTTTATGTGATACCTGTGTATATGTCATGTGTTATGTCTAGTACACGTCACTATAATAAATTAGAATGCACCTGTAGAGTGCAGACCTTTGGATTTATGTGTATTCCCCGTTCCCCCATGCCAAAGATATGACCATATGGTATCCATCCTAACTTCCACTAAAGAGGTCCATAAGGCCTCAAAGTTCAGGGAGATTCAGAGCCATAAAGTATCCTAACTAGTAGGCCAACAAGACCTTGCCATGACTTCAGTATTACCTGAACTCCCATGGGGAATCATCCCAAGAGGTCAGATTGAAGTGCTATAAAAATCAAAACTAGAAACAGAGATTGTTCAGTCTTTCTATTTTTATTTAGTTTACAATCTAAGCTTAGCCGGCACCAGCCCACATGTCCTATACTAAGGCATTAGAATGTTAATGTCAAAGGGCATAGATTCAAGGTCATTGAATGCTGACAAGTTATGTTTATTACACCAGAAAAATAAACCCACTTGGGTTTAATACATTTATTAAATTATTCTATAATTATTCTCAAAATACCAAGAACTATACATTAAAATATTTTTTTTGTAAAAACAGTATGAATCTTTACATCAACACAGTAAATCTAGCATCAGTATAAGACAATATATTATTATAGTTGGTTGATTAGTAATGATAGTTAGCCATTTACCATTGCCATAATAAAGTATAAAGGCAATGACAAAATATTCACAATATGATTAATATATTCATAATTATCCACATAATATTGCAAATATACAGACAATTTTTATTGTATCTTGAATATGACCCAAATCTGTTGTAAAATAGACAAACAAACGGAAAACATAGCCTTCTGGTGGCGGTAATGAATAAAATAAAACAGATACACAGTTTATGTGAAACACAAATTGCACATGAAAAATTATTTATTAGTTCAACTGAATCTCCAAATTGTGAAATTTAAGTTCAGGACACCCTAAAAGAAATGAAATAATAGGCATTGTTTAAAGTAACACCACCAACAACTTGATAGTTACATTAATGAAAAACATGCAAAGCGCAATTAAATACAAACCACACAATTTTATTGTGGGAGAAGAGTGTTTGTACTGTGGGAAAAACTGGACATTTTGTAAAAAAAAATCATAGTTTTATTTTTTATGTCAATTATTGCGATTGCATTAAATACTGAGCACTCAATCACAAAAAGAGCTATTTCTGTAGCTGTCAAAGTTATTGTCAGTTAATTCTATGATATTGTCTGCCTTCTCTTTAGTTTAATATTTTTCCCCAGTGGCAGGCTCAAAAACCTCAGGTTTGTTGACAAATTGTCATCCCCGAGCCTCTGGCTTTCACTTTGGGGAATGTCAGTCACTCTTGCTTGGGCTGTACTTGTGCAGTCATGTGAGTCAAACAGCACCTTGAGTCTTGCAGTAATGGATATATAACGCTGAGTATATATATACAGGACAATACAATTTTTTGCAAAGAAACTTGAGCCTTCATCAAGGCTACCCAGTGAGTGGAAATTATTGTTATTTTTAAAACTAAATATATTTATATATGTCTACTATGTACTATGTTATACACCGACAGAAGGGGGTTACGGTGGTGTAGTGGTAATACACTTGCCTCCCATCTCTGAGGTCTGCGGTTCAAACCCTGGACCCTATGTGAAAAAGTTGGTAGTTCCTTACTGACGGCAGTTTACAGTACAGAACCTTGACCAACTGTATGTACTGGTTTCCTCTGCCCGTAAAACTATGGTTCTGTCATTTCCACTGTTCAAGCATATCCACAAAGCAAACAAGAATTTCTTTGGCTCAAAGAAACCACCATAGTAGTCTTAAAATCCCCACAAATATTAGAATATTATTCAGTGGAGATCTCGCCAACCTTAAGATTGGCTCTTGGGCACCCAATCTTAAGATGAACTGGCCTGTCACAACCCATTTTAAGGTGGGAAACTTTTGATGGGATTTTTAAGGATCCTAAGTTGGGTCAGTTTCTTCACGACTGACAATGTATTGTTTGTGAATATTAATTTCTATTTCAATGACAATGTTGATCACATTTGAAGGTCAATTTTATCGTACTTCACACACCTTTGACTTATTTTTCTTGTGTCTGGTACATTTACTATTTTGAGTAGATCCATTTCTCTTCTTTAAAAGTAAAAGAAATTGCGTATATTCTAAAATAGATGTCACTGAAATTACATTAAGAAACCTGACTATTTATTTAACCCATTTGCTAAAATAACACACTAAGAAAAAAATATTCTGTTCGCAACATGGTTAAATAATATAAAAACCTTTTGTATATGTATGAAAAATTTAGTTTGAATAATAATGAGGTCCCCCCAAAAAAGCTACTTTGTTACTGATCTATTTATACTAATAGATGTTCATTAACCAGTGTTTATGTTATGTAACCAAAGCCCTGATGCAAATTTGATGTAAACATAACCCCGATCTCTTGAATAAAATACCCAAACCAAACCGATTTGGCTTCTCTCAAAAGTGTGAAGTGACAATGGTATGAACTGAAAAATTCCATACAGTAAACAACCAACTGTAACAATTCACCAAGTCTTGAATAAATCACAAGAACTGAAGTGCAAACAGTTAAGTATAAGTGAGCTGCAAACATCTTGTTATCTTTTGTGATTTAATATGCAAACAAGTACATAGGTAGACTTATTTGGACAGTAATTTACTCTCATGAAATACTTATGGATAGAGTACTACATACACATATTCTTGCCTTAATCACTGTTACTACAATAAAGCTTATTTCACACCAACTGTAATGAATATTTTAGTGAGACGTGTGCTAGGTAATAATCTTGGTTCATCCAAAATGGATCTGTCGGTACACAGTCTAGCCTTGCTTGGCCAAAAATAATATAATACCTCACCAATTGTTTAAGTGTTTAAATGTTATGTTTATATACCTTTGGGTAATTGCTTAATGTCTGTTCTGGCGTCGCTAATCCATTTTGATGGAAACAATTTGCATAATAAATTTATTTCGGGGACATAATACATGGAAAGTATAAATGTCATTGTCAAAGTATTATCCTTTATCCATTGGGTCTACCGTAGAATGAAGCTGTCATGGCTGCAAACAGCTGAGATCCAGATCAAATCACATTGTGTAGTTGAGGGGTGGAGGAAAATAGTGCATACTTGTTGGTCAAGATTATGCATTGAACACCATTACTTACTGGCAAGCAACTAACAACTTTCAAACTTCAGATCAGGCTGAGAATAGAACCCACAGGCAAGGATGTTAACCCCTCCACCACCATAACCCTGGTATAATAGAAATATGTTTGAAAATATTATTTAAACCAATAGCCCAGATAGCTAGATAGCGTGGTGGGTATATTCACCTTCAAGAAATCTTTAAAAATGGGTCCAAAGAAAGTAGTCTCTGCAGGAGTATGGTGGCAGACCATAAGCATTCCTGTCATGGCATTTCTTAATTGAATACAAAGCCATGACCATAGAGATGAATGCTAAAAGCGACTTAGAGATGTGTTATGATATGTTTATCTAAAGTTTCAAATGACTATCCATATTTGGGCGACCCTTATCTAAAGTCATACGTTGGATGGATATGTTTGTCCATCTCAACATGCGAGACTCGAATGCAACAATGACGGTAAAATACAAAACGATGCAAAATCTAATAATATATTTATATCTGAATGTATGGTGTAAGTTCAGATAGGTTTAGTGTATAAATACTTATTTTTATTTATTTGAGGTTTTACGTTGCTTTCAACACAGTACAGGTCATATCATGATGAGTAGTTTTGTGGGCAGAGGAAACCAATACATACAGTTGGTCAAGGTTCTGTACTGTAAACTGCCGACCATCAGTAAGGAACTACCAACTTTCCCATATAAGGTCCTGGGTTTGAACCGCCGACCTCAGAAGTCGGAGGCAAGTGTGTTACCACTGTGAAACTGTGGCCCCCATAAATACTTGTAGAGTCATATTGGGAAGGGTCTCTACTCTTCCTCATACATTGTCATGAGTTGGATTCAAACCCATGGTCAGAGGTGTGGAATGGGACTGATCATTAGCCAGATTTGATAACGGCTGGGATTCTTAATGCCCCTGTTCCACCAAAGGACTAACCCTGATCCTGTCTGGGACCCTCAATCGTGGACAGTTGGTGAAAAAAAGGTAAAATGGGCGGGAAAACTGAATCGGTATCAAAGTCTGGGATTAAGTACTGATCGGTCTCAGGAAGCCTGAGGAGGCCCCAGGTGGCCCCAGATAGTCCCCGATTGGTATGGGACTAAGAACCGATTAAGCCAGTTTTCTGGTCGGTTTGAAGCACAATCTTGTTGTAGACATACCGACTGGGTCCCAGGACGCCTCAGGCCTCCTGGGACTAAGCCCCGACTATTGTTTTGCAATGGGACTAAGGGTCGCAGGAGGCCTGGGACTAAGGGACTAAGGGTCTGGGACTAAGGGTCGCAGGAGGCCTGGGACAACATACGTCTGTGTAAATTTGGTCTGAGGAGGCCTGAGGAAGCCTGGGACTGGACATTTTGTTTTGGTGTGAAAAAAGAATCGGTTTGGATCTTGAGAAATACCAAACATGTTTGATTTTTCTCATGGCCCCAACCGACAACTACCGACCCTTACAGAACGCCTGGGACTAAGGAAATTTTTGAAACCGACACCCAAAAACCCTTAATTGGGAGCCTTAGTCGTGTGGTGGAACACCCACATAAGCCTTATGCAAGGCTAAAAAGGGTGGAGAGTGTCATATAGTGACAATCTGTCAGCCGGCACTGGTATGGATACAGTCTCAAGATAAATGGAGGGCTTTAAGGCAGAGTTTTCCCCTGTAATATGGATAGGGGAGGCATAATGAGATCACCCGTATAGTGTAATCGTGTGTCTTGGCATGCCTCTAGATATGAAGGAATAACTGTGAAATATCTTGGTGAACGACTTAAAGATTAAGGCATGTGGTATTTAAGCTTAAGATATTGACACAGTTGTCGTGAGACATCTACTTCCAGATTGCCACACTTTTTTATTTACTAAATCAAATTCCCACACTTAATAATATATACAACCAACATCTGAAATGCAAGAAGGTTATTGATATTATATAAATTTTGGTTTAAAATAATAACCAATATTCAATAATAATAATTCAATACCAATAATCAATATTAATCCTTGAGGTTGTACACTCTCAAAGACTAGGATAAACATTACAGCACCAAGATTAAGGGACTAGAAATAAGGATTAAAATAAGTAAAAAAAAAGTTTCAAATGAATAAGTCTGGAAATGTGTTAAACCACTCATCCTAATTTCAAATACATGTAATGTTTAGTTCGGGGGCAACGCACAGTCCAACAACTTATTTATTAATATGCAAACCACATACGGGTTAATTGGTTTTAATGTTGTCATTAAATATCTCTTCCAAAACATTTTATTGATCATTTCACAACAGGTAATTCAGTAGATTAGTTAGAGGAAAGTACTGCATACTACTGTACTGCGCACTGAAAATTATCAGGCATTGGCAAACAGCCATTAACATTTACGGTTTGACTGGAATCAAACCTAGGACCACTACTTAATGAATATCTCAATAATTATCGCCCTGTTCCAAAGCTTGTTGAGCCTGTTGTGGCTGTACAGCTGAAGGAACATAAATAGAATTGATTTTGATAATCCAAATCCATCAGCTTACAAACAGGGTCACTCAACAGAAACAACACTGTTCGTTTGTTATTGTCTAAGATTGTACCTACTGCTTTGGTACTGCTCAATCTGTCAGCTGCTTTTAACACCAATGATCATGGTACACCTCTCAGTAGTTTGGCATGCTAGTTCAGAATGAGTGGAACATTCCTCAACATTTTTCCTTCCAACTTGTCCGATAGCTACTTGTCAAAATTATGTTTATTACCATTGTCAGATCTGTGTAACATTAATCTAGGTGTTCCACATTGGTCTGTCTTGGACCTCATATTGTTCTCTTTGTGTACCACTCTTATGATGAGTGTGATCAGAACACGAAAACATCAGATACCAATTTTTCTGCAGATGACACACAACTACATATCTACCTTACTCAAAATAATGCTTCAACACAAAAAATGTCTTGATGAGGTTCAGAAGTGGGTGTTTTCCAGCAGGCTGATGCTGAATCCCGACTTTCGAGTCAGCGGATCTTAAGATGGGCTACAGCCTAATCTAAAATTTAATATTAACCTTTAAATAGAATGTACATAGCTTATTGTATGACGAATTGACAGACATTAGCTGAACTTACTTTGTACTGAAATTTCAATTAAACAACCTACGATTGCAAAATGTTATTTATCCTTTCTTAATATTTGCTACTACTGCTACTACTACTGCTACTACTACTGCTACTACTACTGCTACTACTACTACTACTACTGCTACTACTACTACTACTACTGCTACTACTACTACTACTACTGCTGCTACTACTACTACTATGGAATTTTTTTCTTTGTCAAATATTTGAAAAGTTTCATTCAGACTTTTTTCCATGAAATTGGATACGCTCATCAACAATATAAATAAATTTTAAAAAAGTTTCAATAAAGACGCTTTCACTGGCTTCATGCAACATGACATTATACAAATGTAACTCTTATTATGACACTGCTGGCACATGACAGTTGCTTTAACAAAGTAATGACTGTTGTAGCAACAATATATGATTCAAACAAACAACAGAAAGTATTGAGCATCCAATAGACTTAAAGTACTATAGAAATTAATGAAGTGTGTTCTGATAACAAAAGTAACAACATAAATGCAAAAAAGGCTTGCTGGACTAAGGAGTGCAGTATTTTAAGAGATTTATAACACCTGTTGGATTTATTTCTTCATATGAATTCAAATTTTAAAACTTAAGACCCGTGTACAACAATCTAACAAAACATGATAGTTCAGGCGTGGGCCCTCTTTAAATCGTAAAAAAGGATTCAAAGTGGGACCATTATAAGGAAGTTATGGCCATTTTAGATGAAAAGTTCTTAAGTATATCAAAAACAATACCTAGATAATATTTAAAAAGAAAAAAAAACCCGGTTACATATTAACTCATGTCATTGAAACGTGGCCTTTTTACAACTTTGGTCGTTTTGAAATGGCCAGTGGCCAAAAAAAAATCTTATTTGGTTTTGAAACGGCATGGTCTTTTCAAAACCTATCTGAAGAGAATAAATCAACCTGTTAGGTCAACATCAGCGGTTTGTTTACATTTGCCCTTAGTTTTAATGATTTCTTAATTGTAATTGTGTTCACAGAATAACAGGCAAGTATTTGAACTATAATTAACTACATGCTGATCTTTTCAAAAAATAATTAAAAACACCTTTTTAATTAATTAGAAGTTGGCTATTGTTTTTATAGGGAGACTATTCTATGGGAAGTCAACCACAGAAGTTAAATGCAATGAAAACTTCACAGCTCAAGAAATAATCCACTTGAAAGGTATATCCCTTACCAAGTAACAATATTTTTGTCCTTTAATGTTGTTTTAACAATCAGTCTTTAAGTAATCACGTGACTGGATTTTCCCATTTTTAGGGTATCAGAGAAAAATCTCTTTAATTAGAATAATAGTAATTACATGTTAGTATAGGTACAGTACAAATTTATACCAATTATTATTATATATTTTTAAATCAGTATTGAAAACACAGACTGGTTAAAACCAGTGAGATGGTTCAAATAACTAGCAAGTTTATTTGGCCATTTTGAAACGGCCATCAGAATTATCTGGTCGTTTTCAAACAGCAAGTAACATCATCATCGGCATACATACAGAAGGTATGTTAGATTATCTCCAAGTTTATAATCATATAGTATCGTATTGTCAGATTATTGTTGTCAGTATATACAGGACGGAAATATAATCAAGTGAAAAAGTTTAGTTGTCACTGGAACAAAAATGTCATTCATTAGTTTTGCTGTGTGCAGACACTCAATATGTTGCAGACTATGGGGCAACAAGCAGAAATAAAGTCAAAACATGAATGTGCAATTACAATGAACGTAATTGTTACAGGGAAGAGAGGTGTAAAAAGAAGCTTTGTTATGCTTATGAACATTATTAAACATCAAATAGAAGATGGTTGGGTAAGAGGGTGCTCTGATCTCTTCACGCCCATTTCACATAGAACTACTTATTGTTAATGGCCAGACTTTAATCCACGAATGAGCTTTGGTTAAGTTAGAACTTAAAGTGGACATAATGTTTTTATATGAGAATTTAGTATTAGAAACAAAGGCTACTGATGTACATTGAGACAATAACTGTACTTAGTATTAAAATGTTAAATGCATGTGCATTGTATTATAATGTAATTAATACTGAGGGTATCACCTTAATATTTTAACTGGCCATACTCAGAATATCTGTCAAACAAAGGTGGAATATATGACATAAAACCACTTTACTTCAAAATTATAATAACTTCAAAAAATGACCCAGATATAAAGCTAGACATGGCACTCAACTAGTATCAGCTAATTTGTTATTTTGTCTACTTTTAATTATCACTACTGCAATAAAACAAACATAGATTTGCACTCTAAGTTTTAGCTTGTCCTGTGGTCATTCGGAAACACGGGAGTAAGCCCAGCTTAATGGTTCCTTCACCAGGCTAAAAAGGGCTGAGTTAATTGCTAAATGACTCGGTGGAGAGTTGTTCTATCAACAGAGGCAAAAGACAGACAATTAATCCCTCTGTGGGAGGGTTTATTTTGCCACAAGTAATGACTCCTTGTCCTGTCATTAAAAGACATTACTTAAAACCATCCATTCATGGCAGTTACAATGAAGTGTGCTACATTTAGTTCAGCAAAGGTTTATTTAAAGTAGCAAAACCAGGCTTAGAACTAATTTTTAATGTTCCCCTTTAATATTTGGCTCACATTTCAGTCCTTAGTATGCCTTATTTTATTCAAACAATCAATGTGTAATATCAGGGAGAAGGGACATTCTTGTGATGTAAAATTTAATCATGAGTGTTAAGCATGTTCAAAACTCTGACATCCCCTGAAATTCTATAGATTTGTATTATAGATCCAGCTCCAGTGGGATCGACTGATGTGTTCATAACAAAAACTGACAGAAGTGCTAAGGGTGTAAATTTCAAGTTACAATTAAATCATACAAAAACCACCGCACCGGACAGGCTTCAAGTTGAATACTACACAAATTATGCTTTAGGGGCAAGTTTCAAGTTGCATCCTCCAAAACAATGTCACAGAGGCAAGTTTCAAACTGAATCCTCCTTATGAATGACAAACGCCCAGGGTGGCATGCTGGATAAGCCCCAGTATGCCCCAGCAATGATTTAATTTTATATAATTTACTTTAACGTCATCAAAACACTAAATAGCTTAGGGTTTTATAGGGCAGAGGAAACCAGTACATAGCAGTTGGTCAATATCGTCTAGTGTTAACTGCTGTACATCGGTAAGCAACCACAAGCTTTTCCACATAATTCCGGGAGCAAAGTTTGAATTCCGAACCTCAGAGGTAAGAAGCAAGTGTATTATCCACTATTTCACTGAACCCCTTCCCCAACAATAATAAGACATGAGTGGGTAAAGTAGATCTGATAATAAACTTGTAACTTTTCTGATATACCTTTCCTATATGAAACAATGATGATACACTATGATGTGACATAAAGGGATTTTATCTTGATAAATTCTCCAATTTTAAAAGGGATGGTAGGTATCATTAGCATCAACACAGAATCCTTTGCTCAAGACTCAAATTTGTATGACATCTTTTTTCAAACATGCACACAGATATTCAGTATTCATAAAGCACCCATACCATGTTAGGAGATATAAGCGTATCAGGCATCTCTGTCTTAACTGTATGCTAATGTAAACTGAACTGGAAATTTTCCCTTGCTGCCAAGAAACTTGAGCCTTTAGCATGGCTAACAAAATCCTTCATCTGAAATGACCTTTACTTCCGTATTTATGGTCAGATTTTGATTTTTCACCATGTTATTTCAGTCAAGGGAGGGCTATGTATTAGTTTGGTTTGGGTATGATTGACTTCCTGGATATGACTTCCAGCTTGACCTGAATTGGAAAACGTGAGACTTGCTTGCTGTTGCAAGATGGTTTTCAGTGCAAATTCTTACCAAACATATATGCACTGCATTCCTTCATTCCCCATTTCAATAAAACCTGCACAATTTGTTGTATGTGATGTTCAACCCATATCAATTCAAAATAAATAAGCTATCATCAACTATGGTATGTAACTCTGGGGTATAAGATGAGAATCAAAGTTTCAAGTAGGATCCTCCTTTTACATAACAGGAGCTTTCACCATGGGTCTCGTTTGAAAGACAGAATCTAATGTGAAACATAGCTGGAACCATGATTGAGCAGTGACAACACACTTGTCTCTTATCTCTGACACCATAATTTGTAGCCTGGCCCAAACTCATGTTTGAAAGTTGGTAGTTTCTTGCTGTCAGTTGACCGTTTACAGTACAGAACCTCGAATAAACTGTATATGCTGGGTTCTTACACCCTTCCAACTACCTGTCACAATATAACTTATACACAGTTACTAGGTGTGAAGTAAACCTCTGAAAGAAAAATTAGTATGAAATATTTACTATGGATAGTCCCACATAGAGACATATAAATAATATAAATATTACATATTTTGCGTTAACTCTAGACCAACCCTACAGAATACTAAATCCTAGCCTGTTTGGTTTAATTTAGATACACAGCTTTAAGAGAAAATCAGTGTCTAACACCCTTACAGGATAGTGCCCTTTCTGAACTGCCCCTCTTCCCAACCTCTCCCCCAACTCTCTTTCCTGCATGAAATGGTATGCCAAAATCCTGTACAGACACATCTCTAATTAAAAAGACAATACAAGCTCTCATTCACAGCACCAGAATTCACCTCATACCCTATAGAGGGTTTATGTCTGCATAAATGACTCTCAATAATAACAATCCACCCTAGCTTCTCTTCCCCCTCTTCTCCCTCTTTGATCTATTCAGCTCTACCCAGCAAGCTATACCAACACCAACCAACCAGATACCATACCAGCAAACGAAGGAAATCAAGAACAAAAATTCTAGAGAGGAGTTTGTTTAAAATTTCATAGGTTAACTCTGTTTGTGTTTTTATGTGCCTGTACTTCCCAGGTTAGTTTCTCTATAGTCTCCTTTTGTCTCATCCAATACTTTTGTTCTCGCTTCACAGCTGACTGCATTTACTGCAACCTAGGGGATATTAGAAGAAATTAAAATTTCATACCTTCTAATGTTGCCTTTCTTGGTCTATTGTAAAGAGATTTTATTGGGTGGGCAGAGGAAACATGGGATGGAATCAAAGCTGCAGATTACTGAGTATTGTTTTGCTACCATCTCACAAAAGCCTGCAAAATTAGCTTCTTGTGCCCTTATTCACCTGTGACATCCTGTGATTGATAATTGAAAGAAAAAACATGGTTGCAATTTTTTTCTGGAGACTTTAAAGTTATAAATTATTTCTATATACACCAGTACATTAATCTTTCAGACAATGAATTGTAGATGACGTTTACTTGTGTTTGGTAAGAAACATGAAATCATATTTAGTGTGACTTTACAAAACTTCTGCCCACTGATGTAAGAATTTACTTTCACTGACAAAGTGACCGTTGTGTAGTAAGAGACATGTAAAAACCATGCTACATGTCAGTGACAAATTGTCAGTCCAAACAACCCCGAAGGAGTTTCAAGACACTCCTAGAGTTCAAGTGCCCTTAACACAGAACCCTTGATGTGAGTCAAGTTCTGCTCATTGTTTTAAGTGTGAGCGTAACATGTTCAGCAAGTTAGACTATCAAGGGGGCTAAGATGGCATTTAAAGAGATTTCAATTTGGCATAACTTGAAATGGCACATGACATGTTTTTGTATTGTAATTGACCTTTTTTCTAAATAGTAAATGTAAAACAATATATGTGACCTGGGGTAACAAATGTTAACTGAGTTGAAGCTTCATGTCAAACCTAGAAATTTTGCACCAATTATTTTGTGGTTGGTGGTTTCTAGGGAGAAGAAACCAGTGCATACAGTTGGTCAAGATTCTGTACTGTAAATTGCCCGCAGACAACTACCAACTTTCCAATGTAAAGGCTGGAATTCAAACTCCGATATCAGAGGAGGGAGGCGAGTATATTACCACCACCACACCATCATGGTATAGCAAATGTTGATGATGAACTATAATTTATTTTCAAAATATATATCTGTACTGGTGTACCAACTGGAGAGTCATGCCTGTGATCTAAAGCAATTTTCAAACATATAAGTTAGGGGCCATGGTGGTAGAGTGTTAACACTCTCGCCTCCCACCTCTGAGGCCGAAGTTCGGTTCCCGGCACGGCCTCAAGTGGGAAAGCTGGTAGTTGCTTACTGTTGGTCGTCAGTTTACAGTACAGAACCCTGATGAACTGTATGTACTGGTTTCCTCTGCCCTTCCAACTACCCGTCTGATATGACCTGTACAGTGTTGAAAGCGATGTAAAACCCCAAATAAATAAAACAAACATATAAGTTACACAGTGCATGAGCTGAAGCAGTGTGTAAACTGTGTAAAGAAACATATTGGTAGACAGGAGGTAGAGTATAAAGTGTGCACAGTGGGTGTGAGTATAAAGTAAGCACAGTGATTTTCTACTAACTGTATGCTCTCCAAATGGCCTTTAGTAGTAAGGCTCATATACACTGAGGATGATACAATATGAAACTCATGTGATAAATCTTATCTATATGCACCGATAAAACTATAAGCCATTTAAGATTTGAAAAGCACTCGGAGATAGCAGACCTCCTCCAACACCCAATACCCCTAAACTGATAAAACATCCTCTAAACAGTCCTGGATCTAGACAGTGATCTGTTAATAATCTGTTACTTATGCCATTCTGACAATCTCCAGAATCTGTCCAAAACTACCAGGAGTTATTTTGCCAACAAATAAACAAACTCTGCTAATAACATATACCTCCTAGTCAGAGGTTAATATTTTTCATCAGACTGATAGGTATTGCCAACAGGGCATTCTTATTTTTTGACCAATTTAAATTTTTTACCAAAATATTTGGAGCAGCAAAAGCCTTTACCCGAGAGTGTTCTATTGCTTTTTGTTGGATTGGTTTGGTGTGTATGGACCTTTAGACAGTGTGACATATCCAGGTCTGTACAATTGTCATATGGATAACAGTCTAGTCTTCATTACGTACTCTTACCAAGTACCTGAAAATAATAGGCTTTCAAGAACAATTCAATATTTACTTCTTTAAAATGCTATTTTATTCTTTACGTGGCATAAGGTCACTCCTAATGTTACCTTGTCTTGATCCAGTTTTTCACCATGTCACCTGTGACCTTTGATGTCAGCCGGTGACCTTATTCAATACAGTTTTGTAAACTAAAGATAGAAAATAAAATATCAATGTTAATAAATTTAAATTCCATTTGGCTTTGTCAATAGTCAGTTGGCTGACTGGGAACTGTTGTCATCTGGTTAACAATCTCTTATATCTAGGTCACAACTTTACATGCAGTCATTTGTGTACATATTTGATTTCCGTGTCATGACCTCATTCGTACACTTCTGAAAAGAGACCTTGTATCTGGCCAGTGTATGTTGAAAAAAGAGAGATTCCTTATTTCCAATCAACCCCACTTCATCAGTCTAGCATGAAGAGTTTAAACAAAGCTCGTAATAGGCCTCATGATTTTTTTGGAACATTATAAAAGCAGTCCTGAATGCATCTTGCTTTCCACGCTGTTTTCAAAATAATCCTACCTAAATGCAAATGCAACTGAATCATGCCGAACATGTCCTATCAAAGCACTGACTGTACCAAACCACAACGACCCACATCCAACTGTAGATCAGCCTCTTTGGTTGTAGTCTGTGAATCCTGTACAGACAGGTGTGACCTAGGTTTTAATCACTGGGGTTTTACTCTCCCTTACCTTCAACAGCTAAACTCAGACTGGAATAGAACCTCAATGTATCTCACATGCTTCAGATTCAAAGTAACAAGCACAGATGTAACAGACAAATGACTTAATCATTTATGTGGTATTTTACGTCACACCTAATACCTTATTAGCTAAAGCAAATTATTAATTAATTGTATTGGTATTAAAATAAAGAAGTTAATAATGGGAACGTCTCCTGATGGGAATATTGTTGATGGGAACACGTTCTGATAAGAATTTCACTGTACAACCAGTGAACATAACTAAGCCACTTCTTTTCCAAATTGACCAGAGGAATTTCTGCTTATACACTGGAAACTTCAGTGGTTGAGTGGCTAATAGGTCACCATGGCACAGTGACAACATCAATCTCCTCTCACCACTGATATCAGAGTTCCAGTCCCAACCTGACCTCATGTGGGAAACCTGGTATGTGCTTCCCGTTGGTCAGCAGTTTACACTACAGAACTTTGACCAACTATATGTGCCTTTTTCTCAGCCCTTTTAACTACCTGTCACAATATAACTAATTTCTTAAGTTACATTTTGGCACTTGGACCACCACATTCTAATCTTGATATAATTAAGTAAGTCTGTCTAATAAATTCAAATGTTTTGAGCCACACACCTGAAAAGTCTTTAGCACATGTCATAGTCTTTCTAACAGTATCTATTATTATGACCCATACTTTTTAAAAATGATTACTAAGATAAATTAAAAATTCTTTCTGGCTTGAATCACATATTTCTACTTAAGGTCTATGAATACTAAAAATAAAATTACTTTCCTTGATTGCAAATCGAAGAAAATCAAACATTTATTTTTTTTGCAATGGGAACTTGTCCACTCCCACGTTTTAAGGATGGTAACTTGTTGATATGTGGACATTCGCAAAGGTGATATGGCCTGATAGGAACTTGTCCTGATGGGAACTTGTCAGAGACCACACATCATGTCCAGTGGTAATTTCCTGAAAATTGGATTTTTTGAATGATTTTGCTTCTGATTTAGATCATGCAAAAAAGTATATTTAAAACATTACACACACTCTACAGAAAGGATGAAGAATATAGAAAATGAATGAATGAATGAATAAATAAATAAATAAATAGGTAAATAAATAAACAAACCCAGTAAACATTTAAAACGATTTTAAAACTTATCTTATGGTTTTCTAAACATTTCCAAACATTTTACAAACATTCTCTATACAAACGTTTTTACTGAAAACGTTTATTAAACGTTTATAAAATAACTCAAGAAGCTAGGTTTGACTATAAACATTTTAAAAACATTTATAAAATGAAATGAATGTTTTGCTGGAAAAATGGAGAAATGAATGTTTTGCTGGAAATGCTTTTCAAACATTCATCATGAAATAGTACACATAAAATGTTTAAACAACATTGCTTGTCAAATGTTTTAAAAACATTCTATCAAAAACGTTTTTTAAACCTATATTTTTAAACCTTCACCTTCAAACATGTCCAAATAAAGATGGCGGTGAGCAATAATAGGGGATTTTAGAGGACTTTGTCAAAAATTGCCCCACATGCAATCCCTAAAAGTAGGAATTGAATGGGGGCACAATTTCTAAGCCACTATCTTACAATTTTAGACATAATATTTTCAATAGTGAGCAACCATACAAAGATATTGAAATTGACTTCTGACCCCATTATTATTCAGACATTATTATGTTCATTTGTAACGTTTTTCTAACATTTATCATTAAACATTTAGTAAACAGTATACATAAAACGTTTTAAAAACATTCTGTTACAAATGGTTTTCGTACCCATCATTTTTTAACCTTTGCCAAACGTTTCCTTTCAAACATTTGCAAAACCCAAAAATGTTTACTGGGAACAAATAGGTAAATAAATAAGTAAATAAATAGACACAAAAACAGCAAGACAATATTGCAAAAAATGGCCCACTGACACAGACATTTTTGATGGAAGATATTACCGGTGAATAATTCTGTTTAAACAAATAATCATAAAGATCTATTTCTGAGTTGTGGAAATGGACCTCAACATCTGATGGCTTAATTGTAATCTGCTGTGAATTTAATTTTATTAACATCAAATGCACATTTGAGGCATGAAAGATATTAAACTTGTCATGTTTTTTTATTAAAATGTTGTTGCTTTTATATTCTGGGGGTATTCATTTCATGGATTCTAATTTCCAAGCATATGCCCCTTTGTTTAAAGATCTAACGTCTGCTGATAAAGCATCAGAAAGGTCGAGAAAATACAACCTCATGGTTACACCATATGGACATACTTGCATGTAGTAAACTCCTTACATTTTGCCCCGTTTGCCGTGAAAGGGATCTGCATGGCCAAGGTTCCTTGTTGAAATATTCTTATTGCTTTTCTAGATAAAAGATATAATAAACAATGAATGATTAAATATTATGTAACAGGTTTTCTTTATCCCCTGCATCATCTTAAGCTCTCACATCCAGACAAGAAAATATATAAAGTAGTATTCCTAAATAATAAGTAGAAATCACCATTGCCAAAGTCTGACTAAAGATGCTCTGGCTCAAAAGCAGTCTATTGCTGGACTAAATATATACTATTTCAGGAACAAGCCAACTTTTCTGACCACCATGCCAATGATAATATACATAAAGTTTGATCCCAGATGATAGTTTCCTATGTCAATGTATCATTGCAACAGGCATACACCAGTTGGTCAACAAGTCAAATGTTCTTACCACCAGCAGGTTATTGAAATGATGTATGAAGTAAGACCGAAGATCTTAGCTCCCAATGCCAAACTCTTGTTGATCTAGCAACAGATCCTTTGATCAACAAAACTTTACCGTGCTACTGGCGATAATACAAATCACTTCATATTCTCAGTCCACCAGGGAGGTAGGAAGTTAATGAAAGTCAGTGAAGGGAAACGAGGGAATGGGAACAAGCCTTTTATTTTACACAGATAATTCTAAAACTACCAGAGATTATTATGTTAAAATGACAACATAAACTGACGTAAAAGGCCCCACACAGATATATAAATATATGAATATAACTAAAAGAGTACTAACATAAGAATAACAGTATATGTAACAGAAGTGTACAAGAAACAACCATGCAGCGTGATAGCTGGTAGGTAAATGATTGCGACTATGCAATGTGAAAGCTGGTAGGTTACATTAACATGGGGTTCAATCATCTGAACACCCTGAGAGTTGTATAATTACAGTAACACTTTATGTTATCAGTTATGAATCAGTTAATATTGCAACAGTACACACCTAGCACTTAGGAAGGTGTAAGGGGGGGAAGGTAGGGGGGAGCTTTTAACTCCCACCAACTAAATTACAAGTGAGGAAAATTTGGAAAACCAAGCCGAAGGAAAATAGAAGGGGCGGGAAGAACTGGCAGGTAGTCATTAAGAAAAGGTGTGTAATATTCAGACTTCAAGTATGGCAATTATTAAAACTATTGCAAAATAAGCTGTAGTTTACTGTAGTCACAGGTAAAGAAAAACAACCTGCCTCCCTTGTAGTGGAAGGGACTCATTACACGGGAGCCTCTATTCAAGACACAAGTGTAGATATCCAATGAAGCGTGGTGAGATGAGCTGTGGCCCTTTTTTACTTGATGTAAAGACACAACGGGTTGTTTATCCAACCCACTCCATTTGTCCGCTGGCTTTTTTAAATAACCTGTCGATGAAATTGGTTGTCATGTGGAGACTGATCATCTTGCAACTACGCATTTTGTTTTGCAAGTCGTTCTGTGGGCATGCTATTAGTTTAAGTCTTGGCTGAAATTTTACCTTAAACCCTTGTTTGTCACAGTATATTTGGATACATATTTGTACAGAAGTAAATCATCAGTGTGTTAACAGGCCATCTAAATAATAATAATAATAATAATAATAATAATAATCTTTATGAATGTATCTACATTTGTATCATAAAGAAGGCCTTCAAAGCTACATATATACATTAAGTCTTCCACATGAACAAAAATATGATCCCCCATCCTGATTTGTCCTTAAGCCTCTTCTCCAGAATCTGCTAAGGCAACGTGTGATTTAACGTCCCTTTCAAAGCTATTGGCATACTTGGACAGGTTTGTGAGTATTTTCCACATGGGTTTCAATCTGACAGCCCCAGAGGTTAAGGGAAGGATGACCTGCCAGTCTTTTCCGTGTGGATTTTCAAATTTGGGTTTTACATCCATTCGGGACCAGGGTCATATCAGGACAGGAATCATCAAGAGTGGTCGTCTGTATTTCCAACACATTGGTAGAAACTATAATCAAACCAGCAACCTCGGAGTTGAAACACCAAGCAATTAATTGAGCCCATGGGATGAACAGTGAAGGTGACTTGCCGGTCACCACTCGGAATATACTGGATGCAATCAATTTCATCATCATATACAGGTTGCCAAACATCATATATGCCAAACATCATATACAGAGTCAACTCTCATAAACTTATGAATTTTGATGTTTTTGATTTAAATAAATTGCTATTTATTTATTGTTCTATTTTTATTTACTAGTTTTTGTATATTGAATTAGTGGATCTTTCGCATCTAAGACCATTTGTATTGACTGATTTAATGTTTGTTTTGGTTATATTGCGATGGAACTGCCAATGAAGTGGTCATCCAAGTCACTATGTATCTGCCCATACCTGGCCCAGAACTTGCCCGTCCAAGTACTAACCAAGGGTATTGCTGCTTAACTTCAGTTATAGACTGGAACTAGTCAAGCTACACCACTGAAGCAGATTATCATTTCTACCATTGGTGTAACAGTGCTATAGACCTTGGTACATCCCTCTCTAGCAACAGCTTATGTATTTTTATAACTAGACCTCAGTAAAAAGGTTATAGTCATCTTATTGCAGAATCCACTTTAAAACATTCACCCCATATCTTGTGAACTGAGCCGACCCCCACATATCCAACACCTTATTCAACATTTTCAATTTCACAATTTCATGGCGCAAAACAAACAAAAGCTCACATAAGGGCCATTGAATTAAAGGACTGGTTTGCTGCTGAAAAGGATGTCTCATTCATTATTCAGGATCCGGAGTGCTATGCATTTATACCAATCCCTAGAAACTCTGGCGACAGAATCCAGAGGGTTGGAAAGATTTGATCCACATGACTGGGTAGTTTAATTGGTAGAATCAACAGAGGACTGTTTTAGTCATATGTTTTGCAAAAACAGGGGGAGGAGTCCATTGGCTTAATAAAGTTACTGTGACTTTGTTTTGAAAAAACATTTTGTGGTTTAGTCTTCCCCTAACAAATTAACTCCATATTGCCATAACGTCAACTCGTCCTATTGATTTGGTATAACTATTTGCCAGACTTCATTAAAATGTAGAAAAAAGACAATGACATGTTTCAGTAGACATTTTTAACCGAGGAGCTTGGATAGCTTCACCATTGGAGACTTATGTACAACACACTGTACTAATGTTCACCCTGATGATCGACAATTCCATTAGCTGTATAACAACTACCCACCCCATGAATTTAGTCATGAAACATAGTTCTGATACCGGATGATAGATCTTCAAAGCTTCGTTTGGTAGTGATGTTTTCTTTATGGGGGGTGGGGTGGGGGTGGGGGGTGACAATAGCTTTTTAGAATTTGAAAAACACCCTCAGGCAAACACAACTTTACCAGTTTTAACTGATCCACACAAAAGAAATATAGCAAGCACTGGATCTAAAAGACATGTTTCAATAGGGGATATTTTTGATGATCTTAAGCAGCTCGTTCTCAGAGACTTTACTCAAAAGGGGAAAGCTTAGGAGATCAACATGTTGGCGGTAGAATTCTTGATGAAGATGCTGTAAATTTTTCATGGATCATTTGGATTTTTTTTCACTGAAGAAAGAAGCAAATTGATTGGACAAAGATTTGTAGGACTGATGAGGAGGAAGAATCATTGGGGACTTGTTAGAATGTGGGATTCAATGAAGCCCTATCCTTGTAGGACCTTTGCCATTGGAAGAGACGTAAATACGTAACTTTAACTTGGTGCAGCTGACAGTGAATAGATTAAGCTTCATAAAAGGATGGATAAGATTAATATCTTAATCACAAACAACATTGGACCAGTACATCCATAGAAATTAGCTGAGTCACTGTTGTGACAACAAATAGATGCCCACTACTTAGCAATCAACCCTTTGCACAACCTTAAGTGGCTGTTAACCAAACCCACTCCATATATCCTCATTCAAAAGAGATAAATGTGAGTGCTTGCTCTGAGTTTATAAGCAAAGAAAACTCCCCTGAAAACCATTTCTTCCACCTAAGTGGCCATCAAGATGAGACCCTCTACCACTTTCACCCAATCTTCACAGCTTCCTTATGAATTGGTGTTTCAAATAAGCTTCTGGCTGCTGACAGAGAATTAGTCAATGCCGGCCTCCAAAACTCTAACATTTAATCTTCACTGTCTTGCTAGAGCCAAATTGTAATAGACAGGCTACACTGTTCAAAGATTGTCCTGTCCGTGGAATTAATCTGTCATCCACCTCAACTGGCATGCTAGCCTTTCTAAAGCTTTACTTATAGCATCATCCGTACCTTTTAATAATGCATATTACTAATGCCTATGAATAATTCATATTAATACAGGTTTTAAAACACGAGTGTCTACAACCATCTTGTTTACGTTCTTGACCTTCTTGACTGAAAAAATAAGTAGTAGAACCAATAAGATTGCACTCGGGACTACAAAATTGGGTCTGTTGGGAGGTGAACTCTCAATGTTGAAATAAGCTATAATATTTATACCCTTAGAGTACCTTTATTCTGGACTTTTCTTAGATAAAGGCATTTTCTGGAGAAATAAATCCATGAATTAAAAACTCCGACGATATTAATAACAGTAGTTTTTCAACGGTTTCTTCACAATTAAAACCTTCACATTTGATCGACAATTGAAATATTATTACATACAATACTTGTTTTCTACATATCTATTATATCTAGTTTGACATAACTCCCTGTAAATTCTACAACTTCTGTGCAACTAGAAACTCTTATTCTTATGCATTTTATTTTTCTGTTTTTTTCTTCCCAGAAAACAGATTTTCTGAAGAAAAAGAATGTCATTGAATATGAACGCAGACAGATCTTTATGGTACACACTTTTAACATTTGAAGAGGGATGCTAGTGTACACGCCACTAGTTGGTATAGTTCACAAAATGCAGTTGACATAAAATATTTAAGACTTGAAGATATTTATATCTTGATATAACTGCAATGGTAATAATTTCAGTTGGAGAGTAATGTGTAAGACATAAAACTAAACTTTGTTAAATTTTAAATCGATAATATAATTTTGCGCAGAGATCACATTAAATTTTCGCTTTTTTTTTGCTGGTATAGATAAGACAAGCCTTATAAAGGCTAGGCTACAAATATGTGGGGTAAAGTCAAATCCAAAAGTGGGCGTTCTTGTCTTAAAATGGTGGCTAAATGAGGACTTATTTTTGTTTATTAATGTTCAAAACCTAAAGTCCATATTTTATTTTCATTTGCAGAAGACCAAAATTGAGGTCAATCATCACTTGGAACATTAAATTAGATTATAAGGATAACATCAATTGGCTCATTGCAGAGATAATATTTTCACCGTCATTTCAGCATTTTCATTCATATTATAACTAGAACCAGCAGTATTTCATGAAAAAAATCATTTGTATATCAAATCATATAAAATCATATGGGTGTTGTATGAATACCAACTACCTGTGTACAACCATGAAAAGAGGTGATACAAATTTCAGCCTTAAGCAAGGCTATAGATATAGTTTTGTGAAAAGGCATTTATGGCTCATTTTTCTCACGTTTTAGGGCTCAAATTCATTTTCTGGCAAACTGTGAGGGGGAAGTTGTACAGGTATGGCCTAAGCGGTTTAAAGAGACATAAAATACCTATGTTGACCTTTGACCTTAAAAGCAATGCACCCTCCCTAACCATAGACATCACAAACAAACCCAATCGCCACTGAATGCGTGTTTAGAAATTCACATTTTTATGGCATATATTCTGTGTGTATAACTATGCATTACACCTGTTTTCGTACTTCTGCCAAGAAGGTTAATGATTTGGTAGCATTTGTCTGTTTGTTTCTAAAAAAGTTATATGGATGGAGTTCGATAAAACTTTCAGGAAAATATTGACAATGGCACAATAAACAGATGACAAAATTTTGGTTGTGATCTGAACCACCTCACTTGGTTTTGAAACCGCCTGGCCATTTCAAATCTAACTGGCCTGAGTACATAAATCTTTGTTAAACTTGAAAATATTTCCCCAGTAGGCACTTAGTGGAGTTAGTAACTATAGTTAGGCTTAGTCTACGATTTAGCTTTGACCTGAAAATATTACCTAAGTAGGTAATTGGTGAGGTGAGAAGCTATAAGTAACATTTGTACTTCAATTGATCACTTAGAACTGAAAAGATTTCTGTAGTAGAAATTTAGTGAAGTTAACAGGTTTAACCATGATTGATGGTCAAATAGGCCCTTTGACTTGAAAGGACTTCTAAGCAGGCTATTAGTGACGTGAGCAGCTATATTTTAAAGTACTTTTAAAACTATATACTTTTAAAACCATATCCATATGCTCTAACAAATATTTCTTTTGAAATACATCTACTGACATAAAAACACAAGATGACAAAAACAAGTGAGATGCAGCCTTATTTGGCCATGGCTGTTTCTATATAGCCTATGGTTTTAAAAACAACATTACTATACACACTGATATTGTATTAAAAGTTTCCCCTGTTTTTGCACAGTCAAAATCCCCCGATAAAAACAACTGGCATGCACAGTCATAACTTCAAAGAATCCCAAATAATATATTTAAGTAGCATTGTTTAAAGGAAACATAAGCTGGGGAACCTTAAGAAGACAAAATAAACAGAAAGAGAGAGACAAAGACTGGAATGAAAAGAAAAACCCATAAATTAATCAGTAGGAACTTTCTTCCACTGACAAAGGAATATTTTTATTGGACAAAGCCATATTTTATCCCAGGAAGATGTTTATCTCTAGCTTTAAAACAGTCATAATTTCCTTCGATAAGAAATAATAATTTCTTTTAGAAAAGTTCATATTTAAAGGGACGTGGTAGAGAGAGAAACGGGCTGGGATGAAAAACATAAATTAATCAGGAGATACTTAGCGGCCGTGTTAATCTCTTCAGAAAATTAACTCAAACAGCAAACAGCTGACATGAATATTTCACATAGTTTAACATTGACTGGTGGACTCTCAAGGATCTAGATTGTTATTCATCTTTTTTCACCATTTCACCCTCTCTGCCTTTATCCAGAACAGGCTGAAAAAAGTAGGTACAAAATCTTTGCGTGTACTTGTTATAATTGAATATAGCCATGAATTATTAGTTTGTCTTTCTGGGACATTATGTCTTTTATTCTGTCTCACAGTAAGGGTGATTTGCTTCCTTTTAAAACACGTTTTTACTGGTAGTCCGAATCCTGCTATGGTTTCATCTATCTAGTAAACAGCTGGAGGAGCTTTGAAACCTTCTCAATATATGCATACTTCTGATGGATCTAAATATAATGCACGTTCATAAATAGTTTCTTCCATTTAGTTTTATTATAAGTAAATAAACGAACATGATTTAAACCTTTGAATCTTTATCGGCTCAACAAAAAAAAGTGTTTTTTTAAAAAAAAAATTATTGTTACAGCTGCATTGTTAATCAGAAAATGCCCTCGGTACCCTAGAGGTTATGAAGTTTAGAACTGATGCTGGCTCTCCCCTCTACGTGGGTTTGAATCTCACAAGTTGCAATGAGGGCCTCTACCAATATGATCCTGGCTGTTGAACAGCAAATAAAAGCCTAACTTTGACTTTGACCTTTATAACTCAGGTATGTCGCATATTCTTGATTAACCCTCCTACTGAATTAAACACATGTATCATTTTCTTACCATCTTGCATCTGGAGCGTAAACTGGTCAGAAGCCATGGAGACAGTGGGTTCAAGGAAAGACTAAGGTCAATAAACTTTGGATTTCAAGTTTGATCTAAAAGATGTAAGACAGATAGCAGATCTGATGCCATTGGGCAGATCATTCCACATGATAAGCAAACTATTGTTGGAATGTTCTAATGAATGATTTATGGAAGAAGAAACAGTAGCAACCTGTAGAAATAGTCTGTCAGGCCAACTATGGCCAAGTATGGGCCAAGATATTTAGGGTAACTGGTATGAATGTGTTTGTACACCTGTTTAGTTGTTTTTAAAATGGAGCAATATTCAATAGAAAATTAGATATGATTCGATAGGATATGTGTCACATAGACATGTCTTTTACCGTTAAATACCACCCTGGCAAGAGTATTCTGGATACACTGCTACTTGCACAAGTTAAAACCATGACAGGCTTCTAAAGAGAGGATTGCAATAGTTGAGACGGCTACTAGCCAAAACATTTGCTGCCATGGTGGCAGTTTCTTGAGAGTGGTACTGTCCCTCAGGTCCTTAACTCCCTCGGGTAAATAAATCACAAACCTACAACTCATGTTCCAGTTTGTGATCACCATACACGTGATCTCAGGCTAATATGACCAAGTTTGGGTTAACAGGTTTGGCACTTCAATATCACCTTGTGGTGTATTCCAGCTCATTCACAAAGTGCATCTGATATTGTATCTATAACCCAGTTTCTGTGTGAACGTCAATCTACTGACTGTCAGGCTATGTGAATGTCTGTTTGTCAGTGTGCCCAATTGGTGTAGATTGAGCAAGTGCTGAGTATATGTGTGTGGATATCTCTGTTGATACCAAAGTATGGCAAGTATGGTGGGATCACAGGTTAACAACTTTGATTGTTTTATGAACTGACACCCATCTCTGTGGCTGTGGGTTAGATACTAATTTTGACTTCCCAAAGCAGTTATAAAGTAAACTAAGATGTTTTCTGGCATTGTACAACTGTGAGACAGGACGGCAGCATTAAATGGGACAAAATGAATTGGATAAATATGATATCTAGATACCCTTCATTGAAAGGACTCTTGAACCACAATGATGCTATTAATTTGCACTTTCATTATGGGCTTTATGATTGAGAGGAAAAGGTTTTATAACTATCACTTTAATGTATCAGATAGAGACACGTGTAAAAGTGAAAAGAGTAGCCTGGACGAGGTCCCATTCATATAAAATGATACCAATATTAATTTTCATTCACAGAACAATAATAATGTTATACAAAAACTAATAGGCAAATGCACTGACTAAATATACTTCAAGACAGCACCACAAGGTAATATTTCTGATATATAAGTGGTGAATTAAATGTCATTATGACATTACATAAAATTTAAATGACATAATCACTCTCCATCTTGGGAAATTATGGCTTATGAAGACCCAGAAATTATACAATATGTATAGATTAATAGTCAGGTAAGTGTCCAATATTTGAAAATACTGGACTGTTTACGAGGCCCCAAAGAGACTTATATTGGACATATATTGCACCCCACCCTCAATTAGAGTATTTTAATTGTGTTGTTTAACATCCATCCTTTTCATTCCTATATTTTTGGTGTGCAATTTTTTATGATCATCTATTTGATATAAATGTTAAAGATTTTCTTTGGAAATGTGTAAAAAGGCTTCTATATATAGTCAAAATAACAGAGTGGAATTACTGCCCATTAGTAAAAGATATTGAACACTTTTAACCAAAGAAAAACTCCCACGTGTAATTTAAGTATATCTACAAATTAGGACGGACAAATACGATTTATTGAGGGTATGAGAATAATTAGCATATCAAAGGTTTAAACATTTTATCCTCTTATCTGCATAGGTTTGCTTCACTGATATATTATTTTTATTATATATTGATCTATTATAGTGACAGGACTTTACTATTATACACTTTGCTGTTACATAATTTAATATGTAACACAAAAGATATTTAGTTTTAAATAAGAATAATAATAATAATTCAAAGGTCATACGGTCTAAATTCCTAACCTTGAATGTGATAATACTTACCTGAAGAATAATGAGACGTGACCATCACCAGTAGCGTAATGAAGGAAAGAGCCTTCAAGAAGGCTAGCACAACAACACACCTATTGAAAAGTGGGAAGTGGATATAAATGTTATTTCTGGACACGCGCTGTTGATTTCCTACATTAATACACAATTACCCCTTTTCCTAAAATGCATTAAGGGGATTGCTGGAAATGACAGTTTAGAAACACAGCCACTGTTTAGTGTGGTGAAGAGGGGGAGGGTATTGTCATCAACGCAAGTCACAATAGCAAGTTATTGGTTTGCAGGAAGTATCAGGAAACTCCAATAACTTCCCCCTTCCCCTAAAGTGACAATCCTTCCCATTTATGGTGATGGTAGTGTTAGCCTGGTCGCAAGGCGGCTTTTACTCTCAAACAATCATAAGTACCCCCCTCACCCACACAAATGATAAAAACTGCATGGGTATAAGTGCATAAAGTTGTTCTGTTACTGGACTTGGCACAGCTGTACACAATCACCTGCTTGTCATATGTGCATTAGATTGCAAATGTGCATTGATAGAATTGCCAGTTGTGATTTTAATTACGAATAAGAAAACTGCCCGACTGAGGTACATAACAAAGAAGATATCATGAATGAAGCTGACAATACAATATGAATGCATAGCTTATATTTACTCAGGCTTACTAAGTTGATCTTTTTTCGTTTCTGAAGCTCCCCCAATAGCCATAAGCTGCTTGTCGTCACTTTGAATTCCACATACCATCAGTCATCACAAGGTCCTCGTCATATCACAAAGCAATGGTTTTGAGTGATGTTTGACCATAGCACACCGTGAAGGGAACCCCTCAACTGTGTTAACGTGTATTGATAAATGGAAATAAGAGCCAAGTAGAAAGCACTCTTAGAAAACAGACCTCCGCCAGGAGGCACAGCAAATAATAATGCCTTTTTGTATCCAGAATATGATCCAGATCTTCGCTTCTTCATTTGGGAAGGCCCTACCCACATACAATATTTCGTGAAGATCCATTAATTACTTTTGCAGTAATGTCAACCAGAAAGCCAAAGCCATTGAAAATAAAACTGTTGCAAAGTTATGATTTTTGTGTGCAAGGATTATGATATGGTTCTTTCCCAAAAGTGACTCACTACTCCTTAGGTCATAGAATTGTTTTTTTTTCTCAAAAATATGTTCACATTACTTTTGGAGTAATCGTGAATACAGAAAACAGACCGACAAACAAACGTACTCAAAGACATAGCCTCCGTGCCGTGGAGGTAAGAATTGTGGCATGTGGACTGGGGGGAACATGATTCTTTGGGACAAAGTTGGTAAATATTTTTCAAAAGCCAAAATAGCTTACTATGCAGAATGTGGACCAAATAACACATTAAACATTGTTAAAATCTCTCTGCTTGATTAAGGTTACATGTACTAGGATTTTGCAATTTTATATGGTAGTATTAATTTAACATACCAACTTCCATCCTCCTGGGTCGTTGGGTTCAATTCCTAGCCGGAACTGAAGCAGGAAATTTGCTTTTCAGAGCAGAATCTTGACCAACTAGTATTTTCATCTTGGTATGGTGGACACAATGTATTTAAAGCAAACCAAACCAAACAAACTCCCCCCAAAACCCAATTTCATCAATCAATTAACTTAAATTATAGATCAGGGCCACCCTATATATTTAAAGGATTGATAGTGCACCAATCTAGATGTATACAGCTCGTACAGTAAATAGTTGAAATGTAATATAAATTAATACCTCACTCTGTTGTATCACTACAACCGCAGCTTGAATGTGAACTTCATTCTGATAAATCTTGCGAATATACTACTGCGTCACAGCTGGTTGTTGTAGTACAAAATCTTGATCAAATAAAAGCTTTTTTTAAATTTCTACAACGACTAAAGAAACTTCTTGTGATCTGCAAATGTGTTGACATCAAGCATAAACTCCAGATATATCAATGGAAACACCTTTTAAATGCCTAGTTCACACATTCCCTTAGAGTCATATTCGTACATGTTGAACTTTTGCTGGCCGACCTCATTCTGACGTCTGTGGTAAAAGACCTCATATCTTGATAGAACATATTGAAGAATTAACAGCCCTGAATATCCACCCAACTCCTCCTTCACCCCTCCAGTATGCATTTCCTAGTAAAGCTTGTAAGAGCTAAGGGGAGATTTTTCAAGAATTTAAAAAGGCAAATCGCTTTCTGAGTTGTGTCAAATCACCCTGAACATGGCCTACCCAAACACAAATCCCACCCGACTGAACATTATACATCCCACCCAAATACAAGGCAGACTGAACCGTTACAAAATGTAGAGAAGCCCCTTGAGTTGCAGCTCGTGACCTAAGTACAGAAAAGGTATAAACAGTTAAAAGTGTTGTCCTGACAGGAAATGCTCTTATTAACAGTCGGTTGAATTATTACAACCCCATTTTTAGGAGTCTGTCTAATTTCAAGCAATACAAGCCACAATGCATCCACCCTTGTGTGGATTGTCACTAAGCACACTAGGACTACGCCCCCCCCCCCCCATTCTAAATAGTCTCCATAGATTGCCTGCTAGATACCACCGTATGTATAATATGGCTAAGTTTGTCTAATTTCAAGCAATACAAGCCCAATGCTTGTATATACGACTTACTATCTCGTATATACGACTTAATAACTTGTATATATGACTTGGTATCTCGTATATACGACTTAATAACTTGTATATACAACTTAGTATTTCATATATACGACTTAATAACTTGTATATACAACTTAGTATCTTGTATATACAACTTATTAACTAATATATATGACTTAGTATCTCGTATATACGACTTACTATCTTGTATATATGACTTAGTATCTTGTATATTCGACTTAATATCTCATATATACCACTTTATAACTGATATATTCGACCTACTAACTTCTATATATGACTTAGTGTCTCATATTTATGACTTAGTAACTTGAATATTTCACTTGATAATTCATATATTCAACAAAGCCTGTCAAACATATGACTAAGGCACTTGTACATTCCACCTATTCAGTCAAATCGTCGACATACTGTCTTTTATATACCAGTTGTTATAAAATAGAAGAAAGGGAATAGCCCATGAATTTAAATGCCTTGTTTTACATGAATGGTATGTTCTGTGAATAAGATTTAGTAATTCATATAACTCAATGGAAATGTTAAAACTAAGTGGTATATAGGAGATACTAAGTGGTATATATTAGATACTCAGTCATATATACGAGTTATTAAGTCATATATATGATATACTAGGTTGTATATACAAGTTATTAAGTCGTATATACGAGATACTAAGTCGTATATACAAGTTATTAAGTCATATATACAAGTTATTAAGTCGTATATATGATATAGTAAGTTGTACATACAAGATACTAAGTCGTATATACAAGTTATTATGTCGTATATATGAGATACTAAGTCGTATATACAAGTTATTAGGTCGTATATACGAGATACTAAAAAAGTCATATATACAAGTTATTAAGTTGTATATATGAGATACTAAGTCGTATATACAAGATACTAAGTCATATATATATTTTGGTTTATTTTAGACCTTATTTTTATATTACAAATGTTTGTTTTGTATTACCTGGTAAAGAAACTAAATTTCTAGGTTTCTAGCATCTAGATTCCAAAGAATAGAAGCTTTTTTCCAAAATGTTACCACAATGATACATCTGATAAGTAGGTTTAGAAGTACTATGGTAAAATTCAATTGAAATGCTGAAATGAGGTTTTCTTGAGATATAGGATAAGTAAATGACATTAAGACATGTTGCTCTAGTTAAGTGCCACTTATTTCACACATCCATGGTTTGGCAGCAAATAAACCTTAACAACCGAACACATGCTATTGATCTAAAAATATTTGTAGACAGGCTATATTGGAGAATTAATTTTAAAACCTATCCATATACCTATGTCATCTTTTGTGTAAAAATATTTATGGATGAATTACTTTTTCAGAAATGTTTGTGCCATAAAGTGAAGAGAAGTGTTTTTTGTAGCTTTAAAATTGCTCAACAATTTAATCTTAGCAAGTTTGTTTTTACTGTTCCTGTGACAAATGGGGGGAGTGCATTCACTAAAATCCAAAATGCATGTACAAAATAGCATCAAAGTGTTGTCTGCAAACTGTCAAGGCTTAAGGAACCAAGAAAAGAAAATTGATGTCTTAACATATTTTAAAGAAAACAAAGTTAATATTCTTTGTTTACAAGATACCCATTTAATAGAAAATGATATTCCAGAACTGAAAAAACTATGGGATGGTGAAATTTATCTGAGTGGCAGTAAAACCAATTCTCGCGGGGTAGCTATTTTTTTAAATAATAATTTTGAGCATAAGGTATTGTCTCTAAAAAGCGACAAAAATGGCAACTTTTTAAAAATTGTGTTAAAGTTAAGTTCTATCATCATTAATCTCATCACACTATATGGACCTAACAAAGACAGTCCAGGGTTTTTTCATGAAATTGAAAATATGTTACAAGAGGAAAATGCAGACTACAATATCATATGTGGAGATTTTAATTTGGTTTTAAATCCTGAGCTAGACACAAATAATTATAAACTTTTGAATAACCCAAAGGCAAGAGACACAGTTTTGAAAATATTAGAGGACCATGACTTGTGTGATATATACAGAAATTTGCATCCCAATACCAAACGTTATACTTGGAGACGGAAAAATCCAATTAAACAAGCCAGACTAGACATGTTTATAGCATCTTCTACCATTCTGGATATTATAAATAAGTGTGAAATAAGGCTTAGTTACAGATCTGATCATTCAAAAACTGAATTGGAAATTTTGTTAAATAAATTTAATCATGGCAAAGGAGTTTGGAAATTTAATAACAGTCTACTGGAAAATACTAAATATTTGAATCTTATCAATAAAATTATTGTTGAAGAAAAGCAAAAGTATGCTATTCCACTGTACAGTGTGGAATTTTTAAATGAAAACTACTCTGACATTCAATTCACAATTGACAATGATGTATTTTTAGAAATGCTTCTCCTCAGAATCCGTGGAGAGACTATTAAGTTTGCTACTTTTGAAAAGAAAAAACGTGTCCATCTTGAAAACACCTTAATTAAAGATATTGAAACTTTAGAGGCAAGTGAACAACTGCAATCCTCGAATACAGAACTTCTTCATGACAAACGACAGGAACTGATGGCTTTAAGAAAAGTCAAATTAAAGGGAAATTCGGTGAGGTCTCGACAACAGTGGTTACAGGAAGGTGAAAAACCGAGCAAGTTTTTCTGTAACCTTGAAAACAAAAATTTTATTGAAAAGACAATTAAGAAGGTCCATTTAAATGATAGGTCAATTGTTACTGACCAAAAGGACATACTCCATCATGTAAGAAAATTTTACGCCAATTTATTTCAAAGTAGGGATGACAGATTGATGGACTTTGATTTTGAGAAACTGGGCTTGAAAAACAATAATAAAACTACAGCAAATGAGGATTTAGGAAAATTTTTAACTGTAAAAGAATTAGGATTCATTCTTAAAAAAATGAAACACAACAAAACCCCTGGTATCGATGGCATAACAGCGGAATTTCTGAAAGTATTTTGGGGGAAACTAAAATTTTTTATTGCGAATTCATTAAACTACTGTTTCACAAAAGGACTGTTATCGACATCATTACGACAGTGTATCATTACTTGTCTGCCAAAACCAGATAAGGATCGTAATTTCATAAAAAAATTGGCGCCCTATCTCTTTGTTATCTGTTATATATAAACTGGCTTCTGGTGCAATAGCTGAAAGACTGAAACATACCTTAGAAAATATAATTTCGGAGAATCAAACAGGTTTTATAAAAGGTAGATTTATTAGTGATTCCACTAGACTTATATATGATATTATGCATGCCACTGAAGTAAAGAATATTCCAGGTCTACTTCTACTCATTGATTTTGAAAAGGTTTTTGATTCTCTTTCCTGGAAATTTTTATACAAAGTTCTCAATTTTTTTGACTATAATAACAATTTGATAAAATGGATAAAAATTTTTAATACAGATATTGTAGCGTATGTAATACAATGTGGTTTCTTGTCAGAAAAAATACAAATACAACGTGGTTGCCACCAGGGAGATCCCATCTCTCCTTATTTGTTTATAATTGGAGCAGAAATTTTAGCAAAATTGATCAAAATAAACCCGGAAATAATCGGTATTAAGATTAGGGGAAATGAATTTAAGCTAACACAGTTTGCAGACGACACAACCTTGATGCTCGATGGTAGTCAGCACTCCCTACAAACAGCCCTGAATGTATTAGAAGTATTTGGTGACTTCTCAGGCCTTCGGATGAATAGGGAGAAGACAAAAGTTATCTGGATAGGCCGGAAAAGATTTTCAAAAGAAAAATTAAATATAAAGGAAAACTTAAATTGGGGAAACATAGACTTTAATCTTCTTGGTATAGAATTCACAACAAATTTAAATGAAATTCCATCAAAAAATTATGCTAAAGCCCTTAACAATATTCAAAAAGAAATGAAAAAGTGGAGGGTGAGACATCTCACACCAATTGGAAAAATCGTCTTGATTAAAACACTATTTATACCAAAATGCGTACACATGCTAACATCAATAGAAAGATCTGATACTTTTCTGAAAGATTTGAATAAATTACTGTACTCATTCATATGGTCTGGAGGGCCTGACAAAATTAAGAGAGTTACGATAAATTCAAAATATATGCAAGGGGGATTGAAAATGACAAATCTTTGTAATTTTGAAAAAGCTTTAAAAGTTAGTTGGGTTAGAAAGCTATATACTCATCAAAATTCGCAATGGTTTAGATTACTATATGCTCTTTACAACAATATTGATAAAGTACTTGTATTTGGCGATTTATGGTGCTCTCAATTTCTGAAAAAAATATCAAATCCCTTTTGGCAAAACATTTTGTTTGAATGGTCTGATCTATGCAAAAGACAGGAAATCACTAACAATACAGATTTATTACAAAGTTGTATTTGGTACAATTCAAAAATCTCTAAAAATCCAATTTATTTTCCAGATTGGTTCAATCATGGTATATATTATGTCCGAGACCTTCTTGATGCTGAAGGTAAAATGTTAACTTATGAACACCTAAAAATGAAATATAACTGTAGCCTGAATATTTTTAATTACTTTACAGTAAGATTAGAAATTATCAAATATTTATCAGGCAAAAATATAAGTTGCTCGACCTCTTTTGGCCCAATGTACCCATCTCACATGAATTTGATTATTCAGTCTCGGCAAGGATGCAAGAAGTATTATGAATTATACAATGCACAACTTGATGACGTAAAACCACTTTGTGAATTTATTTGGGATTCTATGCTGAAGAAAGAATATACTGAGTGTAAAGATCTTTGGCCTTTGATTTACAAAATCTGTTTTAATTGTATCCAAGATAATGAATATTCATGGTTTCAGTACCGTATTTTATTCAAAATTTTAGGAACGAAGGATTATTTAAAGAAGGTTAAAATAGCAGAGAATAATGAATGCGGTCTTTGTAAAACATCAGTAGAGAGTATTGATCACTTGTTCAGTAAATGTGAAAAGGCAAATGTATTATGGGAGAATGTTAAAATATGGATCCAAAATAAATTGGCAATAAATTTTAACATTACAGATAGCATGAAAATTTTGGGCTATTTAACCTATGATAAACACTTTTGGCCTTTAAATTTAATCCTCCTGGTTACAAGGAAATACCTTTATTGGTGTTCAAGGAATGACTTTAAAATAAATATTTATTATTTACAAAAAGAAATGAAGAAAATGTTTATAGAACAAAAGTGTTTAAATGAGATAAAGTATCAAAACAGAGCGTTTTCCAAAAAGTGGGCTGTGTGGCAAAATTTGTTTACAGGAATAGGCATCTAAAACATTTCAAGAAAGTTTTCACAAAAGACAACATTTAGTTTTTTTTCTGTGTTTACTGGTTCTAATGATATTTATTTATTTTATTTTTCTTGGGGCCATTTAGAAAACTGTTTCTTTTGGTCTGCAGTGTTCTTTATGGGAAAAATTGAATGGAAAAATATAGCTTGTGATTGTTAAGGTATCTGCCTGTATGTATATATCCTTCAGAAAAAAAAATACAAAAAAAAAAAAAGAAAAAAAAAAGAAAAAAAAAAGTCATATATACGAGATAGTAAGTCGTATATACAAGATAATAAGTCGAATATACGAGTTATTAAGTCATATATACAAGATAGTAAGTCATATATACAAGATACTAAGTCGTATATTCGACTTAATATAAAATAAATTTTGGCAGCTCAGAGTCTCCGTATGATCTGAACTTAATCACTTCTTGTTTTGGTCAAGTTCTACCAACATACAAAAATTCAGACAGACCTCTCCTTTATCTGGAACGTAGATGAACAAACACTCACAAGAACACACGTACAAGATAAAGTTAATAAATAGGTAATAAGTAAATATAATTAGAGCATTCAAAGATTATGACTGTTAGTACAAATGTCAAATCACAATTGGGGTGAAAGACAGCCCAGGCAATGCTAGTGCCAACTGATGGAACTAATAAAACGTCCACACCTTTCTAAAGATATTAAGAGCTTGGTAATTTATTTTAATGCTGCACCATATCAAAATTCCCAGTGAAAAAAAGGGAATTGAGGCGACCTTTTGTGTCACAGGAGAAGTTGATTCAGTCAATTGTATTTTGCAAGGGAATTAGGTCTGTTTTGAAGACAAAAAGATCTATTTATACAATAAAATAATGTATAGCCTCACTACACCATTGTTCACAGGATCCTATTTATATTTTGAACTAAAAGGGGTTTTTTAGTTAATCAAATTTATAAGGCATAAATCTCACCGAGCCTCATATTACTTGACACTGCAATTTGAGATTTATGTATCTCCCAGGAGAAGCATTACAGTTTAATAACCTAAAATAGAGTGGTACCCATGGATAAGCAATATAAGAACATAGAAAGCATTTTCCCATGGTTTAATATCTGTTTTTTTATGTTATCGAAAAAAAAACATTCAATCACATAAAGTTAATGGTTGGCCTTTTTACACGAAGAAATGTTGACAAATGGTTTTTTAAAAAGTGTGTGCAATTGATGTCTACTAGATATTTCCAATTGTATGCTATTATTTGTAAAATGAAATGCCATTTATTTCACATGTTTTATTTTTGTTTTAGATGTGTTGTTGATAATTAACTAATAGCTTGTACTACAGTCACGAGTGAAATACATGTAATGTACCATATCAGCTACAGAGACGCCATTTTCAAATATTTTTACAGAACATATCATCTTCAGTCAAATGCATTATGGCTTTTGATTCCCTTTTTGTAGACAATGTATATCATTCTGGCAAATAATAGATTTTGCTTGCTTTTCCCTCTGATGTTCTAGCTTCTTTTTGATAATTTTGGGTATTATCGCCCACCATTCGGGAATTATCGGTTGAAAATTTTCTGTATACGTTTACTTTTTTATGTTCTCATGGTCTCCACTGTTTCTGGTTCTTCCATTTATTGTTTTTTACCTTTTTATCGATAGATTGTACATGTTCCAGTATCTCCACTATTTTTAGGCCCTCTCTTTTCTTTATGGTGTCCTGTTTGCTTAGTGATCTCTCGTTTTCAGCAGGCTTATTCGGGTAGTGTAGTCAGACACTTACAGGAATGAGTATTACTAAATTGTAAGAAGGCCACTGGGGGAGTATGTGTATTTATTCCTGATTCAGTGATGTATATCAACTTTGTCTGATCCTTCTGTACTTCTTCTCTGTCAACCTATCACATAAGGGTACAGAGTTCTTTGTCCCTAAGAGCGCTCATGATTCTAGCCTACCACTCCCTGGATCCTTCAGGTAGGTATGTTGTAGCCATAATGGTGAATATTTTCCCTCTACTGATAAGTAAAGGAGAATTTCTGTTTTACTTTTACCATGTGATGATATAGCCTTAAATCCAGGTCCTGTGTCCTTCAGTGTTGTCAACTTTCGGTCTGTTCGAAATAAGGATACCAGCATTTCAGATATTATGTCCCTTGAACACATTATGAAACACGGGACTTGAAAATCAGACTCAGCATGGACCTATCTTTCCTCCTCTGTCTCTGTCCAACCCTGTGTCACTTGCCTTTCAACGTAAACTACTTCCCTAGTACTACTGGGGCTTGGGTGCTTCTTTATTGCCAGATCTTGTATACACACTGGATTAAAGAATTGTCATATAAATGTTAATATCAAAATTTTAAAAGATTTTATACATTATCTCAGTGTGTTAGCAGTATATTGGAATACACTGACTATTTGCTGGCCAACTTACCTCCCTTACTTCGGGGTCGTCGGATTTGGCTTTGGCCTGACTTTGACCTTGCAGGTCGTTCACCTATGACCTTCCAGGTTAATTTCATTTCTGGCCTGGTACGGCTTATTATTGGGTTGGCAGGTAGATTGGACAGAGTTAAATTATTCCAAGCAATGAACTCTAAAATCAGTTATATATTGCTGCCCAATCTGTCTGCCTTTCCTTTGCATTGTCTTGTTTGGCTTGACCTTGCTTTGACCTGTAGGTCATTTGTCATTTGGATTTGACCTCTTTAGCTCAGTTTTTGGCAGGTTGCTTGGCCAGCCTAGGTCACACATGAATAATAATAATATAAACTGTAATAAAATTTTATCATGTGTTTCTCTAAAAGATCAAGTAGTTTTACAAAGTTAAAGAATAAAATTTTATTTCCCATGTTCCTCTTTCTTTCAACTTGCTGGGAACTGTTGTCAACTGTTGGTCTGTTCGAAATAAGGATCCCAGCATTTCGGATATTATGTCCACTTGGTCACTGAACCTACTTACAATGTCTGAGACACACATATGTCCAACTGACACAGTTTGCTTTGCTCTATAACTCCACTTAAGTATAAACTGTGTCAAACACCTAACTCATGGTCCTTGTTGTGGTGTTGGCTTTTCTGTCAATTATAATACAGAGTTTAAAATCATTTGCAGTCCTTCCTATATGTCCTTTGAAAATATTGTCATTGCCAAAGGTTGATCTAGACCTTTTGTGATAGCATGTGTTTATCGGCCACCTAGCTCATGATCTGATGCATTTTTGATGAATTCTTCAATCTCTTTCAATCTCTATCTTAACTTAATTCCTCTGTTTTAATCTGTTGAGGCTTCAACATCCATGTTGACGTTTATAAACTTGGTCACTCGACTACATTGCAGTTGATTAAGAATGAAGTCCATGTCACTCTTGTTAGAGGTAAAGCAACTGCTGTTGTACCACTTGACAAATCTGCATTTGATACCAGTGATCACAGTATGCTCATAGATAGTCTGACTTCTTGGTTTGGTGTTTGTGGTATAGCTCTGGACTGGTTCAAGTCTTTCCTCTTCAATCGCTATAACGCATCAAAATTAGCACTATTCTTGCTGACGCTAAGAAGCTCTTGCATGATTTGCCTGTCCCTGTCTGATACTATTCTCATGATACACTACTCTACCCACCATAGTTATTCAAAATCATCCTGGCATAAGATTCCACTTTTATGCTAACGATATGCAGAAAGAATGTGTGTAATAAACACGCTGAAACTTAATCCCCATCAAACCGAGTTAATTTTATTTGGTTCAAAGATGCAAAGTTAAAAACTCCCAATTAATTTCCTCAGGTAACACACTTGGTAATTTCCTCTCTTCTGCCAATGCAATCAGGAACCTTGTTGTGTGTTGTTCGACTCAGATTTATCTATCTCTAGGCATATTCTGAACACCTGTAAGGCTTCGTTTGCTCAAACAAGGGATCTCAAGCTTCTCAGAGGGTATATCACAAGTGATGCTGTTCTTATGACTGCAAATGCCTTGGCTGGTAGTCAAGTTGACTACTGAAATTCCATGTTCATGATTTTTTCTGCTCTTGATCTTCACAAGCTGCAATCTACCCAGAACAATCTTGCTAAAATTGTTACTAATACCACCAAGTCCTCACACCTCACTCCTGTTAGAAAGACTCTTCATTGGCTGCCAACTGAACAATACTCTGCTGTAAAAGTTCCTACAAAGTGTTATCCTAAATATTTTAAGCCCTTTCTTAAACCTATACACAGTCTGTACACTACTCGTAAAGTCTAGTTCTATGGTGGGTGAGGTTCCACACTTTGCCTCATCAGTATAATAGGTCAACTAAGCACTTTGGTGGCCTCAGCATTGTATAACATTCTCCAAAGATTTTGTATAATTTACTTGACAATGTACATTCAGCCACTTCTCTCTCCTCATTCAGAAAGAAGTTGACTTATCTCTTTGAAAAAGCATACCCACCCTAGCTTTTTCCTGGTCCCTCAGTTGCACTGCTATGTCTCTGGTTATATGATTTGGGATCTCAGCTTTTCTGT
Source organism: Sabellastarte sp. h YS-2021 (assembly GCA_964017235.1). Classification (NCBI taxonomy): domain Eukaryota; kingdom Metazoa; phylum Annelida; class Polychaeta; order Sabellida; family Sabellidae; genus Sabellastarte; species Sabellastarte sp. h YS-2021. The sequence continues at coordinate 52,992,257 of OZ024927.1, read as the reverse complement.
ATTATGCATCTGGAGCCTGTCTTTAAGATAAAGATTAAGCGCTATGAATGTACTATAAGAATTAGATTCAGTAATGTAACAAAACAGACATATAATATGAAGTCACAAGTCATTGATAAAAGCAACAAAAAATGTAATTGTAAGCAAATTCAATAGAATTGTAACTGAAATATACAAACATACACTCGTCTAAACTCATATTATCTGTATAACTTTGACATAGTTTTGTATTTTCCAGGACAAATACACGAAAATATTAATCTTGACTGACATTGTGTATCAAATGACTATTTGACAAGATGACAGCAGTTTTGAGGTCTTTGTCATTAATTGTTTTAATGTGCTTTCAGGGGTATGGGTACATCAGTCTGATTCACCCTGTTTACAGCCATAAATTGCCCCACCCCTTAACTGGTCATCTTCATCAGTATGGTTCCCAAGGCACCATTCAATGCTTCCTGGTAATGTTTTCTGTAGCTACAAGGTGACTGGGTTCTTTTGCAATTGTCATTGATTAGCATGTATAACATCCTGTATAACTTTCATACTTCACTGGAGAACTAATTTAAATAAATTCTGCACAGGTTAATTTTTATTATTAATAATTCATCAAAAACCTGTGACAACCCAGTTTCACAGTGTTTCACAGCAACCGATTTTCGCCAATGTTTAAGTTGTAGCAATTTACATATAACTATGCCATAAAAACATAAATGTTTTCATAAATTGCAAGAAAACTGTAACAGCAAGAAATCACAGTTTCAATGAACTTCAAAATATATTTACCGCTTATTACCTCCGCCAAGGAGGTTATGTTTTCGCCTGGGTTTGTCTGTCCGTCTGTTTGTTTGTGAACAAGATAACTCAAAAAGTTATGGACGGATTTTGATGAAATTTTCAGGATATGTCTCAAAAAGTAACAGGAAGAAATGATTAAATTTTGGGAGTGATCTGGATCACGATATGGATCTGCTCTGAGTGCTCTTGTTTTTCTTGCAAAACCAGTTTTGGTGTTCATTCCTTGACAAAAGCCTGGAACAATACCATATTGGTCTTTTCAGTATCTGCATCAGGCTTATAATATGTGTATGTGGCAGTGTCCTTGGACATCAAGGTGTCCTGGGGGCTCACTCCTGTTGGCCCCACCTTAAAAAAGCAGTTTTATTTTAGGTATCATTGGTGTGGTATGGTTTCTTGACTTCTCCTCTCATTGGCTGACCCCCCCGCCTGTTTTTGCCTTTTATATCCATGTGGTGTCACTTTGACATTGACCACAGACCAGTACGCATTGAAACCAAGATATTTTACCCCCCCCCATCCCCATGTCAATGTCGGTGATGCTTTTGTCAGATTGTTCGGTTTTAGGCTGTCTGGCTGTCGGGGGCTGCCAATGGCTGCACGTGGGACTGCTTTCCTGGACCTACTTAAGGACACGATGACCAATTCACTCCTCCTTCGCTTTATGATGTCACTTGGACTTCTAAGATCTGCTATCTACTCCTGGTTGGGTTATTGAACAACTTCAGGCGCGGCAGCCACCTTCTGTGAAGTTTGCACACAGAAGGGTTACATTTACTACCATCAACCGCCGATCATGATATCAGAAGTGCTCCATTTGGATGCGCCTTTTCCCATATGCTGGACAACGGCCTGCTGCAGATGGCCGAGTTGCACCCTTCTATGGCTCTTCTGTTAGTACCGTCATCGATTGTATCTAGTATTGGCTGTGGCAGATTTATAGCTTTGGGACCTTCCATTGGTTCTCTTGCTTTTGGGCTACACAGGAAAAGTGTGTGTGTGTTATGATTAGTTATGTCTTCACATATGGGCATGTTGCTGAAAAATCGCGCATACAAAGAAGAATTGTGTTAGTATTGTGTGTATGGTTGGCCCCAGGAACACATGTATTGAAATGTATGGATGGCCCCAGGAACACATGTATTGAAATCTCCACAGATCAGATCTACAACAACATTTATCATGTGGTTGCTGTGTCATCGTCATTGGTTTAACAATTTGTCTTCCACATTACTGGTTTCTCATGGTTATGAATGCAGTATTTATGTTATTGCAAGTGAACTTATAACTATCTTATGTTCGCATCATATATTAACCTCACCATGGGCCGCACAGATATGTCATAATTTATACTAAGAACTGCCTTGGAAATTTCATTTCATCAGATGATTCTTAAATACTCATAAAGCTTTACAGTACCAGACATTGTGCATTTATCATGTCTATTAGCTGTTACTTCATAATTATCTCCATAGGACTTTGTGACAGTAGTTGTTTTCAACAGTAACAGTCAAACTAGCCATTGCTCTACCTGAATACACTATACGCAGGTTATAGTAGAAATCATACAGGATCATCAGCACAGGGATCAGATTTACCCCACAAACACTTGCCTTCGTAATGTGGTGAACTGTTTTATGTTTTAACCTTTACTTGTTTTATGTATATTTTAATTATTACACTCTGATATGTTTTGAATGAACTATAAGTCAAGAACGTTTCTTTTACATTTGCTATTTTAGTAACTTTACACATTTCTCATATATCAGGTACTAATCATAGTCAAATTTGGGCTAGCCATCTTTGGGCCCTTTGTATATAGTTGTCTTTCCATACAGATTACCTACATACATGTCAACTAATAACTTGATTTATATATGGATACTGGGTTGTAAAAGGTGGTCGTAATGGGAAGGGTCTCATAATGGGCCTTCACATTGTAGGGATAGATCTGGGAACCCAGGAGTGGGTTGTCTCACATGTATGACCTTGTTAATTTAGAACGTTGTCGGGTTAGATTTCATGGAACCATCTCCTGGGCCTCTACTGGGCCTTAATATGACGTTGACCTCCTTCAACCTGGAATTGGGTGGTTATCATGGGCCTGCATTGGCTTGACCTTGTGGTGACCTTTGACATTTTGACCTTCAGTGCGTTCAGGTTTCTGACGGTGGTCACAGACAAATTAGATCTTGCCAGCTCAGGATAACATGTGTAGAGATATATATTAATGTATGTTAACATGTTGTGTGATAACACCTTTATATGTGTGTGTAACATTGATTATAATTAACAGTAAAAAAGTATTAGTAGTCACATTTTATGTACAGAGTGTAATAACAATATAATAATAATCCCATTTACTTGTCTTACTGTGTTGGGGGGCCTTGGGGAGTGTGCATCATGTATAGCAATTTGTGTATATGTAATTGAGGTAATGAAATTTAAAAAAAAAACAGCAAGAAAAAATGTTACTGTAGTTTTTGTGGACATCTATCAAACACAATATCCAGTGGATTTAAATTTCAAATATAGACTGAAATTATTTTAAAGTCAGGTTTTCAATTTAGTCGAAAATTCTGAGACCATTGGACACGAATTTAAGACTGGATATCCCAACTGGCAATTCACAGAAGATACACAATCTATTTTCAAGTTTGCTCAGAATTTGGTGAATTATTTTGTACTGAAACCTAAATAAAATAATTTTGTGGGGAAAAACACGAATGAACCAAAAACAAAAACTTGAGTCTGTCTGGTAGCACTCGTATATCATTACTCTGTGATAAATGTGAAGAGGCTGTTGGCTGCCGTGATGCTTTAATTTCCTCCTCCAAGGATGTATTGTTTTCATGACCTTTTGTTTGTCTGTTTGATAGTCAGTAGGATTAAGCAAATAATACTGATTAGAACTTCATGAAAAAATCAGAAGATTGGCCTTGGTCCACCTTAGATCGCATTAAATTTTAAGGGTGATCTGGATCACATTTTTTCTGGATACAAAAAAAAAAAAAAAAAAAAAATCGGATGTGATCTGGATCATTTTTTTTCTTCATACTACTATTACTACTACTACTACTATTGCTACTACTACTGCTGCTGCTGTTGCTACGACTACTACTACGACGACTACTACTGCTGCTGCTACTGCTACTACTACTACTCTCTGGACACAAAATAAAATATCTGGATTTTACCATTAACTTAGTATTACGGGCCTTGGCGGAGATCTGCACTCTCTGAGTGCTTTATTATATCTATAAACTTCATTATAATAGTAAGGAGTGTTGAATATAATTAGTGTTAAATATAATTAGTACCTTAAAAACTACATTTTTAACAGAAACTGTATTTAAAATAATCTCATGTATTTTTTCCCTTCTTCTACACCAGTATTATACATAAAATATGAACAATATTGTCAAAAATATTGGTTTCTGTATCCAAATCTGTTCCTGTTCACATATAAATTTAAAAAAAATCAGGTTAAAAATATCATAGTTTCCTAAGCGATAAACACTTTATTGGTGAGATTGTTTTCTTTTAATCAATAATGTGGACAAAATTGAAATATCGAACACAGAAAAGATAAATATTTCATTTTAGTTACAGCTTTGACTCTGGCTAAAATTATGTAAGTTTCCAACCCATACTAAATATCATCTCTGTCAAGTGAATTTAATGTCACTTACATTTAAATCAAATCTTAGGATATGTTATGTATATGTATGTTTGATCTACTTTTGCCTTAAGACACAATATTCATGCAAACATGTGTATGAATCAATGTTTGGGCATCTTGATTATATTATCGAGTCAAAATACTCAAACTTCGGGTTTAAATGTAGCTATAAACGTAAGGCTTGCTAAAAGGAGCCCATTTTATTAGAAGCTAGTGCCTAGGTAACCCCTTTCTGTGCTGGGGTCTACAACTGAACATGTTGATCTACCTTCAGTGGTGGTATCTGGGTAGTGTGTATTCAATGTGATTTGGTGGAATGTCCATTTGGGTAGGATGTAATCAGTGTGATTCGGTTGGATGCCCATTTTGGTAGGATGTATTCCATGTGATTTGGTGAGATGCGCATTTGGGTAGGATATATTCAATGTGATTTGGTGTGATGCCCATTTGGGTAGGATATATTCAATGTGATTTAGTGTGATGCCCATTTGGGTAGGATATATTCAATGTGATTTGGTGCGATGCCCATTTGGGTAGGATGTAATCAGTGTGATTCGGTTGGATGCCCATTTTGGTAGGATGTATTCCATGTGATTTGGGGAGATGTGCATTTGGGTAGGAGACATTTGGGGCGATTTGTCACAACATGGGAAGCAATTTGCATTGCAGACTTTTTGCAAATATTGCTGGAGGGGCTAAAGTGGGGGGGGGGGGGGGGGGGGGGGTCGAATTCATATACAAAGCAGTTCATTCTTCAACAGAGATATGCAAGATATGTGGGGTCCACGGTTGCACAGTGCTAACAAACTCGCCTCCCACCTCTGAGGTCGGTGGTTCAAACCCTGAACCCTGTGGAAAAGATGGTAGTTTTATTAGCAATGATCAGCAGTTTAAAGTACAGAATCTTCACCAACTGTGTGTACTGGTTTCCTCTGCCCATAAAGCTACCCATCGTCATATGACCCAAACAGTGTTAAAGGCTATGTTAAAACCCAAATAAACTAAAACCATGATATGAGACCACATTTTGAAGGCATAACAACAAGGTGGTCAGCCAGAAAGCAAATGTATATACAGAAACAGCCAAAAGGAGAGATGCGACCCAAGCATTAATATAGCAAATACCAACTATGTAATATCATTTGAAAGTCTAATGCACAGTTAAAACCATAAGGTCATCATTTAGGACTTCATGACACTCTTCACTGGCATTCGCTAGGTGGTGCTTTAGTGTTCTTCCAAAATTATCATAATCGATGGCACTATTTCATTGGCTGGAGAGAGCTGCCAATCAATATTACAACTGTTGCAGAAAGTGCAGAGATTGTCCAAAGAAATAAGCAGCAACATTTGATCAATAACAGTCAGCCTATGTCTGCTGTAGAAATTTGCTAGGTAGCAAAACTGGGCACTGGAATATGCTTAGAATAAATGGCTCAGACTCTGACATTTTTTGAAGTTGACTATTGGTTTGGTTACGTAAAACGTAATTGTTCCATTTGGGTGTTATTTTGGCCCAAAGAAAGTAATGGGTGTTACATTAATTTATATTTGGTTTGTTTTTACAGAAATATATGCAGTGCATAAATCAGAAAAAAGTATATTTTAAATAATTGAGAAGCTTTGGTATGGAATAGAAATTTTAAAACATAAATTAAATATTATTTGGAAAGTATAAACTGGTATAAATGTATTGTGGAATGAAAGTATGGCTCAAATTAATCCTCTAGTGGAAAATCCCATTTGGTCGAAAGGTATCCTCTGTAACAAATATTTGCAATGTTACATTTGTGTCAATGAACCACATTATGCCAAAAAGATGGAATGGAAAATATGTTGAGAATACAAAAATTATAAAGAATAGGCTTAAAAATATCCAGGCAAAGTAGCAAGGCAATGTAACCAGAATCATGCCTCATTTCAAAATATTTCTATGATAAGATTTAGCTTAACAAGTAGACCACCTCTCTTCACATTGAAAGTAACAAAAATTTCATTTGTAGTATGCATAAATACAATATCATTAAAGTATATAATAATATGCAAGAGGTGATATTACTGATACGTTATCCTACATGCTCCACTTAAATTTCAAGAAAGTTAAAAAGGTATTTTGAAAAGTAATAAGGAATGGAAAAATAATTTGACTTGATTATAATTATAACCATATAACATTGGAAAAGAAAGTGTTGTCAAGTCTAAGCAATGATATATTGCCAAAAGCTTGTTTTTGTTACTTTCAGTATATTATTATGACAAATGCAAAAGTGGAGGAACTCTTTGTGGTAGTATGGTAAACCATAAACTATCCGTGATAACAAAGTAAATTTGTTCAAAATGCATAGAACGGGGATATGAACTTTTCAGTTTGGGAACCAACTGACTGAGAGCCAGAAAAATGGAAAAGCTAGGCATTTATTGAATATATGAACAGTTTTGCAGCAACACATTTTTAGCAAAATCTGTTAATGAATTACAAACTGAAATTAAATTATATACCTTATCATTTGCGGGAGAGCTAAAATACTAGCAATTAAACAACCAGATAATGAACCAACTAATGATTTAATCCAGAGCAATGTGCAAATATTTTGTTTTGAAGGAAAGGTCAGCTTGAATAAACAAACACAAAAAGTAATTAAATAAACCAGGACTTAGCTAAAGCTATAGATTTGAGTCACACAAAGTCAGTGTTTATTCAACATGTTAGGTGAATGACCTTTTTTCTTTGTGACTTTACTATGTGTAGTACTATAGTCCACACCATGTAAACCACCTACTATGTGCATCATTTATGCATGACTGGGAGAAAAACAGGAAAATAGAAACAGTACCCAGTATTGATTTCTGCCTGCTTCAGACAAACGATGGGGAAACTGGATATAAACAGAATTAATTATTGAAATGTCTGAGTCTCCAAAAATTCTTGACATACTTACACTTAATGCCCTTGATTGAGGTGATACTGTGCCCATATTGCTTCACCAAAACAATAAGTGTGTCAATATGTCCTTGACATTAACTTTGTATTCTGCAGATTTTTATGAAAGTTCATTCATGGATTTCTGGATGTATTTTAACACAAGCAAGAGATACTTAAAGTATAAGAATATAACTATTTTACTCAGTCAGTCCTCAATATTGCCTGTTTTATTTCCTCCAATGTATTTTATCTGTGATGAACCATAAATCAAGTATTAGTTAGAAAACCTATCTTAATTTTTTTTGCAGTCTGCATTTAGCCCCTTACATAATTGCTTGGTATAGACAAATAAATTGTATCCAATAAGTCTTAACTGCGACAATTACATTTCCAGATTTTGGAAAGATGGAGGAACATTGATGCAGCACATAAAAGTTTAAAGAGGCACAGAGGCATTGTCTTGATTTAGAACAGGGCCACAGGGTTAGTTAGGAGTAAGGCGAGAATAAATAGGTTTGTTGACTGCTTTTATAGGCAGGTGTTTTCTTGCGGAAACTGAAACAATTTGAGATCTTCTAATAGCTCAGCTCACAAAGGGTACAGGGGTAGAAAAGTAATTATTTCTGAGAAACAAAAATAGCAGGGCAATTGAGAGTCTGTTAGAAGAGTGCTGGTGATATTTTAGCAATGATGTATCATTTCTCCCTTTTCCACAGATAGGAAACTATTGCCTGTTGCCTATGAAGGAGATTTGTAGAGAAAAGAAGGAGAGGGCTGATAACACAGAGGTTTCATCCATTTCTTAATTTAATTCGCAAAAGTTTCATAACCCTAACCATGTCAGCACTTACATGCGTGATCATGGAATTATTGACAGATATATAGAATTGCTATAGACCTTTAAAAATAAATGAGTAGAGATAAACTTTTGAGGTACATTGTGAATTGTGTATCTACATATTGTTGACACAAAATATTTAAGAGATATGAAAGTATTCAGGGAACTTAATTGGATTTTGATGAAATGGAACCTGTAACAGTTTTTGGTATCAATGGCATCCCAAAGTATCTGTGTTGATGAAATACTATGTAACTAACTGACAAATTTCAATGTAATTCAACACTTTTGTCAATCTGGTGGCCCATGAACACTGTTTCCTGTATTTATACAAATCAAATTTGACTTTTGCTTTTGTTCTTATACTTCCTTAAATCGACATCATATGCACGTTTAAAAATGGACCACCCAGTAAAGTGATCCCACATAGTTCCAGCCCTCCTGGCTGCATATTTTAATACATCTTAAGACAGGATTAATGACTATTTGAAATATTTAAAAATTTGCCATATGCTGAAAACATTGTCTATATTGCGTGAAACACATTCTACCTAAATACGATTTCTGACTTATTTACACGAATGAAACCTAGGTGAGGCAAGAGAAAGAACTGCTTACTATTGCTTCAGCACTCCAAATCATACCATGTAAGCTTGTTTCTGTAAAATATACTTGCTGATTTGTACCAATGATTGCTATATAACCCAATCAGCCTGTAAAATATATTGGTGTTCCACCCATCCCAGCAATGGAAGCACTCAGGTGTTTATTGCAGCAGCATAGAGTCTCTCCAATTCATACAGCATTGCATTAAATTAAGTGAAGCATTATAACCAAGACAAACTGGAAGCAATAGTTATGGGGAACAAAAACATGAAATAATTCTTTCACACAATAGTTCCAATATCAACCAATCTATGAATAGAATTTGTCATTGCAAAAAAAAATGGCAGAAGTTCTTTTTCAAAAGAGCATACAACAATTTGCCGTAATCATAACAATGCTAATTGTTCCAACTAATACTATTTTCTAAACAAGGATGCAGCAATAACTTGTTGTGCAGACGACAATTTGGCCAACAGGCTTCCCATGATGCCGTCAGTTACTTTTGTCTAATGTAATTAGACAATGGATTCCTAACTCCAGTCCATTATAGTCTGTATTAGATAATGGGGACTACTGAGTCATTTGGCTGTTTGGCTATCTCTGATGGTTGAGTGTTGTTTGGTCTTTGAAGTGGCTAGTCCCTCCCCATTTTTGGCTGGGCAGGTAACACGGCATGGGGCTCTAGTTAGGGCTCATTTGCATGCTGATGTGATTTTTGGGTGGGCTTTTAGTGCTACTGTAGTAATTGAGAAAGGTAAGATTGAAGATGATTGATGTTAGTGTTTTCCTGCAACACATTCAAAAGCATGAAAAAGAGTTGAAATCCATTAAAAAGCTACCTGTTTGATCTAGTATACAATCTGTTATCCAATATTAGTCTAATATTACTTTTGATAATGAGGTAATGAACATTATTATTTGCTAGAGGCCATTGTAGTCCAGGTTTCCCAAAGGTATAACCCGTAAATATGAGAACAGGTCAGTGCACGGTAAATATTCTGTTCACTTGATGCTTAGCACAATCCAAATACAATACTTTTGGTGAAATTGGTTATCTTGTACCATACCTTTGTTATACACTTGTTCTACTGTCGGGAGGTTGCCTCCACAATAATGTTGTCTTAAGTATAATCATATTGGTTGTTCAAGTTTTCTTTTCAGTTCTGAAGGTTCGAAGGATGATTGTAGAGATAGTAGATGGTCACTGAAAATATTAGGCATGTAAAAATATTTGCAAGTGAGCATTTTCTCACAAGAAATGATAACAGATCTTATGAGTTGTAATGTAATAATAACCAGGAATGGGTCAGTAACATATTTTTTTTGTTTTGGTGTCCTGCAAATGCAAAACCACTCCGATTCCAGGATTCCAGAAAAGGGTGCATTCTAGTACATCCCCACTCAAAGAGGCCTCTGACAGGAAGTTTCCACTCAAGGCAATCACAATAATAGTCCCCAAATGTAAAAGAAAATATGGTATAACAAAACATTTGTGCAGTTTCTCCAGGTTTAGGGTATGTTACCAATAGTTTAAGTTCTCCTTCAATTATATGCGTTGACAGGCTAAATGGTTACTTTTAAAATAGCATCAGGGTATTGCAGTGAAATGCTGTTGAAACCAAGAAACCAGTAACACCGGCTCATCCCAACTAAGGACTACTCCTCAGAGTAATACAACTTATCTTTAAGGTGTTTCAACCAATTATCAAATTTCTACAACCTACCCTGTACACTCTTCTGCAAAATGGAGCCACTTGGTATTGTCACAACAGAAGATGAATTGTAAGAATGCACAGGAATCATTGGGGGTTAGTTTTATGAGTGATCTGTATGACAATAGCACTTGAGGCACTTTGTGTTAGGCCTATTTTGGGGAGTGTATGGCCTATCTTTTTAAAAGGGAAAGATCACATGGTTCGACAAATTGCTTTTTTTGCCATTTTTACACATGATGGGCCATAGCATTCACCCTTTAGTTTTCAATAAGATAGATCTTATAATTAGTTATGGCAGCAGCAGAACATAGGTAAGGATTGTTATAATGTTTATTTAATTTGAGCTTCAGGTAAATTTGTGTATTCTATAAAGATTTGGACATTCACATCAATTAATGTACATGGGCAACATTCAAACTCGGAACATTTGAGAGTTGAGGAGAGTGGGTTACCACTACTTCTGACTGACCCCAGAGATACCTGGTTTCTACAGCATTTAAGATACATTGATAGATCTTGGCTATTGTGGAAAACTGACAATTGATGTTTCGTGGCCAGCACATGTATATACATAGGCTGTCATATGTGCATATTTGTATGTACATATTACATCCAAAAAGTCCACAGACTAAATTATAGCATGCTATGTCACAGTATTGTGAAGCCGTAGAATTGTGAGCAATGAAGGAAATCTACAAACTGTTAAAAAGAATGAAGGACAGCAAATGATGAAATCAGGAGCAAGTGCTCAGAGTTATTTGTTTAATGTCGCTACTGTGACGGGATCACCTTTCAAATGATCATCCAAGTCACAATGTATCTGCCCATACTTAGTCCAGAATTCAGATATTCACCCATCCAAGTGCAACCAAAGACAGTGCTGATTAACTTCAGTGATCAGATGGGAACTGGTCAAGCTACACCACATAAGTAGATGTGTCAGTATAAGGAGAAGAGAAGAAGATAATATAAATGTTAATGTGACAATAATGTTAATGTACAGTCAACTATCAATATTATACTAGTTATTGAACCTGTAATTCTGAATGAATTTTTATTAATGTTCCCAATGATCATTAACCTTATGTTTGAGATGTGCCACATAGAAATCCTATAAAGTAGGCTAGCATTAGTTAACATTAATAAAAAACAACATTTTATGTGATCATCCAAGTTGTTATATTTGTTTATACTTAACAGATATACTTTGTCTCCTGCGAAATGAGTATTTTATTTTATAACCTGATATCTGTAATTTTACTATCATGTATTACATGATTATCAATCTTGCTGCAATTTCTATGATGTTTTCCATCAGTTGTTTCAACTGAAAAACCCTAGCTCTTCATAGTCTTGGGTTTGTATAAATAGCTTCTTTGAACAACCTTAAAATTCCTATACATAGTAATGGATATTGACATTCCACCAAATGCACAAGATAAAATGTTATTTCTAGGTTTGGCCCATGAATAATATATAACACTGTCCTACAATTAGTTGTACTTCTACCTCGGCCTACAATATCTCAATCAGTGATTGCTGAGGAAGTATTACAAAGAGTATCCTGTGACATTTTCAAGCATTTTCATGCTGTCGAAACAAACAGAGATGAAAATGGGACAGAGTTATGGAAGGTACTTTGGGAAATCATTACAAAAAGGAGGAAGTCCTCTAACATATTGACACTTCAAGCCTCTACTACCGCAATGTTGCAGTTCCTGTTTTGATAATTCAATCATGAAGGACACTTTGTATTGGGAATCTGAACCAAAAAAAAGGATAAAAAGAGACACCCCTCCATCTCTTCCTGCATTACATTGCCACTGCACTATCATCATTAAAAGTTTTACATCAGGATTATTATCACAACAACAAAACCCCATGGCTGGCCATCCATCAAAATCATCTTTCAGGAAGCAACTCCTCTTTCCTCCCCTTGCAATAATAGCTTCCCGTGGACACAATATAATTATTTGAAAACAAGAGAAAGATAGAAACATTGGCAATTGAGGAGGGGTGGTTAGGCAACCCTTGGTACACAGTTTCATTTTACCATGTGTTTTATCCTCACATAGCCTTGTTAAGGCTCATATAGAATCAATAATATTTATTGGTCTATTTTTGTTTGTATTCGTCATACTTAATTTGTCATAAATATAATATATGCGTCATCTAAACAATGTATGAAATTGCTCTTAATATTTGCCTCATATTGACTCAAACTCATATCTCATTCATTCTCAAAGTCCATACGTCACTTTATATCTGGGTCAACAAGCATAATTACATTACATCTATGATTCACATTAAGCGTGGCAACATATCCAACGTGACTGATATCATCATGACAACATCATAACAATATCAACTGTAGCATTAATATGGCTGCTGCAAAAAGAGCTTCATATTGGTCAACATTTTAGTTCATTTCCTCTTACTTGCAGTACAAGGGTTTTACTTGCAACACCTTAAATTCTCACCGTTTAAGTTATATATTTTTCATCTCAGGGAATGTCTATAGTTGTTTGATGCCTGATACTTTACACTTCATATAATCTTCTTTGGTGTATCAAACTTTAAGCTGACAAATAAACGAGTAATAAAATCAAATATATTGTCTCACTTACGTACACCGCTAGAAAGACTAGTTTACTACAAAAATATCATTGGCTCATTAGTAAGAGTTGGGAGGTTTTTAATGAGTTGATGGGTTCGCCACGTGCTGCAAGCATTCAGATCTAGTGTTGACATTTTGCCTCATAACAGAAAGTCCATACTTGATAGAGGTTAGACAAATATGGCTGGAATTAGCTGAAAGCATGGATTGTATTTAACCAAGCAGTTGCATACTACTTTTTTCATATTTGGCTGAGGGAGTTTTGCCAGTGATACATCACTGTGTTTTAAAGCCTCTAACTTTAAGGCTTTGACTCAAAGTTAAAGTGACTTTTAAAAGTTTGCCAGTCAATTCATATCAACGCATTGCTTTATCAACCTTGAGGAAAGAGCAGTTTTTCCTTACAGGCAGATCGATGAATTTTCAGATGAACCATGTTGTAGTGGTTCCCCTTAAAATGAATTATCACATTATGTAAAATTTTCCACCAAAAAGGCAAGAGGCGAAGGTATTGCAATCATATATGTTTGTCTGTTTGTTTGTCTGCATGCAGAACTCAAAAACTATGCAGCAGATTGGAGGTTATGCCCCAGTCACATTACAGATGGTATGTCCCCTGGTAGTACATATTGGTCAAAATGCCCCAGTCACATAACAGATGGAATGTCCCCTGGTAGTACATATTGGTCAAAATGCCCCAGTCACATAACAGATGGTATGTCCCCTGGTAGTACATATTGGTCAAAATGCCCCAGTCACATAACAGATGGTATGTCCCCTGGTAGTACACATTGGTCAAAATGCCCCAGTCACATTACAGATGGTATGTCCCCTGGTAGTACATATTGGTCAAAATGTCCCAGTCACATTACAGATGGTATGCCCCCTGGTAGTACATATTGGTCAAAATGCCCCAGTCACATTACAGATGGTATGTCCCTGGTAGTACATATTGGTCAAAATGCCCCAGTCACATTACAGATGGTATGTCCCCTGGTAGTACATATTGGTCAAAATCCCCCAGTCACATTACAGATGGTATGTCCCCTGGTAGTACATATTGGTCAAAATGCCCCAGTCACATAACAGATGGTGTGTCCCCTGGTAGTACATGTTGGTCAAAATTCCCCAGTCCTTCAACTACTGTCTGATGTTGGTATGCGAGCTTGTGACATAGTGGCGAAATCTTCAATTCCTCCACTCACCTTATGTCACCGTATTACACTGAAGCACAAGTCATAATCTTATATACACCGTGGACCACACCTTAAGTTACCACATCAAAAAAGCCATCTACACATGTTCACAGTGAGATGGTCAGAGGCAGAAATTTTCAACATTTTAAAACTTCCATATCACACACTAGGAATAGGACGTTTCACCCACTGTGTCACAAACTTGCCTAAGGATGTCAGACAGTAGTTGAAGAACTGGGGCGTTTTTACCAATGGGTACCACTGTGGAATATGTTGCCTGTAATATATTTGGAGGATTAGTCATCTTCAATGATGATCGGGATCTTGCTTGGTGATACTTCTCTGGGTCTGGATGGAAAATCAACAAATTCAAATCACAAATCGAACACCAAGAAAGACATGAACTTCCTGGACAGGGCAAGTTTTGGCAGGATAAAGTTTACTTGTGGAATAGAACAGCACTCCTCAAGATCCAAAATAATATATCTACATCTGTGGATTCATGGAACACAGTTGCTCTGACATTGTTAGATCTGTCCACAGCTTTCAACACAATTGATCACGCCATCTTACATGATTGTCTAAAAATCTGGTTTGGAGTTGATGATTCTATGTTGATATGGATAGATTCTTACCTTGACAATGGCAAGCAAAAAATTGAATTAGAGGACAAGTTTACTGAGGCTTTCCAACTCCCTTTTGGCATCCCCCAAGTTTCAGTTCTAGGTCCCTTTCTTTTCACTCTTTATACTACTCCCCTTAGTCATGTAATTTCAAGTTTTAAGGCCACACACCATCTCTATGCCAATGACACCCAAATAAACTTGGCAATAGACTCTAGAAATTTTGACTCCAGTATGGCAAAGTTGACTGAGTACCTTGTTTCTGTTCAGGAGTGGATGAACGGTGTGAAATTGAAACTGAATCCTGACAAAACTGAATTCATTATCATCAGCGATAAACATACCAGAGAGTCACTTATTCCAAAATTTGCTGTTAAATTCCTTCAAAGCTCCATAATACCAGCAGAGGAAGTAAAAAACCTAGGTGTTACATTTGACTCAGAAGACATTTTTGGCAGTGAAGTAAGTAAGGTTTGTCATGCCTGTTATTATCACCTTAGGTGTTTGCAATGTATCCGTAAATTCCTAACTTTTGACACTGCAGTTGTTCTGGGAAATGCTATAGTCAGTAGTCAGTTGGACTATTGTAATCCCCTACTGTATGGGGCCAGCAAAGGCAGTGTTGCTAAACCTCAGAAAGTCCAAAATGAGTTATGCTGTTTTGTTTTTAAATTGGACGATATGAGTCATGTCAAACCTTACCTGGCTTCCCATTTCATATGGTATTCTGTTCAAATACCACCTTCTTATTTTCAAAGCCAGTAACCTCTCCCAACCCCCTATTTGTCATCCCTGATCAAGTCTAGTAGTCTCACACATGGAAACAGATTATCAGTTTCCTCAGTCCATCCCAGGAAGGCCATAGGCAGACGTGGTTTTGCCACTGCTAGGCCGATGCAAATGGAACAGGCTCTCATTAGAAGATAACTTAAGACTTAACTGTTTTAGACTAGCTTACCCACCACCATAGTCACCTTTCCCTGGCAGCCTCTTGCTGGGTTACAACTTTGTTATGGTTAACGACTGTCCCTTTTGGGTTTCCAACGCATTAGAGGATGTTGATCAATTTTGCGCAATATAAATGCTTCTATTATTATTATTATTATTAGAATGACTGTCATTTCATATTTTTAGCTTTGTTATCACAGGGATTTTATTTCGGGTTGGAGGGGAGGAGATTATTTGTTTTTGCTTGGCTTGAAATTAAGGTCACTTCTACACCAATTACAGTCACCCGTGTGACTTTACAATTCATTTCTAGTAGTAGATTCGTCATTTTAAAAACAGACAGTGCCTGAGAACAGACAAACCCTATAACGTAATAGGTGCTGAAAAAGACAAAGAAAAAATTTGGACCTTTCATCCAGATCTCGACCAGGATCACAGATGAGGTGCCACTGCATTAAATGCAAGATCCTCAAAAGTTTTGCATCTGGTTCTTGGTACTTCTAGAAGGTTAAGTGAGTTTGATCGCAGTGATGGAGCTGGTCTGTGTAACTGTAGCAGATCAGACATATAGCCTGGTGCAAGTCCATGTATTGCCTTGAAACAGAGAAGGATGATCTTATATTCAATACGGTGTTGGATTGGAAGCCAGTGTAGTGCTCTGAGGAACTGTGTGATGTGATCATACTTCCTCACTCCACAAACAAGATGTGCAGCAGCATTCTGAACTAACTGCAGTTTATGAAGTAGAGACTTGGATATACCAAAGTATAAGGCATTGCCATAATCAAGTTTCGATGTAACAAGTGCTTGTACAAGGGTCTGAGCAGCATCTTGTGTGATGAGAGGACATATTTTATATATCATAAAGATTTGCTTGTAGGCTGACTTGCAAACTTGATGTATTTGATGTTCAAGAGTGAGAGATCTATCAATCCACACACCTAGGTTTTTTGCAACTGAAGCACCACTGATGATATGATCACCCACTGATATATCAGATTTAATGAGTTTTGATGTTTGAACTTTGGAACCCACAAGCAAAAATTCTGTCTTATCATCACTGAGCTTCAGTTTGTTGTTGAACATCCAGTTTGAAAGATCACTAATACAGTATTCAAGTTTCTTGAAGCATTCCACCTGTTATTCAGGATTCGTTGGAAGATATACCTGGCTATCATCAGCAAACAAATGAAAAAGGATGCCATGAGACAAAATAATGTCTCCTATGGGCCTCGTATACTGAGAATACATAGTTGATCCTAATACTGATCCTTGAGGAACACAACAATCAAAGGGGCAACTGTGTGACATCACTCCAGCAATGTTTACCCTTTGAGATCTTCCCAATAGATATGACTTGAACCATCTGAGTACAGTGCCAGTGATGCCAAACACATGTTCCAGCCTATTTATCATAATCTTATGGTCAACAGTGTTAAATGCCGCAGATAGATCTAACAAAGCAAGCAACACTGCCCTTTTGTCATCCATGCTTAAAAGGATGTCTTCAAAGATTTTGAAAATATGACCTTGATTCAATGTATGGTTTTAGACTTGTGCGTGTGGACAAACAAAACAAACTGATGCAATTACAATATGGAGCTTCATTCCAATAGATATTAATTTGGTCTACCATCGTGAAACAGAAGCTGCCTTCACAGAATTAAAACATTTGTGAAAGAAACTTAGGGATTTCCATAAGTTATGCTGTAACTCCCATTTCCAAGGAGACAATAGACACTATTCTTGCTGACTGTGTGCACTGTTAATGCAAGTTTTCTACTTTTGATTTTCAAAATTATTAATGGAATGTTTCAAAGTCTTAGGAATAATTACAATATTCAGTGATTCAAAAACAATAAGGGTTAAATATTAGGGATGTGGTAACATCTTCTATATAATAGTTTATATTGCTACAGTAATTGTAAATAACATTTAAACACAAAACAAGAAGATTTTGTGTCAGTGAAAAATGAGTCAAGACTTTAAATCTCTGCCTTATATTCACAGTATAATAGTTGTGAATATTTCGATCTGATTTTGTCAGTTCTCATCAGAGGCTGTGAGAGGGGTTGGGGGGATCACCTGAAGTACAGATATGGGATCCTCTCTGATCCTGGGGATCAGATCCGGTGGCCGGCGGATCGGATCAGATTTTTTGTATCTGATTGTTGAAAATGCAAATTTGCATTAATAAATGACTAAATATCTTTAATTATGAATTTAAGTCCAAAAAACAGTAAATAATTGTACTGTGCTCATTGTAGAGATTATTATTATAAATCTCCTATGTACTGTCCAGTAAGTAGCTGGAAACAATGGATTCAAACTTCAAATTAATTTGAATGCAGTGGTGATATGTAATAAATAATACAACAGGATAATTTGTTTTATTTTTGTGTTTGGTGTATTATACTCATGTCCAAAGATAAAATTGTCATGAATATACACAACTGAAAACCCTTTTTCCCAATGAGAGTCGAGTTGCACTCTCTGAAGCATTGTCTCATAGTGTGTATTGTTTGGGTTCCAAGTAGATCTGTTTCAGTCACCTCTTGCAATACCCGCCTAGATTAGGAGGATAAGGGGGTGAGTATACCACACACAGTCTTGTGGCACTGAATCAGATCTCAAGACCCAATAGCATTGATTTAGTGAGTGGAAGTCAGTGGTGAATATTCATACTTATTCACCCATAATCCGTACTTCCATTAACGTATTTATACCGGAATAATTGTCGGTAAAAATAATAATAAAATACTGGAAAGATGGGTGGCAATCCAACATATTTTGTGGATGCCTTTAATTAGATTTTTATAAAATAATGTTAAAAAATATATATATATATATATATTGGAGACAAATAAAGCCCAGATTTTTTATTTGAGCTCTAAGATAGATGTCAGTAAGGATTATTTTATAGTAAAAATAACCGTGATTCACAATAATAACCATTTAATGCAAGTTAAGTAGTGATTAATATTTATGCAATATATAAAATAAGCATTATATTTATATTAAAATCAAGTGAAATGTTAAAATTAATGATTTTAACTATTTATAAAGTCTAAGACTATTATGTAGTCTTCAGTCCGTTATTTACACAAAATTGCCGGTAAATAATCCGTGAATAAAATGTAAATAAACTGTCTTTTTATATATACCCAACTTTTCAATTACTGGTCTGTGGTGGTGTGATGTTCTGACACAGATTGTTCATGTATTCCAATAAATCAAAGTTCACTAGTGGTTCACTTTGTGGGATGACTCCCCAAATTGGAATTTCAGCTGACATGTATGGGGGGAGGGGGTCCTCTGAGACTGCTTCCTCCATTGGACCTTGATAGGCAGTGCATCTGGGCAGTCCTTGTTGCTCCCTTTTCAGTTGGAATTCCTCAGTGAAATAGCTGGGGATGTCCATATCAGGGGTTTCCGGTGGTGATGAGTCATCTTCCCAGTTATTCATGGGTGGTTCATCAAGGAACAAGCAGTGTGGTGATGTTCCCTTGGAAGCCAGAGGAGGTGCCTGTTGAGTGGTCTTGTCCCTCATAAACTTGGGGGTGGTGTTGCATCCCATATGTGTGACTGTTTTGATGGGGGGTAAGTCACAAATATCAGTTTGTGTGCTGATGGATATCTGAGTCCTGCTGTGCATGGTCATTGTGGTGACTGTGCATGTCTTTGGTGCAGGGTTCCTTCTATGAGTTGGTTCATCATCATCAGGCCACATATCAGTGAAGAAGGTACTCAGATCCGGTTGAGTGTCCTTTCCTCCAGTTGTCTTATCCTCAGGACAACTTGACTGACTTTCTGTGAAATCCCCTGGTTCAGTTTCAATACAGTCTCTTATTCTGGAGAAAGTATCCATATCAGTGTGGTAGTGTTTCATATGTCTATCCAGGTATTCTTTTCTCCTGAATTCCTGATCACACATGTTACATTTGATCCTAAAGTTCAGGTGAGTACTTTTTATGTGCCTCCTGAGATTTGATCTGTGTGAATAAATCTTATGGCATGTACTGCAAGTGAACCACATTTTTGAATTGTGCACACAAAATAAGTACATAATCTTCTAAGGGATCTCAGAGGAGCAGAAATTCTGAGGTCAGGAATTACTGGGCTATCCACATTGCTTATGATGGAAGGCTATAACTATCAGGAGATCTTAAACAGAGTTAAGGAGGAGGCGAAAATAGCCCCTCCTGGGTTCCTCCAGAAAGGTAAAACTATGGAGAGCCTAATTGGTCACACAGTGATTAACTTATCTGATGAAACCCTGAGTAAAGCACAAGTAGGTGCCTTAGAAAAAGGCCTAACTTTCTGCCCCACACCAGGACCACCAAATAAGGCTCAGATTTGGCTGGACTTCAAAGAATTCCACCGTAGGCTAAGCCTTAAATATCACTTCTACTATGACAATAAACATCTTCAGGATCTTAATGAAGATGAATTGGCAATAGTAGATTTTATGGCCATGAACCTAGAAGAAAGTGAAGATCCATATAAAGATATTCACAAGAAATTTGTAGACAAAAGCTCCTGGAAACCACCAAGGATACATCAATCCTTGGAAGTGTTCCAGAGAGCATTTAAAGATGGCTTGCTAAAAAGCAGACTCAAAAATAAGGGACAACCAAACCTGACCAAAGAACAGTGGACAGGCCTTAAGGAACTATCATCAAACCCTAAAATTATCATCAAAAAAGCGGATAAGGGGTCAGCAGTTGTTGTAATGAATACAACTGACTACCTCAGAGAGGGCTACCAACAACTGAATGACACCAATTTCTATACCAAACTTGACCATGATCCCACCCAAAGTATTGGTCAGAAAATTACAGATACACTAATAAAGATGTACAATAAAGGTTTAATCAGTGAGAAAAACCTAGAACATTTAACACCAAAATCTTGCACAGAAGCAAAATTTTATATGTTACCCAAAATACATAAGAAAAATGTCCCAGGGAGACCCATTTGCAGTTCTGTGAATCATCCCACCAGCAGAATTAGCAAATTTGTTGATGAACATATAAAACAATATGTTCCTCATACAAAATCCCACATTAGGGATACACAGGATTTCATCAAGAAACTTAGGAATCTAGGTCAAATCCCAGAGGGAGCAATATTATGCACCCTTGATGTATCTAGTTTATACACTAATATCCCTAACCATGAGGGAATATTAGCTGTGGCGAATAAACTAAGGAGTGACCCTACTAAAACGCCTATCACCCAGTTCATATTAGACCTGTTAACTTTAGTCCTCCACAATATGAATTTTGAATTCAATGGTGAGCACTATCAACGGATAGGAGGGACAGCCATGGGAACATCATTAGCACCAAATTATGCTAATTTATTTATGGATAGGTTCGAAACCAGAGCCTTAGATGGTTATCCCCTAAAACCACTAGTCTGGAAAAGGTTCATTGACGATATCTTTATGGTCTGGACACATGGGGAAGAGTCTCTCAACCACTTCATTGAGTATTTGAACTCTCTCCATGAATCAATTAAATTCACTCATGAATTTAGCTATTCTGAAATTAATTTCCTAGACACAACAGTGAAATTCAATGAACATAGGGAACTAATCACAACCCTATACAATAAACCTACAGACACCCACCTGTACTTAGAGTACAGTTCAGCCCACCCTAGCACTGTACTAGAAAAAGGACCCTTTGGACAATATCTAAGGTTACGCAGAATATGCACACTGGATAAAGACTTCAAAACAAATGCCTTTAAACTGACTGGCTATTACCTTAAAAGGGGTTACCCAGCAAGTAGCCTCAAGAAGCATTTCAACAGGGCCAACCAGTTCAAACAGTCAGACCTACTGGAGGACAACCCAAGAGAAACCATAGACACACCGGTCATGGTGACTCAATTTAACCCCAGGAACCCACCCATTAAATCCCTCATCAGAGACAACTGGAACATTATCCAGAATACTGATGAACTTAAACAAATCTTCAAGGACAAACCACTCATAGGGTACAAGAGACTACCAAATCTCAAAGATCTACTTACAAGAGCAGCTATCACATTCCCACCCACTGATGAAACTAAACAGAAAATAGCTTTCAATACAGTATGTACTAGATTAGGAAAATGTACATATTGTCCTCAACTGACCAAAGTGGACCAAATAACCAGTTTCCACACTAAAAAGACCTTCAAATGTATTAACCTACCACCAAGGCATAGATACACTTGTGAATTAAGTAATGTAATATACATTATTAATTGCACTGAATGTGGTCTCCAATATATAGGAGAGACCAAAAGACCAATTAGACAGAGAATGTATGAACACTACAGAAGTGTTCAGAAATTCAATGATCTAAATTCTACCCCTGTCTCAAGACACTTTACACAACCCAAGCATAGTGTCAGAAATATGGAGTTCAGCATTGTGCAATGGATGGGGGAGGAAAACAACCCAGATTCTTCCACTAAACGTAAAAGACAGGAACTATTCTATATCTGGGCCTTCCCCACCCTCCATCCCACGGGTATCAACATATTTGTGTGAGTTTATGCCGTCTTATTGCACCCCTAACCCAGGTGCCTACTTGTTAATTTTAACATTTAAACACATTTCATCATGAACATCCATTCTATATGGTAGATGGCAACCAACAACCCCAATATTCCACAGAATATTCTACTCTTCTTAGCAGTATTGAATGACTTACAAGCCAGTGGATGTTTCACCATTATCACCAATGTCTCTCTTGTTCGGTTTTGTTTACATAACCATAAGAAGGGAGTGATAATCAGAACTGGATGTTGGAAATGTCAAGGTATCTTGTTAAGATTGCTGGAGTTTTGAAAATATCAAATTTAACATGGGTGGCTGCTTGCCCTATTGTTTGAGTCAGAGTGGATGTTGGCTCGGCCTGTTATAACAGTAACTCCTTGTGTTGTTACAATACTGGCCTTAATGTCGGTGTGATAGTCCCAACAACTCCCCATTGACAAATGTTCCTGTTGTAAACTGTAAAAGTGTAAAGGTTTTATGTACAATTAACTAATGTTGTTGAAAACAAGGAATATGACATTTCGCTGAAATGTTGTTTTCACTCTTTGGTGAAAAGCAAAAAGGTAGAAATGTCTAAAATGTAAAATGCATTTTGAAACATGATGAAAGTTGCAGGTCTAATGGACTTCCTGCTGTCAACATTTAAGATCCAATACTTAAGTATTGTGCAGATTTACTATGGTCAGAAACACCCTATTGATTATCATACAGAAAATGCTTACCTTGCACTCTTCCATTGACATATCAACACTTTTCTTTATGTGGTTTGCATTTGAAACATTCATTCCCGATGAAACTCGGTAAAAAATTAATAACATATAAACCATGGTCTGTAGTCATTTAACTATAATAGCCTGTTGATGCATGACATCTATTTGACAAAGTAATCAACATCAAAATGTTAAATTCATTCCAATACCCATTACTGCTTTGATATGTATGCTAATTATAAGGTACTTGCCATGAATATGTCAGGATATTTGATATGTTTTATACCCTGGAGGGGGTCATGAGCTACAACCAAACTGGCTTTTCTAACTTCGGTTGTGATTAACGGGCTGACTCATACAGGTAGGATGCAATTGGTGCGATTTGGTGGGATTTTTTTGCATTTGGGGGCGATTTTGTCACAACTCAGAAAGTGATTTGCCTTACGGGGCCACTTTTTTGTACAAGCTGTATTAAACTGTACATATTGGAGGGTGAGGGGTGGACATACCTGACAGTTTGTTCTTCAAAGTGAACTGGCCAGATATGAGGTCTCTTATCAGAGACATCAAGCAGAAATCAAACACGTACAAAGAAAGGTGTGACCTGGGTATTAACATTATATTTGACAGAGGAAAGTGTGAGTTTGAACTCCCTTTAGCTCTTCAACTCTGGGTTGTTAGTTCGCAGTCTGGCAGACACCAAGTGGTTTTAGTAAATGGGGGATTTTGAACTCCCTTTAACTCTTCAACTCTGGTCTGTTAGTTGGTAGTCCAGCACACACTAAGTGGTCTTAGGAAATGAAAGATTTTGAAAGCCCTTTAACTCTTCAACTTGCACTGTTGATTTGCACTCTGGCAGATACCAAGTGGCCTTTAGTGACTGTGTGATTTTGAATTCCCTTTATCTCATCAACTTTGGGCTGTTAGTTGGCAGTCTAGCAGATACCAAGTGGCTTTTAGTGAATGAGTGATTTTGAATTCCCTTTAACTCTTCAACTCTGGATAGTTAGTTTACAGTTTGTCAGATACCAAGTGGCTTCTAGTGCTGAAGTTGAATCCAATATATTGATTGATTTGGGTCTACGTCACTTTCAACACTTTCAAAATCCAGAATTTTGTACAGTCATATTTTAAGGATTTGTGGTTTTGGGGGTTTGTGGTTGAGATTGCAGCAAAAGTAATGAATAGATCTCTCTGATGTTTTAACATGTCTATGGCCTGACCATAGAAAGAGATTTTCAAGAATTAATTACATTTCGGGTAAGACATGGATCATATTTTGCATACAAAAAAGTCCTGAAAGTCCCACTATAACTGAATTTTCAATGCTTTTGGTATCTTGGTGTTCAACAATATTCTTATATATTTTTATGACCTTGACATCCGATTATGAGGGTTGAAATAAAAACAGTATTAGGGTGAAATTATTATATGATGATGAATGGCTGCCATAGCAAGGTCTGCGCTCTTGGAGTGTTTTTTTTGTGTTCTTCTATACAATGCCTATAAATGTGCCACAAATGAAATTTAAAGGGATCCCCCCCCCCCCCCCCCCCAAAAAAAAAAAAAAAAAAATTAAAAGAAAATAAATAAAAAGAAAAATAAATAAATAAAAGAAACAAAACCTTTCTCATTAAAAAAAAATAGGGGACGTCCATATATTTTTGATAATTTTTAGAAGCTATGCTATGACATTCTATAGATATACAGTGTAAACAGTGCAGTCTTCTGTATCACTGTACCCTTAAAGACATTGCATGCATCCTGCTTATAATGGGCTGGACTTGAGAGTCCATTGACTGGATTGTTTAAGAGTGCTTTTCATTAAATGATGAGAGGAGTGGCCATTTCGTGCATCCCGAAAACCTGTTTCCTTAATTGGACTTGCAAGTGAAAAAATGGCCCCAACAGCAATCGGACAATGTTGTAACCTCTCCCCCCTCCTCTTCCCCTTCCCCGCAATTTTCAGCCCTCCACCACCCCTGCACCCAATTCTAACCCCCCCTCTCTTGTTCTCTCCTCTTCCCCCACTCTATCATTTCTGTTGCGCATGCGCAGGGCGGTGTGAATGACGTATTTCGGGAACAGGTGCAGAGATCCAATGTCTAATACAATTGAAGAACCTCAAACTGGACTATTTTTTCAAAACCCTCTCGGTGTCTGTGTGCGAGAGAGGGTGTGTGTCTGTGTGTCTAGTTTTACTGGAATTAACCCTGGAAAAAAGGAGGGGTGTTTGCTTTTACTTTTCATTGGTCGGAGTAAAGGGGATCCACTGTAGTGTCGTTCAGAGAAACAAGGAGAAACATGTATAAGGAGAAGCAATACATACATTTTGCATGAAGCATATATATTTTAGGGTGGAGACAAAAAAATTGACCATAATTCCAAATGTATTGGGGGCTCATATGACGGGTCAATGTTGGGTGCATTACTGCAGTGTGTCGTTATGAATATCAAGTTCTTCTGGGCTTTTTATAGCATATAGCCCTATAAAATATGTATATATACTATGGCTATGCTAGAGGCTCTCTCGAAAATAAGAAAATGAAACCTGTTTAGAAGATAATGTGTGTTTGAAGAGTAGGAGAGCAGTCACCATTGTGGATACAACTCCAGAACTTCGTCTGATTAATAATTAACCACACATAAAGAGAAAGAAGTACTGGGGAATCAAAGAAAGGAATAACAAAAGACCAGAGAGACACAAATTCAACAAAAAAGTACCTGCTATATGCAGCAAAAAGGTTTATGATGATGATGGAAAGCAAACAAGGGGTGGGGATGCATGGGTCCCTCCACCCCAGTGCTTTACCGGGGCGATATTCCCCACCCTATCGGCACACGCCCCCTGACTCAATGAGGAGGATAGCTAATCCAGCGGTATGTATGCATTATTGATATGGATACAGATTTTATTAGCCTACTTCAAATAAGCTTTAGTCATGTAGTGCACAAATTCTTATTTAAACCTCTTTCATATTTTATGAAGGCCAGGGTTTTTATCTGTCTGTGCAAAGAGGGCTGTGTTGCCATTTGGCTTGGAGTGCTGATTTAGAAAATGTAACTTGATTTTTGCTTTCCAGGGTTTTGGTCACTTTTAATGTATAGAAAAAGGTTTTGTTGTTTTAAAATATTGATAAATTTGGTAGTATTTTTTATATAATTATCTTGTTGAGTTTATTTTCAACTGAAAAATATGGATTTTGAGTTCAATGTATTGGATAAAATGAATTTAACTAATGTAAACAATAAGGAAGAGAGGTCGGTATAATATTGTTTTATTTTTTTTCAAAATGTTATAAGTATTATGGACAATAAGTTAAGTAAATAGTTAAAACTTTGAGTTTTATTGTAAATATAATGAGTTTTACAATTTTAGAGTGTACACATCAAATTTCATTTATAATGTATTAGCAATTTCAGCCAAAGTGGAAATCATGATATTACCAGTTTATAATTAATTAAGGTTTAGGTGTTTTAAAAATTTGTTTGAGAGGTTTATATTGAATATATTTCATGGTATTTTAAAATTAGAATATTTTATTATAGCTGTCATGGACAACTGTTTTCTGTAAACGATAAAATATCACCAGTATAGTAATACCAACCCTGGGGTCGAGCGCTGCTATGTATGAAAAAATATAGATGCACAACTCATATATTTATATAACTATATACTTGTTATAACTTTATCATTGCAACCGTCACCATCTCTATATTTGTAAAGAAAGCATAACACAAGAATGAGGAACAATGTATGACCCATAATTTAGTAGTAAATTTAACCTTGGTTTCAAACATATTTTTAAGATATAATTATTCGTCATTGTTCATGTGACAAAAATGATCATTTGCTACCAAGTTTCTCATTGACCAAATATTACCATAAGCCTTTGTTTGGGGTGACAAATCTGAAATCATTAAAGTTAGTATTGGGAAGTCCAATTATAATATTTGCCAGAGCTGTCTGTATATTGACACACCTGGCATGTTTCACAGAGACTTTCCAACAAATTTGCAGGTACTGGATACTAAATACACATAACTACACAGTACATTGGGTATTGAAATATACAACCAGAATAACATTTAGTGATCATATAATATTATTTGATATTTCATGAAGATTTGAAATTATGTCAGCTTGGACTAGAACAGACCAGTACAGCCAATGTGCACAATTCTGGTCTAATCCAATAGCCAGACCAAATGTACTTTAATTTCAGAATTATGCAATTTGGTGAAAAAATGTTGATGAATGTTTTGAATCCTTAAGCCAAGGGTGTTGTTTGTAAGAAAGACGACTTTTGGTGGCAATACAACTGTTCTAAATATTTCAAATGTCAATGCAAATAAAGTGTGTGCAGATTGTTCAATAGGCTAGAAGTAGGTGCAATCATCCTACGATAGAGAAAGCGTTTGCTGCTTGTACTATATTTGACATTTGAATGTCACCAGTAACTATGTGCTTTGGATAACAGTTTTGTGATAAAAAATTAAGAATATGGAGGGATACACTTGAGTGAAGAGAGGAGAAGGATATATGTGAAGGGTAAATCAGTTGTGTTAGGACACATGATATGAAATAGGTCAATTTAATTAACTGGTTTTATAATCTGGAGTTTTATTTGATGATCAAGTATACATTGTTAACACGTTAACTAACACTATTAGTCTTGTTGCATACTGTTGTTTACACACTAATGTTGTCACATGGTTTCACCAAAAGCTGACCTAGACAACAAATCTGTACAGACATCAGCTTTTATTTGGCAAAATGATATGATACAACTCTAAATCTGGAAACCAATGACTTTTGTTCTTTAGTTCCTCTGGAGAGTTATATAGTAAGAATATGTAGATTTTAGTTTAATAATTCCAATGTGTCAAATTGATAGAAAACAAAAGCAAATTTATCTTCTGGCAAAATATATCACATTTTGTGTAATTTATATGTTCACCAAAGACAAAGCTCGACAATTCATCTCTCCAAAGTTGAGTACAATTTTTACCATGTAACTTTTGAGAAATGTCGTATAGATGTTATTACACAAATATAACCTTAGTCTAGAGGTTTTCTTGACTGCTTGGCTTTTGGGGCCGATTTCTCTAAAGGACTTAAACGAAGTCCCTTTATTGGCTAAGTCAGGGACTTAAATCTAAGACTTTGGTCTTAGCTAGGTCTGGGACTTAAAATGGATTTTACAAAGGTGACTTAGCTAAGTCCAAGCTTATCAAATAACCACAGTGGTTTCTGTGTCATGTGACCTTTTATATCTATTCAAAATATAATATTGGTGCCATATATCCTTCATTTGATGTATTTTATCTAAGGATAAGGGCTGTTTTGAAATGGAAAACCTTGTTGCCACATATAAGCTTCCCAAAGAATACTTTATTGAGGTATTCTGTGTAATTATACTGTATTTACAGCCATTTCAAATTTTGAAGTGGAGAGAAGTTTATGGTGGCCATATTTAAGTCCTCTTTACAAGATTTAAGCCCACTACCTCCCAGACTTAAAGTTAAGTCCACTGACTTAGTAATTTCATGGACTTAGCTGCTTTGTGAAATCTGCTAAGTCTAAGACCACAGACTTAACATTCTTTTGACAAAATTTAAGACCAAAGTCTTAAATTTAAGTCTACATCTGGACTTAAGTCCCTTTGTGAAATCGGCCCCTGATGTATTGCTACATCAATTTGACCAATCACTAGCACAACGTCATATGCTTCTGCAATGGGTAAAATTGTTGTCTAAATATATCTATTGTCATTTGTATTGTAGGGTAATCTCTATGGTACTATGGAAGACAACCTGTTGGCTAGGGCAGAGGCCCTGGCTGCATCAGATATCAGTAAATCTACCTCCACCAATCACATGATGCGCACTGAAGGACCTTTCGGTCATGCCGACATGCCCCCACATAACCCAAACATGCCTCCATCAAGGGGACAATTGTCTTTATCTGGATTTGGACCACACATGGGCGAGTCTATGTTAGAACAACTCAGCAATGTACATATGCCAATGGGTGGCATTGCTCCGGAACACAATGGTTTTGGGATATCTTCGCATGGACATACAGCTCAAATGTACTCAATGAACTCTTATGCCCATTCCCCAATGACTGTGTCTAATAATAACCTGAGTAGTACTATATCAGTGTCACCTGACAACCAACAACCACAGCAGCAACATACACAGCAACATACCCAACCACCACCACCACAACAACAACTGGAACATACTCAACATATGTCTCAAACTAATATAAGTCTGAGTTCTATGGCCACTCATACAGGGGTCACACAACCTCCTAGTGCTTCCATCTCACCTAGTCACCCGCACAGCACCCAACAACTGACACCCCAACAGCAACAACAACAACAACAGCACCCTGAAATGGACTCTGACCCCAGAGAATTGGAGGCATTTGCTGAACACTTTAAGCAGAGGCGGATCAAATTAGGGGTGACACAGGCTGATGTGGGGTGTGCACTGGGTAAGCTGAAAATCCCCGGGGTGGGCTCCTTAAGTCAGAGTACAATCTGTCGCTTTGAGTCCCTGACACTGAGCCATAACAATATGATTGCCTTAAAACCAGTGTTACAGACCTGGCTTGAAGAGGCTGAGACAGCAGCAAGACAAGCAAAAGCAAGTACGGAGGCTTTTGCGAATGCGGAGAAAAAGCGAAAACGCACCTCCATAGCGGCACCTGAAAAACGTTCATTAGAAGCCTACTTTGCCATACAACCACGACCATCAGGAGAAAAGATTGCACAGATTGCAGAGAAATTAGACTTAAAGAAGAATGTAGTGAGAGTGTGGTTCTGTAACCAGAGACAAAAACAAAAGAGAATGAAATTCTCTGCTACAGTGCAAGGACAGCACTCGCCTGTGGCTCATTCCTAGGGGAGGAGTTGTGGGGCAAGGTTTATTGATTTTATTGAGACTATTAAGTGTTAGGGAGGGGTTTGTAGAATGGCTGGGTGGTTGTTGTGGTTACATAATGGTTATCCTTGTTTGGTATTGAAAGAAACTGTAAGAAGCAGAAAAGATTCTACTGCAGGCGAAGGGTGAAAACCAGTATATTTTGTCTTCTAATATTTGATAATTTTCAAGGAACTGTTTCATTTTAGAAAACACTAAGTTTAGTTAGATGTACAGGATATTTAATTAAATATCACATTTAATCATAATCTCATATTGTCATTTGTTCTAAAAAGATTGGTGAATTTGCTAGTTCCATTTGCAAGCTTTCTGAATTTGCAGTCAAGTTTTATAAGTGACACAGAATCGTTAGAGAAGGTATTATATCATGATTTGGGAAATCATGCCATGTAGGAATCTTATTTTATGTATAGCTAGCCCACTTTGAAGGCTAAGATTATGAATCATGCAAGACTCCCTTTTGGTGTCACTTATTTAGAATTATAAGTTCATGTGTATAACATTTTAATCATAATGTGAGTTGAAAGGAGTTTAAATCAAGGCATGGTTTTAGGGCTGGTAATTTTCCCAACACACACCACCAAACATGTAATGGGTAGGTCTAGTCAAATGTTTTTCATCGTCAGCCTATCCTCTTCCATCTAGTCAACATAACACATGATACTCCTATTTCTTGCCATCTGTGTGAAAAATCTAGTCAATGAATATTGCTATCTAGTCAATGAATTTTGTGTTAACCTAGTCAGTGTTCAAAGAATTTATAGTCAGTTTACTGAATTCTGTAAAGGTGTATACAATTCCAAAATAGCAATTATAGCTCCAACTACAGCTCATGAGAAAAAGTGTCACCAGATATAAGAATCCCTTAGCAAATACATTTTAGTTATAGTGTTTTATTTTGTCATAATACAACCAATCCATTTCCAGCAATATTTTAGAGGTATACCAGTTGTTCCACTTGCATAACTTATTGCAACACGAATCTGGTTTTAAATTCAGAGTCCTGTGACGACTAATTACAGCAAAAACTGTGCAAAAATGGGCAAAACACAAGGACAAGCCAAAAAGGTTGGCCTTACGACCTCTTTCCTACTGTTGCTATTCATAAAAATTTTCAAGAAAACTGTAAGCCAGCTTACTCTCCTACAGTAATTTGGGGACTGCTATGGCTAATTTTCTCTTGCAACAATACCTTTTGGTTCTATTATTACAGTAGAGTATACATTTAAGTAGGTTATAACAGCCAAACTATCCATCTTTAGGTACGTTTAGTCTACCACCCTAAAGATCGGTCTGATTGCCTTACAACACAAAATATTGGTTGTAAGCACTAGGGACAAAAATGCTTACCCATAAAGGTTTTTAATATTTTTGACATCTACTTTTGCTTGCACTCCAAACTCCAAAGTGAAAAAATAATTCGTATGACCAATACAATCACACTTTGACCAAACTTGTGACAGTGTAATCGAGGTATTAGAAGTTTTTGCATGTGATTCATAATATTGCTGGATACAGGAATACACACGTTGATATTCAGTATTTACAATATAATCTAGGGTTAACCTTTGTCACATAGCCAGAAGGAAAATCAACTGTTAATTAATAACTGTCAAGTCAGCAAAACAACACTTGTAAAACTATACATGATACAGGAAAAAACATCTTGTAAACATGTACTGCGGTAATGTGTAGATATTCATCACAAAACCTGAAGAATATGTGGCTTAATTCAGCTTACTCTGCAATGAACATAATGTAAGATGTAACTTCCTGATCATTTTCTCAAAGTCATTTTTGTCATTATATTGTTTGACATATGTTTTCAAGACTTACAATGCCCTTTGTTTTAGTTAGTGCCGAAGATATTTTTTATTGTCTAATAAGTACCATTACATCATAGCTCTAAAATGAGACATGTAAATTGTATTATTTTTGTATCATCTTATATATATTCATTATCCCCTGTATAAAGGCATGTGTATTAAACAGTACTGTATTTATAGTGCTATATGTGTTTCTATTTTTTTTTGCCATCAGTATTTTATTGCAGAGTGCAAAGTTACCTGATTAAGCCCCTGTCACCCCAGCCTTACACTTATGTTTAAAACTGGAAAAATAATAGCAGCTTGTGTAAAATGACCTGAAGCGGTAAGGTTAATGTGAGAAAAGTTCAAGGGATCCCTGGATACTGCTCGCCATTTAAGAATTTGGGTTGATAAATCACAATTGTGATAATTACTTTCTAATCCTAATTTCAATCCATCAAATGTTTGAAACATCATGAAGATGTGGTGGAATATTTACTTATTTGTTTCATTTGTATATGGTGCCTCTTGTGTGCCACTTGTTTATATACTTAGGATGAAACATAAGCCTACAGTTTGATGTGGTGGGAGCTGCAATGAAAGCATAAGCATGTACATGAGCTAAACCTAATCAACAAAACACAAAGATATAGCAGCATAGTATGTATGTATGTTTATATACTTAGGATGAAACATAGCCTACATTTTGATATGAAGGGAGCTGCAATGAAAGCATAAGCATGTATATGAAGCATGAGCTAAACCTAATCAACAGAACACAAAGATATAGCAGCATAGTATGTATGCATGTTTATATACTTAGGATGAAACATAAGCCTACATTTTGATATGAAGGGAGCTGCAATGAAAGCATAAGCATGTATGTGAAGCATGAGCTAAACTATAGTAATAGAACAAACATATAACAGCATAGTATGTATAAGGCAATTCTAGATGAAACTTGCATGTTAAGTTTATAATGTGGCAGATGATGGTGAACCGGCAGTGACACAAAGCAAGCATCTAGTAACGTTTAATGCATTCACTTACAACAAGAGGAACCTTGGAACTTTACTTCGGTTGAAATTTTTAATTGAAAGTCATACTTTTATAACTTTAACCAAATTAATATTAACTGACATTTCCATGCTTCAGAAACGAAAGTTAAACATGACTTAACACTGTATAAACAATAAGGCCCCAGCACCTCCACTATTTATTATGATTGCAATGAGAAGAATTTCTTTAAAAATCCTGGAACTAGAATTGGTTGGGCATCATTTCCAAAATTAAATCAGTTCTTTGTTAGACCAAGTCCTATCTATTTTGAAAATTTGATATAAATCAGTGCATAGTGTTTTCGTAATCTTGCTAACAAAGAAACAAACAGAATCTAAATCTCTCCAAATGGATCTATCATTATGTTATAAAAGTCTGTGACTTTCAAATGTAAGAATATGTAAGAATTGTTATGTTGCTTATGAACCAGCACAGACGAGAGTTATCAGAC
Source organism: Sabellastarte sp. h YS-2021 (assembly GCA_964017235.1). NCBI lineage: Eukaryota > Metazoa > Annelida > Polychaeta > Sabellida > Sabellidae > Sabellastarte > Sabellastarte sp. h YS-2021. The sequence continues at coordinate 52,958,773 of OZ024927.1, read as the reverse complement.
CACACACAACCACTATGCATCGTGCATTATAAAACTCTTCCCCACAACAACCCAATCTTATTTCAACTAACAAAATCCATGCACATATGGACAATAAAAGCACCATATTACTACTATGAGCAGAAATTGCCATTTCTCTAAACCCCCTTGTCACACCATTGTTGTTAAAATAACAGTTGACTGGGGTAGCAGTTGTATCCATTTACAAGTCACTTTTAATCTGACTCCCTGATCTGATTAACAATAAGCTGGCTTTCCTCTCACATAATTGACTGTTTTATTTAGGATATAAAACCTGACTGCTGACCTTTAAAACCTGATATCATAACAAAGTTGACTTTTAGCTGTAATTGTTAGCAAGCCAAATGAGTTGCATAAACGTAAAAGGGGGTGCGATTTTCATACAGAAAACAAAATTCTAATTGCAGTTTTTTATTTTTGAGTTTTTTGAAAGTAAAAGATTGGATTATGGTCATAAAGGGCCATATCAGGAGTTACAGCCCCATAGCAGATCTATATGTGGTTTGATTTCCGTGATCCGAAAGCCATCATTGAATCTGACCTCTGTGTGTAAATCCTGATACAACCCACTAAGATATCTAAGATACTAAGTATTTGATTAATATTAATATAAGTGTAGAATACATTTACACATAAATGGTTTTAATTGTCTTAAACTAGTATTCTAACAATAACAAGAAACTACGAGGCATAAATATGTTTGAAAAGCTACAGCTATAAAATTGGATAGTTTATTGCTTAATAAGATTCTATGCATTTATATCTTTGAAGTAATGTCTATAACTTATATACCATACACATATGTTGAAAGTTAAACATGTTTTTAATGTTTCAGTCGAAAACAGCATTGGAAAAAATTCATTAGAGTGGAGGGCCATTAATTATCAAATGGCTCTCTGACAAGTTATAGACCTTCCTCGCACCAATGGGGATTTATTCACAGATTTATTATTGATGTCTGAAAATAATAAACAAACCACTTTCTGATAATAAACTATAGTTTTCATCTGTACAGTTTTTCATTTGAAGAACAAATTCAGGACCACTGTAAGCTCTAAAAGCCTGAATGAATAACGAGTTTAACATTTAGTTGCTTGGTCCTCACTTCTCTGGTTTTGGGTTCTAACCCAGGTTATGGCAGTTAGTGATAGGCTGTCCTTAAATTACCAAGTAGTCACAGACCTTTGAAAACACATTGTTTTAGTGTCGAAAATTGTTATAGACATCGGTGTATATATTTTTAACACTAAATCTAAGTTAGTTCACAAAAATAAAACAAGTAGTCGTGGTTTTTTGGAAGGAATGTAAATCCAAACTTTTGATGTATTAATTTGTCTATAAAATCTGTCGGAAAAATATTGTAGCGTTCAATCTAATATTGGCTCTATTGTTAAATGTTATTGTGTTCTATTGAATGTTATTTTAAAATAATACACCCCCATTCTAAATAATCATTTCAATTAACCCTTGAAAAGTAGTGATTACAAAAGGCATCAAAGGCGATTATCTTTTAGGTTCAAGTTTTACAAATACCACCCAAAGATAAATAAAAAGTATTTAAACTTAGTACATCTGAAAGTAACACTCGAATTGTGAATGGATGTGAAGATATTCTTCTGAAACATACACCCAAAACAAGGGGTAAAAATTATGAGATTTAATAGGGCGATAATAAGGGATACACAGAACATATGGTTTAATTATTCATACACCTGCCTTCCTTTTTGCAGACCAAACAAGCTATTTTCCAGGACGGTTAAGCCAGTGGTTGGAGAGATCGTGATCATTATTGAATTGCTTGTAGTACTACAGGGGTTGAAAGGGGGTTGAACCCATAATACGGAATTAGAACCAGCCCTCCCCGGTCGCCTTATAAAATATTCAAATACAGGTCGGGTTTGTTTTGATGTTTAAAAATTCATGTATCCTTGTGCCGTCTGGTATTAAACATTCCTTTGGCTATTTTTTTGTTCTCTCTCTTGATATTTTGTGATTTGAGCAGACTGTAAATGAGTATCAGGAAGTGAGTACCAGTGACTGTAAAAATGTAGTTCAAAATTTGTTTTCTTTGAATATTAGTTCTTTTTTGTCTGTATGGTGCTAGTTGGGACTGTTTAGCTTAGCAATTTACCGTAACTCTATGATAACTTTGTTATCCATGAATACACTGTATTCATACAATGCTCTGTTGTTGCATGAATAGTCCTGGTTGGCTAGAGTTTAAGTATGTTATTTTCACTTCACTGTGCAAATTTAAGACGTATGTCAAATTATCGCAGCAAAAATCCCCCAGTTATGTATGTCTACATTTTATCTGGGATACAGACAAATATATACATTTCTATTCTAGAGGTCGGTAACTTACAGCCTCATACAGAAACACAAAGACTTTATAATAAATTGTCAAATATTAAGCTGCAAAGTATTTTTACAGAATTCACTCTGTGTTAATGTATTATTTATAGATTACAATTTTCTTACCTGAATCAGTCAAATGTTTTTTTAATAGAGAAAAGTATTTGACCCAATTTCCATCCATTGTTACAAATAATGGGTGATCTTGTCGCTGTATGATTAATTTCCTAATGGATAAAGTATATAACTATAAATTCGGTACATTTACCTTCCTTAATTTTAACAAACCATATCCGTATATTATTATGTGTTGTTTATTTTAGCCGATGACTGACTGTGCTGTTGGGCAAAAACTGTCTCATGTTTACTAATATTGAAAGCAAAGATATCTTTCTTTTTTGTAAATTGTCAATTGATTACATTTATTCATGTGTAGTATTTGTATATAAGACAAAATATGTATTAGTCGGCATATTGTGAATAGTATTGATTTTATATAAATATATCTTTAAAGTAATATTTATTTACATCTAATAAAGTTTTTGAAACTCAACATGTCTTCTTCAACTACGATGAACTGAATAGCAAATTTTCCAAAATAAATTAACATGACCAGTGAACCAACATATATGATTATAAAAGCCTATATAAAATATTATCACACATGTACATAGCTTAAAATACTGATATAATCGTTTTCATACAAGTCATGAATGTTAAGGCCAATATTTGACAGCCTGTTTAAAATAGTTTTAAAAACATTGAACAACATCACTTCTTAGGTCACAAGGAAACCTTGGCTAATACATTGATATCATCAGCAAAAAGAACTGGCTTTTCGGTTTTTAATTGACAATTGTCTTTATACAATACCACATAAATGTATGGTTGTGTAAATGTTATTACTATTATCTATACATAAACCACAAATAACTTTTGGCTATTACACGTCTATCATCAGCATACTGAGCCAACTTCTATCTCTCTTTCACTTCAGCTTCCAGCTTTTCTCATTAGATCCCATCTGCTCGTTCCACTCCAAATCGAATTAGGGAGGACCATATGGAAATACCCTTGTATCACTTTGCCATCCACTTCCCCCAATCTCCACTTGATTCTTGGTCACATAATTCTCAATTTGGAAGACAGTCCTGGCTCGTGTGTGAGGCTGTTAATACAGACCTAATGTAATCTACATCTCCCAAATTATTTTAAACCTCCACAGTGATCGGGCCATTGAGAAAAGGCCCAGTGGTGTTGGTGGTGTATTGGTTGTAGCAATGGGGTAGAGTTTAGAAACAGGGGGTGGGTGGGGAGGGGATTGTTTCCACTTTTTATGGTAAGGGTGGTTAAAAATTTAATAGATGAGTTACAAGACATTCTCTTGTGAGAAATTATTCCCAAATGAAACTATCTCCCTCACAAACTATAGTATGTATGGACCAGTGTACACCCCTGAACAACTTTACTTTGTATATATGTTTGTAAGAAACAAACTTAAATATATCTAACAATAAATATCTTATATATTATCTTTATGTACATAAATATATGGCTAATATATGTATATTTATGCAACAATTGTGAAACCTAGGTTTGCTCAAGTCCTAGAATTTCTTGTGATTTGTGTGAGGGTTGTTTCCCCCAAAAAGCATATCCGCATGAGGGTGGTTACAAGGCTGATAAAGCTGTGTTTAACTCGACAGAAGAAAAGAGAGGGGAAATAACATAACATTGGGTCTTACAGGGAATATGTTAAGGCTATATCTTAGTCGAGAACCAAATTCGGGATATACATTAAAAGCATAAGAAAACAATTGAATCAAACTTGATGTCGATGCTACTACAAATTTTATCGGCCTTTCATATAGTCAAAATCTTTTAATAGCTATCTTCCAAGAGGAATTGCCATGATGGATGATTTTGATTGCCATGATAGATGATTTTGATAGATGTTTTCAAATTGGGATAAAGCAGTCTTATTTTAATGCTTTTTCGATATATATGGGATTTTAAATGTTTGCTTATGGCATCAGGTTTTATAATGTTTTGATAATGTGTTAAATATGTGTTAAATGATACTTAAACGTTTAAGAAATCAAAATAACAAAAATAAAACTAAAAATTCACTTCTGAAAATTATTTCCTATAAAACACACAAGTAGATGGGTGAGGGTATTTGATGAAATCAGTTTGAAGTAAAATAGTTATAGTATAAAATATTACCACAAAACAACATCTCTGTTTATTTTCAATGTTTCCTGTAGTCACATGAAAATCAGTGGAGTGCATATCATCTATTTGAAACTGTATTATATTTATTCCAGTAATATCATACAGCAAGACATTGCAGCAGTCTAAACAACTACACTGCTTTGGAACCAGGACGATGATGTCAGGAGTATAAACTCTATCCATCTCTCAGATTTTTTAGTCACACGCCTGGCAAATATTGGACAAGCCTTTGGGGTTGTCTAGATCAAGGCTCTTGTCAGATACATCATCATATGCTTGCTTGATTGATTGGTTTGAGTTGAATATTACTTTAAGTTATATACAATGGATAGTTGAGGAGATTTAGGAAGGCAGTAGATGTTAGATGATGAAGATTCTATACTGAAAACCATTAGGCATCAGGCTTTTAAGCTTTCCCCTTCAGGATGAGAACTGAACTCAAGTCCTGATACATGGGATGTGAAGGTTTTGACCACTCTTTCAGGGCATGACTTAAAACTTATTCAGCTGGTGTTTTCAGTTATAGTATTTTCCATGTTTCCTCAGTTTCACTGGTTTTATTACCCCTGGACGTCTTATGGCTTAATGAAATGTAACCAATGCTTATTTTGCCTTAGAATTAAGTGATCTGAAAGTAGGATTGGATTACACTAGAAAGTAGAAACGATATCCTGTTGTTGAAAGCTGTTCAAAGTTATTCACAGGGATTTATGTTCATAACATTTACATAATTACATGTGTCACATGGCTTGTAATATTTTACCGGTGTTTCAACAGCTTGCTGCTTGGTAATAAAATGCAGATACACTAGCACCCCAGGGACATTTGGACAAGAACAGCACATTTGGGTATTAAGAGTTTCCCGAAACAACCAGATATCACCAAGACATTTTGTCAATAAAACTTCACAGAATGTGTCAATTATTTTTCACCTAATATATGTGAAAATAGTAGTTTCTACTGGGGTTCCATACTAGTGGTTTGCGAAAATGTTTAAAGTGAGCAGTACACTATCTACTAATACACAACACAGACTACAGCTAACTAACAAAGAGACAGTCAACAGACCATATGCACCTCCAATTTGACCCAATGTCACTTGATTGGGAGATGGGGGAAATGGATGGGGTGTCGTGCTGGGGAGGGGCTCACGACAGGTCATGACAGAGAGGGTGACAGCACATTTCACCTGCTCATGGCTAGCCTAGTCAAAGTCTCCATGTGGAATACTGATGGTCACTAAAATAAAGAAAATTGTTGGTTAATTTGAAACAAAGGAGAGAAGAGGAAGTATATTTCATGTGATCAAGTCTAGTCTGATTCAAGGCTTAAATGATAGAAATGGTCGTATCTACCAGAGGATACCAGAGGATTATTTATTTTAAACCAGATCGAGCATGATATTAATTTTCACTTTCTCAATACTAGCCAGGATCAAGACTGTACAATTATTTAGCCTCATTTTATCAGAATACAAAGATTACTGGATTAGTTTTGAAATGAGATGGTAATACATTTCAACTAATCAATACTAGCTTGGGACTAAGGTCAGATCTCTAAAATCCTTACACAAAGCCACCAATGTATGTCAAAGTGATTGAAGAAATTCCTGTCAAAATTGTGCAGGTTGAAAAAAAGCCTGTTCACAGCTAAGTTACATTGTTCACAGTTTTATCTCATACGTTTAAACTGAAACTCTTGTGAAAAATGTATCAGCTCATAAACCACCAGCATATTTCTCTAATGAATTTAGTCAGTGCTTTTTGCTGGGTGTAGCTCATTGGTGAAATCTCGGTGACATCCAACCTTGAGGCCTTTACTCACAACTTGCCCTAGCCCTAAAACTATAAGTTAAAAGGGTCAATTACACTCACCAACATGCATCCTCTGACAAATTAAAGTCAAAGTAACCATCCTACATACCACATGACAAGTGCCAAAGAATGAACATACATAGCAGGCAGCAACAATACAACTGGGATCAAAAGCATTTGAATGGGATTTCACTGTCACATAGATCATATGTAATATCTAAAAAAAAACAGTGGTACGTCTTTATTCGTGCAGATAACACCTCAAAATACATTGAAATTTAATAAGGTTGAATGAGAACTTTCCCCTTTGAAAAGTTAGCAATGTATCCCTACTGTTGGATGATGTACAGTGTAGAAAAGTTACAAGCTAGCATTTAATATCACAAGGTCTTATGTGGCCTGTACAGTGTCAAACTAAGATAACTACATTCACACTATAATTTTTGTTTCAGCATGTTGGTAATGCAGGTCACACCGCCTCACATGATATGTGTATGCATAGTTACCCGTGTCTGTCTGTTTGTCCACACACATATAACCCATAAACTATACGTCAAAATCAAAGTTAGTGTTTTGACTCCTGCTCAACAGCAAGGGCCATATTGGGACAGATCCTCAGTATTGTCACTTGTGGGACTGGAACGCCACACAGATGTGGCAGCCTGTGATTAGATGGTAAATCTGCTTACCCACTAAGCCACTTAGAAACTCCCCTATACACCAGATCGTGGCCATATTTTTACACAATGTGGGAGTCCGCCCATGGCTTGATCCTCAGCAAAAATGATCCAGACCTAGACTCAAGAAGGTTTTAGGATTTAGGGGGCAATATTTGCTCCATAACTCTAAAATATTAACTACATTGGGGTCTGTATTTTTACACAAGGTGCAGCCTATCCCTGCCATATTTTGCCTATCCCTGCCAGATTAAAAAAAAATTGACCAAAAGCTTCTTTGAGATACCCAGGGAAGAGTTTGTACTCCCACAAGCACTGTTTCGTATGATTTAGATCACTTACATTAGCAACTCTTTTGAGGGCGCCGTGACCCAGCACGAAAAACAGCTTCCATTCCCTCAGCTTGTGGGTTTGTATTCTGGATCTGATCTGAATTAGAAAAGTTTGTGGTTGCTTGCCAGTGCCTCATTGTTTTCAGTGCAAAATCCAATAGTATGCTCTACTTTCCTCCATCCCCTTGTCTACCCATCGTGGTATGACCTATATATGATTTTGGATTTGATATTAAACTCGAATGGATGAATGAATGAATGAATCACTCAATTAATCAAATTTTCATTTTTCTTTCAAACCTGAGACTAGCACAAGACTAATTTTGTGGTTCCAAAGTGAGGCCCCCACTTTCAATGTGCAGCCAACTTGTGTCTTTCATCAATTCATCAGAGCAAAAGCTGTATATTTCTAGTTCTTTTGCAGCATAAAAACAGTGGACAAAAAATAATAAATAATTTTTTAAATATACAAATATGCATTCCATATATATGTATCCATGAATTCTATTCATGACCACTGTACAACTTTGTGAGAGATACCGTCTATTGATAAATAATTATTTGGGCACAATGGGGATATCTAATTGTTTAAAACTAACTTTCAGCTGCATGTAATAAAAACTTACCTTTGGATGGACTGCTAGTAATATAATATTGATGCATTTCGTATGCCCTGTGTGATTCACACTTTCTTCAATTCCGTTGTTAATAACCATTTTAAGTTCATTCTAAGTATTTCTAACTATTTTACAGATCTACAAATAAAAGGTATACATAAGATATGGACTGTTACTTTTGCAAACATTGTGGTAAATCTTACATTCGAATCTACCAGGTGATAAAAGTGAGTGATAAAACTTTAGTAATTGATCCAGATCTTATTCCACAAAGATTGTAATCTTCAAAGTACTGAAGTGGAAAGCATTAGAGGGCTTTAACTGACCAATTATGACTTAAGTACCCTTTCTCTGTCCCCGCAGCGTCTTGTGTTACAGGTAGCCTTTCTTAGACCCAATTTTGCAATTTGTTGGCACTGTGTAATACCGGTGTATGGAAATGTTCCCACCAGGAAAAGTATTTCTCAAGTATTTGCTATCAGGAAATTGATGGGTAGGAAAAGTTCAGGGAAAATTCCAATAATTTTACTGCACAATCTTGACCAACTAAAAGCAGCACTATCCTTCATCCCTTCCAAGTACCTGTTTGTCACAACACAATTGGGAAACTTCCTGAATGACATACATGTATATGAAAACATATCAAGAATATATATCACAATATAATTTGAGTGCATGGTACAAGTTCTATGTTGTTCATCTTCTTGAGTATCACCCAAAAGATTAGAATATAGAGAATTAGCTATGAAACATATCCATAGTTTCAGACACCAGAAAGGGCACTAACACAAAAACTTAAATTTTTAACGTGGGATTTCTCCGCCATTTTTGCATAGATTTTAATGTAGCAAAATGAGCAAGACTCTGACTTTTGTCATATTTTTCATCATGTTATATCTATGGCAATGCTTCGGCACTATTTTCCTCCACGGATAAATATTAATAATTTGAAATTTAAGTTCAGTTATTTTATCCTTTGATATTCTACAGATTCTTATAACTGTAGCCAACAGCAGGCTAGTTCCTCTCCACCACTTTTCCACACCAATGATTCTGCGCTGTTTGCTAACATCACAATTGACCACCATTTTCTGCTTCAGAGAAACTTGTTCATTTGCCAGGCTGTCTTCTGACAAATGGTCCAGCTCCTTTAGGCAGTCCTTAATGTGACATTATAATCCTTAATCATGTGATCAATGGATGAAACGTCTCTATTGAATAGTCTCAGGTTTCAGCATATGCTTGAATGCTCCTAATTTTCATCAGTTGGAAAGGAAGTTAAAACCAAGGTCATGATGACTCGTATTATGTTTATTATTATCACGATAACTATTTGATAATCTTATGATATGTATAAACCTTTGAAAAATTATGATATGTATAAACCTTTGTTAATTTTTCAAAGTTTTTATTGTGAAGTAGTGTCAATGATTATATGCTGAAACTTATCTGATTCTATTACAATCTCTAGAAAGCACTCTTACAGCCCACACGTCTGCCAAGGTGAACCATTTTGTACTTTCACCGTAATGACACTTTTTTAGTTTAACCCCTGTGCCATGAAATATATAGAGTAATGCTGAACACGAATGTAAAAACACTGAAAATTCACTGAAAATGTGACTTTTGTGCATTCTGGATTCCGTATGTGGAATATCATCTAGATCTTTCCCAAGGTGTAATGAATTCGTCCTTTGGTGAGGCCACAGAGACATACATTTCAGTAAAATTGGTTCATTATATAGAGTAATCACAACACAAAACCTCAAAATCATTGTAAATGTGACAGTTGAAAAGTTAGCGAATTTTCTTTGTATCCATTGTATGATCTGTGTCTTTACCTCAACTGGTTGACTTCTTAATTTAGTGGGGTCCAACCCGCATATAATGGGTTCACTAGTTTTGGAGAAATTGCAAACACAGAAAAACACCCCCCCCCCCCCCCCCACACACAAACGAATACACCACAAATAGTAATCATATAGAGTAATCCAGTGCCTGTGTGGTGAGCAAGTTTATCATTTAATGATTTAGCTCTTACCTCTGTGGTAGTGGGTTTAAATCCACTTCATGACAACAGGTTCATCTTGATATGAACTTTGCTTTTGAATGGGGCATAAAAACTCCTTGGATCAAACCAGTACATTGTGTTCTTACCATGCTGTTTTATGACCCAGGCAACTTGTCAACACACTTGAAAGAGTTATTTCAATCTGCTGCTAGTTTTAAAACAAGGTCTCTCACTGTGTTAGGTCAATAATATTTGATAAAGTTACAGGTGTTTTATGCCCCTTGCAACAGCTTTAAGGCTATATGAAGACAAGAAGTCAGAGCATCACATGTGTTGTCAATGAGTGGGATTTAAACCCATATAGACACAGCTATGAGAGCAAAGTATCAACTTGTTAGCCACTGTCATCGAGGCATTGAATAATATTTCATAAGAGGGTTCATGGTGTGTACCTTCTACACACGGCAATGAAAGGAATCCCTACGTCTTATACAAATCATATACTATTCTTTGGATTTCACAGATTCCTTACCCATAACATACTTTAATAAAGAGAGTACAATACCAAAGGGTATTTGCTTGTGAAAAGAAAAACAAGCAAAAATTTATAAAATAAAAAAAAACATACTAGGACACTATGTCTTAAAGTCTTTTTCCTTTTAATTTAGTGATATTTTCAAGTTTATCACCACAAAACTAAAGTCTCTCCCACCCCTTCTCTCTCATGAAGAAGGAGAAAGTGAAATGAGCAAAGTAGAAGTGAAAGCTGTGATTAGTTGGGGGATTAGTTCACGGAGAAGAGGTACACTTGTGTCTCCTCCCCAGAGCCTCGTTGTCAACACCATTAGCATCAAGGCGCGTCTTGCGACGGACTACTTCTTAGTGGAGAAGTGTGAGAGGCTCCCCCTGGGGAATAGATTTGCTATTATCTCCGCCTTTTATGGCCAAGATATGGTAATGCAAAAGGGGGGGGGGGGTGTCATCTTGCTATATGGAAGGATCCCAGTGGGTGTGCTGGAAAGAGTGAAAGAACCCCCTGTCACTTACAATATGTCCGAAAATCTTGAAAGAACAGATTAGACAGGTTTCTGCTTATAATTGATATGAAAGGTTGTGTAGAGAGACAAGTGAGGGGGTAAAGAAGGGAGGGGGTGTTTGTTGTGCGCTGGACTTAGATTTTTAAGAATTATTTCTTAAGAGATACCAAACTAAAAGTATTGTAAAAATGCTTGGTTTTCATTTGGGTTAAAGTGATGTTGCTACATTGCAAAAAATATGACAGCGAAGTACATAAAAAGTATAATTGGAACTGTTGTGTTGCCTGAGTTTAGTATTTTTGTTTCTCCTGCTTGAGGCCAGAGGCCCTGGTCGGGAGATTATAAAACACCCTTCTGTACGCGTGTCTGTCGGTTTGTCATTTTTTTACATAAACTTTAATATCTCATTCATTTATAAAGATATCTTCACCAAATGTGCAGAGAATGTTTATAGCTATGAAAACATGTCTGTACAGAATTTTGGCCTAATTTTGAAAAAACAAAATGGTCACCATAGACAATTGTTTGAAAATCATAAAGATGCTCTAAATCTTGAAATATTGTAGCTAGCATCATCAAATTTGCACAAACGATATATAGCTAGGAAAGCTAGTCTGATAGTAATTTTGGCCTAGTTTGCAAAACAAAATGGCCCCAATATAACATGTTAAATGTCAAATAGGGATATCATATTAAAAAGGCCTTATATCTCCCTTACCATTGCTCCTAGGGGTTCAGGATGTGAAAACAATTTGTAGGAAGTCAAGGCCTGGGAATCTTTCCCAGGTCTTGAATTTGACCTTTGACCCCTGCTTCAAGGTTAAATGGGGTTATCATACTAAAACGTCCTTATATCTCCCTTATTGTTGGGGCCAGGGCTACAGAATATGAAAACAGCCCATGGAAAGTCCTGGTCTGCAAATGTTTTGCTTGTGAACAATTGTGGCCTCATTAAAAAAACCAAATGGCCACCATAGCCAATTATTTGAAAATCATTAAGATGCTGTAAAACTTGAAATATTGCAGATAGGTTCATCAAATTTGCACAAAAGATATATGGATAGGAAAGTTATCCTGGTAGTAATTTTGGCCTAGTTTTGAAAACAAAATGGCCGCCATATCACGTTTAATGTTAAATGGGTTATGTTTGTTGCTTTACAACATATAAAATCGCTAGAACAGTTGAAATACTTTATTTTACAGATTATTTCATTTTGTACTTTGTTTCATTGGCTACAGTCCTTGTATGTTGGTGTCAGGGGACCACGGTGGCAGAGTGGTAACACTCTCGCCTCCCACCTCTGAGGCCGGGGTTCGGTTCCCGGCACGGCCTCAAGTGGGAAAGCTGGTAGTTGCTTGCCGTTGGTCGGCAGTTTATAGTACAGAACCCTTACGAACTGTATGTACTGGTTTCCTCTGCCCTTCCAACTACCCGTCGTGATATGACCTGTACAGTGTTGAAAGCGACGTAAAACCCTAAATAAATAAAATAAATAAATTGTATGCTGGTGTGTGTTTAGAGTGAGATGTTTTAACCTCTTTGTTGAACTCTGATCCCTATTTGGATGGCTTCAGTCTTTGGAAGGTGATGACATATTTACACAAACAAGAATGTTACATACTAGTCTCTCCTTGGGCTTTATACAACCCTCTAACATCTCCCCTTTCATAAAAGTAGCCCAAATCGTAATTTCCTTATTAAGTCTAAGCTATACCTTTATACATAAAATATACAAATATATACAAATATTTAAACACATGTATACTATATATTTATGTCCAGATATCTAACTTTAAACTAAGTGAATTAGCCAAAGCAGGTGCATGAGTAGACTATCATGCCCTGATGATAGAGTACTATGAGATTATTCTGCCCAAAATTACTATGTCTATTTTTCCTAAATCTGTACTTCTTATAATACATATTGTTGTCTTTTATAACTGTCTTGGTTTTGTTCTGTGTTAATGTTCTCATGGAATGTGTATATATGGGGTGGTCTGTCTTCTCACTCAACCATTGCTTCTAGGTTTGGGTGATGTTACATCTTGTTCTCTTAGTTCAGGAAGACCTGTTTTAGGATCTGTTGAAGGTTCATTCTGTTGATTCAGGGGTGACTTCATCTGTGTCGACATTTTATTGTTCTATGATCCTTAGCTTCAGGTCCGCTCTGTTTCATCTGTAGATGCTACCTTCACACCTAACTGTGTATGATCTATCTGTCAGTCTTTCATGACATTCCCCCTGGCATCCATTTGGGTTGCCCTTTACCCTGTGATCTAACATATACAGGTTGTCCTTCTGATAGCTGGGGTAGGGGGTATGCCTGCTTGTCATAATTTCTTTTTGCCATTTGTCTCTTGATGATCTGCTTCTGTTTGACATCTCTGTAGACTTCTGGTTCAAGGAGTTTTTCAGATGTTGTAATAAGTGTCCTAGTCCTTTTCTGCATCAGTCGCTGCACAGGACTTGAGTCCATGTTTACTGTTGGGTTATTTCACAAATCCAACAGGGCCACATATACATATGAGTTGGTTTCTATGGCCTTCCTCATTAGTTGCTTGGCAATCTTAACTGCAGATTCAGCTTTTCCATCCGCCTTGTTGTGATAGGGGGGTGAAGTGCTATGTCTAATTTATGTCCCATCTATTTGTGAATGTGGCAATTCTTGGCTCACAAAATTAGGACCATTATCTGTAATTATTTCCTCAGGTATACTGAATCTAGCAAAATATTTTTTCAGAGCTTTGATAATTCCACAGGAAGTTGTCACCTGTAGTCTGTCTATTTAGAAATAGTCACTATAGTAGTCCACTGTCAATGTGTAGTTCATCCCATTGAAAGAAAACTGGTCTATGGCTAGTTTGCTCCACGGCCTGTTTGGTATATGTGGTGTCTGTAATGGTTCTTTGCTTTGGTTCCTTGAGTACTTGGCACACACATGACATTGTTGCACCATTCCAATGATGTCCTTGTACACCTCTGGCCAATATATCAGGTCTTTTGCCTTCCTGGTGCATGATTCAATACCAAGATGGCTACTGTGTATTTTCTTCAGCATTTCCTTCCTCATACTTTTGGGGATTACGACCTTTTGCCCTTTGTACAGAATTCTATTTAGCAGTCCTATCTCTTTTCTGAATGTCCAATACTTCTTAAGCTTTTCTGGCACCATACTTTGTTCTGTTGCCCAACCTGTCAGAACCATTTCTTTAAGGGCCTGCAAAGTGTCATCCTTCTGTGTTTCTTTTTGTATCTTGTTTGATGTCTCTTCTGTGAAGTAGACATGTTCTGTGGACCCCTCTTCTTCTAGATTTGTGTAGAACACATCCTGGTGCTATTCTGCAGCTTGACTGTGATTAGATGACAGCTTAATTCTTGACAGAAAGTCAGCAATGTACATTACTGGCCCTACCTTGTGACACACCTGTAGCTGGTATTTTTGTAACCATAATAGCATCCGTTGGAGGCGTTTTGGTGCAGCCAGAATGTTTTTTTCTGAAAATAATTTCCAGTGGCTTATGATCTGATTCAACCTTAATAATGTCACAACACATGAGATATTAATGAAACTTGTCACAGGCAAAACAAATAGCCAGGCATTCTTTCTCTTTGGTTTTTCTTTCTTTGCAAACTGTATTGACTCTTCTGTATGACCTTGTTCAATTTCCCATATCTGCTGAGCTGCAATCTCACTTGCTCTCAGTTGGTCTATAGCCCCATTCACGTCTACTGCTTTCTGTCTGAACATCTGAGCTCTGGCTGATTTGTCCTTTACCCCCAATACAATTCTATCTCTTAAGAGACTGTCATTCAGAGTACCGAAGTTGCATGACTTTGACAGTTGTCATAGTTTGGTGACCCATTGATCTACCGTTTCATGTGGAGCTTGATCACAATTGTATAAAATGTATCTCTCATAAATTTCATTTCGTGTCGCCTTGAAGTATGTGTCCAGTGTTGCAAGACACCTCTCAGGATTTTTCTTATCTTCTTCTAAGATTTCTAAGTTTTGGAATGCTCTCAAGCATTCTCTCCCCATTATAGAGTGTAATGTAGCTATCCTGATTTTATTGGACTTTTCATTTAGTCCCGTAACGATTTCATAGTCCTCCCACTGAGGAAAATGCCCAGTTATTCACTAGATCGCCTTGCATCTCCATTGGAGTGGACACAGGTAGGTTTGAGGTAGCCATGATGTATTACTTTGACTTTGACCTTTGACCCCTTCTCAGTGTCAAGTGGGGTCATCTTACTACAAAGACCTTATATCTCCCTTAGTTCTCACAAATTACTGGTCATAAGGCGGGAAATAATCACTGCAACACTAGCCTCGTTGTGTTTTTTTCCGAAACAAGAAACAGGAGCAGAAACTATTTCACACATTTGGTTGCTTGGGAGAGGTTATATTATTACCTAGCTAAAATATGAAAATAAATGAAATTAAACATAGAATTAGAATATAGAAGAGTATTGTTAAATAATGGGATCCTTTTTATGACCTTGTACATTGGATAGTTAAGCGAATTCAATGGCTTCCTGTTAAACAATGAATCATCTTTAAAACCCTGGTACTCATATACAAGTACCTCACCAATGGCAAGCCAAAGTATTTTGCCCCATCTTTGTAAACACCTGCTGTTGAAACAAGATGTAGCTATCCAGAGAAAATGTTTCTCAAGGTTCCTTTTAATAGCTCCTGAGTTAATAAATCTAAAGTTCATTTCAACAAGTGCTTCTCATATGATGCTCCAAAACTCTGGGAATGATTTGCCACTGGAAATTCGAACTGCTCCTACTCTTTCATGTATCAAAAGGCAACTTGTTATATATACAAAGAACTGAGCTCTGTACTGCTTAAACTCTGGTCATTGCTGTATCATATCAGTCAACACCTTCACAGCTCACTGACATCCAGATCAAATATAGGTCAAATGCATATCCTTTTATCCTGGGAAAGTATGTAACATATGCACTGTCTCTGAACTGTTTTGTATGCAACATCATTGTGCATTGGCCTTTTATATTGAATAGATGTGTTTTAGTAAGAACTGTGTTTCAATCGTGTGTGTTCCAAGTCTAAGTTTATGACACAACTTGAAACCTATCTGTTTCAGAAGTCTTTCCCTGCCTAGTTTCCTGACCACTGAACACTGATGGTCTCCTTGGTGATGACTGATCATGTTTTATAACTTTCTGATTTGTGCATTTCTGATTTGGCATCCCTTAGAATTCACCAGTTCGGAGAATAAGTACATGAATACCTGATACCTGAATTTACCAGAATTTCTGTGCCATCTAGATCTATTGTCCTTCTGTGTGATTACATTCAATATATTTCCCATAAAATGTAATGGCAGTTGAGGACTTCAGGCAATTTAATTACTGTGGTACATATAAGACAACCGACAATTGAAGACTTTGATATCTTTTAGTATAAGACACATTCACAAGATTAGATACCTGTCAAACGTCAAAGTTGAGGTTTTACGTCCAGTCCAACAGTCGGGGTCATATTGGGACAGGTCCTCAACATTGCCACTTGTGGGACTCGAACCCACAAAGGTGACAGCCTATGATTAGATGCCAAACTGATGCATAGGTAAACAGATGCATAGGTAAATATACGAACAGCAAATACTTCCACATGAAATGTTGGAACCCATATGTCATCAAGCTGGTGTCCTCTTCATTACTGAAGTCGAACTGTAGACACTTCATTTTTATAACTGCATAAAGATTTTATGGGAGAAGGGAATTTAATATCTTTTGGGGATGATCTTTGCAAGAGTCTGGTTCTACTTGTTAGTCTTTCCATTGGGCCCATTTATTTCATTACTTTTAAATGTTTATGCATAAATTGCCAAAATATGCAAAACTAACCTTGTTTAGAAACACCTATGTTATGGGGGTCGCATTAATTTGCAGATTTTATATTTTCATAAAAAGGATGATAGAACTGAAGATATGCAACCATAGATTTCTCACTCTTCGTTATAATGTTCTTCATTCTAATGACCTTAAATATTTAATGAATAATGAGACAAGTAATGGATCTGTTATTTAATTCATGGGGACGTATTTATTTTATGGGAAAGTATAAAATTACAAATTTTCTATATTACTGGACCATAGCATCATTACAGAATGGCAATATTCTTCTGTACATTCTGTGTTTCTATAATTTTAATAAAAGTTTGTGTTAATTACTCGGTTGGTTGCATGCTATTAATATATTGTGTTTTTTTTGTTATTTTAGTGTGTTTGTCACTATAATAAAATATCTATGTACATTCCAACTGTAAACATATGTCGACGATTGCAACATATTTATACAGTGTCTATTTCGCCAATTTAACAAATTGTCAACAGGCAGATTCTTATACTCCAAAGTTATAAAAAATAATAAATGTATTCTAAGGCTGATAGCAGGATTTTCACTGCAAAAAATATCCTAAGGACATAGAGTTATTTATCCTACAAGAAACCTACACATACTTATCTTATTTCCCATTGTAGTTGCCGCTGACCACACCTGTATCTCAAAGCCTGTAAATTTGAATAAAACATTACTGTAGAAAAAAGTTTTCACCATGTTGGTTTTGCATAATTCTAGTATTACTTGAGCCTCTGTTTTTATCTAACACCTGGATTATATGTCTAAAAGATTGTTACCAGCCAGGCTAGTCACTGCTAATTCTAGCGTACATTGTTAATGAGATAAGCTTTGCAAACCAGAAAATAAATTGAGAATGATCCACAATAAATGTCAAAATATGCTATGGTTTTACTCAGGCTTATTATTGACGCAATATCAGCCTTTTTAAAGGCTATTGAGTTACACACAACCCCAGGTGTTTTGCAGCAGTCAAAAGGCTTAAATACTCATGTAACACAGACAGTTCTCATATTTCCAAAAAAAAAACATCCTTGGACTTTCCAACTGTCCAAGGTCTCTGCTTTAAACTGTTACAAACTGTTATATATATACTGCTGTAATATGTCTGTGATTTTGTCATTTTCAATTAACACCTTTGACTTAATTCTATTCACTCACTAATCAAAGATCTACATGAACTTAATATTGCTTGAGTCATTGGGTGTAGCAATATTAGCTTAATAGTAATTCACTTTGTATATTCAATATTTAAAGGAAATAGGTACAATAGCAATAGAAGTACTGTTTATATTTCGCCATACTGGACATGTTAAGGCTGTTTAAATTAATATGAATTTGTTGCTAGTCCCAGAGATAAAACGGGCTGGTAACAATAGAGTGTAAATCTGTGCTGTAACAATGCAATTTGTGGTTATGACACTACATAAAGTGATCAAACTTCAATCCACTGTGTGTGCAGCAGGGGTTTATTACCAAACACACGCCCAGTTATCGTAAAGCTAATAATGCTGGACCTTAAACTAAATGTCCCAACCTTTGGCCACACATTTTACTATTGCAATCCCTACCTATGGACAATCTATTAATATCTTCATCAATCCAGTTTATCGTAAAGAATAATTGTAACTGAGCGATAATGTAAGAGGGACTGGATATGTGGTATAACACTAGTTATGAGATTAAGTCATGCACCTGCCAGTTTCCGTGCAATGCTACAATAAGCTTTGATAGGGCTTGGTCCTCCAATACAGTAATCTTTCATGTGTTTGCCATCAGTCACCTAATTACTCTGCCGGTATGTTGATGTATCACCTACCTCAGGGACCTGATCACACTACAGCTACAGAATATAGAGAGCAATGAAAAAGTGGCTGAAAGCCCTGCCACCAAAGCATCTGTCTTATTATAAGGAAAGGTTTTACTTCAAAATGTAAAAGTGTTTTGAGACATCTTAATTTGTCACAACAGCAGTCATATGCAGTCTTGTTCAAAAGTTCAGAGAAAAAACATATTGTTTGTTTTTTAATAATATTTCAGTAATCTTGTGTGTTGTCTGCATAAAATATTAAAGATGAAAAATCTACCTAATTGGGTCAAATGAGGATATTATTTAGGTGGTGGTTAACCCATTCGACAAATACCTTAGTAGTTATGGTTTAAATGCTTTTGGGCATGGGATACTTGATAGTAACATTTACTAAATGTCAGTGATTTTTAGAAGCCACCAAACTTCTCATTATGTTTAACAGTACAAAAATCGTAACTACCTACTCTTCATTTCTGTTCATTTGTAAACTACATTTTACAGTATAACCTGGACATAGGGACACTGAACCATTAAAGACATTTCTAACATATGACATCACCTTTGTAGATTTAAATCCTTGATCATGTTTGATATAAAGTGATATTCAATAATTTAAGCAGGTGTACACACACTGAATTTAGATGATATATAAAACGAATAAAATGAACCTGAAATATCCAACTATGTCCCTACATTGTGTTGTTCCTTTTACTAACACATTGAGTACAAAACACCCAGTAAAAGGCAACATAAGCTGAGATCACGCTACCAGTTATAATAAGCCGCAGGGGTGGTGTCTAATAAATTAATACCACCAGCCAGGACATTCTATTGATATTGATGAGGTTACAAACTGGCCCATTTGTAATGCAGTTTTAACGCAACTTACCAGAATAAAAAAATCATGTGCCAAAAAAATAATAGCTTCATTTCCCAGTTGTTCATCCTTGCAGCTTTATATTGGAGAATCTTTCAGTTATTGTGGAATATTGTGATTGTAATAAGACACTGTTTTAAGAGATAAGTTTTGTATAACAAGGTACAAACAATGCCTTTCAGAAAACCAAAGAAGATAAGAAGATGCTGAAGTACTGATTGATTTTGGTTTTAAAAAGTGTCATAAGTGTCACAGTATGTGTCATATATATATATGGATAGTTGATGCAATGGAAACTAGAAGAACAGCTGCAAACTTTTCCAATTCAGGTTGAGGCAGAAATTGAACACAGAATCTGAGTTGGAAAGTGTGTCGCGGTGGCTCATATGATGCAGGAGTAGTGGTTGTATGTGGTCACTATATTGTTTTCACAACGCCCTTTTCAAAAATTTGAAGAGATTCCAATTCCAATTCCAATTCAACTTTTATAGCGCTTAATCTCTGTCGAAGTAACAGACTCTAAGGCGCAACATCATAAGCATAGTTACAAAAATCATTGTCCTAGTCCATAGCTATGGTTGACATCATGGAGAACGCCATATGAGGTGGAAAATACTAAGGAGGATAAGCTTGGCAGAATAGGTATGCCTTAAGTTTTTTCTGAAGGAAGCAATGGAAGTGGCAGATCTTACATTATCAGGGAGTTCATTCCATATTTTGGGAGCATCATATGCAAAGCTTAGACCAAACTGCTTTGTGGATTTGTAAATAGATGGTTGGTATTGAGGAACATGTAAAATTATACCATCAGATTGACTCAACCGAGTATTATAGGCACATTGTCTAACTTTGAGAAATGGGCTGAAATATTTTGGACAGTTAGTATGTAGGTATTTATATACCAACAAGGCAGTCTTGAAGATGCAACGGTGCCTTATGGGTAGCCAATGAAGGGCTTTTCTTAGTGGAGTGGTGTGAGAAAGACATGTGGTTCTGCAAACAATTCTGGCCAGACTGTTTTGAATGCATTGTAGCTTGTGTAGGTTAGCAACAGATAGACCCCTAAACAAGGAGTTACAGTAGTCAAGCCTACTGCCCACAAGTGCGTTTGCAGCCGTAAGAGCAGCATCACGAGTCAAGTACTGTCGAATTTGTCTAAGATCCCTCATCTGGATGAAACATAGTTTACATACATTTTTAACATGTTTGGTGAAGGAAAAGTCTGAGTCAAACCAGACACCCAAATTCTTAACGGCATCTGAAGGTATCAGTGATTCACCCAATATATTTACTGGAAAGAATGGGTTAAACTTTTCTTGTTGAGACTTGGCACCAAATAAAATAAAGTCAGTCTTATCAGCATTCAGCTTTAGTTTATTTGCACACAGCCATAGTTTGACATCTTCGAGGCACTTTCCTAGCCGATCGAAGGCAATTTTTGCATTTTTGTGTTTGAGGTGAATAATCAGCTGTGTGTCATCTGCATAAAAGTGAAATTTGACATCTGGATGTTTAGAGATTACTTTGCTCAAAGGTGTGGTATACAACAAAAAAGAATAGGATCAAGAACTGAACCTTGTGGTACCCCAAACTTAAGCTTTCTAGCCTCAGACAGAACAGAACCAATCTTGATGCATTGGGTACGATCAGAAAGGTATGATTTGAACCAGTCAAGGCATCTACCCCCGACACCGAACCATTTTCTTAAGCAATCAAGGAGTTTGTCGTGATCAATGGTGTCAAATGCTGTAGACTGATCAAGCAGCACCACAACTGTGGCCTCACCTCTGGCTAGAGATAGGTGAATCTGATTCTTTATAGACAAAAGAGCTGTTTCAGTTGAATGGCCACTTCTATAGGCAGATTGATACTCGTTTTCCAACCCATGGAGAGAGACATGTCTACTGAGTTGTGAGGCAACTACACGTTCCACGAGTTTTGAGATAAAGCTCAACCCAGCCACAGGGCGATAATTTTTTAGTTCATCCTTTGATAAAGAAAATTTCTTTATCAGTGGAGTGACAACAGCACTTTTGAAGCCATCTGGGACAGCACCTTCCAACAAAGAACAATTCACAAGTTTTGTGATAAAAGGAAGCAGTATATCAAGGCAATCCTTAACTAGGAAAGTGGGCCAAGGATCCAGGAGACAGGATTTTTTATCACTTTGTAATGGAAAACACGAACATTTTTAGACTTTTGTTGCACAATTTTCTATCATTGCATACATGTTAGATATAAATTTAAAGACAGTTCCCAAAAGTTACTCTGTGTTCAGGAAGGTTCACAAAACTTCACAGCACATTTGAGCCTTTTCAATTCTTTGTCCTTGTAAGGTATTCATTACTAATTCTATTGTCTTTCTAGAGAAATTTATCCTCAAATAAAAGTGAAACTTCTCCTGATCACTCCTAAACATCACAGAGGAGCAAATCCTATGCCATTCTTTATTATCCCAAATGTCCAGGATTCAATCAGAGACACATGCCTTTCCTTTGTAAAATGTTCATTAATGTTCAGGGGAATCTTGGGAGTGGTACTTGGGCAAAGACAAATTCGCTAAAAATATCTATTGAGAGAGCTTCCTGAATGGTTCATGAGATTTTACACACTCCTTGGTTTGCAAAATCCAGAGCAATATAGTGAGAGATTTGAAACTTGACAACAGAAAGAGTAAAAGTTTATGTGTGTCTTTGCCATTTTTGACAAGAAGATATTCAAGGCATATCAAAAGGTAGCAGTCATCCAAATCTGATTTAAACAATGAAATATAAGGTGACAGCAGTTGTAGGGGACCACGGTGGCAGATTGGAAACACTCTCGCCTCCCATCTCTGAGGCTTGGGTTCAGTTCACGGCTCTACCTCAAGTGGGAAAGATGGTAGTTGCTTGCCATTGGTTGGCTGTTTACAGTATAGAACATTGACCAACTGTATGTACTGGTTTCCTCTGCTGTTCCAACTACCCGTCGTGATATGACCTGTTGATATGAGTTATAATAAAAGTTCATTTCTTTGCCTATGTTGTTTACTGACAAATACATGAATAAAGTTAGCTGGGCAAATGAAACCAAAGGCTAAATCTGCTAAAAGGTCAACAAGGTCATGTAACCAAATCACATAAGCCGAATGGGATTGGCGTGAATTTTGATCTGCATTCAAAAGGGCTGATATGTTAATGTGTCAGAACTACTTGTGTCAGAATTGTCAGTAACAGACACTTGCCTGGTTCCTGCAGTTGGCCTCAATGACCCCGCCAAAATGTCCTCATCTCCCACCAATTGTAACTGCACTGGGATGTGACATTCATGCCTTCCAGATCTCAAATTGTATCTCTTATCCATTTCTTCAAAACATGTAAAATTAAACGGCTGACATTTGTGATAATTTCATGATGTTGACTGCTCTGCATTCAATGCCAAAGAGACAGTAAAATGGTTGATGGTCAAGGATAGGAGCCAGCTGCCTATGAGAGAAGGGGTCAGCCAAGTGGGTCATAATGTGGTAGCCAAAATAAAAATTAAGGTGTGGCCACAAGGATTGACCCCTGGACACCCAAATGTACAAGGTCAAAAAGTATATACTAAAATACCAATAAATTACTTACTTCATATTTACCTGTTTTTTTGGCAAATGCACAGCTTCTCAATTACTCTGAGAGATTTAACTGTTACTACACAAGTGGAAAGTATGCTGATGTTTAAATTTGATAATTACACATCAAGTCTGCCGAGTAGGCATGCTCGCTATGTGCCTCTCCAGGAACTCTAACTTTTCAAGGAAATATTTGTCATGATCTGTCCGTTCACTCACACCATCCCTTGAATGATTGCCTACCAACTTTCTGAATCTTATGCACACGCTTTTCCACCAGACCTGGAGGTCTTCAACTGAACATCAAAAAAACAAAGTCAAACATAATTAGTACTGTAAGATGTTAATACACATTATGGCTTTACAAATATTCTAATTAAAATAAAAACTAATCACCAGTCATTCCTGTCTCAACTGTCTTTTCGGCCCAAAGGGTAGTTTTTTTTCTGTGTATCTCTGATATCTCTCAAACCCTTCTGAAACAAGCAAGGGGGTTCCATAATCCAGTAATCAGTGCATCTTCTATATCAGCAGATATCACTGCTTAACATGCCTCTTCGTTTTCCCTTCAGTTTCTTGGGATAAAACGTTACCAGGCTCTTGCTGTTTAGCAGTAACCAAGTTACCAACAGTGTCACTATCTCAATCAATATTATCACTCAAAACTGTTGTGGGTTTGCATGCAGAAACAGACTTCTACTTGGTCCTCAGCATGTTGTGTAATACTTACAAGAGTTGGATCACAAAATAAGAATTTATAAAGATAAAATAAAAATGTTCATGCGCCAAAGTTTCCTCAATGGTTTAAGATGGCCACCAGGATAAAGATTTGTTTATCACTGAGCATACCCTATTTCCAAATAAGGTTGTCATGTGGATCAGTATCTTACCTCCTGGAAGCCTTTGAGAACCGAATTGTGACAGATGTAGTGCCTTCAATCACCTTCAGATACCTTGTGTAGAACTATGGGAAGCTTGACAGTAGATCACCATCTACGACCATCGATAAAAATGCCATTAAAAGTATGCGACCTTAAGTCGCCATGTGCCATCAGTGGGCCACCGAGTTGTACCTTATTTTACCTTGTCTCACCACACCAAAAAAATTGTACATGGTTAGCTACTGAAAGGGACTGACAGGAACGGTTATATGTATGGTGGTACTACTGATATAGGACGGTGAATGATGGTGACTAACTGGGATTTTTTTCAGAGGCTGAAATTTTTAAACATTTTAAAACTTCCATGGGACACTCAAGGATTGGGACGGTGGGGCACTGACTGGTAAGTTCGATAATGGACACCAGGCGGTTATCCAAGGACAGGGACATTTTACCAAATGCAGCCTACTGTGGGGGATACCGTCTGTAGTGTGAATGGAGTATCATGAAGGTTTACAAAGTCGGAGCATGTGTTTAAGCCTATCTTTTTCATTCTATGGCGTAGTAATACATTCTTTACTTATTAAATTGTCTTTTTTGCAGAAATTTATCTTCAAATAAATGAAAAATTTCT
Source organism: Sabellastarte sp. h YS-2021 (assembly GCA_964017235.1). Taxonomy (NCBI): domain Eukaryota; kingdom Metazoa; phylum Annelida; class Polychaeta; order Sabellida; family Sabellidae; genus Sabellastarte; species Sabellastarte sp. h YS-2021. The sequence continues at coordinate 52,933,986 of OZ024927.1, read as the reverse complement.
CCTAAAAATAACAGAGGAGAAGATACTAATGTCATTCTTTATCATTGTTAAATATTCAGGATTCAATCAGAGACACAATGTCTTCCCTTTATGAAATATTTTTTAATGTTCAGGATGATGTTGGGAGTAGTACTGAGGTAAAAACAAATTTACTCCAAAATTATTATTCAGCTAGCTTCCTGATTTTTCTTGAGATTGTACAATTGATTTTGTTTACAAAATCTGGAGCTACACTGAGAGATTTGAAACTTGATTTTAGACATTGTCATCTATTGCTTTATTGGCAAGAAAATATGCAAGGCATATAAAAAGGTAACAGTCATCCAAATCTGATTTAAACAATGAAACATAAGATGACAGCAGCTGTACTATGATGTCATAGATCAACCATAAATAAAACTTCTGGGAAGTTTCTCTAAAGGTTAATTGGATTACACTAACATAAATCCAGTCATCTATATATCTCTAGACCAGTTCATATACTTTTTTCTGTGCACAAAAAAAACCCCAACAAAGTGAAGGCAGTTATTATAGAACAAAAAATTATTAATGAGTTTTACTGAATCTGCCTTTTTCCTTTTGTAATATTTTGAAGGTCTCCATGTGTATAGAAGCACATCATCTGAAAATGGAACATAGGAACACCATAATGATGAAAGATAACCTTCATTTACCGAGGCTTTTAATGGATATGTGAACACACCCAACTTCAATTGCCAACTTCATAAATTGTGCCCGTGGACTTATAGCATGTGATATGTTGACTCAATTTGGAGATGACAAAGGGACACCCCTTAGTTGCCACAACAATCGGGACTCATCCTAATACAAATCTACTGTCCCTATTTTAAATCTTGGGGTTTTTGCTGTGTTTGTGTTGTGTATCTACTGATACTTTTAATGATCTCCTTCAGTGCCCTACCTACCAATTAACAAAGATATTTCTCATTGCCTCTAATCTCTTGTATAATTACATAAAGGACTTAAAAGCAACAGCTCCTGTCATCATTGGGCCCCACTTCAGGAAACAGTGCAACTCTATGGTTTCCTGCCATCACTCAGTTTAAGTTTATGGCCAAAATGGATTTAGTAAAGAGGTATCTATTGAATGAATGATATAGACAAAAGACACCCTGGCTCTTTGGAAATGGCTTTCACGTGTTATAATTTGGTAAATTTTTGGATCCATATCATAGACATAACTGGTTAATCATTTATCTTTATTTCAGTCCAAATTAAAAATTAAGTGTACCAAGAAAAGGTTTTATAGCTTCTACATTTACAAAGCCTGTATGTACTATAGAAAAAAAAGTTTAAGCCAAAAGCTGGCATAATAAGCATAACATGATATTAAGAGGTAACATATTATATGTCTTGTACTTTAATTTATGCAATCATATGCTTAAATGTGCATTTGAATACATAAAGTATTGCAGCATTCGTCTTTAGACTAAACCCGATAAGACTTAAATATAAGAGCATTCCTAAATCTGAGGTCTACTGTTATTGTAACGGGATAGCTTTGGCAAAATATGAGCTTTGAATTATTGATGAGGGTGAGTCGTAAATGGCATTTGTGGCTAGGGCTATAGCTACTGGGCTTTAGAAATGTGTACCTAAAGAACTGAAAAACTCTAGAGATGTATATGGCTTGGCTCTAAATTATTTGGGAACTGTCTGTTTTGTCTAAAATTTGTGATACTGTGTTAATTCTGTTTTTACTAGTACATTTTTTTCAGTATTTTTTACATAGTGCTACAGTGTACACAACACAAATATATGTGGCTGATGTATGTGTCATCTGCATAATGGAATGATATTTTTAACAGTGTCCAAAACCTCTGTCATGGGAGTTATTAGACTTTTAGTACTTATATTATTTGATTTTGCATATTTTTGTTTGTATATTCAAATCCTTGGGGTATCATATGGTGTGTTTTTCCATACAAAGGAAATTTGAGTTGGAACTGTTTACAATAATCCATGTTGTATATAGCATACATTCTTATAACAAAATATGATTTTTAAGATATCATCGCTTCAATAAGATTGTGAAAATACTAAACTCATTACAGAATACAGTTTCCAGGGGGCCATACAAACTTTGTCAGTGAGACGTTGAGCAAAAAGGATCTATCTTTTATCATTTTTAGAAAATGTCAATAGTTATCCTTTGTCAGCTTATAAGAGAAAACACACCAAAGGCAATATGCCATACTTGTAATGGAACAGATGTTATAATAGTGATATTTGACTAGTACTTAGCAATTTGTAGTTATAAAACATAATTTTTCATGAGGTGGCAATGGTTCGTGATATATTAGTGGCAAAGCACTTGGCATGGTGCTAAAAGATAACCCACCCCAGTGATGTTTATGAGTGATTTTTAACTTATTGTTCACTCTCATGTTGCTTGTAGATGTTCTGGATCAAAATGTATGCTATAAATATGGGCCTAACACAATCAAAGTACAGTTCTGATGAAACAGATCTATACATTTCAAAAGTCAGATACACAGTAAAGTGTAGGAAATACAGGATACATGTTAGACCTGTGGGTTGTTCTGATGGCAGTGAACTAAGAAGAGGTTCAGTGACATAACACAGCAATAACCAGAGTTGTAAGCAGGAGAACAGTATGGAAAAAACATAAACTAAGTATGGCCTGTTCTTGCTTTTGTTTTAAACTTTTGTTCACAATGCTTAAGTAATATATCTCGTTGTTATGTTTCGGGCACAGACCGTCTGATACCAACACATTTTAACTTTATTATATCTAGAGGTGTTCAATTCAATTAACTACTGAGGTATTGCGTATCACCTATGTGACTGTCAAATCCCCCACTAACCCTTATGTTCACAACAGTTTTACTGCTTTGATATCTATCTTACACAGGGCACTTGGCATTTGTGTAGGTACTTAAACATTAAATTTGAAAGCGGATAGTGATTCTGAATGACCTTTCACCATTCCATACTGGACTTTAAACAAACACATAATTCTCAGTATATATATATAAGGGACACAGTGGCATGTCTAAATGAGAGGTTTTGAACAGGGTGTTTAAAACCTGTACCTGTGTTCCGATATGTTCCAAATCATTTTCAAAACACCAATACTGGCAGCCGTACAAATGTTACACAGAAAATGACTTTGCCACTTAAATATCCATCATGACGTTCTTTTAATTTATACTGCATTTTTTGTATAACACTTTGTATGAAACACAGGGGCCATGGTGGCGCAGTGGTAACACACTCACCTTCAATCTCTGAGGTCTTCAGTTCAAACCCTAGAACCTATGTGGGAAAGCTGGTACTTGCGTTCTGATGGTTGGGAGTTTAAAGTACAGAACATTGACCAAATATATGCACTGGTTTCCTCTATCCATAAATCTACCCGACGTGAAATGACCTTTACAGTTTTGAAAGCGACATTAAAGCCCAAATAAATAAATATATGAAACACTGTTTACAACCTCTCTATTATCCACTGGTCTCTCACTTCTGCATTTCTGTGCCCTCTCTCGGCCTTCACTTTGAGTGAGTCAGATTTGAGAGTTCTTTATTGATGTCTGATGATTTGAAGTGCAGAATATTGAACAACTGGTATGCAAAACTTCCTCCATCAATTGTCGATTGTATCAGTGCCCAGTGTCATAACTGGTGCTTGACTGACTTGTATATTAGTCTCGGTCTATTAAAGAGAAGAGGTAACACGTGAAGAAATTGGTGATAAAAGAAGGATATAACAGATAGTGTTTGTAATATTATGGTGTTCATTACATAAACTTGCCATAAAGCTTTATATATAATTGGTTAAATTAATACAACTGAAGAATTGGAAAATGTCTTTATATCATATTGAAATTACGACAGTAACCTGCATCATCTCTAACATATTTATGATAAAAACTTGACTTGGCTGATCTATCTAACTAATTGCTTGCATAATGAAACTTAAACTCCTACAAGAGTCATTCATCTCCATGCATCAGAGCTGTAGTCCAGATCAAAATGCATCACCAAAACCCTCTCTAATACACGTCCAATTTGGCTGCAGCAGTGAAAACTGAAAAGGGGCTGCAATCTGGGTGACAGAGCCATATGCCATTAAGTTTCAACCACCAAGGGACTTAGATAATGGATATAAATTGATATGGCGATTGAAATCCTATCTAGGACGGTATTAGTCCATGTTGGTATGGCCAGTAGGATCCACCCAGGGAGGCTAAGCACATTAATCCAGTCCCTGTACAAATGAAGAGCTCAAGATGAGCTCTAAGCCTCTTGTTATTTTAACTTTTGATTACATTAGTATCACAACAGACTGTGTGCACATTTAGTTTTGTATTTTCGTTAACGTCCTTACCACTTCCAGGCATAATTCGGGTGTATGCCTTAAATCAGCACAAGTTTGAAGTGAACAAGGATTTTCAAACTCAAACTGGTTGGGGTTGCTGATATTAAAACCAGGATTTGCAAGATGTATGTTCTTTGAGTACATGTTCTTAGGTTAAGTAAAAGTTGTGTTAAAATGACTGAACGGTTGTTGAGTGTGGCATTTACCTCATTCACGTAATAGGCAATCGTTTGAGATATGCTCTAAAACATATTCTTGGCATCTGGAACATAACCTTGGCTAATTTTTGATTCCATTCCTTTAGGTTACTGACAAAAAATACGTGGTGGTTCAGAAAATCAAAGCCCACAGCATATGGCAGAGTTCCTACAAAACACTTGACGTGCTTCCAATATTCCTTGCACCTTTACCTCCATCACCCCTCACTCTTTTGGATAGTCTTGGTGGAAATGTTTTAAAAACATTGTACAATTTGTAGTTTTTAAGTGGTTTCAAAAGCGTGTTTACATGTATAATACTATTATTCAAATGAAATTACTCAAACTGGTGTTTTATATTTTATCTTGGTTCGACCTTTGATCTCTCAACCCAATATTGTTTTGACCTGTTTTTTTTACCTTTCTTCGAGGGTCATCGACAATTGTAATTCTTTACAGTCCATGATTCAACTGGGTAACTGGGCTCTGATCTGCGTGGCTGTGGATTCGTATTCAACTCATGACAACACGTCGGATGCATTGAAGGACTTGCTTCTATTTGACCTAATCAATTAGCAGTTCTCTTCATTTGAAAAAGTTGAAAAACTATGTCTTTGCAAAAGCATACCCACCCTACTTTACTATTCTTCTCAGTCTTCCTTCATTGTCCTGAACCCTCTGATGGGTCTGGCTTAATGATTGTGGATCTCTGCTTTCTGGTATTATGCACCTTAAGTTTGTCAATAGAAGGAGATTAAGCACTATAAAAGTACTATTAGAATTAGAATTGTTAGAAGTAGCAGAAACGTAAGACTCTGACAATTATGGATTGTGGTAAACCCTAATATGGTGGTTAAGTTTTACAATTAATGGTGATGTATCCTAACTGTGCAGCATTAAGTCCAACTATATCATTTTTAAGCAGTGTGGCTTTATAGAGATACCTGATATTCAAACACGAGCTCTTGATACATAGTTTTATTTCAATAAATTTAAACCACTTTCCATACAGACTTAAGTTTTTTCAGATAAGTTTCAGACAGTTATAAACATGTGTTGTGGGCAACATATGCACCTAGAACATTTCAGGTTGTGGCTTCAAATGTCCTATATGACCTCTTCAACCGTTTCAAAGTGACATTATTTAAAGCCAAAACACAATTTAAATTAAAATGGAAGTTATTTTTATAACTAATTTAACTAAAAGTACTTATATATGCAAAATTATTAATTTACACTAAAGATACAATATTGTCTGACACAGCCCTCTTTCAAGGTTGTTCTTGTCACATTGTCAATTTTGATGACTTATGTTGTCAAACTGTACAAAGATAAATATTAGTTGATTGTGTTTTTGAAGGAATATTACTAAATAAGACACAATTATATTTACATCAGTATTGACTTTCCATGAATTCAAAATGCCTTTGATTTGTGGTTCAGTTTTTGGAAAAACACACAATCCTGCATTTTAATAAGAGTATCTGGTTATTGAATATGTTCATGAGCCTTGTGAATTGTCAACGAAACAATTTAAATCTGACAGTTATAATCTCCAGAAATCTGATACCAAAGCACCATTAATAACTAGAAAATAAACATCTCAGTATCATTATCTATGCTGTGTGTTTCATTATCATTCCATTATTTCTCTCTTTTCTTCTGATATTTACATTCATAACATCATAAAATTGTAATTTACTGTGTGCTTGGCAACAAGTCAAAAATAGGCGGCCCCTTAACACAAGTGTGATCAATAAAATTAGGGTTGTTAAATGCTCTGAAGTGCCATCTGTCGAGAGAATGATAAACTAGTGCATTTTGAAAACGTACTTTCATTGAAAAGTCAAGCTGGATAATTATTATATAGATTCACGAACTAATATTTCAGTAAAAAAAAATGCGTTTTTTTCATAATTTGGTTTTATATTCCATTGACCTACCTGCTTCATACGAAAATGTTTTAAAAGGATAATATACATAAAGTTCTGCTTGGGTGCGTTATTGTTAAATCAATTAGTTTAATTGTAGCATTACTTGTTGAAAAATTGATTCAAATGTTAAGTAGAGAATAAAATATATTATCGTGAGTCCATAATTTAAAAACTGACACTAACATTTTTATTTGATTTTATGTGACAGAAATTGTATTAAAACGAACTAATGAATTAACTAAAATTCATATTTAGAAATAAAAGGCAAAAACTAACATAACCTTAATCAGCATGCAATTACTGTTTTCGTCCTGTTTGCAAGCACTGTACTGACATTAATTAAATACGTATGATATTTTACACCAACCGATATATAGGAGGATGATATATATAAAAAGAGTCATTCAGTACTAATTCAAGTCTGAATAACCAAGTATCATAGTGTCCTCATGAAGGCCACATGCAAATTGATATATTGGTCGATCGATTGCTGTGGGGTCTATGTGTACAATATTTAAAACATTCTAAATGTCATATCATGACTGGTAGTCACGGGGAAAGCAGTGGTCAGGATTCTGTACTGAAAATAATCTGGCAATTGCCAGCAACTGCCAACTTTAGATCTGGATAAACAAATTAACATAAAACATCCACAAGATTACAAAGTTCTCACAGATTATCTTGCACAAAAACTGTACATAGAAGTTTATATACATTCCCCAATGCCCCCCAGTAAAGTGGATGAGTAAAATACTGCCTGGGCTTTAACAACTATAAAGAAATCGGAATTGGCAGTAATTACTGATATAAGATAAGAATAACAGTTTATAGTCCAAAGTTAAACTCCATTAACCAACATTGCCATTCCGATAAAAATTAAAAGTCGCTGTTACAAGGCACTGGAGACCTAAATGATAGATTTAAAGAAAAATGGCATACATTCATTAATCTTGTAAGAAGACATTATGACAATCACCCCGGGCAGAATAACAACATGACCAGGTGCATTATTGAAAAATAATTACATATTAAGCTGATGAATGATAAACTGTAAATTTAGAACTACCATTACAGTTACAACTTTAGTTTAGTAATTTACTAACAACTATAAAGAAATCGGAATTGGCAGTAATTACTGATATAAGATAAGAATAACAGTTTATTGTCCAAAGTTAAACTCCATTAACCAACATTGCCATTCCGATAAAAATTAAAAGTCGCTGTTACAAGGCACTGGAGACCTAAATGATAGATTTAAAGAAAAATGGCATACATGCTTACAGGTTAATTACACTGATTACTGAATTTCTAAGAAATAAATTTATAAAAGATATGAGGATTTGATGAAGTTATAATTTATTTTGTCTAGAACTGAAAGAAAGAACTTTACACATTGGATGTACCCAGTTAACCATAATTATAAAGATGCAACTCAACCAGAATTATGTACATACACATGAATGTAAATATATATGCTGTTGCAAGGAAATAAAAACATACTAAAAACTTGTAGAGCAATAGTATCAGGCTAAATAACAATTCTGACCAAATATAACATAAAATAGCATTGTCCATTGGTCATAGATAACAGAAATATTATGCAACTTACAATAAAAATTAAAAGTAAATCAAGTTTATATCACTATAGAGTGGTTGCATGCTAAAACAACGTAGAAATAATGAAGGAAGCCCACTTCCAAAATAAGATACAATGTAATCTAGCTAAAATAACTGGCCACCTTACCCCAACCTAAGTACTGCAATAGCATGGTTCAATTCTGGAATGCAGTAAATGTCAAAGAAAAAAAGGAAATACAAAGATGGGGTGAATATTTGAAATGTTAGTACCAGAAGGCGAAACATGCTGTACAACAGCACAACACTCCCAGCTGCCAGGAGCCACCCACTATTAGATGGCTACTGGCTGCCAACCCATTGTTACCTACCACAGCCTATATAATCTCATGGCCAAGGCCCTACATGGCTGAGCAGTACAGCCTCTCACTAGACAATTATAATCACCCTAAGCCTGTGGTATATAAACTTCTCAAGCACAAGGGCATTAAAAAAAAAATAATAATAATCACACACAAGTAAAGCAATGTAACATGGTAGATTATCATAAGCAGATTAGATAAGTTGAACAACCCAATGGTAAGATTAGGCCCCACGGGGCCACAACCTGTTCATAGGTGACAATATTAAGGAACCAATTTCCAGAACCGGGGTGCACACCAGGAGAGATCCTCCACCCTTGTTGTGGCTGACACCCAGTTCCACCCATCTGGCTGTTCATTATCTCTGCAATGACAAAAGTAACAAGAGCTGAGCACAAATACAAGGAAACAAAAATGACATTGGGAGGGATAATGCTGAAGGGTGGGAAAATAAAATTTCTGATGTGTCTCTGTCGACAGCTAGTTTGAAAGTGACCCCTTACAAATTCAAATCAACAAGGGCAAGGACTAACCAATCAGATGCAATGTAACAACTTGACGCCCTGGTTGACGCTAAACACCAGTATTAAGGTGCCTCCAGGAATGAGCTGGCAGACCACCCCAATGTCTGCCTGCACATTCCCCAAGGCCCCCCAGTAAAGTGGATAAGTAAAATACTGCCTGGGCTTTAACATTTATTATTTCTACTACTCCTTTTTGTACTTCATTCACAGCAATATAACACAACATTCATTAATCTTGTAAGAAGACATTATGACAATCACCCCGGGCAGAATAACAACATGACCAGGTGCATTATTGAAAAATAATTACATATTAAGTTGATGAATGATAAACTGTAAATTTAGAACTACCATTACAGTTACAACTTTAGTTTAGTAATTTACTAACAACTATAAAGAAATCGGAATTGGCAGTAATTACTGATATAAGATAAGAATAACAGTTTATAGTCCAAAGTTAAACTCCATTAACCAACATTGCCATTCAGATAAAAATTAAAAGTCGCTGTTACAAGGCACTGGAGACCTAAATGATAGATTTAAAGAAAAATGGCATACATGCTTACAGGTTAATTACACTGATTACTGAATTTCTAAGAAATAAATTTATAAAAGATATGAGGATTTGATGAAGTTATAATTTATTTTGTCTAGAACTGAAAGAAAGAACTTTACACATTGGATGTACCCAGGCACCCAAGTAGGAAGTAGTCATTCATGTAGGTATTGCCTGAAAGTCTGTATGAGAAGAGACGGGAGGGATGGGTTGCTGGCTATATAGCGCCATATACAATCTGAGGTCCAGGTACCCTGTGCCATAAGGTGATGAAGGGGAACCCCATGATGGAAAGCCCAGGTACAGCCAGCTTTCCTAAAGGCATGAAAAGTAAAGGGTGGATATGCTTGGAGTTTATGAGATATTTGCTTGAGATGCTTGCGAGCAAGTGAATCCGTGAGAGGTACCAACCTACCATTGGCTCTGGGAATTAGAAACAGAGGTTGATTTTTTTCAGCAGGAAACTTTTTAAACATAGCCTTGAGACACCCAACTGGACACAAAGGGGAGTTACCAAGAACTGGAATATGAATGGTTTTGATATTTTTTCTGTCCTGAATGGTTTTAGACCATTTTATGATGATTGTGGCTTGATTTGAACCAAAAATCACATCTCCTCTAGCCAATTGTCTGGACACATCAAAAGAGGCAATGGTGTGGGGAAGAATGTTCGAAATTCTAAGGAAGGAGAAGAAACAAAGGAGATATAATGGGCGATAAACAGCAGGGCATGGAAGGTTGGTGGTTTCTTGCAATATATGGCCCAGGACCTCAATATCTATCAGTGGTCTTATTGTGGGTGATAACTGACTATTATTCTTAATTGATTTTATAAACAAAGAAACTCTATTATCTAAACAATGAGATATATCATGGCCATAAACAAGTGACAGGCTTTTAATTGCAGCCACATTGTTGGACACATTCATATGGGAGTAACCATTTTGTACCATGTATTCCATATAACTTAACATTGTACTAGAATTCACCTGCTGAAGATGGAGTCCAACGAAGACCAAGAATGACAGGAAATCTTTGAACATCCTGTGGTAGGTCTTTCTGGTGTTGGGCCTGAATGCATGCATAAGCCTGTCTGACACTTGTGAGGCCAAAGGTATGGTGAGGTTATCTAATAACATATGATAAAAAGGAAACAAAGGAAACATTAGTTATATATTCTCATTAAGCAATGTTAAATCTATATGGCATGGCATCCACACTGGATCTTGAATCAGTTGGTGTAATTTTTTATAATCTGCTTGCTGGTAAGACCACCTAGAAAGCAAATCAGCAGTCCGGTTTTCAATACCTGCAATGTGATAACATGAGAAATGAATATTAAACTTGGCTGTAATTAACCATATATTCCTGGCAATGGTGGCCATGACAGTGTCCCGAGCTTTGCCCATCTTCAAGACCTCCACAGAAGCTATATTATCACATTTAATATGTATCTTCTTATCAGACCAATTGGCAGCCCAGACTTTCAAGGCTACTAGCACATTTAGGAGTTCTAGAGCTATGTTGTATTTTCTGAAATTTTTTGGGATCGGAAGGTGATAGACCATATTAGCAAACACTCCACCAAAACCAGTGAGACAAGCATCTAATTCTATTGTAGCAAACACCGGTTTGTTGTCATAGAAAGTCACCCCATTGAAATCAGACAAAAATGTGTTAAACCAATTAAGATCTGCTGCAAAATCCATATTAAGAAATATATTTTCTCGACTGTGGGAATCCCTAAGAAGGCACAACATCCTATTAAGGAAATAACGAGCCGGCTTAACACATTTAGTTATATACAACAAAGTGCCTAGGAGTGATTGTAGCTCCTGTTTTGTACAAACCGTTTTGTATTTCCAATTCTTACACATTTTTTCAATAGATTTCATTTTTCCAGGGGGTATGGATATGGTACGACTTATAGTGTCTATTTGTATGCCTAAACATACCACAGAGGTGGTTGGGGCAACTAATTTACTGGCACTAATTGGCAGGCCTAATTCTTGAAGTAACGAGAGGAGAAATTGGTATGCCTTGGTAATTTTTGACGGTAATTCACTAAGAATCAGATCGTCAATATAATTTATCAGTCCAGGATAGCCATTTTCAGCCATGATATACCTAATGGCATCACTGGATTTCTGAAAAAATCCGGATCCGCTCCTGAATCCAAAAGCAACCGAAAGATCCAGATAATAGCTGCCAGACTTTATACCCAACAAATCAATGTCCCTGGGATCTACTCTTAACTGTCTGAAAGCTCTGGAGATATCCACTTTACATACTTGAGCACCAGGTCCTAACTTTTTAATTCTTTCAACAATCGTGTCAATGGAAGGGTAGGTTAAGGTAAAATATGAATTTAGATAAGAAATTTTTGACACACCAGAGTTTACGGACGCATTATGAGGCCAGCTTAAGTCTACTATAGTTCTTCTACTTTCTGAATCCTGCTTCTCCCTTGTCATCATAGGGGAAATGTGACAATCTATGGGTTTATTTTTAAAAGGACCACAAATAGCTTCAAAAGAAATTTCTTCTTGAATATACTTATCTACCTGATCTTGGAATTGTACGGCAGATTTGTGGTTTTCTTCAGTTGATTGTAATTTAACATTTCGATCAAAGTCAAGGGGAAAGCCGAATTAAAGTAGATCAACAATTTGTTGATCCCAATATGTATGGAGATATTTTTGCCATGCTGGAATTTTTAACTGTGATTTTACTGGAATTCTACAACCTAAATAGTTTGGCTTACCACTTTGAGAAACAATTCTATGCAACCGGATAATATCCGGAATATTCTGATAATATGTCGGATCCCCAGTATACAGTTGCAAAGGACTTACCGGAATGAAACCATATCCTTCCTTATTATCTTGCAAACATGCTAGATAATCCACACAATTGTGTTTATTTTCAAGTACATGTTGAGGAATACTTGTTTCCATGCTTTGAAATACAGTATCCTTTTGCACAAGTGCATGTGGTTCAAGGCTATCATATTCTTTATTTGAATCACCACAACAATCTTGGTCTGTAGTAGACGTAGTATTAGTTTTATGGGCAACTGGTATACCATGGTTGACTGCATGTGCATTTGGTTGTTGATTGCAAGCTCTGTCATCCGACACCTCTGAGGGGTGTGAGGGACTTTTCTGATCCGAACTATGAATGGGATCTTGCAGAACTGAAAACCTATTTTTTGTAATAATAGGTGATATTTTAGAGCTATGTTGTATTCTATGCGAATGTCCATGACCCCTATGTCGAACATCGTTTTGAAAAACATCTTTTACAACATGTACTGGTGTGCTTGGTTTAAATGTACTATCTGTCTTTGAAGAACTGTTTTGTACACACTTGACATTATCTTTATTTACAGGTTTATTTACAACTTGAGCATAAGATATACCATGAGAAATGGTTTTCCAAGCATTAGCTTGTTGCAACCAAGCAAACCAGTCCCTTTTTGAAGCAAACAAAGGTTGAACATCAACATTAGCATTGTAAAAACACCTACTTTTGTACACCTGGTTCGATGTGTGGACATGGGATCGAACCTTGCTATCCATGCCCATCATAACTCGTTTTTTGAGGTCTTAAGTTTATTCTGACACTCTTGTTCTGTATGTGGAAAGGCTTTGCTATCATTTGCAAAACAAGCCGAACAGATATGTTTATAGAAAATTCCTTTGGTTTCATGACTTTTAGCTTGAGAACATGAACCTTGGTTGTAATACACACATGGCATTGTTTTTTGAGCTTTATTTGACAACCTACTTGCATTCGATTTCGTGAACTGAGTGTTGGAAGGCACTGTAACATGCTTTTGAGCATTTGCTCTCCTAATTCTGTCTATCTTATCTACTTGTCCCCAGTCAGAAATTTCCCCCTGTTCCATGCGACAAAGGAGGACAGCGTGACTGGCCTTTGCCGCCTGCCAGGAGAAGTCCTGGGCATCATCTAATAGGGATATAACGTAATCCAACATATGTTCCCTGACCCCCAGGTCTTTCTCCTCCTTCATGGTACGGCAAAAGCCAGTCACCCATTGCAACACTGTGAGGTTATTGTAGGAAACCCTTTCTTTGGAGGGACCAGACAAGACAAACTCATGTGGCCATTTCACCCGATTTTTAACAAATATATCTACAGGGCCACCCCTCTGTGATTTAATTTTTTGATCCGTACCTTGGGCCATATTTGAAAGTTCCTTTAATCTTTCATCAACTTGACTTTGTATGAACCTATCTTGCCTCAACGTATCGAGAGCTGGGACAGACTGAGCAGACTGAGCAGATTTTAATTTTTGTTGTGATGTAGGTTGAACAGTACGACGCCTAGCATTTGACACTTGCAAACTTTTGTTTTTAATTTTACTGCTATCAACAGATTTTTTACACATATTTCTCTGTTCAATGCATTCTAGATGTTTGTCAATACTACTCAGTTGCTTTAATATGGCTTGATTAATGGCTTCTTGGCTAGTTTGTACTTTTAAATCAGTATTACACTCTCTATTATTTTGTAACTTGTGAAATACTCTGTCAGAAACATCACTGTCTACATCAGACTCTACTGTATTCACAAAGTCATCCAAATTAATACTACTTTTGTCTGATTCAGAAAAAGAAACCTGACATTGATCCATAGTTCCATTGGAAGTCGTGGCTTCTGCTGAGTGGTCCTCTGATGTTTGAAACTGAAGTTGAACGGGTATCTGCACTGCTCTCCTTCTGCCAGATCTCAAATCATATTGCTTCTTCTTGGTAGACATAACGGCTCAGTCAACTTAAAATCAATGTATAACTTGAACTAAAACAAAGTAAAAAAATAAAATTTCTGATGTGTCTCTGTCGACAGCTAGTTTGAAAGTGACCCCTTACAAATTCAAATCAACAAGGGCAAGGACTAACCAATCAGATGCAATGTAACAACTTGACGCCCTGGTTGACGCTAAACACCAGTATTAAGGTGCCTCCAGGAATGAGCTGGCAGACCACCCCAATGTCTGCCTGCATATCTTATGGCATATGGACATTTTAGTAATGCGTACCTTATGTTAATAATTAATCTATTAACACGGTGTACCAAAATGTTTCATGAATGGCCACAACTCCTTTTTAACTGATGTGTCCATACAAATCTGATACATCTTATGGTTGACAGTGTAGTTTAGCTGACGTGCTTTGATCTTTAGCTGATTATAATTTGTATATCTTTGGTTGGACATGAACTTGACCTTGCTCAGTTGTCTGTTGCTGATGAATTTTCAACCCATAAATGTCCAACTCACTCTGACAGATTGTAGGTCTTTGGCAACCTCTATTAATGTAGCTAGTTTTCTTTTGACATGAATTATTACATCTTCCTGGACTTCTAAGTTGATTGTTTAAAATTTAGTGATACTCTTGTGTGTCTGAAATATGTATCTATGATCCCACGATAATATCACTATACCCTAGTTGGAAGTACATGTGATAACCAATAACTGAATAATTTTTGGTAATAGACTGTTGATCCCTTCTTGAATACTATGCCTAAAATATTATGCCACATTTTGCCTATCAACTTCTCTGTGATAATGTAATTTCAGATATACAAGAAAGGAATAGAAAGAAAGATACTTTGCTGGAATTATGGATTGGTTGTTTTGAGTTTAATGTTAGTTGCCTTAAAGACATTGACAGGGGCATAGGAAGCAAATTTTGGTTGGGGGGCGAGGACCGAAGGAACTAGATTGCGCCGACTCGACGGCAACATATCCCCAAACAGGCCATCTCTCATGCGACAGGCATTCACTGGGTATGGGTAGCAGTGGGACACTACCTTTCACATAAGCATGCCCTAGTCCACTTGGACTATATTATCAAGGTTTGAATCCACTCAAGAAATTGGTTTTGTAGCACCCATTTTGTGTTATTTACAATTATTATAAAGTATTTTTTGTTTATTTTTATTATAGCTATAGGGCTTAAAAGTGGCAGAAAGTCCATAAATTGGGTCTCTGGGACATTATAGAAATCTTAAGGTGACCTTAAAATTAAAGCTACAGACTTTAAATGTTGCACAGATAAATATTATACATATTAAAGTTATATCTACTACAGATTGAGACCTGTCAGACTTACCATTTTCAAGTCACAGGGCAAAATATATGAAAAAAATATTGAAAAAATGTCTAAGTAGGGTATTCATGGGCCTCAAACACAATTTCCAACTTAACATAAAGTCTTAACTTATAGCATATTTAAAAAGAGCATATTTATCGATTTCCAAGTAAAATTTGATCCAGATGAGCCACATAGATTTTGACCTAGAGAGCATTAAGTGGTTAAAAGCCAAATGCCTGACCTTAAGGTGGCCATAAATTCTTCATAATTAAGAGTTTAAGGTTACCTTAAAATAGGGATCCTCTCCCGACCAAAATACATGTGTGTGCCAAGTTTGAATGAAATCCATGAAAGATTTTTAGTTATCGGGCACACAAGTCAAAACATTTTGCACTGGCGCAATGGAGATAAAACCAGTATATTCCAGACTTCTGTCAGGGGATATAATGAAATGTATACAGACAGAGCTCTTGGGTTTTTATGCTCTCACATATATTATAAACCTCTTTAGCTATGCTTTTCCCTTCAATGAAATTGAAAAAAAATGATAAAACACCAAAGTTTTATGTGGTCCAAAATTTATTATATTTGTTTGATGTCTTTACCTGATACTTCCAAAGTTCAAATAAAAAAGATTATTAAATAATTAGCCAATGGTTAATCTAAAGGAGTACGATTGGTTAATGAACTTTTGAATTTTTTCTTACAATATATAATTTTATCCTGAAATATCATAAGGTTGGCAGTTGGCGATATATTTTTTACATATCTAAATTAAAGTCTTTTGTTAGGGTATTTTGTTATTATGTCTAACTATTGCAGTAAATTTTACAGAATGTATTGCATGTAGTTAATATACAAATTCAAAAGGTCTAATTAAAATACTTTTAAGTTATCATGTACATGAGGAAATCTCTTTGACCGTGGTGTGACTGACATTAATCTTATGTATCCCCAACCTTGTCTGAGTATAGAAATACATATAGTGACCTCTGCGTTTGAAAGATACTTCTAATATCTTAACCATGTGACATTCTTTTCATGGTTGAGGACATGATAATGAAAATCACATAATTTTTAAGTGTGAGCCTCGACAAAGCTCGAGCTTCTAGATATCACTTCTTTTTGTCTCTCGACTTTCATCAATGAGTATTTGTCTGCTCACTGAAGTTAAGCAGCAATGGGCTACATTAGTACTTGGATGGGTGACCGTCTGAGTTCAAGACCAGCTGTGGGATGTGTCTCAGTTGGAATTTCTTTGTCACCAGACTTTCGTAAATTCTAGTGCACTACTCATGTCTCTGATTGCTTTGCGCTCACGCTAGGGGACCAAAACACCTTTTGACCTTGTTTCTAGATGTTTCCAGAACTTGTGACCTTTCCGCCAAATGTGAGGGTGATGCAAAATCTATTTTTAGCAAGGTTAATCACTAAATTGAGGGGATGTATATTCATTGGACTGGCTAGATGAAATAAACACACAGTAAAGAAAGAAGAATTTTAGGGGAAATATCTCATCAGTTGACAAATTGCTGTGCTAAACCTCTGCTGTGTATGAATTTGAAACTACATATCTAAGTTCTAAATAATTAGCAACAAGGTAAATTAAATGTATGTAGATCAGTATATGTATGATTTTGGTCTGGACAAAAGGTTTCACAGAATTTTACAACTCCCATGATGGGCTTACTGAAATTGTTCCTTTCACATATAAAAAACAAGAGCACTCGGAGAGCGCAGACCTCTGCCAAGGGAGCACATGTCCTGAAAATTTCATCAAAATCTGTCTATACTTTTTGAGTTATCTGTCTTTTAAAACTACATTTCATGGATCCAGAAGATCCAGATAGTGATCCGGATCACTCCCAAAATTGAATCATTTCTTCCATTTACCTTTTCAGACATATCCTGAAAATTTCATCAAAATCCGTCCGTAAGTTTTTGAATTATCTTGTTCACAAACAAACTCACAAACCCACAAATAAATGCAGGCAAAAGCTTAACATACTTGGCGGAGGTAAAAAATAAATATTTTAGAGTTCAAATTGTAGCATACACAAATGGTAGATGCGAACAGTGAACAGGGTCAAAGTGTAATTTGATTACATATTATTGAATTACCTGTAAACATTTGCATAAACAAAATTGGAGTTTAGTTCTTTTAAAAAAAGGTGGGGGCGGTTAGGGAGCAACTCCGGGGGTTTTCTCACTCCCCCCAATAGAATGTTATTCATGTGTCAGTTTAGCTCCTAGACCAGTGTACATATATACCCATCCATACTCTTTGGCGATGTAGCGTACCTTTTTTAAAGGGCGCAATTTTTATAACTTAGCTCACGAGTAAACCGTCTACTCTAAAGTCAACATATGTTGTTTTAGAGGTATTGAATGTTATTCAAACAACAGATGATATTTTTTTGTGATTTCTAATTGACATTCTGAAAGCAATAACCATAAAATGAATGCAGTTACATACATGTACGCATTTTGAATTTCCATAATTTCATATATCATAATGTGCTCATATAGGATGTTGTATTCAATGATTTGCATTTTTAAATAGTTTCTTCAACACGAGAGATTATGTTATGAGAGACAATAATTGAATCCCAAATGGTGGCCTGAGAAAGGTGTAAACAGTAGACCAACATGGCCAGACCCATAGTTTTCTTCTTGTGAATCTATACTTTTTGTAAGCTGTGTGAAAATCCTCTGCAATTTTTAAGCGTTAGCTCTAGTGAGGCTCACACTTCCAGAGATCACGTTGGTGTATTTTATCTCCTGCCGGGGGATTATAAAATGCCTTCCATACATGTGTGCCTGCATCCATCAGTTTGTCACGTTTTTAAAACCTTTATATCACATTCATTTAATGTCCATTCACACAACAGATGGTATACCACGTGGTTACAAGTTTTTTTACTCAGTAGCAGAACCATCTCCCACGACACCTCATATCTTCCGAGATTTGATGTAGCCATAAGGTATGACCCACATGGCTAATGATGAGACACTATGTCTAACCATCAATAACAGTAGGATGACAGTAGTACAAACGTTGGTCAACGAGAGGCAACCTTCATTAACCTCAACTCACCTTCGGCAGCCGTCGGATCAACACATGGTAAAGCCCCCTTCTCATCTCGGCGGTAGTGTAAGGCGGCGATTTGCGGTCAAATTGCCGCGGATTTTCTTCTGAAATCTGGTGTAAAATTGACTGTGGGATGGTGCCTCAGTTTCTGGGCAAGGTTAACCGCCTCCCACCCCTACAGTACAGCCATAAAGTCCCAGTAGGTCCGCATCAAGGTCTGCTGTTTCCTTGATAAACCGAGACTCAACCTTGTGTTTCCTTCTATATCTACAATATACGTTTTCAAGGCGGAAATTCGCGGAAACAGACGACCTAGATCTCGGCAACATACTACAGAGTTCGGCTTTACCTCAGTGTGAGGCGGTCAGAAGTGATTTTTCAATATCTAGACGGAAGTTTTGAACACAACCAAAATTTCCGTGGCAAGGACAAATGCAGGGAAGGTTGCTAAAGATAGGAGATGGAAGTATGAGGTTTAAAGAAGATGTTAGGAAGGTTGGAGACGGCTTTACAATCGTCATTTGCCGCCTATTGAAAACATGTATATGAGAAGGGGGCATAAGGAAGCAATACCAAGTTCCAACCTTCAAAAACCACAGACCATGTTTTCAGTTACCATAGGCAAATTTTATCTCTGGAAGTCAGGATGAGAAATTCAGAGGCGGAAATATTATACACTTTTAAAATTTATGTGGGATGCTTAAGGAACTGGACGGTTTGCCACTGTGTCACAAGTTTGCATACAGATGTCAGACACTGGTTGAATTTAGGCCTCGTTTTGAAAACAGAATGACCCCAAAGCTGATTGTTTGAAAAGCATTAAATGCTGTGAAACTTGAACTATTGCTACTAGCTTCACTAAAAATTTCCACGCAAGATATATGGCTAGCAAAGCCAGTGTGGTAGTAATTTTGGCCTAGTTTCAAAAATAAGGTGGCCTCCTACATGTTCAATGTTAAATGGGGTTATCTTATTAAAAATGCCTTATATCTCCTTTTTTATATCCTCCCATTGCACCTAGGGGTTCAGAATATGAAAACAACTAAAATGAAGTCATGGCCTTAGACTTTGACCTTTGACCCCTGCTCCAAGGCAAAATGGGGTCGTTATACTTAAAATCCTTATGTCCTCGATATTGGTTATAAGGCTTCAGAATGTGAAAACAGCTCATAGGAAGTCATGGCCTGCTGTGAAAAAATTTGGTCTCATTTTGAAACACAAAATGACCTCCATAGCCAATTGTTTGAAAAGTTTTAAGATGCTCTAAATCTTAAAATATTACAGCTAGCTTCTTCAAATTTGTATAAAAGATGTATATCTAGGAAAGCTACTATGATAGTAATTTTAGCTTTGTTTTGAAAACAAAATGGTTGCCATATTACATGTTCAATGTGAAATGGGGTTATAATATTAAAACAGTCTAAAACATGTATCTCCCTTTCCTTTGCTCATATGGGTTCAGAATATGAAAACAACTAAAAGGAAATGATAGCCTGGCGCTCTTTTAAAAGTTTGGAATTTGACTTTTGACCCCTGCTTCAAGGCAAAGTGGAGTCATCATACTAAAAAATCCTTATACCTTAATTATTATTGATCCTAGGGCTTTTATCCTTACTTCAATGTCAAGTGGGGTCATCTTCCTACAAAGGCCTTATATCTCCCTGAGATCTTATTACTGATCCTAAGGCGGGAGATGAATGTTGCGGCAGTAGTCTTGCTTTTGTTTGTTTGTTTGACTTTTTCACTGGACTTTCATGACATTTGTACTTCCAGTTTGCACTACTGGTGTTTCTGACTGGTTCCAAGCTCTGATGTTAGCAGGGTTGGGGCCGAGTTCAAGTGAATGTACTTGAGTACAAGTACGAGTACATCCAAAATGTATGAGTCAAGTATGAGTACATTTTTCTGTAATGTACTTAAGTACGACTACAAGTACTAAGGAAATACTCAAGTACAAGTAAGAGTATATTTTAAATATTTTTAAAGTAGGAAAACATAATAAAACCTATATTGCCAGAAAGAATATCTGTATGTCCAAGTGTATTTTCAAAGTTACAACTTTTATATGGAGTACATCAGTTTCTCTCTTCTGTTTGAAAATCAGATAGTCAAGACTCAGTTGCTGAAATTCATTGTACAGCCAACTTCTCATCAGGACAAGGTCCCACCAGCAAGAGAAAAAAAAATTTGTATTCAAATACCAAGATAATTAATTAATAATAGTAAAACCTCAATTTCATTTTACACTTGAATCACCACACTACTAAAATACCAAAATAATTAATTAATAATTAATAAAAGCTAAAACCTCAATTTCATTTTACACTTGAATCACCACACTCCCATATTGATATAATGAACTAAGTCTATCTAATAAAGTCAAATGTTATGAGTCACTCATCTTAAAAGTCCTGACCTCATCACATTTCAAAGTCTTTGTAGCACAATCAAACCTTTCAATACTTCTTGAAGTGTTTTGCAACTGAATAGATAATCACAAATCTGTACTCACATTGTATAATTACTAAAATCAATAACTTTTCTTTGATTCAAACATATGGGTCCTATAACATTTGATGCAGTCTTTCAGATATAACTTAACTACAGTGTTTGCATCTCCCTCAACTATTCAAATTGATTTCAAAATGTTGTAAAACAGACTACATATTTCACAAATATTTGACTTCTGGCTTATTAATTTACATAATATTGAAACAGACCTACAGCTGATATGTGTTTATGCTAAGAATCTAATCACCCAACAAATGGGTTATCAAAAACAAAATTTTGATTAAGTTCCTAATGATGTTTGTGTTGGAGCCCAACTTAGTACCCCAACTTAGGATCCTAAGTTGGGCTCCAACATTTAAACCTGGTAATTCAATGGTTGTAAACAGAAGAAAATAAAACACACAATACACTTCTAATTGAGGAATAACTAATCCAATAAATTTCTCAAGTAAAACTTTTCAACAAAATACCTAAGCTTGCCACTTTTTAAGCTTACAGATTCTGAACTTGAGAATGCTTATTTAATGAAATTTTATTTACTTTTTATTTTGCTTATTTAATAAATATTTACTAGAGTTTAAAACGTATTGTTAATAGTTATACATTAAGAAGATTATAAGGATAAATTATTTCAAATTAAGATAGTACAGTGATTTCATAATTGTTATTACTTCATCAATTATTGCCAACTTGCTACAACCTAAACAATGTAAATGCAAGTTAAATCGAAGTGTGTAAACTTTTGAAGAAAACAGATTTGTCCTTAATCACAGGGAATATTCTGAGAAAAAGTACTCGTATTGTACTCAGAAAGTACCCATGAGTACAGCCTATTTGTCTGTATGTCAGGGCCCTACTGAGGGCTTTGCAGCTCAGTCAAAATACTTTTCAACCTTATTTCCATCAATGCAAAATTCTATGGAGAAGTTTCGTTTCAGCTTTGCCTTGGACATTGTAAGAGTTTGGAATAAAATGCCTGATAATATCTACTCAGCCACGTCTCTTTCCTCATTCAGAAACAAGCTTAAAACACATGTATTTGCAAAAGCATATCCACTGTAAGTTTTCTATAATTTTGGTGTCCTCTTTAACATTCCTTCTGGTGAAAGTTACATGAAAGTTTTATTACAGTTAGAACTATGCATACAAGAAGGAGTTTTATGACAAGGAAATCTACATTACAAGGCAACTTATTGGTGAGTCTTTGCACAGGTCTATATTACAGATCTTTAACTGTTAATACATCCTAAGCTGAGCACTTCTCTTCACACATGGGGATTATATCACATAGAAACACCAGAATGAAGTCACATCGCATAGCAGTTCATGACCAACTTCTAAAAACTGCAGCAGTGACGTATTTTATTTATATGGGGTTTTACATCGCTTTCAACACTGTAAGGTCATATCACGACAGGCAGTTGGAAGGGCAGAGGAAACCAGTACATACAGTTGGTCAAGGTTTTGTACTGTAAACTGCCAACCAACAGCAAGCAACTACCAGGTTTCCCACTTGAGGTAGAGCCATGAACGGAACCCTGGCCTCAGAGGTGGGAGGTGAAAATGTTACCATTCTGCCACCATGGCCCCCTGCAGCAGTGGTGTAGTATCTGCAACACCACATGTAACTACAGACACAAAACCTGTACAAATTAGTGTATGTGTTGCCAGCCAAAAATGGTAGGGAACAACTACTGTTGTTCCAAACCAAAAAGTATTGTCCGTTTGTATTGTATTTAAAAATCACTGTCATTTCAATTTTACGTTGCTAAAATAACATCCTATTTTATTTCATATCACTCAACAGTTGTAGGTCATAATAGTAAAACAGACAGACAAATGAACATACAGCAAAACAAAACCACCTGATGGAGTTAACAAAATAGTTTATCCCCCTATCTGAATAAAGATGTAAAAATGTGACCGCTTTGAAACTCAATCAAGCCAAAACCGCATCTGAAAGCTGCAAACAAAAATGGTCAAATTTTTCCTTAAATGTTTAACTTTTTTACTGTCAGCCACATCCTTAGTTGTCCACCTGTAAAAACACACATTTTACTGGTTATGAAGTGTTGCACATGGAAGGTTTGTGATTCCTTGATAGCTTCATACCAGATACAGTGAAAGTAGGTTGAAATAGGGGTTAGAATCATACGAAAAAGAGGGTGAAGTAATATTAAATAGTACAATACTGCCGGAGGGAGGGGGGTATTTTTGCCATTTGGAACAAATACATTATGACATTATAAGTTCTGTGTATGTTGGTGTGTTAAACTGTGTACATATATTCTAGTTGTAATACAACTTTCATAGTGCTTAATCTCTGGAAAATGCAGATTGTACGTCACAACTAATCCACAAGTGTGGGTACAAACAATCAGATATCTGGGGACATCGAAAGGGTTTCCAAACATGGAGATGCTGAAAGTAAGCCATGTAAGCCTTGGCGACCAGGTGTAATTTGAGTTTTCATCTGAAGGATGTAAGAGAGGTGCCAGGTCGAATGTCATCATATAACTCATTCCATATGGTAGGTGCATCATAAGCAGAACTATGGCTGAAATGGTTGTTTCATCATTGACCATCTGAACAAAAAAAAAAGATTAAATCCGCACACACAAGAGGTGTACATAGATAAATATGAACCAATAAATTTAGGATAACCTATGTATTGGCATATATACACCAGTGCAGCGGTTTTAAAGATGAAGGGGTGTTCACAAGACAGTCAGTGTGGACTTCGAAGGATGGAGATTACATGTGACCATCTGAACAAAAAAAGATTAAATCCGCATACACAAGAGGTGTACATAGATAAATACAAACCAATAAATTTAGGATAACCTATGTATTGGCATATATATACCAGTGCAGCTGTTTTAAAGATGAAGGGATGTTCACGAGACAGTCAGTGTGGACTTTGAAGAATGGAGCTTACATGTTCAAGCCTATTTCTGTCAGTGACAACCCTGGCAAGAATACTTTGAATACAGTTAAGCCTCGAAAGACCTCTGAAAAGAGCATTGCAATAGTCAAGGTAGCTACTAGCCAAAGCATTGGCTACCATGGTGACATGATGGCACCTATGTGACAGACGTACTGTGCAACACTCCACAGATCCCCCAGATGTAAAACAAGACATACAGGTAGATTGCACATGACTTGAAATGGAAATGGCATACATGTATAGAAAACATGAAATAGTAAAAATAGAAATTAAAGCTAAAATATATTCATTTGTTCATTTGAGTTCCATATAATATTTTAATGATCTGGCCAATTAAAAGAACCTACAATACTTAAACATATAATCCAGTAGTGTTTCAGCAACCAGTCCAATTATCTTCATTATTGAGACCGAGTAGCCATCCAAGGGAAACAATTCATCTTATATTTCAGAGTTTATCTGTCATCAACAAAAGAAAGCAATGGCTACAACAACGAAGCAGTCTCAAAACTGATACTGTCATATTGACAGTCAATGTATAGATCAGAAACTTTAGCAAAATTCTTGACCATTATCTCAGCATTTATTGCTAGTTATTTTAATAAAATAAGATAGTTAAAATAAACCCAACATAAAGGCAGGATTCTGAGTTTTCAGCATAACAACTATCAGAGAGAAACTGGCGGAGTCAATAGGACACGTGGGTATAACATTAATCCAATAAATGGGACTCAATCGCGGAAAACAATCATCAGATATAGTTACTTAAAATGATAAATAGCCCATCCCGGGTGACCTCAGGCCAAAAACAACACAGAAAAGAGTTATTTGTATGAACTGCATAAGATACTGTGCATGTGTATTGCCCATATGAGATAAGGCAAAGGAACAGGAAATATGTTTTGAGCACAGCCTTCTGTTTAAAATATAACCTGAAAGAAACCTACAAAAAGCATAAAGTGTTTTTTCAATGATCACAGATGGTTGTGACTTGACTTGGGAATACCTCTAGATTCCAGCTGTACGTTTCTGGCTGGTTTTCAGGACAATCTGGGGTATCTAATCAAGAAAAATGATGTAAAAGGTTTCACTATTAATCTTGTTCGATATTTTTTTTAAAAAATATACAATTAATTGTGTTTTGTGCACTATAAGTTTGATGTGCCATACCTTTTTGCCTATATTATCTTGTACATTTAAGATATGTTTACAAATGATTATATTCTACTCCAGGAACCATAGTAACTTGTGTTGTCATAACTTGACAAACCTAATGTTTCAGATGAATCTTTCAGTTTGTTTGATTTTTTCTTGTGATTTTACTCATTTTCTTAAACCAGATTACAAACTCCACGTTTTGCAATTCTAAATTCGACTGTTTTGTATATTTTGCTTGAAGGATATGTGAATTCATCACCTAATCTGATTCGGTTATTCTTCTCTGGGCTCTCAGTGGTTATTCTAGACACTTTTCTCTTTATTTCATCGATGAACTTGATCTAATTTGCTTACTTTTTCATTCTTGACATTTAACATTCATCTGCAAAGATTTATGTTACAGAGTTGGTGATAAATTCTGTAAATGATCTCTTGTGTGGACTCTAGTCGATTTTGTGACTTGAGATACATGATTAGAGAGATCCCAATTGGAGTCGAACACCACACTGAGATTTCAGAAGGGTGCTACCTGATTTCCAAGAGTATTAATTGGAAGAAGAGGGAGGAGTTCAGTGGTTTTATTTTAGCCTATCAAATTAAATTCATTTTTCTCGGGATTTTGTTTTAGTTTATTTCTTGACATGAAATTTTAAATGCCATTTAAGCAACCATTTGAAAGTTTGCATGGACTGTAAATAACTTCGTTGACAAGAGTGTCGTGTGTAATTGGGAATCAATCGGTATAGACGTGGTACTTGATGCTACAAAATGGCTGGATTCTTGAACTGAGTTATTTTGTGTAGATAGAGAAAATGATTAGACCCAGGGTTCTCGTGGACACCAAATTGCAAGCACAAGGGACTTGACAAAGTATTACCTAAGTTGATTTACTGTGTCCTGCAAGACAGGTATAATATGAACTAGTCAAGTGCCAGATCACTGATAGCACAGTACATATACAACCTGTAATATATCTGCAGTAATAGGCTAGTGGTATAATTTATTTTATTATTTTTTTTCTCTTAGCACCGTCTATTTTTAACAAAGTCTCAGTGTTGTCCCTCAAAATAATTATATCACTGTCTTCTTATCTAGAACATTATTAAAATGATCGGTATAATTACATTACTTACCATATATACTGCTTTGTATCCATTGCAGAGATTTCAGTTTCATCAACGTAATTTATAAAAATCAATATCCGCTTAATTCTTTTCACTTTACGATAGGAAGCGATAAACATCACAATTACTTTCCCATAGAAGTGTTGATATGTATATATTTATAAATGTTCTCGTAGGTGCATCAAAAACAATACTGAAAGATGAAGCTTGAAAATTTGATGGTGTCAGAGCTGACTTATATCCCATTTGTGACTTACTGTAACACCTAGCTGATTTAAAACTTGGGATGGTGTTAAGATTGGTCCTGTTGAAAGAGGGCATGAAATCTTGCAAAACACATGATTTGTCCTGAGTTAAAAACGGTAAGCTGTATTGACCAAAATGATTGCAATTACTATCCTCCTCTTGATTACTATGATGAAAAAAGTATATAATTCTAATTCTAATTTTACAGAGTCTTAGGTAAATAAGCTAAAATACAAAACATATAAAAATTCATATTCCAGAAACGTATTGGGGGATGGGTGGGGTCGACACAACATAGATAATCAAAAGAATATGAATAGCCTAGGTTGTGTAGGCTTTTGCAATGAGATAGGCCTTAATTTTCTTTCTGAATGATAGAAGAGACATGGCAGAGTCATTCAATACCTTGGGAGCATCATAGGAAAATCTGAAGACTTCTGTACAGATGGAACAAAGTCTGGTATGTAAAGAAAATTCACCTTCTATCTGACTAGTATTGTAAACAGTTTTTAAAGATTAAAAACACTAAAATATTTAGAAAAGGCACTTTAGAGTAACATATAAGCTATTGCAGTTGTTTGAGAGCATTGTTCATCTGGCAACCAGTGTGAACTGTTAAGTACAGAAGTTATATGTGAATATCTGGTTGTGTTGGTTAAAGTCCTAGCTGGGTTGTTTTGGGCACTTTGGTGCTTTCTAACATTAAAACCAGAAAGACTTCTAAACAAGGAATTACATTAGCCAACCCGACTGCGCAATAGAGCATTTGCAGACATGACAGTTGCTTCGAGTGTAAGATACTGTCTAAGCCTTCTACGATCCCTGAGAGTCTGTAAACAGGCTTTACAGACACTCTGAACATACCTAGAAAAAGAGAAGTCAGATTTAAACCACAAAAATGCCAGATTTTTTACACCTAAATACAAAAAATATCCTTTAAATTCCACTCCAATATATTACTATATAAAAAGGACGAAATAAAACCTTTCCAATGGGACAAATAGGTATTGTGCCTTGAACAGTAGCCTTACACACAACTTCTGAAAAAGCATAATTTGTCACCCTAAATTTCTCGCCCTAAACTTATTGAAATTCCACTTACTTGAAAAACAAGACATTTGCCCATCCCAAACAGTATCAAGATATATATTCTCTGTTGTTTGAATTACTTGTCAATGCACATATAAAAAGTCTCTTTATTGCAGAAAAATGCTCGCAGACAATTATTCTGCAATCTTCTCTGCAATTATGTACAATACATTAACCTGTCTCTTGTGAGTCAACAGTCACTAGCAACATCTTTTGACAGCCGTGTAACCCTATTTATGCCCAGGTCTCACTACAGACTGTATTGCATACATTAACATGCATTTCATTTGACACATCAGTCCTCTATGTTAAGCCAGAATTCTGTCAGTTAACTCTGTATACTGTCCCATTCCCTACTTTCAAGAGGATTTCAATTATTTAAAATTTCAACACCTACCCTAAACGACATGTAGCTCACCTCCTATAACTTGCCGAAAGTGCAGGGTGGTAATTTCTGTAGCTGTTGTACTGCATTTCCTGTTAATTCTGTGTTGTTGTGTCTCTGTCTGTGTTTTCTGTTAAGTTAAATGTTGACCATAACATTACTGTATCTTGTCTGTACCTTTTCTGTGTACAACCGTTGTTATTGTCGTCCACCATTCTGATTCTCTCCTCTGCAGTCAAGCTGTAGCAAGAGGTGTATGGCTTGGTTTCACAGGTTAACACTTGCACAATAAGAACCCCAATGTTCTACAATTTGGCATTGTGTATTTCAGGGCTGGTACGTTGCCAAATCATTTATAAATTGTATGGTCAGCTGACTTTTAGATGCATAAAAAGATTGAAAGAGATTTTAAACTGGTCAAAACTATTGGGGTCTAAACCTAAAATCTAGTTCTTTGTTGATGTTTTTGTTTATGTTTGTAGATACTTAAAAAGCATTGACTTAACTTCTAAAATGACCGAGTTGTTGTCCAACAAATTCAGATAATTTTAAAAATGTCTTAGTTTTTAAAAATGAGACACTATCTCACTAATGCATTTTTCTCCCTACTTGGCTTTTATATTCTTCTGTATACAATATATTTGACAATATATTTGAGGTTGAAGCAATTAAATTTAAATGCAATCTCAAAGCTGTGCAGTGATGTGCTATGAAATTGAAAGCAAGTAGGCAGTTTACTGTGTGTTCAGAGCCCCAACTTAGAATGTGATATTTTCAAACAATTAAACAAAGTTATACTTAAATAAATAGATCCCTTAAAATTTTTTGCCATTGAGGCAGAGAAACTACACAAAAGCTTTAGCATAACTGAAAATGTAACACCTATTTATAAGTATGCACATAGTTAATGCAAGATTTTTAGTTTATATTTAGAGCCTGAAAAGAATCAGGGACAACCTGACAGGGTCAATAGGACATCTGGGTTTTACAATAATCCAACAAATGGGTCCCAGTCGCCCAAAAATATATCAGCTGTACTCACTATAGAATTATAACTAGCTTGTGTCACGTGACCTTAATTTTAAAACAAGTGATGAAAGAGTTATCTGACCTGCATACAATTTTAGCGAACACATGTTGAAAAAGTTTCTGTTAAAGGAACAGAACAAAGCCAAAAGATGGCTTAGTTAAACCCCAGTCTCACTGATGTTTTCCGGCACCTTGGAAGCCTCGCCTTTCTTAAGATTTAGACGGAACCTCGGGGTTCACCCTTGAATGCAACATAAATATTATAAAGGTAAAATATACAGTTACATTTGCAGTGACTATACTAGGGCTGTCATGACTAGCTGACTAATTGACAATGGTTTGAATATTACTATACACGGCTTTCATATTTTAAAGTATGAATAATCACTCAATGTAGTAAAACATGGCAGAATGTCTAAATCCGTCAAATATGTGCATATTGTCGGAGAAAATAAGGGAAAATCCAACCACAGCCATGTTTTCTGTATTGTTTATGCATTCATGTATAACCGGAAGTACCATATACCCTTATATCGCCCACTTCCTG
Source organism: Sabellastarte sp. h YS-2021 (assembly GCA_964017235.1). NCBI lineage: Eukaryota > Metazoa > Annelida > Polychaeta > Sabellida > Sabellidae > Sabellastarte > Sabellastarte sp. h YS-2021. The sequence goes on along the minus strand of OZ024927.1, from coordinate 52,904,226 downwards.
TCTGAAATTAATGAAACAGAAGTCGCAGGAAAACAGCAAACTTATGAAAGTTTATGAATTATAGACATATATGTCTATAATTCATTTTATTTCGTTTTTATTGCTTTTAACAATATGAAACTTAAGATTATAGCTGTTTTACAATTTGACGGTTATTTGGTGTCAACATGAATAGTACTTTGTGATTAACTGACATGAAATAGTTGGAGTCGTGACGACCCTACATTATACTTATTTGAAATTTAGTGGAATTGCCCCATGGGGTATGCAATGTTAAACCTGCAATGTTCCCAGAAAGTCTCTGTTCATCTGGGTATATGTGAAAGTCCCTTCATATTCCTCACGCAAACTTATGAGTATACGTCTATAAATCTCTGTTACATATTAGTTTTTGCATGTCTACAAGTCTGTTTGTGGATTCGAACCACAGTGCACCTTTCTAAGTTTCAAAGCCTTAAATTGTCTTAAATTATCAAATCCCCTCAGGCAAGGGCGATCAAGCGATCTTGGTGGAACAAGTTGCCTGTAAATAATACATTTACATAATGACAACTAGAATTTAGAATACAGTTCAAAACATACATTTTCAAATATGCTTATGGTGTATAACTCTTCAAATAAAATCAGAAAAAATCTATGGAATTGACATCAGTGATCTGTGTAGTGAAAACACTTACTAAATCATTTGTCATTTTAATTCAAAACATCAGCTAAATTATAATACTGCCAAAGTCAAAGTTGGGGTTTATGTCAAGTTCAACGGCAAAAGACACCAGTCCCCATTCCAAGACAATGAAAGAAGACATACGGATACTAGTTTATTAAATATATTTCTAATTTATTCTAAATATATTCTTGTAGATATATATATCTGTGTAGTTATTATGTGTACATTACTGTATTTGAAATTGCTGTACAACATGTTAGCATGAGTCATCACACATAAAAACCTGACCTGGTGGTCTTGTCTTGTATCTGGATATACAACTGTGAACACACATTTTTGATAATATTAAATAAAACAGAATATTAAATGGTTTATGATTGTTGTTTATTTCAAATAATAAAACACACAATCAACAATTCTAATATCTTCCAATATATTTCTAATTTTAAATATATTTTAATATTTCTAACACCAATATGAATGTACTGGTCAAGTTAGGTTATGCAAGGTCACAGCATGATATATATGTATGTATCTGTTACAAAAAAATTAAATCCAATCTATTAAAAAAATGCATGGTTAGGGTTACCTTAACCAGCAACTGAGGTTAATAGGAAAATGATTTGAATTTAAGGTGGGGGTAAAGTACCACAGGGAGTACAATGAACTAAGGAGCTAAAGAAGCCAAATGGGGTAACCTAAATTGGACCAGTGCAAGGGTTAAGGTGGCCTTAAATTTACATGAGCAAGTTATGCAGTGACTAGGATTTTTGTCACATATATATTACATAGGCCCTAGGCCACATTGTCACTGGGAGTCGAACCCACACAGAGGTGATAGCCTGTGATTAGACGCCAAACCTATAATACTGAGGAAAGATTGTGAGTAGATTCATAACATTGGGTAGCACGGCCTGTTAGGGGCCTGCTACATCAGTTTACTTGATACCTTAAAAATTTCGGTTTACTTTTGGTTAGAATGACATTACATAACAACCAATCAGATTCTAATTGGGGTTCAAGTTTTTAAACCCATGTCATTGTGGAGCCATATTGATTCTGAGATTTGAAGGTGACACAAGTATTCAAGGAATTTTACTGTCTTCTTTTAGGGTTTTATTTATTTTTAATTATGCCGGGTAACCGAAAAAAATCCCCTGCAACAGAAGGAAAGAGAAAGACAAGGGCTTCTGACAAAGCAAGGTCGACGCCTAGGAAAAGCAAGAAACAGAAGTCTGCGTCATTTAACGACGGTTCATATCTACAGTCGTCTGGACAACAGCCACCAGTAAGTACTGCTGATTCTTCAACACAACCCCTGTTATCAGCCACTACTGGTCAGGCCATACTTGATATGCTTAGCAAGTTAGATGCATCCAACCAGGAACTCTCCAGGAGAATGGACAGATTTGAACGGAATGGTAGCATTAGCTCAACACCTCTGACCTCACCCACTATTCAACCAGTTAATCGGGGACCTAGGGCTACCTCCTCACATCAGGCGGCTTTCATACATCCAACTCATCAGAACATCCCTGCTCAGCTGGCGACGGCAGGGGCGGATAGCCACGGTACTACCACGGAAGGTAAACTACCCCCACTTTCTGCCAGTGACGCTAGGGATGCGGTGGCACCTAAGGTGGACGCTCTGAGATCTATTCCAAGTATATCTACAGCAGTGTCTCAGTTATTGGCCAGCTATGAGCAACAGTGTGACAGGGAGGTACTGCAAGGTAAGGCCACGGTTCTGCGAAAGAAGTCAGGCCGCTACAATACCACCGACACAACATCTATGGGTCCCCAGTTTCCCTGGCCTAACGAGGGGTTGGTTTCGGCTTCACATTTAAAGAAGCCAGCTTATGACGAACTGACTTTGGCCCAATGGGTTTCTGGACAACTGGCAAACATTCTGCAGATTGATGATCATGTTTTGGCGAGAAACGTTTTAATCCAGATGACTGCTTCTATGAAAGACGCCGTATCGCTTCCGTGGGCTGCCGTCAGGTCAGCTTGGGCGGTGTCCATGACTGACATTGAGGAGGGCCGCCTCGGATGGGCTGATTCCATGCAATGGTCCATAAATAGGATCAGCAACTCTCAGTTAGCCATGCATAATGTTCAAACCGTAGCATCATCGGGCAGCAAGGTCAGGATCTGTCGTTTCTTCAATGAAGGTACTTGTAATAGTGAGGGGCATCATGGGACTTACAAGCATTTCTGTGCATATTGTTTTAAGCTTGGACGTTCGTTGGGTCACCCAGAAACTAGATGTTATAGTCGCAATACCAATGGTGGCCAGGATCAAAGATCATCTGTAACAAAATAGGAACTTGGTCGACCTCTGGGCCACTCTGCAGCTATGTGGCCGGATCCGAAGTTATTTCCTGCAAAGACAGATAATAATCAAGTACATTTTGACAATGACATTTATAACATCACTAGAAATTCTGAATCTTTTAATATAGAAGTTAAAGATACACTTAATATATCTCATCCTTTGAACAATGACTATTTGAACGATTCCATACATTATGAACATTGTTGTGCTGGTGGTGATGTAGCCATGGCCACTGATCTTATGTGTAACTATGATACTGGGTGCGAATATTATCCCCAGGGCCAGGCTTATCATTATAGTAACAACTTGAGCGGCTGTTGTGGTTTTATAGCTGAAGGTGGCCATGGGTATGAATATTATCCCCAGGGCAATGACCATACCTGTGACATGTCTGGATACTGTGGTTTAGCACACTACCGTGGTTATGGGTATGAATATTATCCCCACTATGATTATCATTGTAACAGGGAAGGAAAGTATGGCCATATGCTTACTAACCAGGTTGCGCAAATTCATAATATTGGAGTGCATACCAACTTTGAGGTGCCTATGATCCGGATTTATGATAACATGGGCACATACTTTTATGTTGCTATGAGTCATATAGACCATCAGGGACATTTGACTAATATGACCAACCCTGGAAATGACCAAATCACCATGAGTGTTACCAATCATGTTAGATGGTTCAAGGGTAACTGGGCTACTGTAGTCTATCTCCATGGATAACTGGGGTTATCATTTGTACATACATCCCCAGGGGGGGGGGCAATTTGGTACCCTCATACCGTATGCTAGCCCTGTAGAAGCATTTTTACAGATTATACATAGAGTTGAGCTAGAAATACTCCCATACAACTCATATGTAAGAAGTCACGAGGAACATAGTAACCCTAAATTGGCATATAGCAATTATTGTGAGGATATTAGGACTCATGAATATTATGGCTGTACATATGAAAAGTACATGCTGGATATTATTGACTCGATGTTGACAAATATTAATCCTGATTATGACACTTCTCCAGTTAGTAGACCTGACTGGGATTGCTTGGATGTCGATACGACTACCACTCACGACAAGCCGCGTTCGTTTGACAACATACCTGTCAATGATCTTGTAGATCCCTGTAAGGCTCCATGTTTTGACAAGCGTACGGCAGTTGATTTTAACTATCCAGATAAGACAGTTGGCTATTTGAACCTAGCCCCTACTGATTTCACCTTCATTGGTCCAGATAGGGCCCCTGTTGAGATTTCTTCTGTTGATAAGCTATTGCAAATCGCTGATGTTATCTTGAGTACAGGCGTTCCTAATTATCGTATGGCCAGGATATCCATCAAGTCTGGTCTCAATGTGGAAGCATGGGAACACCATCTTCGTGACTACGCGGACAAACGCGTCATCCAGTATATTAGGTTTGGCTATCCATTGTCTTTGCATAACCCACAAGAATTATGTAACAAAGAAATCACTAATCACTTTTCTGCCTGTCAATATCCCAGTCAAGTTCAAAGTTATCTTGATAAGGAAAGTAAATTGGGTGCTTTATTAGGTCCTGTTAATAATATTAATCATGACCAATATCATTGCTCTCCACTTCTAACCAGGCCTAAAGATACAGACAAGAGGCGGGTAATATTGAACCTTTCCCACCCTCATGGCCATTCAGTTAATGATCACGTAAACAAGGACAACTACGACTCCACCCCTTTCATATTGAAGTTCCCCACTATTGATGATATTGTGAGGGACATTTCAAACGCGGTAGACGACACAGTCCTGTTCAAGGTGGATGTCGCTCGAGCATTTCGCAACCTTAGGGTTGATCCCGCTGATGCTTTGAAACTGGGTATTCGTTGGAAGGATGCGTTCTATGTGGATCTGGCAATCGCGTTCGGCTGGACCCACGGATCCGGATCGTTTCAGATTTTATCCGACGCTATTGCTCACATCATGGCCAGACACGGTGTAAAGTTGCATTGCTATATAGATGATTACATTGTGGTTGCCCCTAAATCTAAGGCTGATGCCCAGTTTGCAACTCTATGTGATCTATTGAAAGACTTGGGTCTACCTTTAAATCAGGACAAGGTCACCCCCCCAACAAAGAAACTCGGGTGTCTGGGCATAGATATTGATATAAATACCAATACTATGAGTATTGCTCAAGAAAAATTGCGGGAAATCTATGAGGCCTGTATACAAGCCAGTCAAAAGACACACCTTTCTAGGCAAGCTTTTCAATCTTTACTAGGGAAATTGATCTACATACACAAGTGTGTTAAACCTTCCAGGATTTTCATTAATAGAATTCTCGAATTATTTAGGAAGAATCACCATTGCAGGAAGATATATTTGAATATGGACTTTCATAGAGACTTGCAATGGTTTCTCACCTTTTTGCCCACTTACAATGGCATATCTTACATAATTAAATCTGATGTTGATGAGGTCCAGTCCCTTTACCTAGACGCTTGCCTTACGGGTATGGGAGCAGTTTGGCGGGATAGGGTATATGCCACCCCTATACATAACTGTGGCGACCTTGAACTCACCATAGTTCATTTAGAGATGATGAACATTGTGATTGCCCTTCGGATTTGGGGCCAATTTTGGCAACATGGCTCTATTTCAGTCAATTGTGACAACCTCGGAGTGGTCCAGGTGGTCAAGACCAGCAAAACCAGAGATCCTTTCCTTGCCCTTTGTATAAGGAACATATGGCTCATCACTTCCGCTTATGACATTGACCTTAATATCAAGCATATTCCTGGGGTCAAGAATGTCATAGCTGACACCCTTTCTAGGATTTATTCTGATAAACCTGTTAACTATAACATTTTCTTTGAGTTAAAACAGAATTATAAATGGGATAGGGTTTTTCCAAGCCATTTTGACCTTCATACTCACTTGTGATTTCAGATTCGGACCTTCCTTCATCTTCATTGGTGAGATCTGCTCTGGACAGAACCAAGAGCGCATTCAGACCGTCCACTATGAATGCTCACAGAACACATTTGAGAACTTATTTGTCTTTTACTACATTCATGTCTCTTTCCCCTATCCCTTCGGTTCATTCTCTTCTGGCTTTCATGGAATATCTATATGCTAATTCCTTGTCCCATAAAGTAATTCATAACTATATCTCATCTATTAAGTCAGCTGCAAAACGTTTTCATTGGCCTATTCCCCCTTTTTCACATCATTTGGTCACTTCTTACCTCAGAAGTATTTCAATCAACTCCACACTTCCTCCTACCCCTAGGGGCGTTTTTGACCTTTCGACCTTGGCTGCCATTTCCAGAGCTTGTAGTATTCTGGATGACCCTGACCTGTTTAGAGCTGTCTTCTTAGTAGCTTTCTTTGCCTTTCTCAGGATGTCCAATGTGGCTCCTCACTCCAGGTTCAAATTTGATCCCCTAAGGCACATCCTTAGACAGGATGTTATTTTCCAGGACCCCGGGGCCCACATTTTGATTAAGTGGACCAAGACCTTGCAGGATAGGTCTGCACATCATTTTGTCCAGATACCAGCTCTTAGCAATAAGACATTGTGTCCAGTGTCAGCTATTCAGAAAGTGCTAACTTCTAGACAATTGCCTGGGACTTCCCCTTTATTTTCACATAAAAACATTCCTTACCATCCAGTTATTGACACTACCATTAGGGACAGTTTGAGGAAAGTTCTTTCACATCTTGGCATCCCCTTGCTGGGGCATGGCTTCCATACTTTCAGGCGTTCTGGGGCCACTCTAGCCTACGATAATAACATCCAACTCCAGCACATCATGGCCCATGGCTTATGGCGGAGTGCCGCGGTTTGGACCTACCTCCAGAACGCCTCTTTGGCTCCCTCAATTATTCCCTCCACTTTTGCGGCAATAATTCCCCATTCTATCTAGTTGGGCTTGGTGTTTTTAAAACCTTTCAAATTCTTGAAATCTTTTAAAACTTATTTGCAAATTTATTAACATGTAAATAAATTCCTCAAATGGAGCTTCACCCTCTTTCCTTTGGACATCACAAATGTGACCTTTACCTGACCTTGTTGTATGACCTTGACTTAGGAAACTGTGGGTAGCACGGCCTGTTAGGGGCCTGCTACATCAGTTTACTTGATACCTTAAAAATTTCGGTTTACATTTGGTTAGAATGACATTACATAACAACCAATCAGATTCTAATTGGGGTTCAAGTTTTTAAACCCATGTCATTGTGGAGCCATATTGATTCTGAGATTTGAAGGTGACACAAGTATTCAAGGAATTTTACCCACCCCCCTCCCTGGTACACCATTCTAAGTTGTGACACATGGTCGGGTTTGACCTTAGGCGGCTCCAGGCTGACCCTGGATGACCCCCTCTCGATTTTGACAATTAAACAATGCACATTTATTGTAGTCCAAGGTAGGGCCAGGCAGTTCCCTGGTAGCCCCCTCTCTTGGCTCCTCACTAACACATTATCATTTTGTAGGACACGAGTTGTCCATATATGCTTATTATGTCTGTACATGAATTGTCTGCGATTTTCTTTTTATTTTACACGAGTTGTCTGTGATTGTTTTATGTATGGTGTTTTTAAAACCTTTCAAATTCTTGAAATCTTTTAAAACTTATTTGCAAATTTATTAACATGTAAATAAATTCCTCAAATGGAGCTTCACCCTCTTTCCTTTGGACATCACAAATGTGACCTTTACCTGACCTTGTTGTATGACCTTGACATAGGAAACTGTTGCTGAACTCTTGCTGTTAAAAGTAAGGATGCTCAAGATATATTTTGTCTGTTCCGTAAAAAATTGAAGAGTTTATTTTTACCTTCAAAAGAAGTTTTATCTTGTCTTTGGGATAATTTCTGCTTTGGATTTATACCACTCCCATTCATCAGTGCTGTTTCTTTTTATCACAGTAGAGATAATTCCAAATAAATATTTCAGGAGATAAGTTTTAGTAAGCTACTTGTGAACTAATGAAGTAGCCTTCTGTAGCGCAGATATGTGTCTCCCTACTTATAACTGAAAACATTTCAGGGATATACTTTCGTAGATATAAACTGGTTCAGTAAAACAAAATAACAGTGTTTGTCTTTATGTTTGTCTGTATGTGTTTAAGATTTCTCCGAAACTAATGACAGCATTATAAAAGAATTATAAATAGCATATTAGGCAAAAAGTTGTACTTTGAAAATATACTTTCCTTGTCACCCAAGAAGGTTAATGTTAAAAATGACCAAGCTAATTTAGTGTAATACATGTCATCGACAGTTATCTGAACTATGAAACTGCATGTATAATATAATCCCAAATAAATAATTTAAATATTTTCGAAGATACTTTGGCAATGTTATAATGCTTGTAGAATAAATTTGTACTCAGTAGCATATTTAATAAATTTGTATATTATTCTCAAATACCACTGTTTCAATAGTCGATTTTAAACTACAGGGTTGTTACCGATGACCCAGTTGAAAATGGACGGGACATATTACACACCATAAGATTTATGTTAAATGAAACTATAAGTCGTAAAATCAAAAAGATAACTGACTTATAAAGATAACTCATGACAAAAAGCCCTAATAACTTTTACGTAGTAGTCAGGGATTCCTATGACTAAGCCTCTAGTCGGAAAACATCACACAGACACATAATAATAAGCAACTATTTAGATGCTGATTCAAATAACTCTCAAGTCTGGGATCTAAGTTGGACCAATACCCATTTTCCGCATTTTTATCTCCCGCCTGCAGCCAAAGGCCATGGTCGGGAGATTATAAAACGCCTTCCGTACGTGCGTGCGTGTGTCTGTCCGTCCGTCTGTTGGTCATGTTTTGCATAAACCTTAATATCTCATTCATTTATGAAGATATCTTCACCAAATTTGCAGGGAATGTTTATGACTATGAGAACTTGTCTCTAAAAATTTTAGCCTCATTTTAAAAACAAAATGGTTGCCATAGCTAATTGTTTAAAAATCGTAAAGGTACTCTAAATCTTGAAAATATTCCAGCTAGCTTCATCATATTTGCACAAAAGCTATATGGCTAGAAAAGCTAGCCTGATAGTAATTTTCGCCTAGTTCAAAAAACAAAATGGCCGCCATATCACAAGTTTAATGTCAAATGGGGTTATCCTATTAAAAGGGCCTTATATCTCCTCAAATATTGCTCCTAGAGGTTCGGAATGTGAAAACAACTAGTAGGATGTCATGGCCTGGGAATCTTTTCCAGATGTTGAATTTGATCTTTAACCCCTGCTTCAAGGTTAAATGAGGTCGTCACATTACAATGTCCTTATTTCTCCCTTATTATTGGTGCTATGGCTTCAGATTGTAAAGACAGACCATAAAAAACATAGGTTGTGGTCGACAGATTGTAAATGCCTTCCATACGTGTGTCTGCTTGTGCATCCGTCTGTGTGTCCGTTTGTCAGGTTTTAACATAAACCTTAACATCTCATTCATTTATAAAGATATCTTCATCAAAATTGCAGGGAATGTTTATGGCTACAAAAACCTGTCTCTGCAAAATTTTGGCCTCATTTTGAAAAACAAAATGGCCGCCATAGCCAACTGTTTAAAAAATCATAAGTTCATAAAGTTGTTCTAAATCTCGAAATATTCCAGCTAGCTCCATCATATTTGCACAAAAGATATATGGCTAGAAGAGCTAGTCTGATAGTAATTTTGACCTAGTTCTAAAAGGAAAATGGCTCCAATATCACATGTTTAATGTCAAACGGGGTTATTCTATTAAAAAGGACTTATATCTCCCCTAATATTGCTCTTAGAGGTTCAGAATGTGAAAACAACTTGTAGGAAGTCATGGCCTGGGAATCTTTTCCAGGTGTTGAATTTGTCCTTTGACCCCTGCTTCAAGATTAAATGGAGTTGTCACACTAAAATGTCCTTATTTCAGCCTTATTATTGGTCCTATGGCTTCAGAATATAAAGACAGAAAATCAAAAGTCCTGGCCTTCAAATGTTTTGCTTGAGAAAAATTTTGGCCTTATTTTGAAAAACAAAATGTCTGCCCTAGCCAATTATTTAAAAATCATTAAGATGCTCTAAAATTTGAAATATTGCAACTAGGTTAATCAAATATGCGCAAAATATATATGGCTAGGAAAGTTAGCCTGATAGTAATTTGGCCTAGTTTCGAAAACAAAATGACCGTCATATCACATGTTAAATGGGATTATCCTATTAAAAAGGGCTTATATCTCCCTTATCATTGCTACTAGAGGTTCTAAATGTGAAAACAACTTAAAGGAAGTCAAGGCCAGAGACTCTTTTCGAATTGCTGACTTTTACCTTTGACCCCTTCTTCATTGTCAAGTGGGGTTATCTTCCTACAAAGGCCTTATATCTCCTTTAGTTCTCCATTATTACTGATTCTAAAGCGGGGGATAACCACTGCGGCAGTGGCCTTGTAGTTCATAAATCTCCAACCAGTAGTATTTGTTTAATCCTGCTAACAAACAGAAAAACAAATGGTCATGAAAATAATACCTCTTTGGCGGATGTAACAGACAATGAGTAATAGAATGGCTAATTCTTTACAAGCTGCATAAGTTCAGAATCCTTTTTGGACAAAAAAGAAAATCCAGAGAAAAAGACAACTGCAATATATCGTCAAAGGAAAAGAGGGAAAAAATCCCTAATGGAACTGTTAAGCATTGTTCCATAAACAGTATTCTTACACACACCGTCTGACAAGGGCTCACTCTTCACGGTAAATTTTTATTGTGTTGCAAAATCCAGTTAACATTCTTCTTTATCAAGACATTCACTGTCTGTTTTGCAACTGTTTTAAGAATTTATTCATCATTTACCTACACCTGAGAGCGTTCCTTTTGTTAAAGGTCTTCAAAAGTTTTCATTAATTGACAGTTGTTTTACTCAGTGATTATGGTAATATGTGGAAGCTTTTTTTAACCATTTCCAAAGAAATCCTTTTACTTTCATTTACAGTAAAATGATCATAAAAGTTCAAAATACGTGCCAGAAATATAGCAATTAAAGGTAAAGATATTAAACATCTTAAAATTATAAATTAAGGAAGGATGTAACTTAAATAGGTCAATGGCCAAGTAAGCGTCTAATATTTGAAAAGAATGGACTGTTTACGTGGTCACTTGAGGACCGCGCAAACAATCCGTTATTTTTATATATTGGGCACTTAGTTGATCATGAACCTGTACTTATACATAAAAGGGTATTTTATTACAGAATCACATATGTTCATTTTGCAATCTTCTTTATAATGTGGTATCATAAACAGAACTTTCTTTCTGCTTTCTTTGAAACATCTTTAGACAGCCTTGTTTTCCACATTCACACTTTTCCTATAAGGCCTCCCAATATTGCCTTATTTGGAAATGTATATACCAGATAAGGTATTCTGTTCCATCATATGTGAACGGTATGGTCTACTTGCTTAACAAATGCCAAACCTGATAATTTAAAGTGTTTAAAAACATGGTTATGTAACATTTAATGTTACAGTTTGTTGCTTTTTTTTTTCTTGGGAGTTGTCAGTAACAGCCGAATTGTACATCATTATATCAGAAATATACTGATTACATGTTATTGATTTTTTTACATTATAATTAACAACTTTTAGGTTGACCTTAATTCTTTATTTAATATCTGCTTAAATTTACATTATTGTTACATAATTTACATTATTGATTAGGTTACTATAGCTTCATTTGGTGTGACCCATTCAATCAAAGACAATCTTGGGTATAAAAAATACTTTTTTGGTGCTGTGTGAACACATTATAACATTAGTATGTCACCTCCCTTGGATACTTGGATACCTTTGAAAGGATTTTTCCATTTTCTTATGCCACTTTTGATAAATGTCATGTCCAGAAGATTATGAGAAAGTTTTTTTCATGAGGAAATGGATAACATTTAGGTATTTGACGATGTTTTATGTTTTGATTCTTCATTTGACATTTAATTCTGTCTCATTTTTATTTTACTGCATCTCACAGAGTATGGAGGAGCTATAGCCCAGTAAACATTTTTAGGATTTGCAAACATTTGAGAGGAAGCATTTGGCAAAGGTTAAAAATGAAAACCATTTATAATAGAATGTTTTCCAAACGTTTTATGTATACTGTTCATTAAGCGTTTAATGATAAATGTTGGAAAAACATTACAAATGAATATAATAATGTCTCAATAATAACGGGGTCAAATTCAATATCTTGTTAAGGTTGCTCACTAATGAAAATATCATTTTTATGTTTAAAATTGTAAGATAGTGGCTTAAAATTGTGCCTCCATTCAATTCTTACTTTTACTGATTGCATGTGTGGCAATTTTTGACTCTAAAATCTAAAAACTCTTAAAATCCCCTATTATTGCTCACTGACATGTTTGAAGGTAAGCGTTTAATAAGCTTCTGAAAATATGGGCTTAAAAACGTTTTTGACAGAATGTTTGTAAAACAATTGATGGAAAACATTTCAAAAACGTTTTAAAATGATGAGTATGAAAACCAGTTGCTATTAAATGTTTGTAAAACATTTCAGACCAAACATTTACAAAACATTGTCCGCAAATGTTGCTTAAACGTTTTATGTGTACTGTTTATCAAGCATTTCATAATTATGAATGTTTATACACATTTCCAGCATAACCTTCATTTCTTCAACTATTTTATAAATGTGTAGAAAACGTTTCCAGCCAAACCTAGTTTATTGAGTAAACGTTTCATAAACATTTTCAGTAAAAATGTTTGTATAGAGAATATTTAGAAAACGTTTTTTAAACATTACATCTTTGCAAAATATAAAGTAACAATCGGTAATTCAGTTTTTGTGTAAGTACAGCACAGTAAGTTTTACTCATTGTCACCACGAAGTGTATAGTCCCAAAACCCATTCTGCGTTTTTTCTGGATCAAAATTTTGATGATGTACATTGTTTCATTAGCTTCAGGATGCAAATTTGTCAACTGAGCTTTGTCCATGTTTATGATTAGAGAGCACAACAAATGTAAAAACATTGGTGAATCATCACGTACCCATGGGAATTTCTATTGATGCTTATATTATTTGTAAACTTTTCATCATATATAACCTTGTAACAACTTATTTTGTATCAACAACTTATTTTGTATTACCTGACTTATTTTGTATCAATTTTGACTTAGTTCATATTACTGACTTATTTTGTAGTAAAATTGCCTTATTTCATATTACTTGGCCAACTTATTTTTAACCAACAGTTGACTTAATATGTTACAAAACGGTGCGCAGAATTTTGACAGGATTTCAGGGAGATACAAAATAAGTCGATAATACAAAATAAACTACTCCATCGCCAATTTGTTTTGTATCACTGACTTACTATGTATTATCAGGTCATAAAATTCCAAACTGTGAAAGACATTTTGTATTTTTAAAAAACTCTTTGTTTATTCATTATTTTTATGTTACATTAAGACTTTTGCATAGATTACAAAAATAAAATATTGATCATAAGTTAGAAAATACATCCAAATTGTTATAACTTTCATATATTTGCCTCTTCTTAGCCATTCCTTGAAAGACCATGCAATTTTCCTTGGATGTGTAGCCATTCCTATTGCAAATTGGACATCTCAAAAATGCCTGGGTAGAATTATGTGAGGCTGAGTTTGATTGGTTTACCATCTTAAGAATATTGTAGAAATAATGTACGACTTTTTTGGCATATTATGATTTTGTCACAATGATATATAGTGTATTATTTTATTTATAAAGGGTTTGTAAAGTTGCATTTAATAAACCAGTGTCACTGAAAATTATAAGAATATTACAGCATGGATTACAATGGTATTTCATAAATATTCAGAAAGGTGCATGAATATTTTGTTTTGATGAAAGTATAGCAATTGGTACACAACTTTATAATAGGAACTTGTCAGTCAGTAATTTTTAAGGCAATTTGACCTTCAAGAGTATTGTTATCAAAGGCAATGACATTTATTCTATGATCATTTTATGGTTGAATTTGTTTGTGTACAATTTGAAATTTGACATTATTTTTTTTCAACCTTTTCATGTAATTTTCATGAAAATTTTGTATAACAAGGACTTCTTGCAATGGTAATTAGCACATAAGAATTAGAAAAATTGTATTTATCCCTGAAATTTTAGTACTTGCAAAGATTTTGGTTATTAAAATGATACTCAATCATTCTTGTTTTCTTTCTGATAAATATAAAAATGCTTAATGCTACCAATGGATAAACACATGTGCCACCTTCTATATATTCTATTGAATAATGCTGAGCTGACACGTGATTACCATTTGCCTGTTGTCTATAGAATTGGACATTTTGGATAATAGAATTTGGGATATATGTAGTTTTCACACTGCGCAGGTATTGTTGTCACCCATGGTGTCTGGCTGGGCAGTTGGGCAGTCTCTCGGCCAAACCGGACTGCTTGTTCAGTATTAACTTGTCGCTGCTGTATCTCATAAACCATAAGAGGTAGGGTGTTGGGCCTTGATAGAGACATTGAGAGATACTGGTTAGGGGGTGTAGGTGTTCAACATCATAGTATGACCTTGATTTGACCTTTGACCTTGTTGTAGTGACTTTGATCTTTAAAATCTTATCCAGCCCATATCTTTCAAACTGTACGGTGTAGGAGGTTGATACTTGGTAGGGATATTGGTTAGGAAGTGTAGGTTAGCAATGTGCAGTCTAACAGTGTATTGTTCAACCTCATAGTCTTACATCAATGCTCAATATAACTTTTACTCAGTAATGTTGAACATGAATACAATATTTTGGCAGATGTTTCATGAGTGTACAAAGTGTACATTTTAACATCTAATTTCATGGAGTTCAATGATTTTAACAAGGTTGTGGGAACTGGGCATCTCTGATGCTATTTGTATCTGGAACCAGTTTTTTATGCTAGTGTTTCTACCAATAAACCAAGCTCTCTATATGTACACTTTATCAGATTCAACAAGGGCATTCATACTTCCACAAATATATCCCAGTTCAAGATTTAACACCAAACTCAAATTCGTTTATGGATGCAGTTATAATTTTCAATATACTACTGACTAGTCTAATCAATCATATCTCTGAAATGTCAGTGCTAAAATAGGATTTACTATCAGGCAAAGGGTAAATGGACTACAAGATTGAATACAGTAAATTCCTTTGAGTCCATCCTTTAATGGAGACAAGGCACTATAAAAGGTGAATTGAAATTACTACAAAATAAGTCAGTGATACAAAACAAGTGGTCTATAGAGCAGCTTATTTTGTATTATCGACTTATTTTGTATCACCCTGATATCTTGTCAAAATTCTGCACGCCGTTTTGTAACATATTAAGTCAACTGCTCATACAAAATAAGTCAGCCAAGTAATACAAAATAAGGCAATTTTACTACAAAATAAGTCATTAATACGAAATAAGTCAAAAATTGGTACAAAATAAGTCAGGTAATACAAAATAAGTCATTGATACAAAATACGTTGTTACAAACCTTCAGGATAGCCTTGCTGAAGGCTCACGTTTCTTTGCAGTTAGGGAAAATTTTTTAGTTCATATAATGGAGTTTCAGTTTCCATAATGTACTCATATATGTACTGACTTTTACAGCAGCATACAGCTAAGAGAAAGAATCTCTGTCTGCTTCTATCTCTTAACATATATGAGTGCTTTATGAATACCAAATATCTGTGTGCATGTTTGAAAAAATATCATTCAAATTTGAGCCTTAAGCAAGGCTACCTTCAGGATTAACCAAAATACACAGGTTATGAAAAATAAAGTATCATGGACATACAACACTCCCAAAAACACTTCATTTTGGATGGAAGGCCTAAAATTATTATGAAACTGGTGGACTGGCTAGTAAGTTACAACCTGTTTACAGATCAACAAAGTTAAAAGCCTAAACATGTTGTGAAGTCAGAATGGCTTTTAAATTGAAACTGATTCCAAATCAACAATGGTCACAGTATATTGTTGTTAGAATGGGTTAGCACACCACAACATCACCAGTCTCTTATGACCCATTTTTCTGCTCCACGCAACCATATCAACATGTATTTGAATTTCGCTTCCTGACCTTATCCTTATGCCCCTGTTCCACCACAAGACTAAGTCCTCACGATTAAGGGTTTTTGGTGATCGGAATCAGAGTCCTGGACAGTTTGCTGGAGTCTGTTTGGATCTGTTGTGGTCTATATAAAAATCAAACATGTTTGATATTCTCTTTGACTGTAACCGATCCACTGACCCAAATTACACAATCCTGTGTTGTCTGACTCTTAATACCAGGACGCATTAGCCTTAGTCCCAGAAGGCCTGGACTTAGTCCCAGATACATCCCCGATCCACCATGCAAAAAGAAAAACAGAACTCGGCTATTGCTGTCTGGGGAAATCTGTTATTAGTCCCAGGAGGCCTGAGGTGGTCTCAGACCAGTCTAAGACCCAGTACTTATATCCCCGACAGGATTGGTGTTGAATTGTATCACAAACGTGGCTTAATCGCTTCTTAGTTGGGGAATGACCGTGACTTGTCTGAGGACGCCTGAGGCTAACTGAGTACAATCGCAGAACTGGATGTAGATTACATTTCCCCACCCATTATTCATGATTTTTATCATAGACTCTCAAGGATTAAGGGTCCCAGGATTGGGGCTTAATCCTTCGGTGGAACAAAGGCATTATTGTTCTGTAAATAGACTTTGGATGTGGATAGCGCATGTTTAAATATGAGCCACCCTGTAGAGTAATATCACCCTACCCCTTTATCCTTCCAGCACATACTTATCAGTTTAGCTGATCAGAGCTACTGGGAGGTTTTTCGAACATTTTGAAAACGATATTACATGTGCAAAAATGTGCCACAGTTCCCAGCAAGTTGAAAGAAAGAGGACATGGGATTTAAAATTTATTAACTTTGTAAAACTACTTTGATGTATTTAGAAAGCACATACTAAAATTTACAGTTTGTATTCATATTCATGTGTGACCTAGGCTGGCCAAGCAACCTACCGGACTAGGCTAAGGATGAAAGGTCAGATCCAAGTAACAATGACCTACAGATCAGAGCAAGGTCAAGCCAAGCAATACAGTGGAAAGGAAAGGCAGACAGATTGGCCAGCAATGTATAACTGATTTTTAGAGTTCATTGATTAAAATAATTTACTCTGTCCAATCTACCTGCCAACCCAATAATAAGCCGTACCAGGCCAGAAATGAAATTAACACGAAAGGTCATAGATGAAGGACCTGCAGGGTCAAAGTGAGGTCAAAGTCAAACCGACGACCCGGAAGTAAGGGAGGTAAGTTGGCCAGCAAATAGTCAGTGTATTCCAATAAACTGTTAACACACTGAGATAATGTATAAGATCTTTAAGAAGTTTTGATATTAAAATTTATATGAGTAATCTTTCCTTCAGTGTGTATACAAGATCTAGCAATAAAGAAGCACCCAAACCCCAGTAGTACTAGAGAAGTAGTTCACGTTGGAAGGCAAGGGATACAGGTTTGGTAGCAGACACAGAAGAGGAAAGATAGGTCCATACTGAATCTGATTTCCAGGTCCCATACTTCATGATATTTTCAAGTGGGACCCCTTGATGAAAAGCCCAAGAGGTGCCAGCCCTCATGAAAGGTTAAAGCCTTATGAAGGTCCAGGGCCTTACAAATGTCTTTTAAGTGCTTACGGGCCACCGAATCAGTTAGTGGTACCCACTTTTTGTGTCTTGGGATAAAAAATACAGGGGAATTAGGACCCCCAGGGGATACTTGCAAAAAGGGTCTTAAGGGCGGTAACAGGACAGAGGGAAGCCCCTTGAAGGTCTGGTAAGGGTAATGTAGTAAAATCTTTTCTATTTTGCATGGTCTTAGACCAAGTAACTACTAGTATTGCTCCCTGTTGCCCCAAAATGACATCCCCTTTTGCCAATTGCCTAGTATGATCAAAAGAACTTACAGAATGTGGCAACAAATTGGACAATCTCATAAATGAGAAGAATGCGACCAAGTAAAGTGGTCTAAAGACCTCAGGGAAACAAAGATTTTGGCATTGGAACACAATTCTTTGCAACAATTCAATGTCCAATGAGAGCACCAATTTAGGTTTAAAAGGGGACTGTACCCTAAGTGACTTTATGAACAATGGCAAATGCTCATCTTTGAATGGACTGGTTTCGAAGCCATACACAATATATATATTATATAGTGCCCTGAGGGCTGTAAGATAGTTTGAAATTTGGCCCGAGCTTAAAGCATTACAATGTAAAAACTCCATAAAAGAGAATAGCATTTGAGCAGTTACCTGACTAGGCAGCAGCCCAGCTGCCACCTGAAATGCTAAGAAATCTCTCCACATTCTGCGGTATTGACTCAGTGTGGAGGGACGAAAGCCTGATAACAATCTATCAGCAGCAGAGGTGGCCAGCTGGGCTGCCATGCCCAATGAATCTGAAACATACAAAGAAGAAACATAGTTTTAGATTTCATAATTTAAAAGAGTCAGGTCTAGGTGGGTTTGAACCCAGACTGGTTAGGGTAAAATCTCCAACAAGTGTGTATAATTTGCAGGTGAAAACTGGACAGCAAATCTGGACAGCAAATCTGCCAAGGTATTGTCCTTCCCTGGAATATGGCAAACAAGTATCTGTATATTGAAAAGTGCACAAAAGTCTGTATATTGAAAAGTTCTTTAACCATACATTTCTGGCCATCAGAGCAAGAATAGCATCTCTGGCCCTACCTTTCTGAAGTACCTCGACTACTGCCATATTATCACAGTGTATTTTAATTTGTCTGTTTGACCAGTGTACAGCCCATACTTTAAGGGCAACGACTATGTTCAGAAGTTCCAAATGCACTATATTATAATTGTTATAATTTTTGGGTATGGGTAAAGCATACACCATGGATTTAAAACTAGCTCCAAGGCCTGACAAGCAGGCATCCAAATATACCTCTGTATGGCAATAGTTTGTATCATAATACGTAACCCCATTATATTGTGTTAAAAATTTGTTAAACCAAGCTAAATCATTTCTAAATTCTGGGGTAATTAGAATTTTGCAACTTTGAACATTATTTCTAAGCATTTGCAACATTCTATTCAAGAAGTACCTGGAGTGCTTAACGCATCTGGTAACATAAAGCAAAGATCCCAGAAGAGACTGCAAATCTTGTTTGCTGCAATATGTTTTTGTAGTCCAATACGTGCATAACTGTATAATTTCTTGCAACTTGTCTGCAGGGATAGAAACAGTTTTGCTGATAGAATAAACTAGGATGCCTAGACACACTACAGAAGTAGATGGAGGTACCAATCTTTTGAGGCTGATGTCAAGGCCTAGTTCTAGCAATAATTCCTTCAAAAATTTGAATGAAGAGTGTATATCAGAGGGCAATCCAGTATATATTAGATCGTCTATATAATTGAACAAGTTAGGGAAACCATTTTGGGACATAATGTAATGAATGGCGTCCGTACACCTCTGAAAAAATAAAGAACCATGCCTGAATCCAAAAGCCACCGATCGATCAAGGAAATACTTATCTTGAAACTGTATACCCAGGAGATCTATATCTGCAGGATCGACCTTTATATGGCAAAAAGCCCTGCTGATATCAATTTTATACATTTGGGCAGAAGGGCCTAAATTTCTCAGTGAATTAGTTATGTATCAACAGATGGGTAATGAAGGTCATATTCTGTACCTAAGTATACATCTTTCTTCACGTCATCATTTACAGAGGCACCCTTGGGCCAGCTAAGGTCCATAATAGTTCTTTTACTATTAGAATTTTGCTTGTCCCTAACTAAGAGGGGTGAAACATGCATACATATGGGCTTAGAGTCAAAAGGACCTAGCATAGCATTATGATCAATCTCTTCCTGGATAAACTGACTGATATGCTGTGAATTCTGAATAGCTGAAGTGTGATTTACTTCTGTGGAGTTTATAATACAATTCCTATCGAAATCGAGGAGAATCCGAATTCTAATAAGTCACATAATTGCTGGTCCCAATAGTTGGACAAGTGAGCCCTCCAGGCCTTGGTATTAAGGCCAGATTGTACAGGAATGCGACATTTCATGTAATTGGGGATTTTTGTGGCCTTAATTAGTTGATGAGCTTCTAAGGTATTTGGAATATCTTGCCAGTGAACTACCTCCCCAGTATATACTTGTAAAGGAGCTTTAGGTATGAAGCCAAAGGTATTTGCAACTGGCCTGCCAATATCCGGCTTCCCATCTGTGTGAGAGATAACTTCATTTTCAATACAAGACTCTAAAGTAGGGTCTATATATTGCGGTTCTGAGTTTCTGGATAATATCTGTTCACCAATAGGCCTGTGCATGCTAAATTCTCCTGCAAGTGTAGCCTGGCAGACATTTGTACTCTCTAAGTGATTTTTTGTATGACAGTCTTCAGATATTCCCTTTGCCAAAAACCCAGTTTTGTTTTTTTCCCACTAATAATTTGTTTTCCTGAGAAGCCAACAAGGGCTTAACATTTGACTGTATACTTTTTGCATTCACAGCTTTTGTAACGCTGTGCTTGTCATTATTGTGACCCTGCAAAACTTCCTGTAAATAAGTCTCAATATGCTAATCCCCCATTAACATTTGCAAGGGCTGAAATCTATTTTTACTAACACTGAAGCCTCACATGGGCGGGCCCCGGTCACAGTGTCACCAGCATTTTCCTTAGAATTAGTTTTTGGTACATTTGTTTGCAATTTTTGTTGGAGCAAAGATCAGGATGGTAACGTGAAACAGTACTTGTAATAGCCGAACTTGTATCAATGGGATTAAAATTTTTATCATCCCTCTTACTGACCTTAGCTGCAACTGGAGAAGTTTTCTGTATAACATCTCCACTAAAAATTTCCGCCTTTTTTATCTGCTGATCCCTAACAGCCACTGCGTTTGCCAGTGCCTGAGCATAAGATTTTTTTTATCAATTGTTTGAAAAGCTTTGTTGTATGCAAACCACTTGAATGCTGTACTTTTACTAGCATTTATTTCAGCTTGGGACATTGAAAATTTGTCATTATAATCAACTCTCGACCGAATTTTTTGGGTGGGAACAACATTTTGTCCCCCCCAAAAATATTCGTTTTTTGACATTGTCTTTTTGGTATTTTTATTTCTACAATTTTGTTCAGAATGTGGGTATGTTTTCCCAGTTTGTTGAAAACAATAATTGCAAATGTGCCTATACATTACCTTTGGTATCATGTGATCTTTGATGGACACATGTGCCCTGCTTGAAGTATGAGCAAGTGAGAAGCTTAGTATTTTTAAACTTCTTTTTAGCATTTTGAGCCTCATTTGGTGAGGTGGTCACATGTGTTTGAGCATTAGCTCTGCGAATTCTATCCAACTTATCAATCTCACTATAACCTTTGACCTCTCCTTGCTCCATCCTACAAAGCAGGAATGCATGGCTGGCCCCTGCCGCATCCCAAGAGAAGTCATTAGCATCCTCCATTAATGCTATCAGATAGTCTAGCATATGTTTCCTAACTTGAGGATCTTTTTCTTCTTTTAGGATCCGGCAAAAGCCAGCCACCCATTGTACAACAGAAAGGTTATCATATTGTATCCATTCTTTCTTGGATCCGGATAAAACAAACTCTTGTGGCCACTTGACCCATTTCGGGACAACAACCTCAATGGGACCCCCCCTCAAAGATTTAATTTTTGTACCTGAGTTCTCATTGTTAGCAAGATCTCTGAGTCTCTGGTCCACCTGACTTTGAATATACGCATCTTGTCTGATTCTATATAAATCCGGCAATTCAACCTGTGTTGGTGGCACTGTGACCGAGGCAGCCTGCGAACTGGTTTTCTTTTTGGAAGCTCCCTTCATTTTTTTCCCGAGTATTTCTTAACATTACTCTTTTCCAAAACTTGCAACCTGTCACTAATAGATGAAAGTTGAGACAAAATTTGGACATTAATCGCCTGCTGAACGGCAACATCCGACAGTGAAGTATGTGTATCAGAAGTACTGCGAGAAGTACTCAAAGTACTTGGTATATTTTGTTTATCTATCTGTTCATTCTTGGAGTTTTCAATGACAGCACTGCAATTCAAGTCTGAATCAGAAGATTCACCGGAATCTGAATCCTGATCATTTTGAAGCACTTTATTCAAAAATTCTGAATCATTTGACAGTATATGAACCGGGAGCTTAACCGTATCATTACCAGAATGCAGGTTGTAGTGTTTCTTTTCAATCTCTGCCATTTGTCCACCAGTAAATGTATAAACTAAAATGATAAAATACTAAAACCAATTAAAGTTGTCATGTGCCAGTCTTCATCAAAAATTATTTTTCTAGATGTGATCCCATGTGCCTCCAACTTCAAAATGGCAGAGTGTAGTAGCAACACCCCCATAAGGGTTGCATTTCAGTCGTAATGAACTAGTCCACGCATTTGAACTCACCTTCATGCTTTACACCAATCAGCTTTCTGCTTTTAGCCTCAACCAATCAGAGTGAAGAAGGCTTCTCTGATGTCATTTATGTTCAGAAATCTGAACAAGCAACATGTTTTAAATTTTTAGCTTTGTTGTTTTGTATGGACATACTTGGATATCATGGCGACTAACACTCCCGCGGACAACTTACCCTGAACCCGATAGGGTTTTGCAAGAAATGTAATACTGAACACGAGAAGCCTATAGGGAATAAGTGTGATAAGTTGAAGAACGTTAAGGAAGAGAAACGAGTTTTGAGTTGCGAGACTACCAAGAAGACGTTGATTCTCAGGACAAAATGATGGATTTAATGCTCAATACTATGAACTCTGTTACGGAGAAATTGGCAAGCATGGACGAGAGGATATCTGGTTTAGCATCGAGAATAGACACTCCTACCACCAAGTCATCCACAAGGAAATCTCGGTCACGAGAGCAAGTGAAAAGGTGCAGTATTTCCGAAAGTGAAGAAGTGTTATTTGGATCACCACCTTCAATGCATGCTGTTATTCAAGATGGGGGAACTGTATACTAAACCTACGCCTGCTCGACCGAAGAAACAGAAGTCGACGATAGATTTGGGATGCACACCTATCTTGCAAACCACGACGTCACGCCTAACTTCCACTGTCACCTCTCAAACGAGATCTCAACCCAAGACTTCAACGGTTACATTCCAGACGTTATCTCAACCCATCGCAGAACCTGTTGCACAATCTCAGCCCTCTGGTGTGCAAACATGGCATGCAAATAAGGACATACCCCGACAACCAACTGAAGTGTTGCCTATAGTGAAGGAACCAATAATCCAGGATTGTAATCAGAACGTTTTGTTTGGCCATGTCGATCAATTTGGTAACCCTGTTAGTGTACAAGGATCACTTGCATCTACTGTGGAAACTCGAGAGACATTTGTCCCAGTAACGGAGCGCCCTATAGTTGCTGATGTAGGGTCTGCACCAACAATAGACGTACTCAGATCGAACCCTCTCATACAGCAGATGGTGGAGGAGAGGATGGCATTACTCGAAGCGAAAATGAAGTTGGAATTGCAAGGCGGTATGTCACGTAGAAGGAAGAGTGGCCGGTACAACGTCTCGGATACTCCACATTCAACCCCATATTTGAGATGGCCCAATGAGTCCTGTGTCATTGGCACAGTGCGGAAGAGAACAACCTTTGATGAACTTACGTTAGGGCAATTTGTGATAGGACTGGTAGCTAATGCCCTGGAGACACAACATACACTGACGATGCGAAGCATGCTGAATGAATTGGTTGAGACTGTTAAGTTGGCAGAGAACATTTCTTGGCCCATTGCTAGGGGGGCATTTGCGGCTTCAATGTTGAAGATTGAAGAAGAGAGTATTTCATGGGGGATTCAAGAACTCTCGCAGACCACCGTTTGACATACTATCAGTCAGCGGTTTTCTCGGGATCAACAACCATGTCACCTCAAATAACACCATCAACCCCTAGCAATGGGTCGATAAAGAAAATCGCATGCAAATGGTACAATGAGGGAACTTGCCCCCACTCAGGGGATCACCTTGATACTACGGGTACTACATTGTTTTGGCACATATGCCTCTATTGCTTCAAAACTCTGAAACGAAACAACGTCCACGTTGAGGGGGACTGTCTAAACAATAGAAAGGCCAACACAGATTAGGAGATGGCTGACTGTAACTTTGCTCTTTTGCCACATGTATGTGAACAACTTAACCAATGTTCTGATAAATTTGTTTCTACGCATAAAAACGGTGTTGGGACTTTTGTTGAGGGATTCTCCCCATGTGTGGTGTCTATGGAGTATCTGAGACGTTTGTCTGTCAATTTTGTAAATTTCAGCAGTATGCATAACCAAGGTCCTTATGGTAATCTTAAAGATCGACATGTAAATGATTATATTGGTATACCATTAACTGTTTTTTGTAACTGTCATTTTACATATCCACACCCATTTGTTGGCAATGATCATGAAAGGTTGTGTTTAGATTCAGATAAGTCATGTTCAGTGCCACATAAGCTCGTGGGTAAAGTGCAAAATTCTCTGACTTTTGAAAAAATAACTCCTCAGTTAATAAGTGATCACCTGGGGTGTGTACTTTACCTTCAGTTTCTGAAAATCAAGTCACTGAGTCGGGGAATTTGTGTGCACAAGTCAATAAAGTGATAAGTTTAACTACAATATTGGTTTCGTTACACAACCTTCCACTCAGATGAATGCGTTCAATAGCAAACCCATTGATATGACAGATCATGAAGCTTACCTGTCATTGATTTCCCAGATACTGGCCACTGGTCTACCTAACTATCATTCTGCTAGAGTCCCACTACCTTCCGTCTTCAAGTGGGATTACCTGTAACAACACATAGGTTCATATCATGACGGTAGATTGATGGACTACCTAAAATATGGATTTCCGCTTGGTCTGGCCTCAAGAGGCCAGGTCTTAAGCAATGCAGTGGATAACCATTCATCTGCAAACGAATATGCATGGGAGGTGGATGCTTTCTTTTGTAAAGAAATGAAAGAGGGGGCACTCTTTGGCCCCTTTGACGAGGAGCCACATCCTGCATTCACATGGGCACCACTGATGACTAGACCAAAGGGATCAGGAAGACGAGTTATATTGGACCTCACATATGGTGACCATTCTGTGAATAATTACACAGATAGATGTTGATATGATGGAACCCCTTTTAGCTTGACCTTACCCACCTTGGATGCTTTAATACCCACTCTGCGTGATTTGGGTGATAAGGCTCGTATATTTAAAGTTGACATATCTCGTACCTTCCGTCATGTACCAATTGATCCGGCAGATGCCATACATTTAGGCATGAAATGGAGGGGCAAATACTATGTTGATAAATTCCTCGCATTTGGGGTGGTACATGGCACGGCTATTTTTCAAAGAATTACAGATTTCATCAGATTTATTCTAGCTAAATTAGGTATCTGTGTCTTTAATTATATAGATGATATCTACGCTTGCTGCCACGTTGATAAAGCCGAATATGCTTTTGAAAATCTCACTTCTGTCATTACCAATATTGGACTCCCCATGAACCCTCAGAAAGTTTTCTCCCCTACTACTTCACTAGCAATCATGGGAATTGTGATGTAAACCAGGCCACCTTCAGCATTAATCCGAATAAGTTGAATGAAATTAGAGAAATTTGTTCGCAAGTTTTCTTGCGTGATGTGGTAACCAAACGAGAATTTCAGTCACTTTTGGGTAAGCTGTTGTATGTGTCCCGTTGTGTGAGGTCGTCCAGAATTTTTCTGAATCGTTTGCTGATGACTCTGAGGAATCATACATACAAAGGCATGGTTAAATTAGATCATGGCACATACGAGAGTTTGTCATGGTTCCTTACCTTTATGCACTCATTCAATGGGGTTGTATACTTTGACAAGCCGCCTGTCCAACATCACATTTATGTAGATGCGAGCATGAAATATTTGGGGGGACTTGGGGTTCTCGAGTTTATTCAACTATCATACCAGTCCATCTTATAGGCGACAGATCCATTAATCAGTATGAGCTGTATAATGTCCTCTTGGCTGTTCGTTTATGGGCTTCAGACCTGAAAGATAAAACAGTTTGCATACATTGTGACAATCAGAGTGCAGTTACAGTCATCAACTCAGGTAAAACTAAGAATCCATTCCTGGATTTGTGCATCTGGCGCCTAGCTCTGTTGTGTGCTTTGTATAATATTGACATTAGGCTTCAACATGTGAGAGGGGTTGACAATGGAATAGCAGATGCACTGTCTAGAGGCAAATTTGATAGATTGGGTGAAGTTGTTTGGGATGTTGTCCCTCATGAGTTACTTGCTGTTTTTAGGTCTGTCTAATGCAATGGAAGTATGGTTTGACCAAGCAATGAGAACAGTTCACAGGGGCCTCCGGCCACACACCAGAGCCCAGTATATCAGACAATTCAAGTTATTTGTGGCATTTATGCTACAATTTGACTGTAAAAAATGGGATTCCATATCCTCAGTATTCTGTTTCTTAGAATTTCTGGCAGGAAATGCCTTGTCATTTCGGGTGGTCAATAACTATGTTTCAGCGTTAAAATACCATTTTGCAAGATATGGATGGACATTAAGTATCTTTGAATCAGCATTGGTGAGAAGGTTCCATCGGGGACTCCAATACTCAGTACCTGCTAACCCTCAACCTAAGGGCCTGTTCTCGCTTACACAAATTCTTGAAATCTCGCAATTATGTGAGTCCTTTGAAAGCTCTCTCACATATCGGGCCGCTTATTTACTAGCCTTTTATGGCCTATTCCGCATTTCTAATCTCGCACCATTATCTTCCAAACAGTTTGATAAGAACAAACATTTACTTCGCTCGGATATTGTGTTCCAACACCCTGGAGTACACATTAAAGTCAAATGGGCCAAGAATATTCAGGCCCCCTGAGAAGTGTCATGTAGTTAGATTGCCAGTTATTCAACTAACGCATATGTGTCCGGTTCACACTTTAGCTGCATTACCCAAGAAATATCGTCTCCAACCAAATGACCCTCTCTTGGTGTTGGACGATTATCACTGACCAGAGAGTGACCAATCAGACAATGACACATGTACAATCGATGATCAGTACCAGAAAATCAATTTGTCAGTAACACAAATTTTTAAGGTAACACCAACTTCCCCAGAACTGACCTCACCCACACCCACATGTGGGTACGAAATTCTGTGTTGTTTGCATAATACACCAATACAAATCCCGACATACAAAACCTAAGGCATGCCATTATAATACAAAAACATGTAGGACCACAAATGGGCCCAGTATATAACTCTTGGGGCCAGCGAGGAACAGTGTGTTCTAGGTATTAAAAGCTGTTGTCTGCTTCACAGAATAAATGCAAATCATTTGAAGATCGAGCTTACAAATACAACACTGGTAAATAATGGTTTTCCATTTTATTTGAAAACCTGTATAAACTCTCTCACACTTAAAACAGTTCAAAACATACTTCTTCCAAGCAATTTATGAATGTTAAACTTTACAATGGATAAACTATATTCTAAATTACACCGTGGTATAAGAGCAATATAAAGGTTAAATGTCATTGTTTACTCTCATTTTGGCTTTTAGTTTCATTACTCATTTTCTGTAGTTGCAATTGATTGGAGACATCTGTATGGCCAATACAATGCTTACTTTCGGTTATGTTTTACAATAATTTCTGTGTTTATTGTTTTAATATTTGGTGCTTCATTTTCTCAGGCAACTGTCTGTCTAGGACTTCAGGAGCTAACTTCTTTTTAAATAATAACTTGCTTTGTAAGTGCTGATTGGCGGTACAGTAGTATTTACAGAAGCATCTGTCTTACCTTCCCCCATCTCCTACTGTTAATGAGAAATATAAGTGCATCCCACCAATTACCAGAGGTAGCAGAGATAAGCTACTCAAGGTCTCTGGCATTTGATCACCTTGGTATGAACATATGATAGACGGTTAACAACATGTGGTGTTCTTTATGGTTCCAGGAAGCCATACATCACTGTTGTCTGAAGCAACAAGTGGTGCTTGAGCTTAGTATTCTATAGTCTCCTCTGAAGTCAAGATGCACTGCTCTTCACTAAAGCTTATTGCATCAGCATCAGAGGTATGGCTGCCCACTGACTACCTTGCTAATACATATATACTCGTATGTTTGTCTGTTAGTTGGATTACCAGGAGCAGGTTTCTTTTCACTGCTACTACTCAGATCACAATTTTCTGTTAAGGTGCCCTGGAGTACTTCCCTTTGAAATGGTGTATTTTTCAGATTCTAAGGTTCTGTCACATTTTAAAGTCTTCTGTGGCCTAGCGGGATGATAGGTGTGGTATCTAATCACAGGCTGTCCCCTCTGTGTGGTTCTGATCCCAATTATGAGGAAATGCCCCAACAGAACCCTGGCTTTTGAATGGGACATCAAACCCCATCTTTGACTTTGTGCCACATTATATGTTACAAGATACAAGATATTAGTTTGATTTCCTCCTCCTTGAAGTAGTGACCTTTGATCCTGATTTATAATCTTTCAAATGAAGATCTGTCTTGTCTTGAATCTCAATATATTTATTTAAAATGTTTCTGTTTATTTCATAATTAAGAAGTGAATAAAAGAGAATGATGCAGTAGAGTTGGTCCATGGGTAAGAATATACTGCGACCTACTTGAAATGTCACATCTCCTTTACAGGTCCTTTGAGTAAGGTTACAGTGAAGATGGCCACAAGGCCTCGAGGTATGATCGACGGATCAGTCACTCTGTATCTATCGTTGCTTTTCATTAGAAACATTTTAAGTCAATTTTGGTGACACTTGGTTTCTATCAGACACTCTCTGTTTTCTATTAAACATTTCACAAATAAGTACATTTTGAAACAAGTACATAAATTGTGTAATATCATAACCTAGTAAACATGTATATGCATATATGGTTTCAAATATGCTTTAATTGGCTTTTTTTGGAAAGACTTTCAGTCTGGAGCTATGATTTGTCAATATCACTGCTTTCTATAGTTCCATGGTTTGAAGATTTGGCTTAAAAGTTCAGAGATTGATCACTGCTGTGGCAAACTGACTGCCCTCTTGGGTAATAAGCCTGTCTTCACCAATATATATGTAAGGATTATGATGGCTTATGGGCATCATATCTAGGTCTCATTTCTGCAAACGACCATTGCAACCTGAAAGCAATACTTTTTTATACTAAGCATCTTGGTATTATAAGTATTATTATTGACAGTGTCATAGTATGGTAATTGTGCCTGTTTTACCACATGAATGACTAAATATCAGATAAGGGTAATATTTTCACACAAAATGGTGACCCTCCTCTGGCTTGGTCCTACTCGAAGATGATTTGCATCAAGAACTTCAGAATATTGAAGTGCCATCCCAACTGCACAGGTGCAGCCCAAGCTCTCTAGTGACTGTCATTCCCGTAACTGAAAGAAACTGAAAGACAAGAGTCTCAGTGATGATCATTTATCAATGTCCCTGGGGTGGTTTAACCTGTCACTAGGGATTAGACCCAGTCACAGAGGACCACTTTTTCAAGTGATCTTCCAAGCAGATCCAGGGCCAATCCCTGGGTGATACCCCTGTTCCACATCATTGAATTGCACTCCTGAACGACTTAGGTAAAAAAGATCTACTTTCTACTTGAACAAGGTTTATCAGACCATCCAGGTTGGATTGACACTGACTATTATGGACTTTCCCTGTCTCCCTGTAGTTGCTACTCTAGAGACCAGATGAGGTCAACCTGAGCGGAAATACTTCAGTTTCACATTTTCATCCATCCGTCCACAAATGAGTCACACATATTTGCCATAGTTTTGCCTTTGTGGCACCTAAAACCTGGAATGATCTACCTGATAAAATATATAATACCACCTCTATTCAAAAACAAGCCTAAAACTTGTCAAAGCAAAAAAAGCCTAAAACTTGTCCTAGCAAAAAGCCTATCCACCTTAGCCACTCAACCACCTGTGTCATTGTGATATGACCCAGACATCTTTAAAAGAGGTGCAGAGTGCCCATCACTTTCTGAACTGTGCTGAATAGTGACAAAACCTGACCTTCCCAAATGTGAATCTCTCAATATTCCACTAAATGCATCATATCCAATCAAATGAGATGGACTGAAAAAATAACCCAAAGTACACAAGCATGTTCATTTATAGCTCATGATCCCAACAAAGAAACGTGTGAATTAGGTATCACCCTTATGTAACATATTTGTTTTAATTTTGAGCATTAGTTTCTGTTAAATTTTGGAGAGTAAGTGCTATAAAAGTTCTTATTAGGTTAGGTGAGATTTTATGAACGATTCGTGATAGTGAAATGGCCCCTAACACCTGAGTTAGTGTAAGGTGTACATTGAGTATATTGTTTGTATACATACACTAATGTGCTTTGTACTGCTGCGTTGCTGGCTACAAAGGTCAACATTCCTACAAATTACAACATAGATGGCAAGGATGGGATGAGCTGTGTAGCTTAAACACACAATGAAGAACATTTATTAGCAGATACTTGTCACACCACCAACTAGATATAGTAAGACTAATAAACCAAAACCTCTTCCCTTTATATAACCAGGTATTCTGATTTCAAATTGTTATCAAATAACAAAGGCATATCCAAGTGACTCATAAAAAGACCATAAGCCGGCCCCAAGTGGAAAAATGCAGAAATGAGTAATGCTGAAATTACAGCTTATCTAACCATAACCTTGCATCAACTCAAATGTGTTCCAAAAGTCACTTTGAACAAAAACAAAAGTTTAGTATTCGAAATCAACAAGTATGTGTTACCAGATACAAGTCAACTGATATCTGAGCACTATGTTAATGTGAATACTAGCATGTTTTAAAACGAGAAAATAATTTTCTTTCTAGTCACAAAAATATTTGAGCCTTAAGCAAGGCTAATCCAACCAGAACAGTTTTCAGCACTTCGTAGCAGGATGTTGCTCATTGTCACGTAATATGCTGTCAAAATACTGCATGTCATCAAGGAAATCATGGAATAAACATAACTTTTTGGGGCTGAAGTTTTTCTATTGTGGATATTATTATTATCTTACATTAAGATTACATCAAATGGAACGTCAGTTCTTAACAGACATATGTTCTTTACAAACTGTCCGAGAGAACCACATTTATTCTGTCAGCCAAAACATCTGGATATAATACAATCACCGCAACTATACACAATCTACTTTTTTAGCTTGATGATGGACTACATACTATGGGGAGTATCAAAGCTACAAGCTTCATTCAATTAGTAGATGAACTTTCCCTTCTGCTTCAAAAGACAACAAATGTGGTAGCAAACAGGCCCGGAGAAACAACTTGGTGTGGCTTTTTCAGTTCAAGGGATATTGGACATGTTGAGGATAAAACTTGAGAATTCTTGTCAAAATGGATTTGTTTGATGGAAATGGAGGGTACATAATTGGAGACTTATTCACTGATGAAAAATAACAAAAGGAAATATGAATGTACATTGATATAATGTTTGGAAACCTCCGTAATCTATTCATTTTAATGAAAGGCAGCAAGGATTCTGTATCACATTTTGGCATTGTGTCAGGTACTGCCACACTGAAACAGCTGTAACTCGACAATAATCCCTTTATTCAGCAATTGTATTGGGAGCATTGAGACGGTAATTATATTGTCTTTATGATTTTTTTTACCTCTACATTAAAATATAGATTTCTTGCATAAATACTGACTTTGTTAGTGATTTACCTAGAAGACTGTTTGCCTTATTTAATATATCTTACAATGCAGAGGTTTGTCAAGCCATGTGATTTCTAACATGTGATTAACAAAACTCTAAAACAGTTAATTATTGGCCAAGTGGCGCTCCTGAAAGGGCCGAAGGGTCATTAAGTTTACATAATGGAAGTGCCACGAGGCAATTATCTATTGTAAAACCCTGTAAATTAAAACCAATTTATTAATTCAATAATTTAACACCTTGTACCAAATGATCAACCTAGACAATCTTTGCAATGTTTCCTTTGGTGTGCATACCATATGGGGTTTTCACTAAATTAGTTCTATGGTTGTTTTTTATTCAATACACAATCAACATTGTTTCACCATGTGTACCACTGGTTTTCCTTTATGGGAAAATATAATTTTGGATAAGCTTGAAAAGTTTTAATATAATCTGACTGCCAAAAAAATTAACCATGGATAATGATAATCGATAAAATATGGATCTGTGACTTACAGAAAGCACTTTCCAAAATAAAATTAGACTGCTTATTTAACAATGCTGTGGATAATTTGTTGTGGTGAGTGTTTCATGTTACTTTATAAATCTGTGCTTAATTTAGGACAGGAAGCTATTATTTTTGTGTTTCAGGCATTAAAAGTACCAGGAATTGGAGAATTACTTACTTGGTTTATTTTATGTTGAAGTTTTTTGGGTTTCTCAAGATTTTTATTTTGTGTGATTCTTTGTCTCTTAATTTGGAATCAAGGAAAATGCCTCCTGGAAAGACTGTCTCCTGGAAAAAAAGCCTCATAGAAAAAATACCTACTCCACATTTTGTATTTCAGTAATACCTCCTATGAAAATTAATCCACAACATTAAGAACAAAATTCATTTCAACCACAAACAGCGTCATTTTAGAAATTTAAATCAAATTTAAACCCAGCAGTAATCCATTTCAGTACTGCATTTTTGCACTACATTTTTTTCTCATTTTACTTGAGTAAATTTTGAGCCACTAAAAACACTCCTTTTAATATAGTATGCTGGGTTAGATTTTCACAATAATTTTTTTGAAAGTTAGCTGCTCCTTTGATTAAGTTCACAGAAGATTATTGTAAAGTCAGAGAGTAAAGAAATGCAAAGAATAAAAAATATCCAACTTTACAAATTAAATTGCTTGTTTTGTATTTGAATATGAAAGAAGTTGTGAAAACATTTCAATATTGAATGCATTGTGCTGATAATGACTGTCAAATACTAAGTACCCTTTTGTTCTTGGCAGACTGGCCATTGAACTGAACCTCAATCCAATGTTAGAAAATAATGTAGTGTTAACTCTCCATTATGCAAAAATAATGGACAGTTGAGACAATGGAAGGGTCACCCATCTGGGTTTTATACTGTGATAATATTGGTTAAAATCACTAGAAACAAATAATACATTCAAATTATATTTACAGAAAAACTTTTAACACACCAAGGCAATGTTTGTAAATCTTAACGTCTGCCAAGGTGGTAAGGTTATTGGGTGTCGCTGTCTGTCTGTCTGTCTGTCTGTGTACTCAATTGCTCCAAAAATAAAGAACACACCAGAGCCCGTATTCACTAACATGGATCAAGCTCAGGGGAAAAAAAAATCAGCTCAAAATCAAATCAG
Organism: Sabellastarte sp. h YS-2021; assembly: GCA_964017235.1. Lineage (NCBI taxonomy): Eukaryota > Metazoa > Annelida > Polychaeta > Sabellida > Sabellidae > Sabellastarte > Sabellastarte sp. h YS-2021. Next base: position 52,870,786 of record OZ024927.1, on the reverse strand, counting down.
GATCAAGGAAAATGTCTCAGCTGATCTTTAGCTGAAGTCTGTATTCCCAAAGGAAGGTTCAGCTGAGCCAAAAAATGGAAAAATCTCAAAGGATTCAATATTATTCAGCAAAGATATATTTTTCATATATTTGCTATTTTAGGTAATTCTAAAGTTATAAAGATTGATTAAAATCGTGATCTATCAACAATGGTGGATCAAAGGTAAGCCAAAAGTTGAGCCGAAAATCAGCTCAACTACTTTGTGAATACCAACTTGATTCTGATCCATTTTTAGCTCAACTTGAGCCAAAAAATCAGTTCAAGTTGAGCTTGAACCCTTTGGTGAATACGGCCCTTGATGTGATTTTTATATGGGCTGGGCCTGAATAAAGGAAGAAGTGATTTAATTTTGGGGAAGATCCTGATGATACTCTTGGTAAATCATGATCAGGCTATCCCATTGTCAGTGTTTTAATAAGGGGGGCCGATTTGACCAGGGTATTTTAATTTGGGGGCCGATTTAACGGGGCCCAATTTGGCAAAGGGCCGATTTGTCTATGATTCTTAAAATAAAATGCAGTATTTGGGTGACTTTACAATATAAGGATACCAGGCTGCCTTGGCAGAGATCTGGGTTCTATTAGTGCTTTCTAGTTATATATATTTTTTTCAATTCAAATACACGTAAATACTTGAGGCACTGTAACTTGTTTGGGAAACTCTACTATCTTGATTTACTAGCTGGTGGGAACCTTCCCACAACAACAAAGAAATCCTTTTCTCATTGTCTGGTGGTAAGCAAAAAGTAGCTGACTTGAAAGGTGTCTGTTTGAGATTTTCTTGCTTCAAAGGGCAAAGGTGACACCTGTGTATTGGAGTGGATGTTCTGCTAAAAAAATAGCTATGTTGTGTTTCTAGAGTTTATTGCTGCAAACAGGTTAGGTTCTATAGAGTGAGTCAGTTCCTAGCAATGTTTGTGTATAAAAGCAAATTTCCCCAATGATACCCACGTAAAAATCAGACATATTAAATTGTTCATCTCCATAAGTGATCATTTGTCTCCATATATGTTAATAAGAAATGTTTCAGTTTTATTATCCGCCATTTTGCTTTAGTTCTATGTGAAATAAGTCCATAAAAATGTGTATCGTATCCATATTTACAAGATACCATGAATATAAAATTTCAATTTTAACTTAAGATATCTCCTCTAATTCTACATAAATTGTAATGAAACACAAATGCACAGAAGTCTCCTATAAAATATCTGTGTATAACTTATTTGTGACTTAGATAATAAAATAATTTTTCAATGGGGTTCTAATGAAAAAAAGTATTATCCAAATTATTCAGGTCAAATAAGGCTTATGATTCAATTATATCTAATAAGATTAAAGTAATAATAAAGTTCAAACTGCTTTGACATGCTTTTTCTATATGCACCATTGAAAATACCATGCAGTCTGAAATGGGCATGTTGTTATTTTAAAGAATTCTGTAAATGTTGTAAGATAAGTAAATATCATAAGCACATACAATGGAACATTTAAACCAAAGCAACCAGACTTTTCTTTGTGGCTGGATTTTATAATTTGGTTTATTAAAAAACAATGATACAGCTGTGGGGAGATTCATTGAGTTTTTTTCAGCAAAAACCCACTGACGAGGGTTTTGTGTTCAATTATATCTGAATATTATAACTTTTCTGACCAATTTAACTGTAATTTTACTTTGTTAATAATGCTGAAAAATGCATGGAAAATTGCCAAAATGTGTAAGATATGGAAAATCCGCCTGCTTAAGCTTAAAACTCACTAGACTTGCGCATGCAGTAAATCGTACTGCACCACAACACGTATATGTGCAAAGCCCTTCAGGCATTCTTTTGTTTTGTAAACCATACATCACAAAAAGATTACATAACCTATAGTAGAATACAATGCTGGCCTGGAACAATTCATGTTACAAAAGCTTTGGCAGGTAGTTGTGTAATCATATAAGCACATCAGGTAGGGCCATACATAACACTTAGTGTCTTGAACATGTGTCATTAGGTTGAGTTATAATAAGTCAGATACATGGGTGTTTTATGATAGCTGAAATAATTGCAAATGATTTGGACGTGTTGCAGACTAGCATTAAGGGGTTGGGGTTGGGGTGGATGTCACTTCAATTACAGTATGTTTTATCTGATTGATTATTAGTTGTTAGACTTGCTCCAAGTCTTTGTATTTCTTATTCCACCAAATCTGACATACATCGAATCATTATGAACCCATCATGACGGTGGGGAAATTACTGAGGGATGGAATACAAAGTGTATTTATAGTGTTGTAAATTGGAAACAAATACAGGTAGTTTCATTGGCTGACAGTCTAATGCGATTCTTCCAGTAATTTGTAGTGTGTGTTTTTCCCAGTATGTGGACAGCCACTTCCTATGACCTATGAGAAAAGTCCTTTTGTCAGCCCGACATTCTGGCCAGAAAGTCATTCAGTCCTCATATAATACCTAAGACAAAAAGACTTGAAGAAAGTCTAATATTAGTTATGTGTATGCATTGTCAGTGAATTAGACTAACAAATGTACAGAAAAAGGAATGACAAAAATGATGTGGTCTAAAAATTACCTGTAATACATGTCTGGATTTAGGAATTGCTAAAGGATTCTTTAAACGTAAGTTAACACTCTTGAGCTAAGATGCATTATTATAGGTGTAACAGTTGTGAGAAAGTGAGAAAAAATGTAGTACGTTTTTTATAATTGTAGTTGCATTTCTAATTCTAATTGGTAAAACGGGGGGTGGGGGGGATTAACACTAAGGTGGGGCATGCCTTGGTGTAGAGGTAGGATCTGAGCTTCTTTTGCTTTCTGAAAGAGGCCATAGGAAAGGACACATGATTCTCACCTGGAACAGCATACCACACAGTAGGAGCAACAAAAGTAAAACTAGAACCAAACTGTCTGACAGAATTTTGAGTAGATGAATGAAACAGATCTGTGTCCATTTACTACCAATGCAGGTACTCTTTTTACTGAGTAGGTCTCATGTATGCTTTGGATTTGTAAACATTAGAATTTGTAGTACAGAGATTAAGCAGTGGAAAATACAATACAATTTCATCTCTTCTGGACCTTCCTTGGTTCTAACCAGCTGCTCCTGCAGCACTGGATATGGTCACTCTGACCTGCAATACTTGGTAGTTCCACTTTGTCATTCTTTAATTCACAAGTCAGTCAAACAGTTTGGACATGCTTTTGCATTGGATGCAACTAAAATCTGCAATGACCTGGCTGACAACATAGACAATGTGACCTCCATTGTTTCCTTCAAGAGGGAAATTAAGTGTTAGGACCAAAAAAATTCCAAGAAGAAGTATTTTATAATTTTCACTCTTTCAAAAGTAATCATTACAAATTATATACAATGGTTTCATAGAGCCCACTGGTAGCATAGGCGTTTAAGTTATTGATCAATATACATTTATTGTTTACTGAATAACTGTATTGAAATTCGCCTTCTAATCTCATTATTAGATCTCTTTTAATCTTTTCCCATATGAATTGTCTATTCTGAAGGAAATTAGAATTGGTGAATATAGGCCCTGTTCTTAAGATCAGGAGTAAGCTTCCGATTTGGTATTTGGTCGAGATTTTGTGTTCCACAAGTTCTCTGTTTGCTGAATATGACTTATAAAGTTATAACACTTGGACAGCACAGACCTCCACAAGGTCTATGACCTCCAAAATGGCTTATAAGTACAATGGTAAATCGCTAGAAATTGCTAGATCCAGACTATGATCCAGATCACCAACAAAATTTAATCCTTGTTTCCTCGTGCCATTACCATCACTTTCATCAAAATTTGTCTACATCTTTTCAAGATATTTTGCAAACAGACAAGCAAACAAATAGGCAAAGACACTTAGCCAGTTACACGATATCCTTGGCCCAGTTGATAAACCTGGTATTACAGCATCTTAGATTGAGTGATAACTTGACATTTTGCTTGTGCATTAAGTTATAGCATCTGTTTCTATGGCTCATTGTGGCTCATAGAACATCAAACAGTAGATGTGGCCGGACACTCGGGAGTTCAGTGACACTTCACTAGAAGTGCCCAGATGTACTTCTGTGAGACCCTGAAAGGAATAACAATAGCAATGTAATATTAACCTTACACTGGCTCTAACATGAGAGTAATAATTATCCAGTTATGTGATTTAATTGGACGTATTTGGGTTATATCATCACCTTCAGGATTGGTACAATGGAATGAAGATATAGTACTCGCTCTACGTAGTCATTTCATACTTTCATATTCAAATATTATATATATAAATGTACATATTACATTCTTGTTGCAAGTTGCATTTGTGAATAGTTAATTCATGACATCTCAAATATATTAATTTTTTATAATTCACCAGAAGATGTATTTGGTCTGAATATGTTGAAAGAGAGGACTATAACCTTGAGTAACTGTATGTAGCATTTCTAAATAGATGAAGTATTTCATTAAAAATTACTTGTTGACCATCAGTGGAAAAAGTTTTAATATACCTCAGAAATAACAAGTCACCCATCGTAGAAATACACCTTGAAAAGGCCTCAAGGCCTGCTTCAAAACGAAGGTATATTTGGGACATCTTACCAAAAGTATGTGAAGAGGGGTACACAGGAAGCAAACAGTTGTGCTTTGTCCAGGCTATGTGGAATTGTTGAGTGGTGTTGACATCACAAAGGTCTTGATATAAAACATCTACTAAAATGAGCTATTGGGGATGGAATTGTCTGAGAATCAATAGGGAACAGAGGCCATCAGTAGGGTAGCAATGAGGTCGTTCATATCATAAAACAAACACCAGACACTTTAATGGAATGAGGGCTGCCAGCTTGATCACATCCACTAATTTACTTTATTATTCCAGAATGAACCATTTCCACTTTTTGGATTAGCTTTCAGGATGTTCAGTGGATAGAAAGTGCAAATGATTGCCTATATAGTTATGATTGTTTAATGTCGAAGACAATTATCAGCTGAGCTGCTACATTCTGTTTTTCCTCCACAGGTTAACAATGCCATGATAAATTCCTGTCCTGGAAATTGCAGCCAAAAGGCAATGCTCTAGTTTCTCTTTTGACATTTGATGTAATTTCCTAGAACAAGCTTAAAGTTACTCCACTATGATAGTGTATATTTCTAAAGTGCCTTTAAAAGCCAGTTTTCATTGTGACTAGAGAGATGCAACTGTAAGTTGAATTTGCAAATGTTTTGTGTTGACTTGCTACACTGTTTTAGTTTTGATTGTCAAATCATGATAAATGAACTATTGGATAGGAGGCATGCACTATTTATTAAATGTGATTTTTAATGTTTATTGCAAAGTGGGGATTCTATGGAAAATCTTTTGTTTGTGTTGAAATCATTGAAAGGTAGCATTCATCATTATAATTCAGAATGTAAACCTTTAACAGCTAAATACAGCTATTGCAATTTTAATTGTACTCTTTCATGGCTATTCATATCATTCTGTGTTATTTCTGAAGTAATAAATTATATTAAAGAGAGGTTGTAAACCAAAAGCATCTTTGTTTAAACGCAGAAAATTCCATACAAATAGTAATTATGAGAATAAAGTCATGGAGACTATTGTACTACAAACTTACCGAATGACATATGCTAAGAAATATCATGGATGAAGATTAGAATATAATAAGACTGTGTAGCATGTGCATTATATTGTTCATCATCATGAGTGATATATTGTTTCTTATATAGTATATACCAATGATAGTCCAAGTTGTTTCACAGAAAGTATGAAAGTTACTTTTTAGTGTGTGTGACAAATTGTTTAACTTAAAGTTTAAAAAATACACTAAAATAAACTTAAATGTTTTTTTCTATTTATTTTGCAGATCACATGTTAATGAACAACTACAATATTGGTATAGTCTTTCCAATGGATATTTTATATCAAATTATGTGAATAATAGCCTGATGGAATATTTGAATAATTTCATCCTTTATCCAAGCAATACTGTAGCTTAATGAATCTGAAAATGCTGTTAATATCAAAGTTACAGAATGGATCCTACGTTAATGCAGGATCAGACTGGAATGATCTCTATGCTAATGGATCCTACTACTGCTGGGAGGTATTGGAGTCTCGAAACACGGATACAGCACCAACTGTGGATCCCCAGTTTCTGGATCGGCTACATATTATCACTGTGTTCATTGTGGGATTGGGTGGGTCCATTCTGGTGCTATTTTTGCTGCTCTGCGCATGTCTAAACAATGAAACTGTGGCAGAAATGGTCTGCAAGAAGAAGAGCCACCTTCCAAAGAAAGGTATTGAAGGATATTTCCCATTCGGTGCTGAGATGGTCAGTACCGATTCTTCCAATAATAACAACAATCCACCTTCACAGCAAAATGTCCAGATGGTAGAGATTCCTATTTTAATTGAACCCCCAGAGAATACTATGTCTCATACACCCAGACTTGGGACTCCAGGCATTCCAGTGGTGGGATCTCTGGCATCCGATGACATCAGCTTTGGCAGTTTTACCGAGGATTATCTTGGTGAAAGTCCAAAACAGAAGAAGGTTGACTTCTTGGATACAAATTCAATAAAAACTGACCACAATGAGGGATAAAAAGGATTTGGTGTTATGTTTTTTCTGGGGTGGGGGTGTGGGGGTGTGGTGGGCTCTTGAAAATTAGAATTTAAATTAATTTTAGGGATAAAGTGAAAGACCTCAGACTCATAATGGGGTGTCACCATTTCACCATTGCAAGGAATGTTTATCGGGAATACCATTTATGGGCCATGTTGCTAACATTGTGCTATACAGTTACAATCTAAATGTATGTGTATGTTTTAGTAAGTGCATTTTTGTCACTTTTTGGCACACTCGTTTTCAGCGTGTGTTAAGATACTATCCAGAAGATGTATATTATACTTTGCCTTAAATCAGAAGCATTTAGAAGTGGTATTAGCCATTTCTTCAGGCTCAAGTTTCTCTTTCAGTTCAGATAATTACGTTTCAGTCGATATAATGCACTCATATAATGGCTTTTACATCAGGATACTGTTCCCTCTATGATAAGCTGATATCTTCTAATATGTATGAGTGTGTTAAAACAACAAAATACATATGTACATTTTTGAAAAGATATGGTACGAATTTGAGCCTTAAGGAAGGCTATAGTGATTTATATTTCATCACATCACTAAGGGATTCCCAGGAATACAACAGGAGACACCATTTGGTGAAAAAAGCATTAAGTTTGTGTTTAAAAACGAAACCAAAAGGACAGATCTAAGAAATGTTTGTGCAGACTACTTCAACAATAAACGCTGAATATGGTATAAGTGTTTGTAAATATTAAAGAATCAACGACTGCCATGCAATTTGTGATTGAATTTTCTGACCTTGGATGATTGCACACACTTTTACTTGATGTTAATGGTGCAATAAAATTTTTGCAAATCCCCTGGGTCACAGTGACGCAGTGCTAACACTCGCCTCCCATCTCTGAGATCAGAGTTCCAATCCCAGACTGATCTAAGAATGGAAAAGCTGGTAGTTCCTTGCTGTTGGTTGGCAGTTTACAGTACAGAACCTTGACCAACAGTATGTTCTGGTTTCCTCCGCCTATAAAACTACCCGTCATGATGTGACCTGTACAGTTTAGCTCTTCTGCTGCCTTTCCTCCTATACTGTATCATTCCCCCATCTCTCTCTCTCTCTCTCTCTCTCTGTCTTCAGTCAAGATTTTCTTTTGTCATAGCATTGCTGTTTTTTATAACTTTACTTCAACTTTTCTCAATGAATCAATGGACCGTGCCCTCACCCATTTCTCTCCTTTTTACAGCAGTACCTTTTGCTATGGGTTTTCAGCCGGGTTCACTGGTGGTACAACATTGAGCCTCTTCTTTGCCTGCCACATATACTCACCAGAAATGCCACCTGTAGTGTGATTGGGGAATTATAAAAAAATGAAAGTCTGTAGGTACCAGGAAGCTCAGATAAAAGCGATCTTAAACTGAAGATATTTATATACAATTCTAAATTTGATCGGAAATTAGTATGCTCTTGTCATTTTAACTAGAGTTTTGGTATGTAATTACATATCTAACGATCATATAAAGTTTTTAAGAACTCTTCAAAGGTAAAATTGTCCCTTATCTGCTCTTACAATATCATTATTTGGGTAGAAAGACAAGGTATGATATATTAGTTCCATATTTATTTTCTTATCAGCATCAGTCTGTGCAGGCCTTAGAGAACAAGAAAAAATGCAAATAATTCATTCCACTTTTAAAATAATTTTATCAGATTTTTTTCATCTACAGAATCAAATGGGTCAGGGAAATATTCCTTGGATGAAGTGTTAGATATTTTAACTTGAAAAGTGAAAGACCATCAAAATGCAAAACCCCTTATATAAGAGCTCATTGCGTGTCTTGTCTAAAGATGGATTAAAACCAATGAGCATGTACAATGAGCATGTACATGCATGTACGTACAATTGTAGAAATGGAAACCCTGAAATCCAAGGAGCAAGTCGAGCCTTTTGTAGCCAGGGTAGGATACCTGTAAAAGTTCATACCCAGTCTGGCAGATAAAACTAGCCGTGCGAGCAAAAGACTGTTTGGCATTGGGGTCATCAGCATGAGGAAGCATTAAACAAGTTTAAAGTGATGGTCACCAATCCCCTAGTACTTCAGTACTATGATGTGACCCGGCTGTTACTCTGCAGACAGATGCTAGCAAGTGTGGTCTTGGAGCTGTTCTCATGCAGAATGGGCTACCGGTTGCACATGGATCCCGAGCCTGCACATGAACAGATACATTGGCCAGGGATGAACAATGAAATTGAAGACATGGTGTCGAAATGGTCTGCATATTAATCCAACCGCAAAGCAGCTCCCAAAGAACCCATGATTTTACATGATATTCCAAACATGCCCTGGACAAAGACCTCATTGCAGAGGTCATAAAAATATTTTATGTTTGGACTACTACTCAAAATATCCGGACATGTGCCTGCTGCCTGAGTTATCAAGTGAAAGCATCATAGAGGCAATTAAGTACATGTTTGCCAGATTTGGAATACCCATGGAATGTGTCACTAACTCTGGCCCACAGTTTGGAAGCAGTGCCTTCAAAGATTTTGCCAATAATTATGGATTCAAACACACCACAATCTCTCCCACTTACTCCCAGTTAAATGGCCAAGTAGAACATACAGTACAGACAATAAAAAAATTCTGAAAAAGTGCAAAACCTCAGGGGTCATCCAACTATCGCAATACTCAATTACTGCAACACACCACAGGAAGTTATTGGGAAATCTCCAGCTCAGCTTCTCATGAACAGAAGGTTGAGAACCAGAATCCCAATACAACATGGGCTATTGAAACCAGAAGTGCCTAAAGCAGTTCACCAGAAGAAAATCTTCATAGGCAATGGAAAAGCGTTACTATGACACACACGCTAGCTAACAACCACAATCTTCATGCAGGAAACAAGGTTAGATTCAAGTCACCAAAGGGTTTGTGGAAGCTTGGGGTAATCAGTGACAAGAAACCATCGACCCCTTGTAGTGAAAATGTCATCTCAGAACAAGGACACACTCATAGAACAAACCGCCAGGACATATTTACAACAAATGAGAATGTGTGCATCAACAATAAGCCTAAACTGAAAGACATTACAATCACCACTACTCCCATGCACACACTCACTCAAGCCCCAGTTGTAGATCAAGGTCAGCCAAAGGATTATACACCAGTTAAACCTGCAGTTATTATTGTGGTAGTGTTGAGAAGCCACCTAAAATATCTACCAGACAAATTGTGTTGCTCTTCCTTGACTTATAACTATTCAGTTCACCAGATAAAGAAAAAAGATTTAATTGAAATAGTTCACAGGGTTACTGGAAGATATCCAGTTGTGAAAATAATGTTTATTTTGTGCACTCTTCACCGATAAACTATTGGCTACAAGCTGTATTAATCTCATATCTCACTCATGCTATTTATCTATACACCTGAATTCACAGTTTGACATTATGTATGGAGATGTTTAATGTTTATTGAACATTGTGGACTGTATCTGAATGTAAAGTGTCCAAAATGCAAATGGATGTTTAATGTTTATTGAACATTATGGACCGTGAGTTAGTTATTTTAAAGGTTTTGAATTTCTAGTCAAGGCATAATTCAATATTTACATCATGCTAATCACAGTAATGTTTATCATTGACATATAGTAATTTAATGGAACTGTAAAAAAGCCTTGTCTGCTATAATTTGAAAATATGCTTATGTAATTACTTGCTTACATGAATCATGTTCAGATTACTCAGAGATAACTTGATTTGCATTGTCAGATGCTTTGGTAACTACGAAAACCTAAAAAAAACCTTTGAAAGGGAGATGTAAAGTACTGAATAACTATGTTGGTCTTGTTTTAATATGTACCTAACTTGTGGCTATCTTCGGTTGTAATTCTACTAAAATAAACACACTTAAGCGATAATATCAGTCTGTTATTTCACAGTTGGTTTGTTCACAAATATGTAAACCATTAATACTTACCTATCCTCTACCCGTATAAACCAGATCCATTTAGAACACAAAAAAACCTTGATTATATGAATTGATACTTGTACTGTTGTCAAGAATTCCTGAAAATTTCATCAAAATCCGTCCATAGCTTTTAAAGTTATTTTGCAAACAAACAGGGAGTGCATCCCACCAAATCCATAACATCGTTGACGGAGATGTTAGGCCCCACCTCTTGATCGGAAACATCTCGAGATTGTCGTTGCACCAACTCGTGATCTTGAGATGAGGGAAACATCTCTAGATTGTGTAGAACATCTTGAATTGGGGCTGCACAAACTTAAGATAAATAAGTTTTGATATGTCCATGGTTTTCATCACTACGGTGTTGAATGGAAGCCCAGAGGTGTGGCTTCATAATGTAACCTTTGAGAGGATTATATCCTTCTGTAAAATAGGTTACATGGGAATCTCTTTAATCATGTTTAATATGTTGTATGATCTTTCATCAAAATTATTGCTGATAATTTCATAATTACTCCGCTTTTGTTTTTATCGTCTAATCTGTTATCCATCTCTGGCATCCTATTCAACAACAGTCTTATCCAAATTTTAGTCTTAAGTTAGCTTTATCTGTATGCAAAAGTCAAATGGCAAGCAAAAAAGTAGGCAAAAATATATTTATGGAATTTTGCACCTGTATTTACCTCTTCAGCAGAAAATGTCAATTAGTGACAATTATTTCCAGTGAAACTCTGAAAATATGATAAAATTGGTCAATTTATTTTCTAGCTAGAATTTCAACTAAAATCCAGTATTTTCTAACTTCAAGATTCATAATGACTTCATACAGTTTATCTACGAGTACATGTTTGAATGACCAAATATGACTTTTTGGAAGTCTGTATGGCATATAAAACAAAAATTGAAAAAAATTAATACCGAAATCTAAGCTTAAATAAGCTATAAAATAGCTTTATAGAATATATCATAGTAATTGTGGTATGAGTGTTTTCCAATAAGCTTTTACATCTCTCCATTCCAGCACCCCAAGAGTCCCCCCCCCCGCGCTTTTTTGAAAATGTAGCATGACCATATTACAGCCTGTACATATGAAACTGATGTGAATCAATCCATCCAATAAGAAAATTAAAGTAAAACATACATTGTATAACATGCTAAAGATAATACAATCTGAACTAAAATGAAATAAATTTTTCAACTTTCATGAGGCCGGTAGGTATCCTAAGCATGTACCATAGAATCCTTTGATTAAAAATTGTATTGAATCGGTTTTATGTGTTTACACCTTTTGTCCATTGTTAAACATGGCAAATTAATTGCCAAACATTGTAGATTTGGGTCCATTTTTCAATGCTTCTACAGTCACTTCAATTCGAGAGTAATCTATAGTTGCTCAACCTGTCATCAGTGATGTGATGACCCCGTTTTCAGTATGTAATGACAAGTTTTATTATGTTACAACTCTGCCAGATTATTAAAGAACAATGTAAAGTAGAACTGCAACTCAAGCAATAAAAATAAAAATTTCCTCATTTGAGAATGTCCAAATCTTGGAGACAGATGAAAACAATTTGCTACTGTTGATATACAAATATAATTAGATATTAATTGGTTGAGTAACTATAATATAACAAATATAATGATATAACTAGGTGAGAAAAAAAATTAATAAATTTATAATAATCTGAACTCTTTGATTTTATAATTGATACTCAAACAAAGCTGCAAATTATTGACTGGAAAACAAGAATTGTGTATTTTCAAACACTGTGAATTATTTGTGTAAATGTGCTATGCTATACGAGTACATTGTGATACAACTGAGTGCTACCGTCTCTGGCCAATAACACAGATAAATGAAGGATTGTGGTCTTACTGTATTAGCATGACATGAGGTGTCGCATACTGTGTAAGGTGGAGTCTACTTATTGGATGAGTAGGGATTTTTGAGAGACATTCTTCAAAAATAACAAAAATAACAGCATCTTAAAACTGTATTTCTGTATTAGGGAATTATGGCCAACGTTATCTTCAACATAAGTAATCTAGATAAAAAACAGTAAAATAAACATCACCTGCTAAACATCACCTTGAAGCAGAATTATTATTATTATGATTACTTACCCATGGATAATTAGCATTAAAAATACCTAATACACCAATTGTTAGTAAACATTCAAAAAGTTATAATTCTGAGCCTAACACTCCTTACTATTAGTTGAGTTATTCCTGACTAAACAAGGCTGAAAGGGGTTTCGGTCTACTGGCGTGAGCCGCAAAGCCATCAGAGAGACGAGTAGTGCACTGATGCATTCACCCATCACAATACTAACTTAGCCCATTTCTGCTTAACTCCAGTGAAGAGACAGATCTATGCTCATCACACTACACCACAATTCATTAAGGTCTGGAGACAAAAAGGTGATCTCTAGAAGCGTTGGCCTCACTAGAGCTCGCACTTAAAAATTCCAGGTATAGTTTATATTGCCAGTTGAGTGTAGTATGAGGAAGACAGAATCGGGTATGTAGATGCTATGACTACATCTGACAACCCTTTTCAAATGGCCAAGTCATTTGATCGACCTATTAACCTTGGACAAATTGCAAGAAGAAGAAGAAGGAGAAGAAGAAGGAGGAGGAGGAGGAGAAGGAGGAGGAGCAGGAGGAGGAGGAGGGAAAAGAAGGAGGAGGAGGAGGGGGGAGAAGGAGGAGGAGGGGGGAGAAGAAGGAGGAG